>CM045761.1:18864946-21711628 GCA_025200525.1 Camellia lanceoleosa
ACTAAGGCCTTAGCAGAGATAGAGTGCGGAATACGTCGGGGGATAGGGGTTGAAACCCATTGAATATAAGCAGGAGCCATGTGTGAAGATACTCAACCTAGGGACGGAGATCCTGTAAGCTGGTTCAATGAAAAAACAATCATATGATGGCGTGAAATGCACTAAATTATTTTTACCCATCCACATGAGTGTAAGTGCATTTTATCTTGCATAGCGTTGTAGAGATCGAGTTATTAAAAAAAAAAACTCTTAATGAATTTACAGCTAGCTCTTATTGGTGGGGGTTGTCACTTAGTTACAAAGGCACCCTTGCCAATAGAGATTCACCTATGTGGAGTGTAGTGATGAAGGTACGTTGCCCTATAGAGATTTGGGCTAATTCTCAAACACACTCGCGTAAATCACGGGATCGCTACAAAGGCCGTAATGTCTTGGCTCTTAAAAGTTCTTATGTGAACACGGAGATATTATGTGTGTGCAATAATTATTTATTTCATAGCGGTCATAGCAGTTCGCTTGGCGAAGCATACTGCAGCTGGGTAGATATTATTGTTTTTTACTAATGGAGTTCAATCTGAGCACACCTACATGATGCATAATATCATATTTGCCTATCATCTAGGTTTTGTTACCTATAATATTAAAATAAAATTGGAGGAGATATTGTAAAAAGATATTTTAATATTATAATGTATTAATGGTTGATTTTCTTTCTTTTCCCTCCAAGTTTTATTCTTTGCCTCAAGCCAAGTCTTCATTCTCTTATCTACCAAGACTCCAAGAAAATTTCCTACAAGTTTCCTCACCTCCAAGAAATTTCCCACCAATTTCCCTCTCCTATACTTTTCTGCCATAAGTTAACCTCTTTCTTGGTGACCAAGGCTTTCTCTCCTATAAATTAGACCTTTCACACCTCTCTTGTTTGGTAGCTCAAAAAAAAAAAAATATATATATATATAGAAGAAGTGTTTTGTTGTTTTTATTATGTTTGTGTGGCAGAGATTATCGAGGAACCAAATAAAAAAGGGTCTATGTGATACAAAGCTTCCAGGTTCAACCAATTGTCGCGGTATTGGTTAATCATACAACTTAGTGAAGGCTATTGTATACTGGAGGGACAAATCAAGGTTTTTACTTGCTGCCTTTGGTGTGAGGCTTTTGCCCTAACCTTGTAGAGGACTTCAATCTCACTTGAAGAGTAAATTTTTAGATGCACTCGGCCCTTTCTGATAGTTATTGTAATTTTATTATTTGTATTTTCTGATGTGTTTTATTTATAATTATCACCAACAAAGTTTTAAATCATGAATAGAGATGCAACCCTCTGCCCTCATCTCTATATTTGGGAGTCACTAATTTCCTTCGGTTAGCTCATCCATTCTTCTTTGTTGAAAAGCTCTAAAAGCAAGAACTAATGATTCACACCATGGAGAGAACACTTGATAAACAAATTTTATGCATATAGATTTAAAAGTTTTAAACCTATTATTCAAGTCCAAATTAAACAATGTTTCCCAAGGAATCAAGCTCTCAATAAGATAATATATTGTTTAAAATATTATCTTGCAATTCTGAGTTAGCCAAAATGGAAATTTTATACATATTTTTCTTTTATTTATTTATTCACTTTATTGCTATTAGAAACATTTTTATTACCAATAACTAATTAAATTGAAGACGAACAATAAAATTCACTAAAATCAATTATGTTAGTTCTTGTTAGAAATATATATAGAAGAAACCGGTTTATCTGCATTTTCATGCAACAACGAAAGTATTCGAATTTCTTCTTAGTCATTCATTTTGTATCTCCTTTTCCTTCCTCGAATTCAATAATCCCCAATATTAAGGGATACCACGTCGGATGAATTTTTAATTTAAACCTTAATTTTTTTAATCAAACCATAAATTACATTTATTATTAGATTATTAGGTCAATTTTAAAGTTATATCATCCCAAAGAAATTTGACCGTAGAATATAGTTGAACCACCACAAGGATATGTAATCGAGAAAACAACTATGACTATAACAAATTTAGAAGATTATTCATATAGTACACAAAATTAGTAGCATTTTCATGACTTTTCGTTATTCACATGCTCTCTCTTTTTATCATTTAGTGGCTAACAGTTTCACGTTACATGGACTCTTCTGAGTTTCCACCATTATACTTGTGTTGATCAGTTGTACCACTGTATTTACCATACATGAAAACACTATGTAAGAAATTTGTACAAACATGTACCTAATTTAGACTCTTGAAGTTGAATCCCTCTAATTTTATTTGATATTTGAAAAAAGATGCTGACATTGATAGTAAAAGCAAGTCTCTGTATTCATACCAACTATTAGATGCATATGCCAATACCTTAATATTTAAACTTAGAAAGATAAGACATTTGAACCGGTATTCGCACCCGATATCCATTCTGAATTCATATAACATAACTAGCGGTGAAACCCATTTACAGTAAATCCACCATCAACGCAAATGACCTGGCCGGTGATATATGAAGCAACAGGGAAGCAAAGGAATGCTACTAGTGATGAAACCTCATTAGCCTCTCAGGTCGGCCGATAGGAGTTCGAGATACTATGCCATTTGTCATTTCCAAATCAAGAGGATTTTGCTGTAAAGAAGAGAATTTTAACTAATGTGAGAAAGGAGGAACAAAAAAAAAAATCTCAATTAATAAAGAGTTATCGAAATATGTATCCGGTGCAAGCGAGAATATGTAAAAATAGTATAGTTATTTTTCACTTACAAGCTTATTTGTTTGGTTATAGTTTAAAACAGCTTATTGACTAACGATGCAATTTGTCTACTATTTTACATATTTCTCACTTGCAAGAAAAGTTGATCGTTAATACTTAAAAAGCAAACATTTGTTTGGTTGTAGTTTGAAAGTAAACTATTGACTAAAAATAAATTTTGCTAAAAAATCTGTAACTTATGAGCATTACTATTTAAGTTCAAAAGTTAAACCCACTTTTGAGTATGGTGTAAGCGAAGGTCGAAATGAGCTTTGTTGAGCTCGAGCTCATTTGTTACTTATCGAGCTCATTTATTGAGCTGAGCTTGGCTCAATAAGCGGACTCGAGTTCAACTCGGTTAGATTAACATTAATGAAACTTGAGCTTAGCTAAACAAACTCGATAAATTTTTAAATATTATTTATATTATATAAAAAAAAATAATTAAAAAAAAAATATTAATAATGTATTTATTCAATTATTTATATGTATTTATATATTATTTATATTATTTAATATATAAATAATATATTTATTATATAATTTAAATATAAGCTTGATGAGCCGAGCTTGTGCGAGCTTGAGCTCGGCTTCGTTTACTAAGCAATTTGGTGAGGCTTAATTCATAAACGATTCGGTTCATTTTACCCTACTTTTGAAACTTAATGATGTGGTACTCTATTAAAATATCTAAGTCAATTTTGTCTCTCATTTATTTTCTAATCATCAATCAATCATTTTATTGCCATATTATTAATTCTAAAAATAGATTTATAAAATGGACTTATATAATTTTTTCTTTAACTTATTTAGCAAACCCATTGGAAAAGTCAAAGAGCCCATCTAAAATGGGGAGAATAGACTTTGAAATTATATGATTAGGAAAAGTAGATGAAGATTTGTACTTGCACAGCATCAACAAGTGAGGTTTTGATGAGGCCCAGCGCTATTGCGTTAACTCGAATGTTGTCCTTTGCCCACTCGCAAGCCAAGTTTTTTGTGAGTTGATTCATTGCTCCTACAAAAAAAAACAAAATAAATGAAACAATAAAAGAAAAAAAAAAAGAAAAGAAGTGCAATACATTATACTCTTCGAAATGTGTTTGCTTTTATGTCTCAAAGTTGGCAACAAATTCACTATCCAAATATCTCTTGTTCCCTATCTTACTACAAAAAATTAAGTTTTTAGAGACCAAAATTTAGAGATAAAATCATTTCTTGGAGACCAAATAATTTTGTTGCGAAAAGTGCCATTATTATATTTTTAGCAATAAAAATTAGATATTAGTGATAAATTATTATCCTTTTGGGACCAAATTTTTTATCTAAAAAAATAAACTATTTTGAAACCAAATTATTTTGTCCCTAAAAGTCTATTTATTAGTGACAATTTCAAAATTTGTCGCTAAATGCCTTATTTTTGAAATTTTCCTTATAAGGGTGTTATATGTCTGGGAATTGATTGAAGAAAACAGATTTGTTGATATCTTATCGTCAGCGCCTCCCCTGTGTCAAGACAATGTCGACTGTCAAGTTTGGGGAACTACCATTGCAGGCTCTGGCTCTTTCTCTATATCTATTCTTTACTCCTACAACAGCTCCCTTCTTGGCCCTCATCTCAGCATCAGCAAGTTTGTTTTGAATAAGGCATTACCCCCCAAAGTTCTCTTTTCCGGTTGGCTTGCTTGGAAAAACAGAATTAAAAGCAGATGAAATATTTGCATAGACTTGGCATATTAAGCGTGATGTTTTCTCCTTTGCCCTTCTACGTAACCGAAGTTGAATCGTAGTTTATGTCCTACTTCCTTGCCATTGCTCTGGTTCATCTGGTCTTACATGCTCTAGAAGTGGGGTTTCATTGGTGCATTCAAGAATCGATTGGAAGGACTTTTCAACTTGTGGTTAGGTGGAAAATTTAAGGGCCTTCAAAAGAAAATCACGGAGAGCTATTCTCTTAGTGGTTCTTTGGTTTCTTTGGAAACATCGTAATGAGTGTGTCTTCTCTTGACCCAACCTAACTTCTCTTGTCTAAGTGAACTCATCAAAAATCGAGCTGACTCTTTGGCTCAAAGCATCTATAAAAGGATTTTCCATTCTTAGTTGATGACTTTGTGTTCGATGGAGTCAAATCGAGGAATTTAATGGGGATGGTCATTTGTTTTGGTTGGAATGCGAGTAGTGGTAATCAACTCATTTTGATTGTTTTAGTTGCCGTTTGTTGTGTTCACAAGCACATATTTGGGATGTAAAGTGGTGGTGTCGACTTATTTTGATTGTTATGGCTACTATGTATATCTGGTTGTTAAAGGTTTAGGTAAAATCTAGTTGCTAAAGGCTTGATGAGTATTAATCGCTTGCACGTTTAGAAGATTGTTTTCTCTGCAATGGCTGCATCTAGATTGTTTTTGTTCCTTCGGTTTGCTTTCGGTTGTTTGTTTTGGCCATTGATGGGTGGATCATCCAACAAGTTGTTTTTGTTTTGCTTTTGTGTTGGTTTCTCACTAGCTTGGAACTTGGAGCTTGAACTAGCTCCAAGCTCCTCTATTGATGTACTCTATCATACTTAGTATGTTTCTCATCAATAAAGATTTATTTGCCGATAAAAAAAGGCCTTATTTTTTACTCTTGAGGCGACCTTTTAGCGACTATTCTCATGGCGATGGAAATTGGTCCCTAAATGTCTTTTGTAACAAAATTTTCACTTTTAGAGAGCAAAACATTTATTAGCTAAAACTCTTATATGTTATAGTGTCTCAAAATCCTCTCCATTTTTTTTTAGGCAAATTATGCAAATAGTTCTTCTAGTTTACGTTGTGTTATTTTGATCCCTCTAATTTCAATTTGCTTGATTTTGACCTTAAATTTTGAATTATGTATCATTTTGGTCCAATTGAAAAAGAAAGTTAAGAAATTAGATGGAAAATTTGCACGTGGACAACATGTACAGAGTTTTTAAGGACAAAAAAGTCAGTTTGTTCTCACTCTCAATTAACTCAATGATTAATCCATCTAACTCAAAGTGAGTTAACTCACTTCTCACTTTTATTTAACTCAATGATATATATATATATATATCTGTACATAGAAGAGAGAGAGAGAGAGAGAGAGAGAGAGAGAGAGAGAGAGAGAGAGAGAGGAATAGCATTGATGGAGTCAACCTAATTTAGGATCGAGCACTGAACCCAAACCAACACACCGGCATAGCAGTAACCTCACAATGTGGGGAAAACCAGCAAGGCAGCCATAAATTAGAACCAAAACATAGCTCGAGCCGGAGTAGAACCAAACCAATATCGGAGAAGAGGCAAGGTTACATTGAAGAAGACAAACTTACATCGGTCAGCTGCAAGCAAAGCCAAACCAACCACCTCAAATCGGTTCGGCTACCAGCCAAACCCGAGTTCAATCTACGATTCCACTCAAAGTCGGACGAACGCCACTCTCAACATAGAAGCAAAAGGTGCACTCCATACTCAAACACAACCACAAGACCGGCGTAGACTCACCATGAATGGCAATTCACGCAACTCCTATAGCTAAACCCAAGTTTCAGTATACTTACATTGTTGTACACTTCCACCATGACATCTAGACTTGACATCATCTGCAAGTAACCATCGTTACGCAAGTAGAACCGAACGGAAAGTACACTTCCACCGCTATAGCGGATAAACCAAAACATTACACACATTCATTCACTCAAAGCGGATGAAAAGCGTTACAAGCGGTGGAGCGGTAAACCACCTGATGGTCGATGGCTCTTCTAAAGGTGAAACCATTAATGACGAAGGGTGAGATGGCTCTGAATTGTCAATGGGGAGCGCTAGTAATGAGAGAGTAGAGAGACAATCGAAGAAAGTGTGAGAGAAAAAGGAAGAGGAGTGGCAGAGGTGGTGGTGCTGGACCCTGCGAGGTTCCTTCACCCACCGTTGTCGCCATGGAAGAAAGCTTTGGTGCTCGGTCTCGACTTCTTCAAGACAATGGTCTTTGCTAGGGTTTTAAGCAGAGAGAGATAGAGATAGAGAGGCAGAGAGAGAAGTGTAGGAAGAAGCTGAAAGGGAAATGGAAAGCAAAATGTCTATTGTACCCTTGGAAACCAATCACCTGTCATTCACGTGCAAATTTCCGTCCAATTTCTTAACTTCCATTTTCAATTGGACCAAAATGATACAAACTTCAAAATTTAAGATCAAAATCAAGCAAATTGAAATTAGAGGGACCAAAATGACACAACATGTAAACTATAGGGACTATTTGCGTAATTTGCCCCTTTTGTTTTGAGCAAATTATACCGGTAGTCCCTATATTTTATTTCTTGTGTCATTTTGATCCTTACACTTTTAATTGGCTCAATTTTGATCCTTAATTTAAGATTTTGTATCGATTAGGTCAAATTGATAATACGTTAGTATTTTTAAGAAAAATTATCACTAAATTAGTTGAGCTTAACTCTTGAATTGAGTAAATTTATAATTTTACCTATAAAAATATGACAGATGACACTTTTTTCTCATTTTCATAAAAAATTGTGAAGAATTGTAATCAATTGAACCAAAATAAAACACAAAGTCATAAATTTAGGGTCAATTGAGCTAAAAAGAAATTATAGAGACTAAAATAACACAATGCCCAAAACAATATGGTTTCAGAGTGTGTTTAAAATAAAATAAAAAATTACATGATATTTTGATGTTATATATATATATATATATATATTTAAATTCAAGCTGTTTAATTATGTAATTTGCTGACCTTGGTAAAAAGCACAATAAAATCATTACCTTTAGAAGCTGCATAGATAGAAATTCGTGGCAAACTGATCACACCAGCAACAGAAGAGTTGAAAACAATGCTTCCCTTTCCTGATGCCTTCAAGAGGGGATGTGCAAGTTGACATAGATGATAAGAAGCCTCAAAATTGGTACCCATCACAATGTTGTAATCTTCAACAGTGAATTCTGCTGCTTCTTTTGCTATTGCTGTTCCAGCATTATTAACCTAACCCAAAGACCAATCACAAAAAAAGTAAAAATAAAAATTTGTTACATATGTTAACAAATCAAAAAAAAACACAGAAAATGAAGCCCTTTAACTATTTTATGTCAAGAATTTTGATTTGTGTTTGGAAACTTGGATAGTTGAGAAACTATAAATGAGATTGGGTTTGGGATCATTATTATTTTTTTTATATTTATAATCGGGTGTCAAAGTTAACTTGAACAAACCTTGACAAATTTCAAAACAGTATATATATTTTTTTGATAATCGGGTGTTCGAGCCAGCTTATAGGCACCTTGACTAAATCTTGGGATCCTGAAGTTAACAATTGAATAAATCTCCAGTGGCTTTAAGGTTTGGAATGTTTGGCTTTTATGGGTTTTGAACTTGCAGCCTCTTAGATGATAAACCCTATGGTTGCTTTCTCCATCCACTAAGCCAATGTTAGAAAATAATTTTTTTTTCAGGAACTTCAATTTGAAATTAAAGTGAAACCCAACTGCCGGTTGAAGTGGGTCTAAGTGGGGTTATATTCTCTCAAGTGAAAAGATTTCATATAAAAATAATGAGCCGAAACCATTGAATTGTGAATGAGAATTGTCTCATAAAATGAGCATCAATAAAAGTTGAGCTTAGATTTGGACTTAGTCTTGGTTTGGACTGGGCCTAAGTTTGCACTTGTGCATGTACTGGGTTTGGTCTTGGACTTGAACTTCGTCTTGGGCTTGGACTGCACTGAGTTGTGTTGGGCTTAGTTTATGCATATGTTTGAGATTGGGCTTGGATTAGATTGTGACCAACATCCCTATCTATTTTGCGACCCATTTAGTTGGTTTATTCAAATATTATTATATACATATTTATTTGTATATATTATGCACATGTGATGTTTAGACTTTTCTAACTCTCTTTTTTTGATGATGGAGTTGATGACCATACTAGTGGCCATAAGTTTTTAATCTTTGTAATTGTAGCCCTAATGGCTAGAGTTGATAGCCTTGATTAATGGCAATTTGATAATCCTATTGATGTTAGCCTTCTTGGCTAAAGCTCTCTCTTACTAGTATAAATAAAGACCTTTCCCCTCTAACTTAGTAGGTTGTTTTTAGAGATTTTTTTGTGATGAAAAATGAGATGGTATTTTGAGATAATAAAGTTTGAGATGGTTTTTATACCAATGAAAATTTTTCCTATCTTCTTTTTGCTTGCCCATTTTCTAGTTCTTGTTAGAGAGAGAGAGTGCTATCATTGTCAAGTTCGCCGAAACTATTTAGAAAGTCCTTCTGCATGAGTTGGTTTCGACCATCGTATCTTAAGAGACAAATGCCAGCGTACCTCTAACTCCCATCGGGAGGCAGTGAATCAATTTTAAGAAAACTATGGTATCACATTGGGTTTGTTTGGTAACGTTTACGATTTTAGTTTATATTTACAAAAATTTTATAAACTGGTTGTTGTTTATTTTTTGTTTATTTTTAGAAAAACATAAACTACAAACGCGTTTGGTAATTGACAAAATGTTTAAAAAAAATTAAAAATATAAAAAGGAGTGAGAAATGGTAAGTAGTGGCAAGTGGCGGCGGAAGACGATGGTAGAAAGTGGTGACGGTGGGTGGCGGGTGGGTGGCTGACGGTGGCGGGTGGTGGGTGGCAGCGAGTGGGTGGTGGTGGTGGTGGTGGTGGTGGCAGCGAGTGGGTGGTAGGGGTGGTGGTGGCGGCGGGTGGTGGGTAGTGGTGGCATGTGGGTGGCGGATGTGAGTGAGTGGTGGTGGTGGTGGTGGTGGTGATGGGTAGATGGCGGTGGTGGTGGTGGGTGGATAGGTGTGGTGGTGGTGGGTGTGAGTGGGTGTGGGTGGTGGTGGTGGTGGTGGTAGTGGTGGCGGGTGGCAAGTGGTGGTGGCAGGTGGGTGGCGGATAGCGGGTGGTGGTGGGTGGTGATGGTGGGTGGGTGGGTAACGGTGACAGGTGGTGGCGGGTGGTGGATGGTAGCGAGTGGGTGGTGGTAGTGGTAGTGGCGGTGGTGGTAGCAGATGGGTGGCGGATGGCGGGTGGTAGTGGGTGGTGGGTGACGATGGCGGATGGTGGGTGGTAACAGTGGGTGGTGGTGGTGGCAAGTGGGTGGCGGGTGGCTGGTGGGTGATGGTGGTGGTGGTGGTGGCGGTGGTGGCGGCAAGTTGGTGTGGTGGTGGTGGGTGATGGTAGTGGTGGCGGGTAGGTGGTAGTGGTGGTGGGTGGGTGGGTGACGATGGTGGATTGTGGGTGGTAACGAGTGGGTGGTGGTGGTGGTGGCGGTAGCGGTGGCAAGTGGGTGGCGGGTGGGTGGTGGGTGATGGTAGTGGTGGCGGGTAGGTGGTAGTGGTGGTGGGTGGGTGATGGTGGCGGATGGTGGGTGGTAACGTGGTGGGTGGCTGGTGGGTGGTGGCTGGTGGTGGCTGGTGGGTGGTGGGTAGTGGTGGCAAGTGGGTGGCTGGTGGTGGTGGTGGTGGGTGGTTAGTGGTGGCGGATGGTGGTGGCAAGTGAGTGGTGAGTGGTGAGTGGTGGTAGCAAGTAGGTGGCGGTGGTGGTGTGCGTTGGATAGTAGTGGTGGTGGGTGGTGGCGGGTGGATGGCAGATTGGTGGTGGGTGGTGGTAGCGGTGGCGAGGGGTGGGTGGTGGTGGCCGAATCGGTAGTGGTGGTGGGTGGTAGTGGTTGTGGCAGGGGGGTGGTGAGTGATAGTGGCAAGTGGTGGTAGGGGGTGGGTGGTGGTGGCGGAAGACGGTGGTGGAAAATGATGGCGGATGGTGACTAGTGCTGGGTGGTAAAAAAAAAAAAAACCTAAAAACTCAAAACGGAAACACATTTTTTGAGATTACATTTTTTGGTCAAATTTATAAACTGAGACCATTGATTTATAAATCAAAACTTTTACCAAACAAGTTTTTATTTCAATTTTTAAAATTTTTGTAAATATAAACAGAAAATTAAAAACGTAAGTGTTACCAAACGGTACCATAGGTTTTGATTTGCATCTCTTATCTTTTGTTCTTCAAATTTTTAGATATAAACTATTTCTTGTATATTATTTTGTATGTCTATGTGGATTCGTCTTGTAATATGTTTAATGATTTTTATATTTTTAATTTTGTAGTTTATACTGTATTTCATTCTTTAATTAAAAAAAAATTATTTTGTCATTTCTATTTAATTTATCTTATATATTTTTCTAGTATTATTATAAAAAATTACTAACAGCCAAATCCCTTGGAATTTTCACAACAATATATATAGAAAACAAAAATAAAAAAACAACTAGTTTAATATATTTATTTATTGTCAAAATTTTAATGGGTGGGCAAATAAAACAAATTAACACCATAGAAAAACTAATATCTAGGAAAATCCGGTGGAACGCCCGTCAAAATTTAAATTTCCGGTTGGTTTTTAGAAGGACAACAACCAAAATATTATATTTATAATTTTTATTATTTATTTATTTGAGCATTATTATGAGAAGATAAGTGACTAACATAACATGTGTTACAATAGAAGTTGAAAAATGATGCATTGGCAGATGAAAACCCTACTCTCTCCATTTATTTTCGATACGAGATTTTACAAGTTTATAATCCTTTTAATGGGAGTAAGAATTTTCTAGAGTTTTTTTTTTTTGAAATTTCTTAGAGTAGTGCATTGTCTGGTTGAAATTTAATAACAAGTCACATCAATTTTTCAGTATTAAATCTCAACCACACAATACACCACTTTAAAAAACTTTAAAAAAAAAACACTCTAGAGGATCCTTGGCGAAAGGGTGTCTGATAAATCCCTCAATTACACTGAAATCGAAAAGTTGAAAAAAATTCAACGGCAGTGTGTGATTGGCTTGAATTGTCAACTAACAAAATCGAAATATAGGGTTCAATGCCAATTTTTCTCTTACTCCGAGCAAACCAATTAATCTTCTACTTACAAGGATGTTAAGCTTTCCGGCAAAGATGGAGGAGACATTTTCCATCAGCTTCTCACGTTGGGATCGCAATAACACATCACATACAGATCCTGTAACCTTAAAGCCCTTGCCTTTCCATTTTAGTAAGCATTCATCTAGCTCGGCACCTTCGTGCACATGTATGAACAAATTGCCTAAATTGTGCTAGTACTTCTACTATGGCATGCCTATACAAAGAAAAGGAAAAAGAAAAAGAAAATAAAGTAAATCAATTTTGGAGGTATCCAATCTTATTCAAAGGAAATTTCTCTTGAATACATAAATTTAAGCACATAATTTTATCATATTTGTTTTTAAATAAATGAACATGATTTTGAAAGATAAATGTGATAAAATCAAGCGTTTATGATAGTCAAAGTAATCTTTATTTTCTTTTATTTATTTATTTATTTTTATATATATAGATTATCTATACTTAAAAATTTATAAAATAAACTGTTTAGATCATTAAAATAAAATTCGCAATAAACCCTATACGATTGGAATATTACAGTCCAATTCATTTTCTAGATTGGGGATTAAGTTTTTTCTTAAAAGAAATCGATGTAAGACAAGTTTACGGCACTTTCAAGAAGTAAATGCAATCCGATAATATATGTATTGAGATATAAAGATGAATAGGATGACAGGAGAAACAAACCACATAACACTTGGTTTGCTTTAACTCTAATACCATTCTAATACCATGTTAGAAATATCAAAATAGAAATTTATATAGAAATTTTCTTTTTAAACTCATTTTCTAGACCCGATAATATGTAAAAGAGATAATTGACTAATGAATAGAGAATATATAAAAGAAAGAATGTCTTAGATATTCTAATCGACTGCCATATCACTGGATCTAAAAAAAACTAGGACTATCCTATGAAAATTTAGTATCAAATTAAAACAAAAGAAAATTGGAATCGCCAACCCTATGCCATGCGAGTACCACCAGTGACCAGGGCAGTCATTCCCTTGACAGACCACCTCTCACCACCGGTGATCTCTGACTGAGCCATGTTTGTCTGTCTTCTTCCTTCCTGCTACTGAATTGCTCTGAAGTTAAAAGTTACTGATATATATAATAGACCATGATGGCCAAACCTAATTCTGTATTTAAAATCGGAACGAAGATAGCGACATGGCGTTCATAAAAGGACAGCCCAGCACAGAAAGATTGTGGTCTCGATAATATTGGTGATCATTGTATCCCAACTTGCCATTGTGATTCCACTTAATTAAATATCAAAAAAAAGAGAGAGAAAGCGTGATCTTATTATTGTTATTTTCTGGACAATTGTCACATTCAACTTTTAAAGAATAAACTAAGAATAGGTCGGCTGATAAAAAACAGAAGCAATAATGCTCGGGATTCCCGGGGAGTGACGCCCCACACACACACACACACACACACACACACACGGGTGCTTCCAATGAAAGAAAAATATATATATATAGTTATAGGCCAATCAAGAATCAGTGGAAATGGTAGGAGTCACCCCCACTGAGAGCCTTATGCATTTTTCAAAAAGAAGACTGAAATTAGTTTAGGGAAATTACAAATAATAATAATAATAAGAATTTGACTGTTGTAACAAAAATATATTAAGAAAATAAGAAAAAAATGAATTGTTTTACTTACATGAAGTGAATTTTATATTCTCATTTATATAAGCAAAATGAGATTTTTAGTGAGAAATCGTATGATCAATATCTCATACTAATCTTTTTTGATTTTTTTTAATTTTAAACAATTAAAAAAATCCCAATTGGTTAGTTTTCATTTAACTTTTATTTTACAAAATATAAAAAAATTAAATATAATTATCATATTTTTATTAAATAATATATTATTTTATTCCGTGCATAGCACGAGTGATATGCTAGTTTTTTGTTTAAAAAAATGCTAAATTATAATCAAATAGACTAAATTAAGATAAATTTATAAATTTATAATCAAAATTGAGTCAATTAAAATTATAAAAACAAAAATGATACAAAAATTAAAATACAGAGACTACTAGCACAATTTCTACGACGACAACAACAACAACAACAAAAAAAAGGCAGAAAGAGTGAAATTGGTTTTTAATTTAGCTGCTCAAAAAAAGAAAATAATAATAATAATAATAATAATTTATACTTCGTGCAATGTTGGGTTGTTCGGTGCACTGCTTATAATTTTTTTATTCTGGGTAAATTATGAGGTTTCTAATAAATATAAGAACCTCTCCTGTAGTTTGAATAATTACAGTAATCTCACTTGTTTTATTTGACAATGTCAAGATTTCTCCTTCTGTCAAATTGTTCCAAACGGTGTTATGTTTTCTATAATAAATTACCTTATTGCCTTTCCTTTTAAAATATTAAAAAATATTTTTAGATTGGAGGATAGGTTTGGAAGAAACAAACAATGTTTGGAATAGTATTTTTGGATTTATTTTTTTTAAATATTAAAAAAATTTTAAATTTTTTTTATTTATTTTAAATATATAATTTTTATTTAAATATTTTATTTTATTTTATTTTATAAATATTTTAATTTTTTTAATTTTAATATTTTAAACTCAAAACACAACTTCACACTCAAATCGTTACCAAACGCATAACTCAAAACTCCATTCAAAAATTAATTTCAAACCTCATAGTTAAACACATAACTCGACACTCCATACTACTTTTTAAACTTTATACTCAAATTGTAACCAAACGCATAGTAAAAAAAATTAAAATATTTAAAAATATATTTATAAAATAAAAACTATATATTTATAATAAAAATTATATATTTAAAATAAAAAAATAAAATTTTTTAATATTTAAAAAATATATGTTACATAAGTTTGTATTTTTTTAAGTTTGTGTTCAGTTATGAGTTTTAAAAATAATTTTTGAATTAAGTTTTGAGTTGTGCATTTGGTTAAGATTCTGAGTTTTGAAAAGTTTTTTGAAAATTTCTTATTGGAATTGTGATTTTAAAAGAGAACCATTCATGTTTTTAAAAAAAATCTTTTTTCAAAACATGTTTTTACTTAAAACTCAATTCAAAAATTATTTTTAAAACTCATAACCAAATACAAACTTAAAACTCAATTCAAAACTTTTTTCAAAACTCAAAATCAAACTTTTTCAAAAACTCTATTTTAAAAGAAAAAAAAATTTCAAAAAAAATTATTTTATTTTTTAAAATTATTTTTAGAATCATGATTTGAGTGTGGAGTTGTATTTTGAGTTATGAGTTTTGAAAAGAAAAAAATTGTTTGGTTATAAATTTTGAAATTTTTTGAAATTATTTTTTTAGGGTAAATATTTTATATTTTAAATATTTATTTATTTATTTATTTTAATGTGCATTATATTTCATGCATCTATGTGTTATATTTTTTTATATTTTAAATATTAAAAATTTTATTTTTATTTTAAATATATAGTTCTTATTTTAAATATTTTATTTTATTTTATAAATATATTTTTAAATATTTTAATTTTTTGTTTTGTGTTTAGTTATAATTTGAGTGTAAAGTCGTGTTTTGAGTTTAAAATATTAAAATTAAAAAATTAAAATATTTACAAAATAAAATAAAATATTTAAATAAAAATTATATATTTAAAATAAAAATAAATTTTTAAACATTTTTTAATATTTTAAGAAAATAAATCCAAAAATACTATTCTAAACACTGTTTGTTTCTTCCAAACTTGTCCTCCAATCCAAAAATATGTTTTAATATTTTAAAAGGAAGGGCAAAAAGGTAATTTATTATAGAAAAAGTAATACCGTTTGGAACAATTTGACAGAAAGGGGAGAATCTTGACATTGTTAGGTAAAGTAGGAAAAGTTACTGTAATTATTCAAACCACATGGAAAGTCCCTGTATTTGTCAGAAATCTCAAGAGAGGTAAATGTAATTTACCCTTTCTTTTTTGTAAATTTTACGAGTGTGTGAGACTGTTTTGGTATAGTTTTCTTTATAGCTTATCAAAAAAATAATTTAAATAAATTGAAAAAAAATAATTATATGAAAGTTGGAGGAGAAAATGCTTTTAGTTTTATCTATATAATTATAAAATTTTTCTTTACAATAAATTACACCAAACAAACATATTTATAAACATGATTAAACTACATGTAAAAGTACTTATTTTTCTATATATTATTTCTACAAAAATTAATTTTTCCGGATTCCAAACTTGCAATGTATTCCACAATAAGAAATATAATTCAAATGCTAATGAGTGCTTTGCAATATTAAAAATATTAAAATTTCTATAAAAATTATTTTAAAAATGATAAAGAGAAGTTTAAAATTTTAAATCTACAAAAAGAAAAGTATATTAAAATTAAGGGTGATGTACCGATAAATTCCAAAATGAGAACTTATAATCTGCTTAGTCCTAAGTTTTTTTTCATAGACCATTAAGTCCCATTATAGTGTATTTTACATATATAGACAATAGGTAATTTGGACGTGTATGGAATGTTATTTCAACTTGGTGAATTTACAAAATTGGGGCATCATTAATGTAAGCTTTTTTTGAATTTTACGGTGAAGAATTTGGAAAGATTGTGGACTCTTGTGTGACATTGGGTAATAACAATGTGTGTTCGGAATCAATGTAAACAGAAATGATGGTCTTGTTTGGTTTGTTTTTTAGAAAAATTTTTGAAAAAAATTATCTACAAACAAATTTTTAAGAGTAATCAAACCAAACAAATTTTTCTAAAAAAAATCTCAAAATTTTGTTTGGTTACCTACTTTCCAAAATTACTCTCTCATATACATCAAATCAATCAATTTTTTTAAAACTTTCTCTCCAAAACAATTTTCCAAAACCATTTTTGAAAAAAGGCAGACCAAACAAGTTTTCGTACTTTTTATCTCAAAAACTACTCTACAAACACAAACCAAACACACATTTTTCCGGCATTAATTTGGCATTACTTACTTAGGAATCTGTGTTGCTCAACCATACATCGCCGCAACATAACATCGAAAACATATATTTATAATTAAAATACACTTGCAACAAACCACAAAACAACATCAAGCAAACGATGGCACTAAAACACCAAACTAATACCAGTAATAGCAACATACCCGAGTGCCAATTGAAATTAAAAAAACACTACCCATTTTTCGTGTGTAACGTGACGTAACATATATTTCAAATAAAAATACACCACAACACCAATTTGTTATGGTCGATCTGTGCATAATAATCGTCTCACAATAACGCGATACACCATCTATGCCATGGAAGTATCCATTTGCATTACAAATCACACAATAAAAACAACCACCATATACCACTGGAAAAAAAAAAAAAAAAAATCACAAACTATTGCCACCAGTAACGAACTCGAAAAAAAATCAAACCATTACAAACAAAAATGATGCCATAACACACTAACATCACGAATAAACCCACCGTTAACCCCCAAAAAACAAATGACTCATCTATTGATCGGCAACGCAACACTCCAAACAAAGCACTTGTTGAAAGGTAATGTTAAATAAAAGGTAATGTTAACCAATACAAGCATCTTGGGAAACGCCAAACACAATCCATATCCATTACAAACTGATTTGCTGAGAATATGGAAAAAAACATTAGAAAAGGAACATAAAAGAGTAATTATGTAAACTCCAATTTCACCAAAATCATTCAAATATGACTTTTCAAAAACATAGGACTAATTGGTCCATAAGAAAACTCTTAAGACTAAATGGAACAACTTTCTCTAATATAGGATTTTTGAGTAAATTTTCCTAAAAGGAATACAAATTATCTTGAATTTTTATTTTTGTCTTTTTCTTTTTCATATAATAATCTAGTAAACACCAATGGAAAGACAGAAAGCCTTGTTTGTTCGTGAAGCTTAAGGCGATAAAAACATCCCAGCTTAGTCCTAGTCCGATGATATTGTATATAAATTTTCAGTAAGCATCGAGTTTTCAAGTACAAAACTTAACACCAGAAATAATACAATGCAATTTTATATTAAACGTCTGACAGTTAACATTTTGATAACAATTAATTTATCATTAATTACCATTATGTCTCGTATGAATAAATTATGTTCGAGTTAATTTGGTACAAATAGATAATAAAAAAAATTATTAACAATAAATTTATATCTACACATAAAGTCAATTATTTACATCTATACTTTTATACAATTTTATTTACTCACTAACGTGGTACCTGTCAATTTATTGAAGTGGATTTCGTTTTAGATTTCAAACATCTTTATTACATGATGTATCAATTAGTAAGGAAAATTTATAAAAATTGTTAATTTATGTATAACTTCTCATTTTTGAAGTATGTATAGTAGAAATTTCATTTAAAATTTATTGTTGAAGTTTAATAATTATTATAAACACAAAATCCCAAAATGTGTAGAGGAAGTAATGGAAACAAGCAGACACACATGATTTAAGAAGTTTAAATTAGTTTGTTGTTGTATTGGAAATACGTGACGGGTATCAGTGGTGTTACATGTACCAATTAATATATTAATTAGTATACCAACATTAGATATGATATTATTATTAATCCCACTTATTAATCACATTACAAAATTTAAAAATTTCTTAAATTATGTCACATCATCAATTAGTACATTAGTTAGTATATCAATTTGTACATATAGCATAATTCGATGGATACTAATGAGTGTGAAGTTTTTTTCATAGAAATTTGTAAAATTTCGAAAGCATTTACTACCGTTTCTATTTTCTACTTTTTTAACTTTTCAAAATTTTAAAATTAAAACTAACATGAAAAGATTGACAAACTATTTTCAAAATTTATTTTTATATAAAAATGAAAGCAATAAACGTTTATTGTTTTTCGTTCAAAAAATACACACACAAAAAAAAAAAAAAAAAGAAGAAAAAAAGTTTTTTTCTTGAAATTTCACCACTAGCAAAATATTAATGAACTATGGAGCAACTTTTATCAATTTTATATAAATAACACAATATTTTTCATTATTGGAGATATTCTTTTATATTGATATCATTTTAAGTGTACATAATTTCATCACATAATCAGACATAGCTCTTTAATATTGAGTGAGTTCAACCAAATGAATTAGTCTCACTCCATACAAAATAGTTATATTATATCTAATTCTATGATCAAATTATGTGTACTTAAAATATTTTGTCGAGATATCAGTAGCCTAGGAGCCACCTACTGTATATCCGCCATCAACACAAATGACTTGTCCGGTGATGTATGAAGCGGCAGGAAGGCTAAGGAATGCTACCAACGATGAAATCTCATTAGGCTTTGCTATGGGACGGAGAGGAGTTCGTAACATCACTTGCATATATGCATCAGAAATGGATTGTTCAACTTTCTCCTAGAGACAATATAATTAAAATTTAAGTAATTAGTAGTTATTTATATTTACTCCCAAAAATTATGTGTTTTGGTTGTGTTTTTATTTTTCGTGTTTCTTAAAATAAAAACAATGAAAATTCTGAAAATACTCATTCTTTTTTATTTTGATAAATTACTAAGGAACTTAAGAAAGTAGTCCAAACAGTTACTCAAAAAATAAAGGAAAAAGCTAAGGAGCCTAAAAAGTCGACGTCGAAAAATTATTCAAAGGAAAATACTTCATAGCTCGAAAAAATATGGCTCAATTTGGCTCGAATACCCAAAACGACGTCGTTTTGGTTTTTTTTTCTTTTTTTTTTTTCAATTTTTTCTTTCCTGTTTACAGAGGGGGAATAGATCTGAAAACCGCCAGATCAATTTTTTCTCTGAATCGACAGAAGATGGAGAGAGAGGAGGAAAGATGGAGAGAAGGAGGAAGAGAAGAAGAAAAAAAAGATGGAGAAGAGGAATGGATCTGTATACATCACACAAAGGAGACTCTTTTTCTCTCTTTCTCTTGTGTGTGTCTGTGTGTTAGGCGAGATTGATGAACTACTTATTAATGAAGTTTAGGTAAGGTGGGTGGTGAAGCATTCAATGGCCTCTCTATTATTATGGATGTCTCTCATCTCATCTCATCTCTGTGCCACACACACAGCTTTGATTTGAATCTCCGTGGGTTTGATTTTTGGTTTTGATTTGAATCTCTTTAGGTTTGATTTTTTGTTTTAATTTGTGGGTTTGATTTTTTGTTTTGTTTTGATTTGAATCTCTTTGGGTTGAATTTTTTGTTTTAATTTGTGGGTTTGATTTGTTAGTTTGATTTTTGGTTTTGAGTTTTGGGTTTGATTTGTCTGATTCTTCCTCTTCTCTTTTCTTCTTTCTTCTTTTTCTTCTTCCTTCCTTCCTTCTCTATGGAACCTGTGAGTTACGAAGAAGAACCAAAAAAAAAAAAAAAAAGACCAAAATGATGTCATTTTGGTCTCGAGCCAGTCGAGCCTCCCATCTTTCGTGTTACCTAGCGGGGTCGTTTTTTTTTAAAGTTCCTTGACATTGCTATTCAGCAATGCTAGGTGGCCACAAATTCTGTGGCTCGAATGGCTCGAAACTACCAAAACGACGTTGTTTAGGGTGCAAACAAGCCAAAATGACATTGTTTTGACAATTTCAGGCCATTTGAGCGACAGAAATTGTGGCCACCAAACATTTTTCCATTGCTATTGCTGGGAGAATAAATAAATAAAAAAAAAAGATTTGGGAGAAACCAAGAAATACAGCACAAAATGATCATACTATTTATTAAAAAAAGAAGTTGGTGAAAAAAATCTCCAAGTTGGGGTAAGAACAGAGTAGTACTTAATTGGTTTCATAATTGTAGTCTTCACAGCCCATAGGGCTACAGTGTTGGTGCGAGTGTTGTGCTTTGCCCATTCACAAGCCAAGTTCCCTGTTAGCTGATTGATTGCACCTAAAAAAACCAACAATGGAAAGCTTTTATGATCAATAATTACCTTCAAATTTTCTGCCTAATCATCACCAAAAATGTTAAACATAAAAGACATGGAGTCCACATGTATATGAGATTCTTTATTTTCAAATTTCTCTCTCATTTTCAAAAACACTCATAATCATTGCATTATTGAAATCTCAAGGTGTGATACTCACAAAATATACAAAATATGATTTAATGATTTTGGAAAAAAAAATGAATAAGACCTCTAAATTATCACTTCTAAATTGACACTTAATGACGTGAATTGTTGCACATTAGTTGTTGATTTTTTTAAAATTCAGCCAAATAAGACCCAACTCTGCCATATAAATGTGGATAAATTTAAAATTAATGTTTTAAGGGACTCTAGTGTTGCTCAATTATCACACGTACCTTTAGCTATGGCATAGATTGAAACTGCAGGCAAAACAGTAACGCCGGTGACGGAGGAGATAAAGACGATACTTCCGTATCCATATGCTTTTAAAAGGGGATGGGCAAGTTGGCGGAGATGGTAAGGGGACTCAACATCAGTTCTCATTATCTTTGACAAATCTTCTGCGATGGTTTCTGTAGTTTTTTTTAGTAGAGTTGATGCAGCTGTAACAACCCTCACCATTGTTTACCGATTAACCACTGATTACTGCTAAATTGAGACTGATTATGAAAAGTAATTGAATCGACTAAAATGCTGAACTGAATAATTGAATGCGCTAGTTTAAATGCATATCTATATGTTGACTGTTAAACTTATCTGTCCATGTTTTATGTTTTAAATTGCGAATTGAAGGCCTTATCGGCGGCCGAATCTGAAAGCAATTAATGTTTTATGATCATTAGAATTTATAAGATTTTATGGCATATTTATCTGAAATGTGATTTAGTATGATTAAATTAGATTAAATAAGGATAAATTGCAATAGTTGGCTTAATTACCAACATGCCATCCTAGTGGGCCACTACACCAAATATATTGAGACTTGATTACACTTAGACACACATTTGCTCACCCATTGTTTTTCTTGCTATAGCTGACTGGAGAGAGTGATAGGAGAGAGAGCTTGATTTCATCTCATATTTGCTTGGAGACTTGGAGAAATTGTAGGAAGATTGCAAGAATAGAACTTCCATACCTTAAATTGAAGACTTAGGTAAGGAATTCAATCTCTTAATTGTGTCTTTAAGTTGGTTCTTGCATGGTTCATGTCATATTGAAGAGCTAAGTCATGAATTGGTTCTAGCATGTTGAATTGTAGCTCAAATCATGCATGCATGTTGCCATTCTTGAGTTTGGAAGTTATTGTTCATGAGATTGTACATGCATGTTCATCTTTTGATCATAGTACATGATTTTGCCATGTCTTGGAAGAAATTGGCTCATTAGAGCGTGTAATTGCAGCTTTGAATTGATTTAAACTCATGCATGTCATGTTTGAGTTATGTTCATGAAAATTGGTTTGAAATTGGATTTAATCGAACCAGCTTTGAGCCTTGATTTTACAAATTGAGCTTTAAATCATGTCATACTATGTATTTACAAGTGTTTTCCAGGAAATGGGCCCAAAGGAATCGAGTTTGGTACATTGAAACTTGATTTTGAGCTTGAAGTTCAAATATGGAAATTCTAGATTTTGAACTCACGCTTGAGCGGGGTGATTGGCGCTTGAGCATGAAAATCGTGCTTCTAGCATTTTGTTGTGTTTTGCAGTCTGCTCGAGCGGGGTAATTTACGCTAAAGCGAGACATTGTGTCTTACGCTCGAGCGGGTGTCGAGCACCCAATCAAGCGTGAATTTCACCTATCCAGCATTTTTGACTGTTTTGCAGTACGCTCGAGCGGGTAAGTCTACGCTCGAGCAGAAACCTTTGTCTACATGTCCACTCGAGCAGAGTAACCTACGCTCGAGCGGGATCCCTATTTTCTAAAAATTCTAAAAATACTTTTAAAGTGCATATTTGCATCCTCATCCCATCCTAGGCATTCTTAGGCTTAGTTTAAGCATCTTAATGAGGATATAGATGTAGAACCACACCGAGGCAAATTAGGGATTAAGTTATTATTTTCCCAACTGTGTAGCTTAGTGTGTGTTCAATCAGAATCGTAGGGTTGGCATCTAAAGACGCGCTTTAGCTTAACTGTAGCCCAGAACTCTATGAGTAACAACTGTCTAAAGATATGTTCAAATACAAATATCTTCTGAATGGTTAAACTGAACTGCTAACTGCATGAATGTATGTGCTCTATTCTCGAATCAGACAGGCATCCTTAGCAACATCGTTAGTGTTATCAAGTATCGTTAGTGTTACAGAGATCTCTGTCAATTCCTATCTTGGAACTTCACATCGCTTGATGGCCATCATCGCCGTTTGGTCTCTTAAGACCCATCACATCGCATCGCTATGCTAATGGATGTACCACATATGACTGTTATGACTGAATGACTGATATACTGAATCAATTGACTGTTTTCAATACTGAAAGGACATTCATTCTTAACATTTTTACGCATTATGTTATTCACTGGGCTTTAGCTCACTGCTCATATATATATGTAGGTGTTCAGGCACTAGACCCGAGCTAGGAGCGTGGATTAGACTCCCTTTTGTCAAAGCCAACCACTGTGCCTCACTGTGGGGTTCTGAGTCTGCTCGGCTTTGGGGTGTTTTAGTTTCCCTTCGCTTCGCTTTTGTATAGATCGTTATCAGATCGTTTAACAGGATTAAGTCCCTGTCCTGAATGATTATAAATGTTGTACATACTGTCTTGCACTGATTGTATATATGTATGAAAAGTCTTTTTGCATACTGACTGTCATAGCTCATTGGACATTGTTTAAATTACTGTTTTGGCTTCTGCCAACCCCTGTACTTTGTTTTACTGTTCTACTATTAAGCAAACCTTCGGTAATCACGGATTACTGGCCAGTTACGGTGCTAAACCCATAGGGGCGGGTTTGGGTCGTGACAGAGTGGTATCAGAGCGATACTTAACCATGAGTTATACCGCACACACGTGTCGAAATGAGCTATAGGTTGTCCTAGAAAAGCAATTAGGGCATCACATGAGCATGAAAAGTGTGTGGACATGACATGAATATGTGTTAATGTGTTTAAACATATAACTACTTATGTTTAAATGTTTAAAGTATGCAACTTCCTATGTTTATTACTACTATGTTGCATATAGTGAAATGGATAATGCAAGGACTGCTAATAAAACTGAATCATCCGAGGCTAGAATGGCAAGACTTGAAAGAACTGTTGAACTATTAACTGAAGCCTTAAGGCAACAACAACAACATAACCAATAGCCCCCACCTCTTCCTCCGGTATAGCCGGAACCGAATGTTAATGATGGGGATATAATTGCTCTCACCTAAAAGTTCAGCAAAATGAAACCGCCATCCTTTCAGGGAGGCCTTGAACCACTAAAGGTTGAAGCTTGGGTTCTTGAAACAGAAAAATTGTTTGAAGTGTTTCCATGTTCTGAAGCACATAAGGTGTTGCTAGCTACCTTCACCTTACAAGAAGAGGCCAAAAGGTGGTAGATGCTGGTTCGTGACACTAATACTGTTGTGACTTGGGCTCAGTTCAAGGAGTCTTTCTTCAAAAAGTATTTCACTCAGTGTGTCAGGGACAGAAAAGTGACTGAGTTTGAACAGTTGAGACAAGGCACCGTGTCGGTAGTCGAGTATGAAACAAAATTCACCGAACTTGCTAGATATGCACCACATATGGTGGACACTGACTACAAGAAGGCCAGGAAATTTGAAGGCGGCCTTAATGTTGCAATCCTTGACAAAATAAATGTTTTAAAGCTACCGAACTATGTAAATGTTCTTGACCAAGCATTAATGGCTGAGTCGAATATCAAGGCACTGAAACAAACTGAAACACCAAGTCAATGGCGTGGTAAAAGCGTGGTTTTAAATTCAAGTAAGGCAAAAACAACCCGTTGAACAAAAAGCAAAATATAGGGTCAACGACTACTTCTAGTCAAGGGAACCGTTCCATACCGCCCTGTTCTGAATGTGGTAAGAACCATAAGGGAGTTTGTTATAAAATTTCTAGTGCTTGTTACAGGTGTGGCAAAGTGGGCCACATGGTCAAAGATTACCCTTCCACTTCACAGGGCAATAGTAAAGTTGTACCTAGCACAGCGGCATCAACTGTTGCACCAAAACCTAACCCTAAAGTTGCCGGGAAAGAGCCTATGAGGCAGGGCCGAGTGTTAGCACTAGTACCGGGAGATGTGCAAAATGTCGAGACCGTTGTGTCAGGTATTCTCTCAATTTGTACTCAAAATGCTTGTGTTCTGATTGATTCGGGGTCTACACATTCATATGTATCGCATGTTTTTTCGCGAAAATTGAATAGACCATTGGAACTCATGAATTACTTGTTAGCTATATCTTCACCCGTCGGGGGATCTGTGACTTGTGCTTATATGTACCCTGCATGTGAAATTATTGTTGGGGATATGCATTTGTATATTGACTTATTGCCATTGAATATTGACCATTTTGATGTAATATTGGGGATGGACTGGTTACAAAAATATCATGCTACTATTGACTGTGTAACTAAACAAGTGATTTTCCGTCCACCTGGTTTACCCAAATTTGTGTTTAATGGGGTTGGAGTAGTACCTCCCCAGTATCTGATTTCATCCATGAAAGCTTGTAAATTGATTAAGAATGGGTGTAAAGGGTATCTGTGTTATGTATTGACTGCACCTACTGATGATAAAGCTAATGTGAATAGTATTCCTGTAATCAGAGAATTCCCATATGTTTTTCCAGATGATCTGCCATGGGATTTGATTGATAGGGAGATTGAGTTCACTGTTGATGTAATTCCGGGTATACAACCAGTATCTAAAGCTCCATACTGAATGGCACCTACTGAATTGAAAGAACTGAAAGTTCAGCTGCAAAAACTGATAGACAAAAACTTTATCGCCTAGTACTTCACCGTGGACGACTCGCCTTGTTTGTGAAAAAAAAAACTACCATCGAGACTTTGTATTGACTACCGTGAACTGAACAAGGTAATTGTGAAAAATAAATATCCATTACCATGTATTGATGACTTATTTGATCAGTTACACGGTGCTCAAGTATTTTCTAAGATTGATCTCAGATCCGGATATCATCAGCTGAAAGTCAAACCAGAGGATATTGATAAAACTGCCTTTCGAACGAGGTATGGACATTACTAATTTTTAGTTATGCCTTTCGGAGTTACCAATGCACCTGCTGCATTTATGGACTTCATGAACAGAATCTTTAAACCATTTCTCGATGATTTTATTGTTGTATTCATAGATGACATTCTGATTTATTCCACGAGTAGAGAAGAACATGAACATCATCTGAGACTTGCCCTACATATCCTAAGAGAACAGAAACTTTTTGCTAAACTGTTTAAATGTGAATTTTGGCTTGATCATGTTATATTTTTGGGACATGTTATTAGCAAGGATGGAATTTCAGTTGATCCACAGAAAGTTGAAGCAGTGGTAAATTGGCTTAGACCAACAAATGTTACAGAAGTTCGTAGCTTTTTGGGATTAGCTAGATATTATAGAAGATTTGTCAAAGATTTCTCCAAAATTGCTTTACCGTTGACTCAGTTAACTCAAAAGGGGATACCATTTGACTGGACTGACCAAAGGGAATCAGCATTCCAAGAGTTGAAAACTCGACTAGTGACTGCACCTGTTCTTACCCTACATTTTACCATTTTTAGTGATGCTTCTCATAAGGGTTTGGGATGTGTTTTAATGCAGAATGGGAGAGTTATTGCCTATGCTTCTTGACAACTGAGACCACATAAAAAGAACTACCCCCCATGACTTGGAACTTACTGCAGTAGTATTTGCATTGAAAATCAAGGCCACTACCTTTATGGGGCGACATGTGAAGTATATACCGACCACAAGAGGTTGAAATATTTCTTTACACAGAAAGAACTGAACATGAGATAGCGGAGATGGCTAGAATTGATTAAAGACTATGACCTACAGATTTTGTACCATCCGGGAAAAGCCAACACCGCTGCCGATGCAATCGAGTCGAATCGATTGGAAACTTAGCTGCTTGCTCACCGGACGTAAAAGTTGCTATGTGACCTTGTGAAATCTGAATTGAGATTGATTTGTGAGAACAAGGTGGGACAATAGTCGCTATTTCGCCAACCGCAAGACGATTGAAGAAGTTAAAGAGAACAAAGAATGGATGACTTCTTGAAGAAGATCATCGAAGAAAGGGAATGTAAACCGAGATCGAGTTTCAAATTTGAAGACAATGTACTGAAATTTCAAGGAAGGTTGTGTGTACCGAATGATTTTGAACTGAAAAGAAAAGTTCTAAAAGAGGGCCACAATTTAAAATTTTCTATCCATCCAGGGAATACGAAAATGTATCAAGATTTGAAACTGAATTTCTGGTGGCTGGGAATGAAGAAAGAAATTGTTGATTTTGTATCGAAATGTCTTCATTGCCAACAAGTCAAAGCGGAACATCAACGACCCGCAGGCTTACTACAACCCTTACCCATACCAAAGTGGAAATGGGAACATATCACTATTGATTTTATCGTTGGATTGCCTCGCTCCAGTAAAGGTATGGATTCAATTTGGGTTATTGTTGATAGACTGACTAAATCTGTACACTTCTTGCCTGTCAAAACAATTTATAATGCGGACAAATTGGGTATAATTTATATTGATGAAATTGTTAGATTGCATGGAGTGCCTGTGTCCGTTGTTTCTGATAGGGATTCAAAGTTTACATCGAGATTTTGGCAAAGCCTACAGACAGCATTGGGTACTGAATTAAGACTGAGTAGTGCATACCATCCTCAGACATATAGCCAGTCAGAAAGGACCATCCAGACTCTGGAAGACTTACTGAGAATGTGTGTCCTTAATTTTCAGGGAAATTGGGAAAGCCATTTGCCATTGGCTAAATTCGCCTACAACAACAGTTATCACTGAAGTATTGGTATGGCACCTTTTGAGGCATTGTATGGCAGAAAATGTTGATCTCCGATTTGCTGGGCAGAAGTTGGAGATGAGTCTTTGCTTGGGCCCGAGATTGTCTATGAAACTACCGAGAAAGTGAAATTGATTCAACAGAGATTGAAAACAGCACAGAGCCGACAGAAAAGTTATGCGGATGTCCGCAGGCAAGATAGAGAATATGAAGTAGGTGATCACGTTTTTGTGAAAGTGACACCGACGAAAGGGCAGACCCATTTTGGGGTTAAAGGCAAACTAGCGCCGAGAAATGTCAAACCGTATGAGATTATTGAGAAAATCAATCCGGTGGCGTATCAAGCAGCGCTTCCTCCTGAAATGGAGCATATACATAACGTCTTCCACATTTCTATGTTGAGGGATTACCTCTGGGATCCTTTCCATGTGATAGAGCCGACTCGTGTAGTGTTGAGTGATGACTACACTTATGAGGAACGGCCTGTTCAAATTGTGAACAGACAGATCAAAAAGTTGAGAAACAAAGAGATTCCGTTAGTGAAAGTTGACTGGCCAAACCATGGTGGCGTGTATGCCACTTGGGAAAAAGAAGATGACATGGCCAAGAGATATCCTGAACTATTCCCTCTAAATCCTGTTTTCTTCCAGAATGAAGGCAACTCAAGTTTAGAGGACTAAACTCTTTATAAGTAGGGGAGACTGTAACAACCCTCACCACTGTTTACCGATTAACCACTGATTACTGCTAAACTGAGACTGATTATGAAAAGTAATTGAATCGACTGAAATACTGAACTGGCTGATTGAATGCGCTAGTTTAAATGCATATCTATCTATTGACTGTTAAACTTATCTGTCCATGTTTTATGTTTTAAATTGCGAATTGAAGGCCTTATCGGCGGCCAAATTTGAAAGCAATTGATGTTTTATGATCATTAGAATTTATAAGATTTTATGGCATATTTATCTGAAATGTGATTTAGTATGATTAAATTAGATTAAATAAGGATAAATTGCAATAGTTGGCTTAATTACCAACATGCCATCCTAGTGGGCCACTACACCAAATATATTGAGACTTGATTACACTTAGACACACATTTGCTCAGCCATTGTTTTCCTTGCTATAGCCGACTGGAGAGAGTGATAGGAGAGAGAACTTGATTTCATCTCATATTTGCTTGGAGACTGGGAGAAATTATAGGAAGATTGCAAGAATAGAACTTCCATACCTTAAATTGAAGACTTAGGTAAGGAATTCAACCTCTTAATTGTGTCTTTAAGTTGGTTCTTGCATGGTTCATGTCATATTGAAGAGCTAAGTCATGAATTGGTTCTAGCATGTTGAATTGTAGCTCAAATCGTGCATGGATGTTGCCATTCTTGAGTTTCGAAGTTATTGTTCATGAGATTGTACATGCGTGTTCATCTTTTGATCATAGTACATGATTTTGCCATGTCTTGGAAGAAATTGGCTCATTAGAGCCTGTAATTACAGCTTTGAATTGATTTAAACTCATGCATGTCAGGTTTGAGTTATGTTCATGAAAATTGGTTTGAAATTGGATTTAATTGAACCACCTTTGGGCCTTGATTTTAGAAATTGAGCTTTAAATCATGTCATACTATGTATTTACAAGTGTTTTCCAGGAAATGGGCCTAAAGGAATCGAGTTTGGTACATTGAAACTTGATTTTGAGCTTAAAGTTCAAATCTAGAAACTCCAAATTTTGACCTCATGCTTGAGCAGGGTGACTGGCGCTCGATCGTGAAAATCGTGCTCCCAGCATTTTGTTGTGCTTTGCAGTCTGCTCGAGCGGGGTAATTTACGCTCGAGCGAGACATTGTGTCTTATGCTCGAGCGGGTGTCAAGCACCCAATCGAGCGTGAATTTCACCTATTCAGCACTTTTGATCAATAAAGACGCCGAAGGTAAGTCCACGCCGAGCGAACCCTTTGTTCAGATGTCCGCCGAGCAGTAACCTACGCCGAACGGATCCTGTTTCAAAATTTTGAAAATGCTTTTAAAGTGTATCTTTGCATCCTCATCCCATCCTAGGCATTCTTAGGCCTAGTTTAAGCATCTTAATGAGGATATAGATGTAGAACCACACCGAGGCAAATTAGGGATTAAGTTATTATTTTCCCAACTGTGTAGCTTAGTGTGTTCAATCGGAACCTGTGTAGGGTTGGCATTTGAGGACACGCTCTAGCTTAACTATAGCCCTGAACTCTGTGAGTAACAACTGTGTAAAGATATGTTCAAATACAAATATCTTCTGAATGGTTAAACTGTACTGCTAACTGAATAAATGTATGTCCTCTATTTTGAACTGTATTGTGGCATCCTTAACAACTACTGTTACTGTTACAGAGATCTCTATCAGTTCCTATCTTGGAACTTCTGTTTACTATTTGATGGCCATCATCGATCGCTCGGTCTTTTAAGACCCATCAAGTTATCGCTATGCTAATGGATGTTCCACATATGACTGTTATGACTGAATGGCTGATATACTGAATCAATTGACTATTTTCAATACTGAAAGGACATTCATTCTTAACCTTTTTATGCATTATGTTATTCACTGGATTTTAGCTCACTGCTCATATATATATGTAGGTGTTCAGGCACCAGACCAGAGCTAGGAGCGTGGGCTAGACTCCCATTTGTCAAAGCCAACCACTATGCCTCACTGTGAGGTTCCGAGCCCGTTCAAGCTACGGCTTTGGGGTATTTTAGTTTCCCCCCTTTTGTTCTATTTTGTATAGACTGTTACTGTACTGTTTTAACAGGGATTAAGTCCATGTCTTGAATGATTGTAAATATTGTACATACTGTCTTGCACTGATTGTATATATGTATGAAAAGTCTTTTTGCATACAGACTGTAACAGTTTATTGGACATTGTTTAAATTACTGTTTTGGCTTCCGCCAAATTCAGACTGCTTTTATTGTTCTATCATTGTGCCTTCGGTAATCACGGATTACTAGCCGGTTACGGTGCTAAACCCATAGGGGCGGGTTTAGGTCGTGACAGCAGCATTGTTCACCTAACCCAGTATTGATCTTAAAAAATTTAAGTATATTGTGTATATCAATTTAATTTGAAAATTAATAATGGTATGGATCATGAAAAAGTAATTTAAAAATGAGTCAAAAAGTATAGTGCGTGTATCAATTCTACTAGGATCAAAAAGAAAATTAGCAAAATGTGGTTAGAACTGATTGCCAATCTCCTAGAATGGTGGTTGGCTTTTGGCTCAATGTAGTGATTGAAGGTGATTATTGTCGATAGAAAGTCGACAACATCATTGGTGATTGTCAAAGGTGGTGGCTGAAAGAGGTCACTGTCAAAGTCAGTGGTTGGTAGTAGTAATGGATTGTGTGGGTGATAGGGCTAGAGGAGGACGAAGAAATGAAAAAAAAAAAAAAAAGAAAAATCTAAAATTTTAAACAAAGTAAAATTGGGCTGGTTTGGTATGTTTAAAAAAAATAAAAAAGTAACTATCTTATTTAAGTTATATTATTTTATTTAGGTTACATCACTTCTCTAACACATCGCTTTAAACCCAATCCAAATCTAACCCATATTTTATAAAAAGTCAAAAAATGCACTTATTTATATCATCTCAAACAACTCCTAATTTTTTGTCGTTAATTTTTTGTAAACTCTTTGCAAAACTTTAAAACAAAAACACGGAATGAATTTTTATTTATAATTATTAAAAAAATTTACATATATTAAAAAAGAGTTATAAACATGTATATTACCGATCACACTCTAAGGAGAATCCTATGCCCTGCCCCCACAATCCTTTGTGAATTTTATTTTAATTTATTTTTTAAGTATTAATATGGAAAGGGCGCATCCTATGCCCTTCTTGCCGGAGAGTCCTCTGTCAACTTTCTTGTTCTTCATTTTTTTAAGTTCCAATAATGCTAATACCTTTCACCTTTTTTATTATATTTTATTTATCAGATATGTGTACTTTGAATATTATGAGTTCTACGTAGACGTCATTATTATTAATAATAATAATAATAATAATAATAATAAAGTGTGCACCAAGAAGTAAACTAAGAGCATCTCCAATGATAGTTGCTATATTAGTATTACTATTGCTATAATTTAGCGATGAATAGTGTTATTTTACCAAATTATAGCAATGGTACTCCAATAGTCATTTGCTATATTTGGCAAATCTCAACCAACCTTTCCTCCAACTTGATAGGTGTTGTTTGGATATAGGTTTTTTGTTATTTTATTTTTGTTTATTTTTTATCTTTTGTGACATTTTTTTATCTGTTTGTTAAAAAAAATATATTTATATTATTCCCAACTAGAAAAATAAAAAAAATAAAAAAAAATGAAAAATTGAAAAAAAATATTTGCCATACATCTAAAAATATCTGCCAAAAAAATATTTGCCATATTTGCCATACATATTTGCCATAATTTCAATTTTTTTTTTTTTTTTTTTTTTTTTTTTTTTTTTTTTTTAAACAAACCAAATAGAGCCCAACGACTCTTTATTACACTGAGGCATCACCTTATTTTGCCATACATTTAGAATGATCCACTCTCTTCTCATTTTTATTCACCTCCACAGCTCTACCTATTCCTCTCATTCGGACTCTGTCTTCGCCTCCATGGCCGAAATCAAATAGAGCACAAGACACTCTCCCTTCTCCTCCATGGTCGAAACCCCTCTCTCACTCTCTCTCCTCTCGCCTTTTCCTCCTCCTTCTTCTCAAACCACTCCCTTTCTTCTCAATGATCTAAACCCCTTCTCCTCCATGATCTCCTCTATGATCGAACCCAATCTCCCTTCGCCTCCAAGATCTAACCCCTCTCTAGTTTCACTTTATCTCCTCTCAATCCTCACCTCCGATCTTTGTACTCTCCGCCTGCACGATCTCTATTTATATATATACTCATATATATATATATATATATATGTTTTGATCTGTCTTGATCTCCATCTATACGATATATATGTTTTGATCTGCAGATGCCATATGTGTTTTGAATTTTTTTGATATATATGTCTTCATCAATTTTTCTATTTTATATATATATATATATATATATATCTGTTCATCAATTTTTTGATTATCTGGTATACAGAAATTTTTTTTGATATATATGTTTCGATATCTGAAACTGATTTGCTGATAAATGAATATAAAAAAAAAATTGAGAAACAGAATTTGAGTTTGTCAATTTCATTCTGAAATTTGCTTGATTTTGAAAATTGGGTCTTCAACGATTTGATTTTTGTCGATCCGGCAAGTTATATCCGCTATTTCACTTGCCAAATTTGAGAACACATATGGCATTTGCCATCTTTGGCAAGTGATATAGCAATCGCTTGGAGACTCATTTTGCCATTCTTGTCATTTTTTAGCTTTGTAATCGATGTAGTACTCCATTGGAGATGCTCTAAGTAGTAAGAAGATCGTCATTATCTTTAACATTGTTAGTGAAGTTATTGTACTAACCACTTCCTACTCAACCATTTTCGCAAATATTAGTCAATCGCCTGCTTCGCTCATACTATATTATTCAGAAAAAATAAATAAATTTACTCCACTATTTGAACTGGATAATCCAGTTTAATTTATTATGAACCCATTTTGATTCCACTTTATTAATCTGAATCGTTCAATATTTAGTGTCTTTTAAATAGACCATCTGTAGGGACATAGTTTTTGAATAACAACACGTGGCCAAGGTGGCACCGAAGTGCCAGCCAAGTTGCCACGTGTTCAGGTCATTGCGCCGAGGTGATCTCGGCTAGGCTGAGATTATCTACGAAGATATCGAAATTCGAGATGAACGGATAAGGGACAAAGAGTCCTAGAATGAGAGAGGACCTCAATCTGAATAAGAATAAAACTCTTAGAGTGTTTATCTTTATCTATTGGAGAGTTCGGGATAAACATTGAGTTAAAGTCCATTGAAACTAGGCTTCTACAGGGATCAGGTCATTGTCAGAGTGCCCCCGGGTGGAAGAACCACCGTCGGAGTCTTTGTTTTCTGTGACAGGTCGTTCGGGCATAATCTATTCTGCCGGTGTTCTCCAAATTGAGTACCGCTTACGGTGTGGTCGTAAAATAGCACACACAATTTGGCGTCGTCTGTGGGAAAGAAAAGAGAATAGATGGCCAACGATGGAGAAGAAAAGATCGTGACTTACATCCCCATCGAAATGGTAAACACTTTGATCCTAATGTAGAAGAGGATAATTGCAACAAAGAAACTTGGGATCAGAATCCTGGAGAGAAAGACGTCGGCTAAGAGGGCGATGTACCAAAGAAGGTAGACCGAGATGGGTATTATAACAAGAACGACCTCCAGGTACGGAAAGATAGATGCCTGCGGAGGGATGGAGAGATGAAGGAAATGGCGGACAAATTGGCGGACCTGCAATCGGTCGTCAATTTCATAATGCAGAACAACGTCATGCAGCCACCGTTCTCGTTACAAGACACGCCGATTCCAGCGGCTAAGAACAATGCCCAAAAGAAAGGGCAGAAAATAGTCCCTGTAGTCCCCCAGCATACCAGGACCAAGGAACACTCTCACCGGCCTTCAAGGGAGGTAGAGCGAGGAGAGTCAATGAAGGGAGATTCCCGGAGGACGCATTGTACCAAAGTACCTGACCCCAAAAAACGTTGACATGTTCAAGGGAAGGAATTTTGTTTCGACGCAACGAACGGAGAGAGGTCCAAGAGGACGCATAACGACGCTGGGAGTAGCGCACCAAAAAGGTTGAAATCCATTAATAGCCGAGCTCCTAGACGGACCAAGGAGGATCTGAGGGATTACATCCACAGAAAGTGGCAGGATGCCGAGGTAACCTCTCCGGTCAAGCTGAGAACACCATTTTCGGTAGAACTGGACAAATTTGAGGCCTCGAAAAAGTTCCACATACCGAGGTTTCAGATATATGACGGTAAGTCTGACCCTAACTTTCATGTCATCTTGTACCTGAACTCAATGGCACTATACACCGGAAACGAGTCATTGCTCTGCAAGGTGTTCCCCTCATCCTTTGGGAAAATCGCATCAGACTGGTTTCACAAGTTGCTGAAAGGAACTGTGAAAAGCTGGGAAAGCCTAGCCGAGATGTTCGTGGCTAGATTTGTTGCAAACAAACTACAGCCATTAAGGGTGGACTCCCTGATGGTCCTAAGAATTGGCGATGATGAAAGCCTTAGGGCCTATGCCAAAAGGTATTATGAGGTGTTCAATCGAATACCAGGATGCAACAAAGAGGTGGCGGTCGTGTCTTTTAAGAACGGCCTAAAAGATGATTTCCTGCTTCGAAAATCACTGGCAAAGACATTGCCAAAAAGTATGGAGGAACTTATGGCCAGGATAGAAAAGTATGCCAGGGCCAAGGAGGACATGTCAAGGACAAAGGCGTCAAAACAAGAGAAGAGAAACGGCTCGCCAAGCGAGACCGAGGTAATAGTGGATACAATAAGTAAGAGACAGGACTGAGGGCTATGCAGGCAGTCACAACCGTTTTTTGAATTCCAGTCTACAAAGTATTAAAAAGAATCCGGAGTCAGCCCTATTATAGAGCACCAGAGAAGCTTCATGGTGAATTTATAGGAAGAAGTTTGGGGAAACACTGTGCTTACCACGAGGATGGGTAGCTAACTCAAGGGTGTAGAGCCCTAAAGGCGCATCTGGAAGACTTGGTAAGACAAGGTCATTTAAGGGACCTGGTAGATGAAACTAAGACAAGAAAAGAGCAAGCAAGACTGCCTCAGGCACTGGCAGCACTACCTCCTCCAGCACTACAACCGCAAGTAGGTGGATCTCGAGTGATCAATGTGATCCACTCAAAGGTCAATGAGAACGAGATACGTGGGGAAACCCAGAAGGTAAAACACTTACAACATGTGTATCAGGTCCGACAAAAAAGACCTAGGGCAGACGAGTACCAAGGACCAGTGGTGTTCTTTACTGAAGACGACCTAGAGATGGTGCAGTATCCACACAACGATGCCTTGGTAATATCCATCCAGATTGGAAAGTGCCAGGTAAAGCGAATTCTGATCGACCAAGGCAGCTCTTGTGACATCATGTATGTCAGATGTGTCCTTTACTGATGACGACCTATAGATGGTATATCATCCACACAACGATATATTGGTAATATCCCTCTAGATTGGAGAGTGGCAGGTAAAACGAATTCTGATCAACCAGGGCAGCTCTTGTGACATCATGTATGTTAGATGTTACAAGGAGCTTGGCCTTCACCAAGATGATCTGGAACAATCCAATGATCAGGTTCAATGGAACGTCGACGTGGCCCTTCGGAGCAGTAAGTTTGGAGGTGCAGGCTGGTACCAAGAAGGTAAAAACTGAGTTCATAATAATTGACACTCCCTTCCCTTATAATGCTATTCTGGGAAGGCCATGGCTACATGCAACATGGGCTGTTCCCTCAACATTGCACCAGCTGTTACGGTTTCCAACAGAGCATGGAATTGAAGAAGTCAGAGGAGATCAAGTGTAGGCAAAGAATTGCTCCATGGCAGCAATGAAATCCACCTGCAACATATGAGAAGCGGAAGCAGCGGAGATTGAGGATGAGGACATGGAAGTCCTTGAAGACGTTGGCAAAGAACTAGCTGAGAAAAGTAAGGAAGCCCTGAAAAAGATCTTAGTCCAGCAAGGGGATGAAGAGTGCTTCTTCCTTATCGGCTCAGGATTGGCTGAGGAAGAGGAAAAATAATTAGAAGCATTCTTGAGAGCAAACGTTGAGGTGTTTGCTTGGACACCGTACGAGATGCCTGGTATTGACCTCGAGGTCACTTGCCATAAACTGAATATGGACAGGTCGGCTAAACCTGTCATCCAACAAGCAAGGAGGCCTACGTTGATGTGAAGAAAAAGAATGAGAAGTGGAGGGTCTGCGTGGACTTTACCAGCCTGAATAAGGCTTGTCTCAAAGATAGTTTTCCACTACCCAAGATTGACCAGTTGGTGGATGCCACTTCAGGGCATGGAAGGATGAGCTTCCTAGATGCTTACAGGGGGTACCATCAGATATCTATATAGCCCCCAAATAAGGAGAAGACTGCATTTATCACTCCAAAAGAGCTGTATTGCTACAGAGTGATGCCTTTTGGATTGAAAAATGAAGAGCAACTTACCAGAGATTGGTAACTAAGATGTTCAGATATATAATTGGCAAAACAGTGGAGGTATACATTGATGACATGGTCGTGAAGACCAAGGAACCTGAGGATCATCTGGCCGACCTGAAGATAGTCTTTGACATCCTAAGGACATTTCGGCTCCGACTCAATACATCGAAGTGTGTATTTGGAGTTGGGTCAGGAAAATTCCTGGGATACTTGGTCACCAGAAAGGGCATTAAGGCAAACCCGAATCAAATCAAGGCTATCTTGGAGTTAGAGAGCCCAATGTCGGCAAAACAAGTGCAGATGCTGACTGGAAGGGCTGAAACCCTAAACAGATTCATAAGCAGGAGTTTTGATAAATGCAAGCCTTTCTTCAGTTTAGTAAAGAAAGTCACAGACTTCTTATGGACAGAGGAGTGCGAAGGACTTGAAGAAATACTTAACCACAGCTCTAGTTCTCTCAAATCTAGTACCTGGAGAGGAGCTGTTCTTATACTTGGTGGTCTCAGAGTATATAGTAAGTGTAGTAATAATCAGGGAAGATAAGGGAGAACAGATGGTAGTTTACTACGTGAGTAAAACCCTAGCAGATGCAGAGACCATATATCTACCTTTGGAAAAGCTAACACTAGCCTTGGTAATGGCCTCCAAGAAGCTAAATCATTACTTTCAAGCCCACAAGATTGTGGTGTTAACTAAGCATCCTCTGAAGTCCCTGTTGTAGCAAGGAGATCTGACAGGCAGGATAGCCAGATGGGTAGTAGTGTTAGGCCAATATGACCTGAAATTCAGACCTAGAACAACAATCAAAGGCTAAGTTTTGGCCGATTTTGTGGCCGAGTTCACACCAGGCACCATTATACATCAGGCTCCGTTGAGTCGAGGTATACGATGTCCAGGTGAACAAAGAGAAACCTAGCTGGGGACAGCAGAACAGAGGAAAAAAGAGAAACTCAGGTCCTATAGTATTTACGTCTGCGACTCCTTCCGCCTGTTTGTTGACGGAAGTTCAAACCGACAAGGAGCGGGGGTAGGAGTGTAGACACCCCATTTTTTACCGCACTTAAGACTTGGGCGTTACTGATGGTTTACTTGGTGGTAAAAGGTGTGTAGGGCAAAGGTTCAATTTTTTTGGCAATGAGAGAGTCAAATCCCAACTTCATATCCCTTTTGGACCAAAACAATCTTGATCAAAAGATTTTAGATCTTAAAACCCTCTCTTTCAAAATTTTTTGATAATAAAGTTCCTACGATGTTCCGACGCTCGCATTTCGTTAAATGTTACGCTTTTCGGTAAATCGAGCAAGGACAAAGTGGAGAATGAATGAAAGAGAGATGAAATCTTTGAAAAATCTTTCAAAACACTTTGTTTAGGGGTTTGAAGTTGAAGAAAAGAGGAAAGGAGAGGAGAAAACTACTTTGGGAGAAGTTTGGCATAAATATAGGTAGAAGGGAGTCGAGCAGCCCTCGCTGAATCGGGCTTATTTATCTGCATACTTGGATTTTAGCTATGAGGCCACCACCATTGGAAAGCTTACTTCCGGGGCTTCTTTTGCACTCAAGAATCTCCTAGAGCCAAGTCCGGGTGGGGGAGATGTGGTTGGTTGAAGTAGGGGATCAATCCGGTTGGATCGAATCTGCGCGGCTTCACCAAAACAGACATAACTTTTTGCACAGGAGGAATTTTATTACAAGGTTTGCTCCATTGGAAAGCTAACTTCCGGGGCTTCAATCTGGATACCACCGGCCACTTTTTGACCTTGGCAGCTACCTATCAACCATCTATTTAGCCAACCGTAAAAATAGCAGGCCAACCATTTATTGTTCCAACCTGCCATTTATTTGGCCGATGGCCTTCTTTTGTGGCCAGTTTTACCCTTTTGCACTCTTCAGGCATGGTGCATGCCAGCTGTGCCAGTTGGGATGCACAAACCCTCTCCCCCATGCATATGTGTGGCTATTTTGAACCTTTGACCCCTTTTGATCCAAACCTTTTGAACCTTTGATCAAGCTTCTTGAGGAAGCTTAACCTTTGTCAAAGCTTCCCCAAGAAGCTTGCACCTTACCTTAGCTTCTCTAGGAAGCCTTGACCCCTTGACCCCTCTCACTTGGCTTCTCGTAAGCTTTAAGCTTTCCTTGCCTATATAAGGAGACTAACCCTCTCCTTTGTTTGGTTCAAAGAAAACCAGAGCTATACACATATATTTCTGGTATATATCATCCTCTCTCTCTATATCTCCCTCTCTCTTCATTTTGTGTGTGTTTGAGGGCCTAAAGTATGTGTTTGTTCTTAGTTTTGCACTAAAACACATAGCATTACACCTTACTCGACTTTTGAGAGACATTGAGGGTTTGTTCTTGAGGTTTTGGATTGATTTTGGTCAAGAGAGTGGTCGGACTCCACTGCTTTTTGAAGTGTTCTTCAAGGGTAACACTTTTGCTTTATTTTTCCCAATCTTGCATTACCTTTTGACCTATCTTGCATGCTGATTTAAGCTTTGTGTATAACTGAAAAAGTCTTGTTTTTAGCTTCTTTTTAAGTTTGTTCAAGAACACTTTTGTGTTTGGGGTTGTCTACCCCCTCTTAGGCCTTGTTTGGCCTCATTTTTGTGCATTTTTGGTGAGCTCTGGGACCACCTTGTTTGATTTCACCACTGAAATCTTGAGAGATTTCAGTGGTGAGGATGGTGTCTTAAGGTCCTAAGAAGGAGAGGGCCATCCCCTCTCCTTATTGTCATGATTACTTGCATTTTTGGCCTTACAAAGGGGCCTATATTTCCACACTTCTTGAGCTCTGTTCAGGCATTTTTCAGTGGGTTTTAGGACCTCCATAACCCATTTCCAGAGTTATTTTTGCCATGTTAAGTGTCCTTGTTGCATGTGTGGAGTAACCCCCTTATTGGCCTTTCAAAGGAACACACCATTCTTGCATGCATGGACCTTGTTTCCATGGGTTTTTAGGGTTTATTTGACATACCATGTTACTGTTTTGGGCTGGTTTGGTGACCTCTCTTGTGCTTTATATACATGTAATGTAAACCATGCCTACTAGCTCATATTGCATGATGTTTTGGCCAAGCATGCTAGCTTATTTTGGTTACACCTCATACATGTTTAGCATTATTTTGGGCTGTATAGGGACTTTTTGGGGCTGGTTTCATCATTCGAGCATCGCTTTGCATGTTTATAGTATATTGCATTTCACTAGCTTTAGTGCTTGAGTCCTTAACAATGCGTTACATGAGTGTTTGCATGCTTTGGAGTCATTTTGGGGTCATTTTGTATGCCATTCCAGCACCGGAACATGCACCATTGTATGTCATATTTCCTCCTTGCCATGCTTTGGTAGAGTTGCATTTTTATGCCTTAAGCTTGGTTAATACATTGTGCATGCATTCCATGTATTTTGTTGTCTCACTTGCCTCATTATGGCCACTGATTTTGGCATGCTTGCGAGCTATCCATGTTAGTTTAAGTCCATCATCGCATGTTGTTGCATGACATGTTTGCTTACATGTTTAGGTTGCGTGCCTAGTTTACATTTGCTCATTTGCTTGTTCATGTTGCATACTTAGCCTCCATGCCTAGGTTGCATTGCATCGTGCATGCATCCCTTGCCTCTTGATCAAGCATGATAGAGGTTGGGGCCTTTGATGTGTTTTGTGTGTGCATCTCATTTGATATTGAAGTTGCACACTTGGCTTTTGAGTCATCATGCATTGAAATGCGTGATTGACGGCCCGAGGGTCGAGGGCCATGCTCCCTTGAGTCTATTGCATGATAGGGAGTGTGTCCGTGCATACATTTGCTTGAAAATTCCATGCCATACACTGCTTGCCCTCTGTTGCTGTCAAAACCAGTTTCTGCAGGAAGCTTTGGTCGGCCGGCCATCCATAAATGGCCGATAACTTCATCAGCGGCCGGTGACCATTTTGCATAGCCGGTGGCCATTCCTCCTAGCCGGTGGTGCTCCACAGGGTGCAGAGAACCTAACCCAAGACTTGTGCAGTCTTCAGAGGAGTTAGGCAGTGTAAACAGAGGCAACGATGCTATGGCAGTGAGTTTTCGGGCAATACGAGTCAAGCATGCATCATCTAAACATTTTGAGGCGAGGGCTGTGGCTACTTTAATTATGCATTTAATTTGTTAATTAATTAGAAGTTCTGTAATAATTAATTTAGTAGTATTCATTTGTTTTGTAATATTTATTCGGACCCTTCGAGCGAGGGCAATTGTGTAATAAGTGTGTGTGAGTGTGTGTATGTCTTCCAACCCCCACTTCTTTCTTCCCTTTTTATTTACCTGCTTTCAATGGTTAGCATTAGGGCATATTTAACTTAGCATACCTGATGCTATCCATGCGTGCATCCATACATTTGTCTTGCATGCACCGGGCTCGGCGCATCATACTAACTGCATTGTATTTCAATTCCAAGTTGAGTACTTGTTAGTTGCAGCATTTCACATGCCATCTTTAGGATAGCCGAGCCTATTATAGTTGCATTTTGTATGTGTTGCATTAGCCATCTTAACATGAACTAGGATCATGCATATGATTACTAACTAGTTTCTGTTTTGACTTGGAGTACTAGGTAAGCTTTTATGCTTTAGCATACCGCATGCGTGTGAGTGTTGCCATAATAACATGATTGCCATGAGGCTAGCTACTTATGTGATATAACTGCTTGAATGCCTGTGGATGGAGGTCAAAGTACCTAAATTGGAACAATGCATTGAAACCGTGAGTTTTAAGCCCACTAGATAGTGGCAAAACCATCTTTTCTAAAGCCCACTTGAAGGTGGCAAAACCTGAATCTTTAGCTTACTTGCGATTAGCAAACTATCATCAAAACAAACATGAAATATTTTGTTCCAATTTAGGCGATTTGGTCTATACTTGTTTGCTGTGCGCATAACATAGTAATTCTAGGCTAATAACCGGAATAAGAACGCATAATGTTTTCAAAACAAGATATCATGGTTAGTAGAGGCCGATCTTTGATCGGGCGAGCGGGGTTGCTCATAGCTGACCTTCCCCAATCGTACCCAAGTTCTCGAGCCGAGGCAACTTTGGTGATGACGGACACGTGGCCTTTGGCACCGAGTCAGGGTTTCCTAAATTCCCTCAAAATAAAATATTTAGGTGGCGACTCTGTATCTGGTAAAGCAGTCCATGTTTGGCACTTCTTTTCTAAAAATCTGTTTTCTCAAAACAATTTGTTAGATTTGGACTCTTTGGTTCAGATTAAGAACCGTGACAATCGAGTCCGAACTGTGGCATGAGGCCCTCACGCGGGGCACGTCCATAAGGAGTAGTGCTAGTATCACCGGATGGGCAGATGCTGGAACAATCTATTCATTTGGGGTTTAAGGCCTTAAACAACGAGGCAAAGTATGAAGCCCTGATTGCAGGGTTGAAATTGGCAGCAACAATGGAAGCCGATGAGGTAATGTTCTTTTGTGACTCCCAACTTATCGTCAACCAGGAAACAAGTGAATTCGCAGCCCGAGATGAAAGAATGACAGCCTATGTAAAGGAGATGGACAGACTGATGGCATTGTTCCAAAATTGCCGACTACAGCAAGTCGGCCGAGATGACAACAGCCATGTTGATGCCTTGGCTAACCTGGCTAGTGCAATGAAACCAAGAAAGGCAAGGACAATAATGGTTGACTACTTGTCAGGTCCAAGTGTAGAACCACTGAACACAGAGTATGAAGTAATGTGTGTAAAGATGGGACCAAGCTGGATGGATGCAATAATAGTATTCCTTAAAGAGGGAAAATTGCCAGATGATCATAAAGAAGCACACAAGATTAGACTAAAGTCGGCAAGATTGAGTGTGAACGCAGAAGGGCATCTCTATAGAAGATCTTTTACTAAACCCCTTTTGAGGTGTGTGCATCCTTCACAAGTTGATGACTTCTTATATGAAATACATGAAGGAGTATGTGGAAGCCATACTGGGGCCAGGTCACTTGCTCATAGGGCCATCACTTAGGGGTACTAGTGGCCTTACATGCAGAAAGATGCTGAAGCTTATGTCAGAAAGTATGAGAAGTGTCAGAGGTTTGCATCTTTGATACACCAACCAGTAGTAGATTTAAACCCAAGATTCAAATTTCTTGGCCATTTGCCCAATGGGGTATGGATTTTGTTGACACCGCCTCGAACCGGACAAAGGAAGTTCCTGCTAGTGGCAATAGATTACTTTACCAAGTGGGTTGAAACTAAACCCTCGAAAAATTCGGGACATTGATGTAAAAAACTTCATATGGAAGAACATCATCACCAGGTTTGAGATCCCAAGGGCAATAATAGCAGAAAATGGTACGCAGTTTGACAGTAAGCTAATCAAGAGCTTCTGTGCAAAGTACAAGATCACGAACTACTATTCCACTCCAAGCTTCCCTTAAAGCAATGGACAAGCAAAAACATCCAACAAAACTATATTGGATGGGATAAAGAAGAAGCTGGAAGCAGCAAAAGGAAAGTGGGTGGATGAGTTACCTAGCGTATTCTGGGCATATCGGACTACGCCGAGAAGATCAATTAGAGAATCCCCATTTGCCATGGCTTATGGCGCAGAGGTAGTAATCCCATTGGAGGTCGGCATCCCAGGGATCAGAACCAAGGGAGTGGAGAATTGGACTAATAATGCATTTTTAGCCTGAGATCTAGACCTACTGGAAGAAAGAAGAGAAAATGCAATATTTTAACTGGGGGCATACCAGCAGCAGCTTGCCAAGGCTTACAACAAAAAGGTCAACCCACGAGAGTTTCAAGTTGGGGACCTCGTCTTGAGAAAGGTCATCGGCAACAAGAAGGATCCCAGAGAAGGCAAGCTTGGACCAAATTGGGAAGAACCTTATAGAATCATCTCGGTCCTGGGCAATGGGGGATATCGACTTGAAGACAGTGAAGGTAAAGAGTTGCCAATATCTTGGAATACTTGCAACCTGAAATTTTTCTATCATTAAGATTTCCTTTTAAGTTTTTCTGTTGTTAGCCGAAGTAATTAAGAAAATTTTAGCTCAATTTTTGATTTCAAACTTGTGTAAAAACGATTAACCAGTAACTTGGCGATGTTTCTGATTGCAACATGACGAATAATTTAGACTTATTATATGTCAGAGTTGAATTATACTTGCATATAATAGAGTTGAACTAAGTTGGCGATGTTTCTGATTGAAATATGACGAATAACTTAGACTTATTATATGACAGAATTGAATTATACTTGCATATAATAGAGTTAAACTAAGTTAGCGATGCTTCTGATTGAAGCATGACAAATAACTTAGACTTATTATATGATAGAGTTGAATTATACTTGCATATAATAGAGTTAAACTAAGTTGAATTATGCTAGATTTGTTGTGTCGACAGAATGAAAACTTTGAATGACACTAAATACATATCAGCTAGATTAATAGAGACCAAGGTTGATAACCTCGCCGATCTACTGCTTGAATTTGATCTCGGCGACAAGGTCATAGGTACATACTTAATGTGAACATAAGTGAAACTTAAGTTCACATTAGGGGGCAGAAAGTTGGAGAATAATGCTTGGAAGCTGGAATTTACAAGCTAAAGTTGGTTTAACACTTGTTGAAATTTTAAGAAAAATTTACAAGTTGAAGGTAAGCCGAGGTCATGTTGAATGAAAATTGGTTTAACACTTGTTGAAATTTGAAGTTAAGTCAAGGTCGTGTTGAAATAAAATTGGTTTAACACTTGTTGAAATTTTAAGAAAAATTTACAAGTTGAAGTTAAGCCTAAGGTTATGTTGAAAGAAGTATCTATGTACTTGCCGAGATTACCATGTTGCCAAGACTTGGAAGGCAATGGAAGACAGAAGTCTTGATAAGTAAGAGTGAAGTAGCAAGTTTTAAATAAACACTTACGAAAATATTTCTACAAAATATTTCAAGTGTTAAGCCAAGGCCAAGATAAAGAAGCCAGTGGGTATATCCGAGGCATTTTATCCCGAGGAGATTGCACAGTTAAGATGTACTTTGAAGACATGCAAAAAAATTCTAAGTATGGAATCATACAAGACAATAAAAGGAAGACAATCATTTAAACACTTAGTCAAAGAAGAAGTTGTACTTGCATTTGAAAGAAGTAAATGGGCACTTCGGCCTACAAGAGGGGTTACTTTTTCAGATTACAAAAGGGCACGTCGGCCAAATGCAAAGCTAACATTGTTTAGAGACAAAGTATTACAGCTAAGAAAAGAAAAAAAAATACAAGAAAAACAAAAAAATCTTAAGTACTGGGATTAGCTTCGTCGGCTGAAGGTGTTGCACTTTTGTCAGCCTTTATCTCAATATCAATTTGGTGAAGTGTATCATCAAGGCTTTTGTTGGTAGCGTCGACCTCGGCCTCAGCCTCAAAGGTGGTCTTCTGGACCTCGTCCCCCTTATCTTGAGTCAAGTCTAGGACTTGCTCATTCAGAGTTGAGGACTTGGCCCAGCAGCTTTGGGTTTCTCAGACTTATCGGCCTCGGCATCTTCCTCAAACTTAGCCTCGTCCTCGGATTGGCTTAAGGGGGGGGGGGAATGGCATGACGAGGAGACTGTTATCTCAGAGAGTTGAGTCCTTGGGGACAGCCAACTCCTTTAAGGAAACCATCCAACCAAGGGTGAAACCTTTGTTGCAAGCCTGTTTCACATGCTTCTTGTAGTCCTCGTGGACGTTGGTTGCCCCCTCTGCGTATGCTTTCTCGTCTGCCGCTTTGATCTCGGCGTCCTTTGTGGCCAAGGCAGTAATGAGCTCGGCTTGGGCTTCGGCGGTCTTTGCTTCGGCCTTTTTCTTCTCGGCTTCTAGGGCCTTAGCAACGGCCTCAAGAGGCTTCGCCGCCTCTCCACTACTGCCTTGAGCTTTCTGGTCAGATTGGCCTGATCTATCAAAGTCTTCATCTTGGCCTCGGCCTTATTAATGGTCTTCAACAAGCTAGCAGCCTCCTTGGTCTTCTTGACCAACTCCTTCTTAATGTCGAAAACCTGTATCGCAAAGGAGTGGACATGCTGGATCGCCTAGAAGAAATGAACAGAACCAAAGTTAATAAAACTCCAAGTATGGAAAAATAGATAATGAAAAGCACCAAGTGTTAGGGGCTTACTTGTACGAAGTGCTACAACATCAGAGCGAAGTTTTCATATTCGCTAACCTCGGTGTTGCGTTCGAGGTCTTTTGGAAGGAGCAAGGTAGTAGAAAGGGCAACGCCGACTTCAAGGTTAGTTGCGCTGTCGCCGACTCTAACTGGCTTGTCCTCAATGGTGATTGGAGGGGCCTAGGGGGCATCAGATTTCATGGACCCTGAGGTTATCGTAGACTCTGACCTCGACTTCTTTGACCGGGTCGATTCAGAGGGAGTAGCCTCTGCGGGTCTCTTTTCTGCGGTAGTGGCACTTTTTTCCGCCTCGACCATCTTTGAGATCGGCAAGGTATCCTCAAAATCGATCTGAGTTACCGTTGCCTTTGCTTGGGCTTTCTTCAACCTTTTTGGCTTTGGCTTTGGCTTTGGCTGAGGTTGAGACTAGGAAGATTGAACTGTGACGACTTTGGGGATGTTGGGAAGAAGGTCTTCAGCAACAGCCTTTTGTCGCCCTATTTCGTCAGAGGAGATGGCACTGGTAACGTTAGTGCCAAGGCGATTCTGTAGAGTTGTTGGTGGATTTGTTGGATCGCATAAGGACGCCTCAGATTTTTGGCTGCCTTTTCGCTTTGAGTTCTACCTACTGGTGCGTGTAGTAGAGTTCGACGTCGACGTTGGCGTTGAGAATGTGGGATTAGTTGTGGAGTAGAGGTTGATGGTTGCTCCATAGGACTAGATGTTGATCCTTGGTCAGGCCTTGATGATTCAGCTTGAGGAGTTGTTGTTGAAGGGGAAGACTTGCTTTTTCTTGGGACGTCGGGGTGTACAGATTTGTAAGTCGAGATGTAGTTAAGAAGCAAAGGGGCTTTTCGTTGGTCAACTGGAAGACCCAATAGCTTCTTGAAATCCTTGCTGGGATAGAAGTTTTTGCGGAAATCCTTTGGAGGTTGAGGAAAAGCTGTAAGTGAAAAACAAACATTAGAACATTTAGAAGGAACAAAGTATTAATGACTTGAGAAGCAAGCAAAAGTAACACTTGGCTCTTAGCATCTCGCTCTCTGAATAGCGTACTGCTTAAAGGGTAGAGGTGAAGGTCATCATCTGGAAGGAACTCCCAGTTGCCCGAGACGATGAAATAATCATCCCCGACGCCCTTGTTTGAATCAAGGAGGTCGGTAATGAGTTTGTATTCCGTCAACCTCGACTTAAGGTAGTAAATGTAGCCTTTTTTCTAACTTAAGGCCACACATGGTGTAGCAGTGCTGTATATCAACTAGAGTTACCCTAGCATTTTCTCAGCTAGCTAAGGCAATGATACCATTGATGACTCTGTAAGAATTAATGTCTAATTGCATTGGGTTGAGTTTATAATAGTGAAGGGCTTCTCAAAAGAGGATGTCAAGAGGGAGCCTAAGTCCACACTCTATGAAGGCTACAACTGGGAATGGCATGGAGTCGTCTTTGGGCATAATGGAGTCCTCCTTCCCAGCCAAGCTGAGGTGAACGTTGGCAGGGATGGGAAACTCCTGCCTAGAGTATGCTAGTTTAGTTGGGGTGTCTACCCTCCACCTGAACATACCCATAACAACGGCTAAATTGGAGGTGTTGGATTTTAGAAGGAAGTGGGTTGTTAAGGTTTGAGAGGCCTCGGCTTAAACTCAAAATACAAGTAAGGGCAAGGGCTTTTTAAGATCTAGGAAAATTTGTTTCAATTTTCCTAGGGATAGTGGCATCTATCAAAACCCAAGCCTAAAAACTATGCGAAAGTAGGAAATTGGAAGCAAGAATCTGGCAAAATGCAACAAGAAAACAGAAACAAGAACATGATTTAGACTCAAGAAGACAGAATAAGAAATTCAAGAACATTTTAATGATAGAAGTACAGATAAGCAAAGCCAAGTTCAGTGGCAGAATAGCGAGTATGTGTTTGGTTCAGAACACAGAAAGCAAAATCAAGAACAGTGACAAGCTATCAAGAACGTCAACATATGCGTATATGTGTGTATATACCAGCAACAAATTGTACAAAAATAGAATCATGAAACAGATGACGAATGGTAGAATTCAACACACAAATGACTATTTAAAAGCATGAATAGATTTGCAATGGCAGTATACAAGCATAGCAGTGTTTGAAGTAAAATAAGGAATTGAAACAAGGGGGAACACTGACTTACCAAAGAAATGAAGGCTGGTGTAGAGAATGCCGGGGTAAGATGGTGGCAGTGAACAAAAAAGAGCAGCAAAAGCTTCACCAGAGGAGGTGAATGGAAGTGGTTGCAGAAAGCTTTGGGAAGATAACAATGGTGGTTTAGAGAGAGAAAAACTTGAAGCACAGAGAGAAATTAGAAAATGTGAAGTGAAAAGACGAAGAGAGAGAGAAGTGATTTTGTCAAAACACGAAAAGGCGGCAAGTCGGAATTAGTGTGCCTAGGACGACATGCTTGTCAGACGGTGTATGCAAGTGCGATACGACTTAAATGGCGCGTGACAGGTACGGTTCAATGGAGAAGAGACGCGTGGCAAAAATGGTTGAATTACTGTGCATGACAGCTCATACACGTGTAGAAGCTCTTGGAGTTCTTGACTTAAATGAAGCAAAGACCTTGGCAAGGGAGATGATCTCGGCTACAGAATTTGAAAAAACTTGGTTCTTGGTTCTAAGGCATTGATGAAAACAGATTACAAGTCTTGGTCGTGTGGAGCCGACTAATGATGACCTCAGTAACAAATGATAGAGCAAGTTTAGCCGACGTGCTATGGGTTCAAATGATATAAGTTCCATCACCTCAAAATGCCGAGGTAATAGAACCTAGGGGGCAGTTGTAGGGACATATTTTTTGAATAACAACACGTGCCCAAGGTGGCACCGAAGTGCCAACCGAGGTGCTACGTATCCTAGTCATGGCGCCAAGGTGATCTTGGCTGGGTCGAGGTTATCTCAGCTAGGCCGAGGTTATCTGTGGAGACACTGGAATCCAAGATGAACGGATAAGGGACAAAGAGTCCTAGAATGAGGAAGGATCTCAGCCTGGATAAGGTTAAAGCTCTTAGGGAGTTTATCTTTATCTATTGGATCGGGATAAGCATTGAGCTAGAGTCCATTGAAACTAGACTTCTACAGGGATCAGGTCAGTGCTGGCTATAAAAGTAAGGCACCCTTGGGGGTCTAAGGTACGCTTTTTGGTATTCTGACTTCTGAGTTAAGCACAATTGGTTATCTTTGAGAGATATTGATTACTGACTCGATCGTCGGAGTGCCCCCGGGTGGAAGAACCACCGCCGGAGTCTTTGCTTTCTATGACAAGTTGTTCGGTCATAATCTATTCTGTCGGTGTTCTCCAGCTGAGTACCTGTTTGGCAGTGTGGTCAGAAAATAGCACACACATCATCCATGCAAAAAATTTGATTGATTGATTATTAGATATCGGTTGCTACATAATTGAATAACATTTTAAAAACAAATAAACAACTTATTTCTTAAATTATATTTGCCATTTATTTTTTTAAAGATAAATGTAATACAAAAATATAGCTATCGATATTCAATCAAACTGATTTGTTTATGAATGATTTACTCGAGAGACATTAAAAATTGAACTGTTACAATCAAAGTAATGACCCTAAACTAGGCTCAAAATGGGCGGAACTGAATCTTCCAATCAAAATGTCGACCAGAAGGAAGTTACCTCAAACAAAGAAACGTTTTTACTCTATGACCTAAGTGACCGGATAACAATACTTTAAATTGATCGAATTGAACAGATTGCTATGCATGGGCATATAGTTGAAGAAATAATGATATACAAATAGAATTTTTATATGTAATAATATGATTTTTTTATGGGCACATTATTATGAATATATTTTCTATATAAACTTTCTATTTGCAAATGAATATATTAAGATTGTTTAGATGCAAAATGACTATGAGAAGCACAGGTAGTTGGTAGATTTGAAGATTGAACTTACAAGGATGTTGAGTTTGCCATCAAAGACAGAAGAGACGGTCTTCATAAGTTCCTGTTGTTGAGCTCTTGATGACAAATCGCATACTGAGACACTTACTTTCCCGTTCTTGTAGTCTCTCATTCAGCTCTTTTTCATTCCTAGAGCATGTATGCACTGTGGCACCAAATCCTGCCAACTCCTCTGCTATAGCATGCCTAAAATTCATACATAAACCACCACAAAAAAATAAAATAAAATAAAATAAAATTGGTGTCAAAAAATGAAATTTAACATAATGACCCCACTGTCCCCACCACTGCCATCATCACCAATGGCAGAACAAAAAATTTGGCAAGGTAAGGGCAATATGTAGCTCTAATTAGGGCTCCCACTCATTTTCCAAAATTTATTTAGAACACAAAGTTAGTTTGGTTTGGTTTCATGGAGAAAAAAATAAAAAAATAAAACAATCACACCATTCAAATCTATAGAACTTTCAAGTAATAAGAAATGAAAATGAAAAATTCTAATAAAATATGGAAAGGCATTATATTTATTTGGGAAACAAATAACGAATCAATCTATGTCTAATTCTAGTTAACAGTGAGTAATGTTTATTGGAGAAATAATTAAAAAATTTAGAAGGAATATATATAATTGTTCAGGGGAAAAATTGAAAAAAAAAAAAAAAAAAAATCAAAAACTTGGGTTAAATTTTTTTTTTTTTTTTTGAAAAAGTCAAGGAGACACACGTATAGTGGCTCCACCACTGACCACCGCCACTCTATAACCCTACTGCCACCACAATTACTATCACCACCGCCACCACTGTTCTACCACCACCTTTACTATTCTATTGACACCATCACCACCACCTACGCAGGTCATAGACCATCATAATCAAGACTGCAATCAATGTTTTACATGTAAGATGTTTTTTAAAAGAAATTGTTTTGTACAATTTTTTTTTTTTTTTTAATCGAAACAAACTGAGAAAATGAAACATCATAACAATAAGTACAAAGAGAGATTGATTGAGATGAGAGAATAGATTCTAACCCAATGCCTCTGGTTCCACCAGTGACGAGAGCGGTCATGCCCGTGAGAGACCATCTGTTGTTCACTCTACAACTTCGATTTTCACTTGCCATTTTTCTGATGTTTGTTTTGCTAGAACTCTTGTTTTCTCTCAATTACTCAACTCAACTATCTATCTATAAATATAAATAGAAGCCCATGAAAGCATAAGTGGAGATGACGACATTTTGTATTTTGTTATTGCATTGAAAATTTTCGTGGAAATTGTCAAAATTGTCAGGTGCTAGGTAGCTTGTTAAAAACATTGTCTATGAAAACGTTAAAATTGTGTCAGTGTAGTAACCGATAAAAAGTAGTATAAATGGAGCTGAATTTTGTGTGATGTGAGTTCGTTAATTTAGGTCTGGTTTGAAAATTTAGGTTTTTAGTTAAAAAAAATTAAAAAAATACTATAAATTACTAAATTATTTTTTATATTTTTTTACACTTTTTTTTAAATAAAAAATAAAAGAATATATTGAAAAAGTCACCTTTCAAATAAGCCTTTAATGAGTGTGTAAATAAACAATAAATATGTTAAAATATCTAGAAAAATAAAAAATAGAGCCAATTTTAATATATTTTATAATAATAAAACTCTATTTTTTTTCCCTGGTTAGTTTTTATTTTATTTTTATTTTTAATTTTATTTTTTGTTTTTTTGTTGAACTAGAAAAAAGATATTATGTGGTGTCATCACCACATCCGTGGACTCAGGCTTTAGAGTAGTCAGTTGCTGGCCAGATTTAACTCAACTCATAAGAAGGGACCCACCACCGAGGCACTAATGGAGCTCAGCCACACGCCACAAAAGAGCCTAGAGTCAATTGGAGTACAGTACAAAATTTCAGATAGAGCTAGCTGAAAATCCAGCCCTTGTTAGTTCAATCCCCATAATTAGTACAACACTAAAAATTTGACAATAATTTTGATGAATTATGATTATATCTTACACTAATGTACACCTAAACAATTTCATTTAAGCAACAAAACATATGCTCCATTCCATTTTTGTTAACATCCTCCACGGGCATTTAGGTTGTATTTGATTGAGAGATTTGAGAAATGATTTAGAAAATGAAAAGAAAAATAATGTGTAAAACTAAATAAAATGTAAAATTATTTTATTTATATTTCAACTATCTTTTATCTTCCTAAATTTCTCAACCAAAGACAGTATTAAAAATTATCATTTCACCCAAAAGTTAGCAACCCTGTCCATCAGATTTTTACTTAGCTCAAGTAGGCCTGTCAACGGGTCGGATTCGGGTCGGATCTGCCAAAATCCGATCCGATCCGATTAACTATTAATCCGAATCCGATTATTAAAAATCCGATTATACGTGATCCGATCCGATCCGTTTTACACAGATATCCGATCCGAATAATCCGATCCGATCCGTTCTCTTTTTTTTTTTTTTTTTTTTTTTTTTTTTTTTAAGCCAGCCATAAAGTCAAGAAAATACCAATTATAAAAAAAACATAGCAGCTTTTTATAATGAAAAGTTCATCTTGATGTTCTGACTTTCCTAAGGCAAAACATTTAGGCAAATTATCACCAATGCAAAACATAACATCATTTCAAAACATCTTTCCAAAACAAATAATCACAATTTCTCCCCTTGTAATACAATCAAAATTACATAAATGAGGGCTTTCACAATGTAGCATGAAGTAACAACAAAGAAAAACTTTTTAAAAAGCTAATGAATCAGTCCCTACAAAAGCTTCAGTCCACCTGTTACATCATCAACCATTTCAGCAGGTCCTGCACATGCATAAGCATAAGAAGTAGTCCAATGAACTATGGGAGACAAAAATAAATAAACTAATTTATTTTCACAATGCTAATCAGAAGAGTGACATAATTTTCAAATCAATGACACATTACCCTGTTTGGATGTTATTATTATTTTTTTAATGCCTTTCTTTTCAAATCAACCTTTAATTGCTTAATTTGCAAATAAAGCACATCAGTAATGAAGAGAATTCCAACTTCTCAAGTCAATGCATTTAGCTTGCAGTAATCAAGAGCTGCACACACTGATTAGTGTCTACTCCTTATCAGATTCACACTACTCTACAAATTGAAACATATCAAAGAAGTTGCACACTACACATTCTATCATAAGATTCAAGACAGGCAGGTTCCCACGATCATCTACATGTTTTACAGTCTTGATCTCCATGTACAAAACCATATAATATCAAAGAAAGGTCAGTGGATAAACAAGATGTTTGTACTCATTCAAAAGAGGGGGGGAAAGACATAAAACAAGGGTATTGCTGCTCTATACAAGCCAGCATTGTGCTATCTAACACTTGACGACGGCATTGGCTAACCTACAACTACATTAGCTTAACATGTACTATAGCATCCAGGTGCATTACAACACCATATGACAGAAGGCAAAGATGACATGATCCAGCATCCACACATTCTCATCCGTAACTGTCTATTCATGGTGTAGCACTGTAGCGGAGATGTTGCTCATAGAAGTTTATCAACTGCCATCATAGAAAAATCAAGATTCAATCAAGACAAGACCTCACCTGTAGTGGCCCAACTGAAATGAAATTCGAGTGTAACTTCTAGAATGGTGAAGTCAAAGCAGCAAATATTTTGCCAAGGCAAAAGTACAATTTGAAGGCATTTGAGCCTATGGCAATGTTCCAATGTTCCAATTAGTAGTTAGGAGTTGAATCCACACCTCCTTGAGGGTATACAAAGCATTTGAGGTTCACTTCATATAAGTAACTGGGGATGCTTTCAGTAGTTACTTAAAAACATAAAAACCCTATGAAAAACATGGTACACTCATTCATAAAAACCCTATATGAGAGGCTCATTCTATATATGAGGGAAACAGTGGGTAATCTATATAAACATATGAGAGGCTCATTTTATGGTTGCATACTCTTGTTGGAGACTTGAGGAGAGAAGCTTACATTAAGAGATGAGGGTTTAAAACTTACGATACAATAACTAAGGAGCCAAAAAGGGAAAAATGAAACAAAATTGAAGAGAGTATGAGGAAATGATGAGGAAGAGTGAGTGACTTTTTGGGAAACAGCAAACTACATCATATTTCAAGTGATGTGCTTTGGAAAATGCCAGTTTATAGATGTCAGCAATTAGGTCTAGGGCCTTACATCAGTCCTTGCTTCATAAGAACACTCAAGGAGACTCCAATTCAAGGTTATAATTGAACAGGTCTGAAAATAAATTAAAAAAAAATTCTTCAGAGGTCAAAACATTGGGTCATTTGTCCATAAAATGATAGTAAGGCTGTGTTTGGGTCATGGAATTGGGGTAATGATTTGAAAATGGAAAGGAAACTATGAGGGAAAACAGTGGAAAAAAACACAGCCTAATAGACAAAAAACACAAGTTGAAACAACTTAAATAAATCAACCGACCCACTGATTCAAAATTGATAACAAATATATGATATTACATTCAAACAAACAACCCAAAGTACCCATCAAATAACAAATATATAGAGTCCCAAAAACATTCAAGAAAATGTTTCAGAATTGATTTTCCATTCAAACAAACAACCCAGAGCTCTTATATAAAGGAGAAACACAACCACAAGGCTGTAAAAAGTAGATACAATGAGAGCTCACCGAAGAATACCTAGATCAGAGAAGTCGGAGAAGAAGACGATGAAAGATAGATTTGATATTGACCAGAGAGCTCACTGAAGAATACCTAGATCAGAAACGGCACAGAGCTCGATTTGGCTAAGTTCATCGTCGTCAATCGGAGTAGGAAGAGACGATTAGAGCGAGATTTGATTATGAGAGAGATCTAGGTATTCTTTGATGAGAAATGATGAAAGAGACGATGAGAGAGATTTGATTCAGAGAGATCTGATTTGGTTTCTAGGAATTCAATCGGATTAGGCAAACAAATGGACCGGATCGGATTTATCCGAATCCGAACCCGTTTTAAATCGGGCTACGCAGATTCAGATTAAACAGATTTTCGGATTCGGATATGTATAAATGGATCGGATTCGGGTTATACCCGATCCGTTGACAGGGCTAAGCTCAAGCGTGTACTTCACTCGAGTTAGGCTAGATTGCATATGGCTTTGACTCGAGATAAGACTTTAGATGTCGAAGCCTAGTCATGGGAGGTGTACTGAGCCACTAGCCCAACAAAACTAGAAATAAATAGTAAAAAAGTAGAGAGCCCAAAAGTACGCCTAAATCTTAACTCGTTGAACTTAGCTCGCAAGCCAACCAACTAGCTTGTCGAGGCTAAGTTTGTTGCGCAGGGCTTGAGCCTAAACTAACCCAACCAAGCCTGTTCCCGAACCTAACACAAACAAAACACATCAATTGGTGATTCTCCAACAATTGAGAATAAAGTTTTAGTTGTACTTTTTACAAATAAAAATTGAATTAGTTTATTCAATATGTATTTATACACACTCTAGTGAATTCATTCTCACCTTATACACAATTTAATCCATATTTTAATACCTTTATTATATTAGTTTTACAGTCATTAAATTAATAAATATTTAATAGTCATAATTGAACTACACTTTTATTTATAAACATTTTGATATATAATTTTAACACCCGATGCATGCTGCTTTAATAACTGTTAGATTAATTTAATTTCCATGAAGTAGTATAAAAATAAAAATAAAAAATAAACTGTTAATAATTTTTATGAAGTATCATAAAAAAATAAAAATTTGCATAAATGAGCCCAAAATCGAGGGCGTCTCTATTTACACACCACATCTTGTCTTGAGGCACATCATTAATTGATTATTTTTTTATTACAATAATGACCTTATCTAAAATGACTAAATACACACCTTAGTTAAATACACAACATCCATTTGTCAAATTACCATTTTAGACAGAATTCTAATTACACACCAACCATAACCAGTGTTGCACTTTCATCAGTTGTTCCCAACTCCGGCCGAGGAAGAGGCAGTGGTCGCGATAGGCGGTGATTATGCAATCCTTCTTGGTGATCACCGCCTCCATTCCGATCGCCACAGCTTCTTGACCATCGTAGAGGTGGTAGAAACTGCGGATCAGCTTTGCTTTGTAGAGCGAATCAGCGGCGATCTCTATCCAACGCATCATCGTCATATCTCGGAAAAAGGTTATGAGCTCTTTGGGGGTGGTGGTGATGATGCGAGATGGTGTTCGCAGTTGTGGCCAGTGAAGGGGACGCTGATCTCGACGGTGATAGAGGTTGAATCGTCAGTGGAGAATGAACGGTAGAAAGATGGGGTGTATGAGACCGCGGTTTAGAACGGCTTCAGCAGATTCGAATACCGGTGAGTCAAAGCCATCTTGATCGTTTGATTACTTAACTTTTCTCTGATCTCTACTTGTTTTCTCTCTCTGAAATGGAGCTTGAGAAGTTGAAGGATTTGGTATGTGAGAGAGAGTGGGGGAAGATGAAGGTATATTTGTATTAATTGATGGGCAGTGGATAGGTGGTGAGAGTCGCCGAAGAAAGAAAAGAAGAAGAAGAAGAAGAAGAAGAGAAGGAGGTTGGCGAGAGGGGCGGCGACGGTAGCTGTTGGTGATGGTGGTAGTTAGGATTAGGATTAGAATTTGGTAAGGGTTGGAGAGTTGGAAAGATTAGAGTATTTTGGGTTTTTTTTTTTTTTTTTTTTTTTAAAAATTTGAGGTGTGTACTAAGTGGTGTGGGATTAAGGGTAAAAATGGAACGTTGTGGTGTGTGTTAAGAAAAAATATGTTTTTCTAAATATATAAACTAAATAGTGGTGTGTCTTGAGACTAAATGTGATGGTTAAATAAAAGCACCCAAAATCGGTGTCAGTTTTTGTCTGATTCACTCACATGCGCCAAATACTTTATTGGGAAAAACAGCGATTGGTCAAGGCCTATTGTACATTGGCATTTGTTTGCTTTTAATTGGGACCACACATATTACGGTGTCGTACAGTTTAAAAAAAAAATGTTATGATGGAAATGAATTATTAAATATTTTTTATAATAATATTAATATGAGTGTAAAATGTAGGGAGATTTACCAATAAATCCCAAATGTTAAACCTATGAACCAATTGGTCCCAAATTTTTTTTTTTTTCTAATAAACCATTTAGTCCTTGGATATTTTGAAGGAAAATGCCCTCATTTAGATGTTATTAAATGCATGCTCTTTGTGAGAGTGTGTCATGTGCCACATACAATATGTCACGTGACACACACAATGGGTGCCACATATCAAAAAAGTACACCAAGGCTCTTTATGAGAGTGTGTCACGTGACACACAATATGTCACGTGACACGCACAATGGGTGTCACACATCAACAAAGTACATTAAGGCTCTTTATGCTTTTTGCCTTTGAGTGTTATGTGACACACACAATGAGTGTCACACATCAACAAAGTACACTAAGACTCTTTATGCTTTTTGCCTTAGAGTGTCACGTGACATACACAATGGGTGTCGCACATCAACAAAGTACACTAAGGTGCTTTATGCTTTTTGCCTTGGAGTGTCACGTGACACACACAATGGGTGTCACACATCAACAAAGTACACTAAGGCTCTTTATGCTTTTTGCCTTGGAATGATGTATGTCACGTGACACATACAATGGGTGCCACACATCAATAAAGTACATTAAGGCTCTTTATGCTTTTTGCCTTGGAATGATGTATGTCACGCGACACACACACGGAAGGGTATAATTGATTGCTCAATGTTACTAAACAAAGGAAATAGGATCAATTGGTAAGAAATTTCCCCACTAATAGAACTAATCAGAACAATAGAAATAACCTTACGACCAATCGGTAAAACTGTTTACGAGATAAGATTTATTAGTATACACCCCTAAAATTTATGTAAGCAGCAATCATATAAATTTGTGTAGAATATGTAATTTATCTTGAGTTCTTAGTATTGATACTATCAATTTGATAGTAAAACTTCATACAAATTAAATAAGTTTTATAAATATTTTACATGCATTTTAGGGATCAAATATTTTTTGTAACCAAAAGTCAAATTTTATTGTAAAAAATATTTAGAAATTAATTTTTATCTTTGCGAGAATAGTCGTTGAAATCTCGTCTAAAAAGTTAGATAAAAATTTAAGAACAAAAATTTTAAAATGTCATTAATAAATATAATTTTAGAGATAAAATAATTTGGTACCAAAAATTTTATTTTTTGAGACAAAAGTATTGGTCTAAAAGTATAGTAATTCATCATTAAATATTTAATTTTATCTCTAAAAATAAAATAATAACATTTTTAATAATAAAATTTATTTTTTTAAAAAAAATAATTTTATTCTTAAATTTTTATATTTAAAATTTTAATTTGTGATAATAACGGGATTGACTTTAAGGGATGGTTTGGTATCCCCTATATAATTCATCTTTTTATTTTTTTTATCTTTTTTCTATCACGTTATCTCTCTACTTTTCTATATATTTTTTTATAAAAAGACAAAAAATATACTTATTTAGATCATCTCAAACAACCTCTACGTGTACCAGGTTTCTAGAAGCTAATAAATAAAAGAAGGAAAGATTATAGTGCGCCCACACAAATGGAAAAGTAAAGCATACATCGATGAGGTCATGTTGACTTTCAGATAGAGTTTACAACTAGATAAGCTCCAATTTATATTTGAGTTAAGGACTTTTCTTAAGGGTTACACACCATGTGTCATTTACAAAAAAAGTGTAAGTGGAAGGTAAAAACAAAAGCAGGACTGCAAACAGAAAAGGCGTAAGTGTAAGGCGTAAGTTGCACACCATAACAGTACCCTTGAGTTAATTCTTTTAAAAGTCTTATTTATAAATATTATAAGAGTCTTGCTGCATACCCCAGTGGGAGTCGCGCTCTCAGTGACGTGGCGCGCTTCCACTGGCTGAAGACTAAAAAAAAAAAAAAAAAAATTTTTTCCTGTCCAATCATGGGCCTACACCTCACTGGGTGTCAACCCCCAGTGGGGGTGTGAACCATTTTTGATATTATAATACTTTAAATTTTATTTAAGATTTTTTAATTAATAGGTTCTATAATAAACTTAAAAATATTATTAATTTTTTTTTTAATTTTTAAAATCAAAAATATTATCAATTTTATAAAACAATATTTTAGATAATTGTTTCACTAACTGATGAAAAAAAATAAAGTATGAGATTAAACGTTTTTACCTTTTTATATATTGATTTAATTCAGCTATTCAATAAAACTGAGAACATTATCGTTTTTTTTCTAGTTTTAAAACTAAGAACATTATCAGTTTTTTCATTTTTAAAAGTAGTTTTTTTTTTTTTTTTCCAGTTTTGTACATCAATGTTCTATCATCATGTTCCTTTATAGATACAAAATTTTCAGTTTTACACAAAAAAATAATTCAGTTTTTTCAATTTTTCAAGAAAAATATTCACTTTGCTTGTTTTTGGTTTTTCAAAAACACTTTTCAGAAAATTTTGGCTCCGTTTGGTAAACCTCTCAAATTATAGTTTCACCCATTAATTTGAGTATGTTGTTTGTTTTGAACTTTCAAATCATAATTCTACACTCATTTCTCAAAACTCAATTTAAAACATAATCATTACTTTTCAAAACTCATAACCAAACACATAATTCAAAACTATTTTCAAAACTCAATTCAAATCAATATTTTAATATTTTAATATTTTAATTTTGTTAAGATTTTTTTAATTTTTTGAATATTTTTAAATATTTTAATTTCAAAATATTACGATTTTAATTTTTTTAGTTTTAAAATATTTTATAAAAATAAATTCAAACTCTATTTTATAAAAATATTTTTAAACATTTTAATTTTTTTTGTTATGTATTTGGTTACAATTTGAGTGTAGAGTTGTGAAAGTAGTATCAAATTTTGAGTTATGCGTTTAGTTATAAGTTTTAAAATAATTTCTTAATTGAGTTTTGTTTTATATGTTTGGTTACGATTTGAATGTAGAGTTATTTTTAAATTTAAAATATTAATATTTTAAATTATTTAATTTTTTTGAATATTTAAATTATTTAAATTTTTACGATTTAAATTTTTTGAATATTTATTTTAATTTTTTACTTGTTAAATTTTTTAGATTATTTAAATTATTTCAATATTTATGATTTAAATTTTTTGAATATTTATTTTGAAAAAAATTATTTCCTTTGTAGTATTTTCAATTAAAAAATTGATTAATATTATTTTTTGTTAATAATAAATTTTTTTTAATTGAGTTTTAAAAAGAGTTTGGTTATGAGTGTTGATCAAAATTTTTAATAGTGTGAAAGTAGTGTGTTTTGTTACAATTTGAATTAACTTTTGAAAATTCTTTCCAAAACTCATAACCAAACAAATTTTCTTACTTCATATGTCAAATCAAACTTTCAAAACTCAATTTCACACTAAATTCAAAGGGTTTGGTTATGGTGTGCAACTTACATCTTACACCTTATTCTTTACACTTACACCTTATACTTACACCTTTTATACCTTACACCTTACACCTTTTGTGTAAGTGGCACATGGTGTGTAACTCACTTACACCTTACACCTTACATTTACACCTTACACTTACACTTACACCTTACACTTACACCTTTTGTGTAAGTGGCACATAGTGTGCAACCCACTTACACCTTTTGTGGGTTGCACACCTAAGAAAACTCCAAATTCAATACTCTATTCAAAAACCATAACCAAACAAATTTTCTACACTCAAATCATAATTAAACAACTCACAAACTTAAAATACAACTCATACTCTCAAATTATATTTATAAAACTCTACCAAACGCATCCTTACTTTCTTGTTTTCGTATTTTTTTGTTTTTACTAAATTTTTTTTAATATTTTAAGTAATTTTTTTAAAAAATTTTTAGACACACCTAACATAAATACACATAAAAAGCATAATTTTTGTGAAAAAAATCTTTTAAAAATTCACTAAATACCAAAAATACAAAAAAAAAAAAAAAAAAAAGAAAAGAAAGAAGAGAATTCAGTATATTTTTCGTATTTTTATGTATTTATTAATTTTTAAAATATTTTTTCACAAATTTTTTACTTTTTAGATACATCTAAGTAAGGTACATATAAAAAATTTAAAAAAAAAAAACAAACAAAAAATTTAAAAATATTCACTAAAAACAAAAAAAAATACGAAAAAATAAAAAAACTCAATTTTCAAAAAATTTAATTCAAAAAACGCAAACCAAATTGAGAGGGAGATTTATGATTTGAATTGGGCTGTGATAATGCTCGGGCAAATTGTGGGCTGAACACATTTGGGCCGTGGCAGCCTGGGCCCATCCAGAAAGGATTTTTGCTCGGTAATGGCATAGTTGCTGTGGAACCGAGCCACTTAGGCTTGTTGGCGCGGAAGCCGGTCTAGTGAAGGTTCGGCCGAGATGTCTACTGCCTCACTGGGTTCCACGGTTCATGCGTTAGCTCGGTAGGAAAGCCGACAGCTAACCAGCATGACTTATCCCGAGCTCGGCTATCTTGAATGAATGAAGTTCGGTCATCATTGAGCTTAGCGGTGAGTGCTCGGCTAGGCTGGACATAATACCCGAAATCTTGCGACTACACTGAGCTCGATGGGTGAAATTTGGCAGTTTGGTTAAGTGATGTTTAGCAAGATTTGTGCTGACAGATAGGATAGCAGTACCACATGTCGAGAGACTAATGAGAGTAGATTTGGGGCGCAGAAGGTATATAAGCGAGTCTGCGCCCCCCCCATGCCTAGACAGAAAAACATTTGGTGAGACATACACTAAACACTCAACACTCTCCATTTTCTCTATCTATCCCTGTGTGTGTCTAACTTGATCGTTGGAGGGGTATTTCGGCCACACATCGCCGGGTAGCTCACCGTCGTTGTACTCGCAGGTTGATCGGACAGGCAGGAGCTTGGAAGAAAGGAGTACGGGTTTGCCGGAATATTTGCTCCCCGTACAATTGGCGACGTCTGTGGGAAACTTGACAAACAAAACCTTGTCTTCCAGACTCATCTGATCGCCGTCCATGGCGAACAACGACGAAATTCCGTTGTCTGCCATCGACGAAGTTACCCCGGAGTCAGGCAGACGGAGAGAAGGACATCCCGCCATTCCTCCAATGGCGGACCTGGAGACATCCCTAGAAGGACACTCAAGAGACGTGTGAGATAAGCGCGGAAGAAGCTTTGGTCATTCTTGGGATCCAGATAGTCACCGATGGCGGAGAGAATCGCATGGCGGGGCATTGGAACTGCTACAACCAAACCCGCCCTATGGGTTTAGTATCAGAATCGCCAAGAACCCTAGGTTACCAAGGCCTGCTGTGATAATACAATATCTGATCTGAGGGCTTAGTGGAAGCCAATACAGTAAATAAACGATATCCAATGAGCTGTGACAGTCTGTATGCCAAAAAGATTTTTCATACATATTTACAGAACAGTGCTTATACATACATATCATTCAGTGAAACAGGGACCTGATCCCTATTACGGTACAGTACGGTGCAAACATACAGTCTATACAATATTACAAAACAGTACGAAAGGGGGAATTTCTAAAACACCCCTGAGCCTTAGCTTGGCAGGCTTGGAACCTCGCAGTGAGGCACAATGGTTGGCTTGACAAAACTGGAGTTTACCCCGACGCCTCTAACTTTGATCCAGTGCCTGTACACCTACATATATATATGAGCAGTGAGCTAAAGCTCAGTGAATAACATAACGCGTAAAGAGGTTTAGAATGAATGTCCTTACAGTAATGAAAACAGTTCATTTTAATCGATATTTGATTGTTGAGCGATGGCAGTCATATGTGGTACATCCATTAGCATAACGATATGATGGGTCTAAAAGACGAACAATAATGATGGCCATCAATCGAATGATGGTGGTTCCACGAGGAACCGACAGATCTCTCTATGTGATAAAGATAAGCGATGAGTGGTAAGGATGCCACAGTACAGTTCAGAATATAGGACATACATTTATTCAGTAAACAATATCAGTTCAGTAAATAGTTCAGTTCAGTATTCAGAAGATAATCATTTCGAACATATCTTTACACAATTGTTACTCACAAAGTTTTGGGCTACAGTGAACTAGAGCGCCTCCTCGGAATGCCAACCCTATACAGTTAACAGATTGAGCACACACTAAGTTTCACAGTCGGGGAAAGATAATAACTTAATCCCTAATATGCCTCGGTGTGTTCTACATCTATATCCTCATTAAGATGTCTTAAACTAGGCCTAAAAATGCCTAGGATGGGATGAGGATGCAAAGATGTACTCAGAAAACATTTTCAAAATTTTCAGAAAAACAGAGTCCCGCTCGAGCGCAGGTTTCCCCGCTCGAGCGGACATGTAGCAAAGGTCCTCGGCGGACCAAAAATCTTGGACAGTGAAATTCGCTCACGCCCGCCTCGGCGTGTCACCCAATCCTCCGCTCGGCGTCAATCCTTCGCCGAGATCTGATGCAAGATCTTTGGGAGCTCAATTTTCCCGCTCGAGCGCAAGTCTCCCCGCTCGAGCGGGAGTACGAAATCTGGAATTTCCAGATTTGAACTTCCAAGTTCAAATCAAGTCCCAATGCTTCAAAACAAATCCTCTTGAGCTAATTTTCCAGAAAACCCTTATAAACACATAGTTAGACATGATTCAAAGCTTAATTTGTAAAATCAAGGCCCAAGGGTAGTTTAAACAACTCAATTTGAAACCAATCTTCATGAACATGCTATAAACATGACATACATGGATCTAAACCATTTCAAAGCTCCAATTTCATGCTCTAATGAACCAATTGTCCCAACAACAAGATGAGAACATGGACTTAAACTCCAATATAAACATGCATGTGACAATTTGTCATGAAATCAACTCAAAAGTCAACAATATAGCCATGCATGCAAGAATTAAGCTATAATTCAACATGTATGAACTAAAACATGACTTAGCTCTACAATTTGACATGGACCATGCAAGAATTTGCTTGAACTCACAATTAGAGGGTTGAATTCCTTACCTAGAGCTTCAATTACAAGGTGAGGTAGCTTAACTAGCAATCTACACTTCAATTACCAAGTAATTCTTCAAGGTTTCAAGCCAAATTCACAAGAACAACTCTCTCTCTCTCTCTCTCTCTCTCTCTCTCTCTCTCTCTCACTCTCCTCCTTGGTCGGCAAAGACAAGGGTCTTGGCTGAGCAAAATGGTTTGTCTCAAGTATAATGAAATTCAAAAGGTTGAGATAGTGGTCCACTAGGATGGCAAGGTGGTAATTAAGAGAACTTTTGACATTAAGCTTAATTCAATCTAATTTAATCATACCTAATCGGTTTTCAGATAATTATACCATAAAATCACATAAATTATGATGATCACAAAACATCAGTCGGTTTCAGATTCGGTCGCCGATAAGGCCTTCAATTAGCAGTTTAACCACAAAGACACGAACAGATAATCAAATAACCAAACAGATAGAATTACAATTAAACGGATATACATAGTTAATTCAGTTTTAAATTTCAATCAGTCAATTCAATACTTTAACCAGTTCAGTTACCAGTCATAATCAGTTTCAGTTTAACGGTAATCAGTGGTTATTCGGTAAACCATAACGAGGGTTGTCGCAGGAACACAAGCTAAGGGACCAAGACGCCGTCATCCGGAGAATGATGGCGGAGATGGAAGATCTCAAGCGGCATGTTAAAGGAAAGGGTGTAGCTGGAGTGGGAGACCACAGTGAGCGCACCCAACCTTGCCGTTCATGCAGCTAGAGCCAGCGGCATACTCCGTCCATCTCAATCACCAGAAGTTATAAGGTTGGAGATTCCGACACGCATGTACAGAGGTCCAGCGCGCAAGACAGCACCTATCAACCTTCACGACCGGCGACGACATCGAGGTATTCTTATTCCGCTCGTTCAGAGGATTTGCGGGTAGTCTTGAAGGAGCGGGCTCGCCGGCGGGAGGCTCGTACGGTGCTGGCGTTCCAGTGGCTATCCTATGGGGTTCACGCTAGTGAAGAGGTTGGAATGCCTCCACCCCGCCTAGCTAGGCCACTCCTTCTAGACACAGACTTGGCAAGACTGAGCGCCACCCCTTTCTCCCTAGAGATAGAAACAACACTGCTTTCGGCAGGGTTCCACCAGCCAAAGTTCACGCTCTACGACGGAAAAACTGATCCCTATATGCATGTAAGCCACTTCTGACAGGTCATGGCCGGACATAGGTGAAATGATGCCCTTATGTGCCTTATCTTCCCGTCAAGCTTGGGCGAGTTGGGCTTGAAATGGTTTGAGAGGCTGCCGGAGGGGAGCATAGAAATGTGGCATCAGTTGGCGGAAGCCTTTTGATGCGCTTCAAAACCAACACTAAGACGCCGAAGGAAGTTGACCACCTTCTCAATGTCAAGATGGAGCCGAGCAACACGCTCAAGGCATACAACTCCAGATACTAGGAAACCTTCAACAAGATCTTGGATTGCCCGGTCAACCTTGCAATCACGCAGTACAAGCATGGTCTTCCGGTCGGACATAGACTGCAGGACTCGCTTACGATGCACCAGCTGACATCCATGGGCCAGCTAATGCAGCGCATCAATGAGCACATTCGAGTAGAAGATGATGCGACAGCATCTATCGCGAAGGCAACACCGATCGCAACAGACAAGAGGTCGGTTGGCAAGGTACACGCGGTCGGACAGGAGGCAGACCGTTCAAATGATCACGCAGAGGAATCAGACCGTGGCTCAAATGGCAAAAACTGGGGTAGGGGTCATCGAAATGATCGAGATGACTACCCCCAGGATGACGTCGCTAATGCAAACAGAATGTTGAAGGCCAGGACAGACATTACCACGGTTTTTAAGATTCCAATTTATCGCATACTTAGTGAAATCCGTGACGAGGATTATGTCCGGTTTCCTGCTAAGTTGGGCGACAGACAGAAGGGTTTCAATTCGCGGTACCATTGCACATTTCACCGGGAGCGCGACCGTCGGACAGCGGACTGTTTGCCTTTGAGGCAACACTTGGAAGAGCTAGTCGCAGTCGGACACCTGGACCTTTACATTGACGGGGGCGTAAAGGCAAATCAAGCCCCGGTTGATCCGCATGCACCGGGTGACTTGGAGGCGCCCCCTCAAGGAGTGATTAATGTCATCCACGGCATAGTGGAGCCGGCGCGTGTATGCGAGCTCCGAGGTATGATCAAGAAGGCAGAACACATGAGAGAAGTTTTGTCGGTCCAGCCCACGATCAAGAGGGGGAAGACCAAAGGGAAAGACGTGATCAGTTTCTCTACAAGGGACTTAGAGCGCATTCAGACACCGCACAATAATGCCTTGGTGGTCACTCTCCGCATCAAGGAATTCGATGTCAAGCGCATCTTGATCGATCAGGGAAGCTCGGTCGAGATCATGTATCATGAAGCATTTAAACAGCTCAAGCTCCGGGATACAGATTTGGCCCCGACAACTTCGCCACTGGTTAGTTTCAACTCACAACCTGAGTGGCCTTTGGGAAAGATTATTCTGCCAGTCAAAGCAGGATCCGTGGTCAAGCAAGTGGAGTTCTGGGTGTTGCAGGTGCCATCTACTTATAACCTAATCCTTGGAAGGGGATGGCTTCACGCTATGCAAGCCGTAGCGTCGACCTTCCATCAGGTGATGAGATTTCCCTCGGCTACGGGGGCAATTGAGGAGATTTGGGGCGATCAAGTCATGTCGAAGCAATGCTTCGTGGCAATCAACGGGAGCCGAGCTGCCAAAGGCTTCGTCCAAATGATAGAGGGACCGGAGGACCAAGGAGTCCTTGACGATGTGGGCAATAGGGCCGAGGACAAAGCCGTCGAAGAATTGGTCGAAGTGCGAATTGATACAGAGAGTCTGGACAAGTTCTTCTTGCTCGGCTCAAGCCTTACCACACAAGAAAGGACCGAGATGGTTGAGTTTTTGATGGCCAATATCGAAGTCTTCGCATGGTCGCCTTATGACATGCCCGGCCTCGATCCGAGTTTTATTTGCCATCGCCTAAACGTCTTCCCCGGAGCCAAGCTGGTCATTCAGTGAACAAGGAGATCGGCGCTACATCACACCGAGGTAGTTGCAGAGGAAGTGAAGAACTTGCTTGAGGCACGAGCTATTCAGGAATTGCACTACCCTTGGTGGATTTCAAACACAGTTGTTGTACCCAAGAAGAATGGGAAGTGGCAAGTTTGTGTCGACTACAAGACCGTCAACCGAGCTTGCCCTAAAGACAGCTTTCCACTGCCCAGAATAGACCAGCTTGTGGACTTAACAGCTGGACATAACAGGCTCAGTTTCTTGGATGCCTACCGCGGTTATCATCAAATTGCCATGCATGGCCCCGACCGCGAGATCACCTCCTTCACCACACCGAGGGGACTCTTCTGCTACCGAGTCATGCCTTTTGGTTTGAAGAACGCTGGGGCAACTTTTCAAATGATGGTGACTAAGATGTTCGCTCCTCTGCTAGGCTGAACAATGGAGGCTTATATAGATGATATGGTGGTTAAAAGCCGGCATCAAGCAGGCCACTTGTCCGACTTGGCCGAGATGTTCGCCATTCTCAAACAACACAAGCTACGCCTGAATGCATCTAAGTGCGCCTTTGGCGTGGGATCTGGAAATTTCTTAGGTTTCCAAGTCACAAACCGAGGCATCGAAGCAGACCCCACACAGATCAGAGCCGTACAAGAATTAAAGCAGCCTAGCTCGGCTAAGGACGTGTAGCATCTGGCCAGAATGGCCGCCGCGCTTAACTAATTTATAAGCCGGTCCTCAGATCGCTGTCGTCCTTTCTTTCAAGCTCTGAAATCAAAGTTCTCATGGGATGAAGAATGTGACCGCGCCTTGGCCGAGCTCAAGGAGTATCTGTCTTCAATGCCCCTGTTGGTCACACCGAAGCCCGGCGAAGAACTTTACCTTTATTTGGCTGTTTCTCAGCACGCAATCAGTGCGGTGCTTGTCTGGTCAAAAGGAATCAAGCACCTCCCCATCTTCTACGTCAGCAAAACCTTGCTACCGGCAGAGTCGAGGTACTTGCCGTTGGAAAAACTTGTATTGGCATTGATGATGGCCTCTAGGAAATTGGCGCACTATTTCCATGCTCATACTATCATCGTTTTGACCGAGTTCCCCCTCAAAGCTTTGTTCGAACGGGCGGACTTTTCTAGTTGAATCCTCAAGTGGCGGTTGAATTGGAACAATTCGATGCCAAATTCCAGCCACGAACTGCCATAAAAGCTCAGACATTGGCCGACTTCGTTGCTGAATTCTCACCTGGAACTCATTCGGTATGCCCGGTGGATATTGCTGCAGCAAATGAGGAGGTGAATGCAAGCCAGACCGCAATAACACAGCTAGGTGATGACGGCGACGCGGAACTTGCGCGCCCTGCCGAAGAACCTTCAGTTAGTACAATACCACAGCCTAGTGATGCGATGACAGAGTTGGGTATCACCGACCAACCTATTCCGTCTGGTACCGCATCACCAAGGGGGGAAGAAGTGGAACCGTTCAGCACAGAGCCTGCAGCCGGTATAATACTGCAACCCGGCGATTCGCCTATGGACTTAGGCATTACGGATCAACTTGCTAAGTCCGGCGCCGAATCACTGAGGGGGGCTGAAGTGGAACCGCTCAGCACAGAACTTGAAGCCGAACAACCGAACAACCGTGATCCCATCAACCTTCAAGCCTCTCAAGACCCCTCAGACTGTTGGAAGCTCTTTGTTGGCGAAATGTGGAAACTTTTTGTTGATGGAGCCTCGAACTGTCACGGTGCCGGGCTAGGTATAGTTTTGATTTCGCCAGACGGGCTGACTATCGAACATTTTATCACCCTCAGATTCCATGCCTCAAACAACAAGGCTGAGTACGAAGCGCTTTTGGCCGGGCTCAAGAGTGCGTTTCAAATGCACGCATTCGAGCTAATGGTTTACAGTGATTCCCAACTTGTGGTTAACCAAGTTTTTGAGGTTTACGAAGCAAAGGATGACAGGATGATGAAGTACCAAGCTCTGGTCAGAGACCACATCAAGCGATTCCAAGCAATAAGGGTCCAACAGATTGGCCGAGAAGAAAACGGCCGAACGGATAAATTGGACGACCTTGCTTCCATGGTCAATAGCACATCTTCCAACCCTCTCCTGATTGAATTCCTTTCACGGCCTAGCATTGAGGAAACCGGGCAGACAGAAGTTCTCTGCACCGAGCTAGGTCCTTCATGGATGGACCCTATTATCCTCTTTCTCAGAGACCGGACCCTTCCAGCCGAGAAGAAGGAACCACATAAAGTCCGGGTGAAGTCAGAGCAATTTTGGCTCTCTCTGTCAGGCGCTTTATACAAGAAGTCTTTTACCGGTCTGCATCTAAAGTGTGTGCACCCGAGCAGCGTGGACGCCTTCCTATACAAAATTCACGAAGGCATCTGTGGTAGTCACATAGGGGGCAGATCTTTGGCCTACCGAGCTATTTCGCAAGGCTACTGGTGGCCGTGCATGCAAGCCGACGCGCAGAAGTATGTTCGCAAGTGTGAGAAGTGCCAGAAGTTTGCCCACCAAATTCACCAACTGGCCAGAGAACTTCTTTCCCTCACCAGCCCTTGGCCCTTTGCGATGTGGGGGCTCGATATAGTGGGGCCACTCCCAACTGCACCAGGCAACCAGAAGTTCTTCATCGCGGCCACACACTACTTCACTAAATGGGTTGAAGCAGAGCCTTTGGCAACAATCAAGGAGAAAGACGTCAAGCGGTTTGTCTGGCAGAATGTGGTAACGTGGTTTGGCGTCCCAAAAATTCTGATCTCTGATAACGGCACCCAATTTGATGGTCGCCTATTTAGAGGATTTTGTGAAGACTTGAAGATCGAATTCTACAACTCTACCCCGGCTTACCCACAGTCTAATGGTCAAGCTGAAGCATCAAATAAGACCATCCTTGATGGATTGAAGAAGAGGCTCGAGAAAGCCAAGGGAAAATGGGCCGAGGAACTCCCCAACGTCCTTTGGGCATACCGAACAACCCCGCGGCGATGTACCGGGGAAACACCTTTTGCTTTGGCATATGGCATGGAGGCGGTCATACCTTTGGAAGTTGGAATGCCCACCCTTAGAAGTGAAAGTTTTGAGCCCGAGCTGAACGCCGAAGCCATTGCCCTGGAATTGGACCTCGTAGAAGAATGCCGAGAAAAGGCTCTCATCCATGTGGCCGCCTACCAACAAGAGCTCTCAAGGAAATACAAAAAAACGGTGCACCCCAGACTGTTCAAAGTAGGTGACTGGGTCTTGAGGAAGGTCATGGGCAATACCCTGGTGCCAGGTGAAGGCAAACTAGGGGCAAACTGGGAAGGACCCTACAAGATAATCGGTCTGGCGAGCAAGAGGGCATACCACTTGGAGGACATGGAAGGCAGAGGAATACACTGGCCATGGAATACGACCAACCTCAAACTGTACTATTTTTAGCTTTTGTTTTCTTTTTGTGCAAAGGAATTTTTTGGCTTACACTTCAGAATGTAATATTCTTTTTGTCAATATATAGAAGTGTCTCATCTTTGCCTTAGCATTCTGATTGTTGCCTTTCAATTTTGAGATTCTCAACCGAGATGTTTTACTCCGGTTGATTTTGAGATTAAAACCGAGATAATTTACTCCGGTTCATTTAGTTGATGTTTTGCTTAACTTTTAGATTCTCAACCGAGATGTTAACTCCGGTTGAATGAGTTGATGTTTTGCTCAACTTTTAGATTCTCAACCGAGATGTTTTACTCCGGTTGATTTTGAGATTAAAACCGAGATGATTTACTCCGGTTGATTGAGTTGATGATCTGATCAATTGAGATTCTCAACTGTGATGTCTTACTTCAGTTGAATGAGTTGATGTTTTGCTCAACTTTTAGATTCTCAACCGAGATGTTAACTCCGGTTGAATGAGTTGATGTTTTGCTTAACTCTGAGACTCTCAACCAAGATGTTAATTCCGGTTGAATGAGTTGATATTTTGCTCAAATTTGCGATTCAAAACCGAGATGTTTTACTCCGGTTAATTTCGTTGATGATTTGTTCAAAAATGTGATTTTAACCGAGATGTTTTACTTTGGTTAACGCAGTTGATGATTTACACAACTTTGGGGGTGTTTGGGAATCGGCTAAAGAGGCTAATATAGCCTATTTGAAGAAAAAAGCAAAAAAGCCATGATGTTGGAGGATTTTTCAAAAAAAAAAAAAAAAAAAGGTTCTGGGCCGATTGTAGGTCAGGCCTACATCCTGACACAAACAACTTTCATTTCAACAGCAAAATTACCATTTTGCCCTTTCATATTAATTTAAAAAATAAAAAGTTAGGGATAAATTTGTCATTTTAAATTTAAACATCATTTCAACACACTTTTCAATACAACAACTCAACTAAAATAGCCTCCCATCTTCCCAAACACAAAACTAAAATAGCCTACTAAAATAGCCAAAAAGCCAAATAGCCTCCTAAAATAGCCACTTCCCAAACGAGGCCTTTATGCTGGAAACCACAATGTCTTTTCCGGTTAGATAAGTTAGATAAAGTGGTTAGTCTTGCTGAGGTATTTTGATAGCTGACATTATCTAGCATGAAGAACGTGCAAACACTCAAAGAAAATGGAGCTTTTTCATTGATGTGAAAAGTGATTACAAGAGGAGGGGCGGATAGCCCGGTTACATGTGTAAACCAAAAAGGAAAAAAGAAAACAAAGAAAACTAAGCTAGGGGGGAAAGTTCAGTGAATTCATCCTCGGTTGCCTCCAGGTTGACCGTTGGTGTTTCGTCTTGGACACCGGTCTCCGTTTGGCCGGGCTGAACTGTGTGATTTTTTCCCTCTATATTTTCCTTGGTTTCTTCGTCGCCTTCTTCCTCGGCCTCAGCCTGCAACACGGCGAAGACGCCGTTGGCATAGGGAGGCAAATTGGAGGAGTGGCGAACACATCGGTCCCCGGTCCTTGGCCGAGATGTTCACAAGCAGACTTCCACCAAGCCTTGAAGAAAATGTCTTGGGTGGCGCAGACCTGCTTTGTGTAACTCTCCTCGGCCTCAAGGAAACCAGCGTTGTTTGCACCCTTCAGATCCTCTTCTCGTGATTGTTTCAGCGCATCTAGCTCGGCCCGGAGCGCGTCTCTCTCCTTCTCGGCAGAGCCAAGCTGGCCGAGCAACTAAGAGTTGTCGGAGTTCGCCATTTGTAATGAAGACTGGGCTCTCCTGAGCTCGGCTTGGAGGCTTTGAACTTGGCTGGCAGAGTCAGTTGCCTTCTGCCGAAGCTGGTGAATGCGCTCTATGACCAAGTGCTGCTTCTAGATGGCCTGCAAGAAGAGAGATTGATCAGAAAGAAAACCGAACAAACACTTGGTGAAATTTTGAGCACAAGTTTGAGATTCTTACCCTAGTCATGGATTTGACCGACGACTTCACCAACCAAGTGTCTGGAACATGGTCGCTACCGACCACGTCGCTCGGTAAGAGAAGGGCCTTAGTGAGGTCAAAGGCGAGAAGATGCTCTTTGTCGCCCTGAACGGAAGCTGTTGCCAGGATCTCCTTGCCCTGGTGTTTGAGCTGGGGCCTCCATGCCGGTGTTGGGTCGACGGTGACGGCAGGATGCTCGGTGTTGAGCTCGGTTACTAGCTCGGCAGAAGGGTTTGCACGAGGCCTTTTGCCAGCTCGGCGGGAGTCTCTGCTGGCTTGCCCGGCGGTGGAAGAAGCCAACACAACCACGGTCCCGCTGGATTGACCAGCAACCGGAGAGCGGGCTGGAATGCTCGGGATCTCGGACGAGGTGGTAGTGATCAAGTTCTTAATGCGGCTCATCTTGGCCATTTCTTTTGCTTCGGTTAAACGAATAAAGGGGATGTCTGGCAGCGTGGGATCTGGCGGCGGAGATGGATCGCGGAGAAAGTCAGTGACTTTACTCTGGTACGGAGCTGAATACTGGTATGTTGGAGTGTAGCCAAGGAGCTCGTTACAATCCCGGTTGCGGTAACGGAACACGGTCATGATGGTAGCTTCGTTGGAGGTAGTAGTAGTTGACTTGCAAGGCTTGGATCGCTGCAAAGGAAAGAAGAAAAGTGTCAAGTACAGAATATGGAAGAAAGATAAATTGACCGAGCAGTTAGCACGGCTTACATGTCTCGCCGAAGTTCTTGCTAATAAACTAGCCCGGTACGTCGGCCGTTTCATAGTTGCCAGACACCCAGAAAAAGTCGTCATCGTGTAAGTCCTTGTTTGGGGTGCCGGTCACTATTTTTTCTTTGCCTGGTCGAATTTTTAAGTAATAGGTGAGGCCGTCGCCCGTGTGCCCAAGGGTGTATTGACGGAGTATCTCGGCTAAACCTAAGTTGGTTCCTAGCCGATTGTTCAACTCGTGGACCCCGTTGATTATTCGGTAAGTGTTGGTTGAGACTTTAGTGGGTGCTAGCCCGGTGCGGCGCAAGAGTTCGATCATCAGTGGGTTGACCGGGAAGCAGAGGCCTCCTTCAATGATGGATAGCACGGTGAAGGGGCACTGGTCTAATCTGCCGCAAGTGGTTGTCTCAATTTCGCCGAGCTCTAGGTGGACGTCGGCCGGGATACTGTACTTTTCCCGGAACGCGGCCAGGGCAGTCGGAGTATCAACAAGGAAGTGGAAGCACCCCATGTGTAGCCGGCTGGTTTAGCTCGGCTGAGGTGGTTTGGCACAGACTAGTGTTTAATGGCTGCTCGGTCTTTGAGAGCCTTGGTAATTGGTTAGTGGTCCCCTTGGACTTTGCAGGAAAAGGATGGCAAGTGTAAGTGGAAGCACGGTTGCGCAAAACGAGCTTGACTTTAGCTCGGTCATGAAGAGTGCCAGACCACCTCGGTTGCGAAGGCAAACCAAGAAGCTCGGTCGCTCAAGCAGACCAGTTGTTAGCCCGGTCAAGCGGCCAAGTCCTCTGTCTACCTCGGTTTCTACTAAGGTTTTGGCAAACTTGTAAATTGCTCGGTCTAATTGTTTTTTGGATCAAAAAGGTGACCTGGAGCCCGGTCCACTCCAGTTCTTCGTGTGTTCATGTGTTCATCACTAGGATTGAAGAACAACGAAGAGAACAGGGGCAAGTGTGGGTTTGGGGAGGGTTATGTCCTAAAACCTACGGATTTTGTGCCCTAATATGTGAAATACCAAATAAAATAGCAAAAAAGAGGCTCGAAGGACTTACCAGTTAAGGGCAGAAGCTTCCTCCTCGAACACAAATGCAAGGAAAGGCAGGAACGAGGCTTGCAAGAGGCATAGGAGCTCTGGAACGCTTGGAATGGAAGAGGAACAGTAAGAATGAAATGAAGAGGAAATGGCGTATATATGGGAGGAAGACCGCCAAAAATTTGAATGTGAAGGGACGGTTGGTTGCTCGAGGCCAATGAGCGAGCGACACGTGTCCCTATTGACAGCGGTGTCAGTACTGAAGAGACAGGATGACAAATCGAGGCGTCGACCGGGCAAGTTTTGAACACAAGTATTTCAACTAGCCCGGTCGCCGTCTAGCAGATTGTGAACCAAGGAAGAGTTATCCCGGTCAGAACAGGTAATCCCAGTCACACTTGCGCAGACAAAATTAAAGGGCAATTGAGAGGGAAATTTATGATTTGGATTGGGCGTGATAATGGCCGGGCAAATTGTGGGCCGAACATATTTGGGCCGTAGCAGCCTGGGCCCATCCAGAAAGGATTTTTGCTCAGTAATGGCATAGTTGCTGTGGAACCGAGCTACTTGGGCTTGTTGGCGCGGAAGCCGGTCTAGTGAAGGTTTGGCCAAGATGTCTGTTGCCTTACTGGGTTCCACGGTTCATGCGTTAGCTCGGTAGGAAAGCCGACAGCTAACCAGCATGACTTATCCCGAGCTCGGCTATGCCGGAATGCAACCGAGCTCGGTCATCATTGAGCTTGGCGAGTGGAGCGCTCCGGCTAGCCACGCAGCACGGCCGTTGACAACCAAGATGCTGCAGCCCGGCTGCCGCGCTCCCAATAGGGTGGGCTGGCAGTTGGTTAGGTGATGTTCAGCAAGATTTGTGTTGATAGATGGGATAGCAGTACCACGTGTCGAGAGACTAATGGGAGTAGATTTGGGGCGCAGAAGGTATATAAGCGAGTCTGCACCCTCCCATGCCTGGACAGAAAAACATTTGGTGAGACATACACTAAACACTCAACACTCTCCCTTCTCTCTATCTATCCCTGTGTGTGTCTAACTTGATCGTCGGAGGGGTATTCCGGCCACACACCGCCAGGTAGCTCACTGCCGTTGTGCTCGCAGGTCAATCGGACAGGCAGGAGCTTGGAAGAAAGGAGTACAGCTTGCCGAATATTTGCTCTCCGTACACAAATACAAACATTAGTTTTTTTTTTTTTTTTTAGTTTTTTCAATTAGAAAGTTGATATTTTAAAATTTTGAAAATCAAAATAAATGTCAAATTATCATGTTTGTTTATAGATAATCATAAATGATGAACAATCATTGTTTGAAGGGCAATTCCGACTATTAACAATTTAATGAGACTTAAAGGTCTAAAAAATCTTAATTAAAACTTAATGGAGTATAAATTTATAAATTAAGATTTGTGTGTAAATATCCCGTTATATTTTTATCTCTTTATATTTTTCTCGTAAGTCTTAATTTAGATCTTGTGATTGATTTGCATCTTTTGAATTTTTTGCAATTACTATTCATCAACAATAATTATTACTCATCAATTCTGATAAAAAAGTAAAATTTTAAGTGCTCGTTTGGCAATGATTTTTTAGTTGACTTTTTGACTTTTTTAACTGTTTTAGCTTGAGACTTTTTTGCTTGTTTGGTATTCTTATTTAATTTTTTTGGCTTTTTAACTTTGTTTTGGTAATTTTTTTTTATCCTTTTGTGATTTTTGACTTTTTGACTTTTTTTTTTTTTTTTTTATCCTTTTGTGATTTTTTAACCCAACTCAAAAACCACACAAATTGTACTTTTTGAAAATATTATAATTATTTATAGATGAGAGAATTTATAATTTTAATACTTAAAACTTATATTCTTTACCATTATTTTGAGAAAAAAAATTAACCCCTACATTGACATGAAAATTTTTCATTAAAAAAAATAGTAATTACTATTCATCAATGGAAAATCTTTTCCGTGTGGAATATTTTTCTATCTGCCTAATTATTGGTCTTGGCGCAATGTGATAGTATTCATCATTAATTAGAAATCATTGTACTACTCATATTCTTTAATCACCTAATACAAAATCGTAAACCTCACTCCCTCTACCAATTACAATACATGTGGAGCATTGCGTGACGCTACTTCTAGAGCAACCAATAACTTATCACGCCATGGGAGCGCCTACCAGTCTGGATCGTCTCCAATGGACATATTTTAGAAGAGATAAATTGCATGTTTGGTTTGTCTCTCAAAATATATATTTAAAAAAAATTTCAAAATCACTTTTTTCTTTACTACACATTTTTTTTTGAATTGACTCTATTACACATCAATTAATCACTTTTTCTCTCTCATCTTTCTTTCTCAATCATTTTTTCTCACACTCATTTATTCAACTACAAAAAAAAAAAAAAAAAAAAAATCAAATCAAATCAAATCCTCCCAAATTTCAAAACTAAAACTATTTTCAAAATATACAACTAAACAAATGTTTAAATTTTCTAAACTCTCTAAAAAAATTATTTTTGAAATAATATCTCAAAATATAAACCAAGCGAGGCCAAAAGAAACACTCATTGGAAATAATAAATGAGATAGATGATACTGAGGAGTGAAACAAAGTGAAATGAAAATTGGTGATAGAATTTGTTGAGAATTTAAACGAGAATTGTAACTGATTTCCATTTCATATTCTCATTTCCTATTGTTATTGTTTTGGCTTTTTTAGTCTATTTTGTCTCTTTATGGGTAAGGTATGTCAAAGGTGATGTGATCCAAAATGGGTTAATAGCTGGAAGCTGGCTTTTAACCAGCTTCCCAAAAGAGCACTTAATAAAATCACTTTGGATAAGTGTGATTAAGCATCGAATTATTAAAAAAGAGTTATATATATGCATTGTATTTGAGAGCTAATGCCAATAAAAAAAATGTACAATTATATTTGTTAGGTTTTTATTCTTAACAATCCCGTTTGATAAAACTTCTTTCAAGTTGTAATTGTATTCGATATTTTATTTTAATGAGGTTATGAGTTTTAGATGCGAATCCAACTCGAAATGTGCTTATGTAGAGGAATTTGTAATTTTAATTTTTTCATGTTTGCTACTCCGCTCGCACGACCATTCTTGCGCTCGAGCATAAATCGCAACTTTTTAAAAGTTTCACTTGCCTACAAAAGTATTGGTTTTTTTCTGCTCGAGCGGAGATTGCGGATCTGTTTTCTATAAATATGTGTTTCAGTCCGATTTTATAGTACGACTTCCAGATCTTGTTATTGGGTATTAGGGTTTTTATCTGGAGCTTCTTTGCTTATTTTATTTGATATCTATGAGAGTTTAATCATGAATTGAGTAGATTATATCAAAAAGTTTGTTTGTTGGTCAAATTACAGAAATGGTCCCTATAGTTTACCCGTGTTCTCATTTTGGTCCCTGCACTTCTAATTGTTTCAATTTTGCCCCTGCAGTTTGGTTTTCGGCTCGAAATGGTCCAATAATGAACGGTGGTTAGACATTTAGACGAAAAATTGACGCGTGCAAGGCACGTGCGGGCCAATTTTGACTTTCTTGAACAATGTTGACTTTCTTGAGTGTTTTGGATCAATTCAATTTGTTTAATAGATGTTTTTATTTAATTTTATTATTTTATTATTATTATTTTTAAAAATAAATTTATTTAAAATTTTAATTAAAAAATAACATTTTTATTGATATTTAATTTATTTAATTTTTAAAAATAAAATTTATTTAATTGTGTAAAAAATAAAATAAAATAAAATAAAGTTTTATTTTATAAATTATAAATTTAATTTAATGAAAAATAATAAATTAAAAATTATGGCTAGATTAAAAATTATCTTGAATATTTTAATTATTTTAGTTAGATTAAATAAAAATTTATTTTATTTTATTTTTTACACAATTAAATAAATTTATTTTAAAAAATTAAATAAATAAAATATCAATAAAAATATAAGTTATTTTTTTAATTAAAATTTTAAATAAATTTATTTTAAAAAATAATAATAATTAAATAAAACAAAAAGTTAAAATTATTTAAGTAAGTCAAGAAAGTCAAAATTGTCCCGTACGTGCCTTGCACTCGTGGAATTTCCCTACTTTGTCTCTATCCATCATTCTTATGAACTTTTTTTATTCATGGGAAAATTGGTAATTTTACATAAAAATATATAAATTGAAAAAATTACCAACCATTGCACGAGTCAAAAAGTTAACAATGTATCAAAGAAATTAGTTTTTTTAGTATTAAATTTTTATAAGTTGATTTTGAATCAATAAATTATGTTTTAGCTAAAATTCCAATAAAAACTATATTTTAGCAAATAGACAAGTTACTTCATTACACCTCTATTTGGTTGAGTTTTAGAAATTATGTTTTGAAGAATATTAAAATTTTAAAAATTAGTTTGGCAAAAAAATAAAAATATATATTATTTTCATTTGATTTTTTATTTTTGGGTAGGAAATAATTTTTAAATTTTATTTTTTAAATTTATTTATGTTAAATTAATTTTTAATATTTAAAAAATAATAATTAAAAACTCTATCAAATGGAGCCTAAGCAAATCTTCTAGAAGCAAATAATCTCTTTGTTGTGCCATGGAGTCTGGCCGGACTCCATATCCCTCATATGAGGGACTAAACAATCTAAAGGGGGGGGATTATTTCCATGAAATTGGTATTCCATGGGAGTAATGTGTGAAATGTCTATTTTACTATCATGCTATTACTTAGTAAACATATCTTTAATATTTTAATTATTTTTAGCTAGATTAAATAAAAATTTATTTTATTTTATTTTTTACACAATTAAATACATTTATTTTTAAAAATTAAATAAATAAAATATCAATAAAAATATATGTTATTTTTTTAATTAAAATTTTTAATAAATTTATTTTAAAAAATAATAATAATAATTAAATAATGAAATTAAATAAAAATCTATTAAATAAATTGAATTGATCAAAAAACACTCAAGAAAGTCAAAATTGGCCCGCGCGTGCCTTGCATGCATCGTTTTTTTGTCCAAATGTCTAACCACCGTTAACTATTGGACCATTTCGAGCCAAACCAAATTGCAGGGGCAAAGTTGAAACAATTAGAAGTGCAGGGATCAAAATGAAAACACGGGTAAACTATAGGGACCATTTCTGTAATTTTCCCTTGTTTGTTTTATTTATTCAATACAAAAGAGACAATTGTCCTTTGGTGGATTCCGTAGAATTTGGGCCTGAAGCTTTGGTGGAAGAGGCATATAGAGGTCGGTTCAATTCGGGCGTAGATTCGCTAGGTAATTGAGAGTACACTTGTGTAATTCTTTTTGTCTTCTTCATAGATTGTTTTGTGGCTTTAGCCCGTGATTTTTTTATCACAATTGAAGGCACTTCAATTGTGATTTTTTCACGTTAAAATCGTTGTGTCGATTTGTCTTTATTGTTTGATTGAGATTGTTGTTTACTAGTTAAAATTGATACGTAATCACAAATTAATATTTAGGAAATTTCTAGATTTTTCAATGTTTTTATTCTCAATTTTGTTGACAAATAATATTCGGTTAATAGTAATATTATTCGGTCTTTTATAGTGATACAAATCGAAATTTAAAATTTTATAATAATTTTTTTTAATGAAAAGATACATATGCTTTTGTGTCCCCAAAGTTTAAATAGTGAATCCGTCCATGCAACCCTCTGCCCTCACTCCACCGCTGAGGTCACCGATTTCCTCTTCGATAGCTCATCCCCTTCTTGTTGAAAGAAACTCTGAAACAGAAATATGATTCACACCATGGAGAGAACACTTGATAAACGATTTTTAATATAGATTTAAAATTTAAACCAATTATTCAAGTCAAATTAAACAATGTTTCCCAAGATCAACTTTCAATAAGATAATATATTGTTTAAAATATTATCTGCAATTACAATTAGCAAAATGGAAATTTTATACACAGATTTTTTCTTTTTATTTATTTATTATTATTTTCTTATTACTGTTGATATTAAAAACATTTCGATTACCAATAACTGATTAAATTGGGAACAGAACAATAAAATTCATAACATCAATTATGTTTCTTCTTGTCAGAAATTAATATAGAAGAAGTCAGTTTATCTGCATTTTCATGCAACAACCCAAGGTATTTCGACTTTTTTTCTTAGACTCATTTTGGAAAATAAGTTAAAAATTGACTTTTTAGTTTTTTAATTTTTTTTTAAAGAAAAACCTAACAAAAAATAGAAAAATAATGTGATTAAAAAAAGTCTAAAAACTAAAAAATTGACTTTTAACCATGTTGTAAAAATAGACGTTAATCATTCATGTTGTATTTCGCCCTCCTTTCTCGAAAAGCCAAAAAAAAAATCGAAAATTCAGTTTTTAATCCACTTTTCAAAATAACCCTATTTATTACTAGAAATCTTATGATACACCATTTTAAAAATGTGTATATCATAGACACCATATTACAAGTAATATAATTTTATCATAAAATTTTATAAATTAATTAAAAAATGTGTAATCTTGACACAAATTAACGTAATAAAATGTTTAAAATTTTGTGATTCATATAACAAAAATGTATGACTTAATTACAATTTTTTTATTACTTGAATTTGTATTCCCTTTCCTTATTATTCATCACTGTTCATCTTTTGATTTTTCACCTAACAAAGTATTCATTACTCACTCCGTCTTGAAATATTATTCCCCTATTTTATTTTTCATTGTTCTAAAATGTTAGTCTTTTTTCAAAAATCAATGATTAAATAATATAAAATTTCTATTTTATTTTTCTTTTAAATTCATTAACAATACAAAAAGTATAATTATGGCAATTGATATTCTCAACAAAAAAAAAATTACTATCAAAGGGTAATTTTAAAAAAATAATATTTTTAAAGTGTAATAATTATAGTACTAAAAAAATTTAAATTTTTTATTATTTTAAAGAGCTGTGATTGGGGGCCCGAAAACGGGACCCCTGAATGCCCCAATATATATATATATATATATATTTTTTTCAGTATACGAAGAAGAAAAGGAGGGAGAGGGGAGGGGGAGGAATGACTGGTGGGGGCCTAAAAAATGGAGGAGGAGGGGGTGGAGGCGGCGGAGGCGACACGATCAGTGGAGGCGACGAGCGGGGTAGAGCCGACGAGGGGCGGAGGCGACAATCAGAGTAGCGATGGCAACGATCAGAGCAGAGCAGCGAAGCGGCGATCGGCGACGGCGACGGCGACGGCCTCTCCCTCTCCCCCTCTCCTTCTCCCTCACTGCGTATTAGACTGAGGAAGAAGAAAGAAAAAAAAAATTCGTTTCAGCCATTCGGGGCATTCGGGGGAGAATTTTTTGGGTACAAAATCATTTTTCTATTTTAAAACGGATGGTGTATTTTTTCAATAAAAAGTACCATTCATTACTCTTCATCACCGTGCATCTTTTGATGTGTTGCAATTACTATTCATTACTGTTCATAAACAGTAATTACTATTCATCAACAAAGTTTTCCAAATAAAAAAAGAAAAAATTATAAATATATTGTACTTTTTTAAAATAATGTAATTATGTTGTGAAATATTTGGATAATCGTCAAAAGAGATACAACTCTGTTACATAGCTCGAAAATAAAGTGGCTCGATTGGCTGTCGTTTTGGTACCTTTTTTTTTTTTTCCTCTTCTCTCTCTGCTTCCTTCCTTCCTCTTCTTCCTTTTAGACCCAAACCAAATTCTAAAAATCGTTCTTCTCTTTTATCCAACTACCTCTCCAACGCGATGCAGACGAGTGAACATCTAACTCCTCTCCGACAAAAATGATGCCGTAAGCTTCTCATACGCCGGAAACTCAAATACTAAAATGCATCACTGAAAAAAAAAAGTTCAACACAATTTTGCAACCAAAGACCCAAGTGTTTACAAATTACAACACTTTACATTACCATTACCAAATTCAGTTTGTCTTCATCTTCAATCTCACCCTCTTCTAACCCAAAAACTAAAATTACTATTAAACCAATTATCTATCTAATCCATGAGAACCCAAAGAAAAAATTGAAACAGAAGCACTCAGAAATGTCAAAAAGCCCTATTCCACACTTATCAACTATACAACAAGAACCAACCTCAAAATTCATGGAATTGGGAGTAGATCACCCATCACAATGGTCATCAGAATTGAACCCATTTGGGGTCTCATGTGGGAATGGTCATTAGAGCCACAAATAAACAAAATCAAAACCCAAAATCAAAATCAAAACCCAAAATCAAAACCAAACCCACAGCCACAGTCGAAAATCGTCAACTAGCCAACAGTCTAGAAAGAGGAAGAAGAATGAGAGATGAGAATGATGAGAGGTGAGATCGGCCAGAGAGAGAGAGAGAGAGAGAGGGATGAGAAGTGAGATTTGTGTATACACAAATCTATACGTATGTGTGTATAAGATACAGAGTCTACAGTCACAAACCTTTCCGGCATCGCCATTACCGTTCAGAAAGAAGAAGAAGACCAAAGCAGAGGAGGAGAGGTAGAGAAGTAAGAGAGAGAGAGAGAGAGAGAGAGAGAGAGTCGGGCCATTCGAGCCTTAAAATGTCGAGCTACGAGGCATTTCTCAAAGAGATATAATTGAAATTCTAATGAGTTTTAGGCTAAAATGGAAATAGGAGAAAGTTTTACCATGTGGGAAGTGTAGTATGTCGTGTAGTAAACTACATGGTATGATGAATAGTGGTAAATAGTGAAAGTTTTATCACCTATAAATAGGTGAGTTTGTATGGTAATGAAGTTAGAGAAAATTCTGTATTACATGTGTGATCCTTTATTTCCCATTCCATTGTGGGTCTTTGTTCTTTATTTTCTTTAGTTTTATAATACGTTATTGTTAGGTCCCTTAGTTTTCTCAATCCCACAACAAACATTGTTAATTGAGTTGTAATTTTCCTGGTTGTTTTGTCTTGCTCGCTCGAGCGAAAGCGTCCTCGCTTGAGCGAAGAAATCATTCTCCCAGAAGTTGTCTAATGTCTGCAAATATTCTGGGAAGGAAGATTGTGCACTCGAGCGAGGGAAGCTTGGCTCGAGCGACGCCACTTAAGGAAAACACATGTATTTGGTTCCTCGCTCGAGCGAGAGAGTTTTCGCTCGAGCTACCTTCGCTGCCCCTGTTTTCTATAAGTACTTGTTTAAGTCAGTTTTAGGGTTACGTTTTTTAGATCTTCTTTAAGGGTTTTAGGGTTTTCTTTTGGGACTGCTTTGCTAGTTTTCCTTGATGTTTGATTGAGTATTGAACTCATGTTTTGACAAGCACACATTAAGGAGTTTGGTTGTTCTTCTTTAAAAGTGTTCTTCTTCGGTGAAATCCAGCAGAGTAGTCGAAGGAGTTTGATGTTGTGCGCAGTCGTTGATTCGACAATGGATGTTGTGGATTCAACATCAATCTGATCAATTCCGAGATAAAGGTTGCGGTGAAAGATATACAGATTGTTGAAGACAAATTGACATTGGTTGGGTAATTTGTTTGGTATATTTATATTCTTTCTTTCTTCAGTAGTGGATTGATTTGTGGCGCTTCGCCCGTGGTTTTTTAATCACAATTGGAGGTTCTCCAATAGTGATTTTTTCCACGTAAAAATCGTTTGTGTCTAATTATTGTTTTTGAAACAATAATCTAAATCACTTTTGTATGTGTTTGATGATTTAGATTGTTAGTTTTAATTGGTTGGGGATTGGCACAATTAAATTTTGATCTAATCACGAATCACTTAGGTTTTTCATTTGGTATCAGAGCAGGTCACTCTTTGTTTTTATCAAAACCATAGGAGTGTGATTTTGTGTAATTGGTGATATGGATTCAATTCGCGAAGGTAACTCGACCCATAGACCTCTGTTACTTAATGGTAGAAACTATTCTTATTGGAAAGCTCGTACGAGAGGATTTGTAAAATCTATCGATAAGAAAGTTTGGCACTGTGTTATCTATGGGTGGAGTGAACCTGTTGTCACCATTGATAGTGTTGATATTCCCAAACCTCTTGATAAATGGGACGCATTCGACTATCAAAACTCAAGTTGGAACAGTAAGGCTCTTAATTCCCTCTTTTGCTCCGTCACACCTGAAGAGTTTGGTCATATTTTCACGTGTGAGGTAGCAAAAGAGGCTTGGGACATTCTTGAAACAATTCACGAGGGTACTACTTCTGTTAAAAGGTCAAAAATTCAACGTCTCACATCTTTTTTTGAAAATCTTTTTATGTGTGATGATGAGACGTTTGATGATTTTTATGCTAAACTTAGTGACATCGTGAATTCGTGTTTCACACTCAGTGAAAAAAATCCCTGAAGTTAAGGTTGTTAAAAAAAATTTGAGGTCTTTACCCGAGAGGTTCCAATCAAAAGTTACAGCTATTGAGGAGGCTTAGAATGTTGATACCCTCAAGCTTGATCAGTTGATTGGAAACTTGCAGACTTATAAATCACACCAGATTTCTAAGAAAAAACAAAAAGATAGTGTGACTTTTTTCTAGTGCATATAAGACTGCTAAGACCCATGAGATTGAGTTGATTTAGAGTCCGAAATGACGGCTATGTTTACCAAACAATTCAAAAAAAATTTAAAGAAGAAAAAGCCTAATTTCAAGGGTTCTAGTTCAAAAGATAAGGGGAATGAAAAACTCAAAACTTTTCCACCAAAAATTACTCCAAAACCTAAATTAAGAAGACTGTGAAGGGGCAAGGTGTCAAGTGTTACGAATGTCAAGGGTTTGGTCATATTGCTCTTGAATGTCCTTAAAAAAAAGAACCGAAAGAAAGTCTATACAGTAACTTGGGATGATGAAAGCGGGTCAGCGCAAGAACCCGAAGAAACCGAATCCGATGAAGACGGAGATAGTACTTACATGGCATTCTTGTTTACTGTCACTTAACCTCCTCCAAAGCCAGTAGAATTTGCTCGTGGACAGAATCTGCACCGTGCTCCTACCTTTGATGGAAGTAATTACTTGTTCTGCAAGATCAGAATAAGGATATTTCTGAGAGCTTACGACCTTGAAGGCTGGCAAGCCATTGAAGAGAATGTTGAAAGCGTTGGCAGTTCGAGTAATCAAAGAGTTCTGATTATCATTTGTGAAGTAATTTTCGACGAAGAACAGCAACAGATTGCTCACTACACAAAGGCCAAAGATGCATGGGACATTCTGAGTCAATTTCATGAAAGAGAAGAGTCATCTTCACCACCATCTATCAATTTTCTTGCCTTAGTTGCTCAACTAGATGAGGTCCAGGAGAAAAAGGAGCAAACAGAAGATGATGAGACCTCGAAAGACAATGATGAGACTGATGGTGATAACCTACAACAAGTTTATGAAAAGCTTTATGATGAACCTCCGAATTTATCCAAGATCAATGAAAAATTCACTTTCAAGCTCAAAGCATGTGAAAGCGAGAATGTCAAGCTAAAAGAAGAGATTGCAACTGCAAAGCAGAATGTCATCAAGATCTCTAATGACAGGCAATACCTATGTGGAAAAACTTTTATCTTGTGAGATTGAAAGGAAGGAGCTTCTAAAAATATATGCCACATATGAAGAAAAGATTGAAAACTTTGAGATGTCACAAGCTACATTGGAAAAGATGGTTAGTCGAAAAGATGATGGACTCAAAGATGCTAGAGCCACAATTGCCATGTAGAACAAAGGTTCAAAGACATTAGAATACATCCTAGGGTCTCAACAAATGGGTTGTGACAAAAATGGGCTAGGCTATGGTAATGTAACAGCTCACAAGGGACAGGCCTCTACATCACATAACATCAAGACTCAAACAAAGGGAAAGCTGAAGGTGCATCATGGTGTAGACGTCCCCAAACGTCCTGGGAGGGAATCCCGTTTTGTTCATTGGGCTCACTACAGTTCAGGACTCAATGTCACGGTCCTATATCTAATCTCGCAGAGTGCAATGCAAGACCGATGAATCATCAAAGAGTCCAAATCTAGCAAATCGTTTTTGAAAACAGATTTTTTGAAAGAAGTGCCAAACATAGACTGTTTTGCCAGATATAGAGTCGCCACCTAAATATTTATTTTGGGGGAATTTAGGAAACCCTGACTCGTTGCCTAAGGCCACGTGTCCGTCATCACCAAAGTTGCCTCGGCTCGGGAACTTGGGTACGATTGGGGAAGGTCACTTCGTGAGCACCCCCGCTCTCCCGATCAAAGATCGGTCTCTACTAACCATGATATCAAGTTTTGAAAACATTATATGCTCTTATTCCGGTTATTAGCCTAGAATTACTATGTGATGCGCACAGCATACAAATATAGACCGGATCGCCTGAATTGGAACAAAACATCTCATGTTTGTTTTTGAAAGCGGTTTGCTACTCGCAAGTAGGCTAAGATGCGGATTTGCCACCCTCAGGTGGGCTTAGAAAACATGGTGATTTGCCATTTTCAAGTGGGCTTAAAACTCATAGTCAATGCATTCAACCTTCACCCACAGGCATTCAAGTAGGTATATCACATAAGCATATAGCCTCATGGTAAGCATGCTATCATGGCAGTCACTCACATGCATGCAAGGATGCTAAAGCATAAACACTTACCGAGTACTCCAAGCCAAAGAAAGAAGCTAATTAGAAATCAATGCATGATCCTAACTATACAGAAATGCCTAATGCAACACATACAAAAATGCAACTATAATAGGCTCGGCTATTCTAAGAATGGCATATGAGATGCTACAACTAACACGTATTCCACTTGGAATTGAAATACAATGCAATTAGTATGATGCGCCGTGCACGGTGCATGCAAGACAGATGAATGGATGCAAAACATGTGAGCATAAGTATGCTAATTGAAACATGCCCTAAACTAACCATCATAAGCTGGTAAATAAAAGGGAGAAAGACGTGGGGTTAGAAGACATACATCACACACACGCACACTTATTACAACATTGCCTTCGCTCGGAGGGTCCGAATAAATAATTACAGTCCGAATAAATAATTAAATATTACAAAACCCTAATTAATTAACAAATTAACTAGGAAAGCAAATAAATTAGCATGCAAGCTAAATGGACCGCCTCAGCTCTGCTCTGAATGATGAAAGATACATGCATGCTCGAGTCGCCTCGTCGGAAAATCCCTCGCGATGCACCGATTTGCCTCTGTTTGCAATTAATCCCGAAATGCTGTGCAAAGCTCTAGAAGGTTGCTGATTTCTGGTTTGCTGCAACAGACAGCAAGAAAAAGGCATGGCAAAGTATTTTCACATATGTATACACACCTCGATCCTCGTGCCACCAATCACACATCTCGATGCATGATGGCCGAGGAGTCGAATTGCATGACTCAATGTAAAATGAATGCGCATGACAACACAACAAGGCCTAGACTCTATAATGGGTAATCCGGAGTGTTGGCGACCGAGAATTGAGACACGTTTCGTCACTTGGAGTACGAAACTCCCCTCATTTCCCATGTTTGGACTAAACCCTACTCCAAACACAATGTAATATGCATGACATGCATGAATGCGACTCTAACATGCAACCTAGATGCAATGCCACTGAATGATGCAAACATACAAGGGATGACATTCAAACATGCTACTAGCATACACAATGCTATGAAATGATCAATGGCATACTCAATGCAAGATGATTCTATATGGCATATACAATGCACATGAAGACAAACAAACACAATGAAACGAACAAGGCATGCACAATGCAATGATCAAATCATGCAACAACATGAACTAAATGGCATACACAATGCAAGATGGACTTAAACCAATATGAGTGGACCTCGGCCACGCTCACATCAGTGGCCATTTGATGAAAATGAGACAACTGAAATAAATGCAAACATGCACGAATGCAAAGGACCGATCCTAAGGCACAACATGCAACTCTAACAAGGCATGGCGAGGAATGAAATATGGCATAGGATGGCACAAGATACAGCTCAAAAATGGCATAAAAGATGGTCCCGAAACATGCAAGTATGTCACATAATGCAAGCTAGATGGCCCGAATATCGAAACTAATGAAGTGCGTTACACTAGAGGTACACAAAGCAATGCACAAATGGAAAAACTAACCCCAAATAGACCCTAGGCAGGTCTGAAACAGTGGGGAAATGGCCTAAAATGATGGCTCGGAATGCAAAGAAATGGAGCTCATTCAATGGTCGGTAAATGAGGCATACAAGCCCGACTCTCAAACGCATTTAAAGAGTATAAAACATGGGAAAATGGCATTCACATAAGCTCTGAAATATGATGCAAAATGACCCCAAAGCATGAAAACACTTCAGTATATGCATGCAATAGACCTCGAAACTCAAAGCTAGGCAAGTGTATTGAACTACAAGCATGCAAAACAAGCGTCATTTGACCATGAGACCCAAAAATAGAGCTAGGGCAGTCCAAAATATGCACAAAATCAGTTTAAGGCATAGTCAAAATGTGCTAGAATCAAGGGTCAACAAAGCATGCAAAGAAAGCTAGTGAACCATGAGTTGTACTACAACTATATGAAGCATATGAAAGCTCACCAAACCAGCCAAAAACAAAAGTATGCCATGCCAAATAATGCCCAAAAACCCACTGAAACTCAGTCAATGCATGCAAGAATGATGTGCTCATTTGAGAGGCCAATAAGAGGGTTGTTCTACACATGCAAGATAGACATGCAAAATGGCAAAAGAACCTCTGGACAGAGGTTATGAGGGCCCTAAAATTCATCAAAAATGGCCTGAAATAAAGCTAAGAAGCATGCAAGTAAAAGCCCCTTTGAAAGGCCTTGAATAGGATTGCTCTACACATGCATAATAGACATTCAAAATGGAAAAAAGGGCTCTGGACAAAGCTTATGCAGGTCATAAAACTCACAAATAATGGCCTGAAACATGGCTTCAAAACATGGAAATAGGGACTCCTTTGTAAGGCCAATAAAGCTAGTAAACAAAACAAGGGGTGAGAGGGTCACCCCTCTCTGATTTTGAGGCTCAAAAACACATGTTAGCCACTGAAAATCCACTGGATTTCAGTGGCTAAAAGGCCAAACCAAGGCCAACAGAAATGCTCTAATGCATAGCCCAAAACATGAGGAAATGAAGCATGCAAGGGGGTAGATGACCCCCAATAGAAAAATGGTCTTGAACAAACTTGAAGAGGATCTTAAAAAAAGACTTTTTTCAGTTTATGACGAAGCCCAAAAATGCTTGCAAATAGAGCTAAGATATGAAGCAAAATAATGCTACAAAGAGGGAAATAAAGACTTACCCTTGTAGGGAAGACCTCCAGCAACTTCTGGACCAAGGTAGGAACTCTTCAACCTCTAAAAATCAGCTCCAAGGTGCTTAGGTTGATAATGGAGGTGTTGTGCTTGGAGGTGTGGTGCAATGGGTGCAAGAATAATGGAGTTTGAAGCTTGAAGGAGAGAGATATGGAGGGAAGTGTATGTATGCTTGAGGCCAAAAATTCTGAACCCTTGCAAGTGGAGAGGAGGGTTTCTCTTATAGCCAAAGAGGTCTAAAGCTTCTCTTGGAAGCTTGGAAGCAAGATTAAACATCCTCCATACACGTGTATGGAGGATGCAGCAAATGCCTCCCAGCTGGCACAGTTGGAAGCAACTCAGGAAGACAAAACAGGAGGGAGTAGGCCGACCAGTTCAAGTAGTCGCCCAACCAGGCCAGGTGGTCGGCCAGCCACCTTTTGTGGTCGGCTAGCTAGGTCAAAAGGTCCAACTCAAAACTAGGTGGTCGGCAACCCATATTGGTGGTTTCCTAGGTGAATACAACTTAGTGGTGATATGGGAGACCCGAAAATATGGCTCAAAAGTGAGGGAAACCAAGGGGTCAAAAGGTTCAATCAACAAAGGTGGTCGGCCTACCCATATTGGTAGTCTCCCAGGTGAATGCAACTCAGTGGTAGTATGGGAGACCTGAAATTATGGCTCAAAAGTGAGGGAGACCACCTACCTGCCAAGAAAAATCGGCCGACCGGGGAAAGGTGGTCTCCAAGAAGAAAAGGTGGTCTCCCACCCTACTACCACCTTCCTAATAATGAAATTAGGGTCCATACCAAAAATGAACCCACACCGATGCAAAACGAGGGTTCGGGGGCCAAAACACGCAGTTGGGGGCCCCGAAAACTAGCTATTAAGCACCGGAGGTGGCGTATGACCACAAAGGGGGTCTCCCGGGCCACAGTGTCCCTCTAGGGAGAGGGAACAAGGTGTGTGCCACAAACCGGAGCAAACAAAGAAATTTAAGTGGTCCCGAACCGAAGCACACGGCCGACGGCTCCAAAAACCGAAAACTGGTCTCCAAACGGAAATAATGGCCTACGACCACGAAACGTAGCCTACGGCCACTGAGAGATGGTCTTCAAGACCTCTCCCTCCCTTCGGGAAGAGAAAATAGAGAAACCCGGACCTAGTTCGCAAATCGAGGCAAAGCATAAAATAGTCCGAAGTCCGGAGGCAAGGCTCTCAGCCGAGACTCTGTGACCTCAGAACGAGCACAATATGCATCATCACCGAGCACTCAATCGATGACGTCTGAGTCTTAAGGTCAGTCAAAAATGGGGTGTCTACAGTTGCCCCTCTTAGACAGAACTCGAAAATCGTAATTGACGGGAGTGAATGTCAAAGCCCAGAGACGACCCATTTTTGACAAGGCCGAAGACTTAGACAAATAGACAAGATAAACGAAGAGATATGCCCACAGGCATGCCCACAGGCGGGGGCAAAATGCAAAATGAATATGCACAAAGCCGGACGTAACTCATGATCATGCAAAGCAGCAAGCTATAATGAAGCAAATATTCACAGTAGATGCAACAGTTTTAAGCAAGAATGCAAAGCAGCAACTACATTTCATACAGTAAGAATGTGGAGAATTATTCAATTCTCGCCACGTCTCACACGGAGAAGATACAATACCTGTCCGGTTCGTCTGGTGGCATCAGCTTCAAATGAACTGTACATACAATATCGTGCCTGCAAAAGAGAGAAACTCATGCTGCCGGGGACCTTCCCCTTCTTTTCGGTTGAACCGTAGGTACTACTTTTCTCTCTGACTATGGTCGTAGCTTTCCCTATTCTCCAATAGGGTAACAGACTAGGTTGGTTCAGTATCCAGAATTGAGGCGCATACACATGCTATCTCAATCTATGTGGCTACCATACAGATTTCAAGCTGAGGATATTCTCTTGGGTATTTAAACCAGACTTTAGTCTCGGAAATCCCGAACCTTTGCGTTCTAGGCATGAGCCATTCGAACTCTAGTTTTCACCGTCTCAGTTGGTCTCCCAGGAACTCACTGAAAACACAGGCAGGTGGCTATACCAGACCGTCGGAAGTTGTTCGGGCACAACAAACACCAAAGGAATTGCACCTTTAGAGGATTTAAGGTCTCCTAGACCAGAGAGTGCACAAAACAGTGCGAACAAAGATGCAGGATTTAAAGTCTCATAGACCAGAGGATTTAAGGTCTCCCAGACCAGAGAGTGCACAAGACAGTGCGATGCAGAGTGAATGCACAAAACAGTGCTAAGCAGATGCACAAAATAGTGCGATGCTAAAGGTGTACAAAATAGTACGAGCAGGGTGAACGCACAAAACAGTGCGATACAGATAATGTGCGCAAGATAGTGCGATGCAATACACTAACAAGTGCAGGTAAGATGCGCAAGATAGCGCGATGCAATGCACTAACAAGTGCAGGTATGGTGCGCAAGGTAGCGCGAGGCAATGCACTAACAAGTGCAGGTAAGGTGCGCAAGATAGCGTGATGCGATATGCAAAGCACAAGACAGTGCGATTGAGGTGCGCAAAATAGTGCGAATCAATGCAATGCACAGGATAGTGCGATGCGCAAAATAGCGCGAATGTAAACTGCACAAAACTGTACGATTGAGGTGCGCAAAATAGCGCGAATGATAAATTGCACAAAACAGTGCGATTGAGGTGCGCAAAATAGCGGGAATGATAAATTGCACAAAATAGTGCAATGCGCAAAATAGCGCAAAGGTAAACTGCACAAAATAGTGCGATGCGCAAGGGAGCACGAGTGATTTGAAATGCACTAATAATGCGATACGCTAAACAGCGTGAGTGATTTGAAATGCACTAAAAGTGCGATGCGCTAAATAGTGCGAGTGATTTGAAATGCACTAAATAGTGCGATGCGCTAAACCGCGCGAGTGAAACCCAACCACAAGGTGCACAAGACAGTGCGAGAGAGATACAATGCACAAGAAAGTGCGAGGATGGTGCACAAAAGAAGTGCGATAAAATGCATCTTCTGTTCAAGTAAGGTGCACAAAAAAAGTGCGATGAAATGCATGTTCTATGCAAGTATGGGGGCATTTTCTATGCAACAAGGAAAGCATATTCTATGCAATATTCAAAGCATATTCTATGCATAAGACATACATATTCTATGCAACATTGAAAGCAAGCACATTCTATGCATGAATCATAATGATGCGTGGCACGCATGAAACAGAAGCGTATATGAAAGTGCACATTCTATGCAATAAAGGGGCATCCAACATGTACTCTGGTGCCTTCGATTTATCTCTCGAAGGGCTTTGCAACACACTTTGCTTGAAAAGGGTACACCCTGTTTATATTGGCAAAAGATAACATCTGCATGTGAAAACCACATGTGCTGCTTGGACTGCCATTCTGACTTGTAACAGGCTTACACTTGGGGTTGAGATACACTCATACTCCAGAGAAACGGCGAGGCCTAAAAAGGTGTACCTGGAATGCAGTCTTGGATTTTGCTAAAGTTGAAACATGCTAAGATGCTCCAAATTTTCCCTCTTTTCTTTTGCTTTGCAGTCCGAAACCTAAATAACTTCAGATAGGTCCTTATTTTACTATTCTGACATGACCTGGGTTGAACCCTGCGACTTTATGAAAGAACCAATCCTATTTTTCACAAATGTGGAGAACGACACGGCACTCTGAGCACAAAAGGATTTTTGAAATTGAAATGAGAAAAGGGGTTCTCAACTGGGTATTGAGCCTACAACTGACCACAGCCAAAACGACTCAACAATGGAAAACAAAGGTAGAACAACCTAAACACAACTCAACAAAGGAAAAACAAGGTAAAATGACCTAAACACATCTGTTGACACTCAAACGACTCAAAACAAGAATCGAGACAAACAAAACACACAAACACAACACTCAGCTGTGTTACAAAGGCAAGAGACCTCTCGGTGCACGAGGAGCCAGTTTCTCCGGGTATTGTTTCCCACCCTTTCTTATTTGTGATTCTCACATCACTCAGCCCTCAGGCTCAACTTTTCTCACAAAACCCTTTTCCTCACTTTTTCTCTCAGCACACATCTCTCTATTCTTTAATCTCTCATTTTTTATCCCTCTCCTGGGTGGTTAATGGATAAATAAGAAGTTGCGGGCTCTTGCCCCTAGCATTCTGCCAGATTCTCTTTCTTCTATGCACAGCTAGTGAATTCCCCCACAGAGGGGTTGTGATGCGGCTAGATGTATAGCAGATCTGCAATTGACATTGATTGACGATGCTCTACTGGGGAGTTTGGACGTGATTAGATTTGTCCAGATGAAGGAATGGAATATCCTGCCCCATTCCAATTCGTGCTTTGCACTTGGCTTGATACCTTGTTGCTTGGAGAATGTTGAGAGCTTTCAACCCTTTTGTTGACAGCTTCAACTGTGCCCTTTCTGGCGAATATGGTGCCCTTTCCAGCAAGTATGGTGCCCTTTCTGGCAAATACATTGACAACGGGGGAAAGACAGGAAGCCTTACTCAACTGTGCCCCTAGTTTATTATTTTGACCATTTTTGTTTTTGGCTTCTGCTTAAAACAATTTTAACCAAAATGAGAGTTAGATTAACGCGCTTGTTCGATTTTTTGATTTGAAATCATGCGAGTTAGATTATGAGCACTGAAAATTTTCCTTTTTTGGGTCCAAGAAATGGTCTAGTTTTGGAAAAGTAGAATAATTTTCGAGAGAATTAGTCAACCTCATTAAAAATTCTCAAAAACTATTTTTGCAAATGGCCACTACTCGACCGACGCAGAATTTACTCTTGAGATGCACAACCTCAGATCCAAAACAAATGGAAAATTGCCCCTTGTCCGAATAGCACCGCAACACATTGTATGTTAACGGAAAGTTGCTCCTTGTTTGAATGGCACTATAGCGCATTGTAATCAGTCTTTAGAGTGACGATCATAACCGAACTCTCGAATACAGAGAAGACAAAGATGACAAAAACCATCACATGGACACAATTGACTTTGAAGTGTTTTACGGCTGGACTTCAAAATGAAATTGCCTACGTATCCCAAAGATGGGAATCAAGCCTTACGTAGTTCGAGGTTAAGATACACTCAGGTATTTAACCTCTCATTTTGCGCTCTAACTTTTGCCAAGGCCACCCTTTCTGGGTTTTCAACCTTGCGAGCTCTGTTTTTCCTTTCTTTTCATTTCTTTTTTGATTTTCTTTTTTTTGTTCTTTTCTTTGCATTTTTCTTTTTTTGTTCTTTTGTTCTTTTTTTTTTTTTTTGTTCTTTTTGTTCTTTTCTTTTTTTGTTCTTTTTTTTCTTTTCTTGCTCTAACTTTTGCCTGGGCCGCCCTTCCGAGTTTTTGGCCCAGCGAGCCTCTCAAGGGTAAAAGTGTAGCTTTGTCCACGTTGATCGGTGTGAGATCTCGAAGCCATCTGAATCCAGGAGAAGTTCTTCGTCACGACGATGCAGGAGTCCATCCCATGGGGGCTGAATTTGCCCCTAGTGTTGTGGATAGGAACTCAGTTGTTCTTCAGCAATGCTTTCTTCTTTCTTCTTTTCTGGGATTTGGCATTCTTGCCGATCTTTGTTAGCTTGAGAAACATCCTAATTTTTTGACTCTTCGAGCACATCTAACATCTTTGCCCCTAGTTTGAGGGCTTTTGATCTAGCTTCGCAAGCTTCCTTTTGATTATTTCTGACCTCCTTGCCCCTAGTTCATGGGCTGCTTCAAATCTGGCCACACAGGCCTTACATTGTAGTTGACCGCTGAACATTCTGAATTTCAAGTTCAAGGTTTGAAAGTGAGGAGTCGAGTCTCGGGGTCGAGTCTCGGGGTTGAGAGCGATCCTAAGCTGCACAATCTCAAGAGCGATTCCACATAGGTCTTCGCAGGACTGCGCAAAATATTTTTTGAAATCTTTTAAGAAAGCGACTAATCGCTCACGCGGAAGACAATGTAGAACCAATCTGGATCAAGCCAGGATCCTTCTCAATACTCACATTAACAAACATGATTTCATTCATTAAGGGCTTAGCATGCCGCTCTTTCTCTCAATTGATCAAATTTTTGCAAATCCCGAGAAATTCTTTCCTCTTCGTTTTCATCACAGTGTTCAAAAGGTTTTGAAAAACTTAAGTCAATGCAATGAGTTTGAGGCATAGAAAAGTAGGCAAAAAGCACTGCCATTTCATTCAAAACTTCTGGCATAACTAGCACAAGGCAGAAGCGAACACAAGAATGTGAAAATCACTGCTGTTCATTCATAATTGTCGGCACAACTGGCTCATTGGTAGAAACAGACTCAAAAGGAAACATAAAGACGAACACAAAAAAAATAATGATGCTCGAGGTAACACCCCCGGAATGACCTGACTCTAACAAAACAGGACTGACTCGATACAATAACACAGACTCGAAATAAAAAGACTGACTCAAAACAAAGAGACAGACTTAAAACAAAACCACAGAACTAATTCAACACCCAAGTCAGAAACTACAAAACTAGCATTCGCAAATGCTCAAAATAGTGTGTGCCATTCCCACGTCTGGAGTAAATCAAGTGCCACCCGCAACTGGCTCATCCCCTCGATCACATGGTCACATTATCCCCCAAGTTCACCGATCCACTACCGATAGACTTTGCAGGACCTGACGCGAAAATGACCTTTTTATCAATCAGATCTTGTATTTCATGGTGAAGACGAAGACACATGTCAGTGTCATGGCCAGCTTGTTGATGAAAGACACAGTACTTCGCCGGGTTGTGGGAGAGAGGAAGTTTATTCAGTAATGGCCGCGGCTCCAAGGGCTTCAGATGCCCCTTTTCGATTAGGACCCTCAGGGCCGTTGACAGAGACATGTCCAGTGGGGTGAACACCCTCTGGCCCTGAGGTGGGTATTTGGCAGGTTGTGAGCTGGTTGTGTTGGATGTACCGGCGAAAGGGTCGGTAGGTGCTGACTTTTGATGATCTCTTCCGAGTGTAGGATTGGAGCTGAAAGGGGTGTTTTTGGTACAACATCTTTTCTCTCGGCTTGCCCCTTGATTCAGACTTCTAAGGTAGGTCAGAGTCCAAAGAGAGCACAAAGAGACACCACTTCTGATGCCTCTGTCATCACAAGTCCAGAGTTCAAACCATCAACAAGGGTGAAACTGAATCATCCAGCTCAATAGGTGATTGGAAGTGTTTCAAATCAAATGAAAACCCGAAGACAAATTCGGGATGAGGTATCTCGTATGTGTTATGTTTCATTAATTGAACCTAAGAATATAAAAGAGGCCTTACTAGATGATAGTTGGGTTAATGCTATGCATGAAGAATTAGATCAATTTGAACGTAACAATGTTTGGACTCTTGTCCCCAGACCTGGAGACATGAATGTGATAGGTACCAAGTGGATCTTTAAGAATAAATCTGATGAGAATGGTACTGTAGTTAGAAATAAAGCTAGGTTGGTTGCTCAATGCTATACTCAAGTAGAGGGTGTTGACTATGATGAGACGTTTGCCCTAGTTGCACATTTTGAATCTATTCGTATTTTACTTGGTGTTGCATGCTTTCTTGGGTTCAAATTGTTTCAAATAGATGTGAAAAGTGCCTTTTTGAATGGGTACTTGAAAGAAGAAGCTTACGTTGAGCAACCAAAAGGGTTTGAGGACCCTAAATATCCAAACCATGTCTACAAGTTAGACAAGGCTTTGTATGGGTTAAAACAAGCCCCTCGAGCTTGGTATGATAGACTTACTATATTTCTTCTTGATAATGATTTTCAAAGGGATAGTGTGGACAAGACTTTATTTGTGAAATATATTAAGTCTCATATACTTGTTGCTCAGATTTATGTTGATGATATTGTGTTTGAATCCATTGCTGATCATCTTGTGAAACATTTTTTAGATTGCATGACACATGAGTTTGAGATGAGCATGATGGGAGAGTTGTCTTATTTTTTAGGTCTTCAAATTAAACAGCCTCCTTCGGGTATGTTTGTTTCTCGGACTAAGTATGCCAAAATCCTTGTGTTAAAGTTGGGTCTTGAGTCGGCCAAACATGCACGCACTCCCATGAGAACCAGTCTTCACCTTTCCAAAGATTCCTTAGGTACTGATGTTGATCCTACCCTTTATAGGAGTATGATAGGGAGTCTCTTGTATCTCACAGCCAATCGTCCTAACATTGCATTTAGTATAAGTGTTTGTGCCCGTTACCAAGCCTGTCCTAAAGAGTCTCATCTTCTTGTAGTCAAACGCATCATTAAGTATGTTAATGGGACATTGGGTAATGGGATTTGGTTCTCGACCGACACTGCAACTGAAATCACTAGTTTTTCTGATGTCGACTGGGCAGGGTGTGCTGATGATTGTAAGAGCACATTTGGGGGGTGTTTTTACCTTGGGATTAATTTGGTTGCTTGGTATAACAAAAAGCAAAATGCCATCTCTCTTTCGAATGCTGAGGCTGAGTATATTGCTGCAGGGAGTTGTTGTGCCCAAATGTTGTAGATGAAGCAAATGCTTCATGATTATGAAATAGACCAGAACACTCTCACCTTTTTCTGTGATAACACAAGTGCTATTAACATTTCTAAAAAATCATGTCCAACACTCTCGCACCAAACACATTGACATTCATCATCATTTCATTCGAGAGTTAGTGGAAGAAGGCCTTGTTGTTCTTGAACATGTACCCACTGAGCATCAAAAAGTTGATATTTTTACAAAACCACTTTGATCTTCTTAGGTTTGAGTTCCTTAGAAAAATCTTGGGTGTCGTGCTCAGTCACTAGGGTGTTACCTGTTACTTGAGTGAGTGAGACTGATTGGCTTTATGTGTGGTTGGATGTTATAATCTCATTATCATTAATTCTTGTCATTTCTGCATTTAGATTCATATGAACACTTCTCATGCTGTTTGCAAGATTTCATTATTCTTTGTTCATAGCTCATTCTGAATGTCTATGCTTATTGACTTCATGATCTCACTATGTACACATCCTTGAGTTAAATTGTTGCAGGGTTTTCCGCACAAGTGATCAAAGTTCTCTATGGACCACTAGCAGTGTTTCTTATACATTTTCAGTGGAATTGACCTATACTGGCATATCATGGGTTATGTTGAGTCTCTTAACCATCTACCATCGTTTTTCACTTTCACGGTTCCTCCTTCAGCTTATTGAAGTTCGGGCATTAGGAAAAGGCTACCTCAGAGGCACCAACTAGGCCATCCTTATTGATTTCATGCTTCTCTAGTTTGGTCTCTATACTCTTGAGCGTGCATACCACCAGTGAGTGCCCATAAGAAAGAAAAGTCAAAATACAAAAAATAAAAATAAGGGACTCATTGATTGAGGGGGAGCCTCTGTGTTTACTCAGCAAATACCCTTTGATTCCTAGTGGTTTGACTTTTCTCTGTTATGTTTAGTTACTCTTGCTAGAGGTCCAGCTATTTGATCACTACGAGGATTAACTCTAGCTCTGTGGCTTCTCAAGGATTGCACACACATATATTCATTTTGTGAGCTCTCATGATTGAATTTGAGTTGTGCATTCTCATGTAGCCTATGCTTATCAATCAATAATTATCTGATTTGCTCATGATATTATGCTTCATATTGTCAATATTGCACGTTTGTAGGCTTCATGGTTTGTAGATTATCTCATCTTAGTGTCACATTCATGCTACTGTGCTCATTTCCTTTTGTTTCAGGTTCCACTCAATTGTGTGACTCTTTTTTTTTTTTTTTTTTTGCTCAGAAAGGTGTTTTTAAGTGTTTTGTTTCTTTTCTTTTCCGCTCAAGTGAGGGAGTTTGCGCTTGAGTGAGCTTTCATTCAACCTAGTATTTTTGTAGATGGAATAGATTCTGGGAGCTTGTCTTTTGGGCTCAAGCGACGACATCTTGGCACTAACGAACTCGTGCGCGTAAGTGTCTTTGCTCGAGCAACAAATGTCTCGCTCGAGCGATCTATTAAGGTTTAAATAGTTTATCCGCCTCTTCAGACTCCATTTTTTCCCTTTTTTGTTCATTTCATCTTTCTCTTAGGTTTTTTTCCTCTCCATTGCTATTCGTCTCTTGGTCTTCACTCGTTTTTGGGAGGCGTTTCTCATCAATCCGTCTTGCATCTTCTTCGTTGATAAGTCTTTCTATTTCTTTTCCGTCCTTCTTCTGTTTGTGTCTTTGCTCTACTTCGTCTGTGATTGTCCTGGGTTCATCTTCATTGTTTGGGATCATTTATGATTTTTTTTTTTTTTGTCTTGTTGTCTCTCTATTTAATTTTAGCAGTTTGGTTCATTTTAGCAAGGGTTTATTGTTAGGGCTTTATTTTTTTTACCCTAGTTTTGCCATGAGTTTTAATTGCTAATTTATGATATTCTCAGTGAATTGTGTTGCTGATTTGTGATGTTCTCAGTGATTGTTGGTTCCTTTAATCAAATGTCCTTATATCTCTCTTATTGCTACATTTGGTTAATATTGGGACTTAACCTAGCTTTGCTTTTCAAGTCATTGATATAGTGCTTTGGTTTTGAAAATTTTGATTTTTTAACCTGTTGGACTAATGTTTTGTGTTGTACTCCTATGTTTGTTTTTGGGGGTTCTAATGGGCTTTGGTTGTTCCTTGGTTTTGTCTTGGTAGATTGTGGTTTTGTGATTGTCTTTTCTCCTTTTTGGTCAATCATGGCTGAGTCTTTGAAATGTTGTAAGACCACCGTGTCTTGGCCCAAGTTCAATACTGATAAATTTTAATCCAAGGAAAAAATCTAACCTTTATTGAGAGTTTTACGTTTCTAGAAAAGTTCACTTAGAACGTAATATCTATCCTAGTGCTTTTGAGTCTATGCCTATCCGTTCTTTGTTTGATGCTTTACGGGGTGACCAAGTCCTGCTTTTCTTTAGTCCACAAAATCTTAGCTTGGTCTGAGAATTCTATTGTAATATGTACTTCATTTGCAAAGAAATAACCCCATCTTTTCACACATGGGTTCCTAACAAAGCCTTGGGTATAGATGACGAAGTCATTAGGTGGTTTCTTGATCTTCCAAAAGTCCGGAACTGTCATTATCCTTTTATTACCTGTAGCTTTGTTGATTTTGATCAAGTGGCCACTAAATTTTGTCGTACTCCCCAGACTTGGGTTTACCGGGGCTCTCATTAAGAAAAATGAGCTTCTTTTCCATTCTCGTCTCCTAAACATCATTGTTTGTGCCAACATTTATATTACTACTCATTTTTCTCACATTACCCAAGATCAGGGTTATGTGTTGTATTGTATTGACCACCGCCTTCCCATTGACTTGTCTAAGATGATAGTATCCAAAATAATTACTGTTTTTGAGGGTCGCAAGTCTTTGGGTCTCCCTTATGGGTGTTTCCTCACACTCGATTTCTTACATCTCTTGGTGTCCCCATATTTGATGATGACGAGTTTGCCTCTCCTATTAAACCAATTACCAAGTTGATCGTCTCACAGAGTCAAGCTCATGGCAGGGGGGTTTCTTCGAAAGTTGGGGTGTCTGATGCAGGTGATGATCCACTTGCTGAGGAGGCTGAGATTGATGCAACCACTGTCGGTGCACCTGAGATGCATCCTCATTCGTTTCATGGCTAGCTGCAATAGTTCGAACAGTTTGTCACCCATCGCCTTGATCAGCTCGATACCAGGCTCAATACCCTTGATGGCCGCCTTGATCAACAGTTTGTCATACTGACTCAGATCCTTTCTTTGCTACAGATGCAGTCGCCGCCTCCACCAGACTCTTAGTGATGTTTGTTTTTGGATAGTTTCTGGACAGTTTCTTTTCTGCTTGGACTGTATATTCTTTTTCTTTTGTCTCTCTCGGAAAAAAAGGGAGAGTATATATCTATTTGCATGATTGGGGTATATACTTCTGTTTGCGTGATGGTTGCTCTATTGGGATATAATTGTGAATTTTGCATATTGGACATAATATTTTGGGATATAGTTGTGGCTTTGCATATTGAACATAACATTTTTGGGATTTTGATATAGTTTTGATTCATTATGTCTTGCTAGGGTTTTTGATTTTGGTTAACTACTCTCTCTATTCCCATAGTGTAGTTTATCTATTTTTGCAGATATTTCGTAGATATTTCATCAAGTTTGTTTAGTTAGTTGTTTTGAGTTGGTTTGTTTGTTTAGTTAGTGCGTGTGTTTGCTAGGAAACTGTGTTAGAATGTTTTATCCGAGAATTGACAAATGGGGAGGTTGTTAGGTTTCTTAGTTTTGTCAATCCAACGAACAAACATTGTTAATCGAGTTGTAATTTTCCTGGTTGTTTTGCCTTGCTTGCTCGAGCGAAGGCGTCCTGGCTTCAGCGAAGAAATCCTTATCCCAAAAGTTGTCTATGTCTGCAAATATTTTAGGAAGGAAGATTATGCGCTCGAGCGAAAGAAGCTTGGCTCGAGCGATGCCACTTAAGGAAAACACGCGTATTTGGTTCCTCGCTCGAGCGAGAGTCTTCGCTCAAGCGACCTTCGCTGCCCCTCCTTTCTATAAGTACTTGTTTAAGTCAGTTTTAGGGTTATGTTTTTTAGATCTTCTTTAAGGGTTTTAGGGTTTTCTTTTGGGATTGCTCTGCTAGTTTTCCTTGATGTTTGATTGAGTATTGAACTCATGTTTTGACAAGCACACATCAAGGAGTTTGGTTGTTCTTTTTTAAAAGTGTTCTTCTTTGGTGGAATCCGAAGATTCAAGTGCAAAGTAGTCGAAGGAGTTTGATGTTGTGCGCAGTCGTTGATTCGACAATGGATGTTGTGGATTCAACATCAATCTGATCAATTTCGAGATGAAGGTTGCGGTGAAAGATATACAGATTGTTGAAGACAAATTGACATCGGTTAGGTAATTTGTTTGGTATATTTGTATCTTTCTTTCTTCATTAGTGGATTGTTTTGTGGTGTTTTGCCCGTGGTTTTTTAATCACAATTGGAGGTGCTCTAATAGTGATTTTTTTCACGTAAAAATCATTTATGTCTATTTATTGTTTCTGAAACAACAATCTAAATCACTTTCGTACATGCTTGATGATTTAGATTGTTAGTTTTAATTGGTTGGGGATTGACACAATTAAATCTTGATCTAATCACGAATCACTTAAGTTTTTTAGTTATGTTAGGTTTTTGTTATTGGCAATCTCGCTTGACAAAACTCCTTTCAGTTGTAATTTTATTCGTTCTTTTATTTTAGTGAGGCTATGAGTATTTAGATACGAATCCAACCTAAATTGTGCCTATGCAAAGGAGTTTGTGATCTTAATCTTATCATGTTTGCCACTTCATTGACTATATCGGGAATTGGGCTGCCCAGTCAGCCTGCGGGAGCCTAGGAGGCAGTGCCCCATGGCGGGTTCGGGGCAGTGCCCAGGCGAGGCCGAGGTGTAGCGCCCCTAAAGCAAAAAGAAAAATTGTAGTCTAAATTGTTTGTCCTCTTGAATGACCGATTGTGCGCTCGAGCGACGATGTAATCCTTTCAAAAGTTTCACTCGCCTACAAAAGTGCTGGGAGTTGTATTTTTCCGCTCAAGCGGCCTTTCCTGCGCTTGAGCGTAGACCCTTATTTTGAAACACGCGTTTTAGTCAGTCTGCTCGAGCGGTCATTCTTGCGCTCGAGCAGAGATCGCGATTTTGTTTTCTATAAATCTACGATTTATTCAATTTCTAGGATACGACTTCCAAATCTTCTTCTTGGGTATTAGGGTTTTCATCTGGAGCTTCTTTGCTAGTTTCCTTTGATATCTGTGAGAGTTTATATCATGAATTGAGTAGATTATATCAAAGGGTTTGCTTATTTTGTTTTATTCACAAAAGAGAGATTTGTTCTTTGGTGGATTAATCGTGAAATTTGAGCCTGAAGCTTTGGTGGATTTCGGAGTGGCTCATCGTCATGGATTCGATATCGGCATTGTGGATTCAATATTGGGCAAGACAATTCCGAGGTAAAGAAGGGACTGGAAGAGGCACATAAGGGTTGGTTCTATTCGAGCGTGGATTTGCTAGGTAATTGAGAATACACTTGTGTAATTCCTTTGTGTCTTCTTAGTGGATTGTTTTGTGGCTTTTGTTCGTGGTTTTTTTTTTATCACAATTAAAGATGCTCCAATTGTAGTTTTTTTTCTACGTAAAATTGTTGTGTCGATTTGTCTTTGATTGTTTGATTGAGATTGCTATTTACTAGTTAAAATTGATACATAGTCACAAATTAATATCATGGAGATTTTAAATTTTTCACGTTATTAGTACGAGATTCTAACCAGCTGAGAAGATAAAGCTACTGGGTGATTGAAGTAAGTATAAATAAATTATAAAGCTAATTTTATATTTTCTTAATATATTTACGTGATACTAAATATATTATTTTTGTTCAATTTAGTAAACATGTCAAATCTTTCCAAATTAGAATTCTCAGCTCTTGACATTTTTGGGAAATTTTTTTATTTATCTTGGATTATTGATGTTGAGATCCACCTTGGGGCAATGAATTGTGGAGATACTATAAAATATGAAAATGAAGCATCCCTGAAAGATCGTGGAAAAGCAATGTCATTCATTCGCCATCATCTTTAAGAAGAATTAAAAAATGAGTACCTTACGGTAAAAGATCCACTAATTCTGTGAAATAATTAATTTATAAGAGAGATACGAACACCAGAAGATTGTAATCCTCCAAAGAGCCCGCTATGATTGGTTGCACCTAAGGTTACAAGATTATAAATTAGTTAGTAAGCACAACTCTGTTTTATTTAAAATAATCTTTGATTAAAATTATGTGAAGAAAAAATTACTGAAGAAGATATACTTAAAAAAACATTCTCCACATTTCATGCTGATAATATGCTTTTGCAACAACAATATAGAGAGCGTCGTTTTTCAAAGTAGTCTGAACTGATTTCATGCCTTCTTATGGATAAACAAACTAATCAAATGTTATTGAGAAATTGTCTATCCCATCCAACTAGTTTTGCTCCATTCCCTGAAGTGAATAAGGTTGCATTTCATGGTCGTGGATGAGGGAGAGGTTATGATTAATCGAATATGCAAATGCTAGATATCTTTCTGATCTGCATAAAAGCAAATCACAAACATGATATGTTTTTACCTATAGCATACTCCTATATCTTGGCGATTAGTAAAACGAACATTGACTACTACTTTTTTAAATCACTCAGAGATAATTTCAATTTATGAAGCAAGCCAAGAATATATTTGGCTTAAATCCATGATCCATCATATTCAAGAAAGATGTGGATTGTCTTCAAAAAAAGATAGTCCAACCATATTATATGAAAATAATGCTGCGTATATCACACAGATCAAACGAGACTATATCAAAGGTGACATGACTAAACACATTTCATCAAAATTCTTTTACACACATGAGCTCCGTAAGAATGGTGATATTGATGTTCAATAGATACGCTCAAGTGATAATTTGGAAGATCTATTTCCTAAAACATTACCAACTGCAACATTCAAGAAGTTGGTGCCTAATATTAGGATGCGTCGACATAAAGACCTACTATGTAGTATTGAGAGGGAGTTATCAATTTTAGTGGATTTGTAGATTGTACTCTTTTTTCCTTCGTCTAAGGTTTTTTTCCACTAGGTTTTTCTTAGTAAGGTTTTGATGAAACAATCTAAACAAATCATATACAAGAATATTGTATTTTTTTTCCACCACCAAAGGTTTTTTCCCACTAGATTTTCCTTGGTAAGGTTTTAACGAGGCATATTTTTAGTGTATCGTTATCTAAGGGAGAGTGTTGTGAAATATTTGAACAACCATCAAAAGAAATGCAATTGGAATTCTATGAGTTTTAAGCCAAAGTGGAAATAGGGAAAAGTTTTACCATGTGGGAAGTATAGTATGCCATGTGATAAACCACATTGTGTGATAAATAGTGGTGAATAATGAAGGTTTTATCACCTATAAATAGCTGAGTTTGCATGATAATGAAGATAGAGAAAAATTGTGTATTAAATGTGTGATCTTTTATTTCCTCTTCCATTGTGACTCTTTCTTCTTTATTTTCTTTAGTTTTATAATAAATTATTTATACATGAAAAAGTTTATAATTTTAATAATTAAGATTTATAAACTTTACCATTATTTTGAGAAAAACAAAATTAACCCCTACATTGAAATGAACATTTCTCATAAAAAAACAGTAATTACTATTCATCAATTTTAAATCTTTTGGGCGTGGAATGTTTTTCTATCTGCGTAATGCGAGAGTGCTTACTAGTCAAGAGTGTCCAACGGATATATTTTTGAAGATATAAAACAAAAATTCGTTGGAAATAAATGAGATAGATGATATAGAGAAGTGAAATGAAGTGAAGTGAAAATTGGTAAGAGAATTTGTTGAGAATTTGAGCAATAATTGTAAACGGATTTTCATCTCATATTCTTCTTGTAAAAGAGAGATATTTTTGGGATAAAATTACTTTAGATAAGTGTGATTAGGCATCGGATTAAAGAAATAGAGATACATATGCATTGTATTTGAGAGTTAATGCAGATAAAAAAAATGTCCAATTATATTTTTATTCTCAATCATGTTAATAAACAATGTTCAATTAATAATAATATTATTCACTCTTTTATAGTGGTATAAATTAAAATTTAAAATTTTCTAATAATTTCTTTTTTAATGAAAAGTTATATGTGCTATTGCATCCCTAAAGTTTTGTTAGCAGATATTTTAATATTATAATGTGTTATGGGTTTCATTTTCTTTTCTTTCCCTCCAAGTTTTATTTTTCTTTATCTCCAAGTCTTTGCCTCAAGTCAAGTCTTCATTCTTATCCACCAAGCCTCCAAGGAAATTTCCCACCAAGTTTCGTCACCTCTAAGAAAATTTCCCATCAATTTCCTCTCCTATACTTTTCCTCCAAGTTGACCCCTTTCTTGGTGACCAAGCTTTCCTCTCCTATAAATTGAGCCTTTCACCTCTCTTATTAGTAGCTCAAAATATATATATATATATATAGAAGAAGTGTTTGTTGTTTTATTATGTTTGTGTGAGATTATCAGGCAAATAAAAAAGGGTGTATGTGATAAAGCTTTGGGTTCAACAAAGTGTGCAGTATTGGTCAACCATACAACTTAGTCGGGCTGTTGTATCTTGGGGGGGACAAGTCAAGGTTTTTTCTACTACACCGGTGTAAGGCTTTGCCTAACCACAGAGGGCTTGAATCTCCTTAAAGAGATCGAATTTCCTGCGCCTCAGCCCTTACAATAGTTATTTTAATTTTTATTATTTGTATTTTCTGGTGTTTTATTTGTAATTATTACCAACAATTTTAAGGAGATTCAAATAGTAAAATTCATGGAGCCAGTATTAGAGAAGCCCAATGAGAATACCGGCGATCTCAACAAGCCCTTCTGGTTCAAGGGAGCCCATTTCAAGAGATGGAAAGGTAAGGTGCTTTTCTACCTCAATCTCCTCAAGGTGGCCTATATCCTGACCGAGAAAAATCCGAACAAAGTCCCCATTGAAGAGATGACCGACGAGGAGTATGCCGTTCGTCTTGAAAAAATCAAAAAATACAACACAAATGAGTATAAATGTCGGTATTATCTTTTGAATTGTCTTTCGGATCAATTTTATGATTATTATCATACTACTTACACCACTGCCAAGAAATTTGGAAAGCCTTGCAGAATAAATATGACACTGAAGAGGCAGGCGCTAAAAAATATGCTGCAAGCTGTTTTTTCCACTATCAGATGATAGATGGAAAATCAGTGGTGGAGCAAGTTCAAGATTTTCAAATGCTAGTGGCTGAAGTTAGATCAGAAGGCATCAAAATTGGAGACAATCTTGTTGTGGCAGGTATTATTGACAAATTACCATCGTCTTGGAGGGAGTTTCAGAAGTCAATGTGTCACAAGAAATAAGAGACGTCCTTGGAGACTTTAATCACACAGATTCGGGTGGAGGAGGAAGCACGAGGACAATATGCGCTTATGACACAAGAGCATTCTACTGCAAAGGTAAATTTAACTTCTGGAAATACTTGACCTAAAGGTCGATTTCATAAAAACAGTCACTTAAAGCCAGTTAAGAAAATTTGGAAAAATACTGGAAGGCCACAAAATAAAAATTACTTGAGGCAAAAGAAATGGAATCAAGAACCCCCTTCACAAAATCTGACAAATGTGACATGTTTTGTGTGTGACAAAAGTGGGCATATTGCTCGAACTTGCAAATTTCGGAAACAACAGTCTCGACCACAAGCTAATGTTACCAAGGAACCATTTGTGGCCATGATTATAGATATTTTTATGGTTCAATCTGTGGAAGGGTGATAGGTAGACTCTGGTGCCAATAGGCATGTCTGCTATGATAAAGATTGGTTCAAAGATTTCACTCCTTTTAATTAGGAGATGACCGTTATGCTTGGTGACTCCATTTTAACCAAGGTGCTCGGGTGTGTGGATGTTGAGCTAAAATTTACCTCTGGACGTGTGCTTGTTTTAAAAGATGTGTTGTACACACCGTCCATGAGGAAAAATTTGATGTCGAGTTATTTGCTCAACAAAGCTGGTTTCAAGCAGACTATTGAATCTGACCAATATGTAATCACTAAAAAAGGCATATTTGTGAGGAAATGGTATGCCTGTGATGGAATATTTAAATTAAATGTTGAGAATAAGAAAGCCCATGTTTCTGTTTACATGTTGTCTTCTATAAATTTTTGGCATGCTTATTTGTGTCATATTAATAACCGATATGTGAGAGTCATAAGTAGTTTAGGATTAATTCCCAGACTAACAAATAAGTTTGAGAAATGCGAAGTTTGCAGTCAAGCAAAAATAACTAAAAGGCCTCATAAAAATGTGGTGAGAAATACTGAATTGTTAGAACTAATTCACACTGATTTATGTGAATTTGAAGGAATTTTAACATGTGGTGGAAATAGATATTTTATCACTTTTATTGATGATTTTTCAAAATACACTTATGTATACTTGTTGAAAAATAAAAGTGATGCTTTTGAAAAATTTAAAGAATTCCTTCTTGAAGTAGAAAATCAATTCAGTAAAAGATTAAAAGATATAGAAGTGATAGAGGCTGAGAGTATGAATCTTTTGGATTCAACTCGTTTGCTTAGTCTTTGGGACTAATCCATGAAACTACTCCACCATATTCACCTGCATCTAATGGTGTAGCAGAAAGGATAAATAGAACTTTAACTGATTTAATAAATGCTATGCTAATTGAAGCAGGTGCTCCTTCAAATTTGTGGGGAGAAGCAATTTTAACTGCATTATGTTATGAATAGAGCGCCACATAAAAAAACAAAAGTTACACCTTTTGAGTTGTGGAAAGTGTGGGGATATATTTTCTGAGTACCAACACGTGGCAAGGTGACGCCAACGTGTCAGCTGAGGTTCCACGTGTCCCGTTCTTGACGCCGAGGTTATCTCGGCGAGGCCAAGGTTACCTCCGAAGATATCGGAATCCGAGATGAGCAGATAAGGGACAAGAGTCCTAGAATGAAGAAAGACTTCAAGATGGATAAGGATAGTATTCTTAGGGAGTCTATCCTTATCTCTTGTAAAGTCCAAAGTAAACACTGAATGGGAGTCCATAGAAGTCAGGCTTCTAGTGGGACTAGGATTGAGTAAACTATAAAAGAGAGGCACTCCCGTGGGTCTAAGGTACGCAATTTTATGCTTTGAGCAGTGAATTTAGCACTTGATTATCTTTGAGAGATATACTGACTTGATCGTCGGAGTGCCCCCGGGTGGACGAACCACTGCCGAAATCTTCTCTTTCTGTTGCAGGTTAGCCAGGTGTCATCTATTTTGCCAGTTCTCTCCAGCTGATCACTGAGCTGGTAGTGTGAACGGAAAATTACTCACACAACTTGGCGCCGTCTGTGAGAAAGATAAGAGAATAGATGGCCAGTGACGGACATAAGGAAAGGATTGGGGACGACACTCCTGCTGGGAGCGGGAGACCTATTGACCTTGACGTCATAGGAGACGAATGCAACGCAGAAACTCATGACCCGAATCACGGAGTGAAAGACGTCGGCCAGACTAGCGACGCACCAAAGAAACTAGATCAAAGTAGCTACTACAACGAAGACGACCTCCAGGTATGGAAGGATAGATGCCTGTGGAGGGACAAAGAGATGAAAGAGATGGCAAACAAATTGACAGACCTGCAGTCGGTGGTCAATTTCATGATGCAAAATAACGTCATGCAGCTACCATTCCCGTTGCAGGACACACCGATTCCAGCAGCCAATGCCCAGAAGGGAGGGCAAAGAACAATCCCTGTAGCCCCTCAGCACAGCGGGAGCGAAAGACACTCACACCGACCTTCCAGGGAGGTCGGACGAAGGCAGCCAAGAAGAAAAGAATCACGGAGGACGCATCACACAAAGGAAGCAGACCCCAAGGGACATCAGCATGTTCAGGGGCAGGCCCTGTGCTTTGACACAACTCATGGAGAGGGGTCGATGAGGACTCACCACGAAGCTGAAAGTAGTCCGCCGAAAAGACTGAAAGTAGGATATAGCCGAGCTCCTGGGAGGACAAAAGAGGACTTAAAAGATTACCTCAAGAGGAAGCAACATAATGCCTACGCCGAGGTAAACTCCCCAGATAAGTCGAGGACACCATTCTCGATGGAATTGGACAGATTTGAGGCGCCGAAGAGATTCAGTATGCAGAGGTTTCAAATATACGATCGTAAGTCAGACCCCAACTTCCACGTCGGATTATATTTGAACTCAATGGCATTGTATAGTGGGAACGAGCCGTTGCTCTGCAAAGTGTTCCCCTCATCCTTCGGGGAGATTGCATCAGATTGGTTCCACAAACTATCGAAGGGAAGCATGAAGACTTGGGAAGGCCTGGCCGAGATGTTCGTGGCCAGGTTCGTGACAAACAAGCTGCAGCCATTAAGGGTGGACGCATTAATGGCTCTGAAGATCAGTAAGGATGAAGGCCTTAGGGCTTATGCAAAAAGATACTATGAGGTATTCAACCGAATACCAGAGTGTAATCAAGAAGTAGCGGTCGTGTCATTCAAGAACGGCCTAAAAGACAACTGCCCACTACGGAAATCTTTGGCAAAGACTTTGCCAAAAAGCATGGAAGAGCTAATAGCGAGAATCGTGAAGTATGCCAGAGCCAAGGAAGACACATTGGAGACTAAGGAGATAAAGCAAAAGAAACGAAACGGCTCGCTGTAGACACCCCATTTTTGACTGACCTTAAGACTCAGAAGTCACCGATTGAGCGCTTGGTGATGTTGCATACTGTGCTCGTTCAGAAGTTTCAGAGTCGCGGCCGTGCGCCCTGCCTCCGGACTTCCGAACTCTCTTCTGTGCCTTGTCTCGGTTTGCGAACCAGACTCGGTTTTCTCTGTTTTCTTTCCTGAGGGAAGGGAATGGTCCCGTAGACTATCTCCCGGTGGCCGTGAGCTACTTTTTGTGGCCGTAGGTCATTTTGCCCATTTCGGGGCCCGGTTCCCGGTTTCCGGGACCGTCAGGCCGTATGCCTCGGCTCGGGACCGCCCAACCATCTCCGAGTTCTCCGGTTTTTGGCATGCACCTCTGTTTTATAGTTCCGAGGAACACTGGGGCCTCTGATGCCCACTTCATGGCCGTATGCCACTTTCGGTGCCTGTAGCCGGTTTTCGAGACCCCGAATCGCGCGGTTTGGGCCCCGAGCATTCATTTTGCATCGGTTTTCTCTGATTTTTGGCAGGAACCTCTGTTTTATCATTCCGAGAGACACTGGGGTCGCAGATGCCCACTTCGTTGCCGAACACCACTTCCGGCACCCGCAGCCCATTTTTGGGATCCCGAATTGCTCGGTTTTGGCCCCGAGTGTTCATTTCTCATTAGTTTTTGTTAAAACTTGGCAGGTACCTCTGTTTCAACACCAGGAAGATCACTGGGGGGTGAGAAGCCAGCAATTATCCCAGATAACCAGTTTCGCTCTTCCGGCGCCCGTTTTGCTCACTTCCGGGCCAATGTTGAACATCCTGGGGATATTTTCTTCCGACCAAAGCTACATATCTGTGATCAGGGGACATGGGAGGACCCTAAAAACTACTGGTCGGCCAGAAATTGTGGGTTTCATTTTTGAGCCTCTCCTTCAAGCTCTATGTTGTGGCTCCTGCTTCAGTGTTGCCAATTTCCGACCTTGGAACCTTGTTCCACACATCTGGGAGGACCCTAAAAGTTGGTGGTCGGCCAGCAATTGTTGGTTTCATTTTTGAGCCTCTCCTTCAAGCTCTATGTTGTGACTTCTGCTTCAGAGTTGCCAGATTCCGACCTTGGGGCCTTGTTCTACACACATGGGAGGACACCATTGCATGGTGGTCGGCCAGAGTTTTTGCACTTCAATTTTTGACCATGGCTGGCCGGCCGGTGAGTGGTGGCCGACAGTGGGGTGGCCGGCCACCTCCCGAAAAATCACTGGCCGGCCGACTTCTTGCTTTCGGCCCATTCAATTGTCAGGATATTTTTGTCAAAATATCTCCCCATCAGGGATATTTTGGGAGGAAATCTAGCCTCCATTTCCTCCTTTTACACCTTTTTTGTCTACTTAAAGGGCTGGACAGCCCCTTCCCTAGGGTTACAAAAAATTGTCTAAAAACCCTCTCTCTCAAATCCTTCATTTCCATAGCCAAATTCTCAAAAAACCTTTAAGTCTTTAAGCCAATCCTTCATCAACCCCTAGCACCACTATCACCAACTCCATTTCAGCAGCAAGGGAGTGATTTCCAGTGGCCAAGGATCAATAATTTCAAGCCAAGAAGCAAAGAAAGACTTGTCTTCAAGGGTAAGGTTCAATTTCCCTTTTTCTACCATTTTCTTGCTTCCTATTTTTACCTCATTTCCTTTTGGTTTTTGGGCTCCGACCCCTACTGGTTTTGTGCTCATTTTGAGCCCCTCTACAACATTGTAGAAGGGCTCAACTCTATTTGGTGTCTCCTTGATACACTTTCTTCAATACCACTCTTTAGGCCATAAAATTGCATACTTTATTTGGCTTTTGAGTGATCTGATTTTGAGCATACTATGAACTGTTGATGGGCCTATTTTGAGCCCCTCTTCAACATTGAAGAAGGGCTCCACCCTGTTTGGTGATTCTATCATGCACTTGCTTTGTATTTCTGCTAATTTACCGTAAAATTGCATGATATATTTGGCCTATTTGTGATCTGAATTGGAGCATTGCATGAACTTATGGTGTGCTTATTTTGAGCCCCTCTTCAACATTGAAGAAGGGCTCAACCTGTTTTTCTTGCTCTACATGTCACTTGCCTTGAATTCATGTCCTATGCATGTTTTGCATGCTTTGTTAGACTCATTTGGATCCGGATTTAAGCCTTCTTCAGGCTTAGAAAGAGCCTTATTTTTGTCTCCTTGTCATGTTTTGTTAAGGGCTTCAAGGCATTTGGTGATTTGTTTTAGTACTTGTCGTGTAATCCATCTTATCTTCCGTAAAATTGCATGCTTTTTTAGGCCATCTTAGCCTCGGATTTCAGCCTTCATCAGGCTTAGAAAATGTCTTTTTTTGGTCCATTCTTCAAGTTTTATTAAGGGTCTTAAGTTATTTGGTCATTGCTTGTGGTACCTCTCTTTATAGCCTCTTTTGTCCCAAATTTTGCATGCTATATTTGGTATATCTACACACTGAATTGGAGGCTGTCATCTATTGTAAATATACATATTTTTGGTCCCTCTTTAGTTTTGTAGAACTGATTTTTTGGGTTTGAGCATTGTAAATACCACTTGCTTTGTAATTCCCCTCTTTTCCCGTTTTTTTGCATGCCATTGTTGCCATATCTATGCTCACAATTTGGCCATGTTTTGTATTGTAAAAATGCTATTTTTGGGGCTGCCTTGCTACTGTTTTTGCTTTCATGTGCCAATTTTGCATGTTTAACATAGCCGTAGGCCATTTCGGGCACTTAAACTACATTTCGGGATGATTTCATGTGTTAATTGTCATTTTGTATCATTTCGGGGCTGTTTTCCCCTTTATTTAGCTGCTGAAATTTGTTTCGCATGCTTGCATATCATTTTCCATGTCATTTCATGCTTTAATGCATTGCCTCGGTTTGCGTGCCCTTGGGCGCGCATTTCGAGGCACTTCGGTTTTATCCGATTTCCATCGCATCATCGCCTCGGTTTGCGTGCCTGTGGGCGCGCATTTCGAGGCACTTCGGTTTTATCCGATTTCTCATTTCGCATCATCGCCTCGGTTTGCGTGCCTGTGGGCGCGCATTTCGAGGCACTTCGGTTGTATCCGATTTCCATTTCAGCATTGCCTCGGTTTGCGTGCCCATGGGCGCGCATTTCGAGGCACTTCGGTTTTATCCGATTTCCATCGCATCATCGCCTCGGTTTGCGTGCCTGTGGGCGCGCATTTCGAGGCACTTCAGTTTTATCCGATTTCTCATTTCGCATCATCGCCTCGGTTTGCGTGCCTGTGGGCGCGCATTTCGAGGCACTTCGGTTGTATCTGATTCCCATTTCGAGGCACTCTGTTTTATCCGCGTTGCGTTTCATGCCATCGCCTCGGTTTGCGTGTCTGCGGGCACGCATTTCGAGGCATCTCATTTTTATCATTCCGGCATCCTATGTGAGTGCGGCTGAGGCTCTCTCATGTTGGTATAAGCCCATCATTGCATTTCGCATGTCTTTCCGTATTCCTCGATTTGCGTGCCTGTGGGCATGCATTTCGAGACATCTCATTTTCATGGCATTGTGCATGCTATATCACATGTTAGCTGCATTTCATGCATACCATGCATATTGCACGGGAAACGAGGCGCATTTTGTACTCCGAGTAACGGAACGGGTCTCAATTCCCAAATCACCAACACTCCGGATTACCCATGATGGAGTTAGGTTTTGTTGTAGCATTCATATGTATTCATCCCTATATTGAGTTGTGCAATCCGATTCCCCGGCCATCATGCATCGGTATCGTGATTGGTAACGAGGATCGAGGCATGCATATATTTGTGAAATACATTGCTATGCCCTTTCCCTGCTCTCTGTTACAGCAAAATCGAAGATCAACAACTTTTCGGAGTCCGGCGCGCATTTCGAACAAATACTGCAAACAGAGGCTAATCAGGGCATCGATTGGATTTCTCGCCAGCATTCAACATACAACATACATTAGAAGCAAGGCAACCCCGCTTGCATGCGATTTAACCGCTTTCCTAGTTTAATTTGTTAACTGTAATATTCTTTTATTGATTTGTATTATTTTATTCGGACCCTCTGTAGCGAACAACTGTAATAAGGGTGTGTGAGTGTGATGTATGTCTTCCAACCCCATTTCTTTCTCCTTTTATTTACACCTACGATGGTTAGATATAGGGCATATTTCAATTAGCATCTGATGTAAGATGTTTGCATCATTCATCTGTTTTGCACGCACCGGGCTCGGCGCATCATACAAACTGCATCTGTATTTCAATTCCAAGTTGAGTACTTGATAGTTGTTGCATCTCATATACCATGTTTAGAATAGCCGAGCCTGCTATAGTTGCATTTTGCATGTGTTGCATTAGGCAATTCAGTATACTTAGGATCATGCATGATTTCTAATCAGTTTTTTGTTTTGGCTTGGAGTACTCGGTGAGTTTTATGCTTTAGCATCCTTGCATGCGTGTGAGTGTTGCCATGATAGCATGCTTACCATGAGGCAAAATGCTTATGTGATATAATTGCCTTGAATGCCTGTGGGTGGAGGTTGAGTTATCTGAATTGGAATAATTCATCAAATGCTTGTTTTAAGCCCACTAGATAGTGGCAACATCACTGTTTTCTAAGCCCACCCGAGGGTGGCAAATCCGCATTTTAGCCTACCTGCGGGTAGCACCATCACACCATTTTCAAACAAACAAACATGAAATGTTTTGTTCCAATTCAGCCGATCTATACTTGTTTCTTTGCGAGCATCACATAGTAATCTAGGCTAATAACCGAATAAGAACTCACAATGTTTTCAAAAGCAGATATCATGGTTAATAGAGGCGGTCTTTGACGGTGAGGGGGTGCTCACGATGTGACCTTCCCTAATCGTACCCAAGTTCCCGAGCCAACTTTGGTGATGACAGACACGTGGCCTTTGGCACCGAGTTAGGGTTTCCTAAATTTCCCATTTTAAAAAATATTTAGGTGGCGACTCTGTTATCTGGCAAAGCAGTCCATGTTTGGCACTTCTTTCGAAAAATCTGTTTTTCTTCAAAACGATTTGCCAGAGTTGGACTCTTTGGTTCAGATTTAGAACCGCAACAAAATCGAGTCCGAACTGCAGCGAGGTCCCTCGCGGGGCGTTGTTACAGTTTCTGGCGACTCTGCTGGGGATTTAGAGAACTTGACTCGAACTCATGATATCTGCTTTTGACTACGCTTGTGTGTTTCTTTGCATTGCATTTGCATTGGTGCGCCTAGGACACCGTGTTTGCCATATACCATTCCCGAACGATTTGCCGGAGGCTTGTCTTGTCAAGTCATGTCCGCAAGGCTGATCGGCTCTGGGCTCTGACAGCATGGGAACACAAACCCCGGTTTTACCGGGGCACCCTTTTTGACCATTCGACCTAGTGCATATTCGGATCCATAGTGACCATTCCAAACTAGGATAGGTTGCTTACCCGTTTATAGGTTGTTTGAAGCCGCTGCGTGCGTAGTAAAACCCTAGTTCCTGACAAAATAGGACAGGGAAACCCTACCCCAACATAGGGGTGTTTTGGCTCTCACTTATCTGCTATGTGCTTGTTAGAGTGCGTCTCTACAAGGAATGCATGTATCAGGTTATGAGTTTCAGCATCAGGCCTGCGGGCATCAGTTTATGAGTTGGGATATCAGGCCTGCGGGCATCATTCAGTGTCTGAGAATCAGTTGTCTGCGGATATCAGATTCAGTTTTGGGGAACGATATCTGAGAACGATGATCGATGGTTGAGGACAGTGTATTTCCAGCTTATTAACTGCGTGTTGTATGCCCGACTGTGTGTTGTGTGTATTTAAATTAAGCCGTTATGCTGTCCGTTTTTCTGGTCATTTATTTCTTTTTGCTTTATTATCTTTTTGCTAGGGCAGTTTGTCGCACGATTGCTTCCGAGCCAGTCGATACTCCCCAAGCAATTTGGACACGAGGTCGCCGACTCAACCGATCCGAGGATCTAGTTGACGGACATCCAGTGTTCCACTCTTTACCCCCAGTCACCAGGAGAAGGCCGAAAAGGCACAGTGTGTCAGAGCACAGATCACCGGAACAACAGTCTACTCTAGTGTCAGACAGTCGGGTTGAGATTCCTGTTTCTGCTATAGAGGTACACTTGCCGGTTACTCAGATGGAACAACAGAATACAGCAATGGAGGCGATGATGCGCCAGATGAGTGAAAGCATGAAGCAAATGCAAGATGATGCTATCCGCCAGGCGGAATTTTCTAAACAATGAGTCATTGTCATGGCCCATGATCTGGTGATCACCAGATTACAACAGCAGAACGCCGCATCTGCTTCACACCAGGTCCCTCCTCCACTAGGGGCACATCAGGTTCCTCCTCCACCCGGGGCGCCATTACCCGAGCAGATATCTACTGGCCAGAATGCTCCTCCGAATCTCCAGAATACCCAGAACACCCAAAATACCCTCCCAAACCCACAGAACGCTCTGCCAAACTTCCAAAACACCCAAGAGGACACGGGTCTTCCAACGGGGCTGGCTCCGCCCCCGCTTCCGCCGCAACTGTCTAAAAATATTACACCCAATCACCCGGACTCTCCATTCGAGTTCGAGGTAGACCAGACAGCTCTGAAATTGAGCAAGTTGGAAAAGCTCTTCAAGAAATCACAGGGGGTGAAAGCCATCCCGGATATTGAGGACGGCTATCTTGGCGTGTAGTGACTTTCTTGACAGATTTAAGATGCCCCAGATCGACCGTTTTGATGGGTCTGGGGACCCCATGGTTCATCTACGGCTGTTTTCAGATATCTTGAGGCCAATGGGCCTAACCAGACTGCAGAAGCTCTCGCTTTTTGGCCGAACCTTGTCAGGAGTGGCCGCCAACTGGTATGCAAAGTTGGATAATGATGTCAAGAGGAATTGGGATGAGATGGCTGGGGCCTTTGTTGCACAATACTCATATAACACACAGATCGAGATTACCACTCGTGATCTCGAGACAACAAGCGAGAACCCAAGGAGTCTTTCTCTGACTTTGTAACCCGGTGGAGGGCAAAGGCATCGATGATGACCTTAAGGCCCACAGACAGAGATCAAATTCGGATGATTGTGCGCAATCTCCAACCAGGGTTAATGAAGAAAATGATTGTAGTTCCCTTCTCCACCTTCGCAGATCTGCATGATATGGGGATGCAGATTGAAGATGCGATGAAGCAGGGTCTGTTTGACCAAGACCGGGAACAGCCCCGGCGGACATTCAACCGAAACAACAATGCGGGTCCGAGTGGCTCTACCAATCCAAGAACTTCAGAGGTCGGAATGGTCACCACCAATCCCCCTTCCCAACCAAGGCCCGCAGCGGCCACACCTTTTTCTGATGCATCTGGAAGCAGTAACCAAGCTTCAAGATACCAATCTAGGGGTCAACGAACCTTCTCTCCACTACATATGCCTTTGACCAAAGTCCTCGGGGTTCTAGTCAGAAAAGGGCATCTGAAACCCTTGGAACCGAGGCCCCCTCCAAATCCACTCCCCCCTTCCCACAACCCAGCCAAATATTGCAAATACCACCAGCAGCATGGTCACGATACTGACCAATGTTACAGGCTGCGTCATGAGATTCAAGATCTCATTGACAAAAACATCATCCTACCTCCCGAGCGACCCAATGTTACAACCAACCCACTCCCAGTACATAACCAAGATCCACCCAAAAGAATCAATCTTATCCAAACTGGGGACGTGTCTTACGACCCTAGTATCTACATTACTCCCTCCCACTTACCCAAGCCGGAGGTGATCCTGCCTGACAGCACTGATTTGTGCATGATGGACACCTCTACAACCCAACCTGAGCCAAAGGTGGTGACCACCGAAAATGGAATTGGGCAGGCTTCCGAGGAGAGCAGAGTTGTTGAGCCTGGGGTGGAGCAATCTGAGAATTTAGCTGGCAGAGCTTATGATCCGAGTGGATATATCTTGTCAATGAGCCAGTCTAAGCTAAGTGTGGGGCCGCCGGAAGAGGCTGAATTGTGTATGATCCGGGGGGACAAACTTGAATCAGCGGGGGATGATCTGACAACGATGGAAGAGGATTTCGCCAACCTCCAGTTTTTCAATGGCCAAGAATCAGGGGACGCATCAATTAACTGGTTCGAAGACGAGGAGTCAGCGGAAGTCGTCGGGTGGTTGGATGATCAACCAGATATTGTACCATTTGTGGCCGGAAGGGCGAAATTGACCGAATTGCCGGAGAGCGCTGAAGAATTCGCCGGGACCAAGACATTTTGAAAACCGAACAATTGACCTTTGGAGGAACAAGATAAGAAATGGGATTACGAGAGGATCCAAAAGCAAAGAACCATGAGGAGGTTGAGAATCTTGTGAGCACAAAAAGCTGAACATCTTTGTGAGCATGTGGGAGGAAAATGCTGAGAGCGCAAACCAGCTGGAACCAGACAGGTGCCTGCTAGATGCTAATGGAATGTGGTGGGAAGATGACGACTTGTATCTCGCCCACACAGACGAAGATTGGGCAGGTGGCCAACCAGACAGCACCTGGTACCTCGAAGAAGTGGACCATATGACTAGAAGTGGGCGGTATTTCAAGCCCCCACACCTTGATCAACCCGAGGCATCAGGGAAAGATAAAGAGGCAGAAAAACAGAGAGAGAAGCAAGTTGAAGAAGAGGCCGTATTGAAACAGTTAAAGAAAATACAAGCAGACATCTCCATCTGGGGACTGCTTATGGCTTCAAGAGTACACAGACAGGCTGTCCTCTCTGCTATGGACAAAGCCAAGCTCTCTATCGAAACTACGCCAGAACAACTAGTTGGGCTAGTCTTTCCGGGAGGAGGTTCCCCGGCGTTGACCTTTTCGGATAAGGAGCTGCCGCCTGAGGGCGTGGATCATAACAGACCCCTCTACATCTCTGTAGAATGCAGGGACAAATGGATTCCGGTAGTACTGGTTGATACCGGGTCCGCTATTAATGTCTGCCCGGCCAGAACGGCGTATGCAATTGGGTTAAAGCCTGCAGACTTCACACCGACTACTCAAGTGATCAGAGCTTATGACAATACAAGCAGGGATGTCCTGGGGACAGTAAAAATCCAAACCAAGATTGGGCCTGGACAACAAGAGGTAGATTTTCACGTCTTGGAGGTCCCTGCATCTTTTAACATGCTTTTGGGGCGACCCTGGTTGCATCAAGTGAAGGCTGTCTCATCTACTCTACATCAAATGGTGAAGTACCCCTATGGAAAGGGAGTAGCCATTGTTTTTGGGAATTCATCTATCCATCCTCATGGGAGGTATCTACGCCGATCTGGAGATCGAACACGGCATGGAAGACATGTTCATATCGGGATTTACTTTGGTGAGGCAGGTGGTGCAAAACATTATGGTACGTGAATGAAGGTATGTATGTCAGTGCTCAATCCGTCTACCTCATGAACAGGCTACAACATATCCCTGGGATGGGATTGGGAAGAAGCGGCAGGAAAGGGGTCGCAGCGTTGGCCGAAGTGCCACACAATCCACATACCTTTGGATTGGGTTATCTGTCCACCAAAGAAGATTGGACGAGGAAAGGGAAGAAATGGTGGCGAGCGAGCAAAAGCAGGCTGGGAAGCCTTTCGATCTAATGCACAGGCCCATCCAGGGTACCCTAAACGGACGCTTCGTCCGGGTGGGGGAGGACTTTCCATTTTGCGGCTTCCCAGAGCCATGGTTCAACGCGGAGAGGAAGCGCGTACCAGGTTTCGAAATCTTCTTCGACTTGCAACTATCCGGGGGTGACGTTGCCTGAAGCGAGCAGACCCAACAAGCGAAATTTGGCGAGAATAAGGCAGAGGATTCTGAGGGCACGGAATTGGAAATGGCGGTAGCACTGGCATGTCTCCTCTCTGATCCTCCGATCGACCAAGATTGCTTGGGGAATAACTTCATGGTCTCCATGATTGGGGATGAAACGGCTGCGAGCCAACCAGCAGCTATCTTGGATGCATCAATCGCACCCTCTCTCACTTGGCAGTACGAGGAGGGATTCTTATCCAGCGATTAAGATTAGGTCGGTGGTAGCGAATCTGATTCCACCGAGTCTAGTGAGTCGGAATCAGGTTCCAGCTCGACTGAGTCTGAGTCTAGTACTCTTGGGGATGTTAACCCGGATGCCAGAGTCCTGTCCAGGTCATCTTTTTCCTTTTCATTTGAGTCTGTTGTAACCGATGAATCAGACGATTTGGATGAACTTAATGAGAATGGACTATCTGTGGTTTCTGAGTACTTTTCTGTGCCCCTAATTTATTGCATTAATTCAGACTTTCAAAATTTTGATCAAAAGCGAGGACGAAGTTCCTCGGTTTACAATGTTTAATTGAGCAAGAGCAAGAGAGATTTGTTAAGCCATTAATGGATGAAATCATTTCCGTGAACATTAGTCTTGAGGAGGACCCGCTGGTCCAGATCGGGTCCACGTTGTCTTCGAGAAGCGAGCGCTTAGTCGCTTTATTAAAAGATTTCAAAGATGTTTTCGCATGGTCCTGAAGACATGCACGGAATCGATCTGAGATTGTACAACATCGGATCCCCTTGACCCGAGGCCCGACCATCAAGCGAAGCTCAGAAGGATCCGCCCCGATTGGGCTCTCAAGATTAAGGAAGAGGTCACCAAGCAAATTGACGCAGGGTTCCTGCTGGTATCTGAATATCCGACTTGGTTGGCCAACATTGTTCCGGTCTTAGAAAGATGGCGGGATCGGGTGTGTAGACTTGAGGATTTGAGCGAGCTCGTCAGAAGGGCGACTTTCCCTTGCCACACATTGATGAGTTAGTGGACTTCACAGTAGGGCATGCATTGCTCTCGTTCATGGATGGCTTCTCGGGGTACAATCAGATAGTGATGGCGCCGGAAGACAGAGAAAAGACTGCATTCACCACCCCGTGAAGACATCTCGCTACGGGTAATGCCGTTTGGGTTGAAGAATCTTTGGGGCTACTTATCAACGAGCGCGACCACAATACTACATGATATGATCCACAAAGAGGTTGAGGTGTACGTGGGCGACATGATTGTCAAGTCCAAAGAAAGAGAGGGCCACTACACGCCTTGCACAAGTTTTTCCAAAGGATCGTGGAATTAGGTTCGGCTAAACCCTCGAAATGTACGTTTGGTGTTACTGGGGAAAAATCTTTGGGGTTCCTGATTACACAAAGAGGCATCGAGGTCGACCCTTCCAAAATCAAGGCCATCTTAGAAATGCCACCACCAAGGACTGAAAAGGAGGTGCGAGGCTTTCTGGGTAAAGTGCAATTCATAAGAAGGTTTATTTCAAAACTAACCTTGACTTGTGAACCACTTTTTGGTCTTCTGAAGAAAGGCAAGAAGTTCCAATGGGACGGCGGTGTCAAGTGCATTTGAGCAGATTAAAGAATATCTCTGAAACACCCGCTTTTATCACCGGTGAGAACCGTGGAAACCGTTGATTTTGTATCTATCGATGAATCGAGACCACGATGGGGTGCATGCTTGCAGGAATCGAAGATAGGGTGGAAAGAGCCATCTATTATTTGAGCAAGAAAATCTTTGGAATATGAGACCGGTATCGCCCATTTGGAAAAAGGCTTGTTTAGCTTTGGTATGGGCTACCAGGAAGCTGCGGCACTACCTGTTAGCTCACTCTGTAATGTTGGTTTCGCGACTTGATCCCATCAAATATCTTTTCGAGAAACCAGCGCTTACGGGTAGGCTAGCTCGTTGGTTGTTGTTGCTCTCCGAATTTGATCTTACATATGTGACGCGCAAGTCAGTAAAAGGAAGAGCAGTGGCAGAGTTCCTTGCCGACCTTCCGGTTGAGGGGGATGAAGCAGTTGAGTACCTATTCCCAGATGAAGCAATTCTGCATATCGACGAGGAAACTTGGACGATGTACTTTGACAGAGCGTCAAACCAACATGGGTATGGGATAGGAGTGTTGCTGATAGCACCCGACAATTCCCGTATCCCTCTAGCCTTCAAACTCCGGTTCAAAGTCTCAAACAATGAAGCAGAATATGAAGCGTGCATTGCTAGTTTGGAAGCAGCCCTAGAACTAGGGGCAAGACGGCTGGACGTCATTGGGGATTCGAACCTTGTTGTGTCTCAAGCTAAAGGAGACTGGAAAGTAAAAGAGGAAAATATGATGATGTATCACCAAACCTTGGATTTGCTGATTCCTCGGTTTGAAAAGTTAAGTTTTACTCATCTACTAAGAGAGAACAACAAGTTCGCGGACGCTTTAGCAACTCTATCATCCATGATAGACATCCCACGTGGAGTCCGAATGCGTCCAGTCATTATTGACCAGAAATTTACACCTGCCTATGAGTCGATTGCAGCCATAGATGAAGTTCAGGACGAACACCCCTGGTATTACGACATCTGGAATTTCTTGGAGACAGAAACATACCTGCCAGGGGTAAATGCCAAAGACAAGAGGGCAATAAGAAGGTTGGCCGTTCAGTTCATCATCTGCGGGGGTAAACTGTATAGAATAGGTCATCTAGGAATGCATAAACTGTGCGTTGATGCAGAAGAGTCCAAGCGTCTGATAGAAGCCATCCACGGGGGTGAATGTGGTGCGCACATGAACGGGGTGATGTTAGCACGGAAGATCCTTAGACAGGGTTATTATTGGTCCACCATGGAGGAGGATTGTATCGGTTTTGTTCGGCGATGCCACAAATGTCAGATCCATGCAAACCGCATGAACATCCCGCCGTCAAAGCTGTACAACATGACTTCCCCATGGCCATTTTCAGTCTGGGGAATTGACGTGATCGGAGCCGTCACGCCGAAAGGGTCGAATGGGCATGAGTTCATCCTTGTAGCGATAGATTATTTCACAAAGTGGGTTGAGGCCCAATCTTATGCAGTGTTGAAAGCTTCACACATTGCAAAATTCATTAGAAACAACATTATCTGTCGCTACGGAATCCCAAATGAAATAGTTTCAGACAATGGTTCCCACTTCAAGAAGGAGGTGATTGATTTGTTGGAGAAATACAATGTGGCTTTTAATAAGTCATCTACTTACCGGCCGCAAACCAACGGAGCAGTTGAGGCCGCCAACAAGAATATCAAGCGCATATTACAGAAGATGGTGGAAACCTATCGGGACTAGCCAGATAAGCTGCCGTTTGCTCTGTAGGGCTACAGGACTTTGATCAGAACTTCTACTGGGGCGACTCCGTACTCATTGGTCTATGGGATGGAGGCCGTTCTGCCAATTGAGATTGAGGTCCCGTCATTACGAGTATTGGTGCCGAGTGCCGATGCAGCGGCAAAGTGAAGCATTTGAGGAACTCATGCTTTTCGATGAAAGGAGGTTGAAAGCACTGTACCACGTCCAAGGTTATCAACGCAGAATCGCCCGGGCTTTTAACAAGAAAGTTAAGTCCAGGAACTTGAAAGAAGCAGATTTGGTACTCAAGGATAACCGAGCTCCCATCCACGACCCAAGGGGCAAGTTCAGACCTAATTGGACTGGTCCTTATATTATCAAGTCAATCTGGTCAGGTGGAGCTATAATTCTGATGGATCTAGATGGCTTGGAGTTTTCCCAACCAATCAATATGGACAAGTTGAAGAAATACTACCCTTGAGAGGCTCGCTAGGCCGAAAACCCGAAAGGGCGACCTAGGCAAAAGTCAGAGCATAGAAAATTTGAAATTATAAAAACTGAGCTCGCAAGGTTGAAAACCCGCAAAGGGCGGCCTTGGCAAAAGTTAGAGCGCAAAAGGAGAGCAAAAATACTCGAGCGAACCTGCGCCTGAACTACGTAAAACTTGATTCCCGTCTTTGGGATACGTAGGCAGCTTCATCTTGAAGTTCAGTCATAATCTTTTCCCCGATCAACTTTGTCCATTATGATCATCTCAGTCATCTCTATTCATCAGCATTTATTGCGATCTCCGGTACAGTGCTATTCAGACTAGGGGCAACTTTCCGTTGCATTGAAGTGTTGCGGCATCATTCAGACTAGGGGCAACTTTCCGTTGCCATACATTGCCGAGGCACCTTTTCAGACTAGGGGCAACTTTCCAGTTGCTAGGATTCGAGGTTGTGCATCTCAGTGACAGATCTCAGGTGTGTCCAGTTCTGATCCATATCGAAAATAGTTTTGAAAGGTTTTAATGCAAGTTGACTTTGTTCAAATTAATCTTTTCACAACTAAGACCATTTTTGGACCAAAAGTGGAGAATTTTCAGTACCACAACCTTCAATTTCATTGATTTCAAAACAGAGTTATTTTGCTCTCGCATACAATTGAAGTTGCTTTTTATTACACTCATAAAGAAAACTTGAAAGTACTAATAAAGTAATAAATCTGGGGCATAGTCGAGTCAGGTGTCCCTGCGCCCCCTTCCAGAGCTAGTTGAAGCCTCTGATGCCAACCTAGGCCCATCTTGCGCTTCCTCATTGAGCCAATCCCAGCACTCATCAGATAAAGTGCAACTGAAAATAGGAGCAGGGGCCAGAAGCTCTCTAACTCTCCATGCTGCGGCCTGCCGAGCCAGCTGTGCACCTCGAACTAGAAATATAGCTGGATATTCAATCCCCTCCGGAGGGCAAGTCTGATCATGGCCAAACTGACGCAGAATGCGAAATGGGAAATAAAACACACAGTGAGTCAAGCCGATCAGTCGAATCCCGACCTGCCGTGACATGCTATAGCTCATTGCCGGGAGATTAAGCCAAGGACAGCGCCAAGCAATGCGATCTGCCGATAGGTTGCACATCCATTCAAACCACCAGTTCTCATCAAGGGCATTGACTAGGCGTTGCCGAAAAAAGTAGCCACGAGCTGAATAAGCGGGACAAGAGTCCACAACTTGCAATTTATCCATCAGCCATATCTGAGGAGGGATGAAAAATGAGAGAATAAAGAATAGAGAGATGTGCGATGAGAGAAAAGTAAGATAAGGGTTTTGTGAGAAAAACCGAGCCTGAGGGCCGAGTGATGTGAGCGAATATACATGTGAGCTTGGGTGGGAAATATTACCTGCAACAGTAGTGGACTCCCCGCAAACCTGGTTGTCTCCCGGCGGTAGAAAGCATCCAAGCCCATCAGTGTCTCGGCCAGAGTCATGGCAATGCAACTCTTCCCATCCCTCAAGCCTTGAGCGACTTCAATCAAACGGATGCTAGCTCTTCCGGAGCCCGAGACAAACAGAAAATGAGATAGTAGGCACAAACAGAGGGCGTGCTGCCGGAAGCCCTGCCAATAGTGGTTGCTACGGTCACCGGCATCAGAGAATCGGTAAATCAGGCTCGGGATATCCAACATGCCATCACCAATCAGAGATCTAGCATCATGCGCATTAAGACCGCACATCCGCCCTAAGGTTTGGACATAGCTAAAATTGAGCTGGGGGAGAATTTCCTCACCTCGCTCGGACTCCATCAAGATTTGAAAATCTTCAAAAGTAGGACATACCTCTTGCCCGCCAAAGCTAAAGACGTGCGTCACCGGGTTCCAAAACCTTGCCGCGGCATAGAGGAAAGGAAGATGCAGTGGAGTCCGGCCTAGCGTGAATAGTGCATTCAAGCCAAAACCCCGGAAGTTCAGCTTCTCCGAGCCATCTAAAGAAGAAATCCAAGATGTAAGATTTTCGGTGAGAAATGCTTCCATTTTGAGAGGAAATGTGATGAAATGAATGAGTTCCAAGATTGGGGCTTTTATAGGAGGTCAAAACACTATTCACGGGACACTTGTCAAAATTTCGGTGGTCACGAGAGGAGTGGCCGGCCGGCCACCTATCCTAGTAGGCCGGCCACTTTTTGTTTTCCGGATACAAAATAATTTCGGCCGTGCGTTGGTCCTGTTTTGCCCGCCAGAAGGAGGTTTAAAGTACTTTCATGCATCGGGAATGTCGAAGGTCTCCATTTCTATCAGTTTCGGGTATGCTCCATCGTCCAGATCGTCTGTCTGAAATACAGTTTGTCGTGTTTTTGCTTATCGAGTTGTTGTTTTGATTATCGAGTTGTAAGTTTGTCGAGCTGTCGCATTTTGTGTTTTGAGTTGTTACCCTTTGGTTGCACAATTTTGCTAAGTCTTGTCTATTGAGCCGTTAACATTGCTGTATTTTGTTTATCGAGTTGTAAACTTGCTAAGATTTTGTTATTTCTTAGTGAGTCGATTTGTTTTGATTTGTTGCGTCGGTTCACTACCTGACCCGATAAATACATAAGGCACATTTCCATTCAATTCCATTTTTGTGCAAAATGAAATAATGCGATGCGATGCTAAGAAATTTCAAATACAACATCTTTTCAAAAGCTGTTTCATTCCATCATGTTTTACAACAAATAAAAGTACAAGTTTTACAGAAAATAAAACTGCCTAGCAATGTGCAAAGTGCTACAAACTACTAGCTAAAAAAGTAAAATAAAGCAGGAAATAACATCAGTAGCCTCGGGAACGAGAATGTGGAGGCCCTCTCATCCTCTTCTGTGGGATAACCTCTGCACCATCATCACCATCCGGATCAGAGCTGTCATCCTCCGGATCCCCCTCAGGCTCATCTCCGCCTCGAACCAAGACCGAACCTCCTCCCCAGAGATGTCTCGACACACGCTCTGCGACCTCCTCCTCCTCCTCATCCTCAAGAATGTGTGCCTGCGTCTCATGAGGCGACCCTGCTCCTCGAGCTCCTCGGTAAGGCCTGGATGGCCCAGCTCCTCGAGACTCTGTACCTCGAGTAGGTCTAACACCTCGACCTCTCCGAGAAGGCCCGGGTGGCCCACCTCGTGTCGAAGCATACACGGGAGGCATTTGAAAATGAAAAGTGCAATACATCAGTTCAGACATAAAAGCAGGCGCAAGTACAGTATGTGAATGGGGTGTGTGCCAGATGTGTTCTACACAACCTATCAGTGCAGCAGAATGCTCAAAATCAGCATGTTAACAGAAATATGATGAATGAAAGAGAGATGAAAGGGTACCTGGAAGCCCATGATGGACATCTGTGCCTCCCTACGCAAGACCATCCCCTCAAGCGAGGCCACCACCCCGAGCATCTGGTCTATGTAATCCCGAGGTGGCTGCAAACACAAGCTCAACTCATCAATAAATAAGCGACTGCCAAAATGACTGTGTGATGAATGAAAAATGATGGAACATACCAGTGGTGAGTCAGGATCACTGACATATCTGTGACCAGGCATCGGAGGCTCCATAGGGATCGGGATCGGAGAAGTAGTCCCATATTGCCAACTCGTCAACTCAGTCGGCATATCTGGCCATCCAGGGTGATCGAGAGTCGGAGGGATCGGAGGAATCGAGCTGCCTCTACCTCTAGATACACCAGCCCTGCTAGAAGAGGGGATGTCTGCAGCACGGGCACGACTCGAAGATGGTGCGCCGGTAGGCCTTAGTGGCGGAACCCGCACTCTCGTCAAGGGAGGCATCAGATATATGCGGCGGTAGGTGGCGTAGTTCCCCTCAATAAGATATAGCAAAGCATCGGTGCCCTGCATGTCCCTAACGACCTCCTCAGCAGATAGCCTGTCGGCAGTCCGCATAGTGGGTGGAGGCACAGCAGGAGGGTCCTGGGAATCATACCCCCACACCTGACGCTGAAAGCGTTCCCCCAAGAACCAAGCCCTACCGACTGGTCCCTCGAGCAAGAACCTGTACTGGGAACTAGTCGACCCTCCGGGGTATTGATTCTCGAGATCATCGCCAAACACTGCCCAAGGCTGCCAAGTGATCTGCAAATAACCAGTGCATAAATCAATCATAAATCAAGAAATAAAGAGCAGATCAAAGATGAAATGAAAAGAACTGAGAGTTCCGAAATACCTCTGTCGCCCGAACAGTGTCAAAGTACTGTCGCAGATGGAAGAGAGTCTCTCGAGGCCTCGATAGGTGCTCACCCTCAAACATCAATGAAAATGGGGTCATAGGAGGTCCTGCCACCTCCATCTCTAGAGCTAATGTGGGGAAATATGCATATACCCATAGCTGAGAAAAGCAGTGCAGAATGTGAGTACAAAGTGCTAAAAGGCAAAATACAGAGTGCAAAGTGCGCCGTGTGTGCAGTGAACAAGCAATGAGGAGCAGAAATGTAAATCAAGAGGACAGAATGTACCTCTCAGGCTCTCCAGTAGCCGCCAAGTAAGTCTCCCCGCGTGCGAGAGACTGCGCTCATATGTGATAAGGGTAGCCGGGCCGGCACCACCCAATCATCTTGTGGCACTGTGATAGGTCTACCAAAGCGCTTCGAGATACAACCCGACCATGTTCCTCTATCGGCAAGCAGTGGTGCCAAAGAGGAACATGAGAACCATTATCCTGCTCAACCTCCTCGGGAGACTCAGGCTCCATCTGTGGCCGCCGGAAATGGGAAGAGAACCAAGTATACCGAACTCTCCCGGTACCTCTGTCTACAGGCGGGCGGGCCCCCAATAGATGCAACCAAGCAGCCTCCCACTGACCCATATCCTCGTCGTAAGGAATAGGTCCACCGCCAAGGTCTAGGCCGGTGATCATAGCGAAGTCCAGCGGGGTCATGGTCATATCCCCGGTCGCGGAAAAATGGAAAGAATTTGTGGTGTCCCACCATCTCTCCGCCAGGGCAGCAAATAATGTCCTACTGATAAGGCAGTGTGATAACCCCCTGCAAAATGGTCCAAATCCTGCAAAATCAACCAAGTCCCGGACAGCTTCCGGAAGCTCGGCATACCACTCCCTCGCGGCAGTGGAGCCATACCCTCGCCTTGTCTGGCGCTTCTGCATTTAGAATGAATGCGTGTATCAGCAAATGAAATGAAGAAGCTGTGTGCAAATGAAATGAAGAAACTGTGTGCAAATGAAATGAAGAAACTGTGTGCAAATGAAATGAAGAAGTTGTGTGCAAATCAGTGGGCTGCGTGTTCGCTTCAAATTTGGGCTGCGTGTTCAGTAAATCTGAGTTTGGGACTCTGTGTTCTACTCTTAATCAGTGGGCTGTGTGTTCACTTCAAATCTGAAATGCGTGTTGATGAATCGAGTTTGGGGTATGTGTTCTACTCTTAATCGATTACGTGTGTTCACTTCAAATCTGGCTGCGTGTTGAAGAATCGAGTTTGGGATGTGTTCTACTCTTAATCGATTAAACGTGTGTTCACTTCAAATCTGAAGTGCGTGATCGATGCATCGAGTTTGGGACCTGTGTTCTACTCTTAATCGATGGCGTGTGTTCACTTCAAATCTGGCTGCGTGTTGATGAATCGAGTTTGGGATGTGTTCTACTCTTAATCGATTAGGTGTGTTCACTTCAAATCTGGGTGCGTGATCGATGCATCGAGTTTGGGGCTGTGTGTTCTACTCTTAATCGATTACGTGTGTTCACTTCAAATCTGGCTGCGTGTTGATGAATCGAGTTTGGGGTATGTGTTCTACTCTTAATCGATTAGGTGTGTGTTCATTTCAAATCTGAACTGCGTGTTGATGCATCGAGTTTGGGAATGTGTGTTCTACTCTTAATCGATTAAACGTGTGTTCGCTTCAAATCTGAAACTGCGTGTTCAAGAATCTGAGTTTGGGAATGTGTGTTCTACTCTTAATCGATTAATGTGTGTTCACTTCAAAATCTGAAATTGCGTGTTCGGAAAAATCTGAGTTAGGGCTGCGTGTTCTACTCTTAGTCGATTAATGTCTTTGTGTTCATTTCAACTTCGGGCTGTGTGTTCGGTGAATCAATGTTTGAGCTGTGTGTTCAAGTTCTACCTAATGTGTACTGTACATTCACAATCAGGCGATGTATTGTGTGTTCATGAAATTCAAGTGGCTAAGTCACATGCTCGGAACGCAAGTAAAGTACTGTGTCATAAGCTAAACTGTGTGTCTAAGTATGGCAAAGGTACAAAATGCACGAAAGATACAGGAAATAAAGTAACATACCTCTACATCGTAGGAGAGAGTCTTTGCTCGGTTCTCATGAAGAGATCCCCGATGCCGATCGTTGAAATCGGTGAAATGACGAAAAGTAGCCCGTGGAAGCCTATGTACTGCTGGGGCATATCGCTCGGGAATAAAAGGGCGAACCCTCGGGGGCAACGTCATAATGTCGTAATCGTCTCCGGCACCTGGAAAACCTCTACCGCGAGGGAAATGACCCGCCATGTTGAGAAATCTGCAAAGAGGAGCAAAAATGAGCAAAACGAGCCAAAATTGGAAAAAGTCAACAAAAGTCAACTCTCGGGACATGAAAAGTCAACAAAAGTCAACTCCCGGGAAAATGTTCCAAATACTGAGACAAAATTACCTCAAGTGGTGAAAATGAGAAGAGAAGCCCCGAAGTCGAAATTTAATCGGCTCAAAGTGCTTAAATCTGAAAGATTTCGCAAAAACAACTTGCGTGGGAGGTAGAGGTGTATAAAATCTTGAATCTGAAAGAAAATGGCTTAGAGAGCAAGAGGAGAGATTTCCACACTTGGGGGGGTGATTTCGGAGGCAATGGGCAAGCATATATATAGAAATGCTGAAAATGACCAAAATGCCCCTACTTTGGGCAAGTGGTCGGCCGGCCACCTAACCTGGCTGGCCGGCCACCTACTTTTTCCCCCCTGGCCGATGGCCTCTTCTAGGGTGGTGTGCTGGCCGACCATGCTCCCTACCCCCTCCCCTACCTCTCTGCAAATTTTGAGGAAAATCGGAGTTCCCGGGACCTGAAAAAGTTGAAGAAAAGTGCACTTTCTGGCGCCGAATTGCTCCACCGGAACTTTAATTGCAATTATTGACATATGTCTCATCATTAGTCATCAAAATCGGAGTGTATCCTCTTTAAAAATGTTGTGACCTCTCCGGGAGGTAAATCGGAGGCCGCGATCGAGTTGCCGTCGCCGGAATGCGCGTTTTTCAGCTTGTTGTTGCGCAACGAACGAACATCCTGATTTGTGCTCGTTTTGCATTATTTGGCTCATAATTTGCATTCTCATGAATGTTTTGCATTGTCGTGCGTGTTTTCTTGATGTACCATACTTCTGTGCTTAAACATGCATCGTCGCGTTATCTTTTCTCGCTTTGTGATGCGTCCTTTCACCGACACTGTGTGTGTCAAACTTTTCGAATCCTAGGAATCGCATTGAATATATGTTGTTAGCATATTGTTCTTGTTGGATTTCTCTCTTTTGCAGGCACGATATTGTATGTACGGTTCATTTGAGGCTGGTGCGACCAGACGAATCGCGCAGGTATCGTATCTTCTCCGTGTGAGACGCGACGAGAATTGAATAATTCTCCGCATTCCTAACTGCATGAAATGTAGTTGTTGCTTTGCATTCTTGCTTAAAACTGTTTCATCTATTTGTCAATACTTGCTTCATTACAGCTTGTTGCACTTGCATAATCACCTGGCTCCGTGCCTATCATTTGCATTCTTGCCCCCCCTGCCTGCGGGCACACATCTCAGTTTATCCTGTATGATTGTCTAAGTCTTCGGCCTTGTCAAAAATGAGTCGTCTCTGGGCTTTGACATTCACTCCCGTCACTTCTTGACTTAGAGTTACGTCAAGAGGGCAACTCAGAGACACCCCATTTTGGTGACCTTAAGACTCGGGCGTCACCGATTGAGCGCTTAGTGAGGTTGCATCTTGTGCGCGTTCGAAGTTTCAGAGTCGCGGCGTGCCTTGTCTCGGTTTGCGAACCGGACTCGGTTTTCTCTGTTTTCTTTCTGAGGAGGAATGGTCTCAGAGATTATCTCCGGTGGCCGTGAGCTACTTTTTGTGGCCGTAGGCCATTTTGCCCATTCGGGGCCGGTTCGGTTTCAGGCCGTCGGTAGTGTGCCTCGGCTCGGGACCGCCCAACCATCTCCGAAGTTCTCCGGTTTTGGCATGCACTCTGTTTTATAGTTCAGGAACACTGGGGCCTCGATGCCCACCGTGGCCGTATGCCACTTCGATTGCTATGTGGGTTTTGAGACCGAATCGCGGTTTGGGCCCCGAGCATTCATTTTGCATCGGTTTTCTCTGATTTTTGGCAGGAACCTCTGTTTTATCATTCCGAGGGACACTGGGGTCGCAGATATCCACTTCGTTTCCAAACACCACTTCCGGCACCCGCAGCCCATTTTCGGGATCGCGAATTGCTCGGTTTTGGCCCCGAGTGTTCATTTCTCATTAGTTTTTGTTAAAACTTGGCAAGTACCTCTGTTTCAACACCAGGAAGATCACTGGGGGGTGAGAAGCCAGCAATTATCCCAGATAACCAGTTTCGCTCTTCCGGCGCCCGTTTTGCTCACTTCCGGGCCAATGTTGAACATCCTGGAGATATTTTCTTCCGACCAAAGCTACATATCTGTGATCAGGGGACATGGGAGGACCCTAAAAACTACTGGTCGGCCAGAAATTGTGGGTTTCATTTTTGAGCCTCTCCTTCAAGCTCTATGTTGTGGCTCCTGCTTCAGTGTTGCCAATTTCCGACCTTGGAACCTTGTTCCACACATCTGGGAGGACCCTAAAAGTTGGTGGTCGGCCAGCAATTGTTGGTTTCATTTTTGAGCCTCTCCTTCAAGCTCTATGTTGTGACTTCTGCTTCAGAGTTGCCAGATTCCGACCTTGGGGCCTTGTTCTACACACATGGGAGGACACCATTGCATGGTGGTCGGCCAGAGTTTTTGCACTTCAATTTTTGACCATGGCTGGCCGGCCAGGGTGAGTGGCTGGCCGACCAGGTGGGGTGGCCGGCCGGCCACCTCCCAGAAAATCACCTGGCCGGCCAGCTTCTTGCTTTCCAGCCCATTCCAGCTGTCCGGATATTTTTGTCAAAATATCTCCCCATCCGGGGGATATTTTGGGAGGGAAATCTAGCCTCCATTTCCCTCCCCTTTTACACCTTTTTTTGTCTACTTAAAGGGCTGGACAGCCCCTTCCCTAGGGTTACAAAAAATTGTCTAAAAACCCTCTCTCTCAAATCCTTCATTTCCATAGCCAAATTCTCAAAAAACCTTTAAGTCTTTAAGCCAATCCTTCATCAACCCCTAGCACCACTATCACCAACTCCATTTCAGCAGCAAGGGAGTGATTTCCAGTGGCCAAGGATCAACAATTTCAAGCCAAGAAGCAAAGAAAGACTTGTCTTCAAGGGTAAGGTTCAATTTCCCTTTTTCTACCATTTTCTTGCTTCCTATTTTTACCTCATTTCCTTTGGGTTTTTGGGCTCTGACCCCTACTGGTTTTGTGCTCATTTTGAGCCCCTCTACAACATTGTAGAAGGGCTCAACTCTATTTGGTGTCTCCTTGATACACTTGCTTCAATACCACTCTTTAGGCCATAAAATTGCATACTTTATTTGGCTTTTGAGTGATCTGATTTTGAGCATACTATGAACTGTTGATGGGCCTATTTTGAGCCCCTCTTCAACATTGAAGAAGGGCTCCACCCTGTTTGGTGATTCTATCATGCACTTGCTTTGTATTTCTGCTAATTTACCGTAAAATTGCATGATATATTTGGCCTATTTGTGATCTGAATTGGAGCATTGCATGAACTGATGGTATGCTTATTTTGAGCCCCTCTTCAACATTGAAGAAGGGATCAACCTGTTTTTCTTGCTCTACATGTCACTTGCCTTGAATTCATGTCCTATGCATGTTTTGCATGCTTTGTTAGACTCATTTGGCTCCGGATTTAAGCCTTATTCAGGCTTAGAAAGAGCCTTATTTTTGTCTCCTTGTCATGTTTTGTTAAGGGCTTTAAGCCATTTGGTGATTGGTTTTAGTACTTGTCGTGTAATCCATCTTATCTTCCGTAAAATTGCATGCTTTTTTAGGCCATCTTAGCCTCGGATTTCAGCCTTCATCAGGCTTAGAAAATGTCTTTTTTTGGTCCATTCTTCAAGTTTTATTAAGGGTCTTAAGTTATTTGGTCATTGCTTGTGGTACCTCTCTTTATAGCCTCTTTTGTCCCAAATTTTGCATGCTATATTTGGTATATCTACACACTGAATTGGAGGCTGTCATCTATTGTAAATATACATATTTTTGGTCCCTCTTTAGTTTTGTAGAACTGATTTTTTGGGTTTGAGCATTGTAAATACCACTTGCTTTGTAATTCCCCTCTTTTCCCGTTTTTTTGCATGCCATTGTTGCCATATCTATGCTCACAATCTGGCCATGTTTTGTATTGTAAAAATGCTATTTTTGGGGCTGCCTTGCTACTGTTTTTGCTTTCATGTGCCAATTTTGCATGTTTAACATAGCCGTAGGCCATTTCGGGCACTTAAACTACATTTCGGGATGATTTCATGTGTTAATTGTCATTTTGTATCATTTCGGGGCTGTTTTCCCCTTTATTTAGCTGCTGAAATTTGTTTCGCATGCTTGCATATCATTTTCCATGTCATTTCATGCTTTAATGCATTGCCTCGGTTTGCGTGCCCTTGGGCGCGCATTTTGGCTGCCGGTTTATCTGATTTCCATCGCATCATCGCCTCGGTTTGCGTGCCTGTGGGCGCGCATTTCGAGGCACTTCGGTTTTATTCGATTTCTCATTTCGCATCATCGCCTCGGTTTGCGTGCCTGTGGGCGCGCATTTCGAGGCACTTCGGTTGTATCCGATTTTCTCATTCCATCATCGCCTCGGTTTACGTGCCTGTGGGCGTGCATTTCGAGGCACTTCGATTGTATCCGATTTCCATTTCAGTATTGCCTCGGTTTGCGTGCCCATGGGCGCGCATTTCGAGGCACTTCGGTTTTATCCGATTTCCATCGCATCATCGCCTCGGTTTGCGTGCCTGTGGGCGCGCATTTCGAGGCACTTCGGTTTTATCCGATTTCTCATTTCGCATCATCGCCTCGGTTTGCGTGCCTGTGGGCGCGCATTTCGAGGCACTTCGGTTGTATTTGATTTCCATTTCGAGGCACTTCGGGTTTATCCGATTTTCTCATTCCATCATCGCCTCGGTTTGCGTGCCTGTGGGCGTGCATTTCGAGGCACTTCGGTTGTATCCGATTTCCATTTCAGCATTGCCTTGGTTTGCGTGCCCATGGGCGCGCATTTCGAGGCACTTCGGTTTTATCCAATTTTCATCGCATCATCGCCTCAGTTTGCGTGCCTGTGGGCGCGCATTTCGAGGCACTTCAGTTTTATCCGATTCGTTTCGCTATGCTTCATGCCATCGCCTCGGTTTGCGTGTCCGCGGGCACGCATTTCGAGACATCTCATTTTTATCATTCCGGCATCCTATGTGAGTGCGGCTGAGGCTCTCTCATGTTGGTATAAGCCCATCATTGCATTTCGCATGTCTTTCCGCATTCCTCGATTTGCGTGCCTGTGGGCATGCATTTCGAGACATCTCATTTTCATGGCATTGTGCATGCTATATCACATGTTAGCTGCATTTCATGCATACCATGCATATTGCACGGGAAACGAGGCGCATTTTGTACTCCGAGTAACGGAACGGGTCTCAATTCCCAAATCACCAACACTCCGGATTACCCATGATGGAGTTAGGTTTTGTTGTAGCATTCATATGTATTCATCCCTATATTGAGTTGTGCAATCCGATTCCCCGGCCATCATGCATCGGTATGCGTGATTGGTGGCACGAGGATCGAGGCATGCATATATTTGTGAAATACATTGCTATGCCCTTTTCCTGCTCTCTGTTACAGCAAAATCGAAGATCAACAACTTTTCGGAGTCCGGCGCGCATTTCGAACAAATACTGCAAACAGAGGCTAATCAGGGCATCCCAGTGGATTTCCTCGCCAGGCAGCCCAACATACAACATACATTAGAAGCAAGGCAACCCCTGGCTTGCATGCCAGTTTTAACCGCTTTCCTAGTTTAATTTGTTAATCTGTAATATTCTTTTATTCGGACTGTATTATTTTATTCGGACCCTCTGCGCGAGGGCACAACTGTAATAAGGGTGTGTGAGTGTGATGTATGTCTTCCAACCCCCATTTCTTTCTCCCTTTTATTTACCTGCTTACGATGGTTAGATATAGGGCATATTTCAATTAGCATACTGATGTAATGACATGTTTGCATCATTCATCTGTTTTGCATACGCAGACTCGGCGCATCATACAAAGCATCGTATTTCAATTCCAAGTTGAGTACTTGATAGTTGTTGCATCTCATATACCATGTTTAGAATAGCCGAGCCTGCTATAGTTGCATTTTGCATGTGTTGCATTAGGCAATTCAGTATACTTAGGATCATGCATGATTTCTAATCAGTTTTTTGTTTTGGCTTGGAGTACTCGGTGAGTTTTATGCTTTAGCATCCTTGCATGCGTGTGAGTGTTGCCATGATAGCATGCTTACCATGAGGCTAAATGCTTATGTGATATAACTGCCTTGAATGCCTGTGGGTGGAGGTTAAGTTATCTGAATTGGAATAATTCATCAAATGCTTGTTTTAAGCCCACTAGATAGTGGCAACATCACTGTTTTCTAAGCCCACCCGAGGGTGGCAAATCCGCATTTTAGCCTACCTGCGGGTAGCACCATCACACCATTTTCAAACAAACAAACATGAAATGTTTTGTTCCAATTGAGACAGCCCGATCTATACTTGTTTCTCATGAGCATCACATAGTAATCTAGGCTAATAACCGAATAAGAACTCACAATGTTTTCAAAAGCAGATATCATGGTTAGTAGAGGCGGTCTTTGACCGGCGAGAGGGGTGCTCACGATGTGACCTTCCTAATCGTACCCAAGTTCGAGCCAACTTTGGTGATGACAGACACGTGGCCTTTGGCACCGAGTTAGGGTTTCCTAAATTTCCCATTTTAAAAATATTTAGGTGGCGACTCATTATCCGGCAAAGCGATCCATGTTTGGCACTTCTTTCAAAAATCATTTTTCTTCAAAACGATTTGCGAGTTGGACTCTTTGGTTCAGATGAACCGCAACAAAATCGAGTCCGAATCGCTGAGGTCCTCATGGCGTTGTTACACTCGCCGAAGCGAGGCCGAGGTAACAACGGAACGAACAAGCAAGAAGCACTGACGAGGGTCGACAGTAAGGATATCGTGTTCCGAGTCCCAATTCACAAAGTCCTGGAACAAATTCGGAACCAGCCCTATTTTAGAGTACTAGCAAGGGCAACAGGGGAATTCATGGGGAGGAACGTCGGCTGGCGCTGTGCCTACCACAATGAAGAGGAGCACACAACTCAGGGTTGTAGAGCCCTAAAAGCACACTTGGAAGACTTGGTAAGGCAAGGCCAGCTGAGAGATCTGGTCGACGAGGCCAGAACAAGAGAAGAACAGGCAAGATTGCCTCAAGCACCAGCAGCTCCGCCTCCCCCAGTATAGCAACCTCAGGGAGGAGGACCTTAGGGTAGTCAATGTGATTCACTCAAAGGTCAACAAGAACGAAATCAGAGGGGAGACCCAGAAGGTAAAGCACCTACAACATGTCTATCAAGTCAGGGAGAAAAGACATCGGGCAGAAGAATGCCAGGGACCGATAATAGCCTTTACTGAAGCCGACCTAGAGATGGTCCAGCATCCGCATAATGATGCCTTGGTAGTATCCCTCCAAGTTGGGGAGTGCCAAGTAAAATGCATCCTGATTGACCAAGGCAGCTCTTGTGACATCATGTACGTTCGATGTTACAAAGAGCTCGACCTTCACCCAGATGATATGGAACAATCCAATGGCCCAATGGTTGGGTTCAATGGAACGCCGACATGGCCAGTGGGAGCAGTAAACTTGGAGGTGCAGGCTGGCACCAGGAAGATCAAGACAGAATTCACCATCATTGACACACCCTCCTCTTACAATATCATCTTGGGAAGGCCATAGTTGCATGCAATAGGGGCAATTCCCTCAACATTGTATCAACTATTGCGATTCCCAATAGAACATGGGATAGAAGAAGTCAGGGGTGATCAGTTGCAGGCGAAGAATTGCTCCATGGCAGCAATGAAGTCTACCTGCAGCATACGAGAGCCAGAAAATGTAGAAATTGAAGATGAGGACGTGGAAGTCCTAGAAGACGTCAGCAAGGAGCCAGTTGAGAAGAGCGAAGAGGCACTGAAGAAAATCCTCGTCCAGGATGGGGATGAAGAACGCTACTTTCTTCTCGGATCGGGCTTAGCTGAAGAAGAAGAAAAAGAGTTGGAAACTTTTTTAAGGGCCAATATTGAGGTGTTTGCTTGGACACCTTACGAAATGCCTGGCACTGATCCCAAGGTCACTTGCCACAAACTGAATGTTGACAGGTCGGCCAAACCTGTAATTCAACGAGCCAGAAGACCGACATTGACGCACGTCGAAGCGGTAGAAGAAGAAGTAGACAGACTTCTGGAGGCTAGGGTCATTAGAGAAGTTCACTACCCGACATGGCTATCCAATACAGTGGTGGTAAAGAAGAAGAATGGTAAATGGAGGGTCTGCGTAGACTTTACCAGTTTAAACAAGGCCTGTCCCAAAGATAGCTTCCCTCTACCCAAGATTGACCAGCTAGTAGATGTCACTTCGGGCCATGGAAGGATGAGCTTCCTGGATGCCTACAGGAGGTATCACCAGATAGCCATAGACCCTGCGGACAAAGAGAAGACTACATTTATCACTCCCAAAGGGCTATACTACTACAGAGTGATGCTCTTTGGGTTAAAAAACACAGGAGCCACTTACCAAAGATTGGTAACCAAGATGTTCAAGCACCTAATTGGCCGAACAGTTGAAGTCTACATCGACGACATGGTCGTTAAAACCAAACAGCCTGAAGGTCATTTCGTCGATCTAAAAGCAATCTTTAAAATCTTAAAAACATATCGGCTCCGACTCAATGCATCGAAGTGCGCATTTGGAGTTGGATCTGGTAAGTTTTTAGGATACTTGGTGACTAGGAGGGGCATTGAGGCCAGCCCAGATCAGATCAAGGCCATCCTAGAGTTGAAGAGCCCGACGTCGGCAAAACAGTCTGAGATGTTGATCGGAAGGGCCGCACTAACAGGTTCATAAGCAGAAGCTTAGACAAGTGCAAACCTTTCTTCAAATTAGTGAAGAAAGCCACAGACTTTCTTTGGACAGAGGAGTGCGAAGAAGCATTAGCCGATCTGAGGAAGTACCTGACCACAGCTTCAGTTCTTTCGAATCCAGAACCTGTGGAGGAGCTGTTCCTGTACTTGGTAGTTTCAGAACATGCGATAAGTGCAGTACTAATCCGAGAAGAAAAAGGGGAGCGAAGGGCTGTTTACTATGTAAGCAAAACCCTAACCGACGCATAAACGATGTATCTACCCTTAGAGAAATTGGCACTGGCTCTAGTAATGGCTTAAAAGAAGTTGAACCATTACTTCCAGGCCCATAAAATAGTGGTACTGACAGAACATCCATTGAAGTCCCTATTACAACAGGGAGACTTAACAGGAAGAATAGCCAGATGGGCAGTCGCCCTAGGCCAGTATGATCTGGAGTACAGGCCCAGAACTGCAATCAAAGGCCAGGTTTTGGCCGACTTCGTAGCCGAGTTCACACCAGAATCCATCAAACATCGGGCTCCGTTGAGCCAGGATAAGCGATGTTTGAACAAGCAAGAAGAAGCCCAGCCAAAGACAAAAGAAGAAAGAAAAGAAGAGAAACTCAGACCCTGCAGCATTTACATCGGTGACTCCTTTCAACTGTTCGTTGATGGAAGTTCAAACTGACAGGAAGTGGGGGCAGGAGTAGTACTGATATCTCCAGAAGGAGAGATATTGGAACAGTCCATTCGATTGGGGTTCAAAGCCTCAAACAATAAGGCAGAATATGAAGCATTGATTGCAGGACTAAAGCTGGCAGTAGCAGTACAAGCAGATGAGGTAATAGTTTTTTGTGATTCTCAATTGATAGTTAACCAGACAACGGGCGAGTTGGCAACCCAAAATGAAAGAATGTCGGCTTACGCAAAGGAGGTCATTAGGCTAGCTGCCTTATTCCATAACTGCAAACTGCTTCAAGCTAGCCGAGATGATAACAACCATGCCGATGCATTGGCCAACCTAGCTAGTGCAATATAACCAGGAAAAGCAAGGACAATAATGATTGAATACTTGTCAGGCCCGAGCATTGAACCAGTAACCACAGAGCGTGAATCAATATGCGTAGACATGGGACCAAGTTAGATGGATGCAATTGTTGCGTTCCTAAAAGAAGGAAAGCTGCCAGATGACCGAAAGGAGGCACACAGGATCAGATTGAAGTCGGCAAGATTCAGTCTGACAGCAGAAGGACATCTCTACAGAAGGTCCTTCACTGGACCCCTTTTAAGGTGCATACACCCTCTGCAGGTTGAAGATTTTCTATATGAAATTCATGAAGGCATTTGTGGAAGCCACGCTGGGGGTAGATCGCTAGCTCACAGGGCCATTACCCAGGGATATTGGTGGCCCTACATGCAAAAAGATGCAGAAGCCTACGTGAAGAAGTGTGAACAATGCCAAAGGTTTGCACCTTTGATACACCAGCTAGCTGCTGACCTAAACCTCAGATTCAATCCTTGGCCGTTTGCCCAATGGGGGATGGATCTCATTGGGCAATTGCCCCAAGCAACTGGGCAAAGGAAGTACCTACTGGTAGCAACAGATTACTTCACAAAGTGGATAGAAGCAGAACCTCTTGCCAAGATCCGAGTTGTGGATGTCAAGAACTTCATATGGAGAAACATCATCACCAGATTTGGGATTCCAAGAGCAATTGTTGCAGACAATGGAACTCAATTTGATAAAGAATCGATCAAGAACTTCTGTGCAAAGTTCAAGATCAAGAACTATTTTTCAACCCCAAGCTTTCCACAAAGCAATGGACAAGCAGAAGCATCCAACAAAGTAATTCTGGATGGGATAAAGAATAGGCTGCAGGCAGCAAAAAGGAAGTGGGTAGACGAATTGCCCAATGTACTCTGGGCATATCGGACTACGCCGAGAAGATCAACAGGGGAATCACCCTTTGCCATGGCTTATGGCACAGAAGCAGTCATTCCATTGGAGGTCGGCATCCCAGGGATCAGAACCCAGGGAGTTGAGAACGGGACTAATGATGTACTCTTAGCCCGAGATCTAGATCTTCTAGAAGAAAGAATAGAGAAAGCTGCAATACAGCTTGCAGCATACCAACAACAGCTTGCCAGAGCTTATAACAAGAAGGTTAATCCAAGGGAATTTCAAGTCGGCGACCTAGTCTTAAGAAAAGTCGTCGACAACAAGAAGGATCCCAGGGAGGGCAAGCTTGGCCCAAACTGGGAAGGACCCTACAGAATCACTTCGGTATTGGGCAATGGGGCATATCGGCTTGAAGCTAATGAGAGCAAAGCATTGCCAAGACCCTGGAACACTTGTAATTCAAAATTTTTCTATCATTAGATGTTACTTGTTTTTTACCGACAACATCAATAAAATTTTATCAGAATTCTTCAACACTTATGACTAATAAAGATGCATAATGTGGTTTCTGGAATACATGAATAATGAGAACCCAAGTGAAACTCAGGTTCACATTAGGGGGCAGAGAGTTATAAATGTTGTTTAACACTTGTTGAAATTTGTAGCAATTTACAAGTTGAAGTTAAACCGAGATCAATGTTTAACACTTGTTGAAATTTGTAGCAATCTACAAGTTAAAGTTAAACTGAGATCATTGTTTGACACTTGTTGAAATTTGTAGCAATTTACAAGTTGAAGTTAAACTGAGATCATTGTTTGACACTTGTTGAAATTTGTAGCAATTTACAAGTTGAAGTTAAACCGATCATTGTTTAACACTTGTTGAAATTTGTAGCAATTTACAAGTTGAAGTTAAATCAAGATCATTGTTTAAACACTTGTTGAAATTTGTGGCAATTTGCAAGTTGAAGTTAAACCAAGATCATTGTTAGCCGAGGTATGTCACCCTGAGAAGGTTGCAAAAACAAGGAAGAGTATATTGAAGACATGCAGAACATTCTAAGTATAGAATCATACAAAAGCAATAAAGAGAAGATAAAAATTCAAGCATTCAGGGAAAACAGATGCATTTGTATACAAAAGAGGGCACATCGGCCATATAAAAAACTTACATTGTTTCAAAAAAAAAAAAAACAAAGTACAAGAAGGGAAAGAAAAGACATGAAAATTAAGGTTCCTCAACATCAGCAGCAACTTGGGTTAAGACCTCGGAAGACTATTGAGAAGCAACATCGGCCACCTTTTTCGCCACGAGCTCAGCGTCAATTTCTGCAAGAGTTTCATCTACACTCTTGTCGGCAAGAGGAACGACAGCCGATGTCTTCTCAGCCACAGCATCTTTAAGAGCCTCTTCACCATCCTCATCTTGAGTCAAGTCTAAGACTTGCTCATTTTGTGGAGAAGCCTGGGTCCCAACAACATCTTTTGATTTCCTTACCAAAACTTCCTCCTCGGCCTCATCTTGTAATCGATTCAAGTATCAGAATGACTAGGAGGTGGAGTTGGAGGAAATGGCAAGGGAAAGGCATCAGTGTTCCTTAGGGCGGAGTCCTCAGGGACATCTAGTTTTTTGAGCAAAGTCATCCAACCAAGGAAGAAACCCTTGTTGCATGCTTGCTTGACTTGCTTTTCGTAGGCCTCTGTAACATCGGCCATGCCCTGAGCATACGCCTTTTCGTCGGCATCCTTAATTTCGGCCTCTTTAGTGGCCAAGGCATCTTGAAGCTCCTTCTGGGCCTGGGGCACTTTGTCCTCGGCCTCTTTTAGCTGGGCTTGAAGAACTTTGTTTATTGCCTCAGCGGCACCGACTTTTTCCTCGGCATTGTCCTTCTCTTTGATGGTGACCTCGGCCTGGTCCTCCAGCATCTTCATCTTTGACTGCAGGCTCTTATTGGTTTTCTGAAGTGTGGAAACCTCCCTCATCTTCTCGGCAAGCTTTTCACGATTCTCAAAAGATTGCATTGAGAAAGAATGGGCATGCTGGATGGCCTGAAAGGAAACAGAAGTATCAAAAAATATTCTAAGTGTGAAATGAAGAGAAAGAAAGAAAAAGTACTAAGCAAAAACACTTACCTGAACAGAACGTTGGAGCATCAGGGCGTAATTCTCGTACTCACTGAACTCGGTGTTTCGCTCCAGATCGCCTGGAAGATGCAGTGCAGTACTGAGTGCCACGCCGACATTGATGTCGTCGGCACTGTCACTAGCCATAACAGGCTTATCTTCCAAAGTGATTTCGGGGGCATCGGGTTTTTTAGACCCTGAGATCGTTCTAGAGGATGACCTCAGCCTTTTGGACTTGGTGGATTCGGAGGGAAGGGTTTCAGCGGACCTCTTCGCAGGGACAGAGGTAGTCTTTTCACTTGGAGCCAGTTTGGAAATTGGTAAGGTAACCTCAGAATCAACCTGAGTTACCTTTGCCTTGGGTTGGGCCTTTTTGATTCATTTTTGTTTTGGTGGAAGCTGGGTTCGTGTTGGTTGTGCCTCAACATCAGAAGGTATGCTGGCCAAGAGGTCTTTTGCAACTGGTTTTGGGCGACCCATCTCGGCAGAAGAAGTTGTTCGGCGTCGACGGCGGCGTTGGGATATTGGAATCAAGTATGGAGTCGAGGTTGATGGATGATCAGCTGGATCAGATGTTGATCGTTGATCTGCTCGAGATGTGGACACAATCTGTGGAGTTGTGGCAGAAGGTGGAGAAAGGCTTTTCTTCTTCTTTTCTTAGGGACGTCGGGGAGAGCTGATTTGTACATCGGGATAAAATTGAGAAGCAGGGGCGCCTTCCGTTTATGGACTGGCAGGTCTAAGAGTTTCTTCAAATCCTTGCTGGGAATGAAGGATTGGCGAAAGTTCTTTGGTGGCTGAGGGAGAACTGCAAGGGAAAACAGACATTAGAAACAGGTAAAGTATTAAGGACTTGAAAAGAAATAACCAAGTATTAACGCTGGGCTCTTATCCTTGCCCTTTAAAATTGATCAAGGAAGAGGGCAGAGATGGAGGACCTCGTTTGGAGCAAACTCCCAATTTCCTGAGATAATGAAGTAATCGTCTCCAGCCCCCTTGTTGGAGTCTGGGAGATCAGCTACGATTTTGAACTCTGTGGACCTCGGCTTAAGGTAATAAATGTAGCCTTTTTCTTTCAAGTTAAGGATGCACTTGGTATAGTAGTATTGGATATCGACTAAGGTGATCCTAGCGTTTTCCTGTTTAGCTAAGGCTATGATACCATTGATCACTCGATAAGAATTAATGGCAAGTTGCATGGGGTTCAACTTATAATAATGGAGAATCTCGCGAAAAAGGATGGTGAGTGGAAGCCGAAGTCCACACTCAATAAAGGAAACTACAGGAAAGGGCATGGAATCGTCAATAGGCATGATGGAGTCATCATCCCCAGCCAACCTTAGATGGACGTCGGCTGGGATTTCAAACTCCTGTCTAAAGTATTCTAGTTTGGATGGGGTGTTCACCCTATGTTTCCATATACCCATAATATCGGCTTAATCAAAGAGGTTGAGTTTCAGAAGATGTTTTGAAAAGGTTATTGGGACCTCGGCAAACGCTTAGGTAAGTGCAGGTTTCAGTTTTTTCCTAAATTTTGGGTTCTACAGAAAAATCCCAAACCTAAGTCTATGGAAACAAAGATTGAAAGCACAAATTTGGAAAAGACAAAAAAAAAAAAAAAAAAAAAAAACAAGAACGAGTTTCAGAATCAAGAACAAAGGTGGGCTATCAAGAGCATTGAAAGTACAAGGGGTACAAGGTCAAAGATAGTGGGAAAAATGCAAGAAAGAGGTGAACAGTATACATTCAAAATATGGGCAAGAATAAAGCTATTGAATAAATGCATTTAGATATATGACTCACAAAATCAAATGTTGAACAGAGCAGTAATGGCAACGAAATGATGGAAAGCATCAAGAAATTGAAAAACAAGAGGAACAATGGCTTACCAGAAAATGTGAAGCCGGTGAGAGGATCGCTGAAGTCAAGCGACGGTTACAGAAGTAATAGAGTGGCGAGAGCTTCACTAGAATGAAGGGATGCAGGCAGTTGCAGAGCTCAAAGCTGGAACAATGGCGGATTCAACAGGAAAGGTAAGAGAGAGAAAGAACTCGATAGTGCAAAGTGAAGAGACGAAAAAGAGGGAAAAGTTTTGATAAAACTCGAAATGGCGGCCAAAGAAATCATTAATGAAAACCTAGAAGATCGTATACGTCAGACGGCGCACACAGACGCAAGACGGCTTTACAGGCGCGTCACAGGCACGATCCCGTAAGGATGGAACACGTGGATGAAACAGTTGAATAAGTGATGCGTGACAGCTCATATGTTAGAGAGAACTCTTGGAGTCCTTAGTTTTAATAGAGGCATGTCGGCCTGAAATAAATGATCTCGGAAGAAGAAATTTTAAGCCGATGTACTAGCAGGAAGTATCGATATAGGTTCCTTCACCTCAAAATGCCGAGGTAATAGAACCTAGGGGGCAGTTGTGGGATATATTTTCTGAGTACCAACACGTGGCAAGGTGACGCCGACGTGTCAGCCGAGGTGCCACGTGTCCCGTTCTTAACGCCGAGGTTATCTCGGCGAGGCCGAGGTTACCTCCGAAGATATCGGAATCCGAGATGAGCAGATAAGGGACAAGAGTCCTAGAATGAAGAAAGACTTCAAGATGGATAAAGATAGTATTCTTAGAAAGTCTATCCTTATCTCTTGTAGAGTCCAAAGTAAGCACTGAATGGGAGTCCATAGAAGTCAGGCTTCTAGTGGGACTAGGATTGAGTAAACTATAAAAGAGAGGCACCCCCGTAGGTCTAAGGTATGCAATTTTATGCTTTGAGCAGTGAACTTAGCACTTGATTATCTTTGAGAGATATACTGACTTGATCGTAGGAGTGCCCCTGGGTGGACGAACCACTGCCGGAATCTTCTCTTTCTGTTGCAGGTTAGCCAGGTGTCATCTATTCTGCCAATTCTCTCCAGCTGATCACTGAGTTGGCAGTGTGAACGGAAAATTACTCACACAGAAAGGACATAAGCCAAATTTGAGATATTTGAGGGTTTGGGATTGTCTAGCTTTTGTTAGACTTGTGAACCCTAAAAGACCTAAATTAGGTGTGAAAGCTGCTGCTTGTGTTTTTCTTAGATATGTAACAAATAGTACAGCCTATAGATTTTTTGATATTGAAAATAAAATAATTTTTGAATCAGGTGATGCAATTTTTCATGAAGAAAAATTTCCTTTTAAATCTAAAAATGGCGGGGGTCAAAATTATCAAGAAAATATTTTATCTTAAACCGGTTCCTTTACTTAACTTTTACAAAAGCAAGATACTGTAGTTTTTGAACCTAGAAGGAGTAAAATAGCCAGATTAAAAAAAGATTTTGGCCCTGATTATCATGTTTTTAATGTGGAGGAAACTCCATTAACTTTACAAGAAGCTTTGGCATCTCCTGACTCTATGTTTTGGAACAAGGCTGTAAATGATGAGATGGAATCATTATTATCCAATAAAACTTGGGTATTAGTAGATTTACTACCAGGTTGTAAAACTATTAGCTGTAAATGGGTTTTGAGAAAAAACTTAAATCGGATGGAACTATTAATAAATATAAAGCAAGGCTTGTTGCAAAAGGTTTTAAACAACAAGCATATCTTGACTCTTTGATACATTTTCTCTGGTTACTAGAGTTACATCCATTAGATTATTAATTGCAGTGACTGCAATTCATGATCTAAAAATTCATCAAATGGATGTTAAAACAGTTTTTTTAAAAGGAGACCTGGGTGAAGAAATCTATATGGATCAAACTGAGGATTTTGTGGAACCCGGTCAAGAAAGCAAAGTGTGCAAGTTAGTTAAATCCCTATATGGCTTAAAACAGGCCCCTAAACAGTGGCATGAGAAATTTGATTCCTGCATGATTGAAAATGGCTATAAAACGAATGAATGTGATAAATGCATCTACTATAAATCTAAAGAAAATTCACAAGTTATTATTAGCCTCTATGTGGATGATTTACTTATATTTGGTTCTAATTTGTATATCATCGTGGAAACTAAAAATATGTAGTAGCCATTTTGATATGAAAGATCTTGGTGAGGCTAATTATATTTTGGGAATGAAAGTTACCAAAACTTGTGATGGTATATTTCTTGATCAGTCACATTATGTTGAGAAAATTTTGTGAAAATATAATTTTTATAAGTGTAAGTATGTTCTTACTCCTTTTGATCCTCATGTGCGTTTATTTTCTATTGAAAATGATAAGGATGTAATTAATCAAAAGGAATATGCTAGTATGATTGGTAACTTGCGTTATGCGACTGGCTGTACTAGACCTGACATTGCCTATGCAGTTGGAGTACTTAGCAGGTTTACTAGCAAGCCTGGTAGTGATCACTGGCTAGCCATTGAGCGGATTATGAAATATTTATCTAGTACTATAAAATATGGCTTGTTTTATAATAAGTATCCTTCAGTACTTGAAGGTTACAGTGATGCCAATTGGAATACCTTGTCAAGTGATTCATTATCAACCACTGGTTACTTATTTACCTTGGGAGGTGGTGCTATAAGTTGGAAATCGAAAAAACAAACCATTATTGCTAATTCAACAATGGAGGTTGAACTTATTACTTTAGCTACAGCTAGTGAAGAAGCAAATTGGTTAAGAGATTTGTTAAATGAAATCTCTTGTTGGGAAAAACTGATTTCACCTATATTGATTCATTGTGATAGCACCGCAGCAATTGGTTGAGTTAATAACCGTTATTATAATGGTAAATCCAAACCTATCAGAAGAAAACACAGTATTGTGTGATCTTATATGAATAATGGCATCATAAATGTGGATTATATTAAATCTGGTGATAATCTTGCTGATCCATTAACTAAGGCCTTAGCAAGAGATAGAGTCTGGAATACATCGAGGGGGATGGGGTTGAAACCCATTGAATATAGCAGGAGCCATGTATGAAGATACTCAACCTAGCGACCAGAGATCCTGTAACTGGGTTCAATGAGAAAAACAATCATATGATGGCCGTGAGAAATGCACTAAATTATTTTTTACCCATCCCTATGATGTAAATGCATTTATCCTGTAACGTTGTAGAGGTCGAGTTATTAAAAAACTCTTAATGAATTTATGTAGCTCTTATTGAGTGGAGTGTCATAGTTACAGGAGCACCCTTGATAGAATTCACCTATGTGAGTGTGGTAATGGGGCTGTTACCTATGAGATTTGGGCTAATTCTCAAACACACTCATAAATCCTGGGATCGCACAAGGCCGTAATGTACTGGCTCTTAAAGTTCATGTGAACACCTGGAATATTATGTGTGTGCAATAATTATTTATTTCTTACAAATATAGTTCATCACGAGCATACTATTGGCTCTGGAGTAGATATTATTATTTCACTAATGGAGGTTCAATGCAGAGCACACCTACCATGATGCATAATATCCTTATTTGCCTAATAATCTTAGTTTTTGTTACCTATAATATTAAAATAGGTGGGAGAATGTTAGTAGATATTTTAATATTATAATGTGTTATTGGTTTGATTTTCTTTTCTTTCCCTCCAAGTTTTATTCTTTGCCTCAAGCCAAGTCTTCATTCTTATCTACCAAGACTCCAAGAAAATTTCCTACCAAGTTTCCTCACCTCCAAGGAAATTTCCCACCAATTTCCTCTCCTATACTTTTCCTGCAAGTTAACCTCTTTTTGGTGACCAAGCTTTCCTCTCCTATAAATTGAGCCTTTCACCTCTCTTGTTGGTAGCTCAAAAATATATATATATATAGAAGAAGTGTTTATTGTTTTATTATGTTTGTGTGAGATTATCAGGCAAGTAAAAAAAGGGTCTATGTGATAAAGCTTTGGGTTCAACCAATTGTGTAGTATTGGTTAATCATACAACTTAGTCGGGCTATTGTATCTGGGAGGGACAAATCAAGGTTTTTTCTGCTGCACTGGTGTGAGCTTTTGCCTAACCGTAAAGGACTTCAATCTCCTTGAAGAGAGCAAATTTTTCATGCCTCAGCCCTTACAATAGTTATTGTAATTTTTATTATTTGTATTTTCTAGTGTTTTATTTATAATTATCACCAACAAGTTTAAATCATGAATAGGATGCAACCCTCTGCCCTCGCTCTATCGCCGGGGTCACTAATTTCCCTTCCGGTAGCTCATCCCCTTCTTGTTGAAAGAAGCTCTGAAACAGAACTATGATTCACACCATGGAGAGAACACTTGATAAACAATTTTTAATATAGATTTAAAGTTTAAACCTATTATTCAAGTCAAATTAAACAATGTTTCCCAAGATCAACTCTCAATAAGATAATATATTGTTTAAAATATTATCTGCAATTACAGTTAGCAAAATGGAAATTTTATACACATATTTTTTCTTTTTATTTATTTATTACTGTTGATATTAGAAACATTTTTATTACCAATAACTAATTAAATTGGGAACAGAACAATAAAATTCATAAAATCAATTATGTTCCTTCTTGTTAGAAATATATAGAAGAAACCAGTTTATCTGCATTTTCATGCAACAACCCAAAGTATTTCGAATTTCTTCTTAGTCATTCATTTTGTATCTCACTTTCCTTCCTTGAATTCAATAATCCCCAATATTGAGGATACCACGTCCGGATGGATTTTTAATTTGAACCTTAATTTTTTTAATCAAATAATAAATTATATATATTATTAGATTATTCGGTCAATTTTAAAGTTATATCATCCCAAAGAAATTTGACCGTAGAATATAGTTGAACCACCACAAGGATGTAATCAGAAAACAACTATGACTATAACAAATTGAAGATTATTCATATAGTACACAAAATTAGTAGCATTTTCATGACTTTTCGTTATTCATGCTCTCTCCTCTCTTTTATCATTTGGTGGCTAACAGTTTACGTTACATGGGCTCTTCTAGTTCACCATTATACTTGTGTTGATCAGTGTACCCTGTATTTACCATACATGAAAACACTGTGTAAGAAATTTGTACGAAACATGTACCTAATTTCTTGAAGTTGAATCCCTCTAATTTTATTTGATATTTGAAAAAGATGCTGACATTGATAGTAAAGCAAGTCTCTGTATTCATACCAACTATTAGATGCATATGCCAATACCTTAATATTTAAACTTAAAAAGATAAGACATTTGAACCGGTATTCGCACCCCATATCCATTCCTGAATTCATATAACATAACTAGCGCTGAAACCCATTTACAGTAAATCCACCATCAACGCAAATGACCTGACCGGTGATATATGAAGCAGCAGGGAAGCAAAGGAATGCTACTAGTGATGAAACCTCATTAGCCTCTCCAGGTCGGCCGATAGGAGTTCGAGATACTACGCCATTTGTCCATTCCAAATCAAGAGGATTTTGCTGTAAAGAAGAGGATTTTTAACTAATGTGAGAAAGGAGGAACCAAAAAAAAAATCTCAATTAATAAAGAGTTATCGAAATATGTATCCCGTGCAAGCGAGGAATATGTAAAAATAGTACAGTTATTTTCACTTGCAAGCTTATTTGTTTGGTTATGGTTTAAAAAACAGCTTATTGACTGACGATGCAATTTGTCTACTATTTTTACATATTTCTCACTTGCAAGAAAAGTTGATCGTTAATACTTAGAAAAGCAAGCTTATTTGTTTGGTTGTAGTTTGAAAGTAAACTATTGACTAAAAAATAAATTTTGCTAAAAAAATCTGTAACTTATGAGCATTATTATTTAAGTTCAAAAGTTAAACCCACTTTTGAGTAGGACTGCAAACGAACCAAACCAAGTCGAGCCGAGCTTTGTTGAGCTGGAGCTCGGCTCGTTTACTTATCGAGCTCGTTTTTTGAGCTCGAGCTTGGCTCGATAAGAAACTAGGCTCGAGTTCAACGTGGCTCATTAACATTAATAAAACTGGAGCTCGGCTCGACTCGACTTGATAAATTTTTTTTTAATATTATTTAAATAAAGAATATTATTTAATATATAAATAATATATTTATTATATAATTTAAATATAGCTTGATGAGCCAAGCTCGTGCGAGCTCGAGCTCGGCTCGTTTACTAAACAAGCTGAGCCGAGCTTGTTCATGAATAGTTCGGTTTATTTGCAGCCCTACTTTTGAAACTCAATGATGTGGTACTCTATTAAAATATCTAAGTCAATTTGGTCTCTCATTTATTTTCTAATCATCAATCAATCATTTTATTGACATATTATTAATTCTAAAAAATAGATTTGTAAAACGGACTTGTATAATTTTTTTCTTTAACTTACTTAGCAAACCCATTGGAAAAGTCATAAGAGCCCATCTAAAATGGGGAGAATAGACTTTGAAATTATATGATTAGGAAAAGTAGATGAAGATTTGTACCTGCATAGCATCAACAAGGGAGGTTTTAATGAGGCCCGGCGCTATTGTGTTAACTCGAATGTTGTCCTTTGCCCACTCGCAAGCCAAGTTTTTTGTGAGTTGATTCATTGCTCCTACAAAAAAACAAAATAAATGAAACAATAAAAGAAAAAAAAAAAGAGGTGCAATACATTATGCTCTTCGAAATGTGTTTGCTTTTATGTCTCAAAGTTGGCAACAAATTCACTATCCAAATATCTTTTGTTCCCTATCTCACTGCAAAAAATTAAGTTTTTAGAGATCAAAATTTAGGGATAAAATTATTTTTTGGAGACCAAATAATTTTGTTGCGAAAAGTGTCATCGTTATATTTTTAGCAACAAAAATTGGACATTAGCGATAAATTATTATCCTTTTAGGACTAAAGTTTTTATCTCAAAAAATAAACTATTTTGAAACCAAATTATTTTGTCCCTAAAAATCTATTTATTAGTGACAATTTCAAAATTTTGTCGCTAAATGCCTTATTTTTGGAATTTTCCTTATAAAAGGGTGTTATATGCCTAGGAATTGATTGAAGAAAACAGATTTGTTAATATCTTATCGTCAGCGCCTCTCCTGTGTTAAGACAATGTCGACTGTCAAGTTTGGGGAACTAACTTTGCAAGCTCTGGCTCTTTTTCTGTGTTTATCCTTTACTCCTACAACAGCTCCCTTCTTGGCCCTCATCTCAGCATCAGCAAGTTTGTTTGGAATGAGGCATTACCCCCCCAAAGTTCTCTTTTCTGGTTGGCTTGCCTAGAAAAACAAAATTAAAATAGCAGAGTATTTGCATAGACTTGGCATATTAGGCAGCAGTGTTTCCTCCCTCTGCCCTTTTTGCAGCTTCGAAGTTGAATCTGCAGTTCATGTCGTACTTCATTGCCATTTCTCCTGGTTCATCTGGTCTTCTGTGCTCCAGGACTGAGGGTTTCATTGGTGCATTCAAGAATCAGTGGAAGGACTTTTCAACTGGTGGTTGGGTGGAAAATTTAAGGGCCTTCAAAAGAAAATCTGGAGAGCTATTCCCCTAGTGGTTCTTTGGAAACATCGTAATGAGTGTGTCTTCTCTTCGACCCAACCTAACTCCTCTGGTTTGAGTGAGCTCATCAAAATCAGAACAGCTCTTTGGCTCAAAGCATCTCTAAAGGATTTTCCATTCTTAGTTGATGACTTTATGTTGTAGTGGAGTCAAATCAGAGGAATTTAATGGAGATGGTCATTTGTTTGGCTGGAATGCAAAGTAGTGGTAATCAACTCATTTTGATTGTTTTGGCTGTCGTTTGTTGTGTTCACAAGCACATAGCTAGGATGCAAAGTGGTGGTAATCAGCTTATTTTGATTGTTATGGCTACTATGTATAATCTGGTTGTTCAAGGTTTGGGTAAAATCTGGTTGCTAAAGGCTTGATGAGCATTAATCTGCTTGCTGTTTAGAATATTGTTTTTTCTCTGCAATGGCTGCATCTACATTGTTTTTGTTCACTGCAGTTTTGCTCAGCTGTTTGTTTTGGCTTCTATTGATGGGTGGATCATTCAACAAGTTGTTTTTGTTTTGCTTTTTGTGTTGGTTTCTCACCAGCTTGGAACTTGGAGCTTGAACTAGCTCCAAGCTCCTCTTTATTAATGTACTCTATCATACTTAGTATGTTTCTCATCACTAAAGATTTATTTTGCCAATTAAAAAAAAAAAAAAAAAAAAAAAAAAAAAAAAAAAAAAAAAACCTTATTTTTGACTTTTCAAGATGACCTTTTAGCGACTATTCTCATGACGATGGAAATTGGTCCCTAAATGTTTTTTACAACAAAATTTTCACTTTTAGAGAGCAAAACATTTAGTCTCTAAAACCCTTATATGTTGTAGTGTCTCAAAATCCCTTTCCATTTTGTTTTTAGGCAAATTATGCAAATAGTTCTTGTAGTTTACACGTGTTATTTTGATCACTCTAATTTCAATTTGCTTGATTTTGACCTTAAATTTTGAATTGTGTATCATTTTGGTCCAATTGAAAAAGAAAGTTAAGAAATTAGACGGAAAATTTGCACGTGGACAACATGTACAGAGTTTTTAAGGGCAAAAAAGTCAATTTGTTCTCACTCTCAATTAACTCAATGATTAATCCATCTAACTCAAAGTGAGTTAACTCACTTTCATTTAACTCAATGATATATATATATCTGTACATAGAAGAGAGAGAGAGAGAGAGAGAGAGAAAGTGAAATAGCATTGATGAAGTCAACCTAATTCAGGATCGAGCACTGAACCCAAACCAACACACCACCGGCGCAAAACGTAACCTCACAATGCCGGGAAAACTAGCAAGGCAGCCATAAATCGGAACTAAAACATAGCCCGAGCCGGAGTAGAACCAAACCAAAATCGAAGAAGGGGCAAGGTTACGTTGAAGAAGACAAACTTGCATCGGTCAGTTGCAGGCAAAGCCAAACCCATCCACACTATAAATCAGTTCCAGCTACATAACCAAACCAGTTCAATCTACGATTCCACTCAGAGTCGGACGAACGCCACTCTCAATATAGAAGCAGAAGGTGCACTCCATACTCAAACACAACCACAAGACTGTCGTAGACTCACCATAAATCGCAATTCACGCAACTCCTGTAGCTAAACCCAAGTTTCAGTATACTTACATTGCTGTACACTTCCACCATGACATCCAAACTTGACATCATCTGCAAGCAACCACCGTTACGCCGACAGAACCGAACCAGGCAGTACACTTCCACCAGCTATGACAACGGACAAACCAAAACATTACATACATTCATTCACTCAAACAAATGAAAGGCAGTTAAAGGCAGTAGAACGGTAGACCACGGTGGTCGGTGGCTCTTCTGAAGGTGAAACCATCGACGAGCAAAGGGTGAGATGGCTCCGGAAGTGTCAATGGGAGCCAGCGCTAGTGACAGAGAGTAGAGAGAGACAATCGAAGAAAGTGTGAGAGAAAAAGGAAGAGGAGTGGTGGAGGTGGTGGTGCTAGACCTTGCGAGGTTCTTTCACCTGCCATTGTCGCCATGGAATAAAGCTTCGGTGCTCGGTCTTGACTTCTTCAAGGCAATGGTGCTATTACGGTTTTAAGAGAGAGAGAGAGAGAAAGAGATAGAGAGGCGGAGAGAGAAACGTAGGAAGAAGTTGAAAGGGAAATGGAAAGCAAAATGTCTATTGTACCCAAACCAATCACATGTCATTCACATGCAAATTTTCCGTCCAATTTCTTAACTTCCATTTTCAATTGGACCAAAATGATACAAACTTCAAAATTTAAGGTCAAAATCGAGCAAATTGAAATTAGAGGGACCAAAATGACACATGTAAACTATAGGGACTATTTGCATAATTTGCCCCTTTTGTTTTTGAGCAAATTATACCGGTAGTCCCTATATTTTATTTCTTGTGTCATTTTGATCCTTACACCTTCAATTGGCTCAATTTTGATCCTTAATTTAAGATTTTGTATCGATTAGGTCAAATTGATAATACCGTTAGTATTTTTTAAGAAAAATTATCACTAAATTAGTTGAGCTTAACTCACTGAATTGAGTAAATTTATAATTTTACCCATAAAAATATGACAGATGACACTTTTTTCTCATTTTTCATAAAAAAAATTGTTAAGAATTGTAATCAATTGAACCAAAATAAAACACAAAGTCATAAATTTAGAGTCAATCGAGCTAAAAGAAATTATAGAGACTAAAATAACACAATACCCAAAACAACGTGGTTTCAGAGTGTGTTTAAAATAAAATAAAAAAATTACATGATATTTTGATGTTATATATACATATATATATATTTTAAATTGAAGCTTTTTAATCATGTAATTTGCTGACCTTGGTAAAAAGCACAGTAAAATTATTACCTTTAGAAGCTGCATAGATAGAAATTCGTGGCAGACTGATCACACCAGCAACAGAAGAGTTGAACACAATGCTTCCCTTTCTTGATGCCTTCAAGAGGGGATGTGCAAGTTGACAAAGATGATAAGAAGCCTCAAAATTGGTACCCATCACAATGTTGTAATCTTCAATAGTGAATTCTGCTGCTTCTTTTGCTATTACTGTTCCAGCATTATTAACCTAACCCAAAGACCAACCACAAAAAAAATAAAAATTTGTTACATATGTTAACAAATCAAAAAAAGAAACACAGAAAATGAAGCCCTTTTAACTATTTTATGTCAAGAATTTTGATTTGTGTTTGGAAACTTGGATAGTTGAGAATACTAGAAACGAGATTGGGTTTGGGATCTTTTTTTTTTTTTTTTGTATTTATAATCGGGTGTCAAAGTTAACTTGAGCAGACATTGACAAATTTCAAAACAATATATATATATTTTTGATAATCGGGTGTTCGAGCCAGCTTATAAGCACCTCGACTAAATCCTGGGATCCTGAAATAAACAATTGAATAAACTTCCAATGGCTCTAAGGTTTGGAATGTTTGGCTTTTGTGGGTTTTGAACTTGCAGCCTCTTAGATGATAAACCCTATGGTTGCTTTCTCCATCCGCTAAGCCAATGTTAGAAAATAATTATTTTTTCAGGAACTTTAATTTGAAATTAAAGTGAAACCCAACCGCCGATTGAGGTGGGTCTAAGTGGGTTTATATTCTTTCAAGTGAAAAGATTACATATAAAAATAATGACCTGAAACCATTGAATTGTAAATGAGAATTGTCTCATAAAATAAGCATCAATAAAAGTTGAGCTTAGATTTGGACTTAGTCTTGGTTTGGACTGAGCCTAAGTTTGCACTTGTGTATGTACTGGGTTTGGTCTTGGACTTGAACTTCGTCTTGGGCTTGGACTGCACTAAGTTGTGTTAGGCTTAGTTTATGCATATGTTTGAGATTGGGCTTGGATTAGATTGTGACCAACATCCATATATATTTTGTGACCCATTTAGTTGGTTTATTTAAATATCATTATATATATATATATATATTTATTTGTATATATTATGCACATGTGATGTTTAGACTTTTCTAACTCTCTTTTTTTGATGATGGAGTTGATAACCATATTAGTGGCCATAAGTTTTTAATCTTTGTAATTGTAGCCCTAATGGCTAGAGTTGATAGCCTTGATTAATGGCAATTTGATAACCCTATTGATGTTAGCCTTCTTGGCTAAAGCTCTCTCCTACTAGTATAAATAAAGACATTTCCCCTCTAACTTAGTAGATTGTTTTTAGAGAGTTTTTTGTGATGAAAAATGAGATGGTATTTTGAGATAATAACGTTGGAGATGGTTTTTATACCAATGAAAATTTTTCTTATCTTCTTTTTGCTTGCCCATTTTCTAGTTCTTGTTAGAGAGAGAGTGCTATCATTGTCAAATTTGCCGAAACTATTTAGAAAGTCCTTCTGCATGAGTTAGTTTCGACCATCGTATCTTAAGAGACAGATGCCAGCGTACCTCTAACTCCCATCAGGAGGCAGTGAATCAATTTTAAGAAAACTATGGTATCACATAGGTTTTGATTTGCATCTCTTATCTTTTGTTCTTCAAACTTTTAGATATAAACTATTTCTTGTATATTATTTTGTATGTCTATGTGGATCCGTCTTGTAATATGTTTAATGATTTCTATATTTTTAGTTTTGTAGTTTATATTGTATTTCATTCTTTAATTAAAAAAAAATTTTATTTTGTCATTTCTATTTAATTTATCTTATATATTTTTCTAGTATTATTATAAAAAATTACTAACAGCCAAATCCCTTGGAATTTTCACAACAATAAATATAGAAAACAAAAATAAAAAAATAATTAGTTTAATATATTTATTTATTTTCAAAATTTTAATGGGTGGGCAAATAAAACAAATTAACACCATAGAAAAACTAATATCTAGGAAAATCCGGTGGAACGGCCCGTCAAAATTTAAATTTCCTGTTGGTTTTTAGAAGGACAACAACCAAAATATTATATTTATAATTTTTGTTTATTTATTTATTTGAGCATTATTATGAGAAGATAAGTGACTAATATAACATGTGTTACAATAAAAGTTGAAAAATGATGCATTGGCAGATGAAAACCCTACTCTCTCCATTTATTTTTGATACGAGATTCTACAAGTTTATAATCCTTTTAATGGTATCCGATAAATCCCTCAATTACACTGAAATCGAAAAGTTGAAAAAAAATTCAACGGCAGTGTGTGATTGGCTTGAATTGTCAACTAACAAAATCGAAATATTGGGTTCAATGCCAATTTTTATCTTAATCCGAGCAAACCAATTAATCTTCTACTTACAAGGATGTTAAGCTTTCCGGCAAAGATGGAGGAGACATTTTCCATCAGCTTCTCACGTTGGGATCGCGATAACACATCACATACAGATCCTGTAACCTTAAAGCCCTTGCCTTTCCATTTTAGTAAGCATTCATCTAGCTCGGCCTGTTTACGTGCACATGTATGAACAGCTGCGCCAAATTGTGCTAGTTCTTCTACTATGGCATGCCTATACAAAGAAAAGGAAAAGAAAAAGAAAATAAAGTAAATCAATTTTGGAGGTATCCAATCTTATTCAAAGGAAATTTCTCTTGAATACATAAATTTAAGCACATAATTTTATCATATTTGTTTTCAAATAAATAAACATGATTTTGAAAGATAAATGTGATAAAATCAAGCGTTTATGATAGTCAAAGTAATCTTTATTTTATTTTTTTTATATATACATAGATTATCTATACTTAAAAAATTATAAAATAAATTGTTTAGATCATTAAAATAAAATTCGCAATAAACCTTATAGGATTGAAATATTACAGTCCAATTCATTTTCTAGATTGGGGGTTAAGTTTTTTCTTAAAAGAAATCGATGTAAGACAAGTTTACGGCACTTTCAAGAAGTAAATGCAATCCGATAATATATGTATTGAGATATAAAGATGAATAGGATGACAGGAGAAACAAACCACATAAAACTTGGTTTGCTTGAACTCTAATACCATGTTAGAAATACCAAAATAGAAAATTATATAGAAATTTTCTTTTTAAACTCATTTTCTAAACCCGGTAATATGTAAAAGGGATAATTGACTAATGATTAGAGAATACATAAAAGAAAGAGTGCCTTAGATATACTAATCGACTGTCATATCACTAGATAAAAAAAAAACTAGGACTACCCTATGAAAATTTAGTATCAAATTAAAAGAAAAGAAATTTGAAATCGCCAACCCTATGCCGCGAGTACCACCAGTGACCAGGGCAGTCATTCCCTTGACAGACCACCTCTCACCACCGGTGATCTCTGGTTGAGTCATGTTTGTCTGTCTTCTTCTTTCCTACTACTGAATTGCTCTGAAGTTAAAAGTTACTGACATATATAATAGGCCAAACCTAATTCTGTATTTAAAATCGGAACGAAGATAGCGACATGGCGTTCATAAAAGGACAGCCCAGCACAGAAAGATTGTCTCTTGAGTGCGTGGTTGGGCTGATTGAGCCACATAATATATGTGGTCTCGATAATATTGGTGGTCATTGTATCCCAACTTGTCATGTTGCGCTCAAACCTCGGACCTCCGTGGCACAATGTGATTCCACTTAATTAAATATTAAAAAAAGAGAGAGAAAGCGTTATCTTATTATTGTTATTTTCTGGACAATTGTCACATTTAACTTTTAAAGAATAAACTAAGAATAGGACGGCTGATAAAAAAAAGAAGACTGAAATTAGTTTAGGGAAATTACAAATAATAATAATAATAATAATAATAGTTTGACTGTTGTAACAAAAATATATTTTAAATTTTGTCAATTCAATACAAAAAATTAAGATTTTAGAGACCAAAATTTAGGGACAAAATTACTTTTTAAGGATCAAATAATTTTGTTGTGAAAAGTGCCGTTATTATATTTTTAGCAACAAAAATTAGACATTAGTGATGAATTATTATCCTTTTGAAACCAAATTTTTTGTCTAAAAAAAAAAATCATTTTGAGACCAAATTATTTTGTCTTTAAAATTCTATTTATAAGTGACATTTTCCAAATTTCATCGTTAAAAGCCTTATTTTTGACTTTTCGGGGTGATTTTTTAGCGATTATCATTATGACGATTAAAATTGGTGCCTAAATGTCTTTTGCAACAAAATTTTCACTTTTAGAGACCAAATTTTGATTTGTTATCATATAAATCATCTACTTATTTTCATTAACTAAAATGGATAGAAAAAAAATATTTTAGTCATTAAATTCAATAAAAAATTTATATACATCTACATTAATTTCAATAACCAAAAAATTATTTTTCCGTCAGTTTTGCTTTTAAGAAATGCATAAAATGGTTTAAATTAAAAATAAATCAATAGATTACGGTTTAAATTGATAAAATTAAAGATTTAAATTGATTACTGTTTAAATTAACAAGATAAAAATTTATTTTGTTACAAGGGTGAAACTATGATTTTTTTTTTTCAATTAATTTTTAATTTAAACTTCATGCAACGTTGGATTGTTTGGTGCAGTTATTAAGCTGCTTATAACTTCTTCTTTTTTTTAATTTTTAAGAATATGTGTCAGACTATTTTAGTGAATTTTTTCCTTACATCTTATTAAATACAAATAATTTAAATAAATAAACAAAAATTGATTTTCTGAAAACTAGAGAGGTATTTTTATTTTTATCTATCTCATTAGATTTTTTTAGTTTACAATAAGTTATACCAAATAGATCTATGAACATTATTAAACTACTAGTAAAATTATTTATTTTTCTGTATCATTTTTACAAAAAAATAAAATTTTCTAAGCGGATTCCAAATTTGTAATGTATTCCAGATTAAGAAAATATGTTGGAGCAAATTAATAAATCAAATAATATTAATAGAAAGGTACATATAATTCAAATGCTAATGACTGTTTTGGGGTATTATTTAATATTGAAATTTGTGTAAAAAATTACTTGAAAAATAGTGAAAATTAAAAAAAAACTAAAATCAAAAAAAATAAAAAATACATTTTAAAACTAATAAAGAATTGTATAGTTTTCCTTTTTTTTTTGTCTTTTTCGAAGAACCTTATTAGCTACACCTAAATATAATAATCTAGTAAACACCAATGGTAAGAGTCTAGCGAGAAAAAACAAACTAATGATTGGTAAGTTTTTCTCCAACGAAAAATATTTTGTGACCCTAAAAACTGTAGCCTTAATGACCTTAATTTTCTGTTTGGATAAGTTTGTTTTTTTTTTCTTTTTTTTTTTTTACCTGATATGAAAATTAGGGCCATTAGGACCACTAATTTTTGAGCTACCAACCAAAGCCCTTCTCCAACAACAGGAGTAATTACTAGATGTAATAGTAATATTATATAACGGTATTATTATTCAATAAATATTGTTGTAAAAATATAATATTATTAGATAGTAAAAGACACAAATTGATCGCTTAATGCATTTATAATTTTTTATTGATTGATGATACCATATAAAATTATATCACCGTTATCCTAAATATTTTTTCCCATAACACGTTAGGGTTGAATATCACCTACTGTGCTTGATGCATGTTGTTTTGTACTATATGTTGATGTTAAAAAAAATAAAATAAATAAATTTCAAAATAATAATAATCAAAGCTTGTGAAATTGGTGTAAATTGATGTTTACAACGACACCAAATAATTTTTTTAGAGATGAGAAGTGCACCACTAGAAATGATAAATGAAATAGTAATATTTATATCCCCATACGAGGAGATAGAGAAAAAATTAGGAGCCAAACGAGGACGATCTATTCAACAAATTGGTAGTCTGGGGGTGACAGATGATGCTGGGTTTGGTGTAGTGTGTTGAAAATAAGGTTGATAGGCAGCCATGGTAGGTAGCCAATCACCCACTATATTTGACAGTCTCCATTGGTGAAGAAAGATTGGCAGGAAGTAAACAATAGCTGCAGGCTTTCACATTATGATTGTATGCTTTTAAACTGTCTAGGCTATCTATAAATAGCTATTGTATTATGAGAGTTAAATGTGTAGGAGAGAAGTAGAAGAAGAGTGCTCTCTGTATTTGTTTCAGAATTGTTCTAATAAATTGAATTTCTGTTTGGTTCAATTTTAAGCCTCTTCTTGTGAATCACCAACAGTGGTTTGCACCACACTCCCACCAACAGTGGTATCAAAGCCTGAAGGTAGCTTGAATTTGTAGAAATTCTGCAAAATTTTCAAGAACAGAGCGTTGTTTCAAAACTTGCCCAGAAATCGAAGTTGTTGAAATTCATTTTTGATCACACTAGTGTGTAGCTCTCATCAAGATGATCACACTAAAAAAAAGAACGTCGAAAACAGAGCCTGCACGCGCCACTTGACGCCGTTGCCACGCGCTGAAACGCGCACACGCGCCTCCACGCGTCTTCTTCGCCCAGATTGCAGAGTCCAACCCTAAGCACCCGATCCAATCCATTAGCCCAGATCAGGATCCAAAAGCTGACACCATCGCCAACGTTATTGCTGACGTCACTCCGAGCCAAGCCACAAGCCAAGCCACTAAGCCGAGCCGCCAAGCCATTGACCCGAACCGCCAGACCGTTGACTGAGCCGCCGCTAACTGAGCCAAGCCACGTTTGACTGAGCCGTTGACTCAACCGCTGACATCAGCGCACGAAACAATAATCTGGTGTGCCGCGGCTAAGTTGTAGCCACAAATCTGAGCCGTTCAACTTGTTTTGCCTTGAACTGACTCATTCAGAGTCTGTTTCGGGTGATCCAATAGTGCTTTCCAACTATTTGGAGTATTCCGGACAAATCTGTATGGTCAGAATTTGAAAATTCCATTCTGAAAATTTGCAGATTGTTAAAGACAACCAATGGCCAACACAAACAATTTCTTTCAGCCCTAGTTTCCAAAACTCAGCAAGGAGAACTATAAAAATTGGAGTATTCAAATGCAAGTCTTACTAGCCTCACAAGATTTGTGGGAGTTAGTAGATCGAAGATATGACGAGCTAGCTACTCTCGAAGATGAAAGAAATTTAAATGATGCTCAGAAGACGGCATTAAAAGATTCAAGGAGAAGAGATAAAAAGGCCTTGTATCTACTCTATCAAGGCATTGATGAATCAAGTTTTGAGAAGATTTTAGCAGCAACAACCTTTAAAGAGGCATGGAGTATTCTTCGAAATTCACACCGTGGAATTGAGAAGACAATCAGAGTTCGACTACAGGTGTTACGTGGCGAGATGTCAGACATGAATGAGAATGAGTCAATTTCTGAATACTTCAACAGAATATTGACCATTGTTAATCAGATGAGAAGATATGGAGAGAAGATGAAATCTCTTCAAGTGATAGAGAAGATTCTTCGATCACTCAGTTCCAAGTTCGAGCATGTTGTTGTAACAATAGAAGAGTCCAAAGATCTTAGTGCCATGACCACCGATGAGTTGATGGGCACACTTGAGATTCATGAACAAAGGATCAACAAGAAGACTTCCTCAAGTTCTCTAGAGTAAGCTCTTCAATTAAAGCTGCCTTTCAGAGATGACAGAAACGAGCAAGGGGGGACATCACAAAGAAGCCGAGGAAGAGGTCGTAGTTACAATAACCGAAGTTCTGGTTTTCGAGGAAGAGGTGGAAGAAGTCCAGCCATAAGAGGAAGAAGTCAACCACACTTTGCTCCAAGAGGAAGAGCAAGTGGTAGAGGAGGTGGTTACAACAACCGACCAGGTTTTGACAAAAGTAATGTTCAGTGTTACCAGTGCCACAAGTTTGGGCATTACAGCAATGAATGCCGAAGTAGAGCAACAACAGAAGTCGGTGAGCAAGCAAATTTTGCCGAGTAGGAAATAAACAAAGTTAGACCTACAGTCCTGCTTGTTCACCATGGAGACACTGAAAACCAAAATAATGTTTGGTATCTAGATTCGGGAGCCAGTAATCACATGTGTGGTAAAAGAGAGCTGTTCATTGAGCTTGACAAGACTGTACAAGCACAAGTCTCATTTGGTGATTCTTCAAAGACTCCAGTGAAAGGAAGAGGTAATATTCTGATCAAGCTCAAAAATGGAGATCATGATTACATTTCCAATGTTTATTATGTTCCTACCATGAAGAACAACATTTTGAGTATGGGACAACTCCTAGAGAAAGGATACGACATCAGCATAAAAGATTGTCATCTTACCATCAAAGACAATCCTAGTAATTTGATCGCTCGGGTGAGAATGTCCAAGAATCGGATGTTTGCATTGAACATCCAACATGATGCTGCGAAGTGTTTAAATGCCATCATCAAAGACAAAGACTGGCTATGGCATTTGACTTTTGGACATCTCACTTTGGAAGCTTGAAACTGTTGTCAAGCAAGAATATGGTGAAAAGGCTCCCTCATATTGCTCATACTAATGAAGTCTGTGAAAGCTGCATTCTTGGCAAGCATCACAGAACTAGCTTTGCCAAAGAAGTGAAGTGAAGAGCAACAAAGCCACTGGAGCTAGTGCACACTGATGTGTGTGGTCCATTGAAGCCGATGTCAAATGGACAGAATAGATATTTTCTCACCTTCATTGATGATTATAGCCGGAAGACATGGGTGTACTTTCTTAAAAGAAAGTCGGAGGTGTTCAGCATCTTCAAAGAATTCAAAGCTTTTGTAGAAAAGCAAAACGGCTACTACATCAAGACATTGCGATCAGATCAAGGTGGAGAATATACATCAGATGCTTTCAGGAAGTATTGCAAAGAGCAGGGAATCAAGCATCAAACAACACCATCCTATACATACAAATTGAATGGTGTTGCTGAAAGGAAGAATCGCACAATCTTAGATATGGCAAGAAGTATGTTGAAAGAAAAGGGACTGCCCAAGCAATTTTTGGCTGAAGCCGTATCATGTGCTGTGTATCTACTAAATAGATGCCCAACCAGGAGTCTTCATTCTATGACTCCAGAAGATGCTTGGAGTTCACATAAGCCAAGTGTCAACCATCTCAGAATATTTGGGTATGTTGCGTACACCAAGATTCCAGAAGCAAGAAAAACCAAGCTCGATGATAAGGGAGAAAAATGTATCCTTGTCGGATATGGAGATAGAACAATGGGATACAAGTTGTATAATCCCATTACCAGAAAGGTGATCATGAGTCGAGATGTGATATTTGAAGAAGAAGAAGCTTGGAATTGGAATCAAGATGAAGTTGTCAAAGATGCAGAACTCATTCTTGAAGATGAAAGATCAAAAACTCCTGTTGAAATCACAAGAGAAGTTCAAGATGAGCTACAAACTTCTCCACATAGAATTCCTGCACCTAGATCGCCAGTTTCTCACAGAAGTGCTGCATCATCATCATCATCAGCATCATCAGATGATAGTTTTTTCAAACAACCAAGACTAATGAGAAATTTGCAAGAGATATATGAAGCTACAGAAAAAGCATATTTGAATTTGTTCTGCTTACTTGCAGATAGTGATCCACTTACCTTCTCAGAAGCCATCGAAGAAGATAAATGGAAGAAAGCAATGGATGAAGAAATTCATGCCATTGAGAAAAATGACACATGGAAGCTTACCAGTCTACCAGAGGGGCACAAACCCATTGGAGTGAAATGGGTATACAAGACAAAGAGGAATGCACAAGGCGAAGTGCAACGCTATAAGGCAAGGTTAGTAGCAAAAGGTTACAAGCAGAGAGCTGGAATTAACTATGGAGAGGTGTTTGCTCCAGTTGCCCGATTGGAGACTATCAGGCTAATGATTTCTTTGGCTGTCCAGCACAAGTGGCAAATTTATCAACTTGATATGAAATCTGCATTTCTTAATGGTTTCCTTGAAGAAGAAATCTATATTGAACAACCTTCGGGGTATGTTTAGAATAGGCATGAAGACAAAGTGTACAAATTGAAGAAAGCACTTTATGGATTGAAGCAAGCTCCGCGTGCATGGAATACTAGAATTGATCAGTATTTTCATAACAATGGTTTTGAAAAATGTCCATATGAGCACGCCCTATATTTGAAGAAGGAAGCTGATAGAAGCATGTTGCTTGCTTGTCTTTATGTTGATGATCTAATCTTCACCGAAAACAATCCAGCCATGTTCAAAGACTTTAAAAGAAGCATGGTCCAAGAATTTGAAATGACAGATATTGGATTGATGGCTCCTTTTCTCGGCATTGAAGTGGCACAAAGAAAAGATGGAATTTTTATTTCCCAAAGTGGTTATGCTAAGGAAATTCTCAAGAGATATGGAATGGAAAATTGCAATCCAGTGAACACTCTTGTAGACAGTGGAGTGGAGCTCAGAAAAGGTATAAAGGCAGGTGATGTGGATCCAACTTATTTCAAGAGCCTAGTTGGAAGTCTTCGCTATCTTACTTGTACCAGGCCAGACAGACTCTATGGAGTAGGACTGATTAGCAGATATATGGAAACACCAAATCAGTCACACCTTTCTGCAGCAAAGAGGATTCTTCGCTACATCAAAGATACAGTCGATGATGGTTTATTCAATAAATCAACTGATAATTTCAGTCTTGTTGGCTACTTAGATAGCGACTGGGGACGTGACTTTGATGAACAGAAAAGTACTACGGGGTTTACTTTCTTTATGGGAGATACAACCTTCACATGGTCATCCAAGAAGTAAGCCATTGTGATATTATCGACTTGCGAAGCTGAGTATGTTGCAGCTAACTCAGCTGTGTGTCATGCAATATGGTTACGGAACATACTGAAGCATTTGGGATTTCCACAAGAAAAACCCACTAAGATCTATGTTGATAATCGCTCAGCAATTGCATTGGCAAAGAACCCAGTTTATCATGAAAGAAGTAAGCATATTGACACCCGCTACCATTTCATCCGAGATCATGTGAAAAATAAAGAGGTGGAATTATTGCCTTGAAAATCCCAAGATCAGCTTGCAGATATTTTCACAAAGCCATTGAAAAATGATCTATTCAACAGAATGAAGATAATGCTTAGAATGAAGCAACATGGAGAATCAAGCTTAAGGGGGGGTGTTGAAAATAAGCTTGATAGGCAACCATGGTAGGTAGCCAATCACCCACCATATTTGACAGCCTCTATTGTTGAAGAAAGATTACCAGGAAGTAAACAATGGCTGCATGCTTTCACATTATGATTGTATGCTTTTAAACTGTCTAGGCTATCTATAAATAGCTATTGTATTATGAGAGTTAAATGTGTGGGAGAGAAGTAAAAGAAGAGTGCTCTTTGTATTTGTTTCAGAATTGTTCTAATAAATTGAATTTCTATTTGGTTCAATTTTAAGCTTCTTCTTGTGAATCACCAACAGTGGTTTGCACCCTACTCCCACCAACATAGTGAAGGTGGATGGTGCTGATGTTAGGATTGGCTATGGATGATGTTAGGACCCTTTGTTGTTAAATTCCGTGGATCAAAACCAAGGTTGTAACATGTTATAGCTTTCCAGATTTTCCAATTTTGGTCTCCCCGCTCGAGCGGGGAAAGTGACGCTCGAGCGGGGATTGCAAGCTCACAGTATCTCTGCTTCCCCTAAAAAAGTACTGGATGGTGTGATTCACTCGAGCGGACCGCGCGAACACAGATTCTATAAATTCGCGTGTTGGGTTCTTTTCTAGGATTACTTTTCCTAGATCTTATTCAAGAGTCCTAAGGTTTTGTTTGAAGTTTGCTTCTAAGATTTTTGAGAGTTTTTCCTTGATGTTTTGAGAGAGTTCTTCACTCATGATCTAAGATACATACATCAAGGAGGTTGTTACTTTAAAATTCAAGAGAGTTCTCTTCGGTGGATTCCGAAGATTCAAACGTAGAGTTTCAAAAGGTGTTTGATTCTGTACGTAGTCGTTAATTCGACAAGTGAAATTGTAGATTCAACTTCAGGTGGATCAGTTCCGAAACGAAGGCTTGGTGAAAGAGTTACAGAAGATTCGAAGACAAATTGACTGAGTTAGGTATTTTGTGTATTATCTTTGTAATCTTTCTTTCTTCAGTAGTGGATTGATTAGTGGCGGTTCACCTGTGGTTTTTTATTACAATTGAAGGTTCTTCAATTGTCGTTTTTCCACATAAAAATCATTTGTGTCAATTTATTGTTTATTCCGAAAAACAAACAATCTAAATCACTTTCGTAAGTGCTTATTGATTTAGATTGTGTGTTTTGGATTATTAGGATTTGGAATATTTTAATCTTGATCTAATCACGAATCACTTAGGATTTTCAATTGGTATCAGAGCCGGTCACTCTTTGTTTTTTTATCAAAACTATAGGAGTGTGATTTTATGTGACTAGTATTATGGATTCTATTCGTGAAGGTAACTCGACTCAAAGACCTCCTTTACTCAACGGTACAAACTATTCTTATTGGAAAGCTCGTATGAGAGCATTTTTAAAATCCATCAATGAGAAAATTTGGCACTGCGTAATCTATGGGTGGAGTGAACCTATTGTCACCATTGATAGTGTTGATATTCCTAAACCCCTTGATAAATGGGACACAACTAATTACCAAAACTCGAGTTGGAACAGTAAGGCTCTCAATTCCTTGTTTTGCTCCGTCACACCTGAAGAGTTTCGTCGAATCTGCACGTGTGAGGTGGCAAAACAGTTTCACGAAGGTACTACTTCTGTCAAAAGGTTAAAACTTCAACGTCTCACCTCCGCCTTTGAAACCCTTTTTATGTGGGATGATGAGCCGTTTGATGATTTCTATGCAAAACTTAGTGATATCGTTAATTCCTGTTTCACACTTGGTGAAAAAATCCCAGAAGCTAAAGTGGTTGGAAAAATTTTGAGGTCTTTACCCGAGAGGTTCCAATCAAAAGTGACAGCCATTGAGAAGGCTCAGAATGTTGATACCCTCAAGCTTGATCAATTGGTTGAAAACTTGCAGACTTATGAAGCCCACCAGATTTCAAAGAAAAAACAAAAAGACAGTGTGGCTTTCACTAGTGCTCATGAGACTGCAAAAACTCCGAAGACTGAATTTGATTTAGAGTCTGAGATGACGGCTATGTTTACTAAACAGTTTAAAAAAAATTGAAGAAAAAAAAGCCTAATTTCAGAGACCCTATTTCAAAAGACAAGAGTAATGAAAAAACCCAAAACTTTTCCACCAAAATTTGCTCCAAAAATCGAAAAGAAGATTGTAAATGGGCAAGGGGTCAAGTGCTATGAATGTCAAGGGTTTGGCCATATTGCCCTTGAATGTCCGTCGAAAAAGAATCGAAAGAAAGTTTACACTGTGACTTGGGATGATAAAAGCGGATCGGAGCAAGAACCCGAAGAACCTGAATCCGGCGAAGACGGGGATAGTGCTTTCATGGCATTTTGGTCTAATTTTACTCAACCTCTTCCAAAGCCATCGAAATTAGCTCGTGGTCAGAACTTGCATCATGCTCCCACCTTTGATGGGACTAACTACCTGTATTGGGAAATCAAAATGAGGGTTTTTCTGAGAGCTTTTGAACCAGAAAGTTGGCAAGCCATTGAAGAAAATACAGAAAGTGCAGACAATCCGGGCAATTAGAGAGCCCTGATTACTATTCGTGGAGTAATTTCCTATGAAGAACAGCAACGAGTTGTTCACTGCACAAAGGCTAAAGATGCATGGGAAATTCTGAGCCAATTTTATGAAAGAGGAGATTCATCTTCACCATCATCGAGCAACTTCCCTGCCTTGGTTGCTAGATTGGATGAGGTCAAGGAGAATGAAGAGCAAAAAGAGGATGATGAAACATCTGAAGACAATGATGAGATCAATGGCGATGAACTACAACAAGCTTACGAAAAGCTGTACAAGGAATCTCTAAATTTGTCCAAAATCAACAACAAACTCTCTCTTAAGCTCAAAACATGTGAGAGTGAGAATGTCAGGCTAAAAGGAGAACTTGTAGCAGCAAAACAGAATGTCATCCAAATCTCAAGTGATAGGCAAGACTTATGTGCAAAACTTCTATCCTGTGAAACTGAAAGGAATGAACTTCTGAAAGTGTATTCCACATATGAAGAAAAGCTTGAAAGCTTTGAGATGTCACAAGCTACATTGGAAGAGATAGTCTGTTAGAAAGATGAAGAACTTCGTATTGCTAGAGCAACAATCTCCATGTGGAACAAAAGTTCCAAATCTCTAGAAGATATCCTTGGGTCTCAACAAATGGGTTGTGACAAAAATGGGCTAGGCTATGGTGCAACAGCTCACAAGGGACAGTCCTCTACCTCACATAACCTGAAGACTCAAGCAAAGGGAAAGTTGAAGGTAGACCAAGATGATTCCTCTCTTCATCTACCGAAAGTGGGTAAGATCATCAAAAGGGAGGTAAAACCTGTTTTTATTTGTCATCATTGTGGTAGGTATGGCCACATTCGTCTCTATTGCTATGAATTGTTTGGTAAAGTGTCTCAAAAGGGTAGAAATTCTAATACTTTTTGGATTAGGAGACAACCTTATATGTCTAGGCGGAATACCAAGATTCATGAGGGTGTTCACAACGCCAAGACATTGACCAAGACCAAAACGATTTGGGTGAGGAAAGATGATTTGACTTGTTTAGTTGTTCACACTGCCTTAAAAGTACATGACTCACACATGTGGTATCTTGATAGTGGCTGCTCTCGTCACATGTCCAGTAACAAATCCTACTTCACTTCTCTTGAAAAATATGAAGGATGAATTGTTACCTTTGGAGATGGCGGCACTTCTAGAGTCATTGGTAAGGGCTCTATAAGTGTTGCTGGTCTTCCCAAGCTGGATAATGCTCTACTTGTTGATGGTCTTAAAGCAAATCTTTTGAGCATTAGTCAAATGTGATTCCCATCATGAAGTATTGTTTTCTAAAAATAAATGTGAAATTTTGGATAAAAAGGGAAATACTGTCTTACATGGGTTTTGCACATCTGATAACTTCTATGGGATTGTTACTACTAATGATCTCACTTGTCACTCTGCCATCATAAGTAACATTGATTTGTGGCATCAAAGATTAGGTCACATGAATTTCAAAGACCTAACTAAGATAGCCAACAAAGAGCTTGTGAGAGGAGTACCTAAACTGGGAAAGAATTTGAGCCATGTGTGTAGACCATGTCAACTTGGAAAGCAAACCCGTGCCCCTCATAAAAAGGTGAACAGCTTTACAACCAAACGTCCTCTTGAATTGGTTCACATGGATTTAATGGGTCCGACTTGCACTGAAAGCATTGGAGGTAAAAGATACATTTTTCTAACTGTTGATGATTTTACTCGGTTTTCGTGGGTAAACTTTTTAAGGGAAAAATCTGATACGTTTGATGCTTTCCAGGCTCTAGTCCTTAAAATCCAAAATGAACAGGGTGTTTCCATTAGGCGTATCATAAGAATCCGAACTGATCACGGTCGTGAGTTTGAAAATAGTTCGTTTTCGGATTTTTGTGACATGCATGGAATTAAGCATGAATTTTCTACTCCTATTACTCCACAACAAAATGGAGTGGTTGAGAGGAAGAACAGAGTTGTTAAAGAAATGGCTAGGGTCATGCTCCTTAGTAAGAAACTTCCTCCAAAGTTTTGGGCCGAAGCCCTAAATACTGCTGTTTATGTCATAAATCGCATGTATTTAAGGCCCGACACTTTACAAACTCCTTATGAATTGTGGAAGGGATTGAAACATAATATGAAATATTTCAAAACTTTTGGGAGTAAGTGTTACATCTTCAAAGATAGAGAGCCCTTGGGCAAATTTGACTCCCGAAGTGATAAAGGTATTTTTCTAGGGTATTCAACCAACAGTAGGGCTTTTCGAGTCTATAACCTGCGAACTTCATCTTTAATGGAATCTATCAATGTAGTTATAGATGACACAGGTGCACTTACTCTAACAACAAATGAGGATGACAATGGTGAGTCTCCAATCATGGATACTGAACCACAAAATCAAGGAGAAGCTGCAGTCCAATCACAAGAAATTGTTACAGCACTATCCTCACAGGTAAGCTCAAGTCCAAAGAGTGCTCAAAGGGACATCACTCCTATTGCTTCTATCACCGCAAGTCCTGAGCTTAAACCATCAGCAAGGGTGAAACTGAATCATCCAGCTCAACAGGTGATTGGAAGTGTCTCGGATCGAATGAAAACCCGAAGATAGATTCGGGATGAGGTATCACATATGTGTTATGTTTCATTAATTGAACCTAAGAATTTTAAAGAGGCCTTGCTAGATGATAGTTGGGTCAATGCTATGCATGAAGAATTAGGTCAATTTGAACGTAACAAAGTTTGGACTCTAGTTCCCAGACCTAGAGACATGAATGTGATAGGTACCAAGTGGATCTTTAAAAATAAATCTGATGAGAATGGTACTGTTGTTAGGAATAAAGCTAGGTTGGTTGCTCAAGGCTACACACAAGTAAAGGGTGTTGACTATGATGAGACGTTTGCCCCAGTTGCACGTCTCGAATCTATTCATATTTTATTTGGTGTTGTATGTTTTCTTGGCTTTAAATTGTTTCAAATGGATGTGAAAAGTGCCTTTCTGAATGGGTACTTGAAAGAAGAGGCATATGTTGAGCAACCAAAAGGGTTTGAGGACCCTAAATGTCCTAATCATGTCTACAAGTTATACAAGGCTTTGTATGGGTTGAAACAAGCCCCTCGGGCTTGGTATGATAGACTTACTACCTTTCTTCTTGATAATGATTTTCAAAGGGGTAGTGTGGATAAGACTTTATTTGTGAAACATACTAAGTCTCATATTCTTGTTGCTCAGATATATGTTGATGATATTATGTTTGGTTCCATTACTGATCATCTTGTGAAATATTTTTCGGATTGCATGACATATGAGTTTGAGATGAGCATGATGGGAGAGTTGTCTTATTTTTTGGATCTTCAAATTAAACAGTCTCATTCGGGTATGTTTGTTTCCCAATCTAAGTATGCTAAAAAATCTTGTGTCAAAGTTTGGTCTTGAGTCTGCCAAACATGCACGCACTCCCATGAGCACCAGTCTTCACCTCTCCAAAGATTCCTCTGGTATTGATGTTGATCCTACCCTTTATAGGAGTATGATAGGGAGTCTTTTGTATTTGACAGCCAGTTGTCCTGATATTTCTTTCAGTGTCGGTGTTTGTGCCCGTTATCAAGCCAGTTCTAAAAAGTCTCACCTTCTTGCGGTCAAACGCATTATCAAATATGTTAATGGGACCGTGGGGTATGGGGTTTGGTTTTCCACTGATACTACAGCTGAAATTACTGGTTTTTCTGATGCCGACTGGGCAGGGTGTGCTGATGATAGGAAAAGTACATCCAGGGGGTGTTTTTACCTTGGGAATAATCTGGTTTCCTAGCATAGTAAAAAGCAAAATGCCATCTCTCTTTCCACTGCTGAGGCTGAGTACATTGCTACAGAGAGTTGTTGTGCACAAATACTATGGATGAAACAAATGCTTCATAATTATGGGATAGAACAGAACACTCTCACACTTTTCTGTGATAACACAAGTGCCATAAATATTTCAAAAAATCCTGTCCAACACTCTCACACCAAACACATTGACATTCGTCATCATTTTATTCGAGAGTTAGTGGAAGAAGGCCTTGTTGTTCTTGAGCATGTTTCCACTAAGTATCAAAAAGCTGATATTTTTACAAAACCCCTTGATCTTCTTCGGTTTGAGTTCCTTAGAAAGACCTTGGGTGTCATGCTCGATCACTAGAGTGTTACGCGTTTATTGAGTAAGTATGAATGTTTGGCCTTAATTGTGCTTGGATTCTATAATCTCATATGTCATTGATATCTGTTTGTCTTGCATCTAACTTTATTTGTACACTACTTATGCTGCTTACAAGATCACATTGCTCTTTGTTCATAGCTCATTTTGAATGTCCATGCTCACTAACCTTCTGATCTCATTCTGTACACATCCTTGAGATAAATTGTTGCAGGGCTTTCCACACAAGTGATCAAAGTTCTCTATGGACCACTAATAGTGTTTCTTGTACTTTTACAGTGGAATTGACCGATACTAGTATATCATGGGTGATGTTGAGTCTCTTAACCATCTACCATCTGTTTTCACTTCCACAGTTTCTCCATCAGTTCCTTGAAGTCCGGGCATTAGGAAAAGGCTACCTCAGAGGCACCAACCCGGCCATCATTATTGATTTCATTCTTCTCTGGTTCGGTTTCCATACTCTTGAGCGTGAATGCCACCAATGAGTGCCCACAATAAAGAAAAAGTCTAAAAAATATATATATAAAAGAAAAGGGGACTAATTGATTGAGAGGGAGCCTCCGCATTAACTCAACAAATACCCCCTGATTCCTAGTGGTTTGACTTTTCTCTGGATTGTTAAGTTACTCTTGGTGGAGGTCCAGCCATCAGATCACTACGAGGATTAACTCTAGCTCAGTGGACTCTCATGGATTGCACACACACACCTTATTTTGTGAGATTTCATGTTGGATTTTGAGTTGTCCATTCTCATGTAGCTTATGATCACTGATTATGTTTTATCTGCTTTGCTTATAATGTCTAGTGTCTCTGTTTTCAAAATTGCAAGTTTACAGAATTCATGAATTGCGGATTATTTCATCTTCATATTCTTTTTGGTGAAATGTGATCATCTACTTATGTTCCAGGTCTCTCTTCTAGTTTTTAAGTATCTTGTTTTTGTTTTTAAAAAAAAAAAAATTGTTTTTGCCTTCACTCGAGCGGAACTTTACATGCTCGAGCGTGGTTTTGAGCCTTGCAGTAGTTTGCTCTTTGTTTTGCAGTTCTGGGAGGGTTGATTTTACGCTCGATCTTCAGTTTTCGAGCTCGAGCGTGACTTCGCGTGTTTTGTCTCACGCTCGAGCGTTAAAACCTACGCTTAAGCGGACTAGTTTTTGTATAAATTTCTCTCATTTGTCCTTTCAGTTCATTTTTTACACAGTGCTCTCTCTCTCTCTCTCTCTCCTAGGGCTTTCCTTGCGCTTCTCGTCCTCTGCACTTCCTTGGTGTTTTTCGTGTGTTTCCACATCTCAAGTCTGTCTCTCTTCTTCTGCTTCTCTGTTTATTTTGTCATTCTTGTGTCTTTTTGCTTTCCTTGTCGTTGTGTTGCTTGAGTTGGTTATACAGTAGGTCGATGGGTCTATATTGTCTATGTTTATCATATTTAGGGTTCGGCAATGTTGATTTTGACTGTTGCACAATGGTTTTTTGTTCTGTACCTTCCATCTAGGTTTTTTTTTATTTGGTTTTTTTTTTTTTTTCCGGTTTTTCTCTGTCTTTTACATTGGGGATTGTGGTTAGGGATTTTGTTCTACATCTATTGCCTTGTGGTTCTGTGATCCTATTTTCTTTGATGCTTAAGTCCCTCACCATGCTAGCTACATATGTGCTTGACTGCTGTTTTCTTGGTACTAGTCCACATCACATTTACTCTACTTCATTTTGCAATATTTGGTTCTCTTATGCTTACATTTTTTGCATCATACGATATCTTTTATTGCCTCATGTTGCTATATCACTGTGATACTAATGTTTTGTGATTTCTATGTTGGTTGTTGTTTGGTCTTGGGTTGGGGGTTGTTAGTCTTGGTTCTTTTATCTTGGTTTAGTAATGTCCACCTTCAAAAGACGAAAGTCTACTGCCTCTCGCCCCGCCTATAACACTGACCGCTTCCCATCGCCTGAAAAAGTTAAGTTATATAGAGAGTCTTATCCCGGTCGCTCCATCCATCTTGAACGGAATGTTCAACCCTCCACCTTTGAGTCCATTCCTATCCAGTTTTTCTTTGATCCCTTGGGTGGGGATCAGGTTCTTCTGTTTTCTGGGTCACAAAATCTTACTTGGGTACGGGAATTTTATTGCAATATGGATGGTCTTGACGACATTGGACCCTCTTTTAAGACATGGGTTAGATCCAAGGAAATCACTGTTACCACTGATATTATCCGCAAGATTTTAGGGATTAGTGAGAGATCTCTTATCTTTTACCCTTTTCCAGTGCGCCCCACGTGTGATTTTGATAAGGTTGCTCAAACCATTTGTGGTTTTCCTCGTTCTTGGCCTTGCCGGTTCCTTGATAAAATAGAATGAACTTTTCCCACAATTTAGGTTACTCAATTTAATTATGTGTGCCAATATCATAGTTACCACCCACAACTCTGAGATTAACCAGGATCAAGGCTTTGTTCTTCAGTGTATCGCCCAAAATAGTCCCATCGATCTTGCCACCCTTATCATTCAAAAGATAGTTGCTGCTTTTGAGCGCAACAATCTTGGCTTACCCTATGGCTGTCTCATTAACCAGCTTTTAGTCAAATTTGAGGTTCCTGCTTATGATGAGGACGAATTTGCTTCTCCTACACGCCCATTTACCAAGAAGACTGTCTCCTAGAGTCAGTCTCACATTAGGGGGGTTCCTTCTGGTTTTGGTAGGTCTGGTGCAGGTCCTAGTGCTACTGCGGCCATGGCGGAGGAGGCCGAGTATAATGCTGCTGCTGGCAGAGATCTTGGTGAGGGGAGCAAGACCTCCGGCCAGACATCCGTGGTCGCCTCCCCTCGAGCGCTCTGTTGGTTCCCGGTTTGACCGTCTTGAGGAGCAGATGGATATATTTGAGGCCAGACTCACCGATCTTGAGACCACTACCGATACCCGTTTCAGTGCCTTGGAGGCCTCTTCCCTGCGGATTGAGGATTCTGTGGCACAGTCTTCATCCCAACTGGCTCAGATCTTGACCTTGCTTCAGATGCAGTCTTCGCCTCCGGCTCCTTGATCTTTGATCTTAGCTCTTTTGTTTTATGCCTCATTCTTTTGTTATCTCCCGGCCAAAAAGGGGGAGTGATTTTGGTAGATGGTACAATTGTTTTGATTTTGGTACATGGTACAGTTGTTTTACTTCTATCCTTCTTTGGTACAGTTGGATTGTCATATGTTTTGGATGGATAATATATTTTGATAATGTTTTGTTTATGATGGACTTATATTTTGTTATTTAATCCAGTACCACATATTTTTGGTTGGCTTGTGTGTGGTTGTGTTTTTTCAAGATAATTGTTCAAGCGCATGGATTTGAGATTTGGTTGTGAATGTTGGTTCATAGTTGGTGGTGTTGATTTTGTGATTTTGGTTGGAAAATTGTTTTAGAATAGTTTGGAAAATTGTTTTAGTACTTTTGTGATTTTGTTAGGAAACCTGTTTTAGAATGGTTTTGTCCGAGATTTGACAAAGGGGGAGATTGTTAGGACCCTTTGTTGTCAAATTCCGTGAATCAAAACCAAGGTTATAACATGTTATAGCTTTCCAGATTTTCCAATTTTGGTCTCCCTGCTCGAGCGGGAAAAGTGACGCTCGAGCGGGGATTGCAAGCTCATAGTATCTCTGCTTCACCTGAAAAAGTACTGGATGGTGTGATTCGACGCTCGAGCGTGGAAAATTCCGCTCGAGCGTGAAGCCTATATGAATCACACAATTTTGAAGGCTCCGTTCGAGCGGGCATTCCCACACTCGAGCGAACCGCGCGAACACAGATTTTATAAATTCGCGTGTTGGGTCTTTTTCTAAGATTACTTTTCCTAGATCTTATTCAAGAGTCCTAAGGTTTTGTTTGAAGTTTGCTTCTGAGATTTTTGAGAGTTTTTCCTTGATGTTTTGAGAGAGTTCTTCACTCATGATCTAAGATACATACATCAAGGAGGTTGTTACTTTAAAATTCAAAAGAGTTCTCTTCGGTGGATTCTGAAGATTCAAACGTAGAGTTTCAAAAGGCGTTTGATTCTGTACGTAGTCGTTAATTCGACAAGTGAAATTGTGGATTCAACTTCAGGTGGATCAGTTCCGAGACAAAGGCTTGGTGAAAGAGTTACAGAAGATTCGAAGGCAAATTGACTGAGTTACGTATTTTGTGTATTATCTTTGTAATCTTTCTTTCTTCAGTAGTGGATTGATTAGTGGTGGTTCGCCCGTAGTTTTTTATTACAATTGAAGGTTCTTCAATTGTGGTTTTTCCACGTAAAAATTGTTTTTGTCAATTTATTGTTTATTCTGAAAAACAAACAATCTAAATCACTTTCGTAAGTGCTTGTTAATTTAGATTGTGTGTTTTGGATTATTGGGATTTGAAATATTTTAATTTTGATCTAATCACGAATCACTTAGGATTTTCAGATGATTTTGGTAGTGGAGGAAGGCAACGGTGGTAAGTGATTGTGTTGTAGAGAGTCCAAGAGGAAGAAGATAGTGAAACAAGAAAAGGGTAGTGAAATGTCCATATTGCCCTTGAAAAAGGGTCATGTGCACCTTACGTGTTTGTTTTCCGTTAACAATTTTAACTGATGTTAATAATTGGACTTAAATGACACAAAATTAAAAATTGAGAGATTGAGCAAATTGAAAATATAAGAACCAAAATGACACAAGGAGTAAAATATATGAGCTATTAATGTAATTTGCCCTAAATGTTAATAAAAAAAATACCAGTAATTCCTATATTTTGCCCTATGTATTATTTTTATCACTACACTTTCAATTGACTAATTTTAATTATTAATTTTAAATTTCTTGTCAATTTGATCTAATTGATAACGTCTTTAATGTTTTTTAAATGGTTGTTGAATTAGTTGATGTTAAACTCACTAAGTTTAGCAAGTTTATAATTTTGTTTCTAAAAGTATAATACATGTCACTTATTTGCGTATCTATATATTATATAAAGAAAATGGTGCTTTTAGTAAGGAACCTTGTGAGAGTTTCAATATCTCATACTAATTTTCTAAAGTTAAGAAAATCTCCATTGACTAATTTTTATTTGATAATCCTACATTAGTAAAAGAAGAAGAAGAAAAAAAAAGAGTCGTTTTACTCATATAAAGGGAATCTTATACTCCCATCCCATTTAGTGAGGAGCCTTGTGAGAGTTTCAATATCTCATACTAATTTTCTTGATTTTCTTAATTTTAAATAATTAAGAAAATCTTCATTTGGCTAACTTTTATTTATTAATCCCATATCGGGAAAAAAAGGGAAAAACACGAGTTGTTTTACTCATATAAAGGGAATCTTATACTCCCATTTCATTTAGTGAAGAGCCTTGTGAGAGTTTCAATATCTTATATTAATTCTCATGATTTTCTTAATTTTAAACAATTAAGAAAATCTTCATTGGCTAGCTTTTATGTGATAATCACACATCGGGAAAAAAAGAAAAAAATAAAAAAAAAGAGTTATTTTACTTATATAAGGTGAATTTTATACTCACATCCCATTATTTTAGTGTTATGCATATTTCAATTTAATATAGTTTAAATTTTTAATTTTTAATTAATTAATTATGACCTAGCTGATTAGGCTAAATCATTTTTGATTTGATTGATTTGTTGGTTTAACCTCGATTTTAGTGGTTTTATTAAAATATATTGATTAGAATTGTTTGATTCGAAATAAACTAAAAATTAATCTAATTAAAGATTGAAAGACTGAGATTGCTAGATTACAAATAAACTTTAAATCCAAATAATTGTTAACTTTTATTTTATAATCCCATATCGAGAAAGAAGAAGAAGAAGTGAGCTGTTCACTTATATAAAGTGAATCTTAATAGTATAGTATTGTGTATACTTCAATTCAAAATAGTTTAAATTTTAAAATTAAAATAACATTTAAAAGTTTCAAATAATTAATTTTTGTATAAGTTGGTTTGTTATTTGACCTAACCGATTAAGCTGAACCATTTTGGGTTTGACCGATTCGCCAGTTTAATCGCGATTTCTTATATTGATTTTATTAATTTTAAACAATTAAAAAAAAATTCATTGACTAACTTCCATTTAACTGTATAAAATTAAAACTTTAATTAGTTTATGATTTATTTTATAATCCCACATTGAGAGAAGAAGAAAAAACAACGTTTGTTTCACTATCTATTTATGTTATAAAAAAAAAAATGAGATTTTTAGAGAAAAACCTTCTAGAAGCTCCAAACCCTTACTCTAAAATTATTGAATTTTCTTAATTTTGAACAATTAAGAAAATTCTCGTTGGCTAGCTTCCGTTTACCTTTTATTTTACAATCCCACATCGAAAAAAAAAAAAAAAAGAAGGAAAAAGTGAATTGTTTCGCTTATAGAGAGTGAATCTTATACTCTAATTTATATAAATTATTGAAATTTCTTAATTTTAAACAATTAAGAAAAATTCTCATTGGTTAGCTTTCATTTAACTTTTATTTTACAATCTCACATTGAGAAAAAAAAGAAAAAAGTAAATTTTTTCACTTATCTAAAATGAATCTTATGCTCCCATTTATATAAGCAAAAGAAGATTTCTAGTGAGAAACCATATAATCAATACCAATTTATTTTTTTATTTTCTAAATTTTAAACAGTTAAAAAAATATCCATTGGTTAGCTTCCATTTAATTTTTATTTTACAATCTCACATAGACGTTTTGATTTAAAAAATAGTTTTGTATGAGATTTTGAAACACTCATAATATTTAACTTTAAAATAATTACAATCCCACATCGAGAAAAAAAAATGAGTTGTTTAATTTATATAAAGTGAATCTTATACTCTTATTTAATATTATAGTATTGTGTATGCTTCAGTTCAGGATTTTAAAGGTTTAATTTAATTAATTTTGTTGTAAATTGGTTGGTCTTTTGACTTAGCCGATTAGGCTGAATCGTTTTCAGCTTGACTGATTCACTAGTTTAACTACGGTTTTAGCTGTTTTATCAAAATATATTAATTAGATTTGTTTGATTTGAAATAAATTAATATTGACCTTATTAAAAATTGTACAACTGAGATTGCTTGATTAGAAATGAACTTCCCATCCAAACAATTGTTAACTTTTATTTTACAATCCCACATCAGGAAAATAAGAAAAAAATAAGTTGTTTCACTATATAAACATTATGCTTCTATTTAATATTTTAGTGTTGTGTATGTTTCACTTCAAAACAGTTTAAATTTTAAAATTAAAATAAAATTTAAAATTTTTAATTAATTAGTTTTTGTATAAGTTGGCTGGTCCTTTGACCTAGACAATAGAGTGAACCGTTTTCGATTTGACTGATTCGCTAGTTTAGCTAAGATTTTAGCAGTTTTATCAAAATATATTGGTTAAATTTGTTTGATTCGAAATAAATTAAAGATCGAGCTAATTAAAAATTAAACGGCTAAAATTGCTTAATTCAAAATAAACTTTCCGCCCAAACAATTGTTAACTTTTAAATAATTAAAAAAATCTTCATCGGCTAATTTTCATTAACTTTTATTTTATAATCTCACATTGAGAAAATAAGGAAAAAGTGAATTGTTTCACTTACATGAAGTGAATCTTATATTCTCATTTATATAAGTAAAATGAGATTTTTAGTGAGAAATTGTATGATCAATATCTCATACTAATCTTTTTTATTTTTTTTATTTTAAACAATTAAGAAAATCTCAATTGGTTAGTTTCTATTTAACTTTTATTTTACAAAATATAAAAAATATATATATAATTATCATATTTTATTAAATAATATATTATTTTATTTCGTACATAGCACGGGTGATATGCTAGTTTTCTGTTAAAAAAATGCTAACATTATAATCAAATAAACTGAAATTGAGATAAATTCATAAATTTATGATCAAAATCAAGTCAATTAAAATTATAAGGACAAAAATGACACAAAAATTAAAATACAAAGACTACTAGCACAAGTTCAACAACAACAACAACAACAACACACACACACACACACACACACACACACACACACAAAAGGGGAAAGAGTGAAATTAGTTTTTAATTTAGCTGCTCAAAAAAAAAAAAAAGTTTTTAATTTATACTTCGTGCAATGTTGGATTGTTTGGTGCACTGCTTATAATTTTTTTTTCTTTTGGATAAATTATATTTATCTTTCCTGAAATTTCTGACAAATACAAAGACCTCTCATGTAGTTTGAATAATTATAGTAATCTCTCTTACTTTATTTGACAATGTCAAGATTTCCCCTTCTGTCAAATTGTTCCAAACGGTGTTACGTTTTCTATAATAAATGACCTTATCGCCTTTCCTTTTAAAATATTAAAAAAATGTTTTTGGATTGGAGGATAGGTTTGGAATAGTATTTTTGGATTTATTTTTTTAAAATATTAAAAAATGTTTAAAAAAATTTATTTTTTATTTTAAATATATAATTTTTATTTAAATATTTTATTTTGTAAATATTTTAATTTTTTTAATTTTAATATTTTAAACTCAAAACACAACTTCACACTCAAATCGTAACCAAACGCATAACAAAAAAATTAAAATATTTAAAAATATATTTATAAAATAAAATAAAATATTTAAAATAAAAACTATATATTTATAATAAAAATTATATATTTAAAATAAAAAAATAAAATTTTTTAATATTTAAAAAATATATTTTACATAAGTTTGTATTTTTTTAAGTTTGTGTTTGATTATGAGTTTTGAAAATAATTTTTGAATTGAGTAGTTGGTTAAGACTCTATGAGTTTTGAAAAGTTTTTTGAAAATTTTTAATTGGAATTGTGATTCTAAAAGAGAACCATTCATATTTCTAAATTTTTTTTTTTCAGAACATGTTTTTACTCAAAACTCAATTCAAAAATTATTTTCAAAACTCATAATCAAATACAAACTCAAAACTCAATTCAAAACTCTTTTTAAAACTCAAAATCAAACTTTTTCAAAAACTCTATTTAAAAGAAAATATTTCAAAAAAAATTTATTTTATTTTTTAAAATTATTTTTAGAATCATGATTTGAGTGTGGAGTTGTATTTTGAGTTATGAGTTTTGAAAAGAAAAAATTTGTTTGGTTATAAATTTTGAAATTTTTTGAATTTATTTTTTTAGGGTAAATATTTTATATTTTAAATATTTATTTATTTATTTATTTATTTTAATGTGCATTATATTTCATACATCTATGTGTTGTATTTTTTTTAATATTTTAAATATATTTTTTAAATATTAAAAAATTTAAAAAAATTTATTTTTTATTTTAAATATTTTATTTTATTTTATAAATATATTTTTAACTATTTTAATTTTTTTTTTTTGTTATGTGTTTGGTTACAATTTGAGTGTGAAGTCGTGTTTTGAGTTTAAAGTATTAAAATTAAAATATTTACAAAATAAATAAAATATTTAAAAATATTTAAATAAAAATTATATATTAAAAATAAAAAATAATTTTTTGTAAACATTTTTTAATATTTTAAGAAAATAAATCCAAAAATATTGTTCCAAACACGGTTTGTTTCTTCTAAACCTGTCCTCCAATCTAAAAATATTTTTTAATATTTGAAAAGGAAGGGCAATAAGGTAATTTACTATAGAAAAAGTAATACCGTTTGGAACAATTTGACAAAAAAGGGGGAAATCTTGACATTGTTAGATAAAGTAGGGGAGGTTACTGTAATTATTCAAACCACATGAGAGGTCTCTGTGTTTATCAGAAATCTCAAGGGAGGTAAATGTAATTTACTTTTTTTTTTTCTTTTTTGTAAATTTTACGAGTGTGTGAGACTGTTTTGGTATAGTTTTCTTTATAGCTTATCAAAAAAATAATTATATGAAAGTTGGAGGAGAAAATGCTTTTAGTTTTATCTATATAATTATAAAATTTTTCTTTACAATAAATTACACCAAACAAACAGATTTATAAACATGATTGAACTACAGGTAAAAGTACTTATTTTTCTATATATTATTTCCACAAAAATTAATTTTTCCGGATTCCAAACTTGCAATGTATTCCACAATAAGAAATATAATTCAAATGCTAAGGAGTGCTTTGCAATATTAAAAATATTAAAATTTCTATAAAAATTATTTTAAAAATGATAAAAAGAAGTTTAAAAATTTTAAATCTACAAAAAGAAAAGTATATTAAAATTAATACAAATTATCTTGATTTTTTTTTTTTTTTTTTGTCTTTTTCTTTTTCATAGAATAATCTAGTAAACACCAATGGAAAGACAGAAAGCCTTGTTTGTTTGTGAAGCCTAGGGTGATAAAAACATCCCAGCTTAGTCCTAGTCCGATGATATTGTATATAAATTTTCAGTAAGCATCGAGTTTTCAAGTACAAAACTTAACACCAGAAATAATACAATGCAATTTTATATTAAACTTTTGACAGTTAATATTTTGATAACAATTAATTTATCACTAATTACCATTATGTCTCGTATGAATAAATTATGTTCGAGTTAATTTGGTACAAATAGATAATAATTTTTTTTTATTAACAATAAATTTATATCTACACATAAAGTCAATTATTTACATCTATACTTTTATACAATTTTATTTATTCACTAACGTGGTACCTGTCAATTTATTAAAGTGGATTTCGTTTTAGATTTCAAACTTCTTTATTACATGACGTATCAATTAGTAAGGAAAATTTATAAAAATTGTTAATTTATGTATAACTTTTCATTTTTGAAGTATGTACAGTTGAAATTTCATTCAAAATTTATTACTGAAGTTTAGTAATCACAACATTATTGTGGTAGCAAAATTAATAATCTATACTATTATATTAAGCAAAATGGGGTTTTTAACCCCCAAGGCCTGTGGGAGCTCCAATATCCCAATCTGAATTTTTAAAATTTTTTATTAAAAAAAAAAAAACTCAGCATTTATTGATTTTGTTAAAATCCCCTGATCAGCATTTATTAATTTTTTTCAATTCACAGGTCTTTCCACATGCTGCATTTATTGTTTTGGTCAAAATTCCCTGATCAACATTTAATATCCCGTCATATAAATAATTATAGATACAATCCGTGTAGAGTTACTGCACTATTGTTAATAATAAAATTGTTAAATTATTTTTATAAAAAATCTTAAAAAACATAATTTATATATTAAAAAAATTTAAAATAAATATAAATATCTATCATTATTCTGTGCATAGCACAGGTGATAGGCTAGTTATTATAAACACAAAATCCCAAAATGTGTACAGGAAGTAATGGAAACAAGTGGACACACATGATTTAAGAAGTTAAATCAGTTTGTTGTTGTATTGGAAATACGTGATGGATACTGATGAGTGTGAAGTTTTTTTCATAGAAATTTGTAAAATTTCGAAAGCATTTACTGCCGTTTCTATTTTCTAATTTTTTAACTTTTCAAAATTTTAAAATTAAAATAACATGAAAAGATTGACAAACTATTTTCAAATTTTATTTTTATATAAAAATGAAGGTAATAAACGTTTATTGTTTTTGGTTAAAATAATACATACAAAAAAAAAGTACTCTTTTTTTCTTGGAATTTCACCACTAGCAAAATATTCATGAACTATGGAGCAACTTCTATCAATTTTATATAAATAACACAATATTTTTCATTATTGGAGATATTCTTTTACATTGATATCATTTTAAGTGCACATAATTTCATCACATAATCAGACATAGCTATTTAATATTGAGTGAGTTCAACCAAATGAATTGGTCTCACTCCATACAAAATAGTTATATTATATCTAATTCTATGATCAAATCATGTGTACTCAAAATATTTTGTCAAGATATCAGTGGCCTAGGAGCCACCTGCTGTATATCCGCCATCAACACAAATGACTTGTCCGGTGATGTACGAAGCAGCAGGAAGGCTAAGGAATGCTACCAACGATGAAATCTCATTAGGCTCTGCTATGGGATGGAGAGGAGTTCGTAACATCACTTGCATATATGCATCAGAAATGGATTGTTCAACTTCTTCCTAGAAACAATATAATTAAAATTTAAGTAATTAGTAGTTATTTACATTTACTCCCAAAAATTATGTGTTTTTGTTGTGCTTTTATTTTTCATGTTTTTGAAAATAAAAACAATGAAAAATGTGAAAATACTCATTCTTTTTATTTTGATAAACTATTAAGGAACTTAAGAAAGCAGTCCAAACAGTTACTCCAAAAATAAAGGAAAAAGCTAGAGAGCCTAAAATGTAGACATTGAAAAATTAATCTAAATTTGGATTACACCTAGAATGAATCTCATTCACAAACTTTACTTTCTTATTAACTTTTTAGACTTTTTTTCAAGTTCCTTGACATTGCTATCGCTGGGAGGGAAAAAAAAAAAAAAAAAAGATTTGGGAGAAACCAAGAAATGCAACACAAAATGATCATAGTATTTATTAAAAAAAGAAGTTGGTGAAAAAAATCTCCAAGTTGGGTTAAGAACAGAGTAGTACTTAACTGGTTTCATAATTGTGGTCTTCACAGCCCATGGGGCTACAGTGTTGGTGCGAATGTTGTCCTTTGCCCATTCACAAGCCAAGTTTCTTGTTAGCTGATTGATTGCACCTAAAAACCCAACAATGGAAAGCTTTTATGAGCAATAATTACCTTCAAATTTTCTGCCTAATCATCACCAAAAATGTTAGACATAAAGACATGGAGTCCACGTGTATATGAGATCCTCTATTTTGAATTTCTTTACCCTCATTTTCAAAAACACTCATGATGATTGAATTATTGACCTCTAAATTATCGTGGATTGTTGCACATTAGTTGTTGATTTGTTTAAAATTCAGCCAAATAAGACCCAACTCTGCCATATAAATGTGGGTAAATTTGAAATTAATGTTTTAAGGGACGCTAGTGTTGCTCAATTATCACATCGCATTTTAGTCATGCATAGACCTAAATCGCAGTAAAGCAAATACGCATGACGGAGGAGATGAAGATGATACTTCCGTATCCAGATGCTTTCAAGAGGGGATAAGCAAGTTGGCAGAGATGGTAAGGGGACTCAACATCGGTTCTCATTATCTTTGAGAAATCTTCTGCGGTGGTTTCTGTAGTTTTTTTAAGTAGAGTTGATGCAGCATTGTTCACCTAACCCAGTATTGATCTTAAAAAATTTAAGTACATTGTGTATATCAATTTAATTTGGAAATCAGTAATAATATGGATCATGAAAAAGTAATTTAAAAAATGAGTCAAAAAGTATAGTGCGTATATCAATTTCATTAGGATCAAAAAGAAAATTAGCAAAATGTGGTTAGAGGTGATTGTCGATCTTCTAGAGTGGTGGTTGGCTTTTGGCTTGAAGTGGTGACTGAAGGTGGTTATTGTCAATGGGAGGTCCACATTGTCATTGTTGATTGTTAAAGGTGGTGGCCGAAAGAGGTCACTCTCAAAGTCAGTGGCTGGTAATAGTAATGAGTAGTGTGGGTGATAAGGTCAGAGGGAGGAAGAAATGAAAAAAAAATCTAAAATTCTAAACAAGTAAAGCTAATTTTTTTTGTATTTCAATTTTTGTAAATTCCTTGCAAAACTTTAAAACAAAAACATAGAATGAATTTTTACTTATAATTATTAAAAAATTTACATATATAAAAAAAGAAAAAGATCCAGACTCCTTTTTCCTCCCACCCCCTTGACCCCTTCTCTTTCTGGTTGGTCAGTTTTTTTTTTTTTTTTCCCCTTCTCTCTAATCACTGCCTGTCACGTGTGTGTGGGGTGGTGGGAGTAGTGATTAGAGGGGGTCTCTATCAAAGCCCTATATAAAAAGAATTATAAAAACATATATTACCAATCACACTCTAAGTGAATTATAAAAACATATATTACTAATCACACTCTAAGGAGAATCCTATGCGCCAACCCATCCCCCCCCCCCCCCAAAAAAAAAAAAAAAATCCTTTGTGAATTTACTTTAATTTATTTTTTAAGTAATAATATGGAAAGGGAGCATCCTATGCGCTTCCTGCCGGACAGTCCTCTGTCAACTTTCTTCGTTCTTTATTTTTTTAAGTTACAATAATGCTAAAACCTTTTACCTTTTTTCATTATATTTTATTTATCAGATATGTATACTTTGAATTATTATGAGTTCTACATAGACGCTATTAATAAATTTAATAATAATAATAAAAAATAAAAAAAAAAGTGTGCACCATGAAGTAAACTAAAAGTAGTAGGAAGAGATCGTCATCTTTAACATTGGTAGTGAAGTTATTGTACCAACCACTTCCTACTCAACTGTTTTCTGCAAATATTAATCAATCAGTTCTCTTTTCTGCTCATACTATATTATTCAGAAAAAATAAATACATTTACTCCACTATTTGAACTGGAGAATCCAGTTTAATTTATTATGAACCCATTTCGATTCAACTTTATTAATTTGAATCGTTCAATATTTAGTGTCTTTTAAATAGACCATCCATGTAAAAAATTTGATTGATTGATTATTAGATATCGGTTGCTACATAATTGAATAACATTTTAAAAACAAATAAATAACTGATTTCTTAAATTATATTTGTCATTTATTTTTTTAAAGATAAATGTAATACAAAAATGTAGCTATCGATATTCAATCAAACTGATTTGTTTATGAATGATTTACTCGAGAGACATTAAAAATTGAACAGTTAGAATCAATGTAGTGACCCTAAACTAGGCTCAAAATGGGATCTTCTAATTAAAATGTCGACTAGAAGGAAGCTACCTCCAACAAAGAAATGTTCTTACTCTCTATGACCCAAGTGACCGAATAACAATACTTTAAATTGATGGAATTGAACAGATTGCTATGCATGGGCATATAGTTGAAGAAATAATGACATATAAATAGAATTTTTATGCATAGTAATATGATTTCTTATGGGCACATTATTATGAATATATTTTCTATATAAACTTTCTATTTACAAATGAATATATTAAGATTGTTTAGATGCAAAATGACTATGAGAAGCACAGGTAGTTGGTAGATTTGAAGATTGAACTTACAAGGATGTTGAGTTTGCCATCAAAGACAGACGAGACGGTCTTCATAAGTTCCTCTCGTTGAGCTCTTGATGACAAATCGCATACTGAGACACTTACTTTATATCCCTTACTTTCCCATTCTTGTAGTCTCTCATTCAGCTCTTTTTCATTCCTAGAGCATGTATGCACTGTGGCACCAAATCCTGCCAATTCCTCTACTATAGCATACCTAAAATTCATACATAAACCACCACAAAAAAAATAAAAATAAAAATAAAAAATAAAAAATAAATAATAAATAAATTTGGGGTCAAAAATGAAATTTAACATAACGACCCCACGGTCCCCACCACTGCCATCATCACCAATGGCAGAACAAAAAATTTGGCAAGGTGAGGGCAATAGTAAGGTAAAATATTATTTAGAACACAAAGTTAGTTTGGTTTGGTTTGGTTTGGTGGAGAAAAAAATAAAAAAAATAAAACAATCACACCATTCAAATCTATAGAACTTTCAAGTAACAAGAAATGAAAATGAAAAATTCTAATAAAATATGGAAACGCATTATATTTATTTGGGAAACAAATAACGAATCAATCTATGTTTAATTCTAGTTAATGGTGAGTTATGTTTATTGGAGAAATAATGAATAAATTTAGAAGGAATATATATAATTGTTCAGGGGAAAAATTGAAAAAAAAAAAAAAAAATCAAAAACTTAGGCTAATTTTTTTTTTTTTTTTTGGTGAAAAAGTCAAGGAGACGCACGTAAAATGGCTCCACCACTAATCACCACCACTCTATAATCCTACCGCCACCACAATTATTATCACCACTGCCACCACTGTTCTACCACCACCAGCACTACTCTACGGGCACCACCACCACCACCACCCACGCAGGTCTTACACCATCATAGCCTCCGTTTGGAAAGTGAGTTAGCTTTTTGACTTTTTGACTTTTTTGGCTATTTTAGCCTGGACTAAAAAGTTTAGTTTGAGAAAGGCTTTTTGACTTTTTTAGATTTTTTTGTGAGAGAAGAGTGTAATGATTATGAGTTGGATGTGATATTTTGTTTTTTATAGTTAAAATAACCTATTTTGCCTTTTGTGACTAATATAGTCACTTCAGTCCTTCCCAGACAATGCCTACAATCAATGTTTTACATGTAAAATGTTTATTAAAAGAAAATGTTTTGTACAAAAAGTTTTTAATGAAAACAAACTGAGCAAGTGAAACATCATAACAATAAATACAAAGAGAGATTGATTGAGATGAGAGAATAGATTCTAACCCAATGCCTCTGGTTCCACCAGTGACGAGAGCGGTCATGCCCGTGAGAGACCATCTGTTGTTCACTCTACAACTCCGACTTTCACTTGCCATTTTTCTGATGTTTATTTTGCTAGAACTCTTGTTTTCTCTCACTTACTCAACTCAACTATTTATCTACAAATATGAGTAGAAGCCCATGAAAGCATCAGTGGCGATGACGACATTTTGTATTTTGTTATTGCGTTGAAAATGCTAAATTCGTGGAAATTGTCAAAATTGTCAGGTGCTAGGTAGCTTGTTTGGAACATTAAAACGTTAAAATTGGGTGTCACTGTATAGTGACCGATAAAAAGTAGTACAAATGGAGCTCAATTTTGTGTTATGTGAGTTCGTTAATTTAGGTCCTGCTTGAAAATTTAGGTTTTTAGTCAAAAAAATTAAAATAATACTATAAATTATTAGATTATTATTTATATTTTTTTATGCTATTTTTTTATAAAAAAATAAAAGAATATATTGAGAAAGTCAACTCTCAAATAAGCCTTTAATGAGTGTCTAAATAAACAATGAATATGTTAAAATATCTAGAAAAATAAAAAAGAATAGAGCCAATTTTAACATATTTTATAATAATAAAACTCTTTTTTTCCCCTTGTCAGTTTTTATTTTTATTTTGAGAAAATCGGTCTAAGATCTCTATCCAACTTTTAGTAATAGATTAGGTCCACAATCTATTCTTTTGTAGTCTAAGGTCCCTCACCCATCCCTCTCCATCCACGTCGATTTTAGTCCCCGATTTGCGAAGCCCACGAAGTCCCGATTAGATCCTCGTTCTCCTCTTCTAGATCTGTGGCCGTCTACTCTGTTGTCGTCTCCTCTGTTGAGGATGAGGCTGGCCAGTTGGATTGAATTGAAGATCCTTTTTCAACTCACCGGACCGGCGGTGATGGCATGTCTTCATTTTCTAGCATCTCGTGACTTCTCATGCGAATCTCTTCCTCCGGAAAGTAGTCCTCGAATCCCCTATAAGAGGTAAAATTTGACGTGCCGCCAGTCTGGAAGCCTGACATGGGTGATTGTGGTGGACCAAGGGCCAGCGCACTCGAACTCCTGGAGGTGGGTCTGCTGCAGAGCATTGATCATCTGGTTATGCAGAGGAAATGAAGTGCCATCAAACCGAATAGAGCATCGAGGTTCAAGTTCTGGATCGCATCGATATTGAGTAGTGACGCTAACATCGTGACCTAGTCAAAGAGAGGATTCACATGTCAGCAATTACGTAAATGGCTAGAAACATAGGTTTAGAATTTCATGGCATGCAAAGCTTACAAACCAGCATCTCTAAATAGAAAGATTTGGGCAACGCTTTTGTTTCTTGTCCAAAGAAATTCTCTGGGTTCCAAATTAAGCATTCTAGGTTCCAAATTGTGAATTGAATTTTTTTTTCATTTGAAGTTAAAACCAGAGAAATTCTCTGGTTTTTTAACTGAATTTTCTCTAGGTTGAAACCAGAGAAATTCTTGTGATGAATGCCAATTTATTTTTTTTACTTAGGATTGGTCCAGAGAAATTTTATGGTTTGAACTGAAATTTCTCTGGGTTGATACAGGGAAATTCTCCCAAACATATATGTATGGTCACTAAGATATGTATATAAGAACCAGTTTGAACCTGTTTGGTGTTCATATATTTCAGTGTTTTTTATAACAATGGAGGTGTTGGTGGATTTGAATTGAAGAAGTCATTTGAGAAGATGCACAGAATAATATGCTTCTCTTTCTCTCACTCTCTTTAGAAGTTTTACCCTTGAAGTGAAAGTGAAGGAGAGTGGAGACTTGCGTTGGTTAGATTTGAGATTAACTTCCGTGTCTTCCTCATCTCTCTACAAATATATATATATATACATACATAGCAAATCAGAGAAATTCTCTGAAAATATTTGTTTGGGAATTTTCTCTGGGTTGTAGAATCCAGAGAAATTCTCTGGGTGAGAGAATATCTGAAAATGTTTGTCTGAGAATTTCTCTGTAGAGAGAGCTTTGTGACTTCACCAGCCAAATTCTTCAACTCAAAGCGATAGCAAAGGCGATTCCTTTTCATAAGAAGCTTTTTCAAACAATTTTTATTCTCAGACATTTAAACCACTGTTCTCCTTTAAAATATGAACTTGTTCTAACATTAGTTTCTCATTCTCAATTTCCTGCACAAAGAAACAAAACCATCTATGTAAGGTCCATTATGCAAAAAAAAGTATAAAACCCACATCAGTTCTTGCTTTCAGTTATAAAACAAAGTGGAAGATTGGATAATGGAAAGTATGTATATAATATTGTATTGTTGCCTTTCTTCCTTACCTTTTTGAGAAGCAAGAAAGTGAGTTGAGGTAGGGGAATTCTCATGTTCAAAAAAAAAAAAAAAAAAGGGCAGAGAAATTTACAGTTGGAAGTTTAGGAAATTCAGAGAAATTTTGAGCCAATTTTCTCTGACTTGAATTTTCTCTGACTTGAATTTTCTCCGACCAATTTTCTCTGCACTGAAATTTCTCTGGACTGAAATTTCTCTGGACCAAATTTCTCTGGACTGAAATTTCTCTAGACTGAAATTTCTTTGGATCAAGGTTGAGGGACCTTAGACATTATGAAAATATTGTTGATGGACCTTAGACATTATGAAAATATTTGGTGTCCTTTATGCTATAAAATCATAATACCAAGGACCTGAAAAAAAATACCCCTTTTATTTTTATTTTTTGTTTTTTGTTGAACTAGAAAAAAGATGTTATGTAGTATCATCACTGCATTCGTAGACCTAGACTTCAGAGTAGTCAGTTGGCGGTCAGATTTAACCCAACTCATAGGAATGGAACTCACTACCGAGGCATCAATAGAGATTAGCCACACGCCACAGAAGAGCCTAAGGTCAATCAGAGTACAGTATGAGATCTCAGAGAGAGCTAGCTGAAAATCCAGCCCTTGTTAGTTCAGTTCCCACAATTAATGCAGCACTAGAAATTTGACAATAATTTTGACGAATTATGATAATATCTTACACTAATGTACACCTAGACAATTTCATTTGAGCAACAAAACATCTTCTCCATTCCATTTTTGTTAACATTTTCCACAAACATTTAGGTTGTGTTTGATTGAGAGATTTGAGAAGTAATATAGTAAAAGAAGAAGAAAAAAAAAGAAATAAAAGGAAAACGATATGTGAAATTAAGTGAAATGTAAGATTATTTTATTTACATTTCACTTACTTTTTTTTCTTTCTAAATTTTCTAACCAAACACAGCCTTAAAAATCATCATTTCACCCAAAAGTTAGCAACCCTGTCCATCAGATTTTTACTTAGCTCAAGCGTGTACTTTACTCGAGTTTGGGCTAGATTGCATATGGCTTGACTCGAGATAAGACTTATACTGTGTTTGGTTGGAGGATTTGAGGAGCGATTTTGAAAAAGAAATGAAAAATGTAAGTGAAATGTGAATAAAACATACCTATATTTCACCTAGTTTCACACACTTTTTCCCGTTTTCTTTCAAAATCCCTCCCTAAATCTTCCAACCAAACACAGTATAAAGATGTTGAAACCTAGTCCATGGGAGGTGTACACTGAGCCACTAACCCAACAAAACTAGAAATAAACAGTAAAATAAAATAGAGAGCTCAAAAGTACGCATGAATTTTAACTCGTTAAACTTACCTCGCTAGCCAACCAATTAGCTTGTCGATGCTAAGTTTGTAGCGCAGGGCTTGAGCCTAAACTAACCCAACCAAGCCTGTTCCCGAACCTAACACAAACAAAACACATCAATTGGTTATTCTCTAACTGTTGAGAATTATAAAGTTTTAGGGGTGTTTTGAAAAAATGATAAAAAATTATTTTTTTGACTTTTTTGTGAGAGAATAAAGTGGGTTAAAAGTTGGGAAGGAACTTTTAACTCACTTTCCAAAATAGGCCTTAGTTGTACATTTTAAAAACAAAAATTGAATTAGTTTATTCAATATGTATTTATACACACTCTAGTGAATTCATTCTCACCTTATACACAATTTAATCCATATTTTAATACCTTTATTTTATTAGTTTTACGGTCATTAAATTAATAATTATTTAATAGTCATAATTGAACTACACTTTTATTCTGATAAAAAAAAAAAAAAAAAAAAACTACACTTTTATTTATAAACATTTTAATATACAATTTTAACTCCCGATGCCATGCTGCTTTAATAACTGTTAGATTTATTTAATTTTCCTAAGTAGTATAAAAATAAAAATAGAAAATAAACTGTTAATAATCTTTTGGAAGTATCACAAAAAAAATAAAAATTTGCATAAGTGAGGCCAAAATCGGTGTCAGTTTTTGTCTGATTCACTCACATGCGCCAAATACTTTATTGGGAAAAGCAGCGCTTGGTCAAGACCCACATATTACGGTGTCGTGTAGTAAAAAAAAATGTTAGGATGAGAATGAATTATTAAATATTTTACATAATAATATTAATATGAGTGTAAAATTTATGTAGGCAGCAATGATATAAATTTTTGTAGAATATTTACGCTGTGTTTGATTAAAAATTTTAAAAAATAATTTTAAAAAATATATATAAAGGAAAATAAAATATGAATAAAATATACTTATATTTTATCTAATTTCACACATATTTTCTCTTCTTATTTTTAAATTTTTTTTTTAAATCTCTCAAACAAACACAGCATTAGTAATTTATTTTGGGTTCTTAGTAGTGATACTATCAATTTGATAGTAAAACTTCATACAAATTAAATAAGTTTTATAAATATTGTACATGCATTTTAGGGATCAAATACTTTTTGTAATCAAAAGTCAAATTTTATTGTAAAAAATATTTAGAAATTAATTTTTATCGTTACAAGAATAATCGTTAAAATCTCATTTAAAAAGTTAGATAAAAATTTAAGAACAAAAATTTTAAAATATTATTAATAAATATAGTTTTAAAGATAAAATAATTTGGTCCCAAGAATTTTATTTTTTGAGACAAAAGTATTAATCTAAAAGTATAGTTATTCATCAATAAATATTTAATTTTATCTCTAAAAATAAAATAAAAACACTTTTAATAACAAAATTTATTTATTTTTTAAAAAATAATTTTATTCTTAAATTTTTATATTTAAAATTTTAATTTGTGATAATGACGGGATTGACTTTAATCTTATCATGTTTCTAGAAACTAATAAATAAAAGGAAGAAAGGTTTCTAGAAACTAATAAATAAAAGAAAGAAAGATTATAGTGCGCCCATACAAATAGAAAAGTAAAGCCTACATCGATGAGGTCGTGTTGACTTCAGAATCGGATAAGATCCAATTTATATTTGAGTTAATTATTTAAAATTTTTATTTATAAATATTATGATAGTTTAGATCTTATCTAAAATTTTTTGAGCTAACAAGTCTTATTTTGTAAACTTAAAAATATTATCAGTTTTTTTCTAATTTTAAAAATTAAGAATATTATAAATTTTGTAAAGTAATACTTCAGATAATTGTTTCACTAACAGATAAAAAAAAATAGAGCATGAGATTAAACGTTTTTTCCTTTTTACTTATTGGTTTGACTTAACTATCTAATAAAATCGAGAATATTAATTAATTTTTTTCAGTTTTAAAACTGAAAACATTATCAATTTTTCTCATTTTTAATTTTTAATTTTTAATTTTTTTTTAGTTTTGTATATCAATGTTCCATCATCATGTTCCTCTATAGATACAAAATTTTCAGTTTTACCCAAAAAAATAATTCAATTTTTTCAAGAAAAATATTTACTTTGCTTGTTTTTTATTTTCCAAAAACACTTTTTACAAAATTTTACTTTTTTATTTTCTGTGTTTGTTTTTTTTTTTTAATATTTTTTTTAATATTTTAAGCAATTTTTTTGTTTGATTTTTAGACACACCTAATGCACAGGGAGGAAATATTTGTGACCTTCCGTACTCGTATCAAAGTTTCGCTTCCCTCCGAATAACTTGAGAATACAATGACGGTGAGCTACCCGGCAAGTGTACTGTTAGAAAACCCCTTCGACGGTCAAGTTAGCACCCTTAGAGAGGAAGAGAGAGAAAGAGAGGAGACAAAGTGGTAGGTCGCTCCGGTATTCAGATATTTCAAACCTGTTATATGGAGGCATCGCACAGTTTAAATAGTTTCTGCGCGCATCACTCTGTTGGTCCTTTTCTGGGTGCGTGGCCATTCAGTCCCTTTTTATTCCTTACACGTGTATGTGTCAATATTGCCAAACAATATTTGGCTAAACTACCAAAGGGTATTGACGCGCAACCTTAGTGGATTCCACTCCTTGCTTTCCTATTATGCCACATAGCAAATCCTACCGAGTTACTTCTTGCAGGGTGCTACAGTCCGCCCTTTGGAACCACATTACTCTTGATCGGCCAAAATCTAAGGCATCTAGCCAAATTCTTCAGCTGTTCCCATTCGTCCTCGCTGACCTTGCTCGGCCTTGGTGTGTAACAGGTGCGTTTAGTTCGATCGGAAGCACCATCGCCTCACCTGGCTCGGCAAAGGATCCACGCTGAATAACTGGCCCGGTTAATGATCCACGCCGAACAACTAGCCCTGCTAATGATCCAGTTGAACAACTAGCCCGGTCCAACTTTCGAATCTCGGGCTAACTCAGCTTTGTGATCTAGAACCTCGACCAAACTGCCTTCGATTATGCCAACTCGATCGCATAATCCAACGATAAGGCCGAACTCACAACTAGCTCGGCCCGTTTGCTTGGCACAAACTCCCCTCTCAATTGCCCCTTAATTTCATCCGTATTCACGTGACCGGAATTACATTATTAGACCAGACTAGACTCTTTGCTCAGTGGTTCACTTTGCTTGGTCGTTGGCCTTAAATCTTTTCTGTTGTAACGTGATTGGGATTACTTAACTTCAGCTCGGTTTAAGAATTTCAAAGTTGGCGGGCAAAGTCAACTCGGTAACTTACTTCTTGGAGAGCAAAATCAGCTCGGCAATTTTCTTGGCGAGCTAAATCATCTTGGCGAGGAACATCAATGTTGGCGAGCAAAGTCAGCTCGATAACTTGCTTCTTGGCGAGCAAAATATGCTCAGCAAAGAACTCAAAAGTTGACAAGCAAGGTCAACTCGGCAACTTGATTCTTAGCAAGCAAAATTAGCTCAACAAAGAATTCCAAAGTTGGCGAGCAAGAACAGCTCGACAAGTTGCTTCTTGGCGAGCAAAATCAGCTCGGCAAGGAATTCCAAAGTTAGCAAGCAAAGTTAGCTCAGCAACTTGCTTCTTGGCAAGTAAAATCAGCTAGGCAAGGAACTCTAACATTGGTAAGCAAGATTAGCTCGGCAACTTGTTTCTTAGCAGGAAAAATCAGCTCAGCAAGAAACTTGAAAGTTGGCGAGCAAGGTCAACTCAGCAACTAGCTTCTTGGCGAGCAAAATCAGCTAGGTAAGGAACTCCAAAGTTGGCGATCAAAGTCAGCTCGACAACTTACTTCTTGGCGAGAAAAATCAGTTCAACAAAGAACTCTAACGTTGGCGAGCAAGGTCAGCTCGGCAACTTGCTTCTTGGCGAACAAAATCAGCTTAGCAAGGAACTCCAAAGTTGGCGAGCAAAGTCAATTCGACAACTTGCTTCTTGGTGGGCAAAATCAGCTCGGTAAGAAATTTTAAAGTAGGCGAGCAAAATCAGCTCGACAACTTATATCTCGGCGAGCAAAATCAACCTAACAAGACTTAGCAAGTAAAATCAGCTCGGCAAGGAATTCTAATGTTGATCAAAACCATCAACAAATCTCTTGCCGAGCAAAATCTGCCTGGGAAGGAATTCCAAAGTTGAACAAAACACCAACTTTCATCTTGCCAAGCAAAATTAGCCCGGTAAGGAATTCTGATTTTTCTGTCAAAATGATTGTCAGTTGCCCCTTAGACCGCGCTAAATCTGTTTGGTGGGACGAAAATACAACACTTCTCAAAAACGATCTACTTGTTTCATTACGTCAATAATAGATGGGTTACAAAAGTAAAACTAAGAATAAAACTTCATATTGGCAGTATTCGGCATTCCAGAAATAGATTAGCTATTTATATTTTGTGAGTTTTATGCCCATTTTTCTTGACCTTCTTATTGACGTCTTCCAAAACCGAACTCCCTATATCTCTTCTATGATTGTTTGCACGACCATCCTCTTGTCCAACTGCTTGAACCTTTTTTGCTACTCTCTTGTCCTCTACTACCGAACTTGCCTTCACGATAGCTGCGACTGTATTATCTTCAACTCGAATGTGCTCATTACGTGTTGCATGAACCGTTCCATGGCCAACGGTTAATTCATTGTAAGCGAGTCTCTCAGTCTATATCCGATTGGAAGACCGCGTTTATATTGGGTGATTGCTAGGTTCATCAGGCAATCAAGAATCTCATTGAATGTCTCTCAATACTTGGCATTGTACGCTTTCAAAGAGTCACCTATTTCCATCTTGATTCCTAAAAGGTGGTCGAATTCTTTGGGTGTTTTGGTGTTGGTCTTGAATCCAGTCATAAATGCCTTCCCCAATTGCTGCCACCTCTTGATACTTTCCTCTGGTATCCTCTTGACCATTTTAGGACCAACTCGTCCAAACTCGATAAAAAAATAAGACATATGAGCGCATCGTTTTGCCTATGTCCAGCCATAACCTACCGAAAGTGGCTTACGTGCATGTACGGATCGGTCTTCCTGTCATAGAGCGTAAACTTTGGCTGATGGAACCTAGGGGGGAGCGATGTGTTCACGATCTCTACGAAAAAATGGGTGGCACTCAGCCTTGCTAACTCTCTGTCTGATAGCGCATGTGCTGCCAAGCATTGTGGTGACACGGCGATCACTTCACTGGCTCACCCTCTAGGGGCCAGTCGCTGTAGTGCAGACACCCTCTGTGCTTCTCACTGGCGAGCGTGTACCTCCAACACATCCCTCAGGTTTTTCGAACGATCGGAGCATGAATATTCTAATGCCGTCGTCGGACGTAAAGGGTGGTAACTGCTGTCCTTAGTAAGAGATGTCGCCACCGGCATGATGTAGTCTCCAGTTTTGAAGCTTCTCGTGACGGAGAGTGAAGGGGTGCAGCGCTTATTCTGACTGTCGGAACGATGAGAACAGGCATGCTTACTATGGTTCCCCACTTCAGCGACGCTCTTTCCTTTCATCTGGCATTTCATGGCCTCAATCTTCATCGCCATCTTTTTGATGATGGTATCTTGGTCTCTCAGCTTGTCTTCCAGGTGCTGAGTGTGTAAGTCTCGCCGTTGGCGACGCTCTTCTAGGTTGACAGAGCGCCCAGAACTCTTTACGCTCTTGTCTCACGCATCTATGGAAAGTCCTCGCACAGAGGTCTCTAAACCAGCCATCGTCAGAATGGCAGACAAGCCATCTCTGCATCGAGCGAACTCTGGCGTGATGCCGTCGATGGCGGATGGCGGAATGTCGTCATTGTTCGCCATAAAAAATGACTGAAAAACTTGGAGAACAAGGTTTTGTCTGTCGAATTCCCATAGATGGCGCTAATTGTATAGGAAGAAAATATTTGTAACCTTCTTGTTATCCCAGATAGGCAACCCAAGAGGATGGGTGAATTGAGTTATTAAAAATTTCACAATATTAAAATTAACACAATATTCAGAATTTTAATAAATAAAAAAATAGAATAATAATTATCAATATAAAAGTAAGAGAGATAGGGAGAGAAAATCAAACACTGCGATTTATAGTGGTTCGGCACGCCAGGCCTACGCCCACTCCCCAAGGAACCTCCTTGAGAATTTCTTTACTATCAATTGAATAAATAGACCACCAAGCTTGTGGATTTGGCACAGGACTTACTCTTATCTATTGAGTCTCACTTAACAATAAAAGCCTTACCCTTACAAAATCTCTCATAAAAATAAGGAATAAGAATAAGTGGTATTTAAACCCACTTTTACAATAATTCTCTCACAAAGAGTAGATATGAAAGTGTAAGAACAAAGGCTAGACTTAGTTCTGAAAGTGAAAGAGCAAAATACAATTTGGAACTCACAAAAATTTTTTTCTTCAAGTTCTTGATTTTTCTCCACACACAACACTTCTATTTATACACAAAAATATACCCGTTGGATGCTCCTTGCTGACGTCATGGATGACATCTATTTGTTTCAACTTGTTATCATAAGGCATCCTTTGTTTCAACTTGTCATCATGAGACATCTTTTCTTTTTGACAAACAAAGTGGCCGAATTTGAACAAAACTCACAAACATGTGGGTTTTGACTAATATATATAGTATAAATATATATATATATATATATATAATCCTACAAAGTCCACATTATAAAGATGTAACTTTAACATTCAAATACAAACTTCAATATGTGAATTAAAATTCAATATGTTGCAATTTTGCAACCATTTCTTTGTGTATTATATCATGTATGATTTTTTTCACATGCTAGTAATTAATGTTTCCACACACTAATATATATGATTGTTTCCGTGATGTATGCTATTATATGCATTTATATGTTCTGATCAAATATTTGCATACACAGAAAAATCTCTTTAAATAATATGTATGATGGATCTGAAAATATATGCTCTCTTTAAAATATTGTATATATTGTAGAGATTTTAAACTAAATATATTCTACCACTCCATATTAATTTTGTCAAAACAAGACAACCCATCAATATCAAACTTGTCAAAATAATACAACTAATTAATCTTTTTTGTCAAAATAATATAATTAATCAATTTTTAATTTGGTCAAAAAGTGAATAGTGATCAGCCTCAATTTTAAAAAGTAAATAGTAAAGTTTTCAAAAATATTTTTATTTAACTAATATTTAACAAATATATATATATATATTTAAAAAGATAATATTTTGGGTCAAATACATATGTATATTAAAAAAATCCAAATTGTTACAAATAATATTTTAGACATCATCAAAATCAAATAATATGATTAACAATCTCCCCCGTTTTGATGATGGCAATATTTGTATAGATTTGATACAAAATAAAATTGACAAAATATTTGATAACCCTGCAAAGAAAAAATCATATATATATATATATATATATTTTACCATCTCCCCTTTTGACATCATCAAAATAAAAGAAGAAGAGATAAAACAAACATTTTTGAGAAAATAATCCGAGCGGCCAAAAATAAAATGATTGGCCTTTTGTCTTGTCAGAATCATTGTGGGGATTTTGGAGCATCTTGAATGCAGAAAATATTGACAAACAAAAGATTTGAGCAGATATGCATCGAGTAATGGATCGATGGAGTGTATAAAAAGTGATACAGATCATAGGCAAAGATACGAAATCATCAAGTGTTGGAGAGAAAAACTTGTTTCAGCTTCTTGTGTAATCATGTCATTCCTTACCTTGTCTATCAATGAGTCGGATCTGCATGAGGTGCCTGTAATGCAGACAAATGAGAGAGTACCAGTGACGCAGGCACATGCTATGCCTGTAAATGAGGGTTCTAGTGTTATTGGTAATCGAAATGATTTCGATGCTATTAATAAAACTATGGCTCTTACTACACAGGCCATGACTGTAGTTTCCAATATAGCGCGACGATTACAAGCAAGAGTACAAGAAAATCAGCAATGGAGAGATGAGGTGTACTTGTTAAAACAACAAGTAGTTAATATGTGTAAAGAAAAGAAAGAGTTAAAAAGGAAAAATGCACAGTTGGAGAATGTAGTGCATTATTATGCAACAGTGATAATGCCAAGACTCACAGAAATTAAAAATAGAGAGAGGCATGTAAAAGAGGCTCATGAAAAATTGTTGAAAGAAGTGAAAAAGAAAAAATCTGGGAAACCTTCTGAAAATTTACATGCAATCGAGTAATATTTTCTTTTTCTGAAATAAAATTGTGAGCATTTATTTATTTATTTATGTTATTATTATTATTTTTTTAATTCTGTCGTTGCACAAAAACAAAATTTCTTTGTTGGTGCAGATAAGGAGTATGGCAAATAAGGAGTAAAAAAATATATATATATATATACTCCTCCTAAAATTATGCACAGAATCTACACATGCCCCTTTTTTTTTATATATATAGTTTTATAATAAAAATATATGAGTCTCCCCCTGAATTAATGCACTAAAAATTACATAAATTTGAAGAGACAAATTATCAATCTATAATACCAAGAACCATTAAGATCCGGCCATAAACAATTACACCAAGTGCACTAGCATAAAAGGAGAAAATAAAAATAAAAACAATTTCTTCAAACAAGGTAGAAGCAACCATTATTAAATCCAAGAGAATTTGGAGCACATACAACAAGTAAAAAAATATAACACAGTGCAACAAGAATTTTAACATGTTGATTGGTGATGACCTTGATGAACGGAAGAAATTGAGGCGATTGGGTAGATCGGTGACGAATTTGTGTAGATCGGCAATGGATCTTGATGGATCAATCACGGATTTTGATGGATCGGTGATAGAACTTGATGAATCGGTAAAGATGGTGATGCAGATTTCAGGTGGAGAAGTGATGGAGTTCGGTGGATTGGTGAGGGATTTGGGTGGATGATGGTAGAGATGAATGTGATGGATGATTTTGTAAATGGTGAAGATGGTTGTAGACGATGGTGAGCATGGAGATAGAGTCGGCTGAGGATGTGAGGAAGAAGGGGAAAGCGAGAGACCAAGAGAAAAAGAAAAAGAGAGAGTAAGGGAGAGAGTGAGTGAGAGAGAGAGAGAGAGAGAGAGAGAGAGAGAAATTATACATATAAATATATGTATATTATTATTATTGTTATTATTTTTTATAATAATAATTATTATTACAATATTTAATTATTTAAAAAAAATCATTTTTTAATATAAACATTATATTGGAGTATTCATCATACAAAGTTCTGTTCTAATATAACAAAATTATTCTTCATTTAGAGGCTTGGTAAATATGTCACCTAATTGACAATTTGTAAGGACAAATTCGAGTTCAATGTCACCTTTGAGTACATGATCTCTTAGAAAATGATGCCTTATCTTAATGTGTTTAGTGTGTGAGTGCTGAATAGGATTTTTTGAAAGGTTAATAGCACTTGTGTTGTCACATTTTATAGGAATATGATCATAGTGAAGTCCAAAATCTTGAAGTTGTTGTTTCATCCAAAGCAATTGTGTACAACACCCAGCAGCGGTAATGTATTCAGCTTTAGCAGTTGACAGAGCCACTGAGTTTTGTTTTTTGCAAAACCAAGAAGTGAGTGAGTGTCCAAGAAAATGACAAGTACCACTAGTGCTTTTTCGATCAAGTCTACATCCCGCAAAGTCGGCATCTGAGTAATCAAAAAGTTCAAAGGTGGTTCCCTTAGGATACCATAATCCCTTTGGAATGCCGACAAGATATCTGAAAATGCGTTTGACTGCGGTGATGTGTGACTCTTTCGGTACGGATTGAAAACGTGCACACATACAAACACTAAATATTATGTCGGGCCTACTTGCAGTAAGATAGAGTAAAGAACCAATCATACCTCGATATTTCTTTTCATCTACAGGTTTACCTTGCTCATCTTTGTTGATTTTTATCGATGTGCTCATTGGAGTTGCTGCAGGCTTAGATGATTCCATTTCAAACCTTTTGAGTAAATCTTTGATATATTTTGTTTGATTTAAATGGATTCCATCATTAGTTTGTTTAATTTGTAGACCAAGGAAGTAATTTAATTCCCCCATCATACTCATTTCAAATTCACCCTGCATGTCTTTAACAAACTCTTTGCACAAATTTTCATTAGTAGCACCAAAAATGATATCATCAACATAAATTTGAACAATTAGCATATCTTCTTTTTTGATTTTTATAAAAAGTGTTGTATCAATTTTTCCTTTACAAAAGCCTTTGTCAAGTAGAAAATTACTCAATCTTTCATACCATGCTCTAGGAGCTTGTTTCAAGCCATATAAAGTTTTTGAAAGTTCGAAAACATGATCTGGGTATTTATGATTTTCAAAACCGGGAGGTTGTTCAACATAGACTTCCTCCGAAATATACTCATTTAAAAAAGCACTTTTAACATCCATTTGATATAATTTAAAATCTTTAAAACACGCAAAAGTAAATAACATTCTAATAGTTTCAAGTCTAGTAACTGGTGCAAAAGTTTCATCAAAATCAATTCCTTCTTCTTGATTATAGCCTTGAGCTACTAATCTAACTTTATTTCTAATAACAACTCCAGATTCATCCATTTTATTTCGAAAAACCCATTTTGTACCAATAACGGGATGATTCTTAGGTCGAGGGGTTAAAAATCAAACTTCATTTCTTTCAAATTGATTTAATTCTTCTTGTATTGCTAGAATCCAGTTTTCATCATTTTTAGCTTCTAAAAATGATTTTGGTTCAATTTGTGAAACAAACGCTAAGTTACCACAAATATTTCTAGCAGAGGAACGAGTTTTTATACCTTCCGCTGTATCACCTATGATGAGGTCCTTGGGATGGCCATGAGCATACTTCCATTCTTTTGGTAGATTTGCGTCATTTTCTGGAAGAACATATATTTCTTAAAGTTTCTCCATTGTCATTTCTTCTCCATGTTCGCGTAATGGATTTTCTTCATTTTCCTTTATGTAGATGCTCTCCATGCTTGGTTGATTTTTTACAATATCATTACTTACAAGATTCTTGGAAATAATGTCGTTAGATTCATCAAAAATAACATGCACAGATTCTTCAACAAGTAGAGTTCTTTTATTGAATACTCTATAAGCTTTACTGGACATAGAATAACCAAGAAATATAGTTTCATCCGATTTAGCATCAAATTTTCCTAAGTTATCTTTATTGTTATTTAATACAAAGCATTTACAACCAAAAGCACGCAAGTGACTAATATTAGGTTTTTTACCTTTCCAAAGTTCATAAGGGGTTTTCTTAAGAATAGGTCTAATCATGGCACGGTTTATAACATAGCATGCAATGTTAACAGCTTTCACCCAAAAATATTTAGGCAAATTATTTTCACAAAGCATAGTACGGGCCATTTCTGCAAGAGTTCTATTTTTTCTTTCAACTACTCCATTTTGTTGAGGAGTCCTAGGGGCTGAGAAATTATGATCTATTCCTAAGTCATCACAAAACATAATAAAATCATCATTTTCAAATTCTCTACCATGGTCACTTCTAATACTACAAATATTAAGATTTTTCTCATTTTGAATTCTTTTATAAAGTTTTGAGAAATTATAAAAAGCTTCATTTTTGTGTGCTAAAAATAATACCCATGTATATCTAGTATAATCATCAACACAAACAAGGGCATAAGATTTTCTTCCTAAACTTAATGTTCTAGATGGTCCGAATAGATCAATATGCAAGAGTTGAAGCGGTCTAATAGTTGAAATGATATTTTTTGATTTAAAAGAAATTCTAGTTTGTTTTCCAAATTGACATGTATCACAAAGTTTATCTTTTTCAAAAATAATTTTTGGTAAACCAATGACTAACTCATTTTTTGAAAGTTTGGAAATTAAATCAAAATGTACATGTCCTAATCTTCTATGCCAAAGCGTTTATCATTTATAGCAGATAAACATTTAATATTAGAATGAGAAGACAAATCATGCAAATCAAAGACATACACATTCTCATGTCTATAACCTACAAATAAAGTTTTGTTTTCAAGGGTGTTTTCAATAGTGCAATGAGTTTTCTAAAAAATAACTCTATAACCTTTATCACATAATTGACTAATGCTAAGCAAATTATGTTTTAAACCTTCAATAAATAAAACATTCTCAATAATAGGAGAGGGATTTTTACCAATACTTCCTATACCAATGATTTTACCCTTGCTATTGTCGCCAAAAGTCACATATCCGCCATCCTTTGGTTGAAGTGTGGCGAACATAGCTTTATTTCCAATCATGTGCCTCGAGCATGCACTGTCGAGATACCATCTATCGTTACTGGATTTTGTCGTGAAACATACCTACAAAAATTTGATTTTTCTATTGGTACCCATTTTTTCTTGGGTCCATAAAAGTTAGAATTTGATACTCTTGAAATGTCCTTAGGGACCCACATCTTTTTTATTTTAGCAAAATGATTTCTTTTAACAGGACATGAAGGTGAAATATGACCTTTTGTACCACAAAAATGACATATGATATGAGAGTGATTAAAAGATGCATACACAAAGCTATTTTTGACAGTTTTTACTTTTGAAAAATGTTTATATCTAATTCCAGCTCTACTAAAAGTACGGTTTTGATTTTTAAGAATTTTATCTAAAGTCTCTCTACCTTGAGTGAATTTTGAAAGAGTAGTTTTCAAGTCTTTAATATTTTCTTTCAAAATAATTTGCTCCTTTTTTAAAGACTCGTTTTCTTTTTGCAATACAACTAAATGTTTTTCAGAAATTGAAGACTCTTTTCGAGTTAAAATCTCATTTTCCTTTTTCATGGATTCATTTTCTAAAACATTTATCTTGGAAGTCAATGATTCATTTTCTTTTGATAAACTTGAAATTACTTTCTTTTGACAATTATTTTTCAAACTAAGTTTCTTAAATTCAGCATGTAATTCATCAAAAGCTAATTGTAATTCATCAAATGTAAATGATTCGTCATTTACCTCATTTTCGTTTCCAAGTGCCATTAAGTATAGGTTAGCAACCTCATTTTTGCAAACTTCGGTTTCTGTGTCGCTTTCATCACTATCTTCTCCCCATGCTGCAACCACAGCTTTCTTCTTGTCCTTCTTGAATTTTTTCTTAAGTTCTGGACATTCTGATTTGTAGTGTCCAGGTTTGTTGCATTCGTAGTAGGTTACTTCAGATTTTTTATGATTTTCTCCTCTTTGAAAATCCCTGTTGTTGAAGTCTTTTTTGAAAAAATTTCGTACACCTTGTTTCTTTCTCACAAACCTTTGGAACTTTCTAGTGATGAATGTCATTTCCTCATTCTCATCTGAATCATCTTTCTTATCCTCTTGATGTTTCGAGGTGGATTTGAAGACTATTCCTTTCTTCTTGTTGTTGTCCTCCTCTTCCTTTCCTTCTTGCATTATGAGCTCATGAGTTAAGAGAGATCTTTGGCTTCGGTAATGGCAATGACTTTTGTCTCCCAACTTTTTGGTAATGACCTAAGCACTTTTCTTACAATTTCAGCATTAGTATATATTTTGCCAAGAGAAGTTAAACCATTAATAATATCAGTAAAACGAGTAAACATTTGAGGAATAGTTTCATCAGGTTTCATTTTAAAGAGTTCATAATTATGGACTAGCAAACTGACTCTAGATTCTTTAACTTGTTCGATTCCCTCATGAGTTACTATAAGCTTGTCCCAAATTTCTTTTGCGGTTTTACATGTGGAAATTCTGTTGAACTCATTGGCATCTAAGGCGCAGTACAACATGTTTGTAGCTTTAACATTAATTTGAGCTATTCTAGTATCTGATTCATCCCACTCATCTTCAGGTTTTGGTACCTTAAGTCCATCTACAGTTTTGGTAGGAATTTTTGGACCATTGCAAATAAATTTTCAACATTTATAATCATTAGATTGAATATGTATGGTCATCCTAGTTTTCCAATAGCTAAAATTTGTGCCGCTAAATAGAGGTGGCCTATTAGATGCTTGTCCCTCGGGTAAGGAATAACTAGGGGTTTCCATGATCTACTCTAAAACGGTTAAGTCACAGAAACTAGAGTCTAGGCTCTGATACCAATTTTTATCCCAGATAGGCAATCCAAGAGTGGGGGTGAATTGGGTTATTAAAAATTTCACAATATTAAAATTAGCACAATATTCAAAATTTTAATAAATAAAAAAACAGAATAATAATTATCAATATAAAAGTAAAAGAGATAGGGAGAGAAAATCAAACATTGTGATTTATAGTGGTTCGGCACGCCAAGCCTACGTCCACTCCCCAAGGAACCTCCTTGAGAATTTTTATACTATCAATTGAATAAATATACCACCAAGTTTGTGGATTTGGCACAGGACTTACTCTTATCTATTGAGTCTCACTCAACAATAAAAGCCTTATCCTTACAAAATCTCTCACAAAAATAAGGAATAAGAATAAGTGGTACTTAAACCCACTTTTACAATAATTCTCTCACAAAGAGTAGATATGAAAGTGTAAGAACAAAGGCTAGACTTAGATCTGAAAGTGAAAGAGAAGAATACAATTTAGAGCTCACAGAAAATTTTCTCTTCAAGTTCTTGATTTTTCTCTACACACAACACTTCTATTTATACATAAAAATATACCCGTTGGACGCTGTTTGCTGACGTCATGGATGACATCTATTTGTTTCAACTTGTCATCATGAGGCATCTTTTGTTTCAACTTGTCATCGTGAGGCATCTTTTCTTTTTGACAAACAAAGTGGCCAAATTTAAAAAAAACTCACAAACATGTGGGTTTTGACTAATATATACAGTATATATATATATATATAATCCTACAAAGTCCACATTATAAAGATGTAACTTTAACATTCAAATACAAACTTCAACATGTGAATTAAAATTTAATATGTTGCAATTTTACAACCATTTCTTTGTGTATTATATCATGTATGATTTTTTTCACATGTTAGTAATTAATGTTTCCACACACTAATATATATGATTGCTTCCGTGATGTATGCTATTATATGCATTTATATGTTTTGATCAAATATTTGCATACATAGAAAAATCTCTTTAAATAATATTTATGAAGGATCTAAAAATATATGCCCTCTTTAAAATATTGTATATGTTGTAGAAATTTTAAACTAAATATATTCTACCACTCCATATTAATTTTGTCAAAATAAGACAATCCATCAATATCAAATTTGTCAAAATAATACAACCAATCAATCATTTTTGTCAAAATAATATAATTAATCAATTTTTAATTTGGTCAAAAAGTGAATAGTGATCAGCCTCAATTTTAAAAAGTAAATAGTAAAGTTTTCAAAAATATTTTTATTTAACTAATATTTAACAATTATATATATATATTTTTTAAAAAGATAATATTTTGGTTCAAATACATATGTACATTAAAAAAATCCAAATTGTTACAAATAATATTTTAGACATCATCAAAAGTAAATAATAGAAATAATATTTTAGACATCATCAAAATTAAATAATATGATTAACACTTCCGTACTTCTTATGTCCAAGCTTCGCTTCACTCCGAATAACCTGAGAATACAACGACGGTGAGCTACCTGACGGGTGTGTTGCTGGAAAACCCCTCCGATGTCAAGTTAGCACTCTTAGAGAGGAAGAGAAAGAGAGAGAGAGAGAGAGAGAGAGAGAGAGAGAGAGAGGAGACAAAGTGGTAGGTCACTCTGGTGTTCAGATATTCCAGACTTGTTAGATGGAGGTACTGCACAGTTTAAATAATTTCTGCACGCACCACTCTGTTCGTCCTTTTCTAGATGTGTGATTGTACCACCCTCTCTATTTCTTACACGTCTACGCGCCAATACTACTAAACAATATTTGGCCAAATCGCCAAATAGTATTGACATGCAACCTTAGTAGATTTCTCTCCTTACTTTTTGATTAGGCCATGTAGCAAATCTTACCGAGTTACTTCCTGCAGGGCGTTACAGTCCGCCCTTTGGAACCACGTTACTCTTGACCAGCCAAAATCTAAGGCATCTAGCTGACTTCTTCAGTCGTACCCATTCGTCCCCGAGACCTTGCTCGGCCTTGGTGTGCAACAAGTGCGTTTAGTTCGGTCGGAAGCACCATCGTTTCACCTAGCTTGGCAAAGGATCCATGCCAAACAACTAGCCCAGCTAATGATCCACGTCGAGCAACTAGCCCGGTCCAACTTTCGGACCTCAGGCTAACTTAGCCGCGTGATCTAGAACCTCGACCAAGCTGCCTTCGGCTATGCCAACTCGGTCGCATAATCCAACAACAAGGCCCAAGTCACAATTAGCTTGGCCTGTTTGCTTGGCACAAACTCCCATTTCACCTAAAATAAATACAAATAAAAAGTATTGTTATGAAAAAATCTTTTGAAAATTCACTAAATACCAAAAATATAAAAATAAAAAATAAAAAAAATGAGAATTTAGTATATTTTGTGTATTTTTATGTGTTTATTAATTTTTAAAAATATTTTTCATAATTTTTTTATTTTTTAGATACATCTAAGTAAGGTGTATCTAAAAAAGTAAAAAAAAAAAATGCTTAATATTTTAAAAATATTCACTAAAAATAAAAAAAAATGAAAAATAAAAAACTTAGTTTTTAAAAAATTTAATCCAAAAAACTCAAACCAAACACACACATTAGTTATTATTTTATTTTTTTCGCATATAATTTTTTTTTTAATTTTTTCAATTTGGAAGTTGATATTTTAAAATTCTGAAAATCAAAATAAATATCGAATTATCAGGTTTCTTTATAGATAATCATAAATGATGGACAATCATTGTTTGAAGGGCAATTCCGATTATTAAAAATTTAATGAGACTTGAAGGTCTAAAAAATCTTAATTAAAACTTAATGGAGTATAAATTTATAAATTAGGATTTGAGTGTAAATGTCCGTTTATATTTTTATCTCTTTATATTTTTATCGTAAGTCTTAATTTAGATTTTGATGATTTAAATCGTCTATCTTATAAGTTTCATAATAAAAGATATGCATGTAAAAAATTAGTTTTATCGAAAAAGAAAAGTATGAAGAGATATGAAGGGATGTATATGAGATAGACAGTTCGAATTATCGATAAGAATTCAAATTATAACCTACAAGAAAAATATAAAAAAATAAAAGTATAGAGGAGGGGCTATCCCAATTACAAGACCACCTCATAAAGGTACAACATTTAAAGTAGTATCTAAATACATTCGTTTTATTTCTTTACTTAGCATAAACATTGTATTTTATGAACATATAGAGAGAATATTTCAATTATGGATAAAAGTTAAGTAAGATTGTCCTTAGATCATGAATTTAGATATAAATTTAGGGGAAAAAAATGTGAATAAAATAGAAGTTAATTTTTATTTTATTTTATTTCTTTTGTCTTTTCCTTTCCATTCCAAATTCATACTAAAATCCAAATATAGTCTAAGTGTAGCTCTTATCTCACGACACTTCTATTTATTTGATTTCTATTTCTTCAAGCCTCCATCACCTCGATCTCTCTTTTCGGGTTTGCTTGTCCAAAGAAAACAGAACCTCTTCAACTGTTTCTCGTACCTCCATTGAAACAAAATAGCTTCATGTTCTTTCATTGATTGGTTATTCCTTTTTGTTCATATCTCTTTTTCCAATTTCGGTCTCGATTAGTTTACAAGATTGAATGGCCAATGATTAATATGTTAAATTTGCACAAACGAAAATTCGTTCAAACTCAAAACCCCTCCACATGAACTTTAAAATACAATCATTTGAACTATGCTCAAGCTCAAGTTGTAGTTGGACTTGGGGTGTAGCTTCAAGACTTGTGAGCACTTGAGGCTACAATGCCTAGGGTGAAAAGATTACCTGATCCGATTGTATTTGATTTTAATCCAATTCTAATATATAAAGTTCGGACTTGTATTGATAGGGTAGAGTCAAGAATAGAGACAAGTAGAACAAAATTATTAAGGTTAAGATAAAATATAAAATTATATCACTAAGATAGTAAAATTTAAAATTAAAAAATTAAGTGAGAAATCCGAAAAAACTCAACCTCCCATCTCTACATATTCTGGAGTGAAAGTGAAATTACTAAAACCCTCATGGACCGGACTTGGAATATCACACAACCAAATTTAGATGCATATAGTTCATCCAGGCTTGCTGGGCCACATGACCCAATTTATTTTGCCCACTGGGCCACAAAATTCTTGAATGCTTTTGTGCTTCCCCACAGGCAAAATACTTCATTTTTTTTTTTTTTGGAACCATAGACAAAATAGTTCGTTGATATCTATTTTTCATTTCATTACCCAAAAAAGAAATAATGCCCCATTTGATATATTTTCTTTATTATTACCCCTTTTTTTTTTTCTTTCTGTTTTTGAAAAATGAAGAAATGGACAATCATACTCACAACTCTCCTCTTATTTTCGATAACACTATAGTGTACGCACAACTCACAATATGGAGCTCATCATTGCTAAGTGGGCATCTGAGAGACCTTTTATAAAACAACAATGCTAGGTATCATGAAAAATCTTTTATGAAAATAATCATGAAAGCTTTGTGACCCTTGGATTGTACTTAGAATAAAGCACCACACACTAATCAAGGTAATTTAAAGATCAAAAATTTTTCATGATCATTTTCATGATCCCTAACTTTTCCCTTTATAAAAGGTCAAGGGAGGACAAGCATAAGATAATTAATACTCTAAATCCTAAATCTCACTTTTCAATATATTTCTCTCTAGATTTATTCTATTCCAACATAGTTAACTTAATTATCGGAGGGTTTTTGAATATCAACCCTTTTTTGCAGGTTCATCGGATCAGGTCACCATACAAATTTGATTTTCATCAGTTTTGGTGTTTGGTTTTCTATTTTTGAATAAAAAATACAAAAATATTGTTTTGGCAAATTGTGTCAAAAAATTATGTTTAGAAAAGTATTTTGAGAATGAAACCGACAGGGCCAAAATGTGAGTTTAATAATATATACATGTTGCTTTATATTGTATCACCAATATATATATACACACATATTTATTCTAAAATTGTTTATTAAATGATGTGCAATAACTGTATTGGTAGAATGGACCTCACATTTTATGCATTGGTACAATCCATGAACGATATGTAAGATGTCACATAATTCTGTACAAAAATTTGATCATTTTAATATTCTTCTAAAAAATAAAAAATAGAGCGAGACAATGTTTCGAAGGGGACAGTAACGGTGCTCAACCGCGGGCTAGAAGTCCGAAGAAATTACCTCGGATGTTTGATTTTTATCTTTGGTCGGTCAGAGTTTGAATATGTTGAATAATATTTTGTTTTTGGTTGGTTTGATGTTTGAATGTTGAGTTTTTATTTATTTATTTAATTAATGGGGTTATGAATGTAGAATAAAGGTAATATATTAATGTACCCCTAATTTCGTAGTCTGGGCTCAGTTTACATGAGGACCTGTTGGGATTGGTCTTGGAGTTAGGGCTGACTGGAAAAAATTGAAAAAATGGCAATCCATTCAAGTTCAGATCAAACTGGTAGGTTTAGTCTAGTTGTTTTAGTATGTAGTTCGGTTTGGTTCACATATTAGATGAAGCAATCCTTGCGGTTTAATTTACGATTTTATTCAGTTGAAAATGTAAAAATTTGATATATTTTGTATTTACATATAAGAGTTTCAACTCCCTATTTAGCAAGGTGGTTGGGACTAAATTAACTTATTAAAAAATAAAATAAGTTAAAAAGTTAATAAGATAAAATGTCACATTTAAATCATAATCATTTCATTTTTTTTTTCACAAAATTATATAAAAAAAATTAAACGAAACTTTTTTGGATAGCTAAGGAATGCTATATTTGCAACACTTTGGTCTTATATCTTCAACTATAAATTGTAACAAAGAGAAGTAAAAAAGCAATGGATAGAGTGTGGCAACGTAAAAAAGTCACATACTGTAGCAACATTTGACAGATTTTCAAAAAAAAAAAAAAAAAGAAATCAATTTAAGAAAATATAAGTACACATAAATATAAGTTTCTTATATAGGATATAGTTGGGATATATTTTTAGAGCGAGAAAGAATTGACTCCACCCAAGACGCTTGGTGTGAAACCTTAACCAAAGATGGAACTGGTGGTGTCATTGTCCTTGCCCCCATTGGTTTACCATTGTTGCTAAAGTTGCATGATCAACTTATAAGATCATGTATATTTCATGAACAATTAAAAAAAAAAAAAAAAAAAAAAATTGATGTCACTTGTCATGCAAGAAGATATCTAAATCAAGTGTGAGGCACAACTTGCCTTGTGGTCCAGTGATTATCTTGATCCCCATCAATTTTGGATCCCTGTCAAAATTAAAAATAGGGCAAATTACATATACCCCTCAAGGTTTAGTAAAATTACAGATATTCCCCTGAAGTTTAAGAAATTACAGATACCCTCCTGAAGGTACTATTTGCATAACAAATTAGGAGGCAAATTGTTATGAAAATATAAACCTCAGGAGGCAATTTGTTATGAAAATATAAACCTCAGGGAGTATCTGTAATTTCCGAAACCTCTGGGGAGTATCTGTAATTTAGCTAAACCTCGAGGGAGGTATATGTAATTTGCCCTTAAAAATAAAAAGATTAAAGTAAAATTTGGATAAATTATATTTTTTATTTTTATAATTTGACTTAAATTTTATTTTGTTCCCTATATTTTAAATTTAGTGTCAATATGGTTATTTGGTCCAAATTGTTAATTTTTCTTACGTGTACACCTTTGGAGACCGATTAATGTTCCAAAATCGTTAAGTTCATCTTACAACTTAAACGGAAGGAATAAATTGAAATTAGATTTCAAGTATAAAGAATAAATTTCAATTTAAAATAACAGAGATCAAAGTAAAAATTGAGTTAAACTATAAAGGTTAAAAGTATAATTTATTTATAAAATTTTGATAAAAGATTAAGAGTATAACTTTCGGTTTATTAACTAACACGGCTAATTCAATAGATCATGATTGTTGTATTATATTAGGAGATTAGTGATTTGAATCTTCCTATTTATTTAAATTTATTTTTTATCTAAATAAACAGATTGTAAATGTGAATGTAATTAATTTTAAAAATGAAGTTCAAGGGACTAACATAATCACGCAATTTGTTCCTACAATTACGACATAGTACCAATACCAAGCTGTCAAAACCCCCCATGAAACTAGGCCCGATTGATGTCCCTTTCTGTGTTAGTTATCTTCAATAATTACTCTTCTTTAATTTATGAATCATTTTCACTAAAATCCACCTTCACAAGTAAAGAGGTCTCTCTCTCTCTCTCTCTCTCTCTCTCTCTAATAATGTAAAACATAGTTAATTGTTATTTAAAGACAAGGAAAGAAATGTTTAACCAAATTCTTATTTTAGTAATTGTTTTTTATGGAAGATTTTGGATAAAAATCTATATAAAAATTCTGAGTGAGTCAAATGGTTGAATCAAAGTCCTGCTAAAGACACCCGGTTACCATACAAAAGGAATTTTTTTGATGATTTTTTTGACTATTAAAGTATACCTTGCTTTGTCACGTCTTGCAAGTGCGTCGATGCTTCTTTCTAAAGCGAAAGTGGTGGTTACTGCGAAACATACAATTAGGCCTGGTTTGGAAGGTGTTGATTTTAATACTTAAAAGTTATGATAAATTATAAATATATTTTTTGAGATTTATTTAAAATATGAATTGTCTTCTATGATATGTAAAATTATAAATATATTCTTATCAAAATTTTTTATTTAATAGAATTAACTGAAAAAGTGAAATTTCTAACTATTCACTTATACAATAATAAAATTATCTGAATTATTAATTGAAACGAAATTTTAACATTATTAAAAATTGTTAATTAACTTGATGATTTATTAATAAAATGACCTACTTGCTATGAAATTAGAAACTTTATGGGGCATAATGTAGTTTCTAAAACTACAGAAGTAATTTGTAATTTAAGCAAATCTCAGGGAGAGTTTGTAATTTACCCTAAAATTTAAAAAAGTTATAAAAAAATTAAAAAGTTAATAAATTATACGAAACATCTTTTTTTTTTAAAATTTTTTGCACATTTGTGGTAAAAATTTTAAAAATTATTCCAAACATATTAATTTTTTTAATTTAATATTTTAGTCAAAAATTTTAAAAAAATATTAAAATATATTTTTTATTGGTAAAATAAATATATTAATATATCAACTGTGTTTACAGTGAGATGAGATACACCAAGAAGATATTTTTACTTTTTTTTATTAGTATTTTAATATTTTACACAAGAAAAAAAAAGGGTACAAAATTAAAGAGAATATATTGACTTTTTTGTATTAATGTTTTTTTTTTTTTTTTGTACTTATTTAACCTGTCCTCAAAAACTGTTAAAAAAAAAAGGAGTAAACATAGCGTTGTTGCATTAATACACAACTAATAGAAACCTGCACCACATTTTCAGGAAAAATTAATGTAAAATAATAATCACCATGTTTGTTTTTAGTTTTTTAAAAATAATTTTTAAAAAATTTTACTTTCTTATTTTTCATATTTTTTTTACTAATTTTTTTAAATATTTTAAGTAATTTTTTTAATTTTTACATACACCTAACAAAAAAACACTTAAAAAGTATAATTTTCATATTTTGTGTATTTATTAATTTTTTTATAAATGTTTTATTTTTTAGATACATCTAAATAAGGTGCATCTAGATGTATCTAAAAAAGTTTTAAAAAAAAAAGTTTTAAAATTTTAAAAATACTTACTAAAAATAAAAAAATACGAAATACGAAAAACAAAAAACTTATTTTTTAAAAACTTAAATTCAAAAAACTAAAATCAAACATATTATTATTATTTTTTAATAGGAGTGCAAGTAGGTACAATAGGCTTTCCTTTGGTGCACTTTATTGTAAATTTAAAATTGATAATATAAACATTAAAATTAAAAGTACCCCAATTCAGTTTTTAGAAATCAACTTATATATGTTATTTCTGTTTAAAAAATTATAAGCAGAAATTATATCCAACAATTTAATACAAACTCACATAATAAAAAAAAATATATAAATAGTTTAAATAAACTAGATCAAACTTGAAAATTCTAAAAATCTCTGACATATTAATTTGTGATTATGATTCAATTTTAAACAACCAATAGCAATCTCAATCAAATAATCAACAACAAATCAGGCCAATGATTAATGTGAAAAAATTACAATTGAAGCACTTCTAATTTTAATAAAAAATCACGGATCAAAATCACAAAACAATTTACCAAAAAGGTAAAAAAGAATTACATAACCCTCAATTATCTAACAAATCCCCACTCGATTTTAACCAAACCCGATATGCCTATCCATGACTGTCTTCACCTCAAAATCGCTCACCAACGTTGAATCTACAATGCCAATGTTGAATCCATGTCGATGAGCCTTTCCGAAATCTACCAAAATTTCAAGTCCAAGTTCTCTAGAATCTAGCAATGAATACTTCTCTCTTTATACAAATGAACGAACAAAACAATCCTTGATATTTGTCAATATATAGTTCGTTAATCAATTGATCACCTTCTATACATTAAGAAAATTTATATATAAACACCCTTTAATATAGAATACTTTGATTTTTACTCTTCTCGTAGAATTTGGACGGATTAAATCCTAAAAATAGCAAACAACGCACTTTATACTAAACAAAGCTATGAAGAGTGCTGGAGCACTCATTTTACCACTCGAGCAGTGTGACTAATGACGGTACTCACATATAGATCAACCGCTAGAGCGTAACATCTACCACTCGAGCACACAAAAGACCGCTTGAGGCTGACTAGGCGTTGCCCCCTAAACCTTGCGAGCTGACTGGGCAATTTGATCCCCAGACTTAGTCAGCAAAGTGGCAAATAAGAAATGCTCAAGTTAAGATATGAAATATCAACACAAACTCCTCTACATAGGCACAATTTGGATTGTATTCGCAAATAAACTCTGATAACTCACAAATATAATAGTGCAAATAAAAATACAACTGAATAAAATTTTATCCAACAAAATTGCCAATTAAAAAAAAAAAAACTGTCCATATGTTTCATGTCATAGCTTTTACTCATAGAAGACACTGACTTGCACTTCCATTAAAGTTGCAACTATTTTGAATGGTTTTCAACTCAAATAAAATCTCTCTCTTTTTTTATTATTTTTAATTTTATTTTATTTTTTAACTCTCTATTTTTATTTTTATTTTTTGAGATCATTTTACAACTATAATGATAATTAAATCTTGACATTTAATTATATTAGGAAATTCAATAAATAACTCAATAATTAATAAACTCAATAAGCCAAAAATAACACAAGAAAAATACCTAAACACAAATAAAAAGAGAGCAAGACCCACATGTAAATAGGAAGAGTCAAAATCCTAATAAAATACAGAAATTTTAGCAAACCAATTGTGTTTTTTTTTTTTTAAGCCCCCATAACGGTCATCTATTTTCAATTTAGGACTGTGACAAAGCCTCTAGTTTTAGTTTTTAAAAATAAATAAATAAATCATACTCTAGTGAAAGCCATGATGCAATTATCCTTCACAGCTCTGTTTATTCATGTGTCATGGTGTACTGGCTATAATTTTCTTGCTTGGCGCATCAATAAAAACTTTATTTTTGCTAATATAAAAAAAAAAAAAAATTGTGGATAAGTTTTTCAATCATCAATAATAGTGTAGGAACCAAAACAAAAAAAAGAAGAAGTTATATTAGGAGAAATACATATACATACTAATCTTTGTAAGCTTCACATCTAATTGTAACAAATCTTAATAATTGAATGTCGTTGTATGCTAGAGATTAGATTAAAAGTAGGAAGGTGACTGTATTTCACCTAAACTTGTTTGTCTATTGTTTAAAAATAAATTTGTTCTGATGCTAATGGCCTTACTGACACTTCCACTCCAATATTTTTATTCTAATTTTATCTTAAGAAAAATTAGTACATGTCATTTTTTAGATAAATATGCAAGAAACAAACTAGAAATAATCTAGTCTTATAAAAGAAGAGCATTAATGATTTGATGAGTAATTAATGACGGCTCGTATGAAAACTAAAAATGGTTTCGATAGAAATTGTATTGTAAAAGTCATTAAAGAGAAATAAAATAAGTTTGAGATGGATGTATGATTATAAATATTCATCCATATCCGTGTATCGATACATCCTCACATATCACGGGCAGCATATTAGTTGGTTCTCAATACATATTGATTCATAGTCGATTCATGACCCAATTCATAATCAATATAACTAGTTCATAATCTATACAGCCAATTCAGCTACCATAAAGCTCTTTGTTGATTTTCAAAAAATATATAATTGCCTTTGCTCGATTCTCAGTACATATCACTTGATTCTTTTAATAGAAACACACTATACTAATACCTGTTTAGTTTCCTAATACTGCTACTTTAAATCTTGATGGATGTTGCTTCCTATTCTTTTCCAATTATCCAGTGTCATGTCACCCTGGATATCCATTCTATATTCTCATGTTTAAAAATTTCTTAATCTTTGTTTCAATCTTTAATTATCAACAACAATCTCTCTCCCTCCACTAGTGCTTGTTTTAAAATAAATATATAACAAGAAGTACAAGGTGGGTCTTACACCTTTTTAAATTCAAACAAGTTGAGAGTAAAGACATACATATTAAGTAGAATATCTTAAATGGTCCGCACCTTGTGGTATATTTTAATAATTAGAAATTTTAATCTTAAAAAGTATTATTGTGTGTAATACCTGGGGAAGGTATATGTCCAATCTCTCCTGTCTCATCTTTTTGTAATTTGTAGATCTTGTCATTGAATTTGAAAAGTAAGAGCATCACCAATGAAACTGTTAAAGGAACTGTTAAAATTATAATTTAATAAAAGTGACAAAAAAAAAAAAAAAAGATTTTTGTAATGACTTGCTGTTCTTCTTGTCAAAGATAACATATACCATTTATGTTTTCAAATTTAACAAGTCGAATAGCAGATGTCAAATATGTCACATTATCAAATATCAAAACATTTTTGGCTCCAAATTCAGTTGAAAAAATAGAATTCATTTAGTAGAAAAACCTTTCAAATTTCAAAATCAAACCCAAATTTCAAAAGAGTTGCTAAATTTACAAATTTCACAAATAGCAGAAAAAATTTAGAACAAATCACAAATTTCATAATCAATTTAGAACAAATCAAACCCAAATTTTAGTCAAGAACAAATCAATCCAGATTTCATAAATTTATATGAATTTTAGAAACAAATTTAGAAGATAAATACCTGGATCGACCTGTAGGGCTTCTGCTTCATCGACTTATAAGGCTTGTTCCCAGACCAATCGAGCACCATCGAAGTCCAAACAGTGGTGTTTAGTCAAACACTAGAGTTCCATTGAGAGAGAGAGAGAGAGAGAGAGAGAGAGAGAGAGAGAGAGACAGAGACAGAGAGAAGATTGGTTATGCAGATCGGAGATTGGGGATCGACATTGGTGGTGGTGATGCAAATCACACAGAGAGAGAAAGAGAGATAGAGAGAGAGAGAGAGAGAGAGAGGACTAGGTTCAGAGATCGAAGATCGGCGCTGGTGGTGGTGATGCAAATCACAGAGAAAATGACATAGAAAGAGAGACAGAAAGAGAGAAAGAAGATTGATTTCGAAGATCGGTGCTGGTGGTGGTAATGCAAATCACAGAGAGAGAGAGAGAGAGAGAGAGAGAATACTAGTTTCGGAGATTGGAGATCGGCACTAGTGGTAGTGATGCAAATCAGAGAAAGAGAAAGAGACAGAGAGAGATAGGGAGAAGACTCGTTTCGGAGATCGGCGTTAATGGTGATGATACAAATCACAGAGAGAGAGAGAGAGAGAGAAAGAGAGAGAAGACTGGTTTCAAAGATCGGACATTTGTGATCAGTTTGAGAACAGAGAGAAATAGATGCTCTTGAGATAAAAGACAGAGACAAAGAAAGAGATGCCCTCATCTCAGCCGACTGGTTTGAGGACATATATATATATATATATAGAGAGAGAGAGAGAGCGCTTCTGTCTTGAGATCGAAAAAGATCATTCTAGAGAGATGATCTCATCCGTTGGATTATTATTTAATCAACAACTGAGATCTTGTTCAGTAATCAACGGCTAAAATGATTACTATTGTCATATTTTGTTCATTAAAAAATTAATAAATAAATAAAAACACAAGTAAAACAGAAGCATAACGACTATAAATGATCAAATTTTTGAAAATTCTCAATGACCATATTTAGAAGAAAGAAAAAAAAAATCATATTTATAATTCTATAAATACAAACCTTTTTTATTAATTTCATTTCACGACAAACCTTCCAAATTACATATTTATTTATATTTTTTTTTACATAATCACTATGGAAGGTTCATCAAAAACAAAGAGAGGAAAAACATTCATCATTGATGAAGATGTGGCAATTTGTAAAACTTGGTATCACATTTCTGAAGATCCAATTGGTGGCAATTCATAATCTTATACTCACTTTTGGGGGAGAATTTATGAAAATTATTGCTCACTTCATAATGATCATTGAAAACACAAGTGTTTATCCAATCTCGATGGGGGTATGTACACCCCATTTTTGACTGACCATAAGACTCAAACGTCACTGATTGAGCGCTTGGTGATGTTGCATATTGTGCTCGTTTTGAAGATTGCGGACTCACGGCTGCGAGCCTTGCCTCCAAACTTCCGGACTCTTTTGTGCTTTGCCTCGGTTTGCAAATCAGGCCCTGTTTTCTTCATTTTCTCTTCCCGAAGGGAGGGACTCGTAGACTATCTCTCAGTAGTCGTAGGCTACGTTTTGTGGTCGTAGGCCATTTTTTTCCCGTTTGGAGCCCGATTTTCGGTTTTCGAAGCCGTCGGCCGTATGCCTCGGTTCGGGACTGCTTAACTACCTCCGTTTGCTCTGGTTTTGGCACACACCTTGTTTCCTCCCTTTTGAGGGACACTGTGGCCCAAGAGACCAACTTCGTGGTCGAACGCCACCTCCGGTGCTTAATAGTCAGTTTTCGGGGACCCGGGTCGCACGTTTCGGTCCCCGAACCTCCGTTTTGCATCCGTCTTGGTCCATTTTTGGCGGGGACCTTATTTTCATTATTAGAAAGGTTGTAGGAAGGTGGGAGGCCAGCAATTGTTATGAAAAACCAGTTTTATTTCTTCTTCGCTCTTCATCGCCCGTTTTCTTCACTAGAAAGCTGGTTTTTCCCACTCCCGGGCCACTTTTTCTGACTTTCCACCACATCATTGTGTTGTACACACCTGGGAGGCCACCAATATGGGTAGGCCAGCCAGCAATTGTCCTTGGCCCTTTTGAACCCCTCTAAAAAGCTGATTTTTCTCTCTCCTAGTTCACATTTTCTGGGTTTTGACCATACAGCTGTGTTGCACTCATCTGGGAGGCTACCTTTTTGGGGTGGCCGGCCAGCAATTCTTGCTGACCCCTTTGACCCCTGGTCGGCCGACCAGAGGAGGTGGCCGGCCGGCCACCTGGCCCTTTTGCACCTGGCCAGCCATTTTTGTCCTTCTTGGTGCATTCCAGCTGTGCGAGCTGTTTTGCACCAGACCCCTTGCCCGAGGGTCTATCCTTTTGAGGGGAGATTTGAATTGGTTTTTCCCCCATTTTCTTTGGCTCCTCTCCCTCTATATAACCAAAACCCTACTTCATTTCTAAGGGTTAGAAAAACCAGCTGGAGCATCATACATACAACCCTATATCTCCCTCATCCAAGCTTCAAAACACCCTTGACCTTGTACCATTTACACACCAACTCATAGCCTACCACCTCCACACTCCATTCCAACAACTTGGAGGCCATTTGCAGAGGTTGAAAGTTCAGAATCTTGGACAAAAAGCTGCTGGAAATCTGCTCTTTCTCCTTTTCTTGTCCTATTTTGCATGATTGATTAGCCTTATTTGCAAGCATTTATAGGCTTCAACCTGAACTTAAAATAGTCTTATTTTGAGCTTATCTTCATGTTTGATCAAGAACTTTTTCCTGTTTGAGGTCTTCTACTCCCTTTTTGTGCTTTATCTCTTTTTGAGGGCTTATCTTGCATAATAGATTAGCCTTACTTGTGAGCATTTCTGGGCTTCGAGCCAAACTTTAAAGGGACTTATTTTAATCCCCTCTTCAAATTTGTTGAAGGGCTCTATGCTGTTTGAGGCCATCTGTTGCCCCTTGCCCTCTATCTCTCTTTTAGGGTTATTTTTGTGTCTTGTTTTAGCCCTACTTGTGAATATTTTTGAGGCTTGATATAAACTGGAAAAAGTCTTTTTTTGGCCTCCTCTTTGAGTTTGGTTAAGGTCCCATTTCTATTTGGGGTCATCTTCCCCTATGCATGCTTCATTCCTTCATGATTAGGGCTATGCATTAGAGCACTTGCATTGGCCATGGTTTGGTCTCTTGGCCACTAAAATCCAATGTATTTTCAGTGGCCTTGATGTGTCTTTGAGCTCCAAAATCATGGAGGGGTGACCTTTCACCCCTCATTCTCTTTACTAGCATTTTTGGCCTTTCAAAGAGGCCTTTCTTTGCATGCTTCCGATACTGATTTAAGGGCCTATTTTGTGAGTTTTAGGGCTATCATATTCCATTTCCAAAGGCAGTCTCGTCATGTTAAATGTCTATCTTGTATGTGCTTAATAACTTCTTGCATGGCCCTCTAAAGGAGCTCATCATTTTTACACATGTTGGCTGCATTTCAGTGATTATTTGGGCATATTTTCACATGTTTTGTTCACTGATTTTTTTTGGTTTGATGAGATCTCACATGCTTCACATACATGCCATGTAAACCATGTTTGCTAGTCAAAGTTGCATGCTATTTTAGCCCATCATGCTAGCATCTTTTGGTCATGCTTTGAACTAGAAATGTTCATGTTTTGGGACTGCCTTGGCTCTGTCTTCGTGCTTCATGGTCAAATAATGCATGCTTTGTATAGCTATAAGTCAATACATGTGCCTAGTTTTGAGTTTCGGGGCTCGTCTCATGCATCGGGTGCCATATATCCATGATTCGGGACCATTTTGCATCATGTTTCAGCATTGGAATTTGCATGTCTGTATGCCATATTTCATGCCTTGCCATGCCTTGTTAGAGTTGCATACTATACCTTAGGTTTGGTCCTCGGTTTGCGCGTATGTGTGCACGCATTTCGATAGTCTCATTTTCATCTTATGGCTACTGATGTAAGTGTGGCTGAGGTCCACTCATGTTGGTGTAAGTCCATCGTGGATTGTGTATGCCATTTCAATTCATAGCATTGTATATGCTAAGTTACATGTTAGAGCATCGTGTATGCCATGTTACATTGAGCATTGTGTATGCCATTTCATAGCATTGTATATACTAAGTTGCATGTTAGAGCATTGTGTATGCCATGTTACATCGAGCATTGTGCATGCCATTTCATAGTATTGCGCATGCTAGGTTCTATGTTAGTCACATTGTGTATGACATCTCATTTGCATTATGTTTGGGATAGGAGTTAGCCCAAGCACGGGAAACGAGGGACGTTTCGTACTCCGAGTGATGGAACGTGTCTTAATTCCCGGTCACCAACACTCCGGATTACCCATGATGGAGTCTAGGCCTTGTTTTGTTTATATGTGCATTCATTTCACATTGAGTCATGCAATTCGACTTCTCGGCCATCATGCATCGAGATGCGTAATTGGTGGCACGAGGATCGAGGACTACACTCCCTGAAGAATAGTCAAGCATACATATATGAAAATACATTGCCATGCCCCTTTCTTGCTCTCTGCTATAGCAAATCAGAAACCAGCAGTCTTTTGGAGCTTTATGCAATGACTTAATTGTAAACAGAGGCTAATTGGGGGATCACAATGGATTTCTGCGCAAAGAAACTCAAACACGCATCATTCATCATTCGGAACAGAGCTGAGGCGGTCCATGGGCTTGCATGCTAATTTACTGTTTTCCTAGTTCATTTGTTAATTAATTAGGGTTTTGTACTTATTCGGACTGTAATTATTCATTTGGGACTGTATTATTTATTCAGACCCTCCGAGTGAGGACACAATTGTAATAAGTGTGCGTGCGTGTGATGTATGTCTTCCAACCCCACGTCTTTCTCCATTTTATTTACCAGCTTATGATGGTTAGATTAGGGCATGTTTCAATTAGCATACAGTATGATAGCATATTTGCATTCATTCATCTGTTTTGCATGCACCGGGCTCGGCGTATCATAACTCACTGCATTGTATTTCGATTCCAAGTTGAATACTTGTTAGTTGTAGCATCTCATATGTCATGTTTAGAATAGCCGGGCCTATCTTAGTTGCATTTTGCATGTGTTGCATTAGGCATTTCTATATAGTTAGGATCATGCATGGATTTCTAACATAGCTTCTGTTTTGGCTTGGAACACTCGGTAAGTTTTTATGCTTTAGCATCCTTGCATGCGTGTGAGTGACTGCCATGATAGCATGCTTACCATGAGGCTGTATGCTTATGTGATATATCTGCCTGAATGCCTGTGGGTGAAGGTTAGGTTATTTGGATTGGAACAATTCATCCACTGTGAATTTTAAGCCCACTAGATAGTAGCAAAACCATGTTTTCTAAGCCCACTTGAGGGTGAAAAAATCTGCATTTTAAGCCTACTTGCGAGTAGCAAACCATCTTTCAAAAACAAACATGAAATGTTTTGTTCCAATTCAGGCGATCTAGTCTATACTTGTATACTGTGTGCATCACATAGTAAATCTAGGCTAATAACCGGAATAAGAATGTATAATGTTTTCAAAACTAGATATCATGGTTAGTAGAGGCCAATCTTTGATCGCGCGAGCGGGGGTGCTCACGAAGTGACCTTCCCCAATCGTACCAAAGTTCCCGAGCCGAGGCAACTTTGGTGATGACGGACACGTGGCCTTAGGCACGAGTCAGGGTTTCCTAAATTTCCCAAAAATAAAATATTTAGGTGGCGACTCTGTATCTGGCAAAGCAGTCCATGTTTGGCACTTCTTTCAAAAAAATCTGTTTTTCTCAAAACGATTTGCCAGATTTGGACTCTTTGGTTCAGATTGAGAACTGTGACAATTTGAGTCCGAACTGTAGTGAGCCCAAAATGAACAGAACGAGACTCATCCTCCCGGGGCATTCGGGGACGTCTACAGTTTCTGGCGACTCCGCTGGGGACTTAGAGAGCTTGACTCAAACTCATGATATCTCATTTTGATTACACTTATGTGTTTCTTTTCATTGTATTTGTATTGGTGCGCCTAGGACACCGTGTTTGCCATATGCTATTCCTGAACGGTTTGCCAGAGGTTGCGTGCCATAAGGCTTACCGGTTACGGGCTCTGCCAATATGGGAACACAAACCCCAGTTTTACCGGGGCACCCTTTCGGCCATTTGACCTAGTGCATATTCGGAATCCATAGTGACCATCCCAAGCTAGGACAGGTTGCTTACCCGATATAGGTTGTTTGAAACCACTGCGTGCGTAGTGAAACCCTAGCTCCTGACAAAATAGGACAGGGAAACCCTAACCCAACATAGGGGTGTTTTGGTTCTCACTTATCTGTTATATGCTTTTAGAGTGCGTCTCTACAGGGAAATGCATGTATCAGTTTACGAGTTTGGGCATCAGGCCTGTGGGCATCAATCAGTGTATGAGAATTAGTTATCTGCGGGTATCAGATTCAGTCTTGGAGAACAGTAATTCAGGGATAGTGATCAGTGTTTGAGGACAGTGTGTATTCGGCTCATCGACTGTATGTTGTTATGCCCAGCTGTGTGTTGTGTATTTGTTTTAAGCTGCTATACTGTTCATTTATCTGGTTATTTATTTCATTATTGCTTTATTTATCTTTTCGCTAGGGCAGTTTTAGCACAATTGCTTCAAACCAAGCAGATATTCCCCAAGCACTCTGGACAAGAGGTCGTCGGCTCAATCGATCTGAGGATCTGGTTGACGGACAACCAATGTTTCATTCTCTACCCCCGGTTGTCAGACGGAGGCCGAGAAAGCGTAGTGTGTCTGAGCAGAGGTTACCAGAGCAGTGGTCTACCCTAGCAGTGAACAGTCGGGCTGAGGTCTCAGTTTCTTCCATAGAAATACACATACCAGTCAGTCAACAGGATCAGCAGAACATGGCCGGAATGGAAGAAATGATGCGCCAACTTCAAGAGAGTATGAAGCAAATGTAGGAGGACGCTGTCCGCCAAGCAGAGTTCTCTAAACAGCAGGCCACAATCATGGCCCAACAGGCAGAACTAATTACCCGGCTACAGCAGCAAGCCGGAGCATCAGCCTCACATCCAGTTCCTCTCCCACCAGGGGTCCCACTACCCGAGCAAACACCAACTACCCAGAATGTCCCGCCAAATGCCCAGAACATTTTTCCAAATGTCCATGCCGCTCAGGACGACACAGACATCCCAACGGGGCTGGCTCTGCCCCCGCTTCTACCTTAATTATCCAAGGTACATACACTCGGCAACCACCCGGATTCTCCTTTCGAGTTCGAAGTAGACCCTACAGCACTGAAATTGAGCAAGCTCGAGAAGCTATTCAAAAAATCCCAGGGGGTAAAGGCTATCCCAGATATCGAGGACGGATATACCGATGTGGCTGTGACGTTGCCGGATAGATTCAAAATGCCGCAGATCAATCGCTTCGACGGATCTGGGGATCCCATGGTCCACCTCTGACTATTCTCAGATATACTACGGCCGATGGGCCTAACCAGACCCCAGAAGCTTTCGCTATTCGGCCGGACCCTGTCGGGTGTGGCCGCTATCTGGTATGCGAAATTGGAAGATGATGTCAAGCGAAGTTGGGATGAAATGGCCGAGGCCTTTGTTGCGCAATACTCATACAACACCCAAATCGAGATTACAACCCGTGATCTCGAAACAACAAGGCAAGAGCCCAAAGAGAGCTTCTCGGATTTTGTGACCCGGTGGAGGGCGAAGGCCTCGATGATGACTCTAAGGCCCACCGATAAGGACCAGATCAGGATGATTGTGCGCAATCTCCAGCCAAAACTGATGCAAAAAATGATTGTGCTCCCCTTCCCCACCTTTTCGGATCTGCACGAGATGGGGGTACAAATTGAAGATGCAATGAAACAGGGTCTGATTGACCAAGACAGGGAGCAACCCCGGAGAACCTTTAACCGCAACAACAATGCAGGCTCGAGTGGCGCCGCAACTGCAAGAATATTGGAGGTAAGCATGGTCGCTACCATCCCCCCTCCCCCTCCAAGGCCCATGGTAGCCACACCCTTCTCCAGTGCATCCAGAAGCAGTACACAGACCACCAAATACCAACCTAGAGGCCAAAGAACCTTCACTCCATTGTACATGCCCCTGTCCAAGGCTCTAGGGGTCTTAATCAAAAAAGGGCATTAAAACCCCTGGAGCTAAGGCCGTTACCAAATCCACTACCCCCCACTCACAACCCAGCCAAATACTGCGCATATCACCAGCAACACGGTCATGACACCGACCAATGTTTCAGATTGCGTCACGAGATTCAAGATCTCATTGACAAACATGTGATTTTGCCACCAGAAAGACCCAATGTTACAACCAACCCACTCCGTACACACAACCAAGCTCTACCTCCCAAAAGAATCAACTTTATCCAGACTGGGGTCGTGTCTTACGATCCTAGCATCTATATCACTCCTTCCCATCTACCTAAGCCGGAGGTGCTCCTTCCCGACTGCACTGACTTTTTGTGCATGCTAGACATCTCTACAACCCAACCTGAGCTAATGGTGGTGGCTGGCGAAGACAGCGCAGGGAAGATTACAGAGGAGGATGGAATGGTTGAGTCAGGGTTTCAGCAGTCTGGGAATTTTGTTGGGGAAGCCTACGATCCGAGTGATTACATTCTATTAGCAGGCTAGTTTGAGCCAATTGTAGAATTGCCAGAGAGAGCAGAACTGTGTGTGATCCAGGGAGATAAATTTGAGCAGGGAACGGATGGTTTAACGGTCGTAGAAAAGGGTTTTGCCGACATCCAGTTTTTCAATGACCAAGAATCAGGGGACGCAGCAGTCAACTGGTTTGATTATGAGGAATCGGTAGAGGCTACCGGATGGCTCGATGATCAACTGGATGTTGTAGAGTTCTAACAGGGCTCGGCAGGGGCGAGGGTATCAATTGTAGCCGGAAGGGCCGGAAGTCAGAGTACATTACTGGAGAGCGTCGGTACAAAGAATTTCGCTCAGAATGCAGGGAAAGCTGAACAACAAACTGCGCCGACACAGGTAGAACAAGAAAAAATTTGGGATTCTGAGAGAACCGGGAAAGCTAAATCCCATGAGGGGACTGAAAATGCTGTGGGCACAAGGACAGGAGATGCTGTGAGCATATGGGCTGAAAGTACTGCGAGTACAATCACGTCGAGGCCAGACAGATGTCTGTTGGCTGCTCATGGGATGTGGTGGGAGGACGATGATTTATGTCTTGCCCACACAGACGAGGATTGGGGGAACAATCAACCAGACGACACCTGGTATCTCGATGAGGTTGATCACATGACAAGAAGCGGGCGGTATTTCAAGCCCCCGTGCCTAGACCAGCCAGAGACATCTGGGAAGGATAAGGAAGCTGAGAGACAGAAAGAGAAACAACTTAATGAAGAGGCTGTGCTCAAACAGTTAAAAAAGATACAAGCAGACATATCCATTTGGGGACTGCTTATGGCATCACGAGTACACAGACAAGCTGTCCTATCTGCCATGAACAAGGCTAAACTCTCCATAGATACCACACCAGAGCAGCTAGTTGGACTAGTCTTTTCGGGAGAAGCTACCCTGATGATGACTTTCTCTGATAAGGAACTACCACCTGAGGGTGTGAACCATAATAGGCCACTCTACATCTCTGTGGAGTGTAGAAATAAATGAATACCCGATACTTTCGTTGACACAGGTCCAGAATCAATGTTCCGCCAAGATGACGCCTATGCCATCGGTTTAAAGAACGCCGACTTTGTACCAACAACCCAGGTGATTCGGGCGTATGACAACACAAGCTGGGAAGTAATAGGGACGGTAAAAATCCAGACCAAGGTTGGGCCAGGACAACACGAGATAGACTTCCACGTCTTAGAAGTTCCGACAACCTTCAATCTGCTTTTGGGGCGGCCGTGGTTGCACCAGGTGAAGGCCGTCTCGTCCACTCTGCATCAGATGGTGAAATACCCCTATGGAAAGGGAGTAACCATTGTTTTTGGGAATTCATCGATCCATCCACCTCCGGAGGTATCTACACCAGTCCTAGAAATTAAGCACGGCATGGAGGACGTGTTTATGTCAGGTTTTACCTTACTTGAGGCTCGGGTTGTGCAGAACATCATGGCTGTTAATGAGGGAGTGTATGTCAGTGCTCAATCTGTATATCTCATGAACAAACTTCAACACATCCCCGAGATGGGATTGGGAAAGAGCGGCCGGAAGGGCGTCGCAACATTGGCCGAAGTGCCACACAACCCCCATACATTTGGTTTGGGTTATCAGCCCACCAAAGAAGATTGGACAAGGAAGGGGAAGGAAATGGCTAGGAGAGCCAGAGCAAAACAGGCTGGAAAGCCTTTTAAGCTGATGCATAGGCCCATTCAGGGTACCCTAAACAGACGCTTCGTCTGGGAGGGGGAGGACTTTCCGTTTTGTGGCTTCTCAGAGCCGTGGCTGAACGCGGAGAGAAAGCACGTGCCAGGTTTTGAGATTTTCTTTGACCTACAATTATCCGGGGATGACGTTGCCGAAGAGCAAACAGACCCATCAGCTAAAGTTGAGCAGTGTAAGGAAGTGGATTCCGAGGGCGCTGAGATTGAAATGGGGGTAGCATTGACTTATCTACTTTCAGATCCTCCGATCGACCAGAAGTGCTTGGGGGATAACTTCTCGGTTTCCATGATTGGGAATGAAACGGCTGCGGGCCTACCAGCAACTATTTTGGATGCATCTATCGCACCCTCTCTCACTTGGCAATACAAAGAGGGGTTTTTGTCCAAGAAGACAGTCGGGTAGTGAGCCAAATCGATTCCACCGAGTCTTGTGAGTCGAATCAGTTCCACTCGACCGAGTCTGAAGTCCGTAATCTGGATGATAACCCGGATGCCACAGTCTTATCCAGGTCGTCTTTTTCTTTCTCTTTCGAGTCTGTTGTAACCGAGGAATCGGACGATTTGGATGTGCTTAATGAGAATCAAGTAGCTGTGGTTTCTGAGTACTTTTCTGTGCCCTTGATTTATTGCATTAACTCAGACTTTCAAAAATTTGATGAAAACGACAAGGACGAAATTCCTCCGGTTTTGCAACGCTTAATTGAACAAGAGTAGGAAAGATTTGTTAAACCTTTAGTTGATGAAATCACCATCAGAATGTTAGTCGAGGAGGACCCGTGGCTGGTCCAGATCGGGTCCACGTTGTCTTCGGAGGAACGCGAGCGCTTAGTCGCTTTATTAAAAGATTTCAAAGATGTTTTCGCGTGGTCCTACGAAGACATGCCTGGAATCGATCCTGAGATCGTACAGCATCGAATCCCTCTTGACCCGAGGCCCAACCCGTCAAACAGAAACTCAGGAGGATCCGCCCGGACTGGGCCCTCAAGATTAAGGAAGAGATCACCAAGCAAATCGACGCAGGCTTCCTGCTGGTATCCGAATACCCGACTTGGTTGGCCAACATCGTTCCAGTGCCGAAGAAGGATGGCAGGATCCGAGTATGCGTGGATTTCGGGGATTTGAACAGAGCCAGTCCGAAGGACGACTTTCCTTTGCCGCATATTGATGAGTTAGTGGACTTCACGGCAGGGCATGCTTTGCTTTCATTCATGGATGGCTTCTCCGGCTACAATCAGATAGTAATGGCACCTAAAGACCGGGAAAAGACTGCATCACCACCCCATGGGGGACATACTGCTATAAAGTCATGGCGTTTGGGCTAAAGAACGCTGGAGCTACTTATCAACGGGCCGCGACCACAATATTGCATGACATGATCCACAAAGAGGTTGAGGTGTACGTGGACGACATGATTGTCAAGTCCAAAGATAGAGAGGGCCACTACACCGCCTTGCAAAAGTTCTTTCAAAGGATCAGAGAATTTCGATTGCGGCTGAATCCTCAAAAATGTACGTTCGGTGTTACAACGAGAAAAATGCTGGGGTTTCTGATTACACAGAGAGGTATCGAAGTCGACCCTTCCAAAATCAAGGCCATCTTAGAAATGCCACCACCAAGGACTGAAAAGGAGGTGCGAGGCTTTCTAGGTAAAGTGCAATTCATAAGACGGTTTATCTCAAAATTAACCTTGACTTGTGAACCACTTTTTGGTCTCCTGAAAAAAGGAAAGAAATTCCAATGGGACGGCCGATGCCAAGCTGCTTTTGAACAGATCAAGGAATACTTACAGAACCCGCCCGTGTTGTCACCGCCAGAGCCGGGGAAACCGTTGATATTGTACCTTTCAGTGACTGAGACCACAATGGCCTGTATGCTCGCGCAAGAATCTGAGGACAAAGTGGAGAGAGCCATCTACTATCTGAGCAAGAAGATACTAGAGTATGAGACTCGCTACACACTGTTGGAGAAGGCTTGCTTAGCTTTGGTATGGGCTACCAAGAAGCTGCGGCACTACCTGTTAGCTCACTCCGTAATGTTGGTTTCACAACTCGATCCCATCAAATATCTTTTTGAGAAACTAGCACTTACGGGTAGGCTAGCTCGTTGGTTGCTGTTGCTTTCTGAATTCGATCTGAAATATATGACACGTAAGTCAGTCAAGGGAACAGCAGTGGCAGAATTCTTAGCTGATCATCCAGTGGAAGGGGGTGAAGCAGTCGAGTATTTATTCCCAGACGAAGCCATTCTGTACATCGACGATGAAACTTGGACGATGTACTTTGACGGAGCGTCAAATCAGTACGGGTATGGGATAGGGGTGTTGCTGATAGCACCCGATAATTCCCATATCCCTCTAGTCTTCAAACTCCGGTTCAAAGTCTCGAACAATGAAACAGAATATGAGGCATGCATTGCAGGTCTAGAAGCAGCCCTAGAATTAGGGGCAAGACGGTTGGACGTCATCAGGGACTCAAACCTTGTTGTGTCTCAAGCAAAAGGAGATTGGAAAGTCAAAGAAGAAAAGATGATGATGTACCACCAGACCTTAGACTTGTTAATTCCTCGGTTTGAGAAACTAAACTTTGCTCATCTACTAAGAGAGAACAACAGGTTCGCAGATTCTTTAGCAACTCTATCTTCCATGATAGACATCCCGTTCGGAGTCCGGATGCGTCCTGTCATCATTGACCAAAAATTTGCCCCAGCCTACGAGTCAATTGCTGCTATAGATGAGGTTCAGGACGAAAACCCCTGGTATTACGACATTTGGAATTTCTTGGAGAAGGAAGTATACCCGCCAGGGGTAAATGCCAAGGATAAAAGGGCAATCAGAAGAATGGCCGTTCAGTTCATCATCTGTGGGGGTAAGCTGTATAAGAGAGGTCATTTGGGAATGCATAAGCTGTGTGTCGATGCCGAAGAATCGAAGCACCTAATGGAGGCCATCCATGGAGGGGAATGCGGTGCGCATATGAACGGAGTAATGCTAGCACGGAAGATCCTCAGACAGGGTTACTACTGGTCCACTATAGAGGAGGACTGTATCGGTTTTGTTCGACGATGCCACAAATGTCAAATTCATGCAAATCGCATGAACATTCCACCGTCGAAGCTATACAATATGACTTCGCCATGGCCATTTTCAGTCTGGGGAATTGATGTGATCGGGGCTATCACTCCGAAGGGGTCAAATGGGCATGAGTTCATCTTGGTCGCGATAGATTACTTCACGAAGTGGGTTGAGGCCCAATCCTATGTGGTATTGAAGGCTTTACATGTTGCGAAGTTTATCAGAAACAACATCATCTGTCATTACGGAGTCCCAAACGAGATAATTTCAGATAACGGTTCCCACTTCAAGAAGGAAGTGATTGACTTGTTGGAAAAATACAACGTGGCTTTTCATAAGTCATCTACCTATCAGCCGCAAACTAATGGAGCGGTTGAGGCCGCCAACAAGAATATCAAACACATATTGTAGAAAATGGTAGAAACCTATCTTTGATGAGAGAAGATTGAAAGCACTGTACCATGTTCAAGGTTATCAGCGCAGAATTCCCAGGCTTTTAACAAGAAAGTTAAGTCCAGGAATCTAAAGGAAGGAGATTTGGTGCTCAAGGACAACCGAGCTCCCATCCACGACCCAAGGGGCAAGTTCAGACCCAATTGGACTGGTCCCTACATCATTAAGTCTATCTGGTCAGGTGGAGCTGTGGTTCTGATGGATCTAGATGGCCTAGAGTTCTCACAACCGATCAATAAGGAAAAGTTGAAGAAATATTACCCTTGAGAGGCTCGCTAGGCCGAAAACCCGAAAGGGCGACTTAGGCAAAACTCAGAGCACAAAAAATTTTGAAATTATAAAAACTGAGCTCGCAAGGTTGAAAACCAGCAAATGGCGGCCTTGACAAAAGTTAGAGCGTAAAAGGAGAGTGAAAATACCCGAGTGAACCCGAGCCTGAACTACGTAAGGCTTGATTCCCATCTTTGAGATACGTAGGCAACTTCATCCTGAAGTTCAGTCATAAACTTTTCCCCGATCAACTTTGTCCATTTGATCATCTCAGTCATCTTTGTCTATCAGCATTCATCGTGATCTCCGGTGTAGTGCTTTTCAGACTAGGGGCAACTTTCCGTTGCTGTGCAGTGCCGCGGTACTAGTCAGACTAGGGACAACTTTCTAGTTGCACGGGTCCGGGGTTGTGCATCTCAGTGACAGATCACAGGCGTGTCTAGTTTCTGATCCATATCGAAAATGGTTTTGAAAAGTTTTAATAAAGGTTGACTTTGTTCAAATTAATCTTTTTACAATTAAGACCATTTTTGGACCAAAGCGAAAAATTTTCAATACCCCCAACCTTCAATTTCATTGATTTCAAAACAGAGTTCTCCTGCTCTTGCATACAAATTGAAGTTGCTTTTTATTACATTCATAAAGAAAACTTGAAAGTACTGGTAAAGCAATAAATCCGGGGCATAGATAAGTCAGGTGTCCCTGAGCCCCCTCCCAGAGCTGGTCGAAGCCTCTGATGCCAAGCTGGGCCCAATCTGTGCCTCTTCATTGAGCCAATCCAAGCACTCGTCAGACAAAGTGCAACTGAAAGTAGGAGCGGGGGCCAGGAGCTCTCTAGTCCTCCAAACTGTGGTATATCGAGCAAGCTGTGCACTCCGAACCGGGAATGTGGCAGGATACTCTATCCCCTCTGGCAAGCAAGTCTGATCATGACCAAACTGGCGCTGGAATCGGAACGGAAAGTAGAACACATAGTGGGTTAGACCAATCAGCTGGATCCCGGTCTTCCGGGACATACTATAGCTCATTGCCGGGAGATTGAGCCAACGACAGCGCCAAGCAATGCGATCTGCAGACAAATTGCATATCTAGTCGAACCATTATCCCTCATCAAGGGCATCGACTAGGCGTTGTCGAAAGAAGTAGCCGCGAGCTGAGTAGGTTGGGCAAGAGTCCACAACCCACAATTTATCCATCAACCATACTTGGGGAGGGATGAAAAATGAGAGAATAAAGAATAGAGAGATGTACGATGAGAGAAAAGTAAGAAAAGGGTTTTGTGAGAAAAAAACGAGCCTGAGGGCCGAGTGATGTGAGCAATACATATGTGAGATCAGGTGGGAAATGTTAGCTGTAGCAGCAGTGGACTCCCCACAAATCTGGTCGTCTCCTGGCGATAGAAAGCATCCAAGCCCATCAGTGTCTTGGCCAATGTCATAGCGATGCAGCTCTTTCCTTCTTTCAAGCCTTGAGCAACTTCAATCAGACGAATGCTAGATCCACTAAAGCCTAGGGCAAGCAAAAAGTGAGATAGCATACACAAGCAAAGTGCATGTTGCCGAAAACCTTGCCAATAATGGTTGCCGCGGTCACCGGCATCAGAAAAGCGATGAATCAAGCCGAGGATGTCCAGTTCCCTGTTGCAGATCAGAGACCGAGCGTCATGCATGGTGAGCCCACACATCCACCCTAAAGCTTGGGCGTGGCCGAAGCAAAACTGAGGCAAAATTTCTTCATAGCGTTTAGATTCCATCAAAACTTGAAAATCTTCGAAAGTTGGACATACCTCTTGCCCGCCGAAGCTAAACACATGTGTTACCGGGTTCCAAAACCTCGCCGCGGCATGAAGTAAGGGAAAGTGCAGCGGAATACGGCTCAGCGTGAATAGTGCATTCAAGCCGAAGCCCCGGAAGTTCAACTTTTCTGAGCCATCTAGAGAGGTGATCCAAGCTGTTAGATTTTCGACGAGAAATGCCTCCATTTTGGTGCAAAATTGAGATGAAATGAATCAACCACGGAGCTAGGACTTTTAAAGAGGATAAGGCACTGTTCGGGAGGACACGTGTCGAAAAATTGGTGGCTGCCAAGCTAGGTGGCCGGCCGGCCACCTTTTCTGGTAGGCCGGCCACCCCTCTTCCCTCCAATGCAAAAAAACTGGCCAGCCAGCTCCCAAAGGTGGTCGGCCATGCTGCAAAGTGTGTCTTTGGTCCTGTTCTACCCTCTAGAAGGAAGTTCCCAGCATTTGCATGCATCGGGAGTGTCGAAGGCCTCCATTTCCCTCAATTTCGAATGCGTTCCATCACCCAGATCGTCCGAAATGCACTTTGTTTATAGAGTTGTTGTTAAGTCTTGCTTATCGAGTTGTTGCTTTCTTGGTTGAGATGTCTTGTTTATCGAGTTGTTAAGTTTTGTCGAGCTGTCGAGTTTCGTGCATTGAGTTGTTACTTTTTGTTTAAACAATTTTGTTGTGCCTTACTTATCGAGTTGTCAACTTTGTTGTGTTTTGCTTATCGAGTTGTAAACTTGCTAAGGTTTTGTTATTTCTTAATAAGTTAGGTTGTTTAGTTTGTTGAGTCAGTTCACTACCTGACTTGGCAAATACACCATGCACATTTTCATTCAATCTCATTTTCGTGCAAAAAGATGCGATGCGACGCTAAGAACATAAAATACAATATTTTTTTTTTCAAAAAATTGTTTCATTCCATCATGCTTCCTTTACAACAAGGGTACAAGTTTTACAGAAGATAAAACTGCCTAATAATGTATAATGTGCTACAACTACTAGTAAAAAGGTAAATAAAGCAGGGAACAGCTATATCAATGCTCTCAAGAGCAGGAATAAGAGGCCCTATTCGTCCTCTTCAAGGAATGCCTCAGACACCAAAGACCATCCGAGTCTGAGTCGCATCCTCGGGATCCTCCTCGACCTCACCTCCACTACCGGAACCAGGGTCAGAGCCACCCTCTCTATCAGTAGATATCTCTGACTGGGGATCTGCAGCCTCCTCCTCCTCGCTGGACTCCTCCTCTATGACGTGCGCCCTGCGTCCGCCTCGACCGCGAGACGACTCCCCTCTCTCAGCTCCTTGAGAAGGCCTAGATGGCCCAACTCCTCGGGAAGGCCGGAATAGCCCGGCCTGTGGCTGAGTATATACCGGAAGCATCTGAAAATGAAGAGTGCAATTTGGATGCATCAGCTCAAATATGTATATTAGATGCAAATACAAGGAAACTACATGAAATGGGCGCATACAGGTACAATACGCAAATGTGGTGTGTGTCAGATGTGCTCAACACATGCAGCCTATCAATGCAATAAAATGTTCAAGATCAGCATGTCATCAGAAGTATGATAAATGCAAGAAAACTAAAGGGTACCTGGACACCCATGATGGACAATTGCGCCTCTCTCCGCAGGACCATGCCCTCAAGTGAAGCTACCATCCCGAGCACCTCGTCCATGTACTCCCTGGGTGGCTACAGATACGAGCTCAAGTCATCAATGAATAAACGAATACCAAAATAGCTATGTGATAAACGGAAAACAGTGGAACGTACCAGTGGTGAGTCAAGGTCACTGACATATCGGTGGTCAGGCATAGGAGGCTCTATCAGAATCGGATAGGAAGTCCTATATCGCCATCCCGTCAACTCAGTCGGCATATCTGACCATCCAGGATGATGATAAGTCGGGGGGATTGGGGGAACCAGTCCAGCCCCACCTCTGGATGTGCCAGCCCTACTGGTCGAAGAAATGTCTCTGGCTCGGGCTCGGCTCGATGAAGGCATACCAGCAGACCTCCTCGTCGGAGTACGGACTCCCATCAATGGAGGCATCAAGTATGTGTGACGGTAGGTCGCATACTCCCCCTGCTCCAAATGTAGTAATGCGTCGATACCTTGTATAGCACTAACGACATCTTGGGGAGGGAGCCTATTAGCAATCCGCATATCGTCTGGAGGTGCTGAAGGAATGTCCTGATCAGGGTAGCCCCATATCTGACGCAAGAAGCGATCCCCCAAAAACCAGGCCCTATCAACTGGCCCCTCGAACAGGATCTTATACCGAGAGGCACCCCATGCTCCGGCAAACTAAATCGGAGGCCTCTACCTAAAGGCGCCCAGGGCTGCCATGAGATCTGCAGAATCGATGCATAAGCTAGTCAGAAATTGTGAATGTGCAAGATAAATCAAAGATATGAAAACATGAAGAACTGAGAGTTCTGAAATACCTCTGACGACCACACTATATCAAAGTACTGCTGTAGGTAGAGGAAAGACTCCCGAGGTCTCGGCCGGTACTGGCCCTCGAATACAAGTGAGTAAGGGGTCGTGAGGGGCACCTCCACCTCAAGCTCCGGGGCTAATGTCGGGAAGTACGCGTAGATCCATAGCTGTGGAAAACAAAGCAGTAGCCATCAGAATACAGCATGTCGAGTGCAGAATGTAAATACAAAATGCTAAGAGCGAAGTGCAAGGTACAGAGTGTAAAGTGCGCTGTGTGTGCAATATACAAATAATGAGAAGCAAAAATGTAAAATCAAGAGGGAAGAAAGTACCTCCCAGGCCCTCCAATAGCCGCCAACCATATTCTCCCGTCCGCGGGAGGTCGCGCTCATATAGCAATAGAGAGTAGCCAGGCTGGCGCCACCCCAATCATATCGGCTGACCTGCGATAGGTCCACTAGAGCACTCAACAGATAGAGCCCGACAGTGTTCCCTCTATCGGCGAACAGAGTGGTCCCGAAAAGGAACATCAGAAATTCGCGGGTGTACTGTGCCACCTCCTCAGGAGTCTCAAGCTCCATCTCTGCCCTCCTGAAATGGGAAGAAAACCAAGTATATCGGACTCTGCCCAAAGATTTGTCAACTGGTGGGCGAGCTCCCAATAAGTAGATCCAGGCGGCATCCCACTAGCCCATGTCCTCGTCATATGGGATGGCCTAGCCTTCCACATCAAGGCCCGTCAATACGGTGAAGTCAAACGGGGTCATAGTCATGTCCCCGGTCGCAGAGAAATAGAAGGAGTTGGTGGTGTCCCACCATCTCTCTACCAAGGCACCCATCAGCGTCCTACTAGCAGGACAGCGAGATATCCCAGTGCAGAAGGGTCCAAACTCTGCCAAGTCAACCAAATCCCGGACAATCTCCGGGAGCTCCGCATACCACTCTCTCGCCACAATGGAGCCATATCCTCGCGCAGCACGAGAAGTCACTTGCATTCAGGATGAACACATGTATTCAGTTTCAGAATGAAATGTACAAGCTGCGTGCAAATGAAATGAATAAGCTATGTGCAAATGAAATGTATAAGCTGTGTGCAAAATCAAATCAGATACAGAATCTGGGTTGCGTGTTCAACCTTCTACAAAGTGTGTGCTGTGTGTTCACCTCAACAATGGGCCGTGTGTTCAGAATTCAAGTGTTTGGGCTGCGTGTTCAACCTTCTACAAAGTGTGTGCTGTGAGTTCACCTCAACGATGAGCTGTGTGTTCGACATCAAGTGTTTGGGCTGCGTGTTCAACCTTCTACAAAGTGTGTGCTATGTGTTCAACTCAATAATGGGCCGTGTGTTCAGAATTCAAGCGTTTGGACTACGTGTTCAACTCTCAATCAGTGTGTTATGTGTTCACCTCAACAATGGGCCGTGTGTTCAGAATTCAAGTGTTTGGGCTGCGTGTTCAACTCTCAATTAGTGTGTGCTGTGTGTTCACCTCAACAATGGACCGTGTGTTCAGAATTCAAATGTTTGGGCTGCGTGTTCAACTTTCAATTAGTGTGTGCTGTGTGTTCACCTCAACAATGGGCCGTGTGTTCAGAATTCAAGTGTTTGGGCTGCGTGTTCAACTCTCAATCAATGTGTGCTATGTGTTCACCTCAATAATGGGCCGTGTGTTCAGAATTCAAGTGTTTGGGCTGCGTGTTCAACTCTCAATCAGTGTGTTCTGTGTGTTCACCTCAACAATGGGCTGTGTGTTTAGAATTCAAGTGTTTAGGCTGCGTGTTCAACTCTCAATCAGTGTGTGCTATGTGTTCACCTCAACAATGGGCCGTGTGTTCAGAATTCAAGTGTTTGGGCTGCATGTTTAACTCTCAATCAGTGTGCTCTGTGTGTTCACCTCAACAATGGGCCGTGTGCTTAGAATTCAAGTGTTTGGGCTGCGTGTTCAACTCTCAATCAGTGTGTGTTGTGTGTTCACCTCAACAATGAGCCGTGTGTTCAGAATTTAAGTGTTTGGGTTGCGTGTTCAACTCTCAATCAGTGTGTGCTGTGTGTTCACTTCAACAATGGGCCGTGTGTTCAGAATTCAAGTGTTTGGGCTGCGTGTTCAACTCTTAAACGTAGCATGGAATGCATGGAAAATGCAGATTACATCACAGGAAATATGAAAGCGAAGAACATACCTCTTGTGCCTGATGGGAGAGGTGGGACTCCGGCTCCCGCAATAAAAGATCTACCGGCGCTCGGTCGTCGAAATCAGTAAAGTGGTAGAAAATTGCCTGAGGGAGAACGTGAGTCGGAGGGTCGTACCTCTCGGGAATGAATGGTCGAACCCTTGGAGGTAAAGACATGATGTCCGGCTCACGTCCGGCGCCTGGAGAACCTCCACCTTGGGGAAAATGACCCGTCATCTCGAAAAATCTGCAAAAAGGAGCAAAGATGAGCAAAATGAGCCAAAATTGGAAAAAGTCAACTTTTGAGAAATGAAAAAGTCAACAAAAGTCAACTCCCTAGAAAATCTTCCAAATATTGAGACAAACTCACCTCAAGTGACGGAAATGAAGAAAGAAGCACCGAAATCAAAATTTAATCGGTTTAAAATGTTGAAAACCGAAAGATTTCGCGAAACAACCTTGCGTGGGGCGTTGAAAAACATGTATGGAGCGCAGATCTGAGAGGGAAAATGCTCTAGGAAGGTAGAGGGGCCGATTTCAGAGTTAGAGTTGTGAGGAAAAGGTGTTTGGCCGAGTGGATTTAAAGAAATGAGAGCAAAAAGACCAAACTGCCTCGGATTTGGGCTAGGTGGCCGGCCGGCCACCTTTTCTGGTAGGCCGGCCACCCCTCTCCTTCAAACCTGGCCGGCGGCCTCCCCCTCGGACCAAACATGGCCGGCAGCATTCCCAAGGTGGTCTCCAAGGTCCCTGCAAATTTTGGTGATGATTGGAGTCTCCGGCACCCGAGAAAGTACAAGGAAAGTGCACTTTTCATCGCAAAATCCCCCCCTCGTGGGAACTTCAACTCCAACTTTCGATGCGTATCTCATTGTTACTCATCAAAAGCAAGGTGTATCCTTTTTGAATATGTTGTGACCTCTCCGGGAGGTAAACCGGAGGTCGCGATTGAGCCACCTTCGTCAAAACTTGCATTGCTTTGCTCGTTGTTTCGTTTCAAAATGTGCATTCGAGTTTACACTTATCCTGCATTGTTATGCACATTACTTGCATTCCCATGCACACCACTTGCACTATTCTGCACGTTTCACGAGTATTGTCATACCCCTGTTCTTAACTTGCGTTATCACGCGCGTTGCTTCTCGCATTGCGATACACTCACTTATCAACACCGCGTTTGCCTGTATTCGATATCACGCTGAACATATGTTGCTAACTATGTTGTGCTTGTTGAGTTTCTTCCTTTTGTAGGCACGATATTGTATGTACGGTTCATTTGAGGTTGGTACGACCAGACGAGCCGCACAGGTATTATATCCCCTCCGTGTGAGACATGGCGAGAATTCAATGATTCTCTGCATTCTTCAACTGCACGAAATGTAGTTTTACTTTGCATTCTTGCTTAAAACCGTTGCATCTATTGTGAATATTTGCTTCATTACAGCTTGTTGCTTCGCATGATCATTGAGTTATATCAGGCTTTGTGCATATCGCTTTGCATTTTGCCCCCCGCCTGCGGGCACATTTCTCTGTTATCTAGTATGTTTGTCTAAGTCTTCGGCCTTGTCAAAAATGGGTCGTCTCTGGGCTTTGACATTCACTCTCGTCACTTATGACTTTTGAGTTCTGTCAAAGAAGGGCAACTGTAGACACCCCATTTTTGACCGACCATAAGACTCAGACGTCACTGATTGAGCGCTTGGTGATGTTGTATATTGTGCTCGTTCTGAAGATTGCAGAGTCACGGCTGCGAGCCTTGCCTCCGGACTTCCAGACTCTTTTGTGCTTTGCCTCAGTTTGCAAACCAGGCCCTGTTTTCTTCGTTTTCTCTTCCCGAAGGGAGGGAGAGGTCTCGTAGACTATCTCTCAGTAGCCGTAGGCTACATTTTGTGGTCGTAGGCCATTTTTTTCCCGTTTGGAGCCCGATTTTTGGTTTTCGGAGCTGTCGGCCGTATGCCTCGGTTCGGAACCGCTTAACTACCTCCGTTTGCTCCGGTTTTTGGCACACACCTTGTTTCCTCCCTTTTGAGGGACACTGTGGCCCAAGACACCAACTTCGTGGTTGAACGCCACCTCCGGTGCTTAATAGTCAGTTTTCGGGGCCCCGGGCTGCGCGTTTCGGTCCCTGAACCCCCGTTTTGAATCCGTCTTAGTCCATTTTTGGCGGGGACCTTATTTTCATTGTTAGAAAGGTTGTAGGAAGGTGGGAGGCCAGCAATTGTTCTGAAAAACTTGTTTTATTTCTTCATCGCTCTTCATCGCCCGTTTTCTTCACTAGAAAGCTGGTTTTTCCCACTCCCGGGCCATTTTTTTGACTTTCCACCACATCATTGTGTTGTACACACCTGGGAGGCTACCAATATGGGTAGGCCGGCCAGCAATTGTCCTTGGCCCTTTTGAACCCCTCTAAAAGGCTGGTTTTTCTCTCTCCTGGTTCACATTTTCTGGGTTTTGACCATACAGCTGTGTTGCACTCATCTGGGAGGCTACCTTTTTAGGGTGGCCGGCCAGCAATTCTTGTTGACCCCTTTGACCCCTGGTCGGCCGACCAGGGGAGGTGGCCGGTCGGCCACCTGGCCCTTTTGCACCTGGTCGGCCATTTTTGTCCCTCATGATGCATTCAAGCTGTACCAGCTGTTTTGCACCAGACCCCTTGCCCAAGGGTCTGTCCTTTTGGGGGGAGATTTGAATTGGTTTTTCCCCCATTTTCTTTGGCTCCTCTCCCTCTATATAACCAGTACCCTACTTCATTTCTAAGAGTTAGAAAAACCAGCTGGAGCATTATACATACAACCTTATATCTCCCTCATCCAAGCTTCAAAACACCCTTGACCTTGCACCATTTGCACACCAACTCATAGCCTACCACCTCCACACTCCATTCCAGCAACTTGGAGGCCATTTGCAAAGGTTTAAAGTTCATAATCTTGGACAAAAAGCTGCTGAAAATCTGCTCTTCAAGAGTGAGTCCCTATTTCCCTTTTTCTTGCCCTATTTTGCATGATTGATTAACCTTATTTTCAAGCATTTATAGGCTTCATCTTGAACTGAAAATAGTCTTATTTTGAGCTTATCTTCATGTTTGATCAAGAACTTTTTCCTGTTTGAGGTCTTCTACTCCCCCTTTGTGTTTTATCTCTCTTTGAGGGCTTATCTTGCATAATATATTAGCCTTATTTGTGGGAATTTTTGGACTTTAGGCCAAACTGTAAAGGGTCTTATTTTGAGCCTCTCTTCAACTTTGTTAAAAGGCTTTGTGCTATTTGAGGCCATCTGTTGCCCCTTGCCCTCTATATCTCTTTTAGGGTTATTTTTGTGTCTTGTTTTAGCCCTACTTGTGAATATTTTTGAGGCTTGATATAAACTGGAAAAAGTCTTTTTTTGTCATTCTCTTTGAGTTTGGTTAAGGTCCCATTTCTGTTTGGAGTCATCTTCCCCTATGCATGCTTCATTCCTTCATGATTAGGGCTATACATTAGAGCACTTGCATTGGCCATGGTTTGGTCTCTTAGCCACTGAAATCCAGTAGATTTTTAGTGGCCTTGATGTGTCTTTGAGCTCCAAAATCATGGAGGGGTGACCCTCTCACCCCTCATTCTCTTTACTAGCATTTTTGGCCTTTCAAAGAGGCCTTTCTTTGCATGCTTCCGAGACTGATTTCAGGGCCTATTTTGTGAGTTTTAGGGCTATCATATTCCATTTCCAGAGGCGGTCTCGTCATGTTAAATCTCTATCTTGTAGGTGTTTAATAACTCCTTGCATGACCCTCTAAAGGAGCTCATCATTTTTGCATATGTTGGTTGTATTTCAGTGATTATTTGGGCATATTTTCACATTTTTTGTTCACTGATTTTTGCTGGTTTGATGAGATCTCACATGCTTCACATACATGCCATGTAAACCATGTTTGCTAGTCAAAGTTGCATGCTATTTTAGTCCATCATGCGAGCATCTTTAGGTCATGCTTTGAACTAGAAATGTTCATGTTTTGGGACTGCCTTGGCTCTGTCTTTGTTCTTCATGGTCAAATAATGCATGCTTTGTATAGCTATAAGTCAATACATGTGCCTAGTTTTGAGTTTCGGGGCTCGTCTCATGCATCGAGTGCCATATATCTATGATTCGGGACCATTTTGCATCATGTTTTAGTGCTGGAATTTGCATGTCTATATGCCATATTTCATGCCTTGCCATGCCTTGTTAGAGTTGCATACTATGTCTTAGGTTCGGTCCTCGGTTTGCGCATATGTGTGCACACATTTCGATAGTCTCATTTTCATCTTATGGCTACTGATGTGAGTGTGGCTGAGGTCCACTCATGTTGGTGTAAGTCCATCGTACATTGTGTATGCTATTTCAATTCATAACATTGTGTATGCTAAGTTGCATGTTAGAGCATCGTGTATGCCATGTTAAATCAAGCATTGTGTATGCTATTTCATAGCATTGTGTATGTTAAGTTGCATGTTAGAGCATCGTGTATGGCATGTTACATCAAGCATTGTGTATGCCATTTCATAGTATTGCGTATGCTAGGTTGTATGTTAGTCACATTGTGTATGACATCTCATTTGCATTATGTTTGGGATAGGAGTTAGCCTAAGCACGGAAAACGAGGGACATTTCGTACTCCGAGTGATGAAACGTGTCTCAATTTCCGGTCGCCAACACTCCGGATTACCCACTATGGAGTCTAGGCCTTGTTTTGTTTATATGTGCATTCATTTCACACTGAGTCATGCAATTCGACTTCTCGGCCATCATGCATCGAGATGCGTAATTGGTGGCACGAGGATCGAGGACTACACTCCCTGAAGAATAGTCAAGCATACATATGTGAAAATACATTGCCATACCCCTTTTTTGCTCTCTGTTGCAGCAAATCAGAAATCGGCAGTTTTTTGGAGCTTCGTGCAATATTCCGGGCTTAATTGTAAACAAAGGCTAATTGGGGCATCGCAATGGATTTCCGCACAAGGCAACTCAAGCACGCATCATTCATCATTCGAAACAGAGCTGAAGCGGTCCATGGGCTTGCATGCTAATTTACTGTTTTTCTAATTCATTTGTTAATTAATTAGGGTTTTGTACTTATTCGGACTATAATTATTCATTTGAGACTGTATTATTTATTCAGACCCTCCGAGTGAGGACACAATTGTAATAAGTGTGCGTGCATGTGATGTATGTCTTCCAACTCCACGTCTTTCTCTCTTTTATTTACCAGCTTATAATGGTTAGATTAGGACATGTTTCAATTAGTAGACAGCATGATAGTATGTTTGCATTCATTCATCTGTTTTGCATGCACCGGGCTCGGCGCATCATAACTCACTGCATTGTATTTCGATTCCAAGTTGAATACTTGTTAGCTGTAGCATCCCATATGCCATGTTTAGAATAGCCGGGCCTATCTTAGTTGCATTTTGCATGTGTTGCATTAGGCATTTCTATATAGTTAGGATCATGCATGGATTTCTAACATAGCTTCTGTTTTGGCTTGGAGTACTCGGTAAGTTTTTATGCTTTAGCATCCTTGCATGCGTATGAGTGACTGCCATGATAGCATGCTTACCATGAGGCTATATGCTTATGTGATATATCTGCCTGAATACTTGTGGATGTAGGTTGGGTTATTTGGATTGGAACAATTCATCCACTGTGAATTTTAAGCCCACTAGATAGTGGCAAAACCATGTTTTCTAAGCCCACTCGAGGGTGGCAAAATCTGTATTTTAAGCCTACTTGCGAGTAGCAAACCATCTTTCAAAAACAAACATGAAATGTTTTGTTCCAATTCAGGCGATCCAGTCTATACTTGTATGCTGTGCGCATCACATAGTAAATCTAGGCTAATAATCGGAATAAGAATGCATAATGTTTTCAAAACTAGATATCATGGTTAGTAGAGGCCGATCTTTGATCAGGCGAGCGGGGGTGCTCACGAAGTGACCTTCTCCAATCGTATCCAAGTTCCCGAGCCGAGGCAACTTTGGTGATGACAGACACGTGGCCTTAGGCACGAGTCAGGGTTTCCTAAATTTCCCAAAAATAAAATATTTAGGTGGCGACTCTGTATCTGGCAAAGCAGTCCATGTTTGGCACTTCTTTCAAAAAAAATCTATTTTTCTCAAAACGATTTGCCGGATTTGGACTCTTTGGTTCATATTGAGAACCGTGACAATTTGAGTCCGAACTGTAGTGAGCCCAAAATGAACAGAACGGGACTCATCCTCCCGGGGCGTTCGGGGACGTTTACAGGGTGTAATCATAAAATGTTCCAACAAATTTCGTGGGTGTTTAGCACATGTCAAAAATCTACACCCGAGTGGGATGTCTCAAGTTGATAGAGTAAGGCTTTATCTTCATTTATTTTGCTAGTTTATTTATTTATTTATTTCAAGTCGTATAAAAATTAACTAATTTAATATTTTATCTATACTGATGCTTGAAGCAAAATTTTTATATCATCAAGATGAAAAAAAAACATTTTGCTTTTGAACATTGTTGGCAAGTTTTGCAAAATAATATCAGGTGGTAAGATGTAACTCCTACGAACACAATGAAGTCAATGATACATATACCATTTTCCCCTGATTCAGTTCCCAAATCCCCTATGGATAATTGCATTTCTCTTCAAGATGATAATTGTCCAAGTGTTGGTAACAATCCAACTATTGGTAATAATCCAATTGGTGAGGGTAGTGTCTTTGCAAGGGGTAAAATGTCTATGGGTAGGAAATCTGTAAAAGTATTGCTTCGGAAAAGTCAAGCTGTAGAAGTTGAAGTCCACAAATTTAACAATATGTTTGAGACATTTAACCAACACATTGCTGAGAAGGAAAAGAAAAAAATTGAAAGAGAAGAAAAAAAAAGAAAAAAAGAAAAGGATTCAAGCATTGCAGGAGATGAACGAACTTGCGATTAAAAAGAAAGAACATTTGCAGAAGATGAAAGACCTTGATGTCAAAAAGAAAGAACATTTTATAATGATTATGGACATTTCTCATTTGGATACTCAAACGAAAGTGCATTACATAATGCGTAAAAAATAGATTTTCGTCAAGTGGTCTGCACATGTCAGCAACCTAAATTATTATTTTCTCCTACCTCCTAATAAATAATTACGAGATAATGTATTTTTTAATTTTGCAATGTCATTTATTTGTCAATATAATTTTTATTATTTCTTTTTAAATATACTTTTTATTTTGTAATGTAATGTAGTGGTCCATGTAATTTTAATGTAGTTAATAAAATTTTTTTTAAAAAAAATTTGTAATAGTATTTTTTTTTGGTGGGGTAAATTTGTAATAGTAATTTTTTTAAAAAGTTTAAAAATGGTCATAAAAGACAAAAAAATAAAAAAATTACTAAAAAATCTATAACTAAATAACACACTACAACATTTTCTTAGTTTAGTGATATTTGAAAGTGTCACAAAATTATTGGTTTAATGACATTTTTTAGTCTTGTGACATTTTGAACAAGTGCCATTTGTATCTGTGCCACAGTAGATACTAGTGCCACGATAGATACTTACAAGTGCCACTACATCATCCTGGCTAAAAACTTTCAATGACATTTTGATGTCATGGTAGATATTATTTGTGCCACTATCAAGCGTCATTAAAAAAAGAGTTAGTGACACTTATAAGTGTTATTACACCATCAAAACTAAAACCTTTCAGTGACACTTTAATGTCATGGTAGACACTATTCGTGACGCTATCAAGTGTCATTTGTGACGATAATTCATTGAAGAACAATTTGATCCGCTCTTGCGGAGACTCGAACCGCCAACCTCCCGTACCATAAACCTTATACACCACATTCTTCCCACTCACCTCTATAGCACCACATGATTATATATTCAACATATATTATTTATATAGTACATACATCCATATTAATATAAAAGTATATGTATAAATATAATTATTTTATTGAACATAATTTATGTAAAATAAACTATTTACTAGCAAAATAAAAAAAGACTATTTTTGGCGACTAAAAATATTTTTTAGTCACCAATTCTATACATTTGGCTACTAATTATTTTTTATTTGCTAAAAAACTTAACTTTTGCCAACCAAAATCAAATTTGGTCGCCGAAGATGCACTTTTAGCTACCAAAATTTTGGTCGCCAAAAAATTTAATTTCTGCCTTAAGATTTTAGTTCTCCTACGCTAAAAATGACCACTTTTGGCGACTAAATTTATTTTTTAGTCGCCAATTGTAGACTTTTGGCTACTAAAATTTTTTTTACGACAAAAAAGCTTTACTTTTGGCTACTAAAATTTTTTTAGTCGGTAAAACTTATATAATCAGCGACCAAACTTATTTTTAGTCACCAATTGTAGATTTTTGGCTACTAAATTTTTTTAGTCGCAAAAAATCTTTACTTTGGGTTACAAAAAATTTTTTAGTCACTAAAACCCATATAATCAGGGACCAAACTTAGTTTTAGTCGCCAATTGTAGACTTTTGGCTACTAAAATTGTTTAGTCGCCAAAAAGCTTTACTTTTGGCAACTAATGCTGTTTTGGTCACTAAAAGCTATACTTTCAGCAACTAAATTTCTTTTGGTCAGGAAATTTAGTCGTCGAATATGCTTTTTCCTGTAATGTATATTGAGTTTAATTTATTTATTTTTAATCATTTACTGCATTTTAAAAATTTAGAAAATATATTAGCATTTTTTGTTTTTTCAAAAATGTCATTATAAGCTTGGAAAGTTTTTAGCTTAGTGGCATTTCTTAAAATGCTATAAAATATTTGTTTATGACACTTTTCACTTACGTGCCATAAAAAGTAATTTGCACCTGCCTAGTGTCCTGACATTTTTTAAAAAATGCCATTGTGACTAAAGTTTAGTGGCATCTGTTGATAAATGTCACGAACATAATTTTTTGTGTCATTATTTTATAAAATGGCATAAAATTGATGTGACATTTCTTTATTGAAATGCCACTAGAGCCTTATATGTTTGAGGTTCTGTGGCATTTTTCTAAAACATTTAATGCCAATTTTTATTTTTGTGGCATTTTCTAAAAACATGCCACTAGTGTAGTGTCACTAAAGTATAAATTTGTTGTAGTGACATTTTTGTTGTAGTGAAATGACACTTTTTTTAAATGAAATGCCACTAGAGTTTTGTATGTTTGTGACTCTATGACATTTTTTTAAAAAATGCCACCAAATATTCTTTTTGTGACATTTTTTAAGAACATGCTACTAATATAGTGTCACTAAAATGTGTTTTTGTTGTAGTGACATTTACAAAATTAAAAAAAAAAAAAAAAAGGGAAGTTGATTTAGATTTATCAAAATGACATGTGATCATTGAAATACAATTACTACATGTTGACAATTTATCATTATTCATTACTAAATCATAATAATAATAAATATTATTAAGCAATGATACATTCCTATAATTTTGGAGCTCTATTAATGTGACAGAGAATAAAAAAAATTTTAAAAAATAAAATTAAAGTCAAAACATCACATCACAGTATGATCTATTCTCATTAAAATTTATTAAAACTCTTTTATTAAAACACTCAATTATTTTTTAATATTATTATAATATTTATCATTAAAGATGCTCTAATACCAGTGTACCTTAGTACCATAGTCTCTAAGACATTGTTTGTCATTTCTTAAAAAAGTAAAAAAGTTACTATTTTATTTAAGTCACGTCATTTTATTTAAATCACATCACCTCTCTATCACACCACTTTAAACCTAATTCATATTTTATAAAATATTAAAAAATATACTTATTTAAAATATCACGCTCAACCCGTAAAAGTGTGTTTGTATATTGATTTGAGTGATACCTTTTCAAATCAAAGTGAAACATTCATCTTTAATTCTCATTCATAATCGCAAAGTAGCATTGTACCTTTCTATACTGGTACAACAAAGTAGTAATTTTTGTCGTTATCTAATACTATCTTTCAAAGTTGACCTAGTGATTGAGACCTTCATTTACTTGTCATGATATATGTGTTCTAATTTTATCGCTATAAACGTATTTGAGTTGAAAAAAGAAAAAGAAAAAAAAAGAGTATTTGAATAAAAATCAATAAAGTATAAGAATGCAAATTTCACTAAAAATATAAATTGAACAATCTAAGTAAATATATTTTCTTCTCACTCATAATTTTCGTCCATTTATTTTCTCTACAATGGGTTGCAAAATATTTTAATTTATTTTCATGTAAAAATTTTTTAATTGAAAATTACTAATTTAATTTTTTGACTTAGGTCTCATTTGACAACTACATATTTTAGTCAAAAAATTACTATAAATTATCGTATAATTCTCTTTATTTTTTTAAATATCTTTTTATAAAAAATTAAAAAATTATTAAAATAACTTATTTTCAAACGAGACCTTAGTTGTCTTGACTCCGAGCAATACACTTGGATCAAAATTATGGTTGTGGGTATCACTTTGAATTGATATTCATAGTCCTTCAATGAATGTTAGTCCAAACAGGGAATGAAAAGCATGACTCGTGTAAGTTTCTAGTTAGCCCATTCACAACTCTTCACATATTGACATTCCCACTTGCACCTTTGTGATGGATACAGGCCAGAAAGAAATGACGAGTAATTATTTAGTATTTTGAAAATTTTGTAGTGCCGATATCTCCAAATCAACACAAAGAGTCCATGTACTTATTATTAGTTGACCACAAAATCACATGATATTCTTGAAAGATAATATCTGGTGAGAAGAGGTTTCAATGAAAAAATTTATTTATACAAAATTAAATTACATAATTAATCATCAAATAGAGATAAGAAGCGGGGTTCATATGTGGGACTATAGCGATCCGAGTTTTTCCTTCCATTGATTTTGTGTTCTAGACTCGGTTCTGTGGATGTTTATTGTTATATATGTTGCATTTCCATTTTTTAATTCTTTGAATATGAGTTTAGGAATGTCTTGGGCGTGTTTGTAATATGTTGGTTGAGCTTTAGTCCCCAATTTTGTTTCCCAGATTTTTGGTAATCCGCTCGAGTGGGTCCTTTTGCGCTTGAGCGGAGTTTGCACCCTTTCAGCATTTTGTGCGTCTACAAAAGTACTGTAGAAGTGTTTTTCACGCTCGAGCGGAGTTCTTCACGCTCGAGCGGCTATTCTACGCTCGAGCGGGTGTCTGAAGTCTGTAAAAGTACTGGAAGAGTGTATTCCACGCGCGAGCGGGTACCTTTGCGCTCGAGCGAGTGGTGTTTTGTTGTTGTGCCTTGGCGCTTGAGCGGGTGAAGTTTTTGTATCCTACGCTCGAGCATCCTATTCTTCGCTCGAGCAGACTATACGTATATTAGATCCCGACTGTGATATTTTAAATCACTTTTCACACACACTCTCTCTCTAACTTTTCAAAAACCTAGTTTGAGAGCTTCCCTCACTACAACATAACTTCTCTCTAAGAAATCATCTAGTTTGAGTGATCTTTTACCTTAGTTCCTTTGTTAAAAGTGTCGAGCTTGGTGTGGGCTACATTTTAATCCGAAAATTTTTAGGTTTGGAGCACTTCGAGTTTCATCATCTTCTCCTTTTGGGCTCTTCATTTGAGGTAGGGATAACCAACTCTTTCTATGGGTTTTGACATAGATGTTACGTATTTTTGTATAAATGGTGGTGTTTGGAGTTTTTGAAGGAAACTAGGGTTTGAAATTGAAATTTACAAAAGGGGGGGTTTTCGATCTTTGGGGTTCCAAGTGTATGAGTGACCCATAGAATGAAGTTATGGTGTTTAAATGATGAGATTTGGCCTTAGGGGCAATATTTGAGAAAATGGGGAAAAGTCCTAATTTTATTATGATTAATTAATTTGTTTAATTAATTTGAGAAAGTATGAGAATATGAAATTGAGTTGGAAACCATGAAATTGGGAGATTATGAGATTGAGTGGTGTAATTGGATTAAATAATCACGTACCCATGAAAATGTTGAGATTTTATCTGTTTGATAAATTTATTATCTGTTTAGAGATAACCGCTTTGGGCTATCAGTGGAGGATAGTCTTGATTGTTGTAGACATTGTATGTGGATTAGGGAAAACTGAAACTAATCATGTGGAATATGTCATTGAATATGACGGTTGGAATAATACATCGACTATGTGTATTGATTGATCATTGTATATAATATTGGTTAAATACATTGTATATATATGTTGTTTGGGAGGAGATAGGAGATGTCCTCCATGGTTTGAGGGGAGATAGGGGATGGACTCTCAAACTTGTTTGGAAGGAGATAGGGGATGGACTCCATTGATAATTAAGTTGGCCGGAGTGTCTAGGGTGAAAGTCCCGAAATTCTAATTGTGTTTGCATAACGTAGATAATTGAAGTATTGGAAGTGTTTTTGACATGAGTTGTAGTCTCATTTGAATTGTGAATGAAGGAAGTGTTTTAATATAGGATGTAGTCTCATTTAATTGTTTGGCCAAGTTCTGAGCCATGTTTATGAATTGAATTGGTTAAGGAAAGTAGAATGAAACATGTACATATTTGTCATGGAACTGGATTGTGTTGTAAGTTGGTTTATAAGCGTTAGCCATTTATCAAATGCTAATGTTTTTGTCATTGCTCATATCTGGTTTAGTATATCTCTACTGGGCATTGGTTCACCCTTTATGGGACATCATTTTCTAGTTCAAGTGATATGCCACCTCCAAGGACGTAGCTTGGGAGGCTTGAGGCTGATAGGTCTTTTGTTGTTCTCTTTTTGGTATTACATGTAAATTCAAGCCAAGGACTTAATGTGTATTTGAGTTATTACTCTCCTTTTTGTAACCAAGTGTTGGCTTGAAAAGTTGTAAGCCCGTAGGGCATTTACTTTTGTTGTCAACATGTAATACTTTTGTAATCAATACTCTGATGAATGGAAATATGCTTTATTCTCTTAAGTTTATGGATATCATGAATGTATGATTTATGGGTTTATTCTGAGGGCGTTACAACTTGGTATCAGAGCGTACCGGGTTTGAATACCTTGGGTACGTGTGAAGTGGTTAGTACCACAATGGGTTTGTCTCGCTTGTTAGAGACTTAGATGTAATGTTATGTGTTTATTTAATAACATGTTTATGTGACTATATGGGTATAGAATTTAGTTTCTAGGATGTTGATTGGATCCTTGGGTTTCTGGGAGTCTTGTTGGAAAAGCACTTGATCAATGTTGTTTCTAACCAGAACTCTAGCAACGCCATGGGACTGTCATTATTCGAAAATGAAATTCGTAAGTACTTATGTGATTAGGTGCTTACGTGGAGTGAATTACTGTTGTCCATTGCATTAGGACGCGAGTGAGTTAACTTCGGCACGTTTGTGAATGTGCTAATGTTCTTGTTACCTTTATTAGGATGTTAGGACGAGGATGTGGTGGTAGGCGTAGTAGGCCTAGGAGGTAGGAGATGCCTATACCGGATGAGATTCCGGCACAGCAGGAGGGTGTTGGTCAGGCCAATTTGGCCGAGCTAGTAGATCAGCAGGCCATGGGCGCCTTAGCCCGCGAGATGACATGAGCTTTGAAGGAATCTATGGACATTCTCAGGGCTGAGAATCAAGTCCAGGCCCATGTGACTGAGGCAGGGCCTTCTTTTCTAAAGAGGGAGTTTTTCCAGTCTAACTTGGACGAGTTTCTGGGGGATCCCAAGGAGTCACTTAAGGCTGATGAGTGGCTTGAGCAGATGACGAAGACGTTTGAGATGCTAGGCATCGAAGACGAGGCTTTGAAGGTGACTGTGGCTTCCTTCCAGCTGAAGAGAGACGCGGGTCAGTGATGGAAGTTCGTGCGAGGCCGTATTGATGGGACTTGGGAGGCCTTCGTTGGTGCATTTCAGGAGAAGTTTTTGTCTCCCACTGTCAGAGAGAAGTTGAGGGATCAATTCTGTCAGCTTAAGCAGCTGAGTACACCAGTGGCTGAGTTTGAGGCCGCATTTACCAGTCTATCTAGATTTGTACCTGAGTTAATGGCGTCTGAGGAATGCCGTTGTCTTGAGTTTGAGAAGAAGTTGAGGACCGGGCTCAAGATGAGAGATGCGGGGTCTATAACTCGGGAGTATGGGCACCTTGTGGATGCTGCGGCGCATCTTGAGATCATTATGCATGAAGAGGAGAAGATGATGAGGGGCTCTAAGAGGAGTTAGGATGGTCAAGAGGGTGGTAGGAGGCAGAGGGGTCTAACCCTCAGCAGTCCCAGGGTGCTTTTGTGAAATCTACCTTTCTAGTGCTGAGTTCAGGCTCTAGGAGAGGCAGTCATGGAGACTTTACTTGTTACAAGTGTGGTCAGCTGGGCCACAAGTCTCAAACTTGCTCGTAGAGGGGTAGAGGTCAGAGAGCAGCTTCATTTTCGACATGTCCTTAGAGCCAGAGTCAGGGCAGAGGTCAGCCATTTTTTTGTTACCAGTGTGGTCAGGCGGGGCACCTGAAAAGGTTTTGCCCACAATTGAGTGGCACATGTGGTGCATCTAGGTCGAGGTAGAGTTATCAGCCAACTCAGTCTGTTCAGGCCTTGAGGGCCAATCAGGGAGCCTCATTGTCTCAGTCTGTGCAGCAGCCTTTTGCTCCAAGAGGTGAGCAGGTAGATTAGAGACCTTCAGGGTGTGTGTATGCTGTTACTGCGCAGGATCTTGTACTGGCTCTATCTGTTGTGAGAGGTACCTTTTTGTTTTGCAACTTGGTTGCTAGTGTGTTGATTGATACGAGTGTATCCCATTCTTTTATATCTTCTACATTTGCATCTGTTTTGGGGCTGAAGTTGGCGTAGTTAGCATCTCCTATTTGTGTTGTATCACTTGTTGGGGGTGAATTGATTTTGAAACAAGGGTGTCGGGGCTGTGATATAGAGGTCGCTGACCGCAGGCTTCCATTTTCTTTTGTACTAATGGTTATGTCGAGTTTTGATGTGATCTTGGGTATGGACTGGTTATCGTCATATCGGGCTGTTATTGATTGCTACCGCCAGAGGGTTACTGTATGTACCTTGAGCGGGGATTGTTTTCATTTCTTGGGGGATCGGGTTGGTAGAGTTTTGGAACCTGTGTATGATCCGCGAGGGCGGAGTGAGCTTAGTTGCCTTCTCGCTAGTTGTATGAGTAATGAGTGTGATGAGACCCAAGTTGAGTTACCGAGAGTGGTTTGTGAGTATTTGGATGTTTTTTCCGAGGATCTCGTTAGTTTACCACCTCATCGAGAAATCGAGTTCTCTATTAATTTAGTGCCTGGCACGACACCGATTTCTATGGCACCGTACCGTTATGCCCCAACCGAGTTGAGTAAGTTGAAGATTCAACTCCAAGAGTTGCTAGACAAGGGCTTTATCCGCCTTAGTACTTCGCCGTGGGGAGCATCGGCCCTTTTTACTAAAAAGAAAGATGGTGCCTTGAGACTTTGTATTGATTACCGAAAATTGAATCGAGCCACGGTTAAGAACAAGTACCCTATGCCTCGTATAGATGATCTGTTTGACCAGTTGAAAGGGTCTCGTTGTTTCTCTAAGATAGACTTGAGATCGGGTTACCATCAGCTGAGGGTCAGGGAGGAAGATATCTTGAAGACGGCATTCTGTGCGCGGTATGGCCATTATGAGTTTCTGGTAATGCCTTTTCGGCTCACCAATGCACCGACAGTGTTTATGGATTTGATGAACCAGATATTCCGGAAGTTCTTGGATCGCTTTGTGGTCGTCTTTGTAGACGAAATTCTAATTTATTCACCTTCTGAGGAAGGGCACGAGGAACACTTGAGAGTGGTGCTTAAGTTGCTTAGAGCCCATAGGCTGTATGCCAAGTTTGGGAAATGTGAGTTCTGGCTAAGAGAGGTTAAATTCTTAGGCCATGTAGTCTCCGGGGAAGGGGTGTCTGTTGATACATCCAAGATAGAGGCAGTGCAAGATTGGGTACAACCTAAAAGTGTTTTTGAGATCCACAGTTTTCTGGGATTGGCCGGGTATTACCGTCGGTTTGTGAAAGATTTCTCCAGGCTAACTTTGCCATTGACTAGACTGATGCGGAAATGGGTCAGATTTGTGTGGAGTGAGACTTGTAAAAAGTCGTTCCAAGAGTTGAAAATTAGACTTACCACCGTTCCAGTGTTGATTATTCCGGAGAGGGGTTTGGGTTATGCTGTGTATTGTGATGCCTCACAAGAGGGTTTGGGTTGTGTGTTAATACAAGAAGGGAAAGTGGTAGCCTATGGCTCGCGGCAATTGAAAATACACGAGAGAAATTACCCTATACATGACCTAGAGTTAGCAGCTGTGATTTTTGCCTTGAAGATTTGGAGGCACTACCTTTATGGTGAGAGGTTTGAGGTATTCTCGGATCATAAGAGTCTGAAATATCTGTTCAAACAGAAGGACTTGAACTTAAGGCAGATGAGATAGATGGAGTTCATTGAGGATTATGACTTCGAGTTGCATTACCATCCAGGGAAGGCCAATGTTGTGGCTGATGCCCTTAGCAGGAAATCCATTAGTGATGTAGCTTGTATAGCCATCCGGGAGTGGAAAATGTTAGGTGCACTTGGTGAGTTTGATTTGCTTCTGGGCGAATCCGTTGAGTCTGCGGCCTTATCTTCTGTAGTTGTGCAGCCTACACTTGTGGATCGGGTGTTAGAGGCGCAGGGAAGTGATCTTGAAGTAGAATCCCTCTCGGAGAACATCTCCAGTGGAAAGGTTGAGAAAGGTTTAACTGTGTATCCGGATCTGAGTGTGAGGTACCGAGACCGTTTGTTTGTGCCGGAGTCTTGCCGAGAGGAAGTATGCTGAGAGTTTCACCATTCGCACCTTGTGGTGCATCCGGGAGACACTAAGATGTATCGTGATTTAGGTCGCCGGTTTTGGTGGCAGGGTATGAAAAGAGATGTGGCAGTTTTTGTATCTAAGTGCCTTACTTGTCAACAAGTGAAGACCGAACATCAGAGGCCAGTGGGTTTGTTGCAACCCTTGCCTATAGCAGAGTAGAAGTGGGAGCATGTCACGATGGACTTCGTTGTAGGTCTTCCGAGGACTCAGCAAGGTAGTGGTGCTATTTGGGTGGTTGTAGATCGGTTAACTAAGTCGGCGTACTTCATTCCTATGCGCGTGAGAGATTTGGTAGATCATCTTGTCGACTTGTATATTCGGGACATAGTGAGGTTGCATGGGGTCTCAGTGTCTATTGTCTTAGATAGAGATCCACGTTTTACTGCTAGGTTGTGGTAGAGTTTGCAAAGTGCCTTGGGCACTAGATTGACCTTTAGCACGGCGTATCATCCTCAGACTGACGGGCAGTCCGAGCGTACTATTTAAATCCTTGAGGATATGCTTCGAGGCTGTGTCCTTGACTTTAGTGGGTCGTGGAAGAGGCACTTGCCCTTAGTGGAGTTTGCCTACAACAACAGTTTCCAATCGAGTATTGGTATGGCACTGTTTGAGGCCTTGTATGGCCGACCATATAGGTCTCCAGTGTGTTAGGCCGAGGTGGGTGACGCACCTTTGTTTGGCCCGGAGTTGGTTAGGGAGACGACAGAGAAAATTGAACTTATCCGTATGAGGCTTGTTACAGCCCAGAGTCGCCAGAAAAGTTATGCCGACCGTAGGAGGAGACCTTTGGCGTTTGAGGCGGGTGATCATGTCTTTCTGAAAATATCACCTAGGCGGGGTTTGATGAGGTTTGGAAAGAGTGGGAAGTTGTCCCCTCGGTTTATTGGCCCTTTCGAGATCCTTGAGAGGATTGGCGAGGTTGCCTACCGTTTAGCTTTATCGCCGTAGTTGTCTGGAGTTCATGACGTGTTTCATGTTAGTAGGCTTCAGAAATACAAGCCGGATCCATCGCATGTATTGGATTGGACCGACCTAGGGGTTGACGAGGATATCTCGTATGAGGAGAGACCGGGGCGGGTCTTGGATAGGCGGGATCAAGGCTTGCGAGGCAAGACGATACCCTTGGTAAAACTTTTATGGAAACATCACGGGGTTAAGGAAGCCACTTGGGAGCGTAAGTTAGATGTCCGTGAGAAATATCCGGACTTGTTTGATAATGTTTAACCATGTATTGGGAGTTTTGTTTTGTATTGATAAACTTTAAGAACATTGTATATGTTTGGTTTATAGAAATATTGTAATGGTTGAGTATGACTTGAAAATGTAAGTTTAATTTGACATTGTATATGTTGGATGTGTTGTGGAAATGCAAATATATCATTAGTATTGAATATGTTATAGAATTATGAACCATGTATATTGTAAATTGTTAGATTTGAAATAATGCATGTTGATAATGCATGTCGAAGATTATATTGAGAATTGCCTCTTGAAAAGAGATGGGATGACCGGTATTGGGTCAAGTTGATGAGTGTTGAGATATAATGTATTGAGAATTGAGAAAACATGTTTTTGAAACTTATATCTAATTTCGGGGACGAAATTCTTTAAGAGGGGAGATTATAGCGATCCGGGTTTTCTCTCCATTGGTTTTGTGTTCCAGACTCGGTTCCGTGGATGTCTGTTGTTGCATATGTTGCATTTCCGTCCTTTAATTCTTTGAATATGAGTTTAGGAATGTCCTGGGCGTGTTTGTAACAGGTTGGTTGAGCTTTAGTCCCAAATCTTGTTGCCCAGATTTTTGGTGATCCACTCGAGCAGGTCCTTTTGCGCTTGAGCGAAGTTTGCACCCTTTCAGCATTTTGTGTGTCTGCAAAAGTACTGTAAAAGTGTTTTCCATGCTCGAGCGGAGTTCTTCACGCTCGAGTGGGTGTGAGCTCGAGCGGCTATTCTACGCTCGAGCGGGTGTCTGAAGTCTGTAAAAGTACTGGAGGAGTGTATTCCACGCGCGAGCGGGTACCTTTGCGTTCGAGCGAGTGGTGTTTTGTTGTTGTGCCTTGGCGCTTGAGCGGGTGTTTTTGTGCTCGAGCGGGTGAAGTTTTTGTATCCTACGCTCGAGCGTCCTATTCTTTGTTCGAGCGGACTATACGTATATCAGGTCCCGACTGTGATATTTTAAATCACTTTTCACACACACACACTCTCTCTCTCTCTCTAACTTTCCAAAAACCTAGTTTGAGAGCTTCCCTCACTACAACATAACTTCTCTCTAAGAAATCATCTAGTTTGAGTGATCTTTTACCTTAGTTCCTTTGTTAAAAGTGTGGAGCTTGGTGTGGGCTACATTTTAATCTGAAAATCTTTGGGTTTGGAGCATTTCGAGTTTCATCATCTTCTCCTTTTGGGCTCTTCATTTGAGGTAGGGATAACTTACTCCTTTCTATGGGCTTTCACATAGATGTTACGTATTTTTGTATAAATGGTGGTGTTTGAGGTTTTTGAAAGAAACTAGGGTTTGAAATTGAAATTTACAAAAGGGGGGGTTTTCGATCTTTGGGGTTCCAAGTGTATGAGTGACCCATTGGATGAAGTTATGGTGTTTAAATGATGAGATTTGGCTTTAGGGGCAATATTTCAGAAAAGGGGGAAAAGCCCTAATTTTATTATGATTAATTAATTTGTTTAATTAATTTGAGAAAGTATGAGAATATGAAATTGAGTTGGAAACCATGAAATTAGGAGATTATGAGATTGAATGGTGTAATTGCATTAAATAATCACTCACCCATGAAAATGTTGAGATTTTATCTGTTTGATAAATTTATTATCTGTTTAGAGATAACCGTTTTGAGCTATCGGTGAAAGATAGTCTTGATTGTTGTAGACACTGTATATGGATTAGGGAAAATTGAAACTATTCATGTGAAATATGTCATTGAATATGATGGTTGGAATATTACATCGAATATGTGTATTGATTGATCATTGTATATGATATTGGTTAAATACATTGTATATGTATGTTGTTTGGGAGGAGATAGAGGATGGACTCTCAAACTTGTTTGGAAGGAGATAGGGGATGGACTCCATTGATAATTAAGTTGGCCGGAGTGTCTAGGTGAAAATCCCGAAATTCTAATTGCATTTGCATAACGTAGATAATTGAAGTATTGGAAGTGTTTTTGACATGAGTTGTAGTCTCATTTGAATTGTGAATGAAGGAAATGTTTTAATATGGGATGTAGTCTCATTTAATTGTTTAGTCAGGTTCTGAGTCATGTTTATGAATTGAATTGGTTAAGTAAAGGAAAGTAGAATGAAACATGTACATATTTGTCATGGAACTGGATTGTGTTGCAAGTTGGTTTATAAGTGTTAGCCATTTATCAAATGCTAATGTTTTAGTCATTGCTCATATTTGGTTTAGTATATCTCTGCTAGGCATTGGCTCACCTTTTATGGGACATCATTTTTAGATTCAGGTGATATGCCACCTCTAAGGACGTAGCTTGGGAGGCTTGAGGCTGATAGGTCTTTTGTTGTTCTCTTTTTGGTATTACATGTAAATTCAAGCCAAGGGTTTAATGTGTATTTGAGTTAGTACTCTCCTTTTTGTAACCAACTGTTGGCTTGAAAAGTTGTAAGTCCGTAGGGCATTTACTTTTATTGTCAACATGTAATACTTTTGCAATCAATACTCTGATGAATGGAAATATACTTTATTCTCTTAAGTTTATGAATATCACGAATGTATGATTTATGGGTTTATTCTGAGGGCGTTACAGAGACCTAGCTATGTGAGACCTAGTCTTCCATTTTTATTATGTATTTAATTCTACATGATATTCTTGAAAGACTAGTGTGTTTGGCAAAAGCTTTTTTTTATATATATATATATATATTTTGAGCTAAAATTTACAAAAAGATAAAATTAGTTAAAATAATCAATAAGACAAAATGTCACATCAAACTCATAATTATTTTAGTTTTTCTCTCACAAACATCATATCCAATTACAAAAAAATCTAACTATCTTTTCAAACACAAAAATTTTATTCTACTAAAATAATTAAAAATTAAAATAGACTAGTAAAATAGCAACTTTTCAAACATCCACTAAATAATATCTGGTGAGAAGATGTTTCAATGAAAAAGTTTAATTATATAGAATTAAATTACATAATTAATCATTAAATAGAGATAGGAAGTGGGGTTCATACATGAGACCTATCTATGTGAGACCTAGCTTTCCATTTTTATTATGTATTTAATTCTATAATTTACTTTTGTACAACTTATACGGCTAGGATTTGAATAGCAAAGCAGTGATTTTTCACCTCTTCTCGGTATTAGAAAGATTAATTTATGTAGTTTAAACTTTAAACTCATGTGAATGTAGTATGAAGAGGTTGGAGTTTCAAACTATCAAATTCTACATTATAATTATAATGCAATAAAATTGAACAAAGAAAATAGAAACTACATGTACACACACGGTTACAAAGATTAGCTACCCACTTGTTTTGTTCTTTTTGTTTTGTTTTATTCTTTCTTAATTTTTCAACAAAACAACCCAAGGAGAATATTGGGGTTAATTACCAAATAGGCTTTGTCAGGATCTTAACAACTCTGGCCCAATAAATTAATAAATAAAGCCTTTTGAAAACGAGGCCCATTAGTGGATCTAAATAAGCCAAAAAGCTAAAAAGTCACTATCTTATTTAAGTCACATCACCTCTCTAACACATCACATCAAACCCAACCCAAACCCAACCCAAATCCACCAATAAGTCAAAAAGTACACTTTTTTAGGACACCCCAAACCAACCCTTAATCTCCACAAACGTTTATTACACTCAGATCCTTATTAGTGAATATTATTTTATTTTATATTTATGAATTCATACATTTTAACTCACTCAATTATAAAAACATATTATTTTTGCCCCTTCACACCACTCAGGTTAATTACACCAAGATCCCCTCAAGTATTAGTGAATATTATTTTACCCCCTCATCTATCAACTAGTACATATTGACCATTTCAATTATAAAAATATATCATTTTAGGCCATCTCTAAAAAGGGTGTTCGCCCCCTTCCGACCATCTCTAAAAATGATGTATTTCTATAATTTTCATAATTGAAGAAGTCAAAATGTATGGATTCATAAATGAGAGATAACATTATATTCACTAATAATTGAGTGGTCCAACTAACCCCTCAATATATATATATATATATATGGGCAATTTGATGTAGAAAAAATATTTTAAAAAATAATTCAGAAAATAAAGCCTATGGACCAAATTTGTCTCAAGTTCTCAAGTCTAACTCACATCACATAAAACTCCCTAAAATTTAAGTGTACAACATAAACCTTATTTTGTAAATATTTTTTTGAATATTTTTTGTTCATAAAATTTTCAATTTGATTAAACGACTTGTCTTCTCTGATATGGTCTTCATGAATGGCAAGTCTTCCTTTTCACATTTTAGATTTACCTTCTAGGACCTATGCATGACAAAGGCTACAGTCCAAAAACAATCTTTGAATTATAATTCTTGAGGACTTGGACTCCACAATGACTTATATATAAAAATAATTTCGAATTCTGAATTTTTGTATTTTTGGTATTTAGTGAATTTTTTAAAGAATTTTTTTATAAAAATTATACTTTTTAAGTGTATTTATGTTAGGTGTGTCTAAAAATTTTAAAAATTGCTTAAACTATTAAAAACATTCTGTAAAAACAAAAAAATACGAAAAATGAAAAAGTAAAATTTATTGAAAAAGTGTTTTCAAAAAATTGTAAACAAACATAGTGAATACTTTCATGAAAATACAAGTCGGAGCAAATGAGAGTTTTATCGCATGCCACAAATTCTTTTGGTGCCAAATTGAAACGCATGCCCATATGTATGTAGTTAACATTGCAGGGTTGATCTTCATTTCTTTTTGCATTTTTTTTTTTTGGCTTTCTTCTCTGATTTCCATATGACATTTCAATCAGATGATCTCAGTTTATATGTAAGCACTGAGCAGTCTCACTGTACAAGACAGAACCCACACTGTGATTATCTAAACAATAGTTTCCTACCTCACAAAGAAATAGAAAATAAATGTAAAAAAAGAAAGAAATAAAAGACAGCTGTAGTTCTAATGTGTTATTTTTATTTATTTTTTTAGTCTTTTAAGTTTCAATTTTGTCATTTTGATACTCAAAGATGACAATTTGAGTCAATTTTGTCCCAATTCAACATCCGTCTACATTGATAATAAAAATATAGATAAATGACAGTTTTGGTCTTTAAAGTATGCATTTCTTGAGTCAATATTGTCCTAAATCTAACATCCGTCTACATTGTTAACAGAAATATTAATTAATAAAAGACAGTTTTGGTCCTTAAAGTATGTATTTTTTGTCATTTTAGTCACTCAAATTTTAAATTTTCATTTTGATGCTCAAAGTTGTTAATCTAAGTTGATCAAATTGATAATTTTGAGGATCACAATGACAAAATTTAAAACTTGATGGACTAAGGGACCAAAATTGTCTTCTATCCAAAGATAAAATACTTTTTCTGTTATCAATATAAATAGACATTAGAGATATGACTAAATTAACAATTTTAAAAATTAAAATGACAAAATTAAAACTTAAAAGATTAAAATGACAACAAACAAAAAAAAAATTTATATATTCTAAGGGCTAAAATTGTCTTTTATGCTTAAAAAAAAAATAGAGTACCCATTGCAGCGTCAGTCACTGTTAAAGGCCAACTATGGACCCAAAAAAGTAGCTACACTATAAAAAGGCCAAACTAGAGTTACCCACAATTTCACCTTCCATAACCCCCTAAGTTAGTTAGAGTGGAAACATTTCTCCTTCAAGCCCTCTCTTCCTGGTAGATTCTCTTATAGCTTTCAATTGCTCCAACTTGGGTATAGAGTACTATACATAACCCATCTCCCACCTACATTCATTTTATTTTTCCCTTCTAAAAGCTTCCCATACAATCACATCTGATCAAAGTTCATCTTTTCTTGTATAGTGCAATGGAGCAAGCCCGGTATTGGATGTGGTCGAGGCGAAAACATAGTTTGAGTTCTCATCTTCAAGCATCGTCGACCAATCCTTTGTATGGTGATTCATGGGAAGAACAAGCTTTTGCAGAAGACGCGGCCGGGCCTCTTGGAGGTTGTACATGGCCTCCAAGATCTTATTCTTGTAGCTTTTGTAGCAGAGAATTTAGGTCAGCTCAAGCTCTAGGAGGCCACATGAATGTGCACAGGAGGGATAGAGCTAGACTAAAGCAATCACCACCAAGTCCGCATGATCATGAAGTTCAAGTTCTTCATCATCATAACCCTATTCTGAATCATCAATACCCATCTCAGATTTGCACCATGGTTTATAACCCTAACCCTAATTCGGACCGTGTTGTTTTTACATCACCTTCCTCATCTTGTAGGGTTTCACATGCACCTACACAAGAGCTTAGTAATGAAAAGACCTTCATCCCTCTTTTCTCTTCTCCTATTCTTAAAGAACATCATAAGAAGCCCTCTATATATGCTCCTCCATCATGGTCAAACCGGTATTTTCATATGACGGATCTGAATAATGCAGAGAAGAATTCAAAATTCATAGGTTCAAACAGTAGGGGTATGGAGGATTGTGTCGCAGGAGATTTGTCTGTGAGCTTGAATTTGGTTGTTCGTCGAACACGCCCAACCTCATCTGGAGGTCAGGCGGAGGCTATTGGCTGCAAAAGAAGGAGAATTGATTCAACACCATTACTATCCATCCCAAAATCAAATTCAGGTGATAGACAACATGTCCTTCCATCAGAAGCACTTGAACGCAGCTCAGGCTCCGTAGAAGAATTAGATCTTGAGCTAAGACTTGGTGATCGGCCAGAGGTGAAGTAGAACGGCGAACTTTGTGCTTATATAAAGATGCAACTTGTTCTTTTGTGCACTTGTGTTTTTTTGTTTTTCCCTCTCTTTTTTCCATACCTACTTCCCTTTGGTCTAAGAGCCAAGGCCTCTTAGCTTTTAGATTGATGACTAATTGCCTCTCCTTTTCTTTGGGCACTTGTGAATTTGCATGGGGGTGTAACAACAATATAACCATATGGAATTCAATGAAAAATCTTGAAATATTATAGTTGTCATATATTAATTATGATGCCCGGATAAATAAATCTTGATATATTTATTTATTGTACCTAGTTTGGATATCAATCGAATCCATCGGTATTAACTAGACATTTTGGCCAGGGAAAGCATAGAAATTAACTATCCATGGCTGCAGAAGAAAAGTAAAAGTACTTGTCTTCTTGTGATCAATTGATGATTTATAGTATAAAGAGGTAATGTAAGTTAATAATGTAATCAGGGTATGAGACTATTATTCATGTTTTGAGAGAAGAGATGATTTTCTTTTGTGTTAAAGTCCGACAACAAGAAATATCATGCATACATCTACGCACACAGATCACTCCAACTTAAGTGAAGCTTGAAGAAGTTATTTGTAAGAAGGTAATTTTTGTTGAAATTTGGATAAAACTTACATGCATTTTCATGCGTCAATAGATGAGTGCATGTCCAGCAGGGCGCTCAAAAAAAAATTGTCCAAAATGTTTTCAAAAAATAAAGTGTGTGGGCCAAATTCTTTAAGTACAACCATGCCACACTGTATTTGAATTTATATCATACACTATTTTTTTTTTTATATATTTTCCGAGCTTTTGTTATGAGAAATTGAGAGAGAGAGAAAGGAGAGAGATCATGTTGAAGTTCAACAAAAGGTTTTAATATGGTATGTATCACATTTTTGTCATTTTGATATTGATTCATTCAGGAATATATCGATTCACAACTGATTCACATTCAATATGATCAGTTTACAGTCAATAAGATTAAATAGTCTGAAAGATAAAATTCACAGGTCTTGAGTTCGAGTCACCCCTTGGGGCCACTGGAGGTTTGTCCGGTCGTTAACTTCAGGGCCCTCAGGATTAATCCTGGCTTTCTTTAAAATCAGCGAGTTGGGGATACCTGAGTTATAAAAAAAAAAAAAAGATTAAATGGACTATTATAAAAGTTCATCCTTTTTTTTCATTTATTTTTTTTCAGTTTATGAATTTAAAAATTTACAACCGCAGCTAATTCCTGATATATATGACTCAATACTTTCAATATTTTTTGAATGGAAAAAAAAGTACTTTCAATATTTCTCATTCATAGCAAATATTGCAATTGACACGTCTCCCAATATCACTATATTTAAAATCATGGTTTTACATTATTAAACCAATGAGTTAAGTAGGTAGGTATATATGTGGGGATTAAGGGGTGAAAGAAACTGACTAAAACCACATGGAATAGAGATATATTTAAAATCATGGTTTTACATTATTTAAGCAACGAGTTAAGTAGATAGGTATATATGTGGGGATTAAGGGGTGAAAGAAACTGACTAAAACCACATGGAATAGAGAGAGAGAGAGAGAGAGAGAGAGAGAGAGAGCTCTTTTTCACTGACATTCCATCAGAAAACACAACTTAAACTAACCCACAAACCACCCAGACATACACAGTTGTGTTTTCAAGGACAAATAAGTCAGATACATCACAACATGGATTCCCTTTTCTCTTGTACTATTATCATCATCATCAACATCATCATCAGAGTTTACAGATTTTACAGTATCTTCAATTCACATATATCCACTGACTTGTTTCTCTTTTCTCACTTTTTTTCTCTCATACTTCCCAATCCTTCCAAAATTGCCACCAACTCCATGGAATCAATCCATTTAAGTATTACACACAATTCATCTTCTGTTTTTTAATCACTAAAGAGAATATCATCGCATCATGACTCGCAGGCGCTAACTACGCTTTTTTTGTTTGTTCTTCTGTATCAAGAAATGAGTTATACAACCTATCAACAAAGAAGAATAAAGAATGAAGAGTGAAGAATAAAGAATGAAAAACTCTTCAAAACCCTAACCCTAGCTGTGGTATGCTAGTGGCTTGTGGCAAATTTGCATTGTTTGAAATCATGCAGGATACACGGCAATCATTTTGTACACTACTTTCTTTTTAAGAAAAAAATATGATTTTTGACTTGGATGTATTTAATGAAGAATTTGTATAAGAAATGAAAAATATCTCTTAATCAAGATCTCAGATACAAAGTTGTCTATTTATACAGGATATTGAATCAGTTATGTAACTATCCTATATCTAACTATATAACTATTAACAGTTACAAAATAGTTATAACAAACTTGATTTACAATGTGATACACACTGAATTGATTGAACTATCTGAACTGAACCTATCCTAATTACAATGCTTTGAATTGTAATAAGTCAGCTTCTTCTGTGGCTACTGTAGCTGGTATTTCATCAGGCCTCCTCAAGCGAAGAGGAGAGGGATGAACCATGAGCTTGTGTTGAAGAAAAGCAAAGCGAGCAGAGGAAAGCGGCTTAGTGAAGATATCAGCAAGTTTCTCAGAAGAACCAACATATTGGACAACAAGTTTCTTGGAAACCACTTGTTCATGCACATAATGATAATCCACAACAATATGTTTTGTGCGGGCATGGAAAACAGGATTCGAGGCCAAGATGATCACTGAGAGATTATCGCACCAAAGCGTAGGCACAACAGAAGGGAGATGTAACTCAGTAAGAAGCATCTGAAGCCAAGTCAGTTCAGAAGTAGCCTAAGCAAGTGCACGATATTTGGCTTTCGTGGAGGAACGAGAAACAGTGCTCTGTTTCTTGGCAACCCATGAGACCAGATTTGAACCAAGAAAAACACAATATCCAGTGATTGATTTGTGATCATGCACACTGCCAGCCCAATCGGCATCCGAAAAGGCATGAAGATCCAATGAACCAGCAGTAAAGACAAGGCCGTAATGTAGAGTACCATAAAGAAAATGAAGAAGCCTCTTGACAAGATTAAAGTGAGCCACAGTGGGAGCATGCATAAATTGACAGGCATGATTGACAACAAAGGCAATATCAAGTCTGGTTATAGTCAGATATTGTAAACCACCCACCAAACTACGATATAAAGCAGGCTGAGCAAAGGGAGTAGAAAAATCAAGAGAAGAGGAAGGCTTAGTAGCCATGGGAAAAGAATAAGACTTATAGTTGGTCATGCCAGCTTTGGCAAGGAGTTCAGAGGTATATTTGTGTTGAGACAAAAACAGACCATCCGAAGTAGGTAACACAGATATACCAAGAAAATAAGAGATGGAACCCAGTTCCTTCATGGAAAACAGCAAATGCATATGAGTAATAAACTTGGCAATTTGAGCAGAGTCACTCCCAGTAATAAGAATGTCATCCACATACACCAATAGGAGAATGAGTAGAATCACAACGATTGTTAACAAAGCCAGAAGTGAATAAAAATGAGAAAAAAGTGAAGTACCATGCACGGGGAGCCTACTTAAGACCATAGAGAGCTTTTTGCAATTTACACACATGGAAAGGATAAGTAGAATCGACAAAACCAAGTGGCTGGTCCATAAACACTTCTTCTTCAAGAATGCCATGAAAAAAGGCATTGGAGATGTCCAACTGCTTAATGGACCAGTTGAAGTGAAGAGCAACACTAAGAAAAACACGAATAGTAGGTTGTTTAGCCACAAGGCTAAAAGTTTCATGATAATCAATACATTCCTCCTGAAGATATCCCTTAGCAACCAAACGAGCTTTATGGCGAGCAACAAAGCCATCAGAGTTTTTCTTGAGACGAAAAACCCATTTGCAGCCAATAACATGTTTGTGACTAGGAGGAGGAACCAAAACCTAAGTATTTTGGCATTGAAGAGCTGTAAATTCTTTAGACATAGTAGTAGCCCAAGCAGGGATAATAAGAGCTGTAGACCAAGTGGAAGGTTCAATTAGAGAAGAATCAAGAGTAGAAGAAACAGTCAAATGAATAGGAAGCTTATGCTTAGACCGAGTGGCCATAGGATGTGTGTTAAGAGAAGAAACTAAAGGAGCATAAGCACTTAAATCAATGTGGACAGAATCAATAGGAAGTAAGGATTTGAAAGATCAATAGCTGAAATGAGAGAAGCAGTTGTAGGCATAGCGAAGAAAGGCAGAACAGGAAGCGAGAAAAGGTGCGGAAGGATCCAAAGTAAAGACCACTGGAGAGACAAAGACACCGGTGAAAAGATAGAAACGGCAGAATCTGGCGATATGAGAACTAGAAATAACAGGAGCAGAAGGAGGAATAGACACAGATGCAGCTGCAGCTGGACTAAAAACAGAAGACTTAGAACTAGGAGGAGAAGAGTGAGACAGAGTAGATGAGCTCAAATAAGGTGGCCAAAAGAAATCATGAAGTTGAGATAAAGAAGGTACAGTAGAAAGGGATAGAGGAGAGTAAGAGACAAAAGGAAAGACAGTCTCATCAAAAATAACTTGTCTAGAAAGAAAAACTTTTCTTGAGATAGGATCAAAACACCTATAACCCTTAATGAAATGATGATACCCAATGAACACACAAGGCACAGACCTGGGTTGGAGTTTATGAGAAGTGTAAGGTTTTAGCCAAGGAAAACAGCGACAACCAAACCTCTTGAGAAAACGAAAATCCAGAGATTGATAAAACAACATCTCAAATGGAGTCTTATTATGCAATTTGGAACTAGGCAAACGATTGATAAGAAACACAGAAGTAGCTAAAGCATCAAACCAAAAAGAAAATAACATGGCTGATTGACGAAGAAGAGCAATAGTAGTAGTAATTAAATGTCTATGTTTGTGCTCAGCTACTCCATTTTGAGGAGGAGTATGAGGACATGAGAGTTGATGAATAACACAATTGTTTTTAAGAAATTGCTCAAATTGTGTTCCAGTAAACTCACCACCACCATCAGTGCGAAACACTTTAAGTTTAGTGTCAAATTGAGTCTCAACAAACACCTTAAACTCTTGAAATTTGGAAAACACTTCACTCTTATACCACATAGGATATACCTAAGTAAACTTGCTAAACTCATCGACAAACAGAACATAGTATTTAAAACTAGAATTAGAACAAGAAAATGGGCGCCATACATCGCTATGAATAAGAGAGAGAGGCTTATTAACAGAGGGATTTGACAAAGTGAAAGAGAGTCTATGACTCTTTGCTACAGCACAATGTGTGCATACAGTTTTATTACAATGAGAGGAAACATGTAACTGATAATTCTGAAGCACCATATGAAGCTTTTGAGAAGAATAATGACTTAGCCTTGTGTGCCAAACTGTTGTTGAAGCAGAGGCAGTGGCAAGACAAGCAGCTGGAGATGCAACTGGTTTGTGTTGGAGAGAAGAGTGGAGAGAATGAATGATATATGGAATCTGATAAAGGCCATGACTATGGACCCTTTTGTAAAGAGGAATCTAAGTAGTCGTGTCCTGAATCACAAAAGACTTGTCATCAAAAGTAATAGTGCAATCATTATCAGATGTGAGCCGATGAACATAGAGAAGATTTGAGGATAGAGAAGGGACATGAAGAATATTATTAAGTTTGAAAGGATGAGAAGAAGTGGGAAGAATACCTTGACCTGTATGTTGTATGGGAATGGAGGTTCCATTACCTACAGTAACTTGGTCAGAACCATAATATGGTTGATAATGATGCAGGTTATCAAGATCTGGAGTAACATGAATTGTAGCTCCAGAATCAACATACCAATTGACAGATGATGAGGATGAAGGTGCACTAGCAACAAAAGCAGTTTTAGGAGAAGAACTGGAAGAAGGAGCTGCTGTGTAAGAAGTATCCATCCTAAAACAGCAGTCAATGGTTGTGTGATTAGGCTTGCCACAGATTTGACATATCAAAGAATTTGAAGAGGAATTTTGTTGTGAAAATTGGTACTGAGATGAAGAGATAGATCTTTCTCCTCCATTTTTACGATTGAAAGAACCTCCTCTATGAAAATACCGTCCACCTCTATTAGAAGATCCTCCTTTGTAACCAGGAGATTTATGTCCTCGAAAACCAAATTGAGATTTAGATCCTGGATCTTTGGTTGTAGAATATGCAAAATATGCAACAGTGAGATCTGAAAGAGATGAAGACAGGTGTGATTCAGATTCAACATGCAAAGCTTCTGAACACAAAAGAGAGGACAAATCTGACATAATGATTGGTTCAGGTCTTGCTTATATTGCTGTCTTCAAAGAGTTATACTCTGCTGGAAGACCATTCAGAACAATGAGAATCAAATCCTCTTCCTCAACTAGAGAAGAAACAAGAGCTAATTGATCTGATATTGTTTTGATCTAGAGCAAATAATCCTCCATTGATAAGGTCTTCTTGGAAATAGCTTTGAGTTTGTTCTTGAGTTGATGAACATGTGATCTGGATAATGAGGTGAACCTTTTGGTGAGAAGAGTCCAGACTTCACAGCTTGTAGAACATTGTAGAACAGGTGTAAACACAGCAGGAGTGAGAGTTGTAGTGATGCAACTTAACAAATGAGAATCAATTTGTTTCCATGCAAGAAACTCTTAATTGGTATTCTCTTTACCAGTAGAATCATGAATTAGTGCAGGAGGACATGGAGAAGAACCATCAACATAGCTAATATGATTTGTGGCTCGAAGTATGTTTTGAAACTGACTTTTCCAGATCAAAAAAATTGTAGAATTCAATTTGATTGTAACAAACGGATTCAAATTGTTAATCAGAAGAACAAGATTTGCTGGCAGAGATAAAGCTACAGACTCCATTGAAGGATCTTGAAGAAGCCTGACTCGTTGGAGTTAACAAGCTCTGATACCATGAAGAATTTGTATAAGAAATGAAAAATATCTCTTAATCAAGATCTCAAATACAGAGTTGTCTATTTATACAGGATATTGAATCAGTTATGTAACTATCCTATATCTAACTATATAACTACTAACAGTTATAACAAACTTGATTTACAATGTGATACACACTGAATGGACTGAGCTATCTGAACTGAACATATCCTAATTACAATGCTTTGAACTGTAATCAGTCAGCTTCTTCTGTGGTTGTTGTAACTGGTTTCATCATTTAATAACCATTTTATTTGACATAACACATAAGAAATTACCTAAAAAATAAAATATTTGGGTATTATATTGTCACTAATTGTGCAACTTTCATTAGGATGGATAAGACACAAAATTCACAAAACAAGATTTAGGTGGTTCAGTCCAAAATTAGAGATACATGCACGGTCACTATGATTTCACTAAGATAATCTTTCTCCACAACTACATATACATATAATTAGCATTACATGTCACAAGTTGTATTTTCAAAAATCCCGCCTATATGTGGATTTTTTTTTTTTTTTTTAGATGGTACCTATATGTGGATTGGAGAGGTGCAATTTGGGTCTTTGAGCTCATTTCAAGCCTCATTTAATGAATTTATTTATATTATAAGCTTTTGCCTAAAGCATATATGTAAAATAAAAAATAAAATAAAATAAAATAAAAAAATTTCTATATTAATTCTATAATTGTAATCACGTAATTTTATCATATTTTTCTGTAAAAATGGATGTCAATTGTAATTTCGAAAACAAAACATTTATGATGAAATCATGTCACTACGATTATCAAATAAATTTGGCCTTTTTTTTTTTTTTTGGAATGATCTATATATAAGAACATGTAATATGAACATATTAAATATATTTAAAAAATTCCGTAATAAGCCCAAAAGCATCGATTGCACCTCTCTAGTGTACCCAAGCATTAGAGAGAAGCCAACACCTATCAAGAAAGTTGATAGACCATTGCTTTTGACTTAAATGGGCCTGCAGATAAACTGAGAAAGAGCTGTTAATTCAAAGGAATTAAGTCACACGCAAACAAAAATATCCCAACAAAGGCAATGAATTGAAGATTGTCTTAATGATTTTGAGGGTATTTCTTATGTGGGTAATTTGTATTCTACTATGCATATTGTGAAAGTGAAAGAGAGAAAGAGAAAGGTAAGAAAGAGTAGAGCAAAATAGGTGTTATTACATGGATAGTGAATTTTTTTTTTTTTGCTTTGGTTTTGACAAAGTTCTACATCTGTGTAAGATGGGTTTTAAGGTTGATTGGTTAGGGCTTGTCTTCTTTAGGGTGGTTGAGTTGGATGGGTTTGATTAGTAGTAGTAAGTAACAGCTAGCTATAGAAAAGGTCTGATCAGTTGCAGAGAAAGTCTGAGTGAAGTTTTTTAGAGGGGAGTGAGTGGCCAGAAGTGCACATGGGGCATCAGATGTCATTTTTGTACTCTTACATGGACGCTTTACTATCAAATCTTGTAAAGGAATTGTGGGTTATTCTTGGCTAGAATTTTTGTGATTTTGGGTATTTGAAAAATTCCATTGGATTGATAAAGTATTTTCAAGAAAATATATTATAACAATATAATCTAAATTTGGGTGCTTTGAAGCAATTGTTTACAATTGTTTCGACAACTAAGGGTATATTTGCATGGGAGAAGGATCCTCTCAATCTCTCACAAGCTCAAAATGTAATTTCAATTTTAAAATAGATGAATTATCTCTCTCTCTCTCTCTCTCATATGTGGGGGTGAGTAGATCAAATATAGAATTGGAACACAAAAAATACAAGTACTTTTTTTTTTTAATCAACCAAAGAAACTTTATTTATAAGCATAGACAAAAAATACAAATACTTAAACGTGAGTAAAGTAATTTCTTCAATAATAGACCCCACATCTATATGTATAACAACTTCCATTTTCTATGATTGATTGGTTTTGTATTGTAGAATTATTGGTGGATGGGTCCTAGAAAAATTTTAAATGCTTTTGAAATAACATTCCATACCAATTATCAATTGACATGTTTAATGTTGTCTCTTGAAATAACAATACAAAAGTGACAACTGTATTGATTAAATCAATAACTATCAAATTAAAGTACAACTGGTAAATTTACTCAAAGGTTCACTTATGTTTAGACCACATCTACAAATAGCAGTTACCAAAATTGTCTATAAATTTAAGGTTGTGAGCCCCTCTATGACTGTGGTAATAAAAGTAGTCTGTACCGGCCCACAAAATAGTGTTGTGGGCCAAAGAGCCTATAAATGGGCCTGAGAGAAGCCTTCTTTTCACATCATCAAATAGGGTAATTCTGTTTATACCTAAATATTAATTTAATATGCCCAATTAAATTTTTAAGATTTTAACTCTTATTATATCTTAATATAAATTTACTAATAAGTTCAATACACATTAAACTCTAAAATAAAATATTAGTTCCTATTATACCTCAATGTAAATTTACTAATAAGTTCCATACATATTAAACTCTAAAATAAAAAATTATCTTTTTCTCATGGTACACCCCAATCGTATATACGTATTCTTCATATTCAAGTCTATTCATCTTTTTTCTTGAAGTTTCAATTATTTTTTTAAATATTCTTCCTCACTCCAAAACTTCAATCCACCTCACTAAAACTTATTATTATTATCAATTGTGTTATTTGAACAATATCAATAAAACCTGGGTGATGAGTACTTAATAATGAAAGTTATAAAAAATAATAAAACCTTACCAGTCGAAAATAAATTGCATTACCTTAGGAAAAGAAACCGTGATTAACAAAATAGTGTATGTACTAGTTATAACCTAACATATCATACCTATGAATTGAGTTTCCTTCCTCAAGTAATGTAATAAATCAGTGAACATGTTTTCCCCAATAACTGGATAAATATCAATCTAATAAAAAAGGTTATGAAAAAGAAGAAGAAGAAGATTAACAGAATGATATATCTATAGTCTGTAGAGATGTGACCTGGGCATGTTATAGAATTTCTCTGTTTAGTTTCATAAAACTTTCTTGAATTGATTTGTTTATTATTTGGATGTATCACAAATTATGATTTTATCTTGAAAGCTAATTTGTGAAAAAACATAGGGTATATTGAGAGAAAATTATAATTCTAAATAATTTAATAGGAAGTACTAAGAAATTGATCGTATTGAATGATTTTTTGGATGCAAATAAAATCACCCCATTAAATACCATGTACGGTAATGAAACTTCGGCCCAGGGTCATTAATTTAGAAACTGGACTGGATAGTGATTCTTTAATAGATTGAGGCTCATAGGGGTGTTTGTTTAGAAGGATTGGAGGGGGGATTGGATATAATTTTTCTTATATGTGTGTGGAACTCACAAAAATATGGAATCCATTTTATATGAGAGAGTTATGTCAAGTTCTATAATTGATTTATGTATTTCTAGACTTTCTCAACAAAAAATAAATAAATAAAAATAAAAATAAAAATTGAAGGGAATCAAAGAGTAACAAAATTAAAAAGCTAAATTTTAAGGATAGATGATAAATCCATTGGAAATCACATAATCACTATCAAATTATAAATAAAAATTACTTTTTCCCCATTTTCCCCCAATTTACACAAATGAATATCTTTTACTTTAATATTTTTCAGCAAACTTAGGAACAAAAGGTTTCTTCTGAGCCACATTTCTACGAAAAATGACAAGAAGCACGATGATATGGCTACTCGAAAGCCCAAGAACCAAGTGAGCTAATAAAGTAAAGTAATTTAGTATTTAAGCTGAATATTTAGAAAATAAGGGAAATTTAAGTCGTTTGCGTGTAAAATTATAAAATTAATATAGACTTTATGTTATACCACTTCTTAAGATGTTCGAATAGCCTAATAAAGATAAGAAGTAGAACTTTAATTTTTATTAATTAATTTACATTTTACGTAGTTTATAAACTTATCTTATATGTCAAGGAAACAAGGTTGTGAATCTTTTCAAGATTAAAGAGCCACTTTAACACATAAATGAATAAAAAAAAAAAAAAGAGACAATAAATAAACCCTTTGACCTATTAAAATGTGACTTTTCGTTAGTGAAAAACGATTCTAATGAAAGTCATAAGTTTAATTTTTAAATCAAGGTGTTGAATTGACATAAAACGCGTTCATATATACAAATATATTTAGATGTGGACACTTTTGCATTCTTAAACTTTTATTTTTCTTTTAAATGAAGCATTAGGGTTTTTTTTTTTTTTTTTTAATCAGGAAAATAAAACATTTTTATTGATGACGAAAAAAACAAGACAAGGATAGATGAGGCAAAAACAAGTATCAGTTATAAAATAAAAAATAAAAAATAAATAAAAGCAAATTAAGTTTAGCTTAGTTGGCCACCATGATAGCTTGGTTTCAATGGGTAAGTCAGAGTTCAACTCTCCCTAGAGAGAGTTAAATTAGAAAGCAAGCAAATAAAAATAAAAACTATTTATTAGAATAGTAAATTATCAAATTTAATAAATATTTTAAAATTTTTATATTTAGTATATATTATTGTAGAAACTCATTTTTGACCGACCTTAAGACTCAGACATCACCGATTGAGCGCTCGGTGATAGTGCATATTGTGCTCGTTCTGAGGTTTCAGAGTCTCGGCTGCGAGCCTTGCCTCCAGACTTCAGGACTCTTTTGTGCTTTGCCTCGATTTGCGAACCAGGTCCTGTTTTCTCTGTTTTCTCTTCCCGAAGGGAGGGAGAGGTCTCGTAGACCATCTCTCAGTGGCCGTAGACTACGTTTCGTGATCGTAGGCCATTATTCCCGTTTGGAGACCAGTTTCCGACTTTCGGAGCTGTCGACCGTACGCCTCGGTTCGGGACCGCTTAACTACCTCCGTTTGCTTCGGTTTTTGACACACACCTTGTTTCCTTTCCTTAAAGGAACATTGTGGCCTGAGAGACCACCTTCGTGGTCGTACGCCACCTCCGGTGCCTAATAGCTTGTTTTCGGGGCCCCGGACTACGCGTTTTGGCCCCCGAACCTTCGTTTTGCATCCGTCTTGGTCCATTTTTGGTAGGGACCCTATTTTCAATGCTAGGAAGGTGGTAGTAGGATGGGAGACCAGCAATTCTTTTGGAGGCCATTTCTCTCTCCTCCAGCCGATTTTCTTAGCAGGTAGGTGGTCTCCCTCACTTTTGAGCCACAATTTCGGGTCCCCCATACCACCATTGTGTTGTGCTCATATGGGAGGCCACCAATATGGGTAGGCCGACCAGTATTTCTTCTTGACCCTTTTGAACCTTGCTAGAAAGCTGGTTTTCCTCTCTCCTGGGTCATTTTTTCTGGTCTTCCATACTATCACTGTTTTGCACTCATCTGGGAGGCCACCTTTCTGGTATGGCCGACCAGCTTTGCACCTTGACCCTTTTGAACCCTGGTCGGCTGACCAAGGCAAGTGGTTGGCCGACCACTTAAACTAGTCAGCCAACCATCTCCTTTTTGGCCCTCCTGAGTGCAACACAACTATGCCAGCTGTAAAGCACTTGACCCTTCCTCCGAGATTTTGCCCCTTTGTTTGTCTTCTTAATCCTTTTGCTTAGCTTCAAGGAGAAGCTTGACCCTTTTGTCAAGCTTCTTGAGGAAGCTTGACCCCTTTTGTCTAGCTTCCTCAAGAAGCTGGACCCTTTTGGTTAAGCTTCTTTGAGAAGCTTTGATCCTTTCTTGAGGCTTCTCCAAGAAGCCTTGGCTCTCTTCCTCTATAAAACAAACCTTTCCTCTCTATTTGCAAGGGTTAGAAACATTTGGTTGAGATAGATACACCCCACCCTCCATAGCTCTCTTCTTCGAGCTCCAAACCCTAATATTCTTGGCCATTTACACTACATCTCATAGCCTACCACCTCCACCATCCATTCAATCACCTTGGTGCTGTTTTTCAGAGGTTGAAGGCTCACCTTCTTGGTCCAGAACTTGCTGTATTGTTGTGCTACAAAGGTAAGTCATCATTTTCCCCATTTTTACATTATTTTGCTTCATAACTTAGCCCTATTTGCAAGCATTTTTGGGTTTCAACAGAAACTGGAAAAAGTCTTGTTTTGATCTTCTAAACATGTTTGTTTAAGGACTCTTTTCTATTTGGGGTCATCTACCCTCTTTCATGCTTCATTTCCTCATGTTTTGAGCCATGCATTTGAGCATTTGCATTGGCCTTGGTTTGGTCTTTTAGCCACTGAAATCCAGTGGATTTTCAATGGCTTAGATGTGTTTTTGAGCCCTAAAATCAGAGAGGGGTGACCTTCTCACTCCTTGTTCTCTTTACTAGTTTTGTTGGCCTTCCAAAAGAGCTCCATTTTGCATGTTGAGAAGTCTTGTTTCAAGCCATTATTTGTGAGTTTCAAGTTCTACCTTGACTCTGTCCAGAGTCCTTTTGGCCATATTTTGTGTCTTTGATGCATGTGTAGAACAATCCCATTCAAGGCCTTTCAAAGGGGCCTTTATTTTCATGTTTCTTAGACCCATTTCAGGCTCTTTTTAGTGGGTTTTAGAATCCTCAGAACCTCTATCCAGAGGTGGTTTTGCCATTGTATGTGTCCATCATGCATGTGTAGAACAACCCCCTTATTGGCCTTTCAAAGGAGCCCATCATTCTTGCATGCATTGACTGAGTTTCAGTAGTTATTTGGGCATATTTTGGCACGGCATACTTCTTTTTTTGGCTGGTTTGGTGACCTCTCTTGTGCTTCATATACATGTAGTGAAAACCATGCTTACTAGCCTATGTTGCATGTTGTTTTGGCCCTTCATGTTAGCACTTTTTGGCCACGCCTTAAACTGATCTTATGCATATTTTGGACTGCCCTAGCTCTGTTTTGGGGTCTCATGGTCGAATGGTATTTGTTTTGCATGCTTGTGGTTCAATACACTTGCTTAGCTTTGAGTTTCGGGGTCCATTACATGCATATACTTGTAGACACCCCATTTTTGACCGACCTTAAGACTCAGACGTCACCGATTGAGCGCTCGGTGATGTTGCATATTGTGCTCGTTCAGAAGTCTCAGAGTCTCGACCGTGAGCCCTGCCTCCGGACTTTCGAACCCTTTTCTGTACTTTGCCTCGGTTTGCGAACCAGGCTCGGTTTTCTCTATTTTTGTTCATGAGGGGAGGGAGAGGTCCCGTAGACCATCTCTCAGTGGCCGTGGGCTACTTTTACTGGCCGTAGGCCATTTTGCCCATTTCGGAGCCCGGTTCCCGATTTTCAGAGCCGTCAGGCCATGTGCCTCGGTTCGGGACCGCCTAACCATCTCCGATTGCTCTGATTTTTGGCATGCATCTTATTTGCTCCCTTTTGAGGGGGGGGAGGGGGGGACGAGACGACCGACCGACCACACTCCCGGTGCCCAATGTGCCTATTTTTTGGGACCTTGTGCGTGTGGCCCCCCGAGCCTTCATTTTGCATCGGTTTGGGCTCATTTTTGGTGGAGGCCTTATTTTCATGGTTAGGAAGCTTGTAGGAGGGTAGAAGGCCAGCAATTGTTTTGACAACCAACTTTTTGTTTGGTCAAAAGTGGTTCAACATGAATCCGAGAAGGAGAAAAGTCTGCGCGGCTTCACCAAAACGGGCGTAACTCTTTGCACAAGAGGAATTAAAATATGAGGCCACCACCATTGGAAAGCTTACTTCCGGGGCTTCATTTTTCACTCAAGAATCTCTAAGTCCAAATCCGGGAGGAGGAGATATGGTTGGTTGAAGTCTGGTTAGACCGAATCTGCGCGGCTTTACGAAAACTGGCATAACTTTTTCTACAGGAGGAATTTTAATGGAAGGTTTGCGGAATTGGAAAGCTAACTTCAAGGGCTACATGGCCGACCAGTTTTATGGCTTGGACCTTTTGACCCTGGCCAGCCGGCCACCTTTTCCAGCCGGCCGGCCACTTACCAAAAAAATGACTTTTTTTTTCCTTTTTTAACTAGCGGGCCATTTTCCTCTCCCTCAGTGTATTCCAGCTGTGCCAGCTGATTGCCAATTAGACCGTCCTCCATACACGTGTATGGAGGATTAGAGAGGTCCCTTAGATATTTTTCATGCGTCTCCTCTATAAAGGAGAGGCTTGGCTTCTTGGCTAAGGGTTAGACATTTGTTAGACACATTTGAGAGAGAGCTATACCTTCCACCTCCCATTTCTCTCCATTCCCAAGCTCCAAAGTCATTTTTCTTGTACCATTTCTACATCAACCCCTAGCACAAGACCCCCACACTCCATTCCAACACTTGGAGCTGGTTTTTCAGAGGCAAAGAGCATCCAAACTTGGTCCAAAAGGCTGTCAAGACTTGTTTACAAGGGTAAGTTGCCATCTCCCTCTTTTGTAGTATTTTCTTGCCTCATTTCTTAAGCCTATTTTCTCACTGTTTTAGGCTCCAACCCAAACTGAAAGGGTCACTATTTTGAGCTATTCTTCATGTTTGTTGAAGGGCTCAACCCTGTTTGAGCCCTCTATAGTGCACTTGCTTCAATACCCCTTGGTATGTCACATTTTTGCATGAAATTTCTAGCCTATGTGTGATCTGTTTTCGAGCATAATTTAAATTGTAAGAGTGCCTATTTTGAGCCCCTCTTAAACATTGAAGAAGGGCTCAACCATGTTTGGGCCCCCTATCTTGCACTTGCTTCATAATCTCTCCTATTTACCGTAAATTTGCATGATTTGTTTGACCTATATTTAAATTGTTTTGGAGCATGTCATGAACTATGAGTAAGCTTATTTTGTGTCCCTATACAACATTGTAGAAGGGATCAACCTTGTTTGGGGTCTCCATGTTGTACCTACCATTATACCCCTCTTTGGCCCCCATTTTTGCATGCCTTTTTAGGCTTATCTAGCTTCTGTTTTCGGCCATCATCAGAACTGGAAATGGTCATATTTTGACCCCCTGGATATATTTCATGAAGGGTCTTTTCTTTTTGGATGAATGTTTGGCCTACTTCATGTTATACCCTCTTGTGGCCTATTTCTTGCATGGCATTTTTGGCACGTTTGCATGCTGATTTTGGGGATGTCATCTACTGAAAATGTGCATATTTTTAGTCCCTCTTCAGTGTTGTAGAAGGGAATTTTGCTGTTTGGGCATTGCATGTATCACTTGCTTCATAGCCTCCCTTGTGGAGCCATTTTTGTATGCCATTGTTGCCCTATCTATGCTTCCTGTTTGGCCATGTTTTAGACTAGAAAATGCTTGTTTTGGGGCTGCCTTGCTACTGTATTTTCATTCCATGTCCATGTTGTGCATGCATTGCATAGCTATAGGCCATTTCGTGCCGAAATTCAAGGAATGGTGTATGCCATTGCCTCGGTTTGATATGCAAACATGCAAATGAATGGTGTATGCATTGCACTAATTTCGCATTTCGGGACCATTCATTTGCATGTTTGCATATCATATTTTCATGCCTTTGCATTGTGTATGCCATTGCCTCGGTTTGCGTGCCCGTGTGCACGCATTTCGAGGCATCTCATTTTCATCTATCGGCCTCTTATGTGAGCGTGGCTGAGGCTCACTCATGTTAGTGTAAGTCCATTTTGCATCCTATATGCCATTTTAGTCTCATTGCATTCCGTATGCCATTGCCTCGGTTTGCATGCCCGTGTGTACGCATTTCGAGGCACTTCATTTTCATCCATCGGCCTCTTATGTGAGTGTGGCTGAGGCTCACTCATGTTAGTATAAGTCCATTTTGCATTCTGTATGCCACTTTAGTCTCATTGCATCGTGTATGCCATTGCCTCGGTTTGCGTGGCCGTGTGCACGCATTTCAAGGCATCTCTTTTTTCATCTCTCGGCCTCTTATGTGAGAGTGGCTGAGGTCCACTCATGTTAGTGTAAGTCCAATTGCATTGCGTATGCCATTTTATGCCTTAGGATCATTTCCTCGGTTTGCGTGCTCGTGTGCACGCATTCCGAGACATCTCATTTTCATAGCATTGTGTATGTTAGGATTGTATCTTAATTGCATTTCATACATATCATGCATATTGCATTGTGTCTGGGATAGGAATTAGCCCGGGCACGGGAAACGAGGTACGTTCCGCACTCCGAGTGACGGAACGGGTCTCAATTCCCAAGTCACCGACACTCCAGATTATCCATGATGGAGTTAGGTTTTGTTGTAGCATTCATATGCATTCATCCTATATTGAGTTGTGCAATCCGATTCCTCGGCCATCATGCATCGAGATGCGTGATTGGTGGCACGAGGATCGAGGCATGCATATATTTGTGAAATACATTGCTATGCCCCTTTCCTGCTCTCTGTTACAGCAAAATGAAGAATCAGCAACTTTTTTGAGTCTGGCACGCATTTCGAGAAAAGGTGCAAACAGAGGCTAATTGGGGCATCCTAGTGGATTTCCGCGCAAGGCAGCCCAGCATATATCATTCATTAGAATCGAGGTAGCCCCTGGCTTGCATGCCAGTTTACAGTTTTTCTTAGATAATCTGTTAATTAATTAGGAATCTGTATATTTATTCGGACTGTATTATTCTGTTATTCGGACTGTATTATTCTTTTATTCGGACTGTATTATTCTTTTATTTCGGACTGTATTATTCTTTTATTTCGGACTGTATTATTTATTCGGACCCTCTGTGCGAGGGCATAATTGTAATAAGTGTGGGTGAGTGTGATGTATGTCTTCCAACCCCACGTCTTTCTTCCCTTTTATTTGTCTGCTTATGATGGTTAGATATAGGGCATATTTCAATTAGCATATAGTATGACAGCATGTTTGCATCATTCATCTGTTTTGCACGCACCGGGCTCGGCGCATCATACAAACTGCATTTGTATTTCAATTCCAAATTGAATAATTGATAGCTGTAGCATTTCATATGCCATGTTTTAGAATAGCCGAGCCTGCTATAATTTGCATCTTTGCATATGTCGCATTAGGCAATTCTGTGCATCTAGGATCATGCATGGATTTCTAACGAGCTTCTATTTTGGCTTGGAGTACTCGGTGAGTTTTATGCTTTAGCATCCTTGCATGCGTGTGAGTGATTGCCATGAATAGCATGCTTACCATGAGGCTATGTGCTTATGTGATATAACTGCCTTGAATGCCTGTGGGTGGAGGTTGAGTTACTTAGATTAGAACAAATCATTGACTATTTGTTTTAAGCCCACTAGATAGTGGCAAAATCATGTTTTCTAAGCCCACCCGAGGGTGGCAAATCCACGTCTTAGCCTACCTGCGGGTAGCACCATCAAACCATTTTCAAACAAACAAACATGAAATGTTTTGTTCCAATTCAAGCAACCCAGTCTATACTTGTATGCTGTGCGCATCACATAGTAACCTAGGCTAATAACCGGAATAAGAACATACAATGTTTTCAAAAACAGATATCATGGTTAGTAGAGGCCGGTCTTTGACCGGCGGGTGCTCACGGTGACCTTCCCAATCGTACCCAAGTTCGAGCCGAGGCAACTTTGGTGATGACGGACACGTGGCCTTTGGCACCGAGTCGGGGTTTCCTAAATTTCCCATAAAAACATTTAGGTGGCGACTCAGATTCCGCAAAGCGATCCCATGTCGGCATTTCTTTAAAAAATCTGTTTTCAAAATCGATTTGTCGGATTTGGACTCTTTGGTTCAAGATTAAGAACCGTAACATTTGAGTCCTTGAGCTGTAGTAGACTCGATATCGAACCAGAACCGGGGGGGGGGGGGACTCGCACCCTTTCCCCCGGGATGCGTTCGGGGACGTCTACAATACTGAGGTATTTCCTTGTTTTGTGGCCATTATACATCATATTTCAGAGCTTGTTTGAATGCCATATTGCCATGTTTTGTACTCTTTAAATGCGTTTGAGAGTCAGGCTTGTATGCCTCATTTACCGACCATTGAATGAGCTCAATTTCTTTGCATTCTGAGCCATCATTTTAGGCCATTTCCCCACTGTTTCAGACCTGCCTAGGGTCTGTTTAGGGTTGGTTTTGCCACTGGTGCATTGCTTTGGGTACCTCTAGTGTAACGCACTTCACTAGTTTTGGTAACCGGGCCCCCTAGCATGCATTGTGTGACATATTTACATGTTTCGGGACCATTGTATATCATGTTTCAGAGCTGGAACTTGTTTGTTTGTATGCCTTCTTTCATCCTTTGCCATGCCTTGTTAGAGTTGCATGTTGTGCCTTAAGATCGGTCCTTTGCCTCCATGCATGTTTGCATGTGTTTTGGTTGTCTCATTTCTGCCATGGCCACTGATGTGAGTGTGGCTGAGGTCCACTCATATTGGTGTAAGTCCATCTTGCATTGTGCATGCCATGTTGTGTCACGTGCATTGTGTATGCCATTTTAGTCCATAGCATTGTGTATGCCATCTCATTGCATTGTGTTTGGGATAGGAGTTAGCCCAAACACAGGAAACGAGGGACATTTCATACTCCAAGTGACAGAACGTGTCTCAATTCCTGGTCGCCGACACTCTGGATTACCCATGATGGAGTCTAGGCCTTGTTGTGTTTACATGTGCATTCATTTCACATCGAGTCGTGCAATTCGACTCCTCGGTTATCATACATCGAGATGCGTGATTGGTGGCACGAGGATCGAGGTGTGCATACATATGTGAAAATACTTTGCCATGCCCCTTTCTTGCTCTCTGTTGCAGTAAATCAGAAATTAGCAGCTTTCTAGAGCTTTGCACAGCATTCCGAGATTAATTGCAAACAAAGGCAAATCGGGCATCGTGAGGAATTTCTTGACGAGGCAGCTCGAGCATGCATGCATCTTTCATCATTCGGAACAGAGCTGAGGCGGTCCATTTAGCTTGCATGCTAATCTATTTGCTTTCCTAGTTAATTTGTTAATTAATTAGGGTTTTGTAATATTTAATTATTTATTCGGACTGTAATTATTTATTTAGTCTGTATTATTTATTTGGACCCTCCGAGCGAGGGCACAATTGTAATAAGTGTGCGTGTGTGTGATGTATGTCTTCCAACCCCACGCCTTTCTCCCTTTTATTTACCAGCTTATGATGATTAGTTTAGGGCACGTTTCAATTAGGATACTTATGCTCGCATGTTTGCATCCATTCATCTATCTTGCATACACCGGGCTCGGCGCATCATACTAACTGCATCGTATTTCAATTCCGAGTTGAATACGTGTTAGCTATAGCATCTCATATGCCATTCTTAGAATAGCCGAGCCTATTATAGTTGCATTTTTGCAAGTGTTGCATTAGACATCTCAGCATAGTTAGGATCCATGCATGTTTTCTAATTAGCTTCTTTCTTTGGCTTGGAGTACTCGGTAAGTGGTTATGCTTTAGTATCCTTGCATATGTGTGAGTGACTGCCATGATAGCATGCTTACCATGAGGCTATGTGCTTATGTGATATACCTGCCTGAATGCCTGTGGGTGAAGGTTAGATTATCTGAATTAGAATAATGCATTGACTGTGAGTTTTTAAGCCCACTTGAGAGTGGCAAAATCATGTTTTCTAAAGCCTACATGAGGGTGGCAAAATCCACGTCTTAGCCTACTTGCGAGTAGTACCTTGTAGACGTCCCTGAACGCCCCGGGAGGATGAGTCCTGTTCTGTTCTTTTGTGAGGCCTCACGTGCCACAGTTCGGACTCGATTTGTCACGGTTCTTAATCTGAACCAAAGAGTCCAAATCTGGCAAATCGTTTTGAGAAAACAGATTTTTGAAAGAAGTGCTAAACATGGACTACTTCGCCAGATACAGAGTCACCACCTAAATATTTTTTAATGAGGGATTTAGGAAACCCTAACTCGGTGCCAAAGGCCACGTGTCCGTCATCACCAAAGTTGCTCGGCTCGAGAACTTGGGTACGATTGGGGAAGGTCAGCTATGAGCACCCCCTCTCGCCCGATTCGAAAATCGGCCTCTACTAACCGTGATATCCAATTTTGAAAACGTTATGCGTTCTTATTCCGGTTATTAACCTAGAATTACTATGTTATGTGCACAGCAAACAAATATAGACCAAATCGCCTAAATTGGAACAAAACATTGCATGCTTGTTTTGAAAATGGCTTGCTACTTGCAAGTAGGCTCAAATGCGGGTTTTTGCCACCCTCAAGTGGGCTTTAGAAAAGATGGTTTTGCCACTATTCGAGTGGGCTTAAAACTCACAGTTTTGATGCATTATTCCAATTTAGGTAATTCAACTTCCATCCACAGGCATTCAAGCAGTTATATTACATAAGCAGCTAGCCTCATGGTAATCATGCTATCATGGCAATACTCACACGCATGCGGTATGCTAAAGCATAAAAAGCTCACCTAGTACTCCAAGCCAAAACAGAAACTAGTTAGTAATCAATGCATGATCCTAGTTCATGTTTAAAATGGCTAATGCAACACATGCAAAGATGCAATCTAGACAGGCTCAGCTATCCTAAACATGGCATGTGAAATGCAACAGATAACACGTATTCAATTTGGAATTGAAGTACAATGCAATTAGCATGATGCGCCGAGCCCGGTGCATGCAAGACAAATGTATGAATGCGCGCATGCATAGCATAAGGTATGCTAATTTAAATATGCCCTAAACTAACCATCGAAAGCTAGTAAATAAAAGGAAAGAAAGACGTGGGGTTGGAAGACATATACACACTCACACACACTTATTACACAATTGCCCTTGCTCGGAGGGTCCGAATAAATATTACAAACCGAATAAATAATTAACTACCCTAGCTAATTAAATATTACAAAATTCTTAACTAATTAACAAATTAATTAAGCTATTAAAGTAATAAAAGGCCTCGGGAAGAGGGATGCGCGCATGCTCGAATTGGCTTCGCCCGGAAATCCATTGCCATGACACATGTTGCCTCTGTTTTCACTGTTTGGCACCTCTGAAGACTGCACAAGTCCCAAGGTATGCTCTCTGCACACTGTGGAGTGCCACTGGCCAAGGTAAGTGATCACCGGCTAAGGGGATGTGGTCATCGACCACTGGTGTGACTCTCGGCCAGCAATACATGGTCGGTCGGCACTGTATGTAGCCGACCGGCCAAAACTTCCTACAGAAACCTGTTTGACAAAGAACAAAGGCAAGGCATGGCAATGCATTTTCAAAGCAATGTTTGTACCACCACCCTCCTTATCATGTTCATGACTCAAAGGAGGATGGTCCTCAACCCTCGGACCACCAATCGCGCATTTCGATGCGTGATGGCCCAAGAGCCAAGTTGTGCAATTTCAACGGAATGAAATGCATACAAACAAACAAGAGGCCCAACCTCTATCATGGTGATTCAAGAGGCAAGGCATGCATGCTAAATGCAACCTAAGAATGTGAGCTAAGTATGCCACATGAGCATGGAGGCAAGTATGCAAACATGCAATATGTACTAGGCACACAACCTAAGCTAACAAGCATGCAAGACATGGAACCAAGCCTAAGGACTTAAACTATGATCATGTGACACATGAAGCAAATGACCAAAGTGAACTAAAATAGTCCTAAATCATGCCAAAACAAGGTCAAAGACACGCCTAGATGGCATCTAAATGGCCTATACCTACAAGCATACAAAAGAGGCCAAACATGGAGCATAAGATGACAACCTTATAAAGCGTTAAAGGGATATCAAATGCAAGCATATAGGCACACCATGAGGACTGAAATAACATGACAAGTGGTTCCAAACCACTGAAATGATGCAAGGATGGCATGCTAGAGGGGTCAATGCTCAAGGCCTACAAGGGAGGTTGTATGGTAGCTATACAAAGTAAAGCATGGATGACCCAAACAACCAAAAATAGTCCTCAAACACACTAAAACATGCATAAAAGCTTCACAAAGCTAAGCCAAAACAAGTAAGCATAGTGGTCTAAATGCTAGATACATGTTAAGGCAATTTCATGGCATTACAAGACAAGTATGCAAAGCAAGCATGGTGTGTCTAAACCAACTTAAAACAGTGCTATATAATGATAAAATAAGCACAAATAACAGTTAAGACATGGCCAACATGAACTTAAAAATGGTGCTCATACATGAGACAAAAATGACACATTTTGAAGCCAATAAGGAGATGGGATGGCCTTCTCCTTCTTAGGACCTTAAACCACCATCCTCACCACTGAAATCCCTCAAGATTTAAGTGGTGAGGAGGCCCAAACAAGGTGGTCCCGGAGCTCACCAAAAATAGCACAAAATGGGCCCAAACAAGGCCTAAGAGGGGGTAAACGACCCCAAACACAAAAGTGGTCTTAAAAAAAATTCAAGAGGAGCTCAAAATAAGACTTTTTCCAGTTTATGACAAAGCTCAAACTAGTATGAAAGACAGGCTAAAAGTGTGTGCAAAAACGGGGAATAAAGAAGGTAAGAAGCTCACCCCTGTAGCCAAGAAGCTCCAGCAGCTTATGGACCAAAAATGTAGACCTTCAACCTTTGAAAATGGCTTCCAAGACCCTTAGGTTGATGATGGAGGTGTTAGGCTAAGGGTTGGTGTGCACAGGGGCCAAGAACCAAGCAATTTGGAGCTAAAATGGAAAAGATATGGAGATATATGTATGGAGCCTTAGAAAAATTCTTGGAACCCTTAAAATGGAAGATGAGCTCTTCTATTTATAGAGAAGATGAAGGCTTGAAGCTTCTAAGGGAAGTTAAGCAAAAGGGTCAAGGGGGTCAAGCTTCTCTTAGAAGCTTGGAGCAAAAGGGCCAAGCTTCTTGGAGAAGCTAGGCAAAGGGGTCAAGCTTCTTGGAGAAGCTAGACAAGGGTGCAAAAGGTGCAAGCTTCTCTTGGAAGCTTAGAAGGGTTCAAGCTTCTTGGAGAAGTTAGAACCAATGTTCAAAAGGTTTAAGCTTTCTCAAGAAGCTAAAACCAAGGGTTCAAAAGGTTCAAGCTTCTTGGAGAAGCTAAAACCAAGGGTTCAAAAGGTTCAAGCTTCTTGGAGAAGCTAAAACCAAGGGTTCAAAAGGGTCAAGCTTCCTCAAGAAGCTAAAACAGGGGGTTCAAAAGGGTCAAGCTTCCTCAAGAAGCTAAAACAGGGGGTTCAAAAGGTTCAAACCCTCTCAAGAAAAGGCCTCGGCCAGAAAAGGTGGCTAATCGGCCAACAAAGTTGGCCGACCGACCACAAAATGTGCCAACCGACCATCAATAGTGCCGACCGGCCATCACCAATGGCTGATGGCAACAAAACACTGGCCGGTGGCCTCTAGCCATGGCCAGTGATGTTTGGGGATGTCTCACAAGCCATTTCCTGCCCTCCAAAAGCAAAACACAAGTGTTCGGTGTAAAACCAAACACAAAACAGTCGAGTTAAGAGATCCTGAGGCAAGGCGCGTAGCCGAGACCTCTGAGAACTCAAAACGAATACAAGCATGGATGATCACCGAGTGTTCAAACGGTGACGTCCAAGTCTTGAGGACGGTCAAAAATGGGGTGTCTACACACCTTCAAATCGTTTTTCAAAATAAACATGAAATGTTTTGTTCCAATTCAGGCGATCCAGTCTATACTTGTATGTTGTACGCATCACATAGTAAATCTAGGCTAATAACCAGAATAAGAGCACATAATGTTTTCAAGACTTGATATCATGGTTAGTAGTGGCCGATCTTTGATCGGGCGAGCGGGGATGCTCATGAAGTGACCTTCCCTAATCGTACCCAAGTTCCCGAGCCGAGGCAACTTTGGTGATGACGGACACGTAGCCTTAGGCAACGAGTCAGGGTTTTCTAAATTCCCCCAAAACAAAATATTTAGGTGGTGACTCTGTATCTGGCAAAGCAGTCCATGTTTGGCACTTCTTTCAAAAAAATCTGTTTTCAAAAACGATTTGCCGGATTTGGACTCTTTGATGATTCATCGGTCTTGCATTGCACTCTGCGAGATTAGATACAGGACCGTGACATTTGAGTTCTGAACTGTAGTGAGCCCAAATGAACAAAACGGGATTTTCCTCCCAGGACGTTCGGGGATGTCTACAATTATATCCTTTACTTTTAAGATTAGATCAGTATTTATAACGTAAAAGAGAGAATTACAAGAGTTTGCATTCAATATAAATAAAATAAAAGGTATCTTAAGCTACAAAACCGGCATAAGAAACATTTGTACATAGGAATATAATCAATACTGTTGGTATTTTAGGTAAAAAAAAATTTCGAATCGATAATGTCGGTTTTATTATTTTGAATACCGATATAAACCATTTCTTCCATCTAACTGTACCAAATCAAACCAATTGAAATGGTTCGATTCGATGTAGTTTAATCGGTTTAGGACTTTTCAAACTTGAGTCACTTTTTAGTATAGTCATTAATCTATATAAGAATATTGAATTAGTTATTTGTCCATCATTTTAAATATATCTAATCCATCTATTTAATAAAGGGGAAATTAGTCTAAGGTCTCTCCCCTATTTTTAGTAATGGAAGAGATTCATAATATTATTTTTTGATGTCTAAGGTCCCTAAACCCCTTACCCATCTGCCATAGAGAAATTTGATATATCTCACTCTCTCAGTCTCTCTCTCCCGCATTTGAAATTATACACAATTAACAGAACAAACAAAAACAATTTTAAAGTACTTAGAGAGAGAGAGAGAGAGAGAGAGAGAGAGAGAGAGAGAGAGTGAGAGAGTGAGTGTGTGTGTACAGGATGAGAGATGAGATTAAAGACAGTGTCAAAACAGTCCGAAATTAGGGCATCGACAACAATCTTCATTCCATGACAAGCATCAACACGAAGTTACTTCTCGGCGGAGGCCACCGTAATGTTAGCTCCGTCACGCCATACTATATCGATTGTTATCACCGCCTTCATGCCACTGGAAAACTCATTGGATTGGAATCCTGAACCCAGTGTAGAGCCATGCGATAGTTTCTCAACAGAGATTATTAAGAGTATATCGTTGGAAAATTTTCAACCGACGGTGAAGATCTACATCGACGGTCTCTAATCGCCATCGATCGCCATGAAGAAATCGGCGGCGATGAAAATGAGACTTCTCGCGAAGAACCGGTTCGATAACAGAGTGTTGATCAGGGAGTCCACTCCGATTACAATCACAATCAGAGACGAGCAAAGCTTCCTTTGCACGATGAACAAAGATGTGTTGCAGCAAATATGTATGAATATATATAAATATGTGTTGTATATATATATATGGTGTGTGTTTTGAGTTATAGGTTGCAAAAATTTGAACTTTTTAATATTGACAGTGGAAAATTGGGTTATCTCCACCTATAGATTAGTTGAAATTTTCCACAAATTTTACGAAACGAAAGCTTATTTTTATATTTTCCATTCAGTATACATCATTAGATCTACAGATCTAATAACGCAAGAACACGCAGTGACAGCCTTGTTGAATCTCTTACTTCTAGAAGAGAACAAGGCTTGAATCTCTTACTTCTTTGCCATGTGTAATTTTCTTTGGTTTAATTTTTTCTACCTTGTTTAATTTTCTTTGTGATGTTCAGTTTTCTTTAGATTTCTCTAGTTTGAACTCAAAGAAATTTCAATTTTCTCTGGGTTTGGGAAGTCCAGAATTTCTCAATTTTCTCTGGTTTCAAACCACCACTCAGACCACCACTGCATTAATCAAAGACAGTGGTAGAGATATCAATGATGAATTGTGGGAAAAGAGTATTAAAAGCTTGAAGAGAATTACAAACCAAAAAAATTTGTGCAAACAAAAGAAATGGAAGATGTGAAGCTGGAAACCATGATGATGATGATGAAGGCTATCAAAAAATCAATTGATTACTAATACAAGAAGTAATCAACTGATTTTTCTCTGGATTTCTAATTTTGTATTACAGTTTTACTGTGTGCCATAGTTGCTATTGAAGGAGCTTGAATTGAATTGTAGTGGTTGTATTGAACTGGATTTAATGTGGGTTTTAAAGGGATTTTCTGTGGTTTGGTCAAAAATTATGATCCAGAGAAAATTCTTTCAACCATATTAACAAATAACATTGAACCGAGTACTAAAACATCAGAGAAATTCTCTAGTCTTTCCAGGATTTCTTTGGATCAGAATTTTCTCTGGATGTGGAATTTGTGTGAATTTTCTCTGGATTTCTGGTTTTGTATTACAATTTTGCTGTGTGCTATTATTGCTATTTGAGGAGCTTGAATTGAATTGCAGTGGTTGTATTGAAATGTATTTAATGTGGGTTTTAAAGGGCTTTCATAATGCTACTACAACTGTTTATTTGATGTAGAAAGAAAATGATGATGATAATGACGGCTATCAAAGAATTTCTCTGGAAAAAGAATTTCTCTGGAAAAAGAATTTCTCTGGAGTGGTTTGAATCTTCTCTAAATCAGGTAAGAACAAAGCAGAGAAATTTTGAAGCCTTGTAAATGCACCATGCAATAAATTATACATTTATAGTCCAAAGAAATTCTCAACAATTCAAATTTATAGTCCAGAGAAATTCTCAATAATAATGAAGCCTTGTGAGCCAGAATTTTTCTGTGAAGTCTAGAGAAAATTCAACTAAAGAAATTCTCCGTGAACTAGAATTTCTCTGTGAAGTCCAGAGAAATTCTATGTGAACCAGAATTTCTCTGTGAAATCCAGAGAAAATTCGTCCTGAGAAATTCTCTAGATCGAATTTTCTCTAGATTGATGTTAAAGGACCTTAGATATTATGAAAATATTGAATGTCCTTTATATTATAAAATCTTAATACCATGGACCTTAAAAAAAAAATCCCCTTTAATATATACTTTCCAATTCCTAGATTAATAAAAACACAAACAAAAAAATAATAATAAATACTAAGGTTTCATAATAAGTTAGAGTTAAGATTATATATATAATAAGAGTTTACTATTATAGAGATGATAACGTTAATAATTTATTATACTTATTAATATTATTAGATTATATATATTATAAATACAATATATATTGAAGCGATCGGTTTCGATTTAATTCGGTGCACAAGATGCTTGAACCGATACCGAACTAAAAAAAAAAAAATCGAATTAAAAAATCGCACAGATCGATTCTTATTAAAAAACAGACCAAATATAGTCGTTTTGGTTCGATTCAATCGATTTTTTTGCCCGGTAAGCTTGACCAAATTTAAATATAATTAACAAAAAAAACGTAAAACCTAACAACAAATTAATAAAGGAAAATTTGGCCAAAACCCCTCCATTAAGCCCTTTTTTAGTGAAAAGGACAACCAAATTTATTTTGTTTCATAAATCCCTAAGGAAGAGGTGCATAATTGAGTAAGGACATGATAAAATTTTTATTTTTTTTTCCTGGATAATATTACTCATGCATATATATATATATATCACAGATTTGAAATTTGCATCAACAATGATTCCTTAGTTTGTAATTATTCGAGAAATCCTTCTCTGTTTGGGATTTGGTTGTATTATCGAATTACTTTTGAAGGTTTCAAAATCTGTGATCTTCTTCATTCATCAATCACCGAAGGCAAAGCTTGCAAGCCATAATTTAATTGTTTGGCTTCGAAGAAATAGATAAGAATAGAAAGTAATCATTGTTTGTTTCTTCTAATGTACCGTAAACTAGGTTTGTGCTAACATTATTGTTTATCAATTCAATAATTTCCTACTTTTATTTTATTTTACAAGTTTGGAAATGTTGTGTATCTGTATTTTTCGTTCGTTCTTCTAATATGTACTTTGTTTTTTGTAGGGCTGCAAATGAACCGAGCTGTTTATGAACAAGCTCAGCTCGACTCGGCTCGGTTCGGTTCGTTTAATAAATGAGTCGAGCTCGAGCTCGAGCTCAATGTAGACGCGCCCGAACGTCCCGGGAGGGAATCTCATTTTGTTCATTGGGCTCACTACAGTTCAGGACTCAATGTCACGATCCTGTATCTAATCTCGCAGAGTGCAATGCAAGACCGATGAATCGTCAAAGAGTCCAAATCCGGCAAATCGTTTTTGAAAACAGATTTTGTGAAAGAAGTGCCAAACATGGACTGCTTTGCCAGATACAGAGTCGCCACCTAAATATTGATTTTGGGGGAAATTTAGGAAACCCTGACTCGTTCCCTAAGGCCACGTGTCTGTCATCACCAAAGTTGCCTCGGCTTGGGAACTTAGCTACGATTAGGAAAGGTCACTTCGTGAGCACCCCCACTCGTCCGATCAAAGATCGGCCTCTACTAACCATGATATCGAGTTTTGAAAACGTTATGCGCTCTTATTCCGGTTATTAGCCTAGATTTACTATGTGATGCGCACAACATACAAATATAGACTGGATCGCCTGAATTGGAACGAAACATCTCATGTTTGTTTTGAAAACGGTTTGCTACTCGCAAGTATGCTAAAATGTAGATTTGCCACCCTCAGGTGGGCTTTAGAAAACATGACTCTGCCACTCTCAAGTGGGCTTAAAACTCACAGTCAATGCATTATTCCAATTCTGATAATCCAACCTTCACCCACAGGCATTCAAGCAGGTATATCACATAAGCAGTTAGCCTCATGGTAAACATGCTATCATGGCAGTCACTCACGCGCATGCAAGGATGCTAAAGCATAAATACTTACCGAGTACTCCAAGCCAAAACAGAAACTAGTTAGTAATCATTGCATGATCCTAACTATATAGAAATGCCTAATGCAACACATGCAAAAATGCAACTATAATAGGCTCGGCTATTCTAAGAATGGCATATGAGATGCTACAGCTAACACGTATTCAACTTGGAATTGAAATACGATGCAGTTAGTATGATGCGCCGTGCCTGGTGCATGCAAGACAAATGAATGGATACAAACATCCGAGCATAAGTATGCTAATTGAAACATGCCCTAAACTAACCATCATAAGCTGGTAAATAAAAGGGAGAAAGACGTGGGGTTGGAAGACATACATTATACACAAGCACACTTATTACAATTGTGCTCTTGCTCGGAGGGGCCAAATAAATAATACAGTCCAAATAATTACAAAACCCTAATTAATTAAAAAATTAATCTAGGAAAGCGAGTAAATTAGCATGCAAGCCATGAACCGCCTCAGCTCTGTTTTGATTGATGAATGATGCATGCTCGAGCCGCCTCGTCGGGAAATTCCTCGCGATGCCCTAATTTGCCTCTATTTGCAATTAATCCGGAATGCTGTGCAAGGCTTTAGAAAGCTGCTGATTTCTGGTTTGCTGCAACAGAGAGCAAGGGTCATAACCCAAACACGCCCCTATGGGTTTAGCACCGTAACCAGCCAGTAATTCTAGATTACCGAAGGCCTGCTTAACAGTAAAACAATAGTACAGAGCACAGGGGCTTGGCAGAAGCCAATACAGTAAATAAACAATGTCCAATGAGCTGTGACAGTCTGTATGCGAAAGGATTTTTCATACATTCATAGATATATACACAGTACGGAACAGTATGCACAATATTTACAACCCTTCAGAACAGGGACCTAGTTCCTATTAAGCAGTATAATAATAGTCTATACGGTCATTACAAAAACAGAAAAGAAGGGGAAAACTAAAACACCCCATAGCCTTTGCTAGACAGGCTCGGAACCTCGCTGTGAGGCACAGTAGTTGGCTTGACAAAACTGACGTTTATCCTGATGCTTCTAGCTTTGATCCGGTGCCTGTACACCTACATATATATATGAGCAGCGAGCTAAAGCCTAGTGAATAACATAATGCGTAAAGGGATTTAGAATGAATGTCCTTACAGTAATGAAAACGGTTCATTTCAATCAGTATATCAGTTGTTCAAGACAAAGAAATATATATGTGGTACATCCATTAGCATAACAAGAAATGAGGTCTTAAAAGATCGATAAAGAAATGATGGCCATCAATCAGTAAACAGTAGTGGTTCCAACGAGGGAACTGACAGAGATCTCTGTAACAGTAGGTGCTAAGGATGCCACAGTACAGTTCAGAAATAAAGGACATACATTCATTCAGTAAACAATATCAGTTCAGTATTCAGAAGATAACCATTTAGAACATATCTTTACACAATTGTTACTCACAGAGTTCTGGGCTATAGTAAGCTAGAGCGTCTCCTCGGAAAGCCAACTCTACACAGTATACAGGATGAACACACACTAAGCCGCACAGTTAGGAAAGGTAATAATTAATCCCTAATTTGCCTCGGTGTGTTCTACATCTATATCCTCATTAAGATGCCTTAAACTAGGCCTAAGAATGCCTAGGATGGAATGAGGATGCAAAGATGCACTTAAAAACACTTAACAAAATTTTCAGAAAACAAGGGTCTCGCTTGAGCGTGGCTTTCAACGCTTGAGCGGACATGCAGACAAAGGGGCTCCGCTCGAGCATGAATTCCGTCACTCGAGCGGACTGTATGCTACAGTAAAAATACTGGATGCTCAAAATTTACGCCCGCTGGACGCTCGAGCCTTGCTCAAGTGTGAGACACAAGTCCTCGCTCGAGCGTAAGTTTCCTCGCTTGAGCGGACTGTGAACTCATGCAAAGTACTGGATGCCCGCATTTCACGCTCGAGCGTAACTTTTCTCGCTCGAGCGGAAGGCACGATCACAGGGTGTACGCTCGAGCATGGACTTCCTCGCTCGAGCGTGGGTCCAAAATCTGGAAATTCCAGATTTGAACCTCAAGCTCAAAATCAAGTTCAAATGCATTAAAATCGCTCCTCTTGGGCCAAAAACTTGGAAAACACTTGTAAACACATGACATTATATATTTCAAAGATCAATTTGGTAAATCAAAGCTCAAGGGTGTTTAATTCAAACTCAATTTCATGAACATGTTATAACATGACATGCATGAACTCTAAACAATTTTCAAGCTTCAATGCTAGCTCAAATGAGCTCATATCTTTCAAAAACATGATGACAACATGAATTACGACAATATTATGAACATGCATGTGAGGAATGATGAATTACAACCTCAAAATTTGTCAATATGCACATGCATGCAACAATTAAGCTCTAATTCAACATTATTGAACTAATTCAGGTCTTAGATCACTAAAGGTTTATAAATCATGCAAGAGTAACCTCAAATACACAATGAAGGAGGTCAATGGTCTACCTTAAGTCTTGAATTCAAGTGTAGAAGTCCAAAAATGCAAAAATCCCTTCAATTCTATCAACCTCCAAGCCAAATCTCAAGAACTTTAGCTCTCTCTCTCCCATCTCTCTCTAATTCGGCTATGAACAAGAAATGAGCTGAGCAAAATGTGTTTATGCAATGCAAGACTAATTTCTCAATATATGATATAGTGGCCCACTAATAGGGTAGAAGTGTAAATAAGGCAACATTTGTAGTTTAGCTCATTCTAATCTAATTTAAACACACCTAATCAGTTTTCAGGTAATTACACCATAAATTCACATAAATTATGATGATCATAAAACATCAATCGATTACAGATTCGGCCGCCGATAAGGCCTTCAATTTACAGTTTAAACATAAGGACACGAATAGATAATTAAACAGGCAACAGATTGAAATGAAATTCAAACATATACAGTCAATCAATCAATTCCAGATTTCACCATTAGTCCAAGATTTTAATGGTTCGCCATTACTTCTCATAATCGATCTCGCTTAACAAAGAATCAGTAGTTTATCGCTAATAGTAACGAGGGTTATTACAGTCTCTCCTCCTTAAAGGAGTTTAGTCCCCTAAACTCGAATTACCTTCATTCTGGAAGAAAACAGGATTCCGTGGGAACAGTTCAGGATATCTCTTAGCCATGTCATCTTCCCTTTCCCAAGTGGCATACACGCCACCATGGTTTTGCCAGTCAACTTTTACTAACGGGATCTCTTTGTTCCTTAATTTCTTGATCCGTCTGTTCACAATCTGTATAGGCCTTTCCTCGTAAGTGTAGTCATCACTCAACACTACACCAGTAGGCTCAATCACATGGAAAGGATCCCGGAGATAGTCTCTTAACATTGAAATGTGGAAGACGTTGTGCATATGCCCCATTTCAGGAGGAAGCGCAACTTGATACGCCACCGGATTGATTGTCTCAATAATCTCATACGGTCCGACATATCTCGGCGCTAACTTGCCTTTGACTCCAAAACGAGTCAGGCCTTTCATCGGTGTCACCTTCACAAAAACGTGATCACCCACTTCATACTCTGTGTCTCGTCTTTTGACATCTGCATAACTATTCTGGCTCATGCAGTGCTCGGCCAGACGCTTTTACTTTCTCAGTCGTTTCATAAACAATCTTGGGCCCAAGCAAAGGCCCATCTCCAACTTCTGCCCAGCAAATCGGAGATCTACATTTTCTGCCATACAATGCCTCGAAAGGCGTCATGCCAATACTTGAATGAAAGCTGTTATTGTAGGCGAATTCAGCCAATGGCAAATGGCTTTCCCAGTTTCCCTGAAAATCAAGGACACACATTCTCAGTAAATCCTCCAGAGTCTGGATGGTCCTTTCTGACTAGCCATCTGTCTGAGGATGATAAGCACTACTCAGTTTCAGTTCAGTACCCAATGCAGTCTGTAAGCTTTGTCAAAACATCGATGTAAACTTTGAATCCCTATCAGAAACAATAGACACAGGCACACCATGCAGTCTAATAATTTCATCAATATAGAGTATGGCCAGTTTGTCCGCATTATAAATTGTCTTGACAGGTAAGAAGTGTGCAGATTTAGTCAGTCTATCAACTATGACCCAAATAGAGTCCATACCTTTTCTGGAGCGAGGTAATCCAACGATAAAATCCATCGTGATATGTTCCCATTTCCACTCCGGTATGGGTAAGGGTTGTAGTAAGCCTGCGGGTCGTTGATGTTCCGCTTTGACTTGTTGGCAATGAAGACATTTTGACACGAAATTGGCAATTTCTTTCTTCATTCCCGGCCACCAAAAGTTCTGTTTCAAATCTTGGTACATTTTCGTATTCCCCGGATGAATAGAAAATTTGGAATTGTGGCCCTCTTGCAGAACTCTTCTTTTCAGTTCAGTATCATTCGGTACACACAGTTTTTCTTGAAATTTCAGTACATTATTTTCAAATTTGAAACTCGGTCTCGGTTTAGATTCTCTTTTTTCGATGATCTTCCTCAAGAAGTCATCCTGTTGCTGTTTCTCTTTAATCTCTTCAATCAGTGCCGGTTGTGCAGAAATAACAGCTATTGTCCCACCTTGTTCTTTCAAAACAATTTCAATTTCAGATTTCTCAAGGTCACAAAGCAACTCTTTCTGTCCAGTGAGCAAACAAGCTAAATTTGCAATCGACTTCCGGCTCAGCGCATCGGCAACGATATTGGCTTTTCCCGGGTGATACAGAATCTGTAGGTCATAATCTTTGATCAATTCTAGCCATCTCCACTGTCTCATGCTCAGTTCTTTCTGGGTGAAGAAATATTTCAGGCTCTTGTGGTCGGTATATACTTCACATGTTGCCCTATACAGATAGTGACGCCAGATTTTTAACGCAAACACTACTACAGCAAGTTCCAGATCATGGGTTGGGTAGTTCTTTTCATATGGTCTCAGTTGTCGGGAAGCATAAGCAATAACTCTCCCATTCTGCATTAAAACACACCCCAAACCCTTATGAGAAGCATCACTAAATACAGTATAACCATCCGTACCTGAAGGTAAGGTAAGAACTGGTGCAGTCACCAATTGAGTTTTCAACTCTTGGAACGCTGATTCCCTTTGGTCAGTCCAGTCAAATGATATCCCCTTCTGTGTCAGTTGAGTCAATGGTAAAGCAATTTTGGAGAAATCTTTGACAAATCTTCTGTAATATCCAGCCAATCCCAAAAAGCTTTGGACTTCTGTCACATTTGTTGGTCTAGGCTAGTTCACTACATCTTCAATTTTCTGTGGGTTAACAGAAATTCCATCTTTGCTAACAACATGCCCCAAAAACATAGCATGATCAAGCCAAAACTCACATTTAGACAGTTTAGCATACAGTTTCTGTTCTCTTAGGGTCTGCAGGACAAGTCTCAGATGATGTTCATGTTCTTCTATACTTTTGGAGTAAATCAATATGTCATCAATGAATACCACAATAAAGTCATCATGGTACGGTTTAAAGATTCTATTCATGAGGTCCATAAATGCTGCAGGTGCAATGGTAACTCCAAAAGGCATGACTAAAAATTCGTAATGTCCATACCTCGTTCTAAAAGAAGTTTTATCAATGTCTTCTGGTTTAACTTTCAGTTGATGGTACCCCGATCTGAGATCAATCTTGGAAAACACTTGAGCACCCTGTAACTGATCAAATAAATCATCAATACGCGGTAATGGATATTTATTTTTCACAGTTACCTTGTTCAGTTCACAGTAATCAATACACAGTCTCAGTGAGCCGTCTTTCTTTTTCACAAACAAGACATGTGCGCCCCACGGTGAAGTACTGGGCCTAATAAACTTCTTATCTAACAGTTCTTGCAATTGTACTTTCAATTCCTTGATTCGATGAGCCATTCTCAGGGAGCTTTAGATGTTGGTTGTGTACCCGAAACCACATCAACGGTGAATTCAATCTCCTTGTCAATCAAATCCCCTGGTAGATCATCTGGGAATACATCTGGGAATTCTCTAACTATAGGAATACAGTTTACGTCAGTTTTAGTATTATCACCAGTAGATACAGTCAATACAGAACACAGATATCCTTTACACCCCTTTCTAATTAATTTAACAGCTTTCACAGAAGAGATCAAATACGGGGGAGGTACTACTCCACTTCCATTAAATACAAATTCAGGTAAACTAGGTGGACGGAAAACAACTTGCTTTGTCACACAGTCAATAGTAGCGTGATATTTTTGTAACCAATCCATCCCCCAATATTACATCAAAATAATCAATGTTCAATGACAGTAAATCAATAAACAGATGCATATCCCTAACAATGATTTCACAAGCAGGATACATATATGCACATGTCACGGATCCCCCAACAGGTGATGATACAGCTAACAAATAATTCATGGGTTCTAAGGGTCTATTCAATTTCTATGAAAAAGCATGCGACACATAAGAATGTGTAGACCCCGAATCAATCAGTACATATGCGTTTTGAGCACAAATAGAGAGGATACCTGACACAATGGTTTCAGTATTTTGCACGTCTCCCGGTACTAGGGCGAACACTCGGCTCTGCCTCATGGGCTCTTTCTCAGTAGCTTTGGGGTTCAGTTTTGGTGCCACAATTGATGCTGTTGCGCTTGGTGCAGCTTTTCTATTGGTCTGCGGAGCAAAGGGGCAGTCTTTAACCATGTGGCCCACCTTGCCACACCTGTAACAAGCACCAGATAGTTTATAACAAACTCCCTTATGGTTCTTACCACATTTGGAACAGGGCGGTATGGAACCAATCCCTTGGTTGGGGCTAGTTGTTGACCCCGTATTCTGTTTTTTGTTCAATTGATTATGCTTGCCTTTCTTGAATTTAAAATTCTGTCTTTTACGACGCCATTCAGACGTCGGTGTTTCAGATTGTTTCACAGCTTCGATGTTCGACTCGGCCATCAATGCTCGGTCAAGAACACCCACATAGGTCGGTAACTTTAAAACACTTATTCTGTCGAGTATTGCAACATTCAAGCCGCCTTCGAATCTCCTGGCCTTCTTATAGTCGGTGTCCACCATGTGTGGTGCATATCTAGCAAGCTCAGTAAATTTTGTCTCATATTCTGCCACTGACATAATGCTTTGTTTTAGTTGCTCAAATTCAGTCACCTTTCTGTCCCTGACACACTGAGGGAAGTACTTTTCAAAGAAGGCTACTTTGAATTGAGCCCAAGTCATAACAGTGTTGTTATCACGGGTAAGCATCCACCACCTTCTAGCCTCTTCCTGTAAAGTGAAGGTGGCCAACAGCACCTTATGTGCCTCAGAACATGGAAACACTTCAAATAGTTTTTCAGTCTCCAAAACCCATGCTTCAGCTTTTAACGGTTCAAAGCCTCCCTGAAAGGATGGCGGTTTCAGTTTGCTGAACTTCTGGGTGAGAGCAATTATGTCTCCATCATTCACATTGACATTCTGTTCCAACTGTACTGGAGGAGGAGGTGTGGGCTGTTGATTCTGTTGCTGCTCAAGTCTTGCAGTTAACAGTTCCATCATTCTTTCCATTCTTGCCATTCTTGCCTCAGTGGATGAGGATTCAGATTCAATTGCATTATCCATTTCGCTATAAGCAGTTATAGCAATTATAAACATAAGCAGTTGCACACTTAACAGTTTATCACATTAGCACATATTCAGTCATGTCATAACCACACACTTATCATGCTCATGTAATGCCCTAATTGCCTTTCTAGGACATCCTATAGCTCATTTGGACACGTGTGTGCGGTATAACTCGTGGTAAGTATCGCTCTGATACCACTCTGTCACAACCCAAACCCGCCCCTATGGGTTTAGTACCGTAACCGGCCAGTAATCCTAGATTACCGAAGGCCTGATTAACAGTAAAACAATAATACAGAGCACAGGGGCTTGGCGGAAGCCAATACAGTAAATAAACAATGTCCAATGAGCTATGACAGTCTGTATGCGAAAGGATTTTTCATACATTCATAGATATATACACAGTACGGAACAGTATGCACAATATTTACAACCATTGAGCAGGACTGGTCCCTATTAAGCAATCTGATAGAATCTATACGGTCATTACAAAAATGTAGCGAAGGAAAACTAAAACACCCCATAGCCTTTGCTAGACAGGCTCGGAACCTCGCTGTGAGGCACAGTACTTGGCTTGACAAAACTGAAGTTTACCCTGATGCTTCTAGCTTTGATCTGGTGCCTGTACACCTACATATATATATGAGCAGTGAGCTAAAACCCAGTGAATAACATAATGCGTAAAGAGGTTTAGAATGAATGTCCTTACAGTAATGAAAACGGTTCATTTCAATCAGTATATCAGTTGTTTAGTACAGTAAACAGTCATATGTGGTACATCCATTAGCATAACAGTAAACAGTAGGTCTTAAAAGACCGAACAGTAAATGACGGCCATCAATCAGTAAACAGTAGTGGTTCCAACGAGGGAACCGACAGAGATCTCTGTAACAGTAGGTGCTAAGGATGCCACAGTACAGTTCAGAAATAAAGGACATACATTCATTCAAGAACAATATCGATCAAGAACAGTTGCCCAAGATTCAGAAGATAACCATTTAGAACATATCTTTACACAATTGTTACTCACAGAGTTCTGGGCTATAGCAAGCTAGAGCGTCTCCTCGGAAAGCCAACCCTACACAGTATACAGGATGAACACATACTAAGCCGCACAGTTGGGAAAGGTAATAATTAATCCCTAATTTGCCTCGGTGTGTTCTACATCTATATCCTCATTAAGATGCCTTAAACTAGGCCTAAGAATGCCTAGGATGGAATGAGGATGCAAAGATGCACTTAGAAACACTTAACAAAATTTTCAGAAAATAAGAGTCTCGCTCGAGCGTGAATTCCGTCGCTCGAGCAGATTGTATGCTATAGTAAAAATATTGGATGCTCAAAATTTACGCCCGATGGATGCTCGAGCCTCGCTCGAGTGTGAGACACAAGTCCTCGCTCGAACATGAGTTTCCTCGCTCGAGCGGACTGTGAACTCATGCAAAGTACTGGATGCCCGCATTTCACGCTCGAGCGTAACTTTTCTCGCTCGAGTGGAAGGCACGATCACAGGGTGTACGCTCGAGCGTAGACTTCCTCGTTCGAGCGTGGGTCCAAAATCTGGAAATTCCAGATTTGAACCTCAAGCTCAAAATCAAGTTCAAATGCATTAAAATCGCTCCTCTTGGGCCAAAAACTTGGAAAACACTTGTAAACACATGACATTATATATTTCAAAGATCAATTTGGAAAATCAAAGCCCAAAGGTGTTTAATTCAAACTCAATTTCAAACCAATTTCATGAACATGTTATAACATGACATGCATGAACTCTAAACAATTTTCAAGCTTCAATGCTAGCTCAAATGAGCTCAAATCTTTCAAAAACATGATGACAACATGAATTACGACAATATTATGAACATGCATGTGAGGAATGATGAATTACAACCTCAAAACTTGTCAATATGCACATGCATGCAACAATTGAGCTCTAATTCAACATTATTGAACTAATTCAGGTCTTAGATCACTAAAGATTTATAAATCATGCAAGAGTAACCTCAAATACACAATGAAGGAGGTCAATGGTCTACCTTAAGTCTTGAATTCAAGTGTAGAAGTCCAAAAATGCAAGAATCCCTTCAATTCTCTCAACCTCCAAGCCAAATCTCAAGAACTCAAGCTCTCTCTCCTATCTCTCTCTCTAATTCGGCTATGAACAAGAAATGAGCTGAGCAAAATGTGTTTATGCAATGCAAGACTAATCTCTCAATATATGATATAGTGGCCCACTAATAGGGTAGAAGTGTAAATAAGGCAACATTTGTAGTTTAGCTCATTCTAATCTAATTTAAACACACCTAATCAGTTTTCAAATAATTGCACCATAAATTCACATAAATTATGATGATCATAAAACATCAATCGATTACAGATTCGGCCGCCGATAAGGCCTTCAATTTACAGTTTAAACATAAGGACACGAACAGATAATTAAACAGGCAACAGATTGAAATGCAATTCAAACAGATACAGTCAATCAATCAGTTCCAGATTTCAGTCAGTCAGTCCAGTATTTTAATCAGTTCAGTTACTTCTCATAATCAGTCTCAGTTTAATAGTAATCAGTAGTTTATCGGTAATAGTGACGAGGGTTGTAACAGCATGAAAGGGGCATGGCAAAGTATTCTCACATATGTATGCATGACTACTCTTCAGGGAGTGTAGTCCTCGGTCCTCGTGCCACTAATCACGCATCTCGATGCATAATGGCCGAGGAGTCGAATTGCATGACTCGATGTGAAATGAATGCACATGAAAACACAACAAGACCTAAACTCCATCATGGGTAATCCGAAGTGTCAGCGACCGGAAATTGAGACACGTTCCGTCACTCGGAGTACGAAACGTCCCTCGTTTCCCGTGCTTGGGCTAACTCCTACCCCAAATACAATGCAAATGAGATGGCATACACAATGCGACTAACATACAACCTAGCATACGCAATGCTATGAAATGGCATACACAATGCTCGATGCAACATGGCATACACAATGCTCTAACATGTAACCTAGCATACGCAATGCTATGGACCGAAATGGCATACACAATGCACGATGTAACGTGGCATACACAATGCTCTAACATGCAACCTAGCATACGCAATGCTATGGACCGAAATGGCATACACAATGCATGATGGACTTACACCAACATGAGTGGACCTCAGCCACACTCACATCAGTGGCCATTAGATGAAAATGAGACAACCGAAATACATGCACACATGCACGAATACCAAGGACCGAACCTAAGGCATCAAATGCCGCTATACTAAAGCATGGCAAGGGATGAAAGATGGCATACAAACATGCAATTTCCAGCACTGAAATATGATGCACAATGGTCCCGAATCATGGAAATATGGCACCCAATGCATGAAAGAGGCCCCGAAACTCAAAACTAGGAAATGCATTGAACTATAATCATGCAAAGAAAGTATTATTTGATTATGAAGTACAAAAATAGAGCCAAGGCAGTCTCAAAATAGGCACAATATTAGTTCAAAGCATGGCCAAAAAGTGCTAACATGAAGGGCTAAAACAACATGCAACCTACGCTAGTAAGCATGGTTTACATGACATGTATATGAAACATAACAAAGGTCACCAAACCAGCCTAAAAAAGTAACATGGCATGTCAAATAAACCCCAAATAACCACTGAAATGCATCCAATACATGCAAAAATGATGAGCTCCTTTGGAGGGTCATGCAAGGGGTTACTAAACACATACAACAAGAACACTTAACATGGAAAAACCAACTCTGGAAATCAATTATGACAGCCTTAAAACTCACCAAAAAGGCCCTGAAATGGGTCAAGGAAGCATGCAATGAAAGGTCCTCTTGAAAGGCCTTGAGGAGAATTGTTCCACGCATGCATGAGGGACACAAAATATGGTCAAAGAGGCTCCGGATAGAGCTAAAGCAGACCTTGAAACTCACCAAATTGGGCCTAAAAAGTGACTTCACAACATGCAAGTATGGGGCCCTTTGGAAGGCCAAAAGGGCCAACAAACAAGAGAATGAGAGAGGGGGTCACCCCCCTCTAACTTTAGCTCTCAAAAACACATCTAAGCCACTGAAAATCCACTGGATTTCAGTGGCTTAGAGGCCAAACCAAGGCCAATGCGAATGCTCTAATGCATAGCCCTAATCATGAGGAAATGAAGCATGCCAAGAGGAAGATGACCCCAAACAGAAAAATACCCTTAATCAAACTTCAAGAGGGGCTCAAAATAATACTTTTTTTTAGTTTGTGGAAAATCTCGAAAATGCTTGCAAGTAAGACTAAGATATCATGCAAAATAAGCCCTAAAAGAGAGATGAAGCATAGAAGGATGTAGGAGACCTCAAACAGAAAAGTATCCTGAATAAAACTTCAAGAGGAGATCAAAATAAGACACTTTACAGTTTATAACAAAACCTAGAAATGCTTGTAAATAGGGCTAAGCTATGGAGCAAAATAATGCAAGAAAAGGGGAAATGGATACTTACCCTTGTAGCACAGCAATGCAGCAACTTCTGGACCAAGTTGGTGAACCTTCAACCCCTGCAAATCAGTCCCAAAGTGCTAGAATGGATGGTGGAGGTGGTAGGCTAAGGGTTGGTGTGCAAATGGCCAAGAATATTAGGATTTTTGGAGCTCAAGTGTAAAGATGTAGAGAGAGAGAGAGAGAAAGGTGTATATGCCTTCAAAATTGTTGAACCCTTGCAAATAAAGATCAGCCTCTCCTTTATAGAGGAGAGGCTCTAAAGCTTCTCTAAGAAGCCTCAAATATCCTCCATACACGTGTATGGAGGATGGTCCAAATATCCCCCAGCTGGCACAACTGTAATGCATTCAGGAAGGGCAAAAAGCAAGAAGCAGGCCGACCAGTTAAGGTGGTCGGCCGGCCACTCCCCCTGGTCGGCCGACCAGGGGTCAAAAGGGTCAAGGTGAATTTCTTGTCGGCCATACCAGAAAGGTGGCCTCCCAAATGAGTAGAATACAGCTGGAGGGTGAAAAACCAGAAAAAGTGACCCATGAGAGAGGAAAACAAGCTTTTTAGCAAGGTTCAAAAGGGTCAAGAAGAAATACTGGTCAGCCTACCCATATTGGTGGCCTCCCAGGTGTGTACAACACAATGGTGGTATGAAAAACCAGAAATTGTGGCTAAAAAGTAAGAAAAACTAGCTTTCTGTCAGAAAAATTGGCTGGAGGAGAGAGAAAATGGTTTTCAGAAGAATTGCTGGTCTCCCACCATCCTACCACCTTCCTAGCAATGAAAATAGGGTCCATACCAAAAATGAACCCTAACCGAGGCAAAACGAATGTTCGGGGGCCAAAACGCGCGGCTCGAGGCCCCGAAAACAGGCTGTTAAGTACCGGAGGTGGCGTACGACCACGAAGGTGGTCTCCCAGGCCACAATGTCCCTCTAAGGAGAGAAAAAAAGGTGTGTACCAAAAACCAGAGCAAACAGAGGTAGTTAGGCAGTCCCGAACTAAGGCATACGGCCGATGGCTCCTAAAACCTAAAACTGGTCTCCAAACGGAAAAAGTGGTCTACGACCACGAAACGTAGCCTACGGCCATTGAGAGATGGTCTACGAGACCTCTCCCTCCCTTCGGGAAGAGAAAATAGACAAAACAGAGAAAACAGGACCTGGTTCGCAAACTGAGGCAAAGCACAAAAGAGCCCCGAAGTCTGGAGGCAAGGCTCGCAGCCGAGACTCTGAAACTCCAGAACAAGCACAATATGCACTATCACCAAGCGCTCAATTGGTGACGTCTGAGTCTTAAGGTCGGCCAAAAATGGGGTGTCTACAGTTGCCCCTCTTTGACAGAACTCGAAAGTTGTAACTGACGGGAGTGAATGTTAAAGCCCAGAAACGACCCATTTTTGATAAGGCTGAAGACTTAGACAAATAGGCAAGATAACAAAGATGTGCCCACAGGCAGGGGGCAAGATGCAAAAATGATATGCACAAAGCCGAATGTAACTCATGATCATGCAAAGCAGCAAGCTGTAATGAAGCAAATATTCACAATAGATGCAACAGTTTTAAGCAAGAATGCAAAGCAACAACTACATTTCATGCAGTTTAAGAATGCGGAGAATCACAATTCTCGTTACGTCCCACATAGGGAAGATACGATACCTGCGCGATTCGTCTGGTCGCACCAACTTCAAATGAACTGTACATACAATATCGTGCCTGCAAAAGAGAGAAACTTAACAAGCACAACATAGTTAGCAACACATGTTCAACGTTATATCGAACGCAGACAAACATGGTGCCGATGGGAAAGTGCATCGCAATGCGAGAGACACGTGTGTGACAACGCAAGTTAAGCATGAGGGTATGATAATACCCGTGAAATGTGCACAACAATGCAAGTGGTACGCATGAGAATGCAAGTGACATGCATAATAATGCAGGATAAGTGCAAACTCGAATGCATGCTTGACACGAAACGACGAGCAAAGAAATGCAAGTTTCGACGAGTGCGACTCAATCGTGACCTGCGGTTTACCTCCCGGAAGGGTCACAACGTATTAAAAAAGGATACACCTTGCTCTTGACGAGTGACGATGAAACACGCATCGAAAGGTGGAGTTAAAGTCCCCGCGGAGGGATTTCGCGACGAAAAGTGCACTTTTCTTGTACTTTCTCGGGTGCCGAGGACTCCGATCACTACCAAATTTTGCAGAGAGTTCAAAGAGACCTTGGAGACCACCTTGGGAACACCACCGACCAGGTTTGGAGGCTATTGGAGGCCATCGACCAGGTTTGGTAAAGGGGGGTGGTCGGCCTACCAGAAAAGGTGGTCGGCCGACCACCTAGCCCAAATCCGGGGCATTTTGGTACTTTCATGCTCATTTCTTTAAATATACAAAGCCAAACACTTTTTGCTCATAACTCCAAGTCTGAAATCAGTCCCTCTCCCTTTCTAGAGCATTTTCTCTCTTAGATCTGCGCTCTATACGCATTTTCCAACGCCCCACGCAAAGCTGTTTCGCGAAAACTTTCAGTTCTCTTCATTTTGAACCGATTAAATTTTGATTTCGGTGCTTCTTTTCTCATTTTCACCACTTGAGGTAAGTTTCTCTCAATATTTGGAAGATTTTCTCGAGAGTTGACTTTTGTTGACTTTTTTCAATTTTGATGCATTTTGCTCATTTTTGCAGATTTCTTGAGATGACAGGTTATTTTTCCCATGGTGGAGGTTCTCCAGGTGCCGGAGGCGAGCCAGACATCATGTCCTTACCTCTGAGGGTTCGGCCATTCATTCCTGAGAGGTATGACCCTCCGACACATATCCTCCCTCGAGCAGTTTTCTATCATTTTACCGACTTTGATGCTCGAGCACCTGTGGATCTGCTATTGCGGGAGCCGGAGTCCCACCTCTCTCATCAGGCACGAGAGGTATGTACTTCACTTTTTACATTTCCTGCCTTATATTCTGCATTTTTTGTGCATTTCATGCTATGTATGCTTATCTGCTCATTCTAGCACACAGCTTGCTCTGAACACTTAGTTTATAACGCAATATTCTGTTTGCATTTTGAACATACAGCTCAAACACTTGAATTTCTGAACCTGCAGTCCATATATTGATTGTGAACACACAGCACACACTTGTTGAGAGTTGAACACGCAGCCCAAACTTTGAATTTCTGAACACGCAGCTCATATTTGATTGTGAACACGCAGCACACACTTGTTGAAAGTTGAACACGTAGCCTAAACTTTGAGATGAACACGCAGCCCATATTTAAGGTGAACACGCAACACACACTGTTCGAAAGTTGAACACGCAGCCTAAACTTGGAAATGAACACGCAGCCCATATTTGATGTGAACACGCAGCACACACTTGTTGAAAGTTGAACACGCAACCCAAACTTTGAGATGAACACGCAGCCCATATTTGAGGTGAATACGCAGTACACACTGTTTGAAAGTTGAACACACAGCCCAAACTTGGAGATGAACACGCAGCCCATATTTGAAGTGAACACGCAGCACACACTTGTTGAAAGTTGAACACGCAGCCCAAACTTCGAGATGAACACGCAGCCCATATTTGAGGTGAACACGCATCACACACTGTTTGAAAGTTGAACACGCAGCCCATATTTGAGGTGAACACGCAGCACACATTGTTTGAAAGTTGAACACGCAGCCCATATTTGAGATGAACACGCAGCACACACTTGTTGAAAGTTGAACACACAGCCCAAACTTTGAGATGAACATGCAGCCCATATTTGAGGTGAACACGTAGCACACATTGTTTGAAAGTTGAACACGTAGCCCAAACTTTGAGATGAACACGCAGCCCATATTTGAGGTGAACATGCAGCACACACTTGTTGAAAGTTGAACACGTAGTCCATATTTGAGGTGAACACGCAGCACACACTGTTTGAAAGTTGAACACGCAGCCCAAACTTTGAGATGAACACGCAGCCCATATTTGAGGTGAACACGCAGCACACACTGTTTGAAAGTTGAACACGCAGCCCAAACTTTGAGATGAACACGCAGCCCAAACTTTGAGATGAACACGCAGCCCATATTTGAGGTGAACACGCATCACACACTGTTTGAAAGTTGAACACGCAGCCCAAACTTTGAGATGAACACGCAGCCCATATTTGAGGTGAACACGCAACACACACTGTTTGAAATCTAAACACATAGCTCAAATACTCAACATTGAACACACAGTTCGTCATACAACACTGCTCAATCAGAACACACGGCTCATAACACAACATTTGGTTTGCACACAACTCATACATTTCATTCTCACGCAGCTAATACATTTCATTTGCACGCAGCTTATTCATTTCATTCTGAAACTGAATACATGTCTTCATTATAAATGCAGGTGTCTTCCCGCGTTACACGAGGATACGGCTCCATTGTTGCGAGGGAGTGGTATACAGAGCTCCCGGAGGCTGTTCGTGATTGGGTTGACCATGCGGGATTTGGACTCTTCTGCACTGGGATATCTCGCTATCCTGCTAGCAGGATGTTGATGGGGGCACTTGTGGAGAGATGGTGGGACACCACCAACTCGTTTCACTTTTTGGCTACCGGGGACATGACTATGACCCCGTTCGACTTCGCTGTGCTGACAGGCCTTGACGTGGGAGGCTGGGCGATCCCTTATGATGAGGACATGTGCGAGTGGGAGGCCACCTAGATTTATCTGTTGGGAGCTCGCCCACCAGTTGACAGATCCTCAGGTAGAGTCCGGTATACCTGATTTTCTTCATATTTCAGACAGAGGATGCCCGAGACTCCCGAGGAGATAGCACAGTACACCCGAGGGTTTTTTATGTTCCTCTTCAGGACCACTCTGTTCTCCGATAGGGGAAACACCGTTGGGCTATATCTGCTGAGTGCCCTGGTAAACCTCTCGCAGGTCAGTCAGTATGACTGGGGTGGTGTCGGCTTGGCTACCCTTTATTGCTACATGAACACGACCTCCCGCAGACGGGGGAACATAGTCGGCGGCTATTGGAGAGCCTGGGAGGTACTTTTTGCCCTCTTGATTTACATTTCTGCTTTTCATTATTTGTACATTGCACACACGGCACACTTTACATTCTGTACTCACATTCTGCACTCAGCATTCTGTATTCAGATTCTGCACTCAGCATTCTGTATTCTGATGGCTTTTGCCCTGTTTTCCACAGTTATGGGTTTTTGCGTACTTCCCGACGCTAGCCCCAGAGCTCGAGGTGGAGGTGCCCCTCATGACCCTCTATTCACTCGTTTTTGAGGGCCAGTACCGGCTGCGCCCCCTAGAGACTCTCCCCTACCTACGGCAGTTCTTCGACGCAGTGCGGCCGACAGAGGTAATTCAGAACTCTCAGTTCTTCATGTCTTCATCTTTGATTTATCTTGCGCATCTACGATTTCTGATCGACTTATGCATTGGTTATCCGCAGATCATATGGCAGCCCTGGGTGCCTTTGGGTTGAGACCTCCGATTTCAGTTTGTCGGAGGATGGGCTGCCTCCCGGTATAGGATCTTGTTTGAGGGGCCAGTTGGCAGGGCCTGGTTCCTGGGGGATCGCTTCCTGCGCCAGACTTTGGGCTTCCCGGAGCAGAGTGTTCCCTCAGCACGTCCAGATGATATGCGATCTGCTGATAGGCTCACTCCTCAGGACGTTGACATCGCCATGTTGGGCACCGACGTATTGCTACACTTGGAGGATGGGGAGTACGCAACCTACCGTCACACATACTTGATGCCTCCATTGGAAGGTGTCCGTACTCCAGTGAGGAGGTCTGCTAGCATGCCCTTCTCGAGTTGCGCCCGAGCTACAGATGTTCCTTCTACCAGTAGGGCTGGTACATCTAGAGGTGGGGCTGGACTGGTCCCCCCGATTCCCCCGACTTATCATCACCTTGGATGGCTAGATATTCCGATTGAGTTGATGAGATGGCGATACGGGACTTCCTACCTGATTCCGATAGAGCCTCCTATGCCTAATCACCCATACATCAGTGATCCTGACTCACCATCGGTATGTTCCACTGTTTTTCATTTATCACTCAGATACTTAGGCACTCATTTATTCATTGATGATTTGAGCTTGTATTTGCAGCCACTCAGAGAGTACATGGAGGGGATGCTCGGATTGATGGCTTCACTTGAGGGCATGGTCTTGCGGAGAGAGGCGCATTGTATCCATCATCGTTGTTAAGTACTTTTTAGTTTTCTTGCATTTATCATACTTCTGATGACATGCTGAACTTGAACATTTCACTGCATTGATTGATCGACTGTATACGTAGAGCACATCTAACACACACCACATTCATGTACTATATTTGCATACATCCACTCCATGTAGTCTTTTATTTGTGCATCTGATATACATATTTTGGCTAATGCATTCAAATTGCGCTCTTCTTTTTCAGATGCCTCCGATATATACCGGGCCACAGGCTGGGCCACCTGGGCCTTCCCGAGGAGCTGGGCCATCTAGGCCTTCTCGAGGAGCTGGGAGAGGGGAGTCATCTCGCAGACGAGGCGGACACAAAGTGCATGTCATAGAGGAGGAGTCCAGCGAGGATGAGGAGTCCGCACATCCTCAGTCAGAGACATCTACAGGCAGAGAGGATGACTCTGAGTCTGGCTCTAAGGGCGGAGGTGATACCGAGGAGGATTCCGAGGACATCAACTCCAATTCAGATGATGGTGCTGGTGGAGATGGTGTAGGGACTTCTCAGCCGAAGAGGACAAAGAAGGCCTCTTATTCTTGCACTTGAGCACCGATGCGGATGTTTCTGCTTTATTTGCCTTTTTTACTAGTAGTTGTAGCACATTGTACATTATTAGGCAATTTTATTTTCTGTAAAACTTGTACCCTTGTTGTAAAATGTTGTAACAAAGGAAGCATGATGGAATGAAACAGCCTTTGTTCAAAAAGTGTTGTATTTTATGTTCTTAGCATCGCATCGCATCATTTTGCACAAAAACGAGATTGAATGGAATTGTGCATTGAAAATTGCCAAGTCAGGTAGTGAACCGACACAACAAACAAAACAACTTAACTTACTAAGAAAGAACAGAACCTTAGCAAGTTTACAACTCAATAAACAAGACACAACAATGTTGATTAAACAAAGAGTAACAACTCGATGCGCAAAACTCGTCAACTCGACAAAACTTAACAACTTGATAAACTAAACAACTCGGTAAACAAAACAACAACTCAATAAGCAAAATAACAACTTGATAAGTAGGACTTAACAACAACTCGATAAACAAATGCATTTCGAACGATCTGGATGACGGAACACATCCGAAACAAAGGAAAACACGCACCTTCAACACTCCTAATGCATGGAAATGCCAGGGACTTTCTTCTAGAAGCTAGAACAAGACCAAAGCCACCCTCCTCTTCATAGCCGATCAACTTTTTTGCATTGGAGGGGAGAGGGGTGGTCGGCCTACCAAAAAAGGTGGTCGGCCGACCACCTAGCTTGGCAACCACCAGGTTTGTGACACGTGTCCCCCAAACAGTGCGCTATCCTCTTTAAAAGCTCCAGCCTTGTGGTTCATTCATTTCATCTCAGTTTTGCGTCAAAATGGAGGCGTTCCTCATCCAAAATCTCACAGCTTGGATCGCTTCTCTAGATGGCTCGGAAAAGTTAAACTTCCGGGGCTTCGGCTTGAATGCACTATTCACACTAGGCCGTACTCCGCTACATCTTCCTTTCCTCCATGACGTGGCAAGGTTTTGGAATCCGGTAACACACGTCTTTAGCTTCAGCGGGCAAGAGATGTGTCCTACTTTCGAGGATTTCCAAGCTTTGATGGAGTCTGAGCGCAACGAGGAAATCTTGCCTCAACTCTGATTTGGCCATGTCCAAGCCCTAAGACAAATGTGCGGCCTCACTTTGCATGACGCTTGATCATTGATTCATGACGGGGAGCTGGACATCCCTAGCTTGGTTTACCGGTTTTCTGATGCTGGTAACCATGGCGACCACCATTGGTAGGGCTATCGGCGACACGCGCTTTGCCTATGCTTGCTATCTCATTTCTTGCTTGCCCCGGGCTCCGGTGGATTTAGTGTCCGGTTAATCGAGGTTGCCCAAGGTTTGAAGGAGGGCAAGAGCTGCATTGCCATGACATTGGCTGAGACCTTGATGGGCTTAGACGCTTTTCATCACCGGGAGACGGCTAGGCTTGCGGGGAGCCCACTACTGTTACAGGTAATGTTTCCCACCCAATCTTACATATTTATTGTTCACATCGCTTAGCCCTCAGGCTCGGTTTTTCTCACAAAACCCTTTTCTTACTTTTCTCTCATCGTACATCTCTCTATTCTTTATTCTCTCATTTTTCAATCCCTCCCCAGGTGTGGTTGATGGACAAGTTACAGATTGTGGAGTCTTGCCCCGCATACTCAGCCCGCGGCTACTTTTTTCGACAACGCTTGGTCGATGCCCTGGATGAGGGGTGGTGGTACAACTGGATGTGTAGTTTGTCTACAAATCGCATCGCTTGGCGTTGCCCTTGGCTCAATCTGCCGACAATAAGTTACAACATGACCCGTCAGCCTGGGATTCAATTGATAGGCATGACATACTGTGTCTTCTATTTTCTGTTCCGGTTCCAGTGTCAGTTCGGACATAATTAGACTTGCCCACCAGAGGGGATAGAGTACCCTGCTGCATTCCCAGCTCGAAGCACACAGCTTGCCCGGTATGCCACAGCATGGAGGACTAGAGAGCTCCTGGCCCCCGCTCCCACTTTCAGTTGCACTTTATCTGATGAGTGCTTGGATTAGCTCAATGAAGAGGCACAGGAAGGGCCCACTTTGGCATCAAAAGCTTCGAGTTTATTAGTACTTTCAAGTTTTCTTTATGATTGTAATAAAAAGCAACTTCAATTTGTATGCAAGAGCAGGATAACTCTATATTGAAATCAATAAAATTGAAGGTTGTGGGTACTGAAAATTTTCCGCTTTGGTCCAAAAATGGTCTAAGTTGTAAAAAGATTAATTTTGAACAAAGTCAACTTTTATTAAAACTTTTCAAAACCATTTTCAATATGGATTAGAACTGGACACGCCTAAAATCTGTCACTGAGATGCATAACCCCAGATCCCAAGCAACTGGAAAGTTGCCCCTAGTTTGAATAGCATTGCACTGGAGATCATAACCGAACTCTTGAATGATGAATAGACAAAGATGACCGAGATGATCAAATGGACAAAGTTGATTGGGGAAAAGTTTATGGCTGAACTTCAGGATGAAGTTGCCTACGTATCCCAAAGATGGGAATCAAGCCTTACGTAGTTCAGGCTTCGGTTCACTCGAGTATTTTCACTCTCCTTTTACGCTCTAACTTTTGCCAAGGCCGCCCTTTGCGAGTTTTCAACCTTGCGAGCTTAGTTTTTATAATTTCAAATTTTTTGTGCTCTGACTTTTGCCTAGATCGCCCTCTCGGGTTTTCGGCCTAGCGAGCCTTTCAGGGATAATATTTTTTCAACTTGTCCATATTGATCGGTTGGGAGAACTCTAGGTCATCTAGGTCCATCAGAACCACAGCTTCACCTGACCAGATAGACTTAATGATGTAGGGACCAGTCCAATTGGGTCTGAACTTGCCCCTAGGGTCGTGGATGTGAGCTCGATTGTCTTTGAGCACCAAATCTCCTTCCTTTAGATTCCTGGACTTAACCTTCTTGTTAAAAGCCCTGGCAATTCTGCGCTGATAACCTTGAACATTGTACAGTGCTTTCAATCTGCACTCGTCAAAGAGCATGAGTTCTTCGAATTTGCTCTGCTGCCAATCTGCTTCGGCCATCTGACATTCAGCTAGCACTCTCAAAGACGGAACCTCAATTTCAATAGGTAGAACGGCCTTTATCCCATAAACTAATGAATACGGAGTCGCCTCAGTAGATGTTCTAATTGAAGTCCGGTAGCCCCACAGAGCAAACGGCAGCTTATCTGGCCAATCTCGGTAGGTTTCCACCATCTTCTGCAGTATGTGTTTGATATTCTTGTTGGCGGCCTCGACCGCTCCATTGGTCTACAGCCGATAGGTAGATGACTTATGAAAAGCTACGTATTTTTCCAACAAGTCAATCACTTCCTTCTTGAAGTGGGAACCGTTATCTGAAATGACCTCGTTTGGGACCCCATAACGACAGATGATGTTGTTTTTGATAAACTTCGCAACATGCGATGCTTTCAACACCGCATAGGATTGGGCCTCAACCCACTTTGTGAAATAATCTATCACGACCAGGATGAACTCATGCCCATTCAACCCCTTCGGAGTGACAGCCCCGATCACATCGATTCCCCAAACTGAAAATGGCCATGGCGAAGTCATATTGTATAGCTTCGACGGCGGGATGTTCATGCGATTTGCATGGATCTGACATTTGTTGCATCGCCGAACAAAGCCGATACAATCCTCCTCCATGGTGGACTAGTAGTAACCTTGTCTGAGGATCTTCTGCGCTAACATTACCGCATTCATATGCGCACCGCATTCTCCTCCGTAGATGGCCTCCATCAAGCGTTTTGATTCTTCAGCTTCAGCGCACAGCTTATGCATTCCTAGATGACCTCTCTTATACAATTTACCTCCGCAGATGATGAACTGAATGGCCATTCTTCTGATTGCCCTTTTATCCTTGGCATTTGCCCCTGGTGGATACGCCTCTTTCTCCAAAAAGTTCCAAATATTGTAATACCAGGGGTTCTCATCTTGAACCTCATCTATCGCAGCAATCGACTCGTTAGCCGGCACAAATTTTTCGTCGATAATGACTGGACGCATCCGGACTCCAAACGGGATGTCTATCATGGAAGATAGAGTTGCTAGTGAATCTGCAAACCTGTTGTTCTCCCTTAACAGATTAGTAAAGTTTAACTTCTCAAACCGAGGAATTAACAGGTCCAAGGTCTGGTGATACATTATCATCTTTTCCTCTTTGACTTTCCAATCTCCTTTCGCTTGAGATACAACAAGGTTCAAGTCCCCAATGACGTCCAACCGTTTTCCTCCTAGTTCGAGGGCTGCTTCTAGACCGGCAATGCATGCCTCATATTCTGCTTCGTTGTTCGAGACTTTAAACCAGAGTTTGAAGGCTAGAGGGATACGGGAATTTTCGGGTGTTATCAGCAACACCCCTATTCCATACCCATACTGGTTTGACGCTCCGTCAAAGTACATCGTCCAAGTTTCATCGTCGATGTGCAAAATGGTCTCATCTGGGAATAAGTACTTAACTGCTTCACCCCCTTCCACCGGATGATCGACTAAGAATTCTGCTACTGCTCTTCCCTTGACTGACTTGCACGTCACATATTTCAGATCGAACTTGGAAAGCAACAGTAACCAATGAGCTAGCCTACCCGTAAGTGCCGGTTTCTCGAAAAGATATTTGATGGGATCCAGTCATGAAACCAACATTACGGAGTGAGCTAACAGGTAGTGCCGCAGCTTCCTAGTAGTCCATACCGAGGCTAAGCAAGCCTTCTCCAATGGTGTGTAGCGAGTCTCATACTCCAGCATCTTCTTGCTCAGATAGTAGATGGCTCTCTTCACTTTGTCCTCTGATTCTTGCGCGAGCATGCAGCCCATTGTAGTCTCAGTTACTGAAAGATACAAAATCAACGGTCTCCTCGGCTCTGGTGGTGACAACACGGGTGGGTTCTGTAAGTATTCCTTAATCTGTTCAAAAGCAGCTTGGCATCGGCCGTCCCATTGGAATTTCTTTCCTTTCTTTAGAAGGCCAAAAAGTGGTTCACAAGTCAAGGTTAATTTTGAGATAAACCGTCTTATGAATTGCACTTTATCCAGAAAGCCTCGCACCTCCTTTTCAGTCCTTGGTGGTGGCATTTCTAAGATGGCCTTGATTTTGGAAGGGTGGACTTCGATACCTCTATGTGTAATCAGAAACCCCAGCATTTTTCCCGCTGTAACACCGAACGTACACTTCTGAGGATTCAGTCGCAACCGAAATTCTCTGATCCTTTGAAAGAACTTTTGCAAGGCGGTGTAGTGCCCTTCTCTTTCTTTGGACTTGACAATCATGTCGTCCACGTACACCTCAACCTCTTTGTGAATCATGTCATGCAATATTATGGTCGTGGCCCATTGATATGTAGCTCCAGTGTTCTTCAACCCAAATGGCATCACTCTGTAGCAGTATGTCCCCCACGGGGTGGTGAAAGCAGTCTTCTCCCGGTCGTCGGGTGCCATCACTATCTGATTATAGCCTGAGAAGCCATCCATGAATGAAAGCAAAGCATGCCCCGCTGTGAAGTCCACTAACTCATCAATATGCAGCAAGGGAAAGTCATCTTTCAGACTAGCTCTATTCAAATCCCTGAAATCCATGCATAACTGGATCCTGCCATCCTTCTTCGGTACTGGAACAATGTTGGCCAACCAAGTCGGGTATTCGGATACCAGCAGGAACCCTGCATTGATTTGCTTGGTGACCTCTTCCTTTATCTTGAGAGCCTAGTCCGGGCGGATCCTTCTGAGTTTTTGTTTGACGGGTCGGGGCTCGGGGTCAAGAGGGATCCGGTGCTATACAATCTCAGGATTGATTCAGGCATGTCTTCGTAGGACCACGCGAAAACATCTTTGAAATCTTTTAATAAAGCGACTAAGCGCTCGCGTTCCTCCGAAGACAACGTGGACCCGATCTGGACCAGCCGCGGGTCCTCCTCAGTACCAATATTCACGGTAGTGATTTCATCCATTAAAGGTTTAACAAATCTCTACTGCTCTTGTTCAATTAAGCGTTGCAAAACCGGAAGAATTTCTTTCTCGTCGTTTTTATCAAAATTTTGAAAGTCTGAGTTAATGCAATAAATCAAGGGCACAGAAAAGTATTCAGAAACCACAGCCACATCATTCTCATTAAGCACATCCAAATCGTCCGATTCTTCGGTTACAACAAACTCAAAAGAAAAAGAAAAAGACGACCTGGACAAGACTATGGCATCTGGGTTATCACCCCCTAGAATACCGGACTCAGACTCAGTCGAGCTGGAACCTGATTCTGACTCAACAGATTCGGAGGAATCAGATTCCGGCTAACTACCTGACCTAGTGCTGCTTAACCAAAATCCCTCTTTATACTGCCAAATGAGAGAGGGTGCGATAGATGCATCCAAAATATTTGCTAGTAGGCCCATAGCCGTTTCATTCCCGATCACGCATACTGAGAAGTTATCCCCCAAGCACTTCTGTTCGATCGGAGGATCTGAAAGTAGACATGCCAGCGCTACATCCATTTCACTTTCGGCGTCCTCAGACTTCACTTTCTTGCTCTACTTAACCTCAGCTAATGGGTCCATCTACTCTTCGGCAACGTCATCCTCGGATAACTGTAGGTCAAAGAAAATCTCAAAACCTGGCACACGCTTCCTCTCCGCGTTCAGTCACGGCTCTGGGAAGCCACAAAATGGAAAGTCCTCCCCCTCTTGGACGAAGTGTCCATTTAGGGTACCCTGAATGGGTCTATGCATCAGCTCAAAAGGCTTCCCCACCTGTTTCGCTCTAGCTCTCCCAGCCATCTCCTTATCTTTCCTTACCCAATCCTCTTTGGTGGGTAGATAACCCAAGCCAAAGGTATGGGGGTTGTGTGGTACTTCGGCCAACGCTGCAACGCCCTTCTGGCCAATCTTTTCCAATCCCATCCTAGGGCTGTGTTGAAGCTTGTTCATGAGGCATACTGATTGTGCGCTGACACACAACCCCTCATTAACAGCCATGATGTTCTGCATGACCTGGGCCTCAGCCAAGGTAAAACCGGATAAGAACACATCCTCCATACCGTGCTCAATTTCCAAAACTGGCGTAGATACTTCCGGCGGTGGATGGATCGATAAATTCCCAAAAACAATGGCTACGCCCTTTCCATGGGGGTATTTCACCATCTGATGCAAGGTGGACTAAACTGCCTTCACCTAGCATATTGAAAGTTGTAGGAACTTCTAAGATGTAGAAGTCTATTTCATACTGTCCCGGCCCAACCTTGATTTGAATTTTCACTGTCCCCATGATGTCTCTGCTCGTGTTGTCATATGCCCGAATCACCTGGGCTGTCGGCGCAAAGTCCGCGGTCTTTAAACCGATTGCATACGCTGTCCTTGTCGGGCAGACATTGATGGCGGACCATGTATCAACAAGAACCACCGGAATCCATTTGTTTCTACACTCCACAGAGATGTAGAGTGGCTTTGTTGTGATTTGCACCCTCAGGTGGCAATTCCTTATCGGAGAAAGTCAACATCGGGGTAGCCCCTCCCGGGAAAACTAAGCCCACCAGCTGTTCAGGCGTGGTGTCTATTGAGAGCTTGGCCTTGTCCATGACCGATAAGACAGCTTGTCGATGCACTCGCGACGCCATAAGTAGTCCCCAGATGGAGATATCTACCTGTATCTTTTTTAACTGCTTCAGTCCAACTTCTTCTTCAAGTTGCTTTTCTTTTTGTTTCTCTGCCTTCTTATCTTTCCCAGATGCCTTTGGCTGATCTAGATGTGGGGGCTTGAAATACTGCCTGCTTCTAGTCATATGATCGACTTCGTCGATGTACCAAGTATCGTCTGGATGGTTGCTCCCCCAATCCTCATCCGTGTGGGCAAGACATAAATCATCGTCCTCCCACCACATTCCATCGGCAGCCAACAGACACCTGTCTGGCTTCGGTACAATTACACTCGTAGTACTCACCGTCCCACATGCTCGCAGCATACTCTGTCCTCGTACATACAGCACTTTCAGTCCCCTCAGGGCCTTTAGCTTTCCTGATTCTCTCGGAATCCTCAAACCTTTCTTGTTCCAACTGCATCAGTACAGCTGGCTGTTCAACACTTTCCGTATTCACAATGCCCAAGTCCTGAGCGAAATTCTTAGCACTGGCGCTCTCCGGCGATTCATTCTGATTCTCTGGCCCTTCCGGCCACAACTGATATTCCTGCCCCTGCCGGGCCCTTTTCTAACTGAACTTCGTCGACAACGTCTGGTAGGTCATCAAGCCATCCGGTGACATCTGCTGACTCCTCAAAATCTGACCAGTTGACTACCATGCCCTCTGGCTCTTGTTCATTGAAAAATTGGAGGTTAGCAAAGTCCTCTTCCACAGCTACCAAGTCATCTGTCCTCTGACCAGATTCATTCCCCTGTAACATGCAAAGCTCTGCCCCTGCCGACAATTCAAAGTTTGGCCCAACTTGGCCCACTGATAGAATGTAGTTGCTTGGACTGTATACCCCCTCAGCAAAACTCCCGAATTCCTCAGACTCTGGCTCAACAATCCCATTCTCCTCTGAAATCTCCCATGTTCTGTCTTCGACAGCCACCACCGATGGTTCGGGTTGGGTTCTGGAGATGTCCAACACGCACAAGTCAGTGCAGTTAGGAAGGAGCACCTCCGGCTTGGGTAGGTGAGTTGAGGTAATATATATGCTGGGATCGTAAGACACGACCCCAATCTGGATAAAGTTTATTCTTTTGGGAGGTGGAGCTTGGTTGTGCGGTGGGAGAGGGTTTGTTGTGACATTGGGTTTTTCTGGAGGCACAATCACCTGCTTGTCAACGAGATCCTGAATCTCGTGACGCAACCTAAAACATTGGTCAGTGTTGTGACCATGTTGTTGGTGATATGTGCAGTATTTTGCTGGGTTATGAGAGGAAGGGAGTGGATTCGGCAATGGCCTCGGCTCCAGGGGCTTTAAGTACCATTTCCTGATTAATACCCCTAGAGCCTTGGACAGGGGCATATATAAAGGCGTGAAGGTTCTTTGGCCTCTGGGTTGGAATCTGGTGGTTTGTGTGTTGTTTCCGGACGCTCTGGAGAAAGGTGTAGCTGCCATGGGTTTTGGAAGGGGGATGGTGGTGACTATGCTTACCTCTGAAGCTCTAGCATTTGCGGCATTGTTGGTGCCTGTGTTGTTGTTGCGGTTGAAGGTTCTTCGGGGTTTCTCTCTGTCTTGGTCAATCAGACCTTGTTTCATAGCATCCTTTATTTGTACCCCCATATCGTGCAAATCTGAAAAGGTAGGGAAGGAGAGCACAATCATTTTCTGCATCAGTTTTGGCTGGAGATTGCGCACAATCATCCGAATTTGGTCCTTATCGGTGGGCCTTAGGGTCATCATTGAGGCCTTCGCCCTCCACCGGGCCACAAAATCCGAGAAGCTCTCCTTAGGCTCTTGCCTTGTTGTCTCAAGATCACAGGTTGTAATCTCGATTTGAGTGTTATAGGAGTACTGCGCAATGAAGGCCTCGGCCATTTCGTCCCAGTTCCGCTTAACATCATCTTCCAACTTTGCATACCAGATAGCAGCTACACCTAACAAGGTTCGGCCGAATAGTGAAAGCTTCTGCGGTCTGGTGAGGCCCATCGGTCGCAGTATATCTGAGAACAACCGAAAATGGACCATGGGATCGCCGGATCCGTCGAAGCGATCGATTTGTGCCATTTTGAACCTATCTGGTAGCGTCACAGCCACATCGGTATATCCGTCCTCGATGTCTGGAATGGACTTTACTCCTTGGGATTTCTTGAATAGCTTCTCAAGCTTGCTCAACTTTAATGTTGTATGGTCCACCTCGAACTCAAAAGGAGAGTCCGGTTGATTGACAGGCGTAGGTGCCTTAGATAGTTGTGGTAGAATCGGGGGCAGAGCCGGCGCCGTTGGGATGTCCGTATCTGCCTAGACATTTGGTGCTCTCCGGGCGCTGGAATTCCTGGTGGAGGAGGGACTAGTTGTGAAGCAGATGCCCCGGTTTGTTGTTGCAGCCTGGCAATTAACTCTGCTTGCTGGGCCATGATCTCGGCCTGTTGTTTAGCAAACTCATCCCGTCGAACAGCGTCCTGCTGCATGGTTCTCATGGTTTCCTGCATCTGACGCATCATTTCCTTAACTCCTACATTCCTACCATACTGCCCTGATCTGTCTGAACTATCGGTAGATCTATCTCTATGGCAACAATTAGGATCTTAACCCGACTGCCACTGATGGGGTAAGCCACTGCCCTGGCAACCTCTGCTCGAATACACTGTGTCTTCTCGACCTCCGTCTGATAACCGAGGGTAGGGAATGATACACTGGTTGTCCATCGATTAGATCCTCATATCGATGGAGTCAGCGACCTCTTGTCCAGAGTGCTTGGGGAATATTTGCTTGGTCTAAAGCAATTGTGCTAAACTACCTAGCAAAAAGATAAATAAAGAAATAATAAGGAAATAAACGAGCAGACAACTGGACAGCATAACAACGTAAATAAACACAACACACAGTCGGGTATAATCAACACGCAGTTGATAAGCTAAAATACACTGTTCTCAAAGACTGATCATTTTTCCCAAATCACTGTACCCGAAGCTGAATCTGATACCCGTAGATAACTGATTCTGAAAATACTGAACTAGTGCCCGCATGCCTGATGCCCAAACTTGTAAACTGATACATGCATTCCTATAGAGACGCACTCTAAAAGCACATAACAAACAAGTGAGAGCCAAAACACCCCTACGTTGGGGTAAGGTTTCCTTGTCCAATTTTGTTAGGAGCTAGGGTTTCACTACACACTCAGCGATTTCAAACAACCTACAAACGGGTGAGCAACCTGTCCTAGCTTGGAATGGTCACTATGGATTCCGAATATGCACTAGGTCGAATGGTCAAAAGGGTGCCGCGGTAAAACCAGGGTTTGTGTTCCCGTCGTGGCAGAGCCCGTAACCAGTCAGCATTATGGCACGCTTCTCAAAGCGAGCCTCTAGCAAACCGTTCAGGAATAGCATACGGCAAACACGGTGTCCTAGGTGCACCAATGCAAATACAATGCAAAAAAACACATAAGTGTAGTCAAAACCTAATATCATGAGTTCGAGTCAAGTTCTCTAACTCCCCAGCAGAGTCACCAGAAACTGTAGACGCACCTGAACGTCGCGGGAGGGAATCCCGTTTTGTTCATTGGGCTCACTACAATTCAGGACTCAATGTCACGGTCTTGTATCTAATCTCGCAGAGTGCATTGCAAGACTGATGAATCATCAAAGAGTCCAAATCCGACAAATTATTTTTGAAAACAGATTTTTTGAAAGAAGTGCCAAACATGGACTGCTTTGCCAGATACAGAGTCACCACCTAAATATTTATTTTGGGAGGAATTTAGGAAACCCTGACTCGTTGCCTAAGGCCACATGTCCGTCATCACCAAAGTTGCCTCGGCTCGGGAACTTGGGTACGATTGGGGAAGGTCACTTCGTGAGCACCCCCGCTCGCCCGATCAAAGATCGGCCTCTACTAACCATGATATCGAGTTTTGAAAACGTTATGCGCTCTTATTCCGGTTATTAACCTAGATTTACTATGTGATGCGCACAGCATACAAGTATAGACTGGATCGCCTGAATTGGAATGAAACATCTCATGTTTGTTTTGAAAACGGTTTGCTACTCGCAAGTAGGCTAAAATGTGGATTTGCTACACTCAGGTGGGCTTTAGAAAACATGACTTTGCCACTCTCAAGTGGGCTTAAAACTCACAGTCAATGCATTATTCCAATTCAGAAAATCCAACCTTCACCCACAGGCATTCAGGCAGGTATATCACATAAGCAATTAGCCTCATGGTAAACATGCTATCATGGCAGTCACTCACGCGCATGCAAGGATGCTAAAGCATAAATACTTACCAAGTACTCCAAGCCAAAACAGAAACTAGTTAGTAATCATTGCATGATCCTAACTATATCGAAATGCCTAATGCAACACATGCAAAAATGCAACTATAATAGGCTCGGCTATTCTAAGAATGGCATATGAGATGCTACAGCTAACATGTATTCAACTTGGAATTGAAATACGATGCAGTTAGTATGATGCGCCAAGCCCGGTGCATGCAAGACAGATGAATGGATGCAAATATGTGAGGATAAGTATGCTAATTGAAACATGCCCTAAACTAACCATCATAAGCTGGTAAATAAAAGGGAGAAAGACGTGGGGTTGGAAGACATACATCACACACACGCACACTTATTATAATTGTGCCCTCGCTCGGAGGGGCCGAATAATAATACAGTCCGAATAATTACAAAACCCTAATTAATTAACAAATTAATCTAGGAAAGCGAGTAAATTAGCATGCAAGCCATGGACCGCCTCAGCTCTGTTCCGAATGATGAATGATGCATGCTCTAGCCGCCTCGTCGGGAAATTCCTTGCAATGCCCCGATTTGCCTCTGTTTGCAATTAATCCCGGAATGCTGTGCATGGCTTTAGAAAGTTGCTGATTACTGGTTTGCTGCAACAGAGAGCAAGAAAGGGGCATGGCAAAGTATTCTCACATATGTATGCATGACCACTCTTCAGGGAGTGTAGTCCTCGATCCTTCTGCTACCAATCACGCATCTCGATACATAATGGCTGAGGAGTCGAATTGCACGACTCGATGTGAAATGAATGCACATGAAAACACAACAAGACCTAAACTCCATCATGGGTAATCCGGAGTGTCAGCGACTAGGAATTGAGACACGTTCCATCACTTGGAGTACGAAATCTCCCTCATTTCCCGTGCTTGGGCTAACTCCTACCCCAAACACAATGCAAATGAGATGGCATACACAATGCGACTAACATACAATCTAGCATACGTAATGTTATGAAATGGCATACACAATGCTCGATGCAACATGGCATACACAATACTCTAACATGCAACCTAGCACACGTAATGCTATGGACCGAAATGACATACACAATGCACGATGTAACATGGCATACACAATGCTCTAACATGCAACCTAGCATATGCAATGCTATGGACCGAAATGGCATACACAATGCACGATGGACTTACACCAACATGAGTGGAACTCAGCCACATTCACATTAGTGGCCATTAGACGAAGATGAGACAATCGAAATGCGTGCACACATGCACAAATACCAAGGATCGAACCTGAGGCATCAAATGCCACTGTACCAAAGCATGGAAAGGGATGAAAGATGGCATACAAACATGCAATTTCTAGCACTGAAATATGATGCGCAATGGTTCCGAATCATGGAAATATGGCACCCAATGCATGAAAGAGGCCTCGAAACTCAAAACTAGGCAAATGCATTGAACTATAATCATGCAAAGCAAGCATTATTTGATCATAAAGTACAAAAATAGAGCCAAGGCAGTCCCAAAATAGGTACAATATTAGTTCAAAGCATGGCCAAAAAGTGCTAACATGAAGGGCTAAAACAACATGCAACCTAGGCTAGTAAGCATGGTTTACATGACATGTATATGAAGCATAAGAGAGGTCACCAAACCAGCCCAAAACAGTAACATGGCATGTCAAATAAACCCCAAATAACTACTGAAATGCATCTGATGCATGCAAAAAAGATGAGCTCCTTTGGAGGGCCATGCAAGGGGTTACTCAACACATACGACAAGAACACTTAACATGGAAAAACCAACTCTGGAAATAAATTATGAAAGCCTTAAAACTCACCAAAAAGGCCTTGAAATGAGTCAAGGAAGCATGCAATGAAAGGTCCTCTTGAAAGGCCTTGAGGACGATTGTTCCACGCATGCATAAGGGACACAAAATATGGTCAAAAAGGCTCTGGATAGAGCTAAGGAAGACCTTGAAACTCACCAAATTGGGCTTAAAAAGTGAATTCACAACATGCAAGTAAGGGCCCTTTGGAAGGCCAAAAGGGCCAACAAACAAGACAAGGAGAGAGGGGGTCACCCCCCTTTGATTTTAGCTCTCAAAAACACATCTAAGCCACTAAAAATCCACTGGATTTCAGTGGATAAGAGGCCAAACCAAGGTCAATGCGAATGCTCTAATGCATAGCCCTAATCACGAGGAAATGAAGCATGCCAAGAGGAAGATGACCCCAAACAGAAAAATACCCTTAATCAAACTTCAATAGGGGCCTAAAATAAGACTTTTTTTAGTTCATGAAAAATCTCAAAAATCCTTGCAAGTAAGGCTAAGATATCATGCAAAATAAGCCCTAGAAAAGAGATGAAGCATACAAGGATGTAGGAGACCTCAAACAGAAAAGTATCCTGAATCAAACTTCAAGAGGAGCTCAAAATAAGACACTTTATAGTTTATAACAAAACCCAAAAATGCTTGAAAATAGGGCTAAGCTATGGAGAAAAATAATGCAAGAAAATGGGAAATGGATACTTACCCTTGTAGCACAACAATGCAGCAACTTCTGGACCAAGTTGGTGAACCTTCAACCCTTGCAAATCAGTCCCAAAGTGCTGGAATGGATGGTGGAGGTGGTAGGCTAAGGGTTGGTGTGCAAATGGCCAAGAATATTAGGGTTTTTGGAGCTCAAGTGTAAAGATGTAGAGAGAGAGAGAGGTGTATATGCCTTCAAAATTGTTGAACCCTTGCAAATAAAGATCAGCCTCTCCTTTATAGAGGAGAGGCTCTAAAGTTTCTCTAAGAAGCCTCAAATATCCTCCATATGGAGGATGGTCCAAATGCCCCCCAGCTAGCACAGTAATGCATTCAGGAAGGGCAAAAAGCAAGAAGCAGGCCGATCAATTACGGTGGTTGGCCTGCCACTCCCCTTGGTCGGCCGACCAGGGGTCAAAAGGGTCAAGGTGAATTTCTAGTCGGCCATACCAGAAAGGTGGCCTCCCAGATGAGTAGAATACAGCTGCAGGGTGAAAAACCAGAAAAAGTGACCTATGAGAGAGGAAAACCAGCTTTTTAGCAATGTTCAAAAGGGTCAAGAAGAAATACTGGTCGGCTTACCCATATTGGTGGCCTCCCAGGTGTGCACAACACAATTGTGGTATGAAAAACCAGAAATTATGGCTCAAAAGTAAGAAAAACCAGCTTTTTGTCAGAAAAATCGGCTGGAGGAGAGAGAAAATGGTTTTCAGAAGAATTGCTGGTCTCTTACCATCCTACCACCTTCCTAGCAATGAAAATAGGGTCCATACCAAAAATGAACCCTAACCGAGGCAAAACGAGTATTCGGGGGCCAAAACGCGCGACCTAGGGCCCCGAAAATAGGCTGTTAAGCACCGAAGGTAGCGTACGACCACGAAGGTGGTCTCCCGGGCCACAGTGTCCCTCTAAGGAGAGGAAACAAGGTGAGTGCCAAAAACTGAAGCAAACGGAGGTAGTTAGGCGGTCCCGAGCCGAGGCATACGGCCGATGGCTCTGAAAATCGGAAAATGATTTCCAAACGGGAAAAGTGGTCTACGACCACGAAACGTAGCCTATGGCCACTGAGAGATGGTCTACGAGACCTTTCCCTCCCTTCGGGAAGAGAAAACAGGACCTGGTTCACAAACCGAGGCAAAGCACAAAAAGAGCCCCGAAGTCTAAAGGTAAGGCTCGCAGCCGAGACTCTGAAACTCCAGAACGAGCACAATATGCACTATCACCGAGCGCTCAATTGGTGACGTCTGAGTCTTAAGGTCGGTCAAAAATGGGGTGTCTACACTCGACTATTAGGCTCGTTTAATAAACGAGCTGGGCTCGAGCTCAAGCTCGCATAAGCTCGGCTCGTTTACCTTTATTTAAATTGTATAATAAATATATTATTTATATATTAAATAATATAAATTATATTAAAAAAAATTATCAAGCCAAGCCGAGCCGAGCCGAGCTCGAGTTTTTAATGTTAACGAGCCGAGCCGAGCCGAGCTCGAGCTCAATAAACGAGCCGAGCTCGAGCTCAGCAAAGCTCGGCTCGGCTTGGTTCGTTTGCAGCCCTAGTATTTTGTAAAGTAAAATTTTACTTTAGTTAACGATAATAAACTTTGATTGCTGATATGCTTAACACCGGTAAATTTTACTGTGAAACATAGTAAAATTTTACTCTAAATGATGCTGCAATTTCGCCTACTCTAATAATGACAGACTAAAATTTTATTGTGAATCAGTGTAAAATTTGCTGTCTATGTCAATTTTGATGGTATTTTTTTTAAAGAATTTTATGCTCAACTTAGATTTTGTTTGATAGATCTTGATGAGAAGATTCTAAAAATATAAATTTTATTAAAAACTAACATCTACATCAAAAGTTATATCATTTTAAAATTTAAAATATTAAATTGGTCACTAAGGATATTTTGATAATAATGATATGTACTGGACTTTTCAAAAAAAACTTTTTGTATTTATCCTTAATGCATTAAAGTTTTATTATGAGGGAGTTTTGACTAAATTTTCCATTAATAAAAAGGTCTTGCTAATAACAATCTTATAGACGGTCAATAATAGATAAAATAGGGCAAATTACAAACACCCCCCTCGAGGTTTGGTGAAAATACAGATTCTCTCCTGAGGTTTGAGAAATTACATCCCGCCCCTGAGGTTTACATTTTCATAACAAATTGCCCCCTAGAGTTTTTATTTTCATACAGATTCCCCCCTAATTTTTCCTAATTTATTATGAAAATTTGACCCTCAGGGGGGAATTTGTAATTTCTCAAACCTCAAGGGGGAATCTGTATTTTTACTAAACCTCGAAGGGGTGTTTGTAATTTACCCAAAAAAATATTGTAAAAAATTAAAATTTTAACACAATTTTGCACATTTTAAAACATTTATATATATTTATTCATATCTTCTAATATTATTAATAGTTTTAAAGGTGATTATTAGCATTTGTCTTAATAAAATTAAAAGGAGTGATTAAGAGTTCTAAAATTAGAACTCTAATTTAGTAATGTGACAGAAATTTTTTTTTTTTTAAAAATAAACATAAATATCATATCAAGTCCCACTATTAGAATTCCTTTTAAATTCCAAAATTAAAAGAGTAATGCTAGAGATCCAAAATTTTTTACCAAATGAATGACTAAATCTCTCACATGGGTGTGGGGTCCACATTTTTGTGGGCTCCACACCCATGTGAGAGGTTTGGTCATTCATTTGGTAGAAAATTTGGAGCCTCTAGCATTTTTCAAATTAAAATTATCAATATTTTTGTAAAATTAATGTACTGTTTTTTGTCCATGTGGAGTGATATAATTAATTAATAAAATTAATGTATTGTTGGTCCGACAACCACTTCTTTTTGTCCACGTGGAGTGATATAATTAACTTGTTTTTTCAGATGTTTTTGTTAATAAAAATGATGATGAAATAGTAGGTCACCTGTAAGATGAATAGAGCCATTGTTTGGAGAAATTATACTTTGCTCCGAGGCAAAGCCATACAGTACTTCAAATTATATTTGATTGGTTAAAATAGTAGATCTATCACTTTAATGTCTGTTTTAAGAAGATAAATAGAAAATATTCAATCTTGAGTGGCATAAAAACAATATTCTAAAACCACCCAATACCTCCTCCATTGTTTGGGTTTTAACGAGCACAAGTGATTAGATCAGCCCACCTCACAAAACCTCAATTTAATCATTTGGACGGTGAAGGATACACTTGCATGAGCAAAGGCGTGCCACTAAATTATAATTATCTTCTTTTCTTCCTTTTTTTTAATAAAAAAATTCAATTTATATTATTACATGTACCAAGGTAATTATGATTACATATACAAAATGGGATTTATTATACTCATAATGGTAATTTGTTATTGAAGGGTGACATCAGGAAGAAGGTTCTCTACTTTAAAAGTTTGAGTGGGCTTGTCTGAAACTTATTTTGATGGTTTAAATTTTTCATCTTGTAAAATTTAAATAGATTTTTCATATAAAAAATTAAGTTGATCAAAATAAAATTTTATTTGTTTCAAACAAATTGAATAATTAATTATCAAAATCATGGTGGTCGTTTATCCGATTAACTAATTTAATCAACAAATCTTACAAAATGAGCTTATCAAAATTGGCCTACGCAGCAAGATCCCTATCTCGATGATACCATGTGTTAGTAATGATATAATATTATAGTTGTATTGATCTGAAAAAAGAAAACTGTATAACACATCTATTAGACTTGAAATTAAAACATCATAATTAATAAGAAAAACATATTTTTTTTAATTTTTTTTAATCAAACTTTGTTGTTTGACTAAATTATCTTGATAGATTATATATATATATATATATATTCTATTATATAAAGGGAAGATCTACAATGGTATTGATATTTTTGTGACACATATTTTGAATTTTCTTAAAATACTCCTTTAGTTAATGTTTATGTAAAAAATAAGAGTAAAAGACTTGAAACAAAGCTTGGTAAAATAAACCCTTAGTACTTGAATAAGAAAAATTATATGTGTATTTTTTTATTATTATTCTTATATTCATATATTTATTTATTTATTTTGAAATTGCACACTCATTGCATAGTATATATATATATATATGTATTGCGCTGTTAAGAAGTGTCGAAATCAAACGTGCCGCCATGGCATCATGTGACATGCTGACTCAAGATTACACGCTGCCTCACCAAGGAAGGGGACAGGAACTGGTATCCAACATGGTAGATCAAAAAAAATGTCACATTTATCTAGAGCTTATTATTATTATTATTATTATTATTATTATCAACAGCGCTTCCGACCCCCAGTGAGCTGTCCAGCTCTCATTCGCTGAAAACATCATAAAAAAAAAAAAAAAAAAAACTGTTTTTTTCGCCCAATCACAGGGCGCCACCTCACTGGGGGTCGACCCCCAGTGGGGGTCCGAAGCATTTTTGTATTATTATTAAGTCTCGTTTGAAAATTATATATTTTAGTTAAAAAGTGATTATAAATTATCACATTACTTTTATTATTTTTCTATATATTATTTTATAAAAATAAAAAAATTATTAAAATAACTTATTTTCAAATAAAATCTTTGATTAGGTGACATTCTGGAAAAATATTATTCACTGACTTCATGAAAATATTGTTGGAAAAGAAAGAGGAAAACAATTACAAATAATTAATTAATTAAAGGGAAACACTGATGATAGTCTTTGAATCCACTCAGATGTGGACCTACACAAGGACGGGAGGTGGCCATGGCCCCTCTCAAGTTTTTTAAAATTGCAATATCACCTCTATATGGTAAGAATATTAGTAAAATGTATTCTAATTTTATAAAAATTACTTTATTAGTTATTTATTTTATTAGTATTTCATAATGTATAATGAAATGATCTCTAATTTTTTTCCCATGTTATTTAATTGCATCAATTTCATCGAGTTAATTTTATTTATACAAGATGTACATATTATATATATATTTTTAAAATTTTAATTTTAAAAAATTAAAGAGGTATATATAGTTTTTATTTATTACATTATGTCAATCAACAAAATAACTTAAGAGCATGGTCTAATCAAGTATATATGAGATCTAATTAATAATTTAAAATTTTAGAAAAGAGTAAAAATAAACTTGTTAGATTTATTTAATTTTCCCATTAAATACTTACTTTAGACCGCTTAAAAAAATGATCTTCAGTTAATAATGTACCAAAGTTAACTCAAATTTTATCCAACAAAATTTTTGATTCCACCTTGAATCCACTGTCAATAATGTTAGAAAATGTGAAAAAAGTAAATGAAAGTATGTGAAGAAAGTTATATGGGGATTTTAATTTATTTTTTATTTTTTATTAATAGCTCATGACCCATCTAGTATGTTTTATTGTTCTTCATTTGTTGAGAATATCACTTAAACAATATCACTACCTAATATTTTTAGGTAAAATTTAATCTGATGAGATAAACCCTTTGACATATTTTTAATGCTATTCGAATGATCTACTGTCGCCATGTCAATTGTGTCCTTGGAGCAATGAAGCACACATCAAATATCAAGTACGCTAAAAAATACTTAATTAATCTTATGTATATCTTTTCTAGATATATAGTATTTTTGTTTTCAAAATAGGATGAATGAGAACACACTACAAGAAACCGTAATTTGTTGCCTATTGTTACTAGAAACTGTAATTTTTTTTTCTAGATATAGTATTTTTGTTTTCAAAATAGTATTTTTTTTAGTCGCCTTTTGTTACACTTTTGACAGTTAATTTTTTTTTAATCAGCAAATTTAGTTGTCAAAGTATAATTTGTTGTAGTGACAGTTCAACGTGTACAAAATTCAATCACAAAATTAGACTAAACTTTCTCAAATAGGATGAGACCCACACATTTAGTGAAATTCTGTCCTGCAATCAAATTTTATACACTTAAATTTTTTTTGAAAGAGAAACAAGAACAGTCCCGGGTTGTTCCATTTCTATAAATGTTTAAGAGCTTGACAGTTTAAGTTGAACTGCGATCAAACAAATAAATAAAAGAAAAATATATAGTACAGCTATGCTTTAATTAATTAAAGAGTTTGAGAGACTATTAATCTTACTTTTATTCATTTAACAACGGCTTGCCTTATTCCTTTTGTCTCTCAATAGGGATGCTACTGCCGACCATGTAAAAAATAAAATAAAATATATAAAAACATTTTTAAAGAAAACTGTACACTGTTGACATTACATAAACTCCATGCGGACCAAAATTTTAAACATGCTCAAATCAAACCCCTTAAAAAGATATTAGATTAATTACGTATCAAGACCGATATTCATATCTATTTTTAATGAATTGTTTAGTTCTTAGGAAATGAAGACCCTTTTGAGTCAACCATAGAATAGACATATACGAATAAGATTTTAAAAAATTTATTGATGGAATTATTTTTTAAAAATCTTATTTTTTTTTCATATATATTATGTATCCGATTATGGAGTTATATATTCTTAAACTCAATGGCTAATGAAATAATATTATGGTAGATTAATTCATGGCGTGCTTGCAAGATCACATCCTCTTAGTTAGGCACCATATTTATTACATGATTTATCGTGTTCCTACACCTTATATATAGGTTTGTAAGAAATAATAATAAAATGTTATATCTAAATAGATGTCTTATTTAATTTTTTATCACCAGATACAAAATACCCAAATTTACAAAATAGACTAGACTGTATTGTTTGAATTTGTGGGGGCCCATCTGAGGTTCCACATCAATAATCCGAACCACTCGTTTTTTAAACCATACATATAAATCATCCATAAAAAAATAATCTCAAGTCGATAACTGTGACCACATTAATTAATGGTATTTATTTGCAAAAATATTAATGACAAATATTATTTGAAATATAGACTATTCATATTTTGAGAGACAAATATAATAAACTAATGTGTCTAAATTCACCTATTTTTTATTATTATTTACGAATGATCTATATATTGTGGTCTAAAAAATAAACAATTTAGGCTTAACGAGCTCAAACAGCACCGTCTAATCTACTTTATGGATTGAAGAGAAGTTGTCTCCCAAAAATATAATCTCACGTGTATTTACAGTTGTAGACCATACTATTCTTGTGTTTAATAAACAAAATTTAGCATTTACTCAAATAATATGATAGAAAATCAATATTGAAAGAGAGAGATATGAACCCATTGGGACTTTCTTATCCTGTGGATGTAGGCTAACGCTTAAACGTGAATACGGTGTTGTGCCCTTACTTAATTGTTACCCTATTTTATTTTAATTGAAATTATATTTTTAGGGAAGGTCATTTTTACCATCCATTGAATTGAATATTTGTTGATCATCCATGCAAGTTACCAAGAACAAAATTAAGCATGCCTGTCATAGCTCCTCTCAATAAAACCATACCGTCACACCAATAAATTGACCTCTCCTCCTTCTTCTCCCTCTGAAAATGGAGTTTAATCAGTCGAGCATCAAAAAATCTGACCCAGTAGTATTGAAGAGTTCAGATGATCATAACCAATTTTTGAGCCATGTTAGGTCATACACATGCACCTTTTGCAAAAGAGGCTTCTCAAATGCACAAGCACTAGGAGGACACATGAACATCCATAGAAGAGATAGGGCAAAACTTAAAGAATCGTCCAGTGGTGATCAATCCCTACTTTCTTTCGACACCACAAAGAAGTCTCCCTCTGATGATCATGACTCGTCACAACCAGAATCAAACGAAGAGAAAGTTTTCAGCCCTAAAAGGTCATCATTGGTTTTATGTAAAGGCGGTGATGGTGTTGGAGAATTACAGAACTTGTTTGTTGAAACACCGTCATCAAAAAATGATGTAGGGGCAAGCATTCAAGTGAGTGAGCATGTAGAGAAAAGCAAACAGTTGGGTCGTGGTTCATCGCACAGTGAATTGGATCTTGAGCTTCGGTTAGGGTTGGAACATCATGAAACAACAAAAACAGGTACTGGAGAGTTATTTTGAATTTATGTAGCCCATGCTGAAATGGATCTATCAATGGGGTTTAATTTCTTTTTTTCTTTTTCTAAGTTCTTTTTAAACTTCGTTTTAATTTTGTTACCAATAAATAAAACTCATCCTAAAAGAAATAACATGTAAAATGGTTTATATAATATTCTAAATCTGGTTATGCAACAAAGAGTAAGAATCTACAACTAATTCACATTATTTTTCACACAAATATTCACATTTTGAATTTTGACATTCTCTATTTTCTCTATGATATTACGATTTTATCACTGTCTCTGCCTATTATGTGAAGTACAATTTTCTATTGCATCAATGACACAATATAAACCAAATGTTATGAATCTTCAACATTTACGAATTTTTTTGATAACGATTTAAAAGATTTGCAAGCCTAGTAAAAATTATTTACACATTAGAAAATTAAGATAAACTACCAATAGGTCTTAATAGTTGAACTAAATTCTCATCAAGTCCTATTGAAAATAAATTTTGATAAAATTGTCGCTAAAAATATTTTTTTTGGTGACAATTTTTTACATATGTCCCTAAAAATTGACAATTAGTGGCTTTTTTGTCATAATTTTTATAAATTGTCATTAAAATTTATAATTAGTGACTTTTTTTATGATAAATTTTTCTCATAAGACCTATTAGACAATAAGTTCACTTATTAGGATTTACACGTAAGTACCCCTAGAAATTAACCTCATATTATTTAGTTGTGGCAAGAAGAAATTGCTTAACAATCAATGAAAAAATCAATATTATTTACACATGTTTTCCTATTGATATATTTTTGTTGTATCACTTGGGCTCCATACTTCATCAATAAATTTTGATTTGCCGATCCAAAAAAAAAAAAAAAAACTATAAACATGTGCCATACAAGTTTTGTTGTTAGAATTAGGGTTTCATTCGGTTGCCGTTATGTCTTGGCAAGTTAGTTTCACGATTAGCAAGGGAAGGGGAAAAAAAAAAAAAAAAAAACGCAGTGGTTTCTTTTTCTTTTTTTATTATTTATTTTTTGGTGGCTTTTTCATATATGGACAATGCTTTTCATGAATTTAGTCTCAAATCATTTTGGATCTGCCATTTTTACTCAACCAAATAATATTTGGACCCACATATATATATATATATATATGTATACATACATGCCAGAGAGAGGCCTATTTCGTACAATATTAGACTTGGTAAATGGATCAATTTTTTGTGCATGCATCTCTGAGAATCTATGAAATTAACTTTTTTGTGTAATTAATTTTCTCAATCAAATCCGTTATTATTCAAATTTAGACAAGTAAGCTGAATCCATAACGCACCCAATTGGCACAAATTATTGTGAAATCCATGTTATTATTATGGACTAATAATGCCTTCATTAATATCAAAATTCTGAACTTCCAGTTTTAGAACTCAAAGAATGTTGAGAAGACAGACCCTTCAAATAGACATAGCTTGAAAGTGGCACAAAAGCATGGCATCCTCAAACAAGTGAAATTTATACATCTTTCCAACACAAATATTGAATTTGTTAGACTTTCTAGTGTTTTAATTACATTTTTGTTTTACTTTCCTACTCGTATTCTATTTTACTTTTTGTGTAAGGACTTTGAAGTTTAAATATTGGGACTGACAAAACCCTAACTTAATTGGAGAATTGAAGCTTCTAATGGTGAGAATTAGCCTATAATTTCCAAATTTGTGTCCAAAATTTTGTAGCCATATATACAATTTCTCAAAAATGAAGTATGTGGTGTATAGTGAAACTTAGTCTGATGAAAGCCGCGCTGAAAATAAATCTACTCCAATAATTGATTTTCAAATTAAGTTTTTGAGCTTTATATAACTGTTGTTTACAAGTTTGGGGATTAATTTGCTCATGGTACAGAGCCCGAATATAGGGGCTCAAATTTGGCTCGAAATTAGGGGGAAGAAGAAGGAGGAGGAGGAGGAGAAGAAAGAGGAGGAGAACTGGACTGGAGGGGCCAACAAAATCGGGTGGAGGTAAAGGCGGAGGTGGAGGTGGAGGTGAAGGTGGAGGCGGCGGCGGGCGAAGGCAGAGGTAGAGCAGCGGCTGCGATGCCGACGAGCGATGAGCTGCGAGATCGGCCGATGAGCTGGGACGCCGACGGCCGACGAGCTGCAACGACGTCTCTCTCGCCTCTGTGTTCTCTCTCTTGCCTCTGTTCAACTCAACGAGGAAGAAGAAAGAAAAGGAAGAAAATGAAGGAAAAAAAAAAAAATCAAAACTCAAAACGACATCGTTTTGAGTTTTGAGCCAATTCGAGCCCCTAATTTCGGGCTCTCAAATATTATTCTAATTTGCTGCATTTGGTAGTCATTGTGAATGGATCAAAAACCTCTCCAGTCCACTATCCAGCCTGTATATCTCATTAAGGGTTTTATTTTGATGATTTGTTCCTTTTTTTCATTTTTAAGTTTTTGTGTTTAAATAATTCATGAAAAAATCAAATGAGCTTATTAATCATGGACAAAGGATTTCATCATTTTAGTATTTATCATTAAACGGTCCACTTTTAAAATTATATCTATCGTCTATTTTTTTAAAATAAAAATGATAAAATCATGAAACTAAGAACTAAATAAAGCAGATAATTAAAATGAATTGCCTAAGGAGCCCGAAAAACCAAATTGTATTGTCTAACCCCAAAAAAAGTCGAGGTGCTTTGTGAATGACCCATATGAACTTCGGTTACTATATTATTAATAAAAAGAAATAATAATCCAGGTTTATTCACAAAGTGAAAAAGACAACACAACTAGGACGAGGTAATTTAAGGATAAAGTAAAAAAATTAGCATGAGGTAAGTTTGCGTATAAATAATTAAGGACGGCAGTGGGTATTGTGTGAGCTGATGTGTGTACCTTGCTGTGAGTTATTGTCTGATGTGTGTACCTTGCTGTGAGTTATTGTGTTTGCTGGGCTGATAGGGATCTGTTGGGTGATTCTAGGCTGATAGCAAAGTTGTTGCTGCTCATAGTTTGGTCTTTATCCTTGTCTTTTTTTGTTTCTCATGTTTGTTTGTCTTCTTGTTGAACTTGGTTCCTTAGCAAACCCCTGCGGATGAGTCTGTAGATGATTGGACTCTCTTTTCGGTACTAACTTAATTGAGATTGAGTTAGTTTGTTGTGATGCATGCTGCTCTTTTCCTCCTTTATTTGATGTAATCTCATCTCTTGTATGATTTTTTTATCAATAAAGGTTCTTCTTTTGCTAATCAAAAAATAAATAATTAAGGATGGTGGATGCATTAATACGAGTGATTAATTTAGTTTTTCAAAATTATTTTTGAGTTTTTTTTTTGTGTTTATATATATATATATATATTATCAAAAAATTTACGTTTATATGTAATTAAAAATAAAATTTTTTTAAAATATTTACTTAAGACCAAAAAAAAAAAAAAAAACACACACACATACACAATTTTGATATATATATAATTTCTTCACAATTAATTTACCTTTTAGGCATATCTAAAAAAAAAAAAAAATACAAAAACAAGAAAAATAAAAACTCAAAAAATTTTCAAGTTATAAACCAAACAAGGTGGATTAATAACAGGGCATTTGACATAGTTGTTGTGTAACACTTTTTGTGGTGTGAGATTTCGGGTTGAACTTCTATAAAAAAAAGTTTAATATCCTATGTGGTAGTTAGTTTATTTTTCTCTTATTATGAAGGTTGTTAAGCTTGGCTTTTGATAATGTAAATATTATGTACTAATTTAACAGCTAACAATTGATTTCTGTCAATTAAGGCTTGGCTTTTGATAATGTGAATATTATGTACTAATCTAAAAATTAACAATTAACTTTTGGAGCTCGTATGTCGGTGCCAATTTAGTTAGGATTGATACATTAGATATAATGCTTGAGCACTAACCTCTTTTTTGTTAATGTATCAATTTGAAATTCTTATGTTTATCGATAAGGATTTTTTTATTGATAAAAAAATAATTAAGTTTTACTGATTAAAAAAGATTGGTGAATATTTTTTGAAATGTGAATCAAGATCACCAGTAACCGTTTATATATATATATATGTTTGGGATCTTCTTCGGGGATGACTCCTACACTCTCAAAGTGATCTTGGCCTTCTATGTATATGTGGGGGTTACTCATATATGTGTGGAGTCCACATCATAAATGGTCTAGATTTGTAAGGATCATGTGGAGATCTTGTGTAGGTGGTGTCTCAATCATGGCTCATATATATATATATTTGTCTTTTCTTTTTATATCTTATTTTATTAGTTTATAAACAAAACTGATCTTCTGAACTAATAAATTCACCACCAAGGTTGGTGGCCTGGTGGAGAATGCAGTGCATTCCCCAGCACTGAGCCAGGGTTGATTCTTGGGAGGGAGTGTTTGAAATCTCTTCAGAGAACACGCCATGTACTCCCTTCGATAACCTGTCCTTTGTAGGGGCATGTAGTTGCGCTCCATTGGTACCCTGGTGGTGGGTCCCTCACTTGGTGGGGGTTAATTCCTGACTGGAAACCAGTTACCCCAGGGTCAGGGCCCATGGGGCCGTGATGACACCACAAAGCCCTTTTTTTGTGTTCAAAAAAAAAAAAAAAACCTAATAAATTCAAAGGTACAAAGAATAATACATGAAAAGGGACAAATGAACCTTGCAAAGCAACTGAGCGATTAGACGTTGAGTTGTGTGACGTGTCCAACCAACTAGCCTGCCATGGTTTGTTTTGGTGGATGTTGCTACTGGTGCGTTATTCTCTCCCATGAAACAGTGATGACATCGTCATCATCTTTATCAGTTCTTATTATTATTGTCTTGTCGAAAATTGAAAATGAAATTGCACCCAATTCTTTTCCAAACGACTCTATAAAATTAGGGCATATGCCTGAGATTCCAAACTCTACATTAGAATTAATTTTTAGAGGTTTTGTGTAGTGATTTTAAGACAGTTTTATAAGTCACTGCAACATTGTTGGTTGTATAATTTGTAAAAGTCAATCAAAATTCAACACGTGATACGAATAGGGCTATTTAAGAGTTAATACAAGTTGTCAACCAAAGTCAGACACATGTCAGTTCGTGTTGGTAATAATGGATCTGTGTAGTACTGGAATAATCGAGGGATACGAGGCGATATGGTCTAACGGTTACTCACAAAGTTTATATTCAAAAATCATGAGGGAAACCTAACTGCAAGAGTAGCGGAGCGGAACTGACTGTAATAGAGCATGTTCACCAATCATGGAAGGACATTTCAACGGTTTGAAACCCACTTCGACGGTTATCATTCAAAAGTATAAATAGCAGAAAAGGCTCCAGAATGAAGGACCAAAAATCAGATCAAAACCAATTTATTTACTTCATATTTCTTTCCAGTTTTTTCAGTTCTTTATACTTCTGCATTTCAATTCCCGTACTGCACTTCGTTTCCTAGGAGTAATTTCAAATAGTTTATTGCTGTAAACCTCTACGAGGCTGGGTCAGATTATTGTAAGTTTTTAATTTACTTAATGAAATTTAGATTATGAAATTATTCTTCACTTGTTGTTATCTATCTCCTAAACAAGCTACCAGTAAAAGTCTTCTTCATTAAGACTGAGAGAACTATAATACAATCGTCTGATAATTGGTTAGCAATTAATATTCTATAAGGACTAATTGATCCTTACTGGCATGCTTAAAATTACATTATTAACCTTCGAAAGCCAAAAAAGCCAACATATATTTTTTGGCACGCCGAGTGGGACTCTAAAATAGCTAGACGTAGGAGACAAAGAAAAAATGAATGCTTGGAAGAAAGTATAGAGGGAGAGATAGAAGTACCTGATCCAGAGGATAATGTAGTAATACATCCTATGGAAGCACCTATCTCATCAGAACCCATGGTCAAACAGACCAGCACATCAGAACATGCACCACATGTTCAAAATATTAAACGAGGCCATGGAATTGAACCATTTACTGTTCTGTCTACCCAGCCAATGAATCTGTGGGGAGGCTTGGTAGATGTCATGGGACAGCAGTTAATGTATATAATGGAAAGATAGGCAACATCCTTCATGGATCGAATGAATTCCCATCAACCAACTATCACAAGGCATATGGAAGAAAATTCAAATCCTTTCCAGCAAAGGTTAGCTAGGGATAAACAACCTATGCAAAGTAGTGAACATGCTAATGGTCAGACTAGTAATCAAAATTATGAAAGACCATCACCTATACCTCAGTCATGGTATGAGCCTCTTTCGAGGCCTGTGATAAATCAAAATATCTCATTACCTAGCAACAAAGCCATACAAATTGGTGGATTTGGGCCAACACTAGAAAATGGCATAAGAATGTTTCAAAATCCCATGTTCGAAACCATGCTTGGCACAAGAGGGTTCACTAATTCTCTGTTCGAATTCACACTCGAGGGGTTTGAAGGGTTTCTTGCAGTTGGGAGAGAAACAACACATGTTCCTCCTATTGTAGCATCTTTCACAAGATAGGCTCAGAGAGGTCAACCATACCCTCAATAGTAGCCAGTACCACAGGGACAACCAGCCCCAAATATATCTCCCTATGAACTAAGAGGACCTCAAGTACAAGGGTTTCAACCAAATACTGTGTTTGTTCCTCTAGTGGTAGTCCAACAAGCACAAAATATGGTTCCTAGGGACCAAATTGCTGATATTGTCAGAGAAATGTGTGAACTTATGGCTCAGGGGGTTCAAACTCCTGTGTATAGAAAGCCATACCCAGAATAGGTGGATAGGGTGCATGAATACCCAAGGAGGTTTAGAATACCAAACTTTGCTCTCTTTTATGGAAATGGAAACCAGTCAACAGTAGAACACATTGCTAGGTTCGCAGCCCAATGTGGTGAATTTACCAATAATGATTATATGAAGTTAAGACTTTTTCCAAATTCTTTAACTAGGGCAGCCTTTGTATGGTATATTAACCTTACACCTGGTTCTATCCAAACTTGGCAGCAAATGGAGGAGGCAATTCATGCCTAATTTTTCTAAACAGAGCCTGAAGTTTCCATAGCAAATTTGATAAGGTTGAGCCAAAGGCTTGATAAGAAGGCTGCTCAATTTATTTCCAGATTCAAAAAAGGACGAAACAAGTGTAGGGTCATTCTACTAGAGCCTGAATTTGTGAGATTAGTTTAAAATGGTTTAGAGTTTAGGCTTCGAAAGAAGTTCGATTCAACTGAGTTTTGAGACTTTAGCTGAATTAACCTATAAAGGGTCTAGATATGAATCTTTACTCGAAGAAGAATGGGATCAAAGTAATGCATCATATAAGACTTATTATGGGGACCCTAATTATGAAATTAATGTAGCAGATATCGTAAGGAAAGAGCCTATGACCTATGAGGCATTAATTCATAATGACACTACAATAAACCAGCAATTTATAAAGAAAGACCTTCATGGGAAGTATTCTTCTGATTTAATAAAAACAGATGACATTTTTGATCATTTGCTTGCAGCAAATTTCCTAAAGTTACCAAAGGAAGTTAAGATTCCTACTCCAGAAGAACTTAAAGGAAAATGTACTGTAAATGGCACAATTCTTGGTCTCATTCAACTAAAAATTGTATTATTTTTTGGGACAGGATCCAAGAACAGATTCAAAATGGGAGTTTAAAGTTCCCAGGCAAAGCAGAGAAAGCTATAGGAATTGACACTAATCCATTCCCAGAGATTGGGGAAGCTACAGCCAATGCTAGTGTGCCAGATTTTCAAAACTTATCCTTGAAGGAATTGGAGGAGGTTAATGTGCAGATGAATGTTGCCAGCCAGACTACTTTCAAGAAAGATACCAAAAGTTCACCAGCAAATGGACAGAGCTTTGCAGACCAAAAGTAGGACTCTAGTGATACGACACTAGATGATGACTCTCTAAAGGTAACTGTCATGTAAAGGATGTGTCTTAGATGCAGGTTAAGTTATAATGGTTGAAAGGTCTCCCAATTGATGGGAAACAGTATTACAAGGATGTGCAGAGATGCCCTAAACTAACCAGTACTTACAACAAGAGGCCATACCCAACTGGTCCCAAACAGCAGCCATTTTTGGCTAGACCACCAGTCGCTAGAGTGCATTCCAAGGAAAAGAGACCTCTGCATGAGTTCAGACCACCTAACTACTACAGGACAGAAGGCAATTACCCTGAGAGGAGGCCTAAAATGGGCTCAAGTTATGGAATCAGAGCCAAAGATTGGCCTCCAAGATCAGCCTCGAACAAGATGGAAGGTAACCACCCTGACAGAAGGCCTGAATTAATCTCAAGACAGAGGATCAGGGCCAAGCAGTGGCCTCCACAGGCATCTTCAAAGCTGGCTTTAAAGGCAAAAAGAGCTAGTTCAGCAACTGAACTAGTGAGTTCATGGGTACTTGGGGTTCCAGATTGGTTTGTCATGCAGAACAAACCTAAAGAAATGCCTACCCAGAGAAGTGTCTTTGGAGATCAGGGTAGAATGATTAAACCTCCCTTGGTGGCTCTAAATAATTAGGTATTACTAAAGCACCCAAAAACAAAGGAACCAAATATAGTCCCAGTAACCTCTAAGTCTCAAAGAAGGAAGATCTAGCGAAGGTACACTCAGTACCAAAAAGATCTAAAGAAAAGTGGAGAGAATTCTTCATTGGCCCAGTCAAAAGGCTAGACAGGGGAAAGAGAAAGTCCAAAATTGGATCCTAGTCCAAAATTGGCTCCTCATAACCAAAAAAAAAAAAAAAAGTGTCATCAAAGAGTAGATGGCTAAAGTTCACATTGAACTGAAAGCCAGGGAAAGATCTAGCTTAGCAGGCCTTGAAAAGTCTTTGATGGAAAGCGAAAGTGAGACAGAAGGAGAAGTTAAATCAGACCAAAGGAAAGAAATGGCTGAAAATGAGATATTTGAAGCCTTCATGGCTGAACAGACATTTTTGTTTGAAAAACCAACAGAAGTAGACCATTCGAAGGAAGTCACTAGTACTGAAGTACCAGAGTGCAGCATGGAAAATGCTTCTGAAATAACTGAACAAGTTAGCCTGGAAAAGAAACAAGTGCAGCCAGCAGTTCAGTTTGGCTCGTTTCCTCTAGTGTCAGTGAATATGGTGTATATTTTTCCATAGGAGTCCTAGGCTGAAGATGGAAACCAAGAAGGTCAGGAAATTGACCCTATTCTAGTTTTTAGTGAAGATTCACAGGTTAGCATGGTTCAAGATGAGTCTGAAGTAGCCACAGCAATGGAAATTGAAGATGAGAGTGAGGAAGTGAGTATTAATCTCTCATATCCCTTTGAGTATCCTGCTTTAACATGCATGACACAACACGTTACGCCCTTGTATATCAAGGCTTTTTTTGATGGGATACAAATGAACAGGGTATTGGTGGATAATGGGGCAGTAGCGAACCTGCTTCCAAAGTCCTCTTTGAAGAAACTAGGAAAAAGAAACCCCAAATTAATCCTAACTAGCACAACCATTGCTGGCTTCGCTGGAGATAAGCATATAGCTTAGGATATCTTGCCCATCAACCTGAGTATGGGAACCAGAGATTGCATGACAGCATTCTTTGTTATAGATAGTAATGCCAAGTATATGCTTTACTTGGCAGGAATTGGATCCACACCAACAAATGTGTGCCTTCCTCTCTACATCAGAAGATAATGATGGCCTTATGCAATAGAGAGACAAAGGAGATCAATGCAGACCCTCAACCCATTATCGCTTATGCTGACTTTGCAGAGGCCCAGTTGTATATTGAAGGAGTGACACAACTCAATATATTAAGAAAACCTGATGGTTCATCTGAAATGACGGTTGATGAAAAAGAAGCACGCCTAAAACACTTAGTGCAGGAGAGTGCTGATGAAGAATTTGTCATCAAGGACGATAATAATGCCTAGTTGTAAGCAACAAAATGAAACTTAAGAAGCCAGACCCTTGGCTTTAGTTAAGTTTTCAATATTGGACATTAAATCGATAGTCTAGAAGTTTAAAGAACAAGATAAAGAAGCCATGGTAGTTGGCTGCAAGAAAGAGCAACAATAGGTCAGGTCTTTGACCGTAGATAAATACTGCGCATTGGACATCGAAACAAAAGTCCAGGAAATACGAGAAAAAGAAGCCTTATGTTTAGACTTTGTCTATAAAGAAGAAGGCAAAGATGTTGAACCAGAAAGAGTGGGAGCAAAACAAAGCAAAGAAGTTGCTTCGAGGGCAAAAGAAATCAAAAGAGAAGCATTAGTGAGTGCTCAAGTACAAGACCCCTTGGAAGAAGTCAATTTAGGGGAAGATTCTACACAGCAACCCATTTATATCAGTGCTTGGTTAAGTCCTTGTGATAAAAGCTCGCTATTGGTTGCCTTAAAACAATATAAGGATTGCTTTGCTTGGTCCTATAATGAGCTTCCCAGATTAGACAGATCATTAGTAGAACATAGGCTCCCTATGAAGCCTAATTTCAAGCCATACAAGCAGAAGCCAAGAAGGATGAGTCCTGAGGTGGTTCAGAAGGTCAATGAGGAAATTCTTAGGCTCCTTAAAACAGGCTTTATTAGAACAGCTAGATATGTTAAATGTATGTCAAATATTGTGCCTGTGGTTAAAAAGAATGGTAAAATGAGGGTATGCATCGATTTTAGAAACCTGAACTTAGCAACTCCAAAGATGAGTACCCCATGCCCATAGTAGACATATTGGTGGATAGTTCAGTAGGGCACAAGATTTTGTCTATGATGGATGGATATTTTGGTTACAACCAAATCTGCATTACAGAAGAGGATGTCCATAAGACAGCATTTAGATGTCTTGGGAACATTGCCACATTCGAATAGGTTAAAATGCCATTTGGTCTGAAGAATGCTGGAGTTACATATCAATGGGCAATGAACACTATCTTTCATGATCTCATTGGAGGATATTTAGAGTGTTACATTAATGACATTGTAGTAAAATCCTAGTCTATGGAGGAACACTTGGTTCACTTGAAAGCAGCTTTTGAAAGAATGAGAAAGTTCAAGTTGAAGTTTAATCCTCTCAAATGTGCTTTTGGTGTATCAGCTGAAAACTTCTTGGGCTATGTAGTACACAAGAAAGAAATACAGATTGATCAAAATAAAGCCAAAGCCATCATCGAGACCAAGCCTCCATCAAGTAAGAAAGAAGTACAAAAGTTCATTGGTCAGGTTAATTTTCTTCGAAGATTTGTTTCTAACACTGTAGGGAAAACTAAAATATTTTCTTCTTTATTAAAGTTGAAGATGAAGAAGAGTTTGTGTGAACAGCAGAGCATCAAACTGCTTTCGAAGGAATTAAAGCCTACTTGGCCAAGCCTCTAGTGTTGATACCATCAAAGAGCGACAAGCCTTTGAAATTATACATTGCTGCAGCAGAGGATTCATTGGGAGATTTCCTAGCCCAGGACAATGAAGAAGGTAAGGAGCAAGCAGTTTATTACCTTAGTAGGTTTTAAAATTCTTGTGAATGTAAATACTCAGCTGTAAAAAAAGCTGTGCCTTGCGTTGTACTTTGCAGCAATGAAATTAAGATATTATCGTTTGCCTAATATTGTCTCAGTAATTGCAATGACAGACTCGGTTAAGTATATGTTATCTAGACCAATGCTGAGAGGAAGAATTGGCAAATGGATATTGTCCCCCAAAAAGCTGTAAAAGGACAAGTTTTGGCAAACTTTTTGGTAGATTATCCATGCCAAATGGAAAGTTAGAAGATAATGGATCTTGGTATGATCAATGTCTAGCCATGGAAGATGTGGTTCGACAGGTCAAAGGCCAATGGTTTGATTAGAATTGGTGTTATAATTAAGTTACCACAAGGGTATGAAAGAGGTATATGCATTAAAATCATGTGTGAAATGATGCTATGCCATGCAAACATCACAAGCAAAGCATGCTAAGGGCCTTGAAACACAAAACTAGTGAAGCTAACTACACTATAGCTATACAAAGCAACTCTCAAGGTACCAAGACCACCCAAAACAGAGTTTAAGCATGTCAAAGCAAGGCCAAAAACATGCTGGAATGGAGCCAACACATGCTAGAATAATAGGTTAAAACATCAAGTATGTTAAGCTAGTAAGCATGATTATACCACAAGTGTAAGAAACAAGCAAGAAGTGACTCAACCAGCCAAAAACAGAGCTAAAGAAGATTAAAAAAGTCATAAAAACATGCTGAGATCAAGCCATGAGATGGTAGAAAAACATGCTCAACTATTAGGCCATCTATACATGCAAGCAAGACACAAGGAGGGGAGGCCACCCCCTCATATTTTGGGCCTCAAAACAAACTTTCTACCACTGAAATTCCTTTGGAATTCAGTGATTAAAGGGCCAAAAGAGAATTGTTTTAAAGGCTTTAAAAGATGGCACAAAGTTTAGCAAATAAGCCACAAAAGAGGGAGGAACACCCCTAGCCACAAAAGAGGGGGGAACACTCCTAACCCCAAAAGGGCCTCAAACTATCATTTTCAACACTTAAAAATAAAGGTTTTTGTAGTTGACAACTAGGCCAAAAACAGTATGCAAATGTGGCCAAACCAATGTATAAAAAATAAGCTTAAAAAGGGGTAACTCCTCACCCTTGAAGCATAACAGCAAATTAGCAACAAAGACAAGCCAAACCAAGCTAAAACCCTCTTCTAGGACTCAAACAAGATCTCAAGCAACCTCCACACCAACATGATCAAGTTTGATCAAGAACACCCAAGCAAAAGTGTAGAGAATTCAAGCTTTAAGGCAATATATTTAGAGAGAAAGAATTCTAGAAAGAGAGAGAGAGAGAGAGAGAAATTTGCTCACAATTTTTTGTAACCCCCCTCATGCAAGAGGAGGGCCTCTATATATAGAGGATGCAAAATCCTCTTGAAGAGATCCAGCCATCCACGTGGGTGCAGATGGTCCAACCTGCAAACAGCTGGCTCAAAAATATTAAAAAAATATCTGTTGAAACATTGGTGGCCGGCCAGCCATCAGTAATGGTCAGCAATGTCTCATTGGTGGCCGGTAGGCCTTATTGATGGCTAGCAGGGCAAAGCCCATGGCCGGCAATGCCCTACCATGGCCGGCAGTGCCCCAAAAACACAATGCCAAAAGGACCAAGACATGGTCCAAAAATGAGAAAGAATGGATGCAGGGTTTGGAAAGCTCAAACTTGTGACGTTCCGCCGCGGATTTCAAGTGCTCAACGAACAATCACACTTATCACTGGATGTACCTACAAGGACATCCAAGTCTTGAGGACGGTCAAAAATGGGGTGTCTACAGATTACAAACTCATGTAGTTGATATATTTGGAGATTCTCAATTGGTGGTCAATCAAGTGAAAAGAATTTTCAAATGTCAAAGTGCAAGCATGTTACCATACTATGTTGTTGCATTACATTTGCTTTCTCAGTTTCGTATAGCAAATGTGACTTATATCCCAAGGTTCATGAATAACAAAGCAATGATGTAGCTCATAATGTTTCGAATTTCAGAAGAAGAGATGACACTCAATTGAACATAAGTCAAGCAACATATCAAAAATTAATACCACCTTTAGCTAAAAAGAATGTGATGTTAGAAGTCAATCATAATGACTTACAAAATCAAGATTGAAGGCATCCAATAATGCAGTACCTAACTGGCCCATCTTCGAAAGCCAACAAAAAAATCAAATTACAATCTAGGCAATACATAGTGTATGGTAATGCTCTTTACAAAAGGGGAGCAGATGGATTATTATTGGAATGTCTAGGGCTGAAGGAAGCATTAACAGCCATGGCTAAAGTTCATGAAGGCATTTGTGGTGTCCATCAGCTTGGTGTGAAGATGAGATGGCTACTTTGAAGGCATTCATACTATTGGCCAACCATCCTTAAAGATTGTATAGAGTATGCTAGAGGTTACCAGGCATGTCAAAAGCATGGCATGATAAGACATGTACCAATAACTGATTTACATGCAGTGGTGAAGCCTTGGCTATTTAGAGGTTGGGCTATGGATATGATAGGGAAAATACACCCACCCTCTTCGAAACACCATTATTTCATCCTAGTGGCCACATATTACTTCACTAAGTGGGTTGAAGCTAAACCATATAAAGTTGTGGATCAAACTAAGGTTATTGGATTTATTAAAGATCTGATCCACAGATTTTGCATCCCACAGACCATAACTGTAGATAATGGGACTATATTTGATGGAAAGATGGTAAAGTCTTTCACAGCAAAATTTGGAATTAGTCTTATTAATTCCACCATTTATTATGCACAAGCAAATAGTCAGGCAAAATCATCCAACAAGTCCTTGAAAAAAAGGATACAGAGACTTGTGGAAGACAATCTTAGGGATTGGCATAACTTGTTGTTGGATGTATTGTGGGCTTATAGGCTTCTCCAAGATCAAGTACAAGAGTTACTTCTTATGTTTTAGTATATGGGCATGATGCAGTGTTGCTTGTAGAGATTAATATTAGGTCTTTGAGGGTGAAATGCCAGGACCAGTTAGCTTCTGAGCAGTACCATCAGAGCATGTTCTTGGAATTAGAAAATGTGGATGAAGCTAGAATTTTAGCATTAAATAGTATTCTTTTCCAAAACAAGAAGGCAGCCAAAAGCTATAATAAGAAAATCTGGCACATTAGCTTTGATGAAGGTGATTTTGTATGGAAGACAATACTTCCAATAGGAATTAAAAGCCATGAGTTTGGCAAATGGTCACTTAACTGGGAAAGACCATATCAAATTCATAGAGTCTTGCCTCTGGGAGCATACCATTTGAGAAATTTGAATGGACATGTGCATCCTAAGAAAATTAACGGCAGATACTTGAAACCTTATTATCCAACTATGCAGGAAACACAAGGAGTGTAAGAAATGCTAAGTCAAAGTAAACAAAAGAAGCATCAAAACACTTAAACAATAAATAAGGATTTCATTTCATATAAAGTTGAGTACATGCAGCCATGAATTGGCCCAAAAATCAATACAATGTTTCAGTTGTTCCCTTACAATTGATTCTCTACTCCTAAGGGATGGGAACAACTAAATGGCTATAGCCATGTCCTACCTTCGATCAGCCAGCCCTTGATTGGTGATTTGCTGCTTTGTAGCAATTCGATCCAAAACTAGATTAACTACTGATAACTCTTCTTCTAATTGAGCCTTCTTCTCCAAGAGTTGGGTTTGAAATTGAGAAGCAGAGGAATGTTGTCCTTTCAATTTAGACACCTTAGCATGTATATGGAAAACACATTCCTTGTCTTTTAATAGCTTTTCCTCTACAGCTTTGGCAATATAGCAAATGTTGACATAAAAATCTATGGTAGCTGCTGCTTAGGAAATAGCCATGTTAGATTGCTTAATGACCTTACAGCATTGGAGGAAACCATTCTTGATGATAGGTCTTTGTAAGGCTTCGAATGGAATCCTTGAGAATAATGTCAGCAATTCCAAACAGGTGCCCAAGTCTAGTGGAGGTAAAGAAGCCCTACTAATGGTTGAAAGGCTCTTAAAAATTTCCAAGAAAGAGTCAGCCAGAACCAATGGCTCAGCTTTATTACTGGTTGCTGGAATGGTAGAAGGTATGTTAAAAAGGCTGGCCAGCCTAGCTTTAAAAATGTCTATCTCTTCCACTGGCATTGGAGGTGTAGAAAGGTCTCTAGTGGAAGGAAAAGATGGCTGCATAGGGATAAGAGAGGAGGATGAAGTGTCCCTAGCAGTGTTTATAGTCCTGGCCACCAGTAAGTCAAGAGAAGAAGGACTGGAGCTAGATAGTGATGGTAGACAAAGGATTAGTGAGCTACCAGTGTCTTCTCTAGGAGTATCAGCTATCACTGAAGGTGAAGTGATAACTAGGACCTCCTTAGGTAGGAAAAGAGCAACCAGGACTATAAGGAGAGCGAATTGGTTTGAGAAGAAGGTTAGATGAGTTAGATATGGAGTTAAGCCTGGGCATAAAGAAATAGGAATGTTTAGCCTCAAAAAAGATATGGAAAGTATGGAGCTAGGAAGAGGGAATACTGTTTGGATAAGCTCTACACTTATAGGCACTTTTGTGGGGCTCTTCTTTCTTCTTGGTCTTTCATCTGTCGAATGAGAGGGAGGTGGAATAACTTTTGCTGCAAATCAAAAAATAAGAAGCAATGGTAAGTTTTGTTGCTATAACTTTGAGAAAGGAAATCATTGAAGAAACTAAAAGGAATTACCAGTCTCAGAGGTAGTGGTGTCAATGATTGGAGAACTGCGAAGAGTATAGTGTTCAGCAGTTTGTTGCCTCCTTGCAGTTTCCCTTTGAAGGGCATCAGCAGTAGCTACCTCATTCCTTAATACCAACTGCTGTCTTCTTTTCTCAGACCTCTGAAAAATTACCAATTCTTTGGACTGCTCCTTCTTTACTGCCTTGGCACCTGCTTGATGAGCATGGTCACCAATGAAATCAGATGGAGTAACTGTTACTTTCTTCCTTCTCTTGAGTGGGGTTTCTTGTTCCTTTTCTATAGGGATATCAGGTGCTTCCTCTTCTTCAGGATCAAGCACAAGCTTTCTTTTCTTTTGTTACTTAATGCTTGAGCCCTCTAAGGAGAGTCTATTGGTGAAGTCCCTGCATCAAATAAAAACTATAAATAAAAGAGCTATGCATTATAAAAAGAAGGGAAAAAAAAGAAAAGGGGTGCATGCCTTTTTTCGAAGCAATCCTAGTAACTCTAGGAGGAGAAGGAGAAGTAGAAAGAGCATTCTCTGTGGTAGTAGGAGCAGGAGCAGTAGAAGAAGTGATGAGCCCAGTCTCTTTAGACTAAGCTTGAGAAGGCAAGCCTAGACCCACCAGTAGATCTTGAGGGGAAATGGCTAAGTGTACCTCCATATTTGCTAACCACTAGTTCTAGTACCTTTTTAGTCAGTGCTTTGTGGGATGAAAGAAATGAACTGAAATTCGATTAAGTCTTGAATTAATTTGGAAGTTGCCTTCTCTAACCTTGATCTTTGCACCTTCAGCTCTCTAGTGACAAGATTGGGGTTAGTTTGACTACAAAGAGGAATAGGGATCCCTTGGGTAAGCCTAAATTGCCTGGAAAATTGAGCAGGACAATAGGACTCTACTATGCATTTGTAGGCTCTATGGTTTAAAGTGCCAATGAAAAGCTGTCTTGGAGTTAAAATAGAAGCCCACATATCCCTATGTTGGGGCTGGGAACAGTTTCTATCAATCAAGAAAGTCCTCAACCAGGCTAGGCCAATATGGTTTCGAAGGGACAGAAGAAGGTGTGAGAAGGAGGGGAAGCTGGGAGTTTATGGAAAAAAGTAAAATAATGGGCAAAAGTAAAGGGATAAAGTGAAACTGTAACAACCCTGACCCTTAATTAACATTAATTCATGCTTAAGTGTGCCTAACAAGTGATTGAGAGGAAATCATGAGTTAATGTCATGTGTATTGCATTATTAATGTGTCTCTATATGTTTAGCGTAGAAAGATCTGTTTATGTTTTAGTTTCGATTTGCGAATTGAAAACCTTATCGGCATCCGATACAGACATTGACTTGATTTTTATGCTAATTAGGATTCATAGAATTTTATGGTAGGTTTAATTAAAATTCGTTATGGCATGATTAAATCGGGATAACTAATGTTAATTGGTTTAACTTAAGTTAATTACATATGTGCCACTAATGGGACCTTGCTAGACCATTTTCTATACCTTATACATGTTTTTGACATTATTGATTTCCATCTTTTTTATCAAAACGTGTGAGGGAGAGAGAGAGAGAGAGAGAGAGAGAGAGAGAGAGTAAGGAGAATTGGTCCAAGACTTGATAAATTGAATCAAAACAAAGGATTGCTAGGAATTATTGCTATTTGAAGAAAACTAGAAGGTTTCAACTTCAACCCTTGTCGACTCAAGCCTCTAGGTAAGGGACTAGACTCTTACTTGAGTAATTGAATTAGATCCTACAAGATTAATGGTGAATTAAGTGAATTCAAGTAGGAATTGCACTAGAGTTGGGAAGAATGGGCCATACCATGCATGCATGTACATTTTCTTACAAATTGAGCATGACTTCAAGGATTTCCTTCATGCATGTGTTCATCTCACTTACATTTTGGTCATTCATCATGTTTTCTATAAAATTACCAAGTTTGATCATGTTTTAGAGTGTTTGAATTCAAGGAAGTTCATGCATGTTGTATTAATGACATATTCATAAAGTTTGTGTTGGAATTTTGTACAATTGGCAAGCCTTTGAGCCATGATTTCTTGAATTGATCTTTAATTTATGTTGTTTTAAGGGTCTTCATGTATTTTCTCAAGTTTTGGCCCAGAAAAATCGAGTTTGAAGCTTCAAAGGTTGAGTTTTGTGTTTGGGGATCAATCTGGAAATTTTAGATTTTTTATCCACGCTCGAGCGGAGGACTTCATGCTCGAGCATACACTCTGAGTACATGCACTTCCGCTCGAGCGTCAAGAGTCACGCTCATATGCCCAGAAGTTCATGTGTTTTGCAGTCCGCTCGAGCGAGAGAATCCGCCCTCGAGCGAGGATCTGAGTCTCACAGTCGAGCGTGGGTCGAGCGTACATCGGGCGTGAAAAACATGCAACCAATACTTTTTCAAAAATTTGCAGTCCGCTCAAGCGAGGGAAGTCACGCTCGAGCATAGTTTCATTGTCTGCATGTCCGCTCGAGCGGAAAATGCCACGCTCTAGCGTAAACCCTATTTTCAGCAAGTTTTGAAAAATGTTTTCCAACACATTTTTGCATCCTCATTCTATCCTAAGCATTCCTAAGCCATGTTAAGACTCCACAATGAGGTTTAAAGACTAGAAACACACTAAGAACAAGCGAAATAAGTTATGTACAATTCGAGTGTGTGTTTCAAGTGCGTATTCGTATGTGTGTTCATGTAGGTCACGCGCCTCAAGACAAGTGAAGTGCCACCTTACCATCTAATTAGAGCTATCAATCATCTGTGAGTAATGACTTTGTAAAGTTATGTTCCATGTTAAGTATTTTCCGAATATTACAATAAGAAGTAATTAATTTTCTGAGATGAGATGCTGTGTTTGAAACGAATGAATGATTGTCCAAGATTCTGAAAGTTATCTGTGGCATCCTTAGCATTAAATGATATGCATCCCTTTATGGGTCATCAGGTCCCTTCATGGATCATCGAAAACGTCTCTATGCATATGAGTCATCAGTAAGCCTTCATGGCAGTCCCTTTGTGGGTTATCGGATTTGTTAATGCTAATGGATGTGTCACGTATTATGATATGATACATGTACAAGTTTTGACAACGAATGTAAGAATAACTATGAATCTGCTTTGTTATGGTAACTAAATATATACAAGGTTTTGTTTCCGTTGGACATCATTCAATAAAATCTTTACTCTGTTATTATTCACTGGGCTTTAGCTCACTATTTATATTATGTATATAGGTGAGCAAACACGTGATCAGGCCTAGAGTTGATGGCCTATGCACCAGTTTTGTCAGCCAACCCTTGTCCCTCCTGAGGAGGTTTCGATCAAAGTCTAGTTACATGGCTGTTTTTGTACTTATGCTAGTCTTTGTCTGTTTCGTAAAGTCGGGTCCTAGAGATTACACTTTTGTAAATATTGTGTAAATAAGATATCTGTTGATCGGCACTTTTATGTATATACAAGTTCTGGAATATTATGTCCCATGTATGTCGACACAGCTCAATGGATTATTTATTTTTGTGTATTTGCTTCCGCAGCCCCTTATATTATGCTAATTTGTCATGAGGCCTTTGGTAATCCAAGGATTACTGGCCGGTTACGATGCTAAACCTATAGGGGCGGGTTTGGGTCGTGACAAAAACTCTAGCATATTTTATTCTATAAGAAGCGGGGTTTGATTGTAAAAATCTCAAACACCTAGCATGCAAAGCAATGAAATAAACAAAAAGCTAGAGCTGTAATATCCAGAGTGGCCCCCCTTGATTGGCATCTAAAGGTTTTTCACAAAATTGGGAGCAAACTCTATACACATGGCCCAAAGTATATGGAGCTAAAGCTATTTTCTTCTCCAAAGCCAGAACTTTAGCAAGGGGAGCAAACTCAGGCATAATCCTTTGAGAAGAAGTACAAAACAAGAATTTACAAAGCCAATACAAAATAAAGGAGAAGAAGTCTCTATCTGACATAGTGCCTTCCCTTGGGTTTTCAAAGTGTGCAAAATCACTAAAGGAGGAGTTCAAAGGTGGAATGGAAAAAGACACCTTAAGATCGGGATAGTCAGGACCAAAAGGAGTGCTAATAGGGGATAACCCTAAGAGATGACATATATCCAAAATAGTAGGGGCCATCATACTGCATCAAAATTGGAAAAAATTAAAAGAAGAATTCCAAAAACATAATGCAACAGGTATGAGGAAAGGGTCTTCAGGAATAGAAAACCTAGCCAGTCGAAGGGCTGCAAGGATGAAGAGTTCCTGAAGGTCAAATGTCCTAGCTGGGACAACTCAATCATACCATTCTTCCCATTCAGGTCTCATTATGGGCCAGCAACGGTGGGGTCGGTTCAACCTCCAGCTTCCCCAGTTAAGGTCCCCCTCGTAGAGTAAGCAATGATCCTCCAAACAAGGGTATAGCTGAGTAGGGGCCTCTCTGAAAATAGGTCCAAGTACGTACTTTCCTTGAGCATGACGACGAGGAATAAGAATGCATCCATCAACAGCTCACTGTTCACTAGCTTTGTATTTTTCACATTCTTCATTGATAAGTCTCCTTAAAGCTATAGAGGGAGTTATACGCTCAGCGGCTTGCACTTTCACAGAAGCCATTACTGAAGAGGTGAAAAATGAAGGTGGATGAGAAGTGAAAAGTTGCAAACAAGATCACAAGGGAGAGAAAGGAAATTTTGGGCAAGTAAATAGGTGGAATACGAAAGAAAGGGGTTTTTAAACCTTTTTGTCTAAAAGTTACCTGAATAAGCTGAGTGGGTCAGGTGGATCCGAAATGATTATTTCATGGTTTGGGTCCATGTGAAATTAAAACCCTTATTTTAAAATATGGAGGGTCCCAAATTTAAAATGAAGAGAGTTTCTGGAGGGAAACATATGTTGAATATCCAGCTTGGCAACGTGTAGTTGGCTTCAAAGTCTTCATAGATCTCTAAAATAAGAGGTTGGCTTCAAAGCCTGATTGTCAAACGGTCAACTAAGACTTCAGGAGCAAGCACTTGACTTCGAAACAAGTATTACGTCCCAAATTCAATAGTAATTGGGATTAATTTGGTTCGAAAGACTTAAAAGCATGCTTTTAGGTTTTCAGTGAAGGATGAAGTTGTCACGACCCAAACCTGCCCCTATAGGTTTAGCATCGTAACCGGCCAGTAATCCTTGGATTACTAAAGGCCTCTTGGCATAATGATATATAACAGGGGCTGCGGAAGCAATTAATCAAGACATACATAATCCATAGAGCTGTGCTGACATACATAGAGCAGATAACTTAAAACTTTTTATAACAATAATACAAACTTTACACATCACTTCCAGATACACATTACTAGACACCTTGCCCAAACAAAACATAGTATAAACATAGCCTAACATAATTGCCAAAAATAGCCACAAAACTTGACTTCAATCGGAACCTCCTCGGGAGGCGTAATGGTTGGTTGACAAAACTGAAGTGTAAGCCATCAACTCTGGGCCTGATCTCGTGCTTGCTCACCTACATACATAATATAAATAGTGAGCTAAAGCCCAGTGAATAATAACAAAGTAAAGACTTTGATGAATGATGCCCATAACATGTCTCAAATTCGTAATAGAACAGAATCATAATTATGTCCATATTCAAATCATGTGCGGTACATCCCTTAGCACAAACATGTCTCTTGGGTCAAGCTTATCAAGTTCCATAAAGGAACCTCCGGTACCGGGTAACATATCTCATATATAGGCCACGATATTGTTTTCCCTAGGCGAGGGCCTGTGCCACGATATTCTTACCCCCAGGCAAGGGTCTGGGCCACGGTATTAGCCCCCGGGCTAGGGCCTCATGACCATAAGCCACAGTATTATGTCCCTTGGACGAGGGCCTCTGCTAAGGATGCCTGTAGACACCCCATTTTTGACCGTCCCCAAGACTTGGACGTCACCGCTTGAACACTCAGTGATTATCCATGTTCGTGTTTGTTTGGAGTTCCCGGAGTTCTCGGCTACGCGCCTTGCCTCAAGACCTCCGAACTTGACTGTTTTGTGTTTGGTTTTGTACCAAACACTTGTGCTTTGCCTTGGAGGGGCAGGGAATGCCTTTTGAGGCATCCCCACACACCACCGGCAGTGACTAGAGGCCACCGGCTGGTTGTTGTTGCCACCCGGCACTATATTGTGCCGGTCGGCACTATTTTGTGCCGGTCGGCACTACTTTTGGCAAAAAGACCATTTTGCCCTGCCAACCACTTTACAGCTGTTGTTGGAGATATTTTCAGACAGCTTTCTTGCATTTCTTTCCCCTCCATACACGTGTATGGAGGGATGAGCCCCTTTGGTGACTTAGCTTGTAAGCTTTGTTGCCTATAAGGAGAAGCTCTCTTCTCTTGGCTCAAGGGTTAGAAAATTGGAGAGTTAGACATTTTAGGAGAAGGAGAAGCTCTGATTTTAGGTTAGAAATCCTATATCTATTCTATCTCTCTTTTCCTTGCTTATTTTGTGCACTAGGTGTTTGTGCCTTACTATTGCACATCAACACCTAGTGTTTCTCCTTCCTCTTGGAACTGAGGTGCTAAGGGCTTGTTCTTAAAGTTCTTGACTGGTTTGGAGCTCAAGGAACCAACAACTCCAACCTTTGTGAAGAAGTCTACAAGGGTGAGCCAATTCACTTTATTTACCCCTTTTTTGCACTCCATTTTTGCCTAATTTAAAACAGTTTTTGTGCTTAGTCTATAACACATAAAAGTTCTATTTTTTAAGCCTCTTTATTGTTCATTAAGAGTGTTTTGTGGTTTGAGCAAGTTTGACCACCCTTAGGCCTTGAAAAGGCCCTTTTTTGTGCCATTTTGTGAGAGATCCGAGACTTTGGTGTTAGGATCTCTTCACCACTGAAATCTTGAGGGATTTCAGTGGTGAAGATGACGCCTTGAAGTCCCAAGAAGGAAAGGGCCACCCCCTCTCCTTAATGTCCTTGAAAAGGGCAAGTTTGGCCTCTTGAGAGAGCATAATGTTTGATTGTTTGTTGAGCATGTCTTGGCTGCATTTTACGTTTATTATGCCCTAATATGACATTGCTAAGTGTTGGTTTAGGTCCCTTATGCATGTTTAGCATAGTTGCCTTGTAATGCCTTTTGATCCTCTAACATGCCTAGGTTGTATGCCTTAGCTTCTAGCATGTTTTAGGCTTGCATTTGTGAATGTTTTGTGCTTATTTTGACATGTTTTAGCTCTGTCCATAGTCGCTTGGGTTGATCTTGGCATGCATTATATAGCCCCTTTGCATTTTAGGCTTGCTAGCCTTTGAGTATGCACGTGTAGCATGTGTTGCTTACCTCGTTTTGATGGTTTGAAACCATTTTGCATGCTATTTCAGTCCTTCATACATGTTTGTTTGATTGCTTAGCATGCCTCTTTAATGCTTTAAGAGTATGTGTTGAATGCTCCATGTTTTGGCTTTAATGCATGCCTTTGGATTCATGTCATCTAGATGTCATCTAGGTGGTCCATTAGGCTTAGTTTTATGTGTTAAAACTCTGTTTTTAAGTGTTTAAGTATTGCCATGTGTGGTCGTGCTAAGTGTGGTTTAAAGCCTCATTGATTTGCTTTGAACCTTAGACCATTCGCATGCTTTGTTTGGCTTGTTTTGTTGCATGATTTGGCATCATGTTTCGCATGATTTTCAGAGCTTTACAATGTGTGTTTATCGTCCTTGTTTGGTATCTCCAAGTGTGCTTGGGGGTTGCCATGTTTATGCCTTGGGTTTGGACCATAACACTTGCATGTGTGTGTGTGTTTAGTCTCCATTTCTAGGCACTTTGGCCACTGATTTTAGGACTATTTGAGTTGCCTAATTCATGTATAAGACCACCCTTCCATTGGTTTGCATGCTTACCTTGCATGCTTGCTTGAACCCTTTGCATGAACATATTGCATAGTCCATGTTGCATGCCTAGTTGACATGTTTAGGGTTGCATTTGTATTGTGCATGTTTGGCCTCTTGAAGTGAAGTATGATGGAGGTTGAGCACCCTTGTTTGCTTGTTTGCATTGCATGCATTTGAAATCAAAGTTGCATTCTTGGTTCTTAGGGCCATCATGCATGGAAATGCGCGATTGGTGGTCCGGGAACCGTGGCACATGCCCCTTTGAGTCAATAACATGATAAGGGGTATGTATAGTGCATAAATACCTTGAATCATATTGCCCTGCATGTTGTTGTCCTCTCTTCTTGTGGGTTGCGTGTTCTCTGAGTGTTAAGTGCCTAGGCACTATTTAGTACCGACCGGCAGTCAGTTGCCAGCCGATAACTTCATCTAGTGCCGGTGGCCTCCTTCTTTTGCCGATGGTGCTCTACCACAGCCGGTGGTGATCCCCAATGCCCTGAGAGGCACTCCTGGGACTTTGGTAATTTTCTGAGGAGGAGAGCAGAGGAAACAGAGGCAAATCATGCATAGCAGTGCGATTCCGAGCCAGTCCCGAGCGCGTACTGCATTAGGCCCTCATCCCGAGGCGATTTACTGTTTAATTAGATTAATTATTTTATTTAATTAATTTAGTTGATTTGTAATATTTTAATTAGCTTGCGTAGTTAATTAATTTGTATATTCTTTCGATCCCTCCGAGCGAGGGCAAAGTTGTAATAAGTGTGTGTGAGTGGGTGTATGTCTTCCAACTCCCATTTCTTTCTCCCTTTTATTTACCCGCTTTCGACGGTAGATTAGGGCATACTTATTTTAGCATACCTTATGCTATGCATGCGTGCATCCAAGCATTTGTTGACATGCATCGGGCTCGGCACATCATGCAAACTGCATCGTACTTTCAATTCCAAATTGAATACGTGATAGTTGTTGCATCTCATGTGCCATGTTTAGGGTTAGCCGAGCCTGTTTAGATTATACCCCTGTATGCGATGCATTAGCCATTTAACATGAACTAGGTCATGCATGTTTGCTAACCGGGTTATTGTTTTGGCACGGAGTACGATGTAAGTATTTTACGTTTTAGCATACCACATGCGTGTGAATGTTGCCATGACAGTATGCTTACCATGCGGCTAAGTGCTTATGTGTTATAAACTATCTGAATGCTTGTGGGTGGAGGTTGGACTGCCTAAGTTGGAAAAACTCGTTGAAATCCGTATTTTAGCCTACTTGCGAGTAGCAAATTCCGATGCGTTTTCAAAACCAACGGATATGCAATGTTTATTTCCAAATTAGGCAATCTAGTCTATACTTGTTTGCTGTGCGCATAACATAGTAATTCTAGGCTAATAATTGGAATAAGAACGCATAAAGTTTTCAAAACGGATATCACGGTTAGTAGAGGCCGGTCTTCGGACCGGGCGAAAGGGGGTGCTCATAGCTGACCTTCCCCGATCGTACCCAAGCTCCCGAGCCAAGACCACTTTGGTGATGACGGACATGCGGCCTTCGGCACCGAGTCAGGGTTTCCTAAATTTTCCATTTTTAAAATATTTAGGTGGCGACTCTGTAATCTGGCAAAACAGTCCATGTTTGGCACTACTTTTCAAAAATCTGTTTTCTCAAACGATTTGCCAGAGGTGGACTCTTTGGTTCAGATTAAGAACTGCACCATCCAAACAAAACGGAAGAGTCCGAGTCAGAAGCTGGTCCTCACGGGCGTGGCTACGATTTCGCGACTCTGGGGACTTTAGAGAGCTTGACTCGAACTCGTGATATCCTGTTTTGATTTCATTTATGTGTTTCTTTGCATTGCATATGCATTGGTGCGCCTAGGACACCGTGTTGGCCATCTGCTATTCCTGAGCGGTTTGCTGGAGGCTTGTCTTGTCAAGGCATGACCATAAGGCTGACCGGTTGCGGGCTCTGCCAGTATGGGAACACAAACCCTGGTTTTACCGGGGCACCCTTTTTGACCATTCGACCTAGTGCATATCGAAATCCATAGTGACCATTCCATACTAGGACAGGTTGCTTACCCGATTATAGGTTGTTTTGAAACCGCTGCGTGCGTAGTGAAACCCTAGCTCCTGACAAAATAGGACAGGGAAACCCTACCCCAACATAGGGGTGTTTTGGCTCTCTTTACTTGCTATGTGCTTTTAGAGTGTGTCTCCACAGGAATGCATATATCAGTTTGCGCGTTTGGGCATCAGGCCTGTGGGCATCAGTGTTTGGGGGGATCAGTTTTACCTGAGGGTATCAGTTTTGGGAAGTGATTTCAGGGAACAGTGATGAGTAATAGAATACAGTCGTTCAGCTTTGCTCGTATCCGTTTCAGTGAAGTTGAGTTGAGATGCTGTCTGTTTTCTCTTTTGCTAGGGGGAAGTCCTGGAATCATAGCTTCAGAAGGCTCCAATATCCCCCGAGGTTCATCAGATTTGTGCTGATAGACTCTGTCGGGTCAGAGACTCAGTTCAAAGGTAATCAGGGCCAGAGAAGGCTAGTCAGGCACAGACCACCAGTACAACAGCTACCAGATCAGTGATCTTTGAGCAGTCGGGTTGAGATTACCGAGCCTACTGCAGACACAGATATACCGATTACTCAGTTAGATCAGGACAATATGTCGAGTTTGGAAGAGATGGTGCGCCAACTCCAGGATAGTATGAGAGCCATGCAGCAATACGCTGTCCATCAAGCGGAATTCGCCAAGCAACAGGCTGTGGTCATAGCCCAACAGGCAGAGACAATTGCCAAGTTAGAGCAGCAAACTGGAGTATCTACTTCACATCAAGCTCCTCCCCTACCAGGAGCTCCAACACCCAGAGAAACACCAAATGTCTAGGCAGATACGGACATTCCAGTCAGGCCAGCTCCGCCCCCGATTCTACCACAACTATCCAAGGCGCCCACGCCTATCAATGCACCAGACTCTCCCTTTGAGTTCGAAGTGGACCCCACAGCACTGAAGCTGAGTAAGTTAGAGAAAATGTTTAAGAAATCCCAAGGAGTCAGGTCTATTCCCGACATCGAGGATGGATATACGGACGTAGCCGTGACGCTACCAGATCGGTTCAAGATGCCTCAAATTGACCGATTTGATGGGTCCGGGGACCCCATGGTGCACCTGAGATTGTTTTCAAATATCTTAAGGCCGATGGGCCTCACCAGACTACAAAAGTTGTCTCTGTTCGGCCGGACCCTGTCGGGTGTGGCGGCCATCTGGTATGCCAAGTTGGAAGACGATGTTAAGAGGAATTGGGATGAGATGGCCGAGGCCTTCGTTTTACAATACTCGTATAACACACAAATCGAGATTACAACCCGTGATCTTGAGACGACGAGACAAGAGGTTAAGGAAAGCTTCTCTGAATTTGTGACCCGATGGAGAGCAAAGGTCTCAATGATGACCATTAGGCCAACGGATAAGGATCAAATACAGATGGTTGTGCGCAACCTCCAACCCAAGCTTATGCAAAAGATGATTGTGCTCCCCTTTCCCACCTTTTTAGATCTACATGAGATGGGAGTACAGATCGAGGATGCGATGAAGCAGGGTCTGATTGACCAAGACCGAGAGCAGCCCAAGAGGGCATTCAACCGTAGTTCGAATGCAACCACCGGGGGTGATGCAGCTGCTAGGACTTCAGACGTGGGCATGGTCACCACCACCGCACCAAGAGCAGCCACCCCCTTTGTTGGTGCGCCCACTTCAAACCCCCGAACTTCAAACTATCTACCCCGAGGCAAGAGGGTCTTCACCCCACTCTTTATGCCTTTGTCTAAGGCTTTAGGGGTCCTACTCAGGAAAGGACATTTGAAACCATTAGAACAACGGCCCCTACCCGATCCTCTCCCTGCAAAGCATGACCCGGCTAAGTACTATGCTTTCCATCAACAAACCGGTCATGACACTGACAGTTGCGTTCGTCTCCGCCATGAGATACAAAATTTGATTGACAATGGGGTCATCCCCGCACCAAGCTCTGCAAAGTCTATCGGCACTTGATCAGTGAACCTGTGGGGGGATAATGTGATGTGATCAGGGGATGGACCACTGCGAAGGCGCTTCGATTTACTCAGATGTGGCGTATGGCACGCACCGTTTTGAGCATTTGTGAATGCTGGTTTTTGTACATTCTGACTTGGGTATTGGGTCAGTTTTTGTTGTGTTGCTTTAAGTCTGTCTCCTTATTTTTCGTCAGTCTTTTTATTTCAGGTCTGTCTTGTTGTATCGAGTCAGTCCTGTTTTGTCAGAGTAGGGTGATTTCGGGGGAGTTACCTCGGACATCACTTGCTTGTTTTGCGTCTGTCTTTTCATTTTGTTTTGAGTCTGTTTCTGCCAGGGAGTCAGTTATGCCGACAGATTTTGAATGGAACAGCAGTGATTTTCACACTCTTGTGTTTGCTTCTGTCGTGTGCTAGTTGTGCCAGAAATTCTAAATGAGATAGAAGTATTTGACTAAGAACTCTGTCTTTTCTGTGCCTTGAAGTCATTGCATTGGCCTAAGTTTTTCAAAACTTTTTCAAACATTGTGGTGAAAACGAAGAGGAAGGAATTCCTTGGGATTTGCAAAAATTTGATCAATTGAGAGAAAGAGAGGCGTGCTAAGCCCTTAATGAATGAAATCATGCTTGTTAGTGTGAAATCGAGAAGGACCCTAGCTTTGATCCAGATTGGTCCTACATGTTTTCGGCGTGAAGCGATTAGTCGCTTTCTTAAAACTTTCAAAAATGTTTTCTTGCGGTCCTGCGAAGACATGTGTGGAATCGCTCTTGAGATTGTGCAGCCTAGGATCGCTCTCAGCCTCGAGACTCGACCCCTCATTTTCGAACCTTGGACTCAAACTCAGAATGTTCAACGGTTAACTACAACGTGAGGCCTGTGTGGCTAGATTTGAAACAGCCCTCAAACAAGAGGCACCAAAGTCAGATCAAGAAGAACAGATCTCATCAGAAGGAGCTTGCAAAGCTAGATCAGAAGCCCCCCCTCAAACTAGGGGCAAAGATGTCAGATGTGCCCGAAGAGCCGAAGATGAGTTCTCTTGCGAATCAACAGCCACTCTCCTGGATACGGATGGCATCAAAACCCTAAAACCATTTGGCATGGACTTGCTACACTTTTACCTTTTGAGAGGCTCGCTGGGCCGAAAACCTGGAAGGGCGACCCAGGCAAAAGTTAGGGCAAGCAAAAAATACATACAAAAGGAAAGAAAAAAAATATACAGAAAAAAAAAGGAAGAACAAAGGAAGAAGAAAAAGAAAAGAAAAGAAGAAGAAGCCCGCATCGGGCGCCTTGGCAAAAGTTAGAGCCTAAAAAAAAAAAAAAAAAGAGAAAAAAATGAAAAAGAAAGAAAAGAAAGAAGAACAAAGCTCCCAAGGTCGAAAACCTGCAACGGGCGCCTTGGCAAAAGTTAGAGCATAAAAAGGAGAGGTTAAATACCCGAGTGTACCTTAACCCTGAACTACGTAAGGCTTGATTCCCATGTTTGGGATACGTAGGCAACTTCATTCTGAAGTCCAGCCCTAAAACACTTCAAATTCAGTTGTGTCCATGAAATGGTTTTGATCATCTTTGCCTTCTCTGTATCCGAGAGTTCGGTCGTAATCGTCGCTCTGAAGGATTGATTTCAATACGCTGCGGTGCCATTTAGACAAGGGGCAACTTTCCGTTGCCATTCAATGCACTGTGGTGCCATTCAAACAAGGGGCAACTTTCCGTTGCCATGCAGTGTCCTTCAGACAAGGGGCAATTTTCCATTGCTATGGATCTGAGGTTGTGCATCTCAAGAGTAGGTTCCGTGCTCGTTGAGCAGTGACCATTTGCAAAAACAGTTTTTGGGAATTTTTACTGAGGTTGACTGATTTTCTCTAGAAAATTATTCCATTTTTCCAAAACTGGACCGTTTTCTTGGACCCAAAAAAGGAAAATTTTCAGTGCTCATAGCCTGACTTGCATGATTTCAAATCAAAAATTGAACAAGTGTGTTAATCTAACTCTCACATTGGTCAAAACTATTTTAGTAGAAAACCAAAACAAAAAATGGTCGAAATGATAAACTAGGGGCACAGTTGAGTCAGGCTTCCTGTCTTTCCCCATTGTCAACACACTCGCCAAGAAGGGCACTCTACCTGCCAGAAAAGGCACAACTGAGGTTAACAACAAAAGGGTTGAAAGCTCTCGACATCCTCCAAGCAGCGAGGTATCAAGTCAAGTGCGAAGCACGAACTGGAATGGATTAAGATATTCCACTCCATCATCTGGATATATCAGATCATGTCCAAACTCCCCAGCAGAGCATCATTAACCGATGTCAATTGCAGATTTGCTGCACACCCAGTTATAGCATAACCCCTCTGTGGGGGAAGTTCACTGTTGTGAGCAAAAGAAAGAGAATCTAGCAGAATGCTAGGGGCAAAAGCCCGCAACTTCTTGTCTACCCATCAACCACCCAGGGGAGGGATAAAAAAATGAGAGATTGAAGAATAGAGAGATGTGCGTTGAGAGAAAAAGTGAGAAAATGGCTTTTTCAGAAAACTAGAGATTGAGTGCCAAGTGATGTGAGAATCACAAATAAGAAAGGGTGGGAATAATACCCGGTGAAACAGGCTCCCTGTGCGCATTTGAGTCTTTCGTTGTGTTTTGTTTGTCTCGAGTCTTGTTTTGAGTCGTTTCAAGTGTCAATAGATGTGTTTAGGTTGTTTACCTTTATTTTCCGTTGTTGGGTCGTCTTTGCTGTGTTCAGTTGTAGGCTCAATATCCGGTCGAGAACTCATTTTCTCAATTTCAAAAATGATTTGTTGTGTGCTCAGAGTGCTGTGTCATTCTCCACATTTGTGCAAAAGGGAATTTGTTCTTTCGAAAACTGTAGGGTCCACCCCCGATAAGTGTGAACAACAAAAGCAGGATCTATCTGAAGCTATATAGGTTCCAGACTGCAAAGCAAAAGAAAAGAGGGAAAATCGAAGCATCTGAGTGTGTTTCACCTTCAGCCAACTCTGAGATTGTAGTCCGGATGTACCTCTTTAGACCTTGTTAGTGTTCCGAAAAATAAGCGTGTCTCCATTCCAAGTGTAAGCCTGCTTCAAGTCAGAATGGCAATTAAAACAGCAGCAAATGTTATCTCTTGCCAACATAAACAGGGTGTCCCTTTTTCAGGCAGAGTGTGTTACAAACCCCTCCGAGAGATAAATCGAAGGTTGTGTTTGAATTGGTCTCGTTAAGGCTTGTATTCCCTTATTCAGCATTTTGTTTCAAATATGCGTTGTCACGCACGTTCCACTTGCATTGTTATGCACTGTTACACCTGCATCGTTATGCACATTTAAGTTCCTTTTTATACACATTGCGTGCATACGTGCATCGTTTTACTTACATGTGTTCAAGTTCCTTTTTATACACATTGCGTGCATACGTGCATCGCTTTACTTACATGTGTTCAAGTTCCTTTTTATACACATTGCGTGCATACGTGCATCGCTTTACTTACATGTGTTCAAGTTCCTTTTTATACACATTGAGTGCATACGTGCATCGCTTTACTTACATGTGTTCAAGTTCCTTTTTATACACATTGCGTGCATACGTGCATCGCTTTACTTACATGTGTTCAAATTCCTTTTCATACACATTGCGTGCATACGTGCATCGCTTTACTTACATGTGTTCAAGTTCCTTTTCATACACAATGCGTGCATACGTGCATCGCTTTACTTACATGTGTTCAAGTTCCTTTTTATACACATTGCGTGCATATGTGCATCGCTTTACTTACATGTGTTCAAGTTCCTTTTTATACACATTGCGTGCATACGTGCATCACTTTACTTACATGTGTTCAAATTCATTTTTATACACATTGCGTGCATACGTGCATCGCTTTACTTACATGTGTTCAAGTTCCTTTTTATACACATTGCGTGCGTACGTGCATCGCTTTACTTACATGTGTTCAAGTTCCTTTTCATACACATTGCTCGCGTTGACCGCTTGCTTTACTTACATGTGTTCAATTTCCAGTCTCACTACACATTGCCTGCGCGACTGCATGCTTTACTTACATATGTATTTTTAGATTTCATTACACATCGCTTGCATGCGTGCATCGTTTTACTCACATGTTCAATTTTCCTATCACACACATTGTACACGTTGTTGCGTGTTCTTTACTTACATGTGTTTGTACTTTCATAGCATTGTTATGATTACTCTAAATTGCATTGTTATGCACCCCCTTCACTTGCATTGTGATGCACGTTTCAATCGCATTGTTATGCACACTCTGTTTTCGAAACACCGGGATGCGTCCCTACTTTTTTCCTTCATTTTCAAAACACCGGGATACGTTCCTACGTTTCTCTCCCTTTTCCGAGACACCGGGATACGTCCTTATGTTTCTCTTGGGATACGTCCGTAAACCCTGGGATACGTCCCTAGACACCGGGATACGTCCCTATGTCTCTCCTTCTTTTCGAAACACCGGGATGCGTCCCTACTTTTTTCCTTCATTTTCAAAACACCGGGATACGTCCCTACGTTTCTCTCCGTAATCCTTGGGATATGTCCCTAATCCTTCGGATACGTCCCTAAACCCTGGGATACGTCCCTAACCATTGGGATACGTCCCTAGACACCGGGATACGTCCCTATGTCTTTCCTTCCTTTCTAAACACCGGGATGCATCCCTACTTTTTTCCTTCATTTTCAAAACACCGGGATACGTCCCTACGTTTCTCTCTCTTTTCCGAGACACCGGGATACGTCCTTATGTTTCTCTCTTCTTACCGGGATACGTCCCTATGCTTTTTCTCCTTATTCCGAAACACTGGGATGCGTCCCTATGCTTCTCCCTCTTTGGTTACAAGCGTTCAGAATACGTTCCAATGCTCACCTCATTGTTTTTCACCCGGGTCTGGCGAGACCTTAAACACGCGCGGTCTAGGAGACCTTAAATCCTCGGGAGGTGCAAAACCTTCGGTGCATTAAGATATGCACTTCATCGCATTTGGCATGCATTCGTATCGCACTATTTTGTGCACTCGCGTTGTCTAAACGCATCGCGCTATTTTGCGCAGCGCACTATCTCGTGCATTACATTTCATTCGCGCTATTTTGCGCATTGCGCCGTTTGGCGCACCCCCATCGCATTTCATTTTGCATTTCCTTGCATTTCCAGGTATGCGTGCCTCATGAGCATTTCATCTTGCAACCCAGGTCTGGCGAGACCTTAAACACACGCGGTCTAGGAGACCTTAAATCCTCGGGAGGTGCAAAACCTTCGGTGCATTAAGATATGCACTTCATCGCATTTGGCATGCATTCGTATCGCACTATTTTGTGCACTCGCGTTGTCTAAACGCATCGCGCTATTTTGCGCAGCGCACTATCTCGTGCATTACATTTCATTCGCGCTATTTTGCGCATTGCGCCATTTGGCGCACCCCCATCGCATTTCATTTTGCATTTCATTGCATTTCCAGGTATGCGTGCCTCATGAGCATTTCATCTTGCAACCCAGGTCTGGCGAGACCTTAAACACGCGCGGTCTAGGAGACCTTAAATCCTCGGGAGGTGCAAAACCTTCGGTGCATTAAGATATGCACTTCATCGCATTTGGCATGCATTCGTATCGCACTGTCTTGTGCACTCGCGTTGTCCAAACGCATCGCGCCGTTAGGCGCACCCTCATTGCACTTCATTTTCCATCCTTTGAGGCACGCGTACCTCATTGCACTCCATTTTCCATCCTTTGAGACACGCGTACCTCATTGCACGCACGTCTCGTTTACCCCATTTGCATCCGCATGCGTGTCTCGTTTGCATCGCATTCGCTTAAAGTGTTGTGTAATTGATGCCCCACCCGGGTCTGGCGAGACCTTAAACACGCGCGGTCTAGGAGACCTTAAATCCTTGGGAGGTGCAAAACCTTCGGTGCATTAAGGTGTGCACCTCATTGCATTTGGCATGCATTCCATCGCGTTGTTTTTGCGCACCTCATTGCATTTGGCATGCATTCCATCGCGTTGTTTCGCGCGCCTCATCAGTTGCCCCCCGGGTCTGGCGAGACCTTAAACACATACGGTCCAGGAGACCTTAAATCCTTGGAGGGTGCGAAACCTTCACCATATTTGCATCCCGGTCTAGGAGACCTTAAATCCTCTGAAGGTGCAACTCTTTCAGTGTTTGTCGTGCCCGAACGACTTTCGGTGGTCTGGTAAAGCCACCTGCCTGTTTTTGCGGTGAGTTCCTAGGGGACCAATGGGGATGGTGAAAACTAGAGTTCGAACGGCTTATGCCTAGAACGCAAAGGTTCAAGATTTCCGAGACTAAAGTCTGGTTTAAATACCCAGGGGGTGTACCCTCGGCTTGAAATCTGTATGGAAGCCCCATAGGTTGAGGCGGCATGTTTACGCCTCAAATCTGGATACCGAACCAACCTAGTATATCGCCTTGTTGGGAGAATAGGGAAAGCTGCAATCATAGCCATTGCATTATACTGCATTAACATGCATCATTCATTATTATTGCATGCATCATGCATTTCAAAAAAATTCAAACAAAAAAGCGCATCCGCGTGTCATGAATTTCAAAATCCAAAAAAAACCATGCATATGTCATGCATCATTATTGTAGTATAGTGCATGTGTCATGCATTTTCTATAAATATCCATTCCATTGCATTTTAGTTGCATGCATCCACTGCATCATCTTCCATCTATGGCTTGCGCCTTTCCTTGTTGAGCTTGGTCTGGTATGTGCCCTTACTTTTCACGTTGAAGCATGGATCATGTGCATCGCACCTATTCCTTGATGAACTTGGTTTGAGGTTGCGGCACCTTTCCCGTGTTAGACATGGCTTGTATGTGTGCATGCCTTTCCTAAGCGAGATATGGTTTGGCCCGCGCGCCATAATCGCATATTACATTGTAGTATAATTATTGCATCTGGCTTAAGGATCATTGTTCTTTCCTCAGTGGGTCGTCACCCCACTTATGTCATTCCACCCAATACTTGTTCTTGTGTCCATCTACATCACTCATAGTTCAGACATCGTTCTATGGTAGACGGACTTGCTACTTCCATCAATCTACTTGACATTTGTGTGGTTTCGAACCGCTCATGATTGAATCATGACTCAATTGCTTTGCATGTAGTTTGCATAGTTTCAATTGCATTGCATTATCATTTGCATTATTCATACATCACTTTGTATATATTGCATGTCATTTTGTATTTCGCATTGCCATGCATATGGCTAACAATATTGTACCTGTTAAGTTTGCTTTCTTTGCAGGCACGATATTGTATGTACGGCTCATTTGAGGCCGGCGCAACTAGACGAGCTGCACAGGTATTGTATCCTCCGCGTGAGACGTCTTGCGAATTGCATAATTTTCTTACATCCTTTCTGCATCGTAGTGTAGATTGGCATATGCTACCTTATAACTGTTGCATGCGTGCTTCATTATAGCTTTCTTTGCATGATCATAAGTTATGCTCGGCTTCTTGCATCGTCTTGCATTTTGCCCCTGCCTTTGGGCGCATACCTTGTTTTATCTTGCATGTTTGTTCAAGTCTTCGGCCCTGTCAAAAATGGGTCGTCTCTAGGCTTTGACATTCACTCTCGTCATTGTTATGACTTTCGAGTTCTGTCAAAGAGGGGCAACTGTAGACACCCCATTTTTGACCGTCCTCAAGACTTGGACGTCACCGCTTGAACACTCGGTGATTATCCATGTTCGTGTTTGTTTGGAGTTCCCGGAGTTCTCGGCTACGCGCCTTGCCTCAGGACCTCCGAACTTGACTGTTTTGTGTTTGGTTTTGCACCAAACACTTGTGCTTTGCCTTGGAGGGGCAGGGAATGCCTTTTGAGGCATCCCCACACACCACCGGCAGTGGCTAGAGGCCACCGGCTGGTTGTCATTGCCACCGGCACTATATTGTGCCGGTCGGCACTATTTTGTGCCGGTTGGCACTACTTTTGGCAAAAAGACCATTTTGCCCTGCCGACCACTTTACAGCTGTTGTTGGAGATATTTTCAGACAGCTTTCTTGCATTTCTTTCCCCTCCATACACGTGTATGGAGGGATGAGCCCCTTTGGTGACTTAGCTTGTAAGCTTTGTTGCCTATAAGGAGAAGCTCTCTTCTCTTGGCTCAAGGGTTAGAAAATTGGAGAGTTACACATTTTAGGAGAAGGAGAAGCTCTGATTTTAGGTTAGAAATCCTATATCTATTCTATCTCTCTTTTCCTTGCTTATTTTGTGCACTAGGTGTTTGTGCCTTACTATTGCACATCAACACCTAGTGTTTCTCTTTCCTCTTGGAACTGAGGTGCTAAGGGCTTGTTCTTGAAGTTCTTGACTGGTTTGGAGCTCAAGGAACCAACAACTCCAACCTTTGTGAAGAAGTCTACAAGGGTGAGCCAACTTACTTTATTTACCCCTTTTTTGCACTCCATTTTTGCCTAGTTTAAAAAAGTTTTTGTGCTTAGTCTTTAACACATAAAAGTTCTGTTTTTTAAGCCTCTTTATTGTTCATTAAGAGTGTTTTGTGGTTTGAGCAAGTTTGACCACCCTTAGGCCTTGAAAAGGCCCTTTTTTGTGCCATTTTGTGAGAGATCCGAGACTTTGGTGTTAGGATCTCTTCACCACTGAAATCTTGAGGGATTTCAGTGGTGAAGATGACGCCTTGAAGTCCCAAGAAGGAAAGGGCCACCCCCTCTCCTTAATGTCCTTGAAAAGGGCAAGTTTGGCCTCTTGAGAGAGCATAATGTTTGATTGTTTGTTGAGCATGTCTTAGCTGCATTTTAAGTTTATTATGCCCTAATATGACATTGCTAAGTGTTGGTTTAGGTCCCTTATGCATGTTTAGCATAGTTGCCTTGTAATGCCTTTTGATCCTCTAACATGCCTAGGTTGTATGCCTTAGCTTCTAGCATGTTTTAGGCTTGCATTTGTGAATGTTTTGTGCTTATTTTGACATGTTTTAGCTTTGTCCATAGTCGCTTGGGTTGATCTTGGCATGCATTATATAGCCCCTTTGCATTTTAGGCTTGCTAGCCTTTGAGTATGCACGTGTAGCATGTGTTGCTTACCTCGTTTTGATGGTTTGAAACCATTTTGCATGCTATTTCAGTCCTTCATACATGTTTGTTTGATTGCTTAGCATGCCTCTTTAATGCTTTAAGAGTATGTGTTAAATGCTCCATGTTTTGGCTTTAATGCATGCCTTTGGATTCATGTCATCTAAATGTCATCTAGGTGGTCCATTAGGCTTAGTTTTATGTGTTGAAACTCTTTTTTTAAGTGTTTAAGTATTTCCATGTGTGGTTGTGCTAAGTGTGGTTTAAAGCCTCATTGATTTGCTTTGAACCTTAGACCATTCGCATGCTTTGTTTGGCTTGTTTTGTTGCATGATTTGGCATCATGTTTCGCATGATTTTCAGAGCTTTACAATGTGTGTTTATCGTCCTTGTTTGGTATCTCCAAGTGTGCTTGGGGGTTGCCATGTTTATGCCTTGGGTTTGGACCATAACACTTGCATGTGTGTGTGTGTTTAGTCTCCATTTCTAGGCACTTTGGCCACTGATTTTAGGACTATTTGAGTTGCCTAATTCATGTATAAGACCACCCTTCCATTGGTTTGCATGCTTACCTTGCATGCTTGCTTGAACCCTTTGCATGAACATATTGCATAGTCCATGTTGCATGCCTAGTTGACATGTTTAGGGTTGCATTTGTATTGTGCATGTTTGGCCTCTTGAAGTGAAGTATGATGGAGGTTGAGCACCCTTGTTTGCTTGTTTGCATTGCATGCATTTGAAATCAAAGTTGCATTCTTGGTTCTTAGGGCCATTATGCATGGAAATGCGCGATTGGTGGTCCGGGAACCGAGGCACATGCCCCTTTGAGTCAATAACATGATAAGGGGTGTGTATAGTGCATAAATACCTTGAATCATATTGCCCTGCATGTTGTTGTCCTCTCGTAAGTGCCGGCCGGCACTATTTAGTGCCGACCGGCAGTCAGTTGCCAGCCGATAACTTCATCTAGTGCCGGTGGCCTCCTTCTTTCGCCGGTGGTGATCCCCAGTGCCCTGAGAGGCACTCCTGGGACTTTGGTAATTTTCTGAGGAGGAGAGCAGAGGAAACAGAGGCAAATCATGCATGGCAGTGCGATTTCGAGCCAGTCCCGAGCGCGTACTGCATTAGGCCCTCATCCCGAGGCGATTTACTGTTTAATTAGATTATTATTTTATTTAATTAATTTAGTTGATTTGTAATATTTTAATTAGCTTGCATAGTTAATTAATTTGTATATTCTTTCGGTCCCTCCGAGCGAGGGCAAAGTTGTAATAAGTGTGTGTGAGTGGGTGTATGTCTTCCAACTCCCATTTCTTTCTCCCTTTTATTTACCCGCTTTCGACGGTAGATTAGGGCATACTTATTTTAGCATACCTTATGCTATGCATGCGTGCATCCAAGCATTTGTTGACATGCATCGGGCTCGGCACATCATGCAAACTGCATCGTACTTTCAATTCCAAATTGAATACGTGATAGTTGTTGCATCTCATGTGCCATGTTTAGGGTTAGCCAAGCCTGTTTAGATTATACCCCTGTACGCGATGCATTAGCCATTTAACATGAACTAGGTCATGCATGTTTGCTAACCGGGTTATTGTTTTGGCACGGAGTACGATGTAAGTATTTTACGCTTTAGCATACCACATGCGTGTGAATGTTGCCATGACAGTATGCTTACCATGCGGCTAAATGCTTATGCGTTATAAACTGTCTGAATGCCTGTGGGTGGAGGTTGGACTGCCTAACTTGGAAAAACTCGTTGAAATCTGTATTTTAGCCTACTTGCGAGTAGCAAATTCCGATGCGTTTTCAAAACCAACGGATATGCAATGTTTATTTCCAAATTAGGCAATCTAGTCTATACTTGTTTGCTGTGCGCATAACATAGTAATTCTAGGCTAATAATTGGAATAAGAACGCATAAAGTTTTCAAAATCGGATATCACGGTTAGTAGAGGCCGGTCTTCGGACCGGGCGAAAGGGGGTGCTCATAGCTGACCTTCCCCGATCGTACCCAAGCTCCCGAGCCAAGACCACTTTGGTGATGACGGACATGCGGCCTTCGGCACCGAGTCAGGGTTTCCTAAATTTTCCATTTTTAAAATATTTAGGTGGCGACTCTGTAATCTGGCAAAGCAGTCCATGTTTGGCACTACTTTTCAAAAATTTGTTTTCTCAAACGATTTGCCAGAGGTGGACTCTTTGGTTCAGATTGAGAACTACACCATCCAAACAAAACGGAAGAGTCCGAGCTGTAGCGCGGTCCCTCGCGGGGCGTGGCTACAATGTCACAATTACATTTCAAAGAAAATTGGACAATCATTCATTCATATAAAACATAGCATTTCAAAAACTCATCATCTCATATCATCAGAAAATAATTAAAGTTAAACATAACTTTACAAAGTTATTACTCACAAACAATTGGTCGCTCCAACTAGATGGCAAAATGGCACTTCACTTATCCTGAGGCGCGTGACCTACACGAACACACATACAATTACCCACTTGAAACACATGCTCATGTTATACATAACTTACTTCGCTTGTTCTTAGTGTGTGTTTAGCCACTAACCTCGTTATGGAGTCTTAATCATGGCCTACAAATGCCTAGGATGGAATGAGGATGCAAAAATGCACTTAAAAAACATTTTCCAAAACTTACTGAAAATAGGGTCCACGCTCGAGCGTGTCTTTCCCCGCTCGAGTGGACATGCAGGATGTGAAGGCTCGCTCGAGCATGTATCCTCTCGCTCAAGCGGACTGTAAATTTTAACAAAAGTACTGGATGCATGAATTTCACGCTCGACGGACGCTCGACCTTTGCTCGAGCATAAGACTCAGACCTTCGCTCGAGTGTGAAATCCCTTGCTCAAGCGGACTGCAAAACATATGAACTTCTGGGTATATGCATTTCACACTCGAGCATGACTCTAGTTGTTCGAGCGGAAGTGCACGCACTTAGAGTGCTCGATCGAGCTTGAAATCCCCCGCTCGAGCATGGATCAAATTTCTGGAATTTCTAGATTTGATCTTCAAGTTTAAACTCAAGCATTAAAGCATCAAACTTCACTTTTCTAGGCCAAAACTTAAGAAAACACTTAGATACTCATAAAACAACATGTTTAAAGGATCATTTCAAGAAATCATGGCCCAATGACATGCCAATTGAACAAAAATTTAACATGAACTCAAGGATGTTTTATGATTATGACATGCATGGATTTCGTTGGAGCCAAACACTTTAAAACATGATCAAACATGATGAATTGATGGAAAACATGGTAAACTCTCAAAATGTAAATGAGATGAACACATGTATAGAAGTTTTCTTGACAATTAAACTCAAAACATGGAAATTTATGCATGCATGCATGGGACAATTTGACTTCCTCCAATCCTAGCCAAACCTTACATGAATTCATCTAATTTGTTTGAAATCTTGTAAAATCTAGTTCAATTACACAAGCAAGAGCTTGATGTCTTACCTAGTGACGTGAATTCTCAAGAGGTGAAGTTAAAGTTCTTTAATTCTTCATAATTCACCAATAATTCTAGCAATTCCAAGGTTGAATTCCACCATTTTCTTCCTACCCTCATCTCTCTCACGTTTTCTCTCTTCTTGAAGACTCAAGTGTGGTCAAAATAAGATAAAAGAGGTGAGTGGGGCTCAATAAAGGCCTAATATAGACTTAGATATAGCATAGCTAATTAGGGTCAAATCAATAGCACTAATTTAATCTAATTTAATTGTCCCAAATCAAATTTTAATTAAATCTACCATAAAATCCTATAAATTCTAATTAACACATAACTCAGATCAATTTCCGTATCGGTTGCTAATAAGGCCTTCAATTCACAACCGAAACTAAGACACGAACAGATCTTCCTACGCAAAACAGATATAAACACAGACAATGCAACACACACACATGAAAATTAATTCAGAATTCCTCCTTTATTACTATTAGGCATAATTAATCATGAATTAATGTTAATCATGAGTCGGGGTTGTTACAGAAGTCCTTCGAAGGAGCCTTTTTGTAAGAACATGGTTCATGCTTGATATTTTGAACTTCGAAGTAAATAAACATTACAAAACCAGTATTTGGCCAAGTAGTAAAGAAACTCAAAAGAAATTCACTGAGTAAGCGGGGTAAGGAAAATTCTATACTTCGAACCACGTAGATTGTGTTTCGAAGCAAAGTTAGTTAATTCGAAGCTGTTAGTTAAACAAGAACAGATTGTGTTAACCATATAGTTGGAATGTAAAGCAAAGGTTGCCCTTCTTTAGAGAAAATTCCACACTTTGGAAGTATTTGAGTTAGGCTTCAAAGTAAAATTGGTTAATTCAAAGCTTCTTTGAACATAATAAGGAGTTAAGTCACATCAACCATACAATTAAGCATACAATTATAATATAAAATTAGAAAAGCCCAGTTTTATTGATGAGTAATATTTACATTAGGAAGACTCATTTGGCTACATTTTCAATTTCGTAAAATTAAGAGATGGACAAATTTACAAGATCATGAAACTTAGTCTAGTAAAACTCAATAAACGTGTACTCTTTTATTAATCTATCTTCTATTCTATCCAAATTGGGTTTATTTAATTGATGAGCCATTAATTGGAAGAAGAGTTGTTGGGCTTTTATTTTAAATTCTATTTGCTTAAGAGTCTTCTCTGTCTCATCCATCTCTTTTTCCTCATGTGCTTCGCCCATAATGGCATCTTCTCTATACTCTAAGTCTTGGTTTTTAAAGTTCTCATATTCTTCGAGGAGATTCTCTACCTCGTACTGAATTTGGATTCGAGCAGCAACGATTTCATTCAGTACTTCATTGGTAATAGAAACATTGGTGTGCCAATTAAGTAGGAGGGGAAGTTGATCCAGGAAAGCATAGAGCTCTACATGGGCTATAGGGTTGAGAAGGTGGTTGCTAAAAATAATGTCACATAACAGGTTCTTATGAGGGATATCAACTCACAGGACTTCGAAGAACAAATGGGAGAAAACGACAAGCAAGATCTGAGCCCTATCTTGCTGGTAAGCAGTTTGAGGAACTAGAACTTGATAAGGAGCGAAGTGTTGACTCTCGAAGAGTGTAAGCCTCAATTCATCAATCCAATTTGGATTGGAGGGCAGGAGAAGAGCAATGAGAGTCTCCCTAGATGAGGATGGGAATTCGGGTTTGTTCACACACTCAAGCCAATCAGAGGAGCAGAGTTTTACTTTTTTGGCTAGAAGTGCAGGACTGATTCCTAAGGCTTCATCAAGGTGTGGGGTTCTTCGCACCATTCGAGACGGTAAAGTAGAAGTGTACCATACTGAGAACAAGTTGTCTTCAAGGCTGCGTAGATGGTTAAGGGATACGTATGGGTATACTACAAAGCTGCACATGGAAGTGTGGACTGTAAAAGGGTCATCAAATTCAGGAAATCGATGATGAATGCGCTCCCTTGTCTGAGGTTGAGTAGGAGTAGGCCAAGCTCCCTAGCCAGAAGCTTTAAAAGAAGAAGAAGAAGAAGAAGAAGCAGCAGCAGCAGCCTCATTCCATGCATAAGGTTTTGTGGCAGCAGAAGAGCTTCCAATATCCACTGTTGCAAAATCTTGGTCTAAAGAATTGTGAATAGTATGTTCTTGGTCTAAAGGTCGATAATTTGCAAAAACTTCCATGACTTAAATAAATGGAGGCGGAGAGGTGTGGCTAATAAATGCATGGAAGCTCTTTCGAAGACGAACGTCATTATCTAACAACTCTTCGTATGCTTGATCTATGTAAGAAAAGGTTTGTTATGAGAACTGTATCAGTCTTTTTGAATGCTCAGATAATAGGAGATGTTTAAAACATAGAAGAGAATTTAATGCAGTGCAAATACTACAATGATAGACGACGTTGTATATATAAGAAGATGCAAAGTCCATGCACGTCCTAGGACGTGGGTAAAGTGCCTTGATCCACTAATATCACCAAGTATTGGGTATATTAGTGCGGGGGGTAATGTTGGCTGTATAATTTTTAAAAGCCAATCACAATTCAACACGTGGCACGAAGAGGGCAATTTAGGAGTTAATACAAGTTGCCAACCAAAGTCAGACACGTGTCAATCCACATTGGTAATAATGGATCTACGTAGAACTGGAATAATCGAGGGATACAAGGCGATGTGGTCTAATGGTTACTCAAAAAGTATAAATTCAAAAATCATGAGGGAAGTCTAATTGCAAAAGTGGCGTAGTGGAACTGATTGTGAGAGAGCATGTTCAGCAATCATGGGAGGACATTTTGACAGTTAGAAGCCCACTTTGACAGTTATCATTGAAAAATATAAATAGTAGAGAAGGCTCCAGAATGAAGAACCTAGACTCAGATAAAAAAACCAGTTTATTTACTTCATATTTCTTTCTAGTTTCTTCAGTTCTTTGCACTTCTGCATTTCAATTCATGTACTGCACTTCGTTTCCTAGGAGTAGTTTCAAATAGCTTGTTGTTGTAAACCTCTACGAGGCTGGGTCAAATCATTGTAAGTTTTTATTTTACTTAAAGAAATTCAAATTCTGAAATTGTTGTTCACTTGTTGTTATTTATCTCTAAACAAGCCACCGATAAAAATCATCTTCATTGAGGCTGAGAGAACTATAATACAATCGTCTGATAATTTGTTGGCAATTAATATTCTGTAAGGACTAATTGATCCTTACTAGCACGCTTAAAATTACATCATTAACCTTCGAAAGCCAAAAAAGCCAACAAACATATAAGAGTTTTAGAGATTAAATATTTTGGTCTTTAAAAGTAAAAATTTTGTTGCAAAAGCCATTTAGGAGATAATTTCTATCGTCAAGAGGATAGTCGCTAAAAGATCGTCTTGAAAAGTAAAAAAACAAGGCATTTAGGGACAAAATTTTGAAAATGTCACTAATAAATAGACTTTTAGGGACAAAATAATTTAGTCTCAAAATAGTTTATTTTTTGAGACAAAAAATTTAGTTCCAAAATTATAATAATTTATCACTAATATCTAATTTTCGTTGCTAAAAATATAATAATGACACTTTTCGCAACAAAAATATTTGGTCCCTAAAAAATAATTTTGTCCCTAAATTTTGGTCTTTAAAATCATAATTTTTTTTCGTGAGTGTTAGACGAATTGTATTTATGATTTTGATGTGGGGTCGAATTCTAACAGTTATACTCTCTAACTTAAATAGTGTGTGCGTTGTGAAGTCAGTGTACATATCCAAAGTTTGTCCCTCACCCTACTCAAGTTAAACCGACATTAGGTAGTTAATTTTGAAGTCAGCAGAGGACATACTTGGAGAGTTTACTCGTTAACAAAAAAAAAAAAAAAATCAATAAAATTAAGGGGTTATTTTGCATCTTTGATATTAGTATTTTTTTTTAATCTTTTTATATTTTTTTGGTCAAATCATCTCTCTATTTTTATGAATTTCTTTTTATAAAAATTTAAAAAGTATACTTATTTAGATCATCCCAAATAACCCCTAACGTTAGAACATCTCCCCTAAATTTTTTAAAATTTTGTGTGTAATTTTTTTTTTTTTTAAATTTAAATGACAAATTGGCATATATCAATTTGATATAAAAGTTTTCCATTCAATATATCAAATCTAATATTTTATTATTTTTAAAAATAAAATTATTTTATTAGATGAATTTCAAATTTGACTTGCTCTAGCAATTTAGGCCTCATTTGAGAACAGATTATTTTAGTAATTTTTTTACTTTTTACAAAAAAAATAGAGAGTAATGTGATAACTTTTGGCTAATAATGAAAGTTCCCAAAGTATACCTATATTTGGTTGGGAGATTTGAGAAGAGATTTGGAAAGAGAAAAGGAAAAGGTAGGTGAAATGCAAATAAAATATACCTACATTTTATCTAATTTTACACACCTTTTTTCTTTCCCTTTTCAAATCCCCCAACCAAATATAACGTAAATGTCAACTCAATATTTGATGTATCAGGTGGATTTCATTTTCCATATCAAAATTCAATTGTTGTTGTGCCACATAGAATTTGACACTGCAATTGGGGTTGCTCTTAGTTCACCATCCCAATATCCATTTGACGACACTATATTTGCAATAAGATAGCCTTAGTTAGGAATTATTTATCATAACTTCTACTCATAATTTATTAAGTAAAAATAACTTAAATAATTTAAATGTTGAGAAAAGGTTATTGTTGGCTTGTACTTTCTCATTACAACTTTTAATTTACAAATGTATCATTGTTCACAGGAATCAATTACCAAGTTCATGGCTCTAATATCAATTTGATTAATCTATTTTGTTGAATTGACTATTAGAGCTGTTACCCAAAAAGCAACCTAAGAGGGGGGTGAATTAGGTTTCTACAAATTAAAATTAATAATATCCCAATAAAATTAACTACCAGTACAACAAATTATTAACAAACACAATGATAAATTTAGCAGTAAATAATGAAGCAAAATAACAATGAAGTATAACTAACATACATGGTAAATCAAATGATTAGCACATGAATATTAGATAGATATAGCAGTAGTAGGAAAGTAAAGAGATTAGGAAAGAGAAGACAAATAAATTTATAGTGGTTCGGCTTCAACCAAGCCTACATCCACTCCTCAAGTTTAGGCACACTGATATAGTCTACTACCTTGGAAGGGATTTTAGGACCTTTAGTGATAATGAGCCACAAAGCATAATTGGTAACTTAAAGATACAAAGTCATTTTTTTTTCCCAATGAATGTAATTACTACCATCAAAGGGAGGTAGCATATTGCTAGCTTGTCTTATAGCAGAGTACTTATAATACATGGTTGCTATGGATCAAAAACTCAATATTGTTAAATCTAAACAAGAGCCCCAGGCTCTAATACCAATTGTTACCCAAAAAGCAACCTAAGAAGGGGGTGAATTAGGTTTCTACAAATTAAAATTAATAATACCCCAATAAAATTAACTACTAATACAACAAATTATTAACAAGCACAATAATGAATTTAGCAGTAAATGATCAAGCAAAATAAATAAGTCTAACAATCTCTCCCTTTTTGATGATGGCACACAATGATATTTTGATTTGATTTGGGAGTAAGAAAAGCTCCCCCTCAAGTCATGCTCCCTGAATTCATTTCTAAATACATAAGTTAGCACATGTGTAATAAATAAGCTTTAATTAGAGACATAACATGAGACTAAGATATCAAACAATAAATACATAATCATTAGATTAGTTCTCCAATAATATCATAATTTGAAAATAATACCAGAATACATAACATCATATAATTTCTCCCCCTATGACATTATCAAAAGGAAATCATGAGTCAAAATCTGGAGGAGGAGGAGGAAAATGATAGTGATAAATGGCATCAAAAAATAGATAATCAATATATATATATTACATAGCTATACAATATATATACATATATGCATACACATACAACTCTCCAGCGTTTCTCTCGTTTTTCGCAAAACACAGTTGCCACGTGGCTTAGCTTTTGCTTCATTGGCCGACAAAAGTAGCTCTCCTCGATTGCCGCTTGCCTCGGCTATCTCTTCCTCCTTGTTTTCTTCTCTTCAGCCTTCTTCTTAATCACACTCGTCTGCTTCTTCTTCTTCACCTCATTCTTTTCTATCTCTTCTTCTATCTTTTCTTCATCACTCTCTTCGACCTTCTTCTTCCTCGAGAGATAGAATAGAGAGACTGAGCAGAGCAGAAAGGTTGTCAAAAATGACCCTCTTTTTGAGTACATCTCTCTCTCCTACTACATGGCCTCGTCCCGTCCCCTTACTCTCTTTCCGGACTTGAATGACCCCTCAAGCGCTGTTGGGCCGAGTGCCCCGATGCCTACTCTTCCCAACCTTCCTATGATGTCAATTGAACAAATAATGGCAGCGCAATCAGATATTGAAGTTAATCATTTCACACTGATGTCCTGTATAGAGACGGTGACTGCAGTCACAAAATTGGCACATCGACTGCAGAACAGAACAAGTGAGCTCCACCAGGTCAACGCCCAACTCTCTCTATTCCAGCATATGTACAAGGATGTGCGAGCAGAAATAGGCGCACTGAAGGCCGAAAATAAAGAGCTTAAACGAAAGACCACCTCCATGGCTCGATTTGGAGCAACGTCGTTCTTGGCCTTTGATAGTCAAGGAGGAGTCGTCGCTCTCAACGAAAGCACGGGGCAGAGGCATCAAGGGTCACCCAAGGTGATAAAAAGAAGAAGAAAATGATGGAAGAGATGAGTAAGTAAGATCGGCGTATGGTCGGAAAAAAAAATGAAGAGTTTTTTTTTTTAATGTTTATTTTGATTGGCGTGTGGCCGTAAAAAAAATGAAGGGTTTCTTTTTTATTATGTAAATATTTGTATTTTGATTTGTTTTTGTTTTTATGTTTAAGTACTGAAAAATGAAATTAAAAAGCAAAAAAAATAATAAAAATTAAGCCCAAACAAAAAATAATAATGAGAAAAAAATAAAAATAAAAGATATTAAGCCTAATAGCAAAATAAAAAAAATAAAATAATACCAGCAAGAATTAAAATTAATGAGATGTTGGTGTTGCTGGAATGGTAATGTAAAAAAAATATCATGAGGGTTTAAAAAAAAAAAATCAATGTATGCAAAGTTAATTTTACCTCAAGATGCAGAACCCAAAAAAAAAAATTACATAGTTGAGAATAGCAAACTGTTAAGGAGAATAAATATATGAAGGACTTAAGAGCATTCAACTGATATAAATGTTTCCATATCAATGTAGCAATACACATATATCATTTTAACAAAAACTCAAGTTTCATAGTCATAACAAAACTTTTTAAGTATAAATCGACATTCCAAGCTCACTACAAATAAAATTAAAGCGATCCTCGTTTAAGGGTTTTGTGATAATATCCGCCAATTGCTTGTCGGTGTTTACAAATTCAAGTACAATATCCCCTTTTTGAACATGATCTCTTAAAAAATGATGTCGAATTTCAATATGTTTTGTTCGTGAGTGTTGAACCGGATTTTTGCTTAAATTGATGGCACTAGTATTATCACATTTAATAGGGATATGATCATAATGCAAATCAAAATCCTCCAATTGTTATTTCATCCAAAGTATTTGGGCACAATAACTTCCAGAATCTATATATTCAGTTTCGGCCGTTGATAAAGTAACAGAATTTTGCTTTTTGATAAACCAAGATACTAATGAGTTACCAAGAAAGTAACAAGTGTCATTGGTACTTTTTCTGTCGAGTTTGCATTCGGCAAAGTCGGCATCCAAGTAATTAATTAAATCAAATGCAACACCTCTAGGATAAAACAGTCCCAAATTTTGAGTGTCAACATGATATTTAAAAATTCTTTTAACAGCACTGAGATGTGATTCCTTAGGATTCAATTCATATCTAGTACACATACAAACACTAAACATAATATTGGGTCTACTTGCAGTTAAATAAAGAAGTAAACTGATCATACCTTGATATTTTGTTTGATCAATGGACTTACCTTTTTCATCATTGTCTAGCTTAATGGATGTGCTCATAGGTGTTCCAGCTATTTTTGAGTCATACATACTAAACTTTTTGAGTAGTTCTTTTGTGTACTTAGCTTGGTTGATAAAAATTTCTTTCTTACATTGTTTGATTTGAAGCCCAAGGAAATAATTTAGCTCTCTCATCATGCTTATCTCAAACTCACCTTGCATACACTTAACAAATTCCGTACACAAAGTTTCATTAGTAGCACCAAATATAATGTCATTCACATCTATTTGCACAATAAGTAAATCATCATTTTTAAGATTTAACAAAAAGTGTTGTGTCAATCACTCCTCTAGAAAAATTATTTTCAATAAAAAATTTACTTAATTGTTCATACTATGCACGAGGTGCTTGTTTCAAACCATATAAAACTTTTGATAGTTTAAAAACATGATTTGAAAAAATATGATCTTCAAAACTTGGGTTTTGGTTAACATAAACTTCCTCATTTATAAAACCATTAAGAAAGGCACTTTTTACATCCATTTGATAAAGTTCGAAATCTCTAAAACATGCAAATGCAAGTAACATGCATTCACTTCTAATCTATGTTATGTATTATGGTATTATTTTCAAATTATGGTATTATTTGAGAACTAATATGATGATCATGTATTTATTGTTTGATATCTTAGTCTCATATCATGTCTCTTATTAAAGCTTATTTATTGCACATGTGCTAACCTATGTATTCAAAAATGAATTCAGGGAGCATGACTTGATGGGGAGCTTTTCTTACTCACAATCAAATCAAAACATCATTGTGTGCCATCATCAAAAAGGGGGAGATTGTTAGGCTTATTTATTTTGATGATTCATTTAATTATGTTTTTAATTTATTTGAAATAGGAAAATAAAATCAAAATTTATTTTGTCCCATTATTTTTCACCTAAACCTTTATCCTAAATGTTGTTAGAATGTATTTAATATTTGATTAAATCAGGAGTTCAAACAGCCCAAAACAAATGTTCAAACAACCCAGCATAGTAGCAGTTCAAAAGGTTTAAAAGGTTCAAGTAGAAGATATTCAAATTTGTAATGATGGAGTGGAAGATATTCAAATGAATACAACGGCTTAAACGGTTATAAGTTTCATTATATATACCAAAGCCTCTAATATAAACAAGTAACAAAAAAAAATCAAAAAATATTCTTTGATCTATAATCACTCACATCTATTCTCTGAAAAATTCTCTGAGAAATGTTCTTCAATTTTTGTTTACATTCTCTCTCAGAAATTATACACTGAACCTTATAGCATTAAGCTCATCTTTTCTGTGTGAGGTTTATAGAAAAACCAGAGCTTCATTTTTATATCTATCTTTGAGAGATGATTATTGTAGTTTTCTGTGAAACCAAAAACACATTCTTTTCAACCTTGTAAGAGTGTAGTACACTCAATGTTCTTGACTCAGAAAGTCTGTGTAAAATCTGTAGAGGATTGCTTCATCTGTGAAAAGGTTGCTAGCACCCTGTGAAGGTAGAAGATAGTGGAAAATCTCAAGTGAAGCTTGAGGAGTGGATGTAGGCTTGGTTGAAGCCGAACCACTATAAATCCGTTTGTTTCCTCTTCCCTAATCTCTTTGCTTTCCTACTACTGCTATATCTATCTAATATTAATGTGCTAATCATTTGATTTACCATGTATGTTAGTTATACTTCATTGTTATTTTGCTTCATCATTTACTGCTAAATTCATCATTGTACTTGTTAATAATTTGTTGTGATAGTAGTTAATTTTATTGGGGTATTATTAATTTTAATTTGTAGAAACTTAATTCACCCCCCCCTCTTAGGTTTCTTTTTAGGTAACAAGAGCATTTTTAGCAGCCTTTTTTTTTTTTTTTTTTTTTTCAACCATAGAAGTTAGCTTTTGGAAGCAAAATACACTCCCCTCTAGTAGACTTGCTCAAGCCTTGCTGAAATGGTTGAGAGCTACAGTAACTCGCTAAAACAAGCAAGAAACTGTTCATTGGTCTTTTAAATTTTTTTTATTAATTTTTCCTTCCCTCATTTCTCATTTTGGTACTAAAGTGAGCAAAACTTCCACCAAGTGGTCGACCACTCAGTTTTCCACCTGGTCGACCACCAAAAGCTCTTATATGTTTCTTAGCATTTATATTTGCATTAGTGCACTTAAGTCACTGTGTTTGCTATCTGCTATTCCTGGACGGTTTGCCAGAGGCTTGCCTAAAAGCTTGCCACAAAGATGACCAGTCATGGGCTCTGCCATGATGGAAACATCACCCTTGGATCTAGACTACCACTATACCGTTTGATCCTCCTTTCACTTCTTGGTGTTATGTGCGAGAGATATATTAGGTTGTCTTGTTGAGGTACCCTTTTTGACCAATTGACCTAGTTGCATATAGTAAAGCCTTAATGACCGTTCCAAACTAGGATATGATGCTCACCCGAAATGCAGGCTTGCGTGAAACCGCTTTGTTTGAATAGTGAACCCTAGTTCTTGACGAAACTAGGACAAGGTAACCCTACCCCCTCATAGGGGTGTTTTGGCTCTTGCTTAACTAGTATGTGCTTTACAGTGAAACTATACAGGAATGTGCATAGTAGTTGCAAAATTGGTATCTGTTTTGGGGTCAAAATTCAGTATGGAGTACAGCCCTACAGCTGTGATCATGTCTGTGTTGATAACATCATTAGCTAAGGTGTTGTGCGGTTTCTGATTATTACTATTTTTGCTTTATTTCTTTTGCTAGGTCGTTTAAACACGATAGCTTCAAAAAGTTTGGATATCCCCCAAGTACTCTGGACTCGAGTTAGAAGATTTTGTAAAGCCGGGGATCTTGTTCGGGGATAGCCCGTGTTTACTTCACTCCCACCAGTTACAAGACGGAGGAGAATCAGGCAGAGCTTATTAGTTCAGTTTTTGTAGCAGTCACCTCTTAATTCACTTATGTCCAGTCAAGTTCAAGAACGGTCATCTACTTCTAGCCCAACACGAGATCGATCTCCTATTACAATGGCACAATATCCCCTGATCAGTATGGAAGACTTGATACATCATCTACAGTAGGCAGTTGCAACCCTACCGCAAGATGCGGCCCGTCAGGCCGAGGTTATAACCCGACTATAACAACAACCACAGCCAACTGAGGCCTCTGCATCCCATACACCTCCCATGGGTATCCCAGCACCCAGAGCCATTGCTCATACTGCTAATGTCCAAAAAAATCAGGGCAATCCAGCAGAGCCAATCCTAGCACAAGCCTCCAAAGCCCCAGTTTGTCAGACTGAGGCTCCATTTGAGTTCGAGGTTAACCAAACTGCACTCAAGGTTAATAAACTGGAAAAGTTATTCAAGAGAGCATAAGGGGTTAACTCTATCCCGGATATAGAAGACGGGTATACCGATTCTACAGTGACATTATCGGATCTGTATAAAATGCCTCACATTGATTGTTTTGACGGTTCTGGAGATCTAATGGTTTGCCTTTGGCTGTTTTTGAATATCTTGTGGCCGATGGGCTTGTCTAGACTACAGAAGCTGTCTCTCTTTGGCCGTACCATATCAGGTATAGCGGCCATATAGTATGCTAAGTTCGAAGACTCTATCAAGCATAATTGGGAGGAGATCGCTAAGGTTTTCATTGAGAAATATTCGTACAATACTCAAATCGAGGTCACAACTCGTGATCTCGAGGCAACATAAGCCAAATGAGGGCTTCTCTGAATTTGTGACAAGGTAGAGAGCTAAAGTCTCGATGATGACCACAAGGCCTTTTGAGAAGGATCAAATTATGATGGTTGTCCAGAATTTGCACGACAAGTTGCTATAAAAGATGATTGTCCTACCTCTGTTTACATTTATAGAACTCCATGAGATGGGAGTGCAAATTGAGGATATTATGAAACAGGGGCTTATCACAAATGAGAAGAAGCCGGCAAAAAGGCTATTTGTCCACAGTTCCAATGCTGCCAGTGGTAGCACAGCTGCGTGGCCGTCAGATGTAAGCGTTCTCACCACAACCAAGACTGCCAACCCCTTTGCCAACACAAGCTCACAAACACTGTCCAACCTTGTCCGATCCCAGAGGACTTTCAACCAATTGTACAGGACACTGTCTCAAGCCATGAAAGTACTAGTCAAAAAAGGGCATCTCAAACCATTAGAACCCTGCCCATTGCCTGATCCTCTTCTACCTAAACACAACCCCGCAAAATAATGTGCATTTCACCAATAGCATGGTCATGACATCAACCAGTGCTTTCAATTACGTCATGAGATCAGGATCTCATTGACAACAAGGTGATCGTTCCACCTCAAAAGCCAAATGTAACTACAAACCCACTCTCAGCCAATAATCAAGTTCTCCCACCTCAAAATCTCAACCTAAGCCATACATTGGCCACCCCCTATGACCCCAACGTATATATTACTCACTCTCACCTATCAAAACTAATGTTGTTCATTCCAGAAGGCACAGATCTGTGCATAATGGACACGTCCAACCCTCAACCCAAGCCTATGGTGATGAGACTTACAGTGGAAAGAGAGTCTACCTTGGAGGAAGGTACGAGTCTGTTGTCAGAGTGCCCTGAGGATTTACTTGATGGGGTGTATGATCTAGGCTGCTATATTGTGCCAACTGGTCAGATCAAGCTTGAATTGGTGCTGCTAGCCTTGGTAGACATCAATATGATCAGGGAAGATGGCCCAAGCCAGGGATTGGATGATCTAGCAGAACTCGAGAAGGATTTGGACAACCTGCAGTTTTTTAACGAACAGGATCTGGGGGATGTACAGATCGGCTGGTTCGACTTGAATGGATCAACTAACAACTCTGGATGGCTAAGTGATGAGCTAGATAAAGAAGAATAAGCTGGAATGAAACCAGAAGGAAAAGAAGCAGAGCTCGTTGTAGTAGCCGGAAGGGCTGATAAAAAAGAAAAGCTATCGAAGAACATGGCGTGGAAAATTCAGCCCAGGAAGTGGGCACTGTGAGCACTGCGGATACGAAACAGAAAGCTACACTGAGGCAGTTTGAATAAGAAAAGGTTAAAGACAGTCAGGAAGTTGTAATGGCCAGACACCCTGTAGGGAATGCCTATGATGTAAAATGATACAAGTAAAGCTGGACAACTGTTTGTCGGCCATTGAGGGTGAATGGTAGGACGATGATGATCTATATCTGGCCCACACCGACAAAGATTGGGGCGAGTGACTTTCGAACAATACGTGGTATGCTGAGGAAATAGACTATCTAGCAAGAAGTGTTTGGTATTTTAAGCCGCCCCACTTGGATCAAGCAGAAGCGTTTGAAAAAGATAGAGAGGCCGAGAAAGAGAAAAAGAAAAGAGAAATAGTTAGAAGAAGAGGCAGTGTTGAAACAGCTTAAGAAAATCCAAGTTGACATCTTCATCTGGGGTCTTCTCATGGCCTCCCAGGTACACTAACAGGCAATGTTGTCGGCAATGGACGAGGCTAAATTGTCCATTGACACCATGCCCGAACAGTTTGTGGGATTAGTCTTTCCAAGTGGTGCCAGGCTAACCCTTACCTTCTCTGACAAAGAGCTGCCGCCGGAGGGCTCGGCTCATAACAAACCTTTGTACATATCTATGGAGTGTAGGGAGAAATGAGAGTCGGTTGTGTTGGTAGATACCGGTTTGGCCATCAATGTCTGTCCTTCTCGCACTGCCTATGCAATTGGCCTTAAACCAGCGGACTTTGTTCCCATAACCCAAGTAATACAGGCATATGATAATACAAGTAGAGAGGTCATGGACACAGTACAAGTCAGAGTCCAAGTGGGCCCAGCTGAGCAAGGGGGTGAGTTTCATGTCTTGGATGTGCCGGCTACCTTTAATTTGTTGTTAGGGAGACCCTGGTTACATCATGTGAAGGCTGTCTCCTCCACTCTGCATCAAATGTTGAAGTACCCTTATGAGATAGGAGTGGCAATTGTTTTTGGAAATTCATCTATCCATTCGCCACCAGAGGTAACTACACCAATACTGGGGATCAACCGTTGCAATGAAGATGTATTCCTCTTGGGATTCACTCTGGCTGAAGCCCGAGTAGTGCAGACCATTCTGGTTGTAGATAAAGACATGTACGCCAGTGCCCAGTCAATCTATTTCATGAACAAACTGCAATATGTTCTAGGAATGGGGCTTAAAAAGAGTGGTCGGAAAGGTGTTGTAGCATTGATAGATGTGCTACACAACCTACATGCCTTTGGACTAGGCTATGTGCCCACCAAAGAGGACTGGATTAGGAAGGGAGAAGAAATGAGAGGTAGAGCCAGAGCCAAAGCCAAGCAAGTCGGGAAACACTATGAGCTCATCCATAGACCAATCCATGGGACACTAAATGGCAGCTTTGTTTGAAAATGAGAAGATTTCCCTTTTTGCAACTTTCCTGAGCCTTGGGTAAATTCTTCGAAACAACGTGTTCCCAGGTTCGAGATCTTCTTTGATCTGTAGCTGTAGGATAGTGATGATGAGGAAAGGGCTGAACCAGGCATCAAAGTTGAATAGAGCACAAAAGGTGACTCAGATAGCAGCAAACTTGGAGTAAGGGAAGCACTGACTAATCTCCTAACAGATCCTGCAATTGACCTAGAGAACTTGGAAGATAACCTTACCATCTCCATGATCGGGCAAGAACCAGGTGTGAACCCAACCAGCGGCATTTTAGATGCATCAGGGGCACCATTTCTTATCTGGCAGCTAGAGGAAGGCTATCTGTCTAGTTCTGAATCGGGTGATGAGCTAGAATCTGATTCCACTGAGTCTGTGGGGTCGAGACCAGATTCGAGTTCTTTTGAGTCTGAGTCTGGTATTTCTAGGGGTGGCATCCCAAATACCAAAGTCTTATCTAGGTCTTCGTTCAACTTTTCTTTTAAGTCTGTAACCGAAGATCTAGACCTTTTGAATGAGAACTCTGCAGATTCTGTATACTTCTCTGTGTCATTGGTTTATTGTATTGACCAAGATTTTCAAAATTTTAATGAAAATAAAGGGGAAAAAATTTCTTTGGCTTTGAAAAAATTGATTAATTGAGAAGATGAGAGGTTTGCTAAACCTTGTGTTGATGAAATCATTGCCATTAATATGGGTACTGAGAAGGATCTGCGCCTATTTCAAATTGGGTCCACGTTGTCTTCGGAGGAGCGTGAGCGTTTAATCACTTTGTTAAAAGATTTCAAAGATGTTTTTAGGTGGTTCTACGAAGACATGCCTAGAATCGATCTTGAGATTATACAGCATCGGATCCCTCTTGATCACGAGGCCCGACCGATCAAGCAAAAGTTACGTAGAATCCGTCCTGATTAGGCGCTGAAAATCAAGAGGTCACCAAGTAGATTAAGGCAGGTTTCTTGTTAGTATCTGGGTACCCAACTTGGTTGGCCAACATCGTCCCAGTACCAAAGAAAGATGGTAGAATCCGGGTGCGTGTAGACTTTTAAGACTTAAACAGAACCAGTTCGAATGATGACTTTCATCGACTACACATTGATGAATTAGTTGATTTCATTGCGGGCCATGCATTGCTATCATTTATGGATGGGTTTTCCAAGTACAACCAAATTCTGATGGCTCCTAAGGACAGAGAGAAAACCTCATTCACTACGTCGTGGGGTACTTACTACTACCAGGTTGTGCCGTTTGGTTTGAAAAATGCTAGAGCTACCTATCAGAGTGCTACGACCACCATTCTGCACGACATGATCCATAAAGAGCTCGAGGTGTGTGTAGATGACATGATTGTCAAGTCTAAAGAATGAGAGGGCCACTACACACGTTGAATAAATTCTTTCAATGGATCAAGGAATACAAATTGAGGTTAAACCCGCAGAAATGCACTTTCAGCGTAACGGCATTGAAGTAAATCCTTCCAAAATCAAGGCCATCCTAGAAATGCCACCACCAAGGACTAAAAAGGAGGTGCGAGGCTTTCTGGGTAAAGTGCAATTCATAAGACGGTTTATTTTCAAATTAACCTTAACTTGTGAACCATTATTTGGTCTCCTGAAGAAAGAGAAGAAATTCCAATGGGACGATCAATGTCAATTTGCCTTTGACTAAGTTAAGCAGTATCTCCAGAATCCACATGTGTTGTCGCCGCCAGAGCCTGGGAAGTCTTTGATTCTGTATCTGTCAATAACAGACACGACCATGGAATGCATGCTCACTCAGGAGTCTGAAGATAGAGTGGAGAAAGCCATCTACTACTTGAGCAAGAAAATGCTAGATTACGAGATCCGCTATACTCCGTTGGAGAAAGCTTGCCTAGCCTTGGTATGGGCTACCAGGAAGTTGAAACACTACTTGTTAGCTCACTCTATAATCCTGGTTTCGAGATTAGATCCTATCAAATATCCCTTTGAGAAACCAATGCTTACGAGTAGGCTAACCCATTGGTTGTCTCTTCTCTTCGAATTTGATCTCAAATATGTCACCCGCAAGTCAGTCAAGGGAAGAGTTATAGCGGAGTTCCTGGCAGACTAGCCGGTAGAAGGAGATGAGGTAGTGGAATACTTATTTCCAGAGGAAGCCATTCTGCAAGTTGAAGAGGAAACTTAGACGATGTACTTTGATGGAGCGTCCAATCAGTACGGTTATAGGATAGGTGTGCTGCTGATAGCACCCGACAACTCCCATATACCCTTGGCCTTCAAACTCCAGTTCAAGGTGTCCAATAATGAAGCAAAATATGAAGCGTGTATTGCTAGTTTAAAAGCTGCCTTGGAACTAGGGGCAATAAGATTGGATGTAATCGGGGACTCGAACTTAGTTGTTTCTCAAGCAAATGGGGACTGGAAAGTCAAAGAAAAGAAGATGAAGGTTTACCATTAGACCCTGGATATTCTGATTTTGCGGTTTGAAAAGCTGACTTTCATACATCTACTAAGAGAGAACAACAGGTTCACCGATGCTTTAACAACTCTATCTTCTATGGTAGACATCCCACTTGGAGTTCGAATGCATCTGATTATCATCAAACAGAAATACACGCCAGCTTATGAAACTATTGCCGCGATAGATAAAGTGCAAGACAAAAACGCTTGGTACTACAATATTTAGAACTTCCTGGAAAAGGAAGTATATCTACTAGGGGCAAATACCAAAGACAAACGGGGAATATGGCAAATAGCCGTCCAATTTATCAGCTGCAGAGGTAAGCTGTATAAAAGAGGTCATCTGAGAATGCATAAACTGTGTGTGGAGGAAGAAGAATCAAAGCTTCTTATGGAGGCTATCTACGGCGAAGAATGCGGGGTGCATATGAATGGTGTGATGTTAACCCGGGAGATTCTTAGGCAAGGTTATTACTGGTCCACCATGGAGGGGGATTGTATTGGTTTTGTACGGTGATGCAACAAATGTCAAATTCATGCCAATCGCATGAATATTCTACCTTCAAAGCTGTACAACATGACTTCGCCATGGCCTTTCTTAGTTTGGGGAATCGACGTTGTCGGTGCAGTCACGCCAAAAGGGTCGAATGGGTATGAATATATCTTGGCGGCAATTGATTATTCTACAAAGTGGGTGGAAGCTCAGTCCTATGCAGTGTTGAAGGCATCGCATGTGACCAAATTCATCAGAAACAATATCATTTGCCTGTACGGAGTCCCAAATAAGATCATATTACATAATGGCTCCCACTTCAAGAAAGAGGTGATAGACTTGTTGGAGAAATACCATATGGCTTTTCATAAGTTATCTACATACATGCCACAAACCAATGGAGTTGTTGAAGCCGCCAATAAGAACATCAAGAACATCTTATAGAAGATGGTTGAGACCTACAGGGACTGGCCAGATAAACTGTCATTCGCACTTTAGGGCTACAGAACCTCGATCCGGACGTCTACGAGGGCAACCCCTTATTCTCTTGTCTACAGGATGGAAGCCATTTTGCCAATTGAAATGGAAATTCCGTCACTACGAGTCATGGCTGAGTGGTGGAGACAAATTGGCAACAGAGCAGATTTGAGAAGTTAATGTTATTTGATGAGAGAAGGCTAAAACATTATATCATGTTCAGGGTTACCAACGCAGAATTGCCAGGGCCTTTAACAAGAAAGTTAAGTCCCGGAATCTCAATGAGAGAGATATGGTGCTGAAAAACAACCGAGCTCCCATCCATGATCTTAGGGGTAAGTTCAGACCCAATTGAACTGGTCCTTACATCATCAAAACTATCTGGTCAGGAGGGGCAGTTATTCTCATGGACTTAGATGGCTTAGAATTTTCGCAGTTGATCAACATGGACAAGTTGAAGAAATACTATCCCTGAGAGACTTGCTAGGCCGAAAACCCGAAAGGGAGACCTAGGCAAAAGTTAAAGCATGAAAAATTAGAAATAAAGAAAAATTGAGCTCACAAGGTTGAAAACCCTAAAGGGTGACTTTAGCAAAAGTTAGAACGCAAAAGGAGAGAGTTAATACTCGAGTGAACCTAAATCGAACTATGTAATGCCTGATTCCCATCTTTAGGATACATAGGCAACTTCATCCTGAAGTTTGGCCATGACTATCTCCAACTCAACTGTCCTGTCCATGTGTCTGATCAGGTCATCTTTGTCCATTATTTGAGAGCTTGGTTGTGATCTTTATTTTGGGAAGAAGAGCTGATTACAATGCAGAGCAGTAATGTTATTCAACCAGGGGCATTTTGATCTTTTGATTTGGGGTTGTACATCTTGAGGATTGATTCTGTGCGTGTCAGGCAGTGATCATTTTCGAAAATGGCCTTGGAAAGTTTTAATAAAAGTTGATTTTGTTCAAAATTTTACCTTTTACAATGTAAACCATTTTTGGACCAAAAGGAAAAATTTTAGTGTTCACAACTTTAATTCCATTGATTTCAACATAAAGTTCTCCAACTCTCTGATACAAATCAAAGTTGCTTTTACATCATAAAACTTAAAAAAAAGGTCAAAGTAATAAACTAAGGGCATAGGCGAGTTAAGTGCTCTTGCATCCTCTATTAGTGCTTGCGGAAGCTTCTGAAGCCAAAGTGGGCCCGGTTTGTGCCTCATCCTCAAGCCAAACCAAGCCAAGCACTCGCTAGAAAAGGCATAACTAAAACTAGAGGCAGGGTCTAGAAGCTCTCTCGTCCTCTAAGCAGTGAGGTACCTAGCCAAGTGTGACGCACGAATCAAGAATGAAGCCGAATATTCTACCCCCTCCTCTGGACGGGTCTGATCATACCCGAACTGGTGTCTGAACCGAAAAGGAAAGTAGAACACGCAATGTGTGAGACCAATCAACTGTATGCCAGGCTGTCGAATCATGCTGTAACTCATCTCATTTAAGTTAAGCCAGGGGCAACGCCAAGCTATGTCAACAACAGACACATGTTGTATATCCAGTTGCACCACCACCCCTCGTTGGAAAAATCCACTAGTTGTTGGAGGGAAAAGCAAGGAAAGGGCTTTGAGAGAAAAATAGAGCATGAGTGCCGAGTGATGTGAAAAACACATATCAGAAAGGATGGAAAACAATACCTAAAGAAGTAATGGACTCCTCGTAAACCTGGTGGTCTCACGCCGATAAAAAGCATCTAAGCCTATCAAGGTCTCGACCAACGCCAAACTGATACAACTCTTACCTTCTTTCAGACATTAGGCCACTTCGATCAACCGAATGCCGGTTCTGCCCTAAGGGCAAGATGAAAATGCGCAAGCATACATAAATAGAGGGCATGTAACCTCGACAAAGAAGGTCTCATCTGTCGTCGATGTCAAAAAATCGATAAATCAAATTGTTTATGTCTAGCTCTCCGTCATGGGCCAAAAATTGAGCTTTGTGCAAAGTGAGCCCACATATTTGTCCCAAAGCTTGGGTGTGGCCGAAACAGGGCCGAGGTATAATTTTCTCATCGCACCGGGTTTCCATCGATGCTTGAAATTCTTCAAGAGCCGGGCACATTTATTGTGTTACGAAGTGAAATATATACGAAATTGGGTCTCAATATCGGGTCGTGGCATCGAGGAACAGATATCAAAATGGCGTGTGGCTCAACGAAAAAAGAATATTTATGCTGAAACTTCAAAAATTTACCTTTTCTGTGCCATCTAAAGTGGCTATCCAATCCGTCAGCTTTTCGGCAAGGAATATCTTCATTTATGGAAGAAACAGCAGCTAAAATGAGGCTCTAGAGAAAAAATCACAAATGAGGACCTTTTGTAGAAGATAGGGCTATGAGTGGAGGCTAGCTGTCAGCATTCTGGTGGTTCTTCACATTAGTGGCCGACAGGCCACCAATTGTGATTGGCTGTCCATTTGTGGGCCGGACAGTGTTGACAGTTTGGTTTTGTCTTGATATTTGTGTTTTGAGGTCTTGTTTTGAGTCTTTTGGTTTTAACAAATGTATATATCTATGTTTGAGTTGTTTTTGCTTTGCTTATCAAGTTGTATTTTGTATTTTGGTCATTGGTCGTCTCATTACCCGATTAAGAACATCATGCCAATACAAGTTTTCATTTTCAAATTCAATTCCATTTCCATTTTCATGCAAATATGGTGCTCATGATGCAAAAATAACAACACTTTTCATAAAAACTGTGAGGTTTTATTCTGATCATGGTTTTTACAAAGGGGAGTACAAGTTTCAAAAGCAAAAGTAAAACTATTTGAAGCTATACATATGCTAAGCTACCAAACAAAAAGAAACAAAGAAAAAAGTATAAAAATCAGTGCCAGTCATCTCAAGCTCGCGAGGTCCTCTTCGTCGTCTTCCTTGGAGAGGACTCAGGGGCATTGTCTCTGTTAACACTGCTATTAGAATCAGACTCCGAGCCAGAGCCGATCTCATCATCTCCACTCCCTGCCTCAGAGCTAGCCTCGGTATCATCTCCGCTCTCGGACCTCAAGCCAGCATCATCACCCTTACTCTCAGATGACTTAGAATGTCGAGTCGCTGCTTCCTCAGAGACGCTGGTCTTGACATCATCATCACTCAAAACGAGCTCCAAAAGACTGTTCTGGCCTTGGGTACCCCTATCCCTACCTCAACCGTAGTGTATATCTCATCCATGTGTTGGGGCCTGCCTCTCTCTTCTCCTAGCTACTGGAGGAGGTGTTGTCGGTACTGCTGTTGCTGCCACTGGTGCCCTCAGAATGTAGAAAAACAGTTGTCAACATATCAGCTAAAGTGTGTGTATCAGATACAAGCATAGTATGCAGAATGGGCGTCATGAAGAAACCAGATACGACATGAATACAGTGTATGAGTACAGTGTGCCAATGTAGTATATCAGTGCAGTTTAGGAAAGACTACAGTGGAAGTGCCAATGTATCAGCAGGAATATGATAATGTGGTACACAACAGAGATAGTAGTAAAATGCGTGTTGAAATAAAGGAAACTACCTGAATACCGTAGAGACCAAGCAGTGTCTCTCTCTTCTACACCATGCCGTTCAAAGAAGCAACTAGCTCAAAGAGGCTCTCTGTATACTCCGTGGGTGCCTACAAGTGCATTTGAATGATCAAATTTCATAATAATCAATATCTGAAATGGAAAATGTGGGGTGCAAAATGTAAAGTGTGGTCCATACCTGAGGTGCACCTTGAGCTCTAACATACTCATGCCCTGCCTCTACTGGCTCGATCGGAATCTGGTAGACTGTCCCAGTCGGCCGCCAACATGTGAGCACAGTGGTTATTTCCGGCCAACCGGTCATCTGCCCAATAGGAGGGACCCCCTGGTACCGGTATCGGCCCCATAAGTAGCCTCACCCGCCACGGAATCACCTGCTGTCTTGCTCACACGAACACTCGTCAGAGAGGGCATGAGATCAGTCTAGATAAACGTCACGTAGTTGCCCTCTGCTTTGAAGAAGTCAGCATTTAGGCCCACCATGAACTAGATAATCGCCTCAACTGCAAGGCTATTTACTTTCCTCATAGACGTTCGGGGTGGCATGGGAATAACTGGATCGGGCGAGCCTACAATTTGGCATATAAACCTCTCACTCAAAAACTAGGCCCGGCAGATTGAGCCCTCCAGTAAAATCCAGAAGCGGGACGTGGCTAAAGCCCCAGCGTATTGGTCCCTTACACTAGTCGACATTGTCGCCCAAGGCTGCCATGTGGTTTACAAACAGATAATGTATAGATTGTTAGTTGCGTCAGTTGCCGAAGTACAAATCAGAGTAGTAGTAAAGCAAAAATGACTGTGAGTTTCGGGTTACCTCGTCAGCAGCCACCATGTTAAGGTATCGATGGAAAACGGTGAAGGTCGTGTTGTTGCAGCTCCGACGCCGGCACCGACCATCATACCGTCGTGAGTACGGCACCACAGGGAGAATCTCTTTCACAGGCTCCAAAGCCAGAGCTAGGAAATAGGCATAAACCCACAACTGTAAAGAGAGGGCAGTGGTGTTATCAGCAATGTGTGAATAGATACAAAAAGTGCAAAGCAGAAAGCATAAATGCATGAACAGATACAAAAAGTGTAAAGCAGAAAGCATAAATGCATGAACAGATATAGAAAAGCACATTGCATGAAAAGATACAGAAAATGTAAAGCAAAAAGCACAAGTTGTGAACAGATATGAAGCAGAAAGCATGAGTGCAAAAGTAGAAAGGTGTAGTGCATACCTTCTAGGCTCTCCAGTAGCCTCCAACTCACTCTCTCTTCATCCGGGAAGTGAAGCTCATGTAATCGCAGAGGATGGCGAGGCCAGCTTCGCCCCAATCATAAAATCAAACTCGATGCAATGTCACTAGGGCGCTCAACAAATATAAGCCTACAGTGTTCTACCTGTTCGAAAACAAGGTGGTACCGAAGAGAAATATCAAGAAGCCCCGAGGATACTGCTCTATCTCCTCTGGTTTCTTAGGTTCGCCCCCACAGAACTACTTGGCAAACTAATTGTACCTCACTATCACCGGTCTGTATAGAGGTGGGCATGCTCCCAACAGGTGGATCCAAGCGACCATCCACTCATCTATGTCTATGTCAAAGGGGATCAGATCACCCCCTACTCCTAAGCCTGTGAGCATGGCAAAGTCTTAGGGAGTCATCGTCATCTCCCAAACAGAAGAGGGGTAGAAAGAGTTGGTGGTGTCCCACCAGCTCTCCAAGAAGAGTCCGGCTTGCTATGTGTCATGAAAGTTCGGAGCAAAATAGGCCGAAGCCGACCTCGTCAATAAGGTCACGGACCTCTAGAGGGAGCTTATAGTACCAGTCTCTCATTGTCGTCGCCTCATATCCCCTATAAGAGCAGGAGTCCCCTTGTGGCAAAGAAAGAGTGAATCAGACAGTGATAAAAAAGCATTCAGATAAAAGGTAGTGCAACAGTTAAGGGAAAGACATGAATGCATAAAGATAGAGTTTGTACCTTAGTGGCGCTGCAGGAAAGATGGGAGTCTGGCTCCCTCAGAAGAATGTGCTCTGGCATGCCACTAATGAAATCGCTAAAGTGTCTGATACCTCCAAATGGCAGCATGTGCATGCGAGGATGATATGTCATGGGATCAAAGGGCCATACCTTCAGTGGTAATGGCTCCGGCTCGAGCTCTGGAGCGAACTCCGCCTTAAGGTCAGCTGAGATGTCCTTCGCCGCCTCACTAGCCTCGACAATCACCGGCTCCTCAAACTCGATATGGGGTGATAATGGAGGTGAAACCTCGGGAGGAGCGCCGTCAAGAGGAATATTATCCGCCATCTGGAAAATGGGTGAAAATGGAGAAAATAGGGTAAACTTAGAGAAAGTCGACCCTAGGAAAGAGAAAATGGGAGAAAAAGTCAAAACCCAGGAAACGTTCACAGAACCCTAGAGAAACTTGAGGAGAACAAGCCTAAAGTGGTGAAAACTCAAGAAAAATTATGAAATCAAAATCTGATCGGTTCAAATTGTAGAAAATCAAGAGGGTTTCGTGAATAAAGTTTGCATGGGACGTTGGAAAACGTATATAAAGAACGGACCTAGAGAGAGGAAGCACCTAGAGAGAGAGAGGAAGATTTCGAGCAAGGGGTTATAAGGAAATGAAGCCTTGAGACGTATTTAAAGAGACCCAAGGCAAAATGGCCAATTTGCTCCTGAAATTACACGGGTGGCTGGCAGGCCACGTTAGTGGCCAGCAAGCACTACTGGTGCCCGACGGCCTTCTTTGTGGCCAGCAGATTGCCGGTGGTCCTCATTTGTGGCCTGGTTTTATTTTGTACCTCTATTCCCCGAGCAGTGTATGGAAAGTTCTTTTTTTAGGTCTGGATTGATTCCTAAAGAACTTGAAACTACGCTCCAGTGCGTGAATGTTCACCACTTGCCAATATGAACAGGGTGTATCCTTTTTTGGCATGTTGCAAAGCCTCCGAGAGGTAAATCGAAGGTTGTCACTGAATATCATTTTTATTCGTTCTATCAAATTACATGTTTGTTTTCTTTTGTTGCATAGAATGTGCATTTTCATATACTTATATTGCACACGTGTCCTGTATCATTCATGACTCCTGCATGGAATATGCTTTCAATTTTGCATAGAATATGCTCTTGTTTCTTGCATAGGACATGCTTTCAATTAACATCAGACATCGGTTATCTATTTTGTATGGAACATGCGTTGTCACTGTATTGATTTGTAATCATGTTCACTTTTGGCATTTATCGCACTTGTTTATTTTGTGCACTTATCGCACACGCTCACTTTGTGCATCTATCGCACATGATCATTTTGCACATCTATTGCACCTTTTCACCTCATGCATCTATCGCACACTTTCATTTCATTGTGTATTTGTGGTACAGTCTTGCACTTTTTGCTTTAATCTCAGGACGCGTGAAGCGCGGCCCTGGGAGGGTTTTATCTTGGGACATGTGAAATGCGACCATGAGTGGTTTTCTTTTGCCTTTATCTCAAGACGCGTAAAGCGCGGCCTTGGGCAGGTTTTATCTCGGGACGCATGAAACGCTGCCCCGAGCAGTTTTTCTCATCTTCTCACGGTTTTAGCGTGATTAGAGTATCTCATGACGCGTGAAGCACGGCCCTGGGCAAGTTTTATCTCAGGACACGTGAGGCGCGATCGAGTATGTAAAGACGCGTGAAGCATGGCCCTGGGAAGGTTTTATCACACGTCCCTGAGCAATTTTTCTCCTATCTCAGGATGCTTGAAACATGACCCTGAGCGGTTTTACTTTTATCTCGAGACGCGTGAAATACAACCCCGAGCGATTTTTTTTTCTCTATATCTCAAACGCGTAAAGCGCAGCCCTGGGTGATTTTTATCTCAGGACGGGTGAAATGCGACCTTCAGCGGTTTTGCTTTTATCTCAGGACACGTGAAACGCGACTCCGAGCGGTTTTCGTTTCTTAATTTCTCATGACATGTGAAACGTGACCCTATGTGGTGTTTTTTTTCGCGTCTCACATTTTGGCGTGGTTAGGGTGTGTTTTAGATCTTTTTACATGGAACTTGTATTGGTTTTAAGCTTGAAGCTGCTCGTTCATATGTTGTTATCTTGTTATTGCTTACTGCATCTATTATTGCTTACTGCATCATCTTGCATGATCATTAGTTTTCAAAATAGTCGGCTTCGCGAAGCATGAGAGTCTAGTTTTCAAAGTTTTTTTCATACATATCATTTGCATTTTGCCCTAGAACTATGCTGGTTTGATTCCTTGCAAAGGGATACGTAGGTAGCTTGTGAGCACAACCATTTAATTTATTTCTTTATTGTTTGCCCAAGTCTTACAGCCTTGTCAAAATGAGTCTTCTTCGAGCTTTGACATTCACTCATGCCATTTCATGACTTCAAGTTCTGTCGAAAAGGGGCAATTGTAGGCACCCCATTTTGACTGCCCTTACGACTTGAGCGCCACCGCTTGCGCACCCAATGATGAATTTATATATGCTTGTCAAGTGCTCGAAATCCTTAGCAGAATGCCACAGCTTTGAGCTTTCAAACCCAACACACCTTTTGCTTTGTTTTGGACCAAAACCATAGTTTTTCAAGCCTAAAAAACCTCGGGACCAGCCGACCACCACTATAAGCTGCAGGCTACCAATGTATGTTGTCAGCCACTTGTGTGGCCTGCCGGCCAACATTAGTGGCCTACCAGCCACATGTGTATTTTTGCAGATATTTTGGTCAACTGTGCCAGCTGTTTTCACAGATGCATGCACCTGCCTACACATGTATGTATTGATATTTCTGAGGGAGTTTCATTGTTTTCTATATATAGGAGACCTCCCCTTCCATTTTTGGGAGTTGAACATTTTGGAGCAAAATTATCTCTCTATCTCTCTCTCTCTCTCTACAATTCTCTTTCTTTCTTGGAAATTCTTAAGCTTTTGCAAGCTTTTGCCTGTACACTCTTAACCAAACCTTGTGGTATTTAAGCTGAGGCACTTTTGAGCTTACTTTGAGCTCTTGAGCGCGTGTAAGTGTTGGTTTAACACTTGGAAAGAGTTTTTCTCTTCAAGAGGTATAATCTTGGCTTGTTGCTTTGCTTTATTTGCTATTTTGCATACTATTTTTAGACTATTTTTGGGTTGTTCATACTCTATATTTTTGGGCTGAAACTTGTGGTTTAAGGCCATTAGGGGTAGAGGGGTGGATCACCCTTCTTTGTACCTCATTTCTTAGGCCTTTGCCCTTGTGTTTCCTACCTCTTTGTCCACTTTTTTGAGCTTTTTAATACTGAATCTCAGAGCTTTTTCAGTGGCTAAAACCATGTTTTGAAGTCCCAAAAAAGGAGGGGGTAGCCTCCCCTCCTTGTGCTTGCTTACTAGCTTAACGTGCTCCATGTTTTAGCTTATTGTTCTAACTATTTTTGTCTTAATTCCAACATGTTTTAGGACTGTTTTAGAACTATTTTTTGTTGTTCATTGCATTTGAGCCTTGTATTGCATGCTTATAGTGTAATTGTTTTCATAAGCTTGGTCGTTTAGGCCTTAGCCACCAACCTATTTGAGTTGATATTGTTTATTTCAAGTTTTCCATACTTGTGATCACCTTTAATCACCTCTGCAACCTCCCTCCTTTCTTGACTTTTTCTTTGCTTTGAAAGTTGTTTCAAGCTACATATTTGTTTAAGCTTGAGATTGAGGTCTTGTGCTCAATGGCTTAATCCCTTTGAGGGTTCATTACCAACGGCATGATATTTCTCTCATGCCTAAAACAACTCTTGGTTTGGTGCCCCTTTCCATTAGAGGACTTAAAGTTCACTTTTGGACTTAATTGGCTAAAGAATTGTTGGTAATTAAAATGAAGTAATAAAATGATGATTAAAAATGATGCAAGATAATAAGCAATTGGTGTTCAATCGGATGTTAATTGAACACATGAAAACTTGAGGCATTTCATACTTACTAGTGATGAAATGGTTCAAGCTTCCAAGGTCAACCACATCCCTTGATCAATTTATGATAAGAAAGAGGTTTGAGAGTCTTTCTTGTGCATTTATTGAAATTGTACACCTTGGTTCATAGGCCATCATGCAATGAAATTGCATCAATTGATGGCTTATGAATTGAGCTTACCACTCCTTTGAGCTGTTTTGATGATAAGGAGGGGTAAGGTGTACAAGCATACCTTGAGAATACCTTATTTTTGTGTTCTGTATGCTTTCTATTGCAACAGGGAGAACCAAGCTTCAGTGGCCGGCAGGCCACTATTTCTGAACGGCGGGCTACCATTTGTGGCCAGTCGGCTACCACTTCTGGCCTGCCGACCACTTTTGTCAAATTGAGCAGTAACCTTTTTGAAACAGAACAGAGCAGATGATGAGATAAAAGATGTTCTACTATGTAACAGAAGCATTTTGGCAACAAAACAGTGAGATTTTTGGGTAGAAATCCGCGCATGCATGAGCATTTCTCGCTTCCCGGGGCTGATTAATTAGTTTAGCTATCTATATGTTGTATTCATGTTATAATTAATTAGTTAATTCTAATTTGTCATTAATTAATTAGTGCAATTAATTAGTTAGTTCCGTAGAATAGTTAGTTAGTTTATTTGTTGTTGTAATAGTTAGTTAATTCATTTTGTAATAGCTAGTTAATTAGCTTAGCTAATTAGTTTATTCGAAACACAGTTGTAAAAATGTGTATGTCTTCCAATCCTACATCTTTCTTCCTTTTATTTACCTACTTATGATGGTTAGTTTAGGATATCACGTTTCGTTTAGCATCTTTCATGCCTTGCATCCATTGTCTTGCATGCATTGAGCTCGACGCATCATTCTAACTTGCATTGTTAGTTAATACTTCTTTGAATATGTGCTTAGACCGTATGCTATCAAATTGATTCATATGCCATATTAGTAGCCGAGCCTAGTAATTGCATATTGTATGCGTTGCATTAGTCATATTGCATAGTTAAAATCATGCATTTTTCTAACTCTTTTATCTTTTTTGGCTTGCCATGAAGTAGTAGGTGAGCTTTTCTTTGTTTTAACATATTGCATTGTATGTTAGTGTTGCCATATCAAAGCATGTTCACCATGAAGCTAAGTGCTTAAGTGATAAACTGTTTGAATGCCTGTAGATGAAGGCTAGTTGCTTGAATTGGAATAGTTTGATTACTATACATTTGAGCCCACTTTTTCAAGTGGTATATTTACAAACTCTTTTAAAAAATAAACATGAAACTAAATGTTCCAATTCTTGCAAATTAATCTGTACCTTGTGTGCATCACAAAGTAAGTTAGCCTAATAAATTGGAACAAGAGCATATAATGTAAATAAGATTCACATCATGATTAGTAGAGGCCGATCTTTGATCAGGCGAGTGGGAGTGCTCAATTCTTAACATTCCCCTCTTGTACCTAAGTTCCCAAGCCAAGACAATCTTGGTGATGATGGACACGTGGCCTTTGGCACGAGTCATGGGTTTTCTAAATTTTTCAAAAAAATTTAGGTGGCGACTCTATATCTGGCAAAGCAGTCCATTTTTTGCAATTTGATTCAAAATCGATTTTCTAAAAGATTTGCCGAATTTGGACTATTTAGTGTTTATCTATTTCACATTGCACTTGTGAGATCAGATTCAGAACCGCGAGAGTCCAATACTGTAGGGTTTATTCGTCTTCCAAAAGGAGCGCGAAAAGTCGAGTTACACCTGTATATATAGGCTAAGAAAGAGTATTCTACTAGAAATCTAACTATGAGAAAGAATATCTTATAAGAGACCTAATTATTGCGATACCTAATATATATAGGAATATATACCATATATACATTAACAATGTTGTATATATAATATTTATTTTTAATTATAAATACCATTTTGTAGTTTTAACTATTAAATTTTAATATGATTGTTAAATTTTTAATTGTGTTGCTAATCGGGTAGGGTTAGGGTTGGGGGTTGGGTTGGGATGGGGAAGAGTTTCATGAAGATCAAATCGAGAATGGAGGCAAGTGGAAGAAATAGGAGTGAGGTTGGGGTAGGAGTCCCCGATCCATACCCTGCATGTCGTCATTCCTAATCACGATAATACTAATGACATGGTATTACTAATCAATAATAAATGTACATATTAATTTTAAATGTACATTATTCACCTCATTTTCAAAATAATTTTCGGAACAAGCTAGTTGTCATAATATATGACTTTGTTCATTGGAATGGTGGTTGGGTAAAGACTTCATAAAGACTTGATGCATTGACTCCTCAAACTCCCCCCATCACAAATAATCGGCAAGTCTATTTTAGTTATCAATCACAAATTATCAACAAGTCTATTTTAGTTATTTATCCCGAATTCATCTTGAATGAGATTGTGTGATTATAATTAAATTTGTGTGATGTGAAATTTATGTATAAAATAAATTTGAATTACAAGATGATAATTCTAGATAAATTTGAGATAGATAAGAGTGAGTTTGTAGTATTACTATAAAAAAATAAAAAATAAAAAAAATAAATCCACAATAATTAGCGAGAGAAAATGTTACAACAACAATATTATAATTATTATATTTTTTTGAGTATTTCCATAAGTACTAGAAAATTAGATCTACTTTCTAGACTCACGTCACACTCTATTAAAATATCTAAATTAATTCTCTTTTATTTATTTTCTAATCATTAACTAATCATTTTATTGACAAACCACTAATTCTAAAAAATAGGTTTTCAAAACAGACTTCTATATCAATTTTTTTTTTAATCTTTTATTTTATCAAAATTTGTTTAACCGATGATGTATTATTGTACCAATAATAACCGGTGTTGAAAATAATTAAATTAATATAATAATAAAGTATTATATAATAGGTAGTTTTAATATATAAATGCCATCATCATAATATTATTCATATTTAGAGTTCTCTCCAAAATATAGAGAAGTTCGGTTCTGTGTAATCTAGATCGTAGCACACCCATCCTAAGTCCTAGTCTCACATAATTTGATTGGTGGGGAAGAGGATGTGAAGTCGCTCCAACTAGTCGTTTATCTTGTAGACCATAAAAGTAAAATTTATCGGATAACTAGATCATCTAAAACAAAACATTTTAAAATCATAACTGTAGGTATTATTATCGAATCGATTTAATTTTTCTTTCTATTAGATGTTTTATATATGAAAAAATTATACGGTAATACTATATGCACTAATTAACATATTAATTAATATATCAATACTAGTTATGACATCATTATTGACTCTACTCATTAATCACATTACAAATTTCAAAAATTTCTTAAATTACGTCACATTATCAATTAGTATACTAATTAGTGCATACAGTATTATTCAAAATTATAAAATGAATGGCTCATCATTTCATAGTAAACCCAGAATCCACGCTGCACAACACAAGGCCTTAATCACGGGGAAGCTGGATCGCTGATGTGAAACAGGGACTCTTCCTTGAAACAACTAGTGCAGGACAATGAGTTAACGTTATTGACGAATACTATACAGAGACTTTGGTCTTTAGACGATTGTGGTTGTGTAGTCCGAAACTTACGTTTTGTTTACACGCTTTACAGTTTGTCAACAAATTCATTTTCGCTTGTGGGTGGAGTGAAATATGGGGCAAAGAAACAGTACGGCTATAGAGAAAACTAATGGCAATAGAGTCAAAAGTCAGTGAAAATGACTCGCGAATCGCGACATGCCCATGTGCTTTTCCATTTCCATCATTTTCACGCAAAAAATTGAAATAAATTATTTAGGCTAAGAACATATTGAAATAAACTTTTTCAAGTGATCAAAGAAAACAAATTTAATGAAAGGATATTAGATTTCTTTTACTAAAATTTTTATCCAATTCATTTATTATTTTTATTATTATGTTGTATTTATGTATCTTGTCAATAATTTTTAAGTTAAATTATACTTACACTCCCTAATTTTGAGTTTAATACATATCACTCTCTAACATTTAAAAAATTATACTAACTTCATTGTCATTGTAATTATTTAGACGAAATGAAAATATTTAATTCATGCACTTACTCTTTTTTCTTTTTTTTTTTCTTTCCTTCCTTTGCTTTACTTTTTTTTTTTTCTAATGTAATTTTTTCTATTTTTCTACTAGGAGTTGTTTCCTTTTATAGAAGTAGGGAAGTTTGTGAAATAAAACTATTAACCACATGAGTGAGAATGTAATTTTTAGAACGTCAAGGGATGGGAACAAAGCTCAGCGGGTGTCAATGTAATTTACCCTAAATTTTATTTTTAGTTAAAAATAAGTGTATGAAAAAATTAAACTATTTCCCTACAAGTTAAATTAATATTTACTGAATGAAATTATTCATAGGAATATTTGATTTTAACTAAATTTTATTTTCTTAATTTATAAGTATGAGAGAGTGGGAGATAAACTCTTACTAGCATATAAATGATGGGATTCTATATTAAATCACTAATTTTTCTACCAAATTACACATGAATGTGGTCTCACATGGGTGTAGAGCCAATGTATGAAGTTGATAGAAATTTTAATAATCTTATTTTAATTTGGAAAAGCTACCAACATTCCTTATTCTTTATTTCTTGTTTTACCTATTAGATTTCAATTTAAAATGAGACTTTTAGCTACGCCGAAGGCTAAAGCAAGTGCTTCACTATAGCCCCATTTGAGCCGGCCCTGGCCATTTCCATGGAGTAATAACTTCTAGGTACTTACTTCTCAATGGGGTCACCTCTCCTCCCCACCTCTCCCCTATTGATGTTCCGCTGTAATGGTCTATTTTCATCAATAAAGTTTCATTTTGTTGATAAAAAATAAAAAATAAAAAATAAAAAATGGGTCACTCACTCATAACTCATATAATTACACAAACATCCAAGATACAATTGTAGGAGGCCATCAAAGATCAAAACTCAAACTTTTAACTAGTCCTTTTAGAAATTTGATTTTCTTTGAAACAAAAGGTAATTGTTTTAATTATCCTTCTGTCTTGTGAATGTCATCCTTCAACGTTCAACTCTTGTATTTAAGACATCGAATTTTATGATCAGCAAAAGAAAGAAATTTTATTGATGTAAGAATGAAGTACAAAGTGCAAAACACATTACATCATAAAAAGAAAAGGGAGTGCAAAGGCATCACAATGAACTAAATCATCCCAACTAGGTTGGCACCAAAAAGCCCATCATATTATTTGCTAGTACCCCCAGAGTTAGCAAAAAACCAACAATAAAGCAAAACAAAACACCACACCAGCAGATCACAACCTAGTCTAACACAGACCTAAAAAAAAACCCTAAAAAAAAGCCACCAAAATAGACAGAACAAAATAAACCAACAAAACAAAACAGGAACAGAACCTAATCAGAACTGAATAGCCTAAACACCCAAAGAAACCAGCAGACAACTAGCATACCAGGGACCATCACAGCAGTATTGGTAGCATATATTCACTTTAATAGTCAGAGAAGCCACCATTCCAGATCCAATATGGTGCAACACAGCAGAAACTAACTTCCTCAATAGCATAGCAGCCAGTTGGGCATAGCAAACCCACAGATCTGTTCAACCATCACACCCTTCAACAATTACCAAGACTATACAACCACAAACTCAACCATCATTCCAGAAGCAGAACAGCATCAAGAAGGCAGCAAGCACAAAACAGAATAGCATCAATAGTCAAAAAGCCAGAATAGAACAATCAAAGCTTTATACTCCATATCTGCAGCAGCTACTAGGATGACTCCTAACTATACACAATAGCATATCCACAGATCTATTAAGACAGAAATCAATCACCAACTTCCTCAACGGCATAGTAGCATAACAGCATATCAGCCATAAGACTATATTTGAACATAGCAATAAAGCACCAAGACTATGCATCCATAAAACTATGTAGACAAGACTATCTATATTGTACGAGCACGAAATAATTCTTCTCGTATGATCCTGTTGATCAAGTTTGGGCTCCTCCAAATAATGTTGCTTTGCCACCTGAAAACACAAATGTGAGCTAACCGACAGGTGTGTGCCGGAAACCCCTCCGATGCCTAAGTCAGCAACTAGACAATAGACAATAAGCTCTGTGTATTCTAGAGTAAGAATTGGGATACCTCTACAAAAGTCTGGTCATGAGCTTTTATAGATTCTGCTTTGGCATAATCCTAGTAGGATTCTAACTCTCCTTATAAGAGTCCTTCTAGGAATCACACACCCTACTCACTACCAACCAAGTGAGATGGTTTGCACAATCCTAGTAGGACTTTACCCTCCTTAGCAGAGTCCTTCTAGGAGTTATACTCCTACTCATTACCAACTAAGTGAGATGGTTTGCACAATCCCAGTAGGACTCTAACTCTCCTTAGTGGAGTCCTATTAGGAGTCTCATGTCCAAGGATAATGCTTACTCTCAGAACACCCTCATCACTGCAAACCAAGTGAGATGGCCACTTCCTTTACCTCGGTTGACACCTTTACCTCGACTAACCCCTTTACCTCGGTTGACATTACGGTCAACCAAGTTATTTCGGCTTTGTGCTCAACTAAGTAATGGAATAGAAGCATCGACCGAGCTACACCTAGCTCGGCTCTCCATCTTACCAAACACCTCGGCCAACCCTTGGGCCTAGTATTAGGTAGCTCGGTCAAAGCCTTTGCCTAGTTTGGCACTCAGATAAAAAGGGACCGAGCTACTCGATGTCCACACTCCAGCCCTTTAGTTCGGCCCACAATAGAAATCAAAGATGTCTTCTTGGCCTAAGACTGAGCTACACCAGCCCTTATCTCAGCCCATTACGCGGCCCAACTCCCAAAGAAGACTTTTCCAAGCTCGGCCCAATTTGTTTACAAATTACCCTCTCATATACAGTTCTTGAATTGATTTGAACATAGCAACTAAGCAACATAGTAGATCTATTCAACCATCACACCCTTCAACAATCATCAAGACTATGCAGCCATAAACTCAACCATCATTCCAAAAGCAGAATATCAGCAATGCCTCACTCCCTAATGTAAACCTGATAAACACAGACACAGATAACAGGACAAAACAATCAAAGAGGCAGAGTAGCAAGCACAAAACAGAACAGTAAGCTCTAGCTAGAAGCAGCAAATCTAGCAGCAGCTCTGTATCAGCATTTGCCAAGCTTTACACTCCATATCTGCAGCAACTGCTAGGATGACTCTCAACTATACACAATAGCATACCTGCTGCAAATTAGATACTATGTCATGCACTGAGTACTACCACTCTTTCAAATTTGATTTTACCCATAAAGCAACTCTAACCTTCACCAACTCAATTAATTCTGCAAAATTTGGATTTGCCTCTGTACACAAACACTTATTCCTTAGTTTTCACATAGACCACAACATTGATAAAGGGACTACCTTTCAAATTTCCTTTACCTAAATCTAATGTCTTATACTTGACCACCATTATAGGAGTTCCTCCACTGAACTAGGGATGATACAACTCAGATTCCACTAGTTAACAATATTAGACCAGACTTCCCATATTGAATGACAATGTAGAAGCACATGATTTATGGTCTCTACTTTAAATTTCCAAAACACACACAGTGGGTTGGCATTTGGATTCAACACTTTGATTCTAAGCAAAAAAAGCTGAGGATTTAATCCTACATTTCCAAGCTAGCCAACTCAGGAATTGCACTTTGGGCTGAGCTATATTCCTCCAAATGTTTCGTGTAATTAGTTTTGTCAAACCTTTGGATGATTCCACTATTTTCCACACTAATGCCACAGTAAAAGACCCAAAAGAGTGTGCTAGCCACGAACAAGAATCTTCCACCAAAGCATTTAGAGTAGGTGCATTATGCAACAAATCATTCAACTTGGACACTTTCTCTTCTTCCTATGCAAAAAGAGGCATTCTAAAAGCTACCTTCCAATCATAACCCTCTTCTTTCCTTTGGACAAAATGCAGCAATGACTCAACTTTCTCAGTTGACAATGAAAATAATCTAGGAAAGAGTTCACAAAGACTCTGATTACTAAACCATCTATCAACCCAAAACTGAATCATTCTACCATTACCCACAACTATTTTGACATTGTTGAAAAAGAATTCACTCAACAGAGGATTAGATATATTCACTGATAAGACATCCTGCCACAGAATAGACATCATACCTAAACTCACTAGTAACGGACTCCATCTGCCACCAAACCCTCCATACTTGCTGCACAACACTTGTTTCCACAAAGCATTTTCCTCCCTACCATGCCTCTACCACCACTTTAGAAGTAGGCAATCATTTACCACCCTCAAGTTCCTAACTTCTAACCCTACTTGAATCTTGCTCAAGCGTACCTCCTTTCAACTAACTAGGTGTACTTTTCTCCTCAATTCAAATCCTCCCCAAAGAAAATTAGACTGAATTTTATCAAGTGATTTTACAATACCCACTGGCATTTTAAACAAAGATAAGAAATAGACTGGCAAACTTGACATCACTGATCTTATCAATGTTAATCTTCCTGTAAAAGACAAGCATCTTCTCTTCCATAAAGCTAGCTTCTTCTTAAAATTATCCACCTTGGTTGCCGGGTGGTAGGCGATCCCCGACAGCGTCCGGGAAAGGGAGCGAGTCGCCCCCCCTGCAGCGTTACGGTTCGATATTGGGTCACTCTGATTCGAAGGACTCAAATGTCACGGTTCTTAATCTTGAACCAAAGAGTCCAAATCGGCAAATCGTTTGAGAAAAAGCAGATTTTTTGAAAGAAGTGCCAAACATGGGCGCTTTGCGGAATCTGAGTCGCCACCTAAATGTTTTTTAATGGGAAATTTAGGAAACCCTGACTCGGTGCCAAAGGCCACGTGTCCATCATCACCAAAGTTTCCTCGGCTCGGGAACTTGGGTACGATTAGAAGGTCGCCGTGAGCACCCCCGCTCGCCCGGTCAAAGACCGGCCTCTACTAACCATGATATCTTATTTTGAAAACATTGTGCGTTCTTATTCCAGTTATTAGCCTAGGTTACTATGTGATGCTCGCAGCAAACAAATATAGACTGAGTCGCCTGAATTGGAACCAAACATTTCATGTTTGTTCATTTGAAAATGGTTTGATGGTGCTACCCACAGGTAGGCTAAGACGTGGATTTGCCACCCTCGGGTGGGCTTAGAAAAACGTGATTTTGCCACCATCTAGTGGGCTTAAAACAAACATTTGATGAATTGTCCCAATTCAAGTAACTCAACCTCCACCCACAGGCATTCAAGGCAGTTATATCACATAAGCATTTAGCCTCATGGTAAGCATGCTATTCATGGCAGTCACTCACATGCATGCAAGGATGCTAAAGCATAAAACTTACCGAGTACTCCAAGCCAAAACAGAAGCTTATTAGAAATCATGCATGATCCTAAATGTATAGAAATGCCTAATGCAACACATGCAAAGATGCAACTATAGCAGGCTCGGCTGTCTTAAACATGGCATATGGAATGCTGCAACTAACACGTATTCAATTTGGAATTGAAATACAAATGCAGTTTGTATGATGCGCTGAGTCCGGTGCGTGCAAAACAGATGAATGATGCAAACATGATGTCATACTATATGCTAATTGAAACATGCCCTATATCTAACCATCGTAAGCGGGTAAATAAAAGGGAAGAAAGACGCGGGGTTGGAAGACATACATCTCACTCACCCACACTTATTACAATTATGCCCTCGCACGAAGGGATAAATAAATATCTGATCCGAATGAAAGAATAATACAGTCCGAAATATTACAGTCTAAATAATATACAAATTCCTAATTATTTAACAAATTAAAGAAGAAAAATTGTAAACTGGCATGCAAGCCAAGGACTGCCTTGACTCCGCTCCAGATAATGAAGTGATGCATGTTTGAGCTTCCTTGCGCGCAAATCCACTAGGATACCCAAATTAGCCTCTGTTTGCAATGTTTCTCGAAATACGTGCCGGACTCCGAAAAGTGGTTGATTCTTTATTTTTGCTGCAACAGAGAGTAGGAAAGGGGCATAGCAATGTATTTCACAAATTTATGCATGCCTCGATTCTCGTGCCACCAATCACGCATCTCGATGCATGATGGCCGAGGAATCGAAATGCACAATTCAATATAGAATGAATGCTCATGGAAATACAACTAGACCTAACTCCATCATGGATAATCAGGAGTGTCGGTGACTGGGGAATTGAGACCCGTTCCGTCACTTTCGAGCGCACCTCGTTTCCGTGCAGGGCTAACTCCTATCCCGAACACAATGCAATATGCATGATATGTATGAAATGCAACTAAGATACAATCCTAACATACACAATGCTATGAAAATGAGATGTCTCGGAATGCGTGCACACGGGCACGCAAACCAAGAAAATGATCCTAAGGCATAAAATGGCATACGCAATGCAATTGGACTTACACTAACATGAGAGGACCTCAACCACACTCACGTAAGAGGTCGATGGATGAAAATGAAGTGCCTCGAAATACGTGCACACGGGCACGCAAACCGAGGCAATGGCATACGGAATGCAATGATGCTAAAATGACATACAGAATACAATATGGGCTTTCACTAACATAAGAGAGCCTCATCCACACTCACATAAGAGGCCGATAGATGAAAATGAAGTGCCTCGAAATGCGTGCACACGGGCACGCAAACCGAAGCAATGGCATACACGATGCAATGAGACTAAAATGACATACAGAATGCAAAATGGACTTACACTAACATGAGAGAGCCTCAGCCACACTCACATAAGAGGCCGATGGATAAAAAAGAGATGCCTCGAAATGCGTGCACGCGGGCACGCAAACCGAGAAAATGGCATACGCAATGCAATGAGACTAAAATGGCATAAACAATGAAATATGGGCTTACACTAACATGAGTGGACCTCAGCCACACTCATATAAGAGGCCATCAGATAAAAAAGAGATGCCTCGAAATGCGTGCACGCGGGCACGCAAACCGAGAAAATGGCAACGCGATGAAATGAGACTAAAATGGCATAAACAATGAAATATGGGCTTACACTAACATGAGTGGACCTCAGCCTAACTCATATAAGAGGCCATCAGATAAAAAAGAGATGCCTCGAAATGCGTACACGCGGGCACGCAAACCGAGAAAATGGCATACGTGATGAAATGGCATGGAAATATGATATGCAAAGATGTAAATGAATTTCAGCACTGAAATGTGGGGCAAAACAATCCCGAAACATGGCCAAAGTGTACCCGATGCATGGAATGATCCCGAAACATGAATTTTGGCACCCGAAATGGCCTATAGCTACACCAAACATGCATAATTGATACGTGACATGAAAAGGAAGAAGCAAGGAAGCCCCAAAACTAGCATTTTTCCAGTACAAAATATGGCCAAACAGCAATCATAAATAGGGCTAACATGGCATACAAAAATGGCTCCACAAGGGAGGCTATGAAGCAAGTGGTATATGAAAAGCCCAAATGGAAAAATACCCTTCTACAACACTGATGAGGGACTAAAAATATGAACATTTACAGTAGATGACATCCACCAAATCAGTATGCAAACATCCTAAAAAATGCCATGCAAGAAATAGGCCACAAGAGGGTATAACATGAAGTAGGCCAAAAATTCATCAAACAGGCAAAGACCCTTAATGAAATATGTCCAGGGGGTCAAAATATGACCCGTTCCAGTTCTGATGATGGCCCAAAACAGAATCTAGATAAGCATAAAAAAGCATGCAAAAATGGGGGCCAAAGAGGGGTATAATGGTAGGTACAACATGGAGGCCCCCAACAGGGTTAATCCCTTCTACAATGTTGTAGAGGTACACAAAATAAGCTTACTCACAGTTCATGACATGCTCCAAAATAATTTAAATATAGGCAAAACAAATCATGCAAATTTACGGTAAATAGGAGAGATTATGAAGTAAGTGCAAGATAGGGGACCCAAAAAAGGTTGAGCCCTTCTTCAGTGTTGAAGAGGGGCTCAAAATAGGCCCACTTACAGTTTACATTATGCTCGAAAACAGATCACTCATAGGCTAGAAATTTCATGCAAAAATGTGACATATAAGATGATATTGAAGCAAGTACAAGATGGTGATCTCAAATAGGGTTGAACACTTCAACAATCATGTAAAATGGTTCAAAATAATGACCCTTTCAGTTAGGGTCGAAGCTCAAAACAACAAGCAAATAGGCTAGAAGAATGGTGCAAAAATGAGCTACAAAAGGGGGAAATGGCAACTTACCCTTGTAGACAAGTCTTGGCTGCCTTTTGCTTGAAGAATGGATGCCTCCTAGCTGCTGGAAAGCTCTCCTAGCTGCTGGAAATAGAGTAGTAGTGGTGGTGCTTGATGATGATGAAGAAATTGAATCAAAACTTGAGAATTTGAGAGAGATGGAGAGAGATATGAATGCGAGGCCTCTTAGGGATTTTTTGTAACCCCAAAACAAGAGTTGGGCAGCTGGTTATATAGGCCAAAGAGAGGGAGCAAGGTAGGAGGAAAATGACACCAAGTTTCCCTCCAAAAGCTTCCCCTGGGTACATATATTTTTGGGGGAAAACAGATATACAGCTGTAATACAACCCCACTGAGGAAGCAGGTCGGCTAGGTACTTTAGTTGCAGGTGGCCGGCCGGCCAGCCAGGGTCAAAAGGTCCAAGCCATAAAACTGGTCGGCCATGTAGCCCTTGAAGTTAGCTTTCCAATGCCGCAAACCTTGCATTAAAATTCTTTCTGTAGAAAAAGTTATGCCAGTTTTCGTAAAGCCGCGCAGATTCGGTCTAACCAGACTTCAACCAACCATATCTCCTCCCTCCGGATCCGGACTTAGGAGATTCTTGAGTGAAAAATGAAGCCCCGGAAGTAAGATTTCCAATGGTGGTGGCCTCATATTTTAATTCCTCTTGTGCAAAGAGTTACGCCTGTTTCGGTGAAGCCGCGCAGACTTTTCTCCTTCCCGGGTTCATGCTGAACCACTTTTGACCAAACAAAAAGTTGGTTGTCAGAACAATTGCTGGCCTCCCACCCTCCTACAAGCTTCCTAACTATGAAAATAAGGCCTCCACCAAAAATGAGCCTAAACCTATGCGAAATGAAGGTTCGGGGGCCGAAACGCGCAGTTCGGGACCCCAAAAACTGACTGTTGGGCACCGGGAGTGGTGTTCGACCACAAAGTCGGTCCCTCGGACCCCAGTGTCCCTAAAAAGGAAGCAAATAAGATGCATGCCAAAAATCAAAGCAATCGGAGATGGTTAGGTGGTCCCGAACCGAGGCACATGGCCTGACGGCTCCGAAAACCAGGAACCGGGCTCCGAAATGGGCAAAATGGCCTCTGACCATCGAGAGATAGTCTCTGGGACCTCTCCTCCTTCAGAACAAAATAGAAAACCAAGCCTGGTTTGCGAACCAAGGCAAAGTACAGAAAAGGGTTCGGAAGTCCGGAGGCAGGGCTCACGGCCGAGACTCTGAGACTTCTGAACGAGCACAATATGCAACATCACCGAGCACTCAATCGGTGACGTCTGAGTCTTAAGGTCGGTCAAAAATGGGGTGTCTACAGTTGCCCCTCTTTGACAGAACTCGGAAGTCACAAGTGACGGGAGTAAATGTCAAAGCCCAGAGACGACCCATTTTTTACAAGGCCGAAGACTTAAACGATCATACAAGATAAACAGAGATGTGCCCGCAGGCGTGCCCACAGGCAAATGGGGCAAAATGCACAATGATATGCACAGGATCAGATGTAACTCAATGATCATGCAAGTGCAGCAAGTTGTAATGAAGCAAGTATTCGTAAATGGATGCAACCGTTTTAAGCAAGAATGCAAAGCAACAACTACATTTCATGCAGTTAGGAATGCGGAGAATTACTCAATTCTCGTCGCGTCTCACACGGAGAAGATACGATACCTGCGCGATTAAATGCAGTGCACTTTTGACCTCAAATGAACCGTACATACAATATCGTGCCTACAAAAGAGAGAAATTCAACAAGAACAATATGCTAACAACATATATTCAATGTGATTCCTGTGATTCCGAAAGTTTGACACACGCGGTGCCGGCGGGTGAATGCATAAAGCAGTGTGATATGGGTAAGGTGCGTGGGGTAGCACGATGTGACGCACTAACAAGTGCAGGTGAGATGCGCAAGATAGCACGATAAAATGCATACACAATGCAAGTAATGTGCACAAAATAGTGCGATGCGCAAAAATAGCACGAGTAATACCATGCACAAAATAGTGCGATACGCTAAACAGCGCGATTGATACAATGCACAAAATAGTGCGATGTGACATGCAAAGCACAGGACAGTGCGATTGAGGTGCGCAAAATAGCGCGATGAATGTAATGTGCGAGACAGTGCGATGGAGGTGCGCAAAATAGCGCGAATGATAAACTGCACAAAATAGTGCGATGAGCAAAATAGCGCGAATGATAAACTGCACAAAATAGTGCGATGCAGGTGCGCAAAATAGCGCGATTGATTTGAAATGCACAAGATAGTGCGATACGCTAAATAGCGCGAGTGATTTGAAATGCACTAAGCGGTAGCGATCGCTAAGCGGTAGCGAGTGATTTGAAATGCACAAGACAGTGCGATACGCTAAACAGCGCGATTGATATGCAATGCACAAGATAGTACGAGTGAGATACAACCACAAGATGCACAAGACAGTGCAAGTGAGATAAAATGCACAAGAAAGTGCGATAAAATGCATCTTCCATGCAAGTATGAGGGCATTTTCTATGCAATAGATACAAGCATTTTCTATGCAAGAATCATAACGATACGCGGCACGCATGCAACAGTGTATATGAAAGTTCACATTCTATGCAATAGAGGAGCATTAAATATGTACTCTGGTGCCTTTGATTTGCTTCTTAGAAGACTTCACAACACACTCGGCTCAAAGGGGCACACCCTATTCAAATTGGCGAGAGATAACATCTGCATGTGAAACCCTCTGGTGCTGCTTAGACTGCCATTCTGACTTGAAGCAGGCTTACACTTGGGGTCGAGACACACTCATACTCCAGAGAAATGGCGAAGCCTGAGAAGGTGCACCCGGAATGTAGTCTCGGATCTTGCTAAAGTTGAAACATGCTAAGATGCTCCGAATTTTCCCTCTTTTCTTTTGCTTTGTAGTCTGGAACCTAAATAGCTTCAGATAGGTCCTCGTTCTACTGTTCACACTTATCGGGGGTGGACCCTGCGGCTTTTTGAAAGAACCAATCCTGTTTTGCACAAATGTGGAGAACGGCACGGCACTCGGAGCACAAAATGATTTTTCTTTTGAAAATGAGAAAAGGATTCTCAACCGGGTATTGAGCCTACAACTGACCACAGCCAAACGACTCAACAAGGAAATAAAAGGCACACAACCTAGACACATCGAGTAACACTCGAAACGACTCAAAATAAGAATCGAGATAAAACAAAAGATACGACACTCAGACGTGCAGGGGAACTGTTTCACCGGGTAGTGTTTCCCACCCTTTCTCATTTGTGGTTCTCACATCACTCGACCCTTAAGCTCTGTTTTTCTGAAAAAGCCCTTTTCTCACTTTTTCTCTAAACGCACATCTCTCTATTCTTTAATCTCTCATTTTTCAATCCCTCCCCTAGGTGGTTGATGGATAAATGGGAAGTTGTGGGTTCTCGCCCCTAGCATTCTACTAGATTCTTCTTCTTCTGCACGCAACTAGTGAGTTTCTCCCACAGAGGGGTTGTGCTACAACTGGGTGTGTAGCAAATTTGCGGCTAGCATTGGTTGATGATGCTTTGCTAGGGAGTTTGGACGTGATAAGATCTGTCCAGATGATGGAGTGGAATATCTTGCCTCATTCCAGTTCGTGCTTCACACTTGGCTCGATACCTCGCTGGATGAGAGACTTTTCAGCCCTTTGGTGTTGGTCAGCCTCAGTGGTGCCCTTCTTGGCAGGTAGAGTGCCCTTCTTGGCAAGTAGGGTGCCCTTCTTGGCAAGTAGGGTGCCCTTTCTAGCGAGTATGTTGACAATGGGGAAAAGACAGAACACCTGACTCAACTGTGCCCCTAGTTCATTATTTCGACCATTTTTTGTTTTTGCTTTTCACTAAAACAGTTTTGACCAAAATGAGAGTTAGATCAACATGCTTGTTCGATTTTTGATTTAAAATCATGCAAGTTAGGTTATGAGCACTGAAAATTTTCCTTTTTTTGGGTCCATGAAAAGGGTCCAGTTTTGGAAAAGATAGAATGATTTTTCGAGAAAATTAGTCAACCTCAGTAAAAATTCTCAAAAGCTGTTTTTGCAAACGGCCACTTGCTCAACGAGCATGAAACCTACTCCTGAGATGCACAATCTTAGATCCAAAGGAAAACTGCCCCGTGCTTGAAGGGAGCTGCATGGCAATGGAAAGTTGCCCCTTGTTTGGATGATGCCGCAGCGCATTGTAGTCAGTCCTTGGAGCGACGAACACAACCAGACTCTCGGATACAGAGAAGGCGAAGATGATCAGAGCCATCGCATGGACACAATCGAATTTGAATTGTTTTACGGCTGGACTTCAGAATGAAGTTGCCTACATATCCCAAACATGGGAATCAAGCCTTACGTAGTTCGGGGTTAAGGTACACTCGGGTATTTAACCTCTCCTTTTTATGCTCTAACTTTTGCCAAGGCGGCTGTTGCAGGTTTTCAACCTTGCGAGCCTTCTTCTTCTTCTTCTTTTTTTCAATTTTTTTCTTCTTTCTTTTCATTTCTTTTCTTTTTTTTCTTTTTTTGCTTTTTTTCTCTCTTTTTTTGCTTTTCTTCTTTTTTTCTTGCTCTAACTTTTGCCTGGGTCGCCCTTCCAGGTTTTCGGCCCAGCGAGCCTCTCAAAGGGTAAAAGTGTAGCTTGGTCCATGCCAAATGGTTGTAAGGTTCTGAAGCCATCTGTATCCAAGAGAGTGGCTGTTGATTTGCAAGAGGACTCATCTTCGGCTCTTCGAGCATATCGGACATTTTTGCCCTTAGTTCGAGGGGTGCTTCTGATTTAGCTTCGCAAGCTTCTTCTGATGAGGTCTGATCTTCTTGATCTGACTTTGGTGCCTCTTGTTCGAGGGCTGCTTCAAATCTGGCCACACAGGCCTCACATCATGATTGTCCTTTGAACGTTCTGAATCCAAGTTCAAGGTTTGAAAGCAAAGGGGGTGAGTCTCGAGGCCAAGAGCGATCCTAAGTCACAATTCAATCTCAGCGATTCTACACACGTCTTTGTAGGTCCGCGCAAATCAATTTTTGAAAGTTTGTAAGCGACAAATCGCTCATGGCTGAAGACATGTAGGACCAATCTGGATCAAAGCTAGGGTCCTTCTCAATCACACTAACAAGCATGATTTCATTCATTAAGGGCTTATACGCCTCTCTTTCTCTCATTTGATCAAAGTTTTGCAAATCCAGGAATTCCGCCCTCTTTGTTTTCATCGCGGTGTTCAAAAGGTTTTGAAAAACTTAGGTCAATACAATGACTTCAAGGCACAAGCGGTGGCATGCTGCGCCATTTCATTCAAATCCCGGCACAACTAGCACATGGCAGAAGCAAATGCGAGAGCGTGGAAATCACTGCTGTTTCATTCAAAATCTGTTGGCATAATTGGCTCCCTGGCAGAAACAGACTCAAAACAAGACAAAAAGACAAACGCGAAACAAAATGGTGACGCCCGAGGTAATACCCCCGGAATCACCCGACTCCTATACAACAGGACTGACTCGATACAACAAGACAGACCCAAAACAAAAGAGACTGACTCAAAACAAAAAGACTAACTCAAAACAAAGTAGCAAAACTGACCCAATACCCAAGTCAGAATGCAAAATTAACAGTACTTGTACATTGCTCAAAACAGTGCATGCCATTCACCACAGCTGGAGTAATCTGAGCGCCATTCGCAGGTGGTTCATCCCTCGATCACATAACATTATCCCCCAAGTTCACTGACCCAGTGCCGATAGACTTTGCTGAGCTCGGCGGGAGGATGACCCCATTGCCCAATAGATCCTGTACTTCATGGCGAAGACGGGAGCAATTGTTGGTAGCATGGCCAGTTTGCTGATGGTATGCGCAGTACTGGGTAGCATCATGCGTAGCCGGAAGAGGGTTCGGGAGAGGCCGAGGCTCAAGGGGTTTGAGATGGCCTTGTCCATCAAGGATTTGGAGAGCTTTGGACAAAGGCATATAGAGGGCATGGAAGACCCTCTGACCTCGGGGTTGGTACTTCAAGGTTTGTGGATTTTTGCTGGACGCGTCAGTAAAGGGATCGGCAGGTGTTGGCCCAGTTTGTTGATCTCTTCTGAGTGGAGGATTAGAGCTAACAGGATTGCCTTTGGTATAACGGCCCTTCTCCCGGTTTGCCCCTTGATTCAAACTGCCCCCAACTTGAGTGGCGAAAATGCCGTCCACAGTTTTTGCAACAACTGCGAGCACTTGCTCTTTGTTCAGTCTCTCGGCTTTCAAGGCCTCAACAGCCAACAGAAGATACTCATGGGGATCCATGCCTACCCCTACCTTGTTCTTTCCACTCGCTTCCACTTTGCCACGTGTAGACACCCCATTTTTGACCGACCTTAAGACTTAGACGTCACCGATTGAGCATTCGGTGATGTTGCATATTGTGCTCGTTCAGAAAGTCTCAGAGTCGCGGCCGTGCGCCCTGCCTCCGGACTTCCGAACTCTCTTCTGTGCCTTGCCTCGGTTTGCGAACCAGACTCGATTTTCTCTGTTTTCTTTCCTGAAGCGAGGGAGAGGTCCCGTAGACTATCTCTCAGTGGCCGTGGGCTACATTTCGTGCCCGTAGGCCATTTTTCCCATTTCGGAGCCCGGTTCCCGGTTTTCGGAGCCGTCAGGCCGTGTGCCTCGGTTCGGGACGTCTAACCATCTTCGATTCCTCCGGTTTTTAGAATGCATCTTATTTACTCCCTTTCGAGGGACACTGGGGTCTTAGATACCCACTTCGTGGCCAAACACCACTTTCGGTGCTTAACGGCCGGTTTTCGGGACCCCGAACTGCGTGTTTTGGCCCCCGAGCATTCGTTTTGCATCGGTTTTTGTTCATTTTTGGTAGGTACCTCTGTTTTATCACCAGAAAGATCACTGGAGGGTGGGAGGCCAGCAGCAACAAGTCATGCTCCTCCGGCGCCCCCCGGCGCCCGTTTTTCTCACTTCCAGGCTAATGTTGAACACCCTAGGGCCATTTTCTTCGAGCCGAAACCACATATTTGTGTTGTGAACACATGGGAGGACCCTAGAAATAGCAGGCCGGCCAGTAATTCTTTTTTTCATTTTGAAACCCCTCTTTAAAGTGGCTTGTTCTCTCTCCTGTTTTAGAGTTGCCAATTTTCAACCACAGGGTTGTGTTGAGGACACATGGGAGGACCCTAATGTGCTATGGCCGGCCATTAATTCAACATTCCCATTTTCGCCTTTGGCCGGCCGGCCATAGGGGATGGCCGGCCACCACTGCTGCAGCCAGATGGCCCCCATCTTTGTGTACTTTACAGCTGTGTAACTTTTTCCCCCAAAAGATCTGATTTCGGGGGACTTTTGAGGGACAAGGGAACTTAATCCCAAGCCTCTACACACTTTCCCTCAATGGCTCCTCCTTCCTTGCATCCATACAGCAGCTTTGGCTCTCCTTCAAGGGTTAGAACACTTGTTTGGAGGATACATACATATATCTCCTTCCATTTCTCCCAAAATCTCAAGTTTTGGCACCATTTCTTCACTACTACCAAGCACCACCATCACCACTCCATTTCCAGCAGCAAGGAGAGATTTTTCAGAGGCTTAGAAGCAACATTCCTTGGCCAAGAGGTAGCAAAAGAGTGGTCTTCAAGGGTAAGTGTCCATTTCCCTCTTTTTTAGCATTTTCTTGCCTCATTTCTTAAGCCTACTTGCTAACTGTTTTGAGCTCCGACCAGAACTGAAAAGGTCATTATTTTGAGCTATTATTCATGTTTTTTTAAGGGCTCAACCTTGTTTGAGCCCTCCATCTTGCACTTGCTTCACAATTCCTCCAATTTACCGTAAAATTGCATGATTTGTTTGACCTACATGTAAATTGTTTTGGAGCATGTCATGAACTGTGAGTAAGCTTATTTTGTGTCCCTCTACAACATTTTAGAAGGTATCAACCTTGTTTGGGGTCTCCATGTTATACTTGTCATTATATCCCTCTTTGACCCCCTTTTTTGCATGCTTTTTTAAGCTTATCTAGCTTCTGTTTTCGGCCATCATCAGAGCTGGAAAGAGTCATATTTTGATCTTCTTGACATATTTCATTAAGGGACTTTTCTAGTTTGATGAATGTTTGGGGTACTTCATGTTTTAGCCTTATGTATCCTAGTTCTTGCATGACATTTTTAGCATGTTTTCATACTGAGTTGGGGGATGTCATCTACTATAAATGTTCACATTTTTAGTCCCTCATCAGTGTTGTAGAAGGGTATTTTTCCATTTGGGCATCGCATGTATCACTTGCTTCAATACCCCTCTTGCGGAGCCATTTTCGCATTCTTGCTTAATTCTATGTATGCTCGCTGTTTAGCCTTTTTTATGACTGAAAAATGCTTGTCTTGGGGCTGCCTTGCTACTGTATTTTCATTCCATATCCATATTGTGCATGTTTGGTATAGCTATAGGCTATTTCGGGTGCCTAAATTCATGTTTCGGGGCCATTTCATGCATCGGGTGTACTTTCGCCTCATTTCGGGACTGTTTTCCCCCACATTTCAGTGCTGAAATTCTATTTGCACGTTTACATATCATATTCCATGCCATTTCATGCCTTAGGGCCATTGCCTCGGTTTGCGTGCCCGTGTGCACGCATTTCGAGGCACTTCACTTTTATCTATCGTCCTCTTATGTGAGTGTGGCCGAGGCTCTCTCATGTTAGTATAAGTCCAATCTGCATTTCCATGTCATTTCATGCTTTAATGCATTGCCTCGGTTTGCGTGCCCGTGTGCACGCATTTCGAGGCACCTCATTTCCATCTCACGGCTTCTTATATGAGTGTGGCTGAGGGTCACCCATGTTAGAATAAGTCCATTTTGTATCCTGTATGTCATTTTAGCATCATTGCATTCCGTACGCCATCGCCTCGGTTTGCGTGCCCGTGTGCACGCATTTCGAGGCGCTTCACTTTTATCCGACGGCCTCTTATGTGAGTGTGGCTGAGGCTCTCTCATGTTAGTGTAAGTCCATTTACATTGCGTAGGCCATTTCATGCCTTAGGATCATCGCCTCGGTTCGCGTGTCCGCGTGAGCGCATTTCGAGACATCTCATTTTCATAGCATTGTGTATGCTAGGATTGTATGTTAGTTGCATTTCATGCATATCATGCGTTTTGCATCGTGTTCGGGATAGGAGTTAGCACGCGAAGCGAACGCGTTCCGTACTCCGAGTGACGGAACGGGTCTCAATTCCCGAGTCACCGACACTCCGGATTACCCATGATGGAGTTAGGTTTTGTTGTAGCATTCATCTGCATTCATCCTATATTGAGTTATGCAATCCGACTCCTCGGCCATCATGCATCGAGATGCGTGATTGGTGACACGAGGATCGAGGCATGCATATATTTGTGAAATACATTGCTATGCCCCTTTCCTGCTCTCTGCTGTAGCAAAATAAAGAATCAATAACTTTTCGGAGTCTAGTACGCATTTTGAGAAACATTGCAAATAGAGGCTAATTGGGGCATCCCAGTGGATTTCTGCGCAAGGCAGCCCAACATGCATCATTTCATTATCCGGAGCGGAGTCAAGGCAGCCCCCTGGCCTGCATGCCAGTTTACAGTTTTTCTTAGTTAATTTGATAATTAATTAGGAATCTGTATATTATTTCGGACTGTATTATTCTTTTATTCGGGACTGTATTATTATTTATTCGGACCCTCTGTGCGAGGGCAAAATTGTAATAAGTGTGCGTGTGTGTGATGTATGTCTTCCAACCCCCACTTCTTTCTCCCTTTTATTTACCCGCTTATGATGGTTAGATATAGGGCATATTTCAATTAGCATACAATATGACAGCATGTTTGCATCATTCATCTGTTTTGCACGCACCGGGCTCGGCGCATCATACAAACTGTATTTGTATTTCAATTCCAAATTGAGTACGTGATAATTGTAGCATTTCATATACCATATTTAGAATAGCCGAGCCTGCTATAGTTTGCATCTTTGCATGTGTTGCATTAGGCAATTCTGTATACTTAGGACCATACATGGATTTCTAACAAGCTTCTGTTTTGGCTTGGAGTACTCGGTGAGTTTTATGTTTTAGCATCCTTGCATGTGTGTGAGTGTTGCCATGAATAGCATCCTTACCATGAGGCTATGTGCTTATGTGATATAACTGCCTTAAATGCCTGTGGGTGGAGGTTGAGTTACTTGAATTGGGACAATTCATCAAATATTTGTTTTAAGCCCATTAGAAAGTGGCAAAACCATTGTTTTCTAAGCCCACCCGAGGGTGGCAAATCCACGTCTTAGCCTACTTGCGGGTAGCACCATCAAACCATTTTTCAAACAAACAAACATGAAATGTTTAGTTCCAATTCAGGTGATTCAGTCTATACTGGTATGCTGTGTGCATCACATAGTAACCTAGGCTAATAACCGGAATAAAAACTCACAATGTTTTCAAAAACAGATATCATGGTTAGTAGAGGCCGGTCTTTGATCGGGCGGCGAGAATGCTCACAGTGACCTTCTAATCGTACCCAAGTTCCCGAGCCGAGGCAACTTTGGTGATGACGGACACGTGGCCTTTTGGCACCGAGTCAGGGTTTCCTAAATTTCCCATTTTAAAACATTTAGGCGCCGACTCTGTATCTGGCGAAGCAGTCCATGTTAGGCACTTCTTTCAAAAATCTGTTTTCAAAACGATTTACCAGATTTGGACTCTTTGGTTCAAGATTAAGAACCGTGACATTTGAGTCCTTCGAACTGTAGTGACCTAATATCGAACCAGAACGGGGGGGACTCGCACTCCCTCCTCGCCCGGGATGCGTTCGGGGACGTCTACAGTTTCTGGCGACTCTGCTGGGGATTTAGAGAACTTGACTCGAACTCATGATATCTAGTTTTGACTACACTTGTGTGTTTCTTTGCATTGCATTTGCATTGGTGCGCCTAGGACACCGTGTTTGCCATCTGCTATTCCTGAGCAATTTGCCGGAGGCTTGTCTTGTCAAGGCATGTCCATAAAATTGCCCAGTTCTGGCTCTGCCCGATGTAACACGAACCCGGTTTCTGGGGCACCCTTTGACCATTCGACCTAGTGCATATTCGGATCCATAGTGACCATTCCAAACTAGGACGGGTTGCTTACCCGTTTATAGGTTGTTTGAAGCCATTGCGTGCGTGGTGAAACCCTAGCTCGACAAAATAGGGCAGCAACCCTACCCCAACATAGGGGTGTTTTGGCTCTCACTTATCTGTTATGTGCTTGTTAGAGTGTGCCTCTCTGAGAATGCATGTATCGGTTCGAGTTTGAGCATCGAACTGCGGCGCCAATTGATATTTTGGGTATCGGACTGCGAGCATCGGTATTTGGTGGAATCGAGTTTACGAGGGTATCGGCTTCTGCGGAATTTTGGGGCAGAATTCAGTAGAGAGCACACTCATTCAGCTTTGCTCATATTGGCTATAGTGAAATCAGGCTGAGATGCTGTCTGTTTTCTCTTTTGCTAGGTAGTCTTGGGAACCATAGCTTCAGAAGGCTCCAATATCCCCCGAGGATCATTAGACTTGTGCTGATAGACTTTGTCGGGTTAGAAATTCAGTTCAAGGGCAATCAGTGTTCCTTCACCAAAGCGAGGTAAAAAGGCGGTCGAGGACAGTTATCTGGTTGTTGATTAGACGAGGCAATATGGCGAGGATGGAGAAATGATCGTCAACTCGAGAAAGTATGAAACTCATGCGGCGGAGACCTTTGCCGTCAAGCGGAATTTGCCAAAAGCCAGGCCGAGATTATAGCCCAACAGGCAGAGACAATTGCCAGGCTAGAGCAGCAAACTGGAGTATCTACTTCACACCAGGCTCCTCCCCTACCAAGAGTTCCAACGCTCGGGGAGACAGCTAATGTCCAGGATGATACGGACATTCGAGCGAGCGACTCGCCTGGTTCTACCCCAACTATCTAAAACACCCACCAACCTACCAGACTCCCCCTTTGAGTTCAAGACGGACCCCACAGCATTGAAAGTGACCAAGCTTGAGGAATTGTTCAAAAAGTCTCAGGAGGGCCATTCTATTCCTAACATAGAGGATGGTTTTACCGACTCAGTGGTGACATTACCGGATCGGTTCAAGATGCCACATATCGATCGATTCGATGGCTCTGAAGACCCAATGGTGCACCTCCAACTGTTTTCTGATATCCTGAGGCCAATGGGTTTGACTACAGCCCAGAAATTGTCACTATTCGGCCGAACCCTGTCTGGGATAGCCGCAATTTGGTATGCAAAATTAGAGAGCTCTGTGAAACAGAACTGGGAAGAGCTGGCTGAGGCCTTTGTTGCTCAACACTCCTATAACACACAGATCGAGGTCACAACTCGTGATCTCGAAGTCACCCGCCAAGAACCAAAGGAGGGTTTCTCAGAGTTTGTGATGAGATGGAGGGCAAAGGCCTCAATGATGACTATAAGGCCTTCCGACAAAGATCAGATCAGGATGATTGTTCGGAATCTGCATGGCGAAGTTCTTTGCAAAGATGGTCGTTCTACCTCTGTTTACCTTTCCAGCCCTTCATGAAATGGGGGTTCAAATTGAGGATGCCATCAGACAAGGGATCTTCGCAGAAGATAATGAGCCTTTGAGAAGGAATGTTGCTCGCAGTTCCAATGCTACTACTGATGGTAGCACAGCTGCGAAATGCTCAAAAGTAGACACTATCACCACTTCCCCCAATGACCAAAAACCAACCACTTATTTCAAGCCCGAAAATTCCATCCTCTTTACATGAGTCTCTCCCAAGCTTTGAAAAAGCTGCAAGAAGAAGGGCACATAGAACTCCTAGAACCCCAACCCCTCCCAAATCCTCTTCCACCAAGGTATGACCCAGCTAAATACTGTGCCTACCATCAACAGCACGGTCATGATACGAACCGTTGCATCCGCCTCCGTCATAAGATTCAGGACCTTATTGATGAAGAGACCTTAGCTCCACCAAAAGGACCTCAAGTTAGTACCGACCCATCACCTCTACATCTCAACCTCATCCATATACTGCCATCCACCTACGACCCCAGCATATACATCACCCCAGCCCATCTACCCAAGCTTCGAGGTGTTCATTAGGAAGGCATGGACTTATGCATGATGGATGCACTGGACCCCAATCATCTCAAACCCGTGAGCCCACTACTTGAGCTAAAGAGAATGATCGAAGATCTTCAAAGCTATGTGATTTGGCCTCTGGGACATTGGCTCCATCATCAGTCACATCACATACCAGGGAGTTCATGTCAAAAGGCTCCCCAGTCCTGAGGCGGGCTACATCTAAGGAAGGCCAATCCCGTGGCAAAGTGGAAGCGAGTGGAAAGAACAAGGTAAGGGTAGACATGGATCCCTATGAGTATCTTCTGTTGGCTGTTGAGGCCTTGAAAGCCGAGGGACTGAACAAAGAGCAAGTGCTCATGATCGTTAAAAAAGCGTGTGACATTTTCGCCACTCAAGTCAGGGGCAGTCCGAATCAAAGGGAAAACCGGGAGAAGGGCCGTTATACCAGAGGCAATTCTATTAGCTCTAATCCGCCACTTAGAAGAGATCAACAAACCAGGTCAGCACCTGCCAATCCCTCTACTGGTGCGTCCAGCAAAAATCCACAAACCTTGAAGTACCAATCCCGAGGTCAGAGGGTCTTCCATGCCCTCCACGTGCCTTTATCCAAAGCTTTCCAAATCCTTGTTGGACAAGGCCATCTCAAACCTCTTGAGCCTCGGTCTCTCCCGAACCCTCTTCCGGCTACACATAATGCTACCCAGTACTGCGCATACCATTAGCAAACTGGCCATGCTACCAACAACTGCTTCCGTCTTCGCCATGAAGTACAGGATCTATTTGACAACGAGGTCATTCTCCCGCCGAGCTCAGCAAAGTCTATCGGCACTGGGTCAGTGAACTTGGGGGATAATGTTATGTGAATGGGGGATGAACCATCTGCGGGCGGCGCTCAATCAACTCCAGACGTGGGAATGGCACGCATGCTTACGAGCAATATGCAAATACCGGTTTGTGCTTTCTGACTTGGGTATTGGGTCAGTTTTTGTTACTTTGTTTTGAGTCTGTCTTTTTGTTTTGAGTCAGTCTCTTTTGTCTTGGGTCTATCTTGTTGTATCGAGTCAGTCCTGTTGTATAGAAGTCAGGTGATTCCAGGGGTGTTACCTCGGGCGTCACCATTTTGTTTCGCGTTTGTCTTTTTGTTTTGTTTTGAGTCTGTTTCTGCCAGGGAGCCAGTTATGCCAACAGATTTTGAATGAAACAGCAGTGATTTCCATACTCTCGCATTTGTTTCTGCCGTGTGCTAGTTGTGTCGAGATTTGAATGAAATGGCAGTGCATTCTACCTGCTCTCTTGTGCCTTGAAGCCATTGTATTGACCTAAGTTTTTCAAAACCTTTTTGAACACTGCAGTGAAAACAAAGAGGGAGGAATTCCTCGGGATTTGCAAAACTTTGATCAAATTGAGAGAAAGAGAGGCATGCTAAGCCCTTAATGAATGAAATCATGCTTGTTAGTGTGAGTACTGAGAAGGACCCTGGCTTTGATCCAGATTGATCCTACACTATTTTCAGCGCGAGCGATTTGTCGCTTTCTTAAAAACTTTCAAAAAAATGTTTTGCGCGATCCTGCAAAGACATGTGTGGAATCGCTCTTGAGATTGTGCAGCTTAGGATCGCTCTCAGCCTCGAGACTCGATCCCCCTTGGCTTTCAAACCTTGAACTGGCATTCAGAATATTCAACGGTCGACCACGATGTAAGGCCTGTGTGGCCAGATTTGAAGCAGCCCTCGAACAAGAGGTACCAAAGTCAGATCAAGAAAGTCAGACCTCATCAGAAGAAGCTTGCAAGGCTAGAGCAGAAGCACCCCTCGAACTAGGGGTAAAAAATATCCGATGTGCTCGAAGAACCAAAGGTGGATCTTTCTGCAAGTCAATACAACAGCTACTCTCCTGGATATAGAGGGCTTCAATCTCAGAACCATTTGGCATGGACTGGTTACATTTTTACCCTTTGAGAGGCTCGCTGGGCCGAAAACCCGAAAGGGCGACCCAGGCAAAAGTTAGAGCGAGACAAGAAAAATATATATACAAAAATGCAAAAAGAAAAAAATGCAAAAATACAAAAAATGCAAAAAAATGAAAACAGTAGAAAAAGAGAAAAGAAAGAAAAACAAAGCTCGCAAGGTCAAAAACCTGCAACAGGCACCTTGGCAAAAGTTAGAGCATAAAAAGGAGAGGTTAAATACCCGAGTGTACCTGAACCCCGAACTACGTAAGGCTTGATTCCCATCTTTGGGATACGTAGGCAACTTCATTCTGAAGTCCAGCCGTAAAACGATTCAAATTCAATTGTGTCCATGTAATGGTTTTGACCATCCTTGCCTTCTCTGTATCCAAGAGTACGGTTGCAATCATTGCTCCGAGAACTGACTACAATGCGCTGCGGTGCCGTTCAAACAAGGGGCAACTTTCCGTTGCCATTCAATGTGCCGCGGTGCCGTTCAAACAAGGGGCAACTTTCCGTTTCCATGCAGCTCTCTTCAAGAACGGGGCAGTTTTCCTTTGGATCCGAGGTTGTGCATCTCAGAAGTAGGTTTCATGCTCGTTGAGCAAGTGGTCGTTTGCAAAAATAGTTTTTGAGAATTTTTATTAAGGTTGGCTAATTTTCTCGAAAAATCATTCTATCTTTTCCAAAACTGGACCATTTCTTGGACCCAAAAAAGGAAAATTTTCAGTACTCATAGCCTGACTTGCATGATTTCAAATCAAAAACTGAACAAGCATGTTAATCTAACTCTCATTTTTTGTCAAAATTGTTTTAGTAGAAAGCCAAAAACAAAAATGGTCGAAATGATGAACTAGGGGCACAGTTGAGTCAAGCTTCCTGTCTTTTCCCTGTTGTCAATGCATTTGCCAAAAAAGGGCACTCTACCTGCCAGAAGAGGGCACAACTGAAGCTAGAAAGGGCTGAAAGCTCTCGTATCCTCCAAGCAGCGAGGTATCAAGCCAAGTGCGAAGCACGAACTGGAATGGATCAGGATATTCCACTCCCTCATCTAGACGGATCTGATCATGTCCAAACTCCCCAGCAGAGCATCGTCAACCGATGTCAGCTGCAGATTTGCTACACACCCAAATGTAGTGCAACCCCTCTGTGTGAGGAATTCACTAGCTGTGAGCGGAAGAAAGAGAATCGAGCAGAATGCTAGGGGCCCGAGCCTTCAACTTGCTGTTTATCCATCAACCATCCAGGGGAGGGATGAAAAATGAGAGATTTAAAAATAGAGAGATGTGCGATGAGAGAAAAAGTGAGAAAAAGGTTTTGTGAGAAAAGCCGAGCTTGAGGGCCGAGTGATGTGAGAATCACAAATAAGAATGGGTGGGAAACTTACCCGGTGAAATAGGCTCCCTGTGCACGTCTGAGTGTTGTGTCTTTTTGTTTTATCTCGATTCTTGTTTTGAGTCGTTTCGAGTGTTACTCGATGTGTCTAGGTTGTGTGCCTTTTATTTTCGTGTTGAGTCGTTTTGCTGTCTTCAGTCGTAGGCTCAATACCTGGTCGAAAATCCATCTCTCAATTTCAAAAAATAAAATCGTTTTGTGCTCCGAGTGCTATGTCGTTCTCCACATTTGTGCAAAACAGAATTTGTTAAAGCCGCGGGGTTCAACCCAGGTCATGTGAAAACAGTAAAACCAGGACCCATCTGAAGCTATGAAAGTTCCGGGCTACCAAGCAAAAGAAAAGATAGAAAATTTGGAGCATCTGAGTGTGTTTCAACTTCTGCAAGTTTCGTCTTTATGAGCTGTGTGCCGAATAAACAGAGTATTGTATTATGAGCTGCGTGTTCAGAATACTGTTGTTTGGACCTCCTCTCACGATTTCAGCGTGGTTTGAGTGTCCTGTTCCTCTTCTCACGATTTCAGCGTGGTTAGAGTTTGGTTCTTTCTTTACGTGGTTTTCAGCGTGTTTGGAATTTATCTCAGGTTGCGTTGTGTACGCACCTGGGCGGTTGTTTTGACCTCTTCTCGCGATTTCATCGTGGTTAGAGTTTAGTTCTTTCCTTACGCGGTTTTCAGCGTGTTTGGAACTTATCTCAGGTTGCGTTGTGTACGCACTTGGGCGGTTGTTTTGACCTCTTCTCGCGATTTCAGCGTGGTTAGAGTTTGGTTCTTTCCTTACGTGGTTTTCAGCGTGTTTGGAATTTATCTCAGGTTGCGTTGTGTACGCACCTGGGCGGTTGTTTTTGTTTTGACCTCTTCTCGCGATTTCAGCGTGGTTTGAGTGTCCCGTTCCTTACGCGATTTCAGCGTGTTTGGAATTTATCTCAGGTTGCGTTGTGTGCGCACCTGGGCGGTTGTTTTTGTTTTGACCTCTTCTCGCGATTTCAGCGTGGTTTGAGTGTCTCGTTCCTCACACGATTTCAGCGTTTTTGGAATTTATCCCAGGTTACGTTGTAGACGCGCTGGGCGGGTTGTTTTTGTTTGGACCTCCTCTCACGATTTCAGCGTGGATTGAGTGTCCCATTCCTCTTCTCACGATTTCAGCGTGGTTAGAGTTTGGTTCTTTCCTTACGCGATTTCAGCGTGTTTGGAATTTATCTCAGGTTGCGTTGTGTATGCGCACTGGCGGTTGTTTTGACCTCTTCTCGCGATTTGGCGTGGTTTGAGTGTCCGTTCCTCACACGATTTCGGCGTGTTTGGAATTTATCTCGAGTTGCGTTATTATGCGCACCTAGGCGGTTTTACCTCTTCTCACGATTTGGCGTAGTTAGAGTGTTCCTTTTCTTCTGGCGTTTTCGGCATGTTGAATTTGTCTCGAGTTTGCGTTATTATGCGCTGGGTGGTTGTTTTCGGACCTCCTCTTACGACTATCAGCGTGTTTTGAGTGTCCCCTTCCTCACACGCTTTTCGGTTCGAATTTATCTCAGGTTGCGTGGAACGCGCCTGATTGGTTTTCTTTGTTCTCTCTCCTCCCACGAGTCCAGCGCAGTTGGAGTATGTCACCATTTTTGCGTCTATTGTACTCTCTGTTACATCGCATCTATTATCTATTGCATCACATCTATCACATCCATTGCAACATATCTGTTTCATTGTCTGGTCTAGGAGACCTTAAATCCTCTAAAGGTGCAATTCCTTTGGTGTTTGTCGTGCCCGAACGACTTCCAGTGGCCTGGTATAGCTACCTGCCTGTGTTAGCGGTGAGTTCCTAGAGACCAACTGAGACGGTGGAAACTAGAGTTCGAATGGCTTATGCCTAGAACGCAAAGGTTCGGGATTTCCGAGACTAAAGTCTGGTTTAAATACCCAGGGGTATATCCTCGGCTTGAAATCTGTATGGCAGCCCCATAGATTGAGATAGCATGTGTATGCGCCTCAATTCTGGATACTGAATCAACCTAGTCTGTCACCCTGTTGGAGAATAGGGAAAGCTGCGACCATAGTAAGGGGAAAAAGTAGTACCTGTGGTTCAACCAAGAAGAAGCAGAAGATTCTCACATCAGCATAAGGTAGGACATTGCCGAGGTAAGTCATTGCCAATTGCCCCTGTAAGGTACCTCCCTTTTCCTAGCTATCACATTGCATTTTAGCCACTACATTACAGTGCATTGCATGAATCCTCAATTTTCAAACCGGCTTCGCGTAGCGTGTAAGTCCAATCTTCAAATCGGCTTCACGTAGCGTGTAAGTCCAATCTTCAAACCGGCTTCGCGTAGCGTATAAGTCCAATCTTCAAACCGGCTTCGCGTAGCGTGTAAGTCCAATTGTCAAACCGGCTTCGCGTAGCGTATGAGTCCAATCTTCAAACTGGCTTCGCGTAGCGTATAAGTCCAATTGTCAAACTGGCTTCGCGTAGCGTATAAGTCCAATTATCAAAATCTCCCTGCATATCATTTTGCATTTTGCCCCTGCCTGCGGGCATGCCTGCGGGCACTCATATCTTTGTTTATCTTGTATGATTGTCTAAGTCTTCGGCCTTGTCAAAAATGGGTCGTCTCTCTGCTTTGACATTCACTCCCGTCACTTGTGACTTCCGAGTTCTGTCAAAGAGGGGCAACTGTAGACACCCCATTTTTGACCGACCTTAAGACTCAGACGTCACCGATTGAGCACTCGGTGATGTTGCATATTGTGCTCGTTCAGAAAGTCTCAGAGTCGCGGCCGTGCGCCCTGCCTCCGGACTTTCGAACCCTCTTCTGTGCCTTGCCTCGGTTTGCGAACCAGACTCAGTTTTCTCTGTTTTCTTTCCTGAAGGGAGGGAGAGGTCTCGTAGACTATCTCTCAGTGGCCGTGGGCTACATTTCGTGCCCGTAGGCCATTTTGCCCATTTCGGAGCCCGGTTCCCGATTTTCGGAGCCGTCAGGCCGTATGCCTCTATTCGGGACCGTCTAACCATCTCCGATTCCTCCGGTTTATAGCATGCATCTTATTTACTCCCTTTCGAGGGACACTGGGGTCTTAGATACCCACTTCGTGGCCAAACACCACTTTTGGTGCTTAACGGCCGGTTTTCGGGACCCCGAATGCGTGTTTTGGCCCCCGAGCATTCGTTTTGCATCGGTTTTTGTTCATTTTTGGCAGGTACCTCTGTTTTATCACCAGAAAGATCACTGGAGGGTGGGAGGCCAGCAGCAACCAGTCATGCTCCTCCGACGCCCCCCGGCGCCCGTTTTTCTCACTTTCGGGCTAATGTTGAACACCCTAGGCCCATTTCCTTCGAGCCGAAACCACATATTTGTGTTGTGCACACATGAGAGGACCCTAGAAATAGTAGGCCGGCCAGTAATTCTTTTTTTCATTTTGAAACCCCTCTTTAAAGTGGCTTGTTCTCTCTCCTGTTTTAGAGTTGCCAATTTTCAACCACAGGGTTGTGTTGAGGACACATGGGAGGACCGTAATGTGCTATGGCCGGCCATTAATTCAACATTCCCATTTTGCCCTTTGGCCGGCCGGCCATAGGGGGTGGCCGGCCGGCCACCTGCAGCCTAGAAAACTGGCCAGTCCTAATCCCCATGCTGTGTACTTTATAGCTGTGTAACTTTTTCCCCCAAAAGATCTGATTTCGGGGGACTTTTGAGGGACAAGGGAACTTAATCCCAAGCCTCTACACACTTTCCCTCAATGGCTCCTCCTTCCTTGCATCCATACAGCAGCTTTGGCTCTCCTTCAAGGGTTAGAACACTTGTTTGGAGGATACATACATATATCTCCTTCCATTTCTCCCAAAATCTCAAGTTTTGGCACCATTTCTTCACTACTACCAAGCACCACCATCACCACTCCATTTCCAGCAGCAAGGAGAGATTTTTCAGAGGCTTAGAAGCAACATTCCTTGGCCAAGAGGTAGCAAAAGAGTGGTCTTCAAGGGTAAGTGTCCATTTCCCTCTTTTTTAGCATTTTCTTGCCTCATTTCTTAAGCCTACTTTCTCACTGTTTTGAGCTCCGACCAGAACTGAAAAGGTCATTATTTTGAGCTATTCTTCATGTTTTTTTAAGGGCTCAACCTTGTTTGAGCCCTCCATCTTGCACTTGCTTCACAATTCCTCCAATTTACCGTAAAATTGCATGATTTGTTTGACCTACATGTAAATTGTTTTGGAGCATGTCATGAACTGTGAGTAAGCTTATTTTGTGTCCTTCTACAACATTTTAGAAGGGATCAACCTTGTTTGGGGTCTCCATGTTATACTTGTCATTATATCCCTCTTTGACCCCCTTTTTTGCATGCTTTTTTAAGCTTATCTAGCTTCTGTTTTCGGCCATTATCAGAGCTGGAAATAGTCATATTTTGATCTTCTTGACATATTTCATGAAGGGACTTTTCTGGTTTGATGAATGTTTGGGGTACTTAATGTTTTAGCCTTATGTATCCTAGTTCTTGCATGACATTTTTAGCATGTTTTCATACTGAGTTGGGGGATGTCATATACTGTAAATGTTCACATTTTTAGTCCCTCATCAGTGTTTTAGAAGGGTATTTTTCCATTTGGGCATCGCATGTATCACTTGCTTCAATACCCCTCTTGCGGAGCCATTTTCGCATTCTTGCTTAATTCTATGTATGCTCGCTGTTTATCCTTTTTTATGACTGAAAAATGCTTGTCTTGGGGCTGCCTTGCTACTGTATTTTCATTCCATGTCCATATTGTGCATGTTTGGTATAGCTATAGGCTATTTCGGGTGCCTAAATTCATGTTTCGGGGCCATTTCATGCATCGGGTGTACTTTCGCCTCATTTCGGGACTGTTTTCCCTCACATTTCAGTGCTGAAATTCTATTTGCATGTTTACATATCATATTCCATGCCATTTCATGCCTTAGGGCCATTGCCTCGGTTTGCGTGCCCGTGTGCACGCATTTCGAGGCACTTCCCTTTTATTTATCGGCCTCTTATGTGAGTGTGGCTGAGGCTCTCTCATGTTAGTATAAGTCCAATCTGTATTTCCGTGTCATTTCATGCTTTAACGCATTGCCTCGATTTGCGTGCCCGTGTGCACGCATTTCGAGACACCTCATTTCCATCTCACGGCTTCTTATATGAGTGTGGCTGAGGTTCACCCATGTTAGTATGAGTCCATTTTGTATCCTGTATGTCATTTTAGCATCATTGCATTCCGTACGCCATCGCCTCGGTTTGCGTGCCTGTGGGCACGCATTTCGAGGCGCTTCACTTTTATCCGACGGCCTCTTATGTGAGTGTGGCTGAGGCTCTCTCATGTTAGTGTAAGTCCATTTGCGTTGCGTAGGCCATTTCATGCCTTAGGATCATCGCCTCGATTCGCGTGTCCGCGTGCGCGCATTTCGAGGCATCTCATTTTCATAGCATTGTGTATGCTAAGATTGTATGTTAGTTGCATTTCATGCATATCATGCGTTTTGCATCGTGTTCGGGATAGGAGTTAGCCCGGGCACGGGAAACGAGGCACGTTCCGTACTCTGAGTGACGGAACAGGTCTCAATTCCCGAGTCACCGACACTCCGGATTACCTATGATGGAGTTAGGTTTTGTTGTAGCATTCATCTGCATTCATCCTATATTGAGTTATGCAATCCGACTCCTCGACCATCATGCATCGAGATGCATGATTGGTGGCACGAGGATCGAGGCATGCATATATTTGTGAAATACATTGCCATGCCCCTTTCCTGCTCTCTGTTGCAGCAAAATGAAGAATCAGTAACTTTTCGGAGTCTGGCACGCATTTCGAGAAACATTGCAAACAGAGGCTAATTGGGGCATCCCAGTGGATTTCCGCGCAAGGCAGACCAACATGCATCATTTCATTATCCGGAGCGGAGTCAAGGCAGCCCGCATGCATGCATTCTGATTTTTCTTAGTTAATTTGATAATTAATTAGGAATTTGTATATTATTTCGGACTGTATTATTCTTTTATTCGGGACTGTATTATTATTTATTCGGACCCTCTGTGCGAGGGCAAAATTGTAATAAGTGTGCGTATGTGTGATGTATGTCTTCCAACCCCCACTTCTTTCTCTCTTTTATTTACCCGCTTATGATGGTTAGATATAGGGCATATTTCAATTAGCATACAGTATGAAAGCATGTTTGCATCATTCATCTGTTTTGCACGCACCGGGCTCGGCGCATCATACAAACAGCATTTGTATTTCAATTCCAAATTGAGTATGTGATAATTGTAGCATTTCATATACCATATTTAGAATAATCGAGCCTGCTATAGTTTGCATCTTTGCATGTGTTGCATTAGGCAATTCTGTATACTTAGGACCATACATAGATTTCTAACAAGCTTCCATTTTGGCTTGGAGTACTCGGTGAGTTTTATGCTTTAGCATCCTTGCATGTGTGTAAGTGTTGCCATGAATAGCATCCTTACCATGAGGCTATGTGCTTATGTGATATAACTGCCTTGAATGCCTGTGGGTGGAGGTTGAGTTACTTGAATTGGGACAATTCATCAAATGTTTGTTTTAAGCCCACTAGAAAGTGGAAAAACCATTGTTTTCTAAGCCCACCCGAGGGTGGCAAATCCACGTCTTAGCCTACTTGCGGGTAGCACCATCAAACCATTTTTCAAACAAACAAACATGAAATGTTTAGTTCCAATTCAGGTGATTGATTTATATCTTGGTATCTCAGGCGCATCACATAGTAACCTAGGCTAATAACCGGAATAAGAACTCACAATGTTTTCAAAAGCAGATATCATGGTTAGTAGAGGCGGTCTTTGGCCATGGCGAAAGGGTGCTCACGAAGTGACCTTCCCCAATCGTACCCAAGTTCCCGAGCCGAGGCAACTTTGGTGATGACGGACACGTGGCCTTTTGGCACCGAGTCAGGGTTTCCTAAATTTCCCATTTTAAAACATTTAGGCGGCGACTCTGTATCTGGCGAAGCAGTCCATGTTTGGCACTTCTTTCAAAAATCTGTTTTCAAAACGATTTGCCGGATTTGGACTCTTTGGTTCAAGATTAAGAACCGTGACATTTGAGTCCTTCGAACTGTAGTGACCCAATATCGAACCAGAACGGGGGGGACTCGCAGTCCCTCCTCGCCCGGGATGCGTTCGGGGACGTCTACACCACGGGATTGGCCTTCCTCAGATGTAGCTCACCCCAAGACTAGGGAGCCTTTTGACATGAAATTCCCAGTATGTGGTGTGGTCAATGATGGAGCCAATGTCCCGGAGGCCAGATCAGTCACAGTTCTTTGAAGATCTTTTATCATTCCCATCAACTCAGAAGTAGTGGGTTCTCGGGTTTGAGATGATTGTGGTCCAGGTGCATCCATCATGCATAAGTCCATGCTTTCTGGGATAAACACCTCAGGCTTGGGTAGGTGGGCCGGGGTGATGTATATGCTGGGGTCATAGGTAGATGGCAGTGTATGGACGAGATTGAGGTAGGCAGGAGATGTTTGGTCATTGGTGTGTGAAGGTGGAGCTATCGTCCGGTTGTCGATGAGATTTTGGACTTCATGACGAAAGCGATAATAATTCGGTGCCATGACCGCGTTCGATGGTACATCTGATGGTTAGCGAGGGTTATGTCTGGCTGGGAGTGGGTCGGGAACAGGTTGTGGATCGAGAGGTTTGAGATGCCCTTTTTCCATCACGAGTTTTAGTGCGCTGGTTAGGCTCATATAGAGAGGGGTGAAAGTTACGCCTGAGCTTGAAATTTGGCTGGTAAAGGCTTGGTTTGGCAAAAGGGTTGGCTATGGCGGATATTGATTTGATGGGTTCGGGAATAGTGCTACTTCCGACATTGGTACTCCCTACAATCGCCCTCCTTGTCGGTTCACTTGTTCTGGAAATGATCCCGCTGTTGAACGCATTCTCGACCTGAACCCCCAGTTCATGCAAACTTTTGAAAGTGAATAGCGGAGCCACTATCAACTTTTGCAACATATCATGCTCGAGGTTCCGCACCATCATCTGCACTTGATCCCTCTCAGAAGGGCGATTTGTCATCTGTGCTGCCTTTGCCCTCCACCTTGCAACAAATTCCACAAAAGGCTCTGCTGGGTTCTGGCGGGTTGTTTCAAGCTCTTGCATGGTTATTTCAACCTGGGTATTGTAAGAATACTGATCAACAAAGGCCTCAGCCAGTTCTTCTCAATTTTGTTTCACTTTATCTCCCAACTTAGCGTACCAAGTGGCTGCTACACCCGACAGGGTTCTTCCATACAAAGAGAGTTTATGTGGCTTAGTCAGACCCATCGGCCTCAGGACATCCAAGAAAAGTCGGATATGTACCATTGGATCTCCAGACCCGTTGAAACGGTCAATATGTGGGATTTTGGATGCATGCAGGGCCGGACGGCGAACTTCGATGTGCCCATCCTCAATGTCGGGAATGGAGTTAAGGCCCTGTGCCCTTTTGAATTGCTTCTCAAGGTTCGCAATTTTCACTGCGGTCAGATCAAGGTCATTAGCATCAAGGGGATAACGCCTCTCATTAGGCTGTACCAGGGGTCCGAAAACTTGGGCTTGAGCTAACCCTTCTCGAGGATCTGGACCCTGCAAATCTTCGGTTGGCGGAAGTGGGTCAAAGTTTGGCTGGGGTCCCAAAGCTGGATGTAAGGCAGATGCCCCAGATGGGCTCTGCGTTTCAATACTGGTCTCAGCTTGCATGGCAGTTCCACGATTTAAGCCGCTATCACGGCCTAAATCGCCGAACCTGTGCCATCACGGGTCTACTGATGATGTGACTGGTGACTGTCGGATCAGATGAACCAATGAGCCCTGTCTGGCCCTTCTTTGCCTTGCCTCAGGGAAAGGACACTGGTTGCCCTTGGATTGTATCTCTGGACTAACAAAGACTAATCGCACTAGGCCAATGTACGGAGGATTTGAGCCTTGAAGCTATGGTTCGGGACTACCTAGCAAAGGGAAAACATCGACATCTCGGCCTAACTTCACCAGCAGATATGAGCATAACAGACGATTGTGCCCTCTCTTGAATTGTCCCAAAATTCGGCACAGAACTGTTACCCTCAGTGGCTGAATCCCAAAATCTTGAATTGGTGCCTTGAACTGGCGCTCAAACTTGCAAACCGATACATGCATTCCTGTGAGACGCACTCTAAAAGCACATAACAAGCAAGTGAGCCAAAACACCCCTATGGAGGTAGGGTTTCCTGTCCTATTTTGTCGAGAACTAGGGTTTCATTACGCATGCTAGCTTCAAACAACCTATAAGCGGGTAAGCAACTTTGTCCTAGTTTGGAATGGTCACTATGGATCCGAATATGCACTAGGTCGAATGGTCAAAAGGGTGCCGGTAAAAGCAGGGGTTGGTGTTCCATACTAGCAGAGGCAGAATCGGCCTTATGGACATGCCTTGACAAGACAAGCCTCTAGCAAACCGCTCAGGAATAGCAGATGGCAAACACGGTGTCCTAGGCGCACCAATGCAAATGCAATGCAAAGAAACACACAAGTGTAGTCAAAACCAGATATCATGAGTTCGAGTCAAGTTCTCTAAATCCCCAGCAGAGTCGCCAGAAACTATAGACGTCCCCGAACGCATCCTGGGGAAAGGGAGCGAGTCCCCCCCCTCCCGGTTCTGGTTTGATATTGGGTCACTATAGTTCGAAGGACTCAAATGTCACGGTTCTTAATCTTGAACCAAAGAGTCCAAATCTGGCAAATCGTTTTGAGAAAAACAGATTTTTTTGAAAGAAGTGCCAAACATGGACTGCTTTGCCAGATACAGAGTCGCCACCTAAATGTTTTTTAATGGGAAATTTAGGAAACCCTGACTCGGTGCCAAAGGCCACGTGTTCGTCATCACCAAAGTTGCCTCGGCTTGGGAACTTGGGTACGATTGGGGAAGGTCACTTCGGAGCACCCCCGCTCGCCCGGTCAAAGACCGGCCTCTACTAACCATGATATCTTATTTTGAAAACATTGTGCGTTCTTATTCCAGTTATTAGCCTAAGTTACTATGTGATGCTCGCAGCAAACAAATATAGACTGAGTCGCCTGAATTGGAACCAAACATTTCATGTTTGTTCGTTTGAAAATGGTTTGATGGTGCTACCCGCAGGTAGGCTAAGACGTGGATTTGCCACCCTCGGGTGGGCTTAGAAAAACGTGATTTTGCCACCATCTAGTGGGTTTAAAACAAACATTTGATGAATTGCCCCAATTCAAGTAACTCAACCTCCACCCACAGGTATTCAAGGCAGTTATATCACATAAGCATTTAGCCTCATGGTAAGCATGCTATTCATGGCAGTCACTCACACGCATGCAAGGATGCTAAAGCATAAAACTTACCGAGTACTCCAAGCCAAAACAGAAGCTTATTAGAAATCATGCATGATCCTAAATGTACAGAAATGCCTAATGCAACACATGCAAAGATGCAACTATAGCAGGCTCGGCTGTCTTAAACATGGCATATGGAATGCTGCAACTAACACGTATTCAATTTGGAATTGAAATACAAATGCAGTTTGTATGATGCGCCGAGCCCGGTGCGTGCAAAACAGATGAATGATGCAAACATGATGTCATACTATATGCTAATTGAAACATGCCCTATATCTAACCATCGTAAGCGGGTAAATAAAAGGGAAGAAAGACGCGGGGTTGGAAGACATACATCTCACTCACCCACACTTATTACAATTATGCCCTCACACAGAGGGTCCGAATAAATAATACAGTCCCGAATGAAAGAATAATCTGATCAAAATATTAGGTCAAATAATATACAAATTCCTAATTATTTAACAAATTAAAGAAGAAAAATTATGGCGGCATGCAAGCCAGGGACTGCCTTGACTCCGCTCCAGATAATGAAGTGATGCATGTTTGAGCTTCCTTGCGCGGAAATCCACTGGGATACCCAAATTAGCCTTTGTTTGCAATGTTTCTCGAAATACATGCCGGACTCCAAAAAGTTGCTGATTCTTCATTTTTGCTGCAACAGAGTGCAGGAAAGGGGCATAGCAATGTATTTCACAAATTTATGCATGCCTCGATTCTCGTGCCACCAATCACGCATCTCGATGCATGATGGCCGAGGAATCGAAATGCACAATTCAATATAGAATGAATGCTCATGGAAATACAACTAGACCTAACTCCATCATGGATAATCAGGAGTGTCGGTGACTGGGGAATTGAGACTGTTAGTCACTTCGAGTCTGAACGCACCTCGTTTCCGTGCAGGGCTAACTCTATCCGAACACAATGCAATATGCATGATATGTATGAAATGCAACTAAGATACAATCCTAACATACACAATGCTATGAAAATGAGATGTCTCGGAATCGTGCTGCAGACGCAAACCGAGGAAATGATCCTAAGGCATAAAATGGCATACGCAATGCAATTGGACTTACACTAGCATGAGAGGACCTCAGCCACACTCACATAAGAGGCCGATGGATGAAAATGAAGTGCCTTGAAATGCGTGCACACAGGCACGCAAACCGAGGCAATGGCATACACGATGCAATGAGACTAAAATGACATACAGAATGCAAAATGGACTTACACTAACATGAGAGAGCCTCAGCCACACTCACATAAGAGGCCGATGGATAAAAAAGAGATGCCTCGAAATGCGTGCACGCGGGCACGCAAACCGAGGAAATGGCATACGCAATGCAATGAGACTAAAATGGCATAAAAAATGAAATATGGGCTTACACTAACATGAGTGGACCTCAGCCACACTCATATAAGAGGCCATCAGATTAAAAAGAGATGCCTCGAAATGCGTGCACACGGGCACGCAAACCGAGGAAATGGCATACGCGATGAAATGAGACTAAAATGGCATAAACAATAAAATATGGGCTTACACTAACATGAGTGGACCTCAGCCACACTCATATAAGAGGCCATCAGATAAAAAAAAGATGCCTCGAAATGCGTGCACGCGGGCACGCAAACTGAGGAAATGGCATACGCGATGAAATGGCATGGAAATATGATATGCAAACATGCAAATGAATTTCAGCACTGAAATGTGGGGCAAAACAATCCCGAAACATGGCCAAAGTGTACCCAATGCATGGAATGATCCCGAAACATGAATTTTGGCACCCGAAATGGCCTATAGCTACACCAAACATGCATAATTGATACATGACATGAAAAGGAAGATGCAAGGTAGCCCAAAAACTAGCATTTTTCCAGTACAAAACATGGCCAAACAGCAATCATAAATAGGGCTAACATGGCATACAAAAATGGCTCCACAAGGGAGGCTATGAAGCAAGTGGTATATGCAAAGACAAAATGGAAAAATACCATTCTACAACACTGATTAGGGACTAAAAATATGAACATTTACAGTAGATGACATCCCCCAAATCAGTATGCAAACATGCTAAAAAATGACATGCAAGAAATAGGCCACAAGAGGGTATAACATGAAGTAGGCTAAAAATTCATCAAACAGGAAAAGACCCTTAATGAAATATGTCCAGGGGGTCAAAATATGACCTCTTACAGTTCTGATGATGGCCCAAAACAGAAGCTAGATAAGCCTAAAAAAGCATGCAAAAATGGGGGCCAAAGAGGGGTATAATGGTAGGTACAACATGGAGGCCCCCAACAGGGTTGATCCCTTTTACAATGTTGTAGAGGTACACAAAATAAGCTTACTCACAGTTCATGACATGTTCCAAAATAATATACATATAGGAAAAACAAATCATGCAAATTTACGGTAAATAGGAGAGATTATGAAGTAAGTGCAAGATAGGGTACCCAACCAAGGTTGATCCCTTCTTCAATGTTGAAGAGGGGCTCAAAATAGGCCCACTTACATTTTACATTATGCTCGAAAACAGATCACTCATAGGCTAGAAATTTCATGCAAAAATGTGACATATAAGATGATATTGAAGCAAGTACAAGATGGTGATCTCAAATAGGGTTGAACACTTCAACAATCATGTAAAATGGTTCAAAATAATGACCCTTTCAGTTAGGGTCGAAGCTCAAAACAACAAGCAAATAGGCTAGAAGAATGGTGCAAAAATGAGCTACAAAAGGGGGAAATGGCAACTTACCCTTGTAGACAAGTCTTGGCTGCCTTTTGCTTGAAGAATGGATGCCTCCTAGCTGCTGGAAAGCTCTCCTAGCTGCTGGAAATAGAGTAGTGGTGGTGGTGCTTGATGATGATGAAGAAATGGAACCAAAACTTGAGAATTTGAGAGAGATGGAGAGAGATATGAATGTGAGGCCTCTTAGGGATTTTTTGTAACCCCAAAACAAGAGTTGGGCAGCTGGTTATATAGGCCAAAGAGAGGGAGCAAGGTAGGAGGAAAATGACACCAAGTTTCCCTCCAAAAGCTTCCCCTGGGTACAGATATTTTTGGAGGAAAACAGATATACAGCTGTAATACACCCCCACTGAGGAAGCAGGTCGGCTAGGTACTTTAGTTGCAGGTGGCCGGCCGGCCACCCCCCATGCCCGGCCGGCCAGGGTCAAAAGGTCCAAGCCATAAAACTAGTCGGCCATGTAGCCCTTGAAGTTAGCTTTCCAATGCCGCAAACCTTGCATTAAAATTCTTTCTGTAGAAAACGTTATGCCAGTTTTCGTAAAGCCGCGCAGATTCGGTCTAACCAGACTTCAACCAACCATATCGCCTCCCCCCGGATCTGGACTTAGGATTTTCTTGAGTGCAAAATGAAGCCCCGGAAGTAAGCTTTCCAATGGTGGTGGCCTCATATTTTAATTCCTCTTGTGCAAAGAGTTGCGCCTGTTTCGGTGAAGCCGCGCAGACTTTTCTCCTTCCCGGGTTCATGCTGAACCACTTTGACCAAACAAAAAGTTGGTTGTCAGAACAATTGCTGGCCTCCCACTCTCCTACAAGCTTCCTAACTATGAAAATAAGGCCTCCACCAAAAATGAGCCCAAACCGATGCGAAATGAAGGTTCGGGGCGAACGCTTGGTCGGGACCCCAAACCGATCATGGGCACCGGGAGTGGTGTTCGACCACGAAGTCGGTCCCTCAGACCCCAATGTCCCTCAAAAGGGAGAAAATAAGATGCATGCCAAAAATCAGAGCAATCGGAGATGGTTAGGCGGTCCCGAACCGAGGCACATGGCCTGACGGCTTCGAAAATCGGGAACCGGGCTCCGAAATGGGTAAAATGGCCTACGGCCACGAAAAGTAGCCCACGGCCACTGAAAGATGGTCTACGGGACCTCTCCCTCCCTTCAGGAACAAAAACAAAGAAAACCGAGCCTGGTTCGCGGACCAAGGCAAAGTCTGAAAAAGTGTTCTAAGTCCGAGACAGGGGCTCACTACGAGACTCTGAGACTTCTGAACGAGCACAATATGCAACATCACCGAGCGCTCAATCGGTGACGTCTAAGTCTTAAGGTCGGTCAAAAATGGGGTGTCTACAGTGGCCTTTCTTCTTGGATTTGCTTCTAAAGGCATACCTAGATACTTCAAAGGCAGCTTCTGGCTATGGCAAGTTAGCCTAATTGCAAATTCTTTCACTAAATCATCATGTACACCTATCCCACACACCTGACTTTTGTGAAAATTAATTTTAAGTCCAGACATAACCTCAAAACATCTTAGAATTCTCTTAATAGCAATAATTTCCTCCCAATCTGCTTCACAAAATATGATGGTATCATCTACAAACTGAATGTGAGATAATCTCAGATCCTCTGTTCCAATTGAAGCTCTTCTAATCAAACCCACTTCTTTATCCCTTGTCATCAATAAGTTAAGGCCCTCTACAACTATGTTAAAAAGGAAAGGTGAAAGTGGATCACCTTACCTAAGGCCTTTCATTGGAGAAAATTTTGATGTGGGTGAACCATTAACTAGCATTGAAACTCTAGTTGTAGAGATACAAGTCTTCATCCACCTCACCCATTTCTCTCAAAAACCAAAGTTGGTGATCATTGAATACAAATACTCCCAGTTTATTGAATCATATGCCTTCTCAAAATCCAACTTTAGAATGATACCTTGTTTCTTTGATCTCTTCTACCAATCTACCACTTCATTGGCAATTAGCACCCCATCCAGGATACATCTTCTAGTCAAAAAGGTTGTTTGCACTTCACTAATAATCTTTGGAAGCACCTTTCTCAATCTTCTTGATAAAACCTTTGCAACTATTTTATATACTGAACTTACCAAACTAATAGGCCTATAATCACTTAGACCCATGGATTATTTTTTTTTGGGAATTAAAGTAATGAAAGAATTGTTCACTCCTCGAGCCAACTTACCATTATAATGGAATTCATTCATAAGCTGCACTACCTCCCTTTTCATTATATTCCAGCACTTTTGAATGCAAGTTAAATTAAACCCATCAGGCCCCGGAGCTTTGTTACCATCACAATCTTTGACTGCTTCCCAAATTTCCTCCTCTAAAAACTCTGCCTCTAACAAACCAGATTCTACATGAGTAATTGCCATAAAAAAACAGTTGGCTAAAATACATCACCACTGCTTGTTTAATTACATCTAGTTGATCAAAGATGACACCATTCTCATTTACAGAATCTAGCAAAATTTTCCCCTGCCTGCTAGTAGCCATAATATGAAAGAACCTTGTATTTTTATCTCCCTTGGCTACCCATGTCAGTCTGGATTTTTGATGCCATAACCACTCATTCTTTTTGTTCAACTCTCAAACTAGGCTTCTAACCTCCCTTCTCCTTTTGACCTCATGTTCCTGCAGGTTCCTCATTTCAGCCTCAATATCCCAATCATGGAGTTCTACCTTAGCTTGTTTCAATTGCTCATCAATATTATCAAACACTTCACAATTCCATCTTCTAAGATGTATTCTGAGATTTCCCAGCTTTTTCATTAATATAAAACTAGCCCAACCACTGATCTAATTGTTTTCCCAAGATTTCCTCACTTCAGTTATAAATTTAGGATGCCAGCACCAAGCATTTATGAATCTAAATGGCCTTGGACCCCAATCCCTCTCATCTTCCATTAGCAATATAGGACAGTGGTCAGATATATTACTAGGTAGCCCCCATTGCTTAAATGAGAACTTTTCCAACCACTTATGGTCAATTAGGAATCTATCAATCATACTCTACCTATCCCCATCCAAAGCATTGCACCATGTAAAGGTTCTGTCTATCATTGGAATATCTAGCAATTCCAAAATATCAATAAAATCATTGAAATCCTTCATTCCTCTGTCCCTCGTCAAACACCCTTTCCTTTCACTCATCACTCTAATTTCATTAAAATCCCCTCCTACACACCAAGGACTAACAAAAATAGATTTAAGCTTCACTAAGGACTCCCATATCCGCCTTCTTTTCAGTACTTCATTTGGAGCATAAATGTTGACTATAACACAAACAAAACAGTGGTTTGAAGTACCTGACAATAGAATAAAATTTCTATTACTGCAACACTCCTTTAATACAAAGATGTCTGGATTCCACAAACATAGCATCCATCCAGCACTACTCTCTGCACCAGCCTCCATGAAGCCCACCTACTCTCATAGCCATAATGACTTAACAAAATTTTCATCAACACTGCACCTCTTTGTTTCTTGTAACAGTAGGACATCAACATTTCTATCCCTAACCAAAGTCTTTATTTTCCTCCTCTTTTCAGGCCTTCTTAGACCTCTAACATTCCAAGATAATATCTTCATATGGAAACTACTAACATACACCTAACTACCTACTAGCTACCAACTTCGCTTAGGATGCTGCACCTAAACCTTCTAATCTTGCAAGATCCTCTTCTTCTAGCTCAATTATTCTGTTTATTACCTCATTTTCCTTGCCTTCACAATTCAGGGCTAAAATTTTCCCAACTTAAACTTTAGCTTCTGTTTCAGTCAGCAACTTCCTCCTTCTCCTTGAATCTGTACTCTGAGATGCTGATAATGACATTACTGCAGCTGCTACACGAAATATAGCTCCATTTTGAAGGCAATTACTAAACAACACACCCTTATTCTTCAGCTGCTTTCGGTTTATCTTTTATTTATTCTTCATTTCAGCTCCTCTCCTTTTGTTTCAGGTGGTGTATTTTTCACTGGTTCTCCCCCTTGTTGATGTATTTCCCCTATTTTCACTCCCTGCTTGGCCAATGAAATTTCCAGAGGACTAATTTGACTTTGATCTACACAATCACTTAGATTTGAAGCCTGAATAATAGGCCCATTTGCCAAGTCCCCAAGATGTCCATCATTTAACACTACTTCTAAATTTATATTGGGCCATATGTTTTTTGGCCCACTAACACTCCTAATGAATGCAGGGGAGCCTATCTGTCCTGCAGCAATATGAATTTCATTTACCACCTCTTTTCTTGGGTTATCCACCAATCGCAAACCTATCTCTATACAACTACCTCTATCATTTATATTTTCCACATCACACTCTAACTCTTTCACGGCTGATACAAACTCTCAATTATGACTTTCTTCCTTCTTATCTGTATTTATGACCACCTTGTCAATCTCTTTTCTTGCTACAGAATCTTTGCTTAACATTTCCTCATTCCCTTTATCTATCTTCTCTTCATCCTCATCCTCATCATTATTTTTTGATAGTTGATCAACCTCTACTTGAGATTTGAATGCAACCTCTTCACTCACCTGAGTTTTTTATTGACAAAAACATGGAGTGACATATGGTGATAATGAACTAGGAAAAAATTCCCTTGGCATTCAACTGTGATCACTGTATTTATGAACTCAAACCTGTTCATAACAATTCTAACCTTGCCATACTGAAAAGAATTATGATTTAGAATGTTGTCATCTAACTAAACAACTTCCCCCCAAAGATTATCAATATCTGTGAAAGTATTAACACTCCACAAGTTAAATGGAATACCCACACAAGTAATCCACACACACTTTTCATGCTCAATATAGAGCCTTTTTTCCCAATCCATTATGGATTCACACCAATCAAAAATCCATTCTTCAATGGTCTTGCTTCCTTCATATGTTGCACTGATTTAAATGTTAGTAATGCTAACCTTCCCCCACCATTTCTCACTCTTATCTCCTTTATTTCTCTTTTTTCAAACTCCTTAAAATCATTGAATGGCAGAAATTCTTCAACTTCACAATGAGACTTTCATATAACCACCCATTACCTAACTCATAAGCCTTAACAACTCCTTTTGTCTTCTCTTGAATGCCTCCATTTTGAACTGCTTCAATATAAGATCTTCTTATTGCCTCCATTTTTTGCTATGCCAAGTTCCTTTCTTGGTACTGCCTCATCATCGCTCCTTTTTTGCTTCTCATTATGGGTTGTTTTTGCACTCCTTTGACGTACCCTGTCTTCTGTAGTGCGAAATTCCTCTGTTGGTACTGTTTCATCTTCTAATCTCCCAAGTTCCTCACTGTGGTTTGTTTCTGACACCCTTTTTTGTATTCTGCATTCTTCACCTTTAGAGCTTTATTGTCACACCATAAACCATCAGCGTTTTGCACCACCATGTCTGCTACTACCGTGCAGTCATATCTTACAAATTCGAATCAGGAGCCCATAACTTGTCTTCTTTTCGCTAGAATAAAGGCGTCCTTAACGACTTTGAACTTACTGAATAAAGTGAACAACCTTTTTGGATCCATAAAGTCAAGTATCTCATCTACAAAGATGGGTAACAACCCATCTACATCCTTAGATCGGTTGTTTTGAATGCCCATTCTTCCTCCTCATCTTCTTCTAAGCACCGGATTCCACCCTTCTCTCTCCATTGTAGCAATGGCCTTTTACAAGGGTTGTTGTGGACCGAAGACTGTGGAGGAAGTAAGAAGAAGCCAAGAAGTGTAGATAGGGAGATAAGGATGAGAAAGAAAGGGACACTAAAAAGGTGTTACAGCCAGTGGGGATAAGAAGAAGAGAAATTAAGACATCGAATTTTAGTGAGTCAATGAAATCCAAATGTTAATGAATATGAGAAAAATTGTCCCTATTATATTATGTGCTTCCCTCATGAACTAATTTTAGGGTTTCAAACTGAAAGAAATAGTCTGAGTTCGAATAAGAGACACAAAGTTGGAAAGAGAAAACCGATGGCAATTCTGGTTAAACTTCAACTTTAATTTAAGATATAACAAAAGCAAGTTGATGGACTACTGGATCAATTCAGTTCTCTTTAGTGTTTTCTTAATCATTCAATCAACATTAGCTTAAGTAACTCTTATGTGATTGTAAAAAAACAATGTCCAAATAATACATGTTAATGTGTGTTTGGGAGGAAAAACATTGAGTACACACCCAACCTTTGGCATAGTGCACAAAAATAGTTATCCCGAGATTTGAACCCATAACCTCAAGGTTATTGAAGTTCGAAGATAACATTGAAATTTTAATAAAAGTTTGAGGGATAGAGCCAATGTATGAAGTTGATAGAAAATTTGATCTTATTTTAATTTGAGAAAGCCACCAACATTCTTTATTCTTTTTTTATTTTTTATTTCTTATTTTACCTATTAGATTTTAATTTAAAATGAGACATTTTGCTATACCGAAGGCTAAAGCAAGTGCTTCACTACAGCTCCACTTGAGCGGGCCCTGGCCACTTTCCATGGGGTAGTAACTTCTAGGTACTAACTTCTCAATGGCGTCACTCACTCATAAACTCATATATTCACACAAACATCCAAGATACAACTGTGGGAGGCCATCAAAGATCAAAACTCAAACTTTCAACTACTCCTTTTAGAAATTTGATTTTCATTGAAACGAAAGACCATTTTGTGCTTCCCAATTTCTTATGTTAATGTCTCACAAACAAGAAGAGACCACCATAAAGGTCACTAACATCATATCATCTTCCATGAAATATTTTCTCGCAATTTGTATCGTCGTCTCAATCACTTTCTTCTCTTATTCGACTTTCTCTCGCCATCCTGGCTGGCTCGGTTACTCAAAATCCAACCCAAATTTTTTACATTTCGATCACACCACAAAAATCAGCACAGACACATCTCTGTTAGGCTCTGAACAACAAACCAACATATCACACATAGTCTTCGGTATCAGCAGCACCGTAAAAACATGGACTGGTCGCCGCGACTACTGTGAGTTATGGTGGAAACCCAACATCACCCGTGGGTTCGTATGGCTCGACGAAAAGCCCCCCGACAACGTAACGTGGCCAAACACATCACCACCGTACATGGTTTCCCAAAACACGTCGAGGTTCAAGTACACGTGCTGGTACGGTGCACGATATGCCATTCGAATAGCGAGGATTGTGAAAGAGAGTTTCGAATTGGGGTTAGAGAATGTGAGGTGGTTCGTGATGGGGGACGATGATACGGTGTTTTTCCTGGAGAATTTGGTGACGGTTTTAGGAAAATATGATCATAATCAGATGTATTATATTGGTGGCAATTCGGAGAGCGTTGAACAAGATGTTATTCATTCGTATGCTATAGCTTATGGCGGTGGTGGGTTTGCGGTGAGTTATGCGTTAGCGGCGGAGCTTGTGAGGATTTTGGATGGGTGTATTGATCGGTACGCAGAGCTCTACGGTGGTGATCAGAAGGTTGGGGCTTGTGTGACTGAGCTTGGGGTGCCACTCACTGTAGAGCTTGGTTTCCACCAGGTTTCTCTCTCTCTTTCACTCGTTAGTCAGAAAAATAAAACGATAAAATTCTCATCTCTAACTTTACGGACTTGGTTTTTTGCTGGGTGCTCAAAAAACAAAAACTTTACGGAGTTTGATCCTATCCATGATTATCAAAATTTTGTTTTGGATTTTTTAATCCTAAAATCTTACCATTCATTTTAACACAATCGATTTAGATCAGGTAAAAAGTAAAATCTTTCGATCTTAGTTTTCGTTTGGTAATAATTTTTTTAGTTAATCTTTTAATTTTTTTGACTTTTTTAACTTGAATTTTTTTTGTTCGTTTGATATTCTTAATTGGTTTTTTTGATTTTTTTACTTTCAAATGATAGATTTTTTTTTTGTCTTTTTGTGATTTTTAACTTTTTAAATTTTTTTTTTTTTTGTTCTTTTATGATTTTTTAACTCAACACAAAAACCAAACAACCCCTTAGTAATAGGATCTTATAAAATCATGAAATCTTTATCGGAATCCGATTCTATCCAACTCAATTTACAAGCCTTATTTTATATTGCATGGCTTATTTTATTATAAATTTTATAGTTGTCATCTAAATATCAATTTATGTGGTCAAAATAAATAAAAGTAGTATTGAATCAAATAGACTAAGAAAAAAAATTAGGAAACAAACATTTAAATTCTGCGGTAATTTAAGAAAACTAATTAGTCAAAAAAATAAATTTAGTTTTAGTGGAGTCTGAAGAGGACAAGATGATTGTAACTTTATCCCAAATTTTAGAAAGACTAATTTTATGACTGAATCTGCTCTATCAGAGATGTTAACGACAAATCTTATCATTCTGTTAAGCCGCTTTTTTGAGTGTTTAATCTATTTCCATGCCTAATTTTGTTAAATATTTTTTTTTTTTCACTTTTTATGTATTATTTTAGATTGTAAAGTTTTTTAATTATAGAATTCTTTTTCTTTACCTTTTTTTTTTGATAAAATTCAAAACTTGTACTATCGAGTTTTCTATTGTATACTATTATATGTACATTTTACATAGAGAATTATATTTTTTATAATATTTTCACTTCTTTTTAATAGAATATAAGTTCATTTTGTGTATATTTTTTAAGAAATATTTATATAAATTAAATTATTACGTAATTTGTCTTTTTGGATATAATGTTACAATTATCGATCCGATTTTACGATTCGATCCTATAAATACCTCCAATAATCTAACGTAAGATCTCGATTTTAACAACCTTGATCCTATCCATTATATATTTGTTATGGACAGTTTTTTATTACAAATTTAATGGTTATAAAATATGAATAGAAATTTATAATTGTACATAAGTGCCCTTTCGAAATGAGATGAGATATTTTCTAGTTGGGCATCCAAATAGAGTTGAAGAGGTGTTATTGGATGTTGGTGGGTTCATATTTGAGAATCTAAGACTATCCAGGTGATTCTTACAAAACCAACTAAACATAGTATTCATATAAAACATATCATTAAATCGGAGATTACTCATCACATGATTAAATGAAATTTATCTCAAAAACACATTTGTTAGCTAGTTTTTTTTATACATATATCATTAATAAAATGTCAAGTTTTGTTGATCAAAACAAAAACAGAAGAAGTTAAAGATAGACTATGAATCTTACACAATAAACGCCTTTATATGGTCTACTCACTACGCTAAAATTGGGTTTTAACGGTGACTTTTTTGGTTATTTAAAAGCGCTAAAAAAAAAAGCCTACTTGGTATTAACGGCGTTTATGCGCGTATCGGAAAAAGTGAAATCGTCGTAAAAAGGTAAATTACCGTTGTTAAAAGTCGACCAAAAACGGCGGTTTTTTACCGCCGTAAATAGGTTCAAATTTTTCAAAAAATAATTCTTTCTTCTTGCATTCCCCAAGCTTTGAACCCAAGACCTCTCATCCACCCACACCAACCACTCTGCCATAACCACTCTTCATAAAATATATTCCCTAAATAAATATTTAAACATTATTTTTACTTTATTGTAAATGGTTTCGCTGGAACTCGCCGGAGTTTCGCCAAAGGTCCGCTGGCAAAGACTGCCGTCATTAACGGCGGTAATGGTTGGGCATTAGCGGCGGTTTTGTTACCGCCGTTAAAAGTGGGCATTAACGGCGGTTTCGTTACCGCCGTTAAAAGTGGGTTTCATTACCGTCGTTAAAGACACTTTTAGTAGCGATTTTTTTAACAGCGGTAACGAAACCGCCGTTAATGATACATTAACGGCGGTATTAACGGCGATTTTCGTTACCGCTGTTAAAAAAACCGCCATTAATGCCCTGTTTTAACGTAGTGACTAAACCCAACCCTTTAACTAGAGAAAATCCATTTCTTTAGTAATATCACAAAAAACAATTTTTATGTTTCTATTTGATATTAAAAAAATAAATAAAAACATGCTTAATTCACATATATATATATATATATATATACATATATATATATATATATTCAAAAAGATGTTTTTAAAACAGTTAAATAAAGTGATCACCAATAGTGAAAGAGGTGATGGCTAGTAGAAGAAATGGATGGAATGGTCACAAATGATGAATCAGAATCCTCTTTTTAATCTCTCTTCTTACTTTTTAATTTATTGGGCCATTGGATCCACTTTTGGATCCAATTTTGATGATCCGAATCATTTATATTTTAAGATTTGTTAAGTATATTATACTTATAAAAAATCAAGTTGATCAGATATCAGAAATTATGTGTTCGGATCATGGAACTAAAATTTTTTTTTTTTTTAAATTTAATAAACAAAAACACATGTTTTCTGATATCCGCTCAATTTAATTTTTAACAGGTATAATATACTCAACAAATATTAAAATGTAAACGGCTTGAATCATCAAAATTAAGCCCAAAGTGGGTCTAATGGCTGAGCAAGTAGGGAGGCAAGGAGCAAAATTAAGGAGAGGATGATATCCCGCGCAGTGGTTGGAAGACGTTTCTTGTGGAAAATATCTCGTCAGAGATGCAAGATGTTTGTGGAAAAAAAGGGATGAAGACAAATTGAGAAGAATTTTAAGTCATCACGCTTCTAAATCCATATGCTTTATCCTGGATAAAAAACAAATTCAAAGTTAATTTTGGCATGCAAAGTAAACTCATCTAATCATAATTAAGTCTGACTTTAAAAGTATATTTAAAAAAAAAAAATTCACACTTTCTTTTCTTCTTTTTTTTTCATTTATAGGTTGATTTAAAAGGAGACCCATATGGGTTACTAGCAGCACACCCGGTGGCGCCACTAGTCTCCCTGCACCACGTAGACTCCATGCAACCACTCTTTCCATGCCTAACAAAGCTTGACTCCCTTAAAAAACTGGCCCAAATACACAATTCGGATCCGGGTCGGATCGTCCAACAAAGCTTCTGCTACGACCTATCTCGAAATTGGTCTGTTTCAGTGTCTTGGGGTTACACTGTGCAGCTATACCCATCACTGGTGACTTCAAAGGTGTTGGAAACTCCATTTCAAACATTTGTGACATGGAAGAGTTCGAGTCAAGGTCCATTCATATTTAATACCCGGGTCTTTAGCCCCGACCCGTGTGATAGGCCAGTTATTTTTTTCTTGGACCAGGTTGAGATGGTCAAGATGGGTGAAACCCTGACGACGTATAAGAAGGTTTTGGCTGGGCCAGGGTTGGGATGTTTTCGGGCCGATTATGTTAATGCTACTCTGGTTCAGTTGGTCAATGTCTCAGCGGCCACATTCCAGTCCAACACGTGGAAGAAGGTAAGAAACTTGTCTGTGGCCACCAAGATTAAAAAAATACATACAGATTAAATCAAATTTTGGACCTATTTGATTATTCGATCATATTTTAAAATTTATTTAAAATACACATATATTAATTAGTCGGTCATTATTAATCATATAATGAGGTTACATTTATCATAAGCCCCTCGTGGATCAAAATAGTTTGAAAATTTTAATTTCTTGTATTTGCATTTATGGCTACCAACTCTATCTACAAGTCTTTGGAGCTACAACTATATATAAAGCGTTTATTTTCTATTTTGCAAGTAGGGAATTAAGAGTGAAAGTGGAAAAAGTAACCATTAAAATATATGGAGAGGGCTGCATAGTTTCTATTTTAAAAAAAGAAAAGAAATAGGGGAAAAAATGTCCCCCCCAAAAAAATGTTAAACTAGACTAAACAGGTGACTAATGTCGCTTGTCAAAAAGTCATTAAAAAATTAATAAATTATATAAAAAAAGTTTAAAAAAAATTATAAAAAATCATAAAATATTTCAAACATACTAATTTTTTTTTTAAATTATATTTTAGTCAAAAAACTAAAAAAAATACTAAAATAATGTTTCCAAATAAGACCTAAATCCTCCAAACTTTGTTCTTCCATAATAAAATATTTTTGTCATTTTGCTCATAAATGTAGACTATAAGTCACGTAAATTGTCTGTCTCCTTTTGTATTTGTTTTATTCACATTAATTGATTTAGAAAAATGGCTAAGACCCCCCAGTGGGGGTCACTGGGGGTCCACTACAAGAAAAAACACCTTTGGCGACTAAATTTTTAGTCGCCAAAGGTCCTATTTTAGTCGTCAAATGTCGAAATTTTACTTTTCCCAACTAAAAAATTTAGTCGCCGGTTTTGTCGGCAATAAATCGTCGCGAATTCCTTTGGCGACTAAAAAACTGTTAGTCGCCAATAGACAGGTCTTCAGCGACTAAAGATTTTGTCGCCATTAGTCAATTTCTTTTTTGGAAATTATACCTTTGCCGACTAAACTGTTGGTCGCCAATAGTTAATTTTTTATTTTATTATTTATACCTTTGGTGACCACTGACTTTAGTCGCTGAAAGTATTTTCAGAAAAAAAAAATTTTGCCTTCGCTGCTACCAAGTTTCGAACCTATGACCACCAACTTCCCAACTTTGTCAACGTTTGCCAACACTCTCTCCCCACTATGCCACTACAACCTCACGTGAATATTAATGCAATATATATTATTTATATACTAAATTTGCCAGTATTAATACAAACTATATATAAATAATTATTTTTATTTAATGTATTTAATGTAAAAAATAAAGTATTTACTGAAAAAAAAAAATATGAGAGTACTTTTGGTGACTAAATCTGAATTTTAGTCGCCAATTCTATGATTTTTGGCTACTAAATGCTGCTTTGTCGCTAAAAACCTTAATTTCCGCCCAAAAAAAGTACTTCCGGCGACTAAACTTATTTTCCGTCGCCAAAACATCCACTTTTGCCGACTAAACTCAGTTTTAGTCGCCAAATTGTCCACTTTTAGCTACAAAAAATTTGTTTGTCGGTAAAACACCTATATTCGGCGACTAAAGTATTTTTTAGTCGCCAAAAACCGTGCCTTTTAGCTACTAAAATTTTTGTAGTCGGTAAAACCCCTATATTCGGCGACTAAACCGACTTTTAGTCGCTAAAACCCATCTATTCGGCGACTAAACTCCTTTAGTCGGCAAAAGGCATCAGTTTTGGCGACTAAATCGATTTTAGTCGCCATTTGTGCAACTTTCAGCGACGAAAATCAATTTTTTGGTCGCCATTGGTTCTTTTTGTTGTAGTGGTCGCCCCTAATTGGCTCAAAGAAATTTTTTTTTTTTTTTTAGACTTCAGCCATTGGCAGTGTGCCATGTGGCACTGGGGGGTGTTGGGGGTGCCCAATCACTGGGGGTCTCTAGCATTGTTGGGACAATGTAGTTCATATAACAGCAATACTAGGTATCATGAAAAATCTTTCATGAAAATAATCATGAAAGCTTTGTGATCCTTGGATTACACTTAGAATAAAGCACCACATACTAATCAAGATAATCTAAGGATCATAACTCTTTCATGATCACTTTCATGAAAAAAAATTCATAACCCCTAACTTTTTCCTTCATATAAGTAGGCGATTGTACCATGACTATAGTGACTTGTAACCATGTGAGATTTGTAGTCTTATATACATCGTGTAAATTGCACGAGATTCAAATTCTGGCTTTAATTATGAAGATATGTTCAATAAAAATTTTATTTTTAGTTGGAACCCAATTTTGAGCTTATGTAATGGAACGATTAAATGCGCAGGCGCCAAGAAGACAATGCTGTGAAATCGTCAATGGTGGCACAAATGGGGCCGACAGTGTCATACAAGTCAGGGTACGAGGTTGCAATCGTTGGGAATCGATAACACCACCAATTTAGATGATAACGGGAATGTATGGTTTGGTGGTTCAAACCTGTTTCATCTCTTAACATGCAATGTGAAACCCCACTCTACCCAACACTGTCCCATTTACAAATTCTCAACTTTTGTTTTGCGGAAATTTTCCTATTTATGATCTTATTGACAGGGACATCACGTAAACAAAAATTCCTCTTCAATCTGCCAATATAATAAAATAGCAAATATATAATATAAAATGCTATTTTTTGCCCTTTTAACTCTTGAAGGCCTTTGGTGTTGGGTCATTAGTAAATGTAAGGGTTGAGCCGACCTTCCATCAAGCATTGGGCTTATGTGGCGTGGATCAACATGAACCCCAAAACAACAATGTGAGCCTTGCTATTGGTACCTATGGTTGTACTAAGGTGGTCAAAAGTTAAAAAGCATATCTCATTTTGGAAGATAGGGATGGACATCCATGGGGTCGGGCCGGATATAGGCCGGCTGTATATTAGAAACTTTAAAAATAATAAAAAGTTAAAAATAAAAAATTATTATTGAACCTCGCTTGGCTTGACATTAAGCACTATTAAAGATTTTTATATAAATTTTATTAAAAATATATTAATAATGAGTCAGGCTGGCTTAGATAAATTTGGAAGGTGTGTAGTCGTCTCCCATATTGCTCACGTTTAAATTGCAGATCTTAGGCCTACCTTGCCTAACCACTTGGTCGTCTAACTTATTGTGTTTCATCATCTTTCAATATTAAACCTATTTTTGGAGACATACAAGTAAATTATTGGAAAAACACAACCAACTATAGCATTTTAGGAAAAAGACAGAATAATTACTTCAATATACCTTGTCATGTGTATAAGAAGAAACAATAATTAAATCAATGTGCTTGTTATCAAATTTTAAGGTAATCATTGAGATATAGGCATGTTTGGCTCAATCTAGCCAAGCCTTTCCCCAAGGCTATAGGTTGGGCTCATTGTTATGCACAAAAGAAAATATGGAAGATTATAAACCAAAAATATGTTGCTTCTACCCAGGGCCGGGTTTGGGGTAAACCCCACAAAGCAACCCCTTTGAACCCCCAAAAAATATTTTTAAAAAGGCTCCAAAACTATAGTAAATATACTGGTTTAGAAAAAAGGCCCACTTGAGTTAGAAAGATCTAAAGTTTCTTATAGGAAGAGGCCCAATTTGAATGAAAAGGCCCAACATTTTGATATCTCGATTTATATTTTAAATACAATTGAGATATAATTACATACACATAATAAAACCAAAGGTAACGTTTGGTAAAGTTTTAAAATTATAATTTGATAATAGAGTTGTATTTTGAATTTGTAACTTTTGAAATTATGATTTGAGTGTGAAAAATTTATTTGGTTATGAGTTTTGAAAAGAGTTTTAAATTGAGTTTAAAATAAATGAGGTGACATATGATATTTGATTCAAAAACTTACAACTCATAACCAAACACACAACCTAAAATTTTATTCAAAGCTCATAAAAAAAAATTTTAAATCCGAAAATATTTTTTATTTAAAATATAAAAATAAAAAAGCGAACACTATTCTCATCAACCAACCGAACGTCCCAGGAGAGGTCTGGGGGAATGACTGGGTACACGTGTTTTGAAAAGTGGGTGTGGAATCAATTTTTGAAAGCACTAACCAAACACTATACTCAAACCAACGGGTGTAATTAACTTTTTTTTTTTTTTTTAACTAATTGAAGAACTACTATATTTCTTAGCTTTTTATGTGTTGATTTTTTTATTTGTTTTTTTATTTGTTCAACCATGATGGAAAGTCTTAAATTTGTAATATGAAGTTGGATTTTAAGATACAAACTCTGTAATAGATGGACTCTTATTTTTGTTTGATTAAATATTTATTTGATCATTAATTATGTATTGTCTATTACGATTACATATTTTTATTATTTTTTATATTTCTTTTCATTGATTATTTGATTTATAATGATTGATGATTAAGTTAGCATTATGATGATTTTAATAACTTTTGATAAACTATATCAAACATGTCACTATTCCTAGAAAGTATAATTTTGAACATGAAAAAAAGAAAAAGAAATAAAGGATAGAATACTTTTTATTTGGTACTCTAACTTATATTTTTGTCTTTTTTATTATTATAAAATTTGTTATATATTTAAGTAAATTTTAATAGTCTTTTTGTGAGCACTATTAAATGCAAAAATTTAAAACAAAATTCGATATATAATCTTTTGATCATGTTATGAGAATAGAGAGAGAGAGACACAGAGAGAGAGAGAGAGAGTATCACTCTGTATATTTCAATGAATGAATATAAATTAATATGAATGAATACAAGACTCCTTTATGTAGGAGAAGGATAAGCTAATATTGTAATGTGCAATATGACTAATATGATAATGCACAATATGGTAATAACACAATATGTTAATGCATAATATGGTAATATAGATATATACAGCTAACACCCCCCTCAAGCTCAAGGTGGTAATGCAGATATTAACTTGAGCTTGGAAAGTAAGTCAGAAAAACGTATTGGAGAAGATATCGGCTGTCTAATCGACAGAGGTAACAAAGATAAGACAAACAGTGCTACTAGTAACATGTTGCCGTAAAAAGTGACAATCAATCTCAATATGCTTAGTGCGATCATAAAAGACATCATTATGTGCAATCTGAATAGCACCCTAATTGTTACAATAGAGGTTAGTGGCAGTAGGATAAGAAACTTCCATATCAGAAAGAAGCCAATGAAGCCACACAAGCTCTTGAGTAGAGTCAGCAAGAGCACGATACTCAGCCTCAATATTAAAATGAGCAATAAAAGTTTGTTTCTTGCTACACTAGACAATGAGAGAGTCACCTGTAGACACCCCATTTTTGACCGACCTTAAGACTCAGACGTCACCGATTGAGCGCTCGGTGATGTTGCATATTGTGCTCGTTCAGAAGTCTCAAAGTCGCGGCGGCGCCTCTCCGAACTTCGAACCCTCTTACGTGCCTTGCCTCGGTTTGCGAACGGACTCGATTTTTTGTTTTCTTTCTCGAGGGAAAGAGGTCTCAGAGACCATCTCTCGGTGGCCGTGGGCTACATTTCGTGGGTCAGAGGCCATTTTGCCCATTTCGGAGCCGGATCCGGTTTTGGCCGTCGGTAGTGTGCCTCGTTTCGGGACCACCCAACCATCTCTGATTCCTCCGATTTTTGGCATACATCTTATTTACTCCCTTTCGAGGGACAATGGGGGCTGAGAGACCCACTTCGTGGCCGAATGCCACTTTCGGTGCTTAACAGCCTATTTTCGAGACCCCGAACTGCGTGTTTTGGCCCCCGAGCATTCGTTTTGCATCGGTTTTTGTTCATTTTTGGCAGGTACCTCTGTTTTATCATAAGGAAGGTCACTGAAGGGTGAGAGGCCAGCAATTGTCTCAAGCAACCAGTTATATTCCTCCGGCGCCCGTTTTTCTCACTTCTAGGCTAATGTTGAACACCCTAGGGCCATTTTCTTCGAGCCAAAACCACATATTTGTGTTGTACACAGCTGGGAGGACCCTAAAAACACATGGCCGGCCATTAATTCCTTTTTTCATTTTGAAACCCCTCTTTAAAGTGGATTGTTCTCTCTCCTGGTTCACAGTTGCCAATTTTCAACTACAGGGTTGTGTTGAGGACACTTGGGAGGACCCTAATCTAGCATTGCCGGCCATTAATTCAACTTTCCATTTTTTCCCTTTGGCCGGCCGGCCATAGGGGGTGGCCGGCCGGCCACCTGCAGCCCAGACAGCTGGCCGGCCCTGATCCCCATGCTGTGTACTTTACAGCTGTGTGACTTTTTCCCCAAAAAAATCTGATTTCGGGGACTTTTGTAGGAGAAGGGACCTTAATCCCTAAGCTCTACACACTTTCCCTCAATTGCTCCTCCTTCCTTGCATCCATACAGCAACTTTGGCTCTCCTTCAAGGGTTAGAACACTTGTTTGGAGGATACATACATATATCTCCTTCCATTTCTCCCAAAATCTCAAGTTTTGGCACCATTTCTTCACTACTACCAAGCACCACCATCACCACTCCATTTCCAGCAGCAAGGAGAGATTTTTCAGAGGCTTAGAAGTAACATTCCTTGGCCAAGAGGTAGCAAAAGTGTGGTCTTCAAGGGTAAGTGTCCATTTCCCTCTTTTGTAGCATTTTCTTGCCTCATTTCTTAAGCCTACTTTCTCACTGTTTTGAGCTCCGACCAGAACTTAAAAGGTCATTATTTTGAGCTATTATTCATGTTTGTTTAAGGACTCAACCTTGTTTGAGCCCTCCATCTTGCACTTACTTCACAATTCCTCCAATTTACCGTAAAATTGCATGATTTGTTTGACCTACATGTAAATTGTTTTGGAGCATTTCATGAACTGTGAGTAAGCTTATTTTGTGTCCCTCTACAACATTGTAGAAGGGATCAACCTTGTTGGGGGTCTCCATGTTATACTTGTCATTATATCCCTCTTTGACCCCCATTTTTGCATGCTTTTTTAAGCTTATCTAGCTTCTATTTTCAGCCATCATCAGAGCTGGAAAGAGTCATATTTTGATCTTCTTGACATATTTCATTAAGGGACTTTTCTAGTTTGATGAATGTTTGGGGTACTTCATGTTTTAGCCTTATGTATCCTAGTTCTTGCATGACATTTTTAGCATGTTTGAATAGTGAGTTGGGGGATGTCATCTACTGTAAATGTTCATATTTTTAGTCCCTCATCAGTGTTGTAGAATGGTATTTTTCCATTTGGGCATCGCATATATCACTTGCTTCAATACCCCTCTTGCAGAGCCATTTTCGCATTCTTGCTTAATTCTATGTATGCTCGCTGTTTAGCATTTTTTATGACTGAAAAATGCTTTTCTTGGGGCTGCCTTGCTACTGTATGTTCATTCCATGTCCATATTGTGCATGTTTGGTATAGCTATAGGCCATTTCGGGTGCCTAAATTCATGTTTCAGGGCCATTCCATGCATCGGGTGTACTTTCGCCTCATTTCGGGATTGTTTTCTCCCATATTTCAGTGCTGAAATTCCATTGGCATGTTTGCATATCATTTTCTATGTCATTTCATGCCTTAATGCCATTGCCTCGGTTTGCGTACCCGTGTGCACGCATTTCGAGGCATCTCATTTTAAGTCCATTTTGCATTGTGTATGTCATTTTAGCATCATTGCATTCCGTATGCCATTGCCACAGTTTGCGTGCCCGTGTGCATGCATTTCGAGGCACTTCACTTTTATCCGACGGCCTCTTATGTGAGTGTGGCTGAGGCTCACTCATGTTAGTATAAGTCCATTTTGCATTCTGTATGCCATCTTAGTCTCACTGCATCGTGTATGCCATTTTCTCGGTTTGCGTGCCCGTGGACACGCATTTCGAGACATCTCATTCTTAGCCTCTTTGAATATCATATTTCAGGTCGTTTCATGCCTTTATGCCATTGCCTCGGTTTGCGTGCCCGTGTGCACGCATTTCGAGGCACTTCACTTTCATCCGACGGCCTCTTATGTGAGTGTGGCTGAGGCTCTCTTGTGTTAGTATAAGTCCAATTTGCATTGCGTGTGCCATTTCATGCCTTAGGATCATCGCCTCAGTTTGCGTGCCCGCGTGCACGCATTTCGAGGCATCTCATTTTCATAGCATTGTGTATGTTAGGATTGCATATTGGCTACATTTCATGCATATCATGCATATTGCATCGTGTTCGGGATAGGAGTTAGCCCGGGCACGGGAAGCGAGGCACGTTTCGTACTCCGAGTGACGGAACGAGTCTCAATTCCCAAGTCACCGACACCCCGAATTACCCATGATGGAGTTAGGTTTTGTTGTAGCATTCATCTGCATTCATTCTATATTGAGTTGCGCAATCCGACTCCTCGGCCATCATACATCGATATGCGTGATTGGTGGCACGAGGATCGAGGCATGCATATATTTGTGAAATACATTGCTATGCCCTTTTCATGCTCTCTGTTGCAGCAAAATGGAGAATCAGCAACTTTCCGAAGTCTGGCACGCATTTCGAGAAACATTGCAAACAGAGGCTAATTGGGGCATCGGTGGATTTCAGCGCAAAGGCAACATGCATCATTTCATTATCCTGAATGAGTCAAGGACCCCGGCTTGCACGCCAATTCTGACTTTCTTATTTAATTTGATAATTAATTAGGATTTTGTATATTTATTATTCGGACTGTATTATTCTTTTATTCAGACTGTATTATTTATTCGGACCCTCTGCGCGAGGGCATAATTGTAATAAGTGTGGGTGAGTGTGATGTATGTCTTCCAACCCCCACTTCTTTCTTCCCTTTTATTTACCCGCTTATGATGGTTAGGTATAGGGCATATTTCAATTAGCATACAGTATGACAACATGTTTGCATCATTCATCTGTTTCGCACGCATCGGGCTCGGCTCATCATACAAACTGCATTTGTATTTCAATTCTGAATTGAGTACGTGATACTTGTAGCATTTCATGTGCCATGTTTAGAATAGCCGAGCCTGCTATAGTTTGCATTTTTGCATGTGTTGCATTAGGCAATTCCATATATTGAGGATCATGCATGATTTCTAATGAGCTGCTATTTTGGCTTGGAGTACCCGGTAAGTTTTATGCTTTAGCATCCTTGCATGCGTGTAAGTGCTGCCATGATAGCATGCTTACCATGAGGCTAAATGCTTATGTGATATACCTGCTTGAATGCCTGTGGGTGAAGGTTGGGTTATTTGAATTGGGATAATGCATTGATTGTTTGTTTTAAGCCCACTAGATAGTGGCAAAATCATATTTTCTAAGCCCACCTGAGGGTGGCAAATCCACGTCTTAGCCTACTTGCGAGTAGCATCATCAAACCATTTTCAAACAAACAAACATGAAATGTTTAGTTCCAATTCAGGTGATTCAGTCTATACTTGTATGCTGTGCGCATCACATAATAACCTAGGCTAATAACCGGAATAAGAACTCACAAATATTTTCAAAATCAGATATCATGGTTAGTAGAGGCCGGTCTTTGACCGGGCGAGCGGGGGTGCTCACGAAATGACCTTCCCCAATCGTACCCAAGTTCCCGAGCCGAGGCAACTTTGGTGATGACGGACACGTGGCCTTTTGGCACCGAGTCAAGGTTTCCTAAATTTCCCATTTTAAAATATTTAGGTGGCGACTCTGTATCTGGCGAAGCAGTCCATTTTTGGCACTTCTTTCAAAAATCTGTTTTCAAAACGATTTGCCGGATTTGGACTCTTTGGTTCAAGATTAAGAACCGTGACATTTGAGTCCTTCGAACTGTAGTAGACCCAATATCGAACCAGAACATGGGGGATTCGCACTCCCTTTCCCCGGGATGCGTTCGGGGACATCTACATCACCCAAGAAAAAGCAAAACCCTGTAGTAAAACGACGATCAGTAGGATTCCCTATCCAATCTGCATAAAAAAAAAGCGTGTAGCTATAGAGAAGAGTGTGTTGAGTAGTGAAGATCATAAAACATAGTGCCTTTGAGGTAGCGCAAAATGTGAAATGGAGTATCATAGTGTAGAGAGCGAGGAACAGCCATAAACTGACTGACAATGTGAACTGCATAGGCAATGTATAGGCGAGTAACCGTGAGATAGACAAGACTGCCAACTAATTGACGATATAAAGTAACATCAAATAATAGGTGATTATCAAGAGGTGTGAGACGAATCTGAGGATTAACTAGGGTAGGCGCAGTCTTGCAATCAGCAAGACCAGCACGAGCTAAGAGATCAAATGTGTACTTGGTCTAGGTGAGAAAGTAACCAAAAGGATCTTAAGAAATTTCCAACCCGAGGAAGTAGCTAAGTAAACCCAAATCTTTCATTTCAAACTATCGACTGAGGAACTGTTTGAGACTAGAGATATCCACTGTGTAATTTCCAGTAATGATTATATCATCCACATAGAGAATAATAATAATAATACCACACTCTGTCTTGCGTATAAATAAAGCAGAATCATGGACACTGGAGGAGAAGCTAAAGTCAAGAATGGTAGAACTGAACTTAGCAAACCAAACACGAGGAGCTTGTTTCAAACCATACAACGCACGACAAAGTTTGCAAACTTTGATGGACGGAACTGAGGAACTAGGAGGAGGTTGCATATAAACTTCCTCAGTGAGATCACCATTGAGAAAAGCGTTATGACATCCATCTGACAAAGACTCCAATGGTGAGCAGCAGCAATGGCAAGAAGGCTGCGAATTGAAGTAAAACCAGCAACGGTGGAAAATGTTTCCTTATAATCAATCTCATATTCTTGAGTAAACCCCTGGGCAACAAGTCGAGCTTTGTAACGCTCAATGGAACCATCAGAATAAGTTTTGATCTTATAAATCCATTTACAACTAATAGCACTTTTTCCAGGTGAAGAGTTAACTACATCCCAAGTATGAGTTTTATTATAAGCCTGCAGTTCATTAGTCATAGCTTACTGCCAAAGAGGGTTAAAGCAAGCCTCTTGATAGGAAGTAGGTTCATGAGAAAAAAAAAGCAAGAGAACCAACAATGAAATCACGAAGAAGTACAAAATGTTGTGTTTCCCAAGTAAAATAATGAAGAGGTACCTCTTGTATAGAAGATGATGGAGTAAAATCAAGGGATGTAAGAGGCTCACTGTGAAATGGAATAAAAACAAGACTATGAGGTAGAGGGAGAGCTAGAGTTTGAGCAAGAACATGAGCAGGAGTAAGAGTAGGAATAGCAGTAGGCTCAGGACCAGAGAGTGGAGCAGCAGGACCAAGAGTAGGAGCTAAATCCTCAAGATGGACCGGAGTCATTATGTCAGAAGTAGGGCCTGTATCGAACTGTAACAACCCTCACCACTGTTTACCGATTAACCACTGATTACTGCTAATTTGAGACTGATTATGATTGGTAATTGAATTGATTGAAATCTCGAATCGATCGATCAAATCAAATCCGATTGATTGAGTGTACTGTTAAATTGCATGTCTATCTGTTCATTTGGTAAATTATCGGTTCAGGTTTTATGTTTAAATTGCGAATTGAAGGCCTTATCGGCGGCCGAACCTAAAATTGGTTAGTGTTTAATAATCATTAGAATTAATGTGATTTTATGGCATATTTAATTAAAAAGTGATTTGGTATGGTTAAATTAGACCAAATTAAGTTAAATTACATAAGTTGCCCTATTTACAATTTTGCCATAGAAGTAGGCCATTACCTACACATTGTTTGGAGCCTTGTCACACTTAGACAAAACATATTTTTCAGCCATTCCTTGAGAGCGTAGCCGACTAAGAGAAGGGAGTGAGAGAATTGAGTTGTTCATCTTAAATTTTGCTTGGAAACTTGAAGAAATTGTAGAGGGTTTGTGCAAATTGAGTTTCTACACTTGAATACAAGACTTAAGGTAGAACATCCACCTTCTTGAACTTGTTTTTGAATTGATTCATGCATGGTTCTTATGTCCTTAGTGATCTAAGCCTAGATTGAGCCTTATAATGTTGAATTGAAGCTCATTCCATGCATGCATGCCTATATTGATGAGTTTAAAGTTGTTTTCATGGAATTTGGTACATGCATGTTCATATTATTGGTATAGTCCATGATTTCATAATGTTTCAGAAAGAATTGGCTCTATTGAGCTAGCATTTGAAGCTTTAAAGTTATGGAATTCATGCGTATTATACATTCATCATGTTTTTGAAAGTTTGGTTTGAAATTGGATTTAATTGAATTACCTTTGGGCTTTGATTTCTCAAATTGATCTTTGAAACATGTTATATTATGAGTTTTGAAATGTTTTCTAGAAAATTAGCCCAAAAAGATCGAATTTGGTACATTGAAACTTGATTTTGAGCTTGAGGTTCAAATCTGGAAATTCCAGATTTTGAACTCACTTTCAGCGAAATGAATGGCGCCGGCGTGGAATTCGTCTCCCAACACTTTACCTTTGTTTTGAGTCGCTCGGCGAGGTATTGGGCCGGCGGGACCTTGTGTCTCACGCTCAAGCGGATATCGAGCTCCCATCGAGCGTGATTTTCATACATCCAGTACTTTTCGCATGTTTTACACTTCGCTCAAGCGGAGTAGATCACGCTCGAGTGGAGTATTTTGTTTTCCTTTATGCTCGAGCGGGGTAACCTGCGCTCGAGTGGATCCCCTATTTTCTGAAAATTCTGAAAAATGTTTTAAAGTGCATCTTTGCACCCTCATTTCATCTTAGGCATTCTTAGGCCTAGTTTAAGACATCTTGATGAGGATATAGATGTAGAACCACACCGAGTCTAAGTAGGGACTAAGTCTTTGATTCCCGAATGTGAACTTAGTGTGTGTTCATCCTGTAAACTATGTAGGGTTGGCATCTGAGGACGCGCTCTAGCTTAACTGTAACCAGAACTCTGTAAGTAACAACTGTGTAAAGATATGTTCAAATGTGACTGTTTAAACTGTACTGTTTCTAAACTGATACTGTTTACTGATTAAATGTTTGTCCTTTATTCTGAACTGTATTGTGGCATCCATAGCAATTACTGTTTACTATTACTGTTACAGAGATCTCTGTCGGTTCCCATGTTGGAACCACTACTATTTACTGATATGATGGCCATCATTGACTGCTCAGTCTTCTAAGACCTACTGTTTACTGTACTGCTATGCTAATAGATGTATCACATATGACTGTTATGACTAAATGACTGAAATACTGATTTAATGAACTGTTTTCATTACTGTAAGGACATTCATTCTTAACCTCTTTACGCATTGTGTTATTCACTGGGCTTTAGCTCACTGCTCATATATATATGTAGGTGTTCAGGCACCAGACCGGAGCTAGGAGTGTGGGTTAGACTCCCTTTTGTCAAGCCAACCTATCTGCCTCACTGTGAGGTTCCGAGTCCGTTCAAGCTATGGCTTTGGGGTGTTTTAATTTTCCCATGTCTGTCTCTGCATCTATTTTGGAATAACTGTTTAGACTGATACTGTACTACTTAATAGGGATTAGGTTCCTGTTATGAATAATTGTAAATGTTATACATGCTATTTTGTACTGTTTGTGTATATATGTATGAAAAGTCTTTTGCATACGTATCTGACTCATTGGATATTGTTTAAATTCTTTTGGCTTCGCCAACCTGATTCTATTTTCTTGTTCTCTTTAAGGGGCCTTTGGTAATCACGGATTCTTGGTGTTCTGATGCTAAACCCATAGGGGCGAGTTTGGGTCGTGACAGAATGGTATCAGAGCGATACTTAAACCACGAGTTATACTGTACACACGTGTCCAAATGAGCTATAAGATGTCCTAGAAAAGTGATTAGGGCATTACATAAGCATGATAAGTGTGTGTGGCTACGACATGACTGAATATCTACTAATGTGATAATCTGTTTAAAGTATGCAACCTCCTATGTTTCTTATTACTGTGTTGCATATATAGTGAAATGGATAATGCAAGCACTGTTAATGAAACTGAATCATCCGAAGCCAGAATGGCAAGATTGGAAAGAACTGTTGAACTATTAACTGAAGCCTTAAGGTAACAACAACAACAAAACCAACAGCCCCCACCTCCTCCTCCGGTACAGCCGGAACAGAATGTTAATGATGGAGATATAATTGCTCTCACCCAGAAGTTCAGCAAAATGAAACCGCCATCCTTTCAGGGAGGCCTTGAGCCGCTTAAGGCTGAAGCTTGGTGTCACAACGCCCGCGGGGGACCTCGCTACAGCTCGGACTCGATTTTTGTTGCGGTTCTCAATCTTGAACCAAAGAGTCCAAATCCGGCAAATCGTTTTGAAGGAAAACAGATTTTTTTGAAAAGAAGTGCCAAACATGGACTGCTTTGCCAGATAACAGAGTCGCCACCTAAATATTTTAAAATGGGAAATTTAGGAAACCCTGACTCGGTGCCGAAAGGCCACGTGTCCGTCATCACCAAAGTTGGTTCGGGAACTTGGGTACGATTAGGGAAGGTCACATCGTGAGCACCCCCTCTCGCCCGGTCAAAGACCGGCCTCTACTAACCATGATATCTGTTTTTGAAAACTTTGTATGCTCTTATTCCGGTTATTAGCCTAGGTTACTATGTGATGCTCGCAGCAAACAAGTATAGACTGGGCCGTCTGAATTGGAACAAAACATTTCATGTTTGTTTGTTTGAAAATGGTGTGAAGGTGCTGCCCGCAGGCAGGCTAAAATGCGGATTTGCCACCCTCGGGTGGGCTTAGAAAATATGGTTTTGCCACAATCTAGTGGGCTTAAAACAAACAGTCAATGCATTGTCCCAATTCAAATGACTCAACCTCCACCCACAGGCATTCAAGGCAGTTATATCACATAAGCAGTTAGCCTCATGGTAAGCATGCTATCATGGCAACACTCACACGCATGCAAGGATGCTAAAGCATAAAACTCACCGAGTACTCCTAGCCAAAACAAAAGCTGATTAGAAATCATGCGTGATCCTAAGTATACTGTAATGCCTAATGCAACACATGCGAAGATGCAAACTATAGCAGGCTCGGCTATTCTAAAGATGGCATATGAAATGCTACAGTTAACATGTATTCAATTTGGAATTGAAATCTGAGATGGATTTGTATGATCTTGTAGAAACAGTGCGTGCAAAACAGATGAATGATGCAAACATGCTGTCATGCTGTATGCTAATTGAAATATGCCCTATATCTAACCATCCAAAGCGGGTAAATAAAAGGGAGAAAGAAATGGGGGTTGGAAGACATACATCACACTCACACACCCTTATTACAACATTGCCCTCGCGCAGAGGGTCCGAATAAATAATACAGTCCGAATAAAAGAATATACAGTCCGAATAAACAGATTCTAATTAATTAACAAATTAATTATAAAAGAAGTAAAAACTGGCATGCAAGCCAGGGACTGCCTCGCTTCTGATAGATGATGTATCTTTCGCTTGGCTGAAATCCTTCGATGCCCTGATTAGCCTCTGTTTGCACTTTTCTCGAAATGCGCGCCGGATTCCGAAAAGTCGTTGGTCCTCGATTTTGCTGTGACAGAGAGCAGGAAAATGGCATAGCAATGTATTTCACAAATGTATGTATGCCTCGATCCTCGTGCCACCAATCACGCATATCAATGCATGATGGCCGAGGAATCGGATTGCACAACTCAATGTAGGGATGAATGTAAGTGAATGCTACAACAAAACCGAACTCCATCATGGGTAATCCGGAGTGTCGGTGACTTGGGAATTGGGACCCGTTCCGTCACTCGGAGTACGAAACGTGCCTCGTTTCCCGTGCCCGGACTAACGCCTATCCCGAACACGATGCAATATGCATGGTATGCATGAAATGCAGCTAATATACAACCTAGCATGCTCAATGCTATGAAAATGAGATGCCTCGAAATGCGTGTCCACGGGCACGCAAACCGAGGCGATGCGGAATGACATGCGAAATGTAATGATGGACTTATACCAACATGAAGGGGCCTCAGCCACACTCACATAGGATGCCGGAATGATAAGGATGGGGTGCCTCGAAATGCGTGTCCACTGGCACGCAAACCGAGGCAATGATGAAATCTCATCGGATAAAATAGAGTGCCTCGAAATGCGTGCACGCGGCACGCAAAACCGAGGCGGAGGCATACGCAATGCAAACCGAATAAAGCAGAATGTCTCAAAATGCGTGCACAGACGCAACCGAGGCGAGGCATACGCAATGCCAAGCGGATAAAGCGAGTGCCTCGAAATCGTGCACACGGGCACGCAAACCGAGGCGAAGCTAAAATGGAGATCAGATAAAACTGCGCCTCGAAATGCGTGCACACGGGCACGCAAACCGAGGCGATGATGTGCGATGCAAAATCGGATAAAATCGAAGTGCCTCGAAATGCGTGCACACGGACACGCAAACCGAGGCGATGATGAAATGAGATGAAATGGCATACGGAATGCAACGATGGGCTTACACCAACATGGGAGAGCCTCAGCTCACTCACATAGGAGGCCGTCAGATAAAAAAAGAAGTGCCTCGAAATGCGTGCACACGGGCACGCAAACCGAGGCAATGGCATACAAGCATGAAAATGCAAATTGGGCTTACGCCAACATGAGAGGGCCTCAACCACACTCACATAGGCTGCCGTCGGATAAAAAAAGAAGTGCCTCGAAATGCGTGCACACGGGCACGCAAACCGAGGCAATGGCATACAAGCATGAAAATGCAAATTGGGCTTACGCCAACATGAGAGGGCCTCAACCACACTCACATAGGCTGCCGTCGGATAAAACGAGGCTGCCTCGAAATGCGCGCACACTGGCACGCAAACCGAGGCGAAGGCATACACAATGCCATGACATGGAAAATGTAGATTGGGCTTATACCAACATGAGAGGGCCTCAGCCACACTCACATGGGATGCCGATGAATGAAAACGGAGTGCCTCGAAGTGCGTGCCCACGGGCACGCAAACCGAGGCAATGCATTAAGGCATAAAATGACATGGGAAATGATATGCAAGCATGCAAACCAAATTTCAGCCACTAAATAAAGGGGAAAACAGCCCCGAAATGATACGAAATGACAATCAATGCATGAAATCATCCCGAAATGCAATTCTAAGTGCCCGAAATGGCCTACGGCTATGCTAAACAGACAAAATCCACTCATGAAAGCAAAAGCAGTAGCAAGGCAGTCCCAAATATGGCATTTTTTCAGTACAAAACATGGCCAAATTAATAGCACAGATATGGCAACATTAGCATGCAAAAATACGGTAAAAGAGAGGAATTACAAAGCAAGTGATATCTACAATGCTCAAACCCAAAAACTCAGTTCTACAACTTTAAAGAAGGGCCAAAAATATGCACATATTCATTTTATGGCAACCCCAAAATCAGAATAAAAACATGCTAGAAATTCCATGCAAAATAGGCTCAAAATAGGCTATATCATGAGACTTGCCAAACCATGCACCAAACAGCAAACTTTTCTTCATGAAACATGTAAAGGAGGTCAAAATAAGACCCATTTCAGTTCTGACCAAAGGCCAAAACCAAAAGCACAAGAGGCTACAAAACATGCAAGAATACGGTAAATTTGATGTATTTCAAAGGAAGTACCAAAAATATACACCAAATGGCTTAATGCCCTCAACATAACATGAAAAGGAGAGAAAAACAAGGCTATTTCTAAGCCTGATGAAGGCTGAAATCCGGAGCCAAGTAAGCCTAACAAAGCATGCAAGAATTAGGGCCTAAAGTGAATTTCCAAGAGAGGTGGTATATATAATGGCCAAATGAGGTTGAGCCCTTCTACAATGTTGTAGAGGGGCTCAAAATGAGCACAAAACCAGTAGGGGTCGGACCCATAAAAACAAAAGGAAATAGGCCTAAACTAGTATGCAAGATAATGGCATAAAAGCTAGGTATTGAAACAAGTATATCATAGAAGCCTCAAATGAAGTTGAGCCCTTCTACAAAGTTGTAGAGGGGCTCAAAATAAGCATAAAAGAAGTAGGGGTCGGAGCCCCAAAAACAAAAGGAAATAGGGTAGAAACTTGATCCAAGAAAATGGTATAAAAATGGATTTTGAAACTCACCCTTGAAGACCTAACTTTCTTTGCTTCTTGGCTTTGATTTGTTGCTTCTTGGCCACTGAAGAACACCTCCTTGCTGCTGAAAGGGTAGTGAGGATGGTGGAGCTAAGGGTTGATCAAGGAATGGCCTTTGACACTTGAAGCTTTCTTGGACTTTTGGCTATGGAAATGGAAGAATTGGAAGAGGAGCTCTTGAAGCAAAATTTTCCAACCTAAGCAAAGGGGAAGGAGGGCCCTTTAAATAGACAAGAAATAGGGTGTAAAAGGGGAGGGAAAGCACCCAATCTTTCCCTCCCGAAATATCCCCCGGATGCCCCGGGATATGTCGGAAGATATCCGGACAGCTGGGACAGGCTGGAAAGCAAGAATCCGGTCGGCCAGGTGGTTCTCTGCAAGGTGGCCGGCCAGCCACCCCCCATGGCCGGCCAGCCAGGTGAAAAAAATGAAGTTTTGAATTAGTGGCCGACCACCAACTTTTAGGGTCCTCCAAGGTGTGTAGAACAAGGTTCTAGGGTTGGAAATTGGCAACACTGAAGCAGGAGCCACAACATAGAGCTTGAAGGAGAGGCTCAAAAATGAAACTCAAATTTTCTGGCCGACCACCAACTTTTAGGGTCCTCCAAGATGTGTAGAACAAGGTTCTAGGGTTGGAAATTGGCAATACTGAAGCAGGAGCCACAACATAGAGCTTGAAGGAGAGGCTCAAAAATGAAACTCATATTTTCGGGCCGACCACCAACTTTTAGGGTCCTCCCATGTCCCCTGATCACAGATATGTAGCTTTGGTTGGAAGAAAATACCCCTAGGGTGTTCAACATTGGCCCGGAAGTGAGAAAAACGGGCTCCGGAGGAGCGAAACTGGCTATCTGGAATAATTGCTGGCTTCTCACCCCCCAGTGATCTTCCTGATGTTGAAACAGAGGTACCTGCCAAGTTTGAACAAAAACTAATGAGAAATGAACGCTCGGAGCCAAAACCGAGCAATTCGGGATCCCGAAAATGAGCATCTGATGCCGGAAGTGGTGTTCAGCAGCGAAGTGGATATCTGCAACTCCAGTGTCCCTCGGAATGACAAAACAGAGGTTCCTGCCAAAAATCAGAGAAAACTGATGCAAAATGAATGCTCGGGACCAAAACCGCGCGGTTCGAGGTCCCGAAAACCGGTTACAGGCACCGAAAGTGGCATACGGCCACGAAGTGGGCATCGGGGGCCCCAGGGTTCCTCGAAATGATAAAACAGAGGTTCCTGCCAGAAACCGGAGAAGGCGGATGCGAAATGAATGCTCGGGGCCCAAATCACGCAGCCGGGTCCCAAAATGGGTCGCCGCACCGGAAGTGGTGTTCGCCGCTGGCGGGCATCAGGCCCCGTGTTCCTCGGAACTATAAAACAGGTGCATGCAAAAACCGGAGAAATCGGAGATAGTTGGGTGGTCCCAACCGAGGCACACGGCAGCGGCGCCCAAAACCGGTCTCCCGAATGGGCAAAATGGCCTCGGCCACAAAATATAGCTCACGGCCCCGGGAGATAGTCTACGGACCCTCCTTCCCTCGAAAGAAAACAGAGAAAACGAAGTCCGTTCGCAAACCGAGACAAGGCCTGAAGAGGTTGGTCCGGAGGCAGGGCGCACGGCCGCAACTCTGAGACTTCTGAACGAGCACAGTATGCAACATCACCAAGCGCTCAATTGGTGACGTCTGAGTCTTAAGGTCGGTCAAAAATGGGGTGTCTACACTTGGGTTCTTGAGACAGAAAAATTGTTCCAAGTTTTTCCATGTTCTGAAGCACACAAAGTGCTATTGGCCACTTTTATGTTACAGGAAGAGGCCAGGAGGTGGTGGATGCTAGTCCGTGACACCAACACCGTGATGACTTGGGCTCAATTCAAAGGAGCCTTCTTCGAAAAGTATTTCCCTCAGTGTGTCAGGGACAGAAAAGTAACTGAATTTGAACAGCTGAGACAGGGTACTATGTCCGTTGCTGAATATGAAACAAAGTTCACCGAACTTGCTAGATATGCACCACACATGGTGGACACTGACTACAAGAAGGCCAGGAAGTTTGAAGGCGGCCTTAATGTTGCAATACTAGACAGAATAAATGTTTTAAAGCTACCGAACTATGTAAATGTTCTTGACCGAGCATTAATGGCTGAGTCGAACATCGAGGCACTGAAACAAACTGAAACACCAGCGTCTAAATGGCGTCGTAAAAGGCAAGGTTTTAAGTTCAAGAAAGACAAGAATAACCCATTGAACAAGAAACAGAATACGGGGTCAACAACTAGCCCCAGCCAGGGGAGTGGTCCCATACCACCCTGTTCTGAGTGTGGCAAGAAGCACAAAGAGGTCTGTTACAAAATATCTGGAGCCTATTACAAGTGTGGCAAGGTGGGCCACATGGTTAAAGACTGCCCCTCTGCTCCGCAGGCCAATAGTAAAGCTGCACCTAGTGCAGCAGCATCAACTGCTACACCAAAGCCTAACCCCAAAGCTACCAGGAAAGAGCTTATGAGGCAAGGTCGAGTGTTTGCACTAGTACCAGGAGATGTACAAAATACCGAGACCGTTGTGTCAGATATACTCTCAATCTATACCCAAAATGCATATGTTTTGATTGATTCGGGGTCTACACATTCATATGTATCGCATGCTTTTTCGCAAAAATTGAATAGACCATTGGAACCCATGAATTACTTGTTAGCTGTATCTTCACCTGTTGGGGGATTTGTAACTTGTGCTTATATGTACCCTGCATATGAAATTATTATTGGGGATATGCATCTGTATATTGACTTACTGCCTCTGAACATAAATCATTTTGATGTTATATTGGGGATGGACTGGTTACAAAAATATCATGCTACTATTGACTGTGTAACTAAACAAGTGATTTTTCGTCCACCTAGTTTACCCGAATTTGTATTTGACGGGATTGGAGTAGTACCTCCCCCGTATCTAATTTCGTCTATGAAAGCTTGTAAATTGATTAAGACGGGGTGTAAAGGGTATCTGTGTACTGTATTGACTATACCTACTGATGATAATGCTAATGTGAACAGTATTCCTATAGTTAGAGAATTCCCAGATGTTTTTCCAGATAATCTGCCAGGGGATTTGATTGATAGGGAGATTGAGTTCACCGTTGATGTAATTCCGGGTACACAGCCAGTATCTAAAGCTCCATACCGAATGGTGCCTACCGAATTGAAAGAACTGAAAGTTCAGCTGCAAGAACTGTTAGACAAAAAGTTCATCAGGCCTAGTGCTTCACCGTGGGGCGCACCTATCTTGTTTGTGAAAAAGAAAGACGGCTCACTGAGACTCTGTATCGACTACCGTGAACTGAACAAGGTAACTGTGAAAAATAAATATCCATTGTCACGTATTGATGACTTATTTGATCAGTTACAGGGTGCTCAAGTATTTTCTAAGATTGATCTCAGATCCGGATATCATCAGCTGAAAGTTAAACCAGAGGATATCGATAAAACTGCTTTTCGGACGAGGTATGGACATTACGAATTTTTAGTTATGCCTTTTGGAGTTACCAATGCACCTGCTGCATTTATGGACCTCATGAACAGAATCTTTAAACCATTCCTCGATGATTTTATTGTTGTATTCATAGATGACATTCTGATTTATTCTAAGAGTAGAGAAGAACATGAACATCATCTGAGACTTGCCTTACAGACCCTACGAGAACAGAAACTTTTTGCTAAACTGTCTAAATGTGAATTTTGGCTTGATCATGTTATGTTTTTGGGACATGTTATTAGCAAGGATGGAATTTCAGTTGATCCACAGAAAGTTGAAGCAGTAGTGAACTGGCCTAGACCAACAAATGTTACAGAAGTCCGAAGCTTTTTGGGATTAGCCGGGTATTACAGAAGATTCGTCAAAGATTTCTCCAAAATTGCCTTGCCGTTGACTCAATTGACTCAAAAGGGGATATCATTTGACTGGATTGACCAAAGGGAATCAGCATTCCAAGAGTTGAAAACTCGACTAGTGACTACACCTGTTCTTACTCTACCTTCAGGTACGGATGGTTTTACCATTTTTAGTGATGCTTCTCATAAGGGTTTGGGGTGTGTTTTAATGCAGAATGGGAGAGTAATTGCCTATGCTTCCCGACAACTGAGATCGCATGAAAAGAACTACCCGACCCATGATCTGGAACTACTGCAGTAGTATTCGCATTGAAAATCTGGCGTTACTACCTTTATGGGGCCTCATGTGAGGTGTATACCGACCATAAGAGTGTGAAATACTTCTTCACACAGAAAGAATTGAACATGAGACAGTGGAGGTGGCTAGAATTGATTAAAGACTGTGACCTACAGATTTTGTACCATCTGGGAAAAGCCAACACCGTTGTCGATGCATTGAGCCGGAAATCGATTGGAAACTTAGCCTGTTTGCTCACCGGACAAAAAGAGTTGCTTTGTGACCTTGAAAAATCTGAAATTGAGATTGTTTTGCGAGAACAAGGTGGGACAATAGCTGCTATTTCTGCTTAACCGGCACTAATTAAAGAGATTAAAGAGAAACAGCAACAGGATGACTTCTTGAAGAAGATCATCGATGAACGAGAATCGAAACTGAAACCGGAATTCAACTTTGAAAATAATGTACTAAAATTTCAGGAAAGACTGTGTGTACCGAATGATTCTGAACTGAAAAGGAGAGTTCTGCAAAAAGGCCACAATTCGAAAATGTCTATCCATCCAGGAAATACAAAAATGTATCAGGACCTAAAACTGAATTTTTGGTGGCCAGAAATGAAGAAAGAAATTGCTAATTTTGTATCAAAATGTCTTCATTGTCAACAAGTCAAAGTTGAACATCAACGACCCGCAGGCTTACTGCAGCCCTTACCAACACCGGAGTGGAAATGAGAAAATATCACCATGGATTTTATCGTTGGTTTACCTCGCTCCAATAAAGATATGGACTCAATTTGGGTTATAATTGATAAACTAACTAAATCTGCTCACTTCTTACTTGTCAAAACAATTTATAATGTGGACAAATTGGCTGTGAATTATATTGATGAGATTGTTAGATTGCATGGAGTGCCTGTGTCCATTGTTTCTGACAGAGATTCGAAGTTTACATCGAGATTCTGGCAAAGCTTATAGACTGCATTGGGTACTGAACTGAGACTGAGTAGTGTCTATCATCCTCAGACAAATGGCCAGTCAGAAAGGACCATCCAGACTCTGGAGGATTTATTGAGAATGTACGTCCTTGATTTTTAGGGAAACTGGGAAAGCCATTTTCCTTTAGCTTAATTCGCCTACAACAACAGTTATCATTCAAGTATTAGTATGGCGCCTTTCGAGGCATTGTATGGCAGAAAATGTAGATCTCCGATTTGCTGGGCAGAAGTTGGAGATGGGCCTGTGCTTGGGCCCGAGATTGTTTATGAAACGACTGAGAAAGTAAAATCGACATGAGATCGTATGAGAAAAGTTATGCGGATGTCAGAAGATGAGACAAAGAGTATGAAGTAGGTGATTACATTTTTGTGAAAGTGACACTGATGAAAGGCTAGACTCGTTTTGGAGTCAAGGGCAAGCTAGCGCCGAGATATGTCGGACCGTATGAGATTATTGAGAAAATCAATTCGGTGGCATATCAAGTAGCGCTTCCACTTGAAATGGAGCATATGCATAACGTGTTCCACATTTCTAAGTTGAGGGACTACCTCCGGGACCCTTTCCATGTGATAGAGCTTACTCGTGTAGTGTTGAGTGATGACTACACTTATGAAAAACGGCCTATTCAGATTGTGAACAGACAAATCAAGAAATTAAGGAACAAAGAGATTCCATTAGTAAAAGTTGACTGGCAAAACCATGGTGGCGTGTATGCCACTTGGGAAAGGGAAGATGACATGGCCAAGAGATATCCTGAACTGTTCCCTCTGAATCCTGTTTTCTTCCAAAATGAAGGTAACTCGAGTTTAGAGGACTAAACTCCTTATAAGAAAGGGAGGCTGTAACAACCCTCACCACTGTTTACCAATTAACCACCGATTACTGCTAATTTAAGACTGATTATGATTGGTAATTGAATTGATTGAAATACTAAACTGAATGACTGAAATCTAAAACTGATTGATTGAGTGTACTGTTAAATTGCATGTCTATCTGTTCGTTTGGTAAATTATCGGTTCAGGTTTTATGTTTAAATTGCGAATTGAAGGCCTTATCGGCGGCCGAACCTAAAATTGGTTAGTGTTTAATAATCATTAGAATTAATGTGATTTTATGGCATATTTAATTAAAAAGTGATTTGGTATGGTTAAATTAGACCAAATTAAGTTAAATTACATAAGTTGCCTTATTTACAATTTTGCCATAGAAGTGGGCCATTACCTACACATTGTTTGGAGCCTTATCACACTTAGACAAAACATATTTTTCAGCCATTCCTTGAGAGTGTAGCCGACTAAGAGAAGGGAGTGAGAGAATTGAGTTGTTCATCTTGAATTTTGCTTGGAAACTTGAAGAAATTGTAGAGGGTTTGTGCAAATTGAGTTTCTACACTTGAATACAAGACTTAAGGTAGAACATCCACCTTCTTGAACTTGTTTTTGAATTGATTCATGCATGGTTCTTGTGTCCTTAGTGATCTAAGCCTAGATTGAGCCTTATAATGTTGAATTGAAGCTCATTCCATGCATGCATGCCTATATTGATGAGTTTAAAGTTGTTTTCATGGAATTTGGTACATGCATGTTCATATTATTGGTATAGTCCATGATTTCATCATGTTTTAGAAAGCATTGGCTCTATTGAGCTAGCATTTGAAGCTTTAAAGTTGTGGAATTCATGCGTATTACACATTCATCATGTTCTTGAAAGTTTGGTTTGAAATTGGATTTAATTGAACTACCTTTGGGCTTTGATTTCTCAAATTGATCTTTGAAACATGTTATATTATGAGTTTTGAAGTGTTTTCTAGAAAATTAGCCAAAAAAGATCAAATTTGGTACATTGAAACTTGATTTTGAGCTTGAGGTTCAAATCTGGAAATTTCAGATTTTGAACTCACGCTCGAGCGGGGTGACTGGCGCTCGAGCGTGGAATTCGTGCTCAAAGACTTTACCTTTTGCGATCCGCCGGCGGTATTGGATGCTCGAGCGGGACCTTGTGTCTCACGCTCGAGCGGATATCGAGCGCCCATCGAGCGTGATTTTCACACATCCAGTACTTTTCGCATGTTTTACAGTTCGCTCGAGCAGAGTAGATTGCGCTCGAGCGGAGTATTTTGTTTGCCTTTATGCTCGAGCGGGGTAACCTGCGCTCGAGCGAATCTCTTGTTTTCTGAAAATTCTGAAAAATGTTTTAAAGTGCATCTTTGCATCCTCATTTCATCTTAGGCATTCTTAGGCCTAGTTTAAGGCATCTTGATAAGGATATAGATGTAGAACCACACCGAGTCTAAGTAGGGACTAAGTCTTTGATTCCTGAATGTGAACTTAGTGTGTATTTATCCTGTAAACTGTGTAGGGTTGGCATCTGAGGACGCGCTCTAGCTTAACTATAGCCAGAACTCTGTGAGTAACAACTATGTAAAGATATGTTTAAATGTGACTGTTTAAACTGTACTGTTTCTGAACTAATACTATTTACTAATTGAATGTTTGTTCTTTATTCTGAACTGTATTGTGGCGTCCATAGCAACTACTGTTTACTGTTACTGTTACTCTTACTGTTACAGAGATCTCTATCGGTTCCCATGTTGGAACCACTACTGTTTACTGATATGATGGCCATTATTGACTGCTCGGTCTTCTAAGACCTACTGTTTACTGTACTGATATGCTAATGGATATACCACATATGACTGTTATGACTGAATGACTGAAATACTTATTTAATGAATTGTTTTCATTACTGTAAGGACATTCATTCTTAACCTCTTTACGCATTGTGTTATTCACTGGGCTTTAGCTCACAGCTCATATATATATGTAGGTGTTCAGGCACCAGACCGGAGCTAGGAACGTGGTTAGACTCCCTTTTGTCAAGCCAATCTATGTGCCTCACTGTGAGGTTCCAAGTCCGTTCAAGCTATGGCTTTGGGGTGTTTTAATTTTTCCTCGTCTATCTCTGCATTTGTTTTGTAATAACTGTTTAGACTGATACTGTACTGCTTAATGGGGATTAGGTCCCTGTTCTGAAAAATTATAAATGTTGTACATGTTGTTTTGTACTGTTTGTGTATATATGTATGAAAAGTCTTTTTTCATACAGACTGTCACAGCTCATTGGACATTGTTTAAATTACTGTTTTGGCTTCCGCCAGCCCCTGTACTCTGTTTTACTGTTCTACTGTTAAACAGGTCTTCGGTAATCACGGATTACTGGCCGATTATGGTGCTAAACCCATAGGGGCGGGTTTGGGTCGTGACACAAACTCATCAAGCAAAAGAGAAGGATTTGTAAAAAATGATGTAATAGGAGGAGTGGACAAATAAAACTTAGATAGAGAAGAGAACATCTTGTGTTTCTAAAATACCACATAACAAGAGACACGGAGACTACGAGAAAGAGAATCCCAACAACGATAACCTTTATATTCAATCACATACCCCAAGAAACAATACAAACGAGCGCGAGGTTCTAATTTGGTACGCTCATAAAGAACAAAACAAGCACATTCAAACACACGAACACCAATATAGGCATGAGGTGTGCCATACAGACATTCAAGTGGGGTTTGATTGTTGATGGTAAGGAAAGGAACACGATTGATAGTATAGACGACTGTGAGAGCAGCTTCTCCCCAAAAACGTTCAAGACAAGAAGAATATATTAAAAGAGCACATCCTAACGCTCAATGGATCCGTGTGTGAGATAGCAACTCGTGCTCTGATACCACTTGTTATACCCCTAACCCGCCCCTAAAAGGTTCGGGCATGACCCACTTAGAAATAGACAAAATAACCTGTTATAAATGATATTCGGGGCCTGAACAGAAGCGTTAAAATAATAGAACAACATGCAGACACATCCATTGAGCTACTACATTTATGCCAGGACCAAGGCTCGCAATTAAACATATAGTGATCATGCATCTGAGGTTACGTTACATACACATTTACAAGTCCAGCCCAGAGTTTGGGCACACAAAATATTAGATACAAACAACTTTGGCCTGCAAAACATGGATACAAAATGACAAGGACTAGCAAGACTGCCCTAGCGTATGAAGGCTTCTCCAAGTGCCTGGTTGTCCTTAGGTTGACAAAAGATACATGATAACGAAGCTAGAACTGACCTCCAAGTTGATCTCCTACAGAATCAGATAAAATTTCAAGGTGAGACAAGCTCAGTGAATAATAATACTTAAACAGTTTAATAGCCAACTTTAACCACAATGCATAATAGTGCATTTACAAAAATGAAATACAAAACTGAGTCTGATATGGTTTTACTTTCAGAACGGCCTTTGGCCTAATGTTACAATTATAATAGAACGGCCTATTGGCCCAGAATTATCAGAACGGCCTTTCGGTCCAGAACAGCCTTGCGGCCCAGAACAGCCTTACGGCCCAGAACATACAGATATGTATGTATATGTTTTCAACATTTCATTTCCATTGAGTTCCAATCAATACATATGCTAATGTCATAACTGACGAAAAACAGAAAGTTATTAACAGACATTAGCGATAAATAAATGTACATTCGATGTACTATTACTCACAGCGTTGTGGTGGCGTGCTAGTTCCTTCTGGAGTGTGCCCTGCACACAATCATAACTTGTAAATTAGTTCTCTTTCTTCTTAAATCATTGAGGAACCATCCTCTGTCATCATACTTCACATGTATTTATAACCATCTTAAAATCATCAGAAAAATATTCTAAAAATACCAGAGGGTCAAGCACGCAAAACTGAACAAATACATATTTTTTTGAAAATAAGTCCCCCGCTCGAGCGCCAATTTGGCCGCTCGAGCGTGATGTACAATTTCAACAAAAATGCTAAGAGATCGATTCTTACGCTCGAGCGGAAATTCCTCCGCTCGAGCAGACAGGGTAATTTTGAAAAAACTACTGAGAGGTTAATTTTCCCGCTCGAGCGGCCATGTCCTCCGCTCGAGCGACCATGGCTCTGGTTTGGGACAGCTCGTTTTCAATCCAAAATTGGGCAACAACACTTCATTTACATGCAATCCAAGGTTAGATTAATGCAATATTTCAACCTAACATCACCATAACATAGATTCTACCTTGAGTATAACAAATTAAACAAGATTGGAAGCTTTAACAAGTCATCTCTCTCTCAAATTCCATTCTTGGATTCAAGTTCTTCAAGTTCAACAAGCATCACACATGATACTAACATAATTCCATGGGATGATGATATAAAACCAAAGATTGAAGTATAATTTCATACAACACTCAATTGAAGTGTCAAAGTAACCAATTGAGGAGAAACCCTCATAAATCAAACATGTATCATACATGAATCAAACATAAACATAAGTTTCAACCCTTAAGTTGCCATAACAAGAAGAACTTGAGTTTACCTTGAGTTAAATCCCACAATTCTAACAATTTTGCCAAGCTTTCTTGTTGAATCACGTTTCCCCCAATTCTTCCTCTCCACTCTCTCTTATTTTCTCTCTGAGGGTCTCACGTTTTTGATCTTAGGCTCAAAACAAAACTTAGAGTTATATATACAAATATATAAGCATATAAGAAAAAATCCAATCGCTTTATCATACCGAAACTGAAATTTTATAAACGTGCTTAATATTACCAGAAAATTATGCTGAACACATACATGTAGTCAATTTCGGGTAATTAGGCTGTTAAGGCCTCCAATTTCAGGTTCAACTAATTCAAGTGTGACAGATAATGTTCTAAATCAACAGATAGGATTCCATATGTCCAAGTTTCACTTAATTCAACGTAATTTCCCATAGAGTTTCACAATATGCATTCAAAAGCACAGAATAGAGGGCTAAAAAGATACCAGAATCATGTACGAGGGTTGGGCTATTACATATTAGGTGAAGGTCCCCAAATATTAGAGTGTATGAGATCAAAAGGTGCATGAGATATGGAGGTACTAGTATGAAATGGTAAAGCAGAATTGTTTGGCAAGTTGACAAGATAGACAGTCTACTTTATTATTTGGAGCATGACCTAATTGACCACTTGAAACTATAGATCATAAATGACCAAAAGACACATGACCTAACCTAGAATGCCATAAAACAAGAGGGGAACTAGTAGCAGTAGGAGCAGCAATCTGGATAGGAGAAGTATTGGATAATGGAATGCGCAGATGGATGAGCTTGTACAGACGACCATGTCTATGACCTATCCCCAAGAGTTTGTCCAGTCTTCAAATCCCACAAAACACAACTAGTTGGAGAAAATAAAATAGTGAGGCCAACAAGATCACATAGTTAACCAATAGAGATAAGATTAAGTGTAAGGTTAAAGATCACATAAGTGCAAGGCAAAAAGATATTAGAAGTGGAGATATGACCTATATGAATAACATGCATTGAGAGTCATCAGTAGTGTGAATAATTGGTAAATTAGAAGATGTAATGGAAGAAAAAATTGTATGGTCAGAGGTCATATGATTGCAACAAGCTGAATCAAAATACCAAGAAAAGGTACCTGGAATGACTAAGAGAGTAGTAGAGAGTGTGCCAGATGTAGAGGTAGAGGTAGAAGTAAAAGTAAAAAGAATCTTTTTCACAACGGCTTCAATATCATGAAGATTGTAGGTTGGTGAAGGTACAAAAGAGCGACCTGGAGAATGTTGAGTATGTGGCTGGTGATGAACAACAGTTGAGGCTAAGTAAGCCAAAGAATGATACCGACTATGAGTTGTAGGTGGTTTAGAAAAATCACTGTGCTAAAAAAAGTTACTTGAACAATCCATGGAGTAAGCAAAATATGACTCACAAAAAATGTCTTGTGGTGTCAGAGTAGAACTGGGTAAAACTGAGTGCACTAGTGAGTCCGAAAGGTTGAAAATAGTAAGGAAGAGGGCCAAAACAATAAAAATAAGGCCGAAAATAGATTAAAAAAAATAACCAAAATAAGAAACAGTGCCAAATAAGGGATATACGGCACCACGCACGTTAACAAAGGAGCGCACAGTGCAAGATAACAGACAGAAGGTACGGCGCATTGGAGACCAGGGTTGACGTCAGCGATGACATTAGAAACACGTGGCTCATGATAGCAAAGGAGGACACAACGCAAGATAGCGTGAGGCGACTGAGGGCTTGCATTAATCGCTGACGTAAACGAAAGTAAGAAGCGCGTAAGGCGCGTTTGGCAGCGACATAACGTGTGGCCAAACTTTGGGCAAGGCATGTGAACTCCAATGAAGATGATTCTAGTGGCGTTGAATTCGTCTTGAAGAGACAGAGTTTGGTATAGTCTAATCGTTGAAATAAAGAAGGACTAGATTCGCAGAAACCAATGTGAGAATGAATCAGTCTACCGGAGAGGCAAAAACAACGTGAAGAAGAAGAGAAAGCTAAGAAGACACCCTAAGCTCTGATACCATGTTATGAGAACAGAGAGAAACTGAGAGAGAGAGAGAGAGAGATAATATAACTCTGTATATTTCAATGAATGAATATGAGTGAATACAAGACTCCTTTATATAGGAGAAAGAAAAGCTAATATGGTAATTTGCAATATGGTAATAACATAATATGGTAAGAAGCTAATATGGCAATGTACAATATGGTAATAACACAATATGATAATATAGATATATACAACTAACAAATTAGAACTTTTTTTAAAAAAAAATATATATGAACGGCTCAATATTTAGGGACTCTAAAAAAGTCAGAACCAGCCCTACTTCTACCCATCAAATGAAGAAAACTATGAAAAAATTGATAATATATCGCCATTCTTATACCTTCAAAAGAAATATTTGTTGAAGAAACTCTGTTCAACAAGATGGATGCACATAATTGGAATTCAATTGGATTTTTTTTCATATTATGAGAATTGTGTTAAGTTGAAAGTACACAAAAGTGATCAATTGAGGCTTATTTTGATAATTAGGAAAAAGAAGTCAGTCACATCATATTTTTATTTTTATATATGTTTTTTTTTTTTTTAAAAAAAAAGCAAAAAAAAAAAAAAAAAACTAAAATGTTTGTTTTTTTTTACTTTCCAAAATAAGCCTCAGTTAACCCAGTTAGGTGAAGTTCATTGATTGTTAAAAAATTATGAATTGAAAAAAATTTAAGAAAGAAATCTAAGTGAAATAAATGAATGAATAAATTTTCTGTAGTCAATGGAGATGGAACTTTGGCGTCTGTCCCCGAAATAGGCAGGCCCAAACTTATATGACTGTGTAGAGGAAAGTGCCTCCCATTGACTGTTAAACCCACTTAACAAGAATCAGTAACTCCTTGTTTTTTTGATCTGATACTTAGGGGTTGATTAGAGTGTCTTCAATAAATATATTTTTTATTTTTTTAGATTAAAAAATTAAAAAAAAAATATGAACGTTTGAGTTAATTTTTAAATTTTTTATGAAAAAAATATGTATTAAAAAATTATATAAATTAGTGTGTAGAGGAAAATTAAGATTGAGAGTTGTGCAGACGTAATTTTTTGACTTTTGATGAATAGTGATAACCTTTTAACTTAAGTAACTTTTTAACTTTTTTTTGACTTGCCAAACTTGACCTTACTCCTACTCTTTAATTATAGGAGGTGGATTGACTCTGAACTTGAATTTGGATTAGAAGGTGGTATTTGAATTTTTAAAATCTATTATAAATCTCATTACGATAATTTGAATTATCTCACCAACTCAAACAACACTTTAGACTAGAGGCAATATATTTCCCTAATTATACATGTAATCTAATTTTCTAGCTTATTTTATCACTTTTAAATACGAAATAATGAAATCCAACTTAATCATTTCTCAATCTCATTTTAGAGAAGTTATTTGGTCGTCTCGTTGCTTACACTATTTATTGAATGACACTTGTCCAATTATCTCCTTAAAAGAGGTAAAAAAATATATATATTGTAAGTCCCACTATTTCAACTAATAAAAACGAAAATTAAAATACCACGTTAGCATGCCTAACTAAATTAGATCAATTTGAACCTTCATTTTGTCAAATATTTCATATATTTTATCAACATAAAAAATCATATCAATTCGATAATTGTATTTTATTTAATTTATTAGGTTTATTATTTAAAAAATAGACGATAATTGTGTTTTTAAAATTAAACTATCCATTTTGAATGACAAATGCGATAAATTGAATAAGTTATATTTATTAAATAGACTTAATTTTTTATAATAAAAAATGTAAATTATTTGACAAAAATAAACGGTTAAATCACCGAAACAGAACTCACGAATCCCATTGGCCCAAACAGTACCCAATTCTCCTATATTTTTCTGTTTTAAAGGGATAGATCAACGCACGTAAAAAGGGTCTGTTTTGTAGCGAGTGTAGCATACAAAAGGGGCAGAATCTAAACTGAAGAGAGAATTCTGGGAGGGGCATCAAAGTTCACAGATCAGATCATCTTCAAACTTCGAAAAACTACTTTCAAAATTTTGATTTCGATTGATTCACCCCTTTTTGTGATTCCCAGATATTCCGGGCCTCTATCTATTCTGTGTTTATCCAAAAAAAAAAAAATGACCCACTCTCACACACAACAGACCATTAACGAGCCTCTCAAACCCTGGAAGTCCATATTCGTACCCACCACTACCACAATAAAGCTGTCCGATACTGTGTCATCGTTCATGAAAGGCTTTCTCGCGATTTGCATAGTCGCTTCAATCTCTCTCTTCTCTTACTCGACTCTCTTGAACCGTCCCAGATGGCTCAGTCACTTCGACCCAACATTCATTCACTCCGATCACACCCCAAAACTCGGCAGACTCAACACGTTCATTCACTCCGATCACGACAAAAAACTCCGCAAACTCGACACGTTCATTCAATCTGATCACGCCGAAAAACTCCGCAAACTCGGCGATCAAGAACAGACCAAGACCAACATTTCACACATAATGTTCTGTCTAAGTGGCTCTGCAAAAACATGGAATAATCGCCGCCATTACACTGAACTGTGGTGGAAACCCAACACCACTCGCGGCTTCGTATTCCTTGACAAAAAACCAAACCCGAATTGGCCCGACAACACATCACCGCTGTATATGGTTTCCGAGGACACGTCCAGGTTCAAGTACACGAGTCCCTATGGGTCTCGCTCTGCGGTTCGCATAGCTCGGGTTGTGAAAGAGTGTTTCGAAATGGGATTAGAGAATGTGAGGTGGTTCGTGATGGGGGACGATGACACGGTGTTTTTCGTGGAGAATTTGGTGACGGTTTTAGGGAAATACGATCATAATGAGATGTATTATGTTGGTGGGAATTCGGAGAGTGTTGAGCAAGATTTGATTCATTCGTATACTATGGCGTATGGCGGTGGTGGGTTCGCAGTGAGTTATCCATTGGCGGCCGAGCTTGTGAGGATTTTGGATGGGTGTGTTGATCGGTATGCGGCGTTGTATGGGTCTGATCAAAAGATTGGAGCTTGTATGAGTGAGATTGGTGTGGTCGTTACCAAAGAACTTGGCTTTCATCAGGTTTGTTTCCCTGTGTCAATAGTACTCTGATTAGGAAGATAGCAATTAATGTTTTTCTTTTAAATAATTGTAAAAATCATGAAAAATTACCCATAATTCTAGAGAAATGGTACGTATTTTTGGTTTTTTATTCCCCCCCTGAAATGAATGAGAATATAGAAAATTTTTTGAAAAAAATTTTTGAAAAAAAAAAAGACTTTAGACTATTTTGATTAATTAGTTGTCTTGCTTGTGTTTGTATAAATCCAAATCATAAAAATTTTTTTTTTCATGTTTTTTCGTTTTTTTCTTTCATTACCTATGATATTGTTGTTTGTATATTGATTACCTTGTTTTTTTTTTGATCAGCAATATTGATTACCTTGTTTGAAGATAAAGATTACAAAATTAAAAAAGATAAATAATATCTGTAACATATTTTACTAATGTAAAGAAGTGAAGAAAATAGTGATACATAACCGTCCTTGTGAAAGTAAAATGTAGAGTAATTTGATGTAGGCCATAGATAGAATGAATCTTGTCTACATATTTGAATTCTGAATATTTTTTTTTGGATATGAAATGAAATTGGTATTTCTTAAGTAAGACTTTTAGAAAGTATTGAAAAGTGAAAATTTTCTTATGTCTTTTTAATCTTCTGAATTTAGATTTTGATTTCTCACATGAAAAAATAAAATATCAAAAAATATGTTGAGAAAGTTATCCAGAATATTGAATATTGATGTGTAGTCAATTCACATTTAAAATGAATTTCAACTAATTATTAGATATTTTTTTTAATACATTTTTCTTTAGATATTGTATTGTTGTTTCTCAAAACATAAGTAGGGAATTTCGCAACAAAGTAATAGGGAACGATTATCACATATTTCAGATATGCTCAGAAATCTATTCACTTGTTTAAAATAAGTAAGAATAATTAAGTAAAATAAAGATTTCCTTGTAATTTTCATGTTTCTCAAGCCAATCAAGAAAAAAAAAAATGTTTTCTAATCAACATTGTTAAAATTTTCAAATTTTTTTATTTTCATCAAAATCAAATGCATGAATAAACTAAATTTTCATTTCTTTTCTCACTTCACTCACTATCATTTTTATTTTTAATTGTCATTTTTTTTCTAATCAAGCATACCCCAAATCTTTGGTGAGCAAAATAATTTCTCTTCCTCTCTGATCATAAAATAGCTGAATTGTGTTTTCATTTCAATACATATAAATAGCTCCTTATTTAGTAATTTCGGAATGAGAAAAGTTAGGGATTATGAAAAAACTTTCATGAAAATAATCATGAAAGATTTATGACTCTTGGATTACTTTGATTAGTGTATGGTGCTTCATTTTAAATGTAATTCAAGGGTCATAAATATTTCATGATCATTTTCATGAAAAAATTTTCATGACACCTAGCATTACTGTTTCTGAATTAGCAATGAGACCCGTTTGGATCTCACACCTATATGAGTATATTTATTAGAATATTTATAATTCATTTAAAATTTTTAGCATTTTTGTTTCTGAACTGAGTCATGCGAAACTAAAATTATATTTTGAATTTACATTTTTGGTGTTTTATAGGTTGATGTACGAGGAGACCCGTATGGATTACTAGCAGCGCACCCAGTGGCGCCGCTAGTGTCACTGCACCACCTAGACTATGTGCAGGCACTGTTTCCAGGGCTGACCCAAATTGACTCCCTCAAGAAACTGATCCAATCATACAATCTGGATCCGGGTCGGATCCTCCAACAAAGCTTCTGTTACGACTTGTCACGAAATTGGTCAATTTCAGTGTCTTGGGGTTACACTGTGCAGCTATACCCGACATTGGTGTTAGCAAAGGAGTTGGAAACACCGTTTCAAACGTTTGTGTCATGGAGGAGTTGGAGTCAAGAGCCATTCACATTCAATACCCGGGTCATGAGTTCTGACCCGTGTGAGAGACCAGTTATTTATTTCTTGGATCAGGTTGAGGAGTTCGAGATGGGTCAGACTCGGACCACATACAAGAGATTTTTGGGTGAGTCCAGGAAGGAATGTGGGCAGGAGGATTATGTTCCGGTGTTGTCTGTTGAGTTTGTTAATGTCTTGGCCGCGACATTCCAACCTGACATGTGGAAGAAGGTGAGAAAGTTGTCGATACCCACCCATTTCAATTTTATTCATGAGGGCATTACAATTATTTTAAAACAATCTTGATAAATTAATTTTAAATCTACAATAATATTAGATATTAAGAACTAGGCAGAAAATACTAAGAAAAATAGTGTGTATTCAATCTTAGTTTAAATTTACTTTTAGTTGAACATACCTTATCTTGGAAACACACATATAGTAGTGACTAATATATTTTTGGTAACTTTTCAATGAGCAGGCTCCGCGAAGACAATGCTGTGAGACCGTCAATAGTACCATAGATGGGGTGGACGGTGTCGTACATGTTAGGGTTAGAGGATGCAATCGGTGGGAAACAGTAACACCACCATAGACGATGGATGCCGATATAATATCAGAACCTCAGAAATGTTACGTGCACAAAAAAAATTTCATAGAATAAAACACAGATGTGTATCAAAATACACCACATCAGCATGTTTGGTGTTGTAAGAATCGGATGTGAATTGCATGAGAGAAACACTTAAACATGTTGCCTGCTTTGTGTTGATGCATAATTATATGTGCAAGCTATTCCATTTCTGTCTCCATGATGCAGCATACTAGTCTATTTCTCTGTTCTTTTTGGTTTTTTCCTCTTAGCTATTATTAACATTTTGATTAGAGCAAATTACACTTTACCCTCTCAATTATTACTATTTTTCACTTTATCCCCTCAAATTAAAAATTAATGTGTGTGTTTGGTTTGAGTTTTTTGGATTAATTTTTTGAAAACTGAGTTTTTTATTTTTCGTATTTTTTTTGTTTTTAGTGAATATTTTTAAAATTTTGAACATTTTTTTTACTTTTTTAAATACACCTTACTTAAATGTATCTAAAAAATAAAAAAAAAATTATGAAAAAATATTTTAAAAAATTAATAAATACATAAAAATAAGAAAAATATACTGAATTCTCGTTTTTTTTTAATTTATATTTTTGGTATTTAGTGAATTTTTAAAATATTTTTTCACAAAAATTATACTTTTTATGTGCATTTATGTTAGGCATGTCTTAAAAAAAAAATTAAAAATTGCTTAAAATATTTAAAAATTTAGTTAAAAAAAAACGAAAAACAAGAAAATAGAATTTTCTAAAAAGTATTTTTAAAAAACTAAAAACAAGCAAAGTATAGAATGTATCCATTCATCTTCTGAAAGTTTTTAATCTAATTCTTATATCTCTATTATGTTAACATAACAGACAAAAAAAGTACATGAAATGTGCACATGTCATATAATCATATTTATGACAGATTTTTTAAATGGATTTTCATCATAAATTTAACATATATACATTGCATGCACCTTTTCCATCTGCTTTGTTAACAAAATGGAGACATAAGGGTTAAATTAAAAACTTTCAGAAGATGAAAGGATACATTGTATCAATTTTTAGTTTGAAGGGATAAAGTGAAAAATAGGAATGGTTGACGGTGGTAAAATGTAATTTTTCCTTTTCATTGTTTATTAGAATTGTGAGTAATTCTATTTCCACACACTACTTCCTCTCTTTTCACACACTTAATGATTTTTTTTATTACATTTTTGTCTTAAAATTAAATTACCAAAATATTCCTTTCTCAAAACCCTAACTCTAACTCTCTCAAACCATCAGTTTCCACCATCACCAACCATGGTCGCCGCCTCTCCTCTCCTTCACTCTTCTCGTCGCTTCTTCCCTACCACTACAACCCCCCTTTGCCTAAGAAAAAGATCGGCGCACCACTGCGATCTCCCTCGACCTTCAAGTTTTGATGTACCAGTGAGCTCTTCGGTTATCAACAATGATGACTTCTCATGCATCAGATTCAATATAATGTAGGGCTAGTTCTTCCGAAAAGCACGCTCAGTCAAGTTGTGTAAATACTTCTGCTGTCAAAAACATGAACTCATATCATCACTGTCCAACTCCTACTTACAACCAGACGAGCTCTTGATCTCCTCATCAAAGCAATCAGATTCTTTTTTATTAACTTGTACTCCCTTCATGCACAATTTTACAAGTATCATTGATAGGTAGATTAAATGATTTTCAAGAATCTTTAATCCTCTATGATACATGACAACACAATGTGTCACATAGCCACAAATTGAATACCTTTCATTCCAACCAACGAACCCAGATGGTAAATTAGTCTTTAAAAATGCTTAACAGCATGTATAAATTTCTAGTTTCAATACGATCTATCACATTGTTAAACATATTGAATTACTACAAAAATGAAATTGTTAAAAATGTGGAGGTTGCGGAAGTGGCGCCGGCGGGTGGAGGGAGGGGTAGGGGTAACGACTGGAAGTGAAAGGGAGGGAAGGTGCTGCCGGCAGCAGCGGCAATAGCGGTGGTGGCTTGTTATGGTTAGGAGTTGGAGGATGAAAATGGTAAGGGTATTTTTGGTATAATATGATGTGTATTGAGTGAAAATTGATAATTTAAATTTATTTAGTGTGTGTATTGAGAAAAGATGTGGAAAGAGAGGAACTAGCGTGTGAAAATAAAATTTCTCTAGAATTGTTTAGCCAATTATAAATTTCGTTTTCAATATCAATTGAACAAGATCAAGATATGTGCAACTATAAATTTTATAGGCTCTTGATATGTGCAACTATCAATTTATAATTTAAAAACTTCTTCATGATTAGGCTCTTGATGATGTGGCTTGGGTTGATGAGGTAAGAGATACACCTAGATTTGAGCTTCTCTTCGGGCCACCCGTTTTGAGCTACCAAGAATTATGCTTTAACTTATGTGTAGGCAGCAAGTTTCAACCTTCAACAATTCTGCGTCCCAAATATAAAAATTAGATGGTCAAACTTTGTTACCAAGAATTGTACTTCAACCTAATGTGTAGGCAGCAAGTTTCGACCTTCAACAATATCAAACAACAATTCTGTGTGTCCCAAATATAGAAATTAGATAGTCAAACTTTGTTAATTTCAAATTGGTAATGAAAATTGTAGTAATAGGTGGTTGTGTAGTACACAAGTCAATTTGGAATTAGAAGAGCGGAATTGCTGCAAAAGTAAATGAAACCAGATAAACTAAAGACTGTAAGGTTTTCATGACTAATTTTTAAAATAAATGATTAGGAAATTGGCCTGCTTGCCAATTTTTTTAGTCCAACTTGCATATTTTTTTAGTCCTATTTTTTTAGAAATGTAAGGTTTTCACGACTAATTTTTTAAAATTACCAATCAAAAAATAAAAAAAATAAAAAATTAGTAGTTGAACTGACCTTATTCACTGTGCATTGACTCATGAATCAGTTATAAATTTTATTACTAGCGGATTTTGTTTCCTCATGTGAATGTGTGTTGGAACTGAATCGGCTATGAATGGGCACGTATTGAGAACAACCCAATACATATGAGATTTTCATTCTAATCAATATATCGGGATGTATCATTTATTTTAAACTAGGCATAATAGTATTTTCAAATAGGAGGAGACATGATCCCCCCCCCCCCCAAAAAAAAAAAAAAAACAGAGGTTGTGAGATCATCATTATGTGAGTGACGAAGGTTGGATTCACAAATTGAAGACAAATGACTAGTAAATTAGGCTGCAAGTAAGATATGATCATTTGAAGATTCATGGAAAGTAGGACTGACAGTTTCACATTTGTGGTTGGTTCTGTGTTGGTAGACTTATTTAAAACTGCTGTTACCATCTTCTTCACCAGAAAATTCACTTCTTAGCCTTACCCAATAATGGATTCACAAAATCTCAATCTGATTCTTCTCACTCTCATTTTCTTTCCATTGTTATCTCACTCACAAATCACAACCAATCTCAACAACAACCACACTGATCAACTTTCTCTTCTTGCCTTCAAATCCTACATTACTCATGACCCATTTGGAATACTTCAATCCTGGAATTTCAGTACCAATTTCTGCAACTGGAAAGGTGTCACCTGCAACACCACCAGGCAGAGAGTCACCACTTTGAATCTCGAAAACCATGGCCTTGTCGGCCCCATTGCTCCTCACATTTCCAATCTCTCCTTCCTTATACATCTCAACCTTCAAAACAACAGCTTTTTCGCAACCCTTCCGCGCAATCTTGGAAATCTTTTTCGTTTAAAATTTCTCATCTTGGGTTCTAATCAATTGCAAGGAACGATTCCAACATTGCTAAGTTTGTGTCTTAGACTCGTTTATATTGACCTGTCAAGGAACAAACTTGAAGGAACCATCCCACCAGAACTAGGCTCACTTTCCGTGCTTCAAGTCATAACCCTGATGGACAATTTGCTCACCGGTGAAATTCCATCATCATTCGGAAACCTGTCTTCTCTCACAAACCTCATTCTGTTGACAAACAGCTTACGAGGACCAATATCGGACAGATTGGGAGAACTCCCCAATCTACTCAATCTGCAGATTGGTTTGAACAATTTTGTAGGCGAAATTCCAAGTTCATTGCTCAATAGCTCTTCGCTGATCGTATTAGGCTTGGCGGGAAACAATCTTTCGGGTAATCTTCCCTCAGATATGCTCTTAAAACTAACCAACTTTAACTACCCTTTACTTGGGTGGGAATCAATTTTCCGGGTCTATACCAGGTTCTATAGCCAATGCTTCGCAGCTTGCCCGCGTTGATTTTTCTAATAACAACTTCACTGGATACATTCCTTCATTGGGAAATCTACCAAGTATCCAAGTTCTGAATCTCGAAATCAATGAGCTTGTAAGCGGTGGGGAGCCTGGTATGGATTTCATCACTTCCTTGGCAAATTCAACCCAACTTCAAGTCTTTTCTGTGGCAACAAATCGCCTCACTGGTAGGCTTCCTCTGTCAATAGGAAACCTCTCACGACAACTTTCTTTGTTGGTTATGGGAGAGAATCATCTAGAAGGAAATTTACCCGGAGAAATCAGTAATTTGGTTGGCCTGACCATGTTGTCTGTGGAGTACAATTCCTTCACTGGAATCATTCCACCTTCGATAGGAACCTTGCCCAACTTGCAAAACCTTTACTTGTGTGTGAGTGAATTTCCGATCACACTACCCTCCTTAGTAATCCAGCTGTAGAACACAGGCAGAATAGATGGCACCCTGCAATCTGCACAGAAAGAAAAGGCTCCAGCGGTGGTTCTTCCACCCGGGGGCACTCCGACGATCAAGTCAGTATCTCTCAAAGATAACAAGTGCTAAAATTACTGCTCAAGACCACAAATTGCGTACCTTAGACCCATCGGGGGTGCCCTTCTTTTATAGCTTAACTCTCTCCCAATCCCACTAGAAGTTTCACTTCTATGGACTCCAATTCCGGATCTACTTTGGACTCTCCAAGAGATAAGGATAGACTCCCTAAGAGTATTTCCTTTATCCATCTTATAGTCTTTCTTCTTTCTAGGACTCCTGTCCCTTATCCACTTATCTCGGACTCCGGTATCTTCGGAGATAACCTCGGCAACTCCGAGATCACCTCGGCGTAACTGTCAAGTCACGTGGCACCTCGGATGACACTTCGGTGTCACCTCGGCCACGTGTTAATACTCAAGAAATACATCCCCACAACTGCCCCCTAGGTTCTATTACCTCGGCATTCTGAGGTGATGGAACCTATATTCGAACTCTTTCTCGTACATCGGCTTAAGAACTCTCTAGCCGAGATCAGTCATTTCAGACCGATATGTCTTCTTCTAAGAACAAGAATTCAGATCAATCTTACTTAGCGTATGAGTCATTATACACCATTTTTCAACCGTTTCACTGACGCGTTTTTTCCTTATTGGTCCGTCTTTGGCGACGCTACCAAGGTCTGCCTTTTCTCTCGCGCTACCGACGCTGCGTCGTCCCTAGGCACAATAATTATCTTTGTTTTGCCGCCGTTTCACGTTTTGGACAAAAACGTTTGCCTCTCCCTTTCTTTTCACTTCCGCACTTGAATACTCCATATTTTCTCTCTCTAAAGCTTTCTTTCCTTCGAATCCGCCATTGTTCGAAGCTCTCGGTTCTGCTACTGTCTTGCATCTGACATTCCTGCAAAGCTTTCGCCACTGTAGCGTCCGCCATCTGACCTCGGCGTAGCTCACTCCAACCTTCTCCTTTTCTGGTAAGCAACTGGCTTTTCTCCTCCAGTTCTTGATTCATCCCTGAAATTTCTTGCCATTGTTGTTCTGCTTCACTATTTGATTTGTGAATCGTTCATCTGAGTGTGTATTATTTCCTTGTTCTTACACATGTTATGAACACTTGCACTGTCGCACTTCCTGTTCTTGGTCTTCCACCCTTCGTGTTCTTGAATCTGAGCCTTCGTTTTTGCTTTTCTGTTTTCCAGATTTCTGCCCTTCATACTCATTCTTCGTAGATTTAGGTTTGGGATTTGTCTGTAGGACCATCAATCCTTAGGAAAAACCGAAACCAACTTCACCAATATACATTTTCGGCTCAAGCCGAGGTCCCTAGAGCCCTTTAGGAATATCCTGTCTCTGTAGCTAAATACTCGTACATCAAAACCATGGGTGTGTGGAGAGATAGGGTTAACTCCCCAACCAAACTGGAGTATTTTAGGCAAGAATTCTCCATCCCTGCCGATGTTCACCTCAGGCTAGCTGGGGAGAACGACTCTATTATGCCCGAGGATGACAACATGCCTTTCCGTATGGTAGCCTTTGTCCAGTGTGGACTTCGATTCCCTCTAGATCCCCTCTTTCGCGAGGTCCTTCACTATTATTCTTTGAACCCTATGCAACTCGCCATCAACGCCTATAGAACGCTTAACGGTATAATAGCCTTAGCTCGTCAGGAGAGTGTTAGGATCACTCTTGCCGACATCCAATACTGCTACACCATGTGTGCCCTGAACCTTAAGGAAAAAGGTTATGTCTATTACCTTAAGCCGAGGTCCACAGAGTTTAAGATTGTGGCCGACCTTCCAGACTCCAACAAAGGGGCTGGAGATGATTACCTCATTGCTTCTGGGAACTGGGAATTTGGCCCAGATGAGGAAGTTCATCTCTTCCCTCTTCCTCGAACGGTCAAGGAGGGCAAGGGTAAGATCCCTGTGTTAACTGCTTAACTGTTGCTTTCCACAATTTTTCCAACAAATTTGTTTCTGATGTTGTGTTTCCTTTTGCAGACGTTCGCAAGCCTCCCAAGGACTTTCGCCAGTCCTATTACCCTGGGAAAGGATTGAAGAAGCTCCTAGATCTTCCTGTCCTCAAACGCAAAGCTCCACTGCTATTAAATTTCATCCCCACCTACAAGTCAACCTTGCCAGACGTCCCCAAACGAAAGAAGAAAAGTCACTCTTCATCGTCTGTCGCGGCCCATACTGCGTCCTCATCACGAACAGACCAAGGATCAACATCTGACCCAGCGGATTTGCAATCTACCTCGGCACCATTCTTGATTCCTATTCCTGAAAGAAAACGTCGGCGACGTCTTGTTAAAACAGCCGAAATGGTGCGCCCAAAGCGGGTCTTTGGACCTTCTAGCCGATCTCCCAACCGATGTGGATGCTGTTCCAGCCCAAACAAAGGCTCCCTCCGGCGAAATGGGTCAAAAGGCCCAAGAGAAGCCATCGAGGTCGAGGTCAAGATGCCGCCCATCTCCCAACTAACCTCAACTTTGAAGACCATACGCTCCGCCAAAAGATCTGCTGAGGCCCGACCATCGGGTCAACTCACCAAAAAGGCGAGGTAAATGTCTGCTGACGACCGGGTCCAGGGTTCCCAAAGTTCCCTGGGAGCCAAAAATTACACTTGAAAACAGGCCCGTCTATGCCAACGAAAGCGCCGCCGACATCAACATCGGCGTGGCACTTAGCACTGCAGTCCTCCTTGAGGGTGATCTTGAGCGTAATGCCAAGATGAACGAATACGAGAACTATGCCCTTATGCTGCAGCGCTCTATCCAAGTAAGTCTTTGAATTTGATAACTTTCCTTACTGCCACTTTTCTTCATACTTGTAAAGTTTCGCAATATTTTGTGATAACCTCTGTCTTGTGAACTTTCAGGCCATTCAACACGCCCACGCCTTCTCCATGCAAGCATTTGAAGCAAAGGAGAAATTGTCCGAGATGGAGAAAGAGTTTGCTGCTCTCCAGAAACAGAACAAAAATCTTAAAAATAAAATGAAGACTCTAGAAGACCAAGCTGAGGCTGCAACTCAGGCTCAGCAAAAGGCTGATGAAAGGGCCGAGGCTGCTGAAGCCATTAAAAACGTTGCCGAAGCACAGAAGAAGGAGGCCGAGGAGAAGGCGTTTAAAAGCGAATCGCAAAGTCGCCTTGGCCACCAAAGAAGCCGAAATCAAGGCTGCAGATGAAAAGGCCTATAACCAGGGTATCGCCGACGTCACTAAAGACTACAAGCTTCAAGTCAGACAGGCATGCAACAGGGGGTTTTCCCTTGGTTGGATGTCCCTGACCAAAAAGCTTAATATTCCAGACGATTCGCCATGGCGCAAGGCCGATGCTATCCCTTTGCCTTTTCCGCCCCCTCCTCCAAGCCAAGCCGAGGAAGAAGCTGAGTCTGAGTCTTCAGCCGAAGATGAAGATGAAGACAATGATGAAGCCTTGGTGAGGAAATCCAAGGGTGCCACGGAGACCAAGTCCCTTCCTCCAACTGAGCAGGTTATCAACTTAACCCAAGACGAAGAGGGTGATGAGGTTGAGGAGGTGCCCGAGGAAACTCATCCAGTCCAGTCATCATCCAACCTTCTACTGACTGAGGGAAGTGTTGAGAAGACTCTAGCCGAGATAGACGCCGAGATTGCGGCAGATAAGGAGGCCGGGGTTGAAGTGCAAAAAGACACCGAGGTTGTTCTTCCAGAGACTTCCGAGGTCCAGATTCAAACCGCTCCTGAGGCTGAAGAAACTTAGTTTTTATTTTTGCTTTAACTTTTGTACTTTCTTTTGTTTTCTGAACAATGTCAACTTTGTTTCGTGGCCGATGTCCCCTTTTGTTGCTTAAGAACAATTCACTTCAGCTAGGCCATTGTGCCTTCTCTATATACAACTGTTTTTATCTTTATGCTTCAGTCTTTAATTCTTCATTGCTTCTGCATGCTTAGAATATCTCGCATGATTCATATAATTCTTCCCTTGCTTGATCTCCTCGGGGATACATACCTCGGGTATGTTTACCTGAAGTTTTATCTCGACCAGGACTTCACCTGTAAATTTTCAATAAACTTCAACAAGTATAAAGCATATAAACTCAATTTAACTTCATCTTGTAAATTGCTACAAATTTCAACAAGTGAAGGTAAAGAATTGTATCAGCTTAGCTTTAACTTGTAAATTACTACAAATTTCAACAAGTAAAGATAAGGAATTTATCTAAGCTTAACTTTAACTTGTAAATTGCTATAAATTTCAACAAGTGAAGATAAGGAATTTATCTCGGCTTAACTTTAACTTGTAAATTGCTACAAATTTCAACAAGTAAAGATAAGGAATTTATCTAAGCTTAACTTCAACTTGTAAATTGCTACAAATTTCAACAAGTGAAGATAAGGAATTTATCTCGGCTTAACTTTAACTTGTAAATTGCTACAAATTTCAACAAGTAAAGATAAGGAATTTATCTCAGCTTAACTTCAACTTGTAAATTGCTACAAATTTCAACAAGTGAAGATAAGAAATTTATCTCGGCTTAACTTTAACTTGTAAATTGCTACAAATTTCAACAAGTAAAGATAAGGAATTTATCTCGGCTTAACTTCAACTTGTAAATTGCTACAAATTTCAACAAGTGAAGATAAGGAATTTATCTCGGCTTAACTTTAACTTGTAAATTGCTACAAATTTCAACAAGTAAAGATAAGGAATTTATCTCAGCTTAACTTCAACTTGTAAATTGCTACAAATTTCAACAAGTAAAGATAAGGAATTTATCTCTGCTTAACTTTAACTTGTAAATTGCTACAAATTTCAACAAGTAAAAGTAAGGAATTTATCTCAGCTTAACTTCGGCTAAGCATTACTAATGTCTTCTCTCTGCCCCCAATGTGAACCTAAGTTCCACTTGAGTTCTCATTATTCACAAAACAATATCATGCATAGTTTTATAAGTTCTGAAAAAATTCTGCTGAGATTTTATTGATCATATCAGCAAAAAATCAAAGAACATCTAATAATAGAAAAACTTTAAATTACAAGTATTCCATGGTCTAGGCAATGCTTTGCCCTCATTATCTTCAAGCCGATATGCCCCATTTCCTAGCACCGAAGTGATTCTATAGGGACCTTCCCAGTTTGGGCCAAGCTTGCCCTCTCTGGGATCCTTCTTATTGCCGACGACTTTTCTCAAGACTAGGTCGTTGACTTGAAAATCCCTTGGATTGACCTTCTTGTTGTAAGCTTTGGCAAGTTTATTTGGTATCTTTGCAAAATTTGGATTTCTCTCTTCTTTCTTCCAGTAGGTCCAGATCTCGGGCTAAGAGCACATCATTAGACCCGTTCTCAACTCCTTGTATTCTAATCCCTGGGATGCCGATTTCCAATGGGATGAATGCTTCTGTGCCATAAGCCATGGCAAAGGGGGATTCCCCTGTTGATCTTCTCGGCGTAGTGCGATATGCCCAGAGCACGTTGGGTAATTCGTCTGCCCACTTTCCTTTTGCTGCCTGCAGCCTCTTCTTTATTCCATCCAAAATGACTTTGTTGGATGCTTCGGCTTGCCCATTACTTTGGGGAAAGCTTGGTATTGAAAAGTAATTCTTTATCTTGAACTTTGCGCAAAAATTCTTGATGAGTTCTTTGTCAAAGCGTGTTCCGTTTAAACGATTGCTCTTGGAATCCCAAATCTGGTGATGATGTTTTTCCAGATAAAGTTCTTCACATCCACATCTCGGATTTTGGCAAGAGGCTCTGCTTCTATCCACTTTGTGAAGTAGTCTGTTGCTACCAATAGGCACCTCCGCTGCCCAGTTGCTTGGGGCAATTTTCCAACGAGATCCATGCCCCATTGGGCAAATGGCCAAATTTGAAGCGGGTTGGTCGGCGGTGGTCGATGTATCAATCTGCAAACCTCTCGCACTCGCACTTCTTCACATAAGCTTCGGCATCTTTCTGCATATAGGGCCACCAATACCCCTAGGTAATGGCCCTGTGAGCTAGCGATCTGCCCCCAGCGTGGCTTCCACAAACTCCTTCATGAATTTCATATAAAAATTCTTCGACCTGAAGAGGGTGTACACACCTTAAAAGAGGTCCAGTGAAGGATCTTCTGTAGAGATGTCCTTCTGCTGTCAGACTGAATCTCGCCGACTTCAATCTGACTTTGTGTGCTTCCTTTCGATCTTCTGGCAGCTTTCCCTCTTTTAGGAATGCAATAATTGCATCCATCCAGCTTGGTCCCATGTCCACGCATAATGCTTCTTGCATTGTGTTCGGTGGCTCTATGCTCGGGCCTGGTAGGTAATCGATCATTATTGTCCTCGTCTTTCCGGTTTGTACTGAACTTGCTAAATTGGCCAACGCGTCGGCGTGGTTGTTATCATCTCGGCTAACCTGAAGAAGTCGGCAGTTTTGAAACATGTCTGCCAGCCTGATGACTTCTTTTGCGTATGCCGACATCCTTTCATCTCGGGCAGCAAACTCTCCTGTAGTTTGATTTACTATGAGTTGTGAGTCACAAAAAACAATTACCTCGTCTGCCTCATCGCCATCAAATTCAAGAATCAGTGCTTCATATTCCGCCTCATTGTTCGAGGCTTTGAACCCCAGTCGAATGGACTGCTCCAATATCTTCCCATCGGGGGAAATTAACACTACGCCTGCCCTTGCCCCCTGCCGGTTTGAGCTCCCATCAACAAAAAGTTGAAAGGAGTCGCCGATGTAAATGCTGCAGGGTCCAAGTTTTTCCTTCCTTGGTTCCTTGGCCTTTGGCTGGGCTTCTCCTTCCTTGTTTGGACATCGTTCATCTCGGCTCAGCGGAGCCCGATGTTCGATGTATTCTGGCGAGAATTCGGCCACGAAGTCGGCCAAGACTTGGCCCTTTATCGCTGTTCTCGGCTTGAACTCCAGGTCATATTGGCCCAAGGCTACGGCCCATCTTGCTATTCTTCCAGTTAAGTCTCCTTGTTGCAACAAGGATTTGAGTGGGTGCTCTGTTAGAACCACTATCTTGTGAGCTTGAAAATAATGGTTTAGCTTCTTTGAGGCCATTACCAAGGCCAGCGTTAATTTCTCCAGTGGTAAATACCTTGTTTCTGCATCGGCCAAGGTTTTACTTACATAGTACACTGCCTTTTGCTCTCCCTTCTCTTCTCGGATTATCACAGCGCTTACTGCGTGCTCTGAAACTGCTAAGTATAGAAACAGTTCCTCCCCAGGTTGAGGTGTCGAGAGGACTGGGGCCGAGGTAAGGTACTTCTTAAGGTCGGCCAAAGCGGCCTCACATTCCTCTGTCCATAGAAAATCTGTGGCCTTTTTCACCATATTGAAAAAAGGTTTACATTTGTCCGAACTTCGGCTTATGAATCTGTTTAGGGCTGCGGCCCTGCCAGTAAGCATTTGCACCTGTTTTGCCGATGTCGGACTCTGTAGTTCCAAAATGGCCTTGATCTGATCTGGGCTGGCTTCAATGCCCCTTCTAGTCACCAGGTATCCCAAGAACTTACCGGATCCGACTCCAAACGCGCATTTCGATGCGTTTAGTCGGAGCCGATATGTTTTGAGTATATCAAAGACTTCTTCTAAGTCAGCAAGATGATCCTTTGGTTCCTTGGTCTTCACGACCATATCATCAATGTAGACTTCTACGGTTCGGCCAATCAAGTGTTTGAACATCTTGGTTACCAGCCTTTGGTAAGTTGCTCCTGCGTTCTTCAACCCAAAAGGCATGACTCTGTAACAATACAAACCCTTCGGAGTGATGAACGCTGTCTTCTCTTCATCTGGGGGGTACATGGCTATCTGGTGATACCCCCTATATGCATCCAAGAAGCTCATCCTTCCATGTCCAGATGTGGCGTCCACCAACTGGTCGATCTTTGGCAGAGGGAAGCTGTCTTTGGGACAAGCTTTGTTCAAATTTGTGAAGTCTACGCAGACCCTCCACTTGCCATTCTTCTTCTTTACTACCACGGTATTTGATAACCATGTCGGATAATTGGCTTCTCGGATGGCCCTAGCCTCTAGAAGTCTGGCTACTTCCTCTTCCACTGCTTCGACGTGCATCAACGTCGGTCTTCTGGCTCGTTGTATCACAGGTTTGGCCGACACATCGCGTTAGTCTGTGACATGTGACCACGGGGTCAATGCCAGGTATTTCATAAGGTGTCCAAGCAAACACCTCAATATTTTTTCTCGTAAAGGCTTCCAACTCCCTTTCTTCTTCTTGGCTAATCCTGTGCGAGAAGAAAAAGCGTTCCTCATCGCCCTCTTGGACGAAGATTTTCTTCAATGCTTCTTCACTTTTCTCGGTCGGCTCCTTGCCGACATCATCTAGGACCTTCATGTCCTCTTCTTCAACTTCTGCCTTTTATAGTTCCCGAATGCTACAGGTTAACTTCATTGCTGCCATGGAGCAATTTTTCGCCTGCAACTGATCACCTCTGACTTCCTCAATCCCATGTTCTGTTGGGAACCGTAGCAGTTGATGCAATGTCGAGGGGACTGCCCCCATTGCATGCAACCACGGCCTCCCTAGGATGATGTTGTAGGGCGAGGGCGTATCAATCACAATGAATTCTGTCTTGATCTTCTTCGTGCCAGCTTGTACCTCCAAGCTTGTTGCGCCTAAAGGCCATGTCGGCGTTCCGTTGAAGCCGACCATCGGGCCGTTTGACTGCTCCATGTCATCGGGGTGAAGGCCTAACTCCTTGTAACATCTGACATACATGATGTCGCAGGAGCTGCCTTGATCAATCAAGATGCGTTTCACCTGGCACTCCCCAACCTGGAGGGATACTACCAGGGCATCATTGTGCGGGTGCTGAACCATGTCAAGGTCGGCCTCTGTGAAGGTTATCATTCGTCCTTGGCAATCTTCAGGCCGAGGTCTTTTCAATCCGACCTGGTTGACGTGCTGCAGGTGTTTTACCCTCTGTGTCTCCCCCCGTATGTCGTTTTCATTCACCTTTGAGTGGATCACGTTAACCACCCGAGGTCCACCTACGCCAGTTCTTTGCTTATTTGAGGCGAAATTTCTGGTGCTTGAGGCAATCGTGCCTGCTCTTCCCTGGTTCTGGCTTCATCCACAAGGTCTCTTAAATGGCCTTGCCTCACCAGATCTTCTAAGTGTGCTTTAAGGGCTCTGTAACCCTGAATTGGGTGACCCTGGTCATTGTGGTAGGCACAACGCCTACCAAGGTTTCTCCCCATAAATTCTCCTGGTGCTCTTCTTGCGCCGAGTAAGTGATTTCGAATTTGATCAAGGACTTTTTGGACCGGAATTCGGAACACCGTCGTCACTGCTTGCTTAGCCCTCAACTCTGTCTCCTGTTTGTTCTGTCCATTGTTACCTCGGCCACGTGTTAATACTCAGGAAATACATCCCCACAACTTGCATAGAAACCAATTTTCCGAGAAAATACCAGAATCATTCGGGAACTTAACTGAGTTGTATGAAATGGGCTTGAAAAACAACCTTTTAACCAGTACTATACCTTCAAGCCTAGGAAACTATCAGCATCTTCAGATCCTAGACCTGTCAGTTAACATGCTTTCGGGTACAACACCCAGAGAGATTTTTAGCATACCAAGCTTTGGAAAGCTTCTGAATCTGTCTTGGAATAGATTAAATGGCTCACTTCCTGAAGAAATAGGTAATCTAAAGATGATTCAAGCAATTGATGTCTCCAATAACCGGTTAACAGGAGACATTCCGGTCTCAATTGGGGATTGCTCGAGTCTTTTGTATCTGAACTTGTCACGAAACTCTTTTCAAGGACCAATTCCAAAATCTCTATCCGAATTGAAAGAGATCGAGTATATTGATCTTGCGAAAAACAATCTCACTGGTGAAATCCCAGCCTCCTTGGAAAGGCTTCGGTTTCTTCAACTTTTAGACCTGTCCGAGAACCAACTACAAGGAAATATTCCAACAGGCGGGATATTTAACAATGCGACAGCGGTTTCTCTTGATGGAAATCCACAGCTCTGTGGTGGATTGTTGCAATTTAAATTACCATTTTGCACTGTAACACTGACTAAAAAAATTGACAGTAGGTCTTGTGGTGGGCTTTGTTGGAATTTTAACACTCTCCATAGTAATTTTACTGTTTGCGCGAAAGAGAAAGGCGGAGACACAAACAGTTGATGATGACGATGTTCCAATTGGGGTTCATAAATTTTACAAACTCAATGAAATCAAAATTGCAACGAGAAATTTCAGTCAAGAGAACTTGATTAGAGAGGGAGGCTTTGGGGCAGTTTACAAGGGAACGTTTGGCAATGGAACGGTTGCAGCAATTAAAGTCTTTAAGATGGAACAACACAAAGCTTTCAAGAGCTTTCTTGCTGAGTGTGAAGCTCTACGAAATATCCGGCATAGGAACCTTGTTGGAGTCATTAGTGTGTGCTCGAGCAGTGATTTCAAGGCATTGGTGCTCCATTTCATGCCAAATGGAAGCTTGGAACAGTGGCTTCATGAGAGGAATGAGAGGTTGGAGATAGCCCAAGATGTTGCATCTGCTATTGAGTATTTGCATCATGACTGTGAAAGCCCTGTAATGCACTGTGATTTGAAGCCAAGTAATGTTCTTTTGGATGAAAGTATGTGTGCACATGTTGCAGATTTCGGACTGGCACGAATACTTGTTAATGCTGCAAATAAGGGTCCGGTGAGCAGCACTCTTGGCCTGAAAGGTTCCATTGGCTACATTCCTCCAGGTATGGTTCTCAGCTGGTGACTAAATTTAGTCATCTTTAGCACCATGCTTATGTCAAATGGGGCTTACACTCTACTGGGATGAATGCACAACATCCTATGCATTTTTCTATAAAAAATTTAAGTTTTGTATTAGTTCACTTAGAAAATTAGGAGTAATGCTATTTGCAAGTACGGGACCCTCTATCCCCAAGTTTTATTGTTTCTTGTCCCAAACCATTCATAATCATTGGATATCTCTCGAGATTCTTACATAATATAATAGTTATGAGTGCTATGGGATAAGGGAAGGGAGGATTTGGGAACAGAGAATTCTTGGCACTATTCACACTCCCCCTTCGGACCAATACACTCCCTTTCTCTTCTTTTTTTTATTAGGAAAAAAGTACAATAATGTCCCTTTTGGTTATCTAGTAAAAATTGAATGAAGCATGTGATTTTCTTCTTGTTATCTAGTAAAAATTGAATGAAGCATGTGATTTTCTTCTTACTCCTAATAAACCCAGAAATTGAGTGTATTGGTGCAAATGGAGAGTGTGAATAGCATGCTGCCCAAAATTAATTTTTGAGTTATGTTCACTCTTTCGTCTCTTTTTTTTTTTTATGTTTTATATTTTTTATTATTGCTAGAATTTATGCACAATTACACTTGGTTTGAAAAGGAACTACATTGAATTTGAAATTAATGCAGAATATGGAATTGGTGAAGGGTTGTCTACTAAAGGGGATGTTTACAGTTTTGGCATCCTAATGCTTGAGATTTTTACGAAGAAAAAGCCAACAGATGAGATGTTTACAGGGGAAATGGATCTGCAGAGATGGGTTTCAATGGAACTGCCAAATCAGGTAATGGACATCATGGACCGTGGATTGCTGGGAAACGAACTGAAATCAGAGTCTTTTGATTGTGTCGTTGGAGTACTAGAAATTGGATTGATGTGTGCAAGAAAATCACCTGATACTCGACCTAGCATGAGAGAGGTGTCCATGATGAAAAAAAAAATTAGAAGTAAGCTCTTGAACTAAGGCAACAGAAGCACAATGCATAATATTGTTCTGCCAATGAATTGTACTTTTTTTGTATATGCTTTTTTTGTTTTCGTTTTGTAATATGAACGTGCTCTATAAAGTGTGAATCAATTTGGTAATCAAGACATCCATTTTCTTTGTTTTGGTAATAAAGTGTGTGTGTGGGTGAATTTCTGATCACACTGCCAACTCAGTATTCAACTGGAAAGCACTGGCAGAATAAGATAAACCCGAACGACTTGCAACAGAAAGAAGAGATTCCGGCGGTGGTCCATCCACCTGGGGGCACTCCGATGATTAAGTCAGTAATCAAATATCTCTCAAAGATAATCAATAGTGCTTAACTCACTGTTCTGAATATAAATTGCATACCTTAAACCCATGGGGGTGCCTTTCTTTTATAGCCAACACAAACTCAGTCCCAATAGAAGCCTAGCTTCAATGGACTTCTGCTCAGTGCTTATCTTGGACTCTCCAATAGATAAAGATAAACTCCCTAAAACTTTTACCCTTATTCAGGCTGAAGTCCTTCCTCATTCTAAGACTCTTGTCCTTTATCCGCTTATCCCAGAATCCAAAATCTTCAGAGATAACCTCGGTCTAGCCGAGATCACCTCGGCGTTACGATCAAGACACGTGGCATCTAGGCTGACACGTCGGCGTCACCTTAGCCACGTGTCGGTACTCAGAAAATATATCCCCACAATTGCTCCCTAAGTTCTATTACATCAGCATCCTGAGGTGATGGAACCTATATCGTTCATGTCGGCTATCTTGCTGTATCATAAATTTACCGAGGTCATAATACACCGGCTTCTCACAACCAGGTCCTGTAGTCTGTCTCATCAAGGTTTCAAAATTTTTAACCAAGTTTATTCAAGTTTATTTAGCCGAGATTTTCTTATCAGCCAATGTCATTGCTTCATTAAACCAAGACCTCCAAGAGTTTTATCATGCGTATGAGCTGTCACGCAAAACAGATCATCCGTTTCTACCACGCGTTTGTCCCCTACTGGACCGTACTCGATACACGCCTGTAAGTCATCTCGCGCCTGCATACGCCATCTAATCAATACGTCGTTCTAGGCTCATTGATGGTGTTTTTCCACCATTCTCCGCATTTTGATCAAAAATCAATTTCTCTCTCTCCGTCTTTTCACTTTTGCATCCTTGTTCTCAAGCTCTCAACTCTCTCTCTCTCTCCAAAATACGCCATTGTTTCCAGATTTTCAAGCTCTGTACCAGCTATAGACACCTCATTTTTGACCGACCTTAAGACTCAGACGTCACCAACTGAGCGCTCGGTGATGTTGCATATTGTGCTCGTTTGGAGGTCACGGAATCTCGGTTGCAAGCCTTGCCTCCAGACTTCCAGACTCTTTTGTGCTTTGCCTCGGTTTGCAAACCGGGTCCCGTTTTTTCTGTTTTCTCTTCCCGAAGGGAGGGAGAGGTCTCGTAGATCATCTCTTAGTGGCCGTAGGCTACGTTTCGTGGTCGTAGGCCATTTTTCCCATTTGGAGCCTGGTTCTCGATTTTTCGGAGCCGTCGGCCGTGTGCCTCGGTTCGGGACCATTTAACCACTTCCGTTTGCTCTGGTTTTTGGCACACATCTTATTTACTCCCTTTTGAGGGACACTGTGGCCCGAGAGACCAACTTTGTGGTCGAACGCCACCCCGATGCTCTTGATCGGTTTTGGGGCCCGAACTCGTGTTTCGGCCCCCGAACCTTCGTTTTGCATCTGTTTGGGTCCGTTTTTGGCAGAGACCTTATTTTCAGTGTTAGAAAGGTCGTAGAAGGGTGGGAGACCAGTAATTTTTCTGAAGACCAGCTTTATTCCTTCATTGCTCTCCGTCGCCCGTTTTCCTCGCTAGAAAGCCGGTGTTGACCATTCCCGGGCCACTTTCTTTGGCCCTCAACCACATATTTGTGTTGTACACACATGGGAGGCCACCAATATGACATGGACGGCCGGCAACTCTCCCTGACCCTTTTGAACCCTCTAAAAAATGGGTTTTTCTCTCTCCTGGGTCACTTTTCTTGGTTTTTCTCCACATGGTTGTGTTGTGCACACATGGGAGGCCACTTTTCTGGGGTGGCCGGCCACTAATTCTCATTGACCCTTTGACCCTGGCTGGCCGGCCAGGAGAGGTGGCCGGCCGGCCACCTGAACCTTTTGAACCTGGCCGGCCATGACCCCCTCACCTGGTTCTTTACAGATATGCCCTCTTTTTTCCCCTAGATCTTATATCCGAGGGGGGGTCTGTTGGGGGGAAAATTTGAATTTCATTTTCCCCCCCTTTTCCTCCACTCCTCCCTCTATAAAACCAGACCCCCCCAGCTCCATTTTTTAGAGTTACAAATTCTTGTTTAGAGCCTTGCTTATATCTCTCCCTCTCTCTCTACTTCAACCCTCTAAACCCTAAAAGCCTTGCACCATTTCTACACCAACCCATAGCACAACACCTCCACACTCCATGCCAGCGACTTGAGGCTGTTTTCTAGAGGTGAAGAGCTCCCAAACCTAGTCCAAAAGTTGTTGAAGCTTGGTTCTACAAGGGTGAGTCCCATTTTTCCTCTTTCTTGCCTTGTTTTGCATGCTTTCTAAGCCATACTTGCAAGCATTTTTGGGCTCCGACCCAAACTATAAATAATCATATTTTGAGCTCATCTCCATGTTTGATCAAGGGTCTTACTCTGTTTGAGGTCTCCTCCTCACCCTTTGTGTTTAAACTCTCTTTTAGGCCTATTTTTGCATGATATTTTAGGCTTATTTGTGAGCTGTTTTGGACTTGGTTATAAATTGTAAAATGTCTTTTTTGAGCCCCTCTTCAACTTTGTTGAAGGTCTCTCCTCTGTTTGAGGACAGTTGCTACCACTTGTCTCTTTATCCCTCTTTTGGCCCTTTTTCTTGCATGTTGATTTAGCCTCACTTGTGTTCATTTTCGAGACTTGATGTAAACTGTAAAGTGCCATGTTTTGAGCCCCTCTTAAACTTTTTTGAAGGGCTCTTTGCCATTTGGGGCCAACTGCTGTCCCTTGTCTCTATTCTCTCTTTTAGGGCCATTTTTGCATGATAGATTAGCCCTATTTATGTTCATTTTTTAGACTTGTTATAAATTGTAAAAATGCTTGTTTTGACATCATCTTCATGTTTTATTAAGGGCATTTTTTATTTGAGGTAACATACTTCCTTGAATGCTTGATTGTCCCTTGTTTTGGGCCTTACTCCCTAGCCCTTGTTGCATGCCTTGTTTGACCTTCTAACCACTGGAATCCAGTGGATTTCCAGTGACTTTGATGCTATTTTGAGCCTCCAAATCAGAGGGGGGTGACCCTCTCTCACCTTGACTTGTTTGGTGGTCATTTTGGCCTTCCAAAGAGACCCTATCTTGTATGCTTTGAAGTCACATTTCAGGGTCAATTTGGTGAGTTTTGGGACTACCATATTTGATTTCTAGAGTTTTTTTGGTCATGCTTCATGTCTATCTTGCATGTGCTTAATAACCCCTTGTATGCCCTTCCAAAGGAGCCCCTCATTTGTGCATATGTTGGCTGCCTTTCCATGTGTATTTGGGCATATTTTGGCATGTTTAGTTCACTAATTTTTTCTAGTATGGTGAGATTCCATGTGCTTCATATGCTTTCCATGTAAACCATGTTTGATAGTCAAAATCGCATGCTATTTTAGTCCATCTTGCTAGCACTTTTTGGCCATGCTTTAAACTAGAAAAGTTCATGTTTTAGGACTGCCTTGAGTCTGTCTTCATGCTTCATGATCAAAAAATGCATGCTTTGTATAGCCATAGGTCATTTCGTATGCCTAGTTTTGAGTTTCAGGGACCATTCCATGCATCGGGTGCCATATTGCCATGTTTTGAGGCTGTTTAGCATCATATTTTAGTGTTGAAATTCACATGTTTGTATGCCATATTCCATGTCTTTCCATGCTTTGGTAGAGTGGCATTCGTGCCTTAGGGTCAGTCCTCGATTTGCGTGCATGTGTGCACGCATCTCGAGTGTCTCATTTCCATCTCATGGCCACTGATGTGAGTGTGGCTGAGGTCCACTCATGTTGGTGTAAGTCCATCATGCATTGCGTATGCCATTTCATTTCATAGCATTGCATATGCTAGGTTGTATGTTAGAGCATCGTGTATGCCATGTCACATCGTGTATCGTGTATGCCATTTCATAGCATTGTGTATGCTAGGTCGTATATTAGTTGCATTCATGCATGTCATGCATATTGCATTGTGTTTGGGATAGGAGTTAGCCCGAGCACGAAAAACGAGGGACGTTTCGTACTTTGAGTGACGGAACGTGTCTCAATTCCCTGTCGCCGACACTCTGGATTATCCATGATGGAGTCTTGGTCTTGTTGTGTTTGTACGTGCATTCATTTCATATTAAGTCGTGCAATTCGACTCATCGGCCATTATGCATCGAGATGCGAGATTGGTGGCACGAGGATCGAGGAATGCATACATATGTGAAAATACATTACTATGCCCCTTTCCTGCTCTTTGTTGCAGCAAATCAGAAATCAGCAGCTTTCAAAAGCCTTGCACAGCATTCCGGCATCAATTGCAAATAGAGGCTAATTGGGGCATCGCGATGGATTTCCGTGCCAAGCAACCCGAACATGCATCATTCATCATCCAAGAGCAGAGTCGAGGCAGTCCCTAGCTTGCATGCTAGTTTACAGCTTTCCTAGATTAATTTGTTAATTAATTAGGATTTTGTATTTATTCGGACTGTAATTATTTATTTGGGACTGTATATTATTTATTCGGACCCTCCAAGCGAGGGTAGTGTTATAATAAGTTGTAACAAGCCCGCGGGGGGCCTCGCTACAGCTCGGACTCGATTTGTGTTACGATTCTTAATCTCAAACCAAAGAGTCCAAATCCGGCAAATCATTTTGAGAAAACATATTTTTGAAAGAAGTGCCAAACATGGACTACTTTGCCAGATACAGAGTCGCCACATAAATATTTTATTTTTGGGAAATTTAGGAAACCCTGACTCGTTGCCTAAGGCCACGTGTCCGTCATCACCAAAGTTGCCTCGGCTCGGGAACTTAGGTACGATTGGGGAAGGTCACTTCATGAGCACCCCCGCTCGCCCGGTCAAAGACCGGCCTCTACTAATCATGATATCTAATTTTGAAAACATTGTGCGTTCTTATTCCGGTTATTAGCCTAGATTTAATATGTGATGCGCACAGCATACGAGTATAGACCGGATCGCCTGAATTGGAACAAAACATTTCATGTTTGTTTTTGAAAGATGTTTTGCTACCCGCAGGTAGGCTTAAAATGCAAATTTTGCCACCCTCAGGTGGGCTTAGAACAGATGGTTTTGCCACTATCTAGTGGGCTTAAAACTCACAGTTGATGATTTGTCTCAATCCAAATAACCCAACCTTCACCCACAGGCATACAGGCAGTTATATCACATAAGCACATAGCCTCATGGTAAGCATGCTATCATGGCAGTCATTCACACGCATGCAAGGATGCTAAAGCATAAAAACTCACCGAGTACTCCAAGCCAAAACAGAAACCAATTAGAAATCATGCATGATCCTAATTATACAGAAATGCCTAATGCAACACATGCAAAAATGCAACTATAGCAGGCTCGGCTATTCTAAAACATGGTATATGAGATGCAACAGCTATCATGTATTCAACTTGGAATTGAAATACAAATGCAGTTAGTATGATGCGCCAAGCCCGGTGCATGCAAGACAGATGAATGAATGCAAACATGCTATCATACTGTATGCTAATTGAAACATGCCCTAATCTAACCACCATAAGCTGGTAAATAAAAGGGAAGAAAGACGTGGGGTTGGAAGACATACATCACACTCACGCACACTTATTACAATTATGCCCTTGCGCAGAGGGTCCGAATAAATAGTACAGTTCAAATAATACAGTCCGAATAATACAGTCCAAATATGTACAAATCTCTAATTAATTAACAAATTAACTGAGAAAAATAATAAACTGGCATGCAAGCCAGGGACTGTCTTGACTCTTCTTCAGATGGTGAATGATGCATGTCCGGGTTGCCTTCGCACGGAAATCCACTGTGATGCCCCAATTAGCCTCTGTTTTGCAATAGTTTTTGGAAAGCGCGCTAAGCCTCGGAAGACTGCTGATTCTTGATTTGCTGCAACAGAGAGCAGGAAAGGGGCATGACAATGTATTTTCGTAAATGTATGTATGCCTCGATCCTCGTGCCATCAATCACTCATCTCGATGCATGATGGCCGAGGAGTCGAATTGCACAATTCAATATGAAATGAAATGCACATGAAAACACAACAAGACCTAACTCCATCATGGATAATCCGGAGTGTCGGTGATTGGGAAATTGAGACACGTTCCATCACTCGGAGTACGAAACGCCTTTTGTTTCCCGTGCTCGGGCTAACTCCTATCCCGAACCCAATGCAATATGCATGACATGCATGAATGCAACTAAGATACAACCTAACATGCACAATGCTACAAAATGGCATACACGATGCACGAGATAACATGGCATACACAATGCGCTAGCATACAACCTAGCATACACAATGCTGTAGAATGAGATGGCATACACAATGCATAATGGACTTACGCCAACACAAGTGGACCTCAGCCACACTCACATAGGAGGCCATTAGACGAAAATGAGAGACTCAAGATACGTGCACACGTGCACGCAAACCGAGGACCGACCCTAAGGCACCGAATGCCACTCTAACAAGACATGGCAAAGCATGGAATATGGAATATTAGCATGCAAATTTCAGAGGCAATAAGTGATGCAAAGCAGCCCCGAAAGATGGCAAAATGACACCCGATGCATGAAATGAATCCCGAAACACGAAATTAGGCATACAGAATGACCTATGACTATGCAATGCATGCATTATTCGAACATGGAGTGTGAATACAGAATCAAGACAGCCCAAAAATAAGCATATTTACAGTACTAAGAAAGGCCAAACAACGAACGCAAATGGGGCTAAACTAGCATGCAAAAATGGCCCCGAAAGCAAGATAATGAAGCAAGTGACAGCTGTTGACCCTAAACAGAGAAGGGCCCTTCTACAATGTCAAAGAGGGGTCCAAAATATGGTACTTTAAAGTTTACCAAAAGCCACAAAAACAGACACAAGTATGGAAAAACTCTCATGCAAAAAGTGGGCCTAAATGAGGATAAAGAAGTAAGTGATGCATGTTGGCCCCAAACAGATAAAGGTACTTCAACAAAGTTTAAAAGGGACCTAAAATATGACCTTTTACAGTTTATGATCAAACCCAAAACAGTGCACAAGCATGCTCAAAATACTATGCAAGATAAGACCAAAAAGAGAGCTATAACACAAAGAGCAAGAAGGGAGCCTCAAAAAACAAAAGACCCTTGATAAAATATGAATAGGGGGTCAAAATAAGGCCATTTACAGTTTGGACAAAAGTCCAAAAATGCAAGCACAAGGGGTTAACAAATCATGCAAAAATAGGACCATAAGATGGATACAAAGGCAAGTGACATATGGAAGCTTCAAACAGTGATGAGCCCTTCAACAATGTTGAAGAAGGGCTCAAAATAAACCTCTTTACAATTTACAATATGCTTCAAAACATTTCATACATAGGCCAAAAATAATATGCAAGAAAATGGCATACAAGGGAGATAATGAAGCAAATGCAAAAAGGAAGCCTTAAACAGTGAGAGGCCCTTAACAAAACATGAAATAGAGCTCAAAAAAATACTATTTTCAGTTAGGGTTGGAGCTCAAATATGCAAGCACAAAGAGCTAAGATATGAACCAAGAAAATGGTCAAAAAAAGGGAGAAGAGGACTTACCCTTGAAGACCAATCTTTGACAGCCTCTTGGTCTAAAATACAGCACTCCTAGCCTCTGAAAAACCAACTCTAGCTGCTGGAACGAAAGATGGAAGGGTGGGGGTATGGGTTGTAGAGTAAAGGGTGTAGGACTTGGATGTTTTGAAGGTTGAAGAAAGAGATGGAGGATGGATGCATATAAGGCTTCAAAGCAATTTTTCTCAACCCCCAAAACCAGACCTGGGGTGCTGGTTATATAGGCAAAAAGAGGGGAAAAAATGGGGGGGAAAACAATTCAAGTTTCCCCCCAAAATGGCAACCCCCTCCTGGATACAAAATCTGGGAAAAATGAATATAGATTTGTAAAGTACCAACCTTGAGGATGATGGCCAGCCAGTTCTCTTGGGCTTAGGTGGCCGGCCGGCCTTCCCCATGGCCGGCTGGCCAAGGGTCAAAAAGGTCAATGAAGATTAGTGGCTGGCCATGCCATATTAGTGGCCTCCCATGTATGCACAACACAACTATGTAGTCAAAAACTGGAGAAAGTGAACCAGGAGAGAGAAAATGCCATTTTTAGGAGGGGTTCAAAAGGGTCAAACACAATTACTAGCCGACCATATGATATTGGTGGCCTCCCAGGTGTGTATAACACAAATATATGGTTTAGAGCTGGAAAAAGTGGCCTTAGGGTGGTCAACATTGGCTTTCAAGTGAGAAAAACGAGCGACAGAGGGTGATGAGGAAATATAACTGGTTGCTGGAACAATTACTGGCCTCCCACCCTTCTACGACCTTCCTAGTGATGAAAATAAGGTCCTTACCAAAAATGAACTCAAACCGATGCAAAATGAAGGTTCGGGGGCCGAAACGCGCAGCCTGGGGCCCCGAAAACTGACTGTTAGGCACCGGAAGTGGTGTTCGACTACGAAGTTGGTCTCTCGGACCACAGTGTCCCTCAAAAGGGAGTAAATAAGATGTATGCCAAAAACCAGAGCAAACGGAGGTGGTTAGGCGGTCCCAAACCGAGGCACTCGGCCTGACAGCTCCAAAAATCAAGAACCGGGCTCCGAAATGGGAAAAATGGCCTACGACCACGAAACGTAGCCTACGGCCACTGAGAGATGATCTATGAGACCTCTCCCTCCCTTCGGGAAGAGAAAACAGAGAAAACAAGGCCTGGCTCACAAACCGAGGCAAAGCACAAAAGAGTCCGGAAGTCCGGAGGCAAGGCTCGCAGCCAGGACTCCGCAACCTCAGAATGAGCACAATATGCAACATCACTAAGCGCTTAATCGGTGACATCTGAGTCTTAAGGTCGGTCAAAAATGGGGTGTCTACATAAGTGTGTGTGTGTGTGATGTATGTCTTCCAACCTCACGTTTTTCTTTCCCTTTTATTTACCAGCTTATGATGGTTAGATTAGGGCATGTTTCATTTAGCATACAGTATGATAGCATGTTTGGATTCATTCATCTGTTTTGCATGCACCGGGCTCGGCGCATCATACTAACCGCATTGTATTTCATTTCACATGCCATCTTTAGAATAGCCGAGCCTGCTTGTAGTTGCATTTTGCATGTGTTGCATTAGGCACTTCTGTATATTTAGGATCATGCATGGATTTCTAATTAGCTTCTGTTTTGACTTGGAGTACTCAGTAAGTTTTATGCTTTAGCATCCTTGCATGTGTGTAAGTGATTACCATGATAGCATGCTTACCATGAGGCTATTTGCTTATGTGATATAACTGCTTGAATGCCTGTAGGTGAAGGTTGGGTTATTTGGATTGGAACAACGCATTGACTGTAAGTTTTAAGCCCACTAGATAGTGGCAAAACCGTCTTTTCTAAAGCCCACCTGAGGGTGGCAAAATCTATATTTTAAGCCTACCTGCGGGTAACAAACCATCATTCAAAAAAAAACAAACATGAAATGTTTTGTTCCAATTCAGGCGATCCAGTCTATACTTGTATGCTGTGCGCATCACATAGTAAATCTAGGCTAATAACCGGAATAAGAACGCACAATGTTTTCAAAACTAGATATCATGGTTAGTAGAGGCCGATCTTTGATCGAGCGAGCGGGGGTGCTCACGAAGTGACCTTCCCCAATAGTACCCAAGTTCCCGAGCCGAGGCAACTTTGGTGATGACAGACACGTGGCCTTAGGCAAACGAGTCAGGGTTTCCTAAATTTCCTCAAAAATAAAATATTTAGGTGGCGACTCTGTATCTGGCAAAACAGTCCATGTTTGGCACTTCTTTTCAAAAATCTGTTTTCTCAAAACGATTTGCCGGATTTGGACTCGTTGGTTCAGATTACGAACCGTGACAATTAAAGTCCTGAACTATAGTGAGCTCAAAATGAACGGAACGGGGGACTCATTCCTCCCGGGGCGTTCGGGGACGTCTACACCAGCTTTCATTCCTCTCCTCTAGTGAAGCTTTCGTTGTCCGTTTCCAATTGTAACCGTCTCCTGACTCCGACGTCTTCAACACCGGCTTCACTCCTCTGGTAAGCTTCTGTTCTCTCCTGGTTTCCAGTTTTTGAGAAAGCTTTACCTAATTATTTGTTTACCATTGCTGTTCTGCTCAAGTTCTTGATTTATAAATCACGTATCTGAGCACATTTATTTTACGATTTTGCTTTTGCCCAATTCGTGTCTTGAACATTCATATATTACTTACAAATTTGTTTACTTTTGTCACTGTTCTTGGCTTTGTACCCTTGCACACAATTCATCACAGTGTTCTTTATAGTTCATCACTGTTCTTGATTCTGAAACACGTTCTTTGTTTTCTGTTTTCTGTGTCTTTTCCAGATTTGTGCCTTCAATCTTTGTTTCCATAGATCTAGGTTTGGGATTTGCTTGTAGAACCCACAAACCTCAAGAAAAATCAAAACGAGTTCCCCTTGGAATCCTCACAAATTCTGACCATAGTGCATTTTTTAGATTTTAGCCGAGGTCTCTAAAAACCTTTACAAAACATCTTCTTTCTGAAATCCAACTTCTGAAATTTAAGCCAACGTCATGGGTATGTGGAAGCATAGGGTAGATACCCTGACCAAATTAGAGCACTGCAAGCTGGAGTTTGACATTCCGGCCAATGTTCATCTGAGGTTGGCCGGGGAAAACGACTCCATCATGCCCGATGTAAACCTCATGCCTTTCCCTGTTGTTGCCTTCATTGAGTGTGGACTCAGGCTTCTACTAGACATCCTTTTTCGAGAAGTCCTCCATTATTACAAGCTTAACCCGATGCAGTTAACCATTAACTCATACAGAGTCATTAACGGTATCATAGCCTTAGCACGTCGAGAAAATGCTAAGGTGACCTTAGCCGACATCCAATATTGCTACACCATATGTGGCCTCAAATTAGAAAAAGGCTATGTCTATTGCCTCAAACTGAGGTCTACTAAATACAAACTAGTTGCCGACCTCCCAGACTCCAACAATGGAGCCAGGGATGATTACTTCATTGTCTCGGGCAACTGGGAGTTTGCTCCAGATGACGACCTTCACCTGTACCCTCTCAGCCGAACAATATTTGTAAAAGGTAATGGTAAGAGCCAAGTGCTATTTTTTCAAGCTTTTAATATTTCTTTCTTTCCATATGTTCTAACATCTATTTTTCTTGCAGCTCTTCCTCAACCACCGAAAGACTTCCGCCAGTCCTTCTTTCCTAGCAAGGACTTGAAGAAGCTATTGGATTTGCCTGTCCAACAGCGAAGAGCTCCTTTACTGCTCAATTTCATCCCGACCTACAAGTCGGTGCTTCCCGACGTCTCAAGGAAGCAAAAAAGCAAGTCTCCTCCTTCCGCCACAACTCCACCAACAGCTTCTTCAAGTCGGCCGAATCAGGGGTCAACCTCAGATCCAGCAGAACAACCATCTACCTCAGCTCCACAGCTGATCCAGCCATCTCAATGCTGTCGACGATGCCAAACAGTTTTTTCCGTTGAGATGGGCCGCCAAAAAGCAGTTGCTAAGAACCTCTTGGCTAATATCCCGACCACTGTTGACGCTGAACCAGCACCATCTCAGCCAAAGCCGAAACAAAAAAAGAATAAAGAAGGCTCAGCCAAAGGCAACGGTGACTCAGATTGATACTGAGGACACCTTGCCAATTTCCAAATTGGCTGAGAGTGATAAGGCCCTATCTGCCGCCGAGAAGAGGCCTGTCAAGGCCCAACCATCTAAGTCCACAAGATCAAAGAGGTTGAGGTCATCTTCTGCTACAGCTTCGGGCTCTATGAAGTCTGACTCCCACTGGGCCCCCCAAATCACACTGGAGGACAGGCCAATTAGAGCTGGCGATAGTGCCGATGACGTTAACGTCGGTGTTGCGCTTAGCACAGCTTTGCTCCTCCTTGGAGATCTCGACCGAAACGCCGAGATGAGCGAGTATGAAAACTTTGCACTGATGCTCCAGTGTTCTGTTTAAGTAAGTCTTCACACTTGGCATCTTTCTTTCTTTTTTGATACTTAGAAAATTTTCTAATAACTTCTGTTCTGTCCATTTTTCTTCAGGCAATCCAGCACGCCCACTCCTTCTCAATGCAATCTTTTGAGACAAGGAAGGCGTTGGTCGACAAGACTAGGGAGGCTACCAGTCTGCAGAAGACCAATAAAAACTTGCAATCAAAAATGAAGAATTTGGCAGACTAGGCCGAGGCTGCTGTCAAAGTTAAGGATGATGCCAAAGAAAAAGAGGATGCCGCTGAGGCCATTAACAAAGTTCTTGAGGTCCAGAAGAAAAAGGCCGAAGAAAAGACGGTCGAGGCCTAGAAAGAGCTGCAAGATACCTTGGCCACAAAAGATGCTGAGCACAAGGCCGCCGATGAGAAAGGATACAATGAGGGGGTGGCCGATATCACGGCGGACTATGAGAAATAAGTGAAGCAGGCATGCAACAAGGGTTTCACCCTTGGTTAGATGACTTTACTGAAAAAGCTTGATATCCCCGATGACTTCCCTCTCAGGAACACCGACGTCCTCGCCCTGCCATTTCCCCCAACTCCAAGCTAATCTGACGACGATTCTGAGTCTGAGGAGGAAGCTTTGGTGAGGAAGTCAAAGGAAGCTGGTGCGACTAAGTCCGCTGCTCAAAATGACCAAGTCCTAGACTTGACTCAAGATGAGGAGGGTAAGGAGGTTCCCAAAGACGCTACTCCTGAGAAGGCAACGTCGGGCGCGCCTATTGCCGATAAGAGCCTCGACCAAACCCTCCAGGAAATAGATGCCGAGCTTGCGGCTGAAAAGGCGGCCGACATGTCTTCTCAGCAGTCTTCTGAGCTTCAGACCCAACCTGCTAGTGGCGCTAAAAAATCTTAGTTTGATGTTCTTTTTCTTTTTTCTGTACCTTGTACTTTTTCTTTCTCTGGAACAATGCAAGCACTTCATGTGGCTGATGTGCCTTCTTTTGAATATAAATACAACTTTTTCTTTCGAATGCTTGTATGCTTGTCTTCCCTTTACTGCTCTTGTATGGCTCTTATATTTTAACTGTGTAATCTTCTCGGGGTGAAATACCTCAGTTATACCCACCAACGGTTTAAATCGGCAAGTACATAAGTACTCATTTTAATATAACCTTGGCCTTTACTTGTAAATTTTTTCACAAATTTCAACAAGTGTTTGACATGATCTCGGTTTAACTTCAACTTGTAAATTTTTCTCAAATTTCAACAAGTGTTAAACATGATCTCGATTTAACTTCAACTTGTAAATTTTTCTTAAATTTCAACAAGTGTTAAATATGATCTCGGTTTAACTTCAACTTGTAAATTTTTCTCAAATTTCAACAAGTGTTAAACATAATCTTGGTTTAACTTCAACTTGTAATTTTTTCTCAAATTTCAACAAGTGTTAAACATGATCTCGGTTTAACTTCAACTTGTAAATTTTTCTCAAATTTCAACAAGTGTTAAACATAATCTCCAGGAACCATTTTCTAACTCTCTGCCCCCTAATGTGAACTTAAGTTCCACTTGGGTTCTCATTATGTATGTATCTCATAGACATCGTCAATTATCTTATAACAAAGAACAAGAAAGTCTAATGATAAAAAAATCCAGCTAAAACTTTATTTATTACTTCAGCAAATAACAAAGGACAGGAAAGTCTAATGATAAAAAAATTTAAAATCACAAGTATTCCAGGGCCTTGGCAACTCTTTGCCCTCATTATCTTCAAGCCGATATGACCCATTGCCCAATACCGAGATGATTCTATAGGGTCCCTTCCAATTTGGGCCAATCTTGTCCTCTCTGGGATCCTTCTTGTTGCAGACAATTTTTCTCAAGATGAGGTCACCGATTTGAAACTCCCTTGGGTTGACCTTCTTGTTATAAGCCCTAGCAAGCTGCTGCTGGTATGCCGCCAGCTGAATTGCAGCTCTCTCCCTTCTTTTTTCTAGCAGATCCAGATCTCGGGCTAATAATACATCATTAGTCCCATTCTTTACTCCCTGGGTTCTGATCCCTGGGATGCCGACTTCCAGAGGAATAATTGCTTCTGTGCCATAAGCCATGGCAAATGGGGATTCCCAGTTGATCTTCTCGGCGTAGTCCGATATGCCCAGAGTACACTTGGCAGTTCATCCACCCATTTTCCCTTTGCTGCTGCCAGTCTTTTCTTAATCCCATCCAAGATGACTTTGTTGGATGCTTCTACTTGTCCATTGCTTTGAGGAAAACTCAGGGTGGAAAAATAGTTCTTGATTTTGAACTTTGCACAGAAGCTCTTGATTAGCTTGCTATTAAACTGTGTTCCATTGTCTGCAACTAGTGCTCTTGGGATCCCAAACCTGGTGATGATGTTCTTCCATATGAAGCTCTTCATATCCACGTCTCGAATCTTGGCAAGGAGTTCAGCTTCTATCCACTTGGTGAAGTAATTTGTTGCTACCAGCAGGTACTTCCTTTGCCCAATTGCTTGGGGTAGTTGTCCAACGAGGTCCATGCCCCATTGGGCAAATGGCCAAGGACTGGATACTGGGTTTAGGTCTGCTGCTGGTTGATGTATCAGTGGTGCAAACCTTTGGCACTTTTCACACTTCTTGACATAGGCTTCTGCATCTTTCTACATGTAGGGCCACCAATACCCCTGGGTGATGGCCCTATGGGCAAGTGATCTACCCCTAGCATGGCTTCCACATATTCCTTCATGTATTTCGTACAAAAAATCTTCAACTTGTGAAGGATGTACACACCTCAAAAGGGGTCCAGTAAAGGATCTTCTGTAGAAATGTCCCTTTGCTGTCAGACTGAATCTTGCCGATTTCAATCTGATCTTGTGTGCCTCTTTGTGATCATCTGGCAATTTTCCTTCTTTCAGGAATGTTATTATTGCATCCATCCAACTTGGTCCCATGTTCACACACATTGCTTCACGCTCTGTGGTTAGTGGTTCGATACTCGGGCCCGACAAGTAGTCAACCATTATCGTCCTTGCCTTCCCAGGTTGTATTGCACTAGCCAGGTTGGCCAGGGCATCGGTGTGACTGTTATCATCTCGGCTAACCTCCTGTAGTCGGCAATTCTGAAACAAGGCCACCAATCTGCCTACTTCTTTTGCGTATGCCGACATACGTTCATCTCAGATTGCAAACTCACCTGTTGTCTGGTTGACTATGAGATGAGAGTTACAAAAGACTATCACCTCATCTGCTTCTACTGTTACTGCCAGTTTCAATCCTGCAATCAATGCTTCATAGTCTGCTTCATTATTTGAGGCTTTGAATCCCAAATGAATGGATTGTCCTAGTATCTGTCTATCTACAGATACCAGTACTACTCCTGCCCCCGCTTCTTGTCGATTTGAACTCCCACCAACAAATAGTCGAAAGGAGTCACCGATGTAAATACTGCAGGGCCTAAGTTTTTCTTCTTTCCTTTGTTCTGTTGCCTTCGGCTGGGCTCCTCTTTGCTCGTTTGGACATCGTTCACCTCGGCTCAGTGGAGCCCGATGTACGATGGCTCCTGGAGTGAATTCGGCCACAAAGTCGGCCAAGACTGGGCCTTTGATTGCTGTTCTGGGTCTGTATTCCAGGTCATACTGGCCCAAGGCTATTGTCCATCTGGCTATTATGCATGTCAGATCTCCCTGTTACAACAGGGACTTCAAAGGATGTTCAGTTAGCACCACAATTTTGTGGGCTTGAAAGTAATGGTTTAGCTTCTTTGAAGCCATTACAAAGGCCAGCGTAAACTTCTCCAAGGGTAAATACCTGGTTTCTGCATCAGTAAGGGTTTTGTTTATATAATAGACAGCCCTTTGTTCTCCTTTTTCTTCTCAGATTACCACTGCGCTTACACATGTTCCGAAACTGCTAAGTACAAGAACTCCTCTCCAAGTTCTGGATTTGAGAGAACTGGAGCCGTGATCAAATACTTCTTTAAGTCGGCCAGGGCGACTTCGCACTCTTCTATCCATAGGAAGTCTATGGCCTTCTTCACTAAGCTAAAGAAGGATTTGCATTTGTCAGAGCTTCTACTTATGAACCTGTTCAAGGCTACAGCCCTTCCAGTCAGCATCTGCACCTGTTTTGCCGATGTCAGGCTCTTCAATTCTAGGATGGCCTTAATCTGATCTAGGCTGGCCTCAATGCCCTTTCTTGTTACCAGGTATCCCAAGAACTTACCAAATTCAACTCCAAATGCACACTTTGATGCATTGAGTCGGAGCTGATATGTTTTAAGGATGTCAAAGACGGCTTTTAGGTCGACCAGATGACCTTCAGGTTCCTTGATCTTCACGACCATGCCATCGATATAAACTTCCACTGTTCTGCCAATTAGATGTTTGAACATCTTGGTTACCAATCTCTGTTAAGTTGCTCCGGCATTTTTCAACCCAAAAGGCATAACTCTGTAGCAATACAACCCTTTTGGGGTGATAAACGCAGTCTTCTCCTCATCTGGCGAATCCATCGCTATTTGATGGTGCCCCTTGTAGGCATCTAGGAAGCTCATCCTTCCATGACCTGAAGTGGCATCCACCAGTTGGTCAATCTTGGGTAAAGGAAAACTGTCTTTGGGACAGGCCTTATTTAGGCTGGTAAAGTCCACGCAGACCCTCCATTTACCACTCTTTTTCTTCACCACTACTATGTTCGATAGCTATATCGGGTAATTTACCTCTCAAATGGCTCGGGCCTCTAGAAGTTTGTCTACTTCCTCTTTCACTGCCTCAACATGCATCAACGTCAATCTTCTTGCTCATTGGATTACAGGTTTGGCGAACTTGTCTACGTTCAGTTTATGGCAAGTGACCTCGGGGTTAATGTCTGGTATTTCGTAAGGCGTCCAAGCAAATACTTCAATGTTTGCTTTCAAGAAAGCCTCCAGTTCTTTTTCCTCTTCTTTGGCTAAGCCCGAGCCGAGAAGAAAGAAGCGTTCTTTATCTCCCTACTGGACAAGGATTTTCTTTAGGGCTTCTTCACTCTTCTCAATTGGCCCCTTGTTGACATCCTCTAGGACCTCCACGTCCTCATCTTCGATCTCTACCTTTTCTGGTTCTCGTATGCTGCAGGTGGATTTCATTGCTGCCATGGAGCAGTTCTTTGCCTACAGCTGATCCTCTCTGACCTCTTCTATCCCATGCTCTGTTGGGAACTGCAGTAACTGATGCAATGTTGAGGAAACAGCCCCCATTGCATGCAACTATGGCCTTTCCAAGATAATATTGTAAGGGGAAGGTGTGTCGATTATGGTGAACTCTGTCTTTATCTTCTTGGTGCCAGCCTGCACTTCTAAGCTTGTTGCGCCCAGCGGCCATGTCGGCGTTCCATTAAACCCGACCATTAGGCCATTGGATTGCTCCATATCATCAGGGTGGAGGCCTAGCTCCTTGTAACATCTGACATACATGATGTCACAAGAGCTGCCTTGGTCAATTAGGATGTGCTTTACTTGGCACTCCCTAACCTAGAGAGATACTACCAAGGCATCGTTGTGCGGATGTTGTACCATCTCAAAGTCGGCTTCAGTGAAAGACACCACCTATCCCTGGCATTCCTCGGCCCGAGGTCTTTTCTGCCAAACCTGGTACACATGCTGCAAGTGCTTTACCTTCTGGGTCTCCCCCCGTATTTCATTTTCGTTGACCTTCGAGTGAATTACATTAACTACTCGAGGTCCGCCTGCCTGTGGTTGCTGTGCTGGGGGAGGTGGAGTTGCTGGTGCTTAAGGAAGTCTTGCTTGCTCCTCCCTTGTTCTGGCCTCATCTACAAGGTCCCTAAAATGGCCCTGCTTTACCAGGTCTTTTAGGTGTGACTTCAAGGCTTTGCAACCCTGAGTTAGATGCCCATCTTCATTATAGTAAGCACAATGCTTCCCAAGACTTATTCCCATAAACTCTCCTTGTACCCTAGCTGGTGCTCTGAAGTAAGGTTGGGTTCAGATTTTATACAAGACTTTGTGAATTGGAATTCGGAACACAATTGTGACTGCCTGAGCAGCTCTCAATCCTATCTCTTGTTTGTTGGGTCCGTTGTTACCTCGGCCTCGCTTCGGCGAGTCATTTGTTTTCTCTTGCTTGGTCGCCTTAATCCTTGGCGTGTCTTCCTCGGTTCTGGCATATTTATCAATTCTGGCCATGAGCTCTTTCATGCTTTTTGGCAATATCTTTGCCAATGACTTTCGTAGTGCATAATCATCTTTTAGGCCGTTCTTGAAAGACATGACCGCCACCTCTTGGTTGCATTCGGGTATTCGGTTGAACATCTCATAATACCTTTTTGCGTAGGCCCTAAGGCCTTCATCCTCACTGATTCTTAGAGCCATCAGGACGTCCACCCTTAATGGCTGTAGTTTGTTTGTCACGAACCTGGACACGAACATCTCGGCCAGGCCTTCCCAGGTTTTCACACTTCCTTTTAGCAACTTGTGAAACCAATCTGATGCAATTTCCCCGAAGGATGAAAGGAACACCTTGCTAAGCAATGGTTCGTTTCCAGTGTATAGTGCCATCGAGTTCAGGTATAAACCAACGTGAAAGTTGGAGTCCGACTTACCATCGTATATCTGGAACCTCGGCATACTGAATCTTTTCGGGGCCTCAACTTTGTCTAACTCTACCGAGAATGGTGTTCTTGGTTTAACTGGGGAAGTTACCTCAGCATGCTCTTGCTTCTTCTTGAGGTAATCTCTCCAGTCCTCTTTGGTCCGCCCAGGAGCTCGGCTATCTCCTGATTTCAGTCTTTTAGGTGCACTACTTTCAACTTCGTTGTGAGCCCTTTTTGACCTTTCTCCATTGGTCGCATCGAAGCACAACTCCTGTCTTTGAACATGCCTATGTTCTCTAGGGTCTGCCTCCTTGGTGCGATGTGTCCTTCGAGATTCTTCCCTTCTTGGCTCTCCTTGCCCGACCTCTCTTGAAGGCCGGTGGGAGTGTCTTTCACTCCTGGCGTGCTGAGGGGCTACAGGGATTGTTTTCTGCCTTTCCTTCTAGGCATTAGCCATTGGAATCGGCGTGTCCTGCAGCGGAAACGGTGGCTACATGACGTTATTTTGCATCATGAAATTAACCATTGTTTGTAGGTTTGCCAATTTGTTTGCTATGGTCTTTACTTCATCGTCTCTCCGCAGGCATCTTTCTTTCCATACCTGGAGGTTATCTTCGTTACAGTACCCGCTTTGGTCTATTTTCTTTGGTACGTCGCCTTCCTAGCCGACGTCTTTCACTTCGTGATTTTGGTCACGAGTTTTTTCGTTACAATTGTCTTCTTCGACATCAAGGTTAATAGGTCTCCCACTCCTAACAGGAGTGTTATCCCCAATCCTCTCTTTCTATCCGTCGTTGGCCATCTATTCTTCTTTGTTCCCACAGACGGCGCCAAATTGTATGGGTGAATTTCTGACCACACTGCTAACTCAGTATTCACCTGGAAAGCACTGGCAGAATAGGATAAGCCTGAACGACCTGCAACAGAAAGAAGAGATTCCGGATGTGGTCTGTCCACCCGGGGGCACTCCGATGATTAAGTCAGTAATCAAATATCTCTCAAAGATAATCAATAGTGCTTAACTCACTGTTCTGAATATAAATTGCGTACCTTAGACCCATGGGGGTGCCTTTCTTTTATAGCCAACACAAACTCAATCCCAATAGAAGCCTAGCTTCAATGGATTTCTGCTCAGTGCTTATCTTGGACTCTCCAATAGATAAAGATAAACTCCCTAAGAGTTTTATCCTTATTCAGGCTGAAGTCCTTCCTCATTCTAGGACTCTTATCCCTTATCCGCTTACCCCGGAATTCGAAATCTTCGGAGATAACCTCGGCCTAGCCGAGATCACCTCGGCGTTACGACCAGGACATGTGGCATCTCGGCTAACACGTCAGCATCACCTTGGCCACGTGTCAGTACTTAGAAAATATATCCCCACAGTGTGAATTCGTAAATCACTTTCTAGTTTTATCCTTCACAATGTGGTTTGCTCACCTCTATTTTTCCTTCCAATGGTGGATCATTTAAATCAAATAAAATATGAGATACAAAAAAACCCGATGACACAACATTCTTAGAAATATGTCATGCTTCTTAAATATAGAGATACACCATTCATTTTTAGATGATTTGGGTAAGTTTTGGGGAAACTTACAGACTTATGAACGTTCACAAAGTACAAAGTCAATGGTCAACTTATACGGGAGAATAAATGGGGCCAATTTGAGGAAAAGGTAATGTTAAGGAAAATGCATCATATCTCACAACATTTGGGAGTATGTTCTAAAGTCCAAGGTCCTAATTTTTTTTTATTTTTTGTTCTTTCCAAAAACAAAAAAGGGGGTCTAAATTCAAGATTAAACCGAAAAAGAAAATAATTGTACTATAAGACAAGGCACTTGTCCATATTAAAATTAATATTTTATGACAAAATAAACGAAGACTTATAGACATTTATATTTATACAGTAATGTTAGGAACACAAAAATCAAAATACAAAATGGGATACAACCTTCTCACAAATGATAAGTTCCATTTATGTCATTTGAGACTTACCTTTTACGAAAAGATTATGTCCCATGCTAATTTCTATGCAAATATACTTACTCATATTTATGTGTGTACGAGCACGAAATAATTTTCTCATATAATCCTGTTGATCAAGTTTGCACTCCTCCAAACGTCGTTACTTTACTCCCTAAAAACACAAACGTGAGCTAGCCGGCGGGTGTGTGCCGGATACCTCTCTAATGCCTAAGTCAGCAAATAGACAATAGACAGTAAACAGAAAGCTCTGTGTATTCTAGAATAAGAATTGTGATACCTATACATAGGTCCTGCTATGAGTTTTTATAGATTCCACATGGCATAATCCTAGTAGAATTCAAACTCTCCTTATAAGAGTCCTCCTAACAATTACACACTCTTCTCACTACCAACTAAGTGAGATAGCCTTGCACAATCCTGGTAGGACTCTACTCTCCTTAACAAAGTCCCCCTAGGAGCCTTAAGCCCAAAGATAATGCTTATTCTTAAAACACTCTCATCACTGCAAGCCAAGTGAGATGGTTTTACCACGGCAGAATGACAGCACAATTGAGCTAATACCTCTGACACACTCAGCTCAATGCTTCCACGAACAATGCCTAGCTCGGTCATCGCCCACTTATACCTCAGTTTGGAATACTAAAACCGAGCTATTTGCAACTATCTCTGACCGAACTAAGAGGGGTAAGCTCCAAGCTGCGAAACCCATTCACCTCGGCCCATAGGTCGGTCCCTCACTATACCTGGACCTAGCTCGGCCCTAGTTCACATAAAATCTCCCTCTCAATGTGTAATTGACTTTAAGTCCTCAATTATCAACAAATACCAGAGCCATTCTTTTTACTCTACAAAGTATTGGTTCTTGTTTTAATGTAGTCCACATTTTCAACTCTCAACCAAACTGCTTGGAACTTAACGCTAGTCATCTCTTCATGATTTCAGTTAAACAATGTTCAAATTATCATGATTCTTATTTTATTGTTTTTTTTAAAAATTTTTTTATTCTCAGAGTGATCAGTCTAATTTATCCAATTACTAATTAGTAAGGTTTTAAAAAACGAGCGCAATCGTTATGTAACGTCGTTACGTAATAGCTGTGGTGGTTATCGTCACCCGTTACGGCCGCTTTTACGTTGTGATTGAGATTCATAGATGTGTCAGCCATAGTGGCTGTCGTAGTGGTCATAACAGTACCGTAACGGCCTATTATGTACCGTTACGTAATGGTTCCGAATTGTTTCTTTCACAAAATTTTTTTTAAAAAAAGGCTGAAAATGGGAAAAGAGGAATAGAGAGAGAAGAGGGAAGATGAAGAATATATTATTGATTTGTTAAAGCTGTAAAACCTATACTATTTTATTCAACTGCTATTACTCAACCATTATATTGTGTCTATCTATATATTGTTTGAAAATAATAATAATAATAAGTGTGTCATTATCTATTTGGCTTGATTAATATATATATATATATATATATAGGCTCTTATTTATTCTATTACTTTTGTCATTGTTTATCTTATATATAATAGTTAGTGAGTATTTTTTTTGTAAAATATCTAGAAAACATAACACCTATAATTATATATTAATACATATTTTATACATATCAATTTTTTTGATTAGTTTATTTTATTTTTATTTACAGGTTATCCAAAAAGAGAATGAATATTCAAGTGATCCAAACTAAAAAAAAAATCTTTATAATTTATTTTTTAAAACTATTCAAGTTAAAATTTGCATATGCTTCCACAAATATAATAATTAAAAAACTAATTTTATATATCTAAGTCCAATAAAAAAAAATTTTTACCACAAGCGTAATATGGATTTATGACACATAAAGTCATTAATTATTAAAATAAAATGTATAAAACTCAATTTATAGTGATTTAAAAATATAAAATATATTGGATCATACTTAAAAATTTATAAAAATTGATCAATATTTATTTTAAAACCCAATAAATATGATTATGGGAAAAAAAATGCGTATCGATAAATTTTTTTTCAAATCATGCGAAAAATAAAATAAAAAATTCACGGTTTCAATTATCTCAACCGTTACGCTACAGTCTTTACACTCCACAATCACAACTATGTCACCGCCATTGTTACGAGGATTACAACCACTTTTCAAAACCTTGCTAATTAGACTTTAATGGAACTCCCGGGAACAATCTAGAGAAGCAAACCAACAAGATGGGAAAAATGTTAAATTGCCATGGATCTCAATTCATTGTAAAGTTCTAGTACCCAAGAGGACCACACAAAAGTCTTGAGGCAATAAATTGTGATTGCCCCACTATATTACAAGCATAGAACAATTATATACAAAACAGGACAATAGGATTGTGAAAATGAGATGTCCTGAGGATGTGCCACGTGCCTAAGAGTGAGGCAGAGTAATTTTCACTGGTCCTGAGGTCACCACGTGGCTAGCTATCTGTATTAATGTCTGAAAATGATCGATCTGAATTGTGACTTTAGGTATGTGGCATTTCTTTTTTTATAATAGGTAAAAGGGAGGGAAGGTCTTATTGCATAGCAGTAAGATTTAAATTTAAAAACCACTCTTGTTAAAAAACATGTCATCTATTAAGATAGTACGTGTTAATGAATTTTCAAATCTTTTGTTAAAAATTAATACCAAATAGTTATGATGTTGACTATGTGAATTAGGCATATTTTTAAAAGTGAGTTACAATTCACTTTCTAGATTATAACTCACTTCCTCTCTCACAAAAAATAACTTTTTATTAAAAATTTAATTATAACCATCTTTTTAAAATAGTCCTTATTAATATAGCGTTTTCAAATTAATTTCCATCATTTCACCCTAGTTGCTACCTTGTTTGATTTACTTTTTGAAAATTGCTTGAGCTAATTTTTTATTACTTTTTTAATTTTTTTTTATATTTCAGTTATTTTTTTATTTTATTTTTTTAACTTTTTAGATAAGCTTATATCAAGTTTGGGAAGACTAAATAAGTACACTTTTTGACTTTTCTTGTATTACGTGTAAAAAAAATAGAGAGGAGATATTGATTGATGTGACCTAAAAAAGATAAAAAGATGAAATAAGTGTACTTTTTTAGTTTAGCCAAATTTGACCTTAATCTATATAACCCTAAAAAGTTTTTTTTTTTTAAATTTTTTCCTGAAGAAATCTAAAATAAAGTTCACTAAATATACATATATATAAATGTGATGGGTTTTTTGTTTTTGTTTTTACTTAACTTTTTCTAATTGCTTCTTAATTTTCTGAGTTTTTAGGAGCGTTTAAATTAGGCGAATTCAAAAAGTAAAAAAAAAAATATTTAAAATATAATAAAATTCACAATAAAAAAATGAAAATAAAAACAAAAAAAATCGAAAGCAATTTTTTGAATTTAAAATCCAAACAAACATTCTTAGGGTAGTTTCATTTTTGCACAAGGCCTTTATCACCAAGAAATTTGGAGAAAATTGATGTACATAATTTTATGCCCACCTCTATTTTCATAGGGTTGCTTTGGAAAGATGGTAAAAAGTGACTTTTTGACTTTTAACTAAATTTTTGACTTTTTTAGACAAATGATTTGGAAAGTTGATAAAAAGTGACTTTTGAATTTTTTGATTAATGTTTGTTTATGCAGTAATGTTAGGGATCATGAAAAATATATCATGAATATTATCATGAAAGATTCTCAACCTTTGGATTACCCATGCAATAAAACACTACAAACTAATCAAGACTAATCAAGGGATAAAAAATTTTCATGATATATTTTTCATGATTCTTAACATTACTCTTGTTTATGATGTCAGATCGTAATAAAATGACCAAACTACCCTCATTTATTTAAAATATTTACAACTTCATCTATGTAACACATTTTGACCTATGAAGAGTAAAATTGTCATTTTACCATTTTCTAAAAGCCAACTTCCCAAATAAAAAAAAAAAAAAAGATAAAAACTTAACTTTTAACTTTTACTACTAACAAAAAAAAAAAAAAAAGTGACTACAAATCATGTTGCCAAAATAGGGCATAATTTGATTTCAGGATATCCAAATGACAATGGAGGAACCATACCACTGCACCAATTTCTGACATCTGATTTGAGATTTAAAAAAAGAAATAAAAAATAAAATCGTCCTTTTCTTTCAATTGAAAAGTAACCCAACCCGAGGCCTTAAATTTTCCACTTCTACCAATTTGTGGTAACCAGTTAACCTAATTTCTAAATAATAAAAAAAATTACACTAATTTTGTATGGAGGAGAGAGAAGCTTAATTCCTAACCTCAAACCTACTAACTTCCTAGAAGCCTCCATTTTGTTTTGATTTTGGGCAAAAGCAAGCAAAGACTCCAAACCAACGTCCTTCTCAGACATATGGCCACCTAATAAAACCAATCTTATTTGTGTGGCCGTTGGGAATTCGTAAGCCAATGTCCACACAACAACTCTTCACTTTCTCCGCACTCTCAACAACTCACTCATTCCCTCACTGCTCTGCTATATATATATATATATATGTACCTCACACCCCCATACTATTCATCCTCAGAACGACTAACTCTCTCTTAAATTCAGTTTCAATTTCACTTCTTCATCTTCTATAAATATAAGATAACAAACCACCCATCACTGCTGTACCCAATGGCTACCGCCGTCTCGACCGTTGGAGCTGTCAACAGAGCTCTGGTACTATGATTTTCCTGCCCCTTTTCTCACACCTCACTTGTACACTTGTATCACTGTGGTATCATCTAAGAAAAACAGTTCTTGAGCTTTTTGTGCTATGTTTCTTGTTTTTGGGTAAAATTATGTAATTAGTCCATATAATTTTAGCTCAATTTTACTTGGGTTTTTGGTAGTTTCAATTTCCCTTCCAATTACGTTTTAATGTAGTCCTTCTGTCTGGTTAATATTTTGCACGGAAAAGCGGCATATCTGAAAAGGTATTAAAGTGAAATTGCAAGAAATTATAGAGACCACCATTATAATTTATTATTTATCTTTCTTGGACGGGTATTGCTAAAGTGGCCACATGAATTACACGTGTTATTTTTTGTGGCAACTGACAAAAAGATTAAGGGTTTAAATGAAACACAATTGAATGTATAAGGGTTTAAATGGATGAAATCAAAATTATAGAACCGAAAGTGTTAAAAGAAGAGGGCTCAAACAAGGACTGTCTAATTTACCCGTCTTGTTTTTATCGTCTGTCTCTCTTGATTTCATCTGAGCAGAAAGAACACTAGTCTCTTTCCATATTGAAGTTATATATTTATTCGGTATAGTTCAACTTTTAGTTTGATTTGATACTGTTTGTTAGGAAAGAAAAATAAAATAAAATAAAATTGGGTAATCATACTTTTGAGTTGATTTTTGTTGGTTTTGTAATTTTTGTGTCTGTTGCAAGTCATTGCTCTAGGCATGGAGACTCTAGTTTCCAGTAAATTTCCTTCTTCATTGGGTATAAACAATAGGACATGTTTGGTGCAGTTGAATTTGAATGGCTCTAGTCCTGCAAGTTCTGTTCCAAGCACAGCCTTCTTTGGCAATGGTCTGAAAAAAGCAAACTCTAGAAGCACAAGCCCAAAGGTTTCTTCAGGCAACTTCAAGGTTGTTGCAGAAATAGATGAGAAGAAGCAAACCGACAAGGACAGATGGAAAGGCCTTGCGTACGATATCTCTGACGACCAGCAGGACATCACCAGAGGAAAGGGAATGGTGGACTCTCTCTTTCAAGCTCCAATGGGTGCAGGAACTCATGACCCAATCATGAGCTCCTACGACTACATCAGTGCCGGTCTTCGCCAGTATGTAACTCAGAACATGATAAACTAATGAGATTTCTATCTATTGAAAGTTGTTTTGTTTGTGACTTAATTTTGATTTTTGGATGTTGTATGCTGTTTTTAGATACAATATGGATAATAACATGGATGGCTTCTACATTGCTCCTGCTTTCATGGACAAGCTGGTTGTTCACATCACCAAGAACTTCCTCACCCTGCCTAATATCAAGGTTTGCTATCTAGTTTTTCTCAAAATTAAATTTCTATCATTTGGGTTTTTAAGAGAACTTAATAAAAATATATGGTTTGTCCAAATTTTTCACAGGTTCCTCTTATCTTGGGTATTTGGGGAGGCAAAGGTCAGGGAAAATCATTCCAGTGTGAGCTTGTCTTTGCCAAAATGGGAATCAAGTGAGTTAATTCATACATTTATCCCTTTATTTAGGAATATTGCCCTTATACACAACCTACCCACTTGACCCCTTCCCCTAATCCGTTTAATTTTACAAGTTATGTTTTTAGTATCGAATTCTAAGAATGTGGTTTCAATTCATAAATCAACCCCTAATTGTAATGTTGTTGGACACCTTACAAATTTAAGAAGTTTTGTGTGGAGCAAGTTTAAAAAGTCATGCCTAAATTTAGAAAGAAAATACAAAGAAAACAGTAACATAATCAAATCAGGCTAGAATTCAAGACATTTTTATTTTGTTCCAATGGCGACGGGCTACACAACAGAGCTAGCCCTTACCAATTCATAAACCCCCCAACTTGGATGAAAGTGGGATTCAATTCCAGGTCTCTGACAATGATGCTTACCTATCTTTGATCTTTTTTGGCAATGAAATTTCAGCCCCATCATGATGAGTGCTGGAGAACTGGAAAGTGGGAATGCAGGAGAGCCAGCGAAATTGATTAGGCAAAGGTATCGCGAGGCAGCAGACATCATCAGGAAAGGAAAAATGTGTGTCCTCTTCATCAATGATCTCGATGCAGGAGCTGGTAGACTTGGTGGAACCACCCAATACACTGTCAACAACCAAATGGTAAATGCCACTCTTATGAACATTGCCGATAACCCAACCAATGTCCAGCTCCCCGGTATGTACAACAAGGAAGAGAATCCCCGTGTTCCCATTGTAGTCACTGGAAATGACTTCTCCACATTGTACGCCCCTCTCATCCGTGATGGTCGTATGGAGAAATTCTACTGGGCTCCTACAAGGGAAGATCGGATTGGTGTCTGCACGGGTATCTTCAGGACCGACAATGTTCCCCAGAATGACATTGTCAAGCTTGTTGACACCTTCCCTGGGCAATCTATTGGTAAGCCCTTGCTCATAATGTCCATCTTGTTTGAACACATAAACTGGTTTGCCAGATGCATTAAAAGAGCTGATTGGAACATGAAACTACTAAGATGACTCTAACATGAAACTATATTGCTGACATTGAAAGATTGTATGAATTGAGAAACCACTAAGAAAACATGAAAAAGTTATTATCAGTGCATAATCAAGACATGAAATGGATCAAAATCATAGTGTTTTTTGTGCAGACTTCTTCGGTGCCCTCAGGGCTAGAGTGTATGATGATGAAGTGAGGAAGTGGATTTCAAGCATTGGGGTTGAAAGCATTGGGAAAAGGCTTGTGAACTCGAAGGAGGCACCCCCAACTTTCGAGCAGCCAAAGATGACTCTAGAGAAGCTTCTAGAGTACGGAAGCATGCTTGTCCAAGAGCAAGAGAATGTGAAGAGAGTCCAATTGGCCGACAAGTACTTGAGTGAGGCAGCCCTCGGAGATGCTAATGATGATGCCATGAACAGAGGAACTTTCTATGGTTAGAACCCACCCTTGATCCTAAGGCTGTGTTTAGTTCAAGGATTTGGAGAGGCATTTTGGGGGAGGGGGGGGAATGTGAATAAAATACATCTAGATTTCACCTAGTTTCACTCATATTTTCCCTTTCCTTTTCTAATTCCCTCTCCAAATTCTTCAACCAAACATAGCTTTTTGATGGGAGGTTTGCATCTACCTTTTGGATTAAGACAAAGATAAAGATTGAGAAGAGCTTGCTTAAGATTTTTCATTATTGTTTGGATGCAGGGAAAGCAGCCCAACAAGTCAACCTTCCTGTCCGTGAAGGCTGCACCGACCCATCTGCAGCGAACTTCGATCCAACCTCTAGGAGTGATGATGGAAGCTGCTTGTATACATTGTAGGCCTAAACTAGGAATTTTCTTGAGTCAAAAATGGCGTAACCATGAAAAATGAGTGGAATCAATGGTGTCAACTCATTTTTTTTTCTTTTTAGTGTCATGTTTTCTGCAATATTGTATACTTGTTTAGTCTGTTCCCTCCTGTAATTGTCGATTTTGAAGGCCTGCTTTGTTCAGTGTTTTGTGAATGCGATTCAGTTGTCCTCAAATGTTTGTTTATAATCGGCATTGGTTGTTCATGGCATTAGCTATGATGTTTAAGCATAACTGAACAATTCAGAGTTCAAAGCGTACAATGATAACTAAACTCAATTCCTGCAGTACCAGTTTCTGAGTGAGAATCACTGGCCTTGTTTTCCAGTTCTTCAAACGGCTAACTAAAAGCATGAGATGGCATAAAACAACTTTAATGTCAAAATCACTTTGTTGACAGCTAGAAGCTATGACGTGCTCTAGAAATTGTTGTACAAAAACTATGCTTTAGAAACATGTACCCCCTTGATGCAACTGAATGTACCCATGACTGGTTTTGAGTTTGTTACAAGCCTTATAATTTGTAAACAGTTATTAAAAAATAAAAATTAAAAAAGGTAAGAAGAGTAGAGCTTGATGATTGAACCATATCGGGAATGAATCTAATTCATACATTTATATTCCAACAAATTTTGAAATAATTTTTTCATACAATGGAGCATTATCAGAGCCACTAATGCAAATAATTGACCAAACTTTTTAGCAGTTGCACGGATAACATAAAATAAACAAAAGAGAGCAATAAAACTATATAAAAGTCACTCCTTTTTTCTTTTTGCTTCTTTTCTTCTTCTTTTTATATTTTTTTCCACTAATGCAAATAATTCACTACACTTTGTAGCAGTTATGAGGCCAGCATACAATAAACAAAAGAGAAAATTAAAATAAAATACAGAGTCACTCCTTTGAAATGTGAACGTGCCGAGACTAAGGATGATTTAGTAGATAAGTTGTTTCTTACTGAACGTAATCCCCAAGTTCAAATCTCCTTCTCTTATTCTTCTCCTACCCATTGTTAAATCATTTTCTATTTAAAAAACTATGAACGTGCCAAATAAAAATTATTAGACAACTGAATCACCATGGTGTATGAATGACGGTACATGCAAAGTGAGTCCACAGTCTGCATCATCTATAGTACCATTTATGCTGTTTATTCCCTAGGTATTAATTTTTAATCAACGTCCAAACAAACTTTCAAAAAGTAAGTTGATTTTGTTGAAACAGTTTAGCACATTGTGTATGCCAACTCTTATCTTTGAAGTCAGGTCATTTGACCAATCGTGGCAGCCCAAAAATGTTTAAGATTCTTAAAACATGATTTTTAAATTTGTTTTTAATAATATTATTAATTTATTTAAAAATCAATTAATTTAAATTTAAATTAATACCACATCATTATATGTATGTTTTTAAGGAGAATTCTACTATGCACACCCTTTAACATATGTACATTTAGTTGCGTCTTTTTCCCCTTTAATTATGATATTATTTCAAGATTTTTGTTATACCTCAAATAATGTTTGGTTACTATATATATATATATATATATTTTTTAATTATGACTCAAAAAATATAAAATTATATTATTTTCTTCTTTAGTTATAAGGTGTATATGATATATGTCCTTTGAAAGATGCGTGCCATAATCTTTCCCATGTTTTAAAGATCTCTAACATCTAACATCAACCAATTGCATAATGCCTAGGCAAGGGTTAAGTCCACATTTAGGGTCATAGAGTAAAGGAGAAGACTTATGTGTTAGGTTTTATTGAGGCCACTTATTGTCCAATAGGTCCTATGATAATTAATGACATTTTTCATTCTACACTGTTAAAAAAAGTCACTGATTGTTAATTTTCAATGACGGTTTGAAGATATTATCACAAAAAATCATTAGTTATAAGTTTTAATGACAGTTTAAAAAAATCGTCACAAAAAAGTCACTAAATTTTAACTTTTAGGAATAATTTGAAAAATCCGTCATAAAAAAACTTCACTAATTGTAAGTTTTAACGACAAGTTATAAAAATTATGATAAAAAAAAGTAACTAGTTGTCAATTTTTAGCGACATACATGAAAAATCGTCACACAAAATCATTTTTAGCGACGATTGTATTAGGACTTATTTTCAATAGGACTTGATGAGAATTGATAGTTTACCCTAGAGTTTAAATGAGTGAGGGGTTTTCAATGTTGTGTTGAGGCGGAAGACAGAAAAAGGGAGAGAATATGTGGCATAGGCCTCGTTTGGAAAATTGACTATTTTAGTATGTTATTTTAGTTTTGATTATTTTAGTAGGCTAAAATATTTGTTTTTGAAAAGAGTGTTGAATTTTTTTATAGTTTGATGTGATCTTTGTGAGAAAAAAATAACATAATTATGAATTTGATATGATATTTTATTTTATTAACTATTTTAACTTATTTTATCTTTTTGTGAATTTTAATTACAAAAATTATAAATTATAAAAAAAACCCTAATTTTTGGCTTCCCAATTTACTCTCATTCTTTGCTTTTGAAAATCTCCAGTCTTTTTCTGTACAATTGCAGCTAATAATAAGTAGTTGTGCTCACAAGTCCTATTCATGGCCCCATTTGGTGCTCAAATTCAACTTTGGTTGGAGCTTTTGATCACTTTTATGGTTTTTTTTGGGTCTCCAATGTACACCGGATCAGCTTGGTGCTCAAATTCAACTTTGGTTCACATTGACTTTTTATTAATTGATAATATCGTGTAAGAAAAAAATTTCTCAAATTAAAATTTAAGTTGCAAATGGTTGTTTGAGTTCGTAAGCCTATCATGAATCCTATTTTAAAATTTGTTCATTTTCTCCTCGTATATCACTCATAAAAAATACATAATTTTTTTTTTATTTTTTACAAAATAAAAAAGTGCAACAAAATAAATAAAATGATGTAAATACTTAATTGGTAATCCAAAATAACTTATCCTTCCCCGAAGCCTTAAGGGTGTTTTTGACGATTGGTTATTTTAGTTAAATCTAAAAAATTATTATTAAAAAGTTAATCATTCTTTCTATTTTTTATTATAAATTATTTCATAAAAAATAAAAAATCAATTAATATAGTCAATTTTCAAGAGGTTAGTTTGGGATGTATATTGGCTTTTTGACCTTTTGACGATTTTAACCTGTGATTAAAAAGTTTTATTTTGAATTGACTTTTTGTACTTTTATAAGAAAAAAAAAATGATTATAGTTTGGATGTAATATTTTGTCTTATTGGATTAAAAAATCTATTTTATTTTTTTGTAACTATTTTAACCAAAAATTTTAATTTATGTCAAATGAAAGCAAAATAACACAACTGGAAGTTATGATAAACATCGTCATCCTCAAGAACTAGTACATGACTTTGTTTGAGAAATTGATTATTTTAGTTAACTATTTAATTTTTTAATTATTTTAACTTAGTCAAAATAGTTATGTTTGAGAAGGTGGTTGTTTTTTTTATAATTTGATTATTGTAAAAGAAGTAAAATAAAATAATTATAAATTAAATATAATATTTTATTTTATTTTATTAATTATTTTAATTTATTTTATTTTTTAATGAGTTATTTTAACCCAACCCTCCTTTCAAACAAGGCCAATTTGGGATAAAAAAAAATTTTAAACTATTTTAACCACAAATAAACAAAATAAATTAAAATTTTAATAAGACAAAATGTCACATCTAAATCATAATCATTTCATTTTTTTTCTTTTACAAAAATTAAAAAAATCAAAAAATTCATTCCAAATAAAACTTTGTAATCTTAAATTAAAATAATTAAAAAATTAAGAAGTCAAAAACATCAATCCACATCCAAAGAAAGGCTTGCGAACCCTAATAAATTAACTTCTCGTATCTCAGACCATCAGTCCACGCAAAAGTCTTATGCACCCTACCTCCTTCCTCTCTTCCTTCCTTACTCCAATTTATTCTTCACTGCACAACCACACTCACATTCCTCACAATCTTCAGACAATAACTACAAAAAAAGAAAAAAACAAACCCAAATAACATTCTCAAATCATCACCATTGCTCAATTCAATCCCAACCCCTCACCAAACCCAAATCAATTCTTCAAACATCTTCAATTCATCTCACTCTCTCCAAATGTCACATCTTTTCATACTCCTCTGTTCCATCTTCTTCCTCTCAATCCCATCTTCGTCCCAGCTCGACGAGCTCTTTTACTCCGGATTCAATGAACTCAACACAAACATCACTCTCTCCGGAATATCCGAGTTTCAAAAAAATGGCATTCTTCGATTAACCAACGAGACCAGTAGAAAAATGGGTCATGCTTTTCACACCTCTCCATTTCACTTCAAGAACTCCTCCAATGGCTCTGCTTTCTCTTTCTCTACCTCTTTCGCCTTCGTCATCGTCCCCGAATACCCAAAACTCGGCGGCCATGGACTCGCCTTTACTCTCTCTCCTTCCATAGACCTCCCAACAGCTCTTCCTAGTCAGTACCTGGGCCTCTTCAACGCCTCCGACATCGGAAACTTCTCGAACCACTTGTTCGCAGTCGAGTTCGACACTGTTCAGGACTTCGAGTTCGGAGATATCAATGATAACCATGTTGGCATCAACATCAACACCATGGCATCGAACAAATCTGGTGCGGCAGATCTGAATCTGAAAGGTGGAAAACCCATCATGGTTTGGATTGAATACGATTCGATTACGACTCTTATCAATGTTACAATCTCGCCTTCTTCTTCGAAACCCAGATTGCCAATTCTTTCTTTGAATTTCGATCTCTCTCCAATTCTCCATGAACGGATGTTTATTGGGTTCTCTTCTTCCACTGGTTTGCTCGCTAGCTCGCATTACGTATTGGGTTGGAGCTTCAAAATCAATGGAGCTTCCAAATCGCTTAGCTTGAATTCTCTGCCATCATTGCCTGTAATAAAGAAGATAGACAAAGCTCTGGTTATCGGTGTTTCAGGTTCTTCATTTGTTTTCCTGGTTGCTATGATCTTGATTGTTGCATACTTGATTAGGAAATTTAAGAACAGAGATGTAATTGAAGAATGGGAGCTTGAAATAGGCCCACATAGGTACTCATACAAAGAACTTAAGAAAGCTACTAGAGGTTTCAAGGACAAGGAGCTTCTTGGGGCTGGTGGGTTTGGAAAAGTGTACAAAGGTACACTTCCAAACCCAAAGATTCAAGTCGCTGTGAAGCGAATTTCGCACAATTCAAAGCAGGGTTTGCGCGAATTCGTATCAGAAATCGCCAGCATTGGCAGGCTTCGCCATAGAAACCTTGTTCAATTACTAGGTTGGTGTCGACGCAGAGGCGATTTACTACTTGTCTACGATTTCATGCCTAATGGAAGCTTAGATAGGTTCTTGTTTGATGAACAAAACCAAAAATTGAGCTGGGAACAGAGGTTCAAGATCATCAAAGGGGTTGCTTCAGGACTATTGTATTTACACGAAGGGTATGAGCAAATTGTGATACACCGAGACATTAAAGCGAGTAATGTGTTGCTTGATGGGGAATTGAATGGTAGATTGGGTGATTTTGGGCTTGCGAGATTGTACGAGCACGGAGCGAATCCGAGCACGACGAGAGTGGTGGGGACTTTAGGGTATCTTGCGCCGGAGCTGCCTAGGACAGGGAAGGCCACAACAGGGTCTGATGTGTTTGCATTTGGTGCACTGTTGCTTGAGGTTGCATGTGGAAGAAGACCCATTGAGCCCAAGGCAGCCCCTGAAGAGTTGGTGTTGGTGGATTGGGTTTGGGACAATTGGAAAGAAGGGACTTTCCTAAATGTAGTGGACCCTAGTCTGAAAGGTGAGTTTGATGAGATTGAGGTTTTGATGGTGTTGAAATTGGGGTTAATGTGTTCAAACAATGTGGCTTTAACTAGGCCTAGTATGAGGCAAGTTGTGAGGTACTTGGAGGGTGAGATTGATGTCCCGGAGGTTTTGCAAGCGCCAAGCACGTCCGACGATGATCAAGTGTTTGATGGTTTTGTGAATCAGTATTTGTCGTCGTCGTTTGTTGAAAAGGGCTCAAATTCATCGACGGTTGGGGATGTCAATGCGAGTTTTGCTTCGATTTCTACTTCGCCTCTTTCACTTTGCATAGAATGATGTCAAAGTTTTTTTCTTTCTCATTTTCTTAGCAAACAATTTCCTGGAAAAGTCTATTTTTTTTGCCAGGACTGTTAAAGTTGAAGCCTTTTGTGTTGTACCGTTGCATTCAGATTTTGGATACAATATGGGATCGAAACAACTTGTTCATATCTTAAAGAGAACTTCAATATTATCAAGCCTCAAGCTGTTGGGAATTTGCTGCCATGTTTTGGACTATTGTGTATTGCAGATTTGGGCTCGTTTTGATGAATTGATAATAAACTATTTTTCTGAAAAATGTTTTCTAAATTGTGTTGTAATTTGGTTGTGATCCTAGAAGCGATGGTGCGTGTAGTTTGGAGAGCGGCCCCTGATATTATTTCTTAAGACAAATTCTCCCTCCCTCACATTCTTTAAATTACAATCCCTACTTTTAAAGTTTAAAATCATATTCTGCATTAGTCAATTGCCAGATCAATTAACAGGAAATGCTGATGTATTTTAGGATTAGCTTTAATTTAGTTATCCCGTTCAAATTTTTATAAATTTTTTTATGTGTAAATCTCGAAAGAGTGATAAGTGTCTCAAAATTGTTAATTTTAGCTTTCAACTTGAACAAAATGACTAAATTAAAACTAAATTTAAAATGTAAGGATTATATTATAATTTATCATTTTTTTTTTTAATATCCCTTTCACAACTCTGAGAATTGTTTCATCTTGATATAAAAGTTTTGGATGAAAATAGATAAATAATAAAGGGAGAATTACATGCAGGCGGAGTTAGAAAAAAAAAATTACAAAACATATGAGGGTGCAAGTATGTTTGTGTTGAAATGCAAATAAAAAGTTGTGGGGTACAAGTGTCACTTTTACCCCCAGTGTATTGATAATATATTTTTTTTTTTTTTCTTTTCTCTGACCTGATGTGATTCTCTCAATAATAATTATGCAAACCATTTTATGATTTTTTTTTGTTTTTTTATTTCTTTGGTGAAAGCAAACCAAACGCAAGCATCAAGTAGTCAAAAGTTAGCCCAAAGTCAGTCAAAAGATGTATACATTCTTGCTAGGGGAAGGTGACTTAAGTCTCAATTCGCCTTCTAAACTTTATGACCACTCCATGGGTCTACCATTTCTGATTGTGATATTACATTCTGTGACATTTTATATTATTCCATTACATTCAATTTTTCTTCCTCAATACGTTTAATTTGATTCCGTTGAGACTCTTGAGATTTTCTCAAGTCTTTCTACGTTCCACTCAATTAAGGCATATTTTGGGAACTTAGATATAAGTTATTTTTTGGTTTATATCTAAGTTTTTTTTTTTTTTTTTGTCTTATTCACAAAATCATTTAGCCAGATCAAAAAAAGTTATTTTTACTTTTTTTTTTTAAATTAATATTATTTGTTTATAATATCAAATCGCTAGGCAAATGGATAAATTGACCATATTACCCAATGCAATTTTGTGAAATTACAATTTTACCATCACATGAGGATATTTTGGTGTCACATCAAGGAGGGTATTTTGATAATTTTAAAGTTGATTTATTTTCTACTTACCAAATGGTTTTTGGCTCAAAAGAAAAGCAACTTGTGTCCTTGTCCTCAAAATAGGCCATAGCTTTTGTTTGAGATGTGCATTGGTTTTTTAATTTTTTGATTTTTTGATTATTTTAATATGAAACTAAAAAGCCTCGTTTGTGATAGGCTTTTAGTTTTTTGACTTTTATAAGAGAAAAAAATAAATTAATTATGGTTTGAATGTGACATTTTGTCTTATTAATTTTTTAGTTTATTTTATCTTTTTATAACTAAAATAGCCCCAAAATACTATGCCAAACATAACTTTAATAGAAAATAAATAAATAAATAAATAAACAAGCAATGAACTTCAATCAAAATGAATTCAAAATGTAACAAGCACTATGATATAGGAATATTCTTTCTAAATTTTTGGATCTAACCCCCGTAGTATACTCAAATGGGTCTCTCACAGAGGCTAAACAAGGCGAGAACAGATTTATAATTTTTTTTTTTTCATTTTTTTAACAGAGAAGAGATTTATAGATTAACTTCACTTTTTTTCTTCTTTTCTTTTTTAAATATTAATTAATTTTATAACAATTATCTGTGGGAGACTCATACAAGTGTGTGACCTACTTTTCCTGTGAGAGTGGCAGACATTTATGCCTGATTCATGTTGTCTCTAAACTACATTGAGCTCGTTTGGGAAGTATGGGTTTGAAATTTTTTGTCTAAATTAGTATAAAAAAATAAAATAGATTTTTTAACTTAATAAAATAATATTACGTCTAATCTATAATCATTACATTCTTTGTTTTATAAAAAGTTTAAAAAATCAAAAAAATCTTTCTCAAACGAGACTTTTTTAGTCTCAGACTAAAATAATCAAAAAAAAAAACTAAAAAATCAAAAAGTTAACCTACTTTTCAAATGAAGACATTATTGATTTTACAATTGCGAGCCACTATTTGAACATGTCATTTATTCAAGAAATTATTTAGTATCACTGGAACACTGCTACTTAGTGACTTAATTTGAATATGATTAGTCAAAACAGTGAAAAATAAAACTTATCCGCCTAATTCTATTTACAGTTTTTTATTGCTCAATACTGTTACACACTCGATATTTATTTATCAAATGCATAAAAAAATCACATTAATTCAATAAATCTAAACAACAACTCAATCCTTCATTTCATTTTCAATTCTTAGAAAAGCCCAAATTCAGTGGTCACAACAAACACCTTTGGATTGCATGCAAGTTTTAAAACTAGTTTTCAAATTCTTACATTTGTTTTCATTGGATGAACAGGAAAGTACGTAATCAATCACATTGCTGGAATGGAAACAACAATATTGTATATTATATATTAATTTAATCAGCCAATTTTAGGAGGCCTGGCTACTTTTCCAGAGGAATCAACGTGCAATCGGACCCGTTGCTGATTGAAATCCATGGTGACAAAGCAATTTGGTAGAACCACCTGAATTCGAACTCCCGGCATCTCTTCCTTTATTTTTCTCTCTGCTTCTTCCGCCGGTAGTCCTACTACCTCCGGCCATGTTGTTTTCCGAGATCTGCCTGTTCCAAACATAGCAAATTATGTGTCAATTTTTAATTTATCATAAATTTAATCATGCAAACCAAAGTATCATTTATTTTGTTGAGCTTGATGTATAGGTCGGTTATAGGAAAAAAAAAAAAAATTAGATTAACTTGATAATCAAAACCATATCATTTCATCATATTTGAATAATTTGAAAATATAACATCTATTTTTTGTAGTAAGCTGACCGGACCCAACAAATACCATCCAATCCACAGTAGTAGACTGGAGACAATATCTCCATTTTTGTTGACCCCCTTTCCATGTAGATGACAGGGTTGAATTATCATATATTCAATGGTACGATTTTTTTTTTAATGTTATTTTGTTATTTTCCAATCTTATTGATCAAAAAGGGCCATCATGATTGTGAGTTTGAGAATTATATAATCTTTGTATTATTGGAAATTAAGAGTGAATGGTTGGACATATATAAAACCTAATAAAAGAAGAGGAATAAGAACCAACTCACTTGGTGGTAACACTGTTGATTCATGACCAATCTGCCCTTGGGGAAGCTTTATTTCTTGGTTTTCCTCTGCCATAACAAGAAGAAGCTACTCAGAGAAAGTCTCTTTTTCTTCTGCAAATTGGTATATCATGTATATATATATAGCTGCAACAAATCTACATATATAATAATATATTAAGAGCAAAAGCTTTCAATATTGCAGAAGACCCCCTTGTTTGTTTTGGTCTTTATTTTATTTTATTTTATTTATTTTGTGGCTATAAAACAAATGGTCGGCCGCCAACCTGGTAATCTTTGGCATAGATATTTTCGCAGCCCACAATGCCATGTGGCCGACATTTACCTATTCGACAGGGAATGGGACCTTTTCATCTTTTCCAATATATATATACTTATAAAGTGTCCGGAATCGGAATCGGAATCGGAATCGGAATTGGAATTGTGGAAATTTGTGTGGTGTAGATGACTTCGAAAAGTGTATGGTTTAATTTTTTGAATTTTATATTTTATATTTTATTATTTTTAGTGGATATTTTTAAAATTTTTAATATATTTTTTATTTTTTTAAATATACCTTACTTAGATGTATTTAAATAAAAAAATATTTTAAAAAATTAATAAATACATAAAAATATGAAAAATATATTCAATTTTTTTTTTTTTTTGTATTTTTAGTATGTAGTAAATTTTTTAAAGATTTGTTTTACAAATATTATACTTTTTAAGTGTATTTATATTAGGTGTGTCTAAAATTTTTTTAAAAAAAATTACTTAAAATATTAAAAAAATTCAATAAAAACAAAAAATACAAAAAACAAAAAAATAAAATTTTTTGAAAAATGAATTCTAGGAATGGAAACCAAACATAGTGTATGATATATGCTTTTTAAATTTTGATATTTTTTTTCCAAATATTTTTGCTAGATAGATATCATTGTTGTATCTATATTTTTTATTTTTCAAAAATAATTTATAATGAGAATGTTGTTTTTGGCTTTTATAGGTTAGAAGGAAATTTTGAATCATTTTGTTGAGAATGTTGTTTTGTGTTCTATAGGCTTAGTTTTCTTTTTTTCGTTGGGAGTAATTTTTTTTTGTTTATTTTTGTACTCCCTACAAAAATGTGTATTGAACTCTATTGTATATATATTTTTTTTCTTTTTTTTTTTGTATAAATAATATGACTTACTTATTCAAAATATATATACATATATTTATAATGAGATGGAAGAATTGCACATGCCCCTTTTTTTTTTTTTTGGTCTTTCATAAAAATCAATGGAAGGAACCAATCAATGTGAATTATGCTCGCCCCTACTTGAGGTAGCATAAATTGTTGCAAAATATGCCTTGATTTAAAATATTATATGGGTAAATTATATTAACATCTCTTGAAATTTATGTTTATTACAGTTCCTCTTTACTTTTAGGAAATTACATCTCCCTCTCTGAGGTTAAAAGTTTCATTACAGATTGCTCCATCAGTTAATTGACTGTTAAGTCAATTAACAGATTTTGCTGATGTCATCAATTAATTTTTTTAAATACCAATTTTGCCCTTACTGGGTAAATTACATTGACACCCCTCACATTTTAGAAATTATAATTCCCACCCCAAGATTTAAAGTAGCATTACCAATTGACCCATCGATTAGTATTAGTTAAAAAAAAAATTCATTGAAAAAAAAATTTAATTGGGAAAAAAATATTTGAAAAAAAATTAATTATTTGAAAAAAAATTAATTGAAAAAAAATTTTGTTAGTCAAATTTTTAAATTTATATTTAAAAATCAACGTAAACTTATTTTTTAAATTTACGTTTTTTCCTCAAATTTGCAAACTGAGACAACTGAAAACGTTTTTTCTCCAAAAAAATTATCAAATAAGTTTTTATGACAATTTTTAAAATTTTTGTAAATATAAATTGAAAATTGAAAACGAAATGGTTACCAAACAGGCCTCAAATGGTAAAAATGTCGTAAAATTAACAAATAATTAAATAAGTTACCAACGTAAAAAAATGACTTATCAAAAGATTCTTAGATTATGTATGGTTTGATTTTTAGAAAAAAATTTTAAAAATTATAAATTGATTTGGTTAAGAAATAAAAAATAATTATTATTTTTATATAATTTTTATCTTTCGAGTTGTTATAAATAATTTTTTACAAATTAAATATATTTCTTCATATTTATTTTTATTAAATTAGTTTTTTTTGTTTTTAAATGTCGAGGGGAATCCATATTAAATTGAAACCTCAGGGGGTTTCAATGTAATTTACCCTTTAAAGTATATGTAAAGGTTAAAAATAAATATGTCATTTTAATTTAAAAGTTAACACCGTCAAATAATTACACTGACAAAGAAGATCGGTGTAATTGCCTAAATATGAGGAGAGAAACTGTAATAAACACAAATCTCAAGAGTGTCAGTGTACTTTACCCATATTATATATTATGGTCTACGTGGTTATGTGGTTATGTTTTTCATGTTTTTAATACAGAAATAATTAAATTTTGAAAACACTTAACCATTTTAATATTATCTTTATTTTTGTGCGAAAATAGTTTTAAGAAATTAAAAAATAAATAACTTTTGAGGTATTTCTTAAAAAGTGGAATGTTGTCGCAAAACAAAATTTGGAAACAGTTCTCTGATAGTGTACCGATATTTGTCTTTTTCTTTGAAAATAAAAATAAAAAAATTGGATATTTACTAATAAATCGCATCTCTCAAGTACTCTAATTAGTTTTAACTTTTTTCTATTGATTTGTTAAGTCCTGTTAGTGGAGAGTTTCGTTCCTTATGATCATATTTTCAATTTTGATAGTGTTTTGATAGACGGTTATATTTTTGTATTGATTAATATGACGGGTATGATATAATACTCTAATTTGATAGGTATTAATGTGATACTCCAACGTGACACATATAATGTGACACTCCAAAAAAATTAAAAACTGCTAATGTACTTTTTTTAAATTTAACGTGACAGATATGATGTGACACTCCAAAAAAATTAAAAAAAAAATTTAGTCTACTTTTTTTAAATGTGATAACGTGGCAGATATGATATAACACTCTTAAAAATCTAAAAACTTTTTAGTGTACTTTTTCCTAGTATAACATGTGACACTCTAGTGTGGCGAGTATGATATAATATTCCAAAAAAACTAAAAACCTCTTTAACATACTTTTTCTAAATGTAGCGACATAGTGGATATGATGTGACAACTAAAAACTCCTTAGTTTATTTTTTTTTTTAATGTAACGACGTAGCGGGTATAGTGTGACACTCAAACTTCATATGCTACTCCAAAAAAATTTAAAACTCTTTAGTGTACTTTTTCTAAATATGACAACGTGACGGGTATGATGTGACACTCTAAAAAAATTAAGGGCTTGTTTGGTTTGTTTTTGGGAGAGTTGTTTTTGAAAAAAATTTTGGGAAGAGAGTTTAGAAATTTTTTTGGTTTGTTTGGTTGTATATTTTGGAAGAGTTGTTTTTTTGGGAGTTTGGGATGATTTGATATTTTGGGAGAATTTGAGTAGACGTGTGTAAGAGAAAAAGTAATTGAGAATGAGAGAGGAGAGAGAAAAAGTAATTAATTGATGTGTAAGAGAGAGTGATTTTAAAAAATTTTTGAGAAAAACTCAAAGCAAACAATTTTTTAGAAATTTTTTTCTAAAACTCATCTCCCAAATGCAAACCAAACATACCCTAAAACTCTTGTATTTTTCTCAATTGTAACATGTGACACTCCAATGTGAAAAGTATGATGTGACACTTCAAAAAATTAAAAACTTATTAATGTACTTTTCCAAATGTGACATTCCAACGTAATGGGTATGATGTGACATTAAAAAAATTTCTTAATATACTTTTTTCAAATGTGACACTCTATTATGACGGATAAATGAATCATTACACATCTCAAAGAACTAAATGATTCATAATAAAAAAATATGAGATTATATAAATTACAAATTTAAAATGTAAGTTTTATTGGCTAATCTCCTAATAAAAGAGGGGTTGTTTTTTTTTTTGAACTGAAAGAGGGGTTGCTAGTGTTGTGTTTTACCAAGCCCGAACGCATTTAGGCTTTCTACCAAGCCCATTGGGCTGTTGGCGATATCGTTTGTAGGCCACAAAACAAAGTAATGTGCTAAAGTCCTAACAGAAATGGGCTTAACTAACGGTCCACTCTAATGGTAGATTAGATTCAAGACTCAAAGGGCTTTCTAATGAAAAAAACTAAATAAATAAAATAAAAAATAAAACTTGAATACAAATATCATGTCATTGGTATTACCATCCAATCAATTTTTTTTATCTTTTACCCTATATATATACAATGATTGAGATCCTCATTTTTTGAGCCCCACAAATACATCAATGGTGAAGATCCAAAGGGGGTTGTGGGAGTCTCCAAAAAATGAGAGTCTCAAGCATTTTTCTATATATATATGTAGCACCTTAAAATTGGAGTTTACCTTTCATGTCATGTGATTTTATTATGTGTTCAAAATCTTAAATTTCAGGATAAATTACACTAAAGTCTCATGAATTTTGAAGAAAATATAAATAGTCTCATAATTTTTTTAATAAAATTACACTAATCTCCCTTTAGTAAGGCTAAAGGAATTTTTAAAATATTGAAACTAATACAAATAGTGTGCAGACACAAGAATAAATAAGAAAAATATAGATTTCAATGTAAAATGAGAATAATATCATTTTTTAAATTTATATGATTAATAAATTATTGATCAAATAGGAGCTAATGTGAACTAAAAACCTCAAAAGAGCTTAACATAAATCCCATTTTGTAGAATGGTAATCCCATTGGTCCCAATAATTTTTTTATAGACCAATTAGTCTCATTAATTTTAGAAATGTGGATTTAATATATTATTTAGAAATTGGGTTTATGGTTATACCTTTATTTTCATTATGTTTTCCTTTTTCTTTTTTTTCTTTTGTGCTAGAAAATGTAAGATACACAACTTATAGGAATCAAATTTGGAATGAATTTTTATATGGAAATATTTTTTACTTAGGATGACTTGAAATGTGAAAATTTTCAAACATTTTAAAAGGAGTATAAAAATGACTTGAAATATGAGATTTTTCAAATGTTTCAAAATGATGTGGATGTCTTCAAACATTTCAAAAGGAGTACAAAAACTTCTTTGTAAGTTTTGGACAAATATACAATTTTAAACTGTAACACTATGAAAAAATTCATTTGTGTACTTTTCACAAATATAGCACTCGAAAAAAAATTACTTACATTGTATTTAGTTGGAGAATTTTGAGAGGAATTTGAAAAGAGAAAAGGTGTGTAAAATTAAGTGAAATGTGGATATATTTTATTCATATTTCACCTACATTTTTCCTTTCCTTTTCTGTCCCTTTCCTTTTCCAAATCCATCAACTAAACACAGCGTTAGTGTAACACTCCAATATAACATACAAAAAAACTCATTTGTCTAACACTCCAATGTAAACTAAACCAAGCCTCAAGTCCTATCAAATGAGGTCTGTTACATAGATTCTTCTTCTCTATTCAACTTTATCCAAAGTCATTTCATTAGTCAAATTAATAAGGTTCATATCTTTATTTACTACATTAGCCCACGTCAATATAGGTCTGCCTCTTTCCCTAATACTTCTATCTAGCGTCACTATATCGCATCTCTTCATTACTGTCTCTGTTGGTCTCCGTTGTATATGACCAAACTATGTCAATCTATTCTCTCTCAACTTATCTTTTATCGATACTACTCCTACCCATTCTCGAATATACTCATTTCTAATTCTCTATTTTCTAATCTTGCCACACATCTACCTTAACATTCTCATCTCAGCGACACTCATTTTATCTATATGTTTCTTAGTTGTCCAATATTACAACTCATACAATATCGATGATCTAATAGCCATTCTATAAAACTTCATTTTTAGTCTAATGGGTACTCTTAAGTTTTGAGCAAATATATAATTTCAAACTGTGAAGTTTTGATTTGGAATGTTTGAAATGTAAGATTATTCAAACATTCTAAAAAGCGTACAAAAACCCCCTTAGTAAACTTTGGACAAATGTGTAATTTAAATCGTGAGGATTTCAGTCATTTATGAGTATTAATTAGCATCCACAAGTATAAACTATAGGGTTATATTGTCATTTCCACACAAATGGAATTGTTGGATTCAATTTTTTTTTTTTTTTTTGTGGTGAGGATTCATTAAATTATTTGAAAGACTTATTAATAACTAAAATATGAAAATATGATTTATTGGTGCTTCTTCGCTTTAAATTCATCTCTTTAAGTATGAATGTCACAATTTTTAAATTCTTCTAAAACACCTCGAAGACATAAATAACTGTTTAGATCCAAAATGCTTCACAATAACTACTAAACCTTTTGTATCCTCCAGTATATATAAAATAAGTTAGGTTAGGAATCTCAAATATTCTATTAAATATTTTATCAAACTTCTTAAATGAGTGTGAGATCCACACACATGTGGATTTGTGTGAGTTCCACCCCATGTGAGAGGTTTGGTAGAATATTTAGGATACATAACATTTCTCATATAAAATTGTAGGTACATTTGAGATTGGATTAATGGTTTTAAAATGGCTTCTTATTTTTCTTTTGACACTAATCTGAACTTTCTAAAGTTAGAACAATTGAGTAAAAAATTAGCATAATTTGATAAATGTTATGTTAATTCTTCCATCCTTCTCAAATATATATATATATATATATATATAAAATGGTTCGTCCACAAGCTATGAAAATTAAATGGCACAAATGATCTTATAAAATTCTTAGGTTTTGTTAACCATACGTTTCAAAATAATAAAATTACAATGATATGATAAATAAAGCCTCTCAATGTGTAAAACGATTCAAACATATTTGGAATACTTGAAGTTCAAGTTTATTTCATTAAATGGATATAAAAATAATAGGTTGCAGCATAGTTCAGGCACTTAGTGTTTGTGTTGCCCTTCTATCCAAAACATAAAAATAAAAAAAGCATTAAAAAAAATAAAAAAAAAATAAAAAATGGAAGTAAAAAAAAAAATAACAAAACAAAACACTAAAAAAACAAAAAAGAAAATTTTTTAAATAACGATAAACTTTAAAGTAAGTTTAAGTCAGTTTAATTTAAAAGTTAAATAAATTAGTTAAAGCGAAATTATAAAAGTAGTAGTAAAAAAGGATTGCTTTTTAACTATACTTTTATTTAGTTTAAAAAACTATTTTATTTGTTAAAAAAAAAAAAAATAAAAATATATATATATATTTCAAAAAAACATTTAATTTTTTAAATTTAAAGAAATTTGGGGCAAAAAAAACAAAAGTGAGAAAAAAAAAAAAGATGTTTTATTTTTTTTTAAAAAAAAAAAAAATATTCATTTTTTTTTTTTTGAAATTTTTTTTTTTTGCGAAAACCAATTTTTTTAGCAAATTTAAAATAAATATTGAAAATTAATAAAAATTTATTTTTTTTTTTTTTTTTTTTTTTTTTTTTTTTTTTATTTTTTTTATATTTTTAATAATATATAATAAAAAAAAAATATTATTTATATATATATATATATAATATAAATATAATATAAATAATAATAATAATATTAATATAATAATATTATAAAAAGTGGTAGTGCGTGTAGTAGAGAAAAAAGAGTGTTGCAAACAAAGCAAAAAAGGCAAAAAAAAAAGGAAAAAAAAAAAAAAAAAAAAAAAAAAAAAAAAAAAAAAAAAAAAAAATAAAAAAACTTTTTAATTATAATTAATTAAATAAAAAATAAAAAAATAAAATAAAAAATTTAAAAAGCGACAAACAACAAAAAAAAAAAAAAAAAAAAATATTTAAAATGCGATTCCTTTAGTTAGATGAAGACCTGATAGAATTGGCGCGACTATTTTTTTTTTTTGCAAAAGGAAAATGCATTATATTGGGCGACAAAACAAAATGAAAAATTTTTTTTTCGGAAAAAGAATTTCAAAATTTGGATTTCAGAAAAAAGGACCTTAAGACACTAAAAAAAAAAATTTAAAAAAGTTTTTTTCTTGTAGTGATCGTTTAATCCTCACCCACACTGCCCATTTTACCATTTAATTTCATTATAAAAAATATAATTTGACTTTTCCTTAGAATTGGAACAAATATTCATTACAACAAATTAAAATTTTAAAAATAAAAATTTGAGAACGAAATCACTTTTTTAATAATAAAATATCTTAGTTTTTAAAAGTGTAATTATTAAAATTTTAGCAACAAAATTAGGCATTTAATAATGAATTAATTATTGTCCTTTTAGAATCAAAATTATCGTCTCAAAAAGTAAACATTTTGACATTAAATGATTTTGTTTTTAAAATTACATTTATTAATAATATTTTTTAAATTTTATTTGCCAACGTTGTGTTTTAATCATTAATTTGAATAGAGATTTTGAAAAGAAAAAAATAAGAACAATGTGAATGAAATATAAACTAAATTTTTTTTCTCCTTTTCATATTCTTATCAAAATCCATGATTCAAACACACCTTAAAAGTCTTATTTTTAACTTTCAGATTGAACTTTTTGCAATAAAAAATTTACTTTTGAAAAGAAAAAGTTTGCTCTATAAAAGTTATTGAAAATAAAATAAAAAACCCGATCAATATAAATTACAATGTTCATAGTTTTTAATTACATAGTCAACCAAAGATTGAACATTAAAAATGTGGGTTGGTTATTTTTTCTACCATAGAAAACAATTATTATTAAGATATGATAGTCAAATAATCAAGGCAAAATCTCAGAAATAATTTGAACAGGCCATCTGATGATTTTTGGATGAGGTCAGCTTACAGTTACAACTGGACATTTCATTTTGGACTTTCTTTTTTTAAAATGACATGAGTAAATTATGGAGTAAATTATTACGATAATGCTACGTAACTCAAATTTTATAGTTCAAAAGTGGCTCAAATGGCCAAAACGACATCGTTTTGAGTACAGAACAACATAGAAATGGCCAAAACGACGTCGTTTTGGCCATTTGAACCACTTTTGAGCCACAAAATTTGAGCTACGAGACATTTTCCAAATTATTAATAGGCTCTAATAATTAGAATTAATTTTTATTCAGTTCTATTGAAAGTTAGTCGTAATAAAATTGTTATTAAAAATATTTTTTTATGATGATTTTTTACATGTCGTTAAAAATTGACAATTAGTGACTTTTTTGTCAAGATTTTTATAAATTGTAATTAAAACTTATGATTAGTGATATTTTTCTGTGACGAATTTTTTAAATTGTCGTTGAAAGTTGAAAATTTAAAATTTTTTTATGACGATTTTTTTAAACTGTCGCTAAAACTTATAATTAGTGACTTTTTTGGTGATAAATTTTTTAAACTGTTATTGAAAATTAACAATTAGTAGTATTTTTTAATAATATATGATGAAAAATGTCATTAATTATCACAAGATTAATTAGATAATAAATTTACCTATTGAGACCTATACATAAGTACCCAAATTATACAGGATAGATTGAGCATGGTTTACTCAAGTGTGTGAGATTCTGGCAAGCTGTTGTCTTCTCTCTTTTTTTCTTTTTTCTTTTTCTTTTCAAAGACTAAAAGAATAGGGGTGTAAATCTCGCCTGGCCTAGCCCATCCCATGTCGAGCCTCACGGGCTCTTGTCAAAATTTGGGCCGGGTCGGCCAACGAGCGAAAAAAATTAGGTCCAGGGGTATTCGGGCCGGTGGGACGGGCCTCGAGCTTGGGCAAGCCTGATTATTTTTTTGTTTTTTTAATTTTTTTTATCAAAATTTTATTATTTTTCACTAAAAAAGACACTGGACCTCGGAGAGGTCGGACTTCAGGCCGAGCCTTGAGTGGGCCGATAGGTTGGGCCACTGGCCGAGCTGGGTTTCAAAATGATGGCCTAAGCTTAGGCTTAAGGACTCGGGCTCAGGTCCAAACAGGCCAGGCCCACCCCGGGTCGTGGGAGGGTTTCAGGTCGCCCACAGGCCATAGGCCATTTTCACACTCTTATAAAAGAGGTTGTTTCATAAGCTTAACTTGGGACCTTTCGCAAGACTATATATGATATATCCACCTAATTTCTTAAGATAGACCCGTGAGAAATATATTTTTAAATAATAATTAAAATATAAAAATTTCAAATTAATATTATCCAAACACACATATCATTGAGTTTTAGAGCAATTGTTGATAATTTTTAAAATTTTATGACAATATCATCTGAGTTTCCATACATATCACTTGAACATTGACACTTACATTTACATATAATATTGTGGGGATATATTTTCTAAGTACCAGCACGTGGCCAAGGTGACACCGACGTGTCAGCCGAGGTGCCACGTGTCCTGGTCGTGACGCCAAGGTTATCTTGGCTAAGCCGAGGTTATCTCCGAAGATATCAGAATCCGGGATAAGCGGATAAGGGACAAAAGTCCTAGAATGAGGAAGGACCTCAGCTTGGATAAGGATAAAACTCTTAGAAAGTTTATCTTTGTCTATTGGAGAGTCCAAGATGAGCACTGAGCTAAAGTCCATTGAAGCTAGGCTTCTATCGGGCCTAGGATTGTGTTGGCTATAAAAAAGAGGCACCCCCATAGGTTTAAGGTACGCAATTTATATTCAGAATAGTGAGTTAAGCACTATTGATTATCTTTGAGAGATATTTGATTACTGACTTAATCATCGGAGTGCCCCCGGGTAGACGAACCACCGCCGGAATCTCTTCTTTCTGTTGTAGGTCATTCAGGTGCCATCTATTCCGCCAGTGCTCTCCAGTTGAATACTGAGTTGGCAGTGTGGTCAGAAATTCACTCACACAATTTGGCGCCGTCTGTGGGAACGAAAGGAGGATAGATGGCCAGCGACGGACAAAAGGATAAGGTTGGGGACGAAATCCCTGCTGGGAACAGTAAACATGTTGACCCTAACATGGAGGAAGATGGTTGCAACGAGGAGACTCCGAACCAGAATCACAGTAAGGAAGACGTCAGCCAAGAGGGTGACGTACCAAAGAAGTCGGCCAGGAGAGCGACGTACCAAAGAAGTCGGACCGAAGCGGGTACTACAATGAGGACAACCTCCAGGTATGAAAGGATAGATGCCTGCGAAAAGACGAAGAGGTAAAAGAGATGGCAAACAAATTGGCTGACCTGCAATCGGTTGTCAATTTCATGATGCAAAACAACGTCATGCAGTCACCGTTCCCGCTACAAGACACGTCAATTCCAATGGCCAATGCCCAGAAGGGAGGGCAGAAAACAATCCCTATAGCCCCCTAGCACACCAGGAGCGAAAAACACTCTCACCGGCCTTCAAGGGAGGTCGGGCGAGGAGAGTCGAGGAGGGAAAAGTCACGAAGGACACATCACACCAAGGAGGCAGACCCCAAAGAACATCGACATGTTCAAAGGCAGGAGCTGTGCTTCGACACAACTAATGGAGAAAGGTCGAAAAGGGCTCACAACGAAGCTGAGAGTAGTGCACCGAAAAGACTGAAGTTAGGAGATAGCCGAGCTTCTAAGCGGACCAAAGTGGACTTGAGAGATTACCTCAAGAGGAAGCAACAAAATGCCGAGGTAACTTCCCCCGTTAAGCCGAAAACACCATTCTCGGCAGAGTTGGACAAATTTGAGGCCCCAAAAAGATTCAGTATGCCGAGGTTCCAGATATACGATGGAAAGTTGAACCACAACCTTCACGTCGGATTATACCTGAACTCGATGGCACTGTACACTGGGAATGAGCCGTTACTCTATAAGGTGTTCCCCTCGTCTTTCGGGGAGATTGCATCAGATTGGTTTCACAAATTGCCAAAGGAAAGTGTGAAGACCTGAAAAGGCCTAGCCGAGATGTTCGTGGCCAGGTTCGTGACAAAAAAACTACAGCCATTAAGGGTAGACGCCTTGATAGCTCTGAGAATTAGTAAGGATGAAGGCCTTAGGGCCTACGCTAAAAGGTACTATGAGGTGTTCAATCGAATACCCGAGTGCAACCAAGAGGTGGCAGTTATATCTTTCAAGAACGGCCTAAAAGATAACTGTCCACTACGAAAGTCTTTGGCAAAGACATTGCCAAAAAGCATGGAGGAGCTCATGGCCAGAATTGAGAAATATGCCAGAGCCGAGGAAGACACGTCAGGGACTAAGGAGACGAAGCAAGAGAAAAGAAACGGCTCGCCGAAGCGAGGTAGAGGTAATAATGGATCCAACAAGCAAGAGATAGGACTGAGGGCTGCACAGACAGTCACAACTATATTCCGAATTCCAATTCACAAAGTCCTGGATAAAATCCGATCCCAGCCCTATTTCAAAGCACCAGCAAAAGTACTAGGAGAATTTATGGGAAGAACCCTGGGTAAGCACTGTGCCTACCACAATGACGATGGGCATCTAACTCAGGATTGCAGAGCCCTAAAAGCACACTTAGAAGACCTGGTAAGACAAGGCCATTTAAGGGACCTTGTAGATGAGGCCAGGACAAGGGAAGAGCAAGCAAAATTACTTCAGGCACCAGCAGTTCCACCTCCTCCAGCATAACAACCGCAAGCAAGCGGACCTCGGGTAATTAATGTAATTCACTTAAGGGTCAATGAAAACGAAATACGGGGGGAAACCCAGAAGGTAAAGCACTTGCAGCACGTATACCAGGTTCGGGAGAAACGACATCGGGCCGAGGAGTGCCAGGGACCAATAGTGTCCTTTACTGAAGCCGACCTTGAGATAGTACGACATCCACATAACGATGCCTTGGTAGTATCCCTCCAGGTTAGGGAGTGCCAAGTAAAGCGTATCCTAATTGACCAAGGCAACTCTTGTGACATCATGTATATCGGGTGTTACAAGGAGCTTGGCCTTTACCCAGACGATATGGAGCAATCCAATGGCCCAATAGTCGAGTTCAATGGAACGCCGACGTGGCCACTGGGAGCAGCAAGATTGGAGGTGCAAGCTGGCACTAGGAAGATAAAAACAGAGTTCACCATAATCGACACACCCTCCCCTTACAATGTTATCTTGGGAAGGCCATAGTTACATGCAATGAGGGATGTTCCCTCAACATTGCATCAACTATTACAGTTCCCAACAGAACATGGGATAGAAGAGGTCAGAGGAGATCACTTGCAGGCAAAAAACTGCTCCATGGCAGTAATGAAATCCACCTGCAGCATACGAGAACCTGAGAGGGCAGAGACCAAAGACGAGGACGTGGAGGTCCTAGATGATGTCGGCAAAAAGCCAACCAAGAAGAGTGAAGAAGCACTGAAGAAAATCCTCGTCCAGCAGGGGGATGAAGAACGCTTCTTCCTTCTTGGCTCGGGCTTAGCCGAAGAAGAAGAAAAAGAGTTAGAGGCTTTCTTAAAAGCAAACATTGAGGTGTTTTTCTGGACGCCTTACGAAATGCCTGGCATTGACCCCGAGGTCACTTGCCACAAACTGAACGTAGACAAGTCAGCCAAACCTGTAATCCAACGAGAAGGAAAACCGACATTGATGCACGTTGAAGCAGTGGAAGAGGAAGTAGACAGGCTTATAGAAACCAAAGCCATTTGAGAGGTAGATTACCCGACATGGCTATCAAATACAGTGATGGTAAAGAAAAAGAATGGTAAATTGAGGGTCTGCATGGACTTTACCAGCCTAAACAAGGCCTGTCCCAAAGACAGTTTTCCTCTGCCCAAGATTGACCAATTGGTAGACGCTACTTCAAGGCATGGAAGAATGAGCTTCCCAGATGCCTATAGAGGGTACCATCACCCCAAAAGGGCTGTATTGCTACAGAGTGATGCCTTTTGGGTTGAAAAACGCAGGAGCAACTTGCCAGAGATTGGTAACCAAGATGTTCAGACACTTGATTGGCCGAACAGTGGAAGTTTACATCGATGATATGGTCGTGAAGACCAAGGAACCTCAAGGTCATCTGGCCGACCTAAAAGCAGTCTTTGACATCCTTAAAACAAATCGGCTCTGACTCAATGCGTCAAAGTGCGCATTTGGAGTTGAATCTGGTAAGTTCTTGGGATACCTGGTGACCAGAAGGGATATTGAGGCCAGCCCAGATCAGATCAAGGCTATCCTAGAGTTAAAGAGCCTGACGTCGGCAAAACAGGTACAGATGTTGACTAGAAGGGCTGCAGCCCTGAATAGGTTCATAAGTAGAAGCTCAGACAAGTGCAAACCTTTCTTCAACTTAGTGAAGAAAGCCACAGACTTCTTATGGACCGAGGAGTGCGAAGCCACCTTGGCCGACTTGAAGAAGATTTTGACCACAGCTCCAGTTCTTTCAAATCCAAAAGCTGGAAAGGAGCTGTTCCTGTACTTGGCAGTTTCAAAATATGCTGTAAGTACAATGGTAATCCAAGAAGAAAAAGAGGAACAAAGGACTGTTTACTATGTAAGCAAAACCCTGGCTGATGCAGAAACCAGGTATTTACCCCTAGAGAAGTTGGCACTGGCTTTAGTAATAGCTTCAAAGAAGCTGAACCATTACTTTCAAGTCCATAAAGTTGTGGTGCTAACTGAACACCCTTTGAAGTCCCTGTTGCAGCAAGCAGATCTGACATGCAGAATAGCCAGATGGGCATTGGCCTTGGGCTAGTATAACCTAGAGTTCAGACCCAGAATAGCAATCAAAAGCCAAGTTTTGGCCGACTTCGTGGCCGAATTTACGCTAGAATCTATCGTACATTGGGCTCCGTTGAACCGAGGTGAACGATGTCCAAGCAAGCAAGGAGGAGCCCAGCCAAGGGCAACGGAACAAAGGAAAGAAGAAAAACTAAGACCCTGCAGCATTTACATCGGTGACTCCTTTTGACTGTTTGTCGATGGGAGTTTAAACCGACAAGGAGCGGGGGCAAGAGTAGTACTGGTATCTCCAGATGGACAGATATTAGAACAGTCCATTCGTTTGGGGTTCAAGGCCTCAAACAATGAAGCAGAGTATGAAGCACTGATTGCAGGACTAAAACTGGCAGTAGCAGTAGAAGTAGATGAGGTGATAGTCTTCTGTGACTCTCAGCTTATAGTCAACCGGACAACAGGCGAGTTCGCAGCATGAAACGAAAGGATGTTGGCCTATGTAAAGGAGGTCGACAAATTAGTGGCAATGTTTCAGAATTGTCGACTACAGCAAATCAGCCGAGATGATAACAGTCACGCTGATGCCCTGGCCAACCTGGCTAGTGCAATACAACCTGGAAAAGCAAGAACGATAATGGTTGACTACTTGTCAGGCCCAAGCATTGAACCACTGACTACAGAGCGTGAAGCAATGTGTGTGGACATAGGACCAAGCTGGATGGACGCAATAATAGCATTCCTGAAAGAAGGAAAACTGCCAGACGATCACAAGGAGGCACATAAGATCAGATTGAAGTCGTCAAGATTCAGTCTGACAATAGAGGGATATCTCTACAGAAGATCCTTTACAAGACCCCTTTGAGGTGTGTACATCCTTCACAAGTTGAAGATTTTTTATACGAAATACATGAAGGAATATGTGGAAGCCACGCTGGGGGCAGATCACTTGCTCATAGGGCCATTACCTAGGGGTATTGGTGGCCCTACATGCAGAAAGACGCAAAAGCCTATGTCAAGAAGTGTGAAAAGTACCAAAGGTTTGCACCTTTGATACACCAACCAGCAGCAAACCTAAACCCAGTATCCAGTCCTTGGCCGTTTGCCCAGTGGGGCATGGATCTTGTTGGAAAACTGCCCCAAGCAACCGGGCAAAGGAAGTACCTGCTGGTAGCAACAGATTACTTCACAAAGTGGATAGAAGCTGAACCCCTTGCCAAGATTCGAGACGTAGATGTAAAGAGCTTTATATAGAAGAACATAATTACCAGGTTTGGGATCCCAAGAGTAATAGTCTCAGACAATGGAACACAATTTGACAATAAGCTAATCAAGAGCTTCTGTGCAAAGTTCAAAATCAAGAATTATTTTTCAACCCCAAGCTTTCCTCAAAGCAATGGACAAACAGAAGCATCCAATAAGGTTATCTTGGATGGGATAAAGAAGAGGCTGCAGGCAGCAAAAGGAAAGTGGGTGAATGAGTTGTCCAGTGTACTCTGGGCATATCGGACTACGCCGAGAAGATCAACGAGGGAATCCCCCTTTGCCATAGCTTGTGGCACAGAAGCAGTCATTTCGCTGGAGGTCGGCATCCCAAGAGTCAGAACCCAGGCAGTGGAGGATGGAATTAATGAGGTACTCTTAGCCCGAGATCTGGATCTGCTGGAAGAAATAAGGGAGAGAGCTGCAATTCAGCTGGTAGCATACCAGCAGCAGCTTGCCAGGACTTATAATAAAAAGGTCAACCCAAGGGAGTTTCAAGTCGGTGACCTCGTCTTGAGAAAAGTTGTCGGCAACATGAAGGATCCCAGAGAGGGCAAGCTTGGCCCAAATTGGGAGGGACCCTATAGAATCATCTCGGTATTGGGTAATGGGGCATATCGACTTAAAGATAATGAGGGCAAAAAGTTGCCAAGGCCCTGGAATGCTTGCAATCTTAAATTTTTTTTATCATTAGACTTTCTTGTTCTTTGTTATTTGCCGAAGTAATAAATAAAGTTTTAGCTTGATTTTTATACACTTATGACTGATAAGATAATTGACGATGTCTATGAGATACATACATAATGAGAACCCAAGTGGAACTCAAGTTCACATTAGGGGGTAGAGAGTTGGAAAATGGTTCCTGGAGAACATGTTTAACACTTGTTGAAATTTGTGAAAAATTTATAAGTTGAAGTTAAACTGATATCATGTTTAACACTTGTTGAAATTTGTGAAAAATTTACAAGTTGAAGTTAAACCGAGATTATGTTTAACACTTGTTGAAATTTGAGAAAAATTTGCAAGTTGAAGTTAAACCGAGATCATGTTTAACACTTGTTGAAATTTGAGAAAAATTTACAAGTTGAAGTTAAACCGAGATCATGTTTAAACATTTGTTGAAATTTGTGAAACATTTACAAGTTGAAGTTAAACCGAGATCATGTCAAACACTTGTTGAAATTTATGAAAAAATTTACAAGTAAAAGCCAAGGTTGTATTAAAATAAGTACTTATGTACTTGCCGATGTAAACCGTTGGTGGATATAACCGAGGTATTTCACCCCGAGAAGATTACACAGTTAAGGTGTACATTAAAGATATACAAAAATATTCTAAGTATAAGAGCCATACAAGAGCAGTAAAGGGAAGACAAACATACAAGCATTCAAAAGAGAAAGTTGTATTTATATTCAAAAGAAGGCACATCGGCCACATGAAGTGTTTACATTGCTCCAGAGAAAGAAAAAGTACAAGGTACAGAAAAAAGAAAAAGAACATCCAAACTAAGAGTCTTCAGCACCACTAGCAGGTTGGGTCTGAAGCTCGGAAGACTGCTGAGAAGACATGTCGGCTGCCATTTCAGCTGTAAGCTGGCATCTATTTCCTGGAGGGTTTGGTCGAGGCTCTTATCGGCAATAGGCGTGTCTAACGTTGCCTTCTCAGGAGTAGCGTCTTTGGGAACCTCCTCACCCTCCTCATCTTGAGTCAAGTCCAGGACTTGCTCATTTTGAGCAGGGGACTTGGCCCTAGCAGCTTCCTTTGACTTCCTCACCAAAACTTCCTCCTCAGACTCAGAATCGTCGTCGGACTAGCTTGGAGTTAGGGGGAATGGAAGGGCGAGGACGTCGGTGTTCCTCAAGGGGGAGTCCTCTGGGATTTCAAGCTTTTTCAGTAAAGTCATCCAACCAAGGGTGAAACCCTTGTTGCATGCCTACTTCACATGTTTCTCATAGTCCGCTGTGACGTTGGCCACCCCCTCATTGTATCCCTTCTCATCGGCGGCCTTGAGCTCAGTGTCTTTTGTGGCCAAGGCATCCTGCAGCTCTTTTTGGGCCTCGGCCGTCTTTTCTTCGGCCTCTTTCTTCTAGGCCTCAAGAACTTTGTTAATGGCCTCAGCGGCATTCGCTTTTTCTTCGACATCATCCTTAGCTTTGACAGCAGCCTCGGCCTGGTCTGCCAAAGTCTTCATTTTTGATTACTGGTTTTTATTGGTCTTCTGTAGACTAGTAACCTTCCTAGTCTTGTCGGCCAACGCCATCCTTGTCTCAAAAGATTGCATTAAAAATGAGTGGGCACGCTGGATTGCCTGAAGAAAAATGGACAGAGCAAAAGTTATTAGAAGATTTTCTAAGTATAAAAAAGAAAGAAAGATACTAAGTGTGAAGACTTACTTGAACAGAACGGTGGAACATCAGTGCAAAGTTTTCATACTCGCTCATTTCGGTGTTTCGGTCGAGATCTCCAGGAAGGAGCAAAGCTGTGCTAAGGGCAAGGCCGACGTTAACGTCATCGGCATTATCATCAACTTTGACCGGCCTATCCTCCAAAGTAATGGGTGGAGCCCATGGGGCATCAGACTTCATGGAGCCCGAAGCTGTTGCAGATTCGGACCTTGGCCTCTTTGACCGAGTGGATTCGGATGGTTGGGCCTAGGCGGTCCTCTTCTCGATAGCAGAAGGGGTTTTCTCGCTCGAAGCCAATTTGGAAATTGGCAAGGTGTCCTCAGTATCAACCTGAGTCACCGTTGCTTTTGGATGAGCCTTTTTCAGCCTTTTTTGTTTTAGCTTTGGAGGTTGAGTTGATGCTAGTTGAGCGTCTATGGTAGATGGGATGTTGGCCAAGAGGTCTTTAGCGACTGCTTTTTGGCGGCCCATCTCAACAGCAAAAACAGTACGTCGTCGGCGTCGGCATTGAGATGGTGGGATTAGTTGTGAAGCTGAGGTGGATGGCTGCTCTGCTGGATCAGAGGTTGATCCTTGATTTAGCCGAGATGATGAGGCTGTTAGAGAAGTTATGGCAGAAGAGGGAGAATGGCTTTCCTTCCTCTTTGGGATGTCGGGGAGTACCGACTTGTAGGTTGGGATAAAGTTGATTACCAAAGGGGCTCTGCGCTTGTGGACTGGCAAATCCAATAGCTTCTTCAAACCCTTGCTGGGGAAAAAGGACTTGCAGAAGCCATTTTCTGGTTGAGGAAGAGCTACAAGAAAAACAGACATTAGAAACAAACAAAGTATTGAAAACTTTAAAAACAAGTAAGTATAAACATTGGGCTCTTATTATTACCCTATACAAAAACTGTTCGAGGAAGAGGGTAGAGGTAGAGGTCCTCATCTGGAGCGAACTTCCAGTTTCCTGAGATAATGAAGTAATCATCCCCAGCTCCCTTGTTAGAGTTTAGGAGGTCGGCAACAATTTTGTACTCTGTAGACCTCTGTTTGAGGTAGTAAATATAGCCTTGCTCTTTTTTGAGGCCACACATGGTGTAGCAGTATTAGATGTCGGCTAAGGTAACCCTAGCATTTTCTTGTTTGGCTAAGGCTATTATACCATTTATGACTCGGTAGAAATTGATGGCAAGTTGCATTGGGTTCAACGTATAGTAGTGGATTATCTCACGGAAGAGGATGTCGAGTGGGAGCCTAAGTCCGCACTCAATAAAAGCTACAACGGAGAAGGGCATAGAATCAGTCGTGGGCATGATGGAGTCATCCTCCCCAGCTAACCTCAGATAGACGTCGGCGGGGATGGAAAACTCCCACCTAAAGTATTCTAACTTGGTCAGGGTGTCTACCCTATGCCTCCTCATACTCATGATGTCGGCTTGAGAGGAAGGTATGAGGCTTCGGAAGGGAGTGTTTTGTGACAGTTTTGAGTGACCTCGGCTAAAACCTAAGGGGAATTTGTTTCAATTTTCCCTAAAAATTTGTGGATTCTATAAGCAAATCCCAAACCTAGATTTATGGAAATAAAGATTGAAGGCACGAATCTGGAAAAAACACGGCAAACAGAAACAAGAGCAATGATTCAGAATCAAGAATAGTGGTGAATCATCAAGAACATTGTGACAGCGCGTGTACAAGGGTGCAGATTTGTGAGCAGTGTTTGAATATTCAAGAAAAAATTGGGCAACAACAAAATCGTAGAATAAACGTGCTCAAATGCGTGATTTATAGATTAAGAACTTAAGTAAAACAGCAATGGCAGCAAATAAATAAAGTAGAGCTTTTGAAGAGAAACAACAAGGGAACAGTGACTCACCCAAGAAAAGTGAAGCCGAAGTAAAGTTTGTTGGGATCAGACGGTAGCCAGAAGCAAGGAATTGTAGCAGAAGCCTCGACGGAGGAGAGCGTAAGATTGGTTGTAAAAAGCTTCGCAAAAGCAACAATGGAGGATTTAGCAGAGTAAAAGGAAGAGAAAGTTTTTTGCACAAAGACAGCAGTGTAAAGTGAAAAGACGAAGAGAGAGGGTGCTAGTTTTGTCAAAAATGCAAAAAAGCGGCAAAAAGAAATTAATGAGTCTAGAACGACGTATATGTACACGACGCAAAACGACTTGAATAAGCGTGTCAGACGTATGGTCGATGAGAGACGACTCGTGGTAGAAACGGTTGAACTATTGTGCATGACAGCTCATACGCGTGACAAAACTCTTGAAGTTCTTGGTTTAATGAAGCAGTGACCTCGGCCGTAAGGAATATGTCGACTAAATGAACTCAAATAAAACTAAGTTATTGGTTCTAAAAACCTTAATGAAATAGACTATAAGACCTGATCATGCAAAGCCGACGTATTATGACCTTGGTAATGAATGATGGATCAAGATAGCCGACGTTTTAAAAGGAAGTATTGATATAGGTTCCATCACCTCAGGATGCCGAGGTAATAGAACCTAGGGGGCAGTTGTGGGGATATATTTTCTAACTACCAGCACATGACCAAGGTGGCGCTGACGTGTCAACCGATGTGCCACGTGTCCTAGTCGTGACGCTGAGGTTATCTTCGAAGATATCGGAATCTGGGATAAGCGGATAAGGGACAAGAGTCCTAGAATAAGGAAGGACCTCAGCTTGGATAAGGATAAAGCTCTTAGAGAGTTTATCTTTATCTATTGGAGAGTCCAAGATGAGCACTGAGCTAAAGTCCATTGAAGTTAGGCTTCTATCAGGACTAGGATTGTGTTGGCTATAAAAAAGCGGCACCCCCATAAGTCTAAGGTACGCAATTTATATTCAGAATAGTGAGTTAAGCATTATTGATTATCTTTGAGAGATATTTGATTACTGACTTAATCATCGGAGTGCCCCCGGGTGGACGAACCACCACCGGAATCTCTTCTTTCTGTTACAGGTCATTCAGGTGCCATCTATTCCGCCAGTACTCTCCAATTAAATACTGAGTTGGCAGTGTGATCAGAAATTCACTCACACAAATATAATATGAACTAATAGATATTCTCTTCCAAGAAAATGGATTGGAGTGGTGTGACACTACACCAAATGTTGAAGTCAAATGTAAGACACATCAATGTAGACTTTTGGGACAATACACATTAATTAGTAACACATGATCTCCCAAGATGTCCTGAAACATGTTGATCCATTTAGGCTTCATCTCTGCAATTTTATATTTCACATGCACATAGTCAACAATATTGAAGCTCATATTCTTTCTTGCTATGTTTTAAGCTACAATAAACATTTCTCATCAACTACTCTTCTACAATGATAGTTTTGTCATGTTTGAACTCAACTTTATTCCACACTTTGTCGTATATTGATTGTCAACATTGCATTGGATCTAAAAGAAATTTTTTTTTTTCCACAGCCTTGTCATGTTTTAAGATAATAAACATTTCTCACCAACCAGTACACATAGTCTATTTCATTTTCTGTCTATATATATATATATTTTTTTTTTCTTTTAGTATTGTCACCTCATCAATTAAAAATTTACGAAATAAAGAATGATACAAAGAGTGGGACAAATGATTCTTGTGTTTTGGGGCCTCAAGCATTTTGGTGTTCTATAATTAAGATCTACTTAGCTTTTTTTTTGTTTTATTTTTATTTTTAATTAAAAAACTTGTGAGGCCGAGGAATTAATTGTGATGATGTGAGTTGTAATAGTAGAAGAGTTTGCACACTTTGAATTTCTATACGTGCATTTTCATACTTTCAATGACATTTTTACTTAACCCATCAAATATTTAAAATAAAAACTAACATTTTAGAATGAAGTGTTTTGTTAAGTAGTCAAAACAGTCATTGTAAATGAGCTCAGCCAGAAAAAAAAATAATAATAAATAAATAATTAAAAAAATTAAAAAAAAACCAACTCATTTTTAAGAAAAATCTTCCATTTCACAAACAAACAATATAAAAAAGTATGCGAGTTTGTAAACAATGGTGAGGGCCACAAAATTTTGTCTTTTTATTGTCTTTTTTTCTCTTCCATATGAATGGAGAAAAATCATGTTTCTTCCATTTCACAAACAAACCATATCCGCTTATCCCAAGCATGTTTCTTATGCTTCAAGACTCCCAATAATAGAGAAATTTGACTAAATAATTTCAATTGATTCAAGATTAAAATGGAGAAATTGGACTAATAATTTCGAAATATAATCTTTCATATTTACTGAGCAAAACTACATGAAAAACTCACATGATTTTCAAACGGTCTGGTGAAATTTGTATTAGGTCTTGTGAATTCTGACAAATACTAGTTCTAATAGTTATAAAAAGACAAAATAAGATAAAAAAAACCAATAAGATAAAATATCACATTTAAATCATAATTATTTTATTTTTTTTCCTTTCAAAAGTCAAAAAACACAATTTAAACGAAACTTTTTAGTCTAAATTAAAATAATTAAAAAATTAAAAAGTCAATTCACTTCTCAAACGAAATCATATATAAAAACTTCACACCATATATTAAAGTTACGTTTCTAAAATGAATTTAATTTACAAAATTTAAATTTTGAATAAATTTTGAATTTTTTTTCTCCATTTGTATTGTTGGTCTTTTCCAATAGACAGGACGATTAAACAATTTGTTTGTGTGGTGGTGCTAGTAAGGGGTTGTTTGGAATATTTTAAATAAGTGTATTTTTTGATTTTTTATAAAATACGGGTTGAGTTTAAAGTGATGTAGTAGAGAAGTAATGTGACTTAAATAAGATGATGTGACTTAAATAAGATAGTGACTTTTTAACTTTTATTAAAGATACCAAACCTGACCTAAATAACCTTAATAATGTTTGGCCATGTAGCCCCAGCACACGAATCAATATTCAATACTTTCGAAATATGAATATATAATATTTTATAATATTATGATGAACGATAAAGGTAAATAAGTAAAATATTAAATTGAGTAATTGAAAAATATAATAAAATATATTAAATAATAATTGATTAAAAAATATAAATACGTAGTACTCTGAAAATATTCTACAATTTCCCCCGCGCACACCGCCTAGGACCCAGTCTACTCAATTAATGAAGAAGTAACGCTCTATAGAATATAATTGTGGGGCCCCATATGAGTTAAGATTGACAGATGGTACAAATCAATAGGTCCACGACTTTTTGTTTGGTCTGCGACTATTTTCAGACAACGTGTTAAAAAATAAATAAATAAAAATAAAAAAAACATCTGGTCGGTGTATTGTTTGAACTCGTGAGATTCAGAGTCTCGTTTTCATAATTGAATTATTAACTCTGTAATGTTACGACACTGTTTCAACTCTTGAGCCTTATCAGAATTTTGTTTTGAGCCTGTTTGGGAAGTGAAGTTCAGACTATATTAGCCACATGTAAATAAAAGAGACTTATTTTGCTATATACGGACAAAAGAGGCACAAGTGCTTGGCAACAACTCATGCCAAGCTAAATTTACGAAACTACCCCAATGAAAGAGAGGCATGCGTCAGCCCACAGAAAAAGTAAAAAAAAAAAAAAAAAATTTCCAAAAAACACCCTTTCTCAAAAAAAACAAAGAAAGTTGAAAAAAAAAATTAAAAACATTTTTTTGTTTTTTGTTAAAATATTTTATAAAAATAAACTCAAACTCTATTTTATAAAACCAGCTTTAAATATTTTTATTTTTTTGTTATGTATGTGATTATGATTTGAGCGTAGAGTTGTGAAAATAGTACGGAGTTTCGAGTTATGTGTTTGGTTATGAGTTTTAAAAATAATTTATTAATTGAGTTTTATTTTATGTGCTTGGTTACGATTTGAGTGTAGAGTTATTTTTAAATTTAAAATATTAACATTTTAAATTATTTAAATTTTTTGAATATTTAAATTATTTAAATTTTTTTATTAAAATAATTTTTTGAATATTTAAATTATTTAAATTTTTACGATTTAATTTTTTTGAATATTTATTTTAAATTTGTGCTTATTACATTATTTAGATTATTTACATTATTTAAATATTTAAAATAAAATTAAAAATTAAATTATTTAAAATACACAGGACAATAAAATAAAACCTCACTTTTTATCATTTCACAGAAAATGAAAAAAAAAATTAAAATTAAAATTAAAATAAAAAACACATGAAAAAATAATTTGCAAAAAAAAAAAAAAAAAAAGAAAAAACTTAAAATGAAAAAAACGTAAATTAAAAAAAAATAACGACAAAAAACTTAAAAAATGAAAAAAACGTAAATTAAAAAAAAATAACGAGAAAAATACGCCTTATTCAAAAATATTTTTAAAAAAAACATAGAAACATAAATTACCATTTGCAACGTAATTTAGAAATAAATAAAACACATGAAAATTTATTTTTGAAAAATAAAAAAAAGTTATTGTATACCAATAAAAATAAAAAATAAAAAAAACATAAATTAATGTGAGTGAATAAAAAAATGACAAAATTGTAAATTTAAAAAAAATAACGACAAAAATACGCCTCATTCAAAAATATTTAAAAAAAACATGAAAACATAAATTACCATTCGCCACGTAATTTACAAATAAATGAAACACATAAATAAAAAAAAAAAGTTATTGTATACCAATAAAAATAAAGAAGGCAAAAAACGTAAATTAAAGAACAAGAACTAATTAATGTATAAAAAAAAAAAGACAAAAACATAAATTTTAAAAAAAAAATTTAAGCAAAATACGCCAAATCCAAACTCAAAATAAAAAAATAAAAATAATAATAATAAATTTAAGCAAAATACGCCAAATCCAAACCCAAAATAAAAAACTTTAAAAAAAAAAATTTAAGCAAAATACCCCAAATCCAAACCCAAAATAAAAAAATAAATTTTTTTTAAAGCAAAATACGCCAAATCCAAACCCAAAATAAAAAAAAAAAACCAAAAAAAAAAAATGTAAGCAAAATACGCCAAATCCAAACCGAAAATAAAAATAAAAATAAAAATAAAAATAAAAATAAAAAACATTTAAGCAAAATTTGCCAAATCCAAACTCAAAATAAAAAAAAATAAAAAAAAAACCAAAAAGGATAGTTTGGTAATTTAACAGGAAGACACCTCACAAAAAAGCCAAAAAACCCTTCCTAAATCAGGCTTTTTAGCCCCCAGGCTAAAATAGTCAAAAAAGCCAAAAAATCAAAAAGCTAACCCACTTTCCAAACGGAGGCTTTGTTAATTGAATTATTAATTTTGTAAGGTATTTTATGTATTTTATTTATATAAAAAATTATATAGATTTGATAATTATAATTTATTTAATTTATCACGTTTATCATTAAAAAATAAATAAATTATTTTTAAAAACACAATTATTGATAAATTGAATAAATTTGATTATCAGATCAACTTAATTTTTTTTTTTTTTTTTGTGAATAAAATACACAAAGTACCTAATTCAGAAGTAACTAGTGACAGTATGGTATTTTTGGGAATTATATAATATAAATAAAAATATTATTGGGTGAATAAATTTAAAACCCTCGATTTAATTTTCATAAATTGATAAAATATAAACTTTCATGTGTCATAAAGTTATGGGTGCTTTCACTTTAATTTAGGGGTCGTTTGTGATGACCTAAATAAGTGCACTTTTGGCCTTTTTACGAACAAATGTGCAGAAAAGTAGAGAATTGATGTGATGGAAAAAAAATAAAAAGATAAAAAGATAGATTATTTTTGGATTCCCAAACTTGGCCTTAATTATTGACCTTTCAAGTGTTGCGGTAAGATTTCAAATTTCAAAATTATTACCTTTTTAAGGCCTTATTTTGTCATCCCTTAAAAAAGTTAAAAATTAAAAAAGTCACTATCATATTTAAGTCATATTATCTTATTTAAGTCACATCACCTCTCTACCACATCACTTCAAACCCAACCCATAACTAACCCATATTTCATAATAAGTCAAAAAGTATATTTATTTAAAACATCTCAAACCACCCCTAAATTTCTAGATGTATGATTATTTTATATTTCTAAATATATGGTTCTTTTATGACTTTGTTGTGGAAATAAATTAGTATTTTAAATATAGTAATAATGAAACACTATTTCACTAAATTAGTTTGTTTACTATAATGGTAAACATGGACTCATATAATACATATTAATCATGATCTATTGTTACTTTTCAAAATTTATTGTGCAATTTTTATTTTTATTTTTTGGGTTCAAATTTTACAGTTTTTTTTTTTTTTCAAATTGCTTTTTATTTTTTTTAAAGTTAAGAAATATATTTGTCATAAAACTATTAACACTTCTAACAATATACCTAATTTGAAAATTTGAAAATCTTTTAAATGGAAAGTCTAGAATATAGAATCTTATTCATATTTATGACACATCTCATTTGAAATTTAAATAAAAATTTTAAAATAAAATTTTAGTTGGTTAATATTTTGAAATTTGGAATATTTAAAGAAATCAAAAATAGAATTTTATTAGTGTTATGGAGACCATCTCATGTGGTTAGTGTCACATTACATGGTACCAAAATTTGATGTCAAAATGTCATCGCATGACATTACTCCTTTTAAAAATTTATAAAAAATATTATTTGAAGTGTCAATTATATATAATTTATTAAAATTGAAAATATAAATAAAATTTAGGTAGATTACAAAACTATCTCTAAGGTAAATCGTAAATACACTTCATTCTCTAATGTGTTGAACAACCAGTCCAAACACTAACAACAACAACAACAACAACAACAACACAAAAACAAAAAAAGGAATTTTAGAATGAAGCGGGACCTAAACTCGAATTTTTCATAAACTACACCGTAATCACTAAAATGGTTCAAGTTTAAAAGTGAGCAAAATAAGTAAGTTTGTGAGTTAACTCAATTAAATTATTTTACATGTAAATATATTTTATTTATTTAGTAGATTGATTTTTATTTTTAAATTATAGAACATTTAAATAAAATTATTACAATTAAAAAATAAAAATAGAGGTCTTGTGACTTTTAGTGGCCTGGACCAAAAAAACGTTGGCCAAACATCAAGTGAATTTGGTCTGATCCTGACAGTTTGTATTATATCAATGTCATAGGTGACATTTAATTGTATGTTCACTATAGTGTAACACAAAATTTATTTATAAATTCTCTAAGATCTAAATAAGATGCATCGGATGATCAAAATAGCTATGACCTTCAATTATTTAACATATAAATTTAAATAATTTATATGACCCTTATGGTAAAATACTATTTAAATATACGTACAATTTTCAAATAAATTATATATTACTTCAGATAATCAACAATTTTATTTTTAAATTTATGAGTAACTTTGAAAAATTTATAAAATTACTATTTAAAATGTGAATTCTATATAATTTTTTTAGTGAATAAAGAAAAAAATATATATTTTTATATAAATTATACAAACTATAATTTAAATAAAAATCATACATACACTTTTATCAATAAATGCTTAAACGCAACAAACATCTCAGCCTTAACTAATAAAATAGTAAGTGATAGTTACTGCAGGTATGGTAAAAATAAAATACTTAATATATATTTAATTATGTTATATATTAGTCTCAGAATTTTTTAATGTGGAGTAATTATATATATATATATATTAATTTGAAAATTAAGAAGAAAAAAAAAAAAGTTGAATCAAAAGAATGACTTAGGTGGGCTGAATACTGGATTAGCCAAGTGGAAGTTCAAGTTTTAATTTTTATTTTCAATGGTTAACTTGATTGTAATTAATCTATTGGAGGAGAGATTTTGTGGCTATGCTTAGCAAGGTCAGACTACTTTGAAGGGTGACCTGAGAAAATGATTACTTTCTTTGTTCTCTTTTATATTTCATTCTATAATTTGTATTTTATGTTAACAATTTTTTGTGAATTTCACAAAAAGAAGAAAGGAGTAAAAGTTAATTGAAACACGTGATTATTTATATTATCGGTTGAATTTTGATATAAGACAAGTTATAATTGCATAGCATAATGTATTTATGTTTTATAGTAAGTGCGGCTTTTGTAATTTATTCTACTTTCTTTTTCTTTATTTTTGACTAATTATGTTATAACACATGTTTTTGTTATTTAATTCTTAGAACACACCATTAATGACAAGACCAAAAAAAAAAAAACATTTAATTGTAATTATAGTGAAAAGAATTAAAATTTGCTTCATTTTAATTCTACATTTAAAAAATTAATTACATAATATTAATATATTTTTTTAATTATTTGTGTTAAATCGTGTATAACACGGGTGTAACGCTAGTTATATAATATAAGTAAACACATTGTGGCATCTTTGAGGCTGAATATCTCAATATAATTTTCTCATATTTTTTGAATTTTTTAATATTTAAAATACACATGTCATTTTATGATTAGTCTAAAATTTAATTTATATAAATTAAGTTAATTTTTAAATCCTTTTAATCAATGTCAATAATATATTAGTATTATTTTCTTAAATTTTGTGATTTTAAAACATAAAATGATATAATTACTATTTTTAATTTCAATAGTTATGGTATGAAATTTATATCTAGATCTATACTTCTATCTATACTATTATATAAAAAATATTATTAGTTAATTTTTCAATCCTCTTAATCAATGTCAATGATATATTAGTATTAGTTTCTTAAATTTTGTGATTTCAAAACATGCAATGATGTAATTACTATTTTTAGTTTTAATGGTTATGATATGAAATTTATATCTATATCTATACTTCTATCTATACTGTTATATAAAAATATTATTAGTTAATTTTTCAATCCTCTTAACCAATATATTAGTATTATTTCCTTAAATTTTGTGATCTCAACACATGCAATGATATAATTATTATTTTTAGTTTCAATAGTTATGGTATAAAAAAAATATATATATATATACTATTATATAAAAGATATCATTGGGTCAATAAATTTAAAGCTTCTAATACAAATTATATAATATAAGAAAAAACGTTATGGCCACTATGAGGTTGAAAATATTAATATAATTTTCTCATTTTTTTTAACACTTAAAATACACATGTCATTTAGTGATTAATTTAAAATCTAATTTAAATAAATTAAGTAAAATTTTAAATCCTCTTAATCATTGTCAATAATATATTAGTATTATTTCCTAAAATTTTGTGATTTCAATACATGCAATGATGTAATTACTATTTTTAATTTCAATTGTTATGGTATGAAATCTATATTTACAACTATACCTCTATTTATACTATAATATAAAATATTATTGGTTAATTTTTAAATTCTCTTAATCAATGTCAATATTAGTATTATTTTTTAAAATTTTGTGATTTCAAAACATGCAATGATGATTATTTTTAGTTTCATGTTTGGCATGGTGTTTTTTTTTTTTTTTGGGGTGCTATTTTAGCCATTAAAAAGATAAAATAGACTAAAAAATCAATAAAAATAAAATGTTACATCCAAACCATAATCATTTCATTTTTTTTCTCATAAAAGTCAAAAAAATCGAAAAATTCATCTCAAACAAGACTTTTTAACCCCATGCTAAAATAGTCAAAAAGTCAAAAATCCAACCTACATCCCTGACGAAGGTTATATCTAGGGTAAACTACTAATACTAAATGCTAGGAAGTGCTAACTATCTTTACTTATAAATATTACTTTATTAAGCTTATAACTTGATTTTATTTTTGATTTATTATTATTTCTCTTAACTCTCTCTCAAAAAAAGAATAATTTTTTTTAAAAAAAAAAAAAATATATAATATATTATATATAAAACCAAAAAAAAAAATTAAAAAGATTAAATTTAAAAAAAAAAAAAAAAATAAATTATTAAGCCCTTAAAAAAGGCACAATAGGTCCTACTTTTGAGACTTATTACCCATTAAGTCCTATTGATAAATTTATTAAGTGATAAAGATAAATTTATCAGTCTTTTATTTTTATGAATAAATTTATAATGATAAATTTATCAGTCTCTTTGTTTTTATGAATAAATTTATAATGATAAATTTATCAATCTTTTATTTTTATAGTGTTAAATTTATTAGTTAGGACCTGTAGATAAATAAGTCTAGTTAATAAGACCTACAGGTTATATAAAAACATTATCAGGTCAATAAATTTAAAATTTATAATCTAAATTATATAATAAAATAAAAAACGTTATGGTTTCTTTGATGTTGAAAATCTCAATATTCATATTTTTTGAATTTCTTAACACTTAAAACACACATGTCATTTTGTGATTAATCTAAAATCTAATTTACATAAATTAAGTTAATTTTTAAATCTTCTTAATCATTGTCAATATATTAGTATTATTTTTTTAAATTTAGTGATTTCAATACATGCAATGATGTAATTACTATTTTTAATTTCAATGGTTATGGTATGAAATCTATATTTATAACTATAACTATACTTCTATTTATACTATTATATAAAATATTATTGGTTAATTTTTAAATTCTCTTAATTAATGTCAATAATATATTAGTATTATTTTTTAAAATTTTGTAATTTCAAAACATGCAATGATGACTATATTTATAACTATCCTTCTATTTATATTATTGTATAAAAATATTATTGGTTAATTTTTAAATTCTCTTAATCAATGTCAATAATATATTAGTATTATGTTTTAAAAAAAAAAATTGATTTCAAAACATGCAATGATGACTATATGTATAACTATACCTCTATTTATACTATTATACAAAAATATTATTGGTTAATTTTTCAATCCGCTTAATCATTACCAATAATATATTAATATTATTTTTTAAAATTTTGTAATTTCAAAACATGCAATGATATAATTATTAGTTTTAGTTTAATGGGTTATGGTATGAATTCTATATCTATATGTATGCTTCTATCTATATTATTATATAAAAAATATTATTGATTAATTTTTAATTCCTCTTAATCAATGTCAATAAGATATTATTATTATTTTTTTAAATTTTGTGATTTCAAAACATGACATGTGTATTTTATTCATGAAAAAAATTAATTCGACTCGATAATCATAACATTTTTATTGCATTTATATCCAAAAAAAAATGTATGACAAACATAATTTTAAAATAAATCATTCATTTTTTTTTAAAGACAAATGCGATAAAATAAAAATGTTATAATTATCGGATCGCCCTAAATTTTTTCATAGATATTATACATTGCGGGTCTTACCAAATGAACGGTTCAGATTATCTAAACAAAGTTTGTGTTGGGCCTTATGAACTCCTCAAATTCTGTCAAGTTAAGATCCTAATATGAAAAAAACTCGACCCCCCCCCCCCCAAAAAAAAAAAAAAAGAAGCAAAAAAACTGTTTAGTTCTTTGTTCCCAAAACACCAATAAGTTAATAGACTTCAAAATTAAAAGATAAGGGGTGAAAATTTTAAATTCAATTAACAACTCTAACACTTTATTTTTTTATTGGAATAAGGTAGAATGAAATGAAATGGTAATTCGTTAGACTTTTCTTATTAAATGATTATTCTCTTAAAATAGTAAAAAATGATTTCATTTGTAATTCATTTGTCATTATTTTTTTAGTCGAACCACACATAAGAATGAATATTTTAATAGAATAATCATTCAATTCTATTTGCACCAAGTATTGACAGTAACGGTTCATTTGTTTGGTCGGAAAATATTTTCAAATGAAAAACATTTTATGTGAAAAACTTTTTCCAAAAAAACATTTTTTTATGTTTGGTTGTGGTGATGATGAAACGGAGATAGAGGTAGAGGTAGAGGTGGTGACATGATGGTTGAGGGGCGGTGGTGATAGTGATAGTGGCCGTGATGATGGTGGTGTGGTAGTAGAGGTGAGAGTGACAATGGTAATGTGGAGATATTGGTAAGATTTTAGTCCGTATTTTGCTTTTTAAAAGTAGAAAACATTTTTTGTTCATATAGATTTTTTTTTCTGTTGATTATGAAAAATATTTTTCGTTGACTTTCATTTTACATTGTACAAAATATCAAAAAATGTAAAAAATTATTTTTCAAAAAATATTTTTAACCCAAAGGGAGTGCAAGTTTTATATTTTAGGAAATTTCTAATAAATTCTCATTAAATTCTAAATTTTAATGAGAGATTTCGCATATTGAAAGCATATAAATGCAGACACTGATAGGTAGGTGGGATCATGGGATGGTGCGAGACTAACAGTCATGTCTCTCAACTTTGCAACACCGGTGTGCCTCCTTCTGCTACTACCCTTAGCAGCCAGTGAAGATCTTGGTTTCACCTTCAATGGCTTCCGATCATCGAACCTAACCGTCGATGGCGTAGCCGAGTTCACACCCAATGGCCTCTTAGCTCTCACCAATGGCACCAAACAACAAAAAGGCCATGCCTTCTTCCCCAACCCAATCACCTTCAAAACCTCACCAAACTCTCCTCTCTCCTTCTCCACCACCTTTGTGTTCTCCATCATCTCCCAATATCCAAATCTCAGCGGCCACGGCATCGTCTTCATTGTCTCCCCAACCAGAGCCCTCCCGGAAGCTCTTCCGAGCCAATACCTCGGCCTTTTCAATAAAACCAACAATGACAATGCCAGCAACCATTTCGTAGCTGTCGAGCTTGACACGATTTATAACGGTGAATTCAATGATATCAATGAAAACCATGTTGGAATTGATATTAACAGTTTGGTCTCTAAAATATCAGAGCCAGCGGGCTATTATGATGATCAAAATGGGCAGTTTCATAACTTGACTCTCATTAGTGGCAAAGAAATGCAAGTTTGGGTGGATTATGATGGGGTGAAGAAGCAAATGAATGTCACAATGGCTTCAATCAACACTGCTAAGCCAAGAAAACCACTTTGCTCTATGTTTTATGATCTCTCATCGATCGTAAATGAAACCATGTATGTTGGGTTCTCGTCGTCCACCGGTTCTGTTGAGACATCTCATTATGTCTTGGGATGGAGCTTTCAGGTGAATGGCGAGGCTCGAGCTCTTGACCTGTCTCGACTTCCCAAGCTTCCTCGAATTGGGCCTAAGAAGATATCGAAATTTTTGACAATTGGGTTGCCGATTATTTGTCTAATGTCGGTGTTTGGAGTGATGGCCGGTGTAGTTTTTTATGTGAGAAGGAAGAGGAAGTTTGCAGAAGTGCTTGAAGATTGGGAGCTTGCCTATGGTCCTCATAGATTCAAGTTCAAAGATTTATACATCGCGACAAACGGATTTAGAGAGAAAGAACTTTTGGGTATTGGCGGATTTGGCAAGGTCTATCGAGGCATACTACCCGTATCAAAAATTGAGATTGCAGTCAAGAGGGTTTCTCATGAATCAAGACAAGGAATGAGGGAATTTGTAGCCGAAATCGTTAGTATTGGGCGGTTGCGCCACCGCAATTTAGTGCAACTCTTGGGTTATTGCAGACGAAAAGGGGAGCTCCTGTTGGTCTATGACTACATGCCCAATGGAAGCCTAGACAAATTCCTCTTTGGCCAACCCAAATCCACTCTCAATTGGCAACAAAGGTTTCGGGTCATTAAAGGCGTGGCATCGGGGCTTTTTTATTTACACGAAGAATGGGAACAAGTCGTGGTGCATAGAGATGTCAAGGCTAGCAATGTTTTATTAGACAGCGAGCTTAATGGAAGATTGGGTGATTTTGGGCTTGCCAGATTGTATGATCATGGAACCGATCCTCAGACTACTCACGTTGTTGGAACTCTTGGGTACCTCGCCCCCGAGCACACTAGAACAGGCAAGGCCACAACGAGCACTGACGTGTACGCTTTTGGGGCATTTCTTCTCGAGATGGGGTGTGGAAGGAGGCCAATAGAGCCTAGTGCGCCAATCGAGCATCTAATTTTAGTCGATTGGGTTTTTTCTTTGTGGAGCAGAGGTGAAATTTTTCGGGCTATTGATCCAAAATTGGGTAGTGACTATGTGGCTGAGGAAGTGGAGTTGGTGTTGAAGCTCGGCTTGTTGTGCTCGCATTCAGAGCCTGCGGTTAGGCCAAGTATGAGACAAATTGTACAGTTTCTGGAGGGAGATGTTCAGCTTCCTGAGCTGACATCTCTCGAGATTTCGGCTACTGGATTAACGTTTGCCAAACGAGAAAGGTTTGATGATTTTGCAATATCTTATCCATCTTCTATGGAGAAGGCATTTTCACAATTGTCTTCTGTTGCAGAATCGCTTCTCTCTGGAGGTAGATGATATATAACAGAAAAGTTACGGTTACGGTCCCAGAATTAAGGCCCGAAATCTGACCAGAAAATTAATGGAGGGTGAAAATTTAACTTTTAAACAGTGAAATCTACATTTACAATAAATGTGAACCATACATTAAATAAATTTCGTATAAATTTTTCTGGGTTTGTAACAGATCTCTTACATGCTTTGGTTACTAGCTTTGTTAGTGTATTTGGTGAACCATAGAGGCTGTAATATTCGTTTCTATATATACAATATGCACATATTAATTTGATGCAGTGTATTTGGCTATGCAATTTAGGGAATAAATGAATAGATATGTGATAAGAGAAGACAAACTATACTAATTGGTAAATGCTTATAACTGCGTGAAATTTGGGGAGTAATAAGAAATGTAGTAGGGATCAGGATTCAGGATCCATCGCTTCACCATTGCCATTGACCCCGTGGATTTTAGGCCCATTCATGTTTAGAATGCCAATTTCGAGATTTTGAAAAGTATTCGGATGGTCAATTACTCTTGCTATAGAATTCCATCTGTTTTGTCTTTCTCCTAAGGGCTCATTGGATGGTTAGTGAGAGAATTATTAGTGAAGGGATTAAAAAAAATTATATTTGTTTGATAATTAGTTGATTAATAATAGTTCATGTTTGTTTTGAGAAATATGAGTAATATTAATCATGTAAAATTTTATAAATATCTTTGTTGCATTACTATCAAATTTGGGGTAACACTAACTAATAAATACATTACATATTTTAATATTAAAAATATATTTTAGAAATATTAAAATTATATTTTAATATTAAAAATTAAATTTCATAAATATATATATTTTTTTGGAACTATTTTTTTTTTAGTATAAATATTATTACACTATTATATTTTTATATTAAATCATTTTTATATAAATAATGGTGGAATAATTAAAAAATAATAATAATAAAGAAAAGACCGTACAAATCAAGTAAAGTAAATAAATTAGGTAGGATAATAGAGGGTAAAATAGTAAATTCCACTCTAATCACAAGGGAAAATTCTATTTACACGCCACTTATTTTCTCAGTACCCACCATTTATTACTTTTTTAATTATAATTTTATCCCTTAATTAAATTACCTTTTCAGACATACACACCACATTCAGTCATCACCACTATCCATCTCCGACGGCTCTGGTTCTAATTAGAGCTCCAACTCCAGCGCCTTCACTCTTCAGCCTCCATCTTCTTCAACTTTTTCTCTTAGCCTCCTTTGCTTGCCCCCCTCTCTCTCTTCTTTTTCTTCTTTTTTTTCTTTTGCAATTCACCGCACCCCCCACTGCTACTACAACTTGTGATGTTCCTCCCGCAATCGTTAACTACAACTTGCACCTCTTCTCCCGTCATCCATCTTCGTCCCATCATCTAGATTTGGAAAACCTTAGAGTTCTCTCTCTGATGACATTTCTCACCACTTTTTCATTCCTCTCTCTTTCTCTAAAACTTTCTAAAAACCTAAATCTTGAGTTTTTCTCTCTAAAATTCATATTCTCTCTACTATTTCACCTAGCTCCATTAAGCTCTTCACTCTAGTGCCTTTAAGAAAAAGGCAAAGCGTCTCAAGATCTTCATTTTGATCCGAACAAAGTTGGGTATGAGCATCTTTGGAGTTTCATCCTTGCCTTGCTCGTCTTCTCTTTTTGAGGTAGAGATTCTCTACACTTTCATATGGTCTTTAGCTTAGTTATTTGCCGTTGTGTAACAATGGTGACATTTGAGAGTAGCTTGAACAAACTTAGGGTTTGGGTGTGAAATAAAAAGAGGAATTTTTGGTGAATGGAAATTAAATGGTTATGGAGTTTGAAAATGAGGTTGTATTGTGTCAAAATTATTAATTTTGGTACTTGGGTTGACATTTGGAAAAAGAAAAGTTTTTGCCCTAATTGGGTCAAATAGTTATTTTGTGTGAATAACTGAAATTGACATTGGTAATATGAAATTGGATGAGTATTGATATAAATGGTAGAGTTGAACACATGTTGTCTCTCACCCATGAAAATTTGAATAATTTATCTATTGAAAAGATTGTATATCTGTTTTGAAATATCTGTATTGGGCTATCGGTGGAGGATATTTATGTTTGTTATAGAAATTGCATGAGGATTACATAAATTGAAACTAATCTAATGTTGGTTGTCATTGAATGTGACTATGATATAAGTACATTGTATATGTATGACGTTTGGCAGAAGAAAGCGGATGCACTCCATTGTTTGGGAGGAGAAATGAGCTGTACTCCATTGCTTGGGAGGAGATAAGGGATGGCCCGTGGACGAAAATTCCATAAAATGGCAAATTGAAGTATTTATGCAATAGTTGTGTTGATTAGAGGACCATTGAGTTGTAGACTCAGTTGGGTTATCTGGAATATAATGAAATCGGCTCATGAGTTTAAATTGAATGAATTGACTTGAAATGAGCAGGAGGACAATAGACTGAGATATAAATTATGGTAATTTGTGATATTGTAGAATGTGAATGTTTTGTCACAATTATTGTATATGCACATTGTACTTATATCGTTGCTAAACCTCATATATTGTGTTAGATTATTCCTACTGAGCTTTGGCTCACCCTATTTGGGATAAACCATTTTCAGGTACTAGTGACATGCCTCTGCTAAGGCAATAGCTTGGAGGGACTTTTAGGAAGCAAGAGCTTCTTTATTTTGTTTTATTCTTTTGTATAGCCAAGAGCTTAAATTGTATTAAGCTAGGCTCATTTTTGTGTAACCAAGCAATGACTTGGAAAGATGTAAGCTTATAGGGCATATGACTGTATGTTTAGTTTTAGTTCTCTTAATATTGCAACACATGCTGTAGATTCAGGATGAACATTTGTAAATGTATATCGCATGTGTTAACTTTTGTAAACGAACTTTGAGAAATGAAAGCATATTATTATATTATTTTTCTGCTTAAGGATTGGTTTTATTGTAATAATCTGGGGGCGTTACAACTTAGTATCAGAGCGTACTGGGTTTGAATACTATGGGTATGTAGGAAGTGATTATTACCATAATAGGTTTGTCTCGCTTAGCTGAGGCGTTATTATGTATTGTATGCTTATGTGATAACATACTTATGTGATTATATGGGTATAGGATTTGATTTCTAGGATGTTGATCGAGTCTACGGGTTTCTAGGAGTCCTATTAGAAAGGCACCTAATCACTGTCGTTTCTAATTGGAACTCTGGCAACACCGCGGAACGGTCACTATCCGGAAATGAAATTCGTATGTGTTTATGTGACTACGTACTTAGATGAAGTGAATTACTATTGTCCAATGTATTAGGATGCGAGTAAGTTAGCTACGACACATTTGTGAATGTGCTAATCTCTTTTGTTATCTTTATTAGGATATTAGGTCGTGGTCGTGGTCGTGGTCGTGGTCGTGGTCGTGGTCGTGGTCGTGGTGGTAGACGTGGTAGGCCTAGGAGGCATGAGATGCCTATACCAAATGAAATTTCGATATAGGAAGAAGGGGTTGGCCAAGCCAATGTGGCTGATTTAGTTGGTCAACAGGCCATGGACGCCTTAGCCCGCGAGATCGCCAAAGCATTGCGGAAATCTATGGACATTCTTAGGGTTGAGAATCAAGTCCAAGCCCAAATAGCTGAAGTAGGTCCATCTTTTCTAAAGAGAAAGTTTTTCTGGTCGAATCCGGATGAGTTTTTGGGTGATCCCATGGAGCCACTGAAGACAGATGAGTGGCTGGAGCAAATAGTGAAGGCGTTCGAGATGCTTGGCATCGAGGACGACTAGTTGAAGGTGACTTTGGCGTCTTTCCAGCTGAAGGGGGATGCGAGTCAGTGGTGGAAGTATACGCGTGGGCGTATTGGGGTGACTTAGGAGGCTTTTGTCAACGCCTTCCAGGACAAGTTTTTGCCTCCCACAGTTAGGGAGAAGTTGAGAGACCAGTTTTCCAAGCTGGTGCAATTAAACACACCAGTTGCTGAGTTTGAGGCCACCTTTACTAGCTTGTCTAGGTTTGCACCTGAGCTTGTGGCGACTGAAGAACACCGTTGCTTAGAGTTTGAGAAGCGATTGAGGACCGGACTCATGTTTAGAGTGGCCGGATCCATGATTAGAGATTATGGGCGCCTTGTGGAAGCGGCGGCCCATCTTGAGACCATTATACAGGCAGAGGAAGAGAGGATGAGGGGCTCCAAGAGGAGTCAGGATAATCAGGAAGACAGCAAAAGGCAGAGAGGTTCTACCCTCCAGTCGTCCAAGAACCACAGTCGAGGTCCACTTTTCTAATATTGAGTTCGGGTTCTAGGAGGGGTGGTTAGGAAGAAATTACTTGTTACAAATGTGGTTAGTTGGGCCACAAGTCTCCAGTTTGCCCGCAGAGGGGAAGAGGGCAGCAATCTGTATCGTCTTCGACTCATTCTCAAAGCTAGGGTCAGGGGAGAGGCCAGCCACTCACTTGTTATCAGTGTGGGTAGGCAGGGCACATGAAGAGATTTTGCCCTCAGTTAAGTGGCACGCCTGGTGCATCTGGTTTGAGGCAGACATAGAGTCACTAGCCAACACAGTCAGTACAGGCCTCGAGGGCCAACTAGGGAGCCTTTTCAGCTCAATCAGTGCATCAGGTTTATGCTTCGAGAGGTGAGCAAGTTAAGTAGAGACCTACGGGGCGTGTGTATGCTGTTACAGCGCTGGATCTTGTACCTGCTCCTTCTGTAGTGAAAGGTACTTTCTCGTTTTGCAATTCAATTGCTAATGTATTAATTGATATGGGTGTATCACATTCTTTTATCTCGTCTACATTTGCATCGGTTTTGGGGTTAGAGTTGGCTCAGTTAACATCTCATATTTGTATAGAGTCACTTATCGGTAGTGAGATTATTTTGAAGCAAGGGTGTCGGGGTTGTAATATAGAGGTTACCGGTCGTCAACTTCCATTTGTATTTGTATTGATTGACATGTCTAGTTTTGATGTTATTTTAGGTATGGACTAGCTATCGTCATATTGGACTGTTATAGATTGCTACCATTACAGAGTTACTGTATGTACCATAAGCGGTGATTGTTTTTATTTCTTGGGGGACTAGGTAGATAGAGTCTTATCACTGATATATGATCCGCGTGGGCAGAGTGAACCTAGTTGTCTTCTTACTAGCTTCTTGAGTAGTGAATGTGATGAAGGCCAAGTTGAGTTGCCAAGGGTGGTTTGTGAATACCCGGATGTCTTTTCCAAAGATCTTACTAGTTTACCACCTCACCGAGAGATCGAGTTCTTTATTGATTTAGTGCTTGCCACATTACCGATTTCTATGGTTCCGTATAGATTTGCACCAACTGAATTGAGTGAGTTGAAGATTCAACCCTAAGAATTGTTAGATAAGGGTTTCATCCACCCTAGTACTTCACCTTGGGGAGCATCGGCTCTCTTTGTTAAAAAAAAAAAGATAGAGTGTTGCGACTTTGTATAGATTACCGAAAGTTGAACCGGGTAACCATTAAGAACAAGTACCCAATGCTTCGTATAGATGATCTGTTTGATCAATTAAAGGGGTTTTGTTACTTCTCTAAGATAGACCTGAGATTGGGTTATCATTAGTTGAGGGTAAGGGACGAGGATATCCCAAAGACGACATTCCGTACGCGGCATGGCCATTACAAGTTTCTAATGATGCCTTTTGGGCTAACCAATGCTCCAGCTGCGTTTATGGATTTGATGAATTGGATTTTTCGTGAGATCATAAATCATTTTGTGGTTGTCTTTATAGATGTCATCTTGATTTACTCACCCTCTGAGGAGGAACACAAGGAACATTTATGAGTGGTGCTTGAGTTGCTTAGAACCCATAAACTGTATGCTAAGTTTGGGAAGTCTGAATTTTGGCTGAGAGAAGTTAAGTTCTTAGACTATAAGGTATCTGGGGAATGGGTGATTGTAGATTCATCCAAGATAAAGGCAGTGTAAGATTAGGCACAACTTAAGAATACTTTTGAAATTCGTAGTTTCTTCGGGTTGGTTGGGTATTACCGTCGATTTGTGAAGGATTTCTCTAGGCTAGCCTCACCTTGGACTAGGTTGATGAGGAAATGAATCAAATTTGTGTGGAGTGAGACTTGCGAGAAGTAATTTCAAGAGCATAAGGTTAGACTTACCACTGCTCCAGTCTTGATTATTCCAGAGAGGGGTTTGGGTTATTCAGTATATTGTGATGCCTCACAGGAAGGTTTGGATTGTGTATTGATACAAGAAGGGGAGGTAGACCTATGACTCACGGCAGTTGAAAACACATGAGAGGAATTATCCTACTCATGACCTAGAGTTAGCAGTGATGATTTTTGCCTTGAAGATTTGAAGGCATTATCTGTATGATGAGAGATTTTAGGTGTTTTCTGATTCCAAGAGTCTGAAATATCTGTTTACATAGAAGGACTTGAATTTGAGGCAAAGAAGGTTGATGGAGTTCACAAAGGATAATGATTTTGAGTTGCATTATCATCCGAGAAAGGCCAATGTTGTGGCCGATGCTTTGAGTAAGAAATCAATTAGCAATGTAGCTTGTATCGCCATTCTAGAATGGGAGATTTGGGTACTCTTGGTGAGTTTGACTTGCATCTAGGCAAGTCTGTTGAGTCTACAACCTTACTTTCAGTGGTTGCTTAACCTACACTTATGAACCGAATGTTAGAAGCACAGAGGGGTGACCTTGAAGTAGAAATCCTCCAGGAAAATATCTCTAATGGAAAAGTAGAAAGAGGCTTGACTGTGTATCCCGACCAAAGTGTGAGATACCGTGACTGTTTGTTTGTGCCGGAGTCTCGCCGAGAGGAAATACTCTGAGAGTTTCACCATTCACGCCTTGCGATGCATTCGGGAGACACAAAGATGTATCACGACCTTAGTCGCCAGTTTTGGTGGAAGGTATGAAGCAGGATGTAGCCATGTTTATATCAAAGTGCCTTACTTGTCAGCAAGTGAAGGTCGATCATCAGAGGCCAACGAGTTTGTTACAACCATTGCTTATAGCCGAGTGGAAATGGAAGCATGTCACGATGGATTTTGTTGTGGGCCTTCCAAGGACTCAAAGGGGTAGTGATGTCATTTGGGTGGTAGTTGACCGATTGACCAAGTCGGCGCACTTTATACCTATGTGCGTGAGTAATTCGGTAGACTATCTTGCCGACCTTTACATAAGGGACATAGTGAGGTTGCACGGGGTCCCTGTGACGATTGTTTTGGATAGAGATCCGTATTTTATAGCTCGATTATGATAGAGCTTGCAGAGTGCCTTGGGCACTAAATTGACTTTTAGCACAGCGTATCACCCTCAGACTGGCGGGCAGTCCAAGCGTATCATTCAGATCCTTGAGGATATACTTTGAGGCTCTATTCTTGATTTTAAGGGGTCGTGGGAGAGGCATTTTCCCTTAGTGGAGTTTGCCTATAATAATAGTTTCTTATCTAGTATTGGTATGGCACTATTTGAGGCCTTGTATGGCTAACCGTGTAGATTTCCAATGTGTTGGGCCGAGATGGGTGATGTACCTTTGTTGGGTCCAGAGTTAGTTCGGGAAACGACGAAGAAAGTGACACTTATTCGTAAGAGGTTGGTTACGACTCAGAGTTGCTAGAAAAGTTATGCTAACCATAAAATGAGACCTTTGTCTTTTAAGGTGGGAGATCATGTCTTTCTAAAGATATCACCTAAATGGGGTTTGATGAGATTTGGGAAGAATGAGAAGTTGTCCCCTCGTTTTATTGGGCCTTTTGAGATCCTCAAGCGGATCGGGGAGATAGCTTACCATTTGGCGTTACCGCCACAACTTTCTAGGATTCATAATGTGTTTCATATTAGCATGCTACGAAAATATGAGCCAGATCCATTGCACGTGTTGGATTGGACTGACTTAGAAGTAGATGAGGATGCCTCATATGAGAAGAAATCGATGAGAGTCTTAGATACCATGGATCAAGTTTTGTGAGGCAAGACGATTCCCTTGGTTAAGGTATTGTAGAAATATCATGGAGTTGAGGAAGCAACTTGGAAGCGTGAATTGGAAGTCCGAGACAAATATCCAAACTTATTTGTTGATAGTTGATTATCTATGGAGGTTTTGATTATGCGAATGAAATGTAAAAACATTGCATATGTTATGGATGTTTTGGAAACATGGATTCTGACATGGATAGGCCCACAAGGGCCACAGCCCACCATGAGTAAACCCAGGTCCACCATTTAAACCCCATTGCATAACCCGGTTAGTAAAACCCAGCATCACTGAAAGCCAACTGGGCAGGGAAGGCCAATGATATTCGGACACACGGCAAACGCAGGACAGGCCACATCAGCAGACAAAGATCTGCAAAGTTATTGCCACAGCACATCACCATTAATGCAGCCCATCACAGCATTTATTGTGACAACACCCCCGAGCCGGAATAGCATCCCCTTACTCTGAACAAGACGAACCACGGCGTAAGCTTTCGGCGGGAAGGTCAGAACGGCTGAGACAGTGAAATGATTACCAAAAGGATATAAGCAAAACTTGAAGACAAGAAGAAGGTTAAGTTCTCTATCTCTCTCTCACACTACGTTACCTACTACATCTTTTAATTCACACACCGGAGGGTTCGCCGGGGGACTACCCCGTTCCCCGTTGGACTTGTTTGCAGGTTATCCAGTGGACCTGAGGAGCTTGGATCGGTCTAGCCCATTCACCAGGACGAACAGCATCATCAGATTCAATATAAGCATTGCATATGTTTTGAGAATATGGAACATCATGTGTGTTGTATCACTTCTGGAAGCATTGTATATATTGTGTAAATTTTGAAAACTTGGATTTTGATTCAAACATTGTAAATGTTTTGGGCAATTGTAAATTGCATTTCAATATTAGAACTTGTGTATCGAGTTGATGAGAATAGATGACCGGAGAATGGGTCATGGTGTTAAGTTTATTAGATTAACGTTGTTATGAATGGTTTAATCATGATTTTGAACTTGATTTGAAATTTTGGAGACGAAATTCCTTAAAGGGAGGAGGTTATAGCGATTTCGGTTTTGACCCGAATGTTGTTCATTTTGGACTCAGGCTTATAGTTTCGTTTTTCCCTTAATCCCTTTTAAATTTGGTTATTGGATTGTAGTTGTGCGTTTGGAACAGGTTGGTTACTTGTTTTTTCAAACCTTTATTGCCCATATTTTTTTCTCTTCCGCTCGAGCGGCCATTCTTGCACTGGAGCGAAATTTGCAAACTCTTAGTATTTTTGCAGACCTGCAAATACTGGAAGAGTGTGTTCTATGCTCGAGCGGCGTTTCCTATGCTCAAGCGGGTGGATGCTCGAGCATCCAGTCTTGCGCTCGAGAGATATCCTTCATCTGCAAAACTTCTGAAAGTGTGTATTTTATGCTCGAGCGTCACTTCTTGAGCTCAAGCGGAGCATTGTGTCTGACGCTCGAGCGAACTGCGTGTATAACAGTCCGTGAAGATAACATTTCTCATTACTTTTTCATTCATCTCTCTCTCTCTCTAAAACTTTGTAAAAACCTAGATCTTGAATTTTTCTCTTTAAATTTCATCTTCTCTCTACTATTTCACCTAGCTCTATTGGGATCTTCACCTTAGTGCCTTTGAGAAAAAGGTAGAGCGTCTCAAGATCTTCATTTTTTATCTAAACAAAGTTAGGTTTAAGCATCTTTGGAGTTTCATCCTTGCCTTGCTTGTCTTCTCTCTTTGAGGTAAAGATTCTTTAGACTTTCATATGATTTTTAGCTTAGTTATTTGTCGTTGTGTAACAATGGTAGGATTTGGAAGTAGCTTGAACAAACCTAAGGTTTGGATGTGAAATAAAAAGAAGGGTTTTTGGTGAATGGATAATAAATGGTTATGGAGTTCGAAAATGAGGTTGTATTGTGTCAAAATTGTTGATTTTGGTACTTAGGTTGACATTTGGAAAAATGGAAGTTTTGTCCTAATTGGGTCAAATAGTTATTTTGTGTGAATAACTGAAATTGACATTGGTAATGTGAAATTGGATGAGTATTGATATATATGGTGGAATTGAACACGTGTTGTCTCTCACCCATGAAAATTTAAATAATTTATCTATTGAAAAGATTGTATATCTGTTTAGAAATATCTGTATTGGGCTATCGGTGGAGGATAGCTATGTTTGTTGTAGAAATTGCATGAGAATTAGGTAAATTGAAACTAATCTAATATTGGTTGTCATTGAATATAACTATGCTATAAGTACATTGTATATGTATGACATTCGGGAGAAGAAAGCGGATGTACTCCATTGTTTGGGAGGAGAAAGAGGATGTACTCTATTGTTTGAAAGGAGATAGGGAATGGACTCCATTGAAATTAAGTTGGTCGGAGTGTCCAAGGTGAAAGTCCCGAAATCTTGTGTATACATGGGTGCTGATTCCCGCAGACAAAAATTCTGTAAAATGGCAAATTGAAGTGTTTATGCAATAGTTGTGTTGATTAGAGAACCACTGAGTTGTAGACTCAGTTGGGTTATTTGGAACATAATAAAATTGGCTCATGAGTTGAGATGAAATGAATTGACTTGAAATAAACAGAAGGACAATAGACTGAGATATAAATAATGGTACTTTGTGATCTTGCAGAACGTGAATGTTTTGTCACAATTATTGTATATGCACATTGTACTTATAACTTTGTTAAACCTCATATATTGTGTTAGATTATTCCTACTGGGTTTTGGCTCACCCTATTTCGAAAAAACCATTTTCAAGTGCTGGTGACATGCTTCCGCCAAGGCAATAGCTTGGAGGGACTTTTGGGAAGTTCTTTATTTTGTTTTATTCTTTTGTATAGCCAAGGCCTTAAATTGTATTGAGCTAGGCTTACTTTTGTGTAACCAAGCAATAACTTAGAAAGATGTAAGCCTATAGGGCATATGACTATATATTTAGTTTTAGTTATCTCAATATTGCAACACATGCTGTAGATTTATGATGAACATTTGTAAATGTATATCGCATGTGTTAACTTTTGTAAACGAACTCTGATGAATAAAAGCATATTATTCTATTATTTTTCTGTTTTAAGGATTGGTTTTATTGTAATACTTTGGGGGCGTTACACACACACACACTCTGTGTGTGTGTGTGTGTGTAATGGAGGAGGTTAGAATGAAAAAGGGTTGTGTCACGATGGAGAGGTAGGAGAGATGGATCGCGATGGCGAGGGTAAGAATGGGGTTGTTCACGATGGAAAAAGGAGAATAAGGTTGTTCGCGATAATGAGATAAGGGCATACGACGATAGATGAATAGACGACGGAACTGGGAGAGACGCTACTGGACCGGAGAGAAGGGTTGGTGCTGGTTGTGGGGACGAGGGCTTGGGAAAAGGGGTTAATGGCACTAGTAAGAGAGTAGGGAGTTTGTGGAAGTAGAGAAATGGTGGCTGTCAACGGACGACAGTGGTTGCTATAGTGGTTAGGGTTAGGGTTTTGCTAGAGAAATGAAGGATAGTTTGGTATTATTTGAAAAAATGGTGGTGTGTATTGAGACAAAATCAAAACTTTTAATTTGAGTGTAATGTGAACTAATCAAAAAGAAAGTCATGGTGTGTACTAAGATAATTAGTGATGTGTAAATAGAATTACCCAATCATAAGGGATTGTTTTTCTAATACCATCTTCTATGGGGAACTACTAATCCCATCCTTAGAGGCTTATCATAATCCCAAGGTATTGTGAATCTTCTTTCTCATTTTGCAAATAAACACAATATTAGTGAACTCCACATCTATTCTAATCCAATCCCATCCATGGAGGCCTATCATAGTCTCAAGATATTGTGAATCCCCTTTTTCATTTTGCAAATAAACACAATATTAGTGAACCTCACATCCATTCTAATCCAATGTCATCCCCGATAACCTAAAACAAACGAGCTCTAACGCTGTGATTGGTTGGGCAATTTAGAGAGAGATTTGGAAAGGGAAAGAGAAAGTTGTATGAAACTATGTGAAATATAGACATGTTTTATTTATATTTCACCTACCTTTTTTATTTCTCTTTCTAAATTCCTCCTCAAATCTCCCAATCAAACACAACATAAAAGTCTAAATTAGTCGAAGTGGGATAACCTGTCCTAACACCAAACATTCAATTTAACTTCGTTAACTTTCTGTAACAAAATCCGCAGAGCACTATCGTCAATTTCCTCACATATCCCAAATATATCTATACTATTATACATGTGAGCATCTACTTTAGTATCTTGAAACTTTCTTTCTCTTCATGTCAAGTGTCCAATTTTCTATTCAAAATTAAAAAAAAAAAAAATTTAAAAAATAAAGAAGAAGATGTGACTTAAACTTAAGAATATAAATTTGATAAACAAAACTCTTACAATTTGAAATGCATGCAACATACAACAAAAATTTTATTTATTTAACTTGCACATACGATACAGGTGTCAAACCACTAGTATATACATGCGATTGTGTTTGTCTCTGCCTTCTCCACATCCTCTCTTTTTGTCTTCTATTCTATTCTGTTAAAACCCAAATGGGCTCCAGTTACATCCAAGTCATGGGTTCAAGAATTGGTGGAGAGATATATTAGAAAATAGAAAGAAAAAGTTGCTTCTAAATTATTACGGTGTACTTACTAGATTTTGAAGATTTTGTGTAGGGTTTTTGATGATTCTTTGCCGCAAAAGTGACATTATTGTGTTTGCCTTGTGATCTGAAACTTCAGATATTAGAGTGAGTCCCTCCATGGCATTTGATCTAGTTAGTAGCTAATCAAAATATTCAATTGAACCCTCCTGTAAAACGACAACGAAAAGCCAAACGAATACAGCTCGCCGTCGATTACCGGCTTTAAGTGGCCGGAGTGATGAATAAATAGGAAAAAGAGGACTGATTGCTTTTTATTTTATTATTAACGGAGTGAATTTGATTTTTTTAATTGATGAACACGTGGCAACACATGAATAAAGGGACTGACTATTGAAAGAAAAATGACTGGTAGCTCGAAAAAAGTGGTCCGATTTTGGCTCGAATCGCAAAATGATGTCGTTTTGCAATTCTTTTTTTTTTTTTTTTTCTTTTTCTTCCTTTTCTTTCTCTTCATTTTCTTTCTTTCTTTTCTTCTTCTTCTTCGTTGAACACAGGAGAAGAACAGAGGGGAAGAGGAGGAGAGAGGGAGAAAGAGAGAGGAGAGGAGAGAAGGGCCCCTTCTGTGCCTCCGCCGATCGTCGCAGCATCTCCGATCGTCGCAGCAGCTCCAATCGTCGCAGCAGCAGCTCCGATCGTTGCAGCCCCACGCAGCCCCACCTCCTCCAACCCGATTTTGATGTCCCCCTCCCCTCCAGTCCTCCTTCTTCCTCCTCCTCCTTCCTCCTTCTTCTTTTTCTCCGAATTCGAGCCAAATTCGAGCCTCTGAATTCGAGCTACGAATCGGAGTTGTGAAAGAAAAATGTTCGGACTGACGATCCCATAATGTTAGGTATTTAATAAAAAAATTGATAAAACGTTTAGGATTTCTAATATTTTCCGAAGATCCCCATCCAAATTAGTCATTTCCATATTATGTTTCAATATTTTCATTTGTTGTAACTTTTGTGTTGTTTCTTTTTTTCAGTTGTATTAGTTAAGAATGGATTTTGATCCTCTATGAAAAATTTTCATTATATATCTAATGATTATGAAATAAGAACGTAAATTTATAATTAGTTTAAATTGAAAAAAATCATTATACTCAAACTGTTTGTTTTTGGGGTATTTAGGGTTCGTTTGGGATGTGGATTCGTTTGAGATAAGATTTTTGTCTTTTTAACTTTTTTGACTTTTGTGAGAAAAAAAATAAAATGATAATGATTTAGATGTGACATTGTCTTATTGGGTTAAAAAGCCTATTTTGTTTTTTTTTTTTTGTTTTTTTTGTTTTTTTGTTTTTGTGATTATTTTAGCCAAAAAATTCATATTTTAACTTATGTCAAACGAAGGCTTAGTATTTTTTTTTCTTTGAGCGAATTACACTAACCGTCCCCATAGTTTGGGGTTCGTTTTGCTTTGATCCCTGACTTTTCAATTGTGACATATTTGACCTTAAATTTTAAATTTAGTTCCATATAAGTTAGGGTGGGCGCGAGTCGGTTGCAGTCACGAAACCTCTAATCTGCCATCCGTTCGCCAGATTGACAAATTGGAGAAAATCAATCCACATTCGTTCGCCGCCAATCCGGTTGATGTGAATTGACAAATTAGCAGATAGATGTGAATCGGTTTGGCAATTTAAAATTTCATAAATTTTCAACATAATCCATTTTGTGCACTTCCTCAACAAAAAAAAAAAAAAAAGTATTACAGTCAATGACTTAAAAAAGTATTACAATCACTACATGCATCATCTAAGGACAGAAAGTTTGAAACTTTAAAATATTACAATCACTGCATACCTCATCCACATATTAAAATTACAGCATGCCTCATCCACATAAAGTATTACAATCTGTTATTCTTAAAATATAAAAACAATTCAAACCACCAAAATCATGAATAGAGCAGTAGTAGAGATTGTATCCCTCTGCATTGTTACACCTATATTTGTTTTTGAAAATAAAAATCAACTAGCATATATCATCTTTTTTATTTATTATTTTTAGAGTTAGGTTTAAAAACTAAAAAAAATAGATAAATAATACATTTATTTTTTTCAATTCAAAACATATATTCAAGTTGAATTTTTTTTTTAACAGAATATATTCAATAGAATATTTAAATTTTTTTTCAATTGAAAACATAAATAGAATATCTAAACAAATTGAAAATACAAAATCTTACAAATTACTAGGGGTGCCCAGGGTTTGGCAGCTCGGTTGCGGCCAAAGGAACCTTAAATCCGTCATCCATCAAATTGAAAAAAATCAATCCGCAACCGTTCGTTCGTCATCACGCATCCGTCCAAAATGCGGCAAATCGGTTCAGTCCGGTCGGTTTAGGCAAATCGGTATATCCGCTGCTCACCCATACAAATAAGGACAATTGAAGATACCATTATTCAATTTCAAGGACAAAGTTGTCAATTTGATAAAATATAAACTAATTTGACAAAAATAAATGTCAAAAAAATATTTTCAAATTTTTAAAAATTATTTCCACCTACCAAAAATAAAATTATATAAAATTGATAAATCTTTTACATATTTATTTAGTTATTTATTTTTTACCAAATTATTTTTTATTATGTGTTTGGATGATGATCATATAATGGGTGGTTTTTTGTTGATATTTTTCGATGATTATCATGTAATAGATGGTTGTATTTGTTGTTAATAGATATTTTTGGATGATTATTATATAATGGATGGTTATTAGACTTTTAATGTGTAATCAATATATTTAATATATAAAATGTTTTTAATTTTTGATTTTTTGATTTAATGGATTGGTTTAATAATGATATCAAAGTTGTTGCCATATTTGGCTTTTGGAAAAATAAAAATTAATTTAATGAAAATAAAAACAACCATCCATTACATTATCATCTTCCAAGCATATACTAAAAATTAATTTGATAAAAAATAAATAAATATGTAAAAGATTTATTAATTTTGCATCATTTTATCTTTGGTGGACAGAGATAATTTTTTAAAATTTAAAAATATTTTTTTGATATTTATTTTTATTAAATTAGTTTATATTTTATTAAATTAATGACTTTATCCTTAAAACTGAGCAATAATATCTTCAATTATCATTATTTAAAATAAGATTTAAAATTCAAAATTTAAAATTAAATGTATCATAATTAAAAAATTTAAAACTAAAATAATACGAATCTCAAATTATAGGAATCATTAGCCTAATTTAGCCTTTTTCCTTTTAGCTATATTGCCTATTGCAATCTATTATTGGTACAAAGGGGAAGCACCCCCCTCCGCCCCGGCGGGGCATTTGCAAGACTCTGTTCTTATTTGGTTTCGTTTTGAGGGTACACTTTTTAAAAAATTTAAAAATTAAATTTTTTTGCTTTTTGTATTTTTTTTTATTTTCATTGAATTTTTTTTAATATTTTAAGAAATTTTTTTTTAATTTTTAGATACATCTAAAATAAATATACTTAAAAAGTATAATATTTGTGAAAAAAATCTTTATAAAATTCACTAAATACCAAAAATATAAATAAAAAAATACGAGAATTCAATATATTTTTCGTATTCTTGTGTATTTATTAATTTTTTAAAATATTTTTTTATAAATATTTTACTTTTTAGATATATCTAAGTGAGGTGCATTTAAAAAGTAAAAAATTACTTAAAATTTTAAAAATATTCACTAAAAATTTAAAAAAAAAATACAAAAAATAAAAAAAATTAAATTCAAAAAATTAAAACCAAATACAGTGATTAGCTCTCTAAGGGGAACATCAAGGTGATTCAAATTCACATTGTCTTCAAATCTAAACACATCCACACATTTACAATTTATTTTAATTTTGTTTTTAAGCTAAGAAATACATATAAGTCATATATGTATTTGACTAAGAAATTTTGTTTTTAAGCTAAGAAATCTGACAATTCCTCAATACTACAAGCGTGTGATTTGACTAAATAACCAAAATGAACCTTGGGAGCAAGTTTCTTTGGATTGACAATTCAAGCAAAAACTGATTAGGTGAGTCCAAATTGTCTGCTACCTAGCTAAATTGGATTCTTCAACTATCATACTTTCATCTAATTTAGACATTTTCTATCATACTGAAGAACATCAATGGTTTCTTTGACTTTTTGATTCATTTGACACATTTTTACTACAAAAAGAAACTATGCTTCCATATTAGATCAAATCTTCGCTAATCAAAAAAATAAAAATAAAACAAAGGTCAAATTAATATTCAGTCATGTTCTTGAAGGCTTATCTGTTGCTCTTTCTCCTAATCAGAGTGGCAGCCTCTGATAATAACAATGGTTATGGTTTCACCTTCAACGGAAACTTTAAACTAGGCGTTGGCGAAGCAGAAGTTACACCAGATAGTCTGGTCAACGTTTGCAATACAACCGCTTTCTACTCTTCTCCGCTAGGCTTCAAAAATCCATCAACCGGTAAAGCTCTCTCTTTTTCTACTACCTTTGTGTTTTCCATTGTCCCTGAAAAAAATCCATACAATTATCAAAGCCATGGAATTTCCTTTGTGATTGCACCATCAAACAATATACCTGGATCATCAACTCCTCCTGCCCATATAATTGCTGTCGAACTATACATGTTTAATCGTGTAGGCGTAGATGTTGTCAACATCAACAGATCCACACCTGCCGGTTATTTTGAGAATGAAAATGGGGAATTCAAGAAGCTCACTATAGCAAGCGGCGAACCAATACAGGCTTGGGTAGACTATGATGGTGTTAGGAAAAAACTTAATGTCTCTTTAGCTCCTATAAACACAAACCAACCCAATCTCCCACTTTTGTCTCTAGACATCGATATATCATCAATCGTCTCAGATCAAATGTATGTGGGGTTTTATTCGACCTCACAGTTGAGTAATATTCTAGGCTGGAGTTTTCAACTCAGTGGAAAAGCACAACTTGATCTCTCTAATCTAGATTATTTTTCGAAAGGAAAAAATACCAAAAAGAAGAAAATAATTGTCATATCAACTGTGTCTGCAGTGGCGGTTGTTTCAGTATTACTAATATTCTTAGCCATCTTTTTATGGGTGAAAAGGAAAGCCAAGTTTAGTGAAATACTTGAAGATTGGGAAGTTCAGTATAGAGCTCACAGGTTTTCCTACAAGGACTTATTCAAAGCTACCAAAGGCTTCAGAGAAAATGAGCTTCTGGGAAGAGGAGGCTTTGGTCAAGTGTATGGAGGCGTGTTACCGAATTCAAATACCCAAGTCGCAGTGAAAAGAATATCTCAAAAATCAAAACAGGGAATGAGGGAATTCGTAGCAGAGATTGCTACGATTGGCAATTTACGACATCCCAATTTGGTGAGACTCCTTGGATATTGTCGACGAAAGGGTGAGCTCTTTTTGGTCTATGATTTCATGCCTAATGCAAGTCTTGACAAATTCCTCTTCTGCAAGTCGGAAAAAGACACTCTTAATTGGAGTCAGAGATTCAAAATCATTGGCGACGTGGCTTCAGGACTCACCTACTTACACGAGGAGTGGGTGGCAGTAGTTGTTCATAGAGATATCAAGGCAAGCAACGTACTATTGGATGGGAAATTAAATGGTAAATTAGGCGATTTTGGGCTAGCAAGATGTTACAATCATCATGGTAACGGTCCTCAAACTACAAACATTGCAGGTACGTTAGGCTACATTGCGCCAGAGCTAGCAAGATATGGCAAGTCAACTACAGGCACCGATGTTTTTGCATTCGGAGCATTTTGCTTGGAGGTTGCTTGTGGTAGGAAGCCAGTGGAACGACGAGCGGAGCCTGGAGAGGTGATTTTGGTGGATTGGGTTCTAGAATGTTCAAAGAAAGGCGAAATCTTGAAGGCAGCAGATCCCAAATTAAAGAATGAATTTGAAGCAGGGGAGATGGAACTAGTGTTGAAGCTTGGACTGCTTTGTTCACACCCTGTGGCAGAATTTAGGCCAAAGATGTCTCAAGTTTTGAAATACTTGAAGGGCTATGACTCACTCCCAGAAGATTCGGATACCCTTTGGACACAAGAACATTGGGTGGAAATCAACGATTCTAACATGTCACTGTCACATCATTTAACTTCTCAGTTACAAGATTCAATGGCCTCGTTAACAATCACCGAATTGTTCACCTCTAAAGGCCGTTGATATGTTACTTGAAACACATATAGTTTTGATACGAGCGTTTGTACCTTTTCTTTTAATAATTTTTTTTTATTTTTGTATTTCACAAAATCTTTGTAAAATGATTGAGGTTGGTTTGTTAGTCAAAATCTTTACACTTTTCTAGGAGATGAGAGGTTAAAATATCCTATTTATTTATGGGTTGTATTTTTCGTGTATTTATTAAGATTTTTTTCTTTTACTTAGAGAAATTTGTTTTTTATTAGTCGTATGTTGTATTGATCTTGATTATAAATACAATTCATTGGCTTTAGTGTAACACGATTCATTAATTTTTTAAAAAAAAATTCCTACAATTTGTCACTTAAATGTTTAATTTTACTAAAATCTTTTTTATAAATCTTATATTATTTATGAGAATAACTTGTCTCCAATCCACTCGACCATACTGTTTGAGCACATGAAGTCCACCATAGGATCTATTTTGATAATTCAAATAATTTATTTTTTAAATTTTAACACATAGATCATTATTTAGGGAATTTTTTTTTAAGTCCCTAATATTAAGATTTTATAAGATAAATGATATACAATACTTTCATAATAATTGGGGTCCCTCAACATTTTTATAGAAAAAATCGACTCAGAGAAATTTCAGTCCGACTTAGAAAAATTTTGGCCCAATACAAAGAAATTAATTTGATTTCACAGAGAAATTTTAAAATTTCTCTGATATGATCATAGAAAAATTTTATCGAGAAATCTTAATTAATAAACAAAATTATCTTAGACCTCTCACACTAGGTTAATACATAAAGTTAGTGAGAGATGTTTTACTAATTTTCCTTATCATTTATGATACGTTGTTCTCATTATTTATATCTCTCTTGTTTCTTTCTTGCCTACTATTTAATTCTCCTCTCTTTTTTTTTCTTTTTTCTTTTTTTTTTTTTTCTGTTTTTGGGAGCGGGGAAGGGGGTGTATTTTGATACAATTTTATAATTCTCATTTTTTTTTCTCCTCCTATGATATGAATAATGATTTTACTTCGAAGCAAAAATATTGAGTGTGGTCAAATGGATGAACCACTTATTTTAGATTGTCCTTCAATGAAAAGAACTTCAATAATTTTTTATGGTTCTACTTAGTTTAAGAATTTAGGAGGAGATTTGAAAATAAGAATAAAAAAAATAAAAATAAGTGATTAAAATATATTTATATTTCATTTATTTTACTATTATTATTTTTTTTTCTTTTCTAAATCTCTCTTTAAATCAATGAATCAAACACAGTCTAAATATATATATATATATAATTATCTTGATAATTTATATTTATTAATGAAATTGAATATTTATTATACAATTAAAAATTTAAAGAGATAAAATATAAATTTTAAAATCACGAAAAGCAAATATGAATTTTAGCAAACCTCATGAATATGTGTTATTTATCCTAAAATTAATATTCAACCGGTTCGAATCAGAACCCCGGGTAGGGAAAAAAATAAGGCTTTTTATAATGAACCAGTTTTCCTGGCTGGATCAACCTATCATCGACTGGTAGTGATTGATTGATTGTTCTGTTCGTCGAGAAGTCGGTGTTTGTTTGATCAGAAAAAATGCCAGTGAGAGTGGTGGAAAGTTCTGCACCTTCTCAAGTTTCAGGTATTGAAATCAGATTACAATTTCATTCATTCATTCATTCTTTGATTCTTTGCTCCTTATATTTTGATATCCCTGAAATTGAATGTAATTTAGTTGCACATGTTTTGTAGCACTGAGGTTTGAGTGCTGTGTTGAGATTTAGTTTCATTTTTAGATCTGGGTTTCATGAATTATTTATAGAAATTTCTTCCTATGCTTTGAAGGTCTGTTTGGTTGGTGAGAAATTAGAGGAAAAGAAAAGAGAAAGAAATTGAATAACCTTGATTTTTTTTTTTTTTTTTGTATACGAATTATTTGACCCAATAAGCTAAAATGGAATCAAATTTTGTTTTCTGAAGAATAAAAATGAGTCTTGAATTAATATAGACAAATTTGTTGTTTGAGGAAGTAATGAAAGTGTGTCCTCATCCCCAAATCCTCCTTTGAGCTACCAAGCTGCTCTTATGGGTTAGGGCTTTTAGAAAGGTTTTTTCTTTTGTTCCATTTTTTTTTATTCTTCTTGGGAGGTTTCCTCATTTTTGTTCCATTTAATGATTTAATTATGCATCTTTACTACTTCATGGTGTTTGTGGTAATTCATTGTCCGTTTTAAGGAGGTAAATAGCGAAAATTTATCGAAAAACGTTGAAGAAAATAGACATGGAAATTGAGAGTGGTTTCACTTAGAACTTGATGCATTCACGTGCATGCAAAAGGGTTAGATATGCTTATATTGAAATGAATCCATGTTGTGTATTATATTGAGTTCTGATTAAATTTCATGGTTTTAGAGGGATTTATCTGCAATTTTTTGGTTTGTCTTAGTGTTGGAAACTTCAAGTTATTTGTTTATGTAATCTTAATATATCCATTATTTCTCACTGTGAAGGTGCAAATCCTGGCCACACTTCACCCTCTGCTTGTACACTTCTAAGTGTTGGACAGGTGAATTTCCACTTCTTTTCTTTTTATTTTCATTTGTTTGCAGTTCTTGACATTACTCTAAATACTTCAATCTTTTAACAAATGTTTTAGTGTTTTACAGGCATTTTCTGGAACTCAGAATGTTTCTAGTCTACAAAAGGACGAAGCATGGAGAGTTAATGTACGAATCCAAGGTTGTGACCTTGAACATGGTTATCTTTGTGGCACCATGGAAGCTCTTAACGTTCCTATGGCAGACACACCAGTAAGCAGCTTCTATTATTAGGATAACGATTAGGCTCCTCTTCATATTTTATGGCCCATCATTGAATGTTCTGCCAACCATGTGCTTGAGCACAAAATCCTCTCTAGCATTGTTATCTTTCCTACTTATTTGCATGTTCTTTGAGGATTTTTGTTCTGATCACTACAATATTCTGACATACTCTTCTGACTTAGAGAGTTCATGTAATGTAATATGTCTCAAGTAATGTGATCATAAGTAAAATAATTGTTTGTGCTCAAGGAGGTCGTATGACCATTTACCAAGATAATGATTCTTTTACCACACCTAATTTTCCTGGTAGAAAAGAATCTTATCTTTTCCAACATGTAAAAGAGCAATGCTATACATACCATATTTGGTTTACCGTCCCAAGCATGTTGTGTCCTACATTTTTTGAAATTCAGTGTGTCTCTGTTGTGTAACATCCCCATGTCTATGCTACTTAGCTGCTATTGTAGTAAATAGCAATACATCAATCTAGTCAAATTTTCACTATTCCTTCATGAACTTTCTTGATTGTTTCATTTCCTTTGTTCTTTATGTGGTATCTCAGGTGGTAACCTTTTGGGAAGGGGAAATTGTTGATACCAAGAATTATACGTTCTTCACTGGCAAATGGGAAGCAACGTGTGTTTTCTCTCTCTCTCTGTCTTATTCTTTTATACATTCTTATAGATTGGGAAAAGCTTTTCCCTCATAATCATTCTTTAAATTGTTAACAGATCAGAAGTTGACATAAGGCATTGGACCAAGTTCCCATCTTTCTCTCCCCTTCTGGTTAGTAATCAATACTTATTCAAATTCAGATTTCACACTTTCCTGATTGACTCTGCTTTTTTTCAGGGCCAAGTGGAAGTTGATGGTGGCAAATCTCTGGACCTGAGTAACTATCCTTACATATTCATGGTAACCCATTTTTCAATGCCATTGGTTCATTAAAATTTTTTTTTACTAGGTTAAGTAATGATATGCCATTACCTTTGACTTTACTCTGCAGAGATGGAAAGAGCAATACTTTGTGAATGTCGGAACTGACTGTGGGTTAACTATAGCTGGCTTTTACTATGTTTGCTTCTCTTGTAGTGATGGCTCCATCAATGGCTTTTATTATGATCCTAATAGCAGGTATGCTGCCTCCTTATTCACAATTCCTGAGCAGAGTGTTTCACAATCCACATTGCGACTCCCCTTTAATTCTTGAAAATATAAAATTGTTATGACGACAATTTTGTATCCTTTTTCAATTGAACTGTATGCATGTTCATGAACCAAACATGTTATGCCTTGTACTTTATGCATTTTAGTTTCTGTTCTCTTAAACCTATTCAAGTGATAGATGAAGATGTGTTCAACTTTGTCTGCAGCCCATTTCAGAAACTCGAGCTGAAATCAACTCATGAAGGAAGATCAGGTTTCAGTTTTTCTTCATATGAGTTGCAATAAATGGAAATAGCCAGTTTTTTTCCAGGACTGGTACTATAGATAAAATATGAGCATTTCATTGAGTCGCATAAAGTTTGTGAAAGTTGATGTTGCAGTTGCTGCTGCATAAAGCTTGACAAGGTGAGGTCTGTTACATGTTGGGGGAGCACATGGAGAATCCGAACATTGTGAACTACAAAATTTACAATGGAAGAGTTGATGTTATGTGCGCCATTTTTTTAATTTTTAATTTTTAATTTTTAATTTTTTTTGTTATGTGCTTCCATCTATGTTGGAAAGATTATTATGTATCCCCCATTGTTTAAACATAACTATAAAGCTCTAGCAAAAATTGTTACTCTCTCTTTCTCTCTCTCAACATATCATTCATTTTCCAGAAACCAAAAAATTCAGTGCCTTTTTTGGATAAAAACACAAATAGAGATGTGTGTGTGAAGCTTATATTGAATGAAAAGGAAAACAATGAACAAACAATTATATATATTTTGCAGATTGATGTGAGATACAATAATAAAGTTTTAATATTTGAAATGCATCACTTGAACTTAAATGATAAGAACAATTCAACTGTCAAATCAATTTTCAAATTAATTTTGTAAAAAATATTTGTTAGTATAGCATTCTCTAATGAAAAACAAAAACCCCATAAAGAAAGAGACATGTCTTGTACCCAATAAAAAAAAAGGAAAGAGAGAGAGAGAGAGAGAGATGTCACCAGGTAGGTCCAAATTTTTTTAACCTGATAAGGCGCAATCCCATTGAAATTGAACCTAGAAAACTATATTGATTGTACTTTAACACCCCAAGAACCAACACCTACAATCTCTCCACCAGGATGGGACCCAGAGGACTAAAACTCAAGTGGAAGGGTAGTAGATAAGGTTAGCTAGGGAGAAAGAAAGCAATGGCTGCTGTAGCAGGAACCAAAAAAGAACAATGGCAACTCTGCCATCCATTTCATCCTCTTTCCTCCCAACAACAGCTCTAACAATCCATCCTCAGTACCAACAACAATTCTCTCTCTTTTTCAGTCCTAATCAAAGCATCAAAACCTCCCCAAATCGCATGGCTTTCAAGGTTCAGGCTGCTAAGCTTCCTGCAGGGGTATGTTCTTGTTTTCGCCTGATACATTAGATATATGTATGGCTTTGTGAGTTTCTGCATCAAAATTCATTAAATCCACCTTTTTTTTTTTTTTTTTTTTTTTTGGAAATTTTAGGTAGAATTGCCAAAAGTAGAACCAAAGTTCAAAGCACCTTTTCTTGGGTTCACAAGGAATGCAGAGATATGGAACTCTAGAGCTTGTATGATTGGCCTCATTGGGACTTTCATTTTGGAACTGGTAATACTACTTTCACTTCTTTCAATATAAAAGGATCAGAATTCTCTGTCATTATTTCTCTGCAATGACCTTATTGTGATAATCTTGTAGTCAAAGTTTAATGTTAAAACAAATAACACTGTTTTAGCGTGAGTAGTTTAAAATAAGAAGACAGTATTTTAATATAATCTTACAATAATTTTTAACTTAGGCCATAGAATTATTTCTGATGTAGTAAAAACCACAACAAGATTGTTGCAGAAAAGAATTGACAGAGGAGGCTCTTAGTTTTTTTGGTTCTCTCATTGAAGGGTTCTATCCAAAAATGTGACAAAAATATGAGAGGGGTTGTGTGTTCTTTCGAGTGTAGTGTTCTTTTATAATTGTCAAGGTCTCTGTTTATTTTTATTTTATTTTTTTCCAGATAATAAACAAGGGAATACTTCAAGTGATTGGGGTGGATATTGGGAAAGGTCTTGATCTCCCTCTACATCACAGCAGGGGTTTCAATTTGCATCAAGCTATCACTTGCCTTTATTATCGTGTAATGTCTCTTTATTAACTTTGTGTTGCATCTTTTAAGCAGTGTGTCAACAACACACAACACAGCAATTTATTGAAATTACATTGTATTATTACTTGTAGTTTCTTTTGTATATGAAGCGTCAAAATTTTCTTAGAATTTGATTAGTTTTTGGTGCAAGAAGAAAGAATGATTTGTGGGAAAAGATTGTTTAGCATTGCCCAAATTTAGATAATAATCAATCAACAGTATGCGGTTTGGTAATTTTCAGTTTCTACAATGTGACCGGACATTCTGATCACCAGTTGCCACCTTCTCACATTTCTGCAGGCTTGAATTACTTGACCTCACAGCCTGACTGAGCAACCGTCAGTAATATTATGAGCGCTATTTGGTAAATTTCATGTCTAAATCACTTTGGAGTTAAAAAGATTATAAATTAGTAAATTGACACTCCATCATTGCATTAAGTTTTTTAACAGAACACATTTGTTCTATCATGAATTATTTCTGCAAATTTTACTGTTTTTTGTGCTTTGGACTCATGAAATCATCAAAAATAAAAACAATGGATCAAATTTGTAAAAAGTCCACTAAAGGCAAAAAAAAAAAATGATTTTTCTAGAAACCAAACTCTTCTGTGCATGTCAAAGTGTTCAATTCTTGAAAGAGAGATGCAATCGGTTAATCCTGATCCAGACTTCAAGTATTTGTCCCATAAAAAAGTTACAAAGCTAGCTTAATCCTCAATAAAGACAATGATTTTTAAATTAATATTTGAAGCAATCTTTATCATTCACAAAACATACAAGCTCAAATACTTGAAATGAAATTCTTTTACATCAGAATGGCTATCTTATGCCACAAGGATGAAAAAGTAAAAACTGAGCCATAATTATATATATGCCTCTTTATATATACTCATCCCTTCTCTTTTTAGAGATGAAGGGCATTTCTTAAAGATTACAAGTACTTTTATCACTAAAGCGACCACTAGGTAATCTGATTATTCCTCTACAATCATGCTACTTCAGTTAGAGATTAGTGATATATAATTATCTTTATATTTTTTAAAGCACTTCTGACTTATGTTTTCTCATACAAAATAACACACGCCGAGGATTCTTAATACTCAATACACTCTTAATCGTATATGAGATGCAAATATTAAAATGCAAGAATCTCAAGACGCAAATCGTGTGATTGAAAGTACATTATATAAGGAAACATGAATTTTGACTAAACAGAACAAAGTGCCCAAATATTTACACGAATACATATGCAAAGAAAAACTGGTTTTCAAGAAAAAAATTTTGGGTTAGCATTTCTCATTGAAATTTTCTAGGCACATCTACTTAGAATGTGATGCAGACAGAATGGCTACGGCCTATTTGGTCCATTTGAATCATAAGAGGGAAAAACAAAAAAATAAGTATTGGGCTCAATGTTGACAGATTGAACTCGGCCTATTTGGCTTATTTGAATCATAAGATGGCAAAACAGTAAATAAGTGTTCGGCTCAACATTGGCCAATTAGCTCCAAAAGGCCTCTTTTGATTGGAATCGACCCAACATTCAGAACTCATAGCTGTGCATTGGCGCCATTCAGGAAAACTCCATCCTTTAAGGCATCCATTTTGCTATTTTTTTTAGTCACTCTCTAGAGACTTCAAATTTACCTTTTTTTCTTTTCTTTTCTTTTTTTTTTTGTAATTTTTTCTTTAATTATAAGTAAGGAATTGTATTTTGTGGTTTTAGAGTTCTCCTTCTCTTGTCTCTGTATGCTAATGTCTATATTCCTGAGCATGGTATTGATTAAGTGGATCTAGAGCCTTGGTAAACACAAAAGGTCCAATTCAAAATCTGACTCATTTTTTACTGTGAAGTATTTGGGCTTCCATGGCCCTATCCCCCTCCTAGGCATGTGATCTTGATCAAAATTCTTGAGAGAGAGACAACTTGGACATACCAAAACTAGAAACACAATAGTACAAATTTTGTCTTTACATATAGAATTACAAGATAGATACTAAAGTATAGACTTTAACAATAGTTACTAAATCAAGAACAAACCCTTCATTGGAAGCAATGCATATATGCCCTTTTCTTGTTAAAGTGTGAAGTTAAACTAAAGCCAAGACAACTGTTAACGAGGATGTTCCCTAAATTATCCGTTTGTTTGCACTTTAAAACCTCAGTGGTTGTCCAAACCTACCATTGTGCCACAACAATTGCAGACCTCCCTCTCTCCCTCTCTCCAAAACACATCATCTCCAATGCCAACTTCCTCAAATGTCCTCTGCTTTCTTTTCTTACTGTTCTCTCTCCCTTGCAAGTAAATTTTCTTCTTCTACCTTCTTTCAGATTTGTTTGTTTATGAATTCTTTTACCCAACCCATCTTTTAAAATGAGTATTTCTCAAATTTATGTTGTTTTGTGAAATAGTGTTTTCACTTCAAGCTTGAAATCATGTTTTAAAACATCTTATAGTCATGTTTTGAGAAACAACTTCAAGACTAATGTCTTGTTTTCAAAACACTAATAACTCCATTGTTTATTTACCCAACTGATTGATTTTCTTCTATTTGTACTCTGCTATTGCAGACGGGGCTCAACTTATAGTAGTAAACAACTGCAATGAAAGCATATGGCCAGCATTACTTGGTGGCACTGGTCATCCTACCCCAAAAGATGGCGGCTTCCACCTCAGCAGTGGTAAGGAAATAGTGGTCGACGTGCCTCAAAAGTGGTCAGGGAGGGTGTGGGCTAGGCAAGGTTGCAATTTCCATGATACTGGAAAAGGATCATGTGACACTGGAGACTGTTCTGGCCGACTACAATGCCAGGGCTTAGGTGGCATACCACCAGCAACAGTGGTGGAAATGACATTAGGGACATCAACCTCGCCCTTACATTATTACGATGTGAGTTTGGTTGATGGGTTCAACTTACCGGTTTCAATGGCCCCAGTGGGGGGTGGGATTGGTTGTGGCATGTCGTCGTGTGAGGTTGATTTGAACATTTTTTGCCCATCAGCGTTGGAGAAGAGAAGAGGAGGGAAGGTGGTGGGGTGTAAGAGTGCTTGCTTGGTTATGCAATCAGCTAAGTATTGTTGCACCGGCAAATATGCAAACCCTAAAACTTGCAAGCCCACTCTGTTCACAAATATCTTCAAGGCAGCTTGCCCTAAAGCCTATAGTTATGCTTTTGATGACTCCAACAGCCTTAGCAAATGCAGGGCTTCACGCTATGCCATCACTTTCTGCCCACCTAAATGAAAGAAATTATGCTATGGAGTCGAGAAAAAATAAATAAAAAAATAACTAAAAATAAAGTGTGTTGACCAGATTCATTTTGAGTGTGGCCTATATCACACTAAATTTGAATCTGCACTTTACGTTTCATTTTCTTATCACTTTTGAGACTAATTTTGTAACTCTTCTATCTTTCTTGGGAAACTAATTAAGGGAGCATTCATGGCTTTGTGAGGGACTGGATGGTATTAGTGTTGAAGTTTGTTTGTTTGTTTGTTTTTGGGTTGCTTTTGAATAGTTGGCAAAAGTCATGTTGGCTTATTAGGAGAGACATGATCCTGTTTCTGAAGTTATGCTAGTTACATATAAGTGGAAGATGAGTCGAAAAATGAAATCAAAACACTAGTTGTTCACTCTAACATAAATAATCTCAAGAGAGTGATACATAGTGAAAATCAAACACATGGCTAGCTTCATGATTATTGGATTGTATGGCAGTTTTTAATACTGTGTTTGATCTTGAATTGGTGAAACAATAAGAAAAAAGATCATAATTCAAATTCTAGAACTCACCAAGCATATACATTAAAAGACAGAACAGGCCAATTAAACTCAATGAAAGTCTTCTTGTATAATTAGCATCATGGAGAACATATGAGTATTTCATGAACTTCTTCTATCCTTTCTTGTGACAGATTTGGAGTAATGAGTACAAAAGCATTGAACAAACCTCTTAGATACTGATAATGTATACAAACCAGCAACAACAACAACCAAAAAAAAAAAAAAAAAAAAGAAAAAGAAAAAAAACAGTGGCCATTTCTCAAAAACTCACAAACCATCTTAGTGCTAATTTTAACACACACAAAGAGACTAATGGGGCGAAATAGAGCAAAAAAGGATTCATATTAGTCACACTAAGAGATAAACAAGATATTCCATGAAAACACTTTCGACTAAACCTATGAACTCCCTCAACTATATTACTGCCCTGTGTCGCTGCTGTGATTCTCACCTGCATCAGCATCTGCATTTGAGCTACTTTGGACACAGGTATTCGCCAATGAACCAGGACCCAGCAACAAAGGTGTAGGGGTTTCTTTCTTTTCAGTACTGGGATTTGAATCAACTGTTCGGTTAGCAGCCCATGCTCTTAGAGGAGGTTCAAAATGCTGGCTGGCAACATCTGGTGGCAGTGCATCTTCCCCAGGAAGAACAAGAAGCCCCTTCTCTCGAAGAGAAGATGGCTCTTTATAGCACACATTCCAAAGTGAGTCCACAAGCTGCCTCTCCTCCTTAGTGGCTCCAAGATCCTCTGGCGACATCAAGCTGATACCATTAATCCGTTCTTGAAGAATTTGCTTCAGTTTCTCATCTTCATCACCCAAACTACTACCGTTTGTTGTCCCACCAGGCCTGTCCCGAGCAAGCTCAAGAAGCCCCCGAAGTGCAGCTTCTCGTACCTCCGCATCTTCACTCGAGGCAAGGTGCATCATAATGCGAGGAAATCCTAGTTCAGTTACTACGTAGCAATCTGACCAGTTTTCGTGCAGTAAGTAATGGATTAAGTTAAGGGCTTTCCTGCAAGATAGCTAACTTGGTAAGGAATTTGAAAATTAAAACTATTGATATCCAAGATTGAAACACATGCTGTTTCAAAACGTAATTCAGATTTATTTAATAATCTAATCCATCTAAAAAATCAAGACAAATAGCACCAGAATTAGTTGATTGCTAGAGGGGCTACCTTTGAAATCTCACATTCTCAGAACTCAAAGCATCTCTCAGACCAGCATAACCATTTGCAAGATTTAAACGCAGCAATTCCTGGCTTGTTATGCCTGATTAAAGCTGAAAGCCACACCATAATTAGAAATTTCTCAAATCTATCAACCAGAACTTGCGGGCTAAAAGATGCAGGAGAGTCCCCAAATAGTACAGAAGCATTTCTGAAGATAACCTAGATCAAAATAACCATGTAACAAGAGAAATACTCACAGGATATTGCTCCAAGTGCTTTGGTTCGAAAGCAGTAACATCAGGATCTGAAGTGAAATTAGAAAGGAGAGGTTCCAAGCCATTTGCATCCATTACCAGTTGTTGACTCCTAGGGTTGTTCTGAACAATTGTGGTCACAACATCTGCAGCCTTTGCTCGAATGTTAGCATGGGAGTTCTTAAGGTAACCAAGGAGAGGAACCAAACCACCAATTGAGTGAAGATCTGTCAGATGTAAATAGTCAGCCAAAGCAGCAACTGTTTCTTATAGATGCAGAGCAACTACGCATTTTTTAACCTTTTCACTGGATACTTCAGACTTTTGTACAGTAAATTAATTTTGAAAACGAAATTGCGATCGATCAAATGAATTAAACCAAGGTGGGACCTTGAAGTCATGGGATGTAACTATATGTAAATTCAAATGAGTTGTAAGACCATGCCCTACATAAAATTATCAAAATCAGATGAAAAGTAATTAAGAAACCTACAACACCAGCAGTTAAAGCATTTTCAAGATTCACAACCCAAGAATACCTAACAACATTGGAACAACAATTTTTTTCCTTTCTTACGAGAAAGGGTAGAACCAAAGAAAAGTGTAGTGTAAACGTGTAATTGGATTCATCAAGAGGAGTATGCAGCACAAGTGACCCTGTTAACCTATGTTTCATGGACTCTTCAAAATGTGTGAAGTATTCATGTTGGACATTTGATACTTGGGTAAGGCCATAAGGTATGAGAATGTTTTCGAATGTGTAGACACATACTTGCCCCCAACACCCATAACTGAGTCCATGACACTAATTAGCAGAAAAAGTACAATTTAAACATGACTCTATTCCAAATACCTTGGATTGACAACAATATTACATGCAACTAAAACCTACACAACCTTGAAAAAAACCAAAGTGAAACAAAAAAAAAAAGGAAGAAATTTTAAGGATTCCACGTGAATCCTGCAACAGTTGGATTCCAAGGGATGATAATTTTCTCTGTCAACCATCTATGAGCATCATGAAGATATCACTCGAGAAGTGGGAGAAATAAAATTACGACGTAATGATGCAAAAAATGACATTTGTGCACTTCAGAACTCCTTCAATATGAAATGCAAAATGCAAATCAAAATCCCATACAATATAAATAACACATAACATATACCAATCAACGAGAGAGAGAGAGAGAGAGAGAGAGAGAGATTTACATATTCCTAATCCAGAATTCCATGTTAATTTTAAAAAAGCATAAAACAAAATAAAATAACTTACCATTAGCCATGTCAATTGCCTCGACGTGCTCCTGCAGCTCATCCAACATATCTACAAGAGTACAAGGTCAGTAAGCAAATAATAAAATTGATATGTTATAAGGTCAAAATTTCTTTTACCCACACACAAGATTCAAAATCCAAGACTAATTCTTATAATACCTTCAATATCTGCAGCAGTAACTCCTTGTGACTCCAGGACTTGCTCAGGAGTTTGCATAACAAGAGTTATATCTTTCATCCTCTTAATAACATCCACAGTTTGGGCTTGCATAGCTTCCATGAACCATCTTCGGTCCTCCTCACTAAACAAGTACAAAAAACACACACACACACACACAAATAAAAATAAAAAAATTACTGCCAATTTGTTGAAAAGAAAAAACTGTTTCACAGGAAAAATGTGAATTTATAGTGCTTTTCAATATGGATTTTTTGGGATAATTTCAAAATCTCCCTAACGCTTTGGTTGGGGTATTTTGGAAACACTTTTTCCTTTTCCCTTTCCAAATCTCTTCCTAAATCCCCAACCAAACACAAACACAGCGTAAAGCAAATTGTTTGTTTGTTCCATGGTGACTAGGTCATGTACTGGCTATTATAACTACAAGACTGTAAGCCTGATTTCCAAAATCCAAACTTTACCGATGAGAACAACTCAGCTATAAAAACCCAACTCTGACTTACAGAATAAGAACATAACAACACTTAAAAGAGGGCCAAGACATTTTTCTATTTCTTTTCTGTTCTCTCCAAATCTCACAATCCAAACAGGCTGATAAAAAGAGAGAGAGAGAGAGAGAAAGAGAGAGTACCTTAAATTTCGAGGAGGACGAGTGCCATCAGAGTGAGCGAGGCTCCACTTGAGCAATCCATCCCAATTGGGTCCTTCTTGTGCCATTTTTTCAGATTGGAGAAATAGGGAAAAAAGAAAAGGACAAAAAAAAAAGCCCTAATATATAGAAGGGTGATTATTGATTCTGCAAAGAAGAAGAAAGTAGAGAATGGTAGAGCAATGGCGGGTTACATATATTATAAACAGAACCGATCTGTTTGGAAAGGACTCGGAGCTTCAGGAACTTACGTGAAGGTTCCAGTCGAGAGAGACACGCCTCAGCTCGGCAGTCTCCACACAAATATTGCTCTCGTCTCGTCATGGGCCTCTCTGTCGGGGCACGGGTTTGATTCGGATTCTGAAAAGTTTATCGAATTAGCTCAACTTATGTGTGCGTTTTGTTTTTTTTTATACATTTTGATCTGAGTAAATTACAATATAAAGGGCTTATCTGAGATGTGTTATATAAATATATATATATTTTTTTATCACATTATTTTTTTATTTTTTAGAGATTTTTTTAAGGTTTCTGGTATTAAGATTTCATAGTATAAAGGGTACTTAATATTTTCATAATGTCTATAAGATCAGTCAACTTCGATCTTGAGAATTTCTCCAGACACATCACAGAGAAAATTCCAAATAAGATAGAGAAAATTGAAATTTCACTAAATTCAAACTCTTTGAACATATATTGCAAACAAGTCAGAATCTTTTAAATCCCAAACATCTATAATCTCATGATAAACTTAAAATTTATTTAAAACCAACCCATTGCACATCATGGTTGGTGAGCATTGAAACCAAGAAATATACACAAATAAGCTATAGATTTCCAAACTAGAAAAATTCAATCCATACTAGAGGATTTCTCTGGTTTAAACCAGAAAAATTTGGTAGGGATGAAGAGAGAGAGATTGAAGAGAAATAATCAAACACTTGGAGCGCATAAACATGGATTGAGCATTTTAATCCAGAGAAAATTGGACAACCAAAGAAAAATTCAATCTAGAGATAATTGAACAAACAGAGAAAAGTTCAATCTAAAGAAAATTGAACAACTAGAAAAAAATTTAATCCAGAGAAAATTGATTTTTTGTTTTTTGTTTAATTTTGTCTGGTTTGATCAAAAACACAAATTTTTTCTGCACAATTTTCTTTAGATAGAGCCACACAAATTTTTTCTAACACATTTTTCTCTGGATAGAGTCACACAAGGCCACACAAATCTTTTCTACACAATTTTCTCTGGATAGAGCCACACAAAGCCACACAAATTTTCTTTACACAATTTGTTGCCAATGTGAGTCACTAAAATCAACATCTCTCTCAAACATTAAGGTGAAATCCACTTCTACAGTGAAGTAGAGGGACTAACCTATTATTTGTAGTTCTATTTAATAAGCCAACTATACTCTTAAGTTGATTCTTGTCTACTTAAGGGTGATCCCCCGATGACTGATCTATTATCTTTAAGCAGAGAAAATCTCTCTATTGCCAATAAATGCTTCGGCAAGATATTCTCTGTTATTTTATAAAACAATGTAAAATTAAAGATGTCATTGTAGAATGCATATTTTCTTTTGTAAGGGTACCCATTTAGTGGATATTGACTACCAAGATGAAGGTCGGGGTTGATTTTCAAAGCATTTTCAGTATATTTGGTAATATTCATGTTAGCTAATTTTGGTTGGATCAATTTGTAAGTTATATACCCAGTATAGCATTGCAAGCATATAGATTGGGGTCAAAGGTATCTCTATTGGTTTGCTAGCTACTTTGTATATACTTCTGTGGATTTGTATGAGAAATAGAGAATTGAACAAGAAGAATAGGAAGAGGTTATATAGACTGAGACACAAAAAAATTGAAGACAACAAGGTTTTATGGACTTACCAGGTAGTGAGGAGCTTGCAATTATTAAAGACCATTATCAAAGATCTATACCAACTATACATAAGTTTCATAGCTCACACTGGATTCCGATTTATTCTCTGGTTTCTTCAGACTGGATTCTCTCTAGATTTCTTTGGTACTTAGAGAAATTTTAATTTTCTCTAGGAAAGGCAAAGAATGGTTGAGAAGAACATACATGGGGCTTTCATTAATATCCATCAAAGCTTTGTGTATCTGCATATCTGCTTCTTGGGCTTCACTTCCAATTAATTACCATCCTAATATATAGAAATTGGGAAAATACTTTCTTGTAAAGTTCTTGATTTTTCTCGAGGAAGAGTCGATCGAGAGAATGTGTGAAAGGATCAGAGAGAAGCTCGAAGCTGTTAAAGATCTCGATCGTGCATCCCCTCTGGACGCCGATGATACAACCAATGGCCCTCGGCGAGGGAGACAAAGTTGTTGCTTCGTCACCATTGGCGACAGCGTGAGGTGGTTATAATTGGAACTTAGGACGAGTGTAGTGATTAGAGATGTTGAGGATTACGAGTGGATGGAGCTTGAATGTCAATCCGCTGCTCGATGACGATGCCATTCTTCTCTCTCCTACCTCCGATGATCAGATTAGATCAGGCCGACTTCACTCTGTTTTTTTTTATGGTTGATTGATTCCCAGTATATAGAAATTGGGAAATACTTTCTTAATATCAAATTTCTCTGTGATAGATGCATGTGGATTGAGGGACCTTAAACATCAAAAAATAATATTGTGGATCTATTCCATGACTAAAAATGATAGAGAGACTTTAGACTAATTTTTTCTTATTTTTTTGTATATATTTTCGTAAAAAATTTATGTGATGAAATTATAATTAGTCTCATAATTAAAATAAAAAAAATTATAGTGAGCTCTCATTTAATAATAGTAATAAAAATAATTTTTTTTAAAGTGAAATTTGATAGTCCTGTACTTCTGATAGTTATTATTGTTGTCCATCTTTATTTCTCATTCTCTCCCTTACAAATAAATATATTTTCTTTCCAAAAAAAAAAACTTTTCTGTGCACAAAAGCATTTATTACTTGCAATCACATGGGTATGGTTATTGTGTTTGGAAAGTTACTTAAATTTTTTTTTTTTTGGAATAAAAAAATTAATACACCAACATTTAACTTTTTTAAACAGATGACAAAATAAACTTATGGGAAAATTAGGAATTTTAGGCCTCGTTTGGCAAGAGGCTATTTTAGCCAAAAAGTCAAAAAGTTACTAAAAAAGTCAAAAAGTCAAAAACTCATATCAAAAAGTCAAAGATTCCCTTTTCTCTCTACTTTTTGCACATCTTTTCGTAAAAAGCCAAAAAGTCATCCCAAACATATTAGTTTTTTTTACATCACATTTTAGCCAAATAGCCAAAAAATTACTAAATTAGCCTGTTCCCAAACGAGGCCTAGTACAAAATTAACAATTTTGTCTAGTTAATAATGAATATAACTACCTGCAATAGATTATAGAGGTGTAAGTGTAATGCAAATTTAAAGAGGGAAGTCGGGTGAAAGATGAAATTATATCAAAATTGGGAAAACATTGTATTTTTAAGAAAAGATAGGGGTTAAGTGCAATTTACCCTTTTATTTATTTGTCATTAGTGATGTATATTCCTCGTGCGGTTCGCCAACTTGGCTCAGACAGACCGCTGACCCCAGCCTGAAACGCAGTTACCGAATACCCCAATAACATCTTGCCACGTGTGAAATACAACTGTTACAGTTCGAACTTTAGCCGAGAAAACCGTTCGATCAAGCCACTAACGACTCGGTGTTGCCGTTAAAAGTGTTATCCCCCAAAGCTTCAAAACCTCTCTCTCTCTCTCTCTCAATTCTTTCTCTCTCCAATTTCCAAACCACAATCTTTATGTTGCCCAGCTAATTAGGGTTTTATCGGATTCAAAATACCTAATTCATGAGCATTGAATCAATGTTCTTGCTTTCCCATGGACGAAAATGATTCAAAGTTGTAATTTTTTTGGGTCAAATTGAAGAAATTTAGGGTTTTCTTGAAGTTGGGTTCGATAATGGAGTCATCTGGATCGTCGTATTGGTGTTACAGATGCAACAATTTTGTTAGGGTTCAGACACAGGACACAATTCTCTGTCCCGATTGCGGAAGTGGATTCTTGGAAGAAATCGATCCAAGCCGTCAATCTCATCATGATTCAGTTCCGAGAGTCCGCCGCCACTTGAGGAATGGCGGCGGCGAACGGTCCTCTTTCAATCCCGTTATTGTCCTCCGCGGCGGCGAAGCTGGTGGAGAAAGGGGTAGTTACGAATTGTATTATGATGATGGAACTGGTTTGGGTATTAGGCCCTTACCAGCAAGCATGTCTGAGTTTTTGATGGGTTCAGGGTTTGATCGTCTTCTCGATCAATTGACCCATCTTGAAATCAATGGGATTGGGAGGTTTGATCACTCTCCTGCCTCAAAAGCTTCTATTGAGTCATTACCCACAATCAAGATTGGTTCTGGCCATGTGGTGATCGATTCACATTGTGCAGTTTGTAAAGAACGTTTCGAAATCGACACCGAGGCTCGTGAAATGCCGTGTAATCACATTTACCATTCGGATTGTATTCTACCATGGCTTTCGATTCGGAATTCTTGCCCTGTTTGCCGCCATGAATTGGCTGCAGATGCACCGGTAACCGAGAATTTGATGGGTTCGAATGAGGAAGATTCGATTGGGTTGACTATATGGAGATTACCTGGTGGTGGGTTTGCTGTTGGGAGATTCACAGGTGGTAGGTTAGCTGCTGAACGCGAGCTCCCCGTTGTGTACACGGAGATGGATGGTGGTTTCAATGCTGGTGGTGCACTGAGGAGGATTGCATGGGCAGCCAATGAAAACAGAGAAAGGGAGAGGAGTGGAGTGAGTCAAGCTGTTCGTGGTTTCTTCTCATTCTTTAGGAGGTTTAGATTTGCATCATCTCGTTTTAAACTTGAAATTGGGTTTAGGCGAAGTCGTTCCCATTCCATTGTCGATTATAGGCCACCGAGGAGGCACACTCACCGTTGAGCATTTGAGGACAGCAGAGAGTAGCAAGAAGGTGATTGTTAAGGGAGGAAGAGCCCAGAAATTGTCTTGTCTATGTGCTGCATATACACATTGGAAAGAAATATTTGGAGACGTTTCTGCAATTTTAATTTTTTGTTGAGTAGGCAAGTATTTGCCAGAAGATTATTATTTGTCCATGACAAAGAAGAGGGTTGTGCACGTAGAGGTGCCCTTCAGATATTATGAAGGTAATGGCCCTTGTGTACTGTTGTGCCTGCTTCAATGGTAAAGACTTTTTGAGTTATATTCCATTACTAAATTTTTCAGTATACTGAATTCTAAATCTTAATTAATTTTGCCCTTTCTTATAACTTGTTTAGATCTTAATAAATTTCTTTTGGTTGTTTTCATTTCATGTCTCTGCCATGGTGATATACTTGCTTGGTGGCTGTGTTCAATGCACAATACCAATCTTTCATAATTGTTGGTGCTAGGTTTGTTTTGATTGTCTCTACCATTTGAGTGGCTTTTCGATGAGGAACTTCTAACATTGACCACAAAAATTGTTTACTTGTTGATTATTTTGAATCTTAGGTGTCTAATGTAAGTTTTTCTTTGGGCAACTGGCTTTTGTTCCTTCTAGAGGTGTCTCACTAACCCATGTTTAAGAATTGCTGGCCTACATGTTTGGGGTTATGTACTTTTCTTTTCCTTCAACCATGTGATCGGCTTCTTGAAACAAAGTTGTCTAGTTGATCACTTAACTATGAAAACTCTATAGTTTGGGGATATGTCCTTTTCTTGTCCTTTTTAACCATGTGATTGGCTTTTTGAAACAAAGCTGTCTTAATCGATTGCTTGATCTTTCATTAGTCAGGAATTTATAGTTGGCAATGGAGCCATGGCCATTCATTCGGGAGTACGTGTATCATCCACGCCTCCAAGCACAGATTAGTTATCTTGGATATGTGATCCAAATGTGAGATATCAATATGTTCTTGTTCATTTAGATGCATTGAAAACTAAGAACATACACTTGTAGGTAGGTGTTACATCCATGTCAGACACTCCCAACACATATCATATACATGTCCAAATGTGTCTTAGGTCTCGTTTGACAACTCACTATTTTAGCCTAAAAGTAAAAAAGCCATTAAAAAAATTAAAAAGCTAACAACTTATACCAAAAAGTTAAAGATTTCTTTTCTCTCTCTACTTTTTACACATATTTTCATAAAAAATCAAAAAGTCATTTCAAACATACTAATTTTTTTTACAGCATATTTTAACAAAAAGACTAAAATGTTACTAAAATAGCATGTTCCCAAACGAGGCCTTATTATTATTATTAACTTGAATGGTATACTTTTAATGCACTAGACACTGTTGTAATTGTTTTTTTCCTTTTTCTCTCTACTCTGATGTCAAGAAGTTAGGACATGAAAGTGCTTGATTTCTCATTTTTTCTTTATCAACCTTGTCATTAATTGATTGGAAATTCGCGTTTACCTCCAAGCACTAACAACGTTGAAACCCATAGATTCAATTAGCTTCCAAGAAGAGCCTACTGCTTCTTCTGATTGTAAATCTGGAAAACAAAATGTAGGAACTATACTTCTTTGGGATGGATTTTTAGATATTGTGTTTTCTTGTTTTAGAAATCAAACTTTGAGAGTTATTTCGAGTAATGATGGTCATATTATCCAAACTGTTGTTCTTAGGTGGGGGAGAGCCCATTTTGAAAATAATGTGGACTTTTGTTGTCAGATATGAGAGAAGCAAGTTGGTTTTGGGCTGAATGGTAGGTGGGGCCATCCTTATCTATAGAAAAACACAAGACTCTTGAGTTGTGATGTGGCCTTATCCAGTAATATTATGATGCATATCTATGGACAATATTGATACAGACAGGACCATAGAAAATCTGCAACTGTGTCATCTCTACTTCCAAAGCGACTAAACTTATAGGCAGTTCAAAAAATGGCTTCAATTGCTCCTCTTCCGAATCCATCCTCAGTGCATTCACAAAAGCAAGCAGCCTGGAATCCATCTCTCTCCAGCTTCTCTGCCGGGTCGACAACATTGGGCTCAAAAGTTGTGTCTTGGAAAAGGAATGAGAAAAAGAACAAGAACAGAGCTTTGACGGTGGTCTCTGCAGTTGGAGATGTATCGGCTGATGGCACATCGTATCTGATTGCCGGTGCAGTTGCAGTGGCATTGGTCGGAACCGCCTTCCCTATCCTCTTCTCCCGCAAGGACCTGTAATTTTTATTCTCTCTTTATTAACTCTCTTTCTCATATTTGTAAATATTTTTTGAAGTGCCAATTGTTGCGTGCTTCTTGTTGTAGATGCCCTGAATGCGACGGTGCAGGTTTTGTTAGGCGATCTGGTGTTACCCTGAGGGCAAATGCAGCTCGGAAAGACCAGACTCAGATTGTATGTGCTCGTTGCAACGGTCTTGGCAAGCTCAACCAAATTGATAAGTAGATCAACTTTTGTACCCTTAAAACTGTTTCTTGATATATGAAATCTGGAGACTCCAATGTGAACTTTTGTTTGAATTGTGTCTCCTTTGATGATGAGCATCATGCTTGATTCTTGTTGTCTCTTTTGATGGCAGGGGCATCAAGCTTGATTCTTTTTGAGTATTTAATGAATGCTTTATTTGTTATAGTTGTTTTTTTGTAGCATGTCTTGCTTGTGTTATTGTGATTCTCTGGAAAATGATTCCCAGATATTCATCTGCAAGTACGAGTTGATAGCCAAAAAATGCTTTTTATTTTTACTCAAGAGGGCTGGTATATATGACCTTTTCTATTTGGGGAAATATTTGTTTTAAAAATTAATTACATATGAGTGATAAACTTTAGAAACATTAATAATTAAAATCTTTAAATTTTTTTATGAATATGTAATAATTTTGTGAAAGTACCAGTGAGTGGTAATTTTCTCTTTTTATATCATCAAACTTTTCACTTCCTATGTAGTTTCTTATATAACATGACAAGTTTTTTAATATGGTGAATCTCACACACCAAAAAATAAAAAAAACCAATGTATGTAATAGAATTGCCACGAGATTCTTTATTGACAAATCTTGATATTCTTCTATTCAAATCTCATCACATCTTCTAATCAAACAATTTCATAATACGAAAACAAATACATAAATTTCACGATTTTATTTTCCTGTTCTTTTAATTCTATCCCCTAAACAAACATGGTCAAAGGTACTTAAAAATTGTTCTATTACCTATGTATATCTTACAAAAAGAGACCACAATAATGTATAAAATTGCCAAGAAATTTTTTGTGCTCAAATCTTTCCGTTGTCATGTCTAAAACACTTACCATGATTCAAATCTCATCACGTCCCTTACTTCACACACTCTAACCAAATAGTTTCATGTGTCACAAGAAGATATGCATAATTCATGGTATTACTTATTCACTATTTTTTTAATATTATTTTTCAAACAAACATGGTTGAAATTTTTTGAGGGAATATCTCACACAAAAACGCACATAATTCATTATTTTTTATTTTCAACCTAAAATACTCATATAATAGTTGAAAATTTCTTTGTGTACTCAAATAAAAATAGATTTGTTAATAACTGATGAAATTTTTTATCATTGTATGTGATCCTATGTAAAATAGGCTCATAAAACAATTTCTTTCAAAGTTTAAAATATATATTCTCAAACTAAAATCAAATCTTTATTTGTGTTAATCAAATTTACCAAAAATCATGAATTCCATTTGTATCAAAATATTTTTTTTTTGAAAAAATAAAAAAACAATAGAAAATTCTATAATATACAAATTATGATTTGGTTATAACTCATGGTGTATTATTTTGGTTATTAATCGAAAAGATCTTTGCTAATTTCTTATATTTTTGGTTATATCTAAAGTGATACATCGGGTCATTAATTATATTTCAAATGGTGTTTGATTATGATTTATTATGATATTTTTATATGACAATATTTAATTATTTTATTACATGAAAAAATGCTTTAGATTGGTTGACTCAAAGATAAGATTTATACTTATATTAGTAAGATCGTAAAAGTTATTCACATCAATTATGTGACACATCATAATAATCATAAAATTTTTATTCCAGCCAAATTATTTTTGCATATCTTTTCTGGTAGAGCTCATGAAGGTGCATTATTAGTAATATTATAAATTCAAAATTTAATTTTAAAAATTATTCAAGAAATATCAATAAGTGTCTTAAATATACACAATCATTTTCGATGAATCATTATTCTTCCTATCTAAAAAAAAAAAAACATTATTGTTTAAAATAATACTCCACACTATTTATCATTTGACATTTGTCAATTTATCTTCTAAAAACTTAACAAAAAAAGTATTGAGTTTCAGTATTTTAATCAATCAAATTCGACACTACACGTGTATATAAATCACTTTTATAAATATAATGTCTGATATAAAATCACAATAGAGTTAATTTTAATTAGTATAATGATATTTTATATTATGATATATGTACAAAAAAATAATATTAATTTAATTTAAAATAAAATTTTATTTTAAATTATTTATTTTAATAATATTAACTTTATCGTTCTATAAAAGTGTTACTTGAATATTTATATATAATAAATTTAGTTAAATTATTTGTCTATTTTGATAATTTTAAAACTATTGTGCCATAAAAGTATAATTATCATATACTGATTTTATATAATATATATTTAATTATAAGATAGTAAAATAAACACTTAATTTTATATTAACAATAAAAGTTAAATTAGAAAGAGAATTAGTAATATAAAATTAAAAATGATTCCAATTAATTATATATTTATTTAGAAAATAAAAATATGTAGAGATAGAACTATACAAAATTTTTATTTAAAAGATTAAATATAAATATGTTGTGATTAGATTAAGAAGAAAATATATAAATTAATTATGTAGAGTATTAATTTTTTGAATTATTCATACATATTGTATATAGGTATATAAAATTTAAATTAAATATAGATATTTTTTAATAAATAATTTCATGTTAAATAAAAAATTAAATATAAATTAATATTAAGACATTAATAAGTTAGACAAAAAATAAAAAATATAAAAAATTTAATTTGATCAGTGCGATACACATAATTAAGTACATTCAATCTTATTTATTTATATTTTTGGATATCGAGATAATTTTTTTTAATATGATAATAATTAAATTAAAATATTAACTATATAAAAAAAATTGACAACGATAAAATTAAATACACAATGAAAAATATATGAAAAATAAGTATTTCTCCAATATAGTCCATATAAAATTGGTTATTATAATTGAAATTGAATTTGTATAGAATTTTATATGTAAATGGAAAAGGTATGGTGATGTGGCTTTTTTAGGAAAAAGAAAAAAAAAAGTAAGGCAAAAAACACTACTTATATATACACACACGTAAATTAGGTGACCTGTGCGATGCACAAAATTTATTTTCAAAATGAAAAATTGATTTTAAGTCTTAATACTTCATGTATAGAAAATTTTAATAATTGAAAGCCAAATATAACCATTTTTGCTAATGACTGATGAAATTTTTTGTTACCGTGTGTGATTTTATATAAAAGGCTCATAAAAATAATTTATTTCAAAATTATTAAAAAAAATGTATTAATCAAATCTTTATTTGTGTTAATCAAATTTACCAAAAATCATGAATTTCACAGGTATCAATATAATTTTTTTTTTGAAAAAATAAAAATAATGAAAAATTATATAATACACAAATTATAACTTGGTTATAACTCATGTGTATTATATTATGATATATGTTACAAAAGAATAATTTCAATTTTAATTTAAAATAAAATTTAAATTTAAATTATTTATTGTAATAATCGTAGCCTTATCATTCTATAAAAGTGTAACTTGAATACTTATATATATAATAAATTTAGTTAAATTATTTGTTCATTTTGATAATTTTAGTTCTATTGTGCTATAAAAGTGTAAATTATTATATAATGATTTTATATGATATATATTATAAGATAGTAAAACAAACACTCATTTTGATATTATAGTTAAATTAGAAAGATAATTGGTAATATAAACTAAAAGTGATTCTAATTATTTATTTTTATTTTTATTTTTTGGAAAATAAAAATATGTAGAAATAGAACAATACAAAATTTATTTAAAAGATAAATATAAATATGTTGTGATTGGATTAAAAAGAAAATACATAAATTAATTATGTGTAGTTAGTATTGATTTTTTTCTTTAATATTCTTTTTGAATTATTCATACATATTGTATATAGGTATATAAAATTTAAATTCAATATAAATATTTTGTAATAAATAATTTCATTTTAAATAAAACATTAAATATAAATTAATATTAAGACATCAATAAAATAGACAAAGAATAAAAAATATAAAAGAAAATTAATTTGATTTTGCGATATACATAATTAAGTATATTCTGTCTTATTTATTTATATATCAAGATAATTTTTGTCCAAATATCATAATAGTTAAATTAAAATATCAACTATATAAAAGAAATCTAACAATGATAAAACTGAATGCATGATGAAAAATATATGAAAAACTAGTAGCTGACTCGTGTTATACACGTCAAATTATTTTTTTTCAAAAAAATTAATTTTGAGTGTTAATACTTTATGTGTAGAAAATTTTAATAATTGAAAGTCAAATACAAACAGATTTGCTAATGACTAATGAAATTTTTTGTCATTGTGTATGATCCTATATAAAAGGCTCATAAAAACAATTTCTTTCAAAGTTAAAAAAAGAAAAGAAAAAAAGTATATTCTCAACCTGAAATCAAATTTTCATTTGTGTTAATTAAATTTATCAAAAAATCATGAATTCCACGTGTATCAAAACATTTTTTTAAAAAAAAATATATATCAAAAAATTCTATAATATACAAAGTATTATGGCTATTAATCGAAAATATCTTTATTAATTTCTTTATGTTTTTGGTTATGTCTAAAGTGTCGGTTGTTATTTTTTAATATAAATGTTTTTCATATTCTCAAAAAAAAAAAAAAAAAAAAAAAAAGTGGTGCAACGGGTCTTTAATTATATATGTTTCAAGTGGTGTTTGATTATGATCTATTATAATATTTTTATATAACAATACTTAAGTATTTTATTACATGGAAAAGTGCTTAAGGTGGGTTGACTCAAAGGTATAGAATTTATCCTTATATTAGTAAGATTGTAGGAGTTATTCACATTAATGCATAAAAAAATTACAAATTCAAATCATAACAAGTGTCTTTAAAGGAAATCAAGCACAAAATCTCTATAACCTTAATAATTTCAGTTGTCAAAGGGATTCTGATTAATTATCATATATATGTATAAGTAGTATTTTTCCTTTACTTAGGGGCACATTTTAAATTCAAATTAAAAAAAAAAAAAAATTATTCAAGAAACATCAATATGTGCCTCAAATATGCACAATCATTTTCGATGAATCATTATTTTTTAAAATAATACTCCACACTATTTATCATTTGACCTTTGTCAAATTATCTTCTAAAAACTTAACGAAAAAAAGTATTGAGTTCTATAATTTTTATCAATCAATATCAAATTAGACATTGCACGTATTTATAAATCACTTTTAGAAATATGATGTCTGACATAAAAATTACAACGGAGTTAACTTTAATCAATGTAATGATATTTTATAGTATTATGATATGTGTTACAAAAAGAATAAAGTTAATTTTAATATAAAATAAAATTTAAATTTAATTATTTATTTTAGCATTATCGTTCTATAAAAGTTTTAATTGAATACTTATATATAATAAATTAGTTAAATTATTTGCTTATTTTGATCATTTTAGTTCTATTATGCTATAAAAGTGTAATTATCTTATAATGATTTTATATGATATATATTAAATTATAAGATTGTAAAATAAACACTCATTTTGATATTAAAAATAATTGTTAAATTAGAAAGAAATAAGTCATATAAAACTCAAAGTGATTCTAATTACTTATTTTTATTTTTATTTTTATTTGGAAAATGAAACTATGTTTAAATAGAACCACACAAATTTCTTAAAAGTTTAAATATAAATATATTGTGATTGGATTATAAAGAAAATATATAAATTAATTACGTAAAGTATTGAGTTTTTCTTTAATATTTTTTTTTGAATTATTCATACATATTGTATATAGGTATATAAAATTTAAATTAAATAATTTCATGTTAAATAAAAAATTAATATTAAGATATCAATAAGATTGACAAAAAAATAAAAAAAAATATAAAAGAAAATTAATTTGATCAATCGACGCACATAATTAAGCACATTTTGTCTTATTCATTTATTTATATATCAAAATATTTTTTTTCCAAATATTATAATAATTAAACTAAAATATCAACTATATAAAAATATATTAAAAATAAGTATTTTTCAAATAGAGTCTATATAAAATTGGTTATTATAATTGAAATTGAATTTGTGTAGAGCTGTATATGTAAATGGAAAAGATATACTGATGTGGGTTTTTAGAAAAAAGTAAGCCTTTAAAATGTTACACCTAACTAAAGAAAAAACATTACTTTTAATATATATATATATATATGATAAGTATTTCTCAAATAGAATTCATATAAAATTAGTTATTATATAAAAGAAAAAATATATTTTTCAAATGGAATCTATATAAAATTGATTATTATAATTAAAATTATATTTGTATAAAATTTTATATGTAAATAAAAAAAATATGATGATATGATTTTTTTTTTTAAATAAGCTTTTAAAAGAGAAAAATACTACTTATATATAGATATATATGATGTCTCAAAATTTTTATTTTACATGATTCAATGATGTTGAGAATAGTGAATGCCCGACCCATAGAATTGGGCCTCAAACGGAATCATAGGCGTCCGTCAATCTTACACTATTGAGGCCTATTTTGACAAATTAATTAAAAGTTTGTTTTTAGTGTTTTTTGATTTTTTTTTTTTTAAATTACTATGTAGTCCTATATAGAGGATCTATTTCCCTTTTAATCTCAATATATTTTTAATAGACTAATAGGTCCACAGTTTTTAAAATTTTGTACCCGAAGGTCCCGTTTTTTATTTTCTTATTTTTTAAATGATCAGATACCCTTTGTTTTGAGATATATATATATATATATGTGAAAAATCAAATATTTGCCTCTGCGATCTCGACTTCTCTTCGTTATGGCGATCTCTTTGTGCTGTGAGATCGATCTCGTTGTACTGTGAGATGGATCTAGTTGTGCGATCTGAATCTCTGTGTATAGGCGATCTCTGCATACGCTTTGTATGTGTGTGTATGTGTGTCTCACTCTATCTGTATCTGTCGATACATATATGTATATATATATAGATAAGCAAATTTGCGTGATATCTGGTTTGTGTTTGGCAATGTTGTTATAGTTCTTTATTTTGTGATAAATTTTGTTTGTTTGATACTTATTTTATGATTTTTGTATGTGATATAGTGTAATGATTTTGATTTTGTTGATTTTGTTTGTTGTATAGTATAATGTGTTTTGAAGTCGTAGTTTAGAGTTGTGAATTCTGATGTTTTGATACTGATATGTTGTAACTGTATAATTTTGAAGTTTAGAATTGTGAATTGTGAATTGTGAAGTGTTGATACTAATATGTTGTAACTGTATAATTTTGCAGTTTGGAATGTGTGAACAATTGTTTGCTGGTTTGTGATTTTGTAGTATGGAGGGGTGTTTCATGTTAATGTGTAAATAGAGTAATTCTTATACTGCTATTAAGATTAGTGAGAGATGTAGTTATTATGAAGTTGTTGAAAAAATATCTGTGAAGTTCAAGGAATTGAGTGTTGGTAACTTTTGTTTGTTTGTCTCTATTCCTGGATGTTCTAATTGTATTGTTGAATGTGATGATGATTTGGAAAATATGATGTCAATGGTAGGTTGTAGTGGTTCGCATGTTGTTGATATTGTTGTGGGTGATAAGAGAATTGTGGAGGTTGATGATAATTTTTCTAGGATTGATTATGTAATTTGTGAGAGTTATTTGGTTAACGATTGATGATTTTGGTAGTTTGTTGTCTAGTTTTTTTATCCAGAACCAGAGAGAGTTTTGTTATCTGCTAGTTGGAAGGGGATTATACATAGTGTTGGTCAAGAATTTGAAGGTGGAGTGTCGGCGTTCCACATTGCATTGGCTAAGTATGCAGTTGAGTGTGGTTTTGCAGTGAATTATTTGAAGAACGATGCAACAAGGGTAATTGCTGAACGTATGATGAAGTCGTCTACGAGTTGTAAATGGTTTGTGTATGGAAGAGTGTTGATGAATTCCGGTACTTTTTTTATTATGAAGTTGGATAATGTGCATACTTGTGGGGTTGTTGCTCGTAGATCTTGTAGCAAAATGATTAGTTCTAGACTTGTGTATGATATTGGGGGTGTTTGGTGGGACTTTTTTGAGCCAACTTATGGCTTCTGGCTTTTAAAAAGTTATTTTGGACTATTTGGTTAAACTTATTTCAAATAGTTTCTGATTTTAACAACTTATTTTAAGTCAAAAAGCTGATTCTGAGAAGCTGCTCACCCCTTACTTTTGATTGTCAGCTTCTGCTGTGGACATGTTAATTCACGGTTATACTCTTAGATTTTTTTATTTTTTATTTTTTTAAAACTAGAAAAAGACCCAAATGGACTATAGAATATTATTATTTTTTTTTATGAGAAATGTAGACAAATAGTGAATAATAAAAAATAAAAGTTAATTGAAGAAGTTATTTCATAGCTTATTTAATAAACACTACTCAACAACTTAAATCTATAATTCAACAGTTACACCAAACAGATTAACAGTTTCTGATTAAAGTCATAATCTATAATCTGTTAAGCTATAATCTATAATCTGTTTTTAACAGCTACACCAAACAGGACCATTGTGCATAATGATATTAGTGATAATCCGTTGACGCGTCCTATTGAAGTTAAAAAAAAGTTGAGGAAGCAATATGGTATAGATGTTTCTTATCGGGTTGCATGGTTAGGAATTGATAAGGCAAGATGTGGGTTGTTTAGTGATTTTGCAACTTCTTTTGACCAACTTTTATGGTACCTTGAGACGGGTATGAAAACGAATCTTGGAAGTGTGTTTGAATTAGATGTGGATGAAAGTAGTGGGTGTCTTCGGAGGTTGTTTGTGGCATTTCATGGATGTTTATGGCTTTCAATTTTGTCGTCCGTTGTTGTTTGTTGATGGTAGATTCTTGAAGGGGCATTACAAGGCACATTTGCTTGCAGCAACATCAAAGGATGGTAATCAAGGTATGTATTTATTTGCAGTTAGTATAGTTTTGGTTTGTCAGTGTGTTATTGTATTGTGAGTCTGCTAATTTTTGCAGTTTTATGTTATTTTGTTTCCAGGCCTGTTTCCTTTGGCTTTTGCGATTGTTGACGCTGAAAATTAAAATAATTGGATGTGGTTCTTAAGTCAGTTGTTAAAGGCTGTTGGTTCAAGCTAGAGATTGACCTTTGTGTCTGATCGTCAACATGGATTGCTAGACGCTCTTTCAGTAGTTTTTCTCAATGCACATCATGCATATTGCTTGAATCATTTGAAGAGAAATTTGATTGACAAATTGGTGGGATTTCGTACTAACTATAAGCTGACTTTGATGAAAATATTAGTTAAATGTGCTTATACGCCAACTGTTGCTTCTTTCTAACATTAAATGGAGAAATTGAGGCGTATTGTTAGGAATGGTAGAATTGATAGTATGTTGGACGGTTTGCAAAATGATAAGTGGGCCAATACATTTTTTAGAGGGAAATGATATGGTGAGATGTCATCTAATACTACCGAGTCTTACAATAATTGGATTGGTGGGGCCCGTGAGTTGCCTATTACTTGTATGATTGATATGATTAGGGTTCAAATCATGACTCAATTGTCTAATAGAAGAGCTGAATCTAAAAGATGGACTACAAAATTGTGTTCAGTTATGGAAAAGAAGTTGGTGGACTCTTTGAAGCTAGCTAAGTCTTGGAATGTGATTGTTGCTAGTGATACTGTGCTTGAGGTTCATTCTTCTATTTCTTTTTATGTTGATATTGGTAGACGGACTTGTTCTTGCAATGAATGGCAATTGAATGGTTTTCCTTATTGTCATGATGTGCGTGCTTTGTGTAGTAGTGATAGAGATGTGTATGATTTCATTGATCCTTTTTTTCATGTGGATTGTTTTAGAGAGTCATACAAGGAATCTGTTTATCCAATGCTTTCAAGTGAGAGATTTGACTTTGATGGTGCCGGTAGTTCGATTATCAAACCTCCTATAACGAAGTGTGACGACCGCATCGCGTATAATAATTAGCACTAAATTAATTAAGGAGATTTGAATTTTAATTGCCCATTGTTCTAATTTAATTTGGAGTCATAAGAATTATTTAGTTTGATTCGTATATGATTCTATTGAGGATTTATTTTGGAATTAGAAATTGAAAGTCAACATGGCTCAAGAGAGTATAATTGGTGAATTGAATTAGTTTAATTTCGAGTATCGGATCATATAGGAACTTAACTAAATATTCGATTCAGATCTATAAAATTGATATTTTATTAATTAGGTTCGAATTGGAGTTGATTAAGTCATGAGGATTGAGAAGTGTGGTCAGTCTGAATTAAATTTATTGGAGGGATGTTTAATTAAATATGTAATTTTTTAGTAGAGATTTTGAGTTTGATATAAAATTGAAGGCCTTAAAGATTTGGAAAACCAAAATTGATGATGGCAATAAGTTTGATTTGATATTTGGAGTCTTTTGGGAGTTTGATTAAAAATCTGATTTAGACTGATAAATTTAAATATAATTAATTAAGCTCTAATGGAAATCAAATTAGATTGATTAAATTATGAGAGATTTATGATTAGTTATGGTTAATTTAATTATATGTTAATTAAGACTTATTAAGAATAAGTGTTATTTAATTAAATCAATCTTAACCATAAATTGAATTATGGAATGATCTAAAATTATGGGTGTATGTGAAGTGAGGGTGTGCTGAGAAATCCAAGTGGGTGTACTGAGAAATATGGTGGTGCATGTGTGTGCATGTTAAGTGTTGTGTTGGGAGCCTTAAACAATGTGCTCGTGTGTGTAGATAGGCCCGCGGGGGACCTCGCTACAGCTCGGGCTCGATTTTGTTGTCACGGTTCTTAATCTTGAACCAAAGAGTCCAAATCCGGTAAATCGTTTTGAGAAAACAGATTTTGAAAGAAGTGCCAAACATGGACTGCTTTGCCAGATACAGAGTCGCCACCTAAATATTTTATTTTTGGGAAATTTAGGAAACCCTGACTGCTTGCCTAAGGCCACGGTCCGTCATCACCAAAGTTGCCTCGGCTCGAACTTGATACGATTGGGGAAGGTCACCGTGAGCATTTCGCCGCCCGATCAAAGATCGGCCTCTACTAACCATGATATCTAGTTTTGAAAACTTTGTGTGCTCTTATTCCGGTTATTAGCCTAGATTTACTATGTGATGCGCACAGCATACAAGTATAGACTGGGTCGCCTGAATTAGAACAAAACATTTCATGTTTGTTTGTTTGAAAATGGTTTGATGGTGCTACCCGCAGGTAGGCTAAGACGTGGATTTGCCACCTTCGGGTGGGCTTAGAAAACATGTTTTTGCCACTATCTAGTGGGCTTAAAACAAACATTTGATGAATTGTTCCAATCAAAATAAAACAACCTTCACCCACAGGCATTCAAGTAGTTATATCACATAAGCACATAGCCTCAGGGTAAGCATGCTATTCATGGCAACACTCACACGCATGCAAGGATGCTAAAGCATAAAACTCACCGAGTACTCCAAGCCAAAACAGAAACCGATTAGAAATCCATGCATGATCCTAAATATACAGAAATGCCTAATGCAACACATGCAAAAATGCAAATATAGCAGGCTCGGCTATTCTAAACATGGCATATGAGATGCAACAGCTATCAAGTATTCAATTTGGAATTGAAATACGAATGCAAGCATTATGATGCTACGAGTCTGCATGTAAAACAGATGAATGAATGCAAACATGCTATCATACTGTATGCTAATTGAAACATGCCTTATTCTAACCATCATAAGCAAGTAAATAAAATGGAAGAAAGACGTGGGGTTGGAAGACATGCATCACACGCACGCACACTTATTACAATTATACCTCGCCAGAGGGTCCGAAGAATAATATACAATCCTTAATAGTACAAATTCAAATAAATAATACAGTCCAAAATATGTACAAACTCCTAATTAATTTACAAATTAACTAAGAAAAATAATAAACTGGCATGCAAGCCAGGGACTGCCTTGACTCTTCTTCAGATGATGAATGATGCATGTCCGGGTTGCCTTTGCGCGGAAATCTACTGTGATGCCCCAATTAGCCTCTGTTTTGCAATAGTTTTTTTGGAAAGTGCGCCAAGCCTCGGAAGACTGCTGATTCTTGATTTGCTGCAACAGAGAGTAGGAAAGGGGCATGGCAATGTATTTTCACAAATGTATGCATGCCTCGATCCTCGTGCCACCAATCACGCATTTTGATGCATGATGGCCGAGGAATCGAATTGCATTACTCAATATAGAATGAATGCACATGAAAACACAACAAGACCTAACTCCATCATGGATAATCCGGAGTGTCGGTGACCGGGGAATTGAGATACGTTCCGTCACTCGGAGTACGAAACGCACCTCGTTTCCCGTGCCCAGGCTAACTCCTATCCTGAACACAATGCAATATGCATGACATGCATGAAATGTAACTAAGATACATCCTAATATGCAACATGCTATGAAATGGCATACGCGATGCACGAGGTAACATGGCATACACAATGCACTAATATACAACCTAGCATACACAATGCTATGGAATGAAATGGCATACACAATGCATAATGGACTTACACCAACATGAGTGGACCTTAGCCACACTCACATAGGAGGCCATCAGATGAAAATGAGACACTCGAAATGCGTGCACACGTGCACGCAAACCGAGGACCGACCCTAAGGCACGAAATGCCACTCTAACAAGACATGGCAAAACAATGGCATACTAGAATGCAAATTTCAGAGGCAAAATGAGATGCAAAAAAGGCCCGAAACATGGTGAAATGGTACCCAATGCATGGAACGAGTCCCGAAACATGAAATTTGGCGCATGAAATAGCCTATAGCTATGCACTGCATGCATAATTTGAATATAAAATGTAAAGACAGAAGCAAGGAAGCCCCAAAAAAAGCATGTTTACAGTTTAAAGAAAGGCCAAACAGTGAGCACAAATGGGGCTAAGCTAGCATACAAAAATGGCCCCGAAAGTAAGATATTGAAGCAACTCACAGATTCTGGCCCCGAACAGAGAAGGAGCCTTCTACAATATTGAAGAGGGGAAAAAAATATGATGTTTTACATTTTATGAAAAACCCCAAAAACAGATACAAGTATGCTCAAAATGTTATGTAAAATAAGGGCCAAAATGGAGATAAAGAAGCAACTGATACATGCTGGTCCCAAACAGGTAAGGGCCCTTCAACAATGTTGAAGAGGGGCCCAAAATATGACTTTTTACAGTTAATGGCCGAGCCCAAAAAAGTGTACAACTATGCTCAAAATGCAATGCAAGATATGGCCTAAAAGAGAGGCTACAACACGAAGTATACAAATGATGCTCCAAACAGCAATAGACCCTTAATAAAACATGGAGAGGGGGTCAAAAAAGGCCATTTTCAGTTCGGACCAAGGTCCAAAAATAGAAGCTCAATAGGCTAATATATCATGCAAAAATGGGGCTAAAATATGGATATCAAAGCAAGTAGCACATGAAGGACTCAAACAGTGATGAGCCCTTCTACAATGTTAAATAAGGGCTCAAAATAAGCCTATTTATAGTTTACAACATACTTCAAAACAGATTACACATAAGCCTAAAATGCTACACAAGAAATAGGCATACAAGAGGGATAATGAAGCAAGTGAAAAATGGGGGCCTCAAACAGTGAGAGGCCCTTCATGAAACATGAAATAGAGCTCAAAAAAATACTACTTTCAGTTATGGTCAGAGCTCAAATATACAAGAAAGAAGGGCTAAGAAATGGTACAAAATAAGCTCAAAAAAGGGGGAAATGGTGCTCACCCTTGTAGATCAATCCCTTGCTGCCTCTTGGACCAAGAAAACCTGCCTCCTAGCCTTTGAGAAGACCCTCTTAGCTGCTGGAATGGAGATGGTGGTGTGGTGCTAGGTGATGGTGTGAAAAAGGGGTGTGAGACTTGAGAAATTTGAGTGTTTTGAAGAGAGGAAGAGGGAGGGGTGTAATGCAAGCTTAAGGCAATTTTTCAGCCCAAAACCAGACTGGGTGTTGGTTATATAGGCCAAAGAGGGAAGAAAGAGGAAAAAAGGAGGGAAATCACCCAAGTTTCCTCCAGTTGCCCCCGATACGTAATCTGGGGAAACAAAGTGTATTTCTGTGATGTGGCAGGTGTAAGGATGCTGGCCGGCCAGATATTGGGACTGCAGCTGGCCGGCCGGCTCTCCCCATGGCCGGCCGGCCAGGGGTCAAACAAGTCAAGTGTAATTAGTGGCTGGCCACCACAAATTGGTGGCCTCCCAGGTGTTCTCACCACAACCTTGTGGTCAAAAAAATGCAACAGTAAAACAGGAGAGAGAATAACCCATTTTTCAAAGGGGTTCAAAAGGTTCAAAGGGAATTACTGGCCGGCCACCAAATATTGGTGGCCTCCCAGATGTGTACATCACAAATATGGGGGTTAGGGTTGAGGAAAGTGGCCCTAGGGTGGTCAACATTGGCTTTGAAGTGAGAAAAACGGGCGTCGGAGGGCGATGATGGAATATAACTGGTTACTGGAACAATTACTGGCCTCCCACCCTTCTACGACCTTCATGGTGATGAAACAGAGGTCCCTGCCAAAATTGAACACAAACTGATGTAAAATGAAGGTTCGGGGGCCGAAACGCGCAGTCTGGGGCCCCGAAGATGACTGTTAGGCACCGGGAGTGGTGTTCGACCACGAAGTTGGTCTCTCGGACCAAAGTGTCCCTCAAAAGGGAGGAAATAGGATATGCGCCAAAAACCGGGGCAAACGGAGGTGGTTAGGCGGTCCCGAACCGAGGCACACGGCTTGACGGCTCCGAAAACCGGGAACCGGACTCCAAAATGGGAAAAGTGGCCTACGACCACGAAACGTAGCCTACGGCCACTGAGAGATGATCTACAAGACCTCTCCCTTTCCTCAGGGAAAAGAAACAGAGAAAACCGAGCCTGGTTCGCAAACCGAGGCAAAGTATGGAAAACCCCGAAAGTCCGGAGGCAAGGCTCACGGCCGAGACTCTGGAACCTCTGGACGAGCACGATATGCAACATCACCAAGCGCTCAATCGGTGACATCTGAGTGTTAAGGTCGGTCAAAAATGGGGTGTCTACAGTTGCCCCTCTTTGACAGAACTCGAAAGTCATAAGTGACGAGAGTGAATGTCAAAGCCCAGAGACGACCCATTTTTGACAAGGCCGAAGATTTAGACAAATAGGCGAGATAAACAAAGGTGTGCCCGCAGGCGTGCTCGCAGGCGTGGGGAAAAATGCAAAATGACATGCACAAAGCCGGATGTAACTTGACGATCATGCAAGTGCAGCAAGCTGTAATGAAGCAAATATTTGCAAACAGATGCAACAGTTTTAAGCAAGAACGCAAAGCAACAACTACATTTCATGCAGTTAGGAATGCGGAGAATCATTCAATTCTCGTCACGTCTCACACGGAGGAGATACGATACCTGCACAATTTGTCTGGTCACACCAGTTTCAAATGAACCGTACATACAATATCGTGCCTGCAAAAGAGAGAAACTCAACAAGCACAACATGCTAACAACATATGTTCAATGTGATATTGAAAATTCGATAAGCGCGGTGCCGGTGGGGTGAGTGCATCGCAGTGCGAGAAAGGAACGTGCGTGACAATGCAAGCTTAAGCACAGAGGCATGGTAATATCAAGAAAACGTGCATGGCAATGCAAGTATGTTCATGAGAATGCAAGTTATGTGCATGATAATGCAGAACGAGCATAAATTAGGGTGCACGTTTGTTACGAAACAATAAGCAAGGAAATACGCGTTTCGGCGAGGGTGACTTGATCGCGGCCTCCGATTCACCTCCCGGAGAGGTTACAATATGTTCACGAAGGATACATTTCACTTCCAATGAGTAATGATGAGGTACGCATCAGGAGTTGAAGCTGAAGTTCCGGCGGAGCGATTTCGCGACAGAAAGTGCACTCTTTTTGTACTTTTTCAGGTCTCGGGGACTCCAATCTTCCCCAAAATTTGCAGAGAGCTTGGGACCCACCTAGGGATCACCACCGGCCAGTTTTCTTCCCCATTGGAGACCACTGGCCATTTTTCAAAAAGGAGATGGCCGGCCAGCCTGAAAAGGTGGCCGGCCGGCCACTTGTTCAAAACAGTGGGTATTTTTGTCTTTTCACCTCATTTTCTTTAAAACCATTCGGCCAAAAATTTTGAGCTCATAACTTCAGCTTCGAAATCACCTCCTCTAGCCTCCCAAACCATTTTCCTCCTTAGATCTGAGCTCTATACACGTTTTCCAACGTCCCACGCAAGTTGTTTTTGCAAAAACTTTCAGTTTTAAGCACTTTGAACCGATTAAATTTTGATTTCGGTGCTTCTTTTCTCATTTTTGCCACTCGAGGTGAGTTTATCTCAACATTTGGAAGATTTTTTCGGGAGTTGACTTTTGTTGACTTTTTCATTTCTTGGGAGTTGACTTTTGTTGACTTTTTCCAATTTTTGCTCATTTTTGCTCATTTTGCAGATTTTCTGAAATGGCCGGTCATTTTCCTCACGGTGGAGGTCCTGCGGATGCCGGAGGTGATCCCGATATTATGACTCTGCCTCCGAGGGTTCAACCCTTCATACCCGAGAGGTACGACCCTCCAGCACACATTCTTCCGCGAGCTGTTTTCTATCACTTCACTGACTTTGATGAGCGAACGCCCGGGGATCTCCTTCTGCGGGAGCTGGAGTATCACCTCTCTCATGAGGCACGAGAGGTATTTACTTCATTTTTATCTTTTTTGCAACGTATTCTGCATTTTTCGTGCATTCTGTTTACATTCTGAACACACGGTTCAATTATCTGAATTTCTGAACACTTAGCCCACAAATTGATTGTGAACACACGGCACACATTGGTTAAGAATTGAACACACGGCCCAAGTACTGATCTTCTGAACACACAGTTCGAATTGAAGGTGAGCACACGACACACACTAATTGAGACTTGAACATGCAGCCGAAACACTGATTTTCTGAACGCACAGTTCGAATTGGAGGTGAACACACGGCACACACTGATTGAGAGTTGAACACGCAGCCCAAACACTGATTTTCTGAACACACAGCCCAATTTGAAGGTAAACACACAGCACACACTGATTAAGAGTTGAACATGCAGCCCAAATACTGATTTTCTGAACACACAGCCCAATTTGAAGGTGAACACACGGCACACACTGGTTGAGAGTTGAACACGCAGCCCAAACACTGATTTTCTGAACACACAGCCTAATTTGAAGGTGAACACACGGCACACACTGATTGAGAGTTGAACACGCAGCCCAAACGCTAATTTTCTGAACACACAGCCCAATTTGAAGGTGAACACACGGCACACATTGATTGAAAGTTGAACACGCAACCCAAATTGATGCCTAGCACGCAGCTTACACTTTGAAATCTGAACACGCAGCTCATTCACTTTATTTTGTACGCAGCCCATTCATTTCATTTGCACACAGCTCATTCATTTCATTTGCACACAGCTCATTTATTTTATGCTGAAGCATGTATTCATTCTGAATGCAGGTGACTTCTCGCACAGTGCGGGGATACAACTCCACCGTAGCCAGAGATTGGTACGCCGAGCTCCCGGAGGCTGTCCGGGATTTGGTTGATTTGGCAGGGTTTGGGCCTTTCTGTACTGGGCTTTCTCGCTGTCCCGCCAGGAGGACGCTGATGGCAGCTTTAGTGGAGAGATGGTGGGACACCACCAACTCCTTTCATTTTTCCGCCACGGGGGACTTGACTATGACCCCGCTTGACTTCGCTGTGTTGACTAGCCTCGACGTGGGAGGTTGGCCCATCCCTTATGACGAGGATATGGGCTAGTGAGAGGCTGCTTGGGTATATTTGCTGGGGGCTCACCCGCCTGTTGATAGGGCTTCGGGCAGAGTCTGATACACTTGGTTCTCTTCCCATTTTCGGAGGGTGGAGATGGAGCTCGGGACTCTTGAGGAGGCATCACAGTATGCCCGTGGTTTTCTGATGTTCCTTTTCGGGACCACTCTGTTTGCCGACAGGAAGAACACTGTTGGGCTGTATCTGTTGAGCGCCTTGGTGGACTTATCACAGGTCAGGCCGTATGACTAGGGTGGCGCAGGCCTAGCTACCCTTTACTGCTATATGAGCGCGACCTCCCGGGGGCGGGGGGATTTGCTTGGTGGTTACTGGAAAGCCTGGGAGGTACTTTCTGCTCCTCATTACTTATACCCTGCACACACGGCGTACTTTACACACTGTATTTTGCCCTTAGTACTTTGCATTTACATTCTGTACTGTTTTCCACAGTTATGGGTCTATGCATACTTCTCGACATTAGCCTCATAGATGGTGGTGCAGGGGCCCCTCGTGACCCCGTACTCACTTGAATTTGAGGGCCAGCACCGGCCAAGACCTCGGGAGTCTCTCCTTTATCTACGGTAGTATTTCGACACGGTGCGGTCGACGGAGGTATTTCAGAACTCTCAGTTCTTTGTGCTTTCATCTTTGATTTGTTTTGTTCCTTCCCGATTTCTGATTGATTGGCTACCCACAGATTACATGGGAGCCCTGGGCACCATTTGGTGAGTGTCTCCGATACCAGTTTGCTGGAGGGCGGGGTGCCTCCCAGTACAGGATTCTATTCGAGGGACCAGTTGGTAGAGCCTGGTTTCTGGGGAAGCGCTTCTTGCGCTAGGTATGGGGCTATATTTCTCAGATCTCCTCAAGACTTCAAATGAGATGCGGATTACTGATAGGCTTTATTCTCGGGATGTTGTTAATGCTATGCTGGGTACTGATTCTTTGCTTTATCTGGAGGAGGGAGATTATGCTACTTACCGTCACATATACCTGATGCCTCCATTGACGGGAGTCCGTACTCCGGCGATGAGGTCTGCCGGCATGCCATCTTCGAGCCAGGCCCGCCGTCAGCAGACGCTTCCTTCCACCAAATAGGTGGTACATCCAGAGGTGGGCGCGGATTTATTCCCCCGATTCCTCCGACTTATCATCATCCTGGATGGCCGGATATGCTGACTGAGCTGATGGGGTGGCAATATGGGACTACCTCTCCGATTCCGATCCCGATAGAGCCTCCAGTACCTGGCCACCGCTACGTCAGAGACCCTGAGTCACCACTGGTATGTTTTACAGCTTTGATTCATCACTCAGATATTTGAACGTTCCTTTCTTTACTAATACCCTTGCCTTTGTATCTGCAGCCCCCTGTTGAGTACATGGATCAGGTGCTCGAGATGGTAGCCTCACTTGAGGGGATGGTCTTGAGGAGGGAGGCGCAGTTGTCCATCATGGGCTTCCAGGTACCCTTTAGTTTTCTAGCACTGTATCTTCTGATCATATGTTGATTTTGGACATTTTATTGCATTAATAGGCTACTTGCGTAGAACACATCTAACACACACCACATTCATGCATTATTCCTGCGTACATCTACTCTGTGTAGCTTGCTTGCATCTGTATCTAATATATATGTTTTGGCTAATGTATTCAAACTGCACTTTTCATTTTCAGATGCCTCCAGTATATGCTCAGCCACAGGCCGGGCCACCTGGGCCTTCTCGGGGAGGTGGACCATCTGGGTCTTTTTGAGGAGCTGGGCCATCTGGGCCTTTTCGAGGAGCTGGGCCATCCAGGCCTTCTCGAGGAGCTGGGCCATCCAGGCCTTTTCGAGGAGCTCGAGGAGAGGGATCGTCTCGCAGACGCAGGGCACATATTATAGAGGCAGAGCCCGATGAGGATGAGGAGGAGGATGTTGTAGATCGTCAGTCAGAGACATCTGCTGACAGAGAGGAGGGCTCCGGTCTTGGCTCCGAGAGTGGAGGCGAGGCTGAGGGGGATCCTGAGGATGACAGCTCCGATTCGGACGTTGATGAGGATGCAGAGGCTATTCCTCAGAAGAGGATGAAAAGGGCCTCTTATTCCCGCTCTCGAGAGCATTGATGTTGCGGTTTCCTGTTTTATTTACCTTTTTGCTAGTAGTTGTAGCACATTGTACATTATTAGGCAGTTTTATATTTTTGTAAAACTTGTGCCCTTTGTTTGCAAAGTACAGCATGATGGAATGAAACGGTTTTTGAAAAAAGGTGTTGTATTTTAAACTCTTAGCATCATATCGCATCGTTTTGCACCATAATGAGATTGAATGAAAATGTGCATTGTGCATTTGCCTAGTCAGGTAATGAACCGACGCAATAACTTAACTTACTAAGATACAACAAAACCTTAGCAAGTTTACAACTCGATAAGCAAAATACAATAGTGTTGGCAACTTAATAAACAAAACTTAACAAGAAAATTGCTTAAACAAAGAGTACCAACTCAAACACACGAAAACACGACAGCTCGACAAACAACTCGATAAGCAAAACAACAACTCGATAAACAAAATAACAATTCGATAAACAAAACTTTAACAAAACAGATATGCTTCGGATGATCTGGGCAACGGAATGCATCCGAAATAGAGGGAAATGGAGGCCTTTGACATACCCGTTGCATGGAAATGCTTGAAACTTCCTCCCGGGGGGTAAAACAGGGCCAAGGGCACACATGGAAGCATGGCCGGCTACTTTTGGAGGCCAACCGGCCAGCTTTTTGTGTATGGGGGGAGAAATGTGGCCGGCCTGCTAGAAAAGGTGGCCGGCCGGCCACTTATCCCGGCAGCCACCAAATTTTTGACACGTGTCCTTTTGAATAGTGTTTTCTCCTCTTTAAAAGCTCCAACTTTGGGACTCCTTCATTTCATCACCCTTTTGCACCAAAAATGGAGGCATTTCTCGTAGAAAATCTCACATCTTGGATCTCTTCTTTGGATGGCTCGGAAAAGTTGAACTTTCGGGGTTTCGGCTTGAATGCACTATTCACGCTGAGTCGTACTCCACTGCACCTCCCTTTTCTCCATGCCGCGGTAAGGTTCTGGAACCCCGTGACGCACGTCTTTGGCTTTGGTGGGCAAGAGGTATGTCCAACTTTTGAAGATTTTCAAGTTTTGATGGAGTCTGAACGTTCGGAAGAGATCTTGCCTTAGTTCCGCTTTGGCCACGTGCAAGCTTTAGGGCAGATGTGTGGACTTTTCGCGCATGATGCTCGATCTCTGATTTGTAATGGGGAACTAGATATCCTTGGTTTGATCCATCACTTTTCTGGTGCCGGTGACCGCGGTGACCATCATTGGCAAGGTTTCCGGCAACATGCGCTCTGCTTGTGCATGCTATCTCACTTCCTGCTTGCCCCGGGCCTGGGTGGACCCAGTATCCGTTTGATTGAAGTTGCTCAGGGCTTGAAGGAAGGGAAGAGCTGTATTGCTATGGCATTGGCCGAAACACTAATGGGCTTGGACGCTTTCCAACGTCAGGAGACGACCAGATTTGCGGGGAGTGCACTATCGCCGCAGTAATGTTTCCCACCCAATCTCACATATGTATTTGCTCGCATCACTCGGCCCTCCGCTCGGTTTTCTCACAAAACCCTTATCTTCTTTATTTTTCTCATCGCACATCTCTCTATTCTTTATTCTCTCATTTTTCGTCCCTCCCCAGGTATGGTTGATGGACAAACTGCAGGTTGTGGACTCTTGCCCTGCCTACTCAGCCCGTGGCTACTTCTTTTGGCGGCGCCTGGTTGACGTGCTTGATGAGGGATGGTGGTTCAACTAGATGTGCAATTTGTTTGCTGACCGCATTGCTTGGCGCTGCCCTTGGCTCAATCTTCCGGCAATGAGCTATAGTATGTCTCGGCAGATTGGGGTCCAGTTGATAGGTCTGACTCACTGCGTGTTCTATTTTCCGTTCCGATTCCAGCGCCAGTTTGGCCATGATCAGACTTGCCCGCCAGAGGGGATTGAATACCCAGCTGCTTTTCCGGTCCGAGGCGCACAGCTTGCCCGATATGCCACAGCATGGAGGACTAGGGAGCTCCTAGCCCCTGCTCCCACTTTCAGTTGCACTTTGTCTGATGAGTGCTGGGATTGGCTTAATGAAGAGGCACAGATTGGGCCTAGCTTGGCGTCAGAGGCTTCGACTAGCTCCGGGAGGGGGCGCAGGGACACCTGACTTGACTATGCCCCGGACTTATTGCTTTATCAGTACTTTCAAGTTTTCTTTATGAGTGTAATAAAAAAAGCAACTCCAATTGTATGTAAGAACGAGAGAACTTTGTTTTGAAATCAATGAAATTGAAAGTTGTGGTACTGAAAGTTTTCTGCTTTGGTCCAAAAATGGTCTTAGTTGTAAAAGATTAATTTGAACAAAGTCAACTTTTATTAAAACTTTTCAAAACTATTTTCGATATGGATCAGAATTGGACACGCCTGAAATCTGTCACTGAGATGCACAACCCCGGATCCTAGCAACTGGAAAGTTGCCCTTAGTCTGAATAGTACTGTACCGGAGATTGTGATGAATGCTGCTGGATAAAGATGACTGAGATGATCAAAATGGACAAAGTTGATCGGGAAAAAGTTTATGGCTGAACTTCAGGGTGAAGTTGCCTACGTATCCCAAAGATGGGAATCAAGCCTTACGTAGTTCAGGCTCAGGTTCGCTTGGGTATTTTTTACTCTCCTTTTGCGCTCTAACTTTTGCCAAGGTCGCCCTTTGCGGGTTTTCAACCTTGCGAGCTTAGTTTTTATGATTTCAAATTTTCTGTGCTCTGAGTTTTGCCTAGGTCGCCCTTTCGGGTTTTCGGCCTAGCGAGCCTCTCAGGGGTAATATTTCTTCAACTTGTCCATATTGATCGGTTGTGAGAACTCCAAGCCATCTAGATCCATCAGAACCACAGCTCCACCTGACCAGATAGACTTGATGATGTAGGGACCAGTCCAATTGGGTCTGAACTTGCCCCTTGGGTCGTGGATGGGAGCTCGGTTGTTCTTAAGCACCAAATCTCCTTCTTTTAAATTCCTGGACTTAACCTTCTTGTTGAAAGCCCGGGCAATTCTGCGTTGGTAACCTTGGACGTGGTACAGTGCTTTCAGCCTTCTTTCATCAAAGAGCATGAGTTCCTCAAATCTGCTCTGCTGCCAATCCGCTTCGGCTATCTGACACTCAGCCAATACTCGTAATGACGGGACCTCAATCTCAATAGGCAGAACGGCCTCCATCCCATAAACCAATGAGTACGGAGTCGCCCCAGTAGAAGTTCTGATTGAAGTCCGGTAGCCCCACAGCGAGCAACGGCTTATCCGGCCACCCGTGAGTTTCCACCATCTTCTGCAGTATGTGCTTGATATTCTTGTTGGCGGCCTCAACCGCTCCATTGGTTTGCGGCCGATAGGTAGACGACTTATGAAAAGCCACATTGTATTTCTCCAACAAGTCAATCACCTCCTTTTTGAAGTGGGAACCATTGTCTGAAATTATTTCGTTTGGGACCCTATAGCGACAGATGATGTTGTTTCTGATAAATTTTGCAACGTGCGAAGCCTTCAACACCGCATAAGATTGGGCCTCAACCCATTTTGTGAAATAATCTATCGTTACCAAGATGAACTCATGCCCATTCGACCCCTTCGGCGTAACAGCTCTGATTACATCAATTTCCCAGACTGAAAATGGCCATGGCGAAGTCATGTTGTACAGCTTTGACGGCGGAATGTTCATGCGATTTGCGTGAATCTGACATCTGTGGCATCGCCAGACAAAAACAATACAATCCTCCTTCATGGTGGACCAGTAATAACCCTGTCTGAGGATCTTCCGTGCCAACATTACCCCATGCATGTGCGCACCACATTCTTCCCCGTGGATGGCTTCCATCAGACGCTTTGACTCTTCGGCATCCACGCACAGTTTATGCATTCCCAGATGACCCCTTTTATACAGTTTACCCCCGCAGATGATGAACTGAACGGCCATTCTCCTGATTGCCCTTTTATCTTTGGCATTTACCCGTGGCGGGTATGCTTCTTTCTCTAAGAAGTTCCAGATGTCGTAATACCAGGGGTTTTCGTCCTGAACTTCATCTATAGCGGCAATCGACTCGTAGGCAGGTGCGAATTTCTGGTCGATGATGATTGGACGCATCCGGACTCCACACGGGATGTCTATCATAGAAGATAGAGTTGCTAAAGAATCTGCGAACCTGTTGTTCTCTCTTAGTAGATGAGTAAAACTTAGCTTCTCAAACCGAGGAATCAGCAAGTCCAAGGTCTGGTGATACATCATCATCTTTTCCTCTTTCACTTTCCAGTCTCCTTTAGCTTGAGACACAACAAGGTTCGAGTCCCCAATGATGTCCAACCGTCTTGCCCCTAGTTCCGTGGTCGCTTTAGACCAAAGAATGCGCCTCATATTCTGCTTCATTGTTCGAGACTTTGAATCAGAGTTTGAAGGCTAGAGGGAGACGGGAATTGTCAGGTGCTATCAGCAACACTCCTATCCCATACCCGTATTGATTTGACGCTCCGTCAAAGTACATCGTCCAAGTTTCGTCGTCGATATGTAAAATGGCCTCATCTAGGAATAAGTACTCGACTGCTTCACCCCCTTCCACTGGATGGTCGGCTAAGAACTCTGCCACTGCTCTTCCTTTGACCGACTTACGTGTTACATACTTTAGATCAAATTCGGAGAGCAACAGTAACCAACGAGCTAGCCTACCCGTAAGTGCTGGTTTCTGGAAAAGATATTTAATGGGATCAAGTTGTGAAACCAACATTACAGAGTGAGCTAACAGGTAGTGCCGTAGCTTCCTGGTAGCCCATACCAAAGCTAAGCAAGCCTTTTCCAGTGGAGTGTAGCGGGTTTCGTACTCTAGCATCTTCTTGCTTAGATAGTAGATGGCTTTCTCCACCTTGTCTTCTGATTCTTGTGCAAGCATGCAGCCCATTGTAGTTTCAGTTACTGACAGATACAAAATCAACGGTTTCCCTGGTTCTGGCGGTGACAACACGGGCGGGTTCTGCAAATATTCTTTAATCTATTCAAATACAACTTGACATCGGCCGTTGTAGACGCGCCCGTGGGGCCTCACTCTCTGATTCGGACTTCGTTTTTGTTTGTTGCGGTTCTTAATCTGAACCAAAGAGTCCAACTCTGGAAAATCGTTTGAGAAAACAGATTTTGTTTTGAAAAGTAGTGCCAAACATGGATTGCTTTGCCAGATACAGAGTCGCCACCTAAATATTTTAAAATGGGAAATTTAGGAAACCCTGACTCGGTGCCAAAGGCCACGTGTCCGTCATCACCAAAGTTGCCTCGGCTCGGGAGCTTGGGTACGATTGGGGAAGGTCAGCTATGAGCACCCCCTCTCGCCCGGTCCGAAGACAGGCCTCTACTAACCGTGATATCCGTTTTTGAAAACATTATGTGTTCTTATTCCAATTATTAGCCTAGAATTACTATATTATGCGCGCAGCGAACAAGTATAGACTAGATTGTCTAATTTGGAAATAATCATTGCATATCCGTTTGTTTTGAAAACGTTTCGGGTTTTGTTACTCGCAAGTAGGCTAAAATGCGGATTTCAACGAGTTATTCCAACTCAAGCAATCCAACCTCCACCCACAGGCATTCAAACAGTTTATCTCATATAAGCATTTAGCCACATGGTAAGCCTACTGTTATGTTAACATTCACACGCATGCGAGATGCTAAAGCGTAAATACTCACATCGTACTCCGTGCCAAAACAATAAACTAGTTAGCAAACATGCGTGTCCTAGTTCATGTTAAGTGGCTAATGCAATGTAGGCAAGGATGCAATTTAGAGTAGGCTCAGCTAACCCTAAAATGGCATGTGAAATGTAGTCATTCGATACACGTATTCAACTTGGAATCGAAAATACAATGCAGTTTGTATGATGTACCGAGCCCGGTGCATGTAAACAAATGTATGGATGCACGCATGCATAGCATAAGGTATGCTAAAATAAACGTGCCCTAATCTACCATCATAAGCGGGTAAATAAAAGGGAAGAAAGAAGTGGAGGTTGGAAGACATGCACACCACTCACCCACACTTATTACAGATTTGCCCTCGCTCGGAGGGATCAAAAGAATAATACAGATAATTAACTACGCAAGCTAATTAAATATTACAAATTAATTAAATTAACAAATTAATTAATCTAAGGAAAAACAGTAAACCGCCTCGGGACGAGGGTTCAATGCACGCTACGGATTCCGCTCTAATTGCAATCGCCATGCCTAGCGCCTCTGTTTTCCCTGCCCTGCTCTTCTGAGAACTGCCAAAGTCTCAGAACTACTTCCTTGGATACTGGGGATCACCACCGGCTAAACAGAATAGCCACCGGCTGCTATATGTGGCCATCGGCACAGAATTCATCCATCGGCTGATAATTGATTGCCGGTCGGCACTAAACATTGCCGGCCGGCAATAAATTCCTGCAGAACCTGCAACTCACAGCAGCAGAGGGCAAAATCTAGCATGACAATGTTATTCAAGCAATGTATGCACCAAACACATTCCTTATCATGTTTGTGACTCAAAGGAGGATGTGCTTCGATTCTCGGGCCACCAATCACACATTTTCATGCATGTTGGCCCAAAGAATCAAGTGTGCACTTTTCATGTCAAATGAAATGCAATGCAAACAACAAACCAAAGGGTCCTAACCTCTATCACACTCACTTCAAGAGGCCAAGCATGCACAATGCAATGCTATCCTAGACATGTTGGCTATCCTGTGGTATGGACAATGAAAGGCACTTATACAAACATACAAGCAAACATGCAAGGCAAGCATGCAAACCAAGCAAAAGAGGGACTTAAACATGACTTAGACAACTCCAATTAAGCCTAAAATCAGTAGCCAAAATGCCCAAAAAAAAAGAGGGCTAAAATGCACACACACATGCAAGCATTCATGGTCCAATACTTAGGCACTAAACAAGCAACTTCCAAGCACACTTGAAAGGGGATATCGTGGGCAACTAGCATGCAATATAAGCTCTGAAATTCATGTTAGAATGTGGTGCCAAACCAAGCCAAATGAAGCAAACATAAGCATGCAAATATAGTCCAAATACTTGAGGCAAGTCATGAAGGCTTGAACCATACTTAGCACAACCACACATGGCAATACTTAAGCAACTAAAATCAGAGTTTTAGCACATAAAACTAAGCCCAAAAGGCCACCTAGATGGCATCTAAATGACATGAATCCAAAGGCATGCACAATGGTCAAAACATAGGGCATACAACACATGCTCTCAAAGCAATAAAGAGGCGACTAAGGCAAGCATATGGGTATGCCAAAGGGACTGAAATTACATGTTGGGTGGTTCCAAACCACCAAAATGATGCAAGCAACACATGCTACACAATCACATACTTGAGGCATACAAGCCCGGCAAGCCACAACTGCAAAGGAGCTATGCTAAACATGCCAAAATCGACCCAAACAACTATGGACAGACCTAAAGCATGACAAAATAAGCACAAAATATTCATAAGTCTAAGCCGAAATCTCACTCGAACAAAGGCTAACAACCTAAGACATGTTAAGGGAATTACAAGGCATTACATGGCAACTACACTAAACATGAATGGAGCACCAAAACCAACACACAACATGATTATATTATGGCATAATAAGCATGAAATGCAGCCTAGACATGATCAACACACACTTGAACATAAGGCTCCTTAAGAGACCAAAAATGGTCCCTTTCAAGGACAACAAGGAGAGGGGGTGGCCCTCCCCTTTTGGAGACTTCAAGGCATCATCTCCACCACTGAAATCCCTCAAGATTTTAGTGGTGAAGAGGCCCAAACACCAAAGTCTCAAAACTTGCACAAAATGGCACAAAATGAGGCCTTTCAAGGCCTAAGGGTGACCAAACACACCCAAACCACAAAACACCCTTAACAAACAATTAAGAGGGCTTAAAAATAGAACTTTTTTATGTTATACACTAAATACAAAAACAGCTCTAAGATAGGTAGAAATAGGATGCAAAAATGGGGAATAAAAGGCAAGTTTCTCACCCTTGTTGACCTTCTTCAAAAGTGTTGATGTTGTTGCTTCCTTGGGCTCAAATCCAGCCAAGAACACCAAGAACAACCTCTTGGAACCTCAGAAACCAAAAAAAGGTGAAACACTAGGTGTTGATGTGCAATAGTATGAACAAATGTACCTAGAACACTTAAGAGAGAAAGGTATAGAGATATGATATGTATCAATCCTAGACCTAAAACCAGAGCTCTCTCTGAGTTGTTTTCTCTCCAAAAAGCCAACCCTAAAGCCAAGGGGGAAGGCCTCCTCTTATAGAGGAGGCAATATTGTAAGCTTAGGCATTAAGCAAGACAAGAAGTGCATCCCTCCATACACGTGTATGGGGGGGAAGTCAATCTTGATCAGTAATAAAATATTTGAAAAGCAGTGAACAGAGAGTCGGTAGCCAAAAATGTCATTTTGACAAAAATGACTGCCGACCGGCAACAAAGAGTGCTGGCCGGCAATATATATTGCCGGTGGCAACAAAAACCAGCCGGTGGCCTCTAGCTAGTGCCGGTGGTGTGTGGGGATGCCTCACAAGACATTCCCTACTCTTCCAAGGCAAAACACAAGTGTTTGGTGCAAAACCAGACACAAAACAGTCGAGTTCGGAGATCTTGAGGCAAGGCACGTAGCCGAGAACTCCGGGAACTCCAAACAAACACAAACATGGATAATCACCGAGTGTTCAAACGGTGACGTCCAAGTCTTGAGGACGGTCAAAAATGGGGTGTCTACAGTTGCCCCTCTTTGACAGAACTCGAAAGTCATAACAATGACGGGAGTGAATGTCAAAGCCCAGAGACGACCCATTTTTTACAAGGCTGAAGACTTGGACAAACATGCAAGACAAACAAGGTATGCGCCCGAAGGCAGGGGCAAAATGCAAGACAATGCAAGAAGCCGAGCATAACTTATGATCATGCAAAGAAAGTCATGTAAACACGCGTACAGCAGTTTTAAGCTAGCATACACCAAACTACACTACAATGCATAAAGGATGTAAGAGAATTATGGAATTCTCAATACGTCTCACTCGGAGGATACAATACCCGTGCGGCTCGTCCGGTTGCACCGGCTTCAAATGAACCATACATACAATATCGTGCCTGCAAAGAAAGCAAACTTAACAGGTATGATATTGTTAACAATATGCATGACAATGCAATGACGAATGCAAAATGATATGCAATATATACAAAACTAAGTATAAACAATGCAAATGATAATGCAATGCAATTGAAACAATGCAAACTAAATGCAGAGCAATTGAATCATGATTCAATCATGAGCGGTTCGAAACTACACATATGTCAAATAGATTGATGGAAGTAACAAGTCCGTCTACCATAGAACGATGTCTGAACTATGAGTGATGTAGACGGACACAAGAACAAGTATTGGGTGGAATGACATAAGTGGGGTGACAACCCGCTGAGGAAAAAATAATGATCCTAATGCTGGATGCAATAATTACACTACAATGTAATAGAAATGGATATGGCGTGTAGCCAAAACCGTATTTTGCCTAGGAAAGGCATGTACACGTACAAGCCACGTCTAACACAGAAAAGCTGCCGCCACCCTCAAACCAAGTTCATCAAGGAATAGGCGCGTACACATGCAGAACTGTGCTTCAACGTGAAAAGTATGAGCACATACCAGACCAAGCTCAACAAGGAAAGGTGCAAGCCATAGATGGAAGATGATGCAGTGGATGCATGCAACTAAAATGCAATATATACAATATGTAATGGAATGGATATTTACCAAGGATGCATGACATATGCACTATATTACAATAAAATGCATGACATATGCATGGTTTTGGATTTTTTGAAATGCATGGCATATGCAGTATTCACAATGATGCATGATAATGCATGTGTTTACAATGATGCATGACATATGCAGTATTTACAATGTAATGCATGACATATGCGATATTTACAATGATGCATGATAATGCAATATGATGCAATGGCTATGATTGCAGCTTTCCCTATCTTACCAACAGGGCGATATACTAGGTTGGTTCAAGATCGTAGGCGAGGCGCAAACATCTTGCCTCAACCTATGGGGCTTCCATCTGATTTCAAGGGTACACCTGGGTATTTAAACCAGACTTTAGTCTCGGAAATCCCGAACCTTTACGTTCTAGGCATAAGCCATTCGAACTCTAGTTTTCACCGTCCTAGTTGGTCTTCTAGGAACTCACCGCAAACACAGGCAGGTGGCTTTACCAGACCACCGAAAGTCATTTGGGCACGACGATACCGAAGGAATTGCACCTTCAGAGGATTTAAGGTCTCCTAGACCGGGATACAAAATGTATGCATGACAATGCATGTTTTTTTTGTTTCTTTTTGAATGCAGATGATGCATGATGTTTGAAATCTTGGCGCCAACGCCGCGACGCCTTACGAATGCACGACAATGCATGAATTGTGTGTGCTGAAGCAACGAAGGTCTTGCACCTTCCGAGGATTTAAGGTCTCCTAGACCGTGATGTATATGACGGTATGATGCGCAAAATAGCGCGATTGAATGCATGCAAAATGCCACGAGATGCGCAAAATAGCGTGATGCGTTAGACAACGCGAATACACAAGAAAGTGCAATGCGATGCATGCCAAATGCGATGAGGTGCGCACCTTAATGCACCGAAGGTCTTGCACCTCCCGAGGATTTAAGGTCTCCTAGACCGTGCAAAAATGGTAAAGGTTTCACACCCTCCAAGGATTTAAGGTCTCCTAGACCGGGATATGAAACGATGCACAACGCAAGTGAGACACGCATGCCAATGCAAATGTAAGACGATGCAAACGAGACACGCATGCCTCGGTATGTATTGAGGTGCATGACAATGTAAAGGGAGTGCATGTTACAACACGTGTTAAAGGTGCATAACAATGCCACTGTGAGGCGCATGACGGTGAGATGTAATGCACCAAAGTAGTGCGATGAAGGCGTGCAACGCACACGGGGCAACTTTTGAATCTTATAAAAGACAAAAGGATACGAAAGGATACAACATTGCATGAATTTGAGTGCCACACACAGAAGACACGGTCCGAGGTCAAAACGGAGGCTGGTTGAGCGTCGGAGATACACTTTTTTGCACTTTCTTGAGCTATGAAGACCAGAAACCACTCACATGGCCTAAACAAGGCTATGGGAACATCACCGGCCGGGCTAGGAGGCCACCGGCTGTCCATCGGCTGAAAATAAATTCCATCGGCACAATATTCTGCCTGCCGGCACAAAATGTTGCCGACCGGCAAAAAGTTGCTGAGTCGGGGCAGATTCGACTTTTCACCTCGGGTCTTTTAAAATAGGGTTCCTAAACCCTATTTTCTTATTTTCCTTGCGCCGAAAACCATCTCCCTTTCTCTCTAGAGCCTCTTTTTCTCCTCATTCGCTCATTTCTTTGTGTTTTCGCGCTATTTTCGTCGTTCAATTCGCGAAGTTCATCGCGTTTCGGACATTTTCGACCGATTGAAATTTCATTTCGGCACTCCTTTTGCTATTTCTGCCTTTTTGGGACTTGTTCCCCTCGGTTTCCTCTTCATTTCCATAGCTTTTTCCATCCCGACCTTTCCGGCCATTTTCCATCCTTCCGGGGGTTGACTTTCGAGTTGACTCTTCGCATTTCGAGCCGATTTTCATTCTTCGACCATCTTCCCGTCATTCTCGACATGGCCGACGACGTTCCATGTGGCGAGACTCCCTCGGATCACAAGATGGATCCCGAGGTCGAGCTCCTCCCGTTGAGCGAGCGCCCTTTCGACCCGGCGACCTACCGGTCGGCGATTCACGTTTTACCACCCGACGGACTGCGCCAGTTCAGGAGCTTCGACATGGCATTGGATCCTGAGCTGCTGCTACGCGAGCCTGTCTCCCACCTATCCTCCGGCGCTTCCGAGGTAACTTTCTTTCTCCGCTTCACTTTCTGCAACGTAGAATTCTTTGACTGCCAACTGCCATAGCTGATTACATTCTTTAACTGCTTAGCTCAGATACACTGATATACTGTATATTGTAGTTGATTACAAACGCGTTTGCAACTGATCATCTGTTTAAGACTCACACGCGCACACACTGCACTTAGCCTTGAACCACTCAAACCACAGCACACACCGTATTTCACTGCAAACACCAACACCCGATAACCGTTTGAATCTGAAAATATGCACGCATGCCACATTTGCACTGAACCACTCAAACACGCTGACACATCACACGTTGTAGTTCACTATAAGCACACTGGCACCTGGTATCTGTTTGAATCTGAAAAATTTGCACGCATGCCACATTTACACTGAACCACTCAAACACGCTGACACATCATACGTTGTAGTTCACTATAAGCACACCGGCACCCGGTATCTGTTTGAATCTGATAAACTTGCACGCATGCTGAATTTGCACTGATTTTGACTGTTTCTTCAAAACTGTACATTTTATATTGCTTCATAACTATTTGTTTGAAAACAGGGAGATTCCCATACCATCCGCGGGTATGGGAATACCGTCGCTCGCAAGTGGTACTCTGAGCTTCTTGACGCAGTCCGCCGCAGAACCGAGTCAAGCGCCAAGATTCTGGCAGGGACTCTCCCAGCTCACGACATGCAGACCTCTTCTTGCCGCCCTAGTGGAGAGGTGGTGGGACACCGCCGATTCATTTCATTTGTCGGTGACCGGGGACATGACGATGACCCCTTATGATTTCTCGATGCTTACCGGCATCAGGGTAGGGGGTGATCCGATCCCCTTTGACACTGACATAGATGAGTGGACCGCACCAGTCTACTTTGTTTGGCACCACCTCTCGCCGTCCGCTTCCGTCTCTGGTTCGAGGTGCGATTCGGGTCCAAATTTCTCCTCGTTGATGCAGCCCCGATGACCCCAGAGGCCGTGGAAAGATATGCCCGTGGCTTCCTCATGTTCCTTTTCGGGACGACCATCTTCGCCGACTGGGCGAACACAGTGCCTCTCTGTCTCCTCAGCGCACTAGTGGATGTGAGGGACATCTTACATTTTGATTGGAGTGGCGCCGCTCTAGCCACCCTTTATGGATATATGAGCTCAGCCTCCCGCGGCAGCGGACAGTTGCTCGGGGGTTACTGGCGTGCTTGGGAGGTATATTTCTTTTTCTTCCTTTCATTTCCATTCTTTATTTTCTGTACTCTGCACACTACACACACTGTAGTTTGCTTTACACTTGTTGTATACTATACACACGGCACACACATACCCTGCTTTACATTGACTGTACACTACTCACACTGTACACTCTGCATAACACATTGCACAACACACGGCTCTGCTATTTCTGTCTTTTATTCTGTATTCTGCTTTATCTGATAAATGTACTGGTATTTATCTTGCAGCTGTGGGTTTATGCCTACTTCCCTAGGCTTGCTCGCATTCTGCGCAGACCCTCCGGTCGTCTCCTTCTCACGCCGCTTGACGGAGATGCGCGAGGTCATGGAGACTTTAGCTTCTTCCGCCGCTACTTCGACACCATCACTCCTGCTGAGGTATGTTTTACTTGCAGTTCATTTAGGTCTCGCCTTTCCACTGTATATTTGCAATATCAGTAGGTAACACATTGTATTTCATTTTCAGATCACCTGGCGACCGTGGGCTCCACTGCCTGCGGTGATGAGGGATCGGTTTGCCGGTGCTGACGAGACCTCACGTTACCGGATTTTGCTCGAGGGCCCGGTCTGTCGGGCTTGGTACCTGGCGGCGCTTGCGCTGCACTAGGCTTACCTGAGCAGATAGTCCCGGTGCATCCTCCTGAGCACATGCGGGACACGGAGAGGTTCACTGTCGAGGTGATGGCGGACTACACCATCGGCTGGGAGGCTGACGATTTCTGAGGCGAGGGCGATTACTCAGAGTACGTCCGGACCTTCATTATGCGCCCCCTGAGCGGCGGCCACCGAGCAGGGAGAGAGAGACCTGCGGCGCCAGCAGCTGGAGTGGGAGCGGGAGGAGGAGCGCCGAGGAGGGCTCGAGTCCGTGGCAGAGGTGGGGTCCAGCGGGGGCGAGGGTCCGGTTGGCCTGTTCTGCCTGCTTCATTGACTTTCCGAGGACAGGATGGGGCGACCTACCAGATCCCCTTTGCTCCTCCACTGGCTGACCATGAGCTTGTCGGTGTCCCTGACTTGCCTCCGGTATGTATTACTGCATTTCTGTATAGTCATTTCATTTCAGTTTATCTGATATTCCACAAAATAGTGATGTATCTAATACTTTTGCAGGCGTCTTCCGAGTACACCCGGCAGTCATTGGAGATGAATGCCTCCATGATGGGGATGCTACAGCGGACACTCGACCTCCTAGCCCTCTACAGCATTCCGGTATGTTCTTCCTGACCACCACTTCAAACCATATACAGACTGCTTTACATATTCTGATGCATAACACAACATCTGATAAACTGCTCATGGCATCTCGATACATCAGATCACACCAGATCCTCGTGATCGATTCATCGCCGTATTCATCTTGATTCACACATCGCACATATTACATCGCGATTCTTTGAGCGATTCATTGCTCACGGCATTCACACACTGTATTCATATATTGCATTCCGCACTGATTCACTGCTCACGGCATTCACACACTGTACTCATACATTGCATTCTGCACTGATTCACTGTTTGCAGTATTCTGATGCATTTGCCTTTCTTGCTTTTCAGCCTCCCTTCCCGATTCCTCCGGTGGGTGGCGCTCCGACTGGACCTCCCATTTCTACCCGGGATGGCAGAGTGTTTCCTCGCACCAGAGGAGGGCGTACCCATGTCGGGAGCAGCTCGCGGGCTCCAGTTCCGGACGACGAGTCTGAGGCAGAGTTAGAGGCGGAGGAGACCGGTGTTGGCTCGGACTCGAGCTCAGGCGGCGATGCCCCTGGTGGTGCCCCTGGTGATGACACTCCTGGACCCTCGTCCAGGAAGAGGACTAGGATAGCTTGATGGTCCCGAAGCCGGTTTTTGACATGTGATCTGATTTTCTTGTTTTTTTTTTTTTGCATTTTCCCCTTTTGGTTAGCAGTTAGGGTACTTTTGTACTGCCGCAGACAGATTTTGTTTCTCAAAACTTATGTACTTGAAAAGTTGATATTGAAATGAAACGAACTTTTTGTCTAAAAAAGTGTTCACATTTCTGTATATTTCATACCTTGCACTGTATTGCCTCATATTACACCTCAAATGTAAATGATATTGATTTGTTGTCTGAAAATTGAGCACTTGCATTATGATAATCGGATAACCAACCAACTAACAGCAAACAACTCATACAAACCACTACTCAAACTGGATAATACAGCCCATACTCTACTGGGGATTGATCTGCCTATAGCCCATAACACAAAGATTCGGGCCATTCTCGCACACAAGAAACCCCGAACAAATAACCCGAATCGACAAGACATCACAATAACTGAAACGGTTGAGATTGAAACACACTTGGATGTCCCAAATTTCCTTTTCTTCTCTTGCCTCGCATAAATGTAGAGAATGGCACAGCATTCTGAGCACAACGATTTTTTTGAAGTAAGGAAGGGTTTTCAACCAGGGTATTGAGCCTACCACAGCGAGACAGACTCAAACAAAGAAACAAAAGGCACACAACCTAAAAGAACGAGACATACTCGAAAAAGACTTAAAGCTAAAATCGAGATCGACAAATCAAAAGGACACGACACATGGACATGTTCACAAAAAGACCTCAAATCTCGAGGAGCCAATTCCTCCGGGTATTATTCCCACCCTTTCTGATTTGTGATACTTACATCACTCGGCCCTCAGGCTCGGTTTTTCTCTTAAACCCTTTTTCTTACTTTTCTCTCAACTTACACCTCTCTATTCTTTAATCTCTCATTTTTCAATCCCTCCCCAGGTATGGTTGATAGGTAAACGAGAGGTTGTGGGTTCACGCCCAACACTGTTAGCTCACGGCTATTTCTTCTGGTGAATAGGGTGCCCTCTTGGCAAGCATGTTAGCGGGGAAAGACAGAAGGCCTGACTCAATCGTCCCCCTAGTTCGTCATTTTGACCATTTTTTGTTTTCCAAAACAGTTTTGATAAAAAATGAGAGTTGGATTAACACACTTATTCGATTTTTGATTTGAAAATCATGTGAATCAGGCTGTGAGCACTGAAAATTCTCCTTTTGGGGTCCAAACATGGTCCAATTTTGAAAATGAAACAGTTTTCGAGAAAATAAGTCAACCTCAATGAAAATTTTCAAAAACTATTTTTGCAAACAGTCGATGCCCGACGAGCATAAAACTTACCCTCGAGATGCGCAACCTCGGATCGGAGGCAACGGAAAATTGCCCCTTGCTTAAAGAGGAATAACGCAACAGAAAGTTGCCCCTGGTTTGGACGATAACTTAGGGCGACTTGTGGCAATGCATGGCAACGAAAAGTTGCCCCTTGTTTGGATGATGCCGCAGCACGTCGTAGTTGACGACGATCGGATCCTCGGACGCGGAGGAGGCGAAGACGGTTTGAATCAATATATGGACACAGTCACCTGGAAGGCATTGGTGGTTGGACTTCAAGAGGAAGTTGGTCACGTAGTCCTAGGTTGCTGCAATTGAGACATCGGACTCGGAGAAGGTACAAGTGACCAAAACCATGTCATGGACTGGGACGCTATGGAAGCGTTGGGGGCTGGACTTCAAGATGAAGTTGCCTACGTATCCCAAACATGGGAATCAAGCCTTACGTAGTTCCGGTTAAGGTACACTCGGGTATTTTAACCTTCACTGTTTAGGCTCTAACTTTTGCCAAGGTGCCCAATGCGGGTTTTCGACCTTGCAAGCTATGTTTTTCTTTTTCCTTCTTTTTCTTTTCTTTTCTTTTTGCATTTTCATTTATTTTCTTTTGCTATTGTTTTTTTGTATTTTTCTTTTCTTCTTCACTTCTTTTTCATATTTTTCTTTTCTCTTTTCTTTTTCTTTGCTCTAACTTTTACCTGGGCCGCCCTTCCGGGTTTTCGGCCCAACGAGCCTCTCAGAGGATAAAAGGTGTAGCAAGCCTATGCCAAGTGGTTTTGAGATTGAAGCCTCTCCGTATCTAGGAGAGCGACTGTTGTATTGATTTGCAAGAAAAGTCCATCACGGTTGCTTCTCGAGCTTTGCTTGGTGGGATCTGATCTCCCTGATCTGACTTTGATGCCTCTTGCTCGAGGGCTGCCTCGAAATGGGCCACACAGGTGTTTCATGGCACTGTTGAACGTTTTGAACGGATTCCAATTTGCAACAGATAAATTGAATCTCGAGGCTGAGAGCGACCCTGGGCTGCACAATCTCAAGAGCAGTCCCACACAGGTCTTCACAAGACTGCGCAAGACATTTTGTTTTTAAAAGTTTTTAAGAAAGCGACAAATCATTCGCGCTGAAGATAGTGTGGAACCAGTCTGGATCAAGCCAGGGTCCTTCTCAGTACTCACGCCGACAAACATGATTTCATTCATTAAAATCTTAACTTGCCTCTTCTTTTCTCAAAATGATCAAAATTTTACAAAACCCGAGGAATTACTTCCTCTTCGTTTTTCATCACCGCAGTGTTCGGAATGGGGTTTTATGAAAAGCTTAGGTCATTACGACGATGTTTAAGGCACAAGAGAGTAGGCGAAATGCACTATCGTTCCATTCACATCTTCTGGCACGGTTGACTCAAATAGCAACAAGTACGGGACGTGATAGCCACTGCTGTTTCATTCAGATTTATTGGCATGACTGGCTCCTCGGCAGAAACAAACTCAAAAAGCAAGAACAACTAATTATAAGACGAAATGGTGTTTAAGGTAACAACCCCGAAATCACCTAGTGTACTATACAAGAGGGACTGACTCATTACAACAAGACAGACCCTGTAAGCAAAAAGACTGACTCAAGACAATGAGACAGACTCAAAACAAAACAAAAGACTAACTCGACACCCAAGTCAGATTTTACAAAACTAGCATTAACAGATAGCCAAAAATGCGTGCCAAACGCCACATCCAAAAACGTGCTAGGCACTGCCCACAGGCGGTTCACCTTCTGCTTACATACTCGCAGTGTCTGTATCCTCAAAATCCAACAACTGGGTGGTGACGGACTTTGCCGAGGTAGGCGGGAGGATCACCTCATTGTCAATCAAATCTTGCACCTCGTGCCGGAGGCGGAAACAATTGTCGGTAGCATGGCCAGTCTGGTAGTGGTACGCACAGTACTGAGCAGGATCATGAGTATCAGGGAGATTCTTCGGGAGAGGCCGAGGCTCCAGGGGTTTAAGGTGTCCCCTCTCGGCAAGGATTTGAAGTGCCTTGGACAATGGCATGTAGAGAGCATGAAAGACCCTATGCCCTCGGGGCAGGTACTTTGGAGCCTGAGCACTCTTGTTAGATGCACTAGCGAACGGATTGGCGGGTGCGGCCTTAGATTTCTGGTCCTTTCCGGATGCAAGGTTGGGGGCGGGAAGAACTGTTTTGGCATGACGGGGCCTATCCCGATTCTCTGATTGACTGGAACTGCCCTCAAGCGGAACGGGAAAAGCATCCTCCACAGCTTTCGACATAACTGCGGATATCTGTTGCTTATTCATTCCCCCGGCTTTCAAAGCTGATCGCCTACAGTTGTTTGATAGGTCGAAGATCCCGCCTCTTGTTTTGTCTTCGCCTCGCCGATCTAGAGTTTGGTTTGCTGCGTCGTTACCATAGTTGGAGGTCATCACCAGTTGGTTGAGTTCGATTACAATTCGTCCCAGTAGTGGGGGCTCTTGGGGTATAAAGCCTCCGGCATATGGTGCGACTGGTGGCGAAACAGACATTCCATAGGCGAGATCCGCCACGGATTTTTGAAGATCACCTATCATTCCCTTTAGTTCAAATGTAGTAGGCTCGCGAGCCTGATATAGTTGAGGGGTTCAAATTGGATGTGCGGCAGGCGACCTGGGTGGATGCGGCATGTCAACAGTAGTCTCATCCTGTGGAGTGGTTTCTTGACTCAACGCGGCCGTCATGACCACGATCTCTTCTGAGTTCTGCGTCATGTTCACCCCGCCAAAGAAGGAGAAGACACTAGTTTCTAGAATGACCCTCAATCTCTGAATCAAACGGAAAACAGCGATTTCATTTCAAATAGATCAAACACGGTGTAGTCGAACAATCAGATTTTACTGATCACTGTTCCCCAGAATTACTGTTCAAAACTGAACTGATACCCGCACACAACTGATTCTCAACAACACTGATACTGGTGTCCTCAGGCCGGATACTCAAACTTTGCAAACTGATATATGCGTTCCCTGCAGAGATACACTCCAAAAGCACATAATAGGTAAAAGAGCCAATACACCCCTATGTTGGGGTAGGATTTTCCTGTCTTATTTTGTCAGGAGCTAGGGTTTCATTACGCACACAGCGGCTTCAAACAACCTGTATCGGGTAAGCAACCTGTCCTAATTTGGAATGGTCACTATGGATCCGAATATGCACTAGGTCGAATGGTCAAAACGGGTGCCCCGGTAAAACCGGGGTTTGTGTTCCTATACTGGCAGAGCCCGCAACCGGTCAGCCTTATGGTCATGCCTTGACAAGACAAGCCTCCAGCAAACCGCTTAGCAATAGCAAATGGCCAACACGGTGTCCTAGGCACACCAATGCACATGCAATGCAAAGAAACACATAAGTGTAGTCAAAACAGGATATCACGAGTTCGAGTCAAGCTCTCTAAAAATACCCAGCAGAGTCTCCAGAAACTGTAGACGCGCCCGTGGGGCCTCACTCTACAGTTCGGACTCCCCTGTTTTGTTTGTTGCGGTTCTTAATCTGAACCAAAGAGTCCAACTCTGGCAAATCGTTTGAGAAAACAGATTTTGTTTTGAAAAGTCGTGCCAAACATGGATTGCTTTGCCAGATACAGAGTCGCCACCTAAATATTTTAAAATGGGAAATTTAGGAAACCCTGACTCGGTGCCAAAGGCCACGTGTCTGTCATCACCAAAGTTGCCTCGGCTCGGGAGCTTGGGTACGATTGGGGAAGGTCAGCTATGAGCATTCTTCGCTCGTCCAAGACCGGCCTCTACTAACCGTGATATCCGTTTTTGAAAACATTATGTGTTCTTATTCCAATTATTAGCCTAGAATTACTATATTATGCGCGCAGCGAACAAGTATAGACTAGATTGTCTAATTTGGAAATAATCATTGCATATCCGTTTGTTTTGAAAACGTTTTGGGTTTTGCTACTCGCAAGTAGGCTAAAATGCGGATTTCAACGAGTTATTCCAACTCAAGCAATCCAACCTCCACCCACAGGCATTCAAACAGTTTATCTCATATAAGCATTTAGCCACATGGTAAGCCTACTGTCATGTTAACATTCACACGCATGCGAGATGCTAAAGCGTAAATACTCACATCGTACTCCGTGCCAAAACAATAAACTAGTTAGCAAACATGCGTATCCTAGTTCATGTTAAGTGGCTAATGCAACGCAGGCAAGGATGCAATTTAGAGTAGGCTCAGCTAACCCTAAAATGGCATGTGAAATGTAGTCATTCGATACACGTATTCAACTTGGAATCGAAAATACAATGCAGTTTGTATGATGTACCGAGCCCGGTGCATGTAAACAAATGTATGGATGCACGCATGCATAGCATAAGGTATGCTAAAATAAACGTGCCCTAATCTACCATCATAAGCGGGTAAATAAAAGGGAAGAAAGAAGTGGGGGTTGGAAGACATGCACACCACTCACCCACACTTATTACAGATTTGCCCTCGCTCGGAGGGATCAAAAGAATAATACAGATAATTAACTACGCAAGCTAATTAAATATTACAAATTAATTAATCTAAGGAAAAATAGTAAACCGCCTCGGGACGAGGGTTCAATGCACGCGCGCTCGGATTCCGCTCGGAATTGCACTGCCATGCCTAGACTGCCTCTGTTTTCCCTGCCCTGCTCTTCTGAGAACTGCCAAAGTCTCAGAACTACTTCCTTGGATACTGGGGATCACCACCGGCTAAACAGAATAGCCACCGGCTGCTATATGTGGCCATCGGCACAGAATTCATCCATCGGCTGATAATTAATTGCCGGTCGGCACTAAACATTGCCGGCCGGCAATAAATTCCTGCAGAACCTGCAACTCACAGCAACAGAGGGCAAAATCTAGCATGACAATGTTATTCAAGCAATGTATGCACCAAACACATTCCTTATCATGTTTGTGACTCAAAGGAGGATGTGCTTCGATTCTCGGGCCACCAATCACACATTTTCATGCATGATGGCCCAAAGAATCAAGTGTGCACTTTTCATGTCAAATGAAATGCAATGTAAACAACAAACCAAAGGGTCCTAACCTCTATCACACTCACTTCAAGAGGCCAAGCATGCACAATGCAATGCTATCCTAGACATGTTGGCTATCATGTGGTATGGACAATGAAAGGCACTTATACAAACATACAAGCAAACATGCAAGGCAAGCATGCAAACCAAGCAAAAGAGGGACTTAAACATGACTTAGACAACTCCAATTAAGCCTAAAATCAGTAGCCAAAATGCCCAAAAAAAAAGAGGGCTAAAATGCACACACACACATGCAAGCATTCATGGTCCAATACTTAGGCACTAAACAAGCAACTTCCAAGCACACTTGAAAGGGGATATCGTGGGCAACTAGCATGCAATATAAGCTCTGAAATTCATGTTAGAATGTGGTGCCAAACCAAGCCAAATGAAGCAAACATAAGCATGCAAATATAGTCCAAATACTTGAGGCAAGTCATGAAGGCTTGAACCATACTTAGCACAACCACACATGGCAATACTTAAGCAACTAAAATCAGAGTTTTAGCACATAAAACTAAGCCCAAAAGGCCACCTAGATGGCATCTAAATGACATGAATCCAAAGGCATGCACAATGGTCAAAACATAGGGCATACAACACATGCTCTCAAAGCAATAAAGAGGCGACTAAGGCAAGCATATGGGCATGCCAAAGGGACTGAAATTACATGTTGGGTGGTTCCAAACCACCAAAATGATGCAAGCAATACATGCTACACAATCACATACTTGAGACATACAAGCCCGGCAAGCCACAAATGCAAAGGAGCTATGCTAAACATGCCAAAATAGACCCAAACAACTATGGACAGACCTAAAGCATGACAAAATAAGCACAAAACATTCATAAGTCTAAGCCTAAATCACACTCGAACAAAGGCTAACAACCTAAGACATGTTAAGGGAATTACAAGGCATTACATGGCAACTACACTAAACATGAATGGAGCACCAAAACCAACACACAACATGATTATATTATGGCATAATAAGCATGAAATGCAGCCTAGACATGATCAACACACACTTGAACATAAGGCTCCTTAAGAGACCAAAAATGGTCCCGTTCAAGGACAACAAGGAGAGGGTGGCCCTCCCCTTTTGGAGACTTCAAGGCATCATCTCCACCACTGAAATCCCTCAAGATTTCAGTGGTGAAGAGGCCCAAACACCAAAGTCTCGAAACTTGCACAAAATGGCACAAAATGAGGCCTTTCAAGGCCTAAGGGTGACCAAACACACCCAAACCACAAAACACCCTTAACAAACAATTAAGAGGGCTTAAAAACAGAACTTTTTTATGTTATACACTAAACACAAAAACAGCTCTAAGATAGGTAGAAATAGGATGCAAAAATGGGGAATAAAAGGCAAGTTTCTCACCCTTGTTGACCTTCTTCAAAAGTGTTGATGTTGTTGCTTCCTTGGGCTCAAATCCAGCCAAGAACACCAAGAACAACCTCTTGGAACCTCAGAAACCAAAAAAAGGTGAAACACTAGGTGTTGATGTGCAATAGTATGAACAAATGCACCTAGAACACTTAAGAGAGAAAGGTATAGAGATATGATATGTATCAATCCTAGACCTAAAACCAGAGCTCTCTCTGAGTTGTTTTCTCTCCAAAAAGCCAACCCTAAAGCCAAGGGGGAAGGCCTCCTCTTATAGAGGAGGCAATATTGTAAGCTTAGGCATTAAGCAAGACAAGAAGTGCATCCCTCCATACACGTGTATGGAGGGGAAGTCAATGCCAGACTGCTGTAATAAAATATTTGAAAAAGCAGCTGAACAGTAGCCGGGTAGCCAAAAATGTCATTTTGACAAAAATGACTGCCGACCGGCAACAAAGAGTGCTGGCCGGCAATATATATTGCCGGTGGCAACAAAAACCAGCCGGTGGCCTCTAGCTAGTGCCGGTGGTGTGTGGGGATGCCTCACAAGACATTCCCTGCTCTTCCAAGGAAAAACAAAAGTGTTTGGTGTAAAACCAGACACAAAACAGTCGAGTTCGGAGATCTTGAGGCAATGCGCGTAGCCGAGAACTCCGGGAACTCCAAACAAACACAAACATGGATAATCACCGAGTGTTCAAACGGTGACATCCAAGTCTTGAGAACGGTCAAAAATGGGGTGTCTACAGCCGTCCTATTGGAACTTCTTTCCTTTCTTGAGGAGGCCAAAAAGTGGTTCACAAGTCAAGGTTAATTTTGAGATAAACCGTCTTATGAATTGCACTTTACCCAGAAAGCCTCGCATCTCCTTTTCAGTCCTTGGTGGTGGCATTTCTAAGATGGCCTTGATTTTGGAAGGGTCGATCTCGATGCCCCTTTGTGTAATCAGAAACCCTAGCATTTTTCCCGCTGTAATATCAAATGTACATTTCTGAGGGTTTAGCCGCAACCGGAATTCCCTGATCCTTTGAAAAAACTTGTGCAAGGCGGTGTAGTGGCCCTCTCTTTCTTTGGATTTGACAATCATGTCGTCCACGTACACCTCAACCTCTTTGTGGATCATGTCGTGTAATATTGTGGTTGCGGCCCGTTGATAAGTAGCTCCAGTGTTCTTCAACTCAAATGGCATGACTCTATAGCAGTATGTCCCCCACGGGGTGGTGAATGCAGTATTTTCCCGGTCTTCTGGCGCCATCACTATTTGGTTGTAGCCTGAGAAGCCATCCGTGAATGAGGGCAAAGCATGCCCTGCTGTGAAATCTACCAACTCATCGATGTGCGGTAGGGGAAAGTCGTCCTACGGACTAGCTCTGTTCAAATCCTTGAAATCCACACATACTCGGATCCTGCCATCTTTCTTCGGCACCGGAACAATGTTGGCCAACCAAGTCGGGTATTCTGATACCAACAGGAAGCCTGCGTCGATTTGCTTGGTGACCTCTTCCTTAATCTTGAGAGCCCAGTCTGGGCGGATCCTCCTGAGTTTCTGTTTGACAGGTCGGGCTTCGGGGTCAAGGGGGATCCGATGTTGTACAATCTCAGGATCGATTCCAGGCATGTCTTCATAGGACCACGCGAAAACATCTTTGAAATCTTTTAATAAAGCGACTAAGCGCTCGCGTTCCTTCGAAGACAACGTGGACCTGATCTGGACCAGCCGCGGGTCCTCTTCAGTACCAATATTCACGGTAGTGATTTCATCCATTAAAGGTTTGACAAATCTCTCTTGCTCTTGTTCAATTAAACGTTGCAAAACCAGAGGAACTTCGTCCTCGTCGTTTTCATCAAAGATTTGAAAGTCTGAATTAATGCAATAAATCAAGGGTATAGAAAAGTACTCAGAAACTACAGTTACTTGATTCTCATTAAGCTCATCCAAATCGTCCGATTCATTTACAACAGACTCAAATGAAAAGGAAAAAGATGACCTAGACAGAACTGTGGTATTCGGGTTATCATTCCCAGGATTACCAGATTCAGACTCAGTCGAGCTGGAACCTGATTCCGACTCACAAGACTCGGTGGAATCGATTCCTCCACTACCCCGAATCTGTCTTTGGACAAAATCCCTCCTCGTATTGCCAAGTGAGAGAGGGTGCGATAGATGCATCCAAGATAGTTGCTGGTAGGCCCGCAGCCGTTTCATCCCAATCATGGAAACCGAGAAGTTATCCCCCAAGCACTTATGGTCGATTGGAGGATCAGAAAGTAGACATGCTAGTGCTACCCCCATTTCAAATTCTGTGCCCTCAGGATCCACTGCCTTACACTGCTCAACCTCAGCTGATGGGTCTGTCTGCTCTGTGGCAACGTCATTCTCGGATAGTTGCAGGGCGAAGAAGATCTCGAAACCTGGCACGCGCTTCTTCTCCGTGTTTAGCCACGGCTCTAGGAAGCCACAAAATGGAAAGTCCTCCCCCTCTCAGACGAAGCGTCCGTTCAGGGTACCTTGAATGGGCCTATGCATTAACTCAAAAGGCTTCGCAGCCTGCTTTGCTCTAGCTCTTCCAGCCATTTCATTTCCCTTCCTCACCCAGTCCTCTTTGGTGGGCAGATAACCCAAGCCAAAGGTATGAGGGTTATGTGGCACTTCGCCCAATGCTGCAATGCCTTTCCGGTCGCTCCTTCCTAATCCCATCCCGGGGATATGTTGTAGCTTGTTCATGAGGTAGACAGATTGAGCACTGACGTACACTCCCTCATTCACAGCCATAATACTCTACACCGCCCGGGCCTCAGCCAGAGTGAACCCTGATAAGAAAACATCCTCTGTGCCATGCTCGATTTCCAAGACAGGTGTGGACACTTCTGGCGGCGGATGGATTGACGAATTCCCGAAGACAATAGCCACCCCCTTCCCGTGAGGGTACTTCAACATCTGATGTAGAGTGGAAGAGACTGCCTTTACTTGGTGCAACCACGGCCGCCCCAAGAGTAGATTGAAGGTCGGAACGCCCAAGACATGAAATTCAATGTTATGTTGTCTCGGACCAACTTGAGTCTGAATTTTGATTCCCCATCACTTCGCTAGTATTATCATATGCTCGATCACCGAGTAGTCGCACGAAGTCTGCGGGCTTCAACCCGATTGCATCTGTTGCTCGCAAGGCGGAACATTGATGGTGGACCTGGTATTAACAAGTACCACCGGTATCCACTTGTCTCTACATTCCACAGAAACGTAGAGGGGTTTGTTATGATTTGTGCCCTCAGGTGGTAGTTCTTTATCTGAAAAGGTTAATGCCGGGGAACCTTCTCCCGGAAAGACCAGCCTAACCAGCTGCTCTGGTATAGTATCTATAGAGAGTTTGGCCTTGTCCATGGCAGATAGGACAGCCTGTCTGTGCACCCGCGATGCCATAAGCAGTCCCCAGATGGAGATGTCTGCTTGTATCTTCTTTAATTGCTTAAGCACAGCTTCTTCTTCTATCTGTTTCTCTCTCTGTTTCTCAGTTTCTTTGTCTTTCCCAGACCCCTCAGGTTGGTCTAAGTGCTGGGGCTTGAAATACCGCCCACTTCTTGTCATATGAGTGACCTCGTCAATATACCAGGTATCATCCGATTGGTTACTTCCCCAATCCTCATCTGTGTGGGCAAGACATAAGTCATCGTCTTCCCACCACATTCCGTCGGCACCAACAGACACTGTCCGGCTCCAGATGAACGCATTCCAAAGACCTTCACCTCATGCCCGCAAGATTTTCGTTCCTCGCACATAGCACTCTCGACCCACATGGGCCTTAGCTTTTCGATTCTCTAATCCTCAAATCTTTGTTGTTCCAACTGCGGTCAAGACAGCTTGGTGGTTCAATACTCCTGCATTTACAATCCCCAAGTTTTGAGCAAAATTCTTAGTCTTGGCTCTCCATGGTGTATTCTCGACTCTCGGCCCTTCCACCACCATCGATACTCTCGCCGCCTTGTTACAGTTGATATTCTACAATGTCTGGTTGATCATCTAACCATCCGGTAACTTCTGCCGACTCCTCATATTCAAACCAGTTGATTGCCGTATCTCCTGATTCTTGGTCACTGAAGAACTGGAGGTTGGCAAGGTCTTCTCCTACAGCTGTTAGATCATCTATTCCCCGTTCAAATCTGTCCCCCTGAATCACACATAATTCTGCTCTTTCTGGCAGCCCTACACTCAACTCAGACTGGCCCACTGACTGGATGTATTCACTCGGATCATAGGCTCCTTCAGCAAGATTCCTAGACTGTTCAATCTCGAACTCAGCAACTCCCCTTTCCTCTGAAATCTGCCCTGTCCCATCTTCGGTGGTCACCACCATTGGCTCAGATTGGGTTGTGGAGATGTCCATCATGCACAAGTCAGTGCAGACAGGAAGGATCACCTTCGGCTTAGGTAGGTAGGATGGGGTGATATAGATACTAGGATTGTAAGACACGACCCCAGTTTGGATGAAGTTGATTCTGTTGGGAGGAGGGGCTTGTTTATGTGGTGGGAGAGGATTTGTCGTGACGTTGGGTTTTTCGGGAGGCGCGATCACCTGCTTGTCAATAAGATCCTGGATCTCATGACGAATCAGAATAACGGGGTGTCATGACCGTCTTTGTTGATACGCGCAGTATTTTGCCGGGTCGTGAGAGGGAGGGAGTGGATTTGGTAGTGGCCTCGGCTCTAGGGGCGTCAAATGCTTCTTCCTGATTAATACCGCCAGAGCTTTGGACAGGGGCATATGTAGGGGTGTGAAGGTTCTTTGGCCTCTGGGTTGATATTTGGTGTTTTGGATATTACTTCCAGATGCGCCAGAAAAAGGTGTGGCTGTCATGGGTCTTGGGGGAGGGGGAGTGGTGGTGACCATGCTCAATTCTGAAGCTCGTGCAGTTGCAGCGCCACTCGAGCTTGCGTTGTTGTTACGGTTGAAAGTCCTTCTGGGTTGCTCCATATCCTGGTCGATCAGACCTTGTTTTATGGCATCTTCGATCTGTACCCCCATCTCGTGTAAATCTGAGAAGGTGGGAAAGGGGAGTACGATCATCTTTTGCATCAATTTCGGTTGGAGATTGCGCACAATCATCCTGATTTGATCTTTGTCTGTAGGCCTCAAAGTCATCATTGATGCCTTCACTCTCCATCGAGTTACGAAGTCTGAGAAAGTCTCATTGGGTTCCTGCCTCGTCGTTTCGAGATCACGAGTTGTAATCTCGATCTGGGTATTGTACGAGTACTGTGCAACAAAGGCCTCAGCCATTTCATCCCAGCTTCTTTTTACCTCATCTTCTAACTTCGCGTACCAGATGGCGGCCACACCCGACAAAGTTCGGCCGAACAGAGAAAGCTTTTGTGGTCGGGTTAAGCCCATTGGCCGCAGGATGTCTGAGAATAGCCGAAGATGGACCATGGGGTCCCCGGACTCGTCGAAGCGGTCAATTTGTGGCATCTTGAACCTATCGGGCAATGTCACGGCCACATCGGTGTATCCATCCTCGATGTCCGGAATGGCTTTTACCCCTTGTGATTTCTTGAAAAGCTTCTCAAGCTTACTCAGTTTTAGGGCTGTATGGTCCATTTCGAACTCAAAGGGAGAGTCCGGGTGGTTGGGTGTATGGGTCTTGGACAGTTGAGGCGGAAGCGGGGGCGGAGCTAGCCCCGTTGGAAAGTTTGTGTCCTCTTGGATATTCTGAACATTTGGCACGGTGTTCTGGGTGTTTGGCAAAGCATTCTGAACAGTAGGTGCCTGCTCGGGTAATGGGGGCCCTGATGGAGGAGGAACCTGATGTGAAGCAGATGCCGCATTCTGCTGTTGCAGTCTAGTGATTAGCTCGGCCTGCTGGGCCATGATCGCGGCCTGTTGTTTGGAGAATTCCGCTTGACGAACAGCATCCTCCTACATTTGTCTCATGCTCTCCTCAAGATTTGGCGATCGTGATTCCACCGACGATTTTTTGATACATCCGACTGACCGGTATGTCTATTTTTATAGCAACAATTGGGATCTCAGTCCTACTGTCCTCTGATGAAGTAACCCACTGTTCTGGCAACCTCTGTTCTGACACACTGCGCTTCCTTGGCTTTCTCCTGACAACGGGGGGTAAAGAATAGAACACTGGATGTCTGTCAACCAGATCCTCAGATCGATTGAGTCGGCGACCTCGTGTCCAAAGTGCTTGGGGAATATCTACTGGGTTGGAAGCAATGGTGCTAAAACTGCCCTAGTAAAAGATAAATAAAGCGAAAAGGAAATAAATAACCAGATAAATGAAGAGCATGACAGCTTAAAATAAATACACAACACACAGTCGAGCATACAACACACGGCTGATAAGCTGAAAAACACACTGTCTCCAAATACTGATCACTGTCCCTGAATCACTGTTCCCCAAAGACTGAACCTGATACCCGCAGATAACCGATTCTCAAATACTGACTGATGCCCGCAGGCCTGATGCCCAAACTTGCAAACTGATACATGCATTCCTGTAGAGACGCACTCTAAAGCACATAACAAGCAAGTGAGAGCCAAAACACCCCTATGTTGGGGTAGGGTTTCCCTGTCCTATTTTGTCAGGAACTAGGGTTTCACTATGCACGCAGCGGTTTCAAACAACCTATATCGGGTAAGCAACCTGTCCTAGTTTGGAATGGTCACTACGGATTTCGATATGTACTAGGTCGAATGGTCAAAAAGGGTGCCCCGGTAAAACCGGGGTTTGTGTTCCCATACTAGCAGAGCCCGTAACCGGTTAGCCTTATGGTCATGCCTTGACAAGACAAGCCTCCGACAAACCGTTCAGGAATAGCAGATGGCAAACACGGTGTCCTAGGTGCACCAATGCAAATGCAATGCAAAGAAACACACAAGTGTAGTCAAAACAAGATATCATGAGTTCGAGTCAAGTTCTCTAAATCCCCAGCAGAGTCGCCAGAAACTGTAGACAGGCGCGTGGGGGACCTCGCTACAGCTCGGGCTCGATTTTGTTGTCACGGTTCTTAATCTTGAACCAAAGAGTCCAAATCCGGCAAATCGTTTTGAGAAAACAGATTTTGAAAGAAGTGCCAAACATGGACTGCTTTGCCAGATACAGAGTCGCCACCTAAATATTTTATTTTTGGAAAATTTAGGAAACCCTAACTCGTTTGCCTAAGGCCACGTGTCCGTCATCACCAAAGTTGCCTCAGCTCGGGAGCTTGGGTATGATTGGGGAAGGTCACTTCGTGAGCACCCCCGCTCGCCCGATCAAAGATCGGCCTCTACTAACCATGATATCTAGTTTTGAAAACTTTGTGTGCTCTTATTCCGGTTATTAGCCTAGATTTACTATGTGATGCGCACAGCATACAAGTATAGACTGGGTCGCCTGAATTGGAACAAAACATTTCATGTTTGTTTGTTTGAAAATGGTTTGATGGTGCTACCCGCAGGTAGACTAAGACGTGGATTTGCCACCCTCGGGTGGGCTTAGAAAACATGTTTTTGCCACTATCTAGTGGGCTTAAAACAAACATTTGATGAATTGTTCCAATCAAAATAACCCAACCTTCACCCACAGGCATTCAAGTAGTTATATCACATAAGCACATAGCCTCATGGTAAGCATGCTATTCATGGCAATACTCACACGCATGCAAGGATGCTAAAGCATAAAACTCACTGAGTACTCCAAGCCAAAACAGAAACCGATTAGAAATCCATGCATGATCCTAAATATACAGAAATGCCTAATGCAATACATGCAAAAATGCAAATATAGCAGGCTCGGCTATTCTAAATATGGCATATGAGATGCAACAGCTATCAAGTATTCAATTTGGAATTGAAATACGAATGCAGTTAGTATGATGCGCCGAGCCCGGTGCATGCAAAACAGATGAATGAATGCAAACATGCTATCATACTGTATGCTAATTGAAACATGCCCTATTCTAACCATCATAAGCAAGTAAATAAAAGGGAAGAAAGACGTGGGGTTGGAAGACATGTATCACACGCACGCACACTTATTACAATTATGCCCTCGCGCAGAGGGTCCGAAAGAATAATATACAGTCCCAAATAGTACAGTCCAAATAAATAATACAGTCCAAAATATGTACAAACTCCTAATTAATTTACAAATTAACTAAGAAAAATAATAAACTGGCATGCAAGCCAGGGACTGCCTTGACTCTTCTTCAGATGATGAATGATGCATGTCCGGGTTGCCTTTGCGCGAAAATTTACTGTGATGCCCCAATTAGCCTCTATTTTGCAATAGTTTTTTTGGAAAGCGCGCCAAGCCTCGGAAGACTGCTGATTCTTGATTTGCTACAACAAAGAGCAGAAAAGGGGCATGGCAATGTATTTTCACAAATGTATGCATGCCTCGATCCTCGTGCCACCAATCACGCATTTCGATGCATGATGGCCGAGGAATCGAATTGCACTACTCAATATAGAATGAATGCACATGAAAACACAACAAGACCTAACTCCATCATGGATAATCCGGAGTGTCGGTGACCGGGGAATTGAGATACGTTCCGTCACTCGGAGTACGAAACACACCTCGTTTGCCGTGCCTGGGCTAACTCCTATCCTGAACACAATGCAATATGCATGACATGCATGAAATGCAACTAAGATACATCCTAATATGCAACATGCTATGAAATGGCATACGCGATGCACGAGGTAACATGGCATACACAATGCACTAATATACTGCCTAGCATACACAATGCATAATGGACTTACACCAACATGAGTGGACCTTAGCCACACTCACATAGGAGGCCATCAGATGAAAATGAGACACTCGAAATGCGTGCACACGTGCACGCAAACCGAGGACCGACCCTAAGGCACAGAATGCCACTCTAACAAGACATGGCAAAACATGGAAAATGGCATACTAGCATGCAAATTTCAGAGGCAAAATGAGATGCAAAACAGCCCCGAAACATGGTGAAATGGTACCCAATGCATGGAACGAGTCCCGAAACATGAAATTTGGCGCATGAAATAGCCTATAGCTATGCACTGCATGCATAATTTGAACATGAAGTGTAAAGATAGAAGCAAGGAAGCCCCAAAACAAGCATGTTTACAGTTTAAAGAAAGGCCAAAAAGTGAGCACAAATGGGGCTAAGCTAGCATACAAAAATGGCCCCGAAAGCAAGATATTGAAGCAACTCACAGATGCTGGCCCCGAACAGAGAAGGGGCCTTCTAAAATATTTAAGAGGGACCAAAAATATGATGTTTTATAGTTTATGAAAAACCCCAAAAACAGATACAAGTATGCTCAAAATGTTATGCAGAATAAGGGCCAAAATGGAGATAAAGAAGCAACTGATACATGCTGGTCCCAAACAGGTAAGGGCCCTCCAACAATGTTGAAGAGGGGCCCAATATATGACTTTTTACAGTTAATGGCCGAGCCCAAAACAGTGTACAACTATGCTCAAAATGCAATGCAAGATATGGCCTAAAAGAGAGGCTACAACACGAAGTATACAAATGATGCTCCAAACAGCAATAGACCCTTAATAAAACATGGAGAGGGGGTCAAAAAAGGCCATTTTCAGTTCGGACCAAGGTCCAAAAACAGAAGCTCAATAGGCTAATAAATCATGCAAAAATGGGGCTAAAATATGGATATCAAAGAAAGTAGCACATGGAGGACTCAAACAGTGATGAGCCCTTCTACAATGTTAAATAAGGGCTCAAAATAAGCCTATTTACAGTTTATAATATGCTTCAAGATAGATTACACATAAGCCTAAAATGCTACACAAGAAATAGGCATACAAGAGGGATAATGAACCAAGTGCAAAATGGGGGCCTCAAACAGTGAGAGGCCCTTCATGAAACATGAAATAGAGCTCAAAAAAATACTACTTTTAGTTATGGCCGGAGCTCAAATGTACAAGCAAGAAGGGCTAAGAAATGGTACAAAATAAGCTCAAAAAAGGGGGAAATGGTGCTCACCCTTGTAGACCAATCCCTTGCTACCTCTTGGACCAAGAAAAGCTGCCTCCTAGCCTCTTAGAAGACCCTCTTAGCTTCTGGAATGGAGATGGTGGTGTGGTGCTAGGTGATGGTGTGAAAAAGGGGTGTGAGACTTGAGAAATTTGAGTGTTTAGAAGAGAGGAAGAGGGAGGGGTGTAATGCAAGCTTAAGGCAAATTTTTCCAACCCCAAAACCAGACCTGGGGTGCTGGTTATATAGGCCAAAGAGGGGGAGAAAGAGGGGGAGAAAGAGGGAGGGAAATCACTCCAAGTTTCCCTCCAAAAGTTGCCCCCCCGGATACAGAATCTGGGGGGAAACAAAGTGTATTTCTGTGATGTGCCAGGTGTAAGGATGCTGGCCGGCCAGATATTGGGACTGCAGGTGGCCGGCCGGCTCTCCCCATGGCCGGCCGGCCAGGGGTCAAACAAGTCAAGTGTAATTAGTGGCCGGCCACCACAAATTGGTGGCCTTCCAGGTGTTCTCACCACAACCATGTGGTCAAAAAAATGCAACAGTAAAACATGAGAGAGAATAACCCATTTTTCAAAGGGGTTCAAAAGGTTCAAAGGGAATTACTGGCCGGCCACCAAATATTGGTGGCCTCCCAGATGTGTACATCACAAATATGGGGGTTAGGGTTGAGGAAAGTGGCCCTAGGGTGGTCAACATTGGCTTTGAAGTGAGAAAAACGAGCGTCGGAGGGCGATGATGGAATATAACTGGTTGCTGGAACAATTACTGGCCTCCCACCCTTCTACGACCTTCTTGGTGATGAAACAGAGGTCTTTGCCAAAATTGAACACAAACCGATGTAAAATGAAGGTTCGGGGGCCGAAACGCGCAGTCTGGGGCCCCGAAAATCGACTGTTTGGCACCGGGAGTGGTGTTCCACCACGAAGTTGGTCTCTCGGAGCACAATGTCCCTCAAAAGGGAGGAAATAGGATATGCACCAAAAACCGGGGCAAACGGAGGTGGTTAGGCGGTCCCGAACCGAGGCACACGGCCTGATGGCTCCGAAAATCGGGAACCGGACTCTGAAATGGGAAAAGTGGCCTACGACCACGAAACGTAGCCTACGGCCACTGAGAGATGATCTACAAGACCTCTCCCTCCCCTCAGGGAAAAGAAACAGAGAAAACCGAGCCTGGTTCGCAAACCGAAGCAAAGTATAGAAAACCCTGGAAGTCCAGAGGCAAGGATCACGGCCGAGACTCTGGAACCTCTGGACGAGCACGATATGCAACATCACCAAGCGCTCAATCGGTGACGTCTGAGTCTTAAGGTCAGTCAAAAATGGGGTGTCTACAGTGTGCATGTGGTGTATAGGTGTGTGTGTATTGTTTCTTTTGTGCTGGAGCATCCTTGGGGTGAATTGAAGTCAAACCTAGAGAGAGAGAGAGAGAGAGAGAGAGAGAGAGAATGTTGCTAGAACAAAGAAACAAAAGAGGAGAAGAAAAAAATTGGAAGAGGAGCTCTAGTTTTTGAGGAAGAAGAAGAACTAGCAAACTTAGGGTATGAAATTTATGTTTAATTTGTGTAGAATCTTTACATTATGCTTGAAATTAAAGGTGAAATTGGAATCAATGGCAAGAAGATGAAGAAAAATTAACTTAAGTATGAGATTATGGAAGTTAATTTAGAATTGGGTTCTAAACATGAAATGGATTACATGCATGTGGATGATTATGGAAAATAAATTAGAAATTAATTATTTTGGGTATGATTTTGTAGTCTTACATAAGATTAAGTCTCATTGTTACACGCATGGGCAAATTAATATTCTAATTACAACGTGCATCATGGATTTTGAAAAAAAATTGAATTAATTCAATTTCATATTTTGAAGAGAAAAAGGGAAAAACTTTAGAAAGATCAAGTTTATGGAAATTTGGAGTTAATCTTAAGGTTAGACAAAGTTTTGATTTTGTTATGAAAATTAGGGATTTGTTTGATTTTTAATTTTTAAATCCATGCATGCAATTTAATTTAAAAGTTTTATTCAATTTAAACACATTTTAGAACATCTATGATTATAATTAAGTTTTTGGTTAAAAATTGAGTCAAGTTGAATTTCTAAGAAATTGATTTGTGTAATTCATAGTTAAGTTGATTTTTGTTATTAATAATAAAATTGGGCTTTATTTTTATATACATCATGAAATTTCAAGAGTTTGGAAAATCTAATTCATATTTTAAAATTGTGGGTTTGATATAAAGAAAATGAGTTAAAACTAAATTTGGACAATTGGAGCATGATTTTGAATAAATGATTTCTGATTGAGAGTGTTTACTAAATTATACAATGGCTCTCCATATTTTTGTACCAAAAATACAAGTTTTGAGGCTTTGAATATCAAATTTGAACTTCAATTACAATTTTGGAAATTCCAGAATTTATACTGTCCACACGAGTGAGGGAAGTCTCGCTCGAGCGTGAAAATCGAGCTCCCAGAAGTGTTTCAAAATTTTACAGTCCGCTCGAGCGGCCAAAGTGGCGCTCGAGCAAGGACCCTATTTTCAGCAATTTTTGACTAACTTTTTTAAATGCATAATTGCATCCTCATGACATTCTAAGTATTCTTAGGCACCAATTGGACTCCCATAGTCATGGAATAAACTAGAAATGCATAAAGAGAGTTAAATTAAAATGAAATGAATATTGAATGGTGCTTCTATTGTGTTTTTGTTATGTGATTTATATAGGTGGGCATCCAAGGCCTTATATCCACTTAACCCACTGTGACTAATAACTCTGTAAAGTTATGTTTGACTTTAATTATTTTCTTATGATATGAAATGAAAGGTTTTCTGAAATGCTGTGTTTTGTATGAATGAATGATTATCCAATTTTTTTTGAAACGTAATTGTGGTATCCTTAGCAGAGGCCCTTGCCTAGGGGACATAATATTGTGGCTCATGGTCATGAGGCCCTAGCCCGAGGGATAATACCGTGGCCCAAGCCCTCGCCTGGGGGATACAATACCGTAGCCGATGTATGAGATATGTTACCCCGGTACCGGAGGTTCCTTTATGGGACTTGATATACTTGACTAAAGAGACATGTTTATGTTAATGGATGTATCACACATGATTTGAATATGAATAAGACTATGACTCTGTTTCTGCTACCTAATTATGATTCTGATTTGCTATGAGATTTGAAATATATTATGGGCATCATTCATTAAAATCTTTACTCTGTTATTATTCACTGGGCCCTAGCTCACTATATTATTTATGTATGTAGGTGATCAGGCATGTGACCACGCCTAGAGTTTCTGCCTGGATTCTGTTTTGTCAGCCAACCTATTTGTCTCCCGTGGAGGTTCCGGATATGTCTAGTGGTTATGGCTAAGTGCATTAAGTTCAAGTTTTGTTTTCCTGTTTGGTTAAACAAGTCCTTGCTTATTTTGTAAATAGTGTTAAGTCCCTTTTTGTCTAATCTGTATTTATATGATGACGTAAGGGTGATGCGTAAATATGTATATAAAAAGTTTAAAATTTTTCTGTTTCATATAAGTCTGCATAGCTCAATGAATGTTGTATATTTGTTATTTGCTTCCACTAGCCCCTAATATTAAGCTAATTTGTCTCAAAGGCCTTCGGTAATCCCAGGATTACTGGCCGGTTACGATGCTGAACCTATAGGGGCGGGTTTGGGTCGTAACACGAAGAATCAGCCCGGGCGGAACAAGAAGAAGAGGATACCTTCTAGGGGTGAGAATGTAAAGCAAATCAAGTGTAGGAGGTGTTTGAAATATGAGAATCACAATAAGAAGATGTGCATGGCTACTATTTGAGGCCATAGTCTATTATTTTGGATTTGTATTTGAATTTGAGGGATTATGATAATAAAAAATGTGATACTTGATATTATGGAAGTAATGAATAAAGTTAGTTGCATTCTTTTTTCTTTTTTGATGTGTTCTTTAATTATTGAAGTTGTTTTGTAACTGTTTTGTTTTGTTTTTGTTTTTGTTTTGTTTTGTTTTGTTTTTTTTTGTAGATTTGGTTGGTTTTATTTTATGGAATGCAGAAAAGGTTGTTGAAATTTTTTTATTGAAATTGTACAATATTGAAATGCAGTTTTACTATATGATATATTTATTTCATATTTCGTAGTGACAAAACTGTAAAATTTTGCAGTTTTATTTTCAATTTTGAAATGCAGTTAATCTATTTGTTGAGTCATGAAATTGGATGCATAATTGTGTAGCATAAATTTTGTTTGAGTAATGAAATCAGATAATTTTGCGCTTAAGAATTATGAAAAACAACATGATGAAACTGCATAATTTTGCCGTTTTAAGAATTATTAGAAACAACCTGATGAAACTGCATATTTTTGTAATTTGAAGAATTATTAAAAACAACCTTTACTGTATGAAAATATATGCAATCACAAATGTGACGACAATAATAAGTAGAAGAACACAAACAAGTATAATAAGCACAAGAAGAACAACAACAATAATAATAACAACAACAAGAGCAACAACAATATCAATGACAACAATCATTTTCACCATAATAATCACAAGAATATCAATTCCCAAAAGCATATAAAGTACTTGTCACATGTCACATGTGTAGAGACCCCATTTTTGACCGCCCTTAAGACTTGGGCACTACTGATTGCTTACTTGATGGTGTAGGCTGTGCTATGCAAATGTTCGATTTCTTCTGCAAGGAGAGAGTCAAATCCAAACCTCACACCCCATTTTTGGACTAAAACTATTTTGACAAAAGATTTTAGACCTTAAAACCTTCTCTTTCAAAACATTTTTGAAACAAAGTTTCTGCGATGTTCCGACGTTCACATTTTGTTAAATGTTGCGCTTTTCAGCAAACCGAGCAAGGACAAAGTGGAAATGCATGAAAGAGAGGTGAACTCTTCAAAAAATCTTCAAAAAAATCTTGTTTGGGGGTTTGGAGTTGAAGAAAAGAGGAGTGGAGGGAAGAAATCTAGTTGAGGAAGAAGTTGGGCATGAATCGTAAAGAGAGAGATGAGCAGTCCTCGCTAAATCAGGCCTATCCACTTGTATACTTGGATTTCAGCTATGACGCCACTACCGTTGGAAAGAAGACTTCCGGGGCTTCATTTTTCACTCAAGAATCTCCTCAAGCCGAGGCCAAATGAGGGAGATATGGTTGGTTGAAGTTAGGCATCAATCCGGTTAGACCGAAACTGAGCAGTCTTCACTAAAAGAGGGATATCTCTTAGTACACTTTGAATTTTGATGTGAGGTTGACATCATTGGAAAGAAGACTTCCGAGGATTCCATTTAGGCTCAAGAATGACTTGAAAATGAGTACAGATGAAGGAGTTATGCTTGGTTGAAATCGGGGACCAAAACCAGATTTTGCCGTCGGTCTCTGTGGGAGTGTGCCGACCACAAATGGAGCTTGCCGGCCATAGCTCGGCTAAAAGTGATCCTTATCGGCCAACATTAGTAGCTGGTCGGCCAACAAAGTAGTAGATCGGCCACCAAGATGGCGGGTCGGCCAAATTGTCTAGAAAGCTCAGAATTTGAAGATATTTTGCTCCAGCTGTCTTCCAAATGCTTCAGCTGTCTCTATATTCAGATATTTTGACCAAGGCTCTCACTTTTGCTATATATGAAGGCCATATCTCATATATTGGAGGGTGAGCAATTTTGGAAGTCTCTCTCTCTAAACTCCCTCTCTCTTTACAAAATTTTCAAAACAAAATCTCTGCCTCTCTCTCTAGAGCTTTCTTTCTCTTGCCTTTTTGTGCATAGAAGTAGAGAAACACTTCTAGTTTGCCTAGGCATCCTTCATCAAAGTTGCATATCTTTGGGCTGAGGTCCCTTGGAACCTATTTTGAGGTCTAAAGCTTGGTTTTAGCTCAGAATTTGGACTGATTTGCTGTTGTGCTTCAAGGGTAAAGCCTTACCCTTTTTAAGCTTTGTTTTAATCCATTATTTGGCCACCTTTGCATGCTGTTTTTGGCCTAGTTTCCAACTACAAAAAACCTCTATTTTTTAAGGTTCTAAAATGTTGGTTTGAGCGTCGTGTGGTTAGGGGGTGGTTCCTTTCACTTGCTCTTTGGCTTGTAAATCCTCTTGAGCCTTCTTTTAAGAGCTTTTGAGTCCATCTCTTTTGGCCTTAAAACCACTGAATTCCAGAGGAATTTCAGTGGTAAAAAGTTGGTTTTGAGGACCAAAATGGAAGGCGATGGTCCCCCATCCTCTTATCTTGTTTGCATGTGTAGATGGCCTAAGAAATGAGCATGATTTTCTACCCCTTTGGGACTCTATCTCAACATGTTTTTGGCTTTTTTTTAACATGCTTTAGCTCTGTTTTGGGTGGTCTTGGTCACATATGCTTTGCTTTGTATAGCTATAGTGTAAAAGGCCTTTGACTAGCTTTGAGTTTCAAAGTCCCTAGCATGCTTTGCTTGAGTTGTTTGCATGCCTTAGCCTCATTTCTCACATGATTTCAGTGTATATAGCATAGTCACATTCTCACATATTCTACTCTTTCATAGCTTTTGTGAGTTGTGCCTTATGCCTTGTTTGAGAGCCAATACTTGAGCATGATTTTATTGCCTCATGGACTTCCATCTTAGCATGTTTTGGCCTTTATTTTGACATATTTGAGCTCTTTCCAGAGCTGGTTTGGTCATTTGAGCTTTGTATTGCATACCTCTAGTGTTGTGTCCTTCACTAGTTTTAATGCTTTTGACTCTTAACATGTTGTGCATGGTTTGTTTACATGATTTTAAGTCATTTAGCATGTCATTTCAGTGCTGAAATATATGCCATTACACTCCATTGTTTCACTCTTTCATTCTCTTTGAAAGAGGTCTTTAGCCCCTTGTTGACTTGAGCATGGAATTGAGGCTTTCATGCCTAATGGTTTTAGCCTTCTCTTGAGGGTTTCTACTAACCAAAAGCATGAGGCATTTTTCATGCTCAAGGTGCTTGTGGCTCAGGCCATCTCTCTCATTAGAGGACTTTCACATTGGACTTAACCGGTTAAAAGATTAATTGGTAAGCTAAAATGTGTAAACAAAATTGAATCAAGTAAAACATGTACAAGATAAGCATTTGTGTTGTATTGCATGCGTTTGGATCAGACGTTAATCCAAACATAAGAAATGTGGGATGTTTCATACTTGAAGTGATGAAACGTGTCACATTTCTTGGTCGTTATCATCCTTGATCATGCATGATAAGGTAACGACACTTTGAGTCTTATGTGTGCATTCATCAAGCTTGTACAAGCTTGGTTCTTTGGCCATTACGCATTGAAAGTACTTGGTTGGTGGCTTGAGAGCCAAGTGCTACACTCCTTTGAGCTTGAGAAATGATAAGGAGGGTAGTAGTACACACATTTCCTTGAAAATACATTGACATGCCTCTATTTGCTCTCTGTTGCAGTAAAAGGAGGAATTTCAGGGAAGCAGTGGCCAACCAGCCACATGTCCTAGCTGACCGGCCATCAAATATGTCGACCAGCCACCAGTGTTGGCCGATGATCACTAACCATGGCTGATCGGCCATCAGAGTGTTCTTGAGATCAAACAGAAGCAATCTGGAGGTTGGCACAATTTTCAGAGGTTCAAAGATGTGCAAACAGAAGCATTTAGAGGCAAGGTAGTGGATTTTCGAGTCGAAGCCAACCGTGCATGCATCTCCCCCTCGCTTCCCGAGGCCATTCATCTGAATTGTTTAGCTATTTAGTTCAGTAGCTTAATTATTTTGTAATTAATTAGTTAAGTGTTTAATTAATTAATTCATTTTGTAATTAATTAGCTTAGTGCAGCTAGTTATTCAATTCGGTTTTGTAATAATTAATTAGCTAGAATAGTTAATTAGTTGATTTGTAGTAAGTACTTAGCATAGCTAGTTAGCTTATTCGGACCCTCCTTCGCGAGGGCGTATTGTTGTAATAAGAGTGCGTGTGTGTGTGCATGTCTTCCAACCCCACTTCTTTCTCCCTTTTATGTAACCGCTTTCGATGGTTAGTTTTAGGGCATATTTTAATTAGCATCCTTATGCTTGCATGCGTGCATCATTCATTTGTTTTGCATGTATTGGGCTCGGCGCATCATTCAAACTGCATTGTATTTCAATATACTTACTTGAATACGTGTTTCAAAGCATGTTATCAAGTGTTGCATTCATATGCCATCTTAGTTAGCCGAGCCTATTTAATTGCATATTGTATGTGTTGCATTAGGCATTTTAGCATAATTAGGAATCATGCATTATTTCTAACTAGCTTTTGTTTTGGCTTGGAGTACACTGTAAGTGTTTACGCTTTAACATCCTTGCATGAGTGTAAGTGTTGCCATGATAGCATGCTTGCCATGAGGCTATTTGCTTAAGTGCTTAACTGTTTGATTGCCTGTGGGTGAAGGCTTGATTGCCTGAATTGGAACAACTCGATGATTGTGAGTTTAGGGCCCACTTTGCAAAGTGGCAAAATCATGTTTTAAACTCACTTGAGGGTGGTAAATCTGCGCTTTAACCTACTTGTGAGTAGCACTTTCGAACCATTTTCAAAAAAAACATGAGCCGTTTTGTTCTAATTCTTGTGATTGAGTCTATACTTGTATGCTGCGCGCATTACATAGTAAGTTAGATAATAACCGGAATAAGAACACATGTATTTATAAAAACAACATATCATGTTAGTAGAGGCCGATCCTTTAATCGAGAGAGCGGGGGTGCTCATTTCAGGACCTTCCCCTCTCGTACCCAAGTTCCTGAGCCGAGGCAACTTTGGTGATGACGGATACGTGGCCTTTGGCACGAGTCAGGGTTTCCTAAATTTCCTAAACAAAATATTTAGGTAGCGACTTTGTAATCTGGCAAAGTAGTCCATGTTTGGCGCTTTTTATTCAAAATTGATTTTCCAAAACCAACTGCTAGATTTGGATTCTTTAGTGTTTATCAGTCTCACATTACACTTTGTGAGATTAGATTTAGAACCATGACAGGAGTCCGAACTGTAGTAAGACCAAATTCACGCCCTCTCCAAAAGGGGGGGCGCGCAAAGAAAGTCGGGTCTACAACATGTTTAAAAAAAATACAAAAATACAAAAATATGTTCACTTGAATATTTGTATTGTCAAGAAGTTTTTTCATTATTTCTATGGTTTAGTATGTTTTGTCAACATTTGGTAGTGCTCGAGTTTCCAAGATCGGTTCTTATCATTGAGGAATTGACTGATGATTTCTGCTCGAAATTTGACTCACTTAGTTGGTCGAAATGATTTTTGCACAGGTTGCTAGTGGATATATTGGTTGATAACATTGCAGATGGCAATTGCACATTCATTCCTGCAAAGTTTTAGATAAAGTTAATTAGTTTGGTAAACCGCAAAATTTAGCATATTGGAACATTAGTTTATTGAGTTTGTATCTTACTTAATGTGGGGTTTGTTGTGGGCATTCCTCAATTGATGCAATTACTGTCTCGCACTCTTGAGATGATAACATATTTCCTTGATTGCTGAATAATGCTTTATTCCATCTCAGTTGATGTTGTTGCTACAAAATAGTTAGTGGGTGTTTTTGTTAGTTATAGTGACGTGTTGAGATGTTTTGAAAAGAATGAAACTAAGTAGGAAATTTTATTTAACTTACAATTTCCTTTGCAATTTCAAAATGCTTGTTGTGGCAACCTTTTGTTGGCCTCAAAGAGTCATAGTGCCTCCATATCCCATCAGCATTGTCAAAGACCACAATTGTCCAATGGTTGTCGTGGTTGATTAGGAAATGGATATATCTGTTTTTCATTGATTCTGGAAAATGGCTGTCCATAATTTTTTCTCTCAGTGCTTGATCTTGGTTTTGTAGTGAAGTCTGTAATTTATATATGTTTGAAATATGTTATAAAACTATGTAGTAAGACATGTTAAGAAAGTAAAAAATTTTGTAGTTTGAATAATATTGAAAAGTATGTTAAGTTTTGCTTACATTGATGAGTGTTGAGAAACGTAAGATCTTCCCCAAGATATGGATTTCTTGCAAAGGCTAGATCATGTTTCTCAAATTCTTTAATTGATGGTTGGAGTGCTAATTTCATTTCTAAAAGGCATCAATGACCTGAAACATGTTATATATGAAAATGTGTTAGGTTTGTGGAATAGGTTATTGAATATGAACAGAAACTACAAAATTGTGCAGTTGGAGATCTACATTCCCATATAAGGCTTTCCTATTGGTCAAACTGCATATATCTGAAAAGTATATGCAATTTTCATCTTCGCTGCCAGACCAGACACAAGCACTTGATTATGTGTTGTTGATGAGTTATCTTACTTGCGTCCTAATGTAATGGACAACTGTAATTCATTCCACATAAGCACATAATCACATAAACACTTACGAATTTCATTTTCGGATAATGACCGCCACGTATGCTATAGAGTTCCAGCTTAGAAACGCATCGATCAAGTGTCTTTCCAACAGACTCCCGAAACCCATGGACCCGATCTATATCAGAGAAACTAAATCCCATACCTATATAATCACATAAGCATGTTATCACATAAACACTTAATATCATACAAAAGTCTCTAACAAGCGAGACAAACCCATTGTGGTACTAATCATTTCCCACGTACCCAAAGTATTTAAACCGGGTACGCTTTGATACCAAGTTGTAACGCCCTCAAAATAAAGTATAAGACAACCATTCATATGATCCATGAACATAGAAGAAATATTACATTTCCATTCATCAGAGTTTCTTTTGCAAAAGATATTACATGCATTACATTTTCATAAACATTAATCTTGAAACTATAGCATGCAACTCTAACTTCTAAACCACAAAAATAAGTATCCAAAGGGCTTACAGCTTTCCAAGTTAACACTTGATTACAACAAAAGAAGAGTTCTAACTCTTTACATGTAAAGCCCTTGGCTTGATATTTTACATTTAACATCAAACGAATAACAAAAGAGAGTCTTCAACTCCAAAACCTCCCAAGCTATGATCTTGGAGGCGGCATATCACCTGTACCTGAAAAATAGTGTCCCAAGTAGGATGAGTCAAAGCCCAGTAGAGATATGCTAAACAACATATGAGAATTAACTAAAACATTAGCATTCGATAAATGTGTAACACTTGTCAACCAACTTACATCCTTTCCATAACCAATCAACATTTACATCCATATTTCAATCCACTTCCATTTATTTATATTTACTTATCCAAACCAATTCATGGACATAGTTCATCATCATTTAAATAATTTAAAATGAGACTACAACTTATTTATCAATACTTCAATCATAAACATTTATTCATACACTTTTATTTCTTGCCATTTTACGGAACTACGTCCGAGGGAACCGGCACCCAAATATATATAAGATTTCAGGATTTTCACCCTGGACACTCCGGCCAACTTAATTATCAATGGAGTCCATCCCCTATTTCCTCCCAAACAAAGATACATATACAATGTATTTAAATACTTTGTCATATACAATGACCAATTAAATCACATATTCAATGTTTTACTCCAACCGTCATATTCAATGACATAATCCAATTGATTAGTTTTAATTCACCTAATTATCATGCAATTTCTACAACAATCATGGCTATCCTCTATCGATAGCCCAAAGCAGATATTTCTAAACAGATAAATAAATCTATCAACAGATAATTTATCAATTTTTCCCATACGTGAGTGATTTATTAATCCAACTACACCATTTAATCACATGTTCCTTTAATTTCATAATTTCCAAGTCAATCTCGTTATTTATGCAAAATAACTTATTTAATTCAAATTAGGGCAAATCTCCCAATTTATCAAATATTATACCTAAGACCAAATTTCATCAATTCTTCTCAAGTCATAACATGGTTAAGACCTCTCATGCCCATAAGGAACCCAAATAGAAAACCCCTCTTTTATATATATAGAAACCAACCAAAAATTCACTAAAAACCTTCCAAAATCACACCATTTATACAAGATGACAATATCTATGTTAAAACCCATATAGGAGAGTAGAATATCCCTTCTTCAAGCTTAGAAGAGGAAGAATAAAGAAAAACCCAAAATTCGACGGAGGAGAAACAACGTTTTGCTTCGACCAAAATGAAGCCCTCGACAAGCTCTACAATATAACTCAAAGGAGCAAGGTGAGAAGATCACTCTAGGTGAATAGATCTAGAGATTTAAGTAAAAAATTTGGGTTTTAGAGAGAGAAGAGAGAGATCACAGTTTGAGAGGAAAAATTGAAAGAAAATCATGAGAGAAAAGATGGTTTGGGCCTATTTATAGTAGTGAGGAAAAGTCCTAAAGTCAAATAAAAGAATGGGCCCAAAAACCCTCTTAGATAGGGCCCATTCGGGCCCAAAAATCTAAGAAAAACACGCAGGGGTCGATCTTTAGACAGGAGGGGGTTAACCCTATCTTCCAGCAACCAACACATAGACATAAGAGGATTGAACCTCTCCTAGTCTGGTGTCTACCTTATCTTTCAACAACTAACACATAGACATAAGAGGGTCGACCCTCTCCCAGTCTAGTGTCTACCCTATCTTCCAACAACTAACACACAGACATAAGAGGGTCGACCCTCTCCCAGTCTGGTGTCTACCCTATCTTCCAGCAACACTTCTAGAACTTCACCAACAGGTAAGGGTCGACCCTTAGGAAGGCTGGTGTTGACCCTAGAATAGAATTTCTAAGTCTCCAAGGAACTTTTGACAAGAATAAGTGTGAATAACCAACCCAACAAGTTTAAATCGGATTGTACTCCCCCAAAACCAACCCATAACAACACCAAAGATTCCTTGACCATTGATCGGATTGTTTTTTTGACTTTTGTTTAATTCTTTTGACCATTGATCTTTATTGGGGACTGCCAATTTTTTTGGCGGATATTTCCTTCAATTGGTCTTCTTTTCTACACAATTCAGCCATGAATTTTTGTTCTATTTCTTGCATTTGTGCTCTCATGGCTGCTATGAGTTTGTTCTTGTCGTCCTCTTTGGTTGATGTTTGTGCTTGGTCATCATCTATAAAAATGTTGAATTATGTTTTGGTTAGTTTAATTAAATTTTACAAGTTGCTTCAGTATTAGACAAGAGTTTACGTTGTGCATGACATGTGTCAGATTTCTTTTGGAGTTCTTCCTGTTGTTCTGTCCTTTGTTCTTCTTGTTCTTTTTTTTTTCATGTTGTTGTTGTTGTTGGTCTGTCAGTTCTTGTTCATTGACTTCTTGTTGTCGGTTTGTTTGTTCTTCTTCTTGTTCTTGTTGTTGGCCTTCTTCTTCATTAGTGTCTTCTTATTGATCACATTTTTCTTCTTCTTGTTCTTCTTCTTCTTCATCATTGTCTTGTTGTTCATCAACTTCTTCTTTTTCTTCAGTCACTTGTTTTTTTTCATCATCACTCTTTTCTTCTTGTTCATCACTTTCTGGTTCTTCTTGTGGTTCTTGCTTTCTTTTCTTCTTTTTTTTTTTGTTCTTTTTGTTCTGATTCTGATTCTGATTGGTGTTCTTCTTCGAAAAGTCATCCTCATCACTATCTAGAAGTCTTTTTTTTTGTTGTTGTTGTTGCTTTTGTTTGTTTTTTTCTCTTATTGTCCTTTTTGTGGTCATGTTTCTTTGTTGAAGAGTCTGTTGATGTGTTTTGATTGATATGCAATAACTGTATTTCTTGTTCAGTTGGGCTTAAAGCACTTTAGTTAACTTGTATTGGAACAATGTGGCATATATAAGTAATATTGTAAAATTGGTCAGTTTCATAACATGAGTTGTACTGTGAGTAATGTGAGTTAAGTGTTGAAAATATGTTGTTTGAAACTGAAAACTTTTACAGTTTCATAACATGATTTTTACTATAATGACTGTGAAATGATTGTTGAATAGATTTGTGCGTTTAAACTGTAAACTTTTACAGTTTCATAACATGAGTGATGTTAAATAGGTGTGCGCTTTGAAATTTCAAACTTTTACAGTTTCATAATATGATTTGTACTGTGAGTAATGTAAGAAGTGTTGAAAATATGTTGTTTGAAACTGAAGAATTTTACAGTTTCATAACATGATTTTTACTATAATGACTGTGAAAGGAGTGTTGAATAGATTTGCGCTATGAGAGTATAGAAGAGTTTGAATACATTTTCAAAGTCAGTTTCCATTTGGAGTACATTTTGCCAAGGTTTCACTTCATAAACCTTGGGAAGCTTTCTTTGTTGGATGGTCGGAGGAGTTTACTGTGCTCACAAAGATTAGTAATCAAAAAAAATTGAAATATGTTAGATAGTTCGAAATAGGTGGATGTTTGATATTTTTGTGTGAAGTAGTTGAGTAGTGTGTTTACCAAGAGTAATATGACGCATCCAGTGACATGCTTTGGGTTGTTATTTGTATTTGCCATTGAATTCATCAGTGTGTCTTTTATTGCCTCAACTCAATTGTACTTCTTGATGTTATTGAGATTGTCAACATAGTTGAGAAAACTCTAACTGAGTGTATGGCCTGTTGTAGGCATGAGAAGTTTCAAGCACAAGTAAAGAGTGATGACCCTTGCAAGATCTTGACGATCATTGGTTGATTTTCCTTTTTTTGTTTGTTGAAACATTTTGGTTAATGACTTGCCATCCAATCTCTTTACTGATTTGCATCTTTGTTTGTAAAATGCAAGCTTAAAATCCTTTGGCATTGCATAGGATTTAGTGGTGATGCTGTTTTCTCCATAGTCAATACCAAAAATGAGCCTGACATCACTGTTTCTAAGTTTCATTTCCTTTTTGCCAAGTATAAATGCTCTTTTTCTTTTGTTGTAGAGTGTTGTCATTTCTACTACAATAGAATTGTAGCATCCGCACCAAGAGGCTTTCAGTTATATTGAGGAGAGAGCATTTATAATGGGCCAAAAAAGTGTTTTTTGCAGCTTTATCTGTTGGGCTTTTGTGAATTTGACCCCCTTCAATAGTTTAATTACTGTTCCGATGTTGGAACGGTAATTAAAGTATTGGACTCTCTTTGCAGGGACTGCTCCTTTTTTCCCTTTTGATGGCTTGGTTTTTGTTTTGGGAGTTGATTGGCTTTCTTAGAGCTTTGTTTTTTTGGTTGGAGGAGTTTCTTGTTTTTTTGTTGGCTTTCTTTTGTTTGTTTTTTTGTGGTTTGAGGTGTGGTTGGTGTTTGTTGTGTGGGTGGGGTCTGTGGTGTAGTTCTTGGGCTTTTTCTTGTAGGTAGTGTGATTATTTTGTGGGTTTTTTTTTTTGTTGTTTTTGGTTGTGGAGAGGGAGATATTGGTGGCATTTCAGTGGATACAGACGAAGGACTGTTAAAAGGGGAGATACTTAAATCCCTGATTGGATTTTTGGGCATATGAGTTTGTTTCTTCCAATATATTCCAATAGCTATTTATGAAAAAATGAAAGCGACAGCAGGGCATGAGTAATATAGTGACAAAACTGGATAATTTTGCAGTTTTATATGCAGTTTAATATGAAGTTATATCTATTTGTTGTTAATAGTTACAAACTTGTATAATTTGAAAGTTTGACTTGCACTTTATAATAAGTTACCTATTTGTTTTGAATAGTGATTACACTGTATAATTTTACAATTTCATTTGCAGTTTGAATAAATTTAGATTTGTTACTTGTAGAGTGATGAAACTGTCTGATGTTTTAGTTTTATAAACAGTATCAACAATAAGAACAACCTATTGTATTTTGTAAACAACAACAATAATAACAAGAAGATTAAGTATTCAAAAAAATGTAGCAATAATACGACAAAAGAAAAGCAAATATTTAACAACAAGAATAAGTAAGAACAACAAGAATAAGAACAATGAGTTGAATGTGTAAAAACAGAGATCTATGTGTAAAAACAGGGAATTAGAATGTTTAAAAACAAGGGACTAGAATGTTTTAAAACAGGGAATTATATATAAAAGAGGGTTTATACATTTTGAAATATGTAAAATGTGTTTTACAAGGGTTTTTTTTTATGAAAGTGTTATTGAAATGGTATATACAAAATATGAAAGAATAATGTACAAATTTGAATGAAAAATAATAGGTGAAGAGAGATGTTACTTTTTTTTCCCCATTTTTGTGAATTGGAAGTTAGGAACTATGAAATTTCTTCAAAGTGGTGATGGTTCTTCGTGTTGTTGAGAGTCACCAATTGGAGAAGATGAACGGCTTGGTATTGTGTTGGTAAGAGTTGACGATTGGAGAAGATGAACGGGTTCTGTAGACACCCCATTTTTGACCGACCTTAAGACTCAGACGTCACCGATTGAGCGCTTGGTGATGTTGCATATTGTGCTCATTCTCGAGGTTATGGTCTCTACGCGAACCTTGCCTCCGAACTTCCGGACTCTTTTGTGCTCTACCTCGGTTTGCGAACCAGGTCCCGTTTTCTCCGTTTTCTCTTCCTGAAGGGAGGGAGAGGACTCATAGATCATCTCTTAGTGGTCAGAGGCTACGCTTTGTGGTCGAGGCCATTTTTCCTGCTTTGGAGCCTTGCTGATTTCAGAGCCGACCGCAGGTGCCTCGGTTCGGGACCGCTTAACCACCTCCGTTTGCTCCGGTTTTTGGCATACACCTTGTTTCCTCCCTTTTGAGGGACACTGTGGCCCGAGAGACCAATTCGTGGTCAAACGCCACCTCCGGTGCTTAACAGCTTGTTGTCGGGGCCTCGGGCCGCGCGTTTCGACTCCCGAATCTTCGTTTTGCATCGGTTTGGGTACATTTTTGGCGGGGATGTTACTTTCATTGTTAGGAAAGTTGTAGAATAGTGGGAGGCCAGTAATTGTTCTGAAGACCAGCTTTATTCCTTCATCGCTCTTTATCGCCCGTTTTCTTCACTAGAAAGCTGACTTTTTCCATTCCCGGGCCACTTTTTCTGACTTTTCTCCACACCATTGTGTTGTACACACCTGGGAGGCCACCAATATGGATAGGCCGGCCATCAACTCTTCCTGACCCTTTTGAACCCCTCTAAAAAGTTGATTTTTCTCTCTCCTGGTTCACTTTTTCCAGTTTTTGACCATACAGCTGTGTTGTACACACATGGGAGGCCATCTTTTTGGGGTGGCCGGCCACTAATCATTGTTGACCCTTTTGACCCTGGCCGGCCGGCCAGAGGAGGTGGCCGGCCGGCCACCTGAACCTCCTGAACCTGGCTGGCCAAAATTCTCTCTTCTGGTTCCTTATAGGTAAGCAACTTGTTGACCTGCACCGCCCAGGATCGCCTTTTGGGGGGAAATTTGAATTTGGTTTTCCCCCCCTTTCCCTTGGCCTCTCCTCTATAAAGCCAGCACCTCACCACCATTTTGGAGGGTTACAAAAATTGTTTAGAGCCTTTGCATACAATCCTCCCTCTCCCTCTTTTCCAAGCTCCAAAACCCTAAGCTTCTTGCACCATTTGCAGTACAACCTATAGCACCACAACCTATAGCACTACCTAACTTGGCAAATACACCATGCACATTTCCATTTAAATCTCATTTTGGTACAAAATAATGCGATGCGATGCTAAGAACGTAAAATACAACACTTTTTCAAAAGTCGTTTCATCCCATCATGCTTCATTTTTACAACAAGGGTACAAGTTTTACAGAAAATAAAACTGCCTAACAACGTACAATGTGTTACAACTACTAGTAAAAAGGTAGATAAAGCAGGGAACAACTATATCAATGCTCTCAAGAGCAAGAATGAGAGGCCCTCTTCGTCCTCTTCTGCGGAATGGCCTCTGCACCATCATCACCATCAGCTGAGTCGGGGCTGCCATCCTCGGAACCCTCCTTAGCCTCATCTCCACTACTGGAACTGGGATCAGAGCCACCCTCTCTGTCAGCAGATGTCTCTGATTGGGGATTTGCAGCCTCCTCCTCCTCCTTGCTGGGCTCCTCCTCTATGATATGCGCAAGATCTCGTCTCATGAGACGACTCCTCTCCTCCTCGAGGAGGCCTAGATGGCCCACTTCTGAAGGTTTAGGTGGTCTTGACTATGGCCCCAGATATATCGGCAAAGATTTGAAAAAGAAGAATGCAATTTGAATACATCAGCCAAAATATGTGTATCCGATGCAGATGCAAGAAAACTACATGAAATGGGCGATACTGCATAAAGGCAGAATGTGGTGTGTGTCGACGTGTTTCTACACAGCAAAATTTATCAATGCAAAGAAAATGTCTAACATCAAGATGTCATCAAGTATGATAAATGAAAGAAAGCTAAAGGGTACCGAAACCCATGAGGGACAACTACGCCTCTCAGAGGACCATGCCCTCAAGTGAGGCTACCATCCCGAGCACCTCCCATGTACTTCGGTTGGTCGCAGATACAAGCTCAAGTCATTAATGAATAAACAAATGCCAAAGATATCTGTGTGATAAACGGAAAACAGTGGAACATACCGGTGGTGAGTCGGGGTCACTGACATATCGGTGGTTAGGTATAGAAGGCTCTATCGGGATCGGGTAGGAAGTCCCATATCGCCATCCCGTCAGCTCAGTCGGCATATCTGGCCATCCAGGATGATGATAAATCGGAGGGATCGGGGAACCAGTCTAGCCCCACCTCTAGACGTACCAGCCCTGTTGGTGGAAGAGACATCTGCAGTCCGAGCCCGGCTCGATGACGGCATACCAGCAGACCACCTCGTAGGAGTATGGACTCTTGTCAGTGGAGGCATCAAGTATGTGTGACAATAGGTCGCATACTCCCCCTGCTCCAGATGTAAGAATGCATCGGTACGTGACAAAGATTGACGACATCCTGAGGAGAGAGCTTATCAGCGGTCTACATGTCATCTGGAGGCGTTGAAGGAAGGTCTTGAGTAGGGTAGCCCCATACTTGCCACAAGAAGCGATCCCCCAAAAACCAAGCCCTATCAACTGGCCCCTCGAAGAGGATCCTATATCGAGAGGCACTCCATGCTCCGACAAAATGGAATCGGAGGTCTCTGCCTAAAGGCACCTGTACGCCACGTGATCTGCGGACAACCAATGTATAAGCTAATCAGAAATTGTGAATGTGCAAGATAAATCAAAGATCAGAAACATGAAGAACTGAGAGTTCCGACATACCTCTGACGACCGCATTGTATCAAAGTACTGCTGTAGGTAGAGGAAAGACTCCCGAGATCTCGGCCGTTCTCCACCTCAAGCTCTGGGGCTAGCATCGGGAAGTACACGTAGACCCATAACTGTGAGAAACAGAACAATGGCCATCAGAATACAGAATGCTGAGTGCAGAATGTAAATACAAAATGCTGAGAGCAAAATGCAAGGTACAGAATGTAAAGCGCGCCATGTGTGCAATGTACAAATAATGAGAAGCAGAAATGTAAATCAAGAGGGTAGAAAGTACCTTCCCTATCCTCCAGTAGCCGCCAACCATGTTCCCCTGTCCGCGGGAGGTCGTGTTCATATAGCAATAGAGGGTAGCCAGGCTGGCGCCGCCCCAATCATATCGGCTAACCTGTGAAAGGTCCACTAGAGCGCTCAAAAGATATAGCCTGACAGTGTTCCCCCTATCGGCAAACAGAGTGGTCCCGAAAAGGAACATCAGAAATCCATTGGTGTACTGTGCCACTTCCTCAGGAGTCTTAGGCTCCATCTGCGCCCTCCTGAAATGAGAAGAGAACCAGGTGTATCGGATCATTCAAGATCTGTCAACTGGCGGGCGAGCCCCCAATAAGTACATCCAAGCAGCCTCTCACTGGCCCATATCCTCGTCATATGGGATGGCCCAGCCTCCTACATCGAGGCCCGTCAGTACGACGAAATCAAATGGGGTCATGGTCATATCCCCGGTGGCAGAGAAATAGAAGGAGTTGGTGGTGTCCCACCATCTTTCTACCAATGCACCCATCAGTGTCCTACTAGCAGGACAGCGGGAGATCCCGGTGCAAAAGGGCCCAAACCCTGCCACGTCAACCAAATCCCGGATAGCCTCCGGAGCTCAAAGATACCACTCTCGCCGTGATAGAGCTATATCCTCGCAACATGAGAAGTCACCAGATTCAGATGAACACATGTATTCGGGCCGTAATGAAATGAATGAATCTGCGGCAAATGAAATGAATAAGTCGGTGCAAATGAAATGTATAAACCGGCCCAAATGAAATGTGTAAGTGTGCAAAATCAAATCAGACACAGAATTTGGGCTGTGTGTTTAGATATCAAAGTATGGGCTGTGTGCTCATCTCAAAGTTTGGGCTGTGTGTTCAACTCTCAATCAGTGTGTGCTGTGTGTTCACATCAACAATGGGCCATGTGTTCAGAATTCAAGTGTTTGGGCTGCGTGTTCAAATCTCAATCAGTGTATGTTGTGTGTTCACCTCAACAATGGGCCGTGTGTTTAGAATTCAAGTGTTTGGGCTCATGGTTCAACTCTCAATCAACAGGCCGTGTGTGTTCACCTCAACAATGGGCCGTGTGTTCAATTCAAGTGTTTGGGTGTGTGTTCAACTCTCAATCAAGTGTGTGGTGTTCACCTCAACAATGGGCCGTGTGTTCAATTCAAAAGTTTGGGTCATGGTTCAATCGACAACAAGTGTGTGTCATGGTTCACAATCAATTTGAGTTATGTGTTCAGATTTCAAAATCACTGGTCAAGGTGGTTCTACTCTCAATAAGTGTGTGCTGCATGTTTACCTTCAATTTGGGCTGTGTGTTCAGAAATTCAAAGTTTGGGCTGCGTGTTCAACTCTCAATCACTGTGTGCTGTGTGTTCACCTCAACAACGAGCTGTGTGTTCAACATCAAGTATTTGAGCTGTGTGTTCAAATTTCAAAATCAGTGGGCTGTGTGTTCATCTCAAAGTTTGGGCTGTGTGTTCAATTCTCAACAAGTGTGTGCTGTGTGTTCGCAATCGATATACGGGCCGCATGTTCAGAAAGTCGGAGTGTTCGAACTGTGTGTTCAAGATGCAAATGAAATACGGGTGTTATAAACTAAACATTCAAAACAAGCTGCGAGCTTGAGTGAGCAGATAAACATAGTGAAAGCACAAAATGCACGGAAAATGCAGAATGCATTGCAGAAAATGTAAGAGTGAAGTAAATACCTCTCGTGCTTGGTAAGAGAGGTGGGACTCCGGCTCTCGCAAAAGCAGATCCCTAGGCGCTCGATCATCAAAATCAGTAAAGTGGTGGAAAACCGTCATGGATGATGCGCCGAGGGTCAGACTTTCTAGAATAAATGGCCGGATCCTTGGGGGTAAATCCATAATATCGGGATCACCTCCGGCATCCGAAGCACCTCCACCTTGAGGGAATTGACCAGCTATCTCGAAAAATCTGCAAAAGGGAGCAAAAACGAGCAAAATGAGCCAAAATTGGAAAAAGTCAACAAAAGTCAACTCTCGGATATGAAAAAGTCAACAAAAGTCAACTCGAGAAAATCTTCCAAATATTGAGACAAACTTACCTCAAGTGGTGAAAATGAGAAAAGAAGCTAAATCAAAATTTAATTTGCTCAAAGTGACGAAAATCGAAAGATTTCGAAAACAACTTATGGAGGCGTTGGAAAACGCCAGATAGAGTGCGATTTGAGAGAGAAAATGGTTTGGAAAGGAGGAGAGCAATTTCGAGTTGAGTTAGAGGAAAAGTGCTTGATAAGCACATTTAAAGAAAAGAGAGCAAAAGACCAAATCGCCTTGATGGCTAGGTGGGTGGCCACCACCTTTTCTGGCAAGCCGGCCACCCTACTCTCTCACCCCTGGCCGGCAGCCTCTCTCTTGGACCAGGCATGGCCACCAGTGTTCCCAACATGGTGTCCAAGGTCCCTGCAAATTTTGGTGATGATTGGAGTCCCCGGCACCCGAGAAAGTACAAGGAAAGTGCATTTTTTGTCGCGAAACCACTCCGCAGGAACTTCAACTCCAACTTTCAATGTGTGTTTCATCATTACTCGTCGAGAGCAAGATGTATCCTTTTTGAATACGTTGTGACCCCTCCAGGAGGTAAACCAGAGGTCGCGATTGAGTCATCTTCATCGAAACTTGCATTGCTTTGCTCGTTGTTTCATTTCGAAATGTGCATTCGAGTTTACGCTTATCCTGCATTGTTATGCACGTCACTTGCATTCTCATGCACACCACTTGCACTGTTCTGCACGTTTCACGAGCATTGTCATATCCTTGTGCTTAAGTTGCGTTGTCACGCGTGTCGCTTCTCGCATTGCGATGCACTCACCCATCAACACTGCATTTGCTATCACACTGAACATATGTTGCTAACTATGTTGTGCTGGTTGAGTTTCTTCCTTTTTGCAGGCACGATATTGTATGTACGGTTCATTTGAGACTGGCACGACCAGACCAGCCGCACAGGTATTGTATCTTCTCCGTGTGAGACGTGGTAAGAATTCAAAGATTCTCCGCATTCTTCAACTGCATGAAATGTAGTATTGCTTTGCATTCTCGCTTAAAACTGTTACATCTATTGTGAATATTTGCTTCATTACAGCTTGCTGCTTCGCATGATCATTGAGTTACATCCGGCTTGGTGCATACCACTTTGCATTTTGCCCCCTGCCTGCGGGCATGCTTGCGGGCACATCCTTTTACCTATCTCGCTTGTTTGTCTGAGTCTTTGGCCTTGTCAAAAATGGGTCATCTCTGGGTTTTGACATTCACTCCCGTCACTTATGACTTTCGAGTTCTGTCAAAGAGGGCAATCAGACACCCCATTTTTGACCGACCTTAAGACTCCAGACGCCACCGATTGAGCGCTTGGTGATGTTGCATATTGTGCTCATTTTGAGGTTATGAGTCTCTGGCGAGCCTTGCTCTGGACTTCCGGACTCTTGACTCTTTGTGCCCTACCTCGGTTTAGAACCAGTCCCGCTTTTCGCTTTCTCTTCTCAAGGAGGGAGAGGTCTCATAGATCATCTCAAGGCCGAGGCTACGCTTTTGTGGTCGAGGCCATTTTTCTGCTTGGAGTCTTGCTCGGTTTTGAGCCGCTGGTCGGTGCCTTGGTTCGGACCGCTTAACCACCTCTGCTTGTTCGATTTTTGGCATACACCTTGTTTCTCCTTTTGAGGGACATCAGGCCCGAGAGACCAACTGTGGTCGAACGCCACCTCCTGCTTAACAAATTTGTTTTTGGGGCCCCAGCCGCTGCTGCTCCTGAATCTTCGTTTTGCATCGGTTTGGGTCTATTTTTGGCGGGGACCTTACTTTCATTATTAGGAAGGTTGTAGAAGGGTGAGAGGCCAACAATTGTTCTGAAGACCAGCTTTATTCCTTTATCGCTCTTTATCACCCGTTTTCTTCACTAGAAAGCTGACTTTTTCCATTCCCGGGCCACTTTTTCTGACTTTTCTCCACACCATTGTGTTGTACACACCTGGGAGGCCACCAATATGGATATGCCGGCCATCAACTCTTCCTGACCCTTTTGAACCCCTCTAAAAAGTTGGTTTTTCTTTCTCCTGGTTCACTTTTTCCAGTTTTTGACCATACAGCTGTGTTGTACACACATGGGAGGCCACCTTTTTGGGGTGGCCGGCAACTAATCATTGTCGACCCTTTCGACCCTGGCCGGCTGGCCAGGGGAGGTGGCCAGGCGGCCACTTGAACCTCCTGAACCTGGCTGGCCAAAATTCTCTCTCCTGGTTCCTTACAGTTGTGCTTGTTGACCTGCACCGCCTGGATCGCCCTTTGGGGGAAATTTTGAATTTGGTTTTCCTTTCCCTTGGCCTCTCCTCTATAAAGCCAGCACCTCACCACCATTTTGGAGGGTTACAAAAATTGTTTAGAGCCCTTGCATACAATCCTCCCTCTCCCTCTCTTCCAAGCTCCAAAACCCTAAGCTTCTTGCACCATTTGCACTACAACCTATAGCACCACACCCCCATCACTCATTCCAGCCCTTTGGAAGACATTTGGAGAGGTTGGGAGCTCACAAATATGGTCCAAAAGTCACTGGTTTGTCGCTTCTTCAAGGGTGAGTCCTCTTTCCCCAATTTTCTAGTCTTTTCTTGCTTCATCTATAAGCCATATTTTCTTACATTTTTGGGCTCCAACCCGAACTGAAAATAGTCTTATTTTGAGCTCATTTTCATGTTTGATCAAGGAACTTTCTCTGTTTGAGGCCTTTTGTTACCCCCTTCCCTTTATCTCTCTTTTAGGCCTATTTCTTGCATGATATATTAGCCCTGTTTATAAGCATTTCCAGGCTTCGATCCAAACTTTAAAATGCGTTATTTTGAGCCCCTCTTCAACTTTGTTGAAGGGCTCTTCACTATTTGAGGCCAGATACTACCTCTTACTCTTTATCTCTCTTTTAGGGCCTTTTTTTGCATCATATTGTAGCCTTATTTGTGAGCATATTTGGGATTTGACATAAATCAGAATTATCTTGTTTTGAGCCCCTCTTCAACTTTGTTGAGGGCTCTCCTCTGTTTGAGGTCATTTACTACCCTGTTTGCTCATTCTCTCTTTTAGGGCTGTTCTTGAATGATACATTAGCCTTACTTGTGAGCCTTTTTGGACCTCGACCTAAACTGAAAAAAGTATTATTTTGACATCATCTTCATGTTTGATTAAGGCCTATTCTCCGTTTGGGGTCATCTTCTCCTATGCATGCTTCATTCTTCCATGATTAGGGCCATACATGTGAGCATTTGCATTGGCCTTGTTTTGGCCTCTTAGCCACTGAAATCCAGTGGATTTTCAGTGGCTTTGATGAATTTTTGAGCCTTAAAATCAAAGGGGGGTGACCCCCTCTCACCTTGTTTTGTTTGATGGTCATTTTGGCTTTCCAAAGAGGCCCTATCTTGCATGCCTTTTTGACTCATTTCAGGGTCAATTTAGTGAGTTTTAGGGCTATCATATTTAATTTTCAAAGTTTTTTGTGACATGCTAAGTGTCCTTGATGCATGTGCTTAATAACCCCTTTGTATGCCCTCTAAAAGAACCCATCATTTGTGCATGTGTTGGTTGCATTTCAGAGGTTATTTGGGCATGTTTTGGCATGTTTTATTCACTAATTTTTGCTGGTTTGATGAGTTCTCACTTGCTTCATATACATGCCATGTAAATCATGTTTGCTAGTCAAAATCGCATGCTATTTTAGTCCATCTTGCTAGCATCTCTTGGCCATGCTTTGAACTAGAAATATTCATGTTTTGGGACTACCTTGGTTCTGTCTTCATGCTTCATGATCAAATAATGCATTTTTTGTATAGCTATAGGTTAATGCATGTGCCTAGTTTTGTGTTTCGGGACCATTCCATGCATCGGGTGCCATGTTTCTATGTTTCGGGATCATTTTGCATCACATTTTAGTGCTGGAACTTGCATGTTTGTATGCCATATTTCACGCCTTGCCATGCTTTGTTAGAGTGGCATTTGTGCCTTAGGATCGGTCCTCAGTTTGCGTGCATGTGTGCACACACCTCGAGTGTCTCATTTTCATCTTATGGCCGCTGATGTGAGTGTGGCTGAGGGTCACTCATATTGGCGTAAGTCCATCATGCATCGCGTATGCCATTTCGATTCATAGCATTGTGTATGCTAGGTTGCATGTTAGAGCATCGTGTATGCCATGTTGCATCATGCATCGCGTATGCCATCTCATAGCATTGTGTATGCTAGGTTGTATATTAGTTGCATTCATGCATGTCATGCATATTGCATTGTGTTTGGGATAGGAGTTAGCCCAAGCATGGGAAACGATGGACGTTTCGTACTTTGAGTGACGGAACGTGTCTCAATTCCCAGTCGCCGACACTCCGGATTATCCATGATGGAGTTTAGGCCTTGTTGTGTTTATGTGTGCATTCATTCCATATTGAGTCGTGCAAATCGACTCATCGGCCAACATGCATCGAGATGCGTAATTGGTGGCACGAGGATCGAGGACTATACTCCCTGAAGAGTAGTCAAGCATACATATGTGAAAATACATTGCCATGGCCCTTTCTTGCTCTCTGTTGCAGCAAATTAGAAACCGGCAATCTTTTGGGGCTTCACGCAATATTTTGGGTTTAATTGTAAACAGAGGCTAATCGGGGCATCGCGATGGATTTTCGCGCCAAGCAACCCGAACATGCATCATTCATCATCCGGAGCAGAGTCGAGGCAGTCCCTAGCTTGCATGCTAATTTACTGCTTTCCTAGATTAATTTGTTAATTAATTAGGATTTTGTATTTATTCGGATTGTAATTATTCATTTGGGACTGTATATTATTTATTTGGACCCTCCGAGTGAAGGCACAATTGTAATAAGTGTGCATGCGTGTGATGTATGTCTTTCAACCCCACGTCTTTCTCTCCCTTTTATTTACCAGCTTATGATGGTTAGATTAGGGCATGTTTCAATTAGCATACAGTATGATAGCATGTTTGCATTCATTCATCTGTTTTGCATGCACCGGGCTCGGCGCATCATACCTCACTGCATTGTATTTCAATTCCAAATTGAATACTTGTTAGCTGTAGCATTCCATATACCATGTTTAGACTAGTTGAGCCTGCTATAGTTGCATTTTTTTGCATGTGTTGCATTGGGTATTTCTGTATAGTTAGGATCATGCATGGATTTCTAACATAGTTTCTGTTTTGGTTTGGAGTACTCGGTAAGTTTTTATGCTTTAGCATCCTTGCATGTGTGTGAGTGACTGCCATGATAGCATGCTTACCATGAGGTTATGTGCTTATGTGATATACCTGCTTGAATGCTTGTGGGTGAAGGTTGGGTTACTTGGATTGAAACAATTCATTCACTGTGAATTTTGAGCTCACTAGATAGTGGCAAAACCATGTTTTCTAAGCCCACCTGAGGGTGGCAAAATCTGTATTTTAAGCCTACTTGCGAGTAGCAAACCATCTTTCAAAAACAAACATGAAATGTTTTGTTCCAATTCAGGCGATCCAATCTATACTTGTATACTATGCGCATCACATAGTAAAATCTAGGCTAATAACCGGAATAAGAACGCTTAATATTTTCAAAACTAGATATCATGGTTAGTAGAGGCCGATCTTTGATCGGGCGAGTGGGGGTGCTCACGAAGTGACCTGTCCCAATCGTACCCAAGTTCCCGAGCCGAGGCAACTTTGGTGATGATGGACACGTGGCCTTAGGCAACGAGTCAGGATTTCCTAAATTTTTCAAAATAAAATATTTAGGTGGTGACTCTATATCTGGCAAAGCAGTCCATGTTTGGCACTTTTTTCAAAAATCTGTTTTTCTCAAAACGATTTACCAGATTTAGACTCTTTGGTTCAGATTGAGAACCGTGACAATTAGAAGTCCTAAACTGTAGTGAGCCCAAAATGAACGGAACGGGACTCATCCCTCCCGGGGCGTTCGGGGACGTCTATAGGTTCGTTTTGTAGTTAGGGTAAGGTTCAGAGGGAGTGGAGTCGAACGGTGAAGAGATGGAGGACTGAGAATGCAGAGTTGAGCAACGGAGATGTGACTGTGTACTGATCAAACTGAGATGATCGTGGGTGAAGGTTGCGCGCATGTAAATTGGATGATATATTGTGGATATTTTCGTCTGATTGATAATTTGAGGACTTAATGGAGTATTAAATTTGTTTTAGGGCTAAATGGGGCATGATCTGTTGGGCTTGGACCTTTGGGTCAGTTTCCTTTTTTTAAATAACATTACTTCTTTATTTTTTTATATATTTTTTCAGAGAGAGTCAAAAAAAATTAAAAAATTAATTTTTAACTAATTTCTTAACATAATCTTGAATCTCCAACGAGATCAGACCAACAAGAAGACAAAAAGTAAAAGAGTGCTACTATTAACACTCTATCAATTATTTTGGATCTCTTATTATATATATATATATATATATTAATAATAACCTCAAATAAAATTATTAAAAAGGACATCAATAATTTTGGGACACCCCATCTCATAATTAAGCTCACACATTCACTACATTATGAGTTAGGGTTTATGAGAACATCTACTTCTATTACCACTTATCCATCTTTCCAAAATCCACCTTTAAAACATATCTACCCTCAAAATTTTCAAAACCCTTTGGCGGTAATATTCTGACGGTAACGGTGACAACCATTTGATTATCTACATTTTTCCAACAATGACAATGAGTGAAAATTTTTCTGACAACTACAACTCCATGAGATAAGAGGAGTATAACAATGAAAGCTCAGAGGTTGTTTATAGCTTTAATAGTGTTCTTAGCTCAGAGGAAATTGGCATTGTAAGGGTAAATTTTTTGAAAAAAATGGCAAAAATAATAAATACTATTCGTCATTTTTTTTTTTTTAGGACTGAACTCCCTAACATATGACCAAAATCCAAGAACACATGTTTGAATATTATTCATTTGTTCAGGAACAGAAAACCAAACATTTTTTTTATTTATTCGGAAACATATAACCAAAACTCGTAGAGATCGCCTAACCCACAAAAGGAGAATTTTGAATCAACAACAAAAAACACTTACATTTATTTTCTCAGGTCATGAACAAATATATAGAGATGAAATAGTAATCACCTTCATGAGTTTTGTTAGGATTTTTAAAAGAGAAGTTTTTTAGGGTGTGGGGGTATGTATTTAATTGAATGGGTAAAATATTTTTACAAAATTTTAATATTATTTAAGGAGAGAAATAAAATTTTAAAGTTTTTAAAATTTATAAATAGGAGTCCCAAAAAAAGAATCCAATCTAATTGATGAGTTGTTAATGGCAGCTTCTCATTTTCTTCTTCTTTATTTTTTTGCCCCTCATACTGTTCTTTCTTATTCTTCTCGTAATCTGATTTTTTATTTTATTTTTATTTTTTTGTTAAGCCTGATTGTCAAACAAAAACACAAATCACGAACAATAATCTCAAAGCAGACAATGTCACAATAACATGCAGAGAAGATCACGAGATGTGCATGTTCATCAATCATCGTGAAAACTTACATAGACTACATATATAAATAAATCAAAAAATATATATATATACATACATTGAATCAAATACGATGAACAAGGACGAAGATTTCGGGCCGGATCGAAGGATCGAGTTTGAAACCGATGACGAAGAAAACCAGGCCGAAAGGGATTGCGAGAACAACGACGACGACGACGATGACACTGATTCCGATGGCGTTGTTCCTTCTCCAACCCCTTCAAATTCTAACATCATTGAAACCTTATGGCCTCAAAGTTTCAGGTATATATAATGTGTTTCAATTTCGTGATATATATAATGGGTATTTGATAAATTGCAACATTAGGTGGTAATTCATACTTGGAATGTGTTTTTTTGATCTCCTTCTTCTACCTTGTTTTCCTCATTTGATGAATTTGTGCTCTTGCATTAGTACTAAGATAAGTGATGATCATTACATTATTTAAATCTCAATAATCAAAGATTATTTTCAATGGTGAGTGGGTTTGATGTACATATTGTATTATAAAAACCCTAACGGTGGGCGCAAATGCTTTATATTTATTTATTTGATGATTTGATGAATGAAGAAGATGAATTGAATTTGATAACTGTTAATAATATGGGCATCTTTTGGGAAAATAATAATAAATAAACAAAACATTACAAAGCTTCACAGCCTTCTGAGTTGTATGCTTTATATAATAGTATAGATGAATGGAAGGATAGAATCATTTGAGAGCTTCCTTTTTTTTTTTTTTTTTTTGAACTGAACATCCAAACTATCATTTAACGATGCAAAGAGGTTACATCAGAAGTAAGAAAAGAAACTAGAGGGGCAGGAGGGCAGACAGCCCAAGTTACAGGTAATGTCTTAGAGAGACAGGCCTTAGCTACCCAGTTTACTGCTGCATTGTTGTGTCTGCTTGTCCATGAGAAGGATAAAGAGTATGAGGGGGCAAGTCCTCTTATGTCCATAATGATGGCACTAAATTCCCAAGGTGGAACTGTTTCGGAGACACAGAGAGATATCACCGTTTTGTTGTCGCTTTCGATTTCCACTCGCGAGAGATTAAGAGCTTTGGCCATGAGAGCTTCCTTGTGTTCCACATTTTCAATATACAGGGATTCAACTCCTTTATTTTCTTCACATATTGAAAATATTGTTGATCATAGCAAGCAAATGCATGGGGAATATCATCAAGTTGGAAATTTTGATCAAAATGGTTATAAAATTTGAGCCTTGTATCCCCTTGCGGTCACAAATTTGACATGAGTTTGATGACAGAGGACATTGAAGAACAAATAACACCAAGAAGGCTTGAAGAAGTTCGAGGCTGATATAATGGATGATAATAATTTCAAAGTTCTATTGGAATCAGGTCGGATATTAGAATATATGCCAGTGCTGAACTGTCCATGTCCACATTGATTTGGAGTCCGACTGTGACCACCATGTGAACAAGTGCAACAAAGGCAGTGTTTTGAATAGTGGTTTGAGAGAGCTGATTGGTCAAGTTCATGGCTTAAAAGAAATGATTGTAGTTCAGTAAAGGTGACTGGAGAGGATAGAACCATGATGGCAATGGGAAACGATTCATAATCAAGGTCTTAGTAACTAAGCCATTGAGGCCTTAAAGAACGAGATTAGTTTCCATAACAAGCTGTTTATTTATAACAGCCAATTGATCAACCAAATCTTTGATTGCCAGTATTTGCTAATAAAGTGAGAATCTTTCTTGGTAAATTGAAGAGTAGTGAAGATGAAGAGCTTGTCGGCTGGATGAAGCAGAAAAAGCTGTTTCATGAGTGAACTAAGAAAGGTTGTTCTAAGATTTTTATTAACGTGCCTTGGTTCTTTATCTGTGAACCAAAAAATCCTGACTTCTTTGTTGTGTTTGTTGTGTGGGCATTAAGGTTTTAAAAAGTGGCTGCAACCGCTACGTAACGGCTGTGGTGATTACCGTTACCCGTTACGGTTGTTATAGTGATGTGATAAAAATTCACATGTAGCAGCCATTTTGGTGTTACATAATGGCCATAGTGGTACCGTGACAGCCCGTCAAACACCGTTATACCATTTTATAATATCTGAACAGCTTTCTTTTTCCCAAAAAAAAAAAAAAAAAAAAAAAACTTACAAAAAAAGAACATATACATAAGTGATCGAAGCTCCAAAAAAATATCTTATATGATTTTTTTTTCTTTATAATTTTTTTTTTTAAATTTATGGCACAATTTTAATTTTATAATCATTTCATTTAATAGTTGTGAATATTTTTTATTCAGTTAGTTTAGGTATTGCTAAAAAATAATTTGTAGACATTTAAAATCAATTATTCTTAAAATTATTAACTATTAAAATAAAATGTAAAAAACTTCTTTTATAGTGATTTGAAATGAAATATATTGCATCATACTTAAAATTTAACAAAAATTGATCAAAATTTATTTTAAATCCCAATAAATGAATTCTGAAAAAAAAAAAAAATGTATCGGTAAGTTTTCTTCAAATTGTGTGAAAATAAAAAATAAAAAATCAAGGTTCTGGTTACCGCAACCATTATGCTACAACCTTTACACTCCGCAACCGCTATCGTGTCACCACAACCGTTATAGAGACTGCAACCTCTTTTCAAAACCTTGGTGGGCAGTATAAAGAACTCTAGGATTTTATTAATGTGTCCACACATTGGGTTTGCTATGTATAGTATATTTATATGCAAGGTATGATGTTGGTTTTCATATACAAGAATTGAAGGATGCAAATGACAGATGTGAGTACTAGAATCACTTGAGAACTTCTTTGTGTTCCACATTTTCAATGTTTAGATATTTTGACTCTTTCATTTTCTTCACATGTAGCATCAATTGACAACTTGAGCTCCTTTATCAATCGGATTGGTTTGTGAATTTTACTTGTTTGTGAGTCTGTTACAGATAGCTCCTCAAAATCTTGTGCACTGCAAGGATGCATTGACTAAGAAACGCAGACAATAAGGAAATCTTTTGGTTTCTTAATTCTTGCAGTATTGTCTGTATGAAATAGATTGCTGATTAGCTGAGTCCAATTATTTTCCAATTTATATGAATATGCTCTAACAGCAATTGAGGCTTCAGACCTAAGGAAGGTGATTAGGGGTGCTTGGTGGAGGTGGAAAAGATCATGAATGTTTGGAAGCATAATTGTTATTCTTTTTTATTTTTATTTTTTTTTGGTTTCCTTAATGAAGCTGTTGTCAAACCAACCAAGATTTTTGAAACATCTGAATTAATGATTTTTAACTTACATTTGGCCTGTGTTTACAGGCAGTCCATGGATTTGTACACAAGCTTGACTTCACCCTCTGTTAGCGTAATAACTGGGACAAGTTTGACGAGAATAAGTGCCTCCTTCTTGACTTCATTCCACAAGAAATCTCAGACTTCAGGGCCTGACTCTTCTGTCAATAAACCCCTCATTTCTGTGTCAAGCTTGGACTCGGAAGAAGTGCCTACCTCATACCTCCCTGAAAAGTTATCTGCTACTTCCCATCTGTCAGGGTTTCCTAGTAATGAATTGCCTCCCCCACAGCAGCAGTGTTCTTATGCACAATCACTTCTTAACGGTGAAATTTATATATTCTTTCTCTCATGTTTGTTCTAATTATGAGACAACCCCAAACAGAAGTCCCAAATATTGTGGTCCTTAATCAAGTAGCAATATACTTCCCACATTGATTAAGCAAAAGACACCAAATATCCAATTGTTGAACTATTATAAACCCCATTGCAGCCCTTCAAGATTTAGGGCGTATTTGATGAAACTAATTTTTTGTTTTAGTACTGAAATATTGAAGTATTGGATTTTAAAATATGATACATAACAATCAGTGATAAGTAAAGTGTTTTTTTACTTAAAATTAAAATTTATTTTCAATCAATTCTCAGATTTAAGTCACAGGCAAGTATGCATTATCCAATACACTTAATTGTGAAACCACAATACACTTTTAGTTTTAAGTGCTTAATTGTGTTATCAAATGCAGCAATCAATGTTCTATGCGGTATAGGACTCCTTTCAACTCCTTATGCACTCAAAGAAGGAGGAGGGTGGGGCCTCATAATGCTATGTATCCTCTGTATCATCACATGCTATACTGGAATTTTGATGAAGAGGTGTTTAGAAAGCTCTCCTCACGTCCAAACTTACCCGGATATTGGACAGGCTGCTTTTGGGATCCCTGGTCGTGTATGCTTAGCTGTAAGTCTGATTTGAATATCATATGTTTAAATCTGCGGTTGCATAGATGAACATGATACAGTTAATGACTTTAATTTCATTAGCAAAAAAGACTGTTAATTGTTGGGCAAAACTGATACTTGGGTTTTGGTTAATGCAGATAATCTTATACATAGAGTTATATGTAAGTGCGCCACACACTCCACACTTCTTTGATTGCAGTTTAATAATACTAGTTTAATAACTCGTAGTTTTTTTTTTGTAGTCAACTTGCGTGGAGTACTTAATTATGATGAGTGATAATCTTTCAGCATTGTTCCCAAATGCCCAAATGAATTTCTCTGGGATTCATCTTGATTCTTATCAACTCTGCACGATCATATCGACTCTTTTCATTCTTCCAACTGTTTGGCTTCGAAACCTTAGCTTGCTATCATATGTTTCAGGTTTCTAATCCAAAGTTCTCTTCCTACTTTCCTTTGCATTAATATCCGTTGTTGCATGTTTGGGCTACAGATACTGATCTTTGCAGCATTTGTTTTCAGTTGAGGAGTACTTACAGCTGTGCTGGTGTCACTTTGCTTATTATGGGTTGGGGTGGTTGACCAAGTCGGGTTTCATCCAAATGGGACACCTTTTGAATTTGCAAAGCTTCCTGTCGTAATTGGTCTATTTGGTTTCTGCTTTGGAAGCCATTCAGTTTTTCCGAATATCTATTCTTCCATGAAGGAACCATCACAGTTTCCCTCTGTTCTAATAGCCAGGTGATCATTGTTTCATCTCGGTCCAATCCTGAACTTGTCATGAGGCAAACTCATTGAAACTGTTTTACAAATTCTGAATTTGAAATGACATGGCTTGTTTTATGAGTTTTTGAAAATACTTTCATTTGCCTAACATTTGTTTACTCTGCTGCAGCTTTTTAGCATCTGGTTTTCTGTATGCTGGGGTTGGAATATGTGGCTTTCTGATGTTTGGTGACTCAACTAAATCTCAGTTTACCTTAAACATGCCCACAAAATTTGTTGCTACCAAAGTCGCAGGATGGACCACGGTACGAAAAGAAACTCATTCTAGATATAACTAATAAGTATAGTTGTTCTACATGTCTCACTTCTCAAACCCCCATTTCTCTGTTCCTCCCTCATCTCCTTTTTAACGGGGCCTTCTCTTTTTCACATATCCCTGCATTGGGAGTCTCATGCGATCCTGGTAGCATCAGCGCTACTGGATTCTTAAGAATGGGGCCCTTTAATATTGATTGCATGACTATTTTCTAAAAGCAAAAACCTTATTGTCTATTTGGGGTTGCATATTACAACTTGCTGGCGCCTGCACTACGAGTCTGTCTTGACATGCAGTTTCTGATAAGAGTTATAGGACATTTTCCCAGAAGCCCTCATGTTTTCATTTGGGATTGGGTGCAGGCCTGCTGATGTCGGTGCTACAGGTTCATCCATAGTACGCAACTTTTAATGTATTTTGATTTACTTCTATTTTAGGTTGCTTCTCCTGTCACAAAGTATGCCTTGACAATTACCCCTGTGGCATTCAGTCTGGAGGAACTCTTGCCTTCACCTTGGTTTAGATCTTATGGAATATCTATACTCATCAGAACAACTTTAGTGCTCTCAACTTCAGTTGTGGCATTGACATTTCCGTACTTTGGTAAGAACTTCCATTTCGCATACTCAATTGATTCTAAGCATTCATTTAAGTTTCACAATCCAAGGGGGGCAACAAACGTGATATCTTGTTAGCTAAGCTGTTATGCAAATATGACTGCAGGATCTGTGATGGCTCTCATTGGATCTTTCCTTGTTATGCTTGTAGTAAGTTTCCCATCATCATATTTACACTTAAATGTCCTTGACATGGTAGATACATTACCTGAATGATTAACTTCACTGCTTGATCTTGAATTGTAGGCTCTAATTTTCCCTTGTGCATGCTATCTCAGCATTTGCCGTGACAGATTAACAAAGTTACAGGTGAACATTTTTTTTTTGCCGGCATTTGCTATGATTTCAAATAATCTTTTTTCCTTGCTTCTAGGAAGTTTTAGTATTAATGACTACTTTGATAATTTTTTTTTTTCTTTGTTTGTGCAGATTTCGGTTTGCATTTTTATAATCATTGTAGGAATTACATGTGCTATTGTTGGCACATATTCAGCAGTTACAGGTATAGCTGATCAGAGGGTATGATGACATCATGACAGTTAAAGGGCAACCCCGACTCTACTTCTTCACATATCTCTTTTTGTACACATGCAAGCTTGTGAAAACTCCATTTCATACCAAACAACTAATACAATTCGTCGAGAAGATATAATCATCAAAGCCTCAGAGGGAAGACTGGCTGGAAAGGGATTTTTTTTTTTTTGTTTTTTGCTTTTGAACAGAAACAGAAGTTTATATTAGATTAAAGAAAGAGTACAAGAAGTATTAGGTATATTACATGTTGATAATGGAGGCCTTTAATGGCAAACCTTTTGGCTAAGATTCATTCCATTTTATTGGAATATTTGTAAATTCTTTTTGAAGAAGGTGATAAGCATATCAGAATTATTATTGATGCACACATGCTTTTGTTTTTCCTGATATATGATACGGAGGATACTGTATGATGGGTCGTTTTACACCCCAAAAATAAACATTAAACTGTATCAAATTCTTTAGAATAATGGTAAATCCAAGTATCGATCCACTGGGACAAATGTGAAATTAAATTAATTTAATTGTTAAATTCCTAATTTAATTTTGATTAAAAAGATGATGATGCATAAACTAAAAATGACTAAAATAAACTAAGAATTTAACATAACAATTAAAAGTAAAATTGGGATTACTGTTTTTTGGAAAAAATTTAAGGTAATGAATTCACCATTAGTTACATAAATAAGGTCTCAATTTAAAAATCAATTATGTAATGGTTCGAACCAAATAATACTTCGCAATTACAAGTCCGAAGCATAGATCAATAGAATTATCACGTTCAATTTATAGGCACGAATTATCTCAAGTAACACGAGTCATTCACTTTAAGCTAGAGTAGCAATGCGATTCGTTCCTTGTAATATGGCTCGTCTTATACCTTGAATATGAAAGCAAAAAAAATCATTACATAGAAAGCATTCAACAATCACAGAAAGAAGAATACTTGAAGAAATAATGGGAAATATATTTAAAAACTTCTTGAATACCATACAACTTGTTCAAACTGTTACATAATCAAAATAAATAAATAAATAAATAAATAAACCCTATTTACTTGGCTAAGGTTTCATCAAAACCTTAGAAATAGAAGCTTAACTACTCATGGAGGAGTGGGAAGAGGTAGAGGAAGAGGGTACCACCATGGAAGATTTTCTTAAAGCTTGGAATATTCATCCCTTCAAACCCTAGCCCCTCGTCTCTTTTGAAATATTTCGGAACCCTAGAGGAAACTATTTTTCTTCTTTTTATTCTCAACAGAATGAGCTCAAAATTCTGGACACGTGTCCCTAGGTGGGCCGCTCGAGCGCCTACAGTTTCCACTCCAGCAATGGTGGGCCGCACATTCGATGAAGTCCGGCCGTACATGCGGTGAGGTGGCAGGCCGAGAATTTTCAGTACTTGTGTAGAGAATCTACTTTTGTGTCATTTTTCACCTGAATTTGTGTGTTGCTTACCAAATCTGTGCAAGTGCACAAAACACATCATCTTCGCCAAATAAACAAAATTCAAAGACTATAAATGTAATTTAAGCGGCCTCAATATAGTACCTTTCAAATTTACATTATCAGTACAAGGTAGAAATTTTATGTTAAGCTTGCAAGAATATGATTATTAACTCAAAAGAAAGTTAAATTAATATTTTGCTCTCTATGTTAAGCTTGCAAGAATATGATTACTAACTTAAAAGAAAATTAAATTAATCTCTCTCTCTCTCTCTCTCTCTCTCTCTCTCTCTCTCTACAGACTTTTGAGAAAATTACAAGTAGAGGTATGCGTGGTACGATTTGAGAATAAAATTATAAATCGAATGGTGGATTAGCGGCTTGATAAATTGGTAAATTGCAGTTTGAGTGGTTTTGGACAAATTGATGGATTGAAGAATATTCTAACAAATTATCAAGCCTTTACATAATACATAACACTAATTAGCATAATATTTTTCATGTATATAACTATTAATTTGTAATAAATTTCACATCTTAAATTTCTCTCATACATTTTTACTTTGATATTTCATTATAGGTTAAAAAATATATATGTAGTAACACTATAGCGGAGCAGAGTAGTTTCGGTGGCGAATTATAAATTTTAATATTTAAATCGTAATTAGCAGATATAACAGTACGAATTGATGCGAATCGATATAATTTTAGCAGATTGAACAATATTTTGTACAACTCTAATTGCAAGTGATGTTTAAAACTTGAATAAAGCTTGGTAGCTCGAATTTGGCCCTCCCTAAGCCCCCTAATGCCTAGAACGACGTTGTTTTGGGCATTATGCTTTTTTTTTTTTTTTGCCATTTTCGTCAACCTGTGCAGGGGAGGGGGAGGAGAGGGAGAGGGAGAGGGAGAGGGAGAGAAAGAGGTCGCCGTGGCTGTCGTCTCCGATCCGTCGCCGTCGTCTCCGATCCGTCGCCAATCACCGCGCCTCCGCCTCTGTCGCCGATCGCCATGCCTCTGCTCGTTGCCTCTGCCGTCGCCGATCGCCGCGCCCCCTGCCTCCGCCTCCAACCCATTTTTTAGGTCCCCTCCAGTCCCTCTCCCCCTCTCCTTCCCCCTCCTTCTCCTCCCCCTTCGTCTTCTTCTTCCTTCTGCTTAAAAAAAAAAAAAAAAGAAAAAAGAAATAAGGGTGGATTCGGGGGAGCTCGTTTTCAAGCTCCCTAGCACGGTCCTTAAAACTTACAGATGGTCCTGGGAAAGGAATCTTCAATTTTGTTAATGAACTATGTAGAGGTGGACTTTTGGAGTATAGAACATTTTGTGATTTATTTATTTATTTATATTTTTTTGTATTGATAGACAATAATATAGTATTTTGCATGTCTCTCACAAATTTTTTTGATTACATCTACATTCACTCCCAAGTTAAAAATCTGATTATGTTCCTGTGACCAGCCTAGGATTAAGATTGGTGTTCGAAAATACAAGAGAAACTAGCCACCAATTTTTATTTAATTATTCAATTTTTTTAGGTCACCAAAACTTGCTCTTTTTAAATTTTTTTTTTTTCTTTAGGAGGTCTAATTGTATACGAAAATGTCACACTCTAATGTCACCAAAAAATATATAAAAAGAAAAAAAAGAAGAAGGGAGAAATCTCTTTTAACAAATGAAATTAAGGTAATCAAGCATAGAACATATATGCAACATGAAATTGAGTGATGGGATTTCATAACTACATAAATTAAAAAACAATTTAACTGTAGTGATCACGTGTATCGTAAAACTTAAAATTTTCATTGGAAAAAACGTAAAAAGAATTGAAAGAAATAAAATATTAGAACTGGACAATGAAGTAGGGTGTAAAGAACCTTTGGTGGTAAGAATTTCGAGAGAAAAGGGTAAGTAGGTTCTTGAAAATCAAGCAATGATTCCACAGAAGTACATAGAGTTAATGAGCAGTCCCTTCTCAAGCTGCTTAAGAATAATCAAAGAGCAAAAGTAATGATTCAGCCACCAACCAAGCTTCTCAACTATTTATCCATGGTCAGTCCTTGGTGAAAATGACAGGTAGTTCCAGATACGTAGCTTTGAACTACTTCACATGAGCACTTTAGAAGTTTAGAGAATCACTTTGTTTGGCTCTAATTTTTTAAAAAAAAAATTTTTTTTTTATTTTTTGTATTTTTTTTAAAAATATTTTTACTGAATTTTTTTTAATATTTTAAGTAATTTTTAAAACTTTTTAGACATATCAAACCAAGATTCTAAATCACGGTATCGGATAATACAACGGTATCGATCGCGGAGTATTGGTATCAATAGTATCGAGCGGTACGTATTGGGAATCGGGTGTCGCGGCAGTAAAATTTTAAAAATCATTTTACAGGCTTTCAGCTTTTTCTTTCCCGTACTGGTCCAAACCGGTGAGTATCGACTTATTGCTTGTGCAACTTACAGCCGACACGCATCGACTCGATTGATACTCCTGTAAAACTCAATTATTAAAAAACTTAATTCAAAAAACTCAAACCAAATATTTGATTTTCTTGATCCCCCAATAATCAAGTTTATGATGTTGCTATTAGAGACAATTTCATTTAATATCCATGCTCCAATCATGGTAAAAGTTTAGTTTTATTACAAAATGAAACTCAATTATTAAATTTAACAATGTAAACCACGGCACATCGTGGATAGGACGCAAAAAATAAAAAAGAGAAGAAGAAAGAGTACAACAATTATACTATGTTTCATTGATACGTGGTGTTATCATCCTCTAGTAATAAACTATCATATAGGCAAAAAAATACCTACACGATATAGATATGGTAGTTGTCAAATTGTGTTAGATGTGATAGTCACATCTAAATAGTAGGGTTCTGAGAGGGTAATTTATGTTTTAACATGGGCGAGCTATGACTCAATAGGAAATGGACTGAGTTATGGGCCATGGTGATGGCTTGGTTAGCCCGGTCCTTTATCTCGTCAGTTTGGTCAAAGTTGTTTGCTAGTAGGCTGGTCTTAATGCACTGAACCGAGGTACAGAGAGCTGAGCTGTAGGAGCAAGGTGGAACCGAGCTAGGTAAAACTCGGTGAAATTTGCCGTTAAGAACGGTTGTGTTAGCTTGGTTGTTTTGTCATACTACCGTGGTAAAACCATCTCACTTGGTTAGATAGTGAGGGGATGTAGAAAGATGAGCATTATATTTCTGATTCTTAGGAGGACTCTACATTGGAGAATAAGAATCCTATTAGGATTGTGCCACACGGAATCTATAAAAGCTCATAGTAAGACCTATGTACAGGTATCCTAATTCTTACTTTAGAATACACAAAGCTTATTGTCTATTCTCTAGTTACTGACTTAGGCATCGGAGGGGTTTTCGGCACACACCCGCCGGCTAGCTCATATTTGTGTTTTCAGGTGACAAAGCGACGACGTTTGGAAGAGTGCAAACTTGATCAACAAGATTATACAAGAAGATTATTTCGTGCTCGTACAATTGGCGCCGTCTGTGAGAATTACACAAAGAATAAAACCTTTTGATCAAGTTTTCCTCTATAGTTGAAATCAATGGCGCACAATGAAGACTTGTCGCAATCTGCTATTGATGGGCAAACCTCGAAGGGGGGTGGGAGACGCGAAGGTTTACCTTTTATCCCACCCATGACAGAATTAGAACCTCAGCGACAGAACTCCTAGAGGGACACAAGGGAGAAAGGAGGCACTAGTCCCCGTCGCTCTCAAAGTCCAGAAAGACAGAGGCGGAGGTTGGATCCTCAAGTTCTGGAGGATCGCGTGAGGGAGCAAGACGAGTTAATAACGAGGATGGCAGCAGATATGGAGACAATGAAGCGCCAAATAAAGGACAAATAGGTGGTGATAGAAGAATGGCGCAAAGGTAACACGCTCCCTTACCGCCCGAAAGATCGTGAAAAACATATCACCCCGTCGTAAGTAGAAAGTAGGAGCCTTAGAACAGGCGACACTCAATCAAGGACTTCCAGGACTCGTTACTCCAGGTCTGAGAGAATGAGGACTGAAAGGTCATATACAAAGGGAAATAGCTATCGGCCCTCACACACGCACCAAACGACATCTAGGTACACGGAGTTGCTTAGGTCAGCGGACTTACAAACAATGCTCGAGGAGAGGGCTCGATGGAAGGAGGACACCAGGGCTTGCAACCCTCACAGAGTTTCAACCCTGCAGCGATTGGCCCCCAGGACACATGGGAGTGTCGAGGTAGGAATGCCAATACCGTGCCTTGCTTATGAACTAGTGGATAAAGTATTAGTAAGGTTACAAAGCTCGCCGTTCGTTCCGGCAATTGAGAACGCACCACTACCCTCAGGCTTCCACCAGCCCAAATCCACCACCTATGAAGGGAAGTCTGACCCCTACATGCACTTAAGCTACTTTCGCCAGGTTATGGCAGTATACTGGCGAAATGAGGCCTTAATGTGTATCATGTTTCCATCTAGCCTTGGCGACCTAGGTCTAACCTGGTTTGAAAGACTACCAGAAGGCAGCATAGCTTTATGGGCATAGTTGGCAGAAGCATTCGTGATTAGATTCAGAACGAATACCAAGACACCAGTGGAGATTGACCAGCTACTCTCCATTAACATGAGCGAAAAGGAGACATTGAGGTCTTACAATAGTTGCTATTAGAAGACCTTCAACCAGATTAGGGATTGCCCTACAAATCTCACCATCGCACAATACAAACGGGGTTTACTAGTCGGTAACAAACTGAGAGACTCAATGACAATGATGTCACCCCTCACGATGGAGGACCTAATGAAGAAAGTGCATCAACATATCTGAGTAGAGGAAGATAGCGCTCGGACTAAAGCAAAATCTAGCATAACAGCGATGCCAGATAAAAAGACTACAGCGAAGGTCAACACGGTGGAACAATCAAGCAAGAATGGGCGAGGCAGGCGAGCCAACAGAAAGGACCTAGAAAAAAGGAAGTTAAAAATCTGCACTGCCATCACCACCGTATTCAATAAACCTATCTACTAGATTCTTAGCAAGATACGCGATGAACCCTTCGTTCGGCGACCAGCCAAGTTGGGAGAAGCACAAAGAAGCTATGATGAGAGGTCCCGATGCACCTTCTATGATGAGAAGGGGCATCGCACTGAAAATTCCACACCATTGAGGCAACATCTAGAAGAGTTAGTGGATGCTGGACACCTGGACCAGTATATAGAAGGAGGTACACAGCCAGCCTCCTAGGACCTCAACAGACCAAACGAGATGTCAGTCGATGGTCCACCCCAAGGCATCATCAACGTTATACATGGGATCGTCGAACCTGAGCAGGTATGTGAGCTCAGGGGGATGATCAAAAAGGCTGAGCACTTGAGAGAGGTATTAAGTGCACAACCTGTCGTCAAAAAGGGTAGAACAGAGGCCACGAACGTCGTATCCTTTTCAGACAAGGATCTAGCAAGGCTACATTGCCCTTACAATGACGCACTAGTGGTCACTTTACGCGTCAAGAATTTCAACATTAAACGAATTCTGATTGACCAAGAAAGCTCATACGAGATAATGTACTACGAGACCTTCAAACAACTGAAATTGGACTACCTGGCACTTGCGACATCTCCCCTTGTCAGTTTCAACTCAATGCCAGAGTGGTCAATGGGCAAGAAAATTCTCCCAGTCAAGGCAGGAACCATGACAAAACAGGTGGAATTTTAGGTATTAAAGGTTTCTTCCACTTATAACATAATCTTAGGGAAAGCATGGTTACACGCCATGAAATCGGTAGCGTCAACCTATCATCAGGCATTGTGGTTCCCCAACGAAGCCGAAGTGATCAAAGAACTCTTGGGAGACCAAATTATGTCAAAACAGTGCTTCGTCACAGTAAATGGTAGTCGGGCTACAAAAGGGTATGTACAGATGGTGGAAGAGCCATAAATTCCTAGGCTTTCTGATAACTAACCGAGGTATAGAAGCTGATCCCTCTCATATCAAAGCAATCCAGGATCTTGAGAGGCCCAACACAGTCAAAGAGGTACAGTATCTCACTGGCCTAGCAGCTGCACTCAACCGATTCATAAGTCAGTCGTCAGACAGATGTCGACCATTCTTCCAAGCATTGAAGGCCAAATTTGAGTGGGATAAGGAATGCGATTGTGCCCTAGAGAGCTTGAAAGACTACATGACCTTTCCTCCGTTGTTAGTAACCCCAATGCTAGGAGAAAAGCTCTTTTTGTACTTAGCAGTTTCACAGCATGCAGTCAGCGCAGTGTTGGTCAGAGCGGAAGGAATCCAACACCTACCTATCTTTTATGTTAGTAAAACCTTGCTGGGCGCTGAAACAAGGTACTGATCATTGGAAAAACTGGAATTGGCTTTGATGATGGCCTCAAAAAAGTTGTCACACTATTTCCATGCCCACACCATGATCGTCTTAACGACTTTTCCATTAAAGGCCTTGTTTGAGAGGGCAGATTTTGCTGGACGAATCTTGAAATGGGTGGTGGAGTTGGGGCAATTCAATATCAAGTTTCAGCCCATAATAGTAATAAAAAGCCCAGGCTTTAGCAGACTTTATGGCTGAGTTCACACCAAGAAGTCATCACATCTGTCCAGTTGATTTAACCAACGCAACCGAAGTAAGAAGGGAAAGTGCCACAGGAACTGCGCAACCCCTAATGCAGGATACCCAGCCACATTGCAAGCCACACAGGATTGAGGACTGGAAACAAGGAGCAAATCATGCTATTCCCAGTGAGGACTCATCAAAAAGTAAAGACTTGAGGCAGTTAGGCAGTGAAGACTAAACCCCAACAGCAGGCATGAACTTGGAAGAAAACATTAGCGACACTCATGATCCCAAAACATCATCCGATCCCTCTACTTGCTGGAAGTTATTCGTTGGAGAGATGTGGAAACTCTTCAGGGATGGAGCATCCAATAGGTACGGTGCAGGACTTGGCGTAGTCCTCATCTCACCAGATGAACTAACAATTGAACAAGCAGTTAATCTTGGCTTCCCAGTATCTAACAATGAGGCAGAGTATGAAGCACTGTTAGCAGGCCTAAAATCAACACTTTTCATGAAAGCCATCGAGCTAATGGTCTACAGTGACTCCCAGCTGGTACTAAACCAGATTTCAGGTAACTACAAGGCAAAAGATGAGAGGATGGCTAAGTACCAAGAGTTAGTCAGAAAAGAGATCATGAAGTTCGAAGTAGTTTGGATAGAGCAAATCGGCTGAGAAGAAAATAGTAGAGTGAACGAGCTGGCATGTTTTGCTTCAACGGCAGAAACATCTATTCCACACCCATTACTGATTGACTTTCTACCCAGACCAAGCATTAAAGAACCCGAAGTAGCTGAGGTATGTTGTGCCGAACTAGGCCCTTTATGGTTGGACCCCATCATAGTGTTTTTAAAAGACGGTATCTTGCCTGAAAAAAAGAAAGAGGCCAACAAAATTAAAGCAAAATCACAGCGATTCTGGTTCTCTCCATCACTGGCATTGTATAAAAAATCCTTCACAGGACCTTATCTGAAATGTGTCCATCCCAGCAAGGTCGAGGCATTTCTGTTCAAGATACATGAAGGCGTATGCAGAAGCCACCAAGGGAGAAGATCATTGGCTTACAGAGCAATTTTGCAAGGATATTGGTGGCCATACATGCAAGCAGATTCAAAGAAATATGTTAAGAAGTGCAAGAAATGTCAGAAGTCCACACACCAAATACTTCAACTAGCTAGAGAGCTTCTACCATTAACTAGCCCATAGCCCTATGTAATGTGAGGGCTGGACATAATAGGACCACTTCCAACTGCACCCGGTAACATGAAGTTTTTTCTCACAGCAACAGACTACTTCACAAAGTGGGTGGAGGCAGAAACACTAGCGTCAATAAAGGAGAAAGATGTCCAGAAGTTTATTTGACAGAATATCATAACTCGATTCAGCATACCCAAGGCTGTAATATTTGACAATGACACTCAGTTCGACGGCAAAATTTTTAGGGGCTTTTGCGAGAAACACAAGATATAATTTTATAACTCTACACCAATATACCCTCAAGCGAATGGCCAAGCAGAAATATCAAACAAAGTCGTCTGAGATGGTTTGAAGAAAAGGTTGGAGAACGTAAAAGGCAAGTGGGCTAAGGAGCTTCCTCATGTTTTATGGGCTTACCGTACCACACCTCGGCGGTCAATTAGAGAAATGCCTTTTTCCTTGGCCTACGGCATAGAGGCAGTAATCCCTCTGGAAGTAGGCCTCTCCACTATTAGAAGTGAAAATTTTGACCCAGACTTGAATAAAGAAGCCATAACCTTGGAACTCGACCTTGCAGAAGAGAGAAGGGAAAGAGCACTAGTTCATATTGCCTCATAGCAGCAAGAGCTATCTAGAAAATATAACAAAACAGTGCATCCAAGGCAATTCAAGATTGGAGATTGGGTATTACGCAAAGTAATGGGCAACACTTTGATACCTGGAGATGGCAAGTTAGGACCTAACTGAGAAAGACCATACAAAGTGGTTGGTTTAGCAGGAAAATGGGCATATCACTTGGAAGATGAAGACAGCAAGGCTATTCCTAGGCCGTGGAACACTGCCAATCTCAAACTATTTTATTTTTAGCTTTTTTTAAAAAATACTTGTAATTTTTCCTTTTTCAAATAAAACAAGTAGTTTTTTCAGTATAATTCTTTCTATTGTAAAAGTTGTCCTCAGTCATTGCCAGCAAGGGGCAATCAAGAAGTTTGGCAGGAATGGCCAAACATTTAGCTCTCTTCAGCCGAGATAAGGATCTAGGCTGAAGAAGGTTGGCAGGAATAGCCAACATTTAGATATCTTCAGCTGAGATAAGGATCTAGGCTGAAGAAGTTTGGCAGGAATGGCCAAACATTTAGCTCTCTTCAGCCGAGATAAAGATCTAGGCTGAAGAATGTTGGCAGGAATAACCAACATTAGCTCTCTTCAGCTGAGATAAGGATCTAGGCTGAAGAAGTTTGGCAGGAATAGCCAAACATTTAGCTCTCTTCAGCCGAGATAAGAATCTAAACTGAAGAAGGTTGGCAGGTATGACCAACATTTAGCTCTCTTCAGCCGAGATAAGGATCTAGGTTGAAGAAGTTTGGCAGGAATGGCCAAACATTTAGTTTTCTTCAGCCGAGGGGTGAAGAAGGTTGGCAGATATGACTAACATTTAGCTCTCTTCAGCCAAGATAAGGATCTAAGTTGAAGAAAGTTGGCGGGTATGACCAACATTTAGCTCTCTTCAGCCGAGATAAGGATTTAGGCTGAAGAAGGTTAGCAGGTATGACCAACATTTATTTTTTCTTCTTCAGCTGAGATAAGGATCTAGGCTGAAAAAAATTGGCAGGATTGACCAACATTTATTTCTCTTCTTCAGTTGAGATAAGAATCTAGGCTGAAGAAAGTTGGCAGGATTAGGTAAAACCTTGCTAAATTAGTCCGACTTGGCATGGTGCAAAAGTATTGTAAATAGCCGAACAAACAGTTACAGGCAAAAGCAGATTTCATTCCATCTCAAAATGTTCAATACAAAGGGAGGGGCTTTAGCCCGATTACAAATTTCGTTGATAACAGAAAAGAGGAAAAAGAACAAATCAATTGAAAAGATCATCCAAGTCAGCGTCCAAATCCACTCGAACCTCACCCAAAGGTAACTCGGCTACGAGTTGAGTCCCCTGGTAAAGCTCAATCATAGGCAGCTTGTTAGTTGCCTTCGGCAAAGGTGGGCTGGAGTCCACTGGAGTAGGAGAAGCAGATTGGCGGCCGAGCTGAGTGTTGAAAACATTCTCAAGAGCAAGGACCTCATCCTCTTCCCCCTCCTAAAGGAACTTTTGTTGGACCGCATTAGCGTAGTTCGCCATGTAGCCCGGTATGAAGTAGAGAGGGGGATTTAGAAAGACTTCAGAGTCGTGTCCACAACCGAGCTTTTCAGCAGCTACTTTCCAACCACACTTGAAGAAAATATCTTTAGCGGCTTCGCATTGCTGGACGTACGTCTCCTCGCCTTCTTTGAAGCCTTGGTCCTCTGCGTCCTGTATTTTTTTCTTCATATCTTCCAGCTCGGCGTTCTTCTTCCTCTCCAGCTTGGCCAACTCACGTAAATAGCGGTTTTTTTTCTCGGCCAAGGCCTTCTACTTGTCAGCCTCGGCCGTGCTGACTAGTCTGGCGAGCCTCGAGTTCTCGGCTAGCTTGGCCTGAGTATCTTTTAGCTCGGCTGCCTTTGATTCTGCCTTGGTGACAGCTGACTGCGCCATCTTTTATAGCTCAAGCACTCGTTTATGAACCACTTGGCTTTTCTACAGGGCCTGCATAGTTCAAAGCGGTTAGAAGACAACCAATGCACTAGGACTGTAACAAATGTTCGTTCAAGTTTGAGCAGATTTCTGGGGCTTACCAGAATCATCGATTTGGATGCCGAGCGAATGGTCTTCATCTTGGTCAAGCCCTCATGCCGCTCCATATCGACAGGAAGGCAGACACTTTTTGCTAGGTTGAAAGCCAGCAGATGGTCCTTCTTAGCGCTGACGGAGTCTGAGGCCGTAATAGCGCGACCTCGGAATGTGGCTGTTAGTGCCTACATCGGCGGGGTGGGAGGATTTGAGGAGCTAGGTCAGTTGCGACCTTGGGGAAGTGATGTTTCTTGGAGCTCGGTTTGGGATGGTTCATCCTCATCCCTCAGGCTTTGTGAGCGCGGCCGTTTGCTTGGCTGAAATGATGAAGATCTAGCAGTAGGGAGGGCTACCAGTACCTCTTGTGTCTGACCGGCCGGTGACACCTCAGTCTGAACCTCGACAATTGGAGTATTTGTTTGCTCGGTGATCAGGGCTCGAATAGCTCGGCGCTTGGCCATGTTTTGTTCCTCAGTAAGGGAAATGAGGTTGATTTGTAGCAAGTTTGGGTCCAACTCTGGAGATGGTTCCAGAAGAAAGTCAGTTATCCTGACCTTCCTCCTTTCACTATATCGATAGGTCGGTTAAAAGTTAAGTAGCCCAGCCCAACCTCGGTGACAGTATTGAAGTACAGCACAAAGAGCGTCTTGATTGGCGTATTGGTATTGTGATTTTAGTTGGTTCAAGTTTGCAGAAAAAGAAAAGGCAACGGTTAGCACGGAGAAAAGTTATAAACAACAGCAAAAAAAAAAAAAGCAACTAAGTTGAGGTATTCATACCGGCTGTCCCTTTATTCCAGTTAATATTGTAGCCCAGTATCTGGGTTTCTTGGTCTTCAAAATTACCAGAAACCCAGAAGAAGTCGTCGTCATTCACATCTTTGTCCGGTGTATTTTTAATTATTTTCTCTCGGCCTCTTCTTACTTTTAAATAATACACCAAACCGTCATCATTTTGGCCGAGCGAAAATTGATGGAATAGCTCAGCCAATCCGAGGTTGAGGCCGAGCCGGCGGCTTAGCTCGGCGATGCCATTTATTATCCTATATGTATTTGTGGAGAGTTGGGTGGGGCAGAGTCTTGTCTGCCTAGGAAATTCACAAATGAAAGGCTGAACGGGAAAATAAAGGCCAGCTTCTACAATGGATATCACGGTAAACAGGACAAAGCCCGGTTTTTCCCCAAGGTGTTGTTTTTAGTTCGGCTAGAGAGAGGTGAACATCGTTCGGAATGCGGTAGTCCCTCTGGAATTCAGCTATGGCCCTAGGGAAGTCCACAAGAAATCGGTATTTACCCATGATAACTTATAACAACAAAATTGTTCACAGTAGCCTAGCTCAGCGTATCTGACCCTTTGGTTGGCTCGGTTCAGCAAATGCGTCTAGGGGTAAGGTGCAAAGGTGTGCCTGGCCAACCTAGTTGAGTCTGCAAAGTGCCAATAAAGTGTTATGCCTAGATAATTGGACCGGGGTAAGAAAAAAGGCAAAGTAAAAAAATCCCTAGCCCGGCTACATCTGGGTTACGGTTAGTTCTTAGTTCGGTAGTAAGGCAGGACCTACCTGAGGTTCATGACTTGGTCTGGAATAGACCTTGAAGTCACAAGCAGGTACCTAGTTCGGTCTCAGGGCGATTTTGGATTTACAAAAATAAGTTCCTAGCTCGGTCTCAGAGAGATTTTGGATCGAAACATATATTTTTTTTAAAAAAAACTAGTTGGTGTGCCTTTATAATTGGCAGTATTCCTTTCAAGTTCATGAGTGTTTGTTCAAATATTTTCAAAACACACGAATATGGAAATTAAATACTAAAAAGATGCATATACAAGAATGAATACAAAAGAGCATGAGGAAAAAAGGTTTTACAGTAACTTACAGGTGAGAAGGCTTGAAGACAATAACCCACCAACAATAAAGCAAATGTTTTCGAACACGAAGGGAGTACAGAAGCAGAGGGAGTAGGTCTCAGAAGCACAAAGATGGAAGAAGATGAACAGTGGGGTTAAGATTCAGAAAAATAGGTTTTTGAATAGGCATAGAAACGGCGGGACTTTTCAAACATTTTTTGATAAACGTGGGACAACTGTCGCAGTTTGAAGAGGCAATAGAAAAGTGCCACGTGTCACAGACAGGACGTGGTTTCAGGTACGTAAAGCGACGGGTTGTGGTAGCCACAGATCAGAAGACCGAGCTTATCCATCTCGGTAGGGCTAAATATTTTAATCCCGGTGGAGTCACTTGTTTTAGTTCGGTTGGCTTGGATGTTTTAGCTCGGCTGGAGAAGAATAATCTCAAATCATGCGTTGCAGATGGAATTAAGGGGCAATTGAGAGGGTAATTTATGTTTTAACATGGGTCGAGTTGTGACTCAATAGGAAATGAACCGAGCTATGGGCCGTGGTGATGGCTTGGTTAGCCCGGTCCTTTATCTTGTCAGTTTGGTCAAAGCTATTTGCTAGTAGGCTGGTCTTAATGCACTAAATTGAGGTACAAAGAGCCGAGCTGTAAGAGCAAAGTGGAACCGAGCTAGGTAAAGTTCAGTGAAATCTACCATTAAGCACGGTAATGTTAGCTCGGTTGTTTTGTCATATTACCATGGTAAAACCATCTCACTTGGTTAGGCAGTAAGGGGGGTGTAGAAAGATGAGCGTTACCTTTCTGATTCCTAAGAGGACTCTACATTGAAGAATAAGAGTCCTACTAGGATTATGCCACACGGAATCTATAAAAGCTCATAGTAGGACCTATGTACAGGTATCTCAATTCTTACTCTAGAATACACAGAGTTTATTGTCTATTGACTAGTTGTTAACTTAGACATCGAAGGGTTTTCGGCACACTCGCCGGCTAGCTCACGTTTGTATTTTCAGGTGACAAAGCGACGACATTTGAAGAAGTACAAACTTGATCAATAGGATTATACGAGAAGATTATTTCGTGCTCGTACAGGTTCATTATTTCGTTTGCAGATTTATTATTGAATGATGATATTATATATCATTGATGCTATTATACTGAATTTTTACATAGGGATAGAGATTTTGAGGAAAAAGTAAAAATCCCTCTCCCAAGGTGCTAAATTATTTATCATAAATCTCCCAGTCTCCAAAATATTCACAGTCGTTAGATGATATCTCATGATTCTTACATTTTGAAATTTTAACATGATTGAATAATTGTGAGTGATTTAGAACAAAGAGGTAGAAGTATTTGGAAGTATTCGAAAAGATTCTTGCCCTTTTACCTAAAATCACCCGAATAAGTAGTCTTTTTTACTTATTACGGAAAGACGTGTACAAAAGTGGAGAGATGACGTGATCCAAATAAGTTAATAAGCTAATAAACAACTAATTTATGTTATTGTCAAATGAACCCAAGAAAACTTAATTTTGTGGATGTATCAACTTTCCTTATTTTTAATGTAAACTTTCACTGTAACATATAAGAGATTTAGGGATCAAGTTATTTTTGTCTTTAAAAGTATAAATTTTGTTACAAAAAATATCTAAAGGCTAATTTCAGTTGTCACAAGGACAATTGCTAAAAAATAGTTCCGAAAAGTCAAAAAATAAGCTTTTAGAGACAAAATTTTGAAAATATCGTTAATAAGTGCACTTTTAGAAACAAAAGAAGTTAGTCCCAAAAAGGTTTATTTTTTGAGATTCATTAATAAATATCTAATTTTGTCGCTTAAAATAAAATAATAATAATACTGTTAGCAACAAAAATATTATCCCTAAAAAATAATTTTATCCCTAAATTTTTGTCTTAATTTCTTATTGTGCTTCCATCCTTGCATGTTTCTAGACCAAGGCTGGCTAGATATGCATTTAAAAAATTTAAAAATAAAAGCTTGTTTGACCATAATGCGCACACATATGCCCTAAAACAACATAATTAAACAAAATATTTACATTTTTGGTTCCACAGATGATTGTAGTGTTGGGTGATTTTGGTAAGATTAGATGAAAGGGTCACATAATACACCCAAATTAAGCATGCTAAGTGTTGTATCATCAAATATTGCAAGAAAAAAAAAAATCAAAAAATACTTACGAGTGTCAAAATCATTTCCAGTTGTCTTTGCAAATTAAATCATATTAATAGCATTTTTTAGAAAGTAAAAGAATTTACATAAAAAGAAGATAGTAAAAAAAAAAAAAAAAAGATTTTCTTTGACAACACTCTAAAGTTATTCTCCAACAACAGTCGGTCCAACCTAGATAGCTTTTGAAGCTATGTTGTGCCTTGTTCTATTCAAATTAATATCTATCCATGTCTAGTTACCTAATCAACCAAACACCCTTTTAAAACATCTATATATATAGACAACCCCATGAGCTTTGGGAAGTGGTACCAAACGAGAACGTTGAGAGTTCACCCATTTAGACTCTCTGACCTTCTCAAACAAGTGCAAAAATGGGTGCTACTCTTCTTCAATCAACACCATTCTTGAGAGTTCTCTTCGCAATGGCGACATTTTGCCTCTTCCTTGGCCTTGTCATAGCCAAGGACGGAAGTGTAACAAGGCATTACAAATTTGATGTATGTGTGAAATTTTTCACATAACATAATTCAGTACTGCCAGCATTGCATTCTCTGCACTTTTCTGAAAAAAATTATGTTTTATGTACTTATTGGTCGTGTTATTATAGTATATGGATTATTCATTGATGTTTTGGTATGTTTTTCTAGATAATGTTGCAAAATGTGACAAGATTGTGCCACACCAAGAGCATAGTGACAGTAAATGGGCAGTTTCCGGGACCGCGCATTGTGGCTAGAGAGGGGGACACACTTCTTATCAAAGTCGTTAACCATGTTCAAAACAATGTCTCCATTCACTGGTATTATGGCCTGTTATTACCTTGGCGATATCTTTGTCGAGTTTTGAGTTCGATTTCTGTGTGTTCTTGGACTACTTGTATTCTGGAGTGCTAACGTGTTTGTTTTGAAACAGGCATGGCATTCGACAGCTTCAATCCGGTTGGGCTGATGGACCAGCATACATAACTCAGTGCCCCATACAAACTGGCCAGAGCTATGTGTACAACTACACCATTGTTGGGCAAAGGGGAACTCTCTTTTGGCATGCCCATATCTCATGGTTAAGAGTCACTGTCTATGGTCCTATAATCATCCGTCCCAAACATAATGTCCCTTACCCATTTGCCAAACCGTACAAGGAGGTTCCCATCATCTTTGGTAATTCACTAAGCAAAAGTTTAATGCAATTGAAATCCATTGTCTGTCCCACCATGATTGTATAAACTTTTGAACACAAAACTGTAATACTTGATTTGCAGGAGAGTGGTTCAATGCTGATCCTGAGGCTGTGATTAGCCAGGCTTTGCAAACAGGTGGTGGCCCAAATGTCTCTGATGCTTATACCATCAATGGACTTCCAGGGCCATTATATAACTGCTCCAAGAAAGGTATAAAACAATGTACATTTACAAAATTCATACATAGAAAAGTACTTAGAAAATTTAATGTGCATTCTAAATTTATTCAAGATATATCACCATATAAAAACTTAATCTCGATGTCATATTGATTACAACTTCACTGTATATATAAAAATATACAGGATTTCTCTCGAATAGACTAAATGTAACACTGTGAATTTATAAATTAAGATTCATTGATATACATATAGAGCTCTACTGCTATTATCAAAATTGATTTTAGAATTGGTTACCAACCACTCATAGACCGTGAGTTCCACAATTGTGGACCTCACGAATAATGAGTGGTGATCAAATTTTGTAATTAATTTTTATGATAAGAGTGGTGTTACATGTACTAATTAATGCACTAATTAGTATATCAACACTAGTTATGACATTGTTATTGATCCCACTCATTATACAAATTATAAATATAAAAATATCTTAAATTATACCACATTATCAATTGGTACACTAATTAGTGCACTAACACTAATTAGTGTACTAATTGTTACATGATAATACCATTTTTCAATACATATTTATTACACTTTGTAATGGTCTCTTGCTTGGCAGACACATTCAAGCTAAATGTAAAGCCAGGGAAGACATACCTGCTCCGATTCATCAACGCTGCACTCAACGATGAGCTCTTCTTCAGCATCGCCAACCACACACTCACTGTGGTCGAAGCTGACGCAGTCTACATAAAACCATTCGAAACACAAACACTTCTCATAACTCCAGGCCAGACCACAAACGTCCTTCTCAAAACCAAACCCTACTTCCCCAACGCCACATTCCTCATGGCCGCCCGTCCCTACGCCACCGGCAGCGGCACCTTCGACAACACCACCGTCGCCGCCATCCTTGAATACTACAAATCCCCATCCATCTCCCAAAAAATGCTTCCACTCTTCAAACCAACACTCCCTCCTCTCAATGACACGTCTTTCGCCGCAAACTTCACAAGCAGGCTTCGTAGCTTAGCGAGTTCCCAATACCCTGCTAATGTGCCTCAAAATGTCGATAATCGCTTCTTTTTCACAGTTGGTTTGGGATCGAACCCATGTGACCAAAACCAGACATGTCAAGGTCCAAATGGAACTAAATTTGCAGCTTCAGTGAATAACATCTCTTTTGTAATGCCAACCAAGGCTCTCTTACAATCTCACTTTTTCGGGCAATCGAATGGGGTTTATAGTCCTTACTTTCCGATCAATCCGACACATTGGTTTAACTATACAGGGACTTCTCCGAACAATACTATGGTGGGTAATGGGACTGAGGTTTTGGTGCTGCCTTTTAATACTAGTGTGGAGTTGGTTATGCAGGATACAAGCATTCTTGGAGCTGAGAGTCACCCTCTTCATCTTCATGGGTTTAATTTCTATGTTGTTGGACAAGGTTTTGGGAACTTTGATTCAAATAAGGATCCTAAAATGTTCAATCTTGTCGACCCTATGGAAAGGAATACAGTGGGTGTGCCCGCTGGCGGGTGGGTTGCCATTCGATTTTTGGCAGACAATCCAGGTATAGAGAATTATAATAGATAATGATAACATTTTATTTTATTTTATTTTATTTATCACGTGATATCTCATCATTATATTAATAGCATGTGTAAATAATAGTAATTTTATTCATGCATTCTAATGCAATGCTAATACATTAGGAGCAAAGATTCTCTATTCACCATCTAAAAATCTCTCTTTTTTTTTTTTGCTTTGTTTTGTTTTGTTTTTGTTTTTTTTGTTTGTTTTCATACACTATGAATTATTATGAATCTGAAAATATAATTTAATGATTTGAGTACTAAACACACAAATTTTGTAAAAGTTTATATAAATTTAGGTTTGTAGAATTTAAATGTTGCATCAATTTTTCACAAATTAATTATATTTTTTTTACCCTAATTTTTATGTGGATTGATCATTCATATTTTAATTACAATAATTAAGTGTTCAAACTTTAACTCATTTTTCAATGCCATCTTTCTGTTATTCTATCATTTAAAATTTAAATGAAAGTTGAATTATGAATGATAGGTAAAATATCAGTGATAGATCATTCATATTTTAATTACAATAATTTAGTGTTCAAACTTTAACCCATTTTTCAATGTCATCTCTATGTCATTCTATCATTTCTCTATTGCTCTAAAGCGGGCTCAAGTAAACTTTACATGACTAATTTCTATCAAAAATTTTAACTGTAAATGACAAAAGCACCACATTAAAAATATGAATTAAAATCTGAGAACTTAGTTATTACAATTAAAAAAAATAAGATATCAAAAGTAAACTATATGTAAAAGTTAGAGGAAAAAGTTTATAATTTACTTAAAGTTGAATTTTTTTGTTGTGTTTACTAATTTGTTTAGCAATTGCTCAAAATGACAAAAATGATAGACAAGGACAAATTTGTGGTGGTTTATAGGGGTATGGTTTATGCATTGTCACCTAGAAGTCCACACGAGCTGGGGATTGAAGATGGCGTGGCTGGTCCTAGATGGAAACCTTCCTAATCAAAAGCTGCCTCCTCCACCAGCAGATCTCCCCAAATGTTGATCTCAACTCTATCACTTCTGAGTTCCACTACATGAGCAAAACATTTTCTTGATTTTATTTTATTTTGTTTTATTTTTTCTCATTTCAATTTAAGCTAAATTCCTGTTTTCATCACTTTGGGTTTAACCCTTGAATTATTTTCGGCTGTTCAACCTTGTAGAAGAGTGGAGCATTTTTTGTGTGTAACTTTTGAAATTCAACTTGTTTATGCAAGGTGGCCACAATATTGTAATTTTATTTGATGACTATATATTAATTGCTTTCTATTTTCTTTTTCATTATATTGCCAATCAAGATATAGAATGTTCAATGAGGATGAGTTGTATACAATCTTATTTTTTGTTTCAGACAAAACTATTTTCACCATGAAAATAACATCTGTCCTAAAGTCTAAAAATAAAAAATAAAAAATAAATTCTTTATTGATGAAGTCCATATCATTGTATGTCACGACCCAACTCCCGGATACTTAAGGCTGGAATCGCAACTTATTAACTAATTCTCATGTTACCAAATTAAGTGGCGTAAACGGAAGTGATATGAAAGTAAGAAAATAAATAAATAAATAATTAACTTCATTAACTACCCTGCTATTTAAATAAAAAGGAAATTCATCCATTGGCTTTTATTATGTTATTAGCTTTTTTGGCAACTCTGAGCAGTACGAATTTGCTATTAGATGAGTTGAATTTTATCACTTATTATTTGCACGATCTCGAGGCCTAATAATTTCCTGCCTCCGACTTCCGTCCAACACAGAGATGATCGACATTTCCTACCATATAATGCTTTGTACGGTGCCATTACAATGCTTGCTTGGTAGCTGTTAAGAGGCCCCCACACTTGATGCATTCCTCGTGGTTCGAGAATTTTCGAATGTCTGTCTTAAAGACTTATTTGGTACTCCGGGTTGACTGAGAAATCGAATTCACCATTGAAATTCAACCTAGTACACAACTACTATCAAAAGCCCCTTACCGCATATCAATGATGGAATTGAAAGAACTGAAGACCCAACTCCAGAAACTACTGGACAAAGACTTCATTCGATCAAGTACCTTACCCTGAGGAGCTCCAATACTGTTTGTAAAAAAGAAAGATGGTACCATGAGATTGTGTATCGATTATCAAGAATTGAACAAGGTCACTATTCAATATTTTATTTTACTCTTACGGAATATTTAATTAAATATGTAGGGTGTCATATTGTAATGCATCCCTATCATCACTTTCCCTTTTTTTTTTTCTAGTGAAATGAAAGTACAATTCATAACTTTCTTGATTTAAATCCTTTGCTTCAAACCCAAAACTTATGTAACTACATTTATTGCAACATGGCACTTTCTTACCTAATTTTCTTACTTAAGAAAAAGCGATGAAAAAATCCCATAAATGTAGATTGAGATTTATATTTAACTTGAGTTAAGATGGTTCTTGAATTTAGAAGAAAAAAAAAAAAAATCGTATGTAAAACATGGTGTGTCATTTCAATAACAAGATAACATATGAGCTATTTTGTCTTAATTTTTTAAATGACATATAGTTATATATATATATTTTATTATCCGTCAACACAAGCAGATCACTCGAAAAACACTCGAGTTCAAAAGACTTTTTTGAGACTTCAAAAAGCTGAAGGCCTTGAGGCCTATGTAAGGCCCGGTTAACTTGTAGAGTGTTGTTGGGCCTTTCTTGTTGTTGGCCTTCACAGGTAGCAGCCCAGTCCTAATTTTTTGGGTCTGTTTTTATTGTAATTTCTGACCCGAATATATATGGGTCAGGGGTAGTTCGGTAGTATTATGGTATTTTTCTTATTTTTTTGTTTCTAGCAACTAGAAAGTGTTCACTAGAAAAAAAATAAATAAATAAAATAAAATAAAATAAAATAAAGTATTTTTGGCCCTAGAGTAATGTTAGATATTTTTAAAATATTATTCTTAAATGGGACATTTACATACAAGTCCCATTTTATGAACCTATAATCCATTAAATCCTAAAAAAAATTATTTGTTCCTTCAAGTCTCATTAATTTTTAATAGACCAATTTACCTTTCCAAGACCTTCTTCATTGCTGCCAACAATTGCTATCTGCATTCTCTCTCTTTTACTTTTACACCCACTCCCCAATGACAATAACCAAACAGACTCTCTCTCTCTCTCTCTCTCTCTCTCTCTCTCTCTCTCTCAACTCCGTAGCAGAGAAAGTTTTCAATCACCATAGCTCACATCATTCGTCTCTTGCAAAGATGGAAACGTCGTTGCCGTTCTCGAGTACACTGCTGCCTTAGACTTGGAGTTTTTACAACAACATTATTTCTGACAGGACATTCTACTACTTGATCATCATCATCTCCTTCTTTGTCTGCTTGATGATGGTCGTCATCGTCGATGATGATACTATTAACAGAATGACCAAAAGTGTTTTGTTGATGGTGTGATTGTGGTAACTCGATGATGTTGTTTTGAAAATCGTTCTCGTCAAAGACAAGGCATTTCAAAGTTGTCGTCTGAAATACCAGATCTAGAACTAGATTAGGAGATTTCTAGATCTGGAAAGTGTAGATGGAGGAGGAGAAGGTAAATGTAAGAGAGGGAGAATATTGATAATATTCTCAATTTTAATCATGAAAAAAATTGAGAAATTTCTCAAAACTGATAATATTCTCAGTTAATAGTAGAAAAAAAATTGAGAAATTTCTTAGTTTTGATAATTATAAATTGAAATCATTCTCAGTCTTGAACATGAGAGTATTTTCAGTTTATAATATTCTCAATTTTAATCATGAAAAAAATTGAGAATTTTTTAAAATTGATAATATTTTCAATCCATACTTAGAAAAAAAAAATTGAAAAATTTCTTAGTTTTGATAATTATATACTGAAATCATTTTCTATTTTGAAATTGAGAACATTCTCAGTTTTGATGTTGATCCAATTAAACAGCAATGCTATTATATATACACTTGTTTGGGTTAAAAAGGCAAAGCGTCTTTTTACCTGTAAATGGGACTTATTGGTTCAAAATTTTTTTGATAGGACCTAAGCTACTACTAAATATGTAGATAAGACTTTTAGGTAATTAATCTTTCTTAAATTTACTCACAAATCAATAATTGATATGTAACTATCCATGTAGATAAATTAAGGAGGATCTCCTCCAAGACATTGTTTGGATCCGTGAGGCCTACCACGAGACTCATTTCGATAATCTGAATCGTTCATTTTGTTAGATACTTTGCGTATTTCATCCCTACGCAAAATTAGGTCGATCCAATAAATGTAATTTATTCAATTTATTGCATTTTTAACCAAAATAATTTGTACTTTTTAAAATAAACATATATTTTTTTAGTTAAAAATATAATAAAATGAGTAAGTTACAATTATCGGATCGATTTAATTTTTTATATGAATAAAATATATAAAATGTCTGATAAAATGAACGATTCAAATTATTAAAACGAGACTCGTGATAGACCCCACAAATTTAAATAGTGCCCTCCAAATTCAAAATCTAGATCGGAGGGAATCCTCCTCCATAAATTTAAAAGTGATGTTTAGGGGATTTAAATATTTTTTAACCCTATTGGATAGAGGTGGGCGCGGATCGATTGCGGCCATGGAACCTCTAATCCGCCATCCGTCAGCCAAATTAGCGGATTGGAGAAAATCAATCCGCATCCATCCGCCAATCCGACGGATGGAGATTGAGCGGATTGGCGGATGGATGCGAATCGGTTTGGCAGTTTAAACTTTTATAAATTTTCAACATAATTCAATTTGTGCACTTCCTAAAAAAAAGGTATTACAATCACTGCATGTATGTCTCTGTATTGTTACATCTATATCTGTTTTTAAAAACAAAAATCAACCAGCATATATTATCTTTTTTATTTATTATTTTTAGAGTTAGATTTAAAAATTAAAAAAATAGATAAATAATATATTTATTTTTTTCAATTCAAAAAATATATTCAAGTTGAAATTTTTTTTTCAACAGAATATTTAAACTTTTTTTTCAATTGAAAACATAAATAGAATATCTAAACAAATTGAAAATACAAAGTTTTAAAAATTATTAGGGGTGCTCGCAGTTTGGCGGTTTGGTTGCTGCCAAAGTGTGTGTGTTAATTTCCGACCACACTGCCCTTCTTAGTAATTCAGCTGTAGAATACAAGCAGAATAGATGGCACCTTGCTGTCCTGCATAGAAAGAAAAGGCTCCAGCAGTGGTTCTTCCATCCGGGGGCACTCTGACGATCAAGTTAGTATATCTCTCAAAGATAATCAAGTATTCAACTCACAAGCTTGAGTATTAAAAACATACCTTAGACCCATGGGGGTGCCTCTCTTTTATAGCCAATACAATCCTAGTCCCAATAGAAGCCTAACTCCAATGGACTCAGGATTATTGCTAGTCTGGAACTCCCAGTGAATTTAGGATAAACTCTCTAAGAGTTTCATCTTTATCCAAACTGAAGTCTTCTCCCAATCCAGGACTTCTGTTCTTTATCCGTTTATCCCGGATTCCGATATCTTCGGAGAAAACCTCGGCAACTCCGAGATTACCTCGGCATAACTACCACAACACGTGGCATCTCCGCCGACACGTCGGCGTCACCTTGCTATGTGTTGGTACTTAGAAAATATATCCCCACAACTGCCCCCTAGGTTCTATTACCTCGGCATTCTGAAGTGATGGAACCTATATTGTTCCTTCCTTCCAGTACGTCGGCACAAGAACTCTTCAGCTAAGATCATTCTCTTTAGGCCAACATGTCTTTTTTCAAGAATTCAAATGAACTTTTCCACGCGCATGAGCTGTCATGCATCACTTCTCAACCGTTTCACTTACGTGTTTCATCCCTATTAGCCCGTGTGTGTGACACGCCTGTAAGCTGTCTTTTATTTGTCTGCGCCATCTGACGCATACGTTTTTCCAGGCGCACTAAATGCCTTATTTTGCCGCCGTTTCACGTTTTTGACAAATACTCTTGCCTTTTTCCTCTGTCTCTTCACCTTTTCACTTGTCTTCTTGCTTTTTCTCTCTCTAAAGCTCTTTCTCCTTCGAATCTACCATTGCTCTAAGCTCCAAATTCTCGAATCGCTTCATTACGCCATTCTTGCGCTTATTCTGTTTCAACCGTAAATGCATCCTCGACGAATTTCATTCCGGCCTCACTTTATCTGTTAAACAACTGGCCCTTCTTTTCTAGTTCTTGATCGTTTCTGGAATTTCCTGCTTTTACTGTTCTGTTCAAGCATTTAATTTGTGAATCATTCACCTGAATGCATCTTATTTTATGATTTTGCACATGTCATGAACACTTGCACTGTTTCACCACTGTTCTTGGCCCTCAACCCTTTGTAATCTTCGTGTTTCTAATAGCCCATTTTTTGTTCTTGAATCTGAAACTTCGTCTTTGTTTTCTGCCTTTTGTATTTTTTTCAGATCTGTGCCCTTGATCTTCGTCTTCATAGTTTTAGGTTTGGGATTTGTTTATAGAACCTTCGATTCTTAGGAAAAATTGAAACAAGCCTTACCTGTAATTACCCAGATTTGTAGCCGAGGTTCTTGCAACCCTTCTGAATTAACTCTCTTCTGAAACCTAGCCCTTTATATTTAGATTGACGCCATGGGCATGTGGCGACATAGGGTAAACACCCCCAACCAAACTCGAATTCTTTAGGCAAGAGTTCTCCATCCCAGATGATGTCCACCTGAGACTAGCTGGGGAGGATGACTCTAGTATGCCCACGGCTAATACAATGCCTTTTCCCATTGTTGCTTTCGTTGAATGTGGACTTTGGCTCCCACTCAATCCCCTTTTTCGCGAAGTTCTTCATTACTACACTTTGAACCCTATGCAACTCACCATCAACTTCTATAGAGTGCTTAATGGTATCATAGCCTTAGCTCGGCAGGAGAATGTTAGGATCACTCTTGCCGACATCCAATACTGTTACACTATATGCGCCCTTAACCTGAAAGAAAAAGGTTACGTATATTACCTTAAACCGAGGTCTACTGAATTCAAAATTGTAGCCGACCTCCCAGACTCCAACAAAGGGGCTGGAGATGACTATGTCATTGCTTTGGGAAATTGGGAATTTGGTCCAGACGAAGAAGTCCGTCTTTACCCTCTTCCTCGAACAGTTAAAGAGGGCAAGGGTAAGAGCCCAGTGTCAATCATTTAGTTGTTTCTTTTTAAGTCTTCAAAACTTTGCCTGTTTTTAATGTCTTGTTCTTCTTGCAGACGTTCGCAAGCCGCCAAAGGACTTTCGCCAGTCCTACTTTCTAGGCAAGGATTTGAAGAAGCTCCTAGATTTGCCAATCCATAAGCACAAAGCTCCACTGGTGCTAAATTTCATTCCAACATACAAATCAACTTTGCCCGACGTTCCAAGGAGGGTGAAAAAGAGCCTTTCTCCACCTACTGTCACAACCCAAACTGCCTCTACATCTCGAACAGATCAGGGGTCAACATCTGACCCAGTTGATCTGCCATCAACTTCGGCCTCATTCTTGATACCAATACCCAAACGAAAACGCAGGCGCAGACTTGTGAAGACTGCCGAAATGGTTCGCCCAAAGCATGTCGTCCAAGATCTCTTAGCCGACCTCCCAACTGACGTTGACGTTGTCCCCACTTAGTCCATGCCACCACCAAAGCCAAAAAGAACCAAGAAGGCCCAGCCGAAGTCTAAGGCTATTGAGGCTGAGGCTGAAGATGCCCAACCCATCTCTAAATTGGCCGAAAGCAGCAAATCCCAACCCTCTGCGGGGAAGAGGCACGCAGAGACGCAGCCCTCAGAGTCTTCAAAATCAAAGAGGCCGAGGTCCTCCTCTGCAACGACCTTAAAATCCAAAGTACCAAATGTCCCCTGGACACCTGAGATTACCCTGGAGAATAAGCCTGTTCTTGCCAGTGACAGCGCCGACGACATCAACGTCGGCGTTGCACTCAGCACAGCCTTACTTCTCCCAGGAGATCTAGAAAAGAACGCCGAGTTCAGTGAGTATGAAAATTATGCTCTGATGCTTCAACGTTGTGTTCAAGTAAGTGCCTTCACCTTGTAACCTATCTTTTTTCATCTTTTTATACTTGTAAATTTTGCACTAACTTCTGTTTTTATGCTCCTTCAGGCTATTCAGCACGCTCATTCCTTCTCTATGCAATCTTTTGAAACCAAGGAGAAGTTGTCTGATATGAAGAAGGAATATTCTGCCCTTCAAAAGTACAATAAGAGTCTTCAAGCAAAAATGAAGAAGTTAGAGGATCAGGCCGAGGCTGCCACTAAAGCCCAAACCCTGGCTGAAGAAAAACCCGAATCTGCCGAGGCCATTAAGAATGTCGCCGAAGCTCAAAAGAAAGAGGCTGAGGAAAAAGCAGCCCAGGCCGAGAAGGAGCTTGAGGAAGCCCTGGCCACTAAAGACGTTGAAATCAAAGCGGCCGACGAAAAAGGTTACTCTCAGGGTATGGCCGACGTTGCTGAAGACTACAAGCTTCAAGTCAGGTAGGCATGCAACAGGGGCTTCTCCCTTGGTTGGATGTCCTTGATAAAAAAGCTTGATCTTCCTGCTGATTCGCCATTCCGCAATGCTAATGTTATTCCTCTGCCATTCCCTCCTCCTCCTCTTCCAAGTCAGGCTGAGGAAAAATCTGAGTCTGAATCCGAGGCCAAAAATGAGGATAAAGACAATAATGATGATGAGGCCTTGGTGAGGAAATCCAAGGATGCTTCTGGGGACAAGTCTCCTCCTCAAATTGAGCCAATCCTGGACTTAACCAAGGATGAGGAGATTGAAGAGGTGTCCAAGGAAGCTGACATAGGGAGGTTATCCTCCGACCTTCTTTTGGCTGAAAGAAGTCTTGATAAAACACTCGCAGAGATCGATGCCGAGATTACCGCAGAAAAAGATGTCGAGGTGGTTCTTCCAGAGTCCTCCGAGGTCCCAGCCCAACCATCTGCTGATGTTGAAGAATCCTGAATGTCTTTGTACTCCTTTCTTTTTTGTACTTTCTTTTGTTTTCTGAAATGTAAGCTTCCTCTTATGGCCGATGTGCCTTTCTTTGTTACTTGTGAACAATTTACTTCTGCTAAGCCTTAGTGCCTTCATTATATACCACTGCAACTGTTTTTCTCTGAATGCTTTAGTCTTTAATTTCTCTTCATTGGTTCTGTATGGTTCTACACTTAGAATATTTTTCATGATTTACATAATTCTTCCTTTGCACAATCTTTTCGGGGTTACATACCTCGGGTATAATAACTGCAAGTTTTACTTCGGCAAGATACTGACCTACAATCTTTTCATAAATTTCAACAAGTATAAAACATATACTTTTCAATGTAAACTTTGCAAACTTTTCTCAAGTTACGACAAATGTGTAAACAGTAATTTCACTCTAAACTACTTGTAAATTGCTACAAATTTCAACAAGGACTAACATATGCAGTAAACTTTTCTCAAGTTATAACAAGTGTTAAACAGTGATCTACTTGTAAATTGCTACAAATTTCAACAAGGGTTTAAACAATATACTTAGCTTTTACCTCAACTTGTAAATTGCTACAACTTTCAACAAGTGTTAAGCATCTTTTTTGATTTAACCAACCAGTGGATTGCCATAAGTCTGTAAGTAATAACATCGGCTTTACTTCGACTTGTAAATTGCTACAAATTTCAACAAGCGAAGAGAAACAGTAATCTCGGCTTAACTCCCTCTTGTAAATTGTTATAAATTTCAACAAGTGTTAAACTTTGTATCGGTTTGACCAACTTGTAAATTGCTACAAATTTCAACAAGTGGTAAACTTTGTATCGGTTTGACCAACTTGTAAATTGCTTCAAATTTCAACAAGTGGTAAACTTTGTATCGTTGCCTTCTCTCTGCAACCTGAGTTTCACTCGGGTTCTCATTACTTATGTCTTCCAGAAATAATATTAAGTATCTTTATCAATCATATATGTTTGAAGAATTCTGAAGATATTTTATTGATGACATCGGCCAAAAATAATGAATATCTAATGATAGAAAAATTTCAAATTACAAGTGTTCCAAGGTCTTGGTAATGCTTTGCCCTCATTGTCTTCAAACCGATAAGCTCCATTGCCTAGTACCGAAGTAATTCTGTAGGGTCCTTCCCAGTTTAGGCCAAGCTTGCCCTCTTTGGGATCCTTCTTGTTGCTGACAAATTTTCTCAAGACTAAGTCGCCGACTTGAAAGTCTCTTGGATTGACCTTCTTGTTGTAAGCTTTGGCAAGTTGTTGCTAGTATACCGCAAGCTGAATTGCAGCCTTCTCCCTTCGTTCTTCTAAAAGATCTAGATCTCGGGCTAAGAGTATGTCATTAGTCCCATTCTCAACTCCCTGGGTTCGGATCCCTGGGATGTCGATTTCCAGTGGAATTATCGCTCGCGCTATAGGCCATGGCAAAGGGGATCGCCTGATCTTCTCGGCGTAGTCCGATATGCCCAAAGTACGTTGGGTAATTGCCTACCTACTTTCCTTTCACGTCACAGCCTTTCTTCTTTATTTCATCCAATTACTTTGTTGGACGCTTCGCTTGCCCATTACTTTGGGGAAAACTTGGTGTTGAAAAGTAATTCTTGATCTTGAATTTTGCACAAAAGTTCTTGATGAGTTTGTCAAAGCTCAAGCTGTATCGGCCACAATGGCTCTTGGAATGCCAAATCTGGTAATGATATTCCTTCATATGAAGTTCTTGACGTCTACATCTCGGATTTTGGCAAGAGGTTCTGCCTCTATCCACTTTGTGAAATAATCAGTTGCTACCAGCAGGTATTTCCTCTGTCCAGTTGCTTGGGGAAGTTGTCCAACCAGATCCATGCCCCATTGGGCAAACGGCCAAGGGCTAGATACTGGATTCAGGTTAGTAGCTGGCTGATGAATTAAAGGAACAAACCTTTGGCATTGTTCGCACTTCTTCACATATGCTTCTGCATCTTTTTGCATGTAGGGCCACCAATACCCTTGGGTAATGGCCCTATGGGCTAGTGATCTGCCCTCAGCGTGGCTTCCACAAATTCCTTCATGAATTTCATATAAAAAATCTTCAACCTGAAAAGGGTGTACGCACCTTAAAAGAGGTACAGTGAAGGACCTTCTGTAGAGTTGTCTGTCCGCAGTTAAGCTGAATCTTACCGACTTCAACCTGACTTTGTGTGCCTCATTTCGGTCTTATGGCAGCTTTCCTTCTTTCAGGAATGCAACAATTGCGTCCATCCAGCTTGGCCCCATGTCCACACATATTGCTTCTTGCTTTGCGTTCTGTGGTTCTATGCTCGGGCCCGACATATAGTCAATCATAATCGTTCTTTTTTTTCCAGTCTGTATTGAACTTGCCAGGTTGGCCAACGCGTCGGCGTGGCTGTTATCATCTCGGCTTACTTGGAGAAGTCGGCAGCTCAAACAGGCCGCTAACTGATGACCTTTTTGCATATGCCGACATCCTCTCGCCTCTCGGGTGAAATTCTCCAAGGATCTGGTTAACAATTAACTGTGAATCACAAAAAATTATTACCTCATCTGCTTCTGCTGCTGCTGCCAGTTTTAGTCCTGTAATTAATGCTTCGTATTCTGCTTCATTGTTTGAGGCCTTAAACCCCAAACGGATGAATTGTTCTATTATTTCCCCATCTGGGGATATCAGCAGCACTCCTGCCTCCGCTCCTTGTCGGTTTGAACGTCCATCGACAAACAGTCTAAATGAGTCGCCGTTGTAGATGTTGCAGGGTCTGAGCTTTTCCTTCCTTTGTTCCTTGGCCTTTAGCTGGAATTCTCCTTGCTTGCTGAGACCTCGTTCATCTTGGCTCAACGGAGCCCGACGTTCGATGGATTCAGGCATGAATTCTGCCACGAAGTCGGCCAAAACCTGGCCCTTAATTGCTGTTCTAGGCCTGAACTCCAGGTCATACTGACCCAAGGCCACTGCCCACCTTGCAATTCTTCCTGTTAAGTCTCCTTGTTGCAATAAGGATTTCAGTGGGTGCTCTGTTAGCACTACTATCTTGTGTGCCTGGAAGTAGTGGTTCAACTTTTTTGAGGCCATTACTAAGGCTAGCATTAACTTTTCTAGCGGTAGATACCTTATTTCTGTGTCGGCCAAGGTTTTATTTACATAATAGACAGCCTTCTGTTCTCCTTGCTCTTCTCGGATTAACTTTGCACTCACTGGTTCGACACGCGCTAAGTCTGAAACAACTCCTCCTGTGTTCGTGTTGAGAGGACTGGGGCCGTGGTCAGATACTTTTTTAGGTCGGCCAAAGCGGCCTCACATTCTTCAATCCATAGGAAATCTGCAGTCTTTTTTACCAGGTTGAAGAAGGGTTTACACTTATCTGAACTCCAGCTTATGAACCTGTTCAGGGCTGCGGCCCTGCCAGTGAGCATTTGAACCTGTTTTGCCGATGTTGGGCTTTGTAGATCTATGATGGCCTTGATCTGATCTGGGCTGGCCTCTATTCCCCTTCTTGTTACCAAGTACCCTAGAAACTTACCAGATCCAACTCTAAACGCGCATTTAGATGCGTTGAGTCGGAGCCGATATGTTTCGAGTATTTTAAATACCTCTTTCATGTCGGTAAGATGACTCTTAGGCTCCTTGGTCTTCACGACCATGTCATCGATGTAGACTTCTACTATTTGGCCTATCTGGTGCTTGAACATTTTGGTTACCAGCCTTTGGTAGGTTGCTCCTGCGTTCTTCAGCCCAAAAGGCATCACCCTGTAATAGTACAGGCCTTTTGGGGTGATAAACACTGTCTTCTCCTCGTCTGGGGGGTACATGACTATCTGGTGGTACCCCCTGTAAGCGTCCAAAAAGCTCATCCTTCTATGTCCAGATGTGGCGTCTACTAATTGATCGATTTTGGGCAGAGGAAAGTTGTCTTTGGGACAGGCTTTATTCAGGCTTGTAAAATCTACGCAGACCCTCCATTTACCGTTTTTGTTTTTTACCACCACAGTGTTCAATAGCCATGTTGGATAATTGACTTCTCTGATGGCCTTGCCTTGGCTTCTAGGAGTCTGTCTACTTCTTCCTCCACTGCTTCGACGTGCATCAACGTCGGTCTTCTAGCTTGCTGTATTACAGGTTTAGCCGACCTGTCGACGTTCAGTCTATGACATGTGACCTCGGGGTCAATGCCAGGCATTTCATAAGGTGTCCAGGCGAACACCTCTATGTTTGTTCTTAAAAAAGCTTCCAGTTCTTTCTCTTCTTCTTCGGCTAAGCCTGAGCCGAGAAGAAAAAAGCGCTCTTCATCGCCCTTCTGGACGAGGATTTTCTTCAGTGTTTCCTCGCTCTTCTCGGCCGGCTCCTTGCCGACATCATCTAGGACTTCCATGTCTTCATCTTCAATTTCTACCTTCCCTGGTTCTTGTATGTTACAGGTTGTTTTCATTGCTGCCATGGAGCAATTTTTGGCCTGTAGCTAGTCTCCTCTAATTTCCTCAATCCCATGTTCTGTTGGGAACCGCAATAGTTGATGCAACGTTGAGGGAACTGCCCCCATTGCATGCAACCATGGCCTTCCCAATATGATGTTATAAGGAGAAGGCGTATCAATCACGATGAATTCTGTCCTGATCTTCTTAGTGCCGGCCTGTACTTCCAAGTTTGTAGCGCCCAATGGCCACGTCGGCGTTCCATTGAAGCCGACCATCGGGCCATTCGATTGCTCTATGTCGTCTAGGTGAAGGCCTAGCTCCTTGTAACATCTAACGTACATGATGTCACAAGAGCTACCTTGATCTATTAGGATGCGTTTTACTTGGCACTCCCCAACTTGGAGGGATACTACCAAGGCATCATTATGTGGGTGATGTACCATCTCTAGGTCGGCTTCAGTGAAGGCTATCATCGGTCCTTGGCACTCCGCTGGCCGATGTCTTTTTTTCCCAACTTAGTAGACATGCTGCAGATGCCTTACCCTTTGAGTCTCTCCTCTGACTTCGTTCTCGTTAACTTTTGAATGAATCACATTAACTATCCGAGGTACTTCTGCCCGAGATTGTGGAGGTGGTGGTGCTGCTGGAGCCTGAGGCAGTCTTGCCTGTTCTTCTCTTGTTTTGGTTTCATCGACAAGGTCTCTCAGGTGGCCTTGCCTTACCAGATCTTCCAAGTGTGCTTTTAGGGCTCTGCAGCCCTGTGTTGTATGTTCGTCTTCATTGTGATAAGCACAATGTCTGTCCGTGTTTCTTCCCATAAATTCTCTCGGTTCCCTTGCTGGCATTCTGAAATAGGGCTGGTTCCGAATTTTTCCTAGGACTTTTTGAATTGGAATTCGGAACACGGTTGTCACTGCCTGTTTGGCCCTTAACTCTACCTCTGTTTTGCTGAATCCGTTGTTACTTCGGCCTCGCTTTGGTGAGCCGTTCTGTTTTTCTTGTTTGGCTTCCTTGTGGGCCGACGTATCCTCCTCGGCTCGGGCATACTTTTCGATTCTTGCCATGAGCTCTTCCATGCTCTTTGGTAATGTCTTTGCCAAAAATTTTTGCAGCGAACAGTTATCTTTCAAGCCATTTTTGAAGGATACAACCGCCACTTCCTGGTTGCACTCGAGTATTCGATTGAACACCTCGTAGTATCTTTTTGCATAAGCCCTAAGGCCTTCATCCTGGCTGATCTTTAGAGCCATTAGTGCGTCCACCCTCAATGGCTGTAGCTTGTTTGTTACGAACCTGGCCACAAACATCTCGGCCAGGTCTTCCCATGTCTTTACGCTTCCCTTTGGTAGTTTGTGGAACCAATCTGATGCAATTTCCCCAAAGGACAAGGGGAACACTTTGCAGAGTAATGGCTCGTTTCCGCTGTACAGTGCCATTGAGTTTAAAAATAATCCAACGTAGAAGTTAGGGTCCGACTTACCATCGTATATTTGAAACCTCGGCATACTGAATCTTTTCGGTGCTTCAAATTTGTCCAGTTCTACCGAGAACGGTGTCCTCAGCTTGACGGGTGAGGTTACCTCGGCTTGCTGTTCTCCTTCCTCTTGAGGTAGTTTCTCAAGTCTTTTACTCCTCCCCGGAGTCTTGTAACAAGCCCGCGAGGACCTCGCCATACTGACTCGATTTTGTCGCGGTTCCAAATCTTGAACCAAAGAGTCCAACCGCAAATCGTTTTTGAGAAAAACAGATTTTTTGAAAGAAGTGCCAAACATGGACTGCTTTGCCAGATAACAGAGTCGCCACCTAAATATTTTAAAATGGGAAATTTAGGAAACCCTGACTCGGTGCCAAAAGCCACGTGTCCGTCATCACCAAAGTTGCCTCGGCTTGGGAACTTGGGTACGATTGGGGAAGGTCACTTCGTGAGCACCCCCGCTCGCCCGGTCAAAGACCGGCCTCTACTAACCATGATATCTGATTTTGAAAACTTTGTGAATTCTTATTCCGGTTATTAGCCTAGGTTACTATGTGATGTGCACAGCACACAAGTATAGACTGAATCGCCTGAGTTGGAACAAAACATCTCATGTTTGTTTGTTTGAAAATGGTTTGATGGTGCTACCCGCAAGTAGGCTAAGACGTGGATTTGCCACCCTCAGGTGGGCTTAAAAAAACAATGATTTTGCCATTATCTAGTGGGCTTAAAACAAACATTTGATGAATTGTCCCAATTCAGATAACTCAACCTCCACCCACAGGCATTCAAGGCAGTTATATCACATAAGCACATAGCCTCATGGTAAGCATGCTATTCATGGCAACACTCACACGCATGCAAGGATGCTAAAGCATAAAACTTACCGAGTACTCCAAGCCAAAACAGAAAACTGATTAGAAATCATGCATGATCATACATATACAGAATTGCCTAATGCAACACATGCAAAGATGTAGACTATAGCAGGCTCGGCTGTCTTAAACATGGTATATGAGATGCTACAGTTAGCATGTATTCAATTTGGAATTGAAATACAAATGCAGTTAGTATGATGCGCCGAGCCCGGTGCATGCAAAACAGATGAATGATGCAAACATGCTGTCATACTGTATGCTTATTGAAATATGCCCTATATCTAACCATCGTAAGCAGGTAAATAAAAGGGAGAAAAAAATGGGGGTTGGAAGACATACATCACACTCACACACCCTTATTACAACATTGCCCTCGCGCAGAGGGTCCGAATAAATATACAGTCCGAATAAAAGAATAGTACAGTCCAAAATATTACAGTCCGAATTAATTTGCAAATTCCTAATCAATTTACAAATTAACTAAGAAAGTCAGAATCGCGGCGCAGTGCCGCTTTTGCTATTGATGAAAGATGTATGTCGGGTCATGGCTGAAATCCAATCGATGCCCCAATTAGCCACTGTTTGCACTTTTCGTGATATGCGTGCCCGGCTGCGAAAAGTTGCTGATCCTTCATTTTGCTGCAACAGAGAGCAGGAAAGGGGCAAAGCAATGTATTTCACAAATGTATGCATGCCTCGATCCTCGTGCCACCAATCACGCATACCGATGCATGATGGCCAGGGAACCGAATTGCACAACTCAATATAGAATGAATGCACATGAATGCTACAATGAAAACCTAACTCCATCATGGGTTATCCGGAGTGTCGCGATCGAGAATTGAGACCTGCTCCGGCCACCGGAGTGCGACACGCACTCGCTTCGTGTCTGCTAACTCCTATTCCGAACACAATGCAATATGCTTGATATGCATGAAATGCAACTAAGATACAGCCTAGTATGCGCAATGCTGATGAAAGTGAGATGTCTCGAAATGCGTGCACACGGGCACGTAAACCGAGAAAACACATGAATGCAATCTAAGATACAACCTGGTATGCACTATGCTGTGGAAATGAGATGAAAATGAGACGAAAATGAGATGTCTCGAAAAGCGTGCACGCGGGCACGCAAACCGAGGCGATGACAAAAAGGAATGAAATGGCATACGGAATGCCACGATGGGCTTACACCAACATGGGAGAGCCTCAGCTCACTCACATAGGAGGCCGTCGGATAAGAATGAAGTGCCTCGAAATGCGTGCCCACAGGCACGCAAACCGAGGCAATGATAAAATGAGATGGAAATGCGAATTGGGCTTATACTAACATGAGTGGACCTCGGCCACATTCACATCAGATGCCGTCGGATAAAACAGAGGTGCCTCGAAGTGTGTGCCCACGGGCACGCAAACCGAGGCATGGCCCGAAGGGACGAAATGGCACGGGAAATGATATGCAAGCATGCAAACCAAATTTCAGCACCTAAATAAAGGGGAAAACAGCCCCGAAATGATACGAAATGACAACCAATGCGTGAAATCATCCCGAGATGTGATTTTATAATTAAAACGGCTATGACTCTACTAAACATGCACAATATGGAAATAACATGTATAACAGTAGAAAGGCAGCCCCTAAACTAACATTTTTTTAGTATAAAGCAAGACCAAACAATGATCACAAGTATGGTAAAAATAGCTTGCAAAAATAGGGGAAAAGAGGAGAATTACAAAGCAAGTGGTATCTACAATGCTCAAAATGAAAAACACAGTTCTACAACATTAAAGAGGGGCCAAAAATATGCACATTTACAAGAGATGACATCCCCCAATTCAGTATGTAGATAGGCTAAATATAGCATGCAAAATGATGAGCCAACAAATGCTATAACATGAGGTACCAAAAGCATGCATCAAAAAACCTTGGACCCTTAACAAAACATGAAGAATGGGTCATTTTAAGACACTTTCTAAGTCTAATGAAGGCTGAAAACAGAAGCCAAGCAAGCCTAACAAAGCATGCAAATTAATGAACCAAATAGGGAGTACAACACGAAGTACTAAAAGCATGCACCAAATGGCCTAAGACCCTTAACAAAACATGATGAGAAGGCCAAAACAAGGCTCTTTCTAAGCCTGATGAAGGCTCAAAACAGAAGCCAAATAAGCTCAAAGGGGCATGTCAAATAGGAGTAGAACATGAATTCAAAGCAAGTGGCATGTAGAGCATGAAAACCAGGTTGAGCCCTTTTTCAATGTTGAAGAAGGGCTCAAAATAAGAATAATATTAGTTCATGAGATGCTCCAAATCAGATCAAAAATAGGCCAAATAAATCATGCAATTTTACGAAAAATATGGAGGATTACAAAGAAAGTGCATGATAGAGAGGCCAAACATGGTTGAGCCCTTCTTCAATGTTGAAGAGGGGCTCAAAATAGGCTTAATCACAGTTTATGACAGGCTCGAAATCAGATCACTCATAAATCAAATAAAGCATGCAAAATAATGGCATAAAGAGTGATATTGAAAGAGGTGTGTCATGGAGACACCAAACAGAGTTGAGCCCTTCTACAATGTTGTAGAGGGGCTCAAAATAAGCCTAAAACCAGTAGGGTTCGGAGCCCAAAACAGAGAGTAAATAGGGTAAAGAATTGATTCAAGATTATGCTAGAAAAAGGGAATTAGAGGCTTACCCTTGGAGACAAGTCTTTTGTTGCTTCTTGGCTTGAATTTGCTGGTCCTTAGCCTTTGAAAATCACTTCTTTGCTGCTGGAATGGAGGTGGTGATGGTGGTGCTTAGGGTTGATGAAGAAAGGGGCTAGAAACTTGAAGCTTTTTAGGGTTTTTGAGATAGAAAATTGAGGTTTTGGGAGAGAAACTCTTGAGATCAAATGTTGTAACCCTAGGGAAGGAGCTGTCCAGCCCCTTAAATAGGCAAGAAAGGGTGTAAAAGGGGAGGGAAATGCATCCAAGCTTTCCCTCCCAAAATAACCCCCAGAGGGGTGAGATATTTCAAAAGCAAATGACAATCAGAAGAGGTGAAAAGCGTAAAGTCGCCGGCCAGTAACTTTCTTGAAGGTGGCTCACGGCCACCCCTAACTGGTCGGCCACCACTCCACTGTCGGCCGGCCATGGCCAGAAAATGGAACAAAAAATTTCTGCCCGACCACCACTGTTTAGGGTCCTCCCAGGTGTGTAGAACAAGGCCCCAAGGTTGGAATTTGACAACTCTGAAACAAGAGTCACAACATAGAACTTGAAGGAGATGCTCAAAAATGAAAATCACAAATACTGGCCGACCACCACTTTTTAGGGTCCTCCCATGTCCCCTTATCACAGATATGTAGTGGCTCAAGAAAATACCCCTAGGTGTTCAACATTAGCCCTAAGCGAGAAAACGGGCGCCGAAGAGCGAAACCGGTTTTCGAGATAATTCCCGCCTCCCGCCCCCAAAGGATCTTCCTAGTGTTGAAACAGAGGTACCGCCAAGATTGAACAAAACTAATGCAAATGAATGCTCGGGGCCCAAATCCGCAGCCGGGGCCCCAAAAATGGGTCCGCAGCACCGAAGTGGCGTTCGCCACAAGTGGGCATCGAAGGCCCCAAAGTGTCCTGGAACAACAAAACAGAGGTACCGCCAAAACCGGAGAAATCGGAGATGGTTGGGCGGTCCCAACCGAGGCACACGGCCCGACGGCCCAAAACCGAACCGGCTCCGAATGGCAAATGGCCTACGGCCACGAAATGTAGCCTACGGCCACCGAGAGATAGCCTACAGGACCACTCCCTTCCCTCAGGAAAGAAAACAGAGAAAACCGAGTCTGGTTCGCAAACCGAGACAAGGCACAGAAGAGAGTTCGGAAGTCCGGAGGCAAGGCGCACGGCCACGACTCTGAGACTTCTGAATGAGCACAACATGCAACATCACCGAGCGCTCAATCAGTGACGTCTGAGTCTTAAGGTCGGTCAAAAATGGGGTGTCTACAGTTGCCCCTCTTTGACAGAACTCGAAAGTCAAGAAGTGACGGGAGTGAATGTCAAAGCCTAGAGACGACCCATTTTTGACAAGGCCGAAGACTTAGACAATCATACAAGATGAACAGATATGTGCCCGCAGGCGTGCCCGCAGGCAAAGGGGCAAAATGCAAAGGATATGCACAGAGCCAGGTGATCATGCAAATGCCGCAAGTTGTAATGAAGCAAGTATTGACAAATAGATGCAACAGTTTTAAGCAAGAATGCAAAGCAACAACTACATTTCATGCAGTTAGGAATGCGGAGAATTATTCAATTCTCGTCGCATCACACACGGAGAAGATACGATACCTGTGCGATTCGTCTGGTCGCACCAGCCTCAAATGAACCATACATACAATATCGTGCCTGCAAAATAGAGAAATTCAACAAGAACAATATGCCGACAACATATATTCAATGTGATTCTGAAAGTTTGACACACGCAGTGTCGACGAGTAGATACATCACAATGCGAGAAAAGATAATGCGTGGCAACGCATGCTCAAGCATAGAAGTATTGCACACCAAGAAATCACGCATGATAATGCAAAACATTCATGAGAATGCAAATTATGAGCCAAATAATGTAAACGAAAGGTAAATCGTGGTGCCCGCTTGTTGCGCAACAATGAACTGGAACGCCAGATTTCGGCGATTTTAAGAACTCGATCGTGGCCTCGATTTACCTCCTGAGAGGTCACAACATGTTTAAAAAGGATACACTCGATTTTGATGAATAATGATGACACACATGTCGAAATTGCAATTGAAGTTCCTTGGAGCAATTCGCCAGAAAGTACACTTTTCTTAAACTTTTTCAGTCCCGAACTCCGATTTTCCTCAAAATTTGCAGAGAGGTAGGAGGGGTGGGGACCATGGTCGGCCAGCTCATTGCTCCTAGGAGAGGCCATCGGCCAGGGGAAAAGGTAGATGGCCGCCAGCAGAAAGGTGGCTTGCCACCGCCCAAAAGGGCATTTTGGTCTTTTTCGCTATTTCTATATATATGCACCTCCACTCCATCCAAATCACTCCCCAAGTGTGAAATTCTCCTCTTGCTTCCTAAGCCATTTGCTCTTTCAAATCAAGATTTTATACGCTACTCGGCCTTCCACGCAAGTTGTTTCATGAAATCGCTCAGATTTAAGCACTTTGAGGCGACTAAATTTTGATTTCGGGCTTCTCTCCTCATTTTCCCCACCCGAGGTAAGCTTGTCTTAATATTTGGAAAACTTTTCCGGGAGTTGACTTTTGTTGACTTTTCATTTGCCGAGAGTTGACTTTTGTTGACTTTTTTTCCAGTTTGGCTCATTTTGCTCATTTTTTTGCTCCTTTTGCAGATTTCTTGACATGGCGGGTCATTTCCCTCACGGCGGAGGTTTTCCCGGCGCCGGAGATGATTTTGATATTATGACATTGCCCCCGAGGGTTCGCCCTTTTGTCCCCGATCGATACGCCCCAGCGGTACATAGGCTTCCGTGAGCCGTTTTCCGTCATTTCACCGATTTCAACGATCGGGTACCAGGGGATCTTCTTCTGCGAGAGCCGGAGCATCACCTCTCCCACGATGCAGAGGTATTTTACTTTATTTCCTGTATCTTTTGTGCATTTTGTGCCTTTGCCATGCTTAGACACACAGTTTAGCTTATGACATAGTACTTGCACTCGAAAGCATGTGACTTAGCCACTTGAATTTCATGAACACACAATTCATCGCCTGACAGAACGATAGTACGATTAGTTAGAAATTGAACACACGGCTCAAACATTGATTCACCGAACACACAAATTAAGTTGAAAATGAGCACACAAAGACATATCGACTAAGAGTAGAACACACACCCCAAACTCAGATTTATCAACACACAAATTTCAGAGAAGTGAACACACATTTAATCGATTAAGAGTAGAACACACGTTCTAAACTCGATTTATCAACACGCAGCCAGATTTGTAGTGAACACGCAATTTAATCGATTAAGAGTAGAACACATGTTCTAAACTTTGATTTATCAACACACACCAGATTTGAAGTGAACACACGTTTCAATCGATTAAGAGTAGAACACACACTCTAAACTCGATGCATCAACACACAATTTCAGATTTGAAGTGAACACACGTTTCAATCGATTAAGAGTAGAACACATTCTAAACTCGATGCATCAACACGCACTTCAGATGAAGTGAACACACGTTTAATCGATTAAGAGTAGAACACGCACTCTAAACTCGATGCATCAACACACGCCCAGATTTGAAGTAAACACACGTTCTTAATCGATTAAGAGTAGAACACACACTCTAAACTCGATTTATCAACACACGTATTTCAGAAGTGAACACACAGCCCACTGATTAAGAGTAGAACACACAGCCCTAAACTTTGATTTACTGAACACACAGCCCAGATTTGAAGTGAACACGCAGCCCACTGATCAAGAGTAGAACACGCAGCCCTAAACTCTGATTTACTGAAACACAGCCCAGATTTGAAGTGAACACGCAGCTCATTTTCACTTCATTTGCACACACCTCATTTTCACTTTAAATGCAGGCTGGCGCTCGCACAGTACGAGGATATGGCTCCACTGCCGCGAGGGAGTGGTATGCTGAGCTTCCTGTCGCCCGAGACTTGCTGACTTTGCAGGATTCGACCCATTCTGCAGGGGTTATCTCACCGCCTTATCAAGAGGACATTGTTTGTCGCTCAAGGAGAGATGGTGGGACACCACCAATTCTTTCCATTTCTCTGCCACCGGGGATATGACCATGACCCCATTGGACTTTGCTGTACTCACCGGCCTAGACATAGGCGGTGGACCTATTCCCTACGACGAGGATATGGGTCAGTGGGAGGCTGCTTGGATGCACCTATTGGGGGCACTCCCGCCTGTAGACAGAGGTACCGGGAGGGTTCGGTATACTTGGTTCTCTTCCCATTTCCGGCGGCCACAGATGGAGCCTGAGTCTCCCGAGGAGGTCGAGCAGTATACCCGTGGTTTCCTCATGTTCCTCTTTGGCACCACTCTGTTTGCCGATAGAGGGAACATGGTCGGGTTGTATCTACTGAGTGCTCTGGTAGACCTATCACAGGTCGGTCAGTATGATTGGGGCGGCGCTGGCCTGGCTACCCTTTATTGTTACATGAGCGCAGTCTCTCGCACGCGGGGGGACTTACTCGGCGGCTACTGGAGAGCTTGGGAGGTACATTCTGTCCTCTTGATTTACATTTTTGCTCCTCATTACTTATTCATCGCATACGGCGACTTTGCATTCTCAGATTCTCGCCTTTTAGCACTTTGTATTCACATTCCGCACCGCTTTCTCACTATGGATATATGCATATTTCACATTGGCTCCGAGATGGAAGTGGCAGACCTTCTATGACTCGCTTTTCATTGATGTTTGAGGGCGAGCACTTATCGAGGCCTCGAGAGACTCTTCCATCTCGCGACAAGATTTCTAATCGTGAGGGCGACAGAGGTATTTCGTAATCCCTTGCCTTTCATTTTCATCTTTGATCTGCTTTGTATTTCTTTGATTTCTGATTGACTTGTACACTGGTTATCCACAGATCACCTGGCAGCCCTGGGCAGTCTTCGGCGATGATCTCGAAAATCAGTACCCCGGAGGGTCGACTAGTTCCCAGTATAGGTTCCTCGCCGAGGGACCGCTTGGTAGGGCTCGGTTCTCGGGGAACGCTTTCAGTCAGTTTGGGGTATAATTCTCAGACCTCCCGCCAGGCCTCCACCCACTATGCGGATCGCCGACTGTGCTATTCATCGAGGAGGTCAGTGGGGACATGCAGGGCAACGATGCTTTATTACATCTCATCGAGGGGAACTACGCCACCTATCACCGCATATATCTGATGCCCCCCTTGACGAGAGTACGGGCTCCACCACTGAGGCACACTGGCGCACCATCTTCGAGTCGTGCCCGTGCTGCAGACATACCCTCTTCTAGCAGGCAGACATCTAGAGGTAGAGGTAGTTCGATTCCTCCGATCCTCCGACTCTCGATCATCCTGGTGGCCGATATGTCGAATCGAGTTGACGAGTTGGCAAGATGGGACTATCTCGATTCCGATCCCTATGGAGCCTTCGATGTTCGGTCACAGATATGTCGCTGATCCCGACTCACCACCGTATGTTCCACCATTTTTCATTTATCACACGTATATTTTGGCGCTTGCTTATTTATTGATGACTTGAGCTTGTGTCCGCAGCCACCTTGGAAATACATAGATCAGATGCTCGGGGTGGTGGCCTCACTTGAGGGGATGGTCTTGCGTAGAGAGGCACAGATGTCCATCATGGGCTTCCAGGTACCCTTCATCTCTCTTGCATTTATCATATTTGTGATAACGACATGTCGGTTTTAAACATTCTGTCAGATGATAGGCTGTAGAACACATCCGCACACACCCCACTTACATACAGATTTGCACCTCGCTTATGTTTGAACTGATGTATTGCACTTTTCATTTTCAGATGCCTCCCGTATATGCTTCGACACGAGGTGGGCCACCTAGGCCTTCCCAGAGAGGTCGAGATGTTAGACCTACTCGAGGTACTGGGCCCCGAGGAGCTGGGCCATCCAGGCCTTACCGAGGAGCTCGAGGAGCTGGGTCGTCTCGCAGACGCAGGGCAACCATTGTCGAGGATGAGGAGGAGGAGGTTGCAGACCGTGTGTCAGAGACATCTCCTGGGGAGGGAGGCTCCGGTCTTGGTTCTGGGAGCGGAGACGAGCCCGAGGGGGATCCGGAGGATGACAGCTCTGATCCGGATGGTGATGATGATGCAGAGATTATCCCGCAGAAGAGGATGAGAGGACCTCCTCATTCCCGTTCCCGAGGATACTGATGCCATTTCTGCTTTATTTTACTTTTTGGCTAGTAGTTTGTAGCACTTTGCACATTATTAGGCAGTTTTATTTTCTGTAAAACTTGTACCTTTATTTGTTGTAAAATATGATGGAATGAAACAGCTTTTGAAAAGATGTTGTATTTGAAATTCTCAGCATTGCATCGCATTATTTTGCACAAAATGGAATTGAATGAAAATGTGCCTCATGTATTCACCGGGTCAGGTAATAAACCGACGCAACAAATCAAAACAACTCGACTCACTAAGAAATAACAGAATCTTAGCAAGTTTACAACTCGATAAACAAAGTACAATATTGTTAACGACTCAATAAACAAGACTTAACAAAATTGTGTAACCAAAGGGTAACAACTCAAAACATAAAATACGACAGCCCGACAAACTTACAACTCGATAAACAAAACAACAACTCGATAAGCAAAAACACGACAAAATGTATTTCAGACAGACGATCTGGATGATGGAACGTATCCAAAACTGATAGAAATGAAGGCCTTCGACATTCCCGATGCCTAGAAATGCTTCAAACTTCCCTTCAGCGGGCAAAACAGGACCAACGCGCGGCGGAAAACATTTTGCATTTGAAGACTAGAAGGTGGCCGGCCTACTAGGATAGATGGCCGGCCGGCCACCTCTCCCGCAACCTCCAGAAGTTTGACACGTGTCCTTTGAATAGTGTTTTGCCCCTCTATAAAAGCCCCCCCTTAGAACTCATTCATTTCATCACCTTTCCTCGCAAAAATGGAGGCATTTCTCACAGAAAATCTCACATCTTGAATTTCTTCTTTAGATGGCTCGGAGAAGTTGAACTTCCGGGGTTTTGGCTTGAATGCACTATTTACGCTAAGCCGGACTCCACTGCATCTTCCTTTCCTCTCTGCTGCGGCAAGGTTTTGGAACCCGGTAACGCACGTCTTTAGCTTTGGCGGGCAAGAGGTATGTCCTACTTTTGAAGATTTTCAAGCCTTGATGGAGTCCGAGCGAGGCGAGGAAATTCTGCCCCCGCTCAATTTTAGCTATGCCCAATCCTTAGGGCGGATGTGCGGACTTGACGCACATGACGCTCGATCCCTGATTGGTAACGGAATGTTGGATATCCCGAGCCTAATTTACCGATTCTCTGATGCCGGTGACCGCAGCGACCATCATTGGCAAGGTTTCTGACAGCATGCCCTCTGCTTGTGCCTGTTGTCTCATTTTCTATTTGTCTCGGGTTCTGGAGGAGCTAGCGTCCGTTTGATTGAGATTGCTCAAGGCTTGAGGGAAGGAAAGAGTTGCACTGCCATGACTCTGGCCGAGACATTGATGGGCTCCGATGCCTTCATCACCGGAGACAACCAGTTTGCAGGAGTCCACTATCACAGGTAATGTTTCCCGCCCAAGCTCACATATGTATTTGCTCACATCACTGCCCTCGTGCCCGGTTTTTCTCACAAAACCCTTATCTTACTTTTTCTCATCGCACGCTCTCTATTCTTTATTTTCATTTTTCATCCCTCCCGTGATATGGTTGATGGATAAATTGCAAGTTGTAGACTCTGCCCCGCTTACTCACCGCGATTACTTTTTTCGCAACACCTAGTCAATGCCCTTGATGAGAACCGGTGGTTTGAATGGATGTGCAATTTGTCACCAACGCATTGCTTGGCCGCCTTGGCTCAATCTCCCATGATGAGCTACAAAGATGTCCCGGCAGTCGAGATTCGACCGATCGGCTTGACTCATCAGGTGTTCTATTTACCATTCCGTATTCTCGCCAGCTTTGGCCACGATCGACTTGCCCACCGGAGGGATAGAGTATCCGCCACATTCCCGCCGAGGCACACAAATTGCCTCGCAGACCGCAAAGATGGAGAGTTAGAGAGCTTCTGGCCCCTGCCCCTACTTTTAGTTGCACTTTATCTGATGAGTGCTGGGATTGGCTCAACAAGGAAGCACAGGTTGGGCCTAGGCTGGCATCAGAGGCTTCAACTAGCTCTGGAAGGGGACACAGGGACACCTGACTTAACTATGCCCCAGATTTATTGCTTTACTAGCACTTTCAAGTTTTCTTTATGAATGTAATAAAAAGCAACTTCAATTGTATGCAAGAGCAAAAGAACTCTGTTTTGAAATCAATGAAATTGAAGGTTGTGGTACTGAAAATTCTCCGTTTTTGATCCAAAAATGGTCTTAGTTATGAAAAGATTACTTTGAACAAAGTCAACTTTTATTAAAACTTTTCAAAATTTTCGATATGGATCAGAACTAGACACACCTGAGATCTGTCACTGAAACGCACAACCCCGGATCCTAGCAACTGGAAAGTTCCCCCTAGTCTGAATGGTGCTGCAACACTTCATTGCAACGGAAAGTTGCCCCTAGTCTGAATAGCACTGTACCGGAGATCACGATAAATGCTGATGAATAGAGATAGCTGAGATGATCAGAATGGACAAAGTTGATCGGGGAAAAGATTGTGGCTGAACTTCAAGATGAAGTCGCCACGATCCCGAAGATGGGAATCAAGCCACGTAGTTCAGCTTAGGTTCGCCGGTATTTTTACTCTCCTTTTGGCGCCTAACTTTTGCCAAGGTCGCCTTTATGGTTTTCAACCTTCAGCTCGCTTTTATAATTTCAAATTTTTCTATGCTCGAAGTTTTGCCTAGGTCGCCTTTTCGGTTTTCGCCCAGCGAGCCTCTCAGGATAGTATTTCTTCAACTTGTCCATGTTGATCGGTTGGGAAAACTCCAAGCCATCTAAATCCATCGTAACCACAACCCACCCGACTGCATTGACTTGATGATGTAAGGACCACCAATTGGGTCCGAACTTGCCCCTTGGGTCGTGGATGGGAGCTCGTTGTCTTTGAGTACCAAATCTCCTTCTTTCAAATTCTCGACTTAACCTTTTGTTGAAAGTCCGGCGATTCTGCTGATAACCTTGGACGTGGGTACGTTGCTTTCAACCTTCTTTCATCGAAAAGCATGAGTTCTCAACTGCTTTTGTCGCTAATCCGCTTGGCTTATCCGCACTCACCAATACTGTAATGACGGACCTCAATCTCAATAGGCGTGACGGCCTCCATCCCATAGACCAATGAGTACGAGTCGCCCAAAGAGAAGTTCTCGATCAAGTCCTCAGAGCCCACAGAGCAAACGGCAGCTTAGCTAGCCAGTCCCGATAAGTTTCCACCATCTTTTGTAGTATGCGCTTGATGTTCTTGTTGGGGGCCTCAATCGCCTCGCTGGTTTGCGTCGTAAGTAGACGACTTATGAAAAGCCACATTGTATTTCTCCAACAAATCAATCACCTCCTTTTTAAGTAGGAACCATTGTCCAAACTATTTCATTTGGGGACCCCGTGATGACAGATGATGTTGTTTCGATGAATTTTGCAACGCAGAAGCTTTCAACATCGCGTAAGATTGGGCCTCAACCCACTTTGTGAAATAATCTATCGCTACCAGATGAACTCATGCCCATTCGACCCTTTCGCGTAATGTCCAATTACATCAATTCCCTGCATGTAAAATGGCCATGGCGGTCATGTTGTACAAATTTTGACGGCGGATGTTCATGCGATTTGCATGAATTTGACACTTATGGCATCGCCGACGAAACTAATACAATCCTCCTCCATGGTGGACCAATAATAACCCCGTCTAAGGATCTTCCGTACCAACATTACCCCATTCATGTGTGCACCACATTCACCCCGTGATGGCTTCCATCGACGCTTTGACTCTTCAAAGATCAACACACGCTTTATGCATTCCCAGATGACCTCGCTTATATAGTTTACCCCCGCAGATGATGAACTCGAATCGACATTCTTCCGATTGCCCTCTTGTCTTTGGCATTTACTCTGGTATGTTTCTTTCTCCAAAAGTTCCGTATGTCGTAATACCAGGGTGTTCGCCCCGAACTTCATTTATGGTGCAATCAACTCATAGGCAGTACAAATTTCGATCGATGATGATCGGACGATCCGACTCCACACGGATACCTATCATAGATGATAGAGTTGCTAGCTTATCTGCGAACTTGTTGTTCTCTTAGTAGATGAGTAAAACTTAGCTTTTCAAACCGAGGAATCAGCAAATCCAAGGTTTGGTGATACATCATCATATTTTCCTCTTTAACTTTCCATTTCCTTTAGCTTGAGACACAACAAGGTTCGAATCCCCAATGACATCCAAATTGCCTTGCCCCTAGTTCTAGGGCTGCTTCCAAACCAGCAATGCACGCTTCGTATTCTGCTCCATTATTTGAGACTTTGAACCGGAGTTTGGAGGCTAGGGGGATACGGGAATTGTCGGGTGCTATCAGCAACACTCCTATCCCATACCCATGCCGATTTGACGCCTCCCAAAGTACATTGTCCAAGTTTCCTCATCGATATGCAGAATTGATTCATCTGGGAATAGGTACTCAACTGCTTCATCCCCCTCAACCGGGTGGTCGGCAAGGAACTCTGCCACTGCTCTTCCTTTTACTAACTTGCACGTTACATATGTGAGATCAAATTCGGAAAGTAACAGCAACCAACGAGCTATTTACCAGAAGTTACCGGGTTTCTCGAAGAGATATTTGATGGGATCAAGTCGTGAAACCAACATTACAGAATGAGCTAACAGGTAGTGCCGTAGTTTCCTGGTAGCCCATACCAGAGCTAAGCAAACCTTTTCCAGCGGTGTATATCGGGTCTCATATTCCAGCATCTTCTTGCTTAAATAATAGATGGCTTTCTCCACCTTGTCTTCTGATTCTTGTGCAAGCATGCAGCCCATTGTAGTCTCAGTCACTGACAGATACAAAATCAACGGTTTTCCCGGTTCTAGTGGCGATAAAACGGGTGGGTTCTGTAGATACTCTTTAACTGCTCAATGCAATTTTGGCATCGGCCGTCCCATTGAACTTCTTTCCTTTCTTCAGAGACCAAAAAGTGGTTCACAAGTCAAGGTTAGTTTTGAAATAAACCGCCTTATGAATTGCACTTTACCTGTAAAGCCTCGCACCTCCTTTTCACCCGTGGTGGCATTTCTAAGATGGCCTTGATTTTGGAAGGGTCGACCTCGATGCCCCTTTGTGTAATCAAACCCCAAAGATTTTTCCCCAACAGAACACCAAACGACATTTCGAGGGTTTAGCCAAGAACCTAATTCCTCGATCCTTTGGAAAACTTGTGTAAGGCGTGTAGTGGCCCTCTTCCTTTGGACTTGTCAATCATGTCGTCCACATACACCTCAAGCTCTTTGGGGATCAGATCATGCAGTATTGTCGTCTCGGCCCGTTGATAAGTCGCTCCAGCGTACTTCAACCCAAACGGCATTACCCGGTAGCAGATGTCTTCACGGGTGGTGAATGCGCCTTTTTCTCTCTTCCGCGCCATCACTATCCGGTTGTACCTCGAGAAGCCATCCATGAATGAGAGCAATGCATGCCCCGCCAGGAAGTCCACTAACTCATCAATGTGTGGCAGGAAAGTCGCCCTTCTAGCTCGCTCAAATCCTCAAGTCTACACACACCAATCTCGCCATCTTTCTTGGCACCGAACAATGTTGGCCAACCAAGTCGGATATTCAGATACAAGCAGAAGCTCGCTACGATTTGCTTGGTGACCTCTTCCTTAATCTTAAGAGCCCAATCCGGCGGATCCTTCGAAGTTTCGCTGATGTGTCGGGCCTCGGTCAAGGGGATCCGATCGCATAATCTCAGATCGATTCTGCATGTCTTCGTAGGACCACGCGAAAAACATCTTTGAAATCTTTTAATAAAGCGACTAAGCGCCGTTCCTCGAAGACAACGTGGACCCGATCCGACCACCATGGTCCTCCTCAAGACTAATGTTCATGAGTGATTTCATCCATTAATGGCTTAACAAATCTCTCTTGCTCTTGCTCAATTAAACGCTGTAAACCGGAGGAACTTCGCCTCGCTTTTGATCAAAATTTTGAAAGTCCAATTAATGCAATAAATTAGGGCACGTAAAAGTACTCGAAACCACAGATAGTTCATTCTCATTAGGCACATCCAAATCGCCCAATTCATCTGTTACAACAGACTCAAATGAAAAGGAAAAAGACGACCCAGACAGTAACTCGCATCCGTTAACATCCTCAGAGTACCAGACTCAGACTCACGAGCCGAACTCGATTCCGATTCACAGACTCGGTGGAATCAGATTCCGCCACTACCCCGACCTTAATCGCTGACAAAAATCCTCCTCATACCGCCAAGTGAGAGAGGGTGCGATTGATGCATCCAAGATAGTCGCCGGTCGGCTCGCACTGCTTTCATCCCCAATCATGGAAACCATGAAGTTATTCCTCAAGCAATCTTGGTCGACGGAGGATCGAGAGGAGACATGCTAGTGCTACCCCATTTCCAATTCAGGCTCTCGTGATTCACCGCCTTATTCTCGCTCAACCTCGCTTGTTGGGTCTGTTCGCTTCAGGGCAACATCATCCCTGATAGTTGCGTGTCAAGAAGATTTCGAAACCTGCACGCTTCCTCTCCGCTGGAACCATGGCTCGGGAAGCCGCAAAATGGAAAGTCTTCTCCCGACAAAGCGTCTGCTCAGGGTACCTTGATGGGCCTGCATTAGATCAAAAGGCTTCCCACTGCTTCGCCTGCTCGCTGCCATTTCCTTTCCTTCTCGCCTAATCTTCTTTGGTGGGCGATAACCCAATCCAAAGGTATGTGGATTGTGTGGCACTTCGCCAACGCCGACTCCTTTCCCGCCGCTTCTTCCCAATCCCATCCTGTGAATATGTTGTAGCTTGTTCATGAGGTAGACGGCTTGAGCGCCGACATACACACCCTCATTCACGCCCATAATATTTTGCACCACCCTGCCTCAAATAAAGTAAATCCCGATATGAACATGTCTTCCATGCCGTGTTCGATCTCCAAGATCGGCGAGATACCTCCGAGGAGGATGGATTGATGAATTCCCAAAACAATGGCTACTCCTTTCCATAGGATATTTCACCATTTGATGTAGAGTAGATGAGACCTTTCACCGATGCAAACTGTGGTCGCAAAAAGCATGTTAAAAGATGCAGGACCTCCAAGACATGAAAATCTACCTCATGTTGTCCAGCCTAATCTTGGTTTGATTTTATCGTCCCTGTGACATCCCTACTTGTATTGTCGAGGCTCGATCACTTGAGTAGTCGGTGAAGTCCGCAGTTTTAACCCAATTGCATACGCCTGCTCGGCAGACATTAATAGCGGACCAGATCAACAAGTACTACCGAATCCATTTGTCCTTGCATTCTACAGAGATGTAGAGGGGTCTATGATCCACGCCTCAGCGGCAGCCTTATCCGAAAAGGTCAATGCCGGGAACCTCCTCCGAAAGACTAGCCCAACTAGTTGTTCTCGTAGTTTCGATAGAGAGTTTGGCTTTGTCCATAGCAGAGAGGACACTGCCTCATGCACCCTTGAAGCCATAAGGCCCCTGATGGAGATGTCTGCTTGTATTTTCTTCAACTGCTTCAAGATGCCTCTTCTTCAACTTGTTTCTCCTCTCGCTTCTCCGCTTTTTATCTTTCCCCGATGCCTCGGGTTGATCAAGGTGTGGGGCTTGAAATACCGCCCACTTTTAGTCATATGGTCCACTTCTTCGAGGTACAAATGTCTGGTTGGCCACCCGCCCAATCTTCGCCTCAGGTGGGCGAGATACAAGTCGCCATCTTCCCACCACATTCCATTAGCATCTAGCGTGCACTGTCTGGTTCCGCTTGTTTGCGCCTCAAGATTTTCCTCCCACATGCTCACAAAGATGTTCGGCTTTTTGTGCTCACAAGATTCTCAACCTCCTCATGGTTCTTTGCTTTTCGGATCCTCTCGTAATCCCATTTCTTTTCTTGTTCCTCCAACACAATTGTTCGGGTTTTCAAAATGTCTTGCTCTCGAGCGAAATTCTTCAGACCGCTTTCCGCAATTCAATTCGACCTCGCCCTTCCGCCACAAATGGTACAATATCCGCTTATCATCCAACCACCCGACGACTTCGCCGACTTCAGATTCGAACCACTTGATTGATGCATCCCCGATTCTTGGTCGTTGAAAACCGGAGGTTGGCGAAGTCCTCTTCCATCGTTGTCGATCATCCCCATCGATTCAAGTTTGTCCCCTGATCATACACAAATTGGCCTCTTCCGCGGCCCCACACTCAAATTTTAGGTCGGCTCATTGACAAGATATATCCACTGGATCATAAGCTCGCCACCTAAATTCTCGACCGCCCACCCAGACTCAACAGCTTTTGTTTCCTCAAGCCCCGCCTGCTTACATTTTCGGTGGTCACCACCTTTGGCTCAGTTGGGTTGTGGAGGTGTCCATCATGCACAAGTCGCTATCAGAAGGATCACCTTCGGCTTGGGTAGGTGGGAGGAGTAATGTAGATACTAGGGTCGAAGACACGCCCCCGCTTGATGAGATTGATTCTTTTGGGTGGATCTTGGTTATGTGGTGAGTGGGTTGGTTGTAACGTTGGGTCGCCGAGGTAGAATGATGTTTTTGTCAATGAGGTCTTGAATCTCATGACGCAATTTCGTAACATTGGTCGGTATCATGACCATGTCGCCGTGGTATTTGCAATATTTGGCTGGGTTGTGGGAAGGGGAGAGTGGATTTGGAGGGGGCCTCGGTTCCAGGGGTTTCAGATGCCCCTTTCTGACTAGAACCCCGAGGACTTTGGACAAAGGCATATGTAGTGGAAAGAAGGTTCGTTGACCCCTGGGTTGGTATCTGGAAGCTTGGCCATCGCCTCCCAGATGCATCGAAAGGTGTGGCCGCCATGGGCCTTGGTTGGGGAGGGGATTGGTGGTGACCATTCGACCTCCAAGTTCTTGCATTGGTAGAGCCGCCGCTCGCATTGTTATTACGATTGAATGTTCTTCGGTCGATCCCGATCCCGGTCAATCAACCCTTGCTTCATAGCATCCTCAATTTGTATCCCCATATCGTAAGTCCGCGAAGGTGGGGAAGGAACTACAATCATTTTCGATAAGCCTCGGTTGGAGATTGCACAATCATCCGAATTTGATCTTTATCGCTTGGCCTCAAGGTCATCATCGATGCCTTGGCTCTCCACCGAGTTACAAAATCGAGAAAGTCTCTTCGTTCTCGCCGTTGTCTCGAGATCACGTGTTGTAATCTCGATCCGAGTATTATATGAATATTGTGCAACGACGGCCTCGCTAGCTCATCCCAATTCCTCTTGACATCATTATCCAACTTTGCATACCGTTGGCGGCCACTCGACAGGTTCGCCAAACAAAGGAGAGTTTCAGAGTCCGGTTAGGCCCATTGGCCGCAAGATGTCGGAAAACAGCCGTAGATGAACCATGGGATCCCCGGACCCATCAAAGCGATCGATCTGGGGCATCTTAAATCTGTCTGCAATGTTACGGCCACATCGTAGCCGCCTTCAATATCCGATGGCCTTCACCCCGTGATTTCTTGAAGAGCTTTTTCCAACTTGCTCAATTTCAGAGTCGTTCTGGTCTACCTCGAACTCGAATGGAGAGTCCGTGATTGGGTGTAATATTTTTGGACAAGCGGGGCGAGCCACGGCTGGAAGACCCGTGTCCTCTTGGGTGTTTTGGAAGTTCGGCAGAGCGATCTGTGGATTTGGGAGGGTATTCTCGGTATTCTGGGATTTGAGGAGCATTCCGCCAAGAGATATCTGCTGTGTAATGGGGCCCCGTGGAGGAGGAACCCGATGTGCCCTCGTGGAGGAGGGACTGTGTGAAGTGATGTGGCATTCTCATTGTAACGGGTGATCACTGCATCGCTGGCCATGACAAATGCTTGTGCTTAGAAAATTCCGCCCGTGGATAGCATCATCTTGCATTTGTTTCATGCTCTCATTCATCCGGGCGATCATCGCTTCCATTGTTGGATTCTGTTGTTCCATCTCAATAACCGCAAGTGTATCTCTATAGCGTAAACAGAATCTCAACCGGATCGTTCGACACTAGAGTAGATCGCATTCGGTGATCCGTGCTCGACACATAATCGTGCCTTTCGCCTTCTTCTCGTGATCGGGTAAAGAGTGGAACACCGATGTCCGGCTAACTAGATCCTCGGATCGGTTGAGTCGGCGACCTCGTGTCCAAATTTCTTGGGGAGTATCGACCGCTCGAAGCAATCGTATACAAACCCCGCCCTAGCAAAAAGATAATAAAGCAAAAGGAAATAAATGACCAGAAAACGGGCAAAGATAACAAATTAATTTAAATACACACAACACACACGGCATACAACACGCAGCTTGGATAAGCCGGAAATATATCGCCCTTAACCATCGATCATCGCTCTCAGATCATCGTTTCCTTAAATCAATCGATATCCGCATAACCGACTCTCGATATCAATGATGCCCGCAGTTCGATGCCCAAACTCAACTGATACATGCATTCCTCAGAGAGACGACTCTAACAAGCACATAGCAGATAAGTGAGAGCCAAAACACCCCTATGTTGGGGTAGGGTTTCGCCCCTATTTCGTCAGGAACTAGGGGTTCACTACGCACGCTGCTTCAAACAACCTATAAACGGGTAAGCAACCTGTCCTAGTTTGGAATGGTCACTATGGATCCGAATATGCACTAGGTCGAATGGTCCAAAAGGGTGACCCGGTAAAACCGGGGTTTGTGTTCCCATGTCGTCGAGCTCAGAGCCGATCAAATTTTTACGGACATGACTTGACAAGACAAGCCTCCGGCAAATCGTTCGGGAATGGCATATGGCAAACACGGTGTCCTAGGCGCACCGATGCAAATGCAATGCAAAGAAACACACAAGTGTAGTCAAAACCAGATATCATGAGTTCGAGTCAAGTTCTCTAAATCCCCAGCAGAGTCGCCAGAAACTGTAACAGGTCCGCGAGGGACCTCGCTACAGTTCGGACTCGATTTTGTCACGGTTCTTAATCTTGAACCAAAGAGTCCAAATCCGACAAATCGTTTTGAGAAAAAAACAGATTTTTAGAAAAGAAGTGCCAAATATGGACTGCTTTGCCAGATACAGAGTCGCCACCTAAATATTTTAAAATGGGAAATTTAAGAAACCCTGACTCGGTGCCAAAAGGCCACGTGTCCGTCATCACCAAAGTTGCCTCGGCTCGGAAACTTGGGTACGATTGGGGAAGGTCACTTCGTGAGCACCCCTGCTCGCCCGATCAAAGACCGGCCTCTACTAACCATGATATCTGATTTTGAAAACTTTGTGAATTCTTATTCCAGTTATTAGCCTAGGTTACTATGTGATGCGCACAGCATACAAGTATAGACTGAATCGCCTGAGTTGGAACAAAACATCTCATGTTTGTTTGTTTGAAAATGGTTTGATAGTGCTACCCGCAAGTAGGCTAAGACGCGGATTTGCCACCCTCAGGTGGGCTTAAGAAAACAATGATTTTGCCACTATCTAGTGGGCTTAAAACAAACATTTGATGAATTGTCCCAATTCAGATAACTCAACCTCCACCCACAGGCATTCAAGGCAGTTATATCACATAAGCACATAGCCTCATGGTAAGCATGCTATTCATGGCAACACTCACACGCATGCAAGGATACTAAAGCATAAAACTTACCGAGTACTCCAAGCCAAAACAGAAAACTGATTAGAAATCATGCATGATCCTACATATACAGAATTGCCTAATGCAACACATGCAAAGATGTGAACTATAGCAGGCTCGGCTGTCTTAAACATGGTATATGAGATGCTACAGTTAGCATGTATTCAATTTGGAATTGAAATACAAATGCAGTTAGTATGATGCGTCGAGCCCGGTGCATGCAAAACAAATGAAAGATGCAAACATGCTGTCATACTGTATGCTTATTGAAATATGCCCTATATCTAACCATCGTAAGCAGGTAAATAAAGGGAGAAAGAAATGGGGGTTGGAAGACAAACATCACACTCACACACCCTTATTACAACATTGCCCTCGCGCAGAGGGTCCGAATAAATATACAGTCCGAATAAAAGAATAGTACAGTCCAAAATATTACAGTCCGAATTAATTTACAAATTCCTAATAAATTTACAAATTAACTAAGAAAGCTGTAAACTGGCGCGCAGGCCAGGGGGCTGCCTTGCTATTGATGAAAGATGTATGTCGGGCTACTTTGGCGCGGAAATCCACTGGGATGCCCCAATTAGCCTCTGTTTGCACTTTTCTTGAAATGCGTGCCCGGCTCCGAAAAGTTGCTGATCCTTCATTTTGCTGCAACAGAGAGCAGGAAAGGAGCAAAGCAATGTATTTCACAAATGTATGCATGCCTCGATCCTCGTGCCACCAATCACGCATACCGATGCATGATGGCCGAGGAACCGAATTGCACAACTCAATATAGAATGAATGCACATGAATGCTACAATGAAAACCTAACTCCATCATGGGTTATCCGGAGTGCCTTGATCGAATTGAGACCCGCTCACTTCGGAGTGCGACACGCATTCGCTTTCTGCGTGCAACTAACCTATTCGAACACAATGCAATATGCATGATATGCATGAAATGCAACTAAGATGCAGCCTAGTATGCGCAATGCTGATGAAAGTGAGATGTCTCGAAATGCGTGCACACGGGCACGCAAACCGAGAAAACACATGAATGCAATCTAAGATACAACCTGGTATGCACTATGCTGTGGAAATGAGATGAAAATGAGATGCCTCGAAAAGCGTGCACGCGGGCACGCAAACCGAGGCGATGACAAAAAGGAATGAAATGGCATACGGAATGCCACGATGGGCTTACACCAACATGGGAGAGCCTCAGCTCACTCACATAGGAGGCCGTCGGATAAGAATGAAGTGCCTCGAAATGCGTGCCCACAGGCACGCAAACCGAGGCAATGATAAAATGAGATGGAAATGCGAATTGGGCTTATACTAACATGAGTGGACCTCGGCCACATTCACATCAGATGCCGTCGGATAAAACAGAGGTGCCTCGAAGTGTGTGCCCACGGGCACGCAAACCGAGGCATGGCCCGAAGGGACGAAATGGCACGGGAAATGATATGCAAGCATGCAAACCAAATTTCAGCACCTAAGTAAAGGGGAAAACAGCCCCGAAATGATACGAAATGACAACCAATGCGTGAAATCATCCCGAGATGTGATTTTAAGTACCCGAAACGGCTTACAGCCCTACTAAACATGCACAATATGGAAATAACATGTATAACAGTAGCAAGGCAGCCCCTAAACTAACATTTTTTTAGTATAAAGCAAGACCAAACAATGATCACAAGTATGGTAAAAATAGCTTGCAAAAATAGGGGAAAAGAGGAGAATTACAAAGCAAGTGGTATCTAAAATGCTCAAAATGAAAAACACAGTTCTACAACATTAAAGAGGGGCCAAAAATATGCACATTTACAAGAGATGACATCCCTCAATTCAGTATGTAGATAAGCTAAATATAGCATGCAAAATGATGAGCCAACAAATGCTATAACATGAGGTACCAAAAGCATGCATCAAACAACCTTGGACCCTTAACAAAACATGAAGAATGGGTCATTTTAAAACACTTTATAAGCCTGATTAAGGCTGAAAACAGAAGCCAAGCAAGCCTAACAAAGCATGCAAATTAATGAACCAAATAGGGAGTACAACACGAAGTACTAAAAGCATGCACCAAATGGCCTAAGACCATTAACAAAACATTATGAGAAGGCCAAAACAAGGCTCTTTCTAAGCCTGATGAAGGCTCAAAACAGAAGCCAAATAAGCTCAAAGGGGCATGTCAAATAGGAGTAGAACATGAATTCAAAGCAAGTGGCATGTAGAGCATGAAAACCAGGTTGAGCCCTTCTTCAATGTTTAAGAGGGGCTCAAAATAAGCATAATATTAGTTCATGAGATGCTCCAAATCAGATCACAAATAGGCCAAATAAATCATGCAATTTTACGGAAAATATGGAGGATTACAAAGAAAGTGCATGATAGAGAGGCCAAACATGGTTGAGCCCTTGTTCAATGTTGAAGAGGGGCTCAAAATAGGCCCACTCACAGTTTATAACAGGCTTGAAATCAGATCACTCATAAATCAAATAAAGCATGCAAAATAATGGCATAAAGAGTGATATTGAAAGAGGTGTGTCATGGAGACACCAAACAGAGTTGAGCCCTTCTACAATGTTGTAGAGGGGCTCAAAATAAGCCTAAAACCATTAGGGGTCGGAGCCCAAAACAGAGAGTAAATAGGGTAAAGAATTAATTCAAGATTATGCTAGAAAAAGGGAATTAGAGGCTTACCCTTGGAGACAAGTCTTTTGTTGCTTCTTGGCTTGAATTTGCTGGTCCTTAGCCTTTGAAAATCACTTCTTTGCTGCTGGAATGGAGGTGGTGATGGTGGTGCTTAGGGTTGATGAAGAAAGGGGCTAGAAACTTGAAGCTTTTTAGGGTTTTTGAGATAGAAAATGGAGGTTTTGGGAGAGAAACTCTTGAGATCAAATGTTGTAACCCTAGGGAAGGAGCTGTCCAGCCCCTTAAATAGGCAAGAAAGGGTGTAAAAGGGGAGGGAAATGCATCCAAGCTTTCCCTCCCAAAATATCCCCCAGAGAGGTGAGATATTTCAAAAGCAAATGATGACATAAAGAGGTGAAGAGGTAAAAGGTAAAGTCGGCGGCAGTAACTTTCTTGAAGGTGGCCGTCGGCCACCCCAACCGGTCGGCCACCACTTCTGGTCGGCCATGGCCAAAAAATGGAACAAAAAATTTCTGGCCGACCACCACTGTTTAGGGTCCTCCCAGGTGTGTAGAACAAGGCCCCAAGGTTGGAATTTAACAACTCTGAAACAGGAGTCACAACATAGAACTTGAAGGAGAGGCTCAAAAATGAAAATCACAAATACTGGCCGACCACCACTTTTTAGGGTCCTCCCATGTCCCCTTATCACAGATATGTAGTGCCGGCTCGAAGAAAATACCCCTAGGGTGTTCAACATTAGCTCGGAAGCGAGAAAAACGGGCGCCGGAAGAGCGAAACTGGTTTTCTGAGATAATTCCTGTCCTCCTGCCCCCCAGTGATCTTCCTAGTGTTGAAACAGAAGTACCTGCCAAGATTGAACAAAAACTAATGCAAAATAAATGCTCGGGGCCCAAATGGGCCGCAGCACCGAAAAGTGGCGTTTCGCCACGGCGGGCATCAAGGCCCAGTGTCCCTGAACGACAAAACAGAGGTACTGCCAAAAACCGAAGAAATCGGAGATGGTTGGGCGGTCCCGAAAACCGGGAACCGGGCCCCGAAATGGGCAAAATGGCCTACGGCCACCGAGAGATGGCCTACAGGACCACTCCCTTCCCTCAGGAAAGAAAACAGAGAAAACCGAGTCTGGTTCGCAAACCGAGACAAGGCACAGAAGAGAGTTCGGAAGTCCGGAGGCAAGGCGCACGGCCACGACTCTGAGACTTCTGAACGAGCACAACATGCAACATCACCGAGCGCTCAATTAGTGACGTCTGAGTCTTAAGGTCGGTCAAAAATGGGGTGTCTACACCCGGCTATCTTTGGACTTCAGTCTCTTTGGCACACTACTCTCGGCTTCGTGATGGGCCCGTTTTGATCTTTCTCCGTGGGTTGTGTCAAAGCAGAGCGTCTGCCCTTGAATATGCCGATGTTCTTTGCGCTCCTGATCCTTCGTATGATACGTCCTTTGGGACTTCTCTTGTCTTGGTTCCTCTCGCCCGACCTCCCCGGAAGGCGGGTGAGAGTGTCTTTTGCTCCTGGTGTGTTGGGGTGCCTCAGGAATTATTTTCCTTCCTCCCTTTTGAGTATTAACTGCTGGAATTGGCATGTCCTGCAGCGGGTATGGTGGCTGCATGACATTGTTTTGCATCATGAAGTTGACGACCGACTGTAGGTCTGCCAATTTGTCTGCCAAATCTTTTACTTCCTCATTCCTCCGTAGGCACCTATCCCTCCATGCCTGGAGGTTATCTTCGTTGTAGTATCTGTCCTGGTCCGTCTTCTTTGAGGTGTTGCCCTCCTGGCCGACGTTTTTTCCTCCATTCCCCTGGTTACGGGTTTCTTCATTGTGGTTGTCTCCTTCGACGTCAAGGTCGATAGGCCTGCCACTCCCAGCGGGAGCGTCGTCCCCAACCTTTTCGTTCTGTGCTTTACTGGCCATCTATTCGTCTTTCTTTCCCACAGACGGTACCAAATTGTGTGTGTCAATTTCCGACCACACTGCCCTTCTTAGTAATTCAGCTGTAGAACACAAGCAGAATAGATGGCACCCTGCTGTCCTGCACAGAAAGAAAAGGCTCTGGCGGTGGTTCTTCCACCCGGGGGCACTCCGACGATCAAGTCAGTATATCTCTCAAAGATAATCAAGTATTCAACTCACAAGCTTGAGTATTAAAAACATACCTTAGACCCATGGGGGTGCCTCTCTTTTATAGCCAATACAATCCTAGTCCCAATAGGAGCCTAACTCCAATGGACTCAGAATTATTGCTAGTTTGGAACTCCCAGTGAATTTAGGATAAACTCTCTAAGAGTTTCATCTTTATCCAAATTGAAGTCTTCTCCCAATCCAGGACTCCTGTTCTTTATCCGTTTATCCCAGATTCCAATATCTTCGGAGATAACCTCGGCAACTCCGAGATTACCTCGGCATAACTACCACAACACGTGGCACCTCGGCTGACACGTCGGCGTCACCTTGCCACGTGTTGGTACTCAGAAAATATATCTCCACACAAAGGAATTTAAAATCCACCATCCGTCTAAAAACTAGGTGGATTGAAAAAAATAATTCGCAACCGTCCACTCGTCATCACGCATCCATTTAAAATGCGACGAATCGATTCGAATCAGTTGATTTAGGTGGGGTCGAGTCATGTCAGTCCATAGGTCTCTCCAAATTTACGGCTACTTATATTTCACAATCAAAATGATAAGTACAAACTATTATTTTAAGATGGTTGATTACTATTAAAAGATATTTTGAGGCGATAGTTAAAAGTTGATTTTTTTAATTTTTTTGTTATTTTATGTGAGAAGTGATGTGATTCAAAATGAATTAAAAATTAATTTTTAATTTTTTTTTAATTGGATTGATAAAACGCCTCTAAATGCATTATACAATGTTAATACCCAATTAGCGTGCACTTTATTTACACTAGAACACAAAAAGTGTTAACGCTAGACTGAGATTTATTCATAAATTTCAAAATTTGAACATTTTTTTTGATGTTTCATATTTTGTACACACTATTATAAAATCATAAATAGATCACATTTATTATGTGTAATATATGTTATTTAATTATGCGCTTTAAATTTTTCAAAGTGTGATATTTGAGAGTGTGATTAAAAATGATCATTTTTAATCACACATTTTAAGTGTCATTAAAAGATAATTCCATCACACGTTATGCGTGTGATGATAAATATTTAAATCACACTTTCTACGTGAAACATTTAGATCATACTTTTTATGTGCGATGTATTACTAATAAAACATGTGATTAATAATGAGATAAGATCATATGTTATATGTATTTCTTATCACAGTTAATGCATGATAAAAAAAAATGGTTCGACATATTTGAAGAATAATCAATATTATTTTTATACACATTTGAAAAATGTAATACACAATATATATATACATATATATATATATATATTATTTGAATCACAACCGCATATTGAATAGAATAACGCTATATATTTCATAAATGAAAGTTGAATGTTTAAAAGTATATACAAATGAATTAATAAAAAAATTTAATTATGATTACATATATTAAAAAAATAAAAAAACTTGAACCACAAAATTCTTGAATTCTTTGATCATATTTTGCATCTCTCCAAGTAATTTATGACCTGAAAAACGAAAACACAAATTAATTCAGAGGCAAAATTTGTCTCTTTTTTAGAAATTATGAATGCATTTAAATCAATAAAAAAATGAAACATAACAAGGAAAATCTATAAGCATCAAATCATTTATCTTGTTATGCCCTTGGGTCAATATCCACTTATCTACATGCAGGGGAAAAAAAATCTTCCGCATGCAAGAACAAATTTGGTAGTCCATGCCAAAACTGATGGGCATATGGTAAAAAATATTTTTATTTTTTGATGACATGACAAATCTCGTAGTCCATGGAGAAACTCATATTACACCTAATCATACATTTCTAAACATGTATTAGTGTCCACATTAAGAAAAACATAACAATAGAAAGGATAACAAACTGAGTGAATATTAAATTAAATTCCTATGGAAGTATGGTTGGTAGTATGTATATTGCTTTGTGTCCTATAAATGGCATGTTATGTTGTATGGTAGAATAAGAAATTGAGTGAATATTTATATACAAATTAAACAACACAGAAATTAAAACTTTATCTCTCTATTTCTTTCTCTAAAAAACAAGTCATCTCACCAAATGGTTCAACAATTTTCATCAATTTTTGCCAAATGGTTTAGCAATTAGAAACTAACCTCTCTATATCTCATAATAGTTCATCAATTTTTATATCTCTCTAACCCATTTTCATCTATAAATTATGACCAACTTCAATTTAAAATATCAAATTTAATAACTAATAATTTGAATCTGAACACATAAAGATATCCAATTAAACTAACCTAAAACGATGAAACTCTCAACAACCAATAAGAGAATTATAAGAAAATATAAAGACTTTTGCTAATGAGATTAATTAAAGCTTGAACAATATGATACTATAAATTCAAACCAATTAAGTCATAAATTTCAAAATCAATTAACTTGAAGATAAAAATACAAATACTCAAGAAAAATCAAAGCCCAGGTTTTCATTTTCCTTTTTGTTTAGAGCAACAAAGGATCAAAAAAAATGAACAAGACCCAGAAACAAAGAAATGGGACTGAAGAAATCATCAAGAGAAAAGCACATCTCACAATCTCACAATAGAAAAATAAATCAAAACAACAAAGAAGAATGAAGAAGCAAATAAATAATTAAAACTGGTGTGAATTAAACGAGACCTAGAAATAGAGAAATTGAAACTGTTATATACATTACAGAACTTCTCTGCTATATACATTCTACACTAAATATTTGAACGAGAGAGAGAGAGAGAGAGAGAGAGAGAGAGAGAGAGAGAGAGAGAGGGAGAGATAAACTCACCACACCGGAGAACCACTGTGGTAAGCTTCGACAGAGATCGCCGTGGCTAAAATTGTCACCGTTGTTGGAGGAGTGAGATGAAGTCCTAGAAAAAGTAAGAACACACCAAATCAACCAATGTCCATTCTCTTCCCTATCATTTTTTGATATCACTTTATGAGGACATAACATATGCCTAGAGAATTGGTTGTCTCAAACATCATAGACAAGCTTCTATCCACAAAAGTTACAAACCATGACATGCATAAGATTTTCATTACTCATTCTCAAACTCCTTCCACATCTTCAGTTGGTTAATTTTAAACATTCCAGCTTCATAATGAACAACTTTTATGAAGAATAATTCAACCATAAACCAAACCGTAATGAATGACTTTTCATTAGCTTTACATTTTATAAAGTCCAAATTATCCTAATAACTCCATCAAATAATGCTTCTCCTAGCTCCCTTTGGAGTTTTGTAAAAAACTTTTTTTTCCCATCTTGATGCACTTTCTATAAAGTTTATTTATTTGTCAAAAAATATTGCTTCTCCTTGCACAACTTGTCAAATGATTCGATTACTAAATATCGTCGAATAATTTTAAAACGGAACGGATCACATTTTTAATCTGGAAAGAATCAAGAACATAAAAATATACCACCATATAAACATGTCAAACATCAACCAAAAATTAAAGACATGATATATACAAATTACTGATAATAATGCTTAGAGCAACCATAATGCACTTATTTCTCTGCTAAAAATGATAAGAGGACCCAAAAATTCAATTGCAACAAATAGGCAAAATTGAAAAAAGGAAATTGTTAGCCACACTCTTCTTTAACTGATCCACACAGATCCCTCTCTCCTCATAGTTGGATCTATTCATACAAGAGGGAGGGTTTTGAACCCATAACAAATACCATGGATTTAGCAACCTCCAATAGTAAGGCATGATAAATCTTTTATGCATTTGTTTTTACTCATTAAATTAGATTTATTTTAGTATTAAGAGATCATCACAAGAAGAGCATGCATGCCCAATAATAAAAAAAACAATGCCTAATTATCATATTTAATACCAACATAAATCTCAAAATCAAAAACCCAATTCACTAAATGACAGTTCCATGAAGATTGAATTCAAACATAAACAAATATATTCGAACTCAACTGTTATTCAGCTCATTAGAACAATTATAATCAATATAGTAAGCCCCTAAAGCCCAATTTCAAGAATTCATGAATTGAAACAGAAAACAGTGTAAGGTCATTGAAATCACCAAATTAGTGGCCAACCATGGAAGGATTGAGCCCCAACAACATCTTGTTTGCATTAGGCAGGTAGGCCACATTCAGAGTCCTCGCCAATGTCGTCGTTATCGCTCTCGAAGCCTCAATCTTCCGGAGCTTGATCAAACCCATTCCAGCAGCTGCAGTTGTATCCGAAATCAATTTAGCATCCTCACTCTCACCTTCCACCCTAATAATCGCCGCTCGCCTCCCCTGCTATACTTTGGCCACCACGAATTTCAACCTCTCTGCCTCCTACTGTGCCACCTACTTCTGCTCCATGGCCTTGGAGAAATCAGCCCCATACGACAAATGCGTGATCACAACATCATTGAGAACGATGTTGAAATCATTAGCACGACGAACAATGCGAAGACGCTGGGACGCTCAGTGAGGAGCTGATCGGTGTTGAATTGAGCGACGATAGCCTTGAGGACTTCGTTGCTGATCGAAGGAAGAACTTTCTTGTCATATTCAAGGCCTAGGGTTTGGAAGATTCGGGAAAGTTGAGAGACCTTGGGGCTGAGAGGACACAGAGGGTTAGGTTAACTATTTGGAGGTCCTTGGTGCCGAAGATGGAAGAGAAGGTGTGGGGACGAATTCGAATGTCGAAGATGAAGGGCTTTTTAAGCCATAGGATGAGGGTTTGTGTGCGTGTGTGTGTGTGCGTGTGTGTGTGTGTGTGTGTGTGTGTGTGTGAGAGAGAGAGAGAGAGAGAGAGAGAGAGAGAGAGAGAGAGATGTGAATAAGAACGAATTAGCTAGAGCTTTGTTTCAAAAAGAAAAAGTAAAGCAAATTAATTGGAGAAGAGACTTGTACGTGTTTAGCAAATTCAATCTTTGTGGGTGTTTCAAAGAGTCGTGGCCATCTTAATCATGTAAAAGAGGCGCGAATATGAGAATAATTATTTTATATAAAAATTAAATTGAAAAATTATATACAATCACACCTGAAACTGTGATGAAAATAAATATATATAATCACACTTATTTAAAATGTGTGATTAAAAAAATATTATCTCACTCATTAAATTAAATTTGATTAAAAAATCATTTTAATTTTTTTAGTCACACTTTTAATAAAAGTGAGATATTTTTAATTCTTCTTATGTGATCTTTAATAATAGGCATAAGAACAAGGAGTCAATCGTATCAAATTCAGAATATCGAAATTGAAGCAACACAAACTAATAAGAATTCAAGTGGAATTTCGGCATCAACATTTTATTTCCTCAAATGTCCGCAAGATCAACACAGAAATATATGGTCTTATACTCTATTATATCAGTTTATTCTTCCAAGTGAAGCGTTCACTAACTTTGGATATCGGGAATTCATCCATCAAGTCTATGAAGCTCAATATCGGGATTCACTATTTTCGAAGCCATAACAATCAATTGTTAGATATATAGCAAGATTTATATACAATATGAGGGACTCATTTCCTTGAATTTCACTAACAACAACATTCATTTTAGTTGCTCTTCAAATTTTTTTTAAAAAAAAAAAAAAAAAAAAAAAGCAACAGCACCCACTTGCATTACATTATTCTTTCTCTACGTCAAATAGCTCAACTTAAGTGGCAAGTATTCTATTAATATCAAAGTGGTCTCACAAGTTCAGAATTCAACAAGCAGCGATTCAATTTATACAAAGCCCCAGAGAATGAGGCTCAATATTAAACAATCTTATTGGGCCTCTTCTCAATAATAAAGGTCAACAAGCTATATTCAAGTCAAGCCCCTCAATAAAGTTTCAAATGTCACAGCATATTTCAATATTGCAAAGCTCAAATAGATCAAAGTTCCTAAGCTAAGCAAAAATCTGTTAGAGTAAGAGATTCTAAAAATGGGTTTTCTACAAAAAAAAGCTTCCACCAAGGTTAAAAAAAAAATTCAAAAAAAATATATTTACCCACAGACTTACAAGCAGGGAGAATAAAGAGAATCAACGACAGCACGGGTAGTGGGCGAGAGACCCAAGCCGCGTTATGTGGGTGGCGTGGTCATCATTGGTTAGTTACGATTGACAAATGCAATAACAGTACAGGAGCTGGGCATGAGACGTACAAGCCACGCGAGTTAAAGTGGTTGCGCGCAGGTCATAGCTTAGATCTGGTGTGCACGAATCTCTGAGGAGCTGTGTCGTTAAACTGAGGTGAAGCACCGATGGTGAATAGCAGCTTGGATGGCATGTCTACGGTAGTCGGAGCTAGGACAAGTCGGTGGCTGGGTCACGACGTTGGGATAGGTCGGTGGTTGGGTCGCGACGCTGGGACAGGTCGGTGACTAGGTCGCGACGTCTGTGACAGTTGGAGCTAGGACAGGTTGGTGGCGTTACTTGGCGCTGCGATAACAGTCAGTGTGCAAACAGCGGTAGCCTTTGGTTTGTTGAAGAAAAAAAAGCAACCTGGGTTGGCCTCTGTAGAGAGAGAGAGAGAGAGAGAGAGAGAGAGAGCCAAAGTGGATGTGGGCAAAAAGTGGGTAAGGATTAGGGTTTTGTCCCTTTCCTTAAATAGAAAAAAAAAGAGGTATGATTCATTGAATATTCCCTCAAATATTCTAAGTATATATATATATAGTGGGCCTTCAGTTGGTCTAGAATAATTTGAAGATTTGGATTTTTTTTTGAAGTTTATTGAAGGAAAAGTAAAGTCAAGTTTGACTCCCAAAAAAAATAAAAATAAATGTGGGCCTTATCTTGTCAAGAATAAAAAATGAATGATGATGGGTGCTTTATTTATTCTTGGAGTGGAGAAATATTCTTCAGATGTTCCAAAAAAAAAAGTAAAAAACTAATAATCTCCTTCTTATTAATCGTCAATTTTATCTATAAATTACGGTGAGTCATCAACTTGATCCATAGGCCATGTCAAGACAAGACGCGCTCAAGAAGGTGAAGCGAAACATAGCCACGAAGGAAAGGAAGTGCATCTCCAAAATATAGGGGGAGTCAAGTCGAGCCCATTAAAATTAATGAGGCCCAATTAAAAAGTCCAAGATTGATGAGCTCGGATTTATCGTCATCAAACAGACCAAATCACTCTAAGCCTCGAAAGGGTTCAGATCTATGAACTTAGAGACTTACTCTGGCCCAGACTCAAAAGGGTACTGAGCAAGCCCAGAGATCCGAGGCACTCGGGCTTTGAACAAATTTGATCGTAATTTAACCGCTCCATTGGTGAGTCCCAGAACATTTGCAGATTTGATGCATTCTAGGATCAACCCACCAGAATCATGAATAAGGTTAGAGCCCGATCAAAGGGCCCGAATCCTGAGGACGAGGGGTGGAGATGAATTCACACATCAGTTAATTTAGTCTACACCCGGGTCGAGGTGGCATGACCTCGGGGGGGTCCATGAGACTCGGCAATATTAGCAGGGGGTCCTGTAGGACTACCTCGACCCTTTGGGATGATTGGCGATCATTGGTTAGGTGTGGCTAAGAAAAAGGGTTCGCCGAGAAGTTGATCTCCTTTTTGGGGTTTTCCTCATCCTCGGAGAGGTCACCTCTTTGGACAAGGTAGTTAGAGGAAATATTCCTCATGTGCCTTGCACCTGGGCTCCATCCTACATCATAAGGTGCCTATAAATAGCACCCACTCATAGCTTTACAAGGGATAGATTTTGGAGAGACAACTCTTGGAAAAAAAACTAATTTCCCTTCTTCATTATCTACATTGAGAGCGAAAGTGAGAGATCCATGGGAGAGCCATGCCATTATTCTCTCTCCAACTACTTTGCTTTCTTTTTCACCTAATATCTTATCTTCATCATCTCTTTGTTTTTGTGTTCTTAGTTCTCTTTGCTTTTGTGTTCTTAGTTATGACTATTGAAGAATCTAAGCCTCTCATCATTTCTAGAGAATTCGAATTTTCTTCAAAGATCTTCGAAAATCTTCGAATTTTCAAACAACATTCTTGAACCCTTTCATACAAATATCAATCTAATTTTTTTTATTACTGTACGAGCACGAAATTATCTTCTCATATAATCTTGTTGATCAAGTTTGCGCTCCTCTAAACGTCGTCGCTTTACTCCTTGAAAACACAAAAATGAGCTAGCCGGCGGGTGTGTGCCGGATACCTCTCCGATGCCTAAGTCAGCAAAATAGACAAATAGACAAAAGCTCTGTGCATTCAAGAATCAAAGTTGTGTTTCCTTCTCATAGGTTCTGTTGTGATCTTTTATAACTTTTGTCTGGCATAATCTTAGTAGGACTTTTATTCCTCCATGTGGAGTCTTTCTAGGAATCACACTCCTGAAAGATAATGCTTATCCTTCAACACCCTCCTCACTGCTTAAACCAAGTGAGATGGTTTTACCTTGGTTAGATAACAGTATGACCGAGCTGACCTTTGTCATACTTAACCCAGCGCCTTCACTGTAACACATAGCTTGGTTCCTAGGTTTTGTCTGCCAAACCGAGCTAACTACACCAAGCTTTGACCGAACCAACAAATAGCAAGGTCCACCACAAGAAGCCCAAATACCTCGGCTCCGAATACTGTGACCGAGCTAATTACAACTACTCCGACCGTGGTAACTGTAACCATACTTAGATCGAGCTAACACTAAGGTCCATTTGCTAAGCCCTTCTCACCACGACCCATAGAACAGCCCATCATCACACCTTAGCCTAGCTCGGCCCTAATGCACATAAAAACTCCCTCTCAATTGCCCCTTAATTCCATCTGCGTAGCATGATTGGGATTACTTGATACCAGCCGAGCTAAAAACAGTCAAGTTAACCGAGGTCACTCCCTATCGGGCTGTCGACTAGTCCGGTTCATAACGTCCTTTCAGTCTATATACCTGAATCGTTTCCTATTCGTATGAACAAGTGGCTACCTTCCGTTGGTCAAGTACAACTGGCTGCACCGCCCTTGTACTCCGAAAAATTTGAATAGTCCCGCCTTTTTCACACACCTTATACAAAAACCCTAATTTTTCAAATCAAAACACTCATGTTCATCTTCACTCTCATGCCCTCTGAGTTTCGTCTCTCTTGTTCACTACATCTGTGGAGCTTTGCATTTTTGGCCAACACCCTTACTGTTCTAATCTCTGATCTTTCATTTCGAAGTGGTAATTAACTGAATCTCTGCCCTTTGTTTTATTTTTGTGAATGTGTATAGTATAGATGCATATACTCATATATTCTACAAAATATACTCTGTAGTTTTGATGAAATGGGTAAGAACAGTTAACACCCAAAAACCAGACCCCCAAATCGCAGGTTCGTGCCTAAGAACACACCTTCTGGATTCAAAAAACATGAAGTTTGAATCTAGAATCGTGGTGTGACCGGGCTAAAAACCTGTTTGGGCAACTCTAGGCTTAGGTACAACCAAACTAGGGAACTCTTTAGGTATACACCCAGCCAAACTAGATAACTTCCCCAATAACCGAACTAAAACTCCACGCCACACCTTAGTTTCAAACAGTCTAAGAACCTTCCATTTCATATTGTCGAGCTAAAATTCTTCACTCCAACCGAGCTAAGCAAGGATAGGATCCCACATAACCGAGCTAGGCTTTACATTCATTTTTGCCTATATACTTAGCGCGGTCCAACGATTTGGGCTTAACACTTCTCATCTCCACTTTGCAGACTCTGACTAGGTTGGCCAGGCACTCCCTTGCACATTCAGCCGAGATACTCAACGTCATCTCAACACCGAGCTAGCACTCCAGGCTAAATTATACATAACTTAAGTCCACATGGGTAAATATAGATTTTTAGTAAACTTTCCAGGGGCTATAGCCGAGTTCCAAAGGGACTACAATATCCCTGATGACGTCCACCTCTCACTAGTCGAGCTAGACACAACTCCATGGAGAAAATGGGGCTTCGTTCCCTTTACTATCCTTTTCATCGTAAAAGCCGAACTCCGATTCCCAGTTCAACCTCTTCTTTGTGAATTCCTAAGGTAGACTAGAATATGCCCAACCCAGCTCAGTACCAATTCTTACAGAATAATAAATGGCATTGCCGAGCTAAACTACCGGCTTGGCCTCAACCTCAGTCTCGCCGAGTTATTTCACCAATATTCATTAGGCCAAAACGAAGACGGCTGGGTATACTATTTAAGAATAAGACGCCGCCGAGAAAAAATAATAAAAAACACCCCAAATAAAGATGTAAATGATGACAACTTTTTCTGGGTTTCTGGTAACTTCGAGGACCAGGAAGCCCAAATACCAGGAGACCGCATTAACTGGAACAAAGGAGTAACCGGTATATATACTTCGGCTCAGTTTTGTGCATTCTTTACTCCGTTTATAAATTTTGCACCATGCTAACTGTTGGCTTCTTCTTTATGCAGATTTGAACCAACTAAAGTCACAGTATAGTTACCCCAATCTTGACACACTCCGCACTGCACTCCGGTGCTGGGATCAAGGTTGGGCCGAGCTACTCAACTTTGAGCCGACATATAGATACAGCAGCAGAAGGAAGACCAGGGTGACAGATTTCCTTTTAGAGCCATCACCAGAACCTGATCCAACTCTTCCACAAATCAACCTCATTCCATTAACAGCAGAACAAGAAATGGCCAAGAAGAGAGCAGTTAAGGCCCTCGTCACCGAAACAAATCAAGCCGAGGTACCACAAGCCGGCCAATCACAAGAGGTCGTGGTAGCCCTTCCAACCGCCCAGCCTTCATCATCTCGGCCAAGCAAGCGCGCTCGGACTTCCACAACTGAGCCATGCCTTGTTGATGAGGATGAAACCGTGCTTCCACAAATCACTTCACCAAGCCCAGAGCCCACACGATCTGACCGGGCTAGCTCTTTAGCGTAGGCGCCCAAACTGACGTACAAGAACCAAGCCATTACGGACATTGACTCGGTGGTGGTAGATAAAGACCACTCACTTGTCTTTAACCTTGCAAAGAGTGTGTGTCTGCCACCTGATATGGAACATCACAACCATTTCACCGAGCTTAAGGCCATCCACTCGGCCACCAAATCGATGGTGCTAGTGAGTACTTTTTCCTTTATTTTCCAATTTTGGACATCTATTTGCTCGGTTTTCACTCAAAATTGCTTACTACCCTCTTGCAGGCCATACAGAAAAACCATATTGCATATAAGCGTGTGCTGGAGCTACGTAAGACCATGCAGTAGGCTGTGGTAGAGGCCAATGCTAAATCAGCCGAGCTAGAAGAGTCCAAAAAGAAAATGACCGAACTGCACACCGAACTAGCCCAACTCACCAAACTAGTCAACTCTGCTGAAGCAGAGAAGCAAAAGGTTTTGACTGAGTTGAAAGATAAATACCTGCACCAGCTGGCCCAGCTTGAGAAGAGGAAGGATGCAGAGATAGCTCGGCTGGAGAAGAGTGTGGAGGATGCGGAAGACCGCGGTTACAAGGAAGGGGAGGCCACTTACATCCAATAATGTGAAGTCGTGAAAGATATATTCTTCAAGTGTGGATAGAAGGCGGCTGTGGCAAAGCTCGGCCATGGCCAGGAGACTAAAGTCTTCCAAAACCCTCCTCCATATTTCATACCGAGCTACATGGCGGAGTATGCAAACGCCATTTAACAAAAATTTCTTGAAGTTGAGGAAGAAGAAGCATCTCCTAAACCCAATAACGCCCCGGTCATCGCCAATGATCCCGTTGTTCAGTCAACTCGGGCGGAGCCACCAGTGGAAAACTTGGTTGAAAATGTGACCGAGCTACCTGTTGAAACCGGGCTTTGAGTTGATCTGGATGCTGATCTCAACGACCTTTTTGCTTGATCCTGTATTTTCTTCTTTTTACTTTTGGAAAGAATGTGTAACCGGGCTAAAGTCCCACTCTTGTAACTTTGACTTTAACTTTGAATGAAATCTTTTTTTGTTTTTCTCAACTGTTTGTTCGATTTACTCCATGCATTTATTTCCTACTATGATTTGTATTCAGTATAACATTTTCTAGCCGAGATACCTATCTCGGTCTTAACCTTGTAATCTATTTGGTCATACCTGCCAACCTCTTCAGCCTAGATCCTTATCTCGACTGAAGAGTACTAAAAGTTAATTATTCTAGCCAACCACTCTTTAGCCTAGATCCTTATCTCGGCTGAAGAGTACTAAAAGTTAGTTATTCTAGCCAACCACTCTTTAGCCTAGATCCTTATCTCGGCTGAAGAGTACTAAAAGTTAGTTATTCTAGCCAACCACTCTTCAGCCTAGATCTTTATCTCGGCTGAAGAGTACTAAGTGTTGGTTTTTTCAGCCAACCACTTTAGTCTAGATCTTTATCTCGGCTGAAGAGTACTAAGTGTTGGTTTTTCCAACCAACCTCTTCAGCCTAGATCCTTATCTCAGCTGAAGAGAGCTCAAAGTTGGTTATTCTTGCCAACTTAGAGCTAAGTGTTTGGTTATTCCTGCTAAACTTTTTCAGCCTAGATCCTGATTTTGGCTGAAGATAGCTCAAAGTTGGTTATTCTTGCCAACTTAGAGCTAAGTGTTTGGTTATTCCTGCCAAACTTCTTCAGCCTAGATCCTGATCTTGGCTGAAGAGAGCTCAAAGTTGGTTATTCTTGCCAACATAGATATAAGTGTTTGGTTATTCATGCCAAACTTCTTCAGCCTAGATCCTGATCTTGGCTGAAGAAAGCTCAAAGTTGGTTATTCCTGCCAACTTAGAGCCAAAGTGTTTGGTTATTCCTGCCAAACTTTTTCAGCCTAGATCCTGATCTTGGCTAAAGAGAGCTTAGAGTTGGTTATTCCTGCCAACTTAAAGCCAAAGTGTTGGTTATTATTGCCAACCTTCTTCAGCCTAGATCTTGATCTTGGCCGAAGAGAGCTCAAATTTGGTTATTCCTGCCAACTTAGAGCCAAAGTGTTGGTTATTCCTGCCAACCTTCTTCAGCCTAGATCTTGATCTTGGCTGAAGAGAGCTTAGAGTTGGTTATTCCTGCCAAATTAGAGCCAAAGTGTTGGTTATTCCTACCAACCTTCTTTAGCCTAGATCTTGATCTTGGCTGAAGAGAGCTCAAAGTTGGTTATTCCTGCCAATTTAGAGCCAAAGTGTTTGGTTATTCCTGCCAAACTTCTTCAGCCTAGATCCTGATCTTGGTTGAATATAGCTCAAAGTTGGTTATTCCTGCCAATTTAGAGCCAAAGTGTTTGGTTATTCCTGCCAAACTTCTTCAGCCTAGATCCTAATCTTGGTTGAAGAGAGCTCAAAGTTGGTTATTCCTGCCAACTCTGTTTTCATTGCCCTTAGCTCACTGAGACTATTTTTATAGAAGAAAAACAATTTATACTAAAAAGGAAACTACTTATTTTATTGAAAAAAGAAAAACTACAAGTATGTTTAAAGAAAAGCTAAAAATAAAATAGTTTGAGATTGGCAGTGTTCCATGGCCTAGGGATGGCCTTGCTGTCTTTATCTTCCAAGTGGTATGCCCCCTTTCCTGCTAAGCCAACCACTTTGTATGGACCTTCCCAATTAGGTCCTAACATGCTATCTCCAGGTACCAGAGTATTTCTCATTACTTTACGCAGCACCCAATCTCCAATCTTGAATTACCTCGGATGTACTGTCTTGTTATATTTTCTAGATAACTCTTGCTAGTATGAGGCGATGTGAACCAGTGCTCTTTCTCTTCTTTCTTCTGCAAGGTCGAGCTCCAATGCTATGGTTTCTCCATTTAAGTCTGGGTCAAAATTTTCACTTCTAATAGTGAGGAGGCCAACTTCGAGTGGGATTACTGCTTTTATGCCATAGGCCAAGGAAAAAGGTGTTTCTCCAGTAGACCGCCGAGGTGTGGTACAATAAGCCCATAAAACATGAGAGAGCTCCTCAGCCCACTTGCCTTTTACTTTCTCCAGCCTTTTCTTCAATCTATCTAAGACGACTTTGTTTGATGGTTCCGCCTGGCCATTTTCTTGGGGGTATGCTAGTGTAGAATTGTAGAATTCTATCGTGTACTCCTCACAAAAGCCTCTAAAAATTTTGCCATCGAACTGAGTGCCGTTGTCTAATATTAAAGCCTTGGGTATGCCGAATCGAGTGATGATATTCTGTCAGACTAACTTCTTCACATCTTTCTTTTTTATTGAAGTGAGTGCTTCTGCTTCCACCCATTTTGTAAAGTAGTCTGTTGCTGCAAGAAAGAACTTTCTGTTACCGGACGCCATTGGAAGTGGTCTCACTATGTCCAAGCCCCACATTGCGAAGGGCCATGGGCTAGTTAATGGTAAAAGCTCTCTGTCTGGTTGATGTATTTGGTGTGTGAACTTCTGATATTTCTCGCACTTCTTGACATACTTCTCTGAATCTGCTTGCATGTAAGGCCACCAATATCCTTGCGAAATTGCTCTGTAGGCCAATGATCTTCTCCCTTGGTGGCTTTCGTATACGCCTTCGTATATCTCGAACAAGAATGCCTCGACCTTGCTGCGATGGACACATTTCAGGTAAGGTCTTGTGAAGGATGTTTTGTACAAGGCCATTGATGGAGAGAACCAAAATCCCTGTGACTTGGCTCTAATCTTGTTAGCTTATTTCTTCTCTTCAGGTAAGACATCGTCTTTTAAGAATACTATAATGGGATCCATCCATGAAGGGCCTAGTTTGGCGCAACATACCTCAGTTACTTCGGTTTCTTCAATGCTTGGCCTTGGTAGGAAGTCGATCAGTAATGGATGTGGGATGGATGTATCTGCCATCGAAGCAAAGCCTGCTAATTCGTATGCTCTGCTGTTTTCTTCCTGACCGATCTGCTCTATTCACACCACTTTGAATTTCATGATTTCCCTTTTGACTAACTCTTGATAATTTTCCATCCTCTCATCTTTTGCTTCGTAATCGCCTGAAATCTGGTTTGCTACCAGCTGGGAGTCACTGTAAATCATTAGCTTGGTGGCCTGCTGTAGACGTCCCCGAACGCATCCGGGAGGATGACTCCCATTCTGTTCGTTTTGCGGGTCTACTACAGTTCGGACTCGATTTGTCACGGTTCTTAATCTGAACCAAAGAGTCCAACTCTAGCAAATCGCTTTGAGAAAAACAGATTTTGAAAAGAAGTGCCAAACATGGACTGCTTTGCCAGATACAGAGTCGCCACCTAAATATTTTTTTAATGGGGGAATTTAGGAAACCCTGACTCGGTGCCAAAGGCCACGCGTCCGTCATCACCAAAGTTGCCTCGGTTCGGAAACTTGGGTACGATTGGGGAAGGTCAGCTATGAGCACCCCCTCTCGCCCGGTTCGAAAACCGACCTCTACTAACCGTGATATCTTGTTTTGAAAACCTTACATGTTCTTATTCCAGTTATTAGCCTAGAATTACTACGTTATGCGCACAGCAAACAAGTATAGACCAAATCGCCTAAGTTGGAATAAAACATTTTATGTTTATTTTAAAAATGGTTTGCTACTCGCAAGTAGGCTAAAATGCAGGTTTTGTCACCCTCAAGTGGGCTTTTATAAAAGAAGGTTTTGTCACTATCTAGTGGGCTTAAAACTCACAGTTTTAATGCATTGTCCCAATTTAGGTAATTCAACCTCCATCCACAGGCATTCAAGCAGTTATATTACATAAGCAGCTAGCCTCATGGTAATCATGCTATTATGGCAACACTCACACACATGCAAAGATGCTAAAGCATAAAAGCTCACCTAGTACTCCAAGCCAAAACAGAAACCAGTCAGTAATCATATGTATGATCCTAGTTCATGTTAAGTGGCTAATGCAACACAAGAAAAGATGTAATCTAGACAGGCTCGGCTGCCCTAAACATGGCATATGGAATGTTGCAAGTAACACGTATTCAATTTGGAAATTGAAATACAATGCAGTTAGCGTAATGTACCAAGCCCGGTGCATGTAAACAAATGCATGGATGCACGCATGCATTGCATAAGGTATGCTAAAATAAATATGCCCTAATCTACCATCATAAGCAGGTAAATAAAAGGGAAGAAAGAAGTGGGGGTTGGAAGGCATACACACACTCACCCACACTTATTACAAATTTGCTCTCACTCGGAGAGACCGAAAGAATATACAAACCGAATAAATAATACTAAATTACTTATTACAAAACTTCTAATCTGATTAAATTAAATGCAAAGATCAGATGGCCACAGCCCCCCTTGGAATGCGTGTAATGATGCATGCTCGAGTCTGTCTCGCTCGGAAAACCCGTACCATGCCACTACTACCTCTGTTTACACTGCCTTGCCTCTCCAAAGACTGCCAAAGTCTTGGGACATGTTCCTTGTATACTATAAAGTACCATTGGATGAGGAAAATGGCCACCGGCCCTGGTAAAAGTCCACCGGCTGCGGATGAAGCTATCGGCCATTCATCAATGGCCGGTCGGCACTAAATGTTGCCGGCCGGCAAAAACTTCCTGCAGAAGACAGTTTTGACAACAACAGAGGACAGGTAGTGCATGGCATAGAATTTCAAGCACATGTGTGCACCAACACATCCCTTATCATGTTTGTGACTTAAAGGGACATGGTTCTCGATTCTCGGACCACCAATCGCGCATTTCAATGCGTGATGGCCCAAGAAACCAAGTATGCATTTTGATTTCAAATGAGATGCACATCAAACAAACAAGTGAAACCCAACCTCTATCATACTCAATTCAAGAGGCAAGGTATGTATGCTCATGCAATGCAACCTAGGCATGTTAACTAAGTATGCAACATGGGCATGCAAGCAAGTAATGCACAATGCATGTTAGGCACACAACCTAAGCGAGCAAGCATGCAAGATATGGAATAACAATGGGAGTAACAAGCATACAAGTATGCAAGGCATACATCATGTTAAGCAACCTAAACATACAACAACACACAAGTATGCGACAACACACAAGGTAAGAATGCATCAACATGCAAAGGATGCTCATACACTAACTTGGACAGCTCTCTACTAGGTCCAAAACAGTGGCCATAATGATGCAAGTGAGGCAACAAAATACATGGAATGCATGCACAATGCATTAACCAAGCTTAAGGCACAAAAATGCAACTCTACCAAAGCATGGCAAGGGATACAAGATGGCATATAAGCATGTGAATTTCAATACCAAAATATGATGCTAAACAGCCCCGAAACATGGAGATATGGCACCCGATGCATGAGATGAACCCCGAAATGCAAAACTAGGCACATGGAATGACTTACAGCTATACAAAGCATGCATTATTGGACTATGAAGCATGAAGACAGAATCTTGGCAGTCCCAAAACATGGACTTTTCCAGTTCTAAGCATGGCCAAAAAGTACTAACAAGATGGACTAAATTAGCATGCGAATTTGACTAGCTAACATGGTTTACATGGCAAGTGTATGATGCACATGGAATCTGACCAAACCATCAAAAATAAGTGAATAAACCATGCCAAAAAATGCTCAAATAACCACTGAAATGAAGCCAACACATGCAAAAATGATGAGCTCCTTTAGAGGGCTATACAAGAGGTTATTAAGCACATACATGATGGACATTCAACAAGGCCAAACCAGCTCTGGAAATGGCCTATAGGGGTCCTAAAACCCACTGAAAAATGCCTGATCTGATCTCAAGAGGTGTGAAAATATAGGCTCCTTTGTAAGGCCAAAAATACAAGCAAACAAGACAACAAGGAGAGGGGACGGCCCTCTCCTTCTTAGGACCTCAAACATTTCCCCACCACTGAAATCCTCAAGATTTCAGTGGTGGGAGGGCCAATACAAGGTGGTCCCGAAGCTTACAAAAAATGCACAAATAAGAGGCCAAACAAGGCCTAAGAGGGGGTAAACGACCCCAAACACAAAAGTGTCCTTAATGAAGTATCTTAAAAACAAAAAAAAAAAAGAACTTTTTTATGTTATACACAAAGCTCAAAACCGCAAGCAAGATGGGCTAAAATCTGGTGCAAAAACGGGGAATAAAAGAGGGTTAGATGCTCACCCTTGTAAACCAACGTGGACAGCAGCCTTTGGTCCCAAAAACCAGTTTCTTAGCCTCTGAAAATGGCCTCCAAGAAGCTTAGATGGATGATGGAGAGGTGTGGTTGAGAGGTGGTGTGCAAAGGGGCCAAGAACTAGACCCTTTTGAACCTTCTAACCTACACAAATATAGAGAGAGAGAGAGAGAGAGAGATATAGAGAGGGAGTGATATATATTGATATATATCAGATTTTTCTAACCCTTGAAAATGGTGGAGAGGCTCTCTATATATAGAGCAAGACAAGGTGCTAAGCTTCTTAGAGAAGCTAACACAAAAAGGGTCAAAAGGGGCAAGCTTCCAAGGGAAGCTAAGCAAAGGGGTCAAGAAGGCCAAGCTTCTTGGAGAAGTTAGACAAAAAGAGCCAAACTTCTTGGAGAAGCTAGGCAAAAGGTTCAAGAGGTGCAAGCTTCTCTTGGAAGCTAAAAAGGTGCAAGTTTCTCCAAGAAGCTAACAAGGTTCAAGCTTCTTGGAGAAGCTAACATGGTCAAGCTTCTTGGAGAAGCTAAAATGGTTCAAGCTTCTTAGAGAAGCTAAAAAGGGTCAAGCTTCTTGGAGAAGCTAAACCAAGAGTTCAAAAGGATCAAGCTTCCTCAAGAAGCTAAAACAGGGGATTCAAAAGGTTCAAAATCCCCTCAAGAAGAGGTCTCGGCCAACCAAATAGGTCATCGGCACAATAAAGTGCCGGTCGGCTAAACATAATGCCGACCGGCCATTATTTTTAAGAAACAATGGCCGGTGGCAAACATGTGTAGCCGGTGATGATAAGGGAGGGCCGATGAGGTGTGAGGAGGGCCAAAAGGCCATTCCCTACCCTTCAAGGCAAAAAACACGGGTATTTGGTGCCAAAACTGAACACGAAGCAGTCGAGTCAAGAGGTCTTGAGGCGAGGCGCGTTGCCAAGGCCTCTGGGAACTCGAGACGAACACAAACATGGATAATCACTGAGTGTTCAAACGGTGACGTCCAAGTCTTAAGGACCGTCAAAAATGGGGTGTCTACACCTGCATGAAGAGTGTTGATTTTAGGCCTGTGAAGAGTGCTTCATACTCCGCCTCATTGTTTGATGCTGGGAAGCCAAGGTTGACTGCTTGTTCCACTATTAGGCCATCTAGTGAGATAAGAACTGTGCCAAGTCCTGCACCATGCCTATTGGATGCTCCATCCACGAAGAGCTTCCACATCTCTCCAACGAATAGCTTCCAGCAAATGGAGGGGTCGGATGATGTCTTTGGGTCATGAGTGTTGTTTTCTTCCAAGTCCCTGGCTGCTGTTGGGGTTTGCGTTTTATTATCTGACTGCCCCAAGTCTTCACTTGTCGATGAGTCCTTACTGGGAATGGCATGGTTTATTCCACTCTCTTGATCTTCAAGCCTGTGTGGTTTGCAATGTGGCTGGGTATCCTAAATTAAGGGTTGCACATTTCCTGCGGCACTTTCCGTCCTCATTCCTGTCGTACCAGTCAAGTCAACTAGGCAGATGTGATGACTTCCTGATGTGAACTCTGCTACAAAGTCTGCCAAAGCTTGGGCTTTTATTGCGGTTCTGGGTTGAAACTTGATATCAAACTGTTCCAATTCCACCACCAATTTCAAGATTCGCCCAGAAAAGTTCGCCCTCTCAAACAAGGCTTTTAAGGGAAAAATAGTTAGGACGATTATGGTGTGGGCATGAAAGTAATGCGACAGCTTCCTTGAGGCCATCATCAAGGCTAAGGCCAGTTTTTCCAATGGTAGGTACCTGGTTTCTACGCCTAGCAAGGTCTTGCTAACATAAAAGATGGATAAGTGTTGGATTCCTTCCGCTCTGACCAACACTATGCTAACTGCGTGCTGTGAAACTACTAGGTACAAAAAGAGCTCTTCTCCAAGTATTGGGGTTACTAGCAATGGTGGAGAAGACATGTACTCTTTCAGGCTTTCTAGGGCACAGTCGCATTCTTCATCCCACTCCAACTTAGCCTTTAGTGACTGGAAGAATGGTCGACATCTGTTTGATGACCGACTTATGAACCGGTTGAGCACGGCTACTAGGCCAGTGAGATGCTGCACCTCCTTGATTGTGTTGGGCCTCTCCAGGTCCTGGATTTCTTTGATCTGAGAAGGGTCTGCTTCTATATCTCGGTTAGTCACCAGAAAGCCTAGGAATTTTCCCGATCCTATGCCGAATGCACACTTGGATGCATTTAGGCACAATTTGTTCTTTTTCAAAATCTGGAACATCACACTTAGGCCTCTGAGATGGTCCTTCTCATCCTTGCTTTTGACCACCATGTCATCTATGTAAGCCTCCATTGTTCTGCCTAATAATGGTTCAAATATCTTGGTGACCATCCGTTGGAATGTTGCCCCTACGTTTTTTAGACCAAAGGGCATGACCTTGTAACAATACAATCCTCTAGGCATTGTAAAGGATGTGACCTCTTGATCTGGTTCATACATAGCGATCTGATGGTAACCTCTGTACGCATCAAGGAAGCTAAGTCGATTGTGTCCTGCCGTCAGGTCTACCAGTTGGTCTATCCGTAGTAGGGGAAAGCTGTTCTTTGGGCATGCCTTGTTGACTATTTTGTAGTCCACGCAGACACGCCATTTTCCGTTCTTCTTTGGCACTACTACGGTATTGGAGATCCACCTAGAATAGTGCACTTCTTTGATAGCTCCTGCCTCCAGTAGGTTTCCCACTTCTTCCGCCACTATCTCAGCATGGTGGAGTGCCGATTCATGAGTGCCAGATAATTGGTCCGGCAATGGGTGGATGTTCGGCCAGGACAGATGAAGTTTGGGTCAATGCCAGGCATGTCATACGGTGTCTAGGCAAACACTTCGATGTTGGAGGTTAAGAATTCTATGACCTCTATTCTCTCAGTGCTGGACAAAGATGAGCCGAGCAAAAAGAACTTTTCTAGATCTTTTTCATCTATCCTTACCTGTACCAAGTCTTCCACTACCTTTTGTTCAGCTGCCTTGTCGACATCCGCAAATAGTTCATTGCTTTCTGGCTCTTCGACCATCTCAGTAAACTTTGGAATCCTTGTTGCCATTTCTTTAATTTAAGCATTGTTTTGACATAATTGGTCTCCAAAGACCTCTTCAATTACTTCGGCTTCATTGGGGAACCGCAATACTTGATGGTAGGTTGACGCTACCGATTGCATGGCATGCAACCATGTCCTCCCCAAAATTATATTGTAAGTGGAAGAGATTTTCAATACCCAGAATTCCACCTATTTCATCATGGTTCCTGCCTTAACTGGGAGGATTATCTTGCCCACTGGCCACTCTGGCATTGAGTTGAATCCAATTAGGGGAGATGTTGCGGGTGCCATGTCTTTGTCCTCCAGTTTCAGTTGTTTGAAGGTTTCGTAATACATTATCACACATGAGCTTCCTTGGTCAATCAGAATCCGCTTGATGTCGAAATTCTTGACGCGTAGAGTGACAACCAATGCATCATTGTGAGGGCAGTATATCCTTGCTAAATCTTTGTCTGAAAAAGATATGGCATTTGTAGCCACTGTTCTCCCATTTTTGGCGGCAGGTTATGCACTTAATACCTCCCTAAAGTGCTCAGCCTTTTTGATCATTTCGCTGAGCTCATATACCCGCTCAGGTTCGAATACCCCATGTATTACGTTAATTACGCCTTGAAGTGGAGCGTCGACCGGCGTCCCGTTTGGGTTATTGTGGTTCTGGGGGGCTGGCTGCGTCCCTCATTCTATGTACTGGTCCAGGTGCCCAGCTGCCACTAACTCTTCCAAATACTGCCTTAACGGCGTGCAATTTTCAGTGCGGTGCCCCTTTTCATCATGAAAGGTGCACTGGGACCTCTCGTTATAGTCCTTTTGTGCTTCTCCTAACTTAGCTAGCCATCGGACGAAAGGTTCGTCATGTATCTTACTTAGGATTCGGTAGATTGGTTTTTTGAACACTGTAGTAATAGCTGTGTGAACTCTTAACCTCCTTTTGTCCGGGTCTTCTCTGTTAGCCCGCCTGCTTTGCCCATTCCTGCTTGGTTGTTCTACCGTGTTGACTTTTGCTGAAGTCTTTTTATCTGGTATTACTGTTGTGCCAGATTTCGCTTTAGCATGGGCGCTGTCTTCCTCCACGCGAATATGTTGGTGCACTCTCTCCATTAAGGTCTCCATCGTGAGGGGCGGCGTCATTGTAATTGAGTTCCTCAATTTATTGCCGACTAGCAAGCCCCGTTTGTATTATGCTATGGCGAGGCTTGCAGGGCAATCCACAATCTAGTTGAAGGTTTCCCAGTAGCGACTGTTGTAGGATCTCAACGTCTCCTTGTCGCCCATGTCAATGGAGAGTAGCTGGTCGATTTCCACTGGTGTCTTGGTGTTCGTTCTGAACCTTGTCACGAACGCCTCTGCCAATTGTGCCTAGGAGGTGATGCTGCCTTCTGGTAGCCTTTCGAACCAGATTAGACCTAGGTCGCCAAGGCAAGATGGGAACGGGATACACATCAAGGCCTCATTCCGCCGGTATACCGCCATAACTTGGCTCAAGTGGCTCAAGTGCATGTAGGGGTCCGTCTTCCCCTAATAAGTAGTAAATTTGGGCTGGTGGAAGCCTGAAGGTAGCGGTGCGTTCTCTATTGCCAGAACGAACGGCGAGCTTTGTAACCTTGCTAATACTTTGCCCGCTGGTTCGTAAACAAGGCACAACATTGGCATTCCTACCTCGATGCTTCCATGCATTTGAGCGGCCAGCCGCTGAAGGGTCAAAATTATGCGCGGGTCACGTGCCCTAGTATCCTCCTTCCATCGGGCCCTTTCTTCAAGCACAGTTCGTAACACTACAACAAAAAACACTTTTAGCGACTTGTTTTTTAGTCACCAAAAGTGTAATTTTGGTTGTTGAAAGTATCCGCAACATGGACAAAATTGGTCGCTGAAGCCCTGTCACTAAGTGCTTCGGCGACCAAATCAATTTTGGTTGCCTTTATATATAAATTGGCGACCAAATATTTTCGTCGCTAAAAGACTAAAATTTCGTAGCCATAAATTAACATTTAGTCACCAAAAGTAGCCTTCAACTGATGACATGTTAAGTTTTAGCGACATATAAATGCGTCGCTAAAAATATCTTTCAGTGACTAAAAGAATTGATTGTTGAATGTTAAAACTTTTGGCGACCAATCAAGTTTTGGGTCGCTAAAAAAATTGACACATACTTTCAGCAACATAAATAAAATGTCACCAAAAGTAAATTTACAACTAAAAAAACCTGTCACAAAAAATTCATTATTTATAATTTTTTTTAACAATTTCCCTGTTTAATACATAATTCATAAACCTATAAACATAAGCAAAATGTAGTTCAAATTAACACACTTATGCAAAGCATCCAAAATATAAACTTAATTCAAAAGTAGTACCATATTAAATATAAACAGCATATCAAATCCAAAACATCCAATTTAAGTACAAATCTCTTACAATTCCAAACTTGAAACATGTAATGCCCAAAAACCTTCTAAGCTTGCAAATTCATAACAAAAACCAATGACAAAATATATCCAAAAATTCAAAATGTAATCCTTTGATGCTCCCCGAACTATATTTCATCCATTGCCAATCTGTCGAACATGTGAAAAAAACTTCAAGCATGTAATTCCAAAAAACCTTCCAAGCTTGCAAATTCATAACAAAAACCTATGACAAAATATATTCAAAAATTCAAAATGTAATCCTTTGATACTCCCCGAACTATATTCCATCCATTGCCAATCTGTCAAACATATGAAAAAAAAAATTATAATGTTAAAATGTTAATAATAAAGGTCTTGGTCAAAAAACATTGGTTTCACATATAGATGAACAAATTGAGAGCAAATTTTCCTATGGTGAATTACAAAATTTCAACATACCAAAATTAAAAAGTAACACATAATTCACTAGTTAAACTTGTCATATATTCCCAAACTCTACAAATGGATCGAAGAGTATGTTAATTGCTCTGTCATCAAAGAACATCTGCCACCCAGAAAGAAACTACTCGCCTCCGCCAAAACATATTTTCAACAAAAATAAAAATATGCAGTTTCGAATTGCAGACCGGTTTTCTTTTCTATGTACTACTAGTTCTTTTGTTCTGTGTTGCGAATTAATTGAAGTACTTTAAATTTCTATATATAAGGAGCTAGTTATCGCTCTTGTTTCATTTCAAATAAAAAGTGATATTTTTGTATACAAGCTGTGAAAGAGTAATGGTGTGCATGTGAAGGAGTAATGGTGTGCATTAGAAATAGAGTAATGATATAGAAACATAAAAAATAAAAATAAAAAGTTAAAACAGAATTTGTATATGGAAGTGCATTAGCCACAAAATCTTGATAAAGAATGGCAGTTGAGTCAGGATTGCACAAAACAATGAATAAACAAAGAATTTTCTACACGAAAAAAAAAAGGAATAAATAAAGAATGACTCGGAAATGGATCTGTGCAGAAGGAAGTCATGTATCAGTACACCACCTCTTCCCCCACATTTTTAGCTTAATTAATTCAAGTTCAACCATGAAGAAGGGTTGTGACCATTGTGTGGCTCGTAATCAAATGTGAGGGAGAGAACCAGTGGTGCCATTGTCACCTTGTCTAGGTTAATTAGTTCTAACTTCCTCAGCCATCCTTGAGTCTTGATCTTGAAGTCCTACCTACTCAAAATTGGGCCTGTTTGGTTGTTTTTGTTCAAGCTTGGCTTGAAAACTTAACGAGCTTAAAATTGTGTTCAACCTTGGTTTGTTTACATAAAGAATCGATTTCAAATGAATTTTTAACAAGCCAAACACGAGTCGACCTCGAGTAGGTTGATTTGTTTATCTACCCTATCTACTAGAGCTGGAAGAATTTCGAAGGGCCACGGCATATTCAAGGTCAATACATTGTTGTATCCCTGTGAATATTTCTTTTTCTAACCAAACAATTACTAGTACACCTATTATGATTCCTAACCCTTGATTTACTGTTGACGTGAAATATTTTTCAATGTTTTAAGTTACATGGCTATGTCGTTCTCACATTACAGGGGAAAATCTGAGAAACTAAGGATCAAACCGCCCTGAAACTGCCCAAAATTCAGTACATTTTAATAATTGATTGATTTTAACAATTCATGAAGTTATTATACCTGCTCATCAAGGTTGCATGAAGAATTGATAATTCCCACTGCCAAACTATTTGTATGATCTTCTGCAATTCCACACAAATCCTAGATAACAGGAAGGAGGCACAATTTAAACCACATAATCTGAGATTACATATGGTAAACTATTTTAAGTACTATTCTCTACAAATAAACTCAAGATCATGTTGTTACAAAATGTTAAATAATTTAACCATCAAAAGAACAATAATGGAGTTGTTGACAATGAAACTAATGTCAGCAGGACATAAATCATTTATCCTCATTTTGCTAAGTTTAACGAATTTGCATTATATTTGTAAACCAGTCTAGTAGTTTGGATCTGATGTGACCGTGAGGCAGGGCCAGCGAGGTTGGTCTTCATTTGGACAGTCATAAATTAATGGATGTATTTTCTTGATACCTTTGATTTACCATATGCTTGTGGCCTAGCCTATTGAGCTGCGAGGAATGTAATTTTAATTGGGCTAGGCTTGTTTTCTCTCTTATTTGAGATATGTGTGCCCTTTGGGGTTGGTTTGGGTACCCAAGGGTACGTGTACTGGGCTTCATTGTCCAATTTTTCCTTTTTGGTAATAAATGCTTACTTTACCAAAAGATAAGCCATTTACTGAAAAATAAATAAATAATAATAAAAATAAAAAACAAGTGAAATTTGATGAAACCTAAGAAGTATGGACACGGACACGGACACAACATGTGGAGGACACGTGCAAAATAAAGTCTAAAGGAGAAGAATATATACAAATTTAGATTATTTTTGTTTTATCATTGAATTTCAAGTTATTTCATTTAAACTTGTAATGTGTTTCATGTGTATCTAAGTATTCAGAAGTGTTCGCTGAGTGTCGTGCCATGTCGGCGTCGGACACAACACGTTACTTTCTTAGAAATATCCATGCTTCTTAGGATGAAACAGTGACAAAAATTCACTCTTGAGATTTGGTTACACCTTACCCCTATGAAAATTGGATCTCGGGTTCACTTCAACTCGCGATTTACTCAGATCCCAGGAAAATAAAAGGAAAATGATCAGACTATACAGAAATGCTTATTTGGACCATAATGGTTAAAGTCAAACTTTGTCAAAAAACTAACATTAGTAGTTAAAAAGCTTGCACGGAGCATAAATATGTACACAACGTTATACTTACTTTACGAAAATGATGTCATGGAATTTATCGTAAAGCTAATGTTGGAACCGAGAACATACTTCCTCATCTGGATTGACAGGACTGCTAGTTTCTCTATTCTGACCTTGGAAGGATCATCGGGCATTCCTGCATATACCACGCAGATCGTAACAAACTACAACCTTGTCTATTCATTGATGACAATTGCATTGTAATGAACCAAAATAAATAAATAAATTATCATACAGATTATCGGGTTTCATGAAATTTTCTCCTTCAATGATTGAAGGCTTAATATCCATGGGTGTTTCCTGCAAATCCCAAACAAAACCTTTGGGTAAATCAAACATCACCACCATCATTATTATTATTATCATGTCTGACAATGACCAATTAATATTTGGTCATAATTCAATTCACCATGAACTGAAAAAAGAAGATACGGGTCATAGAACCACAAGAAGATTTTAAATCAGGCTGCCAAAAGGGGAAGTAATAGACCTTCTAATAATAAGGTGTTACAGTTGTCTTCACACAAAACGTACCGGTTCTATTTGGTCCAAACAAAGATTCCTCCCTCCCTTGCTCAGATCTCTCAGAGTTCCTTGCCCATTCAACAATATGGTGAAATAAAACCAGAAACCACCGCAAAGGACAAAAGAAAAAGGAAGCCATGATTTGTACTATTTAATAACAAGAATAAAACTCAATCCAAAGCCAAACTTAGAACATGCAGATACCAGGATTCTGGGGAGAAACATTTCTCTCAATAAAGAAGAGGAAAAGCCAATGCATGTTCAATAAATCTCTAAAATTCAGATTGAAACATGGACGTGAATGGGGAGAAAAAATCCATCCAAAGGGAGAAAAAAAAAAAGAAAAAAGAAAAAAAAGAACACAGAACAAAAAGAATCAATCCACAAACAACACTTCAATGGGGGGAAAAATGAATCAACTAAACCGATTCTTTTCTATTTCATTTTCCTTTTTTTCTGTTCTTTTTTAAAACGGAATCCATACTTTTATGTCAAAAAACTTCTAAATGCAGCAAAAATAGACCAAAAAACAAAGACCGAAACAAAAAAACAACCCCAAAAGCGAGAATAATAGCAACAAAGATAGGCGTAAAAAAAAAAAAAAAAAGTGGAGAATTGTAGTAGCATGCAAACGAAAGAAAAGAAAAAAAAATCAATAAGAGTAAAAGCTGCAAAGAAGACAGAAGCGAAAGAAAAAAAAAATCAAGAAGTGTAGAACTATAAAAATATGAAAAAGTCTTTCATTCTTCAAAGCTATTCTTTCGAGTTGAGTTTGGCAAATGCTTTTTAGTATCTTTAAAACTTAATTCCCAAACGGCACAACTTTTTGGCTAAAAACCAAGCTATTTAAGCCATTGCCAAACAAAGTAAATAAAAAAAAATTGAAACAGAGCTTAGTTATATATTTCTAGCCTCATATCATCTAGGTGATCTCAACCCAATATGAAAAACTCGATGAGATCAAAGCTATGGCTAAACTAACTCAGATGTGACAATTAGAAAGTTAGACATTCATCATTTGAGTTCAACAACCAATATCACTTCCAAAAGGTGCATATAATTGTCACTGATAAATCTAACATAGCCTATTGTTTATATTTTGCTCTTACATAAAATAATATTAACTGACTAATGGTCTCTGTGTGTGGGGGGGGGAGGGGATAGTAGATGCCAATCTTAGTTATGTGTTCATGACCTGATCAAAACCAAAATAATGGTAGAGAATCAGATGTTAAAATAAGCTTAAATATCTTCTTTACGCTAACTATCTTTAATTTGATTTAATTTTTCATCATAAAAATTTCAAAATTTTTAACAATCACTGTCATTGTCCATGCAGGCTAACACGTTTGTGATCGATCAACACACTTATCTCATGCAGAAATAGTCCCCAAGAACAAATGCAAAACAGGATATTCCCAAATGCCAAGAAACTGATGTTTCATAGAATAAATACTTCATCATGATGATCAATAGTAAATGGAATCACCAAGCCAAGGTGGAACAAATTAGTGGCAACCATAACATATTCTCGAAGGTTCTATTTCTTTTTTTGCTTAGAGCAGGAAAAAAAAAATCAATTAGTGTAGAACTGCAGCGCAAACCAGAACAACAACCACATTTTTTTTTCTTCTTCTAAATTCGTAGAACTGTTGCACCAAATAATTTTCTTCTGAAAGTGATAAAATTTCATGCAATCAATAAGTGTAACCAATTAAAAGATAGAAGAAAAAAAATGTACTCCAGATGTTTAGCTCTAGGCTTCAACTTGGTCAGTGTAGAAAATTGAACACTTCTCAAAACATGTTATATATGTTTATTTATTAATGCTTGAACTAATTAAAACAACAGCAACAACAAACAAACATGAAATGATTACAATTATTATTGGAGAAGCTCTTCACCACTTATCAGTCCTAAAATCAGTCCCAAAATTAGTCCCAAAATCATAATATCAATCCCAAAAAAAATTCAAAATCAGAATATCAGACCTAAAATCAGAATATCAGTCCCAAAAATAGTCCCAAAATCATAATATCAGTCCCAAAAATCAATAAAAATTGATCAAGTTTACTGCATCAAAGCAAAGGAATTCAATTATCCCAGAACAAAAGTGGGAAAACAAAACAAACCCAGAAACGAAAATTCAATAATCAATGCATTCACACGAAACCCATTAAAATTTTCAATAAACCCATGTCGATATGAGCAATCAAAATCAACCCATAGATCGATAAAACACAAAAACACGAATTAAATAATTTATATATATACATTCAGTGTGTATATGCACGTAAGAGATCTCAAAGTGAGGAAAATCTGAGATTTATTATGGGAATTGCTCGATCGAGACATACCCGATTGGAATATCAGAATATCGGTCCCAAAAATAGTCCCAAAATCAAAATATCAGTCCCAATATCGGTCTTTGTGTTGTGTTCTTCCATGTCGCACAAGAGGATCAAATTGGAGACAAACAAGAAAAATTGGAAGAGGAGGCAGTGTAAGAGAGGGAGTGGGAGAGGGAGAGAGAGACGAAGAAGAAGACATACTGTGTGTGTCTTACATTGTGCTTGAGATTGTGAAGTGAGAGAATGGGATGAATATTAGGTCAATCCTTGTTTATTCACCTAAAAGGGCCTGTCAACTGTTGAACATAAAAAATAAAAATAAAAAAACAGATTCAAAACTACGTCGTTTTGACCCTTAATTTATTGGCGACGAAAATTATTAGGTTGCCATAAATATTGTTTATCTTTCCGTGACTATTTTAATTCTGTCGCCAAAAATTTACAATTGGCGACCAAAAATTTCGTCGCTATATGTTAATTTGGTCGCGAAAACATTTTTAGTGCTCCCGCGCAAAAATTTAAGTTGGCGCCAAATTTTTTTAACGACCAATTGAGATATTGGTCGCCAATAGTTTATTTTTTGGCGACCAACAAGTATATTGTCGCCAAAAATATACAATTGGCGACAAATTTTAATTTGGTTGCTAAAAAACGTCGCCAAAAATGCTTTTTGTTGTAGTGTAAGTCAGATGATCTAGGCAACTCCGTGTGCCTAGATGACGTCTGGTACGTGCGCGAGGGCCTATAGGTGCTTCCCTCAGTACACGACTTATCAGTTTTCGTCCTCTCAGACCCGGAGTAACGAGTCCTAGAAGTCCGCGATTGAGTGTCACCTGTTCTAAGACTCCTACTTTCTGCTTGCGATGGTGTGGCATGCCTACCACGATCTTCCGAGTGGCAAGGAGGCGTGTTGCCTTTACGCCCCTCTCCTGTCGCCACCTCTTTTCCTTTTATCTGGCACTTCATTGACTCCATGTCTGCCGCCATCTTTCTTATTAACTCGTCCTGTTCCTTCACGCGATCCTCCAGGACTTGAGGGTCCATTCTCCGCCTTTGTCTTTCAGGACTTTGAGAGCGACGGGGGCTGTTAGCTCACCTCTTCCTTGCATCCCTCCGGGGGTTCTGTCACTGGGGTTCTAAATCCACCATGGGAGGGATAGAAGGCAAACCTTCACGCCCCCCACCCCCCTCTGGGGTTTGTCCGTCGATAGCAGATTGCGGCAAATCTTCATTGTGCGCCATTACTTCCAATTAGAGAGGAAAAACTCGATCAAGAGGTTTTGTTCTTTTTGGAATTCCCACAGACGGCGCTAATTGTATGAGCACGAAATTATCTTCTCGTATAATCCTGTTGATCAAGTTTGCGCTCCTCCAAACGTCGTCGCTTTACTCCCTGAAAACACAAATGTGAGCTAGCCGACGGGTGTGTGCCGGATACCTCTTCGATGCCTAAGTCAGCAAAATAGACAAATAGACAAAAGCTCCGTGTATTCAAGAATCAAAGTTATATTACCTTCTTATAGGTTCTGTTGTGAGTTTTTATAACTTTTGTCTGGCATAATCCTAGTAAGACTCTTATTCCTCCATGCAGAGTCCTCCTAGGAATCACACTCCTGAAAGATAATATTTATCCTTCAACACCCTCCTCACTGCTTAAACCAAGTGAGATGGTTTTACCTCGGTTAGATGACAGTATGACCGAGCTGACCTTTGTCATACTTAACCTAGCGCCCTCACTGTAACACATAGCTTGGTTCCTCAGTTTTGTCTGCCAAAACCGAGCTAACTACACCAAGCTTTGACCGAACCAACAAATAGCAAGGTCCACCACAAAAAGCCCAAATACCTCGGCTCCGAATACTATGACCAAGCTAATTACCACTACTCCGACCGTGGTAACTGTAACCATACTTGGACCGAGCTAACACTAAGGTCCATTTGCTAAGCCCTTCTCACCACGGCCCATAGAACGGTCCATCATCACACCTTAGCCTAGCTCGGCCCTAATGCACATAAAAACTCCCTCTCAATTACGCTTCCAATAAAAGTGAGATATATTCATTTGTTAAAGTGTGATCTTTAATTGTTTTTGTAGTAGTGATGGAAAAGCTTGAAAATACAATAATGTGTTTCTTCTTAATAAAGTATTAATTCATTGAACTGCATGGTTTGGTATGGCAAAAACTTGATTGGGTTTTTTTGAGAATGCAATTTTTATATCTTAGAAGGGAAAGGAATTAAAAATGAGTAAACATCAAAGATGTTATGGTTGAAGAAGAAGAAGAAGAGTAATAAGGAACAACCGACAACTAACAAGATGGTGTTAAATGGGTAGGAGATTGAAGGCTACAACCCAACCATGACTCTACTTATTATTAATATTTGTACACTCGGAATAAAGGGTATTTTATTTTCTACTCAAAACAATGGTTGGTTGTGGCATGGACTTGGAAATGCCAAATGAAAATGACATCCGAATTGATAAGTGGGTATGTTTTTAACATTATTGATGAAGGTCTAAGTCTTCTTTTGTTTACCCAGTTCACTGGCTTAGGAAGTGACGTTTGAATATGAAATTTATCTTATTGGGATGGATCTAAAGACCGCTCTAGTAGCTTCCCTATTAAAAAAAAATGGACTAGATATACGCCTGCATCCTCATTCACAGTGATGGCACAAATTCTAAGAGTTTGTTAAAGGGTATCTTTACATTATCCAGTTAAATTGCCATATATATATATATATATATATTTCAAAGATAAGAAAAATTGTGAAGGGAACTGAATAGAGGACAAATTTTTAATTTAGGGACATATCCACATAGAGTGAGAGAATATGTATGTATATATATAATGGACAAAATGAAATGAAAGAAACTTCTTTTTTTTTTTCCTTGGTTGGGTTAGAAAAAAGAGAATAAAACGAATAATTATTTATCTGAAGATTTTTTTTTAACATAAAAAAATATATGTAAAAATAATTTTATGTTATGTCCTTAGACAAATTCAAAGTAGAAGATAACATAATCCTTCTTTTTACTTCTTTTCTTTTTTCTTTTTTCTTTTTTCGTTTGTACTTAGAAAAGTTTAAAGAAACAGCAAAAAGAAAAGAAGAAAAAAATCCCAAAATAGGAAGTCAAGAACTATTTCAAGGCTAGATGTCAGCAACAAACAATCTTCTGCCTAGAGGAGAAGGGTCCTCCATAACAACCAAATGTGATGCCAATTCAAACCCCACAAATATTCGAGTGAACCAACAAAAAATATATATATATATATATATATTTTTTGAACGGTAAAAACAAAACAAATTATATTAGTGATTCTTGTATTTTTTTTACTTTTTGTGTCAATTTGATTCCTATAGTTTAAATTGTATCAATTTGCCTTTTAATTTTTTATATTGTGTCAATTCAATTCAATTCAATTAATATAAATAAAGAACAAAATTTAATAAAAAAAAATTAAATCATTTCAAATTGAACGTTAACTCTACAATCACTTTGAGAAGACTATTTCGCCCATTGATTATAGTCTAATTTTTAAAAGGACAAATATCAATTAGACTATATTAACATAATTTTAAAATTCTAATAATAAAATAGAGTAATTTCATATTAGTGGATGTTGGGAAAAATATTTTCATATTAGTGGTAAATATTATAAACATTAAAAAATAAAATTTTAAATTTTTTCATGAATTTACAATTCATTTTTGAAGATATCTCTAACATGTACATTTTCCCTAATAAAATTGATATAATTAGAATTACAAATTTCATGAACTAAGGATGTAATTTATCTAAAATAGAACTTACTATCAAAAGGGGTATTCATGGAAATTGAGAAAAACCGTTAGAAAGATTAATATTCAAACATTAATAAATCTAATATGTCTTGGACAGCACTCTAAAGTCAAGTTGGGCCAACAGCCTTTAGTCAAATCAATATGCAATTTGTTATATTGAGACAGAGAGATGGGGTCTATATCTAGGTGACAATTTAATCCTAATAAGATCATCACCTAATTAACCAAACATATAACTAATTCATTCCTAACTTACTATATATACACACATTCTCTTCGCTTGTCTCTCCATATGCACCAATCTGATAAGTTTTTTTTTTTTTCTGGAGTGATCCCTCAAATCAACCCACATTTTCTCTTCTCTTATAGCCCTTTTTAATCAAATACAATTTGTAACTTTAGTATGAGTTCTAGCTTTCCAAGGGTTGTACTCTTTGTGCTGAGTGCTTTGTGGGTTTTTGCTGAACTTGTGCTTGCAAAACATGCAGGCATCACCAGGCACTATAAGTTTGATGTACGTATGACATTATAGTTCAACTAATGCATTCCAGGGTTGTACGTCGAACATGGCATTTTTTCTTCGCAAAATTCTTGTCACTATGTTCATGATGCACTGTAAATCACATTTATATCGTGCAATTGAGAGTGCATTGAGGATAGGGAATATAGATTCTAGAAATAAATATCTCTAGATGTTTTTATAATAAGATTGTTTTTATTCATGTTGCTTTGTTTTTTGTTTTTTTGATCCATGAAATTTACACAGATTAAGATGCAAAACGTGACAAGGTTGTGCCAAATAAAGAGCATTGTGACAGTCAATGGCCAGTTTCCAGGGCCTCGGATTGTTGTCAGGGAAGGCGATACAATGTTGGTTAAGGTTGTTAACCATGTTCAGAATAATATCACCATTCATTGGTAGGGAAAAAACTTAATTATCACTGCCATATATTTTTTTACTGTTTTATATCACCTAAGTCACAAAATTATCCACCTTTCTATTTTTTTAATAAATATTTCTAAATAAGAAATCAATCATAAGTTATTACATGTTAATGGGGTGAGATTTTTTTGTTGTAATTCAAGCGGTCATGATGGGAGACTTACGTGTCAATGAGATGAAATTTCATATTCAAATCAATAGTGTGACAACTAACTAACAAACTTCTTATTATGTGACGTAAAAAAAATATCTTACTAAGTTTTTTAGCACTACACACAAGACATTATTTAGTATTTTTAGAACAAATCTATGTAGTGCTCAGTTATTTATTTGTGAAGGTGTCACAACCTTTATATTTGAGGAAAGGAAAACCTAATAAAGATATTTATTTAGGTATATCATTACTCATATTTAGATATATATGTGTTGGTTTTAATTTTGAGTATTCATGATTTATGTAGTTGACTATCTTGTGGTATGATGTATATATGACTTGAATTTGAAGGCATGGAATAAGGCAGCTAAGGAGTGGGTGGGCAGATGGACCAGCATACATTACACAGTGCCCAATTCAGACTGGCCATTCCTATGTTTATAACTTCACCATTACTGGCCAAAGAGGGACCTTGTTTTGGCATGCTCACATCTCATGGCTCAGAGCCACTCTCTATGGACCCATTGTCATCCTCCCCAAGCCACATGTCCCTTACCCATTTCGTCATCCCCACAAAGAAGTCCCCATCATATTTGGTAATTCAATTAATCAGTTAGTGCCAAGAAAGAAAGAAAAAAATGTCATCTTATTCCTAGATTAACAAGATATTTGGTTGAAATTTTAATGGCAGGTGAATGGTGGAAAGCAAATACTGAGACAGTGATCAACCAAGCACAGCAAACAGGAGGAGCACCAAATCTCTCTGATGCCTTCACCATTAATGGTCTTCCTGGACCCTTCTACAACTGCTCTGCTAAAGGTATATAAGAGTATCTTCAATGTATTTAGGGCAAATTATGTCATTAGTCCTTATATTTTGATTTTTGTGTCATTTTAGTTTCTATTAATTTGATTGATTTTGACTATAAATTTATAACTTTATTTTAATTTAGTCGAATTGATTATAATTGTTAGCATTTTTTAATGAAAAATGCGCACATAAATGACAAATCTCATACTTGCTTAATTCAGTGAAATAATCTCAACTAATTCAGTAATCATTTTTTTTAAAAAGCACTAATCATTCTGTTTGTTTCTAGTTTTCAGAATTCACTTTTCAAAAAATTTTACTTTTTCGTTTTCCGTATTTTTTTGTTTTCACTGATTTTTTTAATATTTTAAGCAATTTTTTTAATTTTTAGACACATGACATAAATACACTTAGAAAGTATAATATTTGTAAAAAATTTTTTTAAACAATTTACTAAATACCAAAAATATCAAAAAAATACTAAAATCCAATACTTTTTTTTATTTTTTATTTTTGTGTATTTATTAATTTTTTAAAATATTTTTTCACAAATAATTTACTATTTAAATATATTTGAGTAAAGTACATCTAAAAAAAATAAAAAAAATTGCTTACAATTTAAAAAATGTTCACTAAAAACAAAAAAAAAAACACAAAAAACAAAAAATTCAATTTTTAAAAAACTGAATTCAGAAAATTGAAATAAAATACACTAAATATTGTTATTAATTGGACTAAATTGACAAAAAAATCTAAAATTAAGAATGAAAATTGAATCAATTGACCAAAATAATAAAAGAGACAAAATGTTAGAATTGTTAGTATAATTTGCCTATATATTTATTTTTATCAAATTAATTATTATCCAACCGAACAAGTGTAGGAAATTGAAAGACATGTTCTCTTCTTGTAGATACCTTCAAGTTGAAGGTGAGGCCAGGGAAGACATACCTCCTCCGACTCATCAACGCTGCCATGAACGACGAGCTGTTCTTCAGCATCGCCAACCACACTCTCACCGTCGTCGAAGCTGACGCGGTCTACGTAAAAGCATTCAAAACCACCACAATTCTCATCACCCCAGGCCAAACCATCAACGTCCTCCTAAACACCAAACACCATCACCCCAATGCCACCTTCCTCATCGCGGCCAGGCCTTACGCCACCGGCCCCGCCAGCTTTGACAACACCACCACCGCCGGAATCCTAGAATACCACTCACCACCACCCTCCACCCCCAACACCCAAAACCCCAAACTTCCCTGCTAATACCGACACTGCCGGCTTTCAACGACACAATAATTGCGATGAATTTCAATAGAAAAGTTCGCAGCTTAGCAAATACTAAATTTCCAGCAAAGGTTCCTAAAAATGTGGATAGACATTTTTTCTTTACTGTTGGATTAGGGATAAGCCAATGCTCTCAGAACCAAACATGTCAAGGACCCAACAACACTAGAGTGGCAGCTGCCATTAACAATGTGACGTTCGTGCAGCCAAACACGGCACTTCTTCAAGCACATTTTTTCAACCAATCGAAAGGCGTGTACACGACCGATTTTCCGGAGAACCCACCGGCGAAATTCAATTATACGGGCACGCCGCCGAGCAATATCATGGTGACGAGTGGTACTAAGGTGGTGGTGCTGCAATTCAATACTAGTGTGGAGTTGGTTATGCAAGGCACTAGTATTATTGGGGCAGAGTCTCATCCTCTGCACCTCCATGGATTCAATTTCTTTGTTGTGGGTCAGGGTTTTGGGAATTATGATCCGAATAAAGATCCGGCTAACTTCAATCTGGTTGACCCGGCTGAGAGGAACACGGTTGGTGTGCCCTCCGCTGGTTGGGTTGCTATTCGCTTCCTTGCCGACAATCCAGGTTGGTACATATGACGCTGTTTGATTGTGTTTTTATTTTATTTTTATTTTTGTTATTCGTGTTTTTGAAAAAAAAAAAAAAATTGAAAACCTTGAAAGTATCCATCATTTTCATTTCTATGTAAAAACAATTTAAAAAAATTATAAACAAAAACAGAAATGAAAGTTCAATTTATAACCGCATTCAAAATGGATATATGATGCACATTTTAGATTTTAATGTAATTTTATTTTTTGAAATAGGTAATATTTTTAGTAATTATTAATTTTATATATCATTTTTGAATAGGAGTGTGGTTCATGCACTGTCACTTAGAAGTTCATACAAGTTGGGGATTAAAGATGGCTTGGGTTGTAATGGATGGACAGCGTCCCAATCAAAAATTGCTACCTCCACCGTCCGATCTTCCGAAATGTTGACCATAAGTTCCCTTCAAGTTTTGATTTATACTGTTTTTGGTTGGAGATTTGAAGAGGAATTTGAAAAGAGAAAGAAAAAAAGTGTATAAATCTATGTGAAATATGTGTATGTTTTATTCACATTTCACTTACCTTTTTTGTTTTTCTTTCCAAATCCCTTCTCAATCCCTCGACCAAACACAATATTAATCTTGTCTTGTGTTTTTTTTTTTTTTTTTTTTTTTGATGTTCTTTTATTCGTTTTCCTTTTAAATATCAAAGGTAAAGCAGGGACAAAATATTTTTTAGAATATTATAGGTTATGATGATTGTTTGGGATTCCATTTTCATATGCCCACTCAAACAAAAATAGATTTGAGTGCGAATTTTCAATATGTTATTAGGATTGTAATACAATTCAATTATTTAATAAAGACAATTGTTTCAACAATTTTTTTTTTTTTTTTTTTTGGCAATAGGACTGTTATCTTTTCTTTCTTTATTTTATTTTATTATTTGATTCACTGAAAATAAATTGCTAAATAACACGCTCAACAAACACGGCAAACTCTTGAATTGAATTTTTTTTTTTTTTTTGGGTATCAATTATGAATGATTTGGTAACCTTACTTATTTATATTTGAACAATCTCAATCATTATAAAACATGAAATAACAAATAATTAATAAAATTATTGAAAATAGTAAATCTAAGTTAAGCTTAAAATTAGATGTAGGCCGGTTGGGAAAGTTAGATTTTTAACAAAAATTACAAATAAAAATTAAAAAGTCATTATAAATATCAAAGGTAAAGCAGGGACAAAATATTTTTTAGAATATTATAGGTTATGATGATAGTTTGGGATTCCATTTTCATATGCCCACTCAAACAAAAATAGATTTGAGTGCGAATTTTGAATACTAGGATTCTAATACAATTCAATTATTTTATAAAGACAATTGTTTCAACAATTAATTAATTTATTTTTTGGACAATAGGACTGTTATCTTTTCTTTCTTCATTTTATTTATTTATTTATTTGATAAACTGAAAATAAATTGCTAAATAACATGCTCAAGAAACACAGCAAACTCTTGAATTGAATTGATTTTTATTTTTATTTTTTTATAGTTATCAATTATGAATGATTTGGTAACCTTACTTATTTATAGGGTGTTTTTTTTTAAAGTCCCTGATATTAAAATTTTATAATATAAAGGACATTTAATATTTTCATAATGTCTAAGGTCCCTTAACATTGATCCAGAGAAATTTCAGTCCAGAAAAATTCTAGTCCAGAGAAATTTCAGCCCAGAGAAATTCCAGTCCAGAGAAATTTCAGCCCCGAGAAATTTTTTCCAAAGAAATTCTAGACTTCCAAAGAATTTCTCTAGATTCAAAACTTTGAACATTCAAATTTCTCGGGATCTCTTAATAACATCAAAAACCCTTAAACCTTTCACAACTTTTTCTAAACTAACATTCAAATTTCTCTGGATCTATGGACTAATATTCAAATTTCTCTGGATCTATAGACTAATATCAAAAACCCTTGAACCTTTAACAAATTTCTCTAGGCTAACATTCAGATTTCTTTGGACTAACATCAAATTTCTTTGGATCTCTGAACTAACATTCAAATTTCTCTAGATCTCTGGACTAACATCAAAAACCCTTGAACCTTTCAAAAATTTCTCTGGACTGACATCAAATTTCTCTGGATCAACATTCAAATCCCTCTATTTATCCAAAGAAAATTGAACAGTAAAATAGGTAAAAAAAAAAAATGTACTGACCAAACAAATCAGTATCACATACTGGCAACATAAACGGAAATTGAACGAAGATGATAACATCGAACTCGAAGCTCTATTAGCATCGTAGAGGCAATACCAGAAACTACTCGAACTCTTGGACTCACTCACATTGGCACTCAAGCTGTAACTTCCATAGAGCTCACTCTGTTGATCCGACCCATCTTCAAACGAAACACTCCCCATAGACAATCGATCAAAAGTTGTGACTTGTTCTGTGAAAGCTTAGATGTACATTTCGTCGTTAATGAATGTCTCGCGTGGTCTGTGAATTGCAGAGAAATGGTGATGATAGTGGAGGAAAGGCGCTGATCTGAAGGGAGAGGCAATCTGCGAAGTTGATCTGAATTTTCTCTGGGTCGGTCTAAAGAAATTCTCTGGTTTGAATTGAATTTTCTCTGGATTGGTCCAGAGAAATTCTCTGATTTGGTCCAGGGGAGAAATTTGAACAACCAGAGATATATACCTATCAAAATATATAATCATACACTACATTAGTTTATATACACACACATACATGTTTGTTCATTACTTTGACCACTTACTGTTAATATTTTACCCAAGTTAGGAGTTGCATTCTGTTGTAAAATATCTCTTTCTTCTGGTCCCAAAAGCTATTCAACCTCTGCAAGAATTAGACAATACTCCAGTTGATTGATCTTTGCCCAATAGCAGAGAAATTTCAAATTCCTATATATGTACTAGAAGCACAAAGACTAGAATTGTCGTTGATTTCTTTTGTAGGATGAGAAAACATGCTTTGGTGCACCACAAACTCAAAAAGAAAAAAAAAAAAAAAGCAAACCCAAAATGCATTGAATGTGAGTATTACAAAATACAGTGATTAGGAAAGTCCATGTAAAATTTAGGTGATAAATGGTGACAAGTGGGAACATGTACATTTCAAAACAGAACAAAGTCATTGGTCATTTTTTTACATGTTATTTTTGCCAGGGATCAACAGTGGGTGTTTAAATTGTCTATGGCCAATCACTATATGCACCACAAAACACCTCTTTTGAATATGTTGAGCGTAAAGCATTTGATGTTGGATTTTTTATGAAGGCAACCCCATTGCTTCTCAAATAAAATCCTCCACACTAACATATAATATTCTCTCTCTTTTTTTAAGTATACTTTGTACAGGAAGATTACTAATATGCTCTCATTTTTATTGGGAACAAAGATTTAAAAGAAAAAAAAAAAAAAATTGGTATGCATGAAACAGTCTCTCCAAGATTATATAGCCAACACTCAGACACACTTCTAAGTTCTAACAACAGATTATCATCAATAACAGAAGCTCGAAATTTTTCAGAGAAACTTTCTTTCCTTCTTTCTTTCTTTTCTAATAAACAACATAAATAAATCTTCCAAAAATATTGTATAATGCTCCAGATTTGCGCCTTTTTTAAGCCACTGAATTTCAACCAAAACATTAAAAAAAAATATATTAAAAGAAAGAAAGAGAAAGCGGTGAAAACCTTTCAGAAGATCCTCGACAGATTTGTGTGTTGTTGTTGAGGGCTAATCGGCACTATAAGAAGCAGTAGCTGAAGAAACACTCTCTTCTTCTTTTTCAAAATCCAAGTTATTTCCTTCATTGTCATCATCGTATTCACTGCCGCCGGAGAGAGCGAACTGGCCGTCGGAAGAGAGGATGACGTTTTCGACGAAGTGAGAGTGGCCGGCGAGCTGGATCAACGAGAGAGAGAGAGAAAAGAGCAGCGAGGAGAGAGAGAGGGGGGTAAGGGTTTGAAGGTGTGAGATATATCAAATTTCTCTGTAGGAACCTTAGACATCATAAAATAATATTGTAAATCCCTTCTATTACTAAAAATGAGAATGAATGTGTGAGATATATCAAATTTCTCTGCAGGTACAAAATATTTTTTAGAATATTATAGGTTATGATGATAGTTTGGGATTCCATTTTCATATGCCCACTCAAACAAAAATAGATTTGAGTGCGAATTTTGAATACTAGGATTCTGATACAATTCAATTATTTTATAAAGACAATTGTTTCAACAATTAATTAATTTATTTTTTGGACAATAGGACTGTTATCTTTTCTTTCTTTATTTTATTTATTTATTTATTTGATACACTGAAAATAAATTGCTAAAACATGATCAAGAAACACCGCAAACTCTTGAATTGAATTGATTTTTATTTTTATTTTTTTAAACTTATCAATTATGAATGATTTGGTAACCTTACTTATTTATATGGACGAATTACACTAACGGTTCGTATAATTTGAAACTTGTGTCACTTTGATCCTTGATTTTTTAATTGTGACACATTTGACCATAGGTTTTGAATCTTATTCTAAATAAGGACAATTGAAGATACCATTACTTAATTTCAAGGGCACAATCGTCAATTTGATAAAATATAAACGAATTTAACAAAAATAAATGTCAAAAAAATATTTTGGAATTTTAAAAAATTATTTCTACGCACCAAAGATAAAATTATATAAAATTGATAAATATTTTATACATTTATTTATTTACCAAAATTAATTTTTATTACATGTTTAGATGATGATCATGTAATAGATGGTTGTTAGGCTTTTAATGTGTAATTGATATATTTAATATATGAAATGTTTTTAGTTTTAGATTTTTTGATTTAATAGATTGGTTTAATAATGATATCAAAATTGTCGCTATATTTGACTTTTGGAGAAATAGAAACCAATTTAATGAAAATAAAAACAACAACCCATGATCATCATCCAAACACATAATAAAAATTAATTTGGTAAAAAAAAATAAATGTATAAAAAATTTATCAATTTTACATAATTTTATCTTTAGTGAGTAGAAATAATTTTTAAAAATTCAAAAATGTATTTTTGATATTTTTTTTTTTTTTTGGGTCAAATTAGTATATTTTTTATCAAATTGACGACTTTGTCTTTGAAATTGATCAATGATATTTTTAATTGTCCTTATTTGGAACAAGATTCAAGATTTAAAATTCAAGATCAAATGTGTTACAATTAAAAAGTTGGAGATCAAAGTGACACGAATCCCAAACTATAGGGACTGTTTGTACAATTCGCCATATTTATATTTGAACAATCTCAATCATTATAAAACATGAAATAACAAATAATTAAGAAAATTATTGAAAATAGTAAATCTAAGTTAAGCTTAAAATTAGATGTAGGCCTGGTTGGGAAAGTTAAATTTTTAACAAAATAAAATAAAAATTAAAAAGTTTAAATCATTTTTTTAAAACTTTTTATACGTCTTTTTATAAACAAAATTTTAAAAAAAAAAAATTATTATAAAAAATTAATTTTCAAACTAACACTTAGATCACAACAATAAAGTCACAAGTTTTGTTCTTTCGACTATTTGCAATCAACCCATAAAATTCGAAGTGACTCTAAGCTTCTTCAGGAAAAAATAATAATTTAATCCCTGATTAATACGAGTGCATTTCATTTCCTACCACTCCAAATGTTCTAAAAATGTCTTGATTGCTTGTTCTACGTAGAAAAATTTTATATTAGCTTCTTGTTGGTTTTTTTTTTATTAATGTTTTTACAGTAGTTTGTAGTTGGTTGTCTTTCTTATTCATGTACTGTATTAATTTTATTTTTATTTTATTTATTCATAAAGAAGATGCTAGAAGATATTTTAATATTATAATATATTATAGGTTTGATTTTCTTTTCTTTCGTTCCAATTTTTTTTTTTTCTTTCTCACTAAGTTTTCTCTCTTCCAAGGAACTTTCTCACCAAATTTTTTCTCCTACACTTTTCCTCCAAGTTAACCATTTTTCTTAATGATCAAGTTTTCCTCTCCTATAAATTAAGTCTTTCACCTCTTTTATTTGTAACTTACACCAAAAAAAAAAAACTAACTCAAATGAGAGATAAATCTGGAGTTTTAAAAAACAAAGATATTTTAATATTATAATGTGTTATAGGTTTGATTTTCTTTTCTTTCCCTCCAAGTTTTCTTTTTCTTTCTCACCAAGTTCCTCTCTTCCAAGGAATTTTCTCACCAAGTTTTCTCTCTTATACTTTTCCTCCAAGTTAACCCTTTTTCTTGGTGACCAAGTTTTCCTCTCCTATAAATTCAGCCTTTCCCCTCTCTTATTTGTAACTTACAAAGAAAAAATCAAGGGAGAGAGAAATCTGAAGTTTTAAAAAACAAAAAAGAAGTGTTTGCTAGTTTCTTATTTGAGAGATTATCAGGCAAAGAAATAAATGGTGTATGTGATGAAGCTTTGGATTCAACCAATTGTGCAGTATTGGTGAACCATATGACTTAGTCAGGCTGTTGTATCCTAGAGGAGACAAGTCAAGGTTTTTTTTCTACTGTATCGATGTAAAGCTTTGCTTAACCACAGAGGGTTTGAATCTCCTTAAAGATAGCGAATTTCCCGCATCTCAGCCCTTACAATAGTTATTGTAATTTTTATTATTTATATTTTCTAATGTTTTATTTGTAATTATCACAAACAATTTTAAGGATATTCAAACAGTAAAATTCATGGAGCTAGTATTTGAGAAACCCAACGAGCATACCGACGATCTCAACAAGCTCTTCCGGTTCAAGGGAGCCCATTTTAAGAGATGGAAAGGCAATGTGCTTTTCTTCCTCAGTCTCCTCAAGGTGGCTTATATTCTGACCGAGAAAAATCCTAGCAAAATCCCCACTGAAGAGATGACTGACAAGGAGTATGTTGTTCATCTCGAAAAAATTGAGAAATACAACACAGATTAGTATAAATGTCGGTATTATCTTTTGAATTGACTTTTGGATCAATTTTATGATTATTATGATACTACTTACATCACTACCAATAAAATTTGGAAAGCCTTGCAGAATAAATATGACACTGAATGGGCGGGAGCTAAAAAGTATGCTGCAAGCCGTTTTTTTCGCTATCAGATGATAGATGGAGAATCAGTGGTGGAGCAAGTTCAAGATTTTCATATGCTAGTAGCTGAAATTAGATCCGAAGGCATCAACATTTGAGACAATCTTGTTATGGCAGTATTATTGACAAACTACCATCATCTTGGAGGGAATTTCAAAAGTCAATGTGTCATAAGCAAAAAAAGATGTCCTTGGAGACTCTAATCACACGGATTTGGATGGAGAAAGAAGCACGAGGACAAAATGCGCTTATGACACAAGAGCATTCCACTACAAAGGTAAATTTAACTTCTAAAAATACTTTACCGAAAGGTCGATTTCATAAAAATAGTCACTTGAAACTAGCTAAGAAAATCTGGAAAAATACTAGAATGCCACAAAATAAAAATTACCCAAGGCAAAAGAAATGAAACCAAGAACCCCCCTTCACAAGGTCTGACAAATGTGACATGTTTAGTGTGTCGCAAAAGTGGGCATATTGCTCGAACTTGCAAATTTTGGAAACAACAGTCTCGACCACAAGCTAATGTTACCAAGGAACCATTTGTGGCTATTATTACAGATATTTTTATGGTTCAATCTGTGGAAGGGTGGTGGGTAGACTCTGGTACCAATAGGCATGTCTGCTATGATAAAGATTGGTTCCAAGATTTTACTCCTTTTAATGAAGCGAGGACTGTTATGTTTGGTGACTCCAATTTAACCAAAGTGCTCAGGTGTGTGGATGTTGAGCTGAAATTTACCTCTGGATGTGTGCTTATTTTAAAAGATGTGTTGTACACACCGTCCATAAGGAAAAATTTGATATCGAGTTATTTGCTAACAAAGTTTGTTTCAAGCAAACCATTGAATCTAACCAATATGTAATCACTAAAAAATGCATATTTGTGGAAAAATGATATGCATGTGATGGAATGTTTAAATTAAATGTTGAGAATAAGAAAGCACATATTTCTGTTTACATGCTATCTTCTATGAATTTTTGGCATGCTTGTCTATGTTATATTAATAGTCGATATGTGAGAGTCATGAGTAGTTTAGGATTGATTTCCAGACTAATAAATAATTTTGAGAAATGTGAAGTTTGCAGTCAAACAAAAATACCTAAAGGCCTTAAAAAAGTGTGGTGAGAAATACTTAATTGCTAAAATTAATTCACACTGATTTATCTGAATTTGAAGGAATTTTAACACGTGGTGGAAATAGATATGCTATCACTTTTATTGATGATTTTTCAAAATACACCTATGTATAATTGTTGAAAAATAAAAGTGATACTTTTGAAAAATTTAAAGAATTCATTCTTGAAGTTGAAAATTAATTTGATAAAAAGATTAAAAGATATAGAAGTGATAGAGTCTGGGAGTATGAATCTTTTGTATTCAACTCGTTTGCTTAGTCTTTGGGAATAATGCATGAAACTATTCTATCATATTCACCTACATCTAATGGTGTAGCAAAAAAGAAAAATAAAACTTTAACTGATTTAATAAAAGTAATGCTAATTGAAGCAAGTGCTCCTTCAAATTTGTGGAAAGAAACAATTTTAATTGCATATTATATTATGAATAAAGTGCCACATAAAAAAATAAAAGTTTTACCTTTTGAATTGCGGAGAGGGCATAAGCCAATTTTGAGATATTTGAGGGTTTGGGATTGTCTAGCTTTTGTTACACTTGTGGACCCTAAAAGACCTAAATTAGGTGTGAAAGCAGCCACTTGTGCTTTTCTTGGATATGCAACAAATAGTACAACCTATAGATTTTTTTGATATTTAAAACAAAATAATTTTTGAATAGGGTGATACAATTTTTCATGAAGAAAAATTTCTTTTTAAATCTAAAAACGGTATAGGTCAAAATTATCAAGAAAATATTTTATTTAAAATCGGTTCCTCTACTCCTCTTTCACAAAACCAAGACACTGTAGTTTTTGAACCTAGAAAGAGTAAAAGAGCCAGATTAGAAAAAAGATTTTGACTTTGATTATTATGTTTTTAATGTGTAGAAAACTCTATTAACTTTATAAGAAGTTTTGGCATCTCCTGACTTTATTTTTTGGAACGAGGTTGTAAATAATGAGATGGAATCATTATTATCCAATAAAACTTAGGTTGTAATGCCCCACTTCGGAATCGTTAAATACACTAAAATAGCCTTAAAAAAAATATAAGTTTTACTCCCAAAAATAATAACTACTAAATTGTCTCCAAATTGTACCGTATTCTCCAAAATATTCTATAGTACATTTATCTCTGAAATAAACAATATTACAACTATCTCCAAATTTAATAATTACAGTAGTGGGCCCCAAATTTCTTTATTAATAAATCTTTCTAATCTTAATTTTGATCTCTACTAAAATTTGCTCCACACCTAAAAAATAAATTAATTTGGGAAGTATACAATACGACAGGAATACAAGGCTCGGTTACATAATAAATTAATAAGAATCCAACAATTTATGACATTAAATTAACGATACGATAATCAAGTAATTGCATAACAAATTAACCATAATTTATTTAGGACAAAATACTAGGTCCTACTCAGTACATGACCAGTGAATAAATTCATTTATTCATCCACCTCACCCAAGCTCTATACTTATCCGGACATGTTGGTGTAAACAAATTAACAAGATTCACTCGATCCATATACGAAGTATTTCCATATTATTCATTCAAACAAATCACCATTTTAACACAGGAATATTTGTAGAGAATTTTATCAAATGATCAAAATATCAACGATTCAACAACAAATGATTTTACAAAATCTATTAATAACCACAATAATCAAGTGGATTACAAATTGAGGATAATTAAAAATAGAGAACTCTTTGCAAAGAGATTTAAATAGAGCATATTGTATACAACCTGGATTTACCTCAAAATAATTAACTCCGTCACCATAAATCTGAAATTGCTCCATGGATCTCCAAAAATAGCTTTGATCAAACTTCTAAGACATAAAGTATGTATAATTTAATAAAATCTTCAACTCTCAATTTATTTATTTATTTAATAAAATACTCATTTTCACTCAAAATACGCTCATATCTAATCTTAATATTTCTACTCTACACAATTTATGAAAAGAAGAGAGCAGGTGCAGAGAATGAATGAAGAAGAAGAAGAAGGGAATGTGAGGAGCCCCCTTTACTCTGTTTGTTTATAAAGGAAATAAAGAAGAGAGAGAAGATTAAAAAATTAAAGTAAATGAAAAGATGAAAGATGGAATGGTGGGTTTGGTGTGGCAAATCAAGAAACTGTGGGTTGCCCGCGGTTTGTTGTTTTGTTGTTGTTGTTGTTTTTTTATTTATTTATTATTATTATTATTTTTTGTTCCACGTGATGGGGTGGGGAATGGTAGGAAAAATAATTTATTATTAAATGATAATAAATAACAATATGACTGATATAAAAGAGATGAGATAAACACAAATAAATAATTTAAAATTAGATTCTTATCTAAAAATCTCACCACTAAATTATTATAATAAACCACTAATACCACTCACTAAATATTAATACTTCAAAATACGGGGTGTTACATAAGTATTAGTAGATTTATCACCAGGTTGTAAAACTATTGGCTGTAAATGGATTTTGAGGAAAAAAACTTAAACTTGATGGAACTATTGATAAATATAAAGTAAGGCTTGTTGCAAAAAGTTTTAAACAACAAGCAGATCTTGACTTTTTTTTATACATTTTCTCCAATTACTAGAGTTATATCCATTAGATTATTAATTGCAGTGGCTTCAATTCATGATCTAAAAATTCATCAAATGGATGTTAAAACAGCCTTTTTAAATGAAGACTTTGATGAAGAAATCTATATCAACCTGAGGGTTTTGTAGAATCCGATCAAGAAAGCAAAGTGTGCAAGCTAGTTAAATTCCTATATGGCTTAAAACAAGCCCGTAAACAGTGGCATAAAAAATTTGATTCCTGCATGATTAAGAATGACTATAAAATTAATGAATGTGATAAATGCATCTACTATAAATCTGAAGAAAATTCACATGTCATTATTAGCTTCTATATGGATGATTTACTTATATTTGGTTCTAATTTGCATATCATCGTGGAAACTAAAAATATGCTTAGTAGCCATTTTGATATGAAAAATCTTGGTGAGGCTAATTATATTTTAGGAATGAAAATTACTAAAACCTGTGATGGTATATTTCTTGATCAGTCGCATTATGTTGAGAAAAATTTGAGAAAATATAATTTTTATAAGTGCAAGCATATTCTTACTCCTTTTGATCCTCATGTGCATTTGTTTCCTGTTGAAAATGATGATGATGTAATTAATTAAAAAGAATATGCTAGTATGATTGGTAGTTTGCGTTATGTGACCGACTATACTAGACCTGACATTACCTATGTAGTTAAAGTACTTAGCAGGTTTACTAGCAAGCCTGGCAGTGATTACTGGCTAGCTATTGAGCGGATTATGAAATATTTATCTGGTACCATAAAATATGACTTGTTTTATAATAAGTATCCTGCAATACTTGAAGGTTACAGTGATACCGATTGGAATATCTTGTGAGGTGATTCATTATTAACCACTGGTTACTTATTTATCTTGGGAGGTGGTGCTATAAGTTGGAAATCGAAAAAACAAACCACTATTGCTAATTCAACAATGGATGTTGAGCTTATTGCTTTAGCTACAACTAGTGAAGAAGCAAATTGGTTGAGAGATTTGTTAAATGAAATCTCTTGTCGAGAAAAACCGATTCCACCTATATTGATTCATTGTGATAGCATCGCAGCACTTGGTCAGGTTAATAACCGTTATCATAACGGTAAATCCAGACCTATCAGAAGAAAACATAGTATTGAGAGATCTTATATGAATAATGACATCATAAATGTAGATTATATTAAATCTGGTGATAATCTTGCAGATCCATTAACTAAAAGCCTTAGCAAGAGATAGAATCTGGAATACATCGAAGGGGATGAGGTTGAAGCCATTGAATATAGCAAGAGCTATGTATGAGGATACTCAACCTATGGACCAGAAATCCTGTAATTGGGTTCAATGAGAAGAACAATCATATGATGGCCGTAAAAAAAGCACTAAATTACTTTTTACCCATCCATATGATGTAAGTGCATTTATATTGGAACGTTGTAGAGGTTGAGTTATTAAAAAAAAAAAACTCGTAATAAATTTATGTAGCTCTTGTTAAGTAGGGTGTCATAGTTATAGGCGCACCCTTGATAGAATTCACCTATGTGAGTGTAGTAGTAGGGCTGTTACCTATGAGATTTGGGCTAATTCTCAAACACACTCATGAATCCTGGGATCGTACAAGGCCGTAATGCGCTGGCTCTTAAAGCTTATGTGAACACTTGGAATATTATGTGTGTGCAATAATTATTTATTTCCCTTAAGAAGTCATAGTTCAATGCTGAGCATACTATTGGCTCTGGATCAGATATTATTGTTTCATTAATGGAAGTTCAATGCAGAGCACACCTACAATGATGCATAATATCCTTCTTTGCCTAATAATCTCATATTTTGCTACCTAAACCAAACCAAACCAAGCCTTAAGTTCCATCAAATGGGGTCAGTTACATGAATCATTATTCTCCATGCGGCCCTATTAAAGGTCATTTCATTAGTCAAATTAAGTAGATTCATATCTCTATTTACAACGCTAACCAACGTTAATCTAGGCCTACCCCATCCTCTAACACTTTCATTTACCATTACAGGATCGTATCTCTTCACTACTGCCTCTATTGATCTCCGTTGAATATGACCAAACCATCTCAGTCGATTCTCTCTCAACTTATCTTCTATCGGTGCTACTCCTATCCATTTCCGAATTCACTCATTCCTAATTCTGTCCTGTCTTGTCTAGTCTTTCCACACATCCACCTTAGTATTCTCATTTCAGCCATACTCATCTTATTTACATGTTGTTTCTTGATTACCCAACACTCCGTCACATACAATATCGCTGGTTTAATAGACGTTCTATAAAAATTACCTTTAAGTCTAGTGGGTATTTGTTTATCGCACAGTACCCCAGACGCACTTCTCCACTAACACCATCCCGCCTTAATCCTATGAGCCACATCCGCATCAATCTCCCCTGCTGTTGTGATAATCGACCTCCAATAACGAAAATGTTCACTCAAATTTTGCTACCTATAATATTAAAATAGGTGGGAAAATATTAGAAGATATTTTAATATTATAATGTGTTATAGGTTTGATTTTTTTTTTTTTTATTTCCCTCCAAGTTTTCTTTTTCTTTCTCACCAAGTTTCCTTTCCTCCAAAGAACTTGCTCACCAAGTTTCCTCTCCTCCAAGGAACTCTCTCACCAAGTTTCATCTCCTATACTTTTCCTCCAAGTTAACTCTTTTTCTTAGTGACCGAGTTTTCCTCTCTAATAAATTAAGTCTTTCACCTCTCCTATTTGTAACTTACACACACACACACACACACACACACACACACACAAAAACTAGCTCAAGGAAGAGAGAAATTTGGAGTTTTAAAAAACAAAAAAGAAGTGTTTGCTAGTTTCTTATTTAAGAGATTATCAGGCAAAGAAATAAATGGTGTATGTGATGAAATTTTGGGTACAAGCAATTGTGCGGGTATTGGTAAATCATACGACTTAGTCGGGTTGTTGTATCCTGGAGGGACAAGTCAAGGTTTTTTCTGCTGCACTAGTGTGAGGTTTTGCCTAACCGCAGAGGGCTTGAATCTCCTTAAAGAAATCGAATTTTTCACGCCTTAGCCCTTACAATAGTTATTGTAATTTTTATTATTTATATTTTCTAGTATTTTATTTGTAATTATCATTACAGAAGATATTGGTTCATCTGGTGATGGATTATGGCAAGGAAACATGCATCTTGATTTAAACACAAAATAAATATATAAAATTGCATAGTAAAAAGGCATGCAAACTTCTTGTGGACCATTCTGTCCCCTATTATAGAGAATATTCCACAGTATAGTCTTGGGATAAATTTATGTAGTATCTTAACTTGCTTTTTGTTGATTTAAAGTTTAAAACAATAACATTCACTATTTTTAGGTTGACTTTTGAGAGATAACAGAATAAATGTCACAAAAAGAATGAGGTAGAATAACATTTAAAAAAAAAAACAGTTTTGATTATCAAAATATGATCCAAAATAAGCCCAATATGTCGTGTAACATGTGCACTATACGCACCAGCCATCCCAAACCTATATTTTTTAAAACTAATTTAGGGCATTAACAATAAAATAAAAAATAAAAAACCATTTTAATTGATTTCTTAAACAACACATTTTGTTAGCGGTGTATTTCATCCTACTAATCTCTAAATTTAAATAATGATTAATTTTCTCTTATTTATTTCATGTCTCGTTTTTTATTTTGGGGAGAGATTTTTTAATTTTAAAAAATAATACCAAGTCAGATTTAAATGGAAATGGAAAAATACAGAGAGCATTATTCCATAAAATAATAAATCCATTTTTAACTAAAATTTTAAAACAGAATAAGAAATGTTGTTAAAAATGCTCTAATAAAGCTATCAATCATGTTTTTTTGTTACATAATTGAACTTCCTCTTACAAATCGGAAATTTCTCATCATAAAAAAATGGGATTAACATGAGTTTTATTACACATCTAAAATTATTATCCCGAAACTTACCCATAATTATTAATGGATAAATTATAAATACATCTTTTGAGATTTGTTTAAAATACAAATTGTCCCCTATAATTTGAAAACTTACAAATACCTTATTGTAATATTTTTTTATTTAATAGAATTAATTGAAAATAAAATTTTTAACTGCTCTCTTATATAATAATAAAATTAGCTGAACTATTAATTGAAATATATTTTTGACATTATTAAAAACTGTTAATTGACTTGATGACTTATTGATAAGATTGGCCATTTGTGATGAAATTATATTTTTCAATGGGCGAAATGTAATTTTTAAAATCACAAAGTGCAATTCATATTTTAATTAAATCGCAGGAGATGTATTTATAATGTATCTATTATTTTATTAATCTATGGGAATTTACAATATGCAATAAATTCTCAACAAAACTTTTTATCGCCTGAGCATGTTTCTTGACCCAATATTATGATCCCTAGATTTTTTAAATGGGTTGGGCTCCCTCCGATCTATGATCGGTCTGGAGGGTATTGTTGGGCTCGTGGGGTCCATCACGGGTCCCGTTTCGATAATCTAAACTATTCAATGTGTAAAACTCGTCGAGTATTATATGTTTGTAAAAAATTACGTTAATCGAATATCGATTTCTATCTCATTGGATCAAATTTCTATCAACCGTTTATTTTTTCACCCTCCATTTTTTTTTATACAAAACTGATTTGATCATGTATCTATCAATATTTGATTTTTTATAGGCATATAGTACTCGACGAGTTCTACACATTAAACGGTTCAGATTATCGAAACGGGAGCCGTGATAGGCCTCCACAAGTCCAATAGTACTAGGAGTGTAAATCCGGCCCGGTCCACTCGGACTTGGGTCGGGCTCATGGCGGGCCTCGCGAGCTCCCGTCAAAATTTGAGTCGAGCTGGACCGTGGGCCAAAAAAATTAAGCCCAAGCCCAGGGGTATTCGGGCCTTGGGCCTGCCCAATGGGCTTAGGTGGGCCTAACCATTTTTTTTTTTTTTTTTTTTTTTTCTATCAAAATTTTATTATTTTTCATTAAAAAATATAGTGGGCCCTGGACGAGGCGAGTGGGCTGGGCTTTGGATCGAGGCCTAAGTGGACATATGGGCCGAGCCACGGGCCGGGCCAAACAGGCCGGGCTTCAAAACAATGGCCCAAGCCCTAACCTAGGGACTCGAGCTGGGCTCGGGCTTGGGCCCAAGCGGGACTAAACGAGCCAGGCTCGTCTCAGGCCACGAGAGGGCTTTGGGCCGCCCACGGGCCGCGGGCCATTTTTACACCCCTAAACAGTACCCTTCAATCCGATTATAGACTAGAGAGAAGCCAGCCCCTTTTCAAATTACCATTAGGCAAACGCTTTCATTTTTTATAAATACACATCATATCGTATTTTTAGTAGGGTTGGTCATAGGGTTATCCGACCCGCAGAAACCACCCAACCCAATCCGAGCCACATACAAATGAGTGGTTTCGAGTGTAGAGTAGGGTCGGGTGCGGTTTGGATTATTCTTTCAATGCGGGTTGCAGGTTTCACCTATTAAAACAATCTTCTGTGTAAAATAAATAACTTGAAACCAAATCAAACAAATAAAAATAAATTATATATAGAATTTTTATTTACCAAAATGAATAAGTACAAAAATTGATCAAGTTGAGTGTATGACACTCTGTCCTTAAGACAGATTTGCCCCACTTTGGTATTTAGGATAAATGGCGTCTATCTTCTAGAATACAATGATTTACACAGATTGTAGTAGCACTCCAAACAATCTATACAACGAACTAGAAACTATGTTCTATACTCTCAGAATTTCTTTAAAAACTAGTACGAAGAACAATGCAAAGGGAGAGCAAAAAATGAGAAGAGAATTAATTTTCTGGATGTGAAAATCTGCTGGAATGATCTTATATTTATAGGCAAACTGGTGACCCTTTCGAAGGGCCGAATAGGTAGGTTTTCAAATCGAACAGGTATGATTTAAACTTCAACAGATTTGCTAGAAAACGAGTTTGAATCTATCCATAACTGTTGGGCAATTTAAAATCTGTTTAGAATAGTTTAATCTGTTAGAAAATTGACCTAGAAGAGGCACTTTTTGGACACGAAAATTGAATTCAAATTTGGCACAGAATTTGAATTAATTTCATTTAGAAAAAAATAATTTTCCCACGTTGCACGACCAGTCGGACGGCGACGGCGGCGACGATTTGAGCCAAAGCCCACTTTATCCATAACTCCTCTCTTCTACAAACTTGGGGTGCCCCTTGGGGCCCAACCAAAGTTTGTCCACCTAGAGATTATAAACATATACAAGCTTTCTTTAAGTTTTAATGTGGAACAATCATTTCAATGAAACCCACATTTTACTCTTTAATTGTCCATTTCACAAATCTCAAAACGACGTCAACTTCCCATTCACTCATAAATAATTTTGACGAACTGTTTGCACCGTGTGACTTGCCATGCGGTAAGGAATACGTCACCTCTAGACCCACTCCACAAGACGTGTGGGTAGGGGTGAAAAAAAAAACCAAAAGAACCGACCAAACCGACCGAACCGACCAAACCGACCGAACCTAACGGTTTTCGGTCGGTGTCTTAAGTTTTCAATCATTCGGTTCGGTTCGGTTTATGTTTTTCTGTACATTCGGTTCGGTTTTTGGTTTTTGATTTTTTGAACCGAACCGCACCGAACCGAACCAACTTATATAATATTAATAGGCCCCAAACCTATGTAGAAATTACATGGCTTGAGCCCAAATTTTATGCAAAATAGATAGAAATATAGGCCCAAAATGTGAGGCCCAACCAGAAAAAAAAGGCCAAAAAAACCGAAAAACTGAAAAAAAACCGCACCGCACCGTAATAAACCGAACCGCGCCGGTTTATTTCATTTTTCTGGGCAGTTCGGTTCACAAAAATGCAAAACCAAAATCATCGGTTCGGTGCAAAATGAGTGAAAAAACCGACCAAACCGAACCGATTTCACCCCTACATGTGGGGTCTACTCAAATTTGGACTCAAAGTTGGCCCAAAATAAGCCTATAAAAAACCACAATTCCAACATCACCCGCCCACACTAAACATTTTTTTTTTTTTTGGAAAACCTGGGTGCTTCAGCCATGGGTGCGTTAAAGGTTTCCCTCACTCAATTGACTTACCTATTGTTCCTTTTAGTTAGTTTTTATGGAATGTTAGCTTGTAAAGCTCTTTAGTTATATGTACAGATATATATATATATATTATATTTACAGTTGCTGTGGAAGATATTTTCTATGTTAGTTCTTATTTAATTTTTATTATAATTTTTTCTAATTCAATTTCAATGTTAGCTTGAATGTTTTGTTGTGTTAGGAATTTGATTTTGTTATGTTTTTAATTTTATAAATTTTAATTCATTAATTATTGATGTTCTAAAGTAGGGAAAAATATGCCCAAGTTTTGCTTTTTCAAGAAAAAAGTCTAATCCACAAACCGCTCGCAACTGCCAACATATCCATGAACCCTATCCATAAGATACGCAACTCATGAGCGATTCTTGAGTTCAATTTTCAAATCATAGATATGCGGGTGGGTTCAAATTGCAAACCAAACCGTCCAAAACCAATCCACGATAACCCCTAATTTTTAATATAAAAATATACATAATATATTTTTGAATGGATACTAAATAACAAAATTAGAAATATATAATAAAAAAAAGTAGTGCAATTAGTAATCTACTTTCCAAAAAATTTACCCAAAAACTATTCTGAAAAGTAAAATTTATAGACCACATTGATTATAGGTGTGACTCTAATTTCTCTGACTTTAAATCTATAATATACACCTCACTTTTAAAATAAACTGCAAGGTAAAAATTCATATAGTACCTAGCATTTTTATAATTCTATTTAGGCAAATAATATGTTTGGCCACGTTTTAGATTAATTATATATAGGTTACATGATTGATTGATAATTAAAGAATGGAATATTTTATAATACACACTCTTTATCATGTTAGAATGGTCAAAAGAAATATGAGAGTTGTGGATCTGTATAATAATATTGAATAAAATACAATAAGAGAACCTGTATTTACAGGCTGAACACAAATCTAGATAAGTATAAAAGGAGATAGAAATTAAGAGATAGAGATACAAGGAGATAGAGATAGAGAGAGATAGAGATAAGCTATATCTACAATACAAGAAGATAAATATAAATATAAATATAAATCTAATATATACATTAACAGCTCCCTTCAAACTTAAGGTGGGTAAGCATCAACCAACTTGAGTTTGGAAACTAGATCAAAGAAACGACTAGGAGGATGAGCCTTGGTGAAAATATCAGCATGTTGATCAGCAGAAGAAATAGGAAGAAGATAAACAGTGCCACATGTAACATGCTGTCGAATGAAATGACAATCAATCTCAATATGTTTGGTGCGATCATGGAAGACATCATTGTGAGCAATCTGAGTGGTACTCTAATTGTCACAATAGAGAATAGTGGCACCAGGGGAAAAAACACCCATATCAGTAAGGAGCCAGCGAAGCCATAAAAGTTCCCAAGTAGTGTCAACAATAGCGCGGTATTCAGCTTTTGTACTAGAGCAAGCAGTAAGGGACTATTTCTTGCAGTGCCAAGTAAGAAGAGAATCTCCTAAGAAGAAACAGAAACCCACGGTGGAATGTCAATTAGTAGGATCCCCAACCCAATCAACATCAGAAAAGGCACGAAGCTTGAGAAAAGATTGAGCAGAGTAGTGGAATCCATGGAACATAATGCCTTTAAGGTACCGAAGTATACAAAGTAGAGCAATGTAATGCGGAGTGCGGGGAGCTGACATGTATTGACTAACAAGATGGATAGCATAGGCAATGTTAGGACAAGTCACAGTGAGATAGACAAGACTACCGACCAGCTGGCGATAAAGAGTAGCATCAGAGAGAAGATCCCCATCTAGAGGAGTGAAACGAGTCTGAGGATCAACGGGAGTAAAGGTAGTCTTGCAATCGGTAAGACCAGCACGTTCCAGAAGATCGGATGCATATTTGGCTTGTGACAAATAATAACCATTGGAATCATGAGAGATTTCAAGCCTTGAGAAATAATTAAGAGTAACAAGGTCCTTCATTTCAAATTGACGATTGAGAAATAGTTTGAGGCTGAGAATACCAACCACATCATCGTTGGTGATAATCATATCATCCACGTAAAGAAGAAGAAGAGTGGTGCCATAAGGAATGGTCCGAACAAATAGAACGAAGTCATATGAGCTAGAGGTGAAGTCGAAGTCATGGATGGTGGAACTGAATTTTGCAAACCAAGCTCATGGGGCTTGCTCGAGACCATAGAGAGCACGTTATAGTTTGCAAACCTTATGAGCCGGACAAGCAGACACAGGGGGAGGTTGCATGTAGACTTCCTCAAGAAGATCACTATTAAGGAAAACATTTTTAACATCCATCTGAAAGAGATCCCAGTGGCAAGCAGCGGCAACAGCAAGTAAGCCACGCACAGAGGTTAGCTGAGCAACCGGAGCGAAAGTCTCCTCATAATCAATGCCATATTCCTGAGTGAAGCCTTTTGTAACAAGACGGGCTTTGTAGCACTCAATAGAGCCATCAGAATGGGTCTTGATTTTGTATACCCATCTACAGCCACTCGCAGTCTTTCTAAGAGGAAGATCAATAAAATCCCAGATATAAGTTTTGTCTAAAGCCTGTAATTCATCAGTCATAGCTTGCTGCCAAAGAGGATTAGTACAAGCCTCGCGATAGGTGGTAGGTTCATAAGTAGAAAAGACAATAAACCTGACAATATAATCACGAAGATGAACAGGTGGTTGAGTTACCCGATGTGGACGACCACTGGGAAGAGGATCTGGTAGGGTGATAGGAGACTCAACGGGACCATCAAAGGGAGCAGTCAGGACAAGATCAAGTGTAGGCAAAAGCGTCTCTAGAGAGAAGGAACCTACATCAAAGGCATTAGAGAAGAGATTGATAGAAGGATTAGTAAACAGAATGGAAGTAGAAGATGATGATAAGTGGAACGAGGATAAAGATGAAAACATTTTACGCTTCCAGAAAACCACATGACAAGAGACACGAAGACGTTTAGAGATAAGATCCCAGCAATGATAGTCTTTATGTTCAATAACATACCCAAGAAAGCAACAAAGATGAGAACGAGGTTCAAGTTTGGTGTGTTCATGAGGTTGGAGGAGAACAAAGCATGCAGACCCAAAAACTTGAAGATTTGTGTATGGAGGACCAGTGCCATGTAAACGTGCATAAGGAGTTTGGTTATGGATAGTAGAAGTAGGAACACAATTGATAGTGTAGACAGCAGTAAGAGCAGCTTCCCCCAAAAAATATTCAGGACACGAGAAAGAGATAAGAAAGGCTCAAGTAGTGTCAAGAATATGCCTATATTTTCGTTTAGCACGACCATTTTGTTGGGACGTGCCAGCACAAGAATGATGATGCTGAGTATTGTGATGCTTAAGGAAGGAGAGCAAATTAAGATCTATATATTCCATAGCATTATTAAATCAAAAAAATTTCATGGTTTTAGAAAATTGGGTTTGGACTATGCTTGCAAAATTGTAACAAAGTTGTTTAAGTTTTGATCGACTTTTCATGAGAAACAACGTTGTAAAACGTGAAAAATCATCAACAAAGACAACAAAGTAACGTGATCCTCCCATAGTAGTAGTAGGTGATGTTCCCAAAATATCAGAATGTATAAGATCAAATGATGCATGAGAAACAGAAGTACTTACATTAAATGATAAAGCAGATTGTTTTACAAGTTAACAAGATAAACAATCCAAAGTATCGGGAATTACATGACCTAACCAGTAGAAACTAAAGATTTTAATCAACTAACAGAAATATGTCCTAAACGACAATGTCAAATATTAAAAGGAGATATGCTAAAAGTAGATATAGGAGCAGCGATCAGGATGAAGTCTAGAACATGAAGATGAATGAGCTCATAGAGACATTTATATTTACGGCCAATCCCAAGAGTTTGTCTCGTCTGAGGGTCCTGTACTAAACAACCATTAATAGAAAATATGACAATTAGACCAAGCTCACATAATTGACTAATAGAAATAAGAATTAAAGTGAGAGCAAGAATAAGATAAACATTTAATAAGGATAGATGAGAGGTGGAAACAAAACCAATATGACTTACAGACATAAGAGAACCGTTAGCAGTATGAATGGAGGAAATATGAGGAGAAAAAGAAATAGAAGAAAATATGGTAGAACTAGAAGTCATATGATTGCAACATGCTGAGTCAAAATACTAGGGAGATGTACCTAAAGTCACAGACATGGAAGTAAAATGAGGTGTACCAGAGGTGGTGAGAAACTGTTTGAACATAGCTTCAACATCAGTTTGGGAAAAGACAAGAGCGGCTAGATCTGAAGGCTCAAAAAATTCCTCAAAGGTAGGTGTACCAGAGGTGGTGGGAAATTGTTTGAACATAGCTTCAATATTAGTTTGGGAAAAGATAGGAGCGGCTAGATCTAAAGGCTAAAACAATTCCTCAAAGGTAGCAGTAGTAGTGCGATGAGTAGGTATAGATCTAGACTGATTCCTAGGACATTGTGAACGACCTCGTGATAAAGTCCTACGAGTAGTAGATGACCGGTCTGGATTGTGAAAATAATCTTCTTGTAGATGATGAGGACTAATCTTGTTGCAGTACCGACAAGATCTGACTGGGCAGTGAAGCAGAATATAAGTAGAAGAAAGGCCCCAATTCTAACAATAATTGCAAGTAGTGGGCCGCTGTGTGGTTGGTGTAGAGGAACTCAGTGATTTGGGAGTGGCAAGAACTGTATCCACATAATGAGTCTTTAGAGGGCCAAGACGAGTCTCCTCAGATAATAACTTAGAAATAGCCTGCTCAAGAGTGGGTAATGGAGTGCGATGAAGTAGAGATGTACGAACGAGCTCAAACTGGGTAGTGAGAGCCATGAGAAACTGAACCAATCGTTGGTGATTACGATACTAAGTGAATAAAGTAGCATCTTCAATATGAGGCCAGACAAATTCAGAGAGAGCGAGTTGGTCCCAAACAGAATATATCTGTGAGAGAAATCATTAACAGACTGAATAGGCTCTTGACATAGGCGATGAAGTTGACTTTGAAGCTGATACTGATGAGCAAGACCAATAATTTGATAATGTTCGATCAAAAAATCCCAAATGTCTTTAGCAAGGGTAGTCACAAAGTCAAGTTGAAAACGACCAAATTGTAAACTAATAGAGGTGACAAAAGTATTCCGAAGCCAAGTAATAATCTGGTAATTCTTACTGTCCCAGTCCTTTAAACGGTCTGCATATGTGGCAGTTGTTTCATGAACCTCTTTCACTAGTTTAACCACATCTCCAATGATAATGCGCCAGAGTTTCTTCCCTTTCAGAAAACCAGACATGGCTTGGCCCCATAACACATAGTTGGAGCCGTCGAGGATAACAGAGATTGGATGTGAAGCATTATGATGATCCATAACGATGGTTTGGTGAAGTAAAATAGAGAAAAATAGTGCTATAGGGGCAAAAATTAGTAAAACAAAGCATATCAGTGAGTTCGGAAGGTCAAAAATAGTAAAAAAAGGGGTCTGGTGTGCAAAGATGACATCAGCAGAGGTCGAATGACGTCAGCAAGGAGTGCGGTGCACAATAGCAGAAGGAGACGTGGTGCACAATAGCAGCGAGAACGCGTGGTACACCGTAGCGGAAATGGCGCGTAACGGAAATGACGCATGCTAGTGCACGGTAGTAGGATGGCGCATACGGGTGCATGATTGTCACGACCTAAACCCGCCCCTATAGGTTTGGCGTCGTAACCGGCCAGTAATCCTTGGATTACCCAAGGCCTCTTAACAAACTAACATATAATTAGGGGCTGCGGAAGCAAATAGCAATTATACAACATTCATTGAACTGTGCAGACTAATATGAGACAGAAAATTTTTAAACTTTATATTCATACATATACACATCATCATATATGTACATATATAAGCTAGACAAAAAAGGACTTAGCCCTATTTACAAAATACACAAGACTTGTTTAACCAGGCAAGAAAACAAAATTTAAACTTTAAATCACATGGCCATAGTTGACATATCCGGAACCTCCACAGGAGGCACATAAGTTGGCTGACAAAAACAGATCCCAGGCAGATGCCTCTAAGCCTGGTCACACGCCTGTTCACCTACATACATAAATAATACAGTGAGCTAAAACCCAATAAATAATAACAAAGTAAAGGATTTTAATGAATGATATCCATATCGAATTTAGAAATCATATTTCAAATCTCTTATCAAATCAAAAGCGTAGTCATGTTCAAGTTCGTATTCGTATCAAAAACTCAGAAATCAGCTTTCAAATCTCTTATCAAATTAGAAACATAGTCATGTTCATGTTCATGTTCATATTCGTATCAAAAATAGAGTCATAATGTCACGACCCGCTCCCCGTACCAAAGGGTTAAGCATCGTGATGGCCAGTAACTGAGGTTACCTCCGGCCAATTCTTAAACAAATCAATAAATGCGAGCAAAAGTAATATTTAAGTGAGGGTACCAAAATAATCATTGGAGTTTCTATTTTTATAACAAAATTTATTGACCGAAAAGGCCGATATTTATATAAAAAAATAACATAAAAGTGCTATGTGTATCTAATTCGCAGCCTCGCATCTAAGATTTTTCAAAAGCTATTTTTGAATTGCATTATTTCCTGAAAATTGGTAAATAGCTATAAACACATGGCAGAGTGAGAAATATTATACCAAGAGTATAAGGGACACGAAATAACCATGGATAGTTAATTAGGCCAAAACATTTACATAACTCAGTTTGGTAAATAAATCATTGGTAAACAAATCATTTAAGTGGCAGAAACTGAAATACAAAAATTATGTAAATAAATAATCATAACTACGGTACTGAACAGAATATAACAGAAGTCACAAGAATGACAATTAGAATAGAGGTACGGACTCAAGAGGTGGCTCGTACGGACTATAGAGGTGGCTCCCACAATAGTGTAGCACTTATCTCCGCACAGCACTTTGCTCTGCACAGAACAGAAGTTAATGGATCCATGACAAACAAAGGACCACAAAAGGGTCAACACAGAGGCCAATGGTTATTTAAGTCCCCCAAGGCATGGGACTCCCGTGGTGGTATTTACAAAACATAATTCTATATAAGGTCATAATCAAATAATCATTAAAAGTTAAACAAACATATCTATGGGTTTCACTTTAAAAAATAGGATTCATAAATTAAACAACGTAACTGAATATTAATATAACTTATAATAATTTATAAAACATAACTTGTATAAAATAAATAATGGTAAGTCAAAACATACGTAAAATACATTATGGTGACTTAAGATATAATATAACTCATGTTAACTTTAATACCTTACTCTTTTTTTTCACTACCAAAGACTCTCTTAACTTCCATCATTTTTTCCTTCTTTCTTTCTTTCTTTTTTTTTTCTTTCTTCCTCTCTTTCTTTCTTTCCTTTCTTTCTTCTTTTGTCTTTCTTTCTTCTTTCTTTTCTCAACTGAATCACCTCTCTATTTATAGGGAGATAAGGCGTCATCGGGCCAACACGTGGCTAGGTGGAAGATTCACTCAAGATTTAGGCCTCGTTTGGTAAGTGACTTTTTTAGCTAAAAAATCAAAAAATTACTAAAAAAATCAAAAAGTCAACAACCCATACCAAAAAGTCAAAGATTCTCTTTTCTTTCTACTTTTTGCACATCTTTTCGTAAAAAGCTAAAAAGTCATCCTAAATATACTAATTTTTTTTAGCTCATATTTTAATCAAATAGCCAAAAAGTTACTAAATTAGCATGTTCCCAAACGAGACCTTATACTTATCTTAATAGATATTTAAAATAATTACATTTTGACCCAAGTTTTTAATATAATTATATAAATAATTTAATCTTTAATTAAATTACGCTTTATCGTCTACCAACAGTAAATTAATTATTTCTTTTATTATTATTTATATTTTGACCCCTAAACTTTTAATAATTATATTATTTTACAAAATTACACATAATAATATATAATAAATTATATATTTTCCAACTGTAATTAAATAATATTAGTATAAATTTTACGAAATAATTAAAAATCTGAGTTGTTACAATCTTTCCTCCTTTTAAAATTTCATTCTCGAAATTTGTCATATGTGCAAGTTATCCGCTGCACACTCTAATAAATATATATTAGATGATTGATCTGATAGAAAATATTACCTCAAAAAAAAAAAACTTTACCAAAAACGACTCGCTGTCTAGTTGTCAAAAATTGTCTTGGGTCAAAATGAGAAACAATCGGTGACTTTAAAAACTTTTCACTCGTTTTGCTTACGATAAACATAAATAAAAATAAAATGAGAACATAATGACAGAATCATATGCAAAAGTTGAAAAAATTTGAGATGAACTTTTCATTGATAGGAAATAGTTTCAAAATTAGTATCTTTATAATTTGAACCCACTTTTAAAAAGTCGAAATAATTTTTTTTTTTTTTTTTTGAATATTGAACTAAAAATTATAGGTATTTAATTATATTATAATTTTAGTGGGTGCTTGAGCCCGATATCCTTTGTTTCTTTTCCTTTTTTTACTATAACAAATATAAATTATATCTAATATTCTTCACCAATTATACACAAAAAAAAATATATATATATATATATAATCATATAAAATTATAATATAATTAAATCGACTAACAAAATATAATATTTAGGTACTAATTACCCGCTATATATATATATATAATCATATAAAATTATAATATAATTAAATCGACTAACAAAATATAATATTTAGGTACTAATTACCCGCTATCCTACTTCTTAAATGTGTATGTGTCCTTTGCTCTAATGATGATTTATTTATTTATTTTTATAAACTATTGCTCTGATACCATTTGTCACGACCTGCTCCCCGTACCCAAGGATTAAGTATTGTGGTAGCCAGTAACTGAGGTTACCTCCGGCCAATTCTTAAACAAATCAATAAACGCGAGCGGAAGTAATATTTAAGTGAGGGTACCAAAATAATCATTGGAGTTTCTATTTTTATAACAAAATTTATTGAACGAAAAATAACACAAAAGTGCTATGTAAGAGCTATAAGCACATGGCAGAGTGAGAAATATTATACCAAGAGTATAAGGGACACGAAATAACCATGGATAGTTGATTAGGCCAAAACATTTACATAACTCAGTTTGGTAAATAAATCATTGGTAAACAAATCATTTAAGTGGCAGAAACTGAAATACAAAAATTATGTAAATAAATAATCATAACCACGTTATTGAACAAAATATAACAAAGGTCACAAGAGTGACAGTCAGAATAGAGGTACGGACTATAGAGGTGGATCGTACGAACTATAGAGGTGGCTCCCACAATAGTTTAGCACTTATCTCCGCACAACATTTTACTCCGCACAGAACAGAGGTCAATGGATCCATGACAAATAGAGGACCACAAAGTGGTTAAACAGAGGCCAATTGTTATTTAAGTCCCTCCAAGGCATGCGACTCTTGTGGTGGTACTTACAAAACATAATTGTATATAAAGTTATAGTCAAATATTCTTAAAATATAAAACAAACATATCTATGGGTTTCCTTTTAAGCAAATAGGGTTCAGAAAACAATCCACGTAACTGAAATAATAATATAGTTTATAATAATTTATTAAACATAACTTGTATAAAATAAATAATGGCAAGTCAAAACATACGTAAAATATATTATGATGCCTCAAGGTATTTTTTTTTTTTTTTTTTTTTGATCGGCAAAGAAAAATCTTTATTGATGAAAGTAATCAAAAGAAGATACAGAACATCAATAAAGAGGAGCTTGGAGCTAACATAAGCTCCAAGCTCTAGTTGGTGAGAAACCAACAAACGAAACTAGAAAACAAGGGAGAGAGAAGACAAGCATAGCTAAGAAGAAAACAAATAGCTCTGCTTCAGGCTACACCACACTACATAACAGTCCCCAACTGATTTAGCACAGGTTTGCACAGATTAGAGTAGTCACCACTTGCTAGGATTCACTCCAGAAATGCAAAGACTCATCGAATCTATCATCCTCACAAAGATAATGTTATAGCAGAAAATTCACCCAAACTGTAACAACCATCGCATCGACACCGTTAAACCATCAATTATCTATCGACATCGCTAAACCGAATCGATAATGACCGATAAGTGAATGGATGAACTCTCAATGCATCAATGGAATCAAATCAAATTGAATAAGTTGTCTGTTATATTGCATATTGTATCTGTTTGCTTGAATGATTATCTGCTTTTGAGTTTATGTGTTTAAACGCTAATTGAAGGCCTTATCGTGACCGATTTAGAAACCGCTTGAAGTTTTAGGATCGAGAATATTTCTGATTTAATGGTATATTTATCTGAAAAATTGATTAGGAATGATTAAATTAGATTAAATAAAGCCAATTAAAGAGTTTGATTTAATTACGTTACTGCCACTCCTAGTGGGCCACTACCTAAGCATCTTTGAGCCTTGTATACACTTGAACCAACTTATTTCCTCAAATTTTTTCTCCTTGTTTGCCGACCAAGAAGGGAGGTAGAGAGAGAGGGACTTATTCTTGTTGAAATTGCTAAGAGAACTTGAAGATTTGAGGCATGGATTGCTAGATTGAGCTCCTAGACTTGTGATTGAGACTTAGGTGAGTGAATTCATCTTCTCCTTGTTGAGTTTAAACTTGTTCTTGCATGTTTCATGCTAAATTGATGAACTAAGTCATGTTTTAAGCTTAGCATATGAGATTGAAGTCAAATTCTTGCATGCATGTTAATATTGTTGGGTTTTGAGTTAAGTTCACGGCAATTTGTCACATGCATGTTCATAGTATTGTTATAGTCTATGTTTTCAACTTGCTTTTCAAAGAATTGAGCTCATTTGAGCATGATTTGAAGCTTAAAATTGTTTTGAATGCATGCATGTCATGTTTGAGCATTGTTCTTGAAAATGGTTTGAAATTGAGTTTGATTGAAACACCCTTGGGCCTTGATTTCTTAAATTGAGCTTTAAAACTTGTTATTCCATGTGTTTGAAAGAGTTTTCCAGAAAATGGGCCCAAGAGGATCGGATTTGGAGCATTGAAACTTGGTTTGAAACTCGAGGTTGAATCTGGATTTTCCAGATTTGACGTCCGCCGAAGCGAAGTGCCGCGGCGAAATTCATGCTCCCAAAGATTTCTTCACATTGCTGATCGCTTCGGCGGTGAGTTTCACGCCGGCGGAAATCGCAAGATCCAAAGATCTTGCATCAGTGCATCACCGCCGAAGCGAAGTTGACGCTTCGAGCGGACCTTTGTTGGCTTGTCCGCCGAAAGGAAGTTGACGTTCGGCGAGGCCTGCTTTCAAAATTTTGAACGATTTGGTGTGCATTTTGCATCCTCATCCCATCCTAGGCATTCTTAGGCCTAGTTTAAGGCATCTTAATGAGGATTTAGACATAGAACCACACCGAGGAATTTAGGGATTTAATTATATCCTTCCGACTGTGAACTTAGTGTGTGTTCTATTTGTTAACTGTTAGGGTTGGCTCTCGGGGACGCGCTCTAGCTTTAGCCCAATCTCTGTGAGTAACAGATTGTGTAAAGATATGTTCAAATGGTTATATTTTGAATACTGAACTGAACTGTTTATTGAACTGATATCGTTTATTGAATGAATGTATGTCCTGTATTTCGAATCAGACAGGCATCCTTAGCACCCATCGTTATTGGTATTCTGAGCTCTGTCGGTTTCCTTGTGGAACCATATTGTTTGATGGCCATCATTATTGTTGGGTCTGTTAAGGCCCGGTCCTTTTGGACCTACTGTTTATAGGCTAATGGATGTACCACATATGACCGATTGATTGAAATCTTGATTGGTAAATCTTCGAAGATTGAAATCTTGTATGATGAATTGATTTCATTCTTGTAAGGACATTCATTCATAACCTCTTTACACGTTATGTTATTCAGGGCTTTAGCTCCTTTGTTTATATATATATGTAGGTTCTCGGAACTGCATCGAGCTAGGAGCGTGGGATTGGTCCCCGCTTTGTCAAGCCAACCTATGTGCCTCATCTGCGAGGTTCCGAAGTGCCATGTTATGGCTTGGGGTGTTTTGTGTCCCTATCGGTCTCCTTCATCAGATCGTACTTTTGTATAGACTGTTTATCAGATCAGACGAGGATTCGATCCCTGACCGACCGATCAGAATGATTGTATAGAGTGTACTGTTTGAACTGTATGAATGCATAAAAATGTTTTTGGCATACAGATTTTCACAGCTCAATGGACACTAGTTATTTACTGTTTTGGCTTCCGCCAAGCCCTGTACTCTGTTTGATTGTATTACTGTTCTGTAGGCCTTTGGTAATCTCGGATTACTGGCCAGTTACGGTGCTAAACCCATAGGGCCGGGTTTGGGTCGTGACACAAACCATAACAGACCTCAGCACAGCAGCAGCAAATAAGATGGGTTGGAACATAACAGATGGTAGAGCACACACCATACAAAGATGAAACAGCCTCCAGCAGAAACATAACAATCACAGAAACATCAGTGCTGAAGTAGCAGAAGTAGCAAAGCACCAATGCTAATATAACTCATGTTAACTTTAATATCTTACTCTTTTTTTTCACTACCAAAGACTCTCTTAGCTTTTATCATTTTTTCATTCTTTCTTTCTTTTCTTTCATCCTCTCTTTCTTTCTTTCCTTTCTTTATTCTTTTTTTTTTTTTTCTGCTTTCCTTTCCCAGCTGAATCACCCCTATTTATAGAGAGATAAGGCGTCCTCGGGCCAACACGTGGCCAGGTGGAAGATTCGCTCAAGATTTATACTTATCTTAATAGATATTTAAAATAATTACATTTTGATCCAAGTTTTTAATATAATTATATAAATAATTTAATCTTTAATTAAATTATACTTTATCGTATACCAACAATAAATTAATTAATTATTTTATTATTATTTATATTTTGACCTCTAAACTTTTAATAATTATATTGTTTTACAAAATTACACATAATAATATATAATAAATTATATATTTTCCAACTGTAATTAAATAATATTAGTATAAATTTTACAAAATAATTAAAAATCTGGGTTGTTACACATAATCATATTCATATTCAAATCATGTGTGGTACTTCCTTTAGTGTAACATATCATGTTGGTCAAGCATATCAAGTTCCATAATGGAACCTCCGATACCGAGTAACATATCTCATACGTGGGCCATGGTATTGTTTCCCTCGGGCGAGGACCTGTGCCTTGGTATTATTTCCTCTAGGCAAGGGCTTGGGCCACGGTATTAACCCCTAGGCTAGGGCCTCATGACCATAAGCCACAGTATTATGTCCCCTAGGCGAGAGCCTCTGCTAAGGATACCACAATTACGTTTCAAAGAAAATTAGACAATCATTCCTTCATATAAAACATAACATTTCAGAAACTTATCGTCTGATATCATCAGAAAATAATTAAAGTTAAATATAACTTTACAGAGTTATTACTCACAGATAGTAGCCGAAGCAGGTCAGTCAGATCAAGCAGACAATAGCGCGTGACCTACACAAACACATAACATATATATATTGAAGCGCAATATTACTCCCTTGATCAAACTTGACTTTTTTGTTTTCTGTCTAAATAATTCGAAGGTTCACTATACTTATCCTTCCTTTAGTCAAATGAATTGGGTCCTCATTTCACAAACTCCTTTTTATTACTAAATCATTATTTTCTGAATAAACCAGTTCCTCACTTGGCTTCTTAATCAAGTAACACTAAGTTATTGACTTATTCTTTAATCAACTAATTAATGTTGATTGTTAACTTATTAATCCTTATTGAGCCATAAATCATGTCTAGAATGCTTTGGAAAGAGATGAGAATAAAAATGTGAATTAAATGCAATTTTTCAAAATATGCTGAAAATAAGGTCTTTGCTCGAGCACCACTTTAGTCGCTCGAGCAGACCGTAAAATTTTGCAAAACTTCTGGGAGCTCGATTTTCATGCTCGAGCGAGACTTTCCTTGCTCGAGCGAATAGTGTGAATTTTGGAATTTCCATAATTGTCATTGAAGTTCAAATTTGATATTTAAAGCCTCAAAACTTGTATTTTTGGTTCAAAAATACGAAAAACCATTGTATAATTTAGTAAACACCCTCAATTAGAAATCATTCATTCAAAATCATGCTCCAATTGTCAAAATTTAGTTTTAACTCATTTTCTCCATATCAAACTCAATATCAAATCCACAAATTTTAAAACATGAATCAAACTTCCAAAACTTTTGCAAATTCATGATGCATGTGCCATTGAAACTCAATTTCATGTATGACAAATAAATTCAAACCCAAAATGGTTATTTCCAAATTAACTTCTATAATTTTGAATCTAATTCAATTTCTTCACCCTTTTATTAATTCCTTTTTAATTTGCATGAAATTGAAGTTATATGACTCTTAGGAAAGTATTTGCATGAATGAAATTAAGATTAAAACTAACTAATTTTCTATATTCAAAATCAAATCATAATTTAATTCTTGCTTTAGCCAAATTTAGATTTAATTAATTTTCTTCATATCACACCCAAAACTTAATTCATAATCATAAATGTTCCATAACATATTTAAATTTTGAATAAAACTCTTTCATTATATTGCATGCATGGGTTAGAGATCAAAGTCAAATCAATGTCTAATTTTCCATAAACATGAGCCTAGCTTAATTTTCTTCATATCTATTCCAAATTTAAACTTATAAGTCTTTCACTCATGAATTAAAGTCTAAAACATTGAAATTCCAACATGCATGTAAGGATGAGTTTCAACTTCATGAAGAATAACAAGAATCATACTCAACTAATTACTCTCTAAATTTTTATTTCCATAAATTAAACATAACTCCATTTATTCATCATTTTGCTAACTTCTATTTACATGAAATTGAACCCAAGTTTAACAAATTTAAGAAATCATAATTCACACTCTTGATCCTAACTTAATTTTACATGCAAACCCAAACTTTAACAATTTATAATTGATATACAAAGCTTTATTTTTAATTCCCTAAAAAATCATCTTGAATCACTTTTTGTCTAAATTAATTAAACAATACCCCCCCCCCAAAAAAAAAAAAAAATGGAATTCCTTACCTCATGATGAATTTTTCATAACTTTTAGCTTGAGTTTTGATAACCCACAAGGCTTTCTCCTTTCCTTTTCTTTCTTCCTCTTGGTCTTTTAGCCATGCTCTCTTTCTCTCTTTCTTTCTCTAATTTGATTCCAGCAGGTTGAAGGCTCCTAAGACTTCATTCATCTTCTCTTTTCTCTTTTTTTTTTCTTTTTTTTTTCTTTTTTTTTTTTTTTTTTTAGTGGGACACTTGTCCTAATAATGTGAACCCATGTGGTGGTATGCTAGAATTAGTTTAGTACACTAATCACACATTAGTTTAATTAAGTAGCACTTGGTCTTGATTAATCATAATTAGCACATAAGTTAATTAATTGTGAAGATATATTTTCTGAGCACCAACACGTGGCCGAGGTGACACCGAAGTGTCAGCCGAGGTGCCGCATGTCCTGGTCATGATGCCGAGGTTATCTCGGCTAGACCGAGGTTATTTACGAGAATACCGAAATCCGAGATAAGCGGATAAGGGACAAGGGTCCCAAAATGGGAGAAGACTTCAGTTTGGGTAAAGATAAGACTCTTAGAGAGTTTATCCTAATCCTACTGGGAGTCCCAGATTAACAATAATCCTAAGTCCATTAGGGCTAGGCTCTTATTGGGACTAGGATTGAATTGGCTATAAAAGAGAGGCACCCCCATGGGTCTAAGGTATGCTTTTATGCTCAAGCTTATGAGTTTAGCTATTGATTATCTTTGAGAGATATGGAGTACTGACTTGATCGTCGGAGTACCCCCGGGTGGACGAGCCACCGCCAGAGACTCTTCTTTCTGTTGCAGGTCAGACAGGCGCCATCTATTCTGCCGATGTTCTCCAGTTGAGTACTAAGTTGGTAGTGTGGTCGGAAATTGACACACACAATTTGGCGCCATCTGTGGGAAAGAAAGGAGAATAGATGGCCATCACCGTACAAGATCAACGTGTTAAAAACGACGATTTTAGCGAAGATAGAGAGTCTATCGACATAAACGGATTGAAGACCCTTCCAGAAGGGACGCAAAAACAGGGGGCATGAGCGCTCCCAAGGAGATGACATTCAAGTATAGAAGAGCTCAGCCTAAGTGAGCAAATCCTGGATTTCAGGCCCCGGACCCCAGATCCCGAAAGATAAGATCTCGGCCTAAATAAGCAAGTCCGAGAAGAGAAGAGCTCAACCTGAGTGAGCAGATCCAAGATTCCAGAAGACATGATCTCGGCCTGGATGAATAGGTCCGAGAAAAGAAGAGCTCAACCTGAGTGAGCAGATCCAAGATTCCAGAAGACAAGATCTCGGCACTTAAGTCCGAGAAGAAAAACGGCTCGCCGATGCGAGGCCGAGGTAATGATGAATAACTTAGACTCATTATATGGCAGAGTCGAATCTTGCATATAATGGAGTTGAATTAAGTTGGTGTAACATAGGCTTGCCATGTGAGCGAAATCAAACTCAGGTTGAAACCAAGTAAGATCAACAGAGAAATCAAGGCTAATAACCTCGGCTTGAAACCAACTTCGGCGAACAAGATCACATGCACAAGCTTAATGTGAACATAAGTCCATATTAGGGGGCAGAGAGTTATAAATGATGTTTAACACTTGTTGAAATTTGTAGCAATTTATAGGTTGAAGTTAAACCAAGATAATGTTTAACACTTGTTGAAATTTGTAGTAATTTACAAGTTGAAGTTAAACCGAGATGATGTTTAACACTTGTTGAAATTTGTAGCAATTTACAAGTTGAAGTTAAACCGATGTTATGTTTAACACTTGTTGAAATTTGTAGCAATTTACAAGTTGAAGTTAAACCGAGATGATGTTTAACATTTGTTGAAATTTGTAGCAATTTACAAGTTGAAGTTAAACCGATGTTATGTTTAACACTTGTTGAAATTTGTAGCAATTTACAAGTTGAAGTTAAACCGAGATGATGTTTAACACTTGTTGAAATTTGTAGCAATTTACAAGTTGAAGTTAAACCGAGATTATTGTTTAAACTTGTTAAAATTTGTAGCAATTTGCAAGTTGAAGTTAGACCGAGATCATTGTTTAACACTTGTTAAAACTTGAGAAAAATTTACAAGTTAAAGTTAAACTGAGATTATGTATGACAACTCATACGCGTAAATGGGTTCTTGGAATTCTTGTTCTTTAAAGAGACATGTCGGCCTTAATGATGATCTCGGCTACAATACTTTAAGCCGACATACTGGAAAGTACCAATATAGGTTCCATCATCTCAGAATCTAGGAGGCAGTTGTGGAGATATATTTTCTAAGCACCAACACGTGGCCGAGGTGCCACATGTCCTGGTCATGATGCCAAGGTTATCTCGGCTAGACTGAGGTTATCTGCGAGAATACCGGAATCCAAGATAAGCGGATAAGGGACAAGAGTCTTAAAATGGGAGAAGACTTCAGTTTGGGTAAAGATAAGACTCTTAGAGAGTTTATCCTAATCCCACTGGAAGTCTCAGATTAGTAGTAATCCTAAGTCCATTAGGGCTATGCTCCTATTGGGACTAGGATTGTATTGACTATAAAAGAGAGGTACCCCCATGGGTCTAAGGTACGCTTTTATGCTCAAGCTTATGAGTTTAGTTATTGATTATCTTTGAGAGATATGGAGTACTGACTTGATCGTCGGAGTACCCCCGGGTGGATGAACCACCACCAGAGACTCTTTTTTCTGTTGCAGGTCAGACAGGTGCCATCTATTCTGCCGGTGTTCTCCAGTTGAGTACTAAGTTGGCAATGTGGTTGGAAATTGACACACACATTAATCATAACTAATTACAATTCCTACATAATTTAATTAGTCTAATTTAACTTCCATAAGGCCCAATTAATTATATTTAATCTTTACCATTCTGAATCAGATTTTAATCAAACTTTCGAAGGCTCCAAATATTAAATTAAACTTATCGCCATCATCAATTTTGATTTCCCAAATCATTAAGGCCTTCAATTTTAGCTTAAACTTCAAAATCTTCGTCAATAAATTACGTATTGGGTACCTCATAAGTAAATTTAATTCAAACTAATCATAATTCTCAACCCTCATAACTTAATTAATTTAATTAACTTCCATTCGGACCCAATTAATCAAATTCCAATTTTACTAAATCCGAATCGAATATTTAATTTAAACTCCCATACGGTCCGATACTTGAAAGTAAATAATTCAATTCACCATGTGTACTATCTTCAGCCATTTAGGCTTTCAATTTCTAATTCTAAAATAAATCCTTAGTAGAATTACATACGAATCAGTCTTCATAATTTTTCTTAAATCTCAGATTAAATTGGAATAATTGACAATTAAATTTCAAATCTCCTTAATTAATTAAATACTAATCATTATACGTGATGGGGTCGTTACAATGATAGTAAGATGGCGTACGCGGGTGCACGGTAGTTGGATGGCGCATGCGGGTGCACGGTATCAGGACGGCGTACGTGGGTGCACGAAGGGGTGCGTCTTGGCGCGTGTGAGAGTGCAGGCGGAAGGCTGGACGCGCCAAGGAGAATATAGGTGTGTGAGGCGTATGCGGAGGAGTTTGGCGACCAGCCTGGTGGTGTTGGAACGAGGGCACAGTTCCGAGCACTTTGATGAAAAATTTATAAAATTTTGGTCCAAAATGATGATGAAACAATGTTGTGGAACAAAGAATGGTGTATTAATGAAACAGAAGAGAGATGCTATAATGTCACTATGTACAGGCAATGAGCAGGAGAAAAGATGAGCTAGGATTGGAGACTTAAGATCTGATACCATGTTAGAATGATTAAAAGAAATATGAGAATTATGTATCTGTATAATAATATTGAATAGAATATAATAGAAGAGCCTGTATTTATAGGCTGAACACAAACCTAAATAAGTATAGAAGGAGATAGAGATAGATAGAGATAGAAGGAGATAGAGATAGAGATAGATAGAGATAAACTATATCTACAATACACGAAGATAAATGTAAATGTAAATCTAATATATACATTAACATATTATATACACTTTTAGTTATGTCATTTTATTATTTGATTATGCCCAATTTTATTATTTAGTTATGACATTATTTTAATATGTTTTTTTATGCCTCACATAGTGTTTGGTTATATATATATATATATATTTAAGTCTCAGAAAATATGAAGTTGTGACATTTTTTTTTATTTAGTTATAAAATGCATATGATATATACCATTTGAGAGTTGTGTATCATAATCTTTCCCTTTTTATAGTAGAATAACAAATTACAAATAGGGTAAATTACACTTACACCTCCTGATGTTTGAGTTTAATACATATCATCCTCGATGTTTGGAAAACTACACTAACTTCCCTATCATTGTAATTATTTAGACGAGATGAAAATATTAAACTCATGCACTATCTCTTTTCTTACTTTGCTTTACTTTTTTTTTTTCTTTGCTTTATTTTTTTTTCAATGTAATTTCCTCTGTATTTTTACTTGAAGTTGTTATCTTTTATACAAGTAAGGGGTTTGTGAAATGAGACAATTAACTACAAGGGTATGAATGTAATTTCTAAAATATCAGCGGGTGAAATGTAATTAAATCAAATCTAAGAGAGTGTCAATGTAATTATCCTTAAAAATAAATAGAACAGTTTTCAAATATATTTTTTTATTTTATAAATTTGACACATAATAAAGTTTTACACCAAACACATAAAAGACATACACTATATATAAAGAATATCATAAAAATATTATTCACTCTGTTTGGTTTTGATTTTCAAAATTCACTTTTTAAAAATTTTATTTTTTTATTTTCAGTATTTTTTTTGTTTTCATTGAATTTTTAAAAATATTCTAAGCATTTTTTTAAAAAATTTTAGACACACCTAACATAAATATACTTAAAAAGTATAATATTTATAATTTTTTTTTAAAAAAATTCACTAAACACCAAAAATATAAAAATATATAAAAATTCAATATATTTTTCATAATTTTGTGCATTTATTAGTTTTTTAAAATATTTTTTCATAAATATTTTACTTTATAGATACATCTAAGTAAAGTACATCTAAAAAAAAACATTACTTAAAATTTTAAAACAAAAAATATAAAAAACAAAAAACTCAAATTCTTATAAAATTAAAATTCAAAAAATTAAAACTAAATACTGATTATTTTTCAGGCGGGTAACTAGAATGCAATTTAAAAAAAAAAACTAAAATACAATTGGGTAAATTACACTAACACCCCCTGAGGTTTAAAGTTTCATTACAGATTCTCCTTTTATCAATTTAATTTTTTTAAATGCCAATTTTGCTCTCAATGGGTAAATTACATTGACACCCCTCACATTTTAGAAATTATAATCCTCTCCCTAAGGTTTAAAGTAACATTATCAATTGCCCCCTCGGTTAGTATTAGTTGGAAAAAAATTCATTGAAAAAAAAATTAATTGGAAAAAAAATTAGTTGAAAAAAAAATTAATTGAAAAAAAATTAATTGAATTTTTTTTTTTGTTGGTAAAGTTTTTAAATTTCTATTTAAAAACCAACGTAAGCTTATTTTTTAAATTTATGTTTTTTCCTCAAATTTACAAACTGAGACAACTTTTTATAAACCAAAAAAATTATCAAACAAGTTTTTATAAGAGTTTTTAAAATTTTTATAAATATAAATTAAAAACTGAAATGAAATAATTACCAAACAGGCTTGATGGTAAAAATGTTGTGAAATTAACAAATAATTAAATAAGTTACCAACGTAAAAAATGACTTATCAAAAGATTTTTAAGTTATGTATAGTTTGATTTTTAGAATTTTTTTTAAAAAATTAAAAATTAATTTGATTAAGAAATAAAATAAAAAATAATTATCAAACCATACAGCCTAAAAATACTAAATTCTTAGGCTATGTACCACCAAACACATAATATTTTTTTATTTTTTATTTTTTATTTCTTAACCAAATTAATTTTTAATTTTAAAAAAAAATTAAAAAATTAAACCATACATAGCCTAAGAATCTTTTGATAAGTCATTTCTTACGTTGGTAACCTATTTAATTATTTGTTAATTTAACGACATTTTTACCATCAAGCCTATTTGGTAACCATTTCGTTTTCAGTTTTCAATATATATTTACAAAAATTTTAAAAACTCTCATAAAAACTTGTTTGATAATTTTTTTTGTTTATAATGGTTGTCTCAGTTTGTAAATTTGAGAAAAAAATATAAATTCAAAAAATGAGCTTATGTTGGTTTTTAAACAGAAATTTAAAAACTTTACTTTCAAAATTTTTTTTTAATTAATACTAACCGAGGGGGCAATTGGTAATGTTACTTTAAACCTTAGGGCGGGATTGTAATTTCTAAAATGTGAGGCGTGTCAATGTAATTTACCTAATGAGGGCAAAATTGGTATTTAGAAAAATTAAATTGTTGAAGGGGGAATCTGTAATGAAACTTTAAATTTCAAAGGGGGAGATGTAATTTCCAAAAGGTGAGGGCAGAAATTGTAATAAATATAAACTTTAGGGAGTGTCAGTGTAATTTACCCAATACAATTTGTTTCCATATTTTACAAAAAAGATTTAGACCCCCACCACCCCCATTGTTTTTTGATTGGTGGAATTTTTTTTTTTTTTTTGAAGACTTGCTCTTTACAGCCACCCATGTGAAGGTGGGGGGTGCTGGGGTCGAATCTGGATCCTTTCCTTGAAATTTCTCCTTGACTTCTTACTTGTTGGATTATTTTACCTACTTTTAGGGCCAATTTCGATGATCCAAACCGTTCATATTTTAAGATTTATTGATTATATCATATCTGTAAAAAATCAAGTTGATTGGATATCAAAAAGTATGTGTTTGGAAAACTGTTTATTAAATTTTTTAAAAAAATGAATTTTAGTTTAATGATCTGAACACATGCTTTCTGATATCAACTTGATTTTTTACAGGTATAATATACTCAACAAATTTTAAAATATGAACTGTTCGAATTATCGAAATTAGGCCTAAAAGTATACCCAATAACTTAGCAAGTAAGAAGTGAAGTAGAAATTTTAAGGAGAGAATCCTGATTCGCTGTGGTCACCCCCACTGGGTCCCCAACAGAGCTCCATATCCATACTATATATTAAGCAAAAGGGGATTTTTAACCCCAAGCCTTGTGGGAGCTCCAATCTTCCAATCTAAATTTCTTATTTTTTGATTTTAAAAAAAAAAATCTTAACATTTATTAACTTCTTCCAACTCCCAAGTCTTACCATCATAATAATACTTTAGGGAAAATTGGTCTAGGGTCCCTCTCCCACTTTTTGTAATGGAAGAGATCCACAAAATTATTTTTTGATGTCTAAGGTCCCTAAACATGTATCAGAGAAATTTGGTCGAAGTCAAAGAAGAGGTGGATCGATTGGTCGAAGATGAGATGCGTCGCAGCTCCAAGAAACCCTCTGATTTCCTCAACGAGCTCCCTCCTCTTCCCAGCTTCAACTTTCAGGTTCTCTCGCCCAACTAAACATTGTGGATCGATTGATCGAAGATGAGATGCGTCATCGGTCAGCTAATCTTCGGATCGATTGTCGCCGTTCTCGCCGTAACTCAGTCCCCATCGCCATCACCTCCGCCATGGTCGCCATCGCACTTTTAGGGACCGTCATCAGTCAGCTAATCTTTGGATACCTCGGCGATCGTATGGGCCGATGGCGTGTCTACAGCCTCGCACTTATGTGCATGGTTACTTGGCAGCTGTGAATTTATTTTCTCGGCAATCAAATAGAATCCAAAAAGGAAATCCAAATTTTGAAACTACAATTGTTGATTTTGTTGAATTTGTTTTTTCAAATGGTCATTGATCGGCCACTGTTGGCTGAAGAAGTCTTTGCTTCTAAACACTCTCTGTAAACCATTGAACTTTTCTCCCGAAATACATGATAAGGAGAGGGCTCACTTCGGCAAGAATCTGCAACACCTTGCTCTGAAGAAGCAACAAAAGAAAAGGAACCAGTGGTGTTGACAAAACTTGAAGTGGGTTTTGTGTTTTGAGAGCTTGGAGCGTTTGGTATATTAGGCAACAGTTTTGTATCAGCCTTCGATATATTAGGCAACAATTTTGATTTCAGAAATGCCTCGCACTCTTATTCAACCCTAACTAACATTGATTTGATGATGAATGTTTTCTCTGAGTTTGAGTAAATTTCTCTGGGAGAACCCAAATGTCTGAGTTAGAAGAAGAACCCAAATGTCATGAGGTTACTCATAATTCTGGTCACAGCAGCAACAAAGAGAGTAATGGTGCAATGGTGAAGAGAGTCCCCCCAGGTATTTCAATTGACAAATTGATCAAATCAGAGTTTTATAGTTCTAGAGAAAATTTAGAATTTCTTTGGGTTCAACTCTCTGGCTTGAACTGAAATTTCTTTGGGTTGATCCAGAGAAATTCTGTGGTTTGGATTGACCAAACAGATATGTATGATCACTGAGATATGTATATAAACTCTTTTTGGCATAAATTCCAACTAAGAATGGAAAAGATTCTGAAAACATCAACTTACATAAACACTATTTAAATCGAAGAAAGAAAACAAACAAGCATCAAACACACAGTGAGAAATTTCTCTGTGACATGAATTTTCTCTAGATCAATTTCCTCTGGAACAATTTTCTCTGGACCAATTTTCTCTTGATCAACTTGAGGGACCTTAGACATTATGAAAACATTAAGTGTCCTTTATGCTGTAAAATGTTAATACCAGGGAAAAACAAGCATAAAAAAATTATTTGAAATCCAACACACATGAATTTCTTGAAAAGTCCCAACACATATGATTATTATCTCTCATAATAACACTTTAATGCATTAAGAACAAGCATAAAAAAAATTTCTTAAAAAGTCCAACACATATGATTATTATCAAAATATTAAACTTTAATATAATAAAAAAAAAGACATTTAATTTCTTGAAAAGTCCAATACATATGATTATTATCAAAATATTAAACTTTAATATAATATACAAACAGAAAAAAAGAAGACATTTAAAAAAAAGAAAAAATATTTAAAAATCACAATTTATATATATAAATAATTATAAATACAATCCATTTTGTAATTTTTATAGATAATTATAAACATATTTTGTTATTTACAAAAAAAAAAGATGTTAATAATGTAATCGTAAAAGGAAAGCAAAGCAAAAGAGAAGCCCATAATAGTAAAACAACAATGATTCATCCCACTAAAAACATCACCACTAATAGCACTAATGTATTAAAAAAATTAAAAAAAAACAAAAAAAATACAACTCCAAGACTAAAACATCACATCATTTCTCATGACCCATCGCCATTAATTAAATGAGACTAATTACCCTCCCAAGCATTTTTATAGTAAAATTGAGAGGCCACCACCATCTAGATTTCCTGGACCCTCTCTCACACCACTCACCCGCCACCCTCTCCACCCCCCACAACTCTCAAAATTTCCCAAACCAACCAAACCCCCCCATTTCCCTTTCATTTTCACCCCCCATCCGCCGGAGACGCCGTCGTAAGCTCCCTACGCCGGTGGCTCCGATACCACTCCACCACCACCATCACCACCACCTCTCCATCCCATCTCCTTCAGGCTTCCGATCAAAATGAAGAAGAGCTGCCGATTCTCTCTACCCGTCACCGTTGTGATTACGGCGATCGGCTACATATACGTCTCGACGGTGTTCGTGTTCGTGGACCAGTGGTTCGGACTCGGGTCCTCTCCCGGGATCATGAACGCCGTCGTTTTCACCGCCCTCGCTCTCATGTGTTCCTTCAATTACGCTGCCGCCGTCTACAAGGATCCGGGTCGGGTCCCCGACACCTTCACGCCCGACGTCGAGGACGCCGACAACCCCATCCACGAGATCAAGCGCAAGGTATTTCATTCAACTCCCCTCCGGTGCCGTTGACTTTTTTTTCCTTTTTTTTTTTCTCGTTCTTCGCTGTTAGGGTTTTTGTTTTTGGATGCGTTATTTCGCAATTGTTTCAATCTGAGCTCATCTTGTTTTCTTGGGTGATCTTGATTGTGTTAACCAATTCATTCTTGTGAGATTCAAATTTCATATTACTCTATTCAATTATTGATTTGGTGACAAATTCAATGTTGTTTCGTCAATGGGACAATCGCTGTGACATGGGTTTCTGATATATATACTGTTTTTTGTTATGGGAATTTGTGAAAGATTGTTACATTACTGTCAAATGAACCACCTTAACTTTCTGCTGATGTATTTCAAGAATTGGGTGTCTTCTGATTTCAAATTGAAGTGATTTTGCTAAGATATTTTACTCAACTCAATTCAATTGAAAAGCCTTAGTTTGCTTGGATATATCATATGATCATAAGATGGGATTAGACGCCTTACATAGGCTCTCTTCTACTACAACCATTCTTATTTTTTTGGACTTGGTCCCTGCTAGGAGAAATATTGATTCTTGACATGACAAAACAAATTTTTATTATGTTTTATTTTCATTTTATTTTATAAGTTGAAAGGTACAAGAAGAATTTGATTGAAATGCTACTTCATTGGTTGATGATATGCCTATTTTGATCCCCCTTTGGTATTGATTTGAGAATGTAGTAATCAAGTTTGTTGGGCTAGTCTTTGCTGCTGGGATGTGAATCAGGTAGAAATTTAATGGCCATACTTTCAAGTATCTTGAAGTGGTTTGGCCTATGACTGAAAAATAAATTAGTAGCTAACCAAAATCAAGTAAAAGGTGGTTTTAAGCCTTCTATGTTGAGATGTCCTGTTACACCATCCCTTTTTATGTCACCTGGTGGATGCTGTTTTGTATGTATCAAACTGTGGAAACCTGCTAAAAAAATGGGATTTTGAATTAGGTCTTGGGTATTTGGGCTTTTTATTGAAGTCATGCAAGTTGCAGGTGTAGTAATTTTTTTAAGAATAGTGAAAACCTTGCAAGGCATTTTGAAATTGAATTGAAATGCTCCTTTGTTTCACATTGTAACTGAACTGGGAATAAAATAAGTAAATATTGTAAATATCGTGAATTACATGAATTAAATTAATAAAAATAGAACTAAATGACACTAATCTGAAGTTGGAATTAGTTATCCGAAGCTTGATATTTGACTCTTGCAGACTGACTTTTATGTCGATTTGATTTCACAGGGTGGGGATTTGAGATACTGCCAGAAGTGTTCTCATTACAAGCCACCCCGTGCACATCATTGCCGTGTATGTAAAAGATGTGTTTTGCGAATGGTACGCATGATTAATTTTATACTTGGTGCAGTTTCTCAAATATCCTGTGTAATGTGTTTGAGTGCTGCCTTTTGAATGTAAGGACCACCATTGCATATGGATGAACAATTGCGTGGGACACGCAAACTATAAGGTCTTCTTCGTTTTCGTTCTGTATGCTGTAATTGCATGCATTTACTCGCTGGTATGTTTGACTCTTTATCCCCCAACGTAAAAAAATTTCTGATTGTTTTATCTATGCTATGACTGCATTCATCTATGCCTTCTGATGCATTTTAATTATTTTACGCGTAATGGGTATAAAAAATTTTGTTAAATGTTTTTAGCTGCTTAGTTTGATTAATGGAAAAAGCTCAAGAAAGTAATTTTTTCTATATTATGTTTTCAGGTTTTGCTTCTGGGCAGTCTGATGAATGATTCTGAAAAAGATGAGCGTGAAGGATCTTTCAGAACTATATATGTAATATCACCGACAGACTATTTATCTGGCTTGCGTTACATTCTCTCATATAAGTCAGTTTAATTATCACTTTCCATTTCCAGGTCATTTCTGGGCTGCTGCTTGTCCCATTAAGTGTGGCTCTGAGCGTTCTTTTGGGTTGGCATATCTACCTCATTTTGCGAAATAAGACCACAATAGAGGTTGGAAGAAATTGACATTATTTGTCAGCTCATTGATCATTGGTTTGATGGCCAAACCATTTTTATGATTGTGATTGCTTTGTTTTATGCTTTTGCAGTACCATGAAGGAGTGAGAGCTATGTGGCTTGCAGAGAAAGGAGGGGATGTCTATTCACATCCTTATGATCTTGGTGCTTATGAAAATCTGAATTCGGTAAAGAATTATTTTCTCTATTTTTCATGTTTTCCTGGAATCGCTCCATTTTCTCAGTGACTGATGAGGAGTGTGTTTCACTGACTGAGTATCAATGTCTCCAACCTATTTGGTTGACCAGATGACCGTGGTTACTACTTACTAGTAAAAAACTTGTAGTCAGAGACCTCTGAAATTTATTGCCTGGAAACCCATAGATTGTTGTGAAGTCATACTGGTTTTCTTTAACATTTCTTGGTCACTTAATTTTTTTGCCGTAACTGCTTATTCATAACTGCTTCAGGCGCTGGGTCCAAACATCCTCTGCTGGGCATTTCCCACGTCGAGGCATATTGGCTCTGGTCTTCGCTTCCGGACAGCGTATGAGAAAATGAGTGCGTCAGCATCAAAATGAGTTTCACTGTTGTTTGGTTGGGAAATTTTGGTTTTTTAACTGTGAAGAGAATGATAGGGAAGTCTCTGGCGTTCCCATTACAAATTTTGCTGCTTGTACACTGTTCTTGAGAAGTTGAAGAGGGAGAAAAGGCACAAATTATCAGTTGGTAAATACTACCAGAATTGTATTTCTTGAAGCTTTCTGATGCAAGTTAGGTCGATAATGAGATTAGTGCCACGAACACCCTTTGCTTTCCCACTATTGTTCACAATCAAGGAGGGTAGCGAGTTTTTTGATACATTCAGATGGAGGTACGTGTGGCTGGTGATTATATGGATAATGTAGAGTTTAGGATCATTACCTTCTGCTGATACATCTCATGTACAAAGAGGGAATCATTGAGATCCCCACTTAACCCACCAAAATCTCAATTGATCAAAAGTATAAAGTTGTAACTATTGTAACTTTGCCAAAATTGAAAATTGTTGTGGTTAATGCAATTTGTTATTCATTCCAGCATTCTTTTGGAAGTGCTTTTTTGTTTTTGATTTGGGTGAAAGTACTTGAATGTGCTTTTGAATATTTGAAACCTACCAGGAAAGTTGGTTTGAGGTGGCAACTCATTGCTTAACTTCGGACTCATTTTTTTTTTTTTTTTTTTAAATTTAAAAAAACAAATTAGCCGGAATTTATTTCTAAATGGTCTCGAAAAGTTTGATTAGGCCGATATGAAACTTTTCATTAATTCTCTGGGATTCTCTTTAAAATTATTTTTCAATAATCATATGTAATTTTTATTAGTAATTGCTCTAAATACACTTGAATGTATTATTTATTCCAATTAAAAAAATAATGAAAAAATTGACATAAAAAATGTTGTAATGGATGCTGAGCATGGTGCTGGTACCACTTCTTCCAAGCCAGGCAACCCTTTCTTTCCCCATACTTTAGGTTAGTTATTAATTAACTATATATAAGAATATATATCATTGATTGTGTTTGTGTCCTATTTCGTAGTCCATTACATTTTTTATAAGAATATTCTGGGTGGGAGTTGAGTAATAAATTGGTAATTATTCAACTACTTTCAAATAACATGAGATATTATTTACATGGTATTTTTTTTTTATTAACAACGTAGTGAATTTTTTTATTTAGAATAATATTGACTCATCTCTTTTAGATAGTTAATGGATAAAAGATCTAATGTATTTTGCGATTGTCTTTTGTGAAAAACATTAGGCTACACAGATAGAGTGACATATTTATCTTATTAATTTTTGAAAGATTTAGTTCATGTGTAATCCTAAAACAAGAATTGGATTGTTTAGTCCAAGTTTGTAGATTTATCCCCAGTCTTATTGTAATAAATTAATCGGTTAATATTTTAGGTCTTTATTATTGATCCAATAATTATAATTTCTTAATTTTATTACTTTTAATTTTTAAAAAAACAAATAAAATATTTTAAAAATCAGTTTGAAGATAAAAATAGAATTGGTGTACGGGCTCATGGACACGGATCGAACGGTCCAATCTTTTTTAGGGACAGGTAGATTTGTAAATAACATGGAACGAGGGCCCCACAGAACCACGTGTCTCTAGCCAGCTAACCCCACGTGACCTGAAGATGGTTCCGTCCTAATTAGCGACTAATTTTTAAACAACTCATCCCACGCGCCCTGTTTATCCAATTTGTATAAGACTGTCTCCCCTACTTATTTATATTTACTAAATAATATAAAAAATTAAAAAATTATTATCTTATTAAGTTATATCATCTTATTTAAATCACATTACTTCTCTAACACATCACATCAAACCCAACCTATATAAGCCAATAAATCAAAAAGTATACTTTTTTAGACATTCCAAACCAACCCTTAAACTTATCATCAAGTTTAAATTTGATAAAAAATAATTTATTTTTTTATTTTAACGGTTTCATTAAATACATATAAAATTTAAGGTTTTACTTTTTTTTTCATCAAACTAAGTATTAATGTGTCTTTCATCAAATCACTGTTCATAATCGTTTGATTTTTATCACTGGATGTCTTTCAAATGTTTCTCTGGATGTCCCCAGATAACCACCTTAAGGAAAAAATTTGTAAAAAAATTATACTACCCTGGTTATCCATTCGGTCAACCCCCCGGAGGAACACTTAGGCCTAGTTTGGCATGCTTGAAAAAAGATAAAAAGTCAAAAAGTCACTATCCTATTTAAGTCACATCATCTTATTTAAATCACATCACCTCTCTAACACATCACTTCAAACTCAATCCAAACCCAACCCATATTTCATAAAAAGTCAAAAAGTACACTTATTTAGATCATCCCAAACAACCCCTTAAAGGCAAAAATTTATAAAAAATTTACATTGACTGGTCAACATGCCGAACGTCCTCCCAGTCGACCGATGTTCTGAAGAAGCTTCAAAAACCTCCATTGAACCACTTGATATCAAATGAAACTTTTACTCAAATTTGATAAAAAAATTATTGTATCGTTTGAGATACTCTAAGAGGATATAATTGTTTTTTAACAAAAATAGAATAAGAACTTGATTGTTAATTAGGGGTCTTTTGGGAAGTGGATTAAAATCCATTTATCAGATTATAACCCACTTCTCTCTCACACAAAAAACTGATTATTATTAGCTTTTAACCAAAAAGCTGATAATAACCATCTTCCCAAAATAGCCCTTAATAAAAGTAAAAAAGATAAAGAAGAAAAGCAATACAAACTTTTGTATTTGTAAAGATTTTTGTTTCTAAATAGTACTTGTTAGGGGTGAGCAGCGGATATACTGATCCGTCAAAATCGACTAAACCGAACCGATCTGCCGCATTTTGGACGGATGCGTGATGACGAGCAGACGGTTGCGGATTGATTTTCTCTAATCCGCCAATCTGGCGGACCGATGACGGATTTGAGATTCTTTTGGCTACAATCGAACCGCCAAACTGCAAGCACTTCTAGTAATTTATAAGACTTTGTATTTTCAGTTTGTTTAAATATTCTGTTTGTGTTTTCAATTAAAAAAGAGTCTAAATATTTTGTTGAAAAAAAATTTTCAATTTTAATATTCTTTTTGAATTGAAAAAAATAAACGTATTATTTATCTATATTTTTTTGTTTTTAAATCTATCTCTAAAAATAATAAATAGAAAATATGATATATGCTAGTTGGCTTTTATTTTCAAAAACATATATAGATGTAACAATACAGAGACATACAATCTCTACTACTGATTTATTCATGATTTTGGTGGTTTGAATTGTTTTTATATTTTAAGAATCACAGATTATAATACTTTATGTGGATGAGACATGTTGTGATTGTAGCATGTGGATGAGGCATGCAGTGATTGTGATATTCTAAAATTTCAAACTTTCTTACTTTGAATGAGGTATGCAGTGATTATAATATTTTTTAAAGTCATTGATTGTAATACTTTCTTCTTCTTTTTTTGAGAAAGTGAACAAATTGAATTATGTTGAAAATTTATAAAATTTTAAACCACCAAACCAATTCGCATCCATCCGCCAAACCGCCAATCCGCTCAATCCACATTCGGCGGATTGGCAGACGGATGCGGATTGATTTTCTCTAATCCGCCAATCTGGCGGACGGATGGCGGATTGGAGGTTCCGTGGCCGCAACCGACCCGCGCCCACCCCTAGTACTTGTGACAAAAAATTTCTAATTACACTTATTTGTGAGAGAATTTAGAGAGTTATTAAGGCCTCGTTTGGGAACATACTTTTTTATTTTTTTGAGAAAATATGATATAAAAAAATTAATATGTTTGGAGTGACTTTTTGATTTTTTACGAAAAGATGTACAAAAAGTAGAGATAAAATGAAATCTTTCCCTTTTGGATATAGATTATTGATTTTTTAATTTTTTTAATGACTTTTTAATTTTTTGACTAAAAAAACTACTTGGCAAACAAAGCTTAAATATCTAATATGAGAGTAACCTTGATAATCTTAAAATTAGCTAAGAAATAAAATAAAATAAAAAATGTTTAACAACTTCAATGCATCATTTCTCATTTTGAGAATTTAAAATAAAAGAAGAGATCATAATTTTGATTGCTGTTTTATTTTATTTTATTATTTTTTGGGAGGGGGGGAATTATTAGTAAAAATTCACTACGTCAAAATTGGGCTTTAGCAGCGGTTTTTTACCGCCGTTAAGAAGATCAGAAACCAATTAAAGCCTTTAATCTACAGATAATCTGTGTTTTCATATCACGCTTATACAGACGTCGAAAAAAGTAAAACCGTCGTAAAAAGGCAAATTATCGTCGTTAAAAGTTGATCAAAAACGGCGGTTTTTTACCGCCGTAAATAGGTTCAAATTTTTCAAAAAATAATTCTTTCTTCTTGCACTCCCCAAGTTTTGAACTCAAGACCTCTCATCCACTCACACCAACCACTCTGCCACAGCCACTCTTCATGAAATATATTTCCTAAATAAATATTTAAACATTACTTTTACTTTATTGTAGATGGTTTTGCCGGAACTCGCCGGAGTTTCATCGGAGTACGCCGGAGTTTCGCCGGAGCTCCGCCGGCAAAGATCGCCGTCATTAACGGCGGTAATGGTTGGGCATTAGCGGCGGTTTTGTTACCTCCGTTAAAAGTGGGTTTCATTACTGTCGTTAAAGACACTTTTAGTGGCGGTTTTCGTTACCGCCGTTAATAGTACCTTTAACGGCGATTTTCGTTACCGCCGTTAAAAAAACCGTCGTTAATGTCTTGTTTTGGCGTAGTGATTTTTGTCACCTCTTTCTTTCTTTCATTCATTTTTTTGGGTCCAGCTTGTCTCATGTTTGAGATTAAGACTAGACTGTTCAGTTCGGCCTATGGGCTCATTTTTGGGTCCCGTTTCGATAATTTGAACCGTTGAATGTGTAGAACTTGTTGAGTATTATATTCTTGTAAAAAATCACATTGATTGGATATCAATAGTTATTTGATTGGATCAAATTTTTATCAATCGTTTATTTTTTCACCGTTTATTTTTTTTTTAAAATACGAATCTGATACGATCAAATATATATTGATATCCGATCAACGTGATATTTTAAAGGGATATAGTATTCGACAAGTTCTACATATTAAACGATTCAGATTATCAAAAGGAGACCCAAAAATAAGCCCATAGACCAAATTGGATGGTCCAATCTTAATTTCAAACATGAGACACCTCATATGTATTGGTTTAAAGTAGGGTTACTTACCCTTAGAACCTTGTACATTTACTAATTTTCACTTTAACCTTCTCTATTTTCAATTGTGGCAACTAATTTTTTACACCTTAAGCTATGTTTGGGAAGTGGTTAAAATAGCCAAAAAATCAAAAAGCTAACTAAAACACATCACATCACCCTTTTACTTTTCTGCACACTTTTTCGTAAAAAGTCAAAAAGTTACTAAAATAGTCTGTTCCCAAACCAAGCCTTAATTGAAGTCGTAATGACTAAAATTATAAAGAGAACACAGTAAAAATATTAGAACTAAAGTGAGATTTTAGTAAAAACTTAAGATTATTTTTTTATTTTTTTGGGGACAAAGATGACATTAATAAGTACATATAGTTAAATTACAACTGAAAGGATTCGTTAATATTCTATTAACTCGAACTTCTAAACTTTCTCTATAATTAGATTATAACTAAAAAGATACGCTGTTACTATATCAGTTCGAATTCTTAACATCTCTTTCATTACACCTTAAAGTGTGACTATTAGACTATTGAGCTAAATCCTAATGTCAAAAACGTAATATGTTTAATGATGCGAGAAAAATGTTATGTACAACCAATGTAGCAAATTTCGTCACCTGAATAAAAAAACATGACATTTTAACTCAACTTAAAAATATGATTGAATGAAGGGTCAATTTAGTAAAGGTATAGGGGTGCCATTGCCAACTATAAACTATGATCGTGGAGGACACCCCCTTAGGTATGGGCTTGGTGTTTTAACAAAGACAAGTTGAGAGTGGGAGCGAGAGTGAGAGTAAAAGATGGAAGACGAGAGGGAAAGAGGAGAGGGGAGGGAGAGAGAGAGTGGACAGAGAGAGAAACATGAAAAATCATAGGAGGTTTGGATACACTGGGTGCATGAAACTTACCAAGTGTAGAGTCGGTTAAATCAGTGAGACCTAATTGTTTGTTTAGCTCACTCTTGGCTAATCTCATCGACTACCCAAGACGGTGTTATGGAGGAAGACGACAAAGACCCATCTGAAATTAACAGGTTTCGATTCTGGGTTTTCAATAATCTTTGCTTTTACCGACTGTTCAGTTGACTTGATTTATTATGCTCTGGTTTTGACATTAACATGTCTGAACTTTTACTTTTCAGTTCAATTTTTGCAGAGAATAGCAAGTTATTGAGTCTATTCTTTCATCTTTGATGTTTACTAGTTTAAGAAATTGATAGATCTCTCTGTTGGATCCGCAACGTACTTCGAATTTCCTATCTTATGGTGGGTTTTAGGGTTTTTAGTTGATGATTTTAATTATAGGATTGTTTCAGGAGTAACCCCTCTGTTGCTGATCCAAAATAATAATAATAATAATAAAATTTGTTGGAAACAAACAAAAGGGTAATTGAAGGTTAAAATTCATGACTTATATACTTGTTGCTGTTTATCGATTGCTAACTCAAGTTGAGATGCGAGGGGTTTGAATAAGTTGGAACTTGGAAGGACTCCACTGAAGTTTTCACTTTGTTGATGATGGTGCTAATAATGCTTGAGTTGCTCTTGTTTGGAGAGAGAAAGACAGAGATCTTACAAGTTACACTGCCTATTCATAATACACAAATTAGCTATATTTCTTCCCGATATATGAGGTTAACGGGTGGTCGCACATATCTGGTTTTTTACCCCTGGTCTTGCCAAAGGTGGGTCAGGGGGTTCTTTGTTTTTATAAAATAAATAATTAAAATGGGTATGGGTGTGCATGAGATATGTGTACAAAATACCTGAATTGGTGAATTTACTGGACATTTGAAGGTGGATGAAGCACCTATATTGGTGTTGTTTGGAAATAGAATTACATTCTGCTCTGGTCATAGAAGAAGAAAGATTGGTCTATTTGACAATTCAGTTGCATCACTGTGTCCTAAGACTTGAAGAGTTGATCAATTGACACCTTAATGCCCTTGCGTTGCACCTGACACACAAACCCAAGTCCATACAGCTGCCAAGAATTATATTGCTTCCTAGCTGGTTTACACAAATATATCTTATAGTTAGCACTGCTCACTTGACCGAAAATCTGATAATCAGGACTTAGTTTCAATTATTTTCCACTCTTGATATGCTTTTTCCTTGCCTACAATCTTCTTTTTCTCTTCTTTAATAGGCTTGCAGCTAAATGCTTCAATACCTAAACAAAATTGCTCGTCTTTGGTACATATTATCCTTGCATCAAAAGAAGTTTGTCAATCTTTAAACAGAGAGTGACTAATACTTACTGTCTTTCCATTCATGTTTAACCATTAAATAGTGCCAAATTTCGATCATTTTTAACTTTCAAAACCCAAGATGGGATGACAGAGAGGATTGAATTTTTATGCACTTCTTTTCTTGGCGTTTCATTCTCGAGTCTTGGCCCCTTAAAGTATTGCCGAAATTATTATTGCCGACATAGTTTATCATTAAATGTAGACTTTTTCCTCACCTTTTACTTGTCACTGCAGTGCTGATGTCAACAAAGTACTGCAATCCAGCTTCGTTTACCTGAACAAGAAAAGAAAATTTCAAGCTGGGCAATCAAGCTTGCCTCTCCCAAAGCATAAATGCTGGGATCGAACCTCTAGTTCAGAGTCTCAATCTAATGAAAACCTGAGAGTAGAAGACTTTAACATACTCCTAAGCAAGGGTAAAACTGTTGTTGGGGCAAGAGATAATGAATCAGAACTAGAGTCAGCACAAGATAGCAATAGTTTTGGTGGAAACTCAGACTCTGCCGTGTCTATATCTGGTGAAGCTAAAATTCAGTTGGAGTTTTTCAAGAATAGCCTCTATTCTTTGGAGAGCAGATCATTTACAAAATCCGGTGCTGACAGAGTCCAACAACCATATATTGGCGGAGACCATAATTTTCCTCATAATGATTTTGGACTACACGCATGTTTGAATTTCGATGAGCACCTCCTAGAATATGGGACCCACATAGATTTCAATTGCTTAGAACTTGGAAATGAAAACATTGAGGAATGTACAGATAAGGAAGTTGAAGATATGCTATGCTCCGATGGGCCGTCTCCAAATAATTATGTTCTTTCATCCGGAAGATGGAGTGTCAACCAAGGTAATATAGTTACGTAATTGAGAAGATGATCTCATATTTTCTATTTTCCTTTTATTCCCTTAATAATGTGGAAATATTTCGATTATTTTGAATGCAGAGACTCCACCAAGCCCCAAAAAGCTGACCATTGATAAAGAGTTTGAGCAGTACTTCTCCATGCTTATGCTGTAGGAGAGATTTATCGAATAAGAACAGTGAAAATGTATATGTTTAAAAAAATATCTGTTGTATCGTATGTGACTCATTGCGGCCTCTCTCTGTTATTCATTGATCCATCCTGTATTCTATATTGGCTTGCACAAACTCATGTTTGTAAGCTCAACAAATTTATATCCTATGGTATGTATTCATGTAGTTTTTGTTCATTTTGTTTTGTTTTATAGTTTTCAAGAACCAGACTAATTGTCCTGCCCTGATCAATCTGCATATGCTTCATTCATAATGGTCTCCTATATGAAACACAATGTGATTTACCAATGGTATTCTGGAGCTGAAGTTTTTAAGCAGTGTTCGGTCCGATTTTTTCAGATGCTGTGTGTATTAGGATTGTTATATTTGGTTTATTTATCACCCGCATAACTGCTTGTTTCTGGCTAGGTGTTTTCTGAATTTATGAGTTGTATCAATGAATGTGTGATCTTATCACATTCTTTCTTTTCTCTGGTTTCTTGATTAATACCTAATGATGTGGTTGGATTGTACAAAAATATTACACAAACTTTGTAAATAAATAAATAAAATTGTCTCATATATTTAGCTTGTAATAATGTAATTTTGAAATTTGATACACAAATCACTAATCTAATTGGAACACTTAAAGGAAAAAAATAAAGTTTTTAAATTTTATAAACTTTGTATAGTATTATTGTTCTTTTAAAGAACACATCAATGTAACTTTTAGTTACAAAAGCACTGCAACTTCCAATTCAGTCCCTTGGATCGCTATTTTGATCTCAGTTCACATTTTATGATCGTATAGATATTAATAAAATAAAAAAAAAGATTTATTCGATAATTACAGTAAAAGTTCAGGCAATGAGTCACACGTTAGAATGTCAGAATGTGGAATTTATTTATTGAGATTAGATTAGTGATTAATCACACCTACCGTTACCTATATTGGTCAGGTTAAGCAGTTGACTTCGCCTCGAGAGACTAGAAGAGTTGCATGTGATCAATTGTAAATAAGCTCTTATACACTGATCTTCAAAGCCCGTCCCAATGTTGATAAAGCTTCAAGAGCAAGTGGAACAACCATCCAACGTCCTCAAACACAAGGGAGCGGCACTTCCGTCTTTAGCCTATATCGCTCCTGGCCTTTCTCTTTCCTTCCTTTCTAGCCTACCTCTAAAGTTCTGTGTCTTATTTTGAAAAGAGCTGCGTGTAGTTTTACGGTGGTAGAATTCTGGTTTCAAAACTTTATACTTCTTGTGGTTCATTATTGCCTTCCTTAGCCTAGTTTCGTGCTTTTCTTATTAAAATTAAGAATTGCAGGAAGAGCGATTAACCTCCGTCAAAACCTTTTAAGGGTAGCACCAGCGTGAGGTTATTTCATTAGGGGAGGGTTCATTCATCTTTGGTAGCCTTCTCGCATTTTCTACCCCCGGAGCGTCCATTAGCAGCTTGTCTCAACTACTTGAGTTCAGTGCCAAATATTGAAAGACTCTCAGAAACACCCAATGCTGACCACACTCAGAGAGACGAAAAAGCACGAGTAACTCCAATTGGGGAAATAATAAAGGGAGATTTATTGGAGTCTCTTATTTTGAAAATTTCTGTATCATTTGGTTTTATATTTTAAATGGTTGGTTGAGGAGTTCTTATTTGTATCATTTGATCTCACGTCTTAAATGGTTGATTGAGTAGTCCTTATTAAATGTAGTGTGTGACCAGTAAATCTTTTTTCACACGTGGATGGGTATTGGTTAAACAGATATACCCTCACTAGTTAATTGAGGAATTTTTTTTTTTTTTTGAAATGTGTGACAGGTATGGTGTGGTGCTTCAATGTGGCAAGTATTAATGCAACACTCCAACAATGGGATAACGTGGCAGGTATGATGTGACACTCTAAAATTTTTACTCACCCTTAGTGTACTTTTTCCAAATGTGACAACATGGTAGGTATGATGTGACAATAAAAAAAAAAAAAAACTATTTGGTATACTTTTTTTAAATGTGACAACATGGCGGGTATGTTGTGATATTCTAAAAAAATTAAAAACTCCTTAGTGTACTTTTCCTAAACATGACATGTGACACTCCAACGTGGCAGACCCAATTTGATTGAATTATTGCATGTCTTTACGTCATGAGCCAAAAAACAATCAGTAAGGAATTCGTGTCCCACACTACGCATGCTAAAAACAATCAAATTTTAAAAAGCTACTAGTACGCTTTTTAAATAACGTGACACAAACACTCTACCACCTTTCCTATACATAAAAATTCATTAGTGTACTTTTCCTAAACGCGATATGTGATACTCTAACGTGGTGGATCCAATTTGATTGAATTACTGCGTGTCTTCACAATTAATAAGGAATTCACGTCTAACACTGCATGTATTAAAAACAATCAAATTTTAAAAAGCTACTAGTGTGATTTTCGAACAACATGACACAAACACTCCACTACCTTTCTCATACATAACCACGCCACCTGTCCCCCAACTGTACTAACAATGATAAAATAGTTAATAAATAATTTAATGGACCACTCAGTCACCAAAAATACATTTAAGACTTTATAGATCACAAATCTACAAAACAAGATTTATTGGTCAATTTCCCAATAATAAAAGAACCACAAGTATAATTATGGTAGAAATTTCTATATAAAAATTATAGAGTACGATGAGATGAATGTTTATTATAACGTCATACTAATAAAACGGTTTTTTTTTGTTTTTTTAAAAAAAAATTATAAGAATATTTTGAATGATACTTCTCAAATCAAAACACCCTTGAAATTTTTGTTGTGCATGGTGGTTGGCTTGCAAAGCACTGGTAATTGCGTTTGTGAAAATAGATTAGAATCTACGCTTTGAGTGACAATAAAATGTATCAAATAGAAGATAGAGACACAACCCAACGTGAATAGGTCCAATTGCTACATTAAGATAGTGGTTAGTTCATTGTAATGAAATAGAATAAAATTATCATTTTATCAAAATATTTATTTTTACGTTTGGCTAAACAAAAAAATATAAAAATATATGTATTACAAATGGAATCATCTTTCACTATATTAAGAAAACGATTATTCTATAATAAAATTTAAGGAATCAACATTCCATTCTATTTTATCTCATTCTAATGAACCAAATAGAAAGAACCAAATAGAAAGGGACATACAAGATTGAGACATCTTTGTTTAGTTTTGATACTTGGTGTGTCCTAATGAACTCTAAATAGATAGTTACTATCTTGGTGAGCCATCTATCATTCATGGTCTGTCCTAATGAACTTTAAATGGATAGTTACTATCATGGTGAGTCATCTGTCATTCATTACCATGAAAAATACTACCTGCTTTGATCACAAGCAAAATTTTAACAAAAATGAAAGCAATGTCATGAAATTGGTACAAATTTGGTAAAAGTGAGGTCTACATCTAATTATGTTCTTTGATCATAGTATCGTCCTCATAGACGTTTACTCTTGACCTATTCCCTTTTTGTCAACAATCTTTAGTTTTTAGTGTTGGTAATTGTTTGGAGATAGAGAGGGAGAGATTTATGGGTAACAAATCCAAATCGAGTTTAAACTAACTAAATTATCATTAAAATATTGCTTAGTATAGGCCAGTTGGCCCAATCAGAAATTATGAAAGAGTAATCTCAATCAAGATATACTACTTACTTTTTATAAGTGTAATTATATGAAGTGTAATGATATAATAGAAAATGTATATAGAAAATATATATAAAATGATGTGGCTAAGTTATTTGTCTACCACATTTTTTTTTTTTTCTGAAAAAAAAAAAGAAGAAGAAAAGAGATAAAAGACACTTTTGGTTCCTAAAGTAGGTGTTGTTTGTCATTTTTAGTCCCTTAAGTTTTAATTTTGTTATTTCAATTCAGGGTGCCTCCGAGTTCGCTTAGGGCCTAAAAGCTTAACTTCGAAATTGAGGCCCTTTCATATTGAAAAAAAAATTCATGAATAAAATGATAAATTACAACTTCTTTATTTGTTTGTAGCTATAACAAAATTTACTTACACATATAATCATTAAAATTATAAACAAAACAATTTAATAAAACAAAATTAGAACAAAAAAATTAGGAAAAAATTATTCAATTAAAATTGATAAAGACCTAGGTAAAAAAATTTGAGCAAAATTATTTATTCCACTAAAATCTAATAGATAAAGAAAGTAAAAATAAAAAATAAAAAAATAGGGCCCATATATTGTATGTATTATTTTTCTTGAGCCTAAACATTTTTTTTTAATATATATTTTCATTTTAATAAATATGGACCAAACTACACTTATAAATAAATATGGAGTAAATCATACATGGACCCAAAAAAATATTTTGGGGCCCTTTAAATTGATCCTAAAACCAAAAAAAAAAAAAAAACATTGAACCTATAATATTTTACCAAATTTAGGGGCCCTATTTTTGGGCCAAATTTAGAAGTCCTATGTTATATATGTTTATATGTTTTACCAAATTTAGGGGCCCCAATGTTTTTTATTTATTTATTTATATATTTTCATTTTAATAAATATGGGCCAAACACATTTATAAATAAATATGGACTAAATTATACATGGGCAGCCCAATAAAACATTTGGAGCCCTTTAAATTGATCTTAAAACCCAAAAAAAAAAAAAAAAAAAGGGTTGGACCTATAACAATTTTTTAAATTTGGGGGCCCTATTTTTGGGCCAAAATATGGGGCCTAAGGCACAAGCCTTACCTGCCTTAGGGCAGGGCCGACCCTATTTCAATTCTTAAAGTTGCCAATTTGAGTCAATTTAGTCCTACATCTAATGTTCGTCTATATTAATAACGAAAATATAAATAAAAGACAGTTTTAGTCTCCAAAATATGCATTTCTTGTCATTTTTAGTCCTTTAAGTTACAATTTTTGTCATATTCCTCAAAATTGTCAATTTAAGTCAATTTGGTTCTAACTCAAATTGACAACTTTGAGGACCAAAATGGCCAAATTGAAACTCAAATGATTAAAATGACAAAGAATACATACTTTGGAGACCAAAATCGTCTTTTCACCAAAGATAAAATACTTTTCTCATTCTCAATTTAAACGGACGTTAGAGATAGGATTAAATTGACTCAAATTGATAATTTCGAAAATCAAAATGACAAAAATGAAACTTAAGGAACTAAAACGACAAATAACACATATTCACTACAACAAATAAGAGTTTTAGAGATCAAATGTTTTGGTCTTTAAAAGTGAAAATTTTGTTACAAAAGACATTTAGGGACCAATTTTTATCGTCATGAGGATAATCGCTAAAAGATTGTCCCGAAAAGTCCAAAACAAGACTTTTAACGACAAAATTTTGAAAATGTCCCTAATAAATAGATTTTTAGGGACAAAATAATTTGGTCTTAAAATGATTTATTTTTTTAGACAAAAGATTTGGTCCCAAAAGAATAATAATTCATTATTAATGTCTAATTTTTTTTACTAAAAATATAATAACGGTACTTTTCGCAACAAAAATATTTGGTGCTTAAAAAATAATTTAGTCCCTAAATTTTAGCCTCTAAAACTTTAATTTTTTATAGTGATTTTAGGGAATAAAAATGTCTTTTATTCAAAAAAACCTAAGACACATCTTAATATAATTGTTACTACCACACATTACAACAAAAACACATTTTAGTGACACCATACTAGTAGCATGTTTTTAAAAAATGTCACAAAAAGAATATTTGATGGCATTTTTTAGAAAAATGTCATAGAGCCACAAACATACAAGGCTCTAATGGTATTTCAATTAAAAAAAGTCACTTCACTGCAATAAAATGTCACTACAACAAATTTACACTTTAGTGACACTACACTAGTGGCATATTTTTAGAAAATGCCACAAAAATAAAAATTGGCATTAAATGTTTTAGAAAAATGCCACAGAACCACAAACATATAAGGCTCTAGTGACATTTCAATAAAGAAATATCACATCAATTTTATGGCATTTTATAAAATAATGACACAAAAAATTATGTTCGTGACATTTACCAACAGATGCCACTAAACTTTAGTAGCAATGACATTTTTTAAAAAATGTCAAGACACTAGGTGGGTGCAAATTACTTTTTATGGCACTTAGGTGAAAAGTGTCATAAATAAATATTTTATAGCATTTTGAGAAATGCCACTGAGCCAAAAACTTTCCAAGCTTATAATGGCATTTTTGAAAAAAACAAAAAATGTCAATATATTTTCTAAATTTTTAAAATACAGTAAATGATTAAAAATAAATAAATAAAACTCAATATATACTACAGGAAAAAGCACATTCGGCGACTAAATTTCCTGACAAAAAAAAATTTGGTCGTTGAAAGCAAAACAACATTAGTAGCCAAAAGTAAAACTTTTTGGCGATTAAACAATTTTAGTAGCCAAAAGTCTACAATTAGCGACTAAAACTAGGTTTTGTCGCGGATTTTATGGGTTTTAGAAACTAAAAAATTTTTAGTAACCCAAAGTAAATCTTTTTGGTGACTAACAAAATTTTAGTAGCCAAAAGTCTACAATTGGCGATGAAAAAATAAGTTTAGTCGTCAAAAGTGGTCATTTTTAACGCGGGAGAACTAAATCCCTAAGGAGGGAATTAAATTTTTTGGCGACCAAAATTTTGGTAGCTGAAAGTGCATCTTCGACGACCAAATCCGATTTTGGTCGGCAAAAGTTAAGTTTTTTAGCAATTAAAAAATAATTAGTAGCAAAAAGTATAGACTTGGCAACTAAAAAATATTTTTAGTCTCTAAAAGTGGTTTTTTTTATTTTGCTAGTAAATATTTTATTTTACATAAATTATGTTCAATAAAATAATTATGTTTATACATATACTTTTATATTAATATATATGTATGTACTATATAAATAATATATGTTGCATATATAATCATGTGGTGCTATAGAAGTGTAGTGGGAAGAGTGTGGTGTATAAGGTTTATGATGCGGGAGGTTGGCGGTTCGAGTCTCCGCAAGAGCGGATCAAATTGTTCTACAATGAATTATCGTCACAAATGGCACTTGATAGCGTCACGAATAGTGCCTATCATGACATTAAAGTGTCACTGAAAGGTTTTAGTCTTGATGGTGTAATGACACTTATAAGTGTCACTAACTCTTTTTTCAATGGCGCTTGATAGTGTTACAAATAATATCTACTATGATATTAAAATGTCATTGAAAATTTTTAGCCATGATGGTGTAGTGGCACTTGCAAGTATCTACTGTGGTACTAGTATCTACCGTGGTACGGATACAAATGACACTTGTTCAAAATGTCATAAAATTAAAAAATACCATTAAATTAATAATTTTATGGTACTTTCAAATGTCACTAAATTACAAAAATGTTGCGGTGACACCATTCTAATAAATGATTCTGTATAAAGTCATGAAAGAATAGCGTTCTCCTTGTATGAACGTTGATGGTTAGGTTCATAAAACTCATCAAGTGATCCAATTAAAAAATTATAGGAATCAATCACTTTTCTCTAACATTACTTTACTAATTTTAACAAAAAATATTAGAATTTGAATTTACACAATTAGGGTGTAATTTTTTAGAGGTTGCATTCTTATAAAATTATTTTTTCCCCAAAATAGAAGAGCCAAGAGCCCGTACCCCCTTCCCTCCACCCTAGGCCACCAAAATAAATAAATAAATAAAATAAAAAATTATCATACCGGGATAATTTCTAAAAATTATTACAAACTCATAACAAATTTATAATTATTTTTTGAAAAAATTATTTATAAGTCATATTTGGAAGACTTATTTAATGTAAAGTCCTATGAATATTCTTTTAGAGTTTGAAGTCTTATTTAAATCGGAATGTGTTCCATAAAGTCCTATGAGTTGTAAATGAATGATATTAGAGTACTATTATACCTTAATTTGTTTCCATATTGTACCTTATTTTCTTATTAATCATAGTACGCTTGAAAAGACTTTTAGAAAAGACAAGTTTACAAGCAACGATCGTGCGATTTTTTTTTGCCTTGATCGCGGGATTCCAGTGTATTTTCAAAATGTTGCTTAAATGGATGTGGATATGGTCGATGATATGATGAAGTTTGAGGGTTGTGTATTGATTCTTTTGATAGATTTCGACTCCAATCGATTGAGAGGAAGAGGTTTTTTTTTTGTTTTGTTTTTTGAAGTGTGTTGCTATTTGTTGAAGTGTGGATTGTTCATCTTTAATAGAGCATTGACAATCTATTACACTCATTGATAGGCATACTTTGACCAATATTCTAATTGAATGTGTGTATTTTACATTGTGATGGTTGATGCGTTTTGATATGTTCGATGTGTGGGGTGGTATGAGTTTAAGGATTGGATTGTGGGTATTTGGTTTTGAATGTTAATTGGATGTTGAATGTGAACCACGTCGTAGGATGGTTATTATACATTGGGATTTGGATGATCGTGTTACGATGCATGTTACATTTAGTGTGTGACGTTAATCCACATACACCATATAGTAGATGACATTTGTATATTTGTTTGATTGTATATGTATTTAAATGCGTATTGTGTCTTTGTTGTAATTAGTGTTTACATATATTTCACAATACGTTGTGTAAAAATATTAGGGATTTGAGTTTGTAATTGAATGTAGATAGAATCCCACCACTTGATATTGAATTTGGATTTGGGTTTTCTTAACATAGTGAAAGATGATTTCATTTATAATATATTTATTATTATAGTTTTAGTTTAACCAAATATAAAAATAAATATTTTGATAAAATGATAATTTTATTCTATTTCATGACAATGAACTAAACACCATCTTAATGTGGCAATTGGACCTATTCACGTTGGGTTGTGTCTCTATCTTCTATTCGATACATTTTATTGTCACTCAAAGCGTAGATTCTAATCTATTTTCACAAACTCAATTACCAGTGCTTTGCAAGCCAACCACCATGCATAACAAAAATTTCAAGGGCGTTTTGATTTGAGAAGTATCATTCAAAATATTCTTATAATTTATTATTATTATTTTTTTTAAAACCGTTTTATTAGTATGACGTTGTAATAAACATTCATCTCATTGCACTCTATAATTTTTATATAAATTTCTACCACAATTATACTTGTGGTTCTTTTATTATTGAGAAATTGACCAGTAAATGCCGTTTTGTAAACTTATAATATATGAAGTCTTAAATATTATTTTTAGTGGCTGAGTGGTTTCTTAAATTATTTGTTGACTGTTTTGCCATTGTTAGTACAGTTGGGGGATAGGTGGCGTGATTATGTATGCGGAAGATGGTGAGGTGTTTGTGTGTCACGTTGTTCAAAAAGCACACTAGTAACTTTTTAATGTTCTGTTGTTTTTAACACGTGCAATGTTGAACGTGAATTCCTTACTAATTGTTTTTTGGCGCGTAACGTGAAGATATGCAGTAATTCAATCAAATTGGATCCACCACGTTGGAGTGTCATATGTCACATTCAGGAAAAGTACACTAAGGAATTTTTGTGTATGAGAAAGGTGGTGGGGTGTTTCTGTGTCATATTGTTCGAAAAACGCACTAGTAATTTCTTAAAGTTTAGTTGTTTTTAACACGCGCAGTGTGGGACGTGAATTTCTTACTAATTATTTTTTGGTGCATGACATGAAGACAGTCAGTAATTCAATCAAATTGGGTCCATCACATTAGAGTGTCACATATCACATTTAGGAAAAGTATTAAGGAGTTTTTAAATTTTTTAGAATGTCACAACATACCCGCCATGTTGCCACATTTGAAAAAAAATATATTAAAGAGTTTTTATTTTTTGAAGTGTCCCATCATACCTACCATATTGTCACATTTGGAAAAAATACACTAAGGATGAGTAAAAATTTTAGAGTGTTACATTATACCTGTCACGTTGTCCTATTGTTGGAGTGTCACATTAATACTTGTCACATTGGAGTATTACATCATACCTGTCACACATTCCTCAAAAAAAAAAAAAAAAAAAAAAATCCCCAATTAACTAGTGAGGGCATATCTGCCTAATCAATACCCATCCACGTTTGAAAAAAAGACTTACTGGTCACACACTACACCTAACAAGGACTCCTCAATCAACCATTTAAAACGTGGGACCAAATGATATAGAAGTTCCCAAAATAGGACTTTCCAATAAATTTAATTATTTTTTGGAAAAACTATTTATAAGTCTTATTTGAAAGACTTATTTAATGTGAAGTCCTATGAATATTCTTTTAGAGTTTGAAGTCTTATTTAAATAGGAATGTGTTCCATAAGGTCATATGAGTTTTAAATAAATGATATTAGAGTACTATTATACCCTTAATTTGCTTCCATGTTGTACCTTATTTTCTTATTTGTCATATCACGTTTGGGAAGGCTTTTAAAAAAGACAAGTTTACAGGTGACGATCATGCGAGTTTTTTTCGCCTTGACCGCGGGATTCCAGTACATTTTCAAAATGTTGCTTAAATGGATGTAGATATGGTTGATGATATGATGAAATTTGAAAGTTGTGTGTTGATTCCTTTGATAGATTTCGACTTCAATCGATTGAAGGAAAGAGGGTTTTTTTTTTTTTTTTTTTTTTCTTTTGAAGTGTGTTGTTGTTTGTTGAAGTATAGATTGTTCATCTTTAATAGGGCATTGACAATCTATTACACTCATTGATAGGCATACTTTGGCCAATATTCTGATGGAATGTGTGTATTTTACATTATGATGGTTGATGCGTTTTGATATGTTTGATGTGTGGGGTGGTGTGTATGAGTTCAAGGGTTGGGTTGGGGGTATTTGGTTTTTGTTGTTAATTGGATGTTGAATGTGAACCAAGTTGTAGGACAGTTATTGTACATTGGGACCAGAATGATCGTGTTACAATACATGTTACATTTAGTGTGTAACGTTAATCCATATACACCATGCAGTAGATGACATTTGTATGTTTGTTCGATTGTATATGTATTTGAATGTGTATTGTGTCCTTGTTGTAATCAGTATTTACATACATCTCACAATATGTTGTGTAAAATTATTAGAGATTTGGGTTTGTAATTAAATGTGGATAGAATCCCATCGCTCGATGTTGAAGTTACGCTGGGTTGGGGGTGATGGTGGTTCAATACATGGGTTGGGTTGAGATGTTATATGTTATATTTAGAATGTTACATTATTCATAATTCAATGGTGAAGTATTGGAATGTCACGTTAGGTTTGGGATGAGAAGCATGTGAGAATGTCATGGTGAGTTTGAGATGTTACATATTACATTTACGTTGGGTTTGGGATGAGAAGTATATGAGAGTATCACGTTGGGTTTGAGAATGTCACATTAGGTTTGAAATGTTACATATTACATTTATGTTTTGAATTTCAAATTTCCAACTATATAAATATGATCACAATCTATGGTAACATTAGATTTTCTATATATGGTATTGTCATTAATCAAGTTATTTTGAATTTCAGAAGGATATGAAAATGTCACGTTAGATTTGGGAATGTCACATTGGGTTTGAGATGTTACATGTTGCATTTACATTTTGAATTTCAATTTTCCAATCATATAGATATGATTACAATATATAGTAATATTAGATTTCCTATATATGATATTGTCATTAATTAGGTTATTTTAAATTTTAAATTTCTAACCATATAAATAATATGATCATAATCTATAGTAACATTAGATTTCTCATATATGATATTATCATTAATCAGATTATTAATTAATTAAGATTGAGAATAGATGTGTCCATAATAAAATCATAAGACCTATTGCATAACAAATTTTTTCATAAGACTATATCTTATATAAATCTTTCAAATAAAACTTACAAATAATTCACTCTTATTTTCTATTGACATAATAATGGGGAACTTTTTCTCTCTTTCTCTCTCTTTTTCTCTCTTTGGGTAGTAGGCACACACAGGTGACATCACAATTATATATGCAAATTAAAATGACAAAAAGTTTTTTTTTTTTTATACGAGAAAACCCTGTAAAGGAAGTGGATTGGTCGAAGTCAACACATAGGAAGATCAGACGGTGGTGGAGGCAACTTTTGATTGGGTAGTGGCCCATCTAACACTATCCATGCCATCCTCAAACCCCAGCTTGTGTGCACCTCAAAGTGGCAATGCATGAGCCATACACCTGTGGAATGGAAAGTGCAACCTTTTTAAATATTCTTAATGCATGCCCAAGTTAACCAGACCTTTTATATTATTCACCCAAAAAAAAAAAAAAACAGACCCAAAAAATAGATGTATCATTTATTTTTGTCACTGTTGTGTGTGTCTATGTAAATTTTGTGAATGGTTCTTTGTTCAAAATTAATTATTAAAAAATAATAAAAATAAATAATATATTGGCATATTTTAAAAAATATTAAAATTGTGAGTGGTCTTTATGCTTGAAATCCAAATCCCCTAAACTTAATATTTTATAACAGTATGCGTAAAAAAATAAAAAATAAAAACATTTAAAAATTACTTAGAATTTAAAATCTAACATCAAGATTCATTCATAGGGTGACTTAATAATAAGAAGTTTAAATATACACTCTTAATTTAAAATTATATAGTCTTTTTTTCTTTTTTCTTTTTTTTATCATTTTCTAAAATTTTCATTATATATTTTTGAAATAGACCATCCATTTTTTATTTTTGAATAAATACTATAAAATAAAAATATTACGATTATTTCATAAATGATATACATTAAGAGTTTTATAAAATAAACGATTTGAATCATCAAAAAAAGACTCGTAATAGATCTTACGAACTCCTCAAATTTTCCCATATTAAGATTTCAAAATAAAAGAAACATGAGAAGCCTAATCCTTATACTCCTATAAATTTAGGGTAAACTACCAATAGGTCCTACTTTGGAGATTTATTACCCAATAGGTCCTACTTTGGAGACTTATTACCCATTAAGTCCTATTTGATATAATTTATTAAGTGATAAAGATAAATTTATCAGTCTTTTTTTTATGAATAATTTTATAGTGATAAATTTATCAGTCTCTTTGTTTTATGAATAAATTTTTAGTGATAAATTTATCACTCTCTTATTTTTATAGTGTTAAATTTATTAGTTAGGACCTGTAAGTAAATAAGTTTAGTTAACAGGACTAATTGGTAAGTACCTCTATAATTTATTGGTTAATAAAAATTAAAAAAAAAAAAAAAAAAAAGTTTCATGTTTTGGGCACCTGGATTATCAGCAAGGAAGCGGATGGCGATCCACCCACCGGAGGGAACTCCGACAGTGTTCCTCTCCACAGGATCCGCCAAATTGAACCCACTGGGGTCCTTCACTGGATCATAATTCCCAAACCCTTGTCCAACAACAAAGAAATTAAACCCATGAAGATGAAGTGGATGACTCTCAGCCCCCAAAATACTCGTATCCTGCAAAATCAACTCCACACTGGTATTAAACCCCAACACCACCGCCTTCGTCCCATTACTCACCATCGTGTTGTTCGGCGGAGAACCCGTATAGTTAAACACAAATGGCGGGTTAGCCGGAAAATCAGAGGAATAAACTCCACTGGATTGCCCAAAAAAATGCGACTGTAGCATCGCAATCGATGGGAGAGAAAACGAGACGTTGTTGACCGAGGCTGCGAATTTGGTTCCGTTTGGCCCCTGACAAGTGGCATTGCTTCGGCACGGGATTGTCCTGAGACCCACTGTGAAGAAGAACTGTTTGTTGACAGTTTGCGGGACGTTTGCTGGGAATTTAGGGGATGCGAGGCTTTTCAATTTTTGTGTGAAATTGAAGACAACCGAAGTGGCATTGATAGGCGGGAGAGTGGGTTTGAGGAGAGGGAAATTGGGAATTTGGGTTTTGGTTTTTGATGATGGGTTTTGGTAATGGAGGATGGCGGCGACGGTGGAATTGTCGAAAGTGCCCATGCCGGTGAAGTAAGGCGAGGCCATCATAAAGAAGGAGGAGTTAGGCAAATGCGGTTTGGTTTTGAGGAGGACGTTGGTGGTTTGGCCTGGTGTGATGACAATTACGTCGGTGGTGAATGGTTTTATGTAGACTGCATCGGCTTCGACGACAGTGAGAGAGTGGTTGGCGATGCTGAAGAAGAGCTCGTCGTTCATGGCGGCGTTGATTAGTCGGAGGAGGTAGGTCTTCCCTGGCTTCACCTTCAATGTAAATGTATCTGCTCAACACAGATAATGAGTATCCTCTGACTATACACAGATAATGAGTATGATACGAAAATGTTGCGAATATATACATTTAGGCTTGGTTTGGGAAGTGAATTGGCTTTTTGACTTTTTTAACTATTTTAGTCTGGGTTAAAAAGTTTGGTTTGGGAAGGACTTTTTAGTTTTTTTTGACTTTTTTGGCTTTTTTTGTGAGAGAAAAGTGTAATGATTATGGGTTGAATGTGATGTTTTGTTTATTGTGGCTAAAATAACCTATTTTGTTTTTTGTGGCTAAAATAGTCAAAAAATCTCAAATCCTGCTTCCCAAACGGTGCCTAGGAAAACACTGTGTGTATACTGTTAGTATCATATGTGCTTTATAATTAATAAAAATGATAGAATTTTAATTTTTTGATTCATAATTAAAAAAATATATATAACTACATACAACATGAGTTATAACTAAAAAAATTCATAAATCATAATTAAAATAATATCATAATTAAATAAAAAAATTGATCATAACTAAAGAAGAAAATAATATAATTAAGAGTGCATATAATACATCCTTTTATAAAGGGTGTATATTAGAATTTTTCATAAATATTACATAGAAAAGTGTAAGAAATAAAATGCATTCACACAAATTTATTTTAGATGTAATTTGTATCGAGATTAAAAGATTTTTTAGTAAAATTTTTTTTTAAAAATCTTAAAACACTTAAAATGTGATAATTCATCTTTTGAATGTGTATATTTTAAGCTAATCTCAATACTTTATTTTCATTTCTATCTTTCCTATGATATTATGCGATGATGTCCTATATTATTTTGTCAACGATAGTTTGATTAGTTGATAAAAAAAAAATAAAAAAATAAAAAAATAAAAGTTATCTAACTTTGGTGAGCTTGGTGAATAGAGATGAAGACAAAAGAAAACTTCAGGTCAAAAGTGAGCATTATGATTTGGACGTGAAGTCAATGATCGCATACAGTTACAATTATAAGATTCACATAGATTTCATATTTGGAAAAATTGCATTTTTTCAAAAGGAATTATAAATTAATGATAAATTTTATCAATTTTAATTGTTAAAATTATAAAAATACTATTAATTTATCATTTTCCTTTCATATTTTTGTTAAACTTTATCATTGGATTCCAACAATACTCGTAATTACTAACTTACTATATAACACGCTAGTAAGTGACCATTATAGCCCCCGGCAAATACTCCAAAAATATTCTATTACTCAAAATATTTAAATCAAATTTATTTTGAGTATGACTTATATAATACATCAAATTTATATTTATAGATCAATTTTAGACAGTATTTTTCATTTCTGTTATAGCAGTGATGGATTTACCATTGGAAGAACAGTTGTACAAAGGCCCTGGGAGGCCATTAATGGTGTATGCATCAGAAACATTGGGTCCAGCTCCTGTTTGTAGTGACTGGTTTATCACAGCCTCAGTGTCTACATTCCACCATTCTCCTGAAATCCTCAAAAATTTTAAAAAATGTCAAGCAAAAAGAAAGCTATAATGGGGACTTATTAATGTAATTAAAGCTAAGTATCAACCTCTCTAAGCTTATTATTTATAATGAGAGTTACCAAAAATAATGGGGACTTCCTTGTAGGGTTTGTCAAACGGGTAGCTTTCATTGTGCTTGGGGAGGATGATGATCGGTCCATGAAGCGTTGATCTCAACCATGAGATGTGAGCATGCCAGAATAGAGTCCCTCTCTGTCCGGTGATCGTGAAGTTGTACGTATAGGTCTGGCCGGTTTGGATCGGACACTGTGTTATATAAGCTGGTCCATCATACCAACCACTTCTCAGTTGCCGAATTCCATGCCTGCACAATCAAGGACTTCATGTTGTATTGATCATTTCAAAAAGTTTCATTCATGACATGGTTTGAAAATTACATGCATATCAGTTAATTTTTTATACGTATATTCACAGGCAATAAAGTCAGTTCAACTGTTACAAAGCTATTTTTTGTGACTAGTGATTTTAAAATTATGATTGATAATCGTAAATTAAGTTTAATGGTAACATACCAATGAAGGGATACATTGTTGGGGACATGGTTAACCACCTTAACAAGGACTTGATCGCCTTCTCTTGCTACGAGTCGCGGCCCTGGAAACTTCCCATTCACACTTAGGATGCTCTTTGTGTTGCAGAGTCTTGTCACATTGTGTGGTGTAATCTGATATGAAACTCAAATTAAAATATATCAAAACAGCCAAAAAAAATAAAATAAATAAATAAAAAGAAAAATTAAAAAGATTAAATCAAGATTAAGCAAGATTTTCTATGGTTGCGCTTGAAGTTGTAATGTACATTGAACTTGTAATGCCTTGTTATGCAGAACCCAAATTCTGGAAGTAGAAATAGAACAAAAACACAAAAGAATAGAGAGGTCATGAAAGGAGAAGAAGGAAATTGAGAAACCATCTCTCTCTCTCTCTCTCTCTCTATAGGTTAGAACCTGTATGGACCTATAGCACTGGTTGTGGTGCTATATAAATATATTTACTGGAGATTAGGTAATGAGATTGTCACCATTAAAGAACAATAAAAATGGAACTTCATGTGGCTTTGTAATTTGGTATGCTTGGCTTTGGTTTTGGATTTGGTTTTGGTCAAGCTTAATTTTAGAGTGTTGATAAAGTAAGACGAATTTTATGATCTTTTGTAGTCTGATATTGATTACGTGAAGGACCCTTTGTAGTTTTTTCCAAGGCCCACATGGTCAAGTGCAAGACGTTTAATTAGTAAACGTAATTTGGGAGAGAGTATGGAATTACTATTATGACCTGATTTTGCATTTGATAAATATTCTGAATTTCTATTATTTTGGATTTTTTGGGTTAGTTCTGATGATGTTCACCTATCATCTCAACTCAATATGATAAATATTCAATAGAAGATGTGAGTTTTGAATGGATACTTGTGGTGCTGACCAAAGACCCTCTGATGTTTGAATTTATTTTTATAAGTCTCATTTTTAACCTCTTGAAGAGAGTCTATTATGACCCTTTATTAGTGATAGGCTTCAAATTCATCGGGTCGTAAACCACATGGGTTTATTTACGAAATTCAAGCCTTAACTAATTTCTTCATAAAAATCTGTACATAATTCGAACCCCTAATGTATACATGCGCAAAGGATCGAACCTGGGGTTGATTCCAAGGTCCCCAATACCCTCCCTCGGGACCAAAAAAAAAAAAAAAAATGAAGACAAATTATTTGGCCTTCAATATTTGTCCTTCTCAACATATTGAAGGACAATGAAGAGGAGGGGACCAGTTCTCTAATAAAATCTGCAAAATTGGGAACGTGGCATTGATGTTTTAAGAAATTCACTTTTGAACTATAAATTTTTGGCTAATGAGGTGTCAACCTCCTTTAAATTCCCAAGAAATAACTGCAAAGTGAAGAATAGAATGCTCGTTCATATATCTCCCAAGAACCCAAGAACATGTAATTTTGTGAATCTGATATATTTTCACTAGAAATCTTGTAGTTTAAGGCAACAGTCATCTTGAAATTATATCAAACACTGTTTAGTCAAATTAGAGGTTTAAGCAGACTATCCACTTATATATCGTGTTTTTTTTTTTTTTTTTTTTTTTTCAACAATAGGTTTCTTTGGGATGAAGTGTCTAGTCTTTGTTTTGATGAACTCCATAATTCAAAAATTATGACAGTCACATATCAAAAACTTAAAAAAAAATTGCGCTAATTATTTTATAAAGAAGTATAATAGTAGCTGATTTTCTTTATGATGCTTCAAATGTAGCTTCTTCAGCATTAGCCACTTGCCCCCAAAAAAAAAAAACAAAAAATTTCCTATCATAAACATGGCATTAATTTGCTAATATTTGAAATAAGATAATAAGTTAAATTAACACAATTGGACTTTTTAAGTCTTTTATAAACTCGACCTCAAAACCTATCTCTAAAAATCTAAAGTATAACCACTTGAGTTATGCACAAATTCTTGGTAAACTATTATACACGGTTAACTTTCAATTGTTCAAAAACTATAGAAATCCTCAAGAAAATGAAGGGTAATGTTGACAATCAAATAGCCAATGAATTGAAGCTTTTTAGGTGAGTAGTTGCATGATTTTCATTTACTCCAACTATCTCAAAACCAACTCCCCATAGACTTTCTAGTCTTAACTCTTTGGCTTTAATGGGCCTCAATCGGGCTATTTTCAAACTAGTTTTGTCTTTGAAATCAAGAAACTCTCATTATAATGACTAAGGTTTTCAAAGGTAGAACCCAAATATAGAGATTGTATATGTGTTCATTTTTTCACCTTCTTGTTCTTGCTTCACTGGTATTCTTTCCTTGTCACAATCTTTTGTCAACATTTTTCCTACCCTAAATTTAGAATATTTAATAGCGTAATTATTTAAATTTGACAGGGATAGGCCCATAGAGCCCACGGCCCACCATTCAAACCCCATTATACAACCCGGTTAGCCAAACCCAACACAATTTGAGTCCAATCGACAGAAACACCAATGATGCTTTCGGACAAGTGGCGGTATGAGCGCAGAACGTCGCCAGACAAAAGATCTGCAAAGTTATTGCCACAAGACATCACCATTAATGCAACCCATCACCACATTTATCATGACAACACCTCTTTTAATCACACCCTCGCATCGAACAAAGCGAACCACGCCTAAGCTTTCAAGGGACAATCGAACGACAGAGACAAATAAATGATTATGCTTGGATATAAGCTAAACTCAAGAGAAGAAGAAAGTTAAGTTTTCCATCTCCTATCTCTCTCTACATTTTTTCTCAGATATCACCTTCTCTAATCCCTACACGGAGGGTTCACGGACTACCCTGCTCCCGATTGAACTTGTTTGCAGGTTATCCAAAGGCTTGAGGAGCTTGGATCGGTCCAACCCATCCACGAGATTCATGTATTATCGGGCTACGTCTGTGGGAATCGGTTTTATCCGTGCGCCAGTTGTGTTCATTGCCGCCGGAGACCCTTTTCCAACAACCTTTTTCACCTCATCCGTCACGTGCATGGTAACGACCAGATCCATGGCTTCCCACCACAATGCTGCTGATCACCAGACCGACCCTCCCAATCCGAACAACCCACCGCAGTACTTCATCGAACTCACCAACAGCATCAACCGTATGGCCGAACAAAACCAGGCCTTAATCAACGCTCTGCTCCAACGGAACCTCCCTATTCCTCCACCACCTCCAGACATTCCACCCCATCCGGAACAAGTCCCAGGCCATACTGTCCCGCAACCCAATCCTCCCAACTCGGGGGGCTTGCACCCCCCTCACCCACATATACATCCTCCTCCTCCACCCCCACGTCCCTCAGTCATAGCCCCAGCTCCGAGGAGAAGCCAAGAAGATGTCAACATCTATCCCCCTCTGGAGGCGACAACATTCCTCTTTGGGACGCAGAACTCCGAGCCATGAAACTCCAGCTCCAAGGGGTCATGCAAAACATCCAACACAAGCCCTCCACCACAGCAAACTCCCCCTTCGTCGCCTCCATCCGAGACAAACCCCTACCCCCCAAGTTCAAAATGCCCACCATCGACCCCTTCGACGGAACAACCGACCCCGTCGACCACCTGGAAACCTACCGTACACTCATGATCCTCCATGCTTTCCCCGACGAAATCATGTGCCGAGCCTTCCCCGTGACCCTAAAGGGATCGGCTCGGCTATGGTTCAGCCAGTTGCCACCAGATTCGGTCTCTACATTTCAAAACCTCAGTGACTCTTTCCTGAGCCACTTCATTGGAGCCCAACGCCAGCGACGTCCGGCGACCCAACTCCTCAACATCCGTCAGACCGAGGGGGAGTCACTACGCAGCTTTGTCACTCGCTTCAACACCGAAGCCTTACAAGTTGCTGAAAATGACGATAAGGTCATCCTCACAGCCTTCATGGCTGGTCTGCGGTCATCCGATTTCCTCTTTTCTCTCTCCAAGAACCCCCCGACATCCATGGCAGCCTTGCTCTCCAAAGCCCAGAAGTATATGAACGCCGAGGACTCTCTAGCCGCTCGGCAGGAATCCACAACTAAATATCTGACCCCGGAGAAAAAAAGAAAAGACCAAGAACCCAAAGAACACCGGTCTCATAACCAAACATCCCGCTTACCGACCGACCTGATCGATCGGCCCCCAACCAGACTTCGGTTCGAGCAATATACCCCTCAATACACCCATGGAACAAGTTCTTAACCAAATCCAACGGACTACCCCTCAAGTGGCCTCTTCCTCCACGGAACCCTTCCAACCAGAAGACCGGTCCAAATATTGCCGATTCCACCAGGATCATGGCCATTACACCGACAACTGTATCAGCCTCAAAGATCAAGTAGAGGCCCTCATTCGCCAGGGGCCCCTGAGCCGATTCACGAATACGCCTCAGCAGAGACAAAGAGCCGAGCCCCACAGAGACAATCGCAGGCATACCCCTCCACGGCGACCAGTTCAGCCAGACCAGGGGCATGACCGACCCCACCAACAACCTCGGCCTCAAGGTAATCCGCCTCCACCAGTCGGTGAAATCAGAGTTATCTCAGGCGGTCTTGCTTGTGGTGGACCATCACGCTCAGCTCAGAGGGCAGAGCTTAGAAAGATACGACAGGGCTCGGACAAGACAGTCGCCACGGTCGACCGACCCCCCAAGCAACCCAAGCAGTGGACAGAGCCCATTACCTTCACGGAAGCCGACTGTGCTGGCATCCGTTATCCTCACGATGATCCTCTTGTCATCTCCACTGTCCTCTCCAATTATCAGGTCAGACGAGTCCTCATTGACAATGGCAGCTCGTCAGACATCATTTTCTTAAACTGTTTCCGCCAGCTGAAGATCGGGGAAGAAGGCTTGTCCCCACTCCAAACTCCTCTGGTTGGTTTCACCGGTGACCGGGTGACCTCGATCGGCTCCATCGATCTCCCCATCACCATTGGAGAGTACCCACGGCAGACCACGAAGTTGCTTACTTTCCTTGTTGTCGACTGCCCCTCCGCTTACAATGTCATTCTCGGCCGCACCGCCCTCAATGCCTTCCAAGCCATCACATCCACCTACCACCTTGCCCTCAAGTTCCCTACTGATTTTGGGGTCGGCACGGTGAGAGGAGAACAGACCGTCGCCAGAGAATGTTATGTTGCCTCACTCAAAGAGGTCAAACTCAAGGAGGCAATGATCATAGAAGGACTTGACGTCCGAGATGAGGACGAACTGATTAGAGGCGAACCTGTGGAGGAACTCGTCGAAGTTAACATCGACCCCACCAACCCACTCAAAACTGCTAAAATCGGCAGCCACCTGCCTTCCCAAGCCAAGGCCGACCTCACCGCTTCTCGATCAACAGAGACGTCTTCGCTGACCCATGCGCACATGCCAGCATCGACCCTCTTTCATAACCCACCGCGAAGATCGAGCCTCACTTCCGACCTTACCGACAGAGGCAGCGAATTTTCCATCCAGAGCGCAACAATCTCATAGCTGCAGAGGTTGACAAACTTCTTGAGGCCCAGTTTATCCGAAACGTGGACTATCCTAAGTGGCTGTCCAACGTGGTCCTGGTCCGCAAAAACAATGGCAAGTGGCGTCTCTGCGTCGACTGATCTCCCTCTGCAGCCCTTACCCGTTCGCTAAATGGGGTATCGACCTGGTTGGTCCGCTTCCCACTAGCCGAGGACAGACCAAATTCGCAATCGTTGCCATTGATTACTTCACCAAGTGGGTCGAGGCAGAACCTCTTGCCACAATCACCGAACGGAACACCACCAAGTTTATCTGGCAATCGATTGTCTGCAGGTTTGGCATCCCTCAGGCCATCGTCTCCGACAACGGCAAACAGTTCGACAATGCTAGATACCGAAAATTTTGTGCAGATCTCCAAATTCAACCATGCTTCTCTTCCCCCGGTCACCCCCAAGCAAATGGCCAAGTTGAGGTCACCAACCGCTCTCTCCTGAAGATCATCAAAACTAAGCTCAAGTCGCTAAAGGCCTCTGGCCGAGGAATCGCCACATGTACTGGGCTCAACCATCGCCCGGACTCCTACAGGAAACCCTCGCTTAACATACTGGCCGAGGCGGTCATTCTCAGAGAAGTCGGTCCGCCACCCAGGTCCTACATCCAGATCTCGCCTCAACCAAGAACTCCGTCGAAAGCAGACTGGATCTCATTGAGGAGCTCAGAGAGATCCATTGCCGACCGCCTCGTACCAGCAGAAAATGAGAGCACACTACAACCGTAGAGTCCGACCGCGGGAGTTCTCCATTGGCAACCTTGTCTTGAGAGAAGCAACTCTTGCCACAAAGAATCCAACCGAGGGCAAATTGGCAGCCAGATGGGAGGGACCCTACGTGGTGAAGGCCCGACCACGGCCAGGCACTTACCGACTTCAAGACATGGATGGCCGAGACCTTCCCCATCCCTGGAATGCTGAACACCTGAAGCGTTACTACCAATAAGTCCTTACTTCTGTATTGTCAAAATTATTGAATTTCCCTTTTTTAGCACATAATACAAATATCGACTGGAGTTCCCACTTTCTATAATTCAACTTTCTGAATGTAGCCTCCATGAAACTTGTATTTGCAGCACTCAAAGCCTCGGCCAGACCGAGCACTCAAAGCCTCACCAGACTGAGCACCTTCAAAAGCCTCGGCCAGACCGAAAGACTCAAAGCCTCGGCCAGACTGAGCACCTTCAAAAGCCTCGGCCAGACCGAAGGCACTCAAAGCCTCACCAGACTGAAAGACTTTCAAAAGCCTCACCAGACTGAGCACTTTCAAAGCCTCACCAGACTGAAAGACCTTCAAAAGCCTCGGCCAGACCGAGCACTCAAAGCCTCAGCCAGACCTGAGCACTTTCAAAAGCCTCGGCCAGACCTGAGCACTTTCAAAAGCCTCGGCCAGACCGAGCACTCAAAGCCTCGGCCAGACCGAGCACTCAAAGCCTCAGCCAGACTGAGCACTCAAAGCCTCAGCCAGACCTGAGCACTTTCAAAAGCCTCGGCCAGACCGAGCACTCAAAGCCTCAGCTAGACCGAGCACTCAAAGCCTCGGCCAAACTGAGCACTCAAAGCCTCAGCCAGACTTGAGCACTTTCAAAAGCCTCAGCCAGACCTGAGCACTTTCAAAAGCCTCAGCCAGACCTGAGCATTTTCACGCCCCAGTCAGACCTATGAATGAAGGCTCATACAACAAAACACTCAGTGATGGTCTGACGCTCAACCACACTTTCAACATACTTTGACACTTAGTCATATTTTAAAGATGTCTTCCCAAATTTCATTTGCAAATCATATGTTCAACATTACATTTCAGCCTACCTTTCCGAGGTAATTTGACACTTAGTCAGTATTCGTAAGAAGGTTTCCCATATTTCATTTGCAAATTATGTCTTCAACTTCACACTCCAGTTCACCTTTTCAAAGTAATTTGATACTAAGTCATGTTTTTAAGATGCAAGCGTTCGCTGAACACATCAGTACACAAAATAATCACAAGGAAAATAAACCAAGATCAAACCAATATGAGAGGAAACATAATGGAATCATCAACTAGAACCATTTTATTCATGCAAAAACATGTGCACATCCATTTATTACAATACTTCAAAAAAAAAAAAAAAAACGCAACAAAAACAAAAATGTATACAAGGAGGAAACAAAGACTCCTACGTCTACCGATCATACAGATCACCTCCTCCTCGCTTGAAATGAGGTCACTTCTTCAACCCCCTCGTCGGTGGGGTTTGGGCTACGTCATCATCCCCAACTACCACACTACTCAGTCCAAGTCTTGACTCCAGCTTGCGCTTGAACATCTTCCAACCGTCCCCAAGATTTCACCATTTCGTGCTTGTAGTAGTCGGATTCTGAACTGTTGATAATCTCAGACTGTCCTCACCCCAAAGACTGTCCTTGATGACCCAAAGACCTAGACCCCACCAGCCTAAGTGGCAAATGATCGCAGCTGGTCGATCGCCATCTGAACTCAGAGACCCTTTGAATTGTAGGATCACGCAAAGATAAAGATCGAGGTAGGCCGCCTCTCCGAGGCCGCCGCCTTTCTCTTCATTCAGCTCCTTTGTAGGGCCTCCTTGTCACCATGACCTTGGCTCTCTCAAATTTCGGCCTCTTTCCTCCAGACCTCCCTCTGCGATCAACCTTCCTCTCTGCTTCAAATTGTTTCAGAGGCCTCCTCTCCAGCCTACCTTGCTTCGCCCTCCTCCGCCTTGGCCACCTCGTCCTCCAACGCCTTTGCAGAGCCTCCACCTTAGCATCTGCCTCGTCCTTTGCTTCACCAAATCTTCGTTGTTGTTCATGGCCTCTTCATGCCGATCATTGGCAATATACGAGCTCTTTGGGACTCGCCAATTTCTTCTCACACCGACTAGCTTGGAACTCGAGTGACACAACCTGGGCGTGTATCCTCCAAATTATTTGACTTGTTGGTACCACTGTCACTCGTCCATTTTGCCCTCCATCTTGACTTCTCCAAGCCTCGGCCTTCTTTCGCCTTCACTGGCTCGCCCGCCTTTCCTTAGAAGAGCCCTGCGCCAGGATTACTCCATTTGAGCGGAGCATACCCCCCTCAGCAGGTCGGCTTCATTGAACCTGGCGGCCACACGCAGGTCTGACCCTTCGGCAATCTTCAACAGACGGTCAGCCCCTGCCCTGGCTGGCCCCACCTCCCCTTCTACCCTCCCAGCGACCGCACGAGCATGGTAGAAGGCGGTGTTGAGACCCAAACCCCTCCCGGGGATGAACCCTTGAGTCTGCTCCTTCCCACTTGGCTCAACCCCACCAACCTAACTTCTGGCACCACCGAGGTCTTCCAACCTCACACTTGGGTCACCTCACCAACCCAAATTTCTACTTGTTTTCTTGGGGTCTTCCACCACGTCCACCGTCGGATGGCTATCGCCATTTCGGGGTATCCTTTGTCACAAGGACTTCTCCCCACCGAGACGACCACCCCTTCGGGTCTGCTTCCACCTCCCCACCTCCACTCGCTTGGCCGTGGCTTCCTCCACCCTTACCTCCTTTCTTCTTTGCAAGGGCCCTCCCACCCCGCCTCAACCTCTTTTTTCTTCTTCCCCACCCCAAGACTCCATCTCCTTCAGCGACCTCCTTCAGAGGATCTTTTGAAGCGATCGTGAGCAGACTCCTCCAACCCCTTCTCCTAACGCGTTTTTGGCGAGGCGAATCCTCTCCTGCAAGCAATTAGGCGGTCGGCTCGGCCTCTCACAACCTCTGAGCCCTCAAGAATATAGCCCGTCCTCCTCCTCCTGTGCCTTTCTCTTGGCCTCCAACTCCGCTCGGTCGAGGTCTCCCCGGCCGGTTGGGTCCCAACCTCGCCTCAAACAAATGCAGATGGTCGCACCACTGGCCCCACCTAACTTTTTCCCTCTCCCTCCACTCCTTCACCTTTCTTACTCTATCCTCCATCGCCGCACCTCCCTTTGACTCCACAAACTTTGTCGGCACCTTCCACGTCTTGCGTACCCCAGCCCCTCCAGAGTTGGACACGTAGAACCACCTATGCCTCCAACCTTTGATCGAGGTTGGTAACCCCGCCACCACGCCCTTTCCCGCCACGGCCTGTAGGGTCACCCAAGTCTCCTACTGCCCTGAAGCTTTGTAGCAGCAAAAGAATTCATCTACCGTCATGGCCTCCCCATCCATCGCCTTTGGCCAGACGCTTGCACAGGACAGCAGAATCTTCCACGAATTGGGCATCAGCTGCCCTGGTGCCATGTCCAAACGATTAAGCACGTCCACCACAATCTGCGGCAGCGGCAATCGCAACCCACCCTTCAGCCTCCTAGAGGAGAACTCCCGGCCTCACGTCCGATGGCCGCCTGCTGACTTTGGCAACACCAACTCCACTTCCACCGGACCGGTACCTTTTCGCGGATGGCCTCCAACTCCGCCCGTAACAATGGACCTATCAGCCCTCGAGTGCCAGTGATCTGGTTCCACCTCCGTCACCGCTACCACGACGGATCACGGATCGCACCGCTGGCACCTCCATCCTCCCCGATCTATATTGTTGCGCCAGTCCACCGATCGCCGTCTTCTCAGCCGGATCCGCCACATCCCCGATCCTTCCTGCGCCATTGCTAAGTTGTGTTTGTGAATAACTTCAGATGTGTTCCGTAAAATCGCAGTTGCTTAATGGGGTATCGTGAGCAACGGCGAATTGATACTTTGGATATTTTGCTTTTTGTAAACAAGTAGGTGAATCGTATGATACCAAAAGCCCACGGTTTGCAGATTCCAAGGATCCCAATTAATTTTCGCCAGTTTGAAAACTTTTCAAATCATCCGCCAAAACTGTCTCATCAATGCCCATAATAATACCCATGACGTTTCATTCCTGATCCAACGCTTGACGTTCCACATCCCCCCACGTGTACGGTTCAGATGCACCGCATTATGCTCTCACCCTGTCTTTTCCACTTCAAGTCATCACGTGACACGCCTTTGAGCCCTCACGGTCGGCCTCCCCACTCGGCCACCCTCACGGTCGGCCTCTCCCACTCGGCCACCCTCACGGTCGGCGTCCCCCACTCGGCCACCCTCACGGTCGGCGTCTCCCACTCGGTCACCCTCACGGTCGACCCCTCCCGCTCGGTCACCCTCATGGTCCGCCTCACCCGCTCGGCCTCCCTCCCGCTCGGTCGGTCTCCCTCGCTTCGATCGGCCTCCTCATTCGGCCTCTCCCACTGGCCACCTTCACTTGGTCTTCCCCACAGTCGGATTCATCTCCACTATTATTATTCCTTCATTGGACTAAAGTCGACTCGGGAATGGGGGACTCGACAGGATAGGCCCATAGAGCCCACGCCCACCATTCAAACCCCATTATACAACCCGTTAGCCAAACCCAACACACCGAGTCCAATCGACAGAAACACCAATGATGCTCGGACAAGTGGCGCAGAAAGGACACGCCACAGACAAAGATCTGCAAAGTTATTGCCACAGCACATCACCATTAATGCAACCCATCACCACATTTATTGCGACAACACCTCTCAGCCGGAATCACACCCCCTCGCCCTGAACAAGGCGAACCACGCCTTAAGCTTTCGGCGGGGACAATCAGAACGACAGAGACAGCGAAATGATTACAGTTGGATATAAGCTAAACTCGAAGAGAAGAAGAAAGTTAAGTTTTCCATCTCCTATCTCTCTCTCTCTACATTTTTTCTGTATTATCACCTTCTCTAATCCCTACACCGGAGGGTTCGCCGGGGGACTACCCCGTTCCCCGATTGAACTTGTTTGCAGGTTATCCAGTGGGCTTGAGGAGCTTGGATCGGTCCAACCCATCCACGAGGATTCACTGTATTATCAAAATTCAACAAACGAAGAATAATACAGAAATTTTAAACAAAATAATTCTTTTAATTTTAATGCAAGATTTATAAGTAGAACTTATAATTTGAAAATGTTGCTGTTATATAATTCTGAATGCAATTTTTCTATGAAAACTCTATTTATATATCATTATTTCATAAGATGACAAGCTTGTTTGTTTCATCTTTTAAATTGATTTTAGCTTCTTTTTTCTTTTCTTTTCTTTTCTTTTTTTAAATTTAAAGCATAAAAAAATATTTTTTAAAAAAAGAACTATAAAAATTTAGCCTTTTGAGCTTCCAAAACTAAAAATTTGAAAAGGTGAAAACCAAACATCTATACTTTTTCGAAATACAACTTCTTAAGCACTTGAATTTAATTTTAAGCTAAATAAATGTAAATGCAAATAAGTAAAAACAAGGTTAGTTTTCAAGCATTCCTAGTTCTTTGAACAAAAACAATGAAGAAGGAAAAATTATTGAATACAACAAGGGTATGCCCGAGATTGTCATGTGATAATACTCTTCACCAATTATTAATTGCCACAGTGGACACACTAATGAATGTATTAGTGTTAGATGCCAAAATTTAGCTAATTATGATTAGTGTTAGTGATAATGTTAAGAACAAATTTTGATGTCAAATGTTACAAGACTTGTTAACTGTGGCGAGGCCACTAACAAATGAGAGATGGAGAGAAAAAGAGGGGAATAGGAGAGGAGCACACTTTTTATATTATTTATTTATTTTATCTATTATATATATATATATATCCTTAACACATCCATTGTACTATCATTCATTATCTAAATTAACAAACTTTTAACACACATGTTTTTGTCTCACTGTTAATTTTTTGTCATATAACACACAAAGTTAACATCTCTATTGGAGATGCTCTTAGTTTTCAAGCATTCCTAGTTCTTTGAACAAAAACATTGAAGAAGGAGAAATTATTGGGTGCAGAAAAGGGTATAGCATGACATTGTTATGTGATAGTACTCATCACCAATCATTAATTGCCACCTTTCATACTATTAGACAAACCATTAATGTGAATGGGAAAAGCAATAAGCCCTATCTTGTAAATCAAACTCAATCAAAGAAGGCATCACGTGACAATACTTCGGTACCCAATAATTGCACGTGAGAAAAATCAAAGAACTGACTTGGTAGATGAAACTCTCCCTTATCCTGCATGATACCTAGATTTGAGTATTATGACTAAGCTAGGTAGTTGCTTCTTTCTCTATTTGGTTCCTACAAATTTGAAAAAAAAACGAAAACAAAAACAAAAACAGAAAAAATAACAGTGGTAGAGGATTGAAAGCCACAAATTATGGCTAAGAGTGGTAGAAGTCCTTCCGAACATTCTGGAAACTCAAAGCAGGTTGTGATAAAGATGTGGCATCTGATCCATTGCCATTGTTGTTGCCATTGCAGGTTATGTTTAATGAAACAGATTGTTATCTACTTCTGTTCAAAGTGCAAGAATTTATTGAACTAGGGGAAAAATAAAAAAATAAAAACACTTTATATTTGCTTTAAGTGTTGTTATGGGAGGCTGACATTTTGGAGTTTCTGTTTTCTCACACAAACAAAAGCTTTACGTGGTTTCATGTTAAACATGATTTAATCAGAATTATGTCAATAAAAGGAACATGTGTGTTGTCCTATATATCTTCTTATGCACGTGGCATAATTGAGTTTAATCATTAAGAGTATTTTCAATGGTTTGTCATTGGAATTACTATTGCTATAATTTGACAATTGGAGAAGAAAATAGTGCTCTAATGATATCATATGGCAGCTGTTAAATTTGGCAAATGTCAAAGCTTTTGCCAAAATTTGACACAAGTTTTGGTAGCTACCATATGTGCCAACTCAGGAAAAATCTCTCTCCCTCCCTCCTAGCAAAACAGATAAATTTTTGGAAACTGCCATTTTTGCAGAACCACACATAAAAATTGGTGTGTTCTGAACAATCATCCAGACGACCGCCCGGTCTCACCATTGCTATACTTCTACCATTTTCTACTATTCATTGCCAAATTATAACAATGAAAATTTATTATAATATTTGCCATTGAAAATATTCTAAAATTGAATTAATTTACCCATTGATTATTGTTATTTAGTTGTCAATTTATAGGGGGTTGTTGCCCCTCTCAATTTATGGGAGATTATTTAGGAATATTTTGAGAAGAAGTTAAAAAATTAAATTTTTGACTTTTTTGATGGTTTTTTTGGGAGAACTTAGTAGTTATACAGTATTTGACACTTTTTATAATTTTTGGATAAAATATCAACATAAAAATCTAAGGGTAAATTACATTGATTTTTCTTAAGATTTAGAGAAAATACAATGAATTTCAAAATTTTAATATAATTATATTGAGCTTTATTAAAATTTTAATTTACATAACACTTACTCTATTTTCATAAATAATTTGTTAATTATATGAATGTAAAAATTATGTTGTCATCACTTTTACATGAAAATATATACTATGTTATTTATTTTTGTATTTTCATACCATTTGTATTAATTCCATTTAAGAGAAGTTAATATAATTATAACAAAATTATTGAACTTACTGTAAATTTTTTTTTTTTTATTAAAATTCTAGGGGAAGTTAATGTAATTTATCATAAATATAACAAGTAATATTGTGTAAATCAATGGCAATCAGATGAGAATATCCAAATAGAACCAATAATTATTCTATACCAAACTGTATTTGCACAAACTACATCAAATGAAAAAAAATAACAACAATTTAATGTCCTTTTCCCCTAAAATGTAAAAAATAAGAACAACATTAATAATCCAAGGGTTTTCTTGGGGTCATTGGCTGCTACTGAGGGCAAACAGAGCATCAAGATCAAGTGGATAGAAGTAGGCAATCTTGGGCGGGTTCCTCGTACTCCGACCACGCTCTGTCTTCTTCTTCGGAGGCGGGGGACACTCCAACAACTCCGGAATTCGATTCTTGGGATGCTTCGGCGTCGTACAATATTCGTTATCCTCAATCACCTCTACTCCGCCGCCGCCAATCATCTCCATCTTCAATTCCTTCCTTCCCATAAAATCCCACTCTATGTGGGTTTATATGCGAGAAGAAGATGTAATTTTTAGGAACTCTTCTCTGGTGAAAATGTTGGGTTTGGGAGAAGCAGAGAGGGGGTGTTATTTGGGGAAAGCGAGAATTGAAGGGTGTGTAATGGGTGTTCAGTGGAGTGGAGTTATATAATAGTATGAGATTTGTATAGACTAGTTTTTATTCCACATGTATGTGTTGTTTCTTGTGTTGTGACCGCGTTCTGGAAATTGTTTTTTAGTATAATATTCAAAGAAGGCGGCAGGCAGGCAGTCGGCAATGGCGCGGAAGAATGTTGTATGGCTTTGATTTGAATTCCACCGCTCGTTTTGTTTGCTTTCGACTTTGTGCTCCATCCCAGGGTCCTTCGAGGGAGTTGGCCTCTTGGTCAAAGCTTGAGAGTGTATGCTCTCTTTTACGCTGGATTTGGTTAAAATATTAAAAAAGTATTAAAAAAAAAAAAATTGACCTATAAATTCCATATGAATGAATTGTAAACCACCAAGTCCCAATTATGGTACGTTGGATTGGTCCAACCATATCACCATATCATGAAGCCCAGTTGTTGGCCCTTTTTTTTTTTTTTTTGTGAGGAAATTCTGACGGGCCAACCCACTTCGTATCCGAAATTGATGATACCGTCCACATATTGAAGGGTAATGCTATGAAACATTTGGATGTACCATACATCAGTTATGAGGATATGTGATTTTATATTATAAATAATATCATATAGATCATAACCATTATCATATTAACTCATAACTTAGTTATATTTAGTTATTCATACATACCATATTATCTCATAACTACCACATAACTAAATTATTTTAATAATTTAATTTTGAATTGGCAACCGGTGTAACCAGTTACCAAAAAGAGGGTAAAGGAAATCAGAGGAGTTTAGGGGTCCCAAATCACATATCTCATAACCACTAGTTACATATCTCATAACCAATATCACATATCTAATAACCGCTAGTCACATATCTCATAACCAACACCATTTTTTCATTCGTTTGGTTTGAATTTTCCAAAAATTTTTGAAAAAATTTATCTACAAATGAGTTTTCAGAAAAATTCAAACCAAACAAGTTTTCCCAAAATTTTTTTCCAAAACTTGTAAACCAAACAAGTTTTCCAAACAAATCTCTCTCTCATACACATCAAATCAATCACTTTTTCCAAAACTCTCTCTCAAAATAATTTTCCAAAACATCTTTCCAAAAAAATCAAACCAAACAACTTTTCGTACTTTTTATCTCCCAAACTCATCTCCCAAACTCAAACCAAACATACCATCTCTCATAACTAACACCATTTTGCTCATAACCATACTACTTTGTTCATAACCAATACCACATATCTCATAATTATTACTCACATAAATCATAACCACATCTCATAATCAACCCCTTTGAGTCATAACCAACATCACATAGCTCATAACCGCTAGTTATATATCTCATAACTAACAACCCTTTTACTCATAACCACCACTTTGATCATAACCAATATCTCATATCTCATAACCACTAACACATATAGCATAACCAAACACACTTTGTCACTACTTTGATCATAACCAAAATCACATATCTTATAATCACTAATTAAATATCTCATAACCATTACTCACATATTTCATAACCAACATCACATATATCACCACTACTAATCACATATCTCATAACCACACCACTTTGATCATAACCAAGATTATATATCTCATAACTACTAATCACATATCTCATAACCAAACACCCTTTGATTTATAACTACATCACTCTGCTCATAACCAAAATCATATATCTCATAACTTTTACCCACTTATGTCATAACCACATCTCACAATCAACACCATTTGCCTCATAATTAACATCACATATATCATAACCACTAATTACATATCTCATAACCACTATCCACATAGAAGGGTGAAAAATTGGCCCATTAGCTCGCGGCACACCCCAAGTCCAAAAATAACTCTCTCTCTCTCTCTCTCTCTCTCTCTCTCTCTCTCTCTCTCTCTCTCTCTCTCTCGTTTGGGCTAAAGAAAGGGTCTAGGGATTTGTCAAAAACAATTAATGAGGGAATTTTGATTTTGACAAAATTTGGATATTTGTTCCAAATTTTTGGAGAAAATGGGGCTAAACTTATGTAATAATCATTATAAAAAACAAAATTAAAACATTTATGAATAGAGTCTTATAATAAAATAAATTATTAATTTATAATTTTGTCAATTTATACTTAAGTTTTTTATTTATTTTTAATATAAATCATTCATCTATTTTTATTAAGTGAAATTAATAAAAAAAAAGACTATTTTACTCATCAACTACAAAATGTAAAATCACACCATTAATTCGCGTAATAAAAATATTTAAAATTTTAGAAAGCACAAATATCATAATCAAGTCACAAAGTTTTGTAATATAAAACACAAAATACATAACGCCATCACTAATTGGTGTAACAAAATTGTTTAAAATTATAGAAAATCACAAATGTCGTAGCTAATTCCCAAAATCTCGTAACATTAACCAAAATATATGTAACTATCCACTAATTGGTGAAACAAAAACATCTAAAAATTTTAAAAACCACAAATGTCATAACCAATTCACAAAATTTAATAACATCAACTACAAAATGCATAACTGCACCACTAATTGCCATAATAAAAATAATCAAAATTTTTACAAATCACAAATGTCATAACCAATCCAAAAAATTTCATAACATCAATCACAAAATGCGTAACAACACAACTAATTGATGTAGCAAAAATATCCAATTTTTTTATAAACCACAAATATTGTAAAAAGCAACAAAGTTTCATAACAATTATCATAAAATGACTAAACAAATCACTAAAAATCTTAGAATTACCAATCGGGATCTCTCATAATATAGAGAAAACAAAATGTAATGACAATCATTAAATAATTTAATCAACGACTTAAAGCCATGAAACATAAAATGAGAGTTAGAGAAGATTAGCTAGTAGAATAAGAGAAAATGGAATATGAGAAAGAGAGACTGAACGGGCTTATCGCATGTGAAAATGACGTCAAAGGTGTCGTCATTTCCAATAAGGAACATCAGAGATATCTACAATGACAGTAAAGAATGAGAAAGATGCTTGAGGGATGAAGAGGACTGAGATAGCAGAACAGTACAACAAAATGCGTAATATTCATTTTTCAACAGTTCTATAACACATGTACAAATTGATGATAACAAAATCTTTCAAATCATAACTACGGCCAAAGGTTTGTGTATGTATGACATATTAATGTGAAAGAGCTAGAATTTCGAGATAGATGCATTTACTAGATAGAGAAATATCACAAGAATGAATAGTGTTGAAATAGACAAAGAGAGTAGTGACGAGTTCAAGAATCTATTGCAGAGACACAAGAGTAGAGAGGGGAAGAATCCAGTGAGGAAGAACTATCAACAATGGTCGTTCAATAATTTGAGCGAAATAGAGAAGTCTAAGTAAGAAATAGAGAGAGCTCAAGCACAACTAGGACAAATCAAGGGAAACGAAATAGGGTAGAGGAAAAAAACAAATAAAATTTGGGGAAAAAAATTTAGAAGAAAATTTATTTAGTAGAACAAAATAAAATCACGTCATAGATAATTTTTTTCAACATATTTTTTATTAAAATTTAGTTAAATTATATATATATATATGTCTATAAGTGCATATAGATATTTTAAAAAGTATATTGTTTGTATATTACTATTTCTATTATATTTAATGAAGATACTATGACTAAAAATAAATCTAAAATAGAGATAGGTGATCAATTGCAATTGTCACTTAGGGATAACACTTCAAAATTAATTGAGAGAGTTGAGAGTTCAGAGATAATGAGAGTTTGAGAGACAGATTTGTTTGTGAGAAATAAAATAAGAAAGGGGTAGTATTTATAGGACTTGGGAGAGAGGGGTTAATTTATATATATAAATAAATAAAATAAAATTGGCTGTTGGTGGAATAAATAGTTATATGACTATTTCAAATTTTTTTAAAAAAATTTTTGACCGTTGCACTAATAGGGGGCAGGGAGCCGTTGGGGTTGGGTCAGGCCAGATAGGGAAAAAAAACTTTGGGTCAAGCTCACGAGATGGGTCACACTCCATAACACACCAGAGTCGGGCCGGACTCTAGAACACATAGCCCAGGGTCTTAGGTTGGGCTTAGGCTCAGGCCTGGTTGGGCCCATCCAAGGCGCGACTGGACTTAGGGTGTGCTGTGAGCTCTTGGGCCAAATTTACACCCCTATATGTGGGTAATGGTTATGAGATATCTGATTAGTGGTTATGATATATGCGATGTTGGTTACGAGACATATGGTGTTGGTTATGAAATGTGGTTATGACATAAGTGGGTAAAGGTTATGAGATATATGATTAGTAATTATTAGATATGTGATTTTGGTTATGAGCAGAGTGGTGTAGTTATAAGTCAAAGAGTGTTTGGTTATGAGATATGTGATTAGTGGTTATGAGATATGTAATGTTGGTTATGATCAACATGGTATGCTTATGAGATATGTGATTAGTAGTTATGATATATATGATGTTGGTTATGAGATATGTGGGTAATGGTTATGAGATATTTGATTAGTGATTATAAGATATGTGATTTTGGTTATGAGCAAAGTGGTGTCAAAAGGTGTTTGGTTATGCTAAGTGGTTATGAGATATGAGATATTGGTTATGATCAACGTGGTGTGATTATAAGCAAAAGGATTGTTAGTTATGAGATATGTGACTAGTGGTTATGAGATATGTGGTGTTGGTTATGACTCAAAAGGGTTGGTTATGAGATGTGGTTATGATTCATGTGGGTAATAGATATTAGATATGTGATCAATAGTTATAAGATATGTGATATTGGTTATGATCAAAGTGGTGTGGTTATGAGCAAAAGCGTGTTAGTTACAAGCTATGTAACTAGTGGTTATGAGATATGTGATGTTAGTTATGAAAAAAAAGATGTTGGTTATAAGATATGTGATATTGGTTATGACTCAAAATGGTTGATTATGAGATGTGGTTATGAGATATGTGATTATGGTTATGAAATATGTAATATTATTAGTTATAAACAAAATGGTGTTGGTTATGAGATGTGGTTATGACTAAGTTATGATCAATTTGATTATAGTTATGAAGAAATATGATTTTGGCTCATAACTATAAAAGTGACCTATTTAGCAGGTCACTTTTAATGATGTGGCTCAATCTTAGCCATTGATTTTCTATGTACCGTACATTTTTTAACAAAATATACTATAGACTTTCCCCATATTAAAAACCATTTGATGAACATGGTGATGTGGTAGAAGGTTAAGGAAACCATCAGTCACCGACGTTATCGAAAACTATCCATCTTCTATTGCACAACAGTCATCAACCCCTCTCGATCGTCGTGATTGGGGTTCTAAGACCAAACCAGTGGCGACGACCACATGATTTAGGGAAATTGTTAGGAGATTCAATTTTTTTTGGGTTAGAGGTGTTTGTTGGTGAACCACTTTTGGTTGGAGGTGATAAACAAGGCAATATTGTTGGTGGATTTGTAGGGGAGATTTGGTGGTGTAGACCACAATGTGAACGGCATCCGCTGTGCAACAGTGAATACCCACATCTTTAATCTTAATGTATTAGATATGGTGTTGTTCTGTTTGGGTTTGTTGTGTGTTTTTTGTTAGTGTGTACATATTTTGCTGTTGCGTTGTGTATTTCAGCGGAGTTGTCATGATGTGGATGTGTGTTGGGGGGTTTGGGGGTTGTGGTTGGTGATATCTGGAGGTAACTATGTTAGGATTGTTATTGGATAGGGCAAATGTGGGGAGATAGTGTATGTGTGTGTGTGTGTGTTTTTTTTTTTTTTTTTTTAAATTTTCCCTTGGGTAGGGTTTTTAATTCAAATGTGGGGAGTTATTGTGGTTAGTTCTTGTTTTTTGTGTGGCAGGTGTTGTGTAAATGGTTTGGGGAGACGGAAGGGCTTGCGTGGTTTGAAGGTAATGGTTGTGGGATGGTTTATGTTGTTGATGTGGTTGTTGTGGTGTTTCTATCTTGTTATCTGTGGGTGTGTATGCGTTCAGCAGTGTGGTAATTGTGTTGGTAGGGCATTGGTGATGTGGTTAGATTGTGTTTTTGTGTGGCAGATGGTGTGTATGTGTTTTGGGGGGTATGTTGCGTGTGGGTAATGGAGGGATTGTAACAACCCCAACCCTTAATTAATGTTAATTCATGCTTAAGTGTGCCTAACAAGTGATTAAGAAGAAATCATGAGTTAATGACATGTGTATTGCATTATTAATGTGACTCTATCTGTTTAGCATAGAAAGATCTGTTTATGTTTTAGTTTCGATTTACAAATTGAAGGCCTTATCGGCATCTGATATAGAAATTGATTTGATTTATGTGTTAATTAAAGTTTTTAGGATTTTATAGTAGGTTCAATTGAAAATTCATTTCGGAACGATTAAATAAGATTAAATTAATCCCACTTAATTGTCTATGACTTTAGCCAATTAAACACCATTTTTCTTATGAGTCCACTCATCTCTTCTCATCCACTTACATACACCTTTGAGCCTATTCTACAAAAGAAAAACGTGAGAGGGGGGGAGAGAGAGAGAGAGAAGGAGGATTGAAATCAAAAGTAAGAGAAAAGAAGAATTACTAGGGAATTCAAGGAGATTGGAGTGAGACCTTAGTGAATTCACCAATTAGAGCTTCATTGAGAGGTTGAGGTATGAATTCAACACCTAGATTATGTAATTGTGTTGTTAAGACATGAATTCTTAAGGATTAAGTTGAGTAAATTAGGATGTACAAAAAGAATGAGAGAACATAGATCATATCATGCATGCATGCATGTTTCATAGCAGTTTGAAGTTGATTTTCAAGAATTCCCTCATGCATGTCTTGAATTCACCTCAATTTTGGGAAATCATTGAGTTTCATGTTGTTTTGTAACATTTGATCATGTTTTGAGGAGCTTTGATTCAAAGAATTGCATGCATGTTATGTTCATGGGTTATTCTTGAGTTTCAAGTTGAATTTTGTACAATTGGCATGCTTTTGGGCCATGGTTTCTTGAAATATCTTTAATTCCTGTTGCTTTAGGGTCTTCATGTATTTTATCAAGTTTTGGCCCAGAAAAAAATCGAGTTTGAAGCTTTAAAGGTTGAGTTTTGTGCTTGAGGATCAATCTGGAAATTCTAGATTTTTGATCCACGCTCGAGCAGAGGACTTCACGCTCAAGCGTACACTCTGAGTACATGCATTTCTGCTCGAGCGTCGAGAGTCACGCTTGAGCGTGAAATGCATATGCTTAGAAGTTCATGTGTTTTGCAGTTCGCTCAAGCGAGGGAATCTGCGCTCGAGTGTCCATCGAGGGTGAAAAACATGCAACCAGTACTTTTTCAAAAGTTTGCAGTCTGCTCGAGTGAGGGAAGTCACGCTCGAGCGGAGCTTCATTGTCTGCATGTCCGCTCGAGTGGAAAAAGCCAAGCTCGAGCGTGGACCCTATTTTCAGCAAGTTTTGAAAATATTTTCCAATACATTTTTGCATCTTCATTTTATCCTACGCATTCCTAGGCCATGTTAAGACTCCATAATGAGGATTAAAGACTAGAAACACACTAAGAACAAACGAAATAAGTTATGTACAATTTGAACGTGTGTTTCAAGTGTGTATCCGTATATGTGTTCATGTAGGTCACGCGCCTCAGGACAAGTGAAGTGCCACCTTACCATCTAATTAGAGCTATCAATCATTTGTAAGTAATAACTCTGTAAAGTTATGTTTAACTATGATTATTTTTCTGATGATATGAGATGACAAGTTTCTAAAATGCTATGTTTTGTGTGAATGAATGATTGTTCAATTTTCTTAAAACGAAATTGTGGCTTATGGTCATGAGGCCCTCGCCCAGGGGAAAGAATACCGTGGCCCAGGCCCTTGCCCGGGAGAAAGAATACCGAGGTCTAGGCCCTCGCCCGGGGAAAACAATACCGTGGCACAGGCCCTCACCCAGGGGAAATAATACCGTGGCCCATGTATGAGATATGTTACCCGGTACCGGAGGTTCCTTTATAGAACTTGATATACTTGACCAAAGAGACATGTTTAAGCTAATGGATGTACCACACATGATTGAACAAGGATATGACTATGATTCTATTTCACTATCTGATTATGATCCTGAAATGTTGTGAGACAAGTTATGGACATCATTCATTAAAGTCTTTATTTTGTTATTATTCACTGGGCTGTCGCTTATTGTTTATATTATGTATGTAGGTGAGCAGGCACGTAACTAGGCCCAGAATTGATGGCCTAAGTTTCAGTTTTGTCAGCCAACCATTGTGCCTCCCGAGGAGGTTCCAATTGAAGTCAAGTTTCATGACTGTTTTTGCAAACATGATAGGCTATGTTTATACTATGTTGTCTTGGTTAGAATATCTGATATTGTAAGTTGGGAAATGATGTGTAAAGTTTGTAACACTGTTATGAAGTTGTAAGTTATCTGTTTCATGTATGTCCGCACAGCTCTATGGACTATGTATGTCTTGATTATTTGCTTCTGCAGCCCCTGCTATATGTTATTTTGCCAAGAGGCCTTTGGTAATCTAATGATTACTGGCCGGTTATGATACTAAACCTATAAGGGCAGGTTTGGGTCGTGACATGGATGATGGTCAACGCTGTTGATGTGGATTTCCCTACATCCTTACCAAACTTACCAAACATGTTTCATACAATACAAAGGTAAAAAAAGTAATAGAATCCACACCCCAAACAATGCACGGGATTTGCTGGTAAACATTACCATAAATATAGGACTGGTGAGAGTATTAAAAAAAAAAAAAGGCATCTCTCAATCCAAAACTCTCCCAAATGGGATTTCCTGATAATTTCCCCCCGCCCAAAAAAAAAAGAAGTAAAATATGTGAAATTAAGTAAAAAATACTTATATTTTTATTTATATTTTATTTATCTTCTTTTTTTTTTTTTAATCTCTTCTTCAATTTCTAACCAAACATAAAGTTCTAGGTTCAAATTTTTTGAAGTACAAATAATTTATTAAGACTAGTGATTTTGTTTTAACTTTAATTAGAAAATATGGATGGGGTACACTATATAAGTACACTTTTTTCTTTTTACAGTATCTTTTTTAGGTCACATCACTTCTTTATTTTTCTGCACATCTTTTCATAAAAAAAAATTAAAAATACACTTATTTAGATCATCCTAAATAACTATTTTATTACTTTAACGGGAAGGATACACCACCCACATTTCTACTATAATTTACTGTTGTGTATAAACTGTTGTAATTTATTGCTTTAAATAAAATATTGTAGTTTACTACTTATAAATTGTTATAATTTTACCATTTTAAATGGTCGGTCGAACCACCTAATTTATTAAAGATGTGACTCCACCGGATGAATAGTGATCGACGGTGAATAGTAACCCCAACGATGAATAGTATCTCCGGCGATGAATAGTACCTCTGGCGATGAATAGTAACCGCAGATGAAAAATACCCAGTAAGATGACTAACGACCAAGAAGGGTGACTAGTAATTGTCGTGGTGAATAGTACTGTTGGCAGTAAATAGTACCCCGGGATGAATAGTGCTTATACAAAATAAGTTTTCGCAAACAGAACAGAGCAGTCTTCCTGCTTCAAGCAGAACAATTCCGGTGGTTTTCAAGGCATATGAAGATTTTTCTTTTGTTTATTTTATTTTAAGTGTTTTGTGAGGCTTTTATTTTTTTTGTAATATTCTTCCCATCCCTCTCTAATTTGGTTTGTAATTATTCTTTCAAATGTTGTAATAATTCTCCGCCCCGCTTATTTTTATCCCCTTCTTTCACTTGATTTCTTTATTTGTGAATATGCATCATATTTTGTTTCTCATTGTATCCATGATTTGCATACATATTTCATGCATCTTGCTTCGGCTAATTTTGCATTTGTGAAGTTAATCAATTTCTATGTGATTATGTACGCTACGTCATGTTCTTGAGATGATTCACATGTCATATCTTAGAAACCGAATCTTTAGTTGTATCTCATGAGTGAATTGCATTAGGATTTTGTATACAAGATCATGCATGATTTACTAACTTTGTTTTGTAGCTTGTTCGTGGGACGACAAACTTGTAAGTTTTTATACTTTACCATCCCGTTTGTGTGTATTTTTCTTATTATGTTTAAGCATCCTATCATGTGGCTACTTACTTACTTGATATAGCTGTATGAATGCTAGTGGATGGAGGTTGTGTCGCTTAATTTGGAATAATGTTGATTTTTCATGTTTGTAAACTCAATTTATTTGGGTTGTACATCTTCAAAACTCTTTCAAAATATATGAAATCAAATTATTCCAAAATAAATGACATAGTCTATACTTCTATGCTTCACATAGTAATTTTTAGAATTTATTAAATAATCAAAATATGAACATATAAAGTAATAAAATTCATAGCATGGTTTAGTAAATGCCGATCTTTTGATCGGGTGAGCGGGGGTGCTCAATTAATGACATTCCCCTCTTATACCTAAGGTTCCGAACCAAGACAACTTTGGTATAACGAACAGTGACCTTGGCACGAGTCATGGGTTTCCTAATTTCTCAAAATATTAGGTGGCAACTCTGAAATCTGATGACGCAGTCCATTTATAGCAAAAGGTTTTGCAATAAAACAAATTTTCTAAAAATTACCAAAAATGGACTCTCGTCTACATTTCACATTTCATTTGTGAGACTAGGTCAAAGAGACCGAGGGTCCAAACTATTTAACACGCATGGGTACTCCCTAGGCATGTTACAATTTCTGGTGACTCTGCTAGGGATTTATGAAACCTTGACTCGAACTCCATGATATGACTTTTGTTTTCAATTATATGTTTATTGCATTGCATGCATTGGTGCACTTAAAGTCTCTGTGTTGCCCAGATACTGGTGGGAGCACAGGCACACTCTTTGTGACACTACACCTATCTCTACGTTACTTTGGAGGTCTTGTGTTATAACCTTTTAAAATTTGAAGGTTCTTAGACTTTGAAGAGAGGCTATATTGATTCTTTTGATTTCCTAAGATCTTCATTGGTTATAACCCAAAGGACTCTTTGGCAACGTCACATTCCAAAATGAGCTATAGTACATTCCAAAATTAGGACATGATGCTCTCCCATTTCTATGATGTATGATGCCGTTTGTTTGAATAGTGAAACCGTAGATCATTTCAAAGCTAGGACAAGGTAACCCTAGCCCTCATAAGGGTGTTTGTTCTCTTTCCTGGTATATGTTATGTGTAATATATTGGATCTATACAGGGGCTCTCAAATTTGAATGAGTGGTTCGGGCATTTCAGTTTGTGAGGTTGAGTTTAGTTTTTCGGTGATGTATACAGTGGTTAGTTGTGTGAATTAGACCGAAGTGCGGCTAGAATTCTGATTAGAGGTCCTATTTTTGTTTTTGCAATGTGGTTGTAGCACTATAGCTTTAGAGTGGTCTATTATCTCCCAACTTCTGTAAGACTCGCACCGGTAGACTGTTCAAAGTATCTTTCCTTTGCCAACTACATCATCCTTAATCACCTCCCTAGAATCAGTGACGGCTCAAATTCCAAAGATTATAGCAAACATGTTTTTATCCCTCCAAAGAAGCATAGATGCTATCGCCAATATGGTTACCACTCACAGTGATGCTCTCGCTAAATTGCAACACCAATCTAGGATGTCCATTGTCCAACTACCTCTAGTGACTCATCCAGATCCACCTCCACCTACTAATGCCAACTTTTCAAAAATCAACACGGTCATTGCCACCACTACCTCCATTACCAATCCCTTTGGTAATACTGGCCCACAAACAGTTGAGTCAACGTGATCCCTAAATAAACCCTTTCATCCACTCCACATGTCCCCAACTCGTGCCATGGAAATCCTTGTAGAAAAGGGGCGCCTCAAGCTCTTTGATCCCCGACCTCTCCTTGATATTCTACTAGCCAGACATGACCCCAATAAATATTGCGCCTTTCATCAATAACATGGTTATGAGACTAATTGTTGTTTTCGCTTACGCCATGAGATTCAAGATCTCATCAACCGTAAAGCCATAGCTCTGCCTCAACCCTAAAAACTCAAGGTCATCACTCCACCCAAAAAACCCACAAAATCTACCGATGATGGGTCAATAAACTTGGGGGATAATGCAACTAGCTTTGTGATCGGGGGATGAACCACTTGTTGATTGCACACATTTTGTTCCAAACGTGGTGGATGACATGCACTGTTTTAGCAATTTGAGAATGATTTCATTTTACTTTCTAAATTGAGTGTTAAGACTGAGTTTGATTCCGCCCAGTCTGTAGATTTGGGATCTCGAGTCATTCTAGCAAGTCTAAATCTATTGATTTCGAGAATGCTAACCTAGACATTTCTATCCTGTCTAGGTCTTCTTTGTCATTTTCTTCTGAGTCTATTGTCATCGCTGAGTCGTAGTTTTTTTTCAATAAAAGTGTCATAGATTCTACCTACTTCTTTGTGCCTTTAATTCATTGCATTGACCAAAAATTAAAAAACTTTTTTCCAAAACTTTGATAAAAATGAAGAGAAAGAAATTCCTCGGGATTTGCAAATTTTGATCGACTGAGAGGAAGAGAGGTGTGCTAAGCCCTTAATGAATGAGATTATTTCTGTTAGTGTGGGTACTGAGAAGGATCCTGACTTGGTCCAGATTGGTTTTATATTGTCTTCATAAGAGCATGAGCGATTAGTCACTTTGTGAAAAGATTTCAAAAAATGTTTTTGCGTGGTCCTATGAAGACATGCATGGAATTGATCTTGAGATTGTACAGCATAGGATCTCTCTCAACTTGAGGTCCGACCTCCTTAGCTTTCAAACCTTGATTCAGAATGTTCAGTAGTCAACCAAAGTATAAGGCTTGCATAGCCGGAATTAAGGTAGCCCTTAAACTAGGGGCAATAAGGTCGGATGTAATTCAGATTGAAAGTTGCCCTTGAATTAGGGGCGATAAGGTCGAATGTGACAAAGATTCAAACTGGATCATTTCTCAAGCTAATGAAGACTGAAAAAGAAGTCCAATCCCGGAATATGAGAGAATGAGTTTTATTACTAAAGGACAATCAAGTTCCTATCCACTACACTAGGGGCAAATTCAGACCCAATTAGCCTAGTTTCTACATCATCATGTCTATTTGGTCAAGTGTAGTAGTCATTCTTATAGATTTAGATGGCCTAGAGATCTCACAACCAATCAACATGGACAAACTAAAACGAAAGTACCACCTTTGAGAGGCTTGCTGGGTTGAAAATTTGGAAGGACGACCCAGGCAAAAGTTAGAGTAGAAAAAAATAAAAAAAAATAATAAAAAAATGACAAAAAAAATGCCAAAAAAAAAAAGAAAAAAAGAAAAATGAAAAAAGGAAAAAGCTCGCAAGGTTGAAAACTCAAAAGGGCGACTTTGGCAAAAGTTAGAGCACAAAAGAAGAGTGTCAATACCCGAGTGAACCTTAGCCGGAACTACATAAGGCCTGATTCTTATCTTTGGGATACGTAGGTAGTTTCATCCTGAAATTCGGCCATAGCCATTTTCAATTCACTCATCCCATCCATATTGTCTGATGTATCTTTAATCGACTTGGTTACCTTATCCGCGTTTGCATGGCTTGTCTCCGTTCTGCTTGGTTCAGTTCAATTCGATTTAACTTAGCTTCGTTTGGTTCGGTTCGGTTCGGTTTAGTTCGGTTCGGGCCAGTTCTGCTCGGCTTCGTTTGGTTCTGATTGGATCGGTTCGGTTCGATTCGATTATCACTATTGCTACAACAGAACTAATTCAGGATTATCTGGCATAGGGTGATTTCATGTTGGTCAGGTAGTGGCCATTTGCGAAAATAGGTTTTGATTATTTTGAATGAAGCTAACTAATTTTTCTTGAAAATCATTCTATTTTTGCAAAACCAGACCATTCTTTGGACTTAAAAAAGGGAAAAAATTTCACTGCTCACAGCTTGACTTACATGATTTCAAAACAGAAAATGGAATAAGTATGCTAATCTAACTCTCATATTGATCAAAACATTTTTACAAAAAATCAAGAGAAAAAGTCAAGACAATGAACTAGGGGCATAGCCGAGTCAAAGTTTTTGTCTTCTCCCCGCTCGAGTTTTTATCTTCTAAAAAATTTAATTTTTTAAAAAAATTTTTCTTTAAAATTAATGTTTTTTTTAATTATTTGCAAAAAATATATTTTTTAAAATTTTTTTTGAAAAAATATATTTTATATTTTTTTTAAAGTATTAGCCAAATAATTTGTTATGATTTAGATATATACTAGCAGATACCCGTGCCTGAAGGCATGGTGCAAATAATGTTGGAATTAGAATATAATTGTAATCTCAATACTATTTAATAAATTATCAATTATCAATTATTAATTTAATATAATTGTAATCCCAACCCTTCTTGTCTTAAAAATAAATTATCAATTATAGAGATGAAATTATGCCTTCAACCTGAAAATCCATGTTTCTATACCAAGAAAATGGCATAGGCAAACAATCATTGTTGAACTTTGGTGACCCACCACGAAACAAACTCAAAAACATCTATCTAAGTTCACAGAAGCTGTGGGAGTTTCCAATCAAATGAAGGAATTTGAAATTAAACTTTATAAGAACATAGGCGAGTTTTCAAATGAAATTCAATTAATGCCCAAATAGTTTTATTTTAGTTTAATTACGTGTTTATGCGATCTTTAAGTTGATGTTATGTTATTTCATTTACAGTCAACAATAAAGTAAAAAGTTTTGCGAGCAGGTAAAGAATAAAGTTTTCCAACAATCAAAGCACATCCAAACTCAATGTTTGAACTTTTAAGGAAGGAGAAAAAAAGAAGCTTGAAAACAAAAACCTATTTGGTAAATTTTTGGCAAATTTTCTATAGACTTAAAAGCCTAGAAATAAAACGTTCACTGTTTAATTGAGATGGAGATGGGCTCAACTGCAAAATACATTATTATTAACTCCAAAATACAACATATCTCTATAAAGTTACATGTCAAATAGAAGGCTGACTATTGCAAAAAGAAAGCACTGTGTCTTGTATATAAAATCTTAAAAGTAATACAAAATATTATCAACCAACAAATCCAAACAACAAATCCTTCAGGATTCAGAATTCAAACAACATAATCAACCAACAACAGCGATCAAGAGCAGAGAAAGGGAAATTCAAGAAACAATGTAAAATACCTCTATTTTGGTGTTGAACGATGGGTCTTGAAGCCACTGTTGGGAAATTAAAAAACATTAAAAAAAATTTTGAGTTATTGACATAGAAAGGTAAAACTAAAGGAGCCTCAAGAAGGTCTATTAGTGTGTCCCCAATCTGGGAATCCTTTGCATTATATATAGGACAATCAGTAGTGATGGGTCATCACTCATGTCCATCTATGTGTGTCCATCTCTCACCTCACCCTTTGCCTTCTTCTATGCAAACATTTCAACTGTCATATTTGTAATCTCTCAATCTCCTCTTCTGTGTATCTTTGCTATTTTCATCTTACCCTTTCAAATGCCAACCACCAATCTTATCATTCTCTGTAATAATTTATAGCATAATAATCTTGTAATTTAAACATGTAATTGATTGTCTTTTGGGGTTTGAACTATCCTTAAATCACCCATGCAAGATTATTATACATTTTGTGTGTGCATAGAATCCTAGTAGCTATATGTACACACACAGTGAATACATTGCTTGATTATTCACGATGACGTCAAATGAGGGTACGTCCAAAGATTGTTCACTAAATAATTTGACCATTTCTATAATGGAAGCACGATATGATATGAGTTCCTTTTTTTGTGCTTCAATTACTTAACAATTTCTTGGAAATTTGTTATCTTGTATGTTATCTCATGAAAAGTGGATGAAAATTAGTGGATGAAAAGTGGATGAATTTTGTTATCTTGGATGTTAATAGTTTGGTTGAAACTAATTCTTTTCTATTATACTAAAATTGCTATAAATTAGAGGATGATTAGTCAGTTGCAGATTTCTGCATGGCAAAGCATGGGGTTGCCAAACCAAAAAAAATATTGCAAATGAAAGAGAGAAAAAAAGGTATGTGTGTGCATGTTTGATTAGCAAGCCAAAAAAAGTTTATGGGATGTGACACATATGTATACAGAAACACTGGAATGTATCCAGTTAACAGAATTACTATTAAAGGGTTTTGACACATATGTATACAACTAACCAATGATGAGCTTGGAATGTGTCCTATGCATTCAGAAACACTGGAATGTAGCCCATGCATTAATAGAGAAAGAAGACCAGAAAGAAAAGTTTATGGGATGAAAAGTTTCTGCAGCAAGAAAAGTTTCTGGGCTGATAAGAAAAAATAAAATATTACCTGGGTTTCTTGTAAGGCTATGTGCTTTGTTGCAGAGGAGGGGCTTCGTTTGGAGTTTCAAATCCTGACTATATCACATTTGTACAAATAGATCATCGTATCAAAACCCAAATAAAAATGCTAGATTCTCACATCCTTACATTTACACAAATCATATCACATTTTACACAAATAGAAAACCCAAATAAAACTCCTTGATTCTCACACCCTCTCCAAAAAAAACCCAACCCAACATGGTACAAATGAAAATACAACGGAACAATAACAAAAGAGGGGGAAAAAAAAGTGAGAATTTAACCTTCTACCTTGGAGCTGTGTGAATTGAGCTATATAAAGGAAAGTCGGATGGTGCTATTGTGGTAGAGAGAGAAAGCTTGAGAAAGCTTGGGAAGAGGAAGAGGTGTGAGAGAGAATGAAGTTTCAAATTTTGAAATCAAAATGAGGGTGAAAGAGAGAGAAGATGTCTGTGACATGTAAGAGTTGAGGGATGTTTGAGATGTGAGAGACGTGAGAGTTGGGTGGGAACCCAAAAAGCTAAATCTGGACTATTCAAACTGAATAAAACTGATCTCAACCATTGAAATGTCCCAATAAAACTCTTCTCAACTATATTTAGGCTCTATTTGAAAATTGCTAACTTAGTTAATTTTCTAATTTTTGACCAAAAAAAGATTCTATAAAAAAATGATAAAATATTTTATAGTGATTTTTAAATTTTTAGACATTTCGAAACAGACTTAAAATTTTTTTTTTTACACACCCACCCCAAAGAGCTAAAAGGCCGAGTCGACTCAATTTTTTTTCACTCTCATTCAAACCATAATTCCCAAACGGGTTGCAAATCATAATTCGATTAGACGCGGGTGAGTTTTTTTTTCATCCAATCTTGTCAAGTCGGTTGGCCAATTGATGGTAAAATTGAACCTCAACTTGTGAACTATACATAACACAATACCATCTTAATTAAAAAAATGTTACATGCATCATCCAAAAGCACACAACATGGAAGAACCAAAGTAATGAAACCTGAGGATCTTAAAACTCAAAAATAGGTTCTTCTTTGAAATCAATGTTAATGGGAAAATCTAACTAAAATTAAACCCAAGGTTCATTAAATAAAATTAACTATACTATTTTTTTAAACAAAGATTACAACCAAATACTTAAGCATACATCCGCATATATGAATGTTTCATAAAGGTAATGTTTTGCCAAGATTTAAGGTTAGCAGTTCAGATTATACAGAATTCGAAGTGAGCAACCAAACAAACCCCTAAGAAGTGAGGCAGTGGCTTGAAGAATAAAAAAAAGTTTCGAACAAATTGCTATCAAAATGGTGGGTTTTCTTACCTATCAAAATGATGTTGAGGTTTTCATTTTTTAGAGTTCCAAGAATTAAAAACCCATAATACCTTTTGTGGATAACAAAACAGAGCAGAAAGAGAAGGAGAAAGAGATTACCTTGGTGAAAATTAGTTTAGTTCCTGCTATAGAGTCAGAAGTTTCTGTAACAGAAAAGCTACAAAGACTACTCCAACACCCTTTACTAAGCTCCATAAGAAAGAAGGAAAGATTAATAAAAATAATCTAGTGGAAAAAGCAAATAAAAGCAAAAAGTTTGAGCAATGCTATTTTTATTTTTTTTTTTATCATGGTTTACTGCTAATTAGTCCCATTTTGCCTATCTTTTATGCAAATGGAAATGGAGCTTTGTTTAAAACATAACTAAAAAAGGTAACAAACCAAACAATTTAACTTTTATCAAAATTATATAAGTAATGAAACATATATAATAAAGAAAAATTGTGTGAGAGAGTTGTACCTTTGATTATATTGAGAACCTAGAAATTGATGACCACGAGCAAAAAAACACAGCACAATATGAAAATAGAAGAAAATAACAAACTAAAATTTGGAAGAAAACTAATGATTAGAGGGAGAAAGGAAATGACATATTTATCAAAACTTTAATGAAAAATATTATGAAAGAAATAAAAAAAAAAAATTCAATACCTTTCATTATAGAAACTGATGAACTGCGTCAAAAATTGATAAACTGCAGCAAGAGGAAATCAGATATTAGAAATTGATTTATAGAAATATAGCAATCAAAACAAAGGAAATAAAACAATTAATCAAAGTACCATAATGCTTGTACGGGATCATTTTCTACAGAATCATTTTCAGATAACTTTATTTTTTTTAACACAAATAAAATAAAATAAATAAATACAGAAGTGAATAGCTGAAACAAACATTAAGGGTTGAAAGTGAAACCACCTTCTTCTTCACTTATGAGGTACCATAAGCATAATCATCTAATTAAAAGTACAAAGCTGGTTTAAACTGCTTCAAGCATAAAGAAAGGTTATGTCATCACTCATTACTCCAAGATGACTAACTAATAATATAGATAGTCTACTGAATTAATGTAGTTCCAAAACCAAATATTTGAAGAAAAATCAAAACGACCAATTGGCTTAAAACTGACTTTTGTTACTCTAGACCTCTTTACTGTTTTTTTTTTTTTTTTTTTTTTTTTACAAATTCTTTCTAGACCTCATTGAGCCAATCTCAACATTGTTTAACTGGCAAAGCTGAAATCATAATTTGTTTTATTTTTTTATCAGAAATTACAATCCTCACTCTAAAAGTAAAATAAAAAATGAGAGGAAAAGAAGAAAGAAAAAAAAAAGAAAAAAAAAAGAAAGAAAGAAAGGAAAGAATAGGCACAGCTCCTGTAAAAAATAACAGACGGTTTTCACCCAATGAAACAAAAATATATTGAGTTAAGAGTCACAGGAGTAAAGGGAAGAAGAAGAAGAAAAAAAAAAAACTGACTTTAACCTATCCAATCAAAAATTTAATTTATTATAACCACATTTTATTGTCACATATATTTTAAAATGAATATACAATTGTGTCTATAGTGTCTTAAGTTTTAAAATTAAAATTTTAATTGATTATAAGCACTGGTAGAGTTATAGGGCATGAAAAAAGTAGTGCGCAAAGTTATTCTATTGAATCAATATAATCTAAATAAACTTATCAAGAAGAAAAATTCCAATAAAAAGAAACTCAATAAATAAACTTCTAAAATTGTGAAGAAAAAAAAAAAGCTCACTTGTTAAATGGGCCGTTGTGCCATTGCTTTCCATTTCTTGAAACATTCACTAATAGACCCACACAACACTTTCATTCATTATCTAACTTGAATTTTTCAAGTCTAATACAAACAAACTAAAACATCTAGTTTTTGAAAAACAATAAAATCAAACACAAAGGCATTCTAAACAATGCTAATTTTTAAAATTACAGTAAAAATTATCACAATGATTATCATCAAAATAGTATGAAATTCAAAAATTAAAATAGAAGACCCAAATTATTAGCATAAAAAAATCAAGTACTTGCTTTTCTTGGTTCTTGCTTCTCTACCGTCTTTGAACAAAAAACATAAACTGCATCTAGCTAATAATCCAGAAGATAGCCAACATATAAAATGAAGCCTAGCAAGTAAAAATTTAAGATTCTTAATTTTCACAACAAGTAAAATGAAGCCAAGTTAAACAATAGATAAGCAACAAATTATTAACAAATCCATTAATGGAAGGCAGACAATTACCTAATCAACCATTGTAGCAAACAAAGCCATAACAACTTTTTATGAGCTAATCAAACACACCTTCAAGCCAAGGCATATGTAACTGAAGCAAAAGGAAGAATAAAAAATATAAGCAAGCAAGCTTCATTATCCATTATTTTGTTAACCTTACCAAATATTTTGTTAACTCCCTAAAAATATATTTTTGCTAACCTTACCAAATATCCAAAGCATGTATCATTCACTATTTGGGGGGGAATGTAGAATAAACTATGATGGATTCACTCACTATTGTAGACACTCCATTTTGACCGGCCTTAAGACTTGGGCACTTTGTTTTGACCACTCGCTGATGAAAATTGAAATATGCCATTTTATGAATTTCTCAACCGAAAAATCAAATTGAAGCTTTAATTCCAAACCTCACTCATTTTGGCCATCACTAATATTTTGTGAATTTGTAGTATTTTATAATTTTATAATTTTATATGTGTATGTACATATTAAATTTATGTGTGTGCATATCTTTTAGGTGTGTTTTATATCAATTAGCATAAATAATATTGTTTTTTTAGATATTTCATAAATAAAAATATATATATATAAAAAAAGAAGAAAATAAAAATAAAAATATATATATAGTATGGTCAGGTATTTTTGGGAGGTGGGTCAAGTGGGTGTGTGTGTGTTTCAGTGGAGGTAGATTAGAATTGTGGAGAATAACAAAAAAAAAATGATGAAAAAGAAAAAGAAAAAGAAAAAGATGAGTGGAGATGGTAAATAGGTTCAACTTTTAAAAGGATACATGGATACAGCTCACAAGGGGGCCTCTGTCTCTCCACTTTGATTTTAAAAATGTAAAGTAAAAGAGAGGTTCACATGGCCCGGGGGGGTCTCTGGGCAGATTTTCAATATATATATAAACAAAGATACACCCACGGCCAGGGTGGGGCATCATATTGTAGAGGGTGGAAAGAATAAAGAAAGAGGGCATTAAGAATTGTATGGAGGAGAGAATTGCATAGAACCTGAAGCAAAGACTACCCACCATGTGGGTACCACACGAGGAGCAAGTTGTTGTTTTGGAGAGAGGGGAGGATATCTTCTGAGGGACAATTTTCAAAAAGAAAAAGGAGCAGGTGAAGAAGATTGACAAAAAAAAAAAAAAAGAGCACGTGAGAGTGGGTGAGGGAAAGGAAAACACACCACAAGACATACACTGACTCTCTCTCTCTCTCTCTCGGGTGGGAGATGAAAGACAGCATTTTTGTTTGACCTGAAAACATATCAACAGACAGACAACTCTCTCTCTCTCTGAACTATTTTCGGATTAAGCAGTTGCTTCTTGAGAGAAGAAAATGGTGAAGGTAAAACTGGGGGTGGGCTAAGACCAATTTTTCTCTCTCTCTCTCTCTTGAACGGGCTCTCCATTCACACACAGGTACATCATCAAACACAACCCAGCACAAACACACTGCCACACTCACACAACTCACAGACATCATCCACACGGCATGACACACCTATGTTTCACTCACTAAAAAAGGAGATGGACACAACACCCAGGGGGGATGAATCTCTCGCTCTCTCTTATCACAGACACACAAGAGATACAGATGATGAGGAGATAGACAACAAAGGGAGAGACACGGTTTAGAGAGAGATAGGGAGAGAGAGAATCACACAGCCACACCACCCATCTATCTCTCCCTCTCGGCAGACCACACACCTACATACCCAGCACACACGGCTACACATCACACTACCATCCATCCACCAAGCTTCATCTTTGCATACACCCACTGATACAGACACCACACATACAGCAAACACCCAACATAGCCATGCATCACACATCCATTTTTACACAGCAGAACACACACACACTCATGCACACGGCACACACATATACACAGCTTCAACCCACCATTCGAGGCTGTTCTCTTCCACCTCTCTCTCTCTCTGATCATACACAAACCCAGCATGTATGGATACACACCCATACGGCTGCCAACATACACATGCATGAGCACGGCAGCTAACCACACACTCTTAACACACGCAGACCCAACACCTATGAGACACATACACACACGGATACACAACACACAACACACATTGAGCTCCTTCCACACCATGGACACACACACGGGCAGCTCTCTCTCTCTCTCTCTCTCTCTCTCTCTCTCAAGACAGGCACGACATCTCTCTCTTCTCTCTCTCGGGTTGAATAGGTTGAGTCTCCATACACATGCAACACACTTCTCTCTCCTACTCTTGGATGATACACACACAGGGGGGGTCAGCCTCCTTGGCTGATCTCTCTCTCTCTCTCTCGCTGGTTTTATGGTAAGAATCAACACATAAGCTCTCTCTCTCTCTCGCTGACTTTATGGGATGATAATCACGTGGGAATGAATTTTGGAGGGAATTCAAATTATGTTAATGGTTCAATCTTATGGGCCTTAGAAGCACGAGGGCTCCTGGTGTAACAAAAAATCCCCACAGTGGGCTGTCCGTGAGCCACCTCATGTGATTAAGCCAAGGTTCATTTTTTTTAGTGGGCTGGTTGAACAATCTAGCACTTGGAGAAAAGTCATGGTTATTGGGCTGTAAAGTTGTGGGATTTTGGTGCTGTAGAATAATAATCCATGTGGATATCATTCACGTTGGGTTAGTGCATTTTTGATTGGCTGGTGGGTTGGTCTTGAAGAGGTCGGGCCAGCTTGACAATGGGCCGTTTTGTTTGAGTATTGATGGGGCCTCCATTGAAGATGAGTTTACATGGGCTGAGGCGTGAAGACAAATAGTTTGTTTTGCTAGTTAATGAATTTTCTTATTTTTATTTTGAGTGTTTGTGAGGATTTTATTTTATCTCTCTTTCCTTCGGATTTGTAATATTTAAAATGATTGTAATAATTCCCCCACCCCGCTTCTTTCTATCCCATTCTTTAATCGCTTTCTCTAACTGACATGCCACGCATATCTCTGCTTTACATCCATGCTCCATGCATAAGATTCGGCTAAATTTGCATCTTTATGCTTTAATTGATTATCCCATGATTTTGTGCGCTATCACATGTTTTGCAATGTTTCACATGTCATATTTTAGAAGCCGAATCTTTAGCTGCATCTCATGTGTAAATTGCATTAGGATTCTGTATATAAGATCATGCATATTTTCCTAACTTTGTTTTGTAGCTGTTCGAGGGACGTCGGTCAATCTGTGAGTTTTTATGCTTTAGCATCCCATTTGTGTGTGATTTTCTTACTATGTGTTAGCATCCTACCATGAGGCTAATTGCTTAAATGATAAACTATTTGCATGCCTGTGGATGAAGGCTTGTTGCTTGAATTGGAATAATTCAATAAATGTATGTTTTAAGCCCACTTTACAGTGGCAAATTCACAAACTCTAAGCCCACTTGAGGTGGCAAATTCAAACTATTTTCAAAAAAAACAAACATGAAATTGAATTGTTCCAATTTGAGCAAACTAGTCTATACTTGTATGCTTCACATAGTAAATTTTAGGATTTATTCAATAATCAGAACATGAACATATAAAGAAAATAAAAAAGTCATATCATGGTTTAGTAGAGGCCGATCTTTTGATCGGGTGAGCAGGGGTGCTCATTATTGACCTTCACTTCTCATACCTAAGGTTCTGAGCCAAGCTTCCTTGGTTATGATGAACAGTGGCCTTGGCACCGAGTCATGGGTTTCCTAATTTCCCAAATTATTAGGTGGCGACTCTGAGATCTGATGATGCAGTCCATTTTTGACAAAATTGTAATAAAATGGATTTTCAATAAAAGTTGCCAAATCTGGACTCTCATCTACGTTTCACATTGCACTCGTGAGACATGAGATCAAAGAAATCTCAGGAGTCCGAACTGTTTAATGCGCGTGGGTACCCCCCAGGCATGTTACAACTATTTTTTTTTTTTTTTTTTTTGTGTGGGGGGAGGAGGGGGGAATCCTATAAGATAACTTTGATCAATTAGGACATTCACATTACTAGCACTAAGTGCATTCAAGCATGGTTAATCAAACTTTCTATAGGAAAGGTTGTTTAGTCATTTACTTGGCTTGATAGATTCACTCACTATTTGAACAACAAAAAAGTATAATTATATAAGAAAGTAAACTATTTTAATTGAAGCATTTTACAGAACATTCAAAATTTGACCATCAAAAATAGCTGCCATAACTTTCTAGCAAAATTTGCAATTAGTTTTAAGCCAAAATTTGCAATTAGTTTGAAGAAGAAAACCAACAATTCTATAGCAAAATTGAATTTATAGGTGTTAGAAAAGTGAATCTGAAAGGTATAGAATTTAGAAAAGTGAATCTGAAAGGTATAGAATTTAGAAAAGTGAATCTGAAAGGTTCAACAATTCTATACCAACATCATTGTAACTTAAGCCTAAACTTAGAAAACCCACATAGAAGAATAATATTGGTAGTTGGATTATTCTTCTGTGAGTGATTTTCTGACCACACTGCCAACTCAGTATTCAGCTGGAGAGTACTGGCAGAATAGATGACACCTGGCTGACCTGTAACAGAAAGAGAAGACTCCAGCAGTGGTTTGTCCACCCGGGGGTACTCCGACGATCAAGTCAGTATATCTCTCAAAGATAATCAATTGCTAAACTCACTATTCTCATGATAGATTGCGTACCTTAGACCCATCGGGGGTGCCTTTCTTTTATAGTTAACTCTGTCCTAGTCTCCATAGAAGCCTAGTTCTAATAGACTCAGGATTACTGCTAATCTTGGACTCCTAGTAGGATTGGGATAAACTCCCTAAGAGTCTTATCCTTACCCAACTAAAGTCTTCCCCCATTCTAGGACTCTTGTGCCTTATCCGCTTATCTCGGATTCTGATATCTTCGTAGATAACCTCGGTCGTGCCGAGATCACCTCGGCATCATGACCAAGACATGTGGCACCTCAGCTGACACGCTAGCATCACCTTGGCCACGTGTTGGTACTCAGAAAATATATCCCTACAATTTCCATTTTCCAAAAACAAGTTAGAAAATTATTGGGATGATTCCCATTTCTCCACAAAATCAAACCGAAAACAAAAATATGAGAGAAGATACTGTCAACTAGATTTGTTGTGTGTAAATTTCATTGAAACATTTTATCAAACACTTAATAAGTAAGGAATATAGAATGGTATCGAACATTTTGGTAACAACTATTCAATAGAGTAACTCAATACAATAGTTGCACAAATTCCTACTAAATCAAAGTAAATGGGTTTCGTGAAACCCAACCAACTTTTCATATATGTGTGTATATATTATCTGTATAAGAAAAATAAACAAAAACCCATAAAAGTGCACCCAAAATTAAAGAAAAACAATACTCACAGAAAAAAAAAAAAACAAAACAAAACAAAAAAAACAAAAAGAAAAACAAAAAAAACAAAAAACAAAACAAAACAAAGAAAAAAATGGGTAAAAATTTGTAATCAATATATATACACACAAAAAAAACATTACCTGTAAAAGTGCAACCAACTCTTCAATTGATGATCTCTGTGGCTTCAAAGAAAAAAAGCAAAGGGATGAAAACAAAAAAACTCTTCAATTGATGATCTTTGTGGCTTCAATATATATACACACAAAGAAAACAATGGGATGGTATGTGAAGCGCCAAAAAAATTTGGAGAACCTCATGAGGAATGAACAAATATATACACATTCATACATAGCAAGGCTAGCACCCAATAAAAATTTGGAGAACCTCACCGATTTGTTGCCGCGATGACGCCGATTTGGACCCACCGATCTAGCAAGGCTAGCACCCAACAAACTCTCCATCTGCGATGACGCCGATTTGGACCCACCGATACATACATACATACACATATATACACATTCATACATAGAAAATTTGAAAAAATTCAATTTGTGAGTGGTCGGACTTGGGTTTGTGTAGACAAACCCAAATGGTAATGAACGTGAGTTTTTGGTGGCAGCAAGTTGTGATCTATCCCCATGACTATAGTAGAGGAATGGCCGTTAACCGGATGATTATCCACTTGAAGCTTCAATTTGAGGGTTTGTTAACCGGATGCGTTCATAAGGCATTTCATCAAACACTTGTCATGCGGTCCATCACATTGATCCATTATCACAATCCACAACCACCGTAACAACCACCACATGTGGCCTCTTCATCCATCTGTAATTCAACTCCATCCAAAAAAACAGACCCTCAAATCTTCACCCAAAAACACTCTACCCATCCACAAAAAAACACGAAGGGTAGTACCCAACAAACTCTCCATCTGCGAAGTCACCGATCTGTTCTTGAATGAGAGAGAGAGAGAGAGAGAGAGAGAGAGAGAGAGAGAGATGGAAGGGAAGTAGAAACATATGAGAAAATGTATTTGTCTCTTGGACATCGTAGGATTGAATCACCATTGTAAATCCACCATTGAAATATAATGTCTCTTGGACTTTTCATAGCTGTTGGATTGAATCAATCTAACGACTCACATTTTGACATGGGGACCACAATCCCATCAAAATTCAAAAACCACTCTCCCTTATTATATAGATTGGTGATCCAAAATTTTTTAAAATTTTTTAAAAAAATTAATATTTGAAAAAATTAAAAAAATTAAAAATTTAAATATTTGAAATTTATATTTAAAAAACTTTAAAAATTAAATAATATTTTTAAAAAATAAAATAAAATAATATTTTAAAAAAATTAAAATAACTTTTGTTTTTGTCTAAATTTTTTAAAATAATTATTTTGTTCAAAAAATAAAAATAAATGAATATATATATTTTTACAAAAATTAAAAAATAATATTTTAAAAAAAATTAAAATAACTTTTTTCTAAATTTTTTTAAATAATTTTAAAAAATAAAATAATTATTTTGTTCAAAAAATAAAAATAAAAAAATAAATATATTTTTACGAAAATTTAAAAAAAAACTAATTTTAAAACTTATAACCAAACAAGTTTTCAAAATATACAACTCAAAAATTAGTTTCAAAACTCCTAACCAAACAATTTTTCTCTTTTCAAAACTCTTTTAAAAAATTTATATTTCAAAATACAACTCAAAACTCAAAACTTATTTCAAAAACTAAATCAAACAAATTATTTTTCACAAAAAAAAATTTATTTTTAAAAAAATAAATAAATTAACTAATTGTGTGTGATTTATAATCCTGAAATTATATCAAAATATAAAAAAATAAAAATAAAAATCCACCTATATTATATATCACTGTTAGCTCTATAATTTCTAAAAGTCAATCGCAGAGTGACACGTGGCACCTAAAGGGCAATGAGGGGAATTGATTCAAGTCTTCGATCAAAGATGGACATGTAACAGTTCGTATTGGTAATATCAGATCTGCATGGCATCGGAATAGTCAAGAGACGCGAGATTACGTAGCCCAACGGTTACCTACAATTCAAATTCAAATTCAAAAGGAAACTTAATTGCAAAAGAGGCGTAGTGGGAGCTAGTTGAGCAAAGCCATGACCAGAGATCGTGGAAATGTATTTCGACGGTTAGAAGGCCACTTCAACGGTTACCACTAATGAGTATAAATAGTAGAGAAGGCTAAACAGAAAAGGCCCCAGACTCAGATCCTGAAACCAGTTTATTTACTTTATTTTCTTTCTAGTTTTACATTTCTAGTTCTTTACATTTTCAGCAGTTCAATTCCTGTACTATACTTCATTTCCTAGGAGTAGTTTTTCAGTAGTTTGTTGCTGAGGCTGGGTCATTATAACTTCATTGTAAGTTTTCATTTTCTTAATGAAATTCGATTTCTGAATTATATTTATTTGTTACTATTCATAATTTTCTTCTAAACAAGCCACCAGTAAAAGTTCTCTTTATTAAGGCTGAAAGAACTTCAACACGATTACTTGATAATTGGTTGGCAATTATAAATTCTGTAAGGACTAATTGATCCTTCCTGGCATGCTTAAATTTACACTATTAACCCTCAAAAGCCAAAAAAGCCAACATATATTTTTGGCACTCCCGGTGAGACTATTAAAAATGGCTAGACGTAGACCAAGAGGAGAAAATGAACGCCTAGAAGAGGGTGTGAAAGGAGAGGTAAAAATACCTAACCCAAAAGACAATGTGATGGATGCACCTATCCGATCAGATCTTCCGCAAATGGTTGAACAGACCAACGCTTTAGAACATATAACACATGTCCAACACATTGGACAAGCCCATGAGACTAGACCTTCAAATATTCCTTCTACCCAACCACTGAATCCGTGGGGAGGTTTAATAGATGCTATGGGACAACAACTAATATATATAATGGAAAGATGGGCAACATCCTTTTTGGATCGAATGAATTCTTATCAACCAACTGTTGTAAGACAAATTGAAGAAAATGTAAATAGTCCTCAACAACGATTGGCTTGAGATAAACTGTCTGTACAAAACAATGGATAAGTTAATGGTCAGACTAGTAGTCATAACTATGAGAGGCCAGCACTTGTGCCTCAGTCATGGTATGAAACTCCTTCGAGACCAATGGCCACTCAAAATGTACCATTCTCTACCAGCGAAACCATACAATTTGGTGGATCTGGGCCAGGGTAATGGCATGAGGGCTGTAGACACCCCATTTTTGACCGGCCTTAAGACTCAGACGTCACCGATTGGGTGCTCGGTGATGTTACATACTGTGCTCGTTCAGAAGTCTCAGAGTTGCGGCCGAGCGCCCTGCCTCCGGACTTCCGAACTCTCTTCTGTGCCTTGTCTCGGTTTGCGAACCAGACTCGGTTTTCTCTGTCTTTCTTCCTGAGGGAAGGGAGTGGTCCTGTAGACTATCTCCCGGTGGCCGTGAGCTACATTTCGTGGCCGTAGGCCATTTTGCCCATTTCGGAGCCCGGTTCCCAGTTTTCGGGACCGTCAGGCCGTGTGCCTTGGCTCGGGACCGCCCAACCATCTCCGAGTTCTCCGGTTTTTGGCATGCACCTCTGTTTCATCATTCCGAGGAACACTGGGGCCTCTGATGCCCACTTCGTGGCCGAACACCACTTTCGGTGCTTACAGCCGGTTTTCGGGACCCCGAATCGCGCGGTTTGGGCCCCGAGCATTCATTTTGCATCGATTTTCTCTGATTTTTGGCAGGAACCTCTGTTTTGTCATTCCGAGGGACACTGGAGCCTCTGATACCCACTTCGTGGCCGAACGCCACTTTCGGTGCCTGCAACCCATTTTCGGGACCCCGCGCGGTTTTGGCCCCGAGCATTCGTTTTGCATTAGTTTTTGTTCAATTTTGGCAGGTGCCTCTGTTTTAGCACCAGGAAGATCACTGGAGGGTGGGAGGCCAGCAATTGTCTCAGCAACCAGTTATCTGCTTGGTCAAAAGTGGTTCAAAGATGAACTGGAAGGAGAAAAGTCTGCGCGGCTTCACCGAAACAAGCGTAACTCTTTGCACAAGAGGAATTAAAATATGAGGCCACCACCATTGGAAAGCTTACTTCCGGGGCTTCATTTTTCTCTCAAGAATCTCCTAAGTCCAAATCCGGGGGGAGGAGATATGGTTGGTTGAAGTCCGGTTAGACTGAATCTGCGCGGCTTTACGGAAACTGGCATAACTTTTTCTACAGGAGGAATTTTGATGCAAGGTTTGCGGCATTGGAAAGCTAACTTCCGGGGCTTTAATTTGGACACTTGAATGTACATTTTTGGACTTCCCTAGCACCGACCAGCCAGTGATCTTCTCGGCAGTTTCTTTTGTTTTTTTATCTAGTTGGCCAACCACCCCTTTTGTGAAATGACGATTTTGCCCCTGTGAGTTGGCCGGCCCTATTCCCCTCATTGAGTGTATTCCAGCTGCATTGGTTGCCCTCAAAATATCTAGATATTTAGAGCAAAATATCTAGATATTTAGAGCAAAATATCTAGTTTTTGAAAGATATTTTGAGGGAAATACTTGGGTGTATTTTCCAACCCTTTTGCCCTCCTTTTTCTCCTCTCTCTTGTCTATAATAGCAAATTTTAACCTGGTTGAGGGGGGGTGAAAAAAAATCTTTTGAGCCTTGCATATTCAAAACCTCCATTTCCATAGCCAAAAAACCCTAAAAAGCTTCAAGGTTCTAGGCCATTTCTTCATCAACTCCAAGCTCTATCACCATACCATTTCCAAAGAAGGGAAGAATTCCAGCCAGCCTAGAAACATCCATTCTTCAAGCAAAAGGCAGCCAAGAAGTTGTCTACAAGGGTAAGTCCTCTTTCCCTCTTTTCTAGCCCTATTTTGGCTCATTTCTTAGACCTATTTGCTTGTGGTTTTGAGTTCCGAGATTAACTGGAAATGTCACTATTTTGAGGTGTTCTTCATGTTTGTTTAAGGTCTCAACATCATTTGGGGTCCCTATCTAATGCTTGTTTCAATATCTCATCATATGCCATTGTTTTTGCAAGCTTTCTTTCACTACAAGAAAAAACACCTTTGGCGACTAAATTTTTAGTCGCCAAAGGTCCCACTTTAGTCGCCAAATGTCAGAAATTCACTTTTCCCGACTAAAATTTTTGGTCGCCCATGTTGTCGCCAATACTTCGTCGCGGAATGGGTTTGGCGACTAAAACAGTTTTGGTCGCCCATATAACCATCTTCAGCGACTAAATATGTCGTCGCCAATAGTCAATTTCTTTTTGGAAGTTATACCATTGCCGACTAAACTTTTAGTCGCCAATAGTTTATTGTTATTTTATTATTTTTGCCTTTGGCGACCAATCCATTTAGTCGCTGAAAGTATTTTCAAAAAAAATTTTTTGGCCTCCGTTGTTTCAACAGTTTCAACCTGTGACTGCACTATTCACACGCCAAACCTCGCGCCATCACTCCATCCACCATGCCAAAGACTCCATCACATGCACATATATACAATATATATTATTTATATAGTATGTTAACTGCAATTAATACAAAATAATATTTATAAATATAATTTTTTAATTAAATATAATTCATATCAAAAATAAATTATTTACTAAAAAAAAAATCAGGCAACTTTTGGCGACTAAAACCAAATTTTAGTCGCTAATTGTATTATTATCGGCTACTAATTATTTATTTGTCGCTAAAAAAACAAGTTCTCAATTAAAATCAGCACTTTTGGCGACTAATCGAAATTTCGTCGCCAAAACCCGCATTTGGGCTTACTAAAATTGATTTTAAATCGGCAAAACCCGCTTTCGTGACTAAACTGTTTTTAGTCGCCAAAACCATACCTTTTTGCTACTAAATTATTTTAGTCGCTAAAAACCGTGACTTTTGGCTACTAAACCAAGTTTAGTCGCTGAAAACCCTATATTAGTCGACAAAAATTCATTTTAGTCGCTAAAACACTGCTTTTCGGCGACTAAAGTCTTTTAGTCGCTAAAAACGTGCTTTTCGGCGACAAAGTCCAATTTAGTCGCCATTTCTTGAACTTTCAGCGACGAAATGTCATTTTTTGGTCGCCAATTGTGCTTTTTTTTGTAGTGTTTGACTCATGAGTAATCTGATTTTGAGCATGACATAAACTGAAAAAGTGCATATTTTGAGCCCCTCTTCACCATTTAAGAAGGGCTAAACCTTGTTTGGTGAAAGCTTGTACTACCTCTCTTTGTGGTCCCTTTGGTGGCCCTATTTTGCATGGCATTTCTAGCATGATTTTATTCTGATTTTGAGACTGAAATCTACTGTAAATATGCATATTTTGGGCTCCTCTTCAATGTTGTAGAAGGAAATTTTTCTGTTTGAATTTTCTATATACTACTTGTCTCAAGACCTCTCTTTGGTTCATTATTTTGCATGCTTTGTTAGGCTTATTTGGCTTCTGTTTCTGGTCTTCATCAGGCCTGAAAAGAGACTTTTTTTGGCCTTCTTGTCATGTTTTGTTAAGGGCCTTAAGCCATTTGGTGAATGCTTTTGGTACTTCATGTTATATCCTCCATATTTTCTATAAAATTGCATGCTTTTTTAGGCTTGCTTAGCTTCGGATTTCAGCCTTCATCAGGCTTAGAAAGTGTCTTGTTTTGGTCTATTCTTCAAGTTTTATTGGGGGTCTTAAGTTGTTTGGTCATTGCTTATGGTACCTCTCTTTATAGCCCTTGTTAGCTCATTATATTGCATGCTATTTTGAGCCTATCTACATACTGATTTTGGAGTTGTCATTCACTGAAAATATGCATATTTTGGGCTCTTCTTCAGTATTGTAGAAGGCAATTTTTCAGTTTGGGATTTGCATATACCACTTGTTTCAATACCCCTCTCTTGACCCCCATTTTTGCATGCCATTGTTGCCCTATCTATGCTTACTATTTGGCCATGTTTTGTATTGTAAAAATGCTATTTTTGGGGCTGCCTTGCTACTGTTTTTGCTGTCATGTGCCAATTTTGCATGTTTAGCATAGCCGTAGGCCATTTCGGGCACTTAAAATCGCGTTTCAGGATGATTTCACGCGTTGATTGTCATTTCGTATCATTTCGGGGCTGTTTTCCCCTTCATTTAGCTGCTGAAATTTGTTTTGCATGTTTGCATATCATTTTCCATGTCATTTCATGCCTTAGTGCATTGCCTCGGTTTGCGTGCCCGTGGGCACGCACTTCGAGGCACTCCGTTTTCATTCATCGGCAGCTTATGTGAGTGCGGCTGAGGCCCTCTCATGTTGGCGTAAGCCCAATTTGCATTCCGTATGCCATTTCATTCCATTTTGTCATCACCTCGGTTTGCGTGCCCGTGTGCACACATTTCGAGGCACTTCGGTTTTATCCGATTTGCATTTCACATCATCGCCTCAGTTTGCGTGCCCGTGTGCACGTATTTCGAGGCACTTCGGTTTTATCCGATTTGCATTTCACATCATCGCCTCGGTTTGCGTGCCCGTGAGCACACATTTCGAGGCACTTCGGTTTTATCCGATTTGCATTTCACATCATTGCCTCAGTTTGCGTGCTTGTGGGCACGCATTTCGAGGCACTTCGGTTTTATCCGATTTCCATTTTATCATCGCCTCGGTTTACGTGCCCATGGGCACGCATTTCGAGGCAATTTGGTTTTATCCGATTTCTCATTCTATCATGGCCTCGGTTTGCGTGCCCACGTGCACGCTTTTCGAGGCATCTCGTTTTCATCTCATTTTTCCAGTATTGTGCATACTAGGTTGTATCTTAGATTGCATTCATACATTTCCTCGATTTGCGTGCCCGTGTGTACGTATTTCGAGGCATCTCATTTTCATAGCATTGTGCATACTATATCACATGTTAGCTGCATTTCATGCATACCATGCATATTGCATCGTGTTCGGGATAGGCGTTAGCCCGGGCACGGGAAACGAGGTACATTCCGTACTCCGAGTGACGGAGTGTGTCTCAATTCCCAAGTCACCGACACTCCGGATTACCCATGATGGAGTTAGGTTTTGTTGTAGCATTCATTTGCATTCATCCTATATTGAGTTGTGCAATTCGTTTCTACCATCATGCATCGATGTGCATGATTGGTGGAACGAGGATCGTGACATGCATATATTTGTGAAATACATTGCTATGCCCCTTTCCCGCTCTCATTGCAAAGAAAATGAAGAATCAAAGAATTTCGAGTCCGCACGATTTCGAGACATAGTGCAAACAGAGGCTAATGGGGCATCCCAGTGGATTTCCGCGCCGAAGCAGCCCGGCATACATCATTCATCAACAGCGAGGCAGTCCCTGGCTTGCACGCCATTTTACAGTTTTCTTGTTTAATTTGTCAATTAATTAGAAATCTGTATTATTCTTTTATTCGGACTGTATTATTTATTTGGACCATCTGCGCGAGGGCATAACTGTAATAAGGGTGTGTGAGTGTGATGTATGTCTTCCAACCCCCCACTTCTTTCTTCCCTTTTATTTACCCGCTTATGATGGTTAGATATAGGGCATATTTCAATTAGCATACAGTATGACAGCATGTTTGCACCATTCATCTGTTTTGCATGCATCGGGCTCGGCGCACCATACAAACTGCATTTGTATTTCAATTCCAAATTGAATACGTGTTAATTGTAGCATTCCATGTGCCATGTTTAGAATAGCCGAGCCTGCTATATTTGCATCTTCGCATGTGTTGCATTAGGCATTCTGTATACTTAGGATCATGCATAATTTCTAATCAGTTTTCTGTTTTGGCTTGGAGTACTCGGTGAGTTTTATGCTTTAGCATCCTTGCATGCGTGTGAGTGACTGCCATGAATAGCATGCTTACCATGAGGCTATGTGCTTATGTGATATAACTGCCTTGAATGCCTGTGGGTGGAGGTTGAGTTATCTGAATTGGAACAATTCATCAAATGCTTGTTTTAAGCCCACTAGATAGTGGCAACATCACTGTTTTCTAAGCCCACCCGAGGGTGGCAAATCCGCATTTTAGCCTGCCTGCGGGCAGCACCATCACATCATTTTCAAACAAACAAACATGAAATGTTTTGTTCCAATTCAGACGGCCCAGTCTATACTTGTTTGCTGCGAGCATCACATAGTAACCTAGGCTAATAACCGGAATAAGAACTCACAATGTTTTCAAAAACAGATATCATGGTTAGTAGAGGCCGGTCTTTGACCGGGCGAGCGGGGGTGCTCACGATGTGACCTTCCCCAATCGTACCCAAGTTCCCGAGCCAACTTTGGTGATGACGGACACGTGGCCTTTGGCACCGAGTTAGGGTTTCCTAAATTTCCCATTTAAAAATATTTAGGTGGCGACTCTGTTATCTGGCAAAGCAGTCCATGTTTGGCACTTCTTTCAAAAAATCTGTTTTTCTTCAAAACGATTTGCCAGAGTTGGACTCTTTGGTTCAAGATTTGGAACCGCGACAAAATCGAGTCCGAACTGTAGCGAGGTCCCTCGCGGGCTTGTTACAAGGGCATTTCCAAATCTAATGTTTGAAAACATGCCTGGCACAAGGGGTTTCACCTACCCTGTGTTTGAGTTTGCACCAGGGGGGTTGGAAGGATCTGTGTTTGAGTTTGCACCTGGGGGGTTGGAAGGATTTCCTACAATTAGAAGAAAAGTAACACTTGTTTTTCCTCCTATGGTATCTTTCACAGAACCATTCGCAAGGCAGGCCCCAAGAGGCCAACCATACCTTTAACAGCAACCAGTACAACAGGGACAACCAGCCCTGAATATACCCGTATATGGGCCCTATTTGGTAGAGCTGTGGGAAAGTGCTTATAGCTTATGCCTAAACAGCTTATAGCTTATAACTTTCAGCTTAAGCTGATTTCCAGCTTATTCTTAAAGCATATCCTGCCCCACTCAAAGAATAAGCTGATTTTTGACTTCCACAAAGCTATAAGCTATAAGCTATAAGCTAAACCAAACACATCAAAATAGCTTAAATTAAGCTGAAAGCTGAAATAAGCTGAAAAAAAGTTCTGCGAAACAGGCACATGGACCAAGAGGCCCACAAGCACATGGTATTCCTTCAAACCCTGTGTTTGTCCCTCCAGTAGTGGTTCAACCAACACAAAATATGGTTCCAAAAGACCAAATTGCTAATATAGTTAGAGAAATGTGTAGACCTATGGCTTAGGGGGTCCAAACACTAGTATATAGAAAACCTTACCCAAAGTGGGTAGATAGAGTACACGAGTATCCTAGGAGGTTTAGAATACCAGACTTTACCCTCTTTTATGGTAATGGAAATCAATCAACAGTAGAACACGTTGCTAGATTTATAAGCTAGTGTGGTGAGTTTGCTAATAATAATTACATTAAACTGAGACTTTTTCAAAGTTCTTTAACTGGAGCAGCCTTCGTATAGTAAATAAACCTTACACCTGGCCTTATCCAAACTTGGTAGCAAATGGAAGAAGTTTTTTATGCTCAATTTTTCCAAATAGAACCTGAATTTTCTATGGCAGACTTGGCAAGATTGAGTCAAAGACCTGATGAGAAGACTGCTCAGTTTATTGCCAGATTTAAAAGGGCACGAAACAAATGCAAGGTCATGCAACCAGAACTTGAATTTATAAGATTGGCTCATAATGGCTTGGAATTTAGGCTTCGAAAGAAGTTTGATTCAACTGAGTTTCAAGACTTAGTAGAGTTAACCTATAAGGTGTCTAGATATGAAACTTTACTCGAGGAAGAACAAGATCGAAGTAATGCATCATATAAGACCTACTATAGGGACCCTAATTATGAAATTGATGCCGTAGAAATAGTAGAAAAAGAACCTATGACTTATGAGGCATTAATTCAGAAAGATAGTACAATAGACTAGTAGTTTAAAAAGAAAGACCTATATAGGAAGTATTCTTTTGACTTAACAAAAGCAGATGATATTTTTGATCATTTGCTTGCAGCAAATTTTCTAAAGTTACCAAAAGGAGTCAAGATTCCTACATTGGAAGAACTTAAAGGAAAACTATATTGTAAATGGCACAATTCTTGGTCTCATTCAACTAAAAACTGTATTGTTTTCTGAGACAGAATCCAAGAACAGATTCGGAAGGAAAGGCTAAAGTTTCCAGCCAAGCCTAAGAAAGCTATGAGAATTGACACCAACCCGTTTCCAGAAATTGGAGAGGCTGCAGCTAATGTTGGCATGCCAGATTTCTAAAACCTATCCCTGAAAGAATTGGAGAAAGTCACTGTGCAGATGCATGTAGCTAGCTAGGCTACTCTCAAGAAGAACACAAGAAGCTTACCAGCTGATGGACAAAGCTCTGTAGGCCTAAAAGAAAGCTCTAGTCAAGAGATGTTAGATAATGACTTTCTCAAAGCTACTATAGTGCAGATAATGTGCCCCAGGTGCAGGATGTGTTACAAGTGGTTAAAAAGGCTCCTAGTTGATGGGAAGTAGCATTACAAAAAGGTGAAAATGGATCGAATAACCAGCACCCATAACAAGAGGCCATACCCTATTGGCCCCAGACAGCATTCGTCCTTGGTAACCCCACCAAACACCAGAATGCAGTCAAAGGGAAAGAGGTCTCTGTATGAAACCAAGCCATCAAATTATTACAGAGTAGACAATTAGCTTGAAAGGAGACATGGATTCAATGCAAGACATGGGACCAGGACTGAGAATTGGCCCCCGAAGACTACTTCAAAGAGTAGGGCAACATATCTAGCAGCCAGACCAATGAGCTCATGGGTCCCAGGAGTTCCAGATTGGTTTGTCATGCAGAATAAACCTGAGGAGATATTTACTCAAAAAAAGGTTTTTGGAGGCCAAGGAAGAATGATCAAACCTTCCTTGGTGGCTCCAAACAACTGGGTGTTATTAAAGAATCCAAAAACAAGGGAGCCAAATGTGGTTCCTATAGTTTCTAGGTCTCAAAGAAAAAAGATCCAACGAAGCTACACCCAGTATCAGAAGGATCTGAAAAAAAGTAGAGAGAGCACTTGCATGGCACAAGCAAAGGATTAAACAGATAGAGGGATAGGTTCAAAGCCTGTTCCCAAAATCAAGAGGAGTGCCAGCATGGAGCAGTTGGCTAAAGTTCATGCTGAACTAAGGAACAAAGAAAAATCCAGTTTAGTAGGCCTCAAGAAAGCTTTAATGGAAAGCGACGATGAAACGAATGAAGGGACTGAATTAGGTCAAGAGAAAACATTGGCTGAAGATAAAATATTTGAGGCTTTCATGGCTGAGCAAACCTTTTTGGTTGACAAACCAACAGAGGTAGATCACCAACAGGCTATTTCAAAGGAACCTGCTAGCACAAAGGTACCAAAGTGCAGCATGGAAGATGCTTCTGAAATAACAGAACAAACTAGTTTAGAAGGGAAACAAGTACAGCCAACAGTTCAGTTTGGCTCATTTCCTCTAGTGTCAGTAGACATGGTATATATACTGCCACAGAAGTTCCTAGCTGAAGAAGGAAATCAAGAAGGTCAGGAAGATGACCTTATTCTGTTTCTAGTGAAGATTCACAGGTCAGCATGATTCAAGATGAGTCTGAAGTGGCCACACCAATGGAAACTGAAGAAGAAAGTAAGGATGTGAGTATTAACTTCTCGTATCCCTTCAAGTACCCTACAACATCTATGATTTAGCACGTTAAACCCTTGTATATCAAGGCTTACTTCGATGGGATACAAATGAACAGGGTGTTAGTAGACAATGGGGCAGCAGTGAACCTACTTCCAATGTCCTCTTTGAAGAAATTGGGGGAAAAAAATCTAAATTAATCCCAACCAGCACAACCATTGCTAGTTTTGCTGGTGATAAGCAGATGGCTCAGGGCATTCTGCCCATCAACTTGAGTGTGGGAGCCAGAGATTGCATGACAACATTCTTTGTTATAGATAGTAATGCCAAGTATAATGCTTTGCTTGGCAGGGATTGGATTCACACCAACAAATGTGTGACTTCCTCTCTGCATCAAAAAATAATGATAGCTCTATGCAATAGAGACACAAAGGAGATCAACACAGACCCTCAACCCTTTATCGTCTGTGTTGCTTTTGCAAAGGCCAAGTTATATACTAAATGAGTGACACCACTCAGTATATTGAGGAAACCTGATGGAATAGCTGAAGTGACGGTTGATGAGAAAGTAACACACCTGAAGCACTTGGTGTAGAAAAGTGCTGATGAAGAGTTTGTTAGCAAGGATGACAATGATGCCTGGTTGTAGGCAAAAAAATAAGACCCAAGAAGCCAAACCCTTGGCCTTAGTCAAGCTTTCAGCATTAGACATAAAGTTAATAGTCTAGAAGGTTCAGGAACAAAGGAGGGAAGCCATGGTGGTTGGTTGTAATTAGGAGCAACAAAAGGCCAGGCCTTTGGCCCTTGATAAATACTGTGCATTGGACATCAAGACAAAAGTCCAGGAAATACAGGAAGAAGAAGCCTTATGAACAGCTTTTGTTTATGAAGAAGAATGCAAAGATATTAAACCAAAGAAGGTGGGAGCAAAAGAAAACGAAGAAGTTGCTTCGAAGGCAGAAGAAGTCAAAGGAGAAGCATTAGAAAATGCTCAAGTACAAGACCCCTTGGAAGAAGTCAATTTAGGGGAAGGTTTTACATAACAACCCACTTATATCAGTGCTTGGTTAAGTTCTATTGACAGGAACCAATTGTTGGTAGTCCTAAAGCAATATAAGAATTGTTTTGCGTGGTCTTATAATGAACTTCCAGGATTGGATAGGTCATTAATGGAACATAGGCTCCCTATGAAGCCTAATTTCAAACCACACAAGTAGAAACCAAGATGGATGAGCCCTGAAGTGGTTCAGAAAGTGAATGAGGAAATTCTCAAGCTCCTTAAAGCATGCTTCATTAGAATAGTTAGGTATGTTGAATGGTTGTCTAACATTGTGCCTGTGGTTAAAAAGAATGGCAAGATGAGGGTATGCATCGATTTTAGAAATCTAAATTTGGCAAATCCAAAGGATGAATACCCCATGCCTATGGTATAGTGAATCTATTGGTGGACAGTTCAGCAGGGCACAAGATTTTGTCTATGATAGATGGGCATTCTAGTTACAACTAGATCTGCATTGTAGAGGAAGATGTCCACAAGATAGCATTCAGGTGTCCTAGGAATATTGGCACATTCGAATGGGTGAAAATTCCATTTGGTCTAAATAATGCCGGGGCAACATATCAGAGGGCAATGAATACTATCTTTCATGATCTTATTAGAAGATTCCTAGAGTGTCACATTAATGATATTGTTGTAAAGTCCCAGTCTATGGAGGAACACTTAGTTCACTTGATAGCAGCTTTCGAAAGAATGAGAAAGTTCAAGTTAAATCTTAATTCTCTCAAATGTGCTTTTGGTGTATCAATTGGAAACTTCTTGAGGTATGTAGTGCACAAGAAGGGAATACAGATTGATCAGAATAAAGCCAAAGCCATCATTGAGGCCAAACCTCCATCAAGTAAGAAAGAAGTACAAAAGTTCCTTGGTTAGATTAATTTTTTTCAAGGATTTATTTCTAACACTACAGGGAAAACTAAAGTATTTTCTTCTTTGTTAAAGTTAAAAGATGAAGAGGAGTTTGTGTGGACAGTAGAGCATCAAGCTGCTTTTAAAGGAATTAAAACCTACTTGGCCAAGCATCCAGTGCTGATGTTGCCAATGAGCGACAAGCCCTTGAAGTTATACATTGCTGCAACAGAAGATTCATTGGGAGTCTTCCTAGCGCAGGACAATGAAGAATGTAAGGAGCAAGCAGTTTATTATCTTAGTAGGTTTTTAAATTCTTGTGAATATAAATACTTAGCTGTAGAAAAGCTATGCCTCACATTGTACTTTGCAACAATGAAACTAAGATATTATCTTTTACCTACTGTTGTCTTGGTAATTGCAACCACGGACTTGGTTAAGTACATGTTATCTAGACCTATGTTGAGAGGAAGAATTGGCAAATGGATATTAGCTTTATCATAATTTCATCTAGAATATGTCCCCCAAAAGGCAGTAAAAGGACAAGTTTTGGCTAACTTCTTAGCAAATCATCTATGTCAAACAGAAAGCCAGGAGGTAATGAACCTTGGTATGGTCAATGTTGAGCAATAGCAAATGTGGTTCGATAAATCAAAAGCCAGTGGTTTGGTTGGAATTGGTGTTATAATTAAATCACCACACATGGTTTTAGAGTGGATGAAACTACTTGTTCCAATAATCAAGCTGAATATAAAGCTTTAATAATAGGACTTGAGATACTTATTGGATTACAAGCTCATACAGTTAATATATTTGGGGATTTCCAATTGTTAATCAACCGAGTAAAAGGAATCTTCAAGTGTCAAAGTGCAAGCATGTTACCATATTATGTTGCTGCACTGCATTTGTTTTCTCAGTTTCAAATAGCCAATGTGACTTATATCCCAAGATTCATGAACTATAAGGCCAATGATGTGGCCCAAAAGGCTTCGAATTTCAAAAGAAAGGGGAACACCCAGGTGGACATAAGTCAAGCAACATACTAGAAGTTAATACCATCTTTGGCTAAAAGGGGTATCTTGGTAGAAGTTAACTAGAATAACTTAGAAGAGCATGATTGGAGACATCCGATCATTCAATATTTAACTGGCCCATCTTTGAAGGCTAGTAGGAAAATTAAACTACAGTTTATGCAATAAATAGTGTACAACAATGCTCTTTACAAAAAAGGGAGCAGATGGGTTAGTGTTGGAATGCTTAGGACCACAGGAAGCATTGACTGGTATGATTGAGGTACATAAAGGTATTTGTGGTGCCCATCAGCCTAGTGTGAAGATGAGATGGTTGCTTCGAAGGCATTTCTACTATTGGCCAACCATTCTAAAGGATTGCATAGAGTATGCAAAAAGATGTCAGGCATGTCAAAAGCATGGCATGATAAGGCATGTTTCGATAGCTGATTTGCATGCAATAGTGAAGCCATGGCCATTTAGAAGATGAGCAATGGACATGATAAGGAAAATATATCCACCTTCTTCGAAGCAACATTGTTTCATTCTAGTGGCCACAGATTACTTCACTAAATGAGTCGAAGCTAAGCCTTATAAGGCTATGGATCAGACTGAAGTTATTGGATTTATCAAGGAATTGATCCATAGGTTTGGCATCCCATAGACCATAGCTATAGATAATGGGACTATATTTGATGAAAAAATGGTAAAATCTTTCGTAGCAAAGTTTAGAATTGGCCTTATTAATTCCACCCCTTATTATGCACAAGTAAATGGTCACGCTGAATCATCTAATAAATCCTTGAAAAACGGAATACAAAGAGTTGTGGAAGACAATCCTAGGGATTGGCATAACTTGTTATTAGATGTGTTGTAGGCCTATAGAACTTCTCCAAGGTCAAGTACAGGAATTACTCTTTATGCCTTAGTATATGGACATGATGCAATATTGCCTGTGGAAATTAATATTAAATCCTTGAGGGTAAAATGCTAGGACCAGTTAACTTCTGAGCAGTACCATCAAAGCATGTTCTTGGAATTAGAAAATGTGGTTGAAGCTAGAATTTTGGCATTAAATAGTATTCTTTTCCAAAAGAAGAAGGCAGCCAAAAACTATAATAAAAAAGTCAGGCACATTAGCTTTGATGAAAGTGATTTAGTATGGAAGACAATACTTCCAATAGGAATTAAAAGCCATAAGTTTGGCAAATGGTCACCTAATTAGGAAGGACCATATCAAATTCATAGAGTCTTGCCTGGGGGAGCATACCATCTAAGAAATCTGAATAGATAAGTGCATCCCAAGAAAATTAATGGCAGGTACTTGAAGCCTTATTCTCCAACTGTGTGGGAGACACAAGGAATGTAGAAAGTGCTAAATAATATAATGATACAGCATGATACACCCACATAGATAATAAAAGGTTTTTCATTTTATAAAGAATTAAGTACATGTAGCCACAAATTGGCCCAAAAATCAGTACAGCGTTTCAATTGTTCCCTTACAATTAATTCTCTACTTTTAATGGATGGAAACAACTGAATGGATGTAACCATGTCTTGTTTTTGTTAGCCAGCCCTTGGTCAGTAATTTGTAGTTTCTTGGCATTTCGATCCAAGCCTAGGTTGACTGCTGCTAACTCCTCCTCCAGTTAAGCTTTCTTCTCCAAGAGCTGGGATCGAAACTAGGATACATAAGAGTATTGTTCCTTCAATTCAAACACTTCAACATGGGTGTGGGATACAAACTCCTTATCCTTCAACAGTTTTTCTTCTGTAACCTTAGCCATTTGGCAAATATTTATGTAAAAGTCTACGGTTGTTACTACCTGACATAAGTGGCTTAAAAAGACCAGATTTGATTGCTCGAAGGCTTGGCAGCATTTAAGGAAACCATTTTTGATGATAGGTCTCTGCAAAGCTTCAAATGGAATCCTCGAAAATGTTTACAGTAAATCCAAGCAAGTGCCCAAGTCCGCTCGAGGTAAAGAGGCTTCGGCAGTAGTAGAGGAGCTCTCAAAAATCTCTAGCAAAGAATCAGCAAGGGTCAATGGCTCAGTCTCACTGCTTGGTACCCAAGCTGGTGAAGAGATACCAAACAAGCTGGCTAGCTAAGCCTCAAAGATGTCTATCTCTTCCTCTGACATTATCAGTACAGAGAGATTGCTGGTTGAAGGAAGAGATAGAAGCATGGGAATAGGTGAAGGGGTAGAAGTTCCCTTCACAGAGTCAATAGTCTTGGCTACCAGCAAGTCTAAAGAAGAGGGACTAGAGTTGGATGGTTGAAAGGGAATTAGTGAGCCACTAGTATCTTCCTTGTGAGTTCTAGTTATCAATAAAGATGAAGTGACCACCGGAATTCTCTCAGGAGATACAGGAGCAGCCATGATTATAGGAGAAGTAAAATGAGAAGAAAGGAAAGATAGATGAGGCAGGTATGGTGTTAAGCCTGGTCATAAAGAAAGTGGAATGCTTTGCTTTAAAAAGAAAGACATAGAGGATATAGAGCTGGGAAGTGGAAGTACCATCTGAATAGGCTCTATAATCATTGGCACTTCAGTATAAGCCTTACTTGTTCCTTTTGAGACCATAAAAGCCAATGTCGGAGGAGGAATGACTGTTGTTGCATAAATAGAAAATAGAAAGAAAATGTTAATTCTTTTTGTTAAGTCTTGAGAGGGAATCAAAATAAGTTAAGGGAGAAATTACCAGCCTTAGAGGTTGTAGTGGTAATGATTGGAGAGCTGCGAAGGGCATAGAGCTCAACAGTCTGTTTTTTCCTTGCAGCCTCCCTTTGTAGTGCATCAGCAGCAGCAGCTTCATCTTTTAGTATTTGTTGTTGCCTCATTTTTTCAGACCTCTGAAATACTATAATTTCTTTGGAATGTTCTTTTTCCACGACCTTAACAGCTGCCTCGTGAATAAGATCACCAACAACGTTAGAAAGAGAAACTATTATTTTCTTCCTCCTCTTCAATGGTGTTTCTTTCTTTTTCTCTGTTTCTTCTTATTCTTATTCTTCTATGGGAGCCTTAGGTGTCTCTTTTTCATGATCAAGTAGAAGTTTTCTCTTCCTCTGTTGTTGCTGCTTGTCTTTGAGGATATTCAAAGCTTGAACTCTCTGAGGAAAGTCCTCCTATGAGGTTCCTGCACCAAAAAGAGGTTATAAATAATTAACCAAGGCATCATAAAGGGAAAAGAAAAAACAAAAAAAAGAAAAAAGAAAAAAGGAAGCAGCAGTGCACACCTTTCTTTGAAGTAGCTCTAGTAACTCTAGTAGGAGTATATGGGGTAGCAAGAATAATCCTTGAGGCAGCAGAAGTAGGAGTTGGGATAGCAGGGCAGTAGAGAAAGTGATGATCCCAGTCCCCTTGGACTTGGCCTGAGGCATGTCTAGTCCCACTAACAAATCTTGAGGAGGAATGGCCAAGTGCACCTCCATATTGGTCGTCCACCAATTTTGGTATCTTTTCAATGTATTGGCTTGGGGAATGAAGGGTAAGTATGCAAAATCAATTAAGTCTTGGATCAACTTGGAAGTTGCTTTTTCCAGTCTAGACCTCGGAATCTTCAGCTCTCTGCTTACAAGATTTGAGTTAGATTGGCTGCAGAGAGGGATAGGGATCCCCTGAATGAATCCAAATTGCCTAGCAAATTGGGCAGGACAGTAGGGCTCAGAAATACACTTATAAGCTCTAAGATTCAGAATGCTAATGAAAAGCTCCCTCGAAATCAGAATGGAAGCCTACATATCTTTGTGTTGAGGCCTAGAGTAGGACTTATCATCCAAAAAGGCCTTAAGGCAGGTTGGTCCAATATTGGCTTCTAAGAGACAGAAAAAGAGGCTAGAAGGGAAGTTGGAAGTCGATGGAAAAAAGAAAAGCAGAAGGAAAAATTAGAAGGGTAAAGAGAGACCCTGTTAAACTTCATGCCATAAGAGGTAAGGTCTAGTGATAGAAATCTTAGACATTTAGAGCGTAAGTCCGTGAAGTATGCAAAAAGCCAGAGTTGGAGTACCTAACATGGGCCTCCTTGATTGGCATCCATGGGTTTTTCACAAAATTGGGAGCAAGTCTTGTAGACATGACCCAAAACATATGGAGCTAAAGCTACCTTTTTATGCAAAACAAAAGCTTTGGCAAGAGGGGCAAACTCAGGCATAATCCTCTAAGAAGAGGTACAGAAGAGGAATTTACAAAACCAATACAATAAAAAAGAAAAGAGTTCCCTATCAATTACAGGACCTTCCCTTTTGTTATTAGATTTGACAAAGTCATTATAGGATGAGTTCAAAGGGGGAATAGAAAAAGAGACGTTAAGGTCAAGATAGTCTGGACCAAAGAGAGTGCCAATGGGGATAACCCTAAAAGATGGCAGATGTCAAGGATAGTAGGGGCCTGTAGACACCCCATTTTTGACCAACCTTAAGACTCAGACGTCACTGATTGAGCGCTCGGTGATGTTGCATGTTGTGCTTGTTCAGAAGTCTCAGAGTCGCGGCCGTGCGCCCTGCCCCCGGACTTCCGAACTCTCTTCTGTGCCTTGCCTCGGTTTGCGAACCAGACTCGGTTTTCTCTGTTTTCTTTCCTGAGGGAAGGGAGTGGTCCTGTAGACTATCTCTCGGTAGCCGTGCGCTACTTTTCGTGGCCGTAGGCCATTTTGCCCATTTCGAGCCGGTTCCGGTTTTGGGCCGTCAGGTCGTGTGCCTCGGTTCGGGACCGCTCAACCATCTCCGATTTCTCCGGTTTTTGGCAAGTGCCTCTGTTTTATCACACCGAGGGACACTGGTCGAGATACCCGCCGTGGCGAACACCACTTTCGTGCTCGGACCCATCTTCGGGGCCCCGAACTGCGCGGTTTGGGCCTCGAGCATTCATTTTGCATTAGTTTTTGTTCAATTTTGGCAGGTACCTCTGTTTCAACACTAGGAAGATCACTGGGGGGCAGGAGGCCAACAATTATCTCAGAAAACCAGTTTCGCTCTTCCGGTGCCCGTTTTTCTCGCTTCTGGGCTAATGTTGAACACCCTAGGGGTATTTTCTTCGAGCCGGGACTACATATCTGTGATAAGGGGACATGGGAGGACCCTAAAAAGTGGTGGTCGGCCAGTATTTGTGATTTTCTTTTTTGAGCCTCTCCTTCAAGTTCTATGTTGTGACTCCTGTTTCAGAGTTGTCAAATTCCAACCTTGGGGCCTTGTTCTACACACCTGGGAGGACCCTAAACAGTGGTGGTCGGCCAGAATTTTTTTGTTCCATTTTTTGGCCATGGCCGGCCGACCAGAGGGAGTGGCTGGCCGATCATTGGGGGGTGGCTGCCACCTTCAAGAAAGTTACTGGCCGCCAACTTTTCGCCACCTCTTTATAGTTGTCCACCGCTTTTTGAATATCTCACCTCAGGGATATTTTGGGAGGGAAAGCTTGGATGCATTTCCCTCCCTTTTTACACCCTTTCTTTCCTATTTAAGGGGCTGGACAGCTCCTTCCCTAGGGTTAGAAAATCTTCTCTCAAGACTTTATCTCCCAAAACCTCCATTTTCATCTTCAAAAGCTCAAAAAACCTTCAAGGTTCTAGCCCCTTCCTTCATCAACCCTAAGCCTCACCATCACTACCTCCATTCCAGCAGCAAAGGAGTGATTTTCAAAGGCTAAGGACCAGCAAATTCAAGCCAAGAAGCATCAAAAGACTTGTCTTCAAGGGTAAGCCTTCATTTCCCTTTTTTCTAGCACTTTTTTGCTTCACTTTTTTATCTTACTTGCTCTCTGTTTTGGGCTCTGAACCCTACTGGTTTTAGGCTTATTTTGAGCCCCTCTACAACTTTGTAGAAGGGCTCAACTCTGTTTGGTGTCTCCATGACACACCTCTTTCAATATCACTCTTTATGCCATTTTTTTGCATGCTTTATTTGAGTTATGAGTGATCTGATTTCGAGCCTGTTATAAACTGTGAGTGGGCCTATTTTGAGCCCCTTTTCAACATTGAAGAAGGGCTCAACCATGTTTGGCCTCTCTATCATGCACTTTCTTTGTAATCCTCCACATTTTCCGTAAAATCGCATGATTCATTTGGCCTATTTTTGATCTGATTTGGAGTATTTCATGAACTGATATTGTGTTTATTTTGAGTCCCTCTTCAACATTGAAGAAGGGATCAACCTGGTTTTCATGCTCTACATGTCACTTGCTTTGAATTCATGTTCTACTCCTATTTTGCATGCCTCTTTGAGCTTATTTGGCTTCTGTTTTGGGTCTCCATCATGCCCGAAAAGAGCCTTGTTTTGGCCTATTCTTCATGTTTTGTTAAGGGTTTTAGGCCATTTGGTGAATTCTTTTGGTACTTCATGTAATATCCTCTTTAATTCCGTAAAATTGCATGCTTTGTTAGGCTTGCTTAGCTCCTGTATTCAGCCTTCATCAGGCTTAGAAAGTTTCTTATTTTGGCCCATTCTTCATATTTTGTCAAGGGTCCAAAGTTTTTTGGTGTATGCTTATGGTACCTCATGTTATAGCCTTCGTTGGCTCATTATTTTGCATGCTTTGTTTATCATATCTACACACTGAATTGGGGGATGTCATATCTTGTAAATATGCATATTTTTGGTCCCTCTTTAATGTTGTAGAACTGTTTTTTTTGGTTTGAGCATTGTATATACTACTTGCTTTGTAATTCCCCTCTTTTTCCCCATTTTTGCATGCTAATTTTGCCATACTTGTGGTTGTTGTTTGGCCTTGCTTTATGCTAAGAAAATGCTAGTTTAGGGGCTTCCTTGCTACTGTTTTACATGTTATGTCCATATTGTGCATGTTTAGTAGGGCTGTAGGCCGTTTCGGGTGCATAACATTGCATTTCGGGCATCGGGTGTAATTTTGTCATAATTCGGGGGCTATTTGTGCATCATTTTAGCTACTGAAATTTGCATTTTACATATGCCATGTGTTACATCTCATTCGCATGTCATTTCTGTGCCTTAGGGCCATGTTTGGTTTATGCGTCTGCACGCATTTCGAGGCAACTCATTTTCATCTCACGGCATCTTATGTGAGTGCGGTGAGGTCCTCTCACATTAGTGTAAGCCCAATTTGCCATTTTCTATGCCATTGCCTCGATTTGCGTGCCTGCAGTGTACGATTTCGAGGCACTCCTTTATCCTTGCCTCTTATGTGAGTGTGGCGAGGCTCTCTCATGTTAGTGTAAGTCCATTTTGCATTACGTATGTCATTTTAACATCATTGCATTCGAATGCCATTGTTTCGATTTATGCGTGTGTGCACGCATTTCGAGGCACTTCACTTTTCATCTATTGGCCTCCTGTGTGAGTGTAGCTGAGGCTCACTCATGTTGGTATAAGCCCATATTGCATCACATATCTCATTTTAGTCTTGTTGCGTTCCGTATGCCATTTTTTTGGTTTGCGTACCCGTGGGCACGCATTTCGAGACATCTCATTTAGGTTTCATTGTATATCATATTTCATGTCATTTCATGCCTTAGGGCCATTGCCTCGGTTTGCGTGCCCGTGTGCACGCATTTCGAGGCACTTCACTTTTATCCGCCAGCCTCTTATGTGAGTGTGGCCGAGGTCCACTCATGTTAGTGTAAGTCCATTTTGCATTCATGTATGTCATTTTATGCCTTAGGATCATTTCCTCGGTTTGCGTGCCTGCGTGCACGCATTTCGAGGCATCTCATTTTCATAGCATTATGTGTGTTAGGATTGCATGTCATGCATATTGCATCGTGTTCGGATAGTCGCACCTGAGTTGCTTAGAACGAGGCGCGTTCCGTACTCCGAGTGACGGAACGGGTCTCAATTCCCAAGTCACCGACACTCCGAATTATCCATGATGGAGTTAGGTTTTGTTGTAGCATTCATCTGCATTCACCCTATATTGAGTTGTGCAATCTGACTCCTCGGCCATCATGCATCGATATGCGTGATTGGTGGCACGAGGATCGAGGCATGCATATATTTGTGAAATACATTGCTATGCCCTTTTCCTGCTCTCTGTTGCAGCAAAATCAAGGATCAGCAACTTTTCGGAGTCTGACACGCATTTCGAGAAAATTGCAAACAGAGGCTAATTGGGGCATCCCAGTGGATTTCCGCGCCAAGGCAGCCCAACATGCATCATTCATCAGAATCGAGTACCGCTTGCATGCCGGTTCTGATTTTTCTTAGTTAATCTGTTAATTAATTAGGAATCTGTATATTTATTCGGACTGTATTATTCTTTTGTTCGGGTCTGTATTATTATTTATTCGGACCCTCTGCGCGAGGGCATAATTGTAATAAGGGTGTGTGAGTGTGATGTATGTCTTCTAACCCCCATTTCTTTCTCCCTTTTATTTACCCGCTTACGATGGTTAGATATAGGGCATATTTCAATTAGCATACAGTATGATAGCATGTTTGCATCATTCATCTGTTTTGCATGCACCGGGCTCGGCGCACCATACAAACTGCATTTGTATTTCAATTCCAAATTGAATACGTGTTAGTTGTAGCATTTCATATGCCATGTTTAGAATAGCCGAGCCTGCTATAGTTTGCATCTTCGCATGTGTTGCATTAGGCATTCTGTATACTTAGGATCATGTATGGATTTCTAATCAGTTTCCTGTTTTGGCTTGGAGTACTCTGTAAGTTTTTATGCTTTAGCATCCTTGCATGCGTGTGAGTGTTGCCATGAAGAGCATGCTTACCATGAGGCTATGTGCTTACGTGATATAACTGCCTTGGATGCCTGTGGGTGGAGGTTGATTTATCTGAATTGGGACAATTCATCAAATGCTTGTTTTAAGCCCACTAGATAGTGGCAAAATCATGTTTTCTAAGCCCACCCGAGAGTGGCGAATCCGCGTCTTAGCCTACCTGCGGGTAGCACCATCAAACCATTTTTAAGCAAACAAACATGAAATGTTTTGTTCCAATTCGGGCGATTCAGTCTATACTTGTATGCTGTGCGCATCACATAGTAACCTAGGCTAATAACCGGAATAAGAACTCGCAATGTTTTCAAAAACAGATATCATGGTTAGTAGAGGCCGGTCTTTGACCGGGCGAAAGGGTGCTCACGAAGTGACCTTCCCCAATCGTACCCAAGTTCCCGAGCCGAGGCAACTTTGGTGATGACGGACACGTGGCCTTTGGCACCGAGTCAGGGTTTCCTAAATTTCCCATTTTAAAAAAAAAAAACATTTAGGTGGCGACTCTGTTATCTGGCAAAGCAGTCCATGTTTGGCACTTCTTTCAAAAAATCTGTTTTTCTCAAAAACGATTTGCCGGATTTAGACTCTTTGGTTCAAGATTTGGAACCGCGACGAAATCGAGTCCGAACTGTAGCGAGGTCCCTCGCGGGCATGTTACAGGGCCATCATACCACATCTAAATATGAAGAAATTAAAAGCAGAGTTCCAAAAACAAAGAGCAGCATGTATTAAAAATGAATCCTCCAAAATAGTGAACCTGGATAGTTGAAGGGCGTCGAAGAGGCAAAGTTCCTGGAGATCCAATGTCATGGCGGGAATAACTCGATCGTACCATTCTTCCTATTCTAGCCTTAGTGTGGGCCAACAGCGATAGGGTTAGTTCATCCTCCTATTTCCCCAATCAAGACCACCTTCATAGAGGAGGCAATGATCCTCCAAACACGGGTATAAAGTAGGAAGCTGAGCTGGGGCCTCCTAAAAAATGGGCCCAAGTACATATTCCCGTTGCTTGTGTCGACATGGAATGAAAATGCGCCCATTGATAGCACTTTGTTTGCCAGCTTTATACTTCTCACATTCTTCAGCGATAACCCTTTTAAAGCTACAGATGGACTCACACGCTCCACAACTGGTACTTTCAAGGAAGAAAAAGCCATTAGTAGAAGTTTTCAGAGGAAGAAGCTGAGAAAGTGAGTAAAGAGGAGGAGAGAGTAATAGAAATGAAGGGTTTGTGTTTTGGGCGAGCAAGTAAGTTAAAAGCGCGAAGAGAAAGGGTTTTTAAACCTTTCTGTCTAAAAAATGCCCAATCAACCTAAATGGGTAAAAAGACTCGAGATAATTGTTGGACTGATTTTGGGACCTATATGAATTTAAGCCTTTGTCTTAAAATTCAAAGCAGTCCTGAAAGTACAACATGGAAAGTTTCTCTCAAGGGTGATTGTTTAGAAGGGAAACGTATCTCAAACACTCAGATTGGCTTCAAAAATAGATATTTGGCTTCGAAGCTAGGATATGGCTCCAAAGCCAAATGTCAGACATCCAACTAGGGCTTCGAGAACAGCTAGTTGACTTCGAAACACATTTTATGCCTAAAAATTTAAGAATGTTTGGGTTTGATCTACTTTGACGGGATTGGGGGCTTACTCTGAGGTTTTTTGTAAAAGATAGAATCCTTTGAGGTGAACTTTGAAGTATTCTGCAGCTGGAATTTGATTCTTATTTGATGTTTTAGACTTCAAAATAGCAAAGCCAGTACCAAGTCAAGTAAATGATCAAAATCCAAAAAGACTTTCCTGAACATGAAAAAATCCTTTTTGGATTTTCTGTCAAAATAAACCCTTTTTTGGGAAGAAGCATTGTTACTTTTAAAAGTAATTTTGATGCAAAGGTTGGTTAATTCAAAACTGTTAGATTATATTGACCATGCGATTAGAATGAAAAGACCTAAGGCAAAATTGTCATCTGTATTCCATACTTTGGAGATATTCAAACCAGGTGTAGACTGCTCGAACTCGCTCAGCGTGCCTCCCTTTCGGAGAGGGGCGAATTGTGTTCTAGCTACTACAGTTCGAACTCCTGTAACAGTTTTGTATCTACTCTCACAAAGTGCAATGTAAGATTGATAAATCACCAAATAGTCTAAATCTGGCAAATCGTTTTGGAAAATCGATTTGAATCAAGAAGTGTCAAACATGGACTGCTTTGCCAAATTACAGAGTTGCCACCTAAATATTTTATTTTTGGAAAATTTAGGAAACCCTGACTCGTGCCTAAGGTCACGTGTCCGTCATCACCAAAGTTGCCTCGGCTCGGGAACTTGGATACGAGAGGGGAAGGTCCTGAAATGAGCACCCCCGCTCGCCCGATCAAAGATCGGCCTCTACTAACATGATATGTTATTTTTGAAAACACATGTGTTCTTATTCCGCTTATTAATCTAGAATTACTATGTGATGCGCACAGCATACAAGTATAGACTAAATCACTCAATTTGGAACAAAACATCTCATGTTTGTTTTTCGAAAATGGTTTGAAGTTGCTATCCTCAAGTAGGCTAAAATGCGGATTTGCCACCCTCAAGTGGGCTTAAAACTCACATTTCGATGAATTGTTTCAATTCAAGCAATGAGGCCTTCATCCACAGGCATTCATACAGTTAAGCACTTTAAGCAAATAGCCTCATGGCAAGCATGCTAACATGGCAATCACTTACACACATGCAAGGATGTTAAAGCATAAACACTAACAGTGTACTCTAAGCCAAAACAGAAGCTAATTAGTAATCAATGCATGATCCTAGCTATGTTAACAATGCCTAATGCAACACATGCAAAATGCAACTAAAATAGGCTTGGCTAGCTAAGATGGCATATGCATGCAACTTGATAACATGCTTTGAAACACGTATTCAAGTAAGTATTGAGATTCAATGCAGTTTGAATGATGTGCCGAGCCCGGTGCATGCAATACGAATGAATGATGCACATATGCAAAGCATAAGGATGCTAATTGAAATATACCCTAAACTAACCATCAAAAATTAGTAAATAAAAGGGAGAAAGACATGGGGTTGGAAGACATTCACACACACATGCACACTTATTACAACATTGGCCCTCTCGATGGAGGGTCCGAATGAAATGAAAGCTAACTAGCTACGCTAATTAAGCTAACTATTACAAATTACAACATAGATCTATTAGCTAAGCACGTTAACTAATTAAGTACAGAACCAATGAATTAACTAGCTAAGCAAAGTAGTTAAAAGGCCTCGAGGGCGAGGGACAAATGCATGCTTAGCCGCGTCCTCCCGGAAATCCACCGCCTTGTCTCAAGATGCCTCTGTTTGCACACCTTTAGACCTCTGAAAATTGTGCCAACTTCCAGATTGCTTCTGACTAATCTCAGGAACATGCTGAGGGATGATCGGCCAGAGATGGTGGCCGTCGGCCAGTAATGATAGCCGGTCGGCAGGCTTTGATGGCCGATCGGTTGCTCTGGTGGCCGGTCGGCCACTTCTTCTTGCAATTTCTCCTTTTGCTGCAACAGAGCACAAACAGAGGCATGGCAGTGTATTTGCAAGGGAATGTATGTGCAACCACACTCCTTATCATGTCTCAAGCTCAAAGGAATGTAGTGCGCGGCTCCCAAGCCACCAATCACGCATCTCGATACATGATGGCCAAAGAGTCAAGCTTGCACAATGTTGATGAATGCATAAATAAGACTCAATGAACCTCCACCCTATCATGCATAATCAAAGGTGTCGGTGACCTAAGGAATAAGGCACGTTTCATCACTTTGAGTATGAAACGTCCTTCGTTCCTTGTGTTTGGATTAACGTCCGATCCAAACACATGCAATGCAACATACATGCAAACAACATGCTAATCTATCAATGCTAAAATGGCATGCGTAAGGCTCTATCATGTAAGCAATGCATGCATGGCATGTTTAAAGGCTAAGGCATCAAGACTAGTGAAGTATATTACACATGAGGCATGTACTATCAATCTCAAATGGTCAAACCAGCTATGGATAGACCTACATCATGCCAAAATAGCAGCACAATCATGCTGAAAATGAAGCACCAAAAGCTACACAAAATGCTCATGCATTGGCTCGCAAGCTAGGCATTAAACGCAACTCTCAAACACAATGAAGAAGTGATAGATAAGAGAGTATGACAGAGATGTGGGCATTGAAATCATATGCCAAATGATGATATATCATGCAAACAACACAAGTATAGCATACTAGAGGATCCAAGCATTAAAGCTAGTAAGGTACACAACACTAGGACTATGCAATACAATCCTCAAACAACCAAACCAGCCCAAAACAGAGCTATATCATGGCAAATCAGTGGCAAAAACATGTTGGAACTAAGGCTTAAAGGAGTAGAAAATCATACTCCTTTGGTAGCTCACAAGTAAGGCACAAAGGCACAACTCTCAAAAGCTCTCAAGGAGAAGTAAGAACATGACACATGTATATGCTCTGAAATTATATACCAAATGATGCCACATCATGCAAATAGCTCAAATAAAGCATGCCAAGAGGCTTGAAACACAAAGCTAGTCAAGAGCTTTTACACTACAACTATGCAAGGCAAGGCATATCTGATCAAGACCACTCAAATCAGACCTAAAGCATGCTAAAACATAGCCAAAAACATGCTAGAGTAGAGCATACACATGCTAGAGCAATAGGCCAAAACACCAAGTATGCTAGGCTAGTAAGTGAGATTGCACTACAAGTATATGAAGCATGCAAAAGGTGACTCAACCAAGCCAAAACAGAGCTACAACATACTAAAATAAGACCAAAAATAAGTTGAGATCAGGCCAACACATGCTAAAAAAATATGCTCAAGTATGAGGCCAACAAGACATAGAACCAAGAAGCAAGGAGATGAGGCCACCCCCTTACTTTAGACCTTAAAACATGGTTTCTACCACTGAAATTTCTCTGAGTTTCAACGGTAGAAAGGCCAAACAAAGGGTGCCTCTAAAGCTTTCAAAGATGGCACCAAGCCTAAGTAAATAAGGCACACAAGAGGGTAGAACACCCTCAACACCAAAGAGGCCTCCAACAACCATTATTAACACTTAAAAATAGAAGTTTTTATAGTTGAAAGCTAAGCCAAAAGAAGGATGCAAAGATGGCTGAACACTTAAGCAAAACAAAGCTTAAAGAGGGTAACTACTCACCCTTGAAGAACCACAGCAAAACAGGAAATTCTGATGCAAAAACCAAACTTTGAGAGCTCAAACAAGCCTTATGGAATCTTAGCTCCAAGGTCAAGATGTTAGGCTAAGAGGGTTGTGTGCAATTATGCCAAGAACACACACTTTCAAACACTATAGAGCATAATACATAGAGAGAGATATTTTTTTCCTCTAAATTTCCTGAACCTCTGGAAGGGGAGAGGAGCCTCCCCTTATATAGAATTACAAGCCTCAAGCTTATTTGAAAAGCTAGAAGCTTGTTACAATCCCTCCATACACGGGTATGGATGATGCTTTCTGTGCCCAACAGCTAGCACAGCTGGCACCAAAAATATCTGCAAAAGCACAAAAAAAGGCCTCGGCCAAAAATCATGGCCGATCGGCCATTAGTGAGGCCGACCGGCCACCACTGATGGCCGATGAAAAAAAGGGTTGGCCGATGGGCAAGAGGCCCAGCCGGTGGGTTGCAGGATTGGCCAGCAGGCCACCCTCTTCTCCCCAGAAGCAAAGCTGCAAGTCCCCAGTGCATAACCAAGCACAAAACAGACAAGTTGAGAGGTCCAAAGGCAAGGCACTCCGCCAAGAACTTCAGGCACTCAAAATGAACATGAGCATGGATAATCACCGAGTGTTCAAACGATGATGTCCCAGTCTTGAGGACGGTCAAAAATGGGGTGTCTACACCAGGCTTCAAGTATTCCATACTTTCAAGATGTTCAAACCAGGCTTCGAAGCAAAAATTGGTTAATTCAAAGTTGTAATTTTATTTGAATTGTGTGAATAAAGTGGTCACAATGATGCAATTGGAACATAAAACCAAATCATGCCAAATAGGGAAAGAAAACCCCTAGTTTTATTGATATGTAAGTAATTACATTAGAAATGCCTACTTGGCTACGAATTCGATTTCATAATAATATGGAATAGAAAAAGTAACAAGTTCATTAAATTTAACCCAGCAGTGTTCAATGAACTTATGTTATTTCTTTATTCTATTTTTTATCCTATCAGAGCTAGGTTGTTGCAGTTGGTATGCTCTTATTCAGTGAAAAAGTTATTCAGCTTTTACCTCGAACTCTGTCTCTTTTAAGCCTTGCTCTATTTCCTCCATATTTAAATCATCCCGGTACGCTGAATCCTTATTCTTGAAGTCATCATATTCTTCAATAAGGTTCTCTGCTTCGTACCGAGTTTGAATTCGATTGGCTGTGATTTCTTCCAAAGAGTCAGTGAAAGCCAAAGAAATTTTGTACCAATGAAGGAGTGGAAGTTGATCCGAAAAAGCTTGAAGCTCTGTCTGGGCAATAAGGTTGAGAACATGACCCCGAGTCATAACATCACAGTCCTATTGGAAGTTTTTTAGAGGAATCTCATCTCTAAGAACATTAAAAGGTGAGTGAGAGAAGGCAGTAGGCAGAGGCTGAGCTTTGTACTGCTCAAATGTAGTTGGAAGAGCTAAAGGTTAGTAGGAAGGAAATAACTGATTCTCGAAGAGAGGAATTTTCAATTCCTCCATCGAATGAGGATTCTGAGGGAAAGAATGTGTAGAGAGATCCATCCCGAAGGAAGAGGGGAATTGGGGGTCATTCACGTATTCGAGCCAGTCAGAATAGTAAAGTTTTGCCTTCTTAGCCAATAATGCCGGATTATATCCCTATGCTTCGTCTGGATGAGGAGTTTCACGCACGGTTTTCGCTGGCATAGAAGACATGTACCATGCCACAAGCAACTTGTCCTCCAGACTATGATGGTGATCAATAGGTACAATAGGATAAACCACTGAGCTCTGAACAAAAGGAGGAATAGAAAGGGGATCATCGAATTCAACAAATCGATGATGAATTCCCTCCCTTAATTGGGGTTCAGCAGGTTTTGGCCAACTTTCCCAGCCAGTGGACTTGGAGGAAGAAGAAATGGTTTTGTCCCATGCGAAGAGTAGTGGGGCAGAAGAGGAGCTTCCAAGATCCATTTCTGCAAATGCTTGGTCCAAAGATTTGTAGTTAGCAGATTCTTGGTCTAAAGGTTGGTAATTTACAAAAGCTTCCATGACTTGTATAAATGGAGGCGGATAGGTGTAGCCAATAAATGCATTAAGGTTCTTGCGAGGCCTGTAATCATCTTCCAAAGACTCCTCGTATGCTCGATCAATGTAAGAGAAGTTGTGATTGGCCATTGGAGATGTACTAGTCTTTTCGTCTACTCAAAGAATGGAAGTGCAAAGTAAGGATTTAATGAAGTTCACTACTTCATTGTTCGAAAAGCGGTTACACTTCCAGAATATGCAGAGTCCATGCACGTCCTAGAACGTGGGTAGAATGCACTGATCCACTAATATCACCAAGTATTGGGTATATTAGTGTAGGGAGTAATGTTGGCTGTATAATTTGTAAAAGCCAATCACAGAGTGACATGTGGCACCTAAAGGGCAATAGGGGAAATTTATGCAAGTCTCCGATTAAAGACGGACACGTGGCAGTTCGTATTGGTAATATTAGATCTGTATGGCATCGAAATAGTCAAGAGACGCGAGATGACGTAACCCAACAGTTACCTACAATTCAAATTCAAAAGGAAGCTTAACTGCAAAAGAGGCGTAGTAGGAGCTAGTTGAGCAATGCCATGATCAGAGATCGTGGAAATGTATTTCGACGGTTAGAAGGCCACTTCGACGGTTACCAATAACGAGTATAAATAGTAGAGAAGGCTAAACAGAAAAGGCTCGAGACTCAGATTCAAAAACTAGTTTATTTACTTCATTTTCTTTCTAGTTTTACATTTCTAATTCTTTACATTTTCACCACTTCAATTCCTGTACTGCACTTCATTTCCTAGGAATAGTTTTTCAGTAGAACCTCGTCGAGGCTGGGTCATTATAACTTCGTTGTAAGTTTTCATTTGCTTTATGAAATTCAATTTCTGAATTATATTTACTTGTTACTATTCATAATTTTCTCCTAAACAAGTCACCAGTAAAAATCATCTTCATTGAGGCTGAAAGAATTTCAACATGATCGCTTGATAATTTGTTGGCAATTATAAATTCTGTAAGGACTAATTAGTTCTTACTGACACACTTAAATTTATACTATTAATCCTCGAAAGCCAAAAAAATTTATTGCCAACTTTCATGATCACTTTTGTAAATGCAAATCTTGGTTATCAATTTTGATTTAAGAGATTTATTAATGTTCATAAATTTTATTGCTGACCTAAAATTATTTTTTATGATTTACACTGCATTATAATTTCATTCTATTTTGTTTATATCCCAATCCAGACAAACGGAACTTAAAACAGTTTGAATCAGAAAGCCTAAGCCCATTAAGCCTGCTAAGGGAGGGGCCCAAATAACTCCCCTTCAGGCCCAAACCTTCGAATTCTTCTTATTATTATTTTTTTTGAAAAAAACATGACTTAAAATCTACATTTGATTTACAAGAATAGATGACTCATATTTTTATTTTATTTTTTCTTTAACTTCACAATGATTTTGTATTGTATTTTATTAAAACTAAAATTAACATGCCAATAATATATATATATATACCGTACAAGTTTAAAACTAATTATATAATATAAACAAAAAGTTCTAGGGTCTTTGAGATTCAAAATCGCAATCATTTTTTCTCAAATAATTGGTTGTTTATAATTCCCAAAATACACATGTCATGAAAGTATTGAGTTTCATAATATAGTAATGTCTCTTACACATTTAATTAATAGAAAATAAATTATATTTATTTTTAAAATGAAAGAATATGCCATTATTGTTTATTAATTAATAAGGAAATGTTTTCAAAAAGTTCCTTACAATATATGATTTTAAAACTGCTAACAATATATGATTTTAAAACTGCTAACACAAAAAAATAAATTGAGTTTTTAATTTCTAAATCCTTCTAAAAATGTTTATACAAAATATAATTTATTTCTATTTTTCACTAGAATATTAGATAATTTATTTTTAAATTATATTTAATCGTTTCTATTAATTATTACATTTTTTTTTCCAAATTACCTTACCATTTTAGAATTTTATAAAATATGTCTAGAAAATAATATATACTTTTTTCAAATACAACTATTATACTCCGAGGCTTACATTTCATATAATTTTTTCGACAGTTCTCCTCTATAATATTTGTTATACAAGAAGGCAACCCAAGAGGGGGTGAATTGGATTCTTAAAAAATTTGGCTAGAAAATAAATTTTAAACTAAGTGATTAAATGCAGCAGACAATCAATGGATACACAAAAAATAAAAGGAAAGAAAAGAAGAGCTCAACATAAGGATTTATAGTGGTTTAGCTCACCAGCCTACATTCACTCCTCAAGAGACCTCCTTGAGAATTTCTTCACTATGAATCAATGTACCACCAAACTTCACCTATCTTGTGGATTTTTACAAAGAACTTACTTCAATCTGTTGAGGACTTCTCAACTAAATGTCTCTCTTTACAAGTGTTTCACTCAAAAAATAAGGAACAATAATAAGAGGTACAACTATCCTCTTTTACAAATATTCTTTCTTAAAAGATAGATATGAAAATGTAAGCTCACAAGTAATTAAAGACTCACTTAGGCCTTGTTTGGCAAGTAACTTTTTTAGCTAAAAAGTCAAAAAGTTATTAAAAAAGTCAAAAAGTCAACAACCTATACCAAAAAGTTAAAGATTCTATTTTCTCTTTACTTTTTATACATCTTTTTGTAAAAAGTCAAAAAGTCATCACAAACATACTAGTTTTTTTTTACATCATATTTTAGCCAAAAAGTCAAAAAGTTACTAAGAAAGCCTATTCCCAAACGAGGCCTAAGATATGAAAGTGGAAGTATAATGGAGTATATTAAATGCTCTTTGAATGCACTTGATTACTCTTGAATGCTTTGGATTTCTTTTATTTAAGAAGTGTTTAAGATCGAACAAGGAGAGCTTCATCTTTATAGTATTAATGGCTTCTAGCTGTTGGAGAGAGGAGATTTGAATCTTCTAGCCGTTTGAGCAGATCATGGAAGATATCTTTCAACTGTGTTTGATCAGAGTAAGGTGAATGCAGACTGTAGGCAGGTCTTAGGAAGCAAAGGTTCATTAAATGCACAAACTTTTATTTAATACTTAATCTCATAAGTCAACTTCATAGTAGAAGATATGGTGTCAGAAGATCTATTCAGGGGTCAGAAAAGATGACATACTTTGCATATAAATCTAAAAAAGTGACTGAGAAAAGGGTTGTGTCCGTTCAGATCTGATTTGGTAGCTAGATTTTTGAAATCCAGATTTTACAGGTGTCGACCCCTGCAAATTGAGTGTCGACCCTTTGCTCTTTTTTCTTCTCTGAGTTGAGTTCCAGGTGTTCCTGGTGTCGACTCTTGCTGCTGGATTGCATTCTGAAATTTAATGTTGACCTTTGTTGTTAGATTATATTTTGAAATTTAGTGTCGACCCTTATTATTCTTAGTGTGGACCCTTCCTGTTGGATTGCATATTGAAATTTAGTGTCGACCCTTGCTATTCTTGATGTCGACCCTTGCTTTTAGAATACTTAGACATTTTGAGCTTCACTCTGGTATCGACCTTTACTATTTTGGTATCGACCCTTTGCTTCTGGAATACTTAGACATTTTGAGTTTCCCTCTGGTGTCGACCCTTAGACCTGTTTCAAGCATAAATAGAATTTTGCATACAAGTGCTAATCTCAAGTTTTGAGGGGTTAAAAACCATTGAAAAACAACACTCTATAATCATAAATTTTCCAAAACCATTGAAGCACAATTTGTACACTATTATTTTGAAAACTTTGAATAATAAAATAAATTCTAAATATTTGTCTAAAATCAAAATGAATAAGAATTTAAAGTTGAATAATCTTGGGGCTAACAATATTTATCATTCCTTCAAATGTAATAATAGACTAAGTTGATATATGAAATCATGTACATGGTTTGATCAATTATATTAACTTAATATTATGATTTGTCTAATAAAAAACTAGATGTTATTATTATTTTATTTTTTTTTAGAATAAAAAAAATAGAACTAATTATTTTATATAGACCATCTATTATTTATAATTTAATTATTTTAGAAAGTAAAATTTTGTTGGGTGTTTAATGTTAAAACTTTCAATCATTTTTTCTCATAATTTTGATGTTGAAAATCTTGTTAATTGTGACCATGTTTTCATCTAATTTGGTGTTTGGGATTAACTTTTTTAACAATTTTTTTCGAAAAATTTATTTTCGTCTTTAGTGAATTTTTTTTAATTTTAAAAAAAACGTTTAGGTTATACTCGACTAGATAAAACAAAAAAAAAATTCCATTAAAGACAAAAAAAAAAAAAAAGAGTAAAAAATATTTTTTTTGTGATGAACTTTTTTTGGTTTTTTTTTTTTTTACATTTTAATTCTTCTACACTAGATGAACAGGGAAAAATAAAAAATTATTAAAAAGATTTTACTAAAGACAAAAGAGTTGAAAAGAAAATGTGACCATTTTAATTGGGGGAAATTATTTAATATTTTCGGAATACCACGTGTCCGTACTCCTAACTAATCATTATTCATTATACCCCCTCATGTCGCTCAATCACCCAACACAATACCCCGCTTACCTACATTATTCAATAATCACAATACTATGGAGTACCACATGTCTATACTACAGGTTTACTGAATAATTACCCATTAATTGGATACCAAACAAATATTAATAAGCCCTATTTTGGAAAGTTGATATTTAGCAAAAAAGTTAAAATTAAAAAAAAAAAAACAACAACAACAACAACAACTCTAAATAAGTCATTTTCTTTCTACTTTTTCACACTTTTTTCATAAAAAATATAAAAAAAATACTTCAAACATCAATTCTCAAAAGTTTATTTTAAGTTTTCATTAAAATTGGCATCTTAAAATATTATTTAAAAAAAAATAAAATTATGTCAATGAGACAATCATTCTAGTAAAATAAATTTTATAAAAACTTACATTTTTTAATTTTAGAAGAAAAAACAAAAATTAAGAATATTGATCACTTATTAAAAGATATGACCCATAAAAACACTCAACTTTATTGATCACCGACTTTATTGGAATTGTATTTGAATGAGTTTTAGATTTTCATATCTACCTATCATTGTCCTTCATCACAAAATTCTTAATCACATAACTTTTTTTATTTCAATGTGTAGATATACAAAAATACTTTGGTACAATTTTCCCTTATATTACAATTTAAAAAATAATAATCTGAAATGAACATAAATCAAATTTTTTAACTTTTTTTTTTTTTTTTTTTAAAGTTTTGTAGGATACATAATTATTAACAATAAAAATTAGAATGCATGGATTGTGATAATTCCTACTCAAGCTCTAACCAAATCTAATTCAAATTGGTAAAATTTTCTCTTAGTTCTGACCAAATTTAAAATAGTCTTGAGGCTGTAAAATTTACAAACTTAAATTACTTAAGGCTCTAAAATTTTACGAACTTAAATTAGACCAACCCAAGTCGCACCTCGGCTAGGTCATAGGGTTAAATAGATGAGACTCTAAATTTTATGATCTAAAAATTCATGCAATGTTAATAAATATCTTTATCATATATCTCAAAATTCAAAATAAATTTATAATCTAAAAATTCATAAAATATTAATATATATCATTATCATATACATTTAGATTTAGCCGTGCATAGCACAGGTTGAATGCTAGTATATTTATATATGTATACATGTTATATATATTTCTCTTTTTCTTTTTTCTTTTTTTTTTCCCCAATCACAAATTCATAATTTAAGAATTATAGAAATAAGATTATTCCTAGCAACAATTCATCAACTAGCAACTTTATTTGAGGCTTCCACTACAAGAAAACTGGGTATATGAGACGGAACTATTTGCGACGGCGCGCTTGCCGTCGCAAAAAGTCACCTTTTGCGACGGTAAAAAATGCCGTCTCAAAAATCAGTATTCTTGACGGTAAAAATACCGTCTCAAAAAGCAGTATTCTTGAGACGGTGAAAAATACCGTCAAAAAGGAATATTTGCTTTTGAGACGGTATTTTTCTACCGTCGCAAATACTCTGATTTTTTGAGACGGCATTTTTTACCGTCGCAAATACTCTGATTTTTTGAGACGGCATTTTCTACCGTCGCAAAAAGTGACTTTTGTGTTTTTTTTTTTAAGTGAATATTTTTTAATTTTTAAATATTTTTTTTAGATGCACTTTACTTAAATGTATCTAAAAAAAAAATTATGAAAAAATATTTTTAAAAATTAATAAATACATACAAATATAAAAAAATGTATTGAATTATTGTATTTCTTTTGTATTTTGGTATTTAGTGAATTTTTAAAAGATTTTTTTTTTTACTTTTTAGGTGTATTTATGTTAGGTGTGTCTAAAAATTAAAAAAATTACTTAAAATATTAAAAAAATTCAGTAAAAATAATATAACACGGAAAACAAGAAAGTATAATTTGCTCAAAAGAGTTTTTGAAAAACTCTAACCTAGCATAGTGATTGTGGTTTTGAGACAGCTTCATATATATACAGTCACAAAATAGTTTGAATAAATTCAACAGTATTTTTCTGTCGCAAAAAAAAAAATAAAAAAAACGATGTCGTCTTACTCTTTTAATATAACATCTCTTTTCATTCATTTTTTCATCTTCTTGTCTCTCTGTATTTATCTCTCTCTGTTCTCTTTATCTCTTTCACTCATCACTCTTCTTTCTCTGTCTGTCTGTTTCTCTCTCTCATTTTCTCTCTGTGTCTCTCGTATATCTTTCTTCTCGCTATCTCTTTCATCTGTCTTCTCTCTCTATCTCTCTCGCTCATCTTTCTTCTCTCTATCTCTTTTATTTATTTTCTCTCTCTCTCTCTTATTTTTATCTCTCTCGCTCATCTCTCTTTTTCTGTGTCTCTCTCTCTCGCTCATCTCTTTTCACTCTATTTCTCTCTTTTTGTCTATCTTTTCTCATCTCTTGCTTCTCTCTCTTTTTCTTTCTCTCTCTCATTCTCTCTCTCTTTCTCTCTCTATCTCTTTTTCTGTCTATCTCTCTCTCTCTCTTTCTCTCTCTCTTTCTCTCTCTATCTCTTTTTCTGTCTATCTCTCTCTCTCTCTCTGTCTCTCTCTCACTCATCACCCATCTCTCTCTCTGTATGCTTGTCTATTTGTGTATTTCTCCCTCATTATGTTCGCATTGTTCACTCTCTCCCTCTCATATTCTCTATTTATCGAGGTCCTTCTCGATTTATCTATCTTTTCTCTCATCTCTTTTCTTTCTCTGTCTCTTTCGTTCATCTCTCTTCTCTCTATCTCTCACGTTCATCTCTCTTCTCTCTCTGTCTATTTTTCTGTCTCTCACTCTCTATCTTTTTCTCTCTTTGTCTCTCTTTCTCTCTCTTCTCTCTCTCTCTAACTCATCACTCTTCTCTATCTGTGTGTCTCTGTCTCTCTCTTTTTCTTTTTGTCTCTCGCTCCTCTCTCTTCTCTCTTTCTCTCTCATCTTTCTCTTCTCTCTTTCTCTCTCTCTTTTCTCTCTTCTCTCTCTTCTTTTTCTCTGTCTCTCTCTCTCTCTTCTCTATCTCTTCTCTCTATTTCTCTCTTTCTCTTTCTCTCTCTTTTATCTCTCTTTCTCTCTCTCTTTTTCTCTCTCATCTCTCTTCTCTCTCTCTCTCATTTCTCTCTCTCTCTCTCTTTTCATCTCATCTCTCTCTCTCTATATGTCTATTTGTCTATTTCTCCTCATTATGTTCGCCTTGCTCTCTCTTCCTCTCATATTCTCTATTTATCGAGCTCTCTCGATTTATCTATCTCTTCTCTCTCTTTTTCTCTCTCTGTCTCTTTCGTTCTCTATCTCTCTCGTTCATCTCTCTTCTCTCTCTGTCTCTTTTTCTGTCTCTTACTCTCTATCTTTTTCTCTTTTTGTCTCTCTCTCTAACTCATCACTCTTCTCTCTCTCTCTCTCTCTCTCTCTCTCCTCTTTATCTCTCTCGTTCATCTCTCTTTGTCTCTCTCTCTCGTTTATCTCTTTTCGCTCTTTCTCTCTCTCTTTGTCTATATCTTTTCATCCATTTTTTCATATTCATTTCTCTCTCTCTTTGTCTATATCTTTTCATCCATTTTTTCATATTCATTTCTCTCTTCTGTTTCTCTCTTTCACTCATCACTCTTCTCTCTCATACATTTGTGCATGCTGTCTCTCTCTGTGTCTCTCATTCATCTATCTCTTCTTTCATCTCTTTTTTCATCTTTTTTCTCTCTCTGTCTCTTTCGCTCATCTCTCTTCTCTTTATCTCTCTCGCTCATCTCTTGTTTCTCTCTATCTTTCTTTCTGTCTCTCTCATTCATATCTCTTCTCTTTATGTCTCTCTTGCTCATCTCTCTTATCTCTATCTCTCTCTGTCTCTCTCGTCCAATTTCTCTCTCTCTATGTCTCTTTTCATCTATCACTCTCTCCCACCACCCATCTGCTCTACCCCCTTCACCACTACTGCAAACACCATCCCACCACCACTATTACTTCTATTGTCGCCACTTCACCTCTACGACTACCATTACTACTACTATCGCCACCACTCCACTACCACCACTACTACTACTGCCACTACTACTACCATTACCTCTCTTTCACCCCTGCACTCCATTTACACTACCACTATCAAAACTTCACCACTAATCTCTTTCGCCATCACCATCACCACCACCACCACCACCACCGCCATCATCTCTTATCCACCGCCTTTACTACTGCTGCCGCTTCTTTTCCTCTACCACAAAAAATTAGTTCATGATTTTTAGTAATAAAAAAAAATAGGCCGCAGAAAAATATTTTTCATTGATTACAGAAAATTAACTTTTTATTTTAGTAGAAAATATTTTTCATTAAAATATATATTACCCCTACTTCTACAAAATAAAAAATAATAATATTTATTTTCATTAAAATAAAAATGAAACAAATAAATTTTCAATCTTAATAACTAAAAAAAAAAATTAAAAAAAAATCATTAACTACAAAAAAAAAAATATTTTTTAACAAAAACTAAATTTATTTAATTATTTTTTTATTTTTATTTTTATTTTTATTTTTATTTTTCATTCCCGCCCCTTTATTTTTTTCCATTCCCGCTCCCCCTTTTTTTTTTTCCCAAATTTTCCTTGCGCCTCTTGCCCCTTTTCTTTAGATCTTGCCCTAATTTTTTGACAGACCCAACAAACAAACAAACCCAACACACACGCAGAGACTCTCTCTCTCTCTCTCTCTCTCTCTCTACCCTACCCACCCATCATCCGACGATCTACACGGTGAACCTCTGACCGACGATCTACACTGAACGACCGACGATCTACACTTCCGAACGGCGATCGATTTGCATTGAGCGACGATCGATCTACACTGAGGTACCTCTCTCTCTGTATAAATAGATGTACTCTTGAACTCAATCTCAGGGTTTTGGAATCAGATTTTGTTGCTTTTACTCGATCCAAGAACATCAAGATTCAAGAAACAGAGCTGGGTTGTTCGATTTAGATGGGTTTGAAGGTGCTGTACCTGTACTGATGTACTCTTGAACTCTAGATAGAAGATATATATATATATATATTGTCACTGAGGTACCTCTCTCTGTATATATATGAGTCGTGTGCTTTAATATAAATAGATGTGTGTGTATTGCAGTGGTGAGTGTGTACACGTATGAATGATATATTTTGGTTCAATTTATATTGATTTTGATTTTAATGGTGAGTGTTTAATTTTTCCAACAAGTCATAACTTGCTCATGGCTGGTAGTTCATATATATATATATATATATATTCACTATCAATGTGAAGAGTTTTGTAGTAAGGCTTAATTCACTATATATATTCACTATATTAGGAGCAGCTGGTTTGTAGTTTGTTTATCATTGTATATCCCAATTTCAATCAATATTTGGAAGCTCAGATTTTATTGGGGAGTTATAGAATGTGTTCTCTGTGTGTGTGCGCGTGCAATGCTACAAGTTATGAAATGTGTTTTCACCATAACTGATTTTCTTGTCATCAATAATGGATATTTTTGGGAATATTCTGTAACTAATTTTTTATATTGTTGTTAAGTTAAGAAAAAGCCATTTACCTGTTTTCTGTTTATTGTTTATGGCCTTATTTAGCTATGCAATTTTCTTTTTGTTCTAGGTAAGTTCATGTTTTCTGGTTCTATATTGATCAACTACTATACAACCTCAGCAATTTGTTTCAACTCTCAACTAATCATCGGACATTACCATCAACATTCTAATCAGACTTTTATGGTACCTTATACCTGGCATTCATTTGATGGATACTAGTCGTATATGCCCAAATATATATATATATTTTTTCTCAGGGTCGTTTTTGTTTTTCTGTGTTAGTAAGGCTGCTTACAGTTTTTTTACACCAGTTTTTTCTCTTGTAAAGTGGTTTTAATGATACGTCATGGTGCGTATTCTGTTAGTATTTTTTATTGATGGGGGACACGATTTGTTGAAGTTGAATCATATCACCAATACATTGAATTTGAGGTCATATATTTATTTTCAGTCTCGGAGGAAGCGGCCCAGATCTCCCACACCTGGTCACTATCTTGGGCTGAAAAACACTAGGGACAATGGTAAGCTTTTAATCCTTTATTTTCTTTTTTCTTTTTTCTTTTTTCTAATCTTATTCCAATTTAGTTGCTCAGTTTTATGTTTCATGGACACCCTTTCTACGTTATATATTATTTTGCTTCATTTGAAAGACAAATGACTTGTGTGATAATGCAATTAAGTATTTAAAACTGAATAGATTAATGTTGTGTTTGGTTCAAAGATTTAGTGAAGGATTTGGAAATGGAAATGGAAATGGAAAAGGTAGGTGACTGTGAATGAAAATTCACATATAATTATATTTAAATTAATCTCTGCTTTTTAGTTTTTTAGAACTGGATCATACACAGCTTTCACACTCAACTGGACTTAAATACTTCAACTACTTGGAAAAGCTCAATTTTTCTTTTCTTTTCTTTCCTCTTTCTTTTGGCTAACTTCATTACTTTTCATGTTGCTTACAGTTGATAAATGTTGCTTCTTGTCATCTTCCGTTATCAGACTATATTTGATGTTCTTAAAAAATGTTTAAGGTATATGGAGGACATAGTTTGGCAGTATTATTCGGGTTCGGGGTTCTCGCGACATGTTATGTTATGTCATGTTTTGCATTATTATAGCCCTTGTCTGTATACTATTATTCAAAATCTAGTGTATCCTGTTGCATTTGTTTTTGTGGTAATTTGATTTATTGGATATTTGAGTCCTTTGCTTTTTGATTTTGGCTAAAATGAGTCACTGCCTCAATGGAAAATGGGAATCCCTATCTGGTGTTTCTGGGAGATTATGCTTGTTTTTAATTATATAAAACAATTGTTTTATTAATTATTGGCTTCTCTTCTTCATTATAAGGGCATTCCTTAACAATTCTAGTTTTGTAAATTTGTATAGCCCAAATACAATTTCTCTTTGTTTCATTATGATCTTCATTATGTATTGAGTCCTTAATATACAAATTTTTCTGGTTTCAGAATAAAAATTTCCTTACACAATCTCCAGGTTTGGAATTGCCCACTGAAGCAAAGGCCAACCTGTTGGAGTTAACCCCTCGTACCTAAGTTGGAGCAGCAGTTGAATTGGCTAGAGCAGTTGATGTGGCTGTGAATTCAGTGAACAGACTAAGATATTGGACTGATACTGTGCAACTCTATAATTGAGGAAAATGATAATTGAACACAATCAACCCTGATTTTGGAGGAAAATTGAGGGTTGAATATTTTGTAACCAATTTTCATAGTACAGATTTGTATCGTGGTGATGAAACATCCGACCCTCCTTCAAGCTTGCATGTGAATTGAATATGTGAGATTGTGTTTATTTTTTTCATTTCTTTTATATTTTTAAATTTTATCGGAGGATAATTATGGAATATTATGTAGTGGGATAATTTTGTTGATGTGTAATTATGAATGGAAGAATATTTTATTATGTAAAAATTGTTATTTTTATACAGAAATTTTTATATTATTATGTAATTATTATAGAGAAATTTTAATATTTTTAATAATTTTATCGGAGGATTTTTTTTCTTTTTTGTGACGGCACTACATTGTCGCAAAAAACAGAAAATTTTGTTATTTTTATTGATTTTGTTACAGGTTTTACTTTTTACGACGGCATTAAACTGTCGCAAAAAATAGAAATTTTATTATTTTTTTAATACTTTTTGCGACGGTATTACACTGTCGTAAAAAATAAGAATTTTCATATTTTTAATACTTTTTGCGACGGCACCACACCGTCGCAAAAACAGTGCTTTTGCCGTTGCAAAAGAAAGACTATTAGCAACGGTATTTTTTGCCGTCTCAAATAATATTTTTAGCGACAGTAAAATAGGGCTGTCGCAAAAAAGTCAAGAAATTTCAAACGTTATTAGCGACTGAACGTGCCGTCGCAAAAAAGGCAAAAATGCCGTCGCAAAACATTAGCGACGGCACTTGCCGTCGCAAAAACTCTTTTGCAACCCCTGCAGTTGCGACCCCCTGTTACCGTCGCAAAAAGTCATTTTGCCGTCGCAAAAAGTATTAGCGACGGCATTAGGAGTATTAGCGACGGTATTTTACCGTCGCAAAAAGTCAATTTTTTTGTAGTGTTCCTAAACGGTAAACATATATGTTACATAAATGAAAAAAACAATTACAAAGAAAATTTAAAGATTGTGCCAAGTGTGAGGTAGAAATTAAACGAATCTAAATTATATATTGGTATTTTTGAATAATTTTTTAATTAAAATTTTTTAATTTGTAATATTAGTGTTACCAATCAAAGTACATAAAAGTAGTAGAATGGGAAGTTCATGTAGAAAAGGATGAAGACAGTGAACAGATGCTGATGCATGTGGTTGATGATCAGTTGAATTGATAAATGATAGCATCAATGACCTTTTGTTTGGTTACTAGTAATTTGGAAATTGTTCAATGAAAAGATATTGTAAAAGCCAAGTTGTAATTGTGTGGACAACTGTAATTGGGCTGCTTTTTAATTGAATATAAATAATTAAAGAATGGTGTTGTAGATCTATGTATTCCTTTTCAAGCATCTTTATGAGTGATTTGTGCCACAATTCTGAATTTTTGGGCTTTAGTTGCTATCAACAACAACATAGAGACGTGTTTGTGATGGCAATTGGATTAGGCGGTTGTCTCTCTTGTGACCCCAAGTCCAAGATCTGGCTCACATTTTTCCACTTCAAATTATGGGCCAATAATATAAGAGATGGTATCCTTGTCTGAACCCTTTTTTTTTTTTTTTTTTAAGAATGTGGAGTATAGAAGAATGGTTGGAATCAAACGTAACCAATAAACATGGGATTCGAGAGTTTTAACCACCGAGACTTTGGACAATTATGTCATTCAATCTTACAATTGTGCGAGATGTGATTGATGCATAATTATCTTTGAATGAGTAATTATATCTAAATAATAGGATTACTATATCATATGTCACTTTATTATTAATTAAGAATTGACTTGTGCAATGCACGAGTTAATTTTTTTCCTTTTTAAATAATGTATTATAAAATTAAATTAAATTGTCATATATGTCTATATAAAAATTATTTTTAGAACTATTTTGCAATATCTACACTATAAAATAATAATATTAATTTTATCATGATATAAAATATAACATAAATAAATATATAATAATTTTAGTTGAATTATTTATGTATATATCTATGTATACATACATACATATATATATATATATAACTATTTAAAAAATATATTACAAAATATGCTATGCAATTTTCATTTGGTTAAATTATGAAAGTGTATTTTAAATATATATATATATATAATATGATACTTTTATACTTAATTTCAATATAATAAAATAAATATTCATTTTAATATTAAAAACTGATAATACAACAATTCCAATGGAGGATGGGCCGGGCTGATCCACACTTCTAACGGGTCTGCTGGCCTTGAAGCCCACAGGGCATACCTACAAAAAGGTCTAAGGAGGGAGGTAATCCCTCAACGGACACTTCAATGATCGAGTTAGGATAGAGTAGATTGATTGTGTAGAAAGAGAAGAGGGGGATGAAGAACTTAACCTTTAACGTACATCAAAAGCTTCCTTATATCCTTTACTCATCATTTCCTTATCCATCTTAGACTGTCTTGTTGGCTGAAAGTCTATATTCTAGCTCGCATCGTTCATGGTGAGTCTGTTTCCTCCGGCGTGAAAGGGGTGTCGCATTTAATGTTACAAGAGCCTCATTAATGGCTGATGTATGAGTGCAATAACTTTGCAAGTCTTTGTCTGCCTACATGGCTAATTCCTTACTCGACAGGTGTTTAAATGCTATTAGTTTTGGTCCATCATTGGTTTCTCAAGGTTATTGGGCTTTAATATCTAGTCCATGGGCTGAGTCCTGAGTGGGTTGGACCCTCTTGCAGGTCCATCGGTATTAGTAGTCCCTCATTCCCAAGTGCAACTTTAGTCCAACGAATGGAATAGAAAAGGTGGAGGAGGGGGTCGGGAGGAATGACCAATCGGCAAGGGCGGCCGACCATAAGGAGGGCCGACCGCGAAGGTGCTCGAATGGGCTGACCGACCATGAGGAGAGCCAATCGCGAAGGTGGCCGAGCAAGATGACCGACCGTGAGGAGGGCCGAAAAGGCAGTGACAGCGCATGGAGCTCGAGGAGCAAATAAGCACGTGATGATGTGAAGTGGAATAAACGGGAGAGGGGAAAAATGAGGGATGGGGTGATGAATGAATCGTGACCATACACGTAGGGCAATCGAGGCCAGTGGTGAGGGAGGTGATGCGTTAGTAGGAAGCAAAGGCTTGGTCCTCAGTCGTAGGTCAGACCCTCTTGTGGGCCCACCGGTATAAAAAATAATGATTAAATTGGAGAAAAGAATTCATTTAAAATTAAAGAATGATTTTAATTATTTATTTTGATAATCTTAACCTTATGGTTATATAAAAGTGTTATTTAAAAAATATATATATAATAATTTTATTTTAATTATTTATGTGCATTTTAATAATCTTAACACTATCGTGCTATAAAAGTGTAACTGAAATAAATATATAATTATTTTATATGATATTAAATTATAACATAGTAAAATAAACATTCAATTTGATATTAACAATAATTTTTAAATTGGAAAGAAAAATAGTAACATATAATTAAAAGTGATTCTAATTATTTAATTTTTTTTATTCATTTGAAAATAAAAATAAGTAGGAATGGGAGTTATAAAAAATTTTATTTAAAAAATTAAATATAAGTATGTTGTGTTTGGATTAAGAAAAAAATAGATAGATTAATTATGTTAAGCATTGATTTTTCTTTAATATCTATTTTAAGAATTTTTATGCATATTATATATAATTGGGGAAATTAGTCTAACATCCCTCTCCAACTTTAGATAGTAGGAAAGGTCTACCAAAAAAAAATTTCTATTAGATGAGGTCTCTCACATCCTTTGCTTTTATTTTATTCAAAAAAAATACCAACTTTAACCTCACTCTTCTCTTTTCTCTCTCTACATACTTGGGTCTCTCTTCTCTCTCTACATATTTGGGTATTTATTCTTTCTCTCTTCCATTTCACTGATCTCTCTCATCCTAAACCCTAAAACTCAAATCCACTATCTTCTCACTCTCCGATACCACCACCTTCGCATTCTTCTACTCCGACAACTGCTTCATCACCGCCACTAACTCCCACTCTAGCCTCATCTTTCCATTTATCTTTTCTGTACAGATTTAGATCTCTCCACTACCTCACAATCTTCTCTTCTCAAACCCTAGAACCCAAATCCACTATCTCCTCATTCTTTGACACCATTACTGTCACAACCCAAACCCGTCCCTAGAGGTTTAGTGTCGTAACCAGCCAGTAATTCTTGGATTACCAAAGGCCTCTAAACATATTAACATATATTTAGGGGCTGGCGGAAGTAGATAAAAAACAAACATAGTCCATCAAACTGTGCAAACATACATGGGACAGATAATTTTAAACTTTAATAACATATATGTGACATCATTCACATATACAAATAAAACAAAAGTGGAACCTAGCCCAGTGCACAATCAAACAATAACTTGTTCATAAACCAAAAGAAAACAACTTCTTAAACACTTGGTCTACAAAATTTGGCTTCTCAAAGAGAACCTCTGCGAGAGGCATAGTGGCTGGCTGAACCAAAACTCTCCAGGTAGCAACTTAGACCTAGTCACACGCCTGCCCACCTACATACATAATATAAACAGTGAGCAGAAGCCCAATGAATAATAACAAAGTAAATAATTTAATGAATGATGTCCTATATCAAATTTCAAACCAGCAACAAATTCAGATTCACATGCTTATTGAGAGATCATAAGCAGTTGTATATGGTACATCCATTTAGCTATCATATTATATCAAAATTAGTCGATACTGGCGACCACAAGGGTCCACACCTTCTGCATAAGTAGCCATGATATTGTTACCCCTAGGCAAGAGCTACGTGAACATAGACCTCGGTATTGTTACCCTAGGGCAAGGGCCACATGAATAACAGCCACAGTATTGTTACCCCCGGATGAGGGCCACATGCATATTGGTTACGGTATTGTTACCCTGGGCGAGGGCCACGTGCATATTGGCTACGGTATTGTTACCCCCGGGCGAAGGCTACGTGAACTAAGGATACCACAAATACATTTAAAAAATTAGGATAATCATTCGTTGTACAAAACTTGACATTTCGAAAAACAAATCTTATTTCGTCATACAGAAAATAAATAAAGTTGAACATAGCTTTACTAAATTATTACTCATAGTTGGCTCCAATAGTAGATGAACAGATCAGATAACTTGTAGTATATAACCTACATAGATACAGAACGAATACGTACTGAATTACACACACAGAATCATTAACTTAGTTCTTACTTATCTTGGTGTGTTTCTACTTGCTATCCTTATTACTATGTCTTAATCTTGGCCTAAGAATGCTTAGGATGTAATAAGGATGCTAAAATGCACTTTGAAACATTTAACAGAATTTGCTGAAAACAGGGGTCTCTTTCGAGCAAACATGCAAAATGTGAGTAGTCGCTCAAGCGCAACTTCTGTCACTTGAGCAGTCTGTAAACTCTGCAAAAGTACTGGTTGCTTGATTTTTCCACTTGACGTTCGCTTGACGCTTACTCGAGCGTAAGACTCAGATCCTCGCTCGAGTGCAACTTCTGCTGCTCGAACGATCTGCAAAACATGTAAACTTCTAGGAGCTTGCATTGTACGCTCGAGCCAATTTTTGGTCGCTCAAGCGAAAGTGCAAGATCACAGAGTAGTCGCTCGAGCACAGGTTCTGTCGCTCAAGCGAAGAGAGAATTTGGAATTTTTAGATTGCTCTTCCCAGCTCAAAACTCCAATTCCATGTTGAAATTCATGTTTTCTTGGGCCAAAAACTTAAGAAAACTTGTGTGTAATCATGGAAAACATGGAGAATTAAAGATCATTTCATGAAATCAAGGCCCAAAATCTTGCCAATTGAGCAAAATCAAACTCAAACCTTTGAAAACATAACATGCATGAAGTATCTTGGTTTCAAAGCTTCCAATCATGAACTATTGAGATGCTTTGGTTGTAAACTTCATGAATTCTTAAACCAAAAGCAAGATGAACACATGCACGTGAGGTTTCTTTAAAATTCAACTTACAATGCCATGAACTATGCATGCATGAATATATTAAGTTCCAATTCATCAATTCTAGCTCAATTCTCAAATTAATCCATCTCTTTCACCTAAATTCTTACATAAACTAACTCAAGTATGCAACTAAAAGTTTGATTCCTTACCTAAGATGCTTATTTGCTAGAGTGCTAAAATCCTCCAAATTCTTTTTCAATGTTTAGCAATCCCTCTCTTTCCTTCCTTGTTTGTTGAATTCAATTCTCAAGCTTTCCTCTCCTTCTCTTCTCATGTTTTTGTTCTCAAGACAACAAAATGAGAGAGTGTAAAGTGTAGGCGAGGGTTCACTTATGCCTTATATAAACTTGATTAGAGAATTGATTAATTAGGCTTAAGTGAACATTAATGATTCTAATTTAATTCGTTCCGAATCAAAATTCAATTAAACCTACCATAATGTTCTAAAAATTCCTACTAATACATAAACGTAGTCAATTTCGTGATCGGATACCGATAAGGCCTTCAATTCGCAGAACAAAGAAGAAACACAAACAGATAGAATTTCACATAGCATATAACACATGCAGTTAATGTAACATTTCACCTTAATTACTTGTTCGACATTCTTAATCATGGTTTAATAGTTAACCATAGGTCGGAGTTATTACAATTACCTCCGTCTTCTTCCATAATGGCGACCGCTTCATTGCTGTTGGCTTCATCATGTCTTTAACACCAAATCCTGAACCCCCCTCTACTGCCTTCGCGGGCACGCTTGCCTCGTCTAGCTCGTCCGCTACCATAAGGATAGGCCCTTAATCTATCTGCTGAAAACTAAAGAATGAGTAATCGTGGACAACAATAAACTTACGAATGTGGCAAAATTTGGACGATAGGATTGTGATATATGAGCAAATCAGATTGAAAGTTGTGTGAGCAAATCAGATTGAATTTTTTTTGGAATGTGTGAATTTTCTCTAGATGTGGAAATTATAAGAATTTTCTCTAGTTGTGGTAACTGTGTGAATTTTCTCTAGTTGTGGTAACTGTGTAAATTTTCTCTGGTTGTGGTCACTATGTGAATTTTCTTTAGTTGTGGTCACTATTTGTAATTTTGTGAATATTTTTTAGCTTTGGTCACTATGTAAATTTTCTCTAGCTGTGGTCACTGTGTGAATTTTCTCAAATGCTGTGGAATTGTGATGTGTCTAGAGAAATTCTAGAGAAAATGCCTAGAGAAATTTCAAATATGAATACACAAACACATTCAGAGAAATTCCAAGGGGATTATGATGTATCTAAAGAAATTCCAAACATGTATACACAATCACACTAGAAACTTCAATAGATTGTGATGTGTCTAAAGAAATTTTAGTGAAAATGCCTAGAGAAATTCCAAACATGAACACACAAACACACTCAGAGAAATTCCAAGGAGATTGTGATGTGTCCAAATAAATTTCAGTGAAAAATGCCCGGAGAAATTTCAAACATGAACACACAAACACACTTACAGAAATTCTAAAGGGATTTTGATGTGTCTAGAGAAATTCCAAGGGGACTGTGATGTGTCCAGAGAAGTGAAAATCAAACAAACCATATCCACCTCTCTCTCTCTCTCTCTCTCTTCTTCTTTTTCTTCTTCTTCGTGTTTAGGATTCTCTTCCCAGAATGAGCACTTTGATTGCTTTCTGTCTCTTCTCAACAACAACAACAACAAGAAGCAATATGTTTTCAACACCACCACTACCACCACCACCAGTTCTAACGGTGGAGCTCATTTTCCAGTGATGGAAAAGGCTTAAGTCTCAGGTCGTTGCTTGCTCTCTCAACCACAAAAATGGCCACATCCACTTCGACATCGACCTTGACACTATCACTTATCCTCGTCCCTCCATGATTGAAGATCCCAACAAGGGTATTTTGGTTCAATAAATTTGGATGTAAAACAGGCGTGTTTTTAGAGACCTGAGCTACTATGTTTTTGTTTAGTATCATTTATCCTCTAAGGGCGTGTTTGATTCGCTAGATTAAGGGGGGACGATCCACTATTTGGATTGTAATACATTGAAAGCTCCTTATCAGTTATTTGTTTTTTTTTTTAGTCCGCCAAACATAGAGTCCGGCCGAACTCTGTATCTTCCATATGAGGAACTACTGTATCCTAAGGGGGGTATAGAACAATTTTCGGAGGACTATCCACTGTTGGGATTAGGTGGTAAAATAAACATTTTGACCATCTACTATTCAATTATATATTATATATAGTAAAATTCAATAAAATTTAAATGTCTCAATTTAAAAATAAAATAATTTTATTTAGCTTTTAATTGATGTTTTATTTATTTAATTTTTTTAAATAATTTTTTATAAATATTTTATTCATGTTTTATTTTAAAATTTTGTTTATAATTTATTTAATTTCATTATTTAAATTTTAATAAATGTTTTATTTAATTATTATCATTTTTAAAAATAAATTTCTTTAAAATTTTAATTAAAAAAATAACATATATTTTTATTGATATTTTATTTATTTAATTTATTTAATTTTAAAAAAATAAATTTATTTAGTTGTGTAAAAAATAAAATAAAATAAATTTTATTTAATCTAGCTAAAAATAATTAAAATATTAAAGATATGTTTAATATTGCTATTACTTAGTAAACAATTGAAAATGGGTAAAATAGTCTTTTGCTCATTTATCCTATCTAGTCCATTTAACCAAACATTGAATTCACTAAAAATAATCCTTTCTAGATATCTAATTCCATGAAAAAACAAATACGGAATATACATCCAATCCAACCAAATAGTCCGGGGGATTTACAGTCCCAGGATTTAAGTCTGATAGATTTTAATCCCCCCTTATCCAGTCCGTTCAATCAAACACATCCTAAATTCCTATTATTAGGGACTTTAAAAAAAAAATCCCTATATATATATGTACGTACGTATATAAAATTTAAATTAAATATAAATTTTTCTTAATAAACAACTTCATGTTAAATAAGAATCTCGATATAAATTAATAATATGATAAACTATCAATATGTCCTAATAGTTAGATTTAATTTTCATCTAGTCTTATTAAAAATAAGTCTTAATAAAATCGTTGTTAAAACTAATTTTTTGTTTTTGCATGTCTCTAAAAATTGACAATTAGTGACTTTTTTTTATTAGGATTTTTATAAATTGTCGCTAAAACTTATAATTAGTAACGTTTTTCTGTGACAAATTTTTTAAACTGTCGCTAAAAGTTGAAAATTAGTAACTTTTTTTTGTAACGATTTATTTAAACTCGCTAAAACTTATAATTTGAGATAATTTTTGTGATAAAATTTTTAAACTGTCACTAAAAATTAATAATTAGTGACATTTTTAAATAGAATTTGATGAAAAGAGTAAGTAATTCTCACCGGACCTATTGAATAATAAGTTCACCTATTAGGACATGCACGTAAGTCTCCTTTAATAATAAAATATAAATAAGATAGACAAAAAAAAATAAGAAATATATTTCATTTTAATATAAAAATTGAATACTTGCATAAAATTGAAAAAAAAGTAGAAGAAAATTAATTATTTTAACTATAGATTTTTTTTATATAGAAATAATTAGGTATAAGTGTATGTTTCATGGCACTTAAAAAAAGAGAGAGAGAGAGAGAGATATGTCACATAAGAGAAAAGTTTTGAAGGTAAACACTACTTATATATATATATATGATCAGTAATATCACATGTTAACGATAATGTGAAATTAGTGTCATACTAAATTCTTACTTATCCTCTCCTCCTTGACTTAGAAATATAATATGTTGTTCTTGTATTCCTATTTCTTACAAATAATAATAATAATAATAATAATAATAATAATAATGGAAATCCTCTAAACCCACAAACAAATGGCAAGAAAAAGGTCAAGCCCTAGGTCAAGTAGAGTGCATTCGCCATGGACCATTGAAAATGGGAGTTGAAAACATGAATTATTGGTTACTTTTCAAGCAAAGGATACCTATCATTTCTTAATGGGGGTTTAATTTGATTTATTTATTTATTTTTGTAGATGTGCAACAAAAGCAAAGTGTACTACAAATGGTTATCATATTCAAAATGGATTTTAGTGGTCTCAATTTTTATGAAAGGGTATTAACCAACATTATTATTGGCCCCATAAATTAGGTGATGTTGATGGAAAATCAAGTAGTCAATGATGTTGCTTGAGTTGGATCGGACTCCATTTTTGGCTGGTTATGGTGGGTTTACATTTTGACAGGCTACGGATTGATAATGGGGTATGGGGAAGCCATTTGTTGCTTTTGTGCTAGAAATGTCACCAATGGTGATATAAAGGAAAAGTTATTTTTACCAAAAATAAAAAAAATAAAAAATTCTTTACCAAAATAATGTAGTTTGGTGGATTCTTCATCATGAAGTGAGGTCATTTGTAACCACATTATTTTCTTTAAGCTTTGTTTATGTATATATTTGTAATTCATGCTAATGACAGCCTTGTGAGTTAATAAGAGAAAATATTTTAAAAATTAAGATCTCTATGCAAGTTTATATATTTTAAAATATTTTCATATAGTTTTGCATAGTTTTCACATTTTTGATATACTTTTTTCATGTTTTTAAAGATTATTCATAGTCCAAAAGGCTGTGATTAACATTTTTATTTTTATTTTTTTATATCATTAATCTTATATAATTGGCCTCTAACTCATTGAGAATATATGATCACAACAACACTAGAAATCATTTAAAACTACTTAACCAAGGAAGCACTACACTATGTAAGGGTTTTAGAAATTAAATTTTTTTGTTCCTAAAATTAAAAATTTTGTTACAAAAAATATTTGGGTACCAATTCCTCTCGTCATAAAAAGTCAAAAAAATAACTTTTAGTGTCAATTTAAAAAATGTCGCTAATACAAAAAAATTGGTGCAAAAAATATTTACTTTTAGAGATAAAAAATTTTGGTTCCAAAAAGATAATAATTCATCATGTCAAATTCGTCACTGAAAATATAATAATTACACTTTTGACAACTAAAATATTTGATTTCTAAAAAGTGATTTTGTTTCAGAAAAAAATATCTCTACAATCTTAATATGTTGTAGTGAAACCTGATGGGCAGCCACCCCCAAAGTTTTAAAAATTTCTCATATAGTATTAGTTAAAAAATTTTAAATTATATAAGCTGATCCTCTAATTTTTTTATTTTCATTAATATTTGCCACCTGAATTTTATTATTATATATATATATATATTGTCCTGAGATTAGAATCATGATTTTCTCCCTAACACCAAACAATTTGAATGACTGAAAGGTTGTTATAAATAGTCATAGCAAGTTTGAAGTTTTTGTGTTTGATAAAAATAAAAAATAAAAAAAATAATTATTGTTGATTAGCAAAGATCCTTTAGGTGCACATTTGTAGCTATTTTGCGGCGCTGCACTAAATTTGTGTTTCCAGTGCTACAACAATGGAATATTAAAAACATTTTAATCAAACAAAGCTTTCAAAGTGGGTAGTTTTCCCAAATCTCAACCTTGATTTGCAAATTAATTTAGTGGGATTGTTGTCACTCTTATGTCTAAAAACATTCTGTATTTTTGTATTATATATTTGTGTTCTTAGCAAAGAGTTAAAATAAGTTGAATAAAAAGTTATTATTGTATTTTATAAAAAGCAACTACTAAAGAATTTACATTAGCTAGAAGATTACAAATTCAAATTTAATTTATTTTTTTTTAAAAAAAAGAAAAAGAAATCACATTTAGTTCACTTGTCACATCTAATTAGATTTTTCATATATCTTCCTCTCTTAACTCTTGTCAAGTTTTCGAGTTGATCTTTTGCTTACTATGGACATATGATTTTGCTGGTTAGTAGGTATCAATATAGCTGGGATGTACTAGTTTCTTCATAATGCAACCTTCCTTCTTATGGTGCATCAATAAAATATTCTTTCTAGTGATAAAAAAAAATACAAATGTATCACTGAGTCTACAAAAAAAGATAGAATATATTGTGTTGAACTCCTCAATTTGATTTTTAGAAAATTCTTAATGGTTGACGAATAGTCTCTTGGAGAAACTATGTGGCATTAGTGTAAAGAGAAGCATGTTTTTTGGGTAGGTGAAGAGAACTATGTAACTTGCACTAGTAGCCTAGTAAAATGGATATACTTTGGGACGAATTGATGGGATTCCACGTGTCAATAACTAAAACGAACTCCACCATCGTGAAGCAAGCCAGTTATTTACAACTCATTATATTATGTAGTATGAAAATACTTTATGACATTGGATGCTAACACAAAAAAATTTATCAAATGAGAAAATTTATTTAAAGCGTTCTACATTGTTTCTCATCCATTATCGGTTTTTGCTTTTTATGCTGTCCTTTAAAACATTTAAAAACATAAATAAATCACATTCAAATTAAGTCTGCAATCATATACTTGACAATTTTCTTAAACAATCAAATATCTTGTCATCAAATGAAGTTTTTTGATGTTCCCACAATTGTTTTTAAATTTGAAAGAGAAATTTCAAATTAATTGAACAAAAATAATAATAGTATTTCAATTGGATGCAAAGACTATCAGGCGTTTATATACACTTTTTCATGTGCCTTACACGCAAAATTTATATGTGTACAATATAATACTTTTTTAGACTGCTCGAATTAGCAATAATTGTTCCAAATTTAAAAAGCTACAATATCTAAACTAGGTAGAGTGCATTATTTGGGGTCTCAATAATGGCAAAAGTGTCTTGTTATTTTAACGAGGACAGTTTTGATATATCTTAATGTATGCGTGTATCTTATGAAGTGCATTATTTATCATGTACTTCCAAACTATGCATCATATGCACTTGGCCACCTCATATTTTACTAATAAATTTCAACTGATAATATTTTTTTATATCAGCTGCTAAGATTAATGTTGCCACATTCATTCACACAACTGTTCATAAAATGAGTGTAGCTGAAAACAAAATAATTTAAATAAACGTGTAGTGAGATTCAAAAAGATAAAATTATAAATAAATATATTGATGAATACGTTAAAATTATATTAATAAAAAAAAATGTTTAAGATTGTTTGGTCATATGCGATAAATATATTAGATGTAATAGTAAGAAAGTGTGATATGATTACTGTAATTGGAAATATTAGGGAAAACGAAAGACTCAATAACATGAGACGTGGTAATTAAAAAAATGGTAAATTACAATCACCTCTCCTAAGGTTTGAAAAAATATAGTTAATCATACACTTTTGACATAATTACATTGACATCCTTTTAATAAAACTAAAACGATTGAAACTAATGCAGATATTGGGTAGTTACTGAAACAAACAAAAAAAATATATACATTTTACTTGAAAATAAATGATAACATCATTTCTCTTTCATTCATACGACTAACTAATGAAATGATTTACCCTTAAAAATGATAAAAGTTTATTGAATTTAATTGAACCATATAGTCCTTAATAGAGAGGAGTATTAATGTGCCCAATATTACTTGATTAAGACATAAAACTTGGTTTAGTTTAGTTTGATTCAGTTTCACAGCTAATATGCGTTAATCAAGATTTGCATACAGATCGACTTTCCGAATGAAACCAAACAATATCATAAACCAAATCTTCATCAAGAATTTTATAACCTTGTGCCCCTAATTTGAGAACTTCAAGACTATTTACAAGCAATGAAATAGTAGAATATATGTATATATAAATAGCTGGCAATATCTCATGTTTCTTAGTATAATGTTATGTTTTTGTGTTTTTTTATTTTTTATTTTTGTTTTTTGATCTCCGTTGATGTTGCCTTTCCAGTCATCCAACCTCACCTACTGAAAGAGAGAAGCCTAATATTATATAAATATATTATTACTAGATTAATAATAATGATATTAGTGGTAATAAATTACCAATAGTTAGGTCACAGTCAAGGCCAGCCAGGTTGTTGAAATAATTGAGTGAGAAGGAGATTTTCAATTGAAAGAGTTAAAACCATCCAAGCAAATAGCTAAGATGAGTAATGATATATAAACAGAATTATATTTATTTCAATATAAAAATTCATTAAACTGATCTATTATTTCAAATCGATTAGTTGTACTATGTTTAGTCATGGTGAAATAAAGAATATTGTGGGAAAAGAATTATCCCAACAATTCTAAGAAAATGATTTGCTAATACAGAAAACGAACTATAGAACAAACTCTTGGAATAAGAAATTGGGAGGTTGCTTGGGTTCGCCTTTTCAATGAATTTTTTTTTAATTTTTTTTTGTATAATCTTAAAAAAATATATATTTGAAAATTTGAGGGGCCGTTTAGATTTTTTGAAAGTGAAACAATTGAATAATTTTTTAATTTTTTTAACTAATTACAAGTAATTTTTTTAAAACTTTAAAACATCCTAAACAATCAATTGGACTTCATTCTTTTTACACCTTTGCGTAAACGCACGATTTTAGTGTGGCGAGAAATGAATGGGAGCATTTAGAAACATTGTATGAATGTACCACACCACAAGTATCATTATGATTTATTATGATAACTATTTTATATTTCTTGTTGTTTTTCACTAATTTATATTTTTAAACAAGAAAACTAATCCTCTCAAAAAAAAAAAAAAGTTATTATAAATATTAATGTACATAATATACAAAAAACGATAACATGTAATATTTTTTATATTTTATTTACTACTTGATATATAAAATTATCATTTTATATTAATAAAATTCGTGTAAAATCTATTGTACTAATAATTACGAGGGCCTTACTAATTTGAGCTCTTAGCCCTAACGGTTTGCATTGGTCTGAGTGGAGATGTGAAAATGATAGTTCAACTTGATCCTAAGTAGTTTTTTTGTTTTTGTTTTTGTTTTTGGTTTTTTCTTTCTTAATAAGCCAGACTAGCTTAGTTTGTTGACTAAAATCTTAAACTAAAATCCTACCTAACAAGTTTAGCATAGACAGGCTAGCGATCTGGTCAACAAACTGCCCCTCACGAGCTAGTAGGTGGGTATAGCAGGCTTAGTGCAACGAGTTCAGATTTAGTCTGAAAGAAATATTGAGAGAGAGTGAATAAACTAATAAATTCTATGTTCTTCTTATCTTAGAAATCAAAATATGAGCTTCATTATATAGAAGTTGTACATGAGGCAAAAAACATGAGGCCATGAGGACATAAGGTACATGAGGCACATGAGGCCATGAGACCAAAAATATGAGGCCATGAGGTACATGAGGCACATGAGGTCATGAGCATGAACAAGCATACAGCTAGCTTGATTACCAACACTCCCCCTCAAGCTACGTTGTAGATGTTAATCATTCCCAATTTGTCTGTCAGATCGTCGAACGTAACTCGAGCAAGGGCTTTTGTGAGAATATCCATTGCTTGAGTTTGTTGGAGTGTAGCTGACTTAAAAAACTCCTTCTTCAATATTTTCCTTGATAAAGTGTCGATCTATCTCCACGTGTTTAGTTCGATCATGATAAACCGGATTCTTAGCTATACTGATAGCGGCTTGGTTATCGCAGTATAAAACCATGGGATGTTCAGATGAAACCCGTAATTCTTCTAACAATTGCTCAACCAGATTCCTCACAGATACCTAGTGCCATAGCACGAAATTCTACCTCAAAGACTACTACGGGCTACCATCGATTTTTGCTTCGCCATGTAACGCGTTCCCCAAACAAACAAACAATAGCGAAGTTGATCTTCAATCACCATCGAATCTATCCAATCTGAAAAAATCTCAATTTTTCTATTTGTTGTTTTTGGAAGAAGAGACCCTTTCTCGGTCCTTTTAGGTACCTCAATATTCAGTCACAGCGGTCATGTGTTTGTCGGTTGGATTATTCATGAATTTGACCACACTAACAGAGAAGCGATGTCCGGCCTTGTATGAGAAAGATAAATGAGTTTTCCCACAAGACATTGATATCTCCCTTTATCACTTGGTGCACTACCGTCACTTTCTTCGGTTTGATAGTTGTATCCATAGGTGTTTACGGGCTTGCATCCTAGCATCCTGTTTCATTCAAGAAGTCTAGAACGATTTACATTGTGAGATCGATATACCTTTCTTTGAAAGCAATCTCCATTCCAAGAAAGTACTTGTGTTTCCAAGATCTTTAATCTCAAATTCCTTTGTTAGGAATTTTTAAGCCACCAATTTCCTCTTCATGATCACCTGTTAAAATTATGCCATCCACATAAACAATGATAATTGCCAATTTCCCTCCTAGGGAGTGCTTCACAAATAATGTATGATCGGATTGACATTGAACAAAACCGTACCCTTTAACTGCCTTAGTGAACCGTTCAAACCCGGCCCTGGGAGATTGTTTGAGGCCATACAAGGATTTTCGAAGTCTGCAAACTTTGTTGAAATTTGATGTCGCCTCAAGTCCAGCAGGAATGTCCATGTAAACTTCTTCCTCTAAGTCACCATTAAGGAAGGCATTTTTCACATCAAGTTGGTGAAGTGACCAATCGAGATTAGCTGCCAAGGATAAAAGTACACGAACAGTGTTGAGCTTGGCAACTGGAGCAAAGGTTTCTTGATAGTCAATGCCATAGGATTGGGAGAATCCTTTGGCGACCAACCGAGCTTTATATCGTTCTACATTACCATCTGCCTTGTGCTTTACTGTGAAAATCCACTTACACCCAACTAGTTTCTTACCTCTTGAAAGATCAGTAATTGCCCAAGTACCATTCTTTTCCAGAGCTCGAACTTCCTCATTGACTACCGCCTTCCATTTTGGATACTTGAAAGCTTCCTGAATATTCCGAGGAATGGGTATCTCCGTGATGCTAAAAGTGAAGGCACAAAACGAAGGTGATAGCTTAGCATAAGAAATAAAGTTCCCAATGGGATGCTGAGTACATGATCTAACTCCTTTTCTCCAAGCTATGGGCATATTAAGAATAGTATTTTCTAACTCAGAATTATCAATACTATCTGTGGGAGGAATATTGTCACCTGGAATGTTGCTTGGATGAGAACCCGGTTCAGCCTCATGGGTTTGTTGAGAAAGTGCTCCTTCCTCCGTTTTCTCTTAGATGTGCTCATTATCCTGCAAGTCAACAATGATCTCGGAATTGTCGGCAGGTAAAGATTGATGCAATGACTCATGAGGTGTGGGATTGTTGGTGGTGATGGATGGCTCACTCAATGACTCAAGAGTCCAAAATTGAGATTCCTGGGTTGGAGTCTCCCCCTGAATAACAATTTTAGGGTAGTAAGACTGGGTTTCAAAAAATGTTACATCCATGGAATTGTAGAATTTCCTTGTGACTGGAGAGTAACACTTATACCCTTTTTGATGTGACGAATACCCAATGAAGATACACTTGAGTGACCTGAGATCAAGTTTACTTCGATACTAGTGATGGATATGAACAAAGACAGAGCACCCGAAAATTTTTGGTAGGATGGTGGAGATGAGGCGAGTAGATGGACAGAATGTTAGAAGAAATTGGCAAGTAGTTTGTAATTGTAGGACCCTGGATGGCATTCTATTGATCAGCTAGGCGGTCAGGAGAATGCCTTCCCCGTAAGAATTGGGGAATATTTTTGGAAAACATTAGCGATCTAGCAACATCTAACAAATGCCTATTTTTCCGTTCAGCGATGCCGTTTTGTTGTGGGGTGTCAACACATGAACTTAAGTGAACTATCTCTTGTTTTGCTAAAAATTCTCCTAGAATAGAGTTGAAATAGTCCCGAGCATTATCAGACTTTAGAATTTGGATTTTTGACTGAAATTGTGTCTGAATCATAATTTGAAAATTTTTAAAGATTTGACTTGTTTCAGATTTGTCTTTCATGAGGAAGACCCAGGTTAATCTAGTATGATCATCTATGAATGAGACAAACCACCTAGTACCAGTTACATTTTTTATTCTTGATGGACCCCAGATATCACTATGAATTAGTGAGAATGGACGAGATGCTTTATAGGATTGAATGGGAAAATGGGACCATACATGCTTAGACAATTGACAAATTTCACAATCAAAAAGTTTTTGAGTTTTAAATAATAAAGGAAATAAATGCTTAAGATACAGAACATTAAGATGACCTAATCAATAGTGCCACAACATAATTGCTCTATCGTTATTTAGACAAGAAACCGAAAAAGAACTACCACGAATTGCCGTTTGAGGTTGTTCCTGTGGATAGTGGCATTCCTTAAGGATGTAGAGTCCAGAGCATTCCTCAACATTGCCAATCGTCTTCCTCGAATCCAAATCCTGAAATTCACAATGAGTGGAGAAAAAATTAGTAACACACATCTTTTCTTTAGTAAGTTTACTAATTGACAGTAAATTACAGTCCAAGTCAGGAACAAGGAGAACAGAGTTGAGAATAAGATTCCTAGACAGCACAACTGAACTTGTACCGGCAATCTTTGATAGTGAACCATCTGCGATTCGGACCGTTAAATTATTTTGACATGAGCTATATGTATCAAAAATTGTTGCATCTCCCGTCATGTGATCAAATGCTCCTAAGTCCACAATCCAAGGTTTTTTACGTTTCTTACCAACAGTAAACGCGTTCAAAGAATTACCTTTGTGAGTCAAGGTTCCGGATCCAATGATGTGGTTGGAAGACGAACCAGATTGTGACTGTAGTAGTTTCTGGAGCATCTCCATTTGCTCCTTGGTGAAAGGGCTTGCTGCAGGTTATGGTGATAGTTCATTTGTACCTACATGATTACCTCGGCCTTCTTTCTCAAAAGGTCCGACGCGTGGCTTCCAACTGGCGGCTTTCCATGAATCTTCCAGCAGGTTTCTCTCGAGTGACCCGGCTTTCTGCAATGATCACACCAAGGCCTACATCCTTTATTTTTCTGACGGTTGTCAATAGGAGCGAATTGAGTCTTAAAAGCCGAGCTTTCTGCCATATTCAGTTGTTGATGAGATCCCATCATGAGTTTTTTTCCGACTTTTTTCGCGACGGACTTCAGAGAATGCCTCTCGAAGGCTAGGTAGCGGTTTTACTCCCATAATTCTTCCTCTGATTTCATCAAGATTTGTGTTCAATCCTAACAAGAATTTAAACACACGCTTCCTTTCGACAATCTTTTTATACGACAAACCGTCAAGAACATTAATCGCCATTATGAACCTCAAACGTATCAAGTTGACGCCATAGACGAGTAAGGGCATTGAAATATTCAGTTACCGTAAGATTGTCTTGACGTAAGTCGTGGAGGGAGCTTTCAAGCTGAATGATTTCAGATGTGTTTTCCTTGTCCGAAAACGTTTCTTTTGCCATGTCCCAAATCTCTTTGGCAGTATCAAATGACAGAAAATTTTCGCCAATGTCAGTGGTCATAGAGTTGACGAGCCATGACACGACCATATTATTTTCAGCTATCCACCTTTTGTAGGTTGATGCTGTGGTTTCTGGTAGCGCCGAGGCTCCGATGATGTAGTCATCTTTCTCCTTTCCCCGTATAAACATTAATATGGATTGAGACCATTGCAAATAATTTTGCCCATTCAGTTTATGGGCGGTGATCGGAAGATGAGAGGTTTCCATTTGATGAGAGGATAAAGATGATGAGATGATAATATCAGAAGAAGAAGAGGATGAGTTGATAGTATCAGAAGAAGAGGAGGATGAGTTGATAGTCATTCCAAAAGCTGGACCGTATTTAGGCATGAAATAGAAGGATATATTTTTGAGTAGAAGAGAGAAACAAAAAAAAATTTTAAAAAAAAAAAACAGAAAAATTCGAATACTGACTGAAGAGACGAAAATGATGAGACAGGGTTACACCTGCTCTGATACCATGAAAGAAATATTGCGAGAGAGTGAATGAACTAATAAACTCTATGTTCTTCTTATCTTAGAAACCAAAATATGAGCTCTATTATATAGGAGTTGTACATGAGGCCATGAGGTACATGAGGCACATGAGGCCATAAGGCCAAAAACATGAGGCTGTAAGGCCATGAGGCACATGAGGCCATGAGGCCATGAGCATGAACAAGCATACAGCTAACTTGATTACCAACATAGTCTATTTTTTTCCTTATTTTTTCAATTTTTTTTTTTTTTTGGTTGCAAATTGGGCAATGCTCATGAGCCAACGACCTAGGTGAAGCTTCAAACCTTAAGCTTAGGCCTAGTCCAAGTCTTATTTGAGCTTAGTTGGCCTACTCAAAATATGGATCTCTGTCAAGTTTTAAATTCATGGGGACAAATGGCGAGCCTTTAAGGGGTAATTTGAAAACTTGATAAAAAAAAATTGACTTTTTACGAAGATTTTCTAAAAAAGTCACAAAAAAAAGTTATTAAAAAAAATTAATTTTTTTATCAAAAAAGTTAAAAAAGTTAATTTTTTACTAATTTTCGAAAATACCTCTATCAAATAATAACCTTATTATATCTTTTACATGTATTTTTATGTAAAATAAATAATGTTTTATGTTTGTTAACATTTCACCTAAAAATGCACTTCAAAAAAAAAAAATCGCAATTAATTGGTGCAACAAAAATAATTTTTTTTGGCAAATTATATTAAATCTCCTTAAATTATCAGCCATTTATACTTTATCCCTCTAATATTTTAAACCCAATAATTATTCTTTTCAAACTATTTAAATTTGAATATTAAATTCTTCTGTTAGTCATTTATTAAATATTTAGATGTTTAAATTCAAATAGTTTAAAGGAATAATTGTTAAGTTTAAAACATTAGAGAAATAAAATGTAAATGGTCAATAGTTTGATGGGTTTAATATAGTTTACCCATTTTTATAAAAAAAAAATATATATATATATATATGTATATAGATATCTACGGATGACACGTGGTCCAGCACTTTCAGCATATGGTAACGCGTGGCGGACAATGGATCCAAAGTGTTGGAATTGCCACGTCGTTTGGTGCCGAACATAACTAACGTGAGTCTAACGTAACGGAAAATGAATACTTTGCATTCTGCAACACAAACACGACAAGATTTTGACCACACCTTAGGAATATATTATTTTAATAATTTTTAAATTTTTTATTAAAATATAAGATAAAAAATTAATATTTTTCAGATAATTTTTAATTTTTTATAAAAAAAAAATTATACAAAAAATAAAAAGATTTTTTTTTTGACTTTTTAATATAAATGATTAGTTTTTTAATGACTTTTTAAGAGACCTAAGTATTCAGATCAAACCCATATCATTATCATTATAACAAAAAAAACATCAAACCAATCCAGCTCTCTCTCTCTCTTCATGAAAGAAAAAGCCAAAATTAACCTGCTACTTTTCTCTTTTCTCTGTTTTTTTTTTTTTTTGAACGGTTTCTCTTTTCTCTGTTGGGAAAGAGGTTTCCCTCAGCAAGCTCACGTGGGTTTCGGCAAATTCCTTGCAATCATCTGGGTCTCTCAATTTCTCTTGGTTTCTTGGCTTTTTTTTGTTTATTTATTTATTTATTTGGGTTTCAAGTAAATGCCAAAGGAGACAGAATTGGGTTGAGCAGGGTTGACAAATTTGCCAAGAAACTACCCAAGAATTTAGAACGATCACTCATAATTTTCTTATGTTCAGAACCATCACTCATAATTTTACCATACAAAAAATGTTAAAAATCTTAAAAATTTTATCAAAAATTTTACCAAACGTCTGCGATTCACATAGGATCTACATTCCACATTTATATAAGACATAAAAGATCTTAAAAATTTTAATCTTTTAACGTTACTCTTTACCATAACATTGGTCTCTCTCTAAATTGAACATAAATTAGTGTAAAATTAGACTTGAATTTCGGCCCAAACCACAGACGCAGATGACAAAATGATTTCAAAACAAGAATAGGCCAAAGTTCACCTTCTTTTCCGGTGATGGGTTTCTTTCTACCGCTGCTGCTCTGTTCTTTCCTTGGCCTCCGTTATGTGGAAAAACGACGTCGTCTCTTGGTCTCCATCTTAATTCATTTTATCTCTTCGTGACATGGCAGATTGCAACCTTTGGATCCCATTGGGCACCACGCGTCATCATCCGCTGAAAGTGTTGGACCACTGCTGGAGGGAAGATGACTGGAGAGGATCCACATCCAAGAACGAAACATACAATAATGCGAGATTTCTCTTTCTTAAATTATTGAGGCCAAACTCTTAGATACCGTAGCTTATCATACACGTATTACTCATTAGCAGACTAGATGAGATGAATATTTTGGTGAGAAGTGATAAATATATATATACTAGGCATAACCCGTGCCTGAAGGCACTACGTACATTTTTTTTTTGGTACCACATGTGTTACAAAATTTAAAATGATAACATCACTCCAATATAAACTTTAACATAGAAAGAGGAACAACAAAAGATATAAACAAAACTGAAATAGTAACAATGATAAAGTCAAAATTTTTATTTTGTAATGAATTTATCATGAATGTAGGCTTCCCACCTCATTCACATAATTGGGGTGATGCCTGCAAGAGTTCCCATCTCATTCTCTAACATATTTTCAAAATCAACCCTGTTTAAGGAATAGAAAGAATAGTTAAAATCCTCCCAACTTTTTCACAGTTTGAACTAACTACTTACAAATAAATGAAATAAAATTAACTCAAGCTACTTTGAAGACTAACCTTATTGTTGATACCAGAATATCATGGATGATACAACAAAGCCAAGCTACTTTCACAACCAGCTGTGTTGAAATGTCAGAGGTCCTAAAAAGAGAAATAAATTCAGAAACAAACCATGAAAATAGTGCATCAAAATACACTGGTCTTTCTTAATCAAGAAATATAAAATTCATAACCATGATCAAATAGAAGGGGGGAGGGAACTAAAATCAAGTATATAAAAATTAAGAGGCAACAATACAATAACATCCTCCTCCTTCAACCCACTAACAAATTATTCATTTTCAATGTAACTCTAACATCCTGCACAATAGACATTAAATTTACACAAAAATCCATGTCAAACATATGTGACTTCCACCAAAATATGCAAAGATACTAAATTAAATTGTTGCACTTAAATTTAGTTAATTTTCAAGGGCACTTTACGGTCCACACTCAATAACAAATCCATTACAAAAATATTACAAATCCATTGAAGTATATATCAGTAGGAAGCTTTACAAAAGTGGTTAACATCAAGGATATACTTTACAAAATATTTGTCAACTTTACAAAATGTATGCCATATAATGTCTTCAAACTTGTTCTTTTACAAAAAGTACTTGGACACCTCTAAAGCGCTTGGAAGCCTTCAAACTTGTTCTCCATCACATTCTAAAATGTCCATGTATCAACTTCTGTGTACTTTTTCCAATGAGGAGCATGCACAACAATTTAATATTTAGAAAACAATAACATTAGCAAATTGAAACAATAAGAAAAATAGATATTGAAACAATATGGTCTAAGGATACCTTACTACAATTCCATGGGAGCAATGTAGCCTTATTTATCCTCTTGAGCTCCATAGCTTTTTTCAACCCAATCCTCCAAAAGTTTGACTTGATCATAATTTAAACACAAATTTTTAATTAAAATACACTTTCAATTTATTTCCTTCTTTCATCACTTTCAAACACAATCCTCTTTTATTTGTAAAAGATCCTTTATAATTTGTTCTAGTGTATTGGTTTTTAAGGATGCATAATTTAGTTTGAAAATTAGTAATATTAAGGATTAAAAACACCATGCCCATCTTCAAAAACTTTACAGTAAAAAAAAAGTATACATAGATTATGCATGCTTCAAAATATCACATTCCCCCATGAAAAGCAATGAAAATGAAAATTAGTATACATAGATTATGCATGCCCTTAACCTCAATCAAAAGCAATGAAAATGCAATAAAGAAATTACAAAATATCGAAGTATCAATATATGTTTGGGTATATTCATATCGAAGTAGGTTTATATGTTAAAGGTCAAAAATAAATTACAGTTGCATCGTATATGCCAACCAAAGGCAGGAGCGTGAGTGGGTATCAGGAAGATACCCACTGAGGATGTAACTTGTGGGGATGGGTTGAAGAGAATCCATAACCATTGGAGACAATATAAATTTACAGCTATATAAGCAATTGCCATTCTAAAGGACCTGTATTGGACTCAAATAAAGATTAATTAAAAAATCCAACCTATTCCAGAACTCACTATTGCCAAAAACCTATTATACAGGTCAGACTATTATACATAACTGCCTTTTTTCATGGATGACAAAGAAATAGGAAAATGAATTTAAATATACCAACCTAGTAAGCTATGCCAACCAAAGCGTAAGCTTCACAGTAAGTTATAAACACCAAACAAAGAAGGGTAGTAGGAAGTACCTTATAATTTGAAAACAAAAAAAGAAAAGACCAATTATGTTGTCCCAAAATAGAACACCAAATAGTTTCCAAGAAGAAAAAACTAACAGTTTTAATGTAGGGTCAAGTATATATATTATAAATATTAATTTGAAATATATGTACCAGTTTTTAAAAAAAAGACAACTTACATCATCCATAATGTTAGAGGTCGTTGCTGATTAGTATTGACAAAACCTGTAATACAAAAGTCAACTTCAGTAAATACATATTAATCCAGTAAATACAAAATAATACAACAGTTAACTTCAGTAAATACAAAAGTTATTTTGTATTTATGGAAAGGTAGCAATACATAGTTTATTTTAATTCACCAAGTGAAACCAAACGAAGCAATCAAAAGATACTTAAATAGAATCAAACATATCGAATTTAATTGAACTAAAAGAGGTTTAAATGGAACTGCAAAATTTATAAAATTAATTCATATGACAAACTAATAAAAAAATCAACAATCATTTTAAAATATCTCATTCAAAGAATTAATAAAAAATGACACAGATATGTAGATGACAAACTAATAACCCAACAATCATTTTCCGCCACCAAAATGAGTTGTGTTTCCAAGAATGTATTTATTAAAATTAACAAATAACAAAAGATTTGCAATCAACAATAATTTGACTCCAAACATTTTCAGGTATTAGTAACACAATCTGAATCCAAACAACATCAAAAGAAAGCTAATCCCAAAAGATATCTTATAATTACCAAAGCCCAAAAGATATGTTATAAATACACAATCTGAATGTATTTATTTTTCTTTTTCTTTTCAGGTCTTAATGGCACTTCCAATCCCAAACATTTGTAGATATCTTATATTTACCAAAGCCCAAATTTTGAAATTATCATGCATTATTTTCAAAATACGAAAAATCGTAGAGGTTATCAAAATGCTATACAAACTAAATCAAATTCGAATGTTACCAAAATTCGAATGTTACCAATTGTTTATGAACGGGTGTTTTATGCAATAAATAAAACTCAAAATCTGAAATAGTAATAAGGCCTTATTTGATTAACATGATTAATAATAAAATGATTAATAACCATTTATTATGTATTCATTTTATTTTCTTGACATTACCATTTATTATCCAATCAAATTCATGATATAACCACTTATTATGTGTTCATTTTATTTTCTTTTATTTTATACTTGAAATTATGATCCCCAACCCCTTTGAACTAACAATTTGCAATCAAACATACTATTAATCAAACATGCCCCAAGTGTCACAATTGTAAGGTTGTTAGTTTGTATAACATTACTCTATCAACCTACCTCATACAAAAAATCATTTTATTTTATATAAGAAAAGAAAAAGAAAAAGAAAATATTTAAATAAAATATTTAAGGAGAAAAGAAAAAGAAAAAAAAAGATTAATTTAACTCCTAACTCATACAAAAAATCAACCCATTCTCTCTTTTTATTTTATATAAGTCTTTTCGTAAATAATTAAAAAGCCACAAAAAATAAAATAAAATAAAATAAAACAAACAATTTCCAAACAAACCCTTGCATGAGAGAAAAGAAACTAAATGAGCAATTTTTTATATATCTGTTGTTTTATTTTTTCTACATATCTTGAATCAAAAAAATATTTAACTACATATCCAAGAAAGCCATTAATGACGCAGAATTATTCCATACAATCAAACCAAGCATTGACATTTTAAGCAGATGAATAGTTGTTAAAAACAAAGTAAAGATGGTACATGTCATGCAATGCCAAATACCCAAAAAGAAACAACAAAATATAAGATATCATCAAAGTTTGACCAGATCGAAAATAAGTACATGTCAAACAGAGTCAATTTCAAAAGATTAACATTAGTTTTAAAGTTCATTAACAAAGTTAAAACCTTAAAACTAATTTATCAGGTCGAAACGAAGAGCTGAACTTTAGAAGGGTACTTCCTAACAATTAACAAAGACAAATTCGGAAAAGGAGAGGGGGGAAATAGAAAAAAAGAATAAAATAAAAAAGCAAGTAACACTAAACTTGGTCACAATAGAACTCACAAACAAAAACAAAGAAAAATTCTAAGTGCATAATTTGATTAGTACGGGAAAAAACAGATGTGCCTCAAACTTAGAAGTGACATTGATGTAGCGAATGAAGGAAAATAATCATTTTTAAGACATGTATACATGAAGGGAAAAAATATTAACAGAAGCCTCAATGTGGACCTAGTAAATGAAGACACTGTTATAAAAGTATGTATGCATCAACATAATTTGAGACATGAAATCACTCTAATATTTTGGGCACTTTTTTGTATTTCGAATGGGTTTTGAAATACCAAAAAAAAAAAAGGAAACAAAGATTTTTTGAATCGGTTAGTATAGGTCATTCGAAATATAAGCGGCAGTGGTAAATGGGTTAGTATAGGTCATTCGATTGTAATATAAGCTTTTTTCGAAATACAAACCGATTCGAAATACAGAGTTTCGAAACCCGTGTCAAAATGAAAACCAAAATCACAACCCATATTTTTCTGTTCATTCTACTTTGATAACATTTTTCACACGCAATAAAACAACTATTACAAAGTCTCATAACCAAATTTACAACCAACCATCACAAATGTGACTACCAAAAAGTCTTACCACATGATTACAACATGAGACCAAACAAAGCACACCATCTTCCTAAGATCCACAAAGCACACATGATCCAAATCTTTGCTTACACTTCCCTGTGGATCATGTTTTAATCGAGTGTGACCACATGATCCAAATTATTTTTTAATTTATGTCACACTCGATTAAAACTATGTCACACTCGATTAAAACTAAGATATATGCACAGAAGTTATAAACACCAAACAAAGCACACTGTCAATGCCTCACCGCCAATCACAAATGAGATTTAGAGGTCCCGAAAAAAAAAAACAAAAACAAAAAGAAGAGAGAAAATAAGAAATAGACCATAGCAACTACAAAGGTACCTCTAATTTTTTAGTTAAACAATTATCAACCAAATGATGGATTAAAAAAGAAAATGGCATGATAATCAGCATGCCATGGTCTGGGCATGTGAAAAAACTTTTGTGGTTAGTGGCCTAATCAGCATGCCAATGTTTTTTTATCTGCTTTATATTCCTCTCTTTATCATGGTGAACATGCTGCCAAATATTTTTTCCAAATCAAATATTTGAAGATCTCTAATTTCTAAAAAAAAATCATAGAAAGAAATTTAATTGTAACAATATACTCAAAACCCAAATATATTTTATCAGTTTGCCTAGAAAGAAATCATAGAAAGAAATCTAATTGTAGAAATCAAAACCCAAATATATTAAAAAAAACATACATACAATTTAAGTGGTATTCAATAAGCACACCCACCTTCCCCTCTCTCTCTCTCTCTTCATTTCCTTTTCTCTTTCTTTTCTTAAGTTCATTTCAAGTTCTCAAAAACCTGTAAACAATATATCAGAATGTAAACAATATTTCAAGTCCTCTTTTCAGGTATTTTCCCGCCAATTACTCATTTTATTAACATTACCTTGTTGACACCACAAAACTTCAATAACATTACCTAGTTCTTATATTTGTATTTTATTCTGATCATCAAAATTTGCTCATTTTGAAAGCCCATTTTTCCAATATGATTGTATTTTTAGAATGTAAATAAATTATGATTGGTATTTTCCCTTGGATCTGGGTTTAAATAAAAAATTAAAAGAAGTAACTCCATTCCTTCGTAAATGGTAAGTTATTTGGTGCAGTAAATGGGGTTGATAGTATCATCTTTAACTAAACAGAGCATTGATTTCCCAATGAACACCAGCTTTACTGATGAGATTGAATCTTCCTTAAAAATTAAATAAAAAAATTAATGCAATTAATTATATGTAATGTGATATGTATAGGCTGTGTATATATAATGTGATATGTATAGGTTAAACACACAAAAATAGGGGGTTCAAGGTTGGGTAGAGAGAAAGTAAGAGAATACCTTTCCAACAATGGCAACCACTTTACCTCTGTCGTGAGTCGCCTTGAGCAACAAAAATAGATTAATTCAAAACTGGAATTTTGGAGATTTGCCCCAAAAACAACAAAAACAGAGCTCTGATTTGCAAAGATATTTCAGCCCTTCCAGGAGTGAAGGAAACACAAAATTTGCAGCAGATTTTAGCCCTCTGATTGGCAAAAGCAGACTGGTTGTTTACACAAAAGACATCCAAAAAATTTAACACAAAATTTGAAAATTGTTTACACAAAGGTAGAGAGAAGGGGGAGATGAGGGATACCCACTGGATTTGTGGAATCGCCGAAGCCTCAATTTGTGATGAGGGGTACCCACTGCTATGTTGCGACGGTAGTGGTGAGGAGGGAGATGAGGTGGTCTCTGCTCACAAACTAATGGTGGAGATGTGAAGAGAGTGAGGGTTTGTGAGGAAGGTGGGGAGCTTCACCGAAGCAGTGAGGATGAAATGGAACAGAGAGAAACAGTGAGATGGGTTTGAAATTTTGGGTGGTGGAAGGGTTTGAAATTTTTTAAACCGTGAAGCTATATCCAACGGTAAAGATAAAAGAGACAAAATCTCAAATTCATCTCAGCCTTTGAATCTCATCTCCACCTAGGATAGATGTCCCATCTGGTTTGAAAATCTGATCTAAAAACACCTTGTTATTCATAATTTGGAAAAAATTTACTTTCCATTTACAAATACTTTTCCATTTAAAAAAAATCAAACTTTGAATACAAAATAAAAAAAGATTGCACACACTACAGCATATTAGTACAATTAAACAACTTGTGAACAATGCATTAGTACAATTAAACTTGTATGTAAATTGATGAAATTTTTTTTTCTTTTTATGTTTAATTTATAAATTAAGTGAGAAATGATGAGAAATAGTAAAAATTAAAATTTTCACATCATATAAATTTAATTTTTGGAGATTTGGTGAGAAACAATCTAATTGGTTGTTTATTTTTCATAATACTGAAATTGCCCATTGAAATATTAAAAAAAAAAAAAAAAAAAAAGAAACCTGACTCATATTTCTACATCACATTATTTACTTTCTAACCCATCTAAATATTTTCTCCCCCTTTTTTACCTAAGAGACAATAAACATTTCTTTTTCTTTTTTGATCCCACAATCCAAATGTTATTTAATTTTGCTTTCAAATCACCTATGTGACTATGTCACATGTTATTATATGTTTCATGCCAAGTATACTAAAGCATGTAAATGATTGTTGCACAACAAATAAATAAAAATAAAAATAAAAATATAAGAAATTTAAAATTCAAGGATTAGAGGAAGAGGTATTACAAAGAGAGTGACACTTTTCCCCTAATTTCTTAATAGTCTGTAGGGTATCAAATTATCCAATTATAGTCCCAAAAATGTATTGGACAATCTTTGCACATGAAGGCCATGTTTGTTTGGGTGGACATGAGCTTGGGATTGGACTAATAGTCCAATAAAATTATTAATCCGATGTTTGGTTAAACAATTAAAGTACGGATTAATTATTTTAAACTTGACTATTAGTTAAGATAGGATACATAATCCAACGAATTCGTAGTCCTAGGATTATTAGTCATGGGAATGCTAATCCAGTCCGCCCAAACAAACATGGATAGTGTAATTACCTAAGCTACCCACAATTCTATGCCCAGAGTGTCTGTTATTTCATAAATCAAAATAAACGGTAATTTTTTCAGCTTTTCAAAAATTAGCTATTCTTCTTCTTCTTTTTTAAAAATTGATTTAAGCAATTTTTATCTAATAAATTGTAAAACAAAGTTATTGGCTCCCAAAATAAATAAAAGTTCACCCATATATAAGAAATCGACATAAATTATACTGTTTGGGACAAAATATATATGCCTAAGGTTTACATTCAACCATAATAATCTCTTCCATTAAACTACTCCCAAATTACAAGAACCTCTCTTATTATAATAGTGTTAATTAAGAATATTTTAAATTTATTTTAAGTTTATCTTTAAGATTTTATTTATTTTTAATATTAAATATCCACCTCCTCATTATTATTATTTTTGAAAAAAAAAATATTAGTGGTATTGTAACCCATCTGATGATGAATTCATTGAAGTGTTAAAAGGCTGATATTTATGCATCTACACTACTGAGGGGTAGCCTAATGGGCAGTGGATTTGCTTTATCCTACATGCCTGACTCAAGTTCAACTCATTGGTCCCTCCCGTTTGCCTAGATCAGGCGATTAGCACTAGGGAACACCTAACTCTGGTTCAAGTTGTTGGCCCCTCCCATTTGCCCAAATCATGCAATTAGGGAGTGTTGCTTGATCCTTGAGTTTAAGCTCTTAGAATTAGGGGTGCTAAGAGGCCGAGGCAGGCCGAGCCTGAGAGGCCGAGCCGCGGGCGTTAAACTCTCGAGCTCGTTTATTGAGCTCGAGCCTCGGCTCGATAAGGGATCGGCTCGAGCTCGGCTCGATTAATTTTTGTCGAACTTGAGCTCGGCTCGGCTCGCTCGGCTCGATAAATTTTTTTAATATTATTTATATTATTTAAATATAAATTTTAAATAAAAATATTATTTATATTATTTAATATATAAAAATGCATTTATATTATTATTTTTATATATATTTATATATTTTTAATATATAAATAATATATTTATTATATAATTTAATTATAGATAAACGAGCCGAGCCTCCGGGCGAACAGGCTGAGTTCGAGCTCGGCTCGTTTTAAGCTACTAAACGAGCCGAGGCCGAAGCACTGTTTCACGAACAAATTTCGGTTCATTTGCAGCCCTACTTAGAATGGACCCAAAAGACCTAGCCTAGGACACTGTTTTGATTGAAAAGAAAGGAAGATATTTATGATTCCCTCAGCCAATAAAAGTGTATGATTGTCCACCTCCCAAACCACTTTTTCAGTGGACAAAATTTGAGAAACAAGATGGTTAGTTGAAAAGGGAAAGTTGTCATGGGTAGGAGTATTCTTGCCCATATAAAATGGTGTATCTCCGTTTGGCTCACTTTAGAAAAATGGAGGAAAAGTACTTCCATCTTCAAATTAGCTGGAAAGCATGCTCTATACTGAAAAAGGCAGTGAAGCTGTTTTGGGTTCCACCTAAAAACACAGAGTGTTGTATAATGTACATTTTAGCTATTGAAAGATCCTTTCAAAGCCAGCTATTAATGTTGTGGAAGCTATTCCTAAACAAACAAGAAGCCAATGCTTCTTCTACACCTCGAACCTACCCTCCTCACCCAAAAAAAATAAAACAAAGATATCATCCATGTTATGCATTGTTTGACAGTAATGTGAACAGGAACAATGAAAGAAGTATGAACATTTGCCTCCAAGAATATATATATATATATAAACACTTGTTTGCTTGGATTAAATAAAACATTCTATATTATTATTAGGGATCACCTTCCTTCTAGTCCACTAATTGAACTATTGAGTTCAGTTCATGGGTCGTTAACTCACTTTAGACTTATCTTGGTGATTTTAAATAATTCATCTTCTATTGTACTTTAATAATAAGTTTATTTGAACAAAAAAATTAAGTTGATAGGATATCAGTAACTATAAAATTAGGTTATATTTATTTAAAAAATATGGGTGCTACGAATGATTTTGAGAATAGACCATCTATTTTATAAAAACAAATTTGATCTAATTATGTGACTATTAATAACAGATTAAATTAATTTTTTTCACAAATAATCTGCTTAAAAAACACTAAAATCTGAATGATTCCAATCACAAGAATTGAACCAAGGTAAGCCAACAACCATGAAGTGAAGGGAAGCTTCCTTCTAACTATTATACAAGAAAGGTAACACATGTTAGGTTTAGTTAAAAATAGAGGAAAGGCAAGAGAGGTGACACATGAGTCAAGAAGGAAGTGCCAAATAAACATATTGGAAGTTAAACCCAATTTTGTTTTAGTTTTATAAAACCTGCATGCCAAGATGTTGTTGGCTTCTCCATTAAAATATGTCTTTAGGTTAAGTCCAATTAGATGAATCATGTGTCCAGAAGTGTCCATATCTGTGTATGAAACCAAAGATTAGGATTCTACTCGCCGTATGCCCAAAATGCCCAAAATTAGACTTTGTTTGGAAAAAGATTAGTTTAAAAAATTAAAAAATCTCAGAAGTTAAAAAAAATTGGCATGTTTAGCACGCATTTAAAAAAGTCAATTTCTACTAGTGTATAAAGAATAATATATCCTCAATTTAACTTTTTCACTTCATTTTTTTCACATTTTTTTATACGACTAAAAAACCCAAACCAAACCCCACCCCCCCAACCCAACCCAACCCAACCCAACCCAACACAAAAAGAAAAAAACAAACTCATTTCCAATATTAAATTGTCCATCATCACTTAGAAATAAATTAAAGATAAAGGCGTACAAAACAAATTTAACTATATATAATTATTAAAAATGACGAATTACACTAATAGTACTTATAGTTTGAAACTTATATCACTTTGATTTTTAACTTTTCAATTATGACGCATTTGACCTTGAATTTTGAATCTTATTTCAAATAAGGACAATTGAAAATATTGTTTGCTTAATTTCAAGGGCAAAATCGTCAATTTGATAAAATATAAGCTAATTTGATAAAAATAAATGTTAAAAAATATTTTTAGATTTTAAAAAATTATTTCTACCCACAAAAGATAAAATTATGTAAAATTGATAAATCTTTTAAATATTTATTTATATATTTCTTTTACTAAATTAATTTTTATTATGTGTTTGGATGATAATTATGTAATTGGTGGTTATTAGAATTTTAATGTATAATCTATATATTTAATATATGAAATGTTTTTAGTTTTGAATTTTTTGATTTAATGGATTGGTTTAATAATGATATCAAAGCTGTCGCCATATTTGATTTTTCAAAAAATAGAAACTAATTTAATAAAAATAAAAATAACCACCCATTACGTGATTATCATCCAAACACATAATAAAAATTAATTTAGTAAAATAAATAAATAAATAAGCTTCTAAAAGATATATTACTTTTACATAATTTTATCTTTAGTGTATAGAAATAATTTTAAAAAATTTAAAAATATTTTTTTGACATTTATTTTTGTCAATTTAGTTCATATTTTATCAAATTGACGATTTTACCGTTGAAATTAAGTAATGGTATCTTCAATTGTTTTTATTTGAAACAAGTTTCAAAATTTATGATCAAATATATCACAATTAAAAAATTAAGAATCAAAATAACACAAGTCTCAAATTATAATGACCATTAGTGTAATTTACCCTATTAAAAAATATAACCCTAATGGTTTGTTTTGGAACTCATTAAGAGAAGTCTTTTGTTTTTCATCATTTTAAAAATGTACAATCTAATATTGGAATTATTCAGATAAGGGTTATGACTGCTGATTCTTTAAATATTCTATACATTAGTTTTATATAGAGAGAATTGTTGAACTAGTCTAGGATTTGAACATGATCTGTGATTTTTTTAAAAAATTCATTCAAACTGTAAAAATAATAAGTTGTTATTATCTTTGGGTTCGTTTGAAATGTGGATTGATTTTTTAGTTTTTTAACTATTTTAGCCTAAGATTAAAAAGACTTGTTTCAGATAAGCTTTTTTGACTTTTTAAACTTTTATGAGAGAAAAAATAAAATAATTATGGATTGAATGTGATGTTTTGTATTATTAAGCTAAAAAATCTATTTTGTCTTTTTGTAACTATTTTAACCAAAAAAACCTTTGACTTTTTTATGCCAAACAAGCTCTTTGTTACTTCAAATGTGCATTCTAACACTAGAATGAAATATTTCAGATAAGGATTATGATTGCATATTCTCTTACACTGTGTTTGGTTGGGGGATTTGAGAAGGAATTTGGAAAGGAAAGAGAAAATGTGCGTGAAATTAGGTGAAATATAAGTATGTTTTATTCATATTTCACCTATCTTTTCTATTTCCATTTCCAAATCTCTCCTTAAATCTCTCAACCAAACATAGGATTAAGATTCTATACATTCATTTCTTGTATCAAGAGAATGGTTGAAACAGTCTAGCATTTTTGGTTCATTTGCTTTGCATCTTTCTTAAATTCTTCATTCAAAATTTGAAGGTAAGAAGTTATTGTTTATTATTATTTCCATTTTATACCTAAAATGCCCCATAACCATTTAACAAATTAGTCTGAACTTAAAATTTGATCACACAATTTGCACAAAACAATTTAATCCATAATATTTGAACCAAAAAATAACATTATTGATTATAAAATTTCATTTCCAAATTTATGGGACAGAAATAAATGTCCGATCTAATTTGAATAGATCATCATCACAACATTTTGATATATGATATTTGGCTTGAATAGATAGTAGCTTCTTCTTTTTTCTTTTCTTTTTTTCTTTTTTTATAAAAATAAAAGTAAATAATAATAATATTAAATCAGATATATATGCTATATGTAAGAACTTTACATATATTATACTTCATAAGGAGAGAGGCTCAACCAAACTATTTGTCATGTTAAAGAATATTTTTTAAAGATAATATTCACAACAACAAAAAATTATTAAAAAACTTATAAATTGATTGTGTTTTGAATCTATCAGTTTATAATAAAGAGTCTATTGAGATATTTTTAATTACATAAATGATACTGGTACATTATTTTCATTATGAATAGTAATTTTTTATTTTAAAAAAGGCTTTTGAGGGGGGCACAAGGACATTTTGGTCATTTAAAGAAAGCTTCTACCATCAATCGGCCAGGTGGTCAAATAATTGAAATCCCACACATTATCTAGCAAGCAATTGATAACTTCTTCCAGGGTCAATTGAGTCATTTTGGACCGAATCAAGTCAAAACGACGAAGGGCAATCTAGAAATTTCAGAGAAATGAAGTCAGAGAGTACGTACGCCATCTTGATTAGTTTTTTCCAAACACGCCTTCAACTTATCAAAATTAAAATCATCTAATTAATAAAAAAGTTTAAAATAAATTATAAATACATTTTTGAAATTTATTTAAAGTATGAATTATTTTTTATAATTTTAAAAATTATATTTCACTTATGAGATTTTTAATTTCATAATAAATGATTTCTTTTATTAATAAATTATTAAATTAATAAACATATTTTAATGATATTAAAATTTTATTTTAATTAATAATTCAAATAATTTTATTATTTTATAAAAGAACAGTTAAGGATTTTATTTTTTTATTCAGTTTTGTTAAATCAAAAATTTTGATAATAGAGTATTTATAATTTTTTAAACTACAAAAGATAATTTATATTTTAGATAAATTTCAAGTAAATTAGTAATTTATCCACAAAAAAAAATACTTATTTTATTTATTTATTTATATATTTTTATTTTTATTTTGGTAAAAAAAGACTCAACGGTTCGCCTATTTAAACCGATGCCCTGCTCCATCCTCCTTCCCTCTCCCTCTCCCTCTCCCTCTCCCCTGCATCCTTCAATCTCACACCGCATAATTCTCTCTCTCTCTCTCTCTCTCTCTCTACAGCATTGGGCGTTCCCATAACTTTTCTCTCTCTAGAGTTCCCGTTCTCTCTCCAGCATTCGTTTCTTGAACTTGGTACGTTCTGTCTCTGAGCTCTGTGCATTTTTTCTATTCCATGCTGTTTGATTTTCTTTTCACTCTGTGTTGATATTGTGTTGTAATTTCGTCTTAATGGGTCTCCAATTGTTGGTCTTAATTGGGAAAAGTTAAAGCTTTTAGGGGTTTTGGTGACGATTATGGTTATAATTTTTTTTTTCTTTCCCCTTTTTGATTGAGAAATTTTCATTCTTTTTCAGTTCACTGATACTCCCCTGTTTATTTTTCCTGCTAATTGTTTTCATCTAAAATACTGTCCCTTTTCTTCTTCTTCTTCTTCTTCTTCTTCTTCTTCTTCTTCTTCTTTTTTCTTTCTCTTTCTTTCTTTTTTTCTCTTGAACTTTTTCTCTTACTTTCTTGCTTCTTTAATCTAATAAAAACGTTGTTCGAGTAGTAACATGGTTCTTCAAGTCCAGATATGAAATGGAAAGTGTTTCATCTACTCTACCACATGAACTTTGATTAAATAATTGTTGTGCTTTGATTATTACTAGTCCCAAAACCTTAAGCTACTAGTAAACGGACGTAACAATGTGTATCCGCACGCGAAGAAACAAACAAATTGAGAGAATAATATGCACGAAGACAGATAAAACATAGTGGACAATGACAAAAATAATAGAGGAGAACATAGCTGTTATACCATGTTAGATGATAATGTCTCTATCAATCTTTGGAGGTTTCTTTTCTCAATTACATACAATGTTTTGAATTGTGAACCTCAAAAAGTTTTTGAATCTCAAGTTCTGGACCTGGTCCAACTTTCTTGGTTCAATGTGTAGTGGTGGTTGTAGATTTTCCATTCACAAATTCAACAAAGCCTTACCCCCCAAAAAAAAATGGGATTTGTTTTATTCTTTTGCTGGTAATATAACTCAATAGGCTGTAAAATGAATATTCACACGAGTTTGGGTGGGTTTAAATCATCCTGATCCTTAATCTTCACATTCTTCCATTCTTTTCTGAAGTGTTTTTAGATCAAAATGGAATTTGAGGACTGCTACCGGATGGTTCAGAGGCCAAAATATGAATGTCTTCTATTTGGTAAGCTCCTGTTCAGAAACTTGGTCACTGCAAAATTGCAGCATCTGCAGTAAGGCTAACTAGCTGTGTTTATGCAGATTTAGATGATACTCTCTACCCACTTAGTTCTGGTTTGGCATCTGAGTGTAGCAAGAACATCAAAGGTAACTTTGAGGCATTCTTGTTCCTTTGCTCCTTTTCTATAATGTTAATTGTTTCTCTTCTTTTTAACCTTAATCTGGTTGCTTTTTTCCAGATTACATGGTTGAAAAGCTTGGCATAGACAAGAACAAAATCCTCGATTTGGGTAACTTACTGTACAAGAATTATGGGACAACAATGGCAGGTCTTAGGGTATGGCTTTTTAGTTCCTTCAATCGTTTCCGTAAATTTTAATCCACAAGCATTTGTAGTAATTCTGAGTAATTTTTTATTCATTTGCAGGCAATCGGCTATGACTTTGACTATGATGAATACCATAGGTGAGGAAGCCCTCTTTCAATTGTGGCCAGATTTGGATATTAAAATTTTGGATTCCATATGTAACAAATGGGCCAAAATATATGGAATCCAAAATTTTGTCCCTGAAATCCCATTCCCTAATGTACTCTCAACCATATGAGATGGTGAGAATCTCAAACATAGGAAGCTTAAGACGTGATCATATGCAGTTGGAAGTGCATTGTGACGGGGAGACACAGATTATCTAATTGAATTTGGTTGCATTATTATTGATTGTTATTATTGGTCTTTTTTTGTCCCTTATTTTTGTGGATTGTCTCTGACAAGCGTCTTCACTTCCCTGTTCTGCAGTTTTGTTCATGGGAGATTACCTTATGAGAATCTAAAACCAGACCCCGTTCTTAGAAATCTTTTGCTCAGCTTGCCTATTCGGAAAGTTGTAAGTCCCTTGTCACAAATATGGATCCTTCACCTGGAAAGTATTGATTTGTTTACTTACTACCTCCTTTTTTTTTTTTTTTTTTAATTAGATCTTCACAAATGCAGACAAGGTCCATGCTGCTAAGGCTCTTAGTAGACTTGGGTTGGAAGACTGTTTTGAAGGGATTATCTGCTTTGAGACTCTGAATCCCATTCACAGGAGTGCCATATCTGATGATGAAGATGAAATTGAGTTCATAGGCTCAACGTTAGCCTCTACTAGTCCCACCCATAGCAATGGAATATTTGACATTATTGGACATTTTTCTCCACCTAATCCTGAGTCAGGATTACCAAAGACACCAATTGTCTGTAAACCATCAGAACACGCCATTGAACGAGCTCTCAAGATAGCCAATATTAACCCCCTGAGAACAGTAAGATTTTGAACGAGCTCTCAAGATAGCCAATATTAACTTAGGATTTTGAATCGTAGTTTTGAAATTAGTTACTTTTTTTGTTGTACTCATGGATTTCATTGTTGCTGTTTCAGCTATTCTTTGATGATAGTGTCCGCAACATACAATCTGGAAAGCGTGTAGGTCTGCATACCGTGCTGGTAAGTTGTTGGAAATCTTTTTCAAGAAAAGATGATTTTGTCTGCTTACACTAATAATGAACAATAATGGACAATTTATGCCAATCTGGTAGCTAATCCGATGCCTTTTGTCGCACAATTATGTATACAGGTTGGCACTTCAAATAGACCTAAATGTGCGGATTATGCATTAGAAAGCATTCACAACATCAAGGAAGCATTGCCGGAACTTTGGGATGGTGACAAGATGTCAGAAGTCAGTTACCCTGGCAAAATCACAGTGGAGACACCCGTGACAGCTTAAAACAAACTAATGAGTCAACGATGTTTCCTTTTGTATAAAAAGGCAGCCCAATGCACGAGACTTCCACTACTACAAAGTGTGGGAAGGATGAGAATATTCGGATTTACCGCCACATGTGAAGAGGCTGTTTCCGTGATTCAAACCGATGTTTACTTCTACAACGGGGAAAATCAAGTTCATGGGATTGTCATCCCCAGTTTGTGTCTTATCATTGAATGATGTAGATGTTCATTGTGATTAGTAATCAATTAAAAATTTAGTCTTGCACAAACCGTGTTTATTAATCTATTAAAAATTTAGTCTTGCATAAACCGTGTAAATTACCTTGTTTTTTTACTCAGTAGTCATGATCATTTGTGATGTATAATAATCAGGAAATTGTGTTGCAACGCATGCCAATCACACGACACATTTGTATAATGACTTGCTGATGCACGTGATAATTAAATTGTTTAGATTATTGGTGTATCAATTATTTTACTCTAAGTAAAGTAAGGGCTAAGGAGATAAGGTCGAAAATGAACCCAACCCCCCTCTGTCTCTACTTAACAAATGGTTGTGATGTGCCTGGACGGTTGCAAATGTACAGGCTGCTCATATGAAAGACTTAATGAGGATGTCTTGGGGTTTAGTGAATAATTATTGAGCTTCTTTTTTGTTTTTTGTTTTTTTTGGTTTGTTATAATTATTGAGTTAAATGACATGATCAATTGTCTCTACATAGACCTGGGCCAAGGATGAAATCATGGAGGAAAAAGTGAAGATGATATTAAACAAATAAATAAATAATACCGTTGCTAGTAGCAAAATTTTCAACATTACAAATCAACTAGTGAAAGATAAATATGATCATACGGCATATTGAATGTCTAACAAATTATTGTATAATATAGAGGGATAAGGATCCTTTGCAATTGTTTTTCTACAACGATTTTGTTGTATTTTTTATCACAGAAAGATACGTTGGCAAATATGCATATTTTCTTTTCTCCTTCGTTATCCATATATCAGAAGCAAATGTAGGACATCCTTGGGGACTAGAAGACATCAACCAAACATGACCTTCATCCATGGCTGCTATAGATGTATTCAATCTTATTTGGAAAATAAGACTAACTGCTAGATTAATTCAATCTTAACCCTCAAGAGATGACAAATGAGGTTAGGTTTTTATAATTGGCAATCTCATTTGATAAAACTCCTTTCAGTTATAAATTTATTCGCACTTTTGTTTCAGTAAGGATGTGAATCCAACCCGAATTGTGTCTATACAGAGGAGTTTGCGATCTTGAGGCTTACAAGTTTGTCATTTCTTGATTATATGAGGATCGAAATGCTCGTCACCAGAAGGTCTAAGGGCAAATAAATGAGGTCAAGGGGTAGTGCCCCCGAAGCAAAAAGCAAAAATGCAATCGAAATTGTTTGGCCGCTCGAGCGGTCATTTGTGCGCTTAAGCGAAGAAAATGATCATCCAATATTTTTGCAAAGCACCTGAACTTCTGAGAATAAAGTTTTACCACTCGAGCGGTGAAAGTTGTGCTTGAGCAATCAGCCTATATGTTTCGTACGGCATTTAGTCACACTGCTGAAGCGGTGAAACGTGTGCTCGAGCAGCCTGTGCGATCCTGTTTTCTATATAGTGCGTTGTTCACTGTTTTTAGGATTTGGGCCATCCAGATTTTCAAAGAGGAAAAAAGAAAATAGAGTGTTTTATATTGGAGAGTGCTTTATGAGTATTTCCTTGATGATTTAAAAGTGATCAATGGATTCATAAACTTTATATCAACATCATCAAGATGTTTGTTTTTTCTGTTTTATTCACAAAAAAGAGAATTGTTCTTCGGTGGATTCCGATGAACTTGGGTCTAAAGTTTTGGTGGATTCTAAAGTGGCTCATCGTTGTGAATTCGACATTAGCGTTGTGGATTCAATATTTGACAAGACAACTCTGAGGTGCAGACAGTGGTGGAAGAGGTTGGTTTATGTGATGACTAGTGCATATTTTGCTTTCCTCTTTTGAGGTTATGTTGGAATTCTCGTTGTTAAAATGTCGGGTTTTAAAAACGTGTTTCTGTCATCAATTGGATTCGTTATTTTTGAGAACTTCTCCTCAAAATTTCGCTCTTGTTTGTTCCTATTACGAGTTTTTACTCGTTGCGGAGGGTGTGGGGCTAGCGCCAGAGGAGTCGAGGAGGAAGCCAAAGCTGTTTTGACGGGGAGGGCAGCCGCACACGCGGGCCTCACGCCTTGTGAAGCCGGTTTTGTCTTTGAGCACATTGCTTAAAAAAGTCGCGTGCGAGAGTGAAGCCACACATGCGGGAGTGCGCGTTTTCTGCTCCAATCTTCGTGCAAAACAGCTATGTATTGCATTTTTGCCCCTTTTCACTTCATTTATGATATATATCTCTCCCTATACAATATTTTATCTCTTTTTCTCTCATTTCTCTCTATCCAAACCCACAAAACATTATATCTTCTTTGATCCCAAGAAATCCATTGGGATTTTGATGCTAGTCCCTTATACCAAAATGATGAGCGTGTCGAGGGCTTCGTCTTGACCGGTGGAGATTGTATTTCGGCGAGGTCAGTTTTTGGGGCTTTTCTCCTCTTCTCTCTTGAGGTAAGGATTTCTTGAGTTATATATATATGTTTTGCTACATTGATAGTGGTTTAAGAGTTTTTCTCAAAGTTGTGTGTTGATTTTAAGAATTGATTTAAGGGGGATTTGGTGATAGTCCCCTCACTATCTAATTTGTCTTTCAAAAGGATAAGAATTATATAAGTACTTTCAAAACTCCCTAATATTTTAAAACTTGTTTCTTTTACTATATTACCCTCATATCTATCAATTCTCCTATTAAGCCATCTTCACTATATATTTCAGAGTAAAATTTTACTCTGTATGAAAGTAAAATTTTACTTTGTATAAAAATAAAATTTTACTCTGAATAAGAGTAAAATGTTACACTCTGAAACTAAAAATAAAATTTTACTCTGTATAAAAGTAAAATTTTACTCTGAAAAACTAGTAAAATGTTAGACTCTACACAAAAGTAAAATTTTACTCTGTATAAAAGTAAAATTTTACTCTGGTTCTGTCAAATGAAAAAAACAGAGTAATGGTTCTGTCAAATGAAAAAAAAAAGAGCAATAGAACCAGAGTAAAATTTTACTCTGGTTCTGTCAAATGAAATAAGATAAAAAAATAAATAAATAAATCAAAACAAACAAACAAACAAAAACAAAACAAATGAATCAACAAATCAACATATCTAATTGAGAAAAAAACTTCAAAAAAACAAACAAACAAAAACAAAACAAATTAATCAACAAATCCACATATCTAATTGAAACGAAAAACTTCTAAAACTCGATCAACAATCACACATTTCAATGAAAAAGAATACATATGTTCAACAACACTCATACACACAAAAATATATATATATATATATATACACATATATTCTACTGTTCCTCATCCACATCCTTCCCAACCTCCTGTTCAACTTCTTTCAATCTCGAAGCTTCAGCCTTCGCATTCAAAATCGCCAGCATCTCATCAACAACCTCATCATGTTTCTTCTCCGCTTCCAATTGAGCCATCTCCACCGCACTCTGAATCTCCCCCATCTGCTCCAAAACCCTAGCTTTAGAATCTCCAACGACATCCTCATTCAATTTCAACATACTCAAAGCCTCATTGTTGCTAATTATGAAGATGAAGAGAGGACCTTCTGCTGAAGCTTGGAAGACGCGACTATGGCGGCGGCTTGTCGACGACCTTCTGCTGAAGCTTGGAAGATGCAACTATGGTGATTATGATACAGTTGATGACGAAGCTGATTATATATGCAAAAGTTAAGGGTATACTAGTCCTATAAAATATTTAAATAATAAATTTTGTCCTTTATGCAAAACTTTATAATTATGAGGGGGTTTAGAAAGTATAATTTTTTTCTTAGTCTTTTTAACAATGAAAGGAAGGTAAAAGGGATTTATAACTAAATTTCCCTTGATTTAAAGTATAGAGAAATTTTAAATGTTAGTTTCCAAAACTCAATCCTTGTTACTCCATGTTGATAGTTTACTCATATAACCTAAGAAATGTGATTTCAGTTGGGATTTACCAAGGAAATGAGAAGTGTTTTGTCTTGATGAAAAACCCTAAAATTTGGGGATTTTGACAAATAAGAAAAAATACCTATCAAATTCTTTGTTCTTTTATGTCAAGATGAGGAAAGTAAGTAAATTTCATTAATATTCAGAGAAATGACTATCTATGTGAGGTAAAAGAAATGAGATGTTATTTTTTTTTTTTTTTAATTGTTTAACACTAGAACATGGATTGTTGAAAAATGATAATTGGTTTTGTGCCTTGAATTGTAAGAATTGTAAATCTTAGAGAGCTATGTTGCGAACATAATAGATATATTCGTGAAGAGGCTAACTTGCTATGAATTGTACATGGCAAGTAATTGTGGTTGTTGCTATGAATGAAAGGCATGTGGTTATGTGTGGAATAACATTGCAAGAGAAAAAATGAGAAATTGAATTTTATGGATCTTGTTGTAAAGATATTTAAAAATGAAGAAATGTTATGAGATATTAATTATTGTGTCGCATTCTTATTAGATATATTATCATTAATGTGCATGAAATGTTAGATGGGTATGAATGTCTACATATATACATAGATGTAACCCTTTTTATTGATGGAAAAACATCTTATACTACAAAAGATTTTGAGAGTAAAGATGAGCATCTTCATGTTGCATTGGCTTAAATGGAAGTAAATGTTGAAAGAGCATGGGCTGTGGTTATATAGTTGCACATGGTCTAATGTTAATAAACTCTTGACTATTGGTTAGAAGAACATGGAAATGGTGAATGGAATCGCTTGGTAATGTTGTTGGAATGACTTGAGAGTTTTCCATGAGACATAGAGAAATGGTTGCATTGCATATTTATTTGATTTACTATCATGCATGGTGTATTTAAATTGAAATCATTTACTTCATGAAAGGGAAACGTATTGTAATAAGAACCACGGAAATGTGAAAAGGGTAAATACATTGGTAAGTCCGGTTAAGGGGTGAAGATGACTTTGATAAGTTGGCCTAAGTGTCCATAGTGAAAGACCAGAAAACCACGCGGATAGGTGTCGAGCCTTCCGGTTAATACGAGTAAAAATGACAGTTTGGTAGTACTCAGAAGTCTATTCTGAACACCAAATTAGGATTACCAAAGGTCGTATTTACCACCCCTAATGGCAAAAAGGTTGGAAGTTTGGAAATGTGTTAAGATTGCAAGTTTTTATTGGAAGATGGAAATCTTTAAAAAGGACATGAAATGGAATTTTCTTTAATAGATGCATGGCATGGCATTGACGTTTTCATGTTCATTGAAGTGTTTGCATAACTATATATACTTTGTTAGAATTCTCTACTGGGCTTTATGCTCACCCCTATGGGATTGGGTGCAGGTAAAGATGTGAAAATCCCGCTGAATTGAGGGCGTGGATATTTCTTTTGTGAAGAGTAAACGGCTCTCTTATTTTTGTTGTGAACTTTGTAAAGCCAAGGGCTAAATGTGTATGGGTCCGAGAGACCATTTGTGTAACCAGGCTATTGCCTTGGAAGATGTAAGCCTACGGGCATTTTATTTAATTATAATTCAGGTTGCACTCATTTTATGTCCGTATGAGAGAACCCTTATTGTTGTATTTCTTGTCATTAAAATGAGCTTCTGTATGCTAACTCTGAAATTGAATCCATTGTTAATGGCTTTGGTAATAAATTCCAAGTAATAAAAAAGTAGGGCGTGACAGTTTAATTCGGATGTGGATTCGCTAGGTAATTGAGAGTACATTTGTGTAATTCATTTTTATCTTTTTAGTGGATTATTTTGTGGTTTTGGCCCGTGATTTTTTATCACAATTGGAGGCGCTCCAATTATGATTTTTTCACATTAAATCGTTTTGTCGATTTATCTTTGATTGTTTGATTGTAATTATTATCTTTTGTTTAAAAATTAAAAACATAATTACAAATCAATATCTCGAGATTTTTTTATTTTTTATTTTTCAGACGAGATGATCTCATTTCTTGCTAATGTTTTCTTTGCCTTCCCATTGTACTAATTGTGGATTCCATCATCAAAATAACCCAATAATTATGAGAAGAAGATGAAGGCAACTCAAAACCACATGAGATTTCTTGTAAAGTGAAGCATAACAACTTTGGAAAAACCCTCCCTCAAACTCATATATGTATTCCACAATGTGAAACTTTTGTTTGTCTCTGATGTTGAGAGACTTGAGGGAAAATTTCAAGTTGGTTTCACACATGAGCACATTACTTCATGTCATATAGAAATAACCACCTTACCCTTTTGTGGTTTTGTAATATTGATAAATTATGAAGCTATTTTTATTTTGAAAACATGGCTCACTCTCATTGAATTGCACCACTAGTTAATTTGGACAGAAATTATAACAAGGCAATTTAGTAACCACATAGGTGAAGACCGTGAAGTGAATTTTTTTTTTCAAATGACATGAGATAATGTGTATATAATCAAACCATTATACAATTGATAAATATAAAATTAAACGAGCTATGCATGATCTTATGAAGATATAAAAATCTTCTATCAAGGCCTAATCATGTACACATGGCACACCACATGGATCGATTACTACCAAGGGATCATAACCATCTATGAAAATAAAAATAAAAATAAGTTAAGAGGAGGAAAGACATGATAATTCATTCAATAAATCTTATTCTTCATTGTCTTTCCATTTTTAGCTTTCTACTTGTTGAGTTTGACACACTGATGGATCCAGAAATACAACCTTTATTGATAACACTGTAGTATACAAAACACTTGTACACAATCACACACTAATACACTTCACTTATTCACTCACACATATATTCAAGCACTTCATATTTTATGTCTTCCTCGGACAAGACCTTGAGACACCTCACACTAGATAGTGCTTGACCACTCACTTTGGACTCACTCTTCTTTCACTCAATAGTCCAATTGTCCAATTATCTAGTACATGCACTCATCTCATATTTATACTAGTTGAAGAACTTTCTAGAATACACTCATCATTTCCCTACATTTTAGAACAATCTAGATTACTCTAGTACATATCAGGGTTTTTTACATCTCTCTAAAATATTCTAGAACCTTCCGGAACTTTCTAGATTTCTTTAGTTTTCTCCAAACTTCTTTAATGTTCCAGAACCTTTTAGGATATTCTAGAATCTTCGATTTCTAGGTCTTTCCAAAATCTTTTAGATCTTTCCGGAGTATTCTAAATTCATGTGGAAACTTCTAGAATATTCTAGAAAGAAGATTCTAGAGAGTGAGGAGAGTTAGTGATGACTCTCAACACTCCCCCTCAGCATTAACTCTCATTTCTAGATTATGTAACCATGCCACGCTGTGTCAGAAACTCTTCGTGAGTATATCTACACCCTAGTCCTATACCACGATAAACTTTGTTTCCATCTCTTCTAATAATGACTTCTCTCTTTTGAAGTGATTTATTTTTCCATAAAACACTACGTCCTTGGCCAGGTCTAGGATTCTTATCCTCCAATTTAGATAGTGAGTGCCACGTTTGAATATGTGTTGATGTATGAATATCTTCTTTTGTTATCTTTCTCCAATTGTTAAATTTTGTTGTTTCCTGAAATGTTATTGGCTCCTTTATATCATCCATCTTAGCAAAGATTGCATCAACATACTTTGGATTGTGTTGACATTGCCTTGCAGATATTGATTGTTGTAGCTTTATCACTTCTTCAACTTCTTTTTCTTCTGTTTGCTCCCCCAACTTCTCTGGTAGGTGAGCTTCTGGATCTTTAACTCTTGAAGATTGAGACTTAGCTGTAGGAGTCTACTCATCTGTAATAGAGTATGCATCCATTTCTTTGGTAACTGCATTGCACTGCTCATGTACGTCTTCATCGAAGTCTATTTCCTCTTCTAAATCAACTTCAGTAACCACGAACATTATAGGAGATGCTTCAAAATCCCATTCTTCTTCAAATTCTGGCTCTGCTTCTAAGCAACCTGGTTCCACGGTCTCGAACATTGCACATGAAGCTTGGAAATTTCATTCTTCTTCACTCTTATCTTGGTAACCGTTAGATATTACCATATTACCTTCAATTGGTCTTCTTCTTAACCGACAATTTTTTGCGTAGTGGCCAATCTTGCCACATTTGAAGCACTCTATGTTGTGTCGTCCAAATCTAATAGCTTTTCGATCATTTTCATCATGTCGAACTCCCTTCGTTGATAACTTCGATCATCTTGTGATTGTTCATCTTCTTCTTTCTTTGATTTTTCATATTTTGCCACTTCAGTCCATCTTTTCTCTTGTTACTAAATAACGCATCTTCTTCACTTTCATTCTTCAGTGTGACTCACCATTTGCTTTGCTAAAGTTTCTTGATTCGCTAATAGACTTTCGAGCTCGACCAGTGATGGTTGAATGGATCATCCTCTAACAGCGACCATAAGTCCACTATACTCAAGTCTTAAACCTCGTGTAATAATGCACCTCATTCTTAACTCGTTAATTTTTTACTCGGGATCAAGTTATGAAATTTCATTGCAAAGAGTCTTTACTTTGAGAAAATATTGGCTGATAGTCATTGATCCTTGTGTCACCGTTGCGAGCTCGTTCTCTAGATACTAAAGTCACGCATCGTTTGTCTTCGAAAATAACGCCACAAATGTGTCCAGACTACTTTTGGAGTAGTAGCCTCTCGAACATACTCCAATAACTCTTTTTGAATAGTTGTCCTTAACATGAACATCGTTTTTCCAGCCTTGATCCACCACTTTCGCAAGGCCTCTGCATTTTCTTCTCTAGGTGACATAGTTTCCTTGCCGGCAGCAATTTCCCATAGATCCTATCTTTGAAGATATGCCTCGATGCATATTCGCCAATAATCATAATTATAATAATTTAATTTCTCCATGCCCCCGATGAAGTTTTCGAAATCCGCCATAACAACTGTGCTCATTGACTTCAATAATCTCTTGTATCAATCTCAATCACTCTTCGTGTCGGTCCCCAAACGGCCAAGCTCTGATACCAAATTGTTGAGTTTGACACACTAGTGGATCCAAAAATATAATCTGTATTGATAACACTCTAGTATATAAAACAATTGTACACAATCACATGCTAATACATTTCACTTATCCACTCACACATATATTCAAGCACTCCACATTTTGTGTCTTCCTCGCACAAGATCTTGAGACACCTCACACTAGATAGTGCTTAACTACTCACTTTGGACTCACTCTTCTTTCACTCAATTGTCCAATTGTCCAATTACCTAGTATATGCACTCATTTCATATTTATACTAGTTGAAGAACTTTCTAGAATACACTCAGCATTTCCTTACACTTTAAAACAATCTAGATTACTCTAGTACATATTAGGGCTTTCTATACTTCTCTAAAATATTCTAAAATCTTCCGAAACTTTCTAGATTTCTTTAGTTTTCTCAAAACTTCTTTAATGTTCCGAAACCTTTTAGAATATTCTAGAATCTTCCGAATTTCTCTAGATCTTTCGAGAATCTTTTAGATTTTTCTAGAGTATTCTAGATTCATGTGAAAATTTCTAAAATATTCTAGAGAGAAGATTCTAGAGAGTGAGAAGAGTTAGCAACGACTCTCAACATTACTAACTTAATGGTCAGAAAAAAAGCCAATGGCTTGTTTTGTAACACTCGGCAAGGACGTGAATTCAAACAACTATCCAATATATGGTCCATAGCCCATTCAGTTACTAATCATCATCAACAATAAATTGAAATTTACCTAGTTCTTAACACACACACAAAGAGTAATTCCCTTGAAAGATTCTAGAACTACTTTTGTCAAGTCTTTAAATGGTTGAATTTGATGATGAAATTTGTTTGATGGAAATGGTATTTCAAAAATAGAATCTTACATCTTTAAAATTCATGATACTTATAATAGGCCGAGGATTGTTTCTAGTTTAAAATGGAATTGGAGTGTATAGTTAGGTTCTGTGCGTCTATTATAAAGCTTATATTGATAATTCGAATCGTAATATGTAAGACTTATCGAATATTTTATTCTTACAAAAAATTACATTGATCTGATATCGATAGCTACTTGATCAAATCAAATTTGTGTCAACGATCATTTTGATTTTAAAAATAAATTATTGACACAAATGTATTGTCATCAAGCAACTATTGATATTAAATTAATGTAATTTTCCATAAAAATAAAAATATTTAATAAATTTTACATATTAAATAATTCAAATTATCGACATCTACTCACGAAAAATCTAACAATACACTTCAATAAGAAGACCCAACAGAAGAGAAGCATAACCCTTTTATGATATGGTGGGTGTTTGAGAAGTGAGTTTTTATGTAGGTTTTTTTAGTTATAAAATATTATTGGAGAAAAAAATTTTAGTATTTGGGAAGATAGTTGAGTTTTTTTGTGGTTGGATGTGATGTTCGTGAGAGAAAAATTAAAATAATTATGAAATTAAATGTGATATTTTGTTTAAATTTATTTTTTTTGATTTTGTAAAAATTTTGTCTTTTAATAAAAAAAATAAAAAAATAAAAAACTTGCCAAACACCACTGTGATTTGATTGGTAGGGCCCCAACAGACAATCTCACGTGATTGATAAACTGAAGTAAATGAATCATCAAAGCATTTCCAACCACCAACTACGTTTCTAACGGTCCCTCTGTCTCACCACAGTTAAGGCTAGTCCTCTCTCCACCATCAGATCTTTTTTGAAGAGAGACTAATCTCTTATATTATTTTCCCTATTCCAAAATAATGATCTTTTTTGAAAAATTTAATTTTTTTAATAGTATAATTATTATATCTTAAAAAAATTAAATTTTTAAAATTATCTTTTTAATAGTATATTTTTTTGAAAATATCAATGTTATAATTGTACTTTTTATATTGTTCATTAATTTAAAAGAATGACAAAATAGGAAATTTATATTATTTTTATACTTGATTTTTAAAGAGAGATTAATATTTTGGAACAATAAAAAATAGAATAAAGGACTAATATTTTGGAACAGATGGAGTAATTAATATATTAACTAAATGATTGTTTGAAATAATCTAAATAAGTATATTTTTTAACTTTTTATGAAATATAGATTGGATTTAAAGTGATATGATAAAAAGATGATATAACTTAAATAGGATGACGTGATTTAAATAAGATAATGACTTTTTAAAATTAGGACAAATAAGACCTAAGTATATCAATTATTACATTATTATTAATCTCATTTATTATACAAATTATAAATATTAAAAATATATTAAATTATGTTATATTATCATCTAGTATACTGATTGATGAATATAATTTTAGTCCTAATCCCCTCCTACCACCCCATCCTCTATGTGGAAACCGCGACACGTGTAAAGTCACAATAAATACTGTTTGGTGAACCCCCTTCCTTAATTACTAGTAGGTTCCATTTTTTGGCCTTTTTATACCCATTTCTTTGACAATCGAGGCATCGCAATTAAAGGGTTTTCCACAGATTCGTACTGGGTTTGATCGACAATGGCGGATTTCAAACCAAGCAGAGTCCTTGTTACCGGTGCTGGCGGTAGAACAGGTACCCACTTTTGTTTTCTGTACCCTTTGTTAAATTGGTTGTGCTTTGTGTATGTGTATATCTATGTGTATTTGTGTTTTGATGTGTTTCTGTATGTGGGTTTCTTGTGATTATTTGGTGGAGGTGTGTTAAATCAATTTCTGGATTGAATAAATTCTATTGTTGGCAAAATGGATCTACTGATAGAAACTTTGATTGAACAGCTTTAAATTTTAATATTGCATAGAAGAAGATGAATTTAGTTAGGCCTCTTCACATTATGCTGTCTAACGAGTTGGGGATTTCCATCCAAGTTTATAAACCTAGTTAGATCTTGAATGTCCAAAGGGTGTTGAATTGATGTATAATAACATAACCAGTGTGAAAAAGACCCAAATTTGATGGTTAGGTCCTCTCACCCGAGATGATGATCCCTTTTGTGATTTCCACAGTAGGATGGATCCGCACTGCTTTACATTTCCCCTACCTTTCCGTTGAGTTGAAACTCAAATGCAAGGTAATTTCTAGTACCAAAGTTTTAGTGGCCTAATCAATGTACCAAAAGCACTGGAACTGGAGGATGCATTAGATTAACCGCTTTTGACTACACGGGTTGTTGTAGCCATGGCAACTTATGGGTAATGGAAATACAATTGCTGGAGCTATTTAATTGCTCCCGCATTGAATTTGAACATTTTGTAAAAATTGCATGTATGAACTTGTTGAAGCAACAAAGAATGCTTGGCTACAGCCCACAGAGCAGACCAATATCGTATTAGATGGTTAAATATGGTGTGTAGTTCAATGAATGATTATAATAATATGATGTAGAATGTGACTAGAAGTACCACATGGACTGATGTGGTGCTAGAATCAGTGTGTTGTATTTTTAGGAATCTATTAGAAGGCAACGATGTTTAGTTTTCTTAGTGTTTATCAATTTGTTTAAAAGGTGCATGTTACTAGCTTTTTAATAGTAAAATCAGGCTGAAGCCACCTTGCCCTTTGTTTCTCTGCTACAAAGAAAAGAATTTTTAATTTTTTTCCCCGCTTCCTGATTTCGTTCTATGTTGCTTGATTCTGGCAGGACAAATTGTTTATAAGAAGTTGAAGGAGAAGACAGACCAGTATGATACTAGAGGTTTGGTCAGAAGAGAGGAGAGCAAGGAGAAAATTGGTGGCGCAGATGATGTTTTTGTTGGGGATGTAAGGGATGTAGAGAGCATAATTCCTGCAATCCAAGGTATCGATTCCCTCATAATTCTCACGAGTGCTGTGCCAAAAATGAAGCCTGGGTTTGATTTAACTAAAGGTGGAAAGCCTGAGTTTTACTTTGAAGATGGTTTATATCCTGAACAGGTGACCTTTTATGTTTTAGTTTAGTATCCTGAGTCATTACTTTATCGTCTAACTTTTGAATCCCGAGTCTTTTTCCTTATGCTGATTGAATATGTTTACATATTAGGTTGACTGGATTGGGCAGAAGAATCAAATAGATGCTGGTGGGGTTTTTTTTTTTTTTAATTTTTTACACCATTTCAATTTATATAATGTTTCCAGGTTATTGTTTTATTTTGGCATGTATTGTATTATATCACGTGGTCCATATGTACAGCTAAAGCTGCAGGAGTGAAGCACATTGTGCTCGTTGGGTCAATGGGAGGAACAAATCTTAATCACCCCTTAAACAGCTTAGGGAATGGGAATATTTTGGTTTGTACATTTCTCTCTCTTCATAAACTATTTCTTTTTTTCTTTTTTCCTTTTTTTTTTTTTTTTTTGGCCTTTTTGTTTCATCGATTTTGTGTCTCATATGAGGCGCTTTCTTTGGGCCTTGATGAGGCTAGGGATTTTTTAGGCCTATGTATGCCTTTAACAACTCTATTTCTGCCATGTGCAGGTTTGGAAGAGAAAGGCTGAGCAGTATCTGGCTGACTCAGGAGTCCCATACACAATTATAAGGTACATCCATTCCGTTTTACTTTTATCTTCATCATAACTGATATTTATTTATTTATTTAATGTATAATAGAATCAATATGAAATAGAGGATAAGTTGTTTTTGTGGAATTCAGATAACATTTTAAATGCACTTGTTAATCAGAAGTTGGAGTATGCCACTTATTATAGTAACATGGTTTTGAACTATTTTACGATAGTCACCACAAGTTAGTCCTGATTGTTACATCAACTTCATGAAATCCCATGTTATCTATGAGAATATCTGCTAAACTAGGTTGATTCTGGAGTAAACACAATCTTGACATTCATTTGTCTTCTCAAACTCAAAACTCTTTTTTTTTTTTTTTTTTATTTAAATTTTATTTTAAAAAAGGAAAATAGCAAAGCGATACCATTACAAAATACTAAAATTTTAACTGATACCAAATATACAGGGCTGGAGGCTTGCAGGACAAAGAAGGTGGTATTCGAGAATTACTTGTTGGAAAGGACGATGAGCTCCTTAATACAGAAACAAAGACCGTTACTAGGGATGATGTTGCGGAAGTCTCGATTCAGGTATTTATTATAGGAAAATGATATGTTTACAGAATTTACGACAAGAATGATGTGGTATTGACATTATTGAAAATATAAGTCATCTTTGTGAGTCTTTTATTTTAAAGTGATAAAATCAAAACTCATCACATCATTATGTATTTTTATTTTGTCTGTGCTTGAAGAAAGCATACACCTCATTTGTTCTTCTCTGCACATGTATGATTTTGACTGTGTAGCATATCATAATATATAATTGCTTTTGTGAACAGGCACTACAGTTTGAGGAGGTCAAATTTAAGGCATTTGACCTGGCCTCAAAGCCCGAGAGAGTTGGCACTCCGACAAAGGATTTCAAGGCTCTGTTTTCCCAGATCACTACGCGGTTTTGATATACAACATTCATAGCTCTATTTATTTGGAAATATGTTATCCAATTTCAGATTGTGACTCTGGTTTTTGATCTAGAAAAAGGAATAAGTGGAACGAGAATGTTAACCAGTTGCAAATGTATTTTCAAGAGCTTTTGTATGTCATTAAACAACTATCAATTGACAAATAAGTTTCCCCCAGAATTTCTCTATGCAAATCAATTAAGTTTCGTAATTGCATGGCATTCTAAACAAATAATATGCTTTTGTTAAAGCTTGAGGTAAAATTGTAATGTATATATATATATATAAATGTTTTCTGAAAATCAGATTTGTTGATGTTTTGGAGCTCAGGTGCCTTTGTCTTGTCGAAAGGGTCGTTGTTGCACCAAAGTGATTTGCAAGAAAATGCAAATGTCAATACAAGTGATGAATCGTGGTAAAAATAAATAAATAAATAAAAATAGCAGTGACATCTTATCTCTACCATAAGGTTTTTTCATTTTTTGACTCGTGAGGGTGTCCGTGACTTTGTTGTACAGATAATAATGCATAATCACTTTTTCTTATTATATTTCATTTGAATAATGTTATATATCAATTTGTACTACCAATTGATGATGTGACATAATTTAAAAGATTTTTTATATTTGTAATATGATTAATGAGTGGGGTTAATAATAATGTCATAATTAGTGTTAGTATATTAATTAGTACATATAATATCACCGATTTCATTTATCATCAGATATATCACACCTTCTACAATTAAAAGTGTAATAGATCACGTATATTCCACAAATGTGAACATTTTTGCTCTTCATCCCCACAAATTCTTGTATGAGAAGTGACATTTTTCTCAAATAAAATAATTATTTATAAAAATAAAATTTGTTAACTTTTATGTCCTTAAGAGCACATAAGGTGTCGTTTGGCAAGGGTTCTTTGGGGCTTTTTTGACTCTTTGAGCCATAAAACACAGAATAGGCTCTTTGAGCTACAACAGACAAAGCATCACATTCAACTCATAATTATTACACTCTTCTCTAAAAAAAAAGTCAAAAAAGTCAAAAAGTCAAAAAGTCCTTTCCAAACCAAGTTTTTGAGCCCAGGCTCATATAGCAAAAAAAAATCAAAAAGTCAAAAAGTCCACCCACTTCCCAAACGGAGGCTTATACGTTCTATCAAAAATGAATATAATAAAAAATATATAATTATTTTAAATTTCTTAACATGTAACTTAAGTAACACACACGTTAAAAACACACCATCCATATTATGAGAATCATTTCACACTGAATAGTCATTTATGTGAAAAAAATTTAAATAGCCTTATAATAAATAAATAACTTAAAGAAATAACTATAATTTAAAAGAAATAAAAAAAAAATTTAAAGAAAAAAAAAAGTAGTTAAAAGTGTAGAAGAATGATCAACTAAATTAACTAGTTAGTTGGAAATACCAAACTATGAAACAACATGCAAAACTATCCATATCCAAACAATAATATTATGATAATTAATTATGTTTATTTATCATTTTATATATATTAGTACTATATTTTTGATAATTGTTACAATCTAATAAACTAATGCAACTATAACAACCTGACATGACAATCAAAACCTGGACACAACCGCTCTGCTCTTTCAATTTCACCTCACTGAAACTGAAAGACCCAAAAAAATGGCGGTTTCACTCAACCTTTACAACTGCTCTGTAAACTCTCCAATTGCAAACCCTAATTTCAATTCCCTCAAATTCCCCATTAACCCAAACCATGAATTCTTCTTCTCCACTTCAATCTTCAAAAAGGTAATTGCTTTTCTCAAACCCCCAATTCTTCAATTCCTCATTCATATAAACAATCTATCTTCAACCCTTCTGTAGAAACATCGTCTTCGCCGGAGACCATCCTCAATCTTCAATGAATTCGAGAACGACTCCGACCAGACCAACCTTCACGGTAAGCCTCTCTCTCCCCCCCGCCCCCCCCCCAAAAAAAAAAAAAAAAAAAAAAACTATCATGAATTGATTGGCTCAATTTTGACCTTTAATTTTAGATTTTGTAGTAATCTGATCTAATTGATAATGATGTTAGTGTTTTTAAAGGAAAATTATCATTGAATTGATTGAGGTTAAAGTTGAACAACTTCTAAAAGCATGTCATATGTAACTTGTGTGCATATTTTTCATTAAAAAATAGTAACAATTGTAAGCAATTGGACAAAATAAAGATAAAGTCATAAATTTAAAATCAAAATCAAGCAAATTAAAATTATAGAGACCAAAATGACATAAAAACTAAAATATAGGAACCATCGCACAAAGTACCCAAAATTTAATTCTGGAATATGTGTTTTCAATCAGAAGAAGAGGTGAATAATCCAGGGGTGAAAGTTGCATTATCTATGCTGAGGTTCTACAAAAGTGAGTTCTTTTCACCCTTATAGAATAATAATTACCTCAATTTCTTATTTGGGATTAGTTAGTGTGTGTGTGTGTGTGTGTGTGTTAGGGTTAATTATTTTGATTGAAATTAGGGTAAGAATGAGAATGGTTTTGATCCTTGAGCAGGGGAAATCTCGCCCTTGCTGCCAAATAGTTGTCGATATGTGCCAACTTGTAGTGAGTATTCCATGATTGCTTACAAGAAGTATGGAGTTGTTAAGGGGACCGTCTTGACTGTGTGGCGCCTCTGTCGCTGCAATCCCCTCGGTAATGCTACTTCTAATTAATTGAAGACTTCTATGCATCATAAGAATGAGATACAATACCTCTTTCAATCCCTTTTTTTTTTTTTTTTGGTTGTTAGTGTGTTTTGTGGAGTTGTTCTGTGGCATTTCAAGGAAGTTAATTGGACTTCTTTTTTTCTTTTTTTTTAACTATTAAAACTCTGGAAGTGACAAAAGCAGTCTCTCTCTTGCTCTCTAAATTGTTGACTATATATATATATATATATATGTATGCTTATAATGTATGTCAGGTGGGTCTGGATTTGATCCCCCAAGATGGTTTGATGAGACAAGTACACCAGATCAATGAGACTATTCATAGTTAGCATACCAAAGCAAAGGTAATCACTTTTCCTTTCCATTCAATTAAAACATTATCAAACATTTTTCATTATGTTACCATTGTTGAATTGTAGGCTGATAACGGATGAATTGCTTGAATGCAGTCTTTGGTTTTTTCTCTGCTCCGATTTTATTTTACCAATATGTCTTGAGATAAATTTTATGGTTTCGCGCTGTCAGTTATGTAATTAAAACACATGAGTATGAGTTGTAAAAGTACGAGGCTTTGAGTGGCAACTATTAAAGTACTTGGATGGTCTTGAACATCAATGTAGCACATTTATACTTATTGACGCCATTGTGTGTTTTTGACAACAGTTCTGAGTTCAGCTAGAAAATTGGTAACCTTGTTAATCTTTTTCATAGTTTGGTCCATTACTCAACCAGATCTCCACACTGAACAAAGCAATCGCAAAAAGTTACTGATACTAGGTACAAGCACAACCCTGAGTCTGTAGATATAAGACATCTGTTTACAGTAGTGGAAGAAGCAAATAGGTTATTGGATTATCTTTGCACTTGCATATAAAGCAACAGGACGAAGTATATTCATTTTGGACTTATTGGATCTTATTTTGTCGGATATTCACTGCTGGTGTTAATTTGATGTTGATCATATATATATAATATATTTGGGATTTTAATTTGATCAAAGTTTGAAAAACATAAAAGAAAAGTGCATGGTTGATTCCATAAAGTAATCATCTCCTCATTGACTCGACACAATTATCAAAACCAACAATTATGATACTTTTTTACTGCTGATAACCAACAGTTTATTTATTTACTTTATTCTTCCTGATATCTGGGAACTTCTATTGCTACATGTGCACGCTCAAATGGAGTTCAGCACTCCCACCCCCAAGAAAAAATAAATAGTTGGCTGCCCTTGTTACCTAGGCAGCACCAATGCCAATAAAGCAACTGGGTTTTGATTCTTGAAAGACTACCGTCTCTTTGATCACAATTTAGTAACCGTTTGATCACAATTTAGTAACCGGGGACATATGTTTCCGATGTTGCTACAGAACAGGAGATAAATATGAAGTAGCGTACTGTATCTGATTCTTTGTCATGTTAAAAAGTCAAAATCACCCCTTCCTATGCCAAAAAATAAATAAATAAATAAATAATTGATCACAGTTGTCATTGTTTTTCACATATATAGAAATACATCTATCTAGATATATGTTTTATTAGGTGTGAAATGGAGCGCAACTCACACTTGGATCTGGCCAATCATCACATGCCACATGGTGTCAACTTCAAACTCTGGTGGTTGACTGGGGGGTGGTTCAACAATCTTTCCACTGATAGTACATTGGAATATAGCAATGAATCTCTAATGGCATCCGGGTGTTCGGAGTAACCCCATGTTAAGATTAGGACCTTATGCTATGTTCAGGAAGGGTGTTCCAGTAAGGATCCAGCAATGATGTAAGGACATACCTACCCTAGGAATTATGTCTTTTCCCTTGCTACTTGTGCAGTGTTTCCTTCTAATACTATTTCTGAATCAAAGTGACCTGATTATTTCTACTTGGAAATATTTACCTTATTAATTTCTCTCCTTTGCCAACTGCATTTTCTTCATCAAACTGTCTGTGTATTGTTTGTATTACTTAAAGGCAGTCATAAAAGTGCTTACTTTTAAGAATCAATGAAATCAACATCATGAAACAAAATGTTGTTCAGAACCTCTTATAGAAGAAACTAGGTGAAGGAGGGGTCGTTTGGCTGGTACGGATGTTGACACTCCAGCCTTATTTGCGCAAAAAAGCATTAGCATACTAAAATTTATTATATTCTTAGTAGATGATGATTGAAAGCTCTAGAGATGGCAACATAGAAGGGGGACAAAAAGGAAGCTTTGGAGGTGTAATTTTTTATAATTATTAAGCCCTCTCTGAATTCTGTCTTTGTGGGGAACTTTAACTAGATTAATGTGCAAAGCCAGCTAACTCAGAGCAAATGCAGGGCTCAAAAATCAGCCGAGGCGAGAAAAAGATCAGAAAAGTATCAGTAAAAACTAAAAAATGGCCCTACTTTTGAAGTAACTTCCCTCAATACCATTTTTGGTTTCCAAGAAGAACGAGTAACTGTGTTGAAAATTTTCCTAAGGATCTGCTAAGGCACATGTATCGAAATAAAACCCACAAATCATATGATAAGTTAGCACAAAGAGGCTGATAATAACTGCTAAAGAAGTTTTAACCCTGCTTTCCATCATTTCTGAGTGAAATACAAAATATGAATTCACAAATACAGACCAGGATATATTCACACTACATGTGTACACTCCAGGGGAGAGAGAGAGAGAGAGAGCAGATTGCGAAAACAGGGGAAAAAACAGCCTGTAGTAGTTCAAACTGCATTATGTAACGGACTATATATGTCAGATTTTAGTTATGATACAGCATGCGTTCAAAGAACTTAATCTTTACCAAAACATCTATTCAACCACGAGTGCTCAAACCAAATCAATGACGGCCCTTTTCTTGGCATGATTAAAAAGCAGCTAAACATCAAAATCATCTGCCATTCACCTGGTGGGTTAGCAAATCCATCAGTTGAAAGTAAAATAAATTGAGCAATAGAGAAAAAGAAGAAGAAGAGAGAAACTGGATTTAAACCAGAAAACAGCTTACTTTTGGTTAGTCAAGTAGTCCTGCAAATGTGTGAGAAGTACAAGATTTTTTAGTAGTGAGTGAATACTAGTAATTAAGCCTTTCACTAAACAGGTTTCCAACAAGAAAGGGCATAAATGATTCGCCCTTTCCATCCCTGCAACAGCCACTGGCTATCTTCATCAATCATAAAATCCTTATGGTAGCTCGACCTCACCTTCTCTGTCGCCCTCAACATGATGTCCCTGTCAAAAGGGAGCTGCATGAAGCCTGACCTCAAATTGCGAACCTGCCATTGCTTATACGTCTCCGGCCTCTCAACTCTCTCCCATCCCTCACAAGCTATAACGTTCAGAGCTTCCTTCGCTAAGACCTCCCTTTCAATGAGCATCCTCTCATGATACTCACGAGGTACATTTGTTTCAAGCATATCAAACAGTGCTGAGAAGTAGAACAGAGCCTCTTTGAACCGGGTAACAAAGAATGGGGCATTGTAGGCCCCATTGATAATCCCGTGGATGAAAATATCAGGATTGGTCCTTCTTATCAGATTGAGAACAATATTTCTTGGACTGTCCACCATCACAGTCTCATCGTGTAGGGTCTTAGCCCGATACAAACAATTGACAACAAGGAACTCATCCTTGTCGATCTTTAGATCCTCCAGTTTGATAGTATCCCATTTCTTCGCTATGGCGTTGAACTCAAATGGCACATCAAAACTCCGAGCATAATCAGCCAATCGATGCCCCGTCTCCTCAACTCCCGCTGCTGGCCGGAAACCTGGTTGAGGAAATTCTATCCCAGTCATCCGAATCTTTGGAGGCCCACCCTGTCTTGTTGAGATACGTTGAATAAAGGTGGGCCACTGGAAACCGTAGAGAACACCAAAATCTATTATGTGAAGCCTCGTTGCGTTCTCTGCCTTTGCCATTATCGTCTTATTGGAGACAAAATTTGAAATCTTCCTGAATGGGCACGATGCAAGAAATAGCCGGTAAGCTTTCAAGTAATCAGCAGCAGATGTTCTTTTACTGACAAGGGCTTTGTAAATCTGGCTACCGGTGCCAACCAAACGTGCCTCAAGGCCATTAGCAACGTAATGAGCCAATCTTTGAGTTCCGTCCCCAATAGGCAAAGAATGCTGCCTGATTTGCTTTAGCAAATCATTCGCACTCCTATGATCGTCGGCTGCAATAGTTTGTGCACAATGAATCAATAGAGTTCTCAAATCTACCACTGCCTTTTTCTTGTTTTGTTTCTTACCACGAGCCTTTCCACGCCCATTCTGCTGCGTTTTCTTATCTGTTCCGTTCTTCAAGGCTTCACGAAAAGTTTGCAAGGCACCTTTCCCCTTCCCACAAAGCAAGACTTCATCAAACTTCTCCGACCGCAAAATCGCCTCTGGAAAAACTGCCGCCTGCTTCCTACTCCTCTCTTCTTCTAAATCTACATATTCCCGGTGAGGATTCTTCCTCCCAGTCAACCCAGTCGGCGACAACTCGCTCTCCTCTTTTTTCTCCCCCTTAACCACCATTTCACTAGGTTGCCCATTGCCCTCAAAATTAATTAACACTTCACTATTTCTTGGCAAGAACTTACTCGCTTCTTTGACCCCCTTCCTAAACTGCCAAATTGATTGGCTTAAATCAGAATTCTGAAGAGGGCCTATTGGAGAGTCCAAGAACCCATCAAGAATATTGTTCACACTATTCGATAAACTAACTGATGAGTGGGAATTATACATATGAACACTTTGTACCAGAGAGGTACTATCATCAACTTGATTGTCAATCCAGCTTGGTTCAACCAAGCAATCACTACAATTACTCTGATTCCTAGACAAATAATTATCTGGGTTATCGCTAATTCGATTGATGTAACTCCAGTTTTTATCAGGAGAAGGCGGGTATTTCTTGCCGAGGACATCATAGAATGGCTTCTCTGCAGCTTGAAGGTCCAAAGACTCTTGAAGCATGCAAGTCTTGTCTTCCATATCTTCTTCCATTAGAATCTGACTTATGTATCCCAAAACAGCGTCGGATAAATCACAATCCTCGTGAGGATCGTCCTCCGAAGTCACAGTTGAACTCGAGACTGTATTACTCAATGAGGATCATTTGGAAGGAATGGGATTCCTCTAAAATTGTGATTTAAAAAAGTGTTTCCCAATCTTGGTTCATCTACTAGGTTTTGGTCTGACAAAAAAGACGACACAGATTGATTCCCCAAGCGGACTCCATTCATGGAACCCGAAAACCCTCCAAGCCTCGGATCCATTATCTACCTAAATTCAACTTCAACACCTCTCAAATTTTAAGAAACAAATTTCTCAAGTCCCAAATACAGTCAAATAAGTGTATTTGGTTTTTTTTTTTTTTTAAAATACAGAGTTTATACACACATTTGTTTTCAAAAAGCAAACTTTACAAACCCCTCAAAACACACTAAGAAATTAGGTAAAGACAGCTCTGTAACTGAATCAATAAGAGTGAAATAATCAAGGGTTTTTAATATGATCAAAAATGTAATTTGAACATGTAAATTTTAAATCACAAAATCATAAACTGAGTATTTAGATGGCTTTCAAGAACACTTGAAAATGATCATAGAGAAGAAAATGGAAAAGCATACCTCACAGAATTCTAGGCGAGAGAGAGAATCAGAGCGAGAGTGGAAAGTGAAGTGAAAACAGTGTTTCATGTCCATTCATAAAAGAAACAAGGGGATTTTGAAGGGGAAATCAGGGCCGTTGATTGAGGGCAGTTAAAGTGGAACCGGCTATAGCCGGTCATTTTCATGAAAATGAGGGTAATTGTCTTCCTACAAATTAAGGCAGAGTGTAATCTTGCTGTGACTAATGAGAGAGAGACACGTGTAGATATTAAAAAGGACAGTTTAGGTTTCGGAGCAAACCACTTTTTTAGTCTTCTGAATTGTTTGGAATAATTTAAATAAATATATTTTTTATTTTTTTAATGAGAAGATATATAAAAAAGTAAAGAGATAATGTGATGAAAAAAAGATAAAAAGATAAATTATTTTTGAATTATCAAACTGGACCTTTGTCTGTTTGTAGAGTGACACCTCGTCACTGTCACCGTCACCGTTACTTTTTTGGTAGTCCACCTCGTCCACTCGCACGTGCTGTTCCACTGGATCTCTGTGAGAAAAGCAATGGTGCATGTTCCCGGGGGGGTTCCTACTGTGACCTTTCCAGTTGTGTCTCCGGCGAGAGATTGTATGACTCTGTATTGTTATATCTACATATATTTTTAAAAATAAAAATTAATCAACATATATCATATTTTTTATTTATTATTTTTAGAGGTAGATTTAAAAACTAAAAAATATAGATAAATAATATGTTTATTTTTTTCAATTCAAAAAATATATTCAAATTGAAAATTTTTTTCTAACAGAATATTTAAACTCTTTTTCAATTGAAAACACAAACATAATATTTAAACAAATTAAGAATACAAAGTCTTATAAATTACTAGTGATACTCGCGATTTGGCGGTTTGGCGGTTCGGTTGCGGCCAAAGAAATCTCAAATCCGCCATCCGTTCGCCAAATTGGCAGATTGGAAAAAATCAATCCGCAACCGTCCGCTCGTCATCACGCATTCGTCCAAAATGCGACGGATCGGTTTGGTTCAGTCGGTTTTGACGGATCGATATATCCGCTGCTCACCCCTACCGACGGTGCCTTAAAACAGCACCGTTTCATTTTATTTTTTTTTTAAATTCTGTTCTCAATTGTGCATTTTTCTTGGATGTTGTTTGAATAATGTATTTTTCAATTATTATGTTATGTCACTGTTAATATTAAAATTTGTATAAAATAAAAAAATTTTAAATTAATAAAAATTATTGTGAAAATATAAAAAATTTTGTATGTTCTTAATATTTTGTATTTTCTTTATGCCTCAGTAACACTTGCCAGTGAGATCTTTAATAATTTTGATTAATTGTGATCACTCAATTTAATAAAGCCCATTGCTAAAATGAGTTTGAAAGGTGGTGAAAATGTATTAATTCAATTACAAATATTTTGAAATTAGTAAAAAAACGTTTTATGTTATTTTAATTGAATAAATTTGAGTGTACATAAAATTTTCACATAATGAAATACATTTGACCCCATTATGTGGGTCAAGTCAACTCCACATATCTCATTACCAGAGGTGGCAAGGTGGAGGGTTGTGGGAGTAAAAATAGATTATGTATTTAAAATAATCTAATCCAAACCAATCCATTTAATAAATGTGCTTTAGTGGATTGTGTTGAATTGAATATGGGTTTGACAACAGTGGTAGGAGGATAGCGATAGTTGTGTTGATGGTGATGACGGTGATGGCCGGAGGAAATGGTGGTTATGAATTGGCGGTGGCAATGGAGGTAGTACAACAGCAATGGTGGTGGAGGTAGTGGTGGTGGAGTGGCAGAGGAAATGGTGGTGGCGGCAATGGTGGTATTAGTGGAGTAGCGATAACTGTGATGGTGATAATAGAGTAGCAACAAAGGTGGTGGAGATAGTAACGCTGTATTTAGTTAGGAGATTTGAGAAAGAATTTTGAAAGGGAAAATAAAAAGGTAGGTGAAATGTGAATAAAATATTTTTACATTTCACTTAATTTCACACACATTTTTCCTTTTTCTTTTCCTTTTCCTTTTCTTTTTCTTTTTCCTTTTTAAATATTTTTCTAAATCTTCTAACCAAACACAAAATAAAGAAAATAATACTCCATATAAACGAAATGTAAATAAGTGCAGTAGAATAAATTTATAAATTCTGATTGAATTTTACACCTCTGCTGATTACTATTATTCTTATTGATCTGAAAAATCATATAAACCATAGATTAGTGTTATGAAGGTACTAAGCAATTTCTCGAAGCTAAAAAGGGACATTGTGATCTTGCACCAGTGCGATCTATAATCTTTAAAAAAGCACGTGTCAATGCACGAAATAAGCAATGATAAAAAGTGTATATACATATGTACTAAAAAGGTTTCTCACATGTTCTCTACTTTTATAATGTGTAATTTTAAAAATAGTTGAGGCATCCAAGGTATGCACAACAAGCAGGTTTTATATTTTTATAATGGGCATTTGGTACATGTTGATAGACAAAACAATGGTGCCTTTCCAACATTATGGGTCCCATATTCTCTGTTTAGAAACATATAACATATGCTTTTCAGGAGGAAATGGGAATTGTATTTTGGGTCCTGTTGCATATGGTTGCACACCATATGCAACCAACATAAAAGGCATAAGTGGAAGGTATAAACATGAAACAGGACAGCAAACACAAAAGGCGTAAGTGTAAGGTATAAGTTGCACACTTAAGAAAAATCCTTGTATTTTATTGTTAATTAGATGACACCAACTTATAAAAAACCAATTAAGGTTGTTCAATTATTAGTAAATATTATTTTATTTTATTATTTATGAATTTATATATATCTAATTATAAAAATTGTATAAATATATAATTTTTTTTCAAGGTGATTGAGAGATATGGATAATAAATGAATCAAACAATTCAAGTTTTACTCATGTTTAGCTCATTAAAAGTTCATTTAAATTCTATAAGAATGAAAGTAATATATTTTTATAATTAAATAAATAAAAATATATAAATGTATAAATAGAGAAAATAAAATAATATTTATTACCAGTTGAAGGGTTTTCTGCGTGTGAATAATGCATTATAAAAGCTAACAATCTATCGTGCGCACTTATGATTTGGACCGTTGAGTGAATGATGCTCTGCCAAAAGTGCCATACATGACACCAAAGAATGACCAGGTTCATTGCACAAATTTCATTGCAAGTGGTTTTATTAATTGTGATGCTACTAATTAATATATTAATTAATAATATTAGTAGTGTTTGCAAACTTGATTTTTAAATTTTTTTTATTTTTTTTATTAAAAGTTAAAAATTTTACAAAATTAAAAAAAAAAATTTAAATAAAATATTATATCTAATTTCATAATTATTTCATTTTTTTTCTCACAAACATTACATTCAACTACAAAAAAATCTAATTATTTTTTCAAACACTAAAATTTTTTTATCCAATAATATCCTACAACTAAAAAAATCTACATAAAAACTCACTTCTCAAACACCCACATTGTATAGTTTTAAAAGTTTTGAATATGAAAAATGTTTGAGGGTCCAAAATATGAGGCTCGAAGCCCAAACGACGTCGTTTTGGACTTCAAATTTTTTTTTTTTTTCTTTTTCTTCCTCTTCTTTCTTTTCTTCTTCTTCTTCTTCATTTTGAACACAGGAGAAGCAGAGGCAAGAGAGAGAAACAGAGGGGAGAGGTGAGAGCTCGTCATCGCAGCTCGTCGCTCGTCGGCCAATCGTCGCCTCTGCCTCTGCCCGCCTCCGCCTCTACCTCTGCCTTTGCCTCCGCCTCTCTCCGCCTCCGCCTCCAGTCCCATTTTTAGGGCCCTCTTCAGTTCTACTTCTCCTTCTCATCTTCTTCTTCCTCCTTCTCTTCTTCTTCTTCTTCCTCCTTCTTCCTTCTCAAATTCGAGCCAAATTTGGCTTGAAACCCTTTCAGGCTCTGTAACAGAGCTCTTTAAATATTTGTAATTTATATAATAAGTGAGATCAGTAATAATAATATAATACTAATTAGTACACTAATATATATATATATATATATTAATTAGTGTATGTAACACCACCGAATATTTTATGGGATAAGATCACATTTGGTGGTGCACTATATGATTTACGCGAAGTTTAGGCTTTGTTTGGCAAGTGACTTTTTTAATTAAAAAGTCAAAAAGTTACTAAAAAAATCAAAAAGCCAACAACCCATACCAAAAAGTTAAAAATTCTCTTTTCTCTCTAATTTTTACACGTTTTTTTCGTAAGAAGCCAAAAAATCATCCTAAATATACTAGTTTTTTTTACATTACATTTTAACTAAAAAGCCAAAAAAATTACTAAAAAGTTTGTTCCCAAACGAGACCTTAGCAGGAGCATAAGTTGCCATATAAATCTAAAGAAAAATATTGGTTATGTTTGGTACAGCTCTGGAATGTTAGTTTCAGAGCTTATTTCGCACATGACGTTTGTTTACAATTTTTAAAAGTTAATTCCACGTTCAATTTTGAAAACTCGGTCGAAGATAAAATAATTTGGGCAAACCGGTCGTCCGGCTGGTTGACCGGAACAGTGGAATTTTTTATTTTTTATTTTTTCAATTCACACGTTAATTTTTATATATTTGAAAAACATATTTTCTGAAATTTTTAAAAAATTTTATGAGCTTTTATAGAATTTTGAGTTGTGTGTTTGGTTATAAGTTGTAAGTTTTTATATCAAATATCATATGTCACATCAAAAAATTTTCACTCAATTCAAAACTCTTTTACCAAACAAATTTTTCACACTTAAATCATAATTCCAAAACTCACAAACTCAAAATACAACTCATGCTCTCAAATCATATTTAAAAAGCTCTACCAAACGCAACTATTATATTTAAAAAATTTATAATTAGAATAATGTGACAGAAGTAATGATATTTGTCAAATTATGAGAATAATAATAAATATTTTTATGATAAATGAATAGATTATAAGAAATCACATTGTTTTGGAAGAAAATTTTATACATAAAATACGTTTATACATCATTATTCAAATTTAAATTATATGTGACGATTAGTTGTTTGATTTAGTTTGATTTGCTTTGGGTTTATGATTCTTTAATAGTAGACATGTTTGGGTGTTGATTTTTGACCACACAACCAAACAGGAAAACTCAACAGAAGAGCATCGGTAAAATAGATTAAGTCCAAACAACCTGACACAGAAAGATAAGAATCAGGCGGTGGTTCATCCACCTGGGGGCACTTTGACGATCAAGTCAGTGATCACTATCTCTCAAAAATAACAAATAGTGCTTAACTCACTAGACAGAGCACAAAAAGTATACTTTAGACCCACGAGAGTGCCTTACTTTTATAGCCAATAGTAACCTGATCCTCGTAGAAGCCTAGTTTCAATGGACTTTAACTCAATGCTCATCTTGGACTCCCAGCTAGATAGAGATAAATTCCGTAAGAGCTTTATCTTTATCCAGACTAAGATCCTTCCCTCCCTATTCTAGGACTCTTGTCCCTTATTGCTCATCTCAAATTCCAATATCTTCGAAGATAACCTCGGCCTGGCCGAGATTATCTCGCACATGACCAAGCCACGTGACACGTCGGCGTCACCTTGGCCACGTGCTGCCATTCACGAAATATGCTTCTACAACTGCCCCCTAGGTTCTATTATCTCGGCAACCTGAGGTGATAGAACCTACACCTTTTGTCCCCATAGCACATCAACTAAGACCTTATATTCTCTCACGACCGAGATCATCTCTCGTCGGCTTCACATGACCAAGAACCAATAACCAAGTTCCTCAAGTCCCTTAACCGAGATTGCTCCTCTAGCCGAGGTTTTTGTTTCATTAAATCAAGAACTCCAAAAGTTTTATCTGCGCATGAGCTATCACGCACGGTTTACTTAACCGTTTTCTCCACGTGTCGCTCCCTCATTGGTTCGTATCTGATACGTGCTAGCAGGTCAAGTCATTTCTGTGTATGTTGCCTAACAGACACGTTATCCAAGGCGTATTCATTATGGTCTTGTCACCTTTTTGTGTTTTAACAAAAACTCTTTCTCTCTCTAAGTCCTTTCACTTTGCATTCCTCTACTCTCTCAAAGTTTTTCTCTCTCAAACCACCATTGTTCAAGCTTTCGAGCTCTGCAACTGTTCTGATTACCTCCTCTGACGACCTTTTCATCGTCTAACTCCAGCAATCCCCATCCCGACGTTTGTTTTCTCAGTAAGCCACTAATTTCCTCCCTTTTCAATCTTTCATTATTTCTTTGATTTGTTTCAAATCTGTTACTTGTTTACATGCTTTTTGCTGCCATCGCAAACCAATTTTTTTTGTTCTTGAATCCTTGCTTGTGCTTTGAATTCATCATTTGGTGCCAAACATGCTTGTTTGCAACTTTGTGTTGTTCAATCTGTCTCTGGGTCTACAAATGCACATACGAACTGTTTATATACTTGATGCTTTAGCAATTTGTCACTGTTCTTGACTTTTGCACATCTGCGCACACTTATTCAGTGTTCTTGAATTTTTGTTTGTTTTCTTGAGTCTGAATCATATTCTTTTTTTGTTTTTCTGTGACTTGTTTCCAGATTCCAGCCTTTGATTTCTTGTTTCCGTATAGATTTAGGTTTGAGATTTGATAAAAATCATATTTCTTAGGGAAATTGAAACAAATTCCCCTTAGATCTTGAAAAACCCTTACCTCAATTCTTGTTTAGGGTTTAGACGAGATCCTTTAAACCCATACCAAAATATTCTTTTTTGAAATTTTGCACCAATCCACCTCAAGCCGATATCATGGGAATGTTTAGATAGAGAGTTGACAGCCCAGAAAAACTTGAATATTTTAGAAGAGAGTTCTCTATCCCCACCGACGACTAACTTAGGTTGGCTGGGGAGGAAGACTCCATAATGCCTAGTGAGGACTCCATGCCCTTCCCAGTAATTGCGTGCATAGAGTGTGGACTTAGGTTCTCTCTAGACATTCTTTTCCGAGAAATCATTCATTATTACAAGCTTAACCCAATGTAATTGGCCATTAACTTCTATAGGGTCATCAATGGTATAATTGCTCTGAGAAAACTCTAGGATAACACTAGCCGACATCCAATGTTGTTATACCATGTCTGGCTTAAAATCCGAAAAAAGGCTACATTTTTACCTCAAGCCGAGATCCTTAGCCTACAAACTCATAGCCGACCTCCCAAACTCCAACAAAGGTGCTGGATATGATTACTTCATCGTCTCAGGCAACTGGGAATTTGCACCTGATGATGACCTTTATCTCTATCCTTTGCGCCGATCAGTGTTTAAAGAAAATGAGGGTGAGAACTAAGTGTCAACTTTTCTGCTTAAGATTTACCACTTTATTCCCTTTATATGTTCTAATGTCTGAATTTTATTCTTGCAACTCTCCCTCAACCCCCAAAAAGATTTTCGCCAGACCTTCTTTCCCAGTAAGGACTTAAAAAGGTCGTAAGGCTTACCGGTTGACCAACGCAAAGCCCCAAGAGGAGAAGGACTCCTCTCTCTGCTACAACTCCAACAGTCGCTTCCTCACCAAGGCCAGACCAAGCCTTATCTTTTGATCCAGCTAAGGCTGCATCAATGTCCGCTCTCTAACTTATCCCAACATCACAATGCTGACACCGACATCGAGCTCTACCAAACGTACCAGCAGGCAGAACTTGTAGCCACAAACGTCAAGGTTCTGAGGCATCGGCTTATGACCCAACCAATCCCTCAATCGCTCTTCCTGCATTCCACTTCGGCACTAGAGTTACCGTTGTTTTAACCGTCGACGAGATGAGTCATAGCAAGGCTGTCGTTGAAGACCTCTTGGCCGACCTGCCTGTTGTCGTAACAGTTTAATCATTTCCATCGCAATCCCAGCCCAAGGCTATGCCAAAGAGGGTAAAGAAAGCCAAAGCCAAGACAACAGTGACTCAGATCGACTCTAAGGACACTGTACCAATCTCCAAACTGGCCGAGGTTAAAAAGAGCACTCCTTCGGTCGGCAAGAGGCCAGCCGAGGTTGAGGTGTCTGACCCACCATAATCCAAAAAGCCGAGGTCTAACGGCTCCTCTAATCCTTCTAGTTTCCGTGCCGACGTTTCCTAAAATCCATCTGTCACAGTCAGAGGCTGACCTCTTCTAGCGGGGGACAGTGCTTTTGACAATTTGGAGGTCGGTGCCGCCATTTCCACCAACTTTCTACTCCTAGCCAACATTAATCAGATAGCTGAGCTTTCGGAGTATGAAAATTATGCAATGATGATGCAGCATTGTGTCTTGGTAAGTCTCAATACTTGTAACTTTTATCTAACTTTAACTCTGGTTTTCATACTTAACTAATTTCCTTTGCACTGTTGCGAGCTATCCAGCAGGGTCACTCCCTTGCAGTCAAGATCGATGAATTCAAGAAAGAACTTACCCAAAAAACAAAGAAGGCTATCAAACTCCTTTCCTTACTAGACAAGGCCGAGACCTGTATCCGAGGTCTTCTAGATCAGGCTAAGGCTATTAAGTTGGCCTTGAAAAATACCGAGGCCGCAAAAAATGTTGCTGAGGTCACTAAGGCTGAGGTAAAAGAAGCCAAAAAAAATGAGGTCTAAGCCCAAACAAAGCTGCAGGCGGCGCTTGCTACCAAGGCCGTTGAGATAAAAGAGGCGGACGAGAAGGCTTACGCTGAAGGGGCGATGTTCGTGACGAATACAAAAAGCAAGTCAAACAGGCATGCAACAGGAGTTACACCCTTGGTCGGATGGCGGTCTTGAAGGAGTTGAATGTCCTTGAAGACTCGCCCCTTAGGGATGAAAGCCGACTTGTTTTGCCGCTCCCTCCCGCTCCAAGCCAGTCTGAGGACGAGGCTGAGGGGGACGAAAAAATTGAGGCCGAGAAGACTGATGCTGCTGGGGCTAAGTCCCCAACTCTGAATGAGCAAGCCGTTGACATGACTCAGGATGATAAGGACGAGGTCCCCCAAAACACTCCTGAAGTCGAGGTTGAAAGTGCCAAGAAGAGCCTTAACAAGACTCTTACAGAGATCGGCCTTGAAATAGGGGAGAAATTTGTCGAGAAGCTCTCCCATTTGTTGCTAGCCAAACACTGACCAACCCGTTGTGGAGCAGTCTGTTTAGAATCTCTTCTTTGAACTTTGTAATTTCTTTTGTAATAGTTTCTGCTTTTAGTTGGGCCGAAGTGCCACTTTTCTAATTGAACAAGTAATCTTTTTGTAGGCCGAAGTGCCTTTTTGCCCATGAACAAGTATCTCTTTTTTAAATGCAAGTCTTCTCTTCTTTTTTTTTCTAAGTGTTGAATGTTTTCCTTCTATGCAAGTTTACTGTTTTCATACTTAGAATATCTTTGTACGCCTTAATTGCATAGTAACTTCGGGGTGTAATACCTCGGATATAAACCTTGAATGTTTTCCTTGGCTAACACTTTAAAAATACCAAAATATTTTTACAAGTGTTATTCAGTATTGCTTTTTTACTTTCATATGCTATCTTCTTTCAAGACTTTACCCTTTCCAAACTTGGATAACCTGGTTAGTTACCTCAGATAATATGTATCTCAGACATTTCATTCATAAGTACCTCAGCCAACTCTAACTTGTAAATTTTTTTGAAATTTCAACAAGTATTAAACCCATTCTAACTTGTAAATTTTTCTAAAAATTTCAACAAGTCCAAAATTTCAGCAAACCCCAAGCACTTGCTCTCAAGTTTATTTTATCATTCCTACTCCTTGCCCCCTAATGTGAACCTAAGTTTCACTTAAATTCACATTAAGCATGTGTCTAAGGTCTTTTTCCGAAGTTAGATTCAAACAAAGACTAGTCGAGGTTTTCAACCTTGGTTTCTCTATTAATCTAACTGAAAAGCACTTAGTTTCATTCCGAGTTTGACTCTGCCGGCATGGTAAGTCTAGTTTCAATTCAGCTTAGTTCAACTCTATTATATGCAAGTATAATTTAACTCTGCCATATAATAAGTCTAAGTTATTCGTTATATTTCAATTAGAAACATCGCCAACTTAGTTCAACTCTATTATATACAAGTATAATTCAACTCTACTATATAATAAGTCTAAGTTATTCACCATGTTTCAATCAGAAACATCGCCAACTTTGTTCAACTCTATTATATGCAAGTATAATTCAACTCTACTATATAATAAGTCTAAGTTATTCGTCATGTTTCAATCGGAAATATCGCCAATTTAATTCAACTCTATTATATGCAAATATAATTCAATTCTGCCATATAATAAGTCTAAGTTATTTGTCATGTTTTAATCAGAAATATCGCCAACTTAGTTCAACTCTATTATATGCAAGTATAATTCAACTCTGCCATATAACAAGTCTAAGTTATTTGTAATGTTTTAATCGGAAACATCGCCAACTTCGGGGTGTAATACCTCGGATATAAACCTTGAATGTTTTCCTTGGCTAACACTTTAAAAATACCAAAATATTTTTACAAGTGTTATTCAGTATTGCTTTTTTACTTTCATATGCTATCTTCTTTCAAGACTTTACCCTTTCCAAACTTGGATAACCTGGTTAGTTACCTCAGATAATATGTATCTCAGACATTTCATTCATAAGTACCTCGGCCAACTCTAACTTGTAAATTTTTTTGAAATTTCAACAAGTGTTAAACCCATTCTAACTTGTAAATTTTTCTAAAAATTTCAACAAGTCCAAAATTTCAACAAACCCCAAGCACTTGCTCTCAAGTTTATTTTATCATTCCTACTCCTTGCCCCCTAATGTGAACCTAAGTTTCACTTAAGTTCACATTAAGCATGTGTCTAAGGTCTTTTTTCGAAGTTAGATTCAAACAAAGATTAGTCGAGGTTTTTAACCTTGGTTTCTCTATTAATCTAACTGAAAAGCACTTAGTTTCATTCTGAGTTTGACTCTGCCGGCATGGTAAGTCTAGTTTCAATTCAACTTAGTTCAACTCTATTATATGCAAGTATAATTTAACTCTGCCATATAATAAGTCTAAGTTATTCGTTATATTTCAATTAGAAACATCGCCAACTTAGTTCAACTCTATTATATACAAGTATAATTCAACTCTACTATATAATAAGTCTAAGTTATTCACCACGTTTCAATCAGAAACATTGCCAACTTTGTTCAACTCTATTATATGCAAGTATAATTCAACTCTACTATATAATAAGTCTAAGTTATTAGTCATGTTTCAATCAGAAATATCGCCAATTTAATTCAACTCTATTATATGCAAATATAATTCAATTCTGCCATATAATAAGTCTAAGTTATTTGTCATGTTTTAATCAGAAATATCGCCAACTTAGTTCAACTCTATTATATGCAAGTATAATTCAACTCTGTCATATAACAAGTCTAAGTTATTTGTAATGTTTTAATCGGAAACATCGCCAACTTCGGGGTGTAATACCTCGGATATAAACCTTGAATGTTTTCCTTGGCTAACACTTTAAAAATACCAAAATATTTTTACAAGTGTTATTCGATTGCTTTTTACTTTCATATGCTATCTTCTTTCAAGACTTTACCCTTTCCAAACTTGGATAACCTGGTTAGTTACCTCAGATAATATGTATCTCAGACATTTCATTCATAAGTACCTCGGCCAACTCTAACTTGTAAATTTTTTTGAAATTTCAACAAGTGTTAAACCCATTCTAACTTGTAAATTTTTCTAAAAATTTCAACAAGTCCAAAATTTCAGCAAACCCCAAGCACTTGCTCTCAAGTTTATTTTATCATTCCTACTCCTTGTCCCCTAATGTGAACCTAAGTTTCACTTAAGTTCACATTAAGCATATGTCTAAGGTCTTTTTCCGAAGTTAGATTCAAACAAAGACTAGTCGAGGTTTTCAACCTTGGTTTCTCTATTAATCTAACTGAAAAGCACTTAGTTTCATTCCGAGTTTGACTCTGCCGGCATGGTAAGTCTAGTTTCAATTCAGCTTAGTTCAACTCTATTATATGCAAGTATAATTTAACTCTGTCATATAATAAGTCTAAGTTATTCGTTATATTTCAATTAGAAACATCGCCAACTTAGTTCAACTCTATTATATACAAGTATAATTCAACTCTACTATATAATAAGTCTAAGTTATTCACCATGTTTCAATCAGAAACATCGCCAACTTTGTTCAACTCTATTATATGCAAGTATAATTCAACTCTGCTATATAATAAGTCTAAGTTATTCGTCATGTTTTAATCGGAAATATCGCCAATTTAATTCAACTCTATTATATGCAAATATAATTCAATTCTGCCATATAATAAGTCTGAGTTATTTGTTATGTTTTAATCAGAAATATTGCCAACTTAATTCAACTCTATTATATGCACATATAATTCAACTCTGTCATATAACAAGTCTAAGTTATTTGTAATGTTTTAATCGGAAACATCGCCAACTTAGTTCAACTCTATTATATGCAAGTATAATTCAACTCTGTCATATAATAAATCTAAGTTATTTGTAATGTTTTAATTAGAAACATCACAAACTTAGTTCAACTCTATTATATGCAAGTATAATTCAACTCTGGCATATAATAAGTTTAAGTTATTCGTCATGTTTCACTCAGAAATATCGCCATGGGACTTATCAGTCCTTTCACACAAATTTCAAATTCATCAAACTAATATTTTATTACTACCTTAGCTAATAAAATTATGACATAAACTTAGAGAAAACAAAAAATCTAATGATAGAAAAACTTCAAGTTACAAGTGTTCTAGGGTCTTGCAACTATTTGCCATCACTATCCTCAAGCCGATATGCCCCATTGTTGGCGACCGAAATGATTCTATAAGGTCCTTCCCAATTTGGGCCAAAATTGCCCTCCCTAGGATCCTTCTTGTTGCCGACTACTTTCCTCAGCACAAGGTCTCCTACTTTGAACTCTCTTGGGTTGATCTTCTTGTTGTAAGCCCTAGCAAGTTGTTGCTGGTATGCCCTCAGCCGAATTGCTGCTCTCTCTCTTTTCTCCTCCAGTAGATCTAGGTCTCGGGCTAGAAATGCCTCATTAGTACCATTTTCTACTCCTTGGGTTCTGATCCCTGGAATGTCGACTTCAAGTAGGATAACTGCTTCGGTGCCATAAGCTATGGCAAATGGAGACTCCCTAGTTGATCTCCCCGGCGTAGTCCGATATGCCCAAAGTACATTGGACAACTCTTCCACCCATTTTCCCTTTGCTATTTCCAACCTCTTTTTGATCCCATCCAAGATCGTCTTATTGGATGCTTTTGCCTGACCATTACTCTGAGGAAAACTTGGAGTAGAGTAGTAATTCTTGATTTTGTACTTTGCACAGAAGCTTTTGATCAACTTACTATCAAACTGAGTGTCATTGTCTGCTATTATTGCCCTCGGAATCCCAAACCTGGTAATGATGTTCCTTCATATGAAGTTCTTCACATCAATATCTCGAATCTTCGCAAGGGGTTCAGTTTTTACCCATTTTGTGAAATAATCAGTTGATACCGGCAAGAACTTTCTCTGTCCAGTTGCCTAGGGCAGTTGTCCAACAAGATCCATGCCTCATTGGGCAAATGGCCAAGGGCTAGACATTGGGTTCAAATCTACTACTAGTTGATGTATCAACGGTGCGAACCTTTGACACTTCTCGCACTTTTTAACGTAGGCTTCAGCATCCTTCTGCATGTAAGGCCACTAGTACCCTTGAGTAATGGCCCTATGAGCAAGTGATCTACCCCCAACATGGCTGCCACACACCCTTTCATGTATTTCATATAAGAAGTCTTCAACCTGGGAGGGGTGCACACATCTTAAAAAGGGGCTAGTAAAAGACCTTCTGTAAAAATGTCCTTCTGCTGTTAGGCTAAACCTTGCCGACTTTAGTCTGGTCTTGTGCGCCTCTTTGCGATCATCATGCAACTTACCATCCCTAAGAAACATCACTTTGCATCTATCCAACTTGGACCCATCTCCACACATACTGCTTCATACTCCGTGATTAGTGGTTCCACACTTGGGCCTGATAAATAATCAACCATTATTATCCTTGCCTCCCCTGATTTTAATTCACTAGCCAAGTTAGCCAAGGCATCAGCATGGCTATTGTCATCTCGACTAACCTGATGTAGTCGACAATCCTGAAACAAGGCTAGCAGTCTGACCACCTCTTTTACATAGGCTATCATTCTTTCATCTCGAACAGTATACTCGCCTGTTGCATGGTTCACAATAAGCTAGGAGTCACAGAAGACTACCACCTCGTCGGTTTCCATTATTGCTGCCAACTTCAATCCTGTGATCAGTGCTTCATATTCTACTTCATTGTTTGAGGTCTTAAACCCCAAACGAATAGATTGTTGTAACATCCGCCCATCTGGGGATACTAGCACTACTCCTACCCCTACTCCTTGACGGTTTGAACTCAAATAAACAAATAGACGGAAGGAGTCGTCGATGTAAATATCGTAGGCCTTGAATTTCTCTTCTTTCTTCTACTTTACTGTAGGGTTTTTCATTCCTAACTGGGTCTCTTCTTGTTCCGCTGGACACCCTAAACTGCAGCTTACCGGAGCCCGACATTGGATGGCACTAGGTGTGAACTCGACACAAAGTCGGCCAAAACCTAGCCCTTAATTGTTGTTCTGGTCCTAAATTCCAAGTCGTATTGGCCCAATACTATTACCCATCTAGTTATCCTGCCTGTCAAATCTCCTTATTGTAAAAAGGACTTTAAGGGATGTTCAGTCAATACCACAATCTTGTGGGCTTGGAAATAATGATTCAGTTTTTTGGAAACCATCACTAAGGCTAGTGTCAATTTCTCCATGGGCAAGTACCTGGTCTCTGCGACTGCTAGGGTTTTACTCACATAGTATACTGCCATTTGTTCTCTTTTCTCTTCTCTGATTACCACTGCACTCACCGCATGCTCCGAAACCACAAAGTTTAAGAATAGCTCCTCTCCAGGTACTAGATTTGAGAGAATTGGAGTTGTGGTCAGGTATTTTTTCAAGTCAACCAAGGCGACTTCGCACTTCTTTGTCCACAAAAAATATGTGGCTTTTTTTAATAAACTGAAAAATGGTTTACATTTGTCTAAACTTCTGCTTATAAATCTATTAAAGGCTGCAGCCCTTCCTGTTAACATATGCACTTGTTTTACCGACATTGGGCTTTTCAAGTCCATGATAGCCTTGATTTGATCTGGGCTTGCCTCAATGCCCCTTCTAGTAACCAAGTATCCCAGGAACTTACCAGACCCAACTCCAAATGTACATTTCGAAGCATTGAGTAGGAGCCAATATGTTCTAAGGATATCGAAAACTGTCTTCAAGTCGGTCAGGTGATTCTCAGCTTCTTTGGTCTTCACGATCATGTCATCAATGTATACTTCCACTATTTTTCCAATCAGATGTCTGAACGTCTTGGTCACCAACCTCTAGTAGGTTGCTCCTATATTTTTCAACCCGAAAGGCATCACTCTGTAGCAATACAGCCCTTTTGGGCTGATAAATGCAATCTTCTCCTCATCAGGGGGATACATTGCTATCTGATGGTATCCTCTGTAAGCGTTTAAGAAACTCATCCTTCCATGCCCTGAAGTGGCATCCACTAATTGATCGATCTTAGGGAACGAGAAACTGTCTTTAGAAAAAGCCTTGTTTAGGCTAGTGAAGTCCACGCAAACCCTCCACTTCCCATTCTTCTTTTTTCACAACAACTGTGTTTGATAACCAAGTTGGGTAGTTTACCACCCGAATGGCTCTAGCCTCTAACAATTTGTCCACTTCCTCTTTTACTGCCTCCACATGAACTAGCATCGATCTCTTTGCTCGTTGAATGATAGGTTTAGCCGACCTGTCTACGTTCAGTCTATAGCATGTGACCTCGAGGTCAATGCCAAGTATCTCGTAGGGCGTCCAGGAAAACACCTCTATGTTTGCTTGCAAGAATGCTTCTAACTCCCTTTCCTCCTTCTCGGCCAAGCCTAAGCCGAGAAGGAAGAAGCGCTCTTCATCCTTTGTTAGACCAGAACTTTCTTCAAGGCTTCCTCACTTTTGTCGGCCGGCTCCTTGCCGACATCATCCAGGACCTCCATGTCCTCGTCCTCAATTTTTACTATTTCTGCCTCTCGTACATTGCAGGTGGATTTCATTGCTGCCATTGAGCAATTCTTTGTTTGCACCTGATCCCTTCTGTCCCCTTCAATTCCATGCTCTGTGGGAACCGTAATAGCTAGTGTAGTGTTGAAGGGATAGCCCTTACTGCGTACAACCATGGCCTTTCCAAGATAATATTGTAAGGGAATGGGGTGTCAATTACTATGAACTATATGCTTACCTTCTTGGTGCTTGCCTGCACTTCCAAATTTATTGCTCCCAGAGGCTAGGTCAGCGTTCCGTTGAACCCGATCATTGGATTGTTAGATTGCTCCAGATCATCTCGGTGAAGGCCGAGCTCCTTGTAACATTTGACATACATGATGTCACAAGCGCTGCCTTGGTCAATTAGAATGCGTCTTTCCTGGCATTCCCCCATCTTAAAGGATACCACCAGAGCATCGTTCTATGGATGCTGCACCATGTCTAGGTTGGCTTCCGTAAAGGACACTATTGGTCCTTAGTACTCATCTGTCCTAGGCCTCTTTTATTGGACCTGGTACACATGTTGTAAGTGTTTCATCCTTTGAGTCTCCTCACGTACCTCGTTCTCGTTGACCCTTGACTGAATCACATTGATCACTCGTGGTCCATCTGCTTGCAGTTGTGGTACTGGTGGAGGTGGTACTGCTGGTGCCTGGGGCAGCCTTGCTTGCTCTTCCCTCATCCTGGTTTCATCTACTAGGTCCCTTAAGTGACCTTGTCTAACAAGATCTTCTAAATGCGCCTTCAGGGCTCTAAAACCTTGCGTCAGGTGTCCATCTTCATTGTGGTAAGCACAGTGCTTCCCCAGAATTTTCCTCATAAATTTGCCAGGGATCCTCTCCGGCGTTCTGTAATACGGCTGGTTCTTAATCCTTTTTAAGACTTTATAAACCGGGATATGGAACACGGTGGTTACTGCCTGTGCAGCCTTCAATGCTGTTTATTGTTTATGAAAATTTCTATTACCTCGACCTTGTTTCGGCGAGCCGTTTCTCTTTTCCTACTTTAACGCCTTCATTCCTGGCATATCTTCTTTAGCTCTCGCATATTTCTAGATCCTGGCTATGAGCTCCTCCATACTTTTTGGCAACGTCTTTGCTAGTGACTTTTGAAGCATGTAGTCATCGTTCAAGCCGTTTTTAAAAGATATGACCGCTAACTCTTAGTTGCACCTTAGTATTCGGTTAAATACCTCATAATCCCTTTTAGTATAAGTCCTGAGGCTTTCATCCTCGCCAATTCTCAAAGCCATCAGGGAGTCTACCCTCAACGGTTGCAGTTTGTTTGTAACAAACTTGGCCACAAACATCTCGGCCAGGCCTTCCTAACTTTTCATGGTTCCTTTCGGCAACTTGTGAAACCAATCTGAAGCGATTTCCCCAAAGGATGAGAGGAAAACCTTGTAGAGCAATGGTTCGTTTCCGGTATACAATGCCATTAAGTTCAAATATAAGCCGAAGTAAAAGCTAGGATTGGACTTACCATCGTATATCTAGAATCTCAGTATGTGGAACCTTTTCGAGGCCTCAAACTTATCCAATTCTACTAAGAACGGCGTTCTCGACTTGATCATAAATGTGACATCGGCATCTTATCGCTTCCTCTGGAAGTAGTCCCTCAAATCCTCCTTAGTCCGTCCAGGAGCTTAACTGTCAACGGATTTCAGCCTTTTTGGTGCGCTACTCCCGGTGTCATTATAAGTCCTCTTAGACCTCCCTTCATTCATCGTGTCAAAACAAAGCTCCTTCCCTTGAACATGCCGATATTCTTTGACATAAGCTTCCTTGGCACGAGGTGTTTTTTGAGACTCTTCTCTCATCGATTCTCCTCGCCCAACCTCCCGTGAAAGCAGATGCGAATGCTCATTTGCCCTGTCATGCTGAGGGACTGTAGAGATTGCTTTCTGCCCCCCTTCTGGGCATCGTTCTTGGCCGCTAGAATCGGCGTGTCCTCCAATGAAAATAGTGGTTGCATGACGTTGTTCTGCATCATAAAGTTGACAACCGATTGTAGGTCTGCCAATTTGTTTGCCATTCTATTTATCTTGTCGTCCTTTCTCAAGCATCTATCTTTCCATACTTGGAGGTCGCTTTCATTGTAATACTCGCATCGGCCTGCCTTCTTTGGTATGTCTCCCTCTTGGCCGACGTCCTTTTTTCCAAGATTCTGCTCCCGGGGTTCTTCATTACGGTTCTCTTCCTCTACATTAGGATCGGTGTGTTTGCCACTCCCACTAGGGATATCGTCCCTGACCTTTTCTTCCTGCTCGTCATTGGCCATTTATTTTCTTTACGTTTTCACAGACAGCGCTAAATTGTGGGTGTTAATTTTTGACCACACAACCAAACAGGGAAGCTCAGCAGAAGAGCACGGGCATAATAGATTAAGCTCGAACAACCTGGAACAGAAAGATAAGAATCCGGCAGTGGTTCGTCCACCCGGGGGCACTCCAACGATCAAGTCAGTAATCACTACCTCTCAAAAATAACAAATAATGCTTAACTCACTAGACAGAGCATAAAAAGCATACCTTAAACCCACGAGGGTGCATTATTTTTATAGCTAGCACTAACCTGATCCTCGTAGAAGCCTAGCTTCAATGGATTTTGACTCAATGCTCATCTTGGACTCCCAGTTAGATAGAGATAAACTCCCTAAGAGCTTTATCTTTATCCAAACTGAGGTCCTCCCCCATTTTATGACTCTTGTCCTTTATCCGCTCATCTCGGATTCCGATATCTCTGAAGATAACCTCGATTTAGCCGAGATTGTCTCGCACATGACCAAGCCACGTGGCACCTCAGCTGATATGTCGATGTTACCTTAACCACATGCTGCCATTCACGAAATATGCTCCCACAACTTAGATCTTGGATTTGCTAAGTGAAATAAAAAAAGGAGAAAATATAAAAAAAGAAAATAAAGTGTAATAAATTGTTTTTCTCTTTTTTAGTTGAGTTAGAAAAATGAGAAGAAAATAAATTTATATTTGTCAAAAAAAGATGAGGAACTTACCAATAAGTCACATATACAAAATTCCAAACCCATCTAATTCTAAAACAAAACACTTGTACCAATTAGTCCTATATATTTTTAATTGTTACCAAAAAATTCTTCTTTTCTTTAAATTTACAGACACTGTTACATCCTACTACCGTCAGACTTCCGTTAGACGGTCACCGAAACATTTGGAATGTTCAACATCCGGGAAGTGGCGAGTATCGCCGGAAGTTCACCGGAGTGTTATGAACATCAATGAAAGTCGTCGGAATGTCCAGAACGTTCTCTGGATGTTAAGAACATCATTAGAGACTCATCGGAATATATAGAATATTACCGGAAAAAAAAAAAGAATAAATGGAGAAATTAGAGCAAAAAATATAACAAAATGTGCTAAATATTGATAAACTAAAAGAAATATATATATATATATATATAACGACAAAAACTGAAACAATGGAAAAAAAAAAAAACATATGTTATTTTTTAATTTTTTTTAGGGTTTAAGCAAATAATCTTTGATATTAATCGAACTGAAAAGCAAGCTTTGAAATTGTAAAATGTTATACTTTCAAAGCAAAAATCTATTAAGCATTTATTCTTATTAATCAAACTGAAAAACATGTTATGAAACTGCAAAATTTTACAGTTTTCACAGCCTGTAACTAAAACTCAAAAACAACTTGTTTAGATGAAAATTTTCTCCATTAAAACAGAAAAAAAGAAGTGTATAGCAAAGAAAATGTAAAAAAATTAAGAGATCGAAGGAGAGAGGCAGATATAGAGAGGATTGTACTCCGGCAATTATTTTTTGTTTAGATCCGGCTAGATTTGATATAGATCTACTCAGATCTGATGTAAATTTGATGTAAATCTACATCAGATCTAAGTAGGTTTATTCATCTTCTTTGTTGGAAACATATCTTTTTCACCAAAGTAAGGAGTCGGCGGTCAGTGGTTGTCAATAAATCCTAATCGATGGTAATCGTCAGTCACTGGTGATTATATATCAGAAAGAGAAAGAGAATAAGTAAGATGTAATTGCTGATAGACGATCACCGAAAATCACAAAGAGCAAAAGAGACAGACACTACAAGAATTAACACTTTTAGCAACAAAAAATTTGGTCGCTAAAAGTCTATTTTTGGTCGGCAAAAATTATCCGCGACCAATTTTTTTGGTCGCTAGTTTGGTCGCCAATTGAGGGTCAGCAAAAGTAATTCGCGACCAAAATTTTCGTTGGTCGGCAAAAGTTGGATTTGCCGACTAAATTTTTGGTCGCTAAATATTTAATTACATGACTAATTCATTTTGTCGCTAAAACACTTTGGTCGCGAAAAGTGATATTTTCCCGACCAAATTTCTTAGTCGCCAATTGTCACATTTCGCGACCAAAAAGTTTGGTCGCCAATTATCACATTTCGCGACCAAAAAATTTGGTCGCCATTTGTTACTTTTCGCGACCAAAACTTTTGGTCGGCAAAAGTGAGTTTCCACGACCAAGAGCTGTTTTGGTCGGCAATAGATGTATTTTTTGCGACCAAAACTCTTGGTCGGCAATTATCGTTTTTTGCGAAAAAAAATTATTTTGGATGTCGCGACTAACAAATTGGTCGCCAAAGCAAGAAAACAATACACCTGTAATATTTAGCGAATTCATAAGCAAAACAAGACAAATTCATAATCAAAACAGGTCTTATTATAAAATTTTCTATATCCAAGTTTCAACACATAACTCAGCAGCAGCAACATTGATTCCAAAAACAAGGAACAATTCACAAAACCCTATTCTAAACCCCAAAAAACAAAAAACAATTCATTCCAACAAAAATTTAACATAATCAGCATCAATTTCAAAAAAAAGAACATCTGGTGTTAACAAGGTTGAGTATTGTTGAGTATTGTTGTTCTTTTTTATGTAGGGCATCCAGCTCCTTTTTGGCCTCTGCAAATCTCTCTTTGTCGTACGCGTCAACAAGGTAAACTACAGAATCCACCTGCATGATGATCAAAAATTATATACTATTTGTGAACAAAATTCAAGACTCTTTGTCATATAAATGAGCTGTGATTTGTCCTTTTCGTGCCTTGACAGAAAAAAAACTAATAACAATAACAATAACAGGATGGAAAAACATTTATTCGGGCAGTAGTTCATTTAGCCAAGATTCAGCCCTGATACTCAGAGAGTCTTGCATAAAATTTTTCTATCATAAAAACCTCTTACCTACGATACTCATTCCAATTGTATTTTCTGTGATTAATTTTGTGATCGATAGTGTTGTAGAATTATTGAATTTTTATACTTTTTCTCTCAACAAATTCTGTTAACAAACTCCATTTTTCCATTAGTACAAAAAAAATTAGTGCTAATAACATAGTTGTGGACACACAATCACACAAATGATCTCCCTGTCCAGAAAAGAATGACTAACAAAAAAAAAATTCCACAATTTAGAAAGACCATAATCAATGCTCAAGGGTCCCCTTCATAACATGGTTTAAAAAGAGGTAATAAATAAAAAGACAGACTCACCCTCACTTCTTTTATAAAGTCGATTCTCATAACTCTAATCTACACATCACAACCGGAGACAAACAACACTTGCCATCATGCCAGGTTACAACCTCACGCAATTTAAGAAGGGTTAATAATAAACATACAACGATAATAAATTAGCAAACCATTGGTGAAGACTACTTTTCATTAATGCTCAATCTAAAATTACATCGCCCCTCCAAAACTTTACTAGTCTCGATATCCATGTGTGACAACAATATTTTACACCCTACTAACCCTACAATCTAACTAAGCATACAGAGCATGCTATCCATTCAAATGGTTTTCAATACTCAAGCTATTGCAAGGGACAGTAATAATTTGGTTGTATACTCTTTCACTTAATGGGTGTGAAAATAACTATACCTGCCAATCCCGTTAAGTCGGATATGTGATACACAGCTTCGATTTCCATCCTTCACTCACTTCTTCCTTGATGCAAATCTTCGCCAAAAAGTTTGTTATCTGCAGTGCCCAGGGTAGCAACTGCTTCTTCCTGGATAAATGAGATGGTAATCAAATGGTCAGAAATTAATCTTACATTCTGATGAAACAAAAACAGTGCCATCCATTTATTTGATTTTGAGACCCTTGCAACACACCCAATTGCCTGAAGGGGTAACGGAAGAAAAGCGCTTGCAACACCAAAGGCGCAGCGAATAAAAATAACTACCAATTTTTACCATTACAAGTTATTATGTTATCACCATCTTGGTGAATCCTACGGAAATGCGGAAGCATAATACGGATAAAACAGAGGGAATAAAGTTGGACACAACAACTCAATTCAATAAAAGGCACAAGTCCTTTGATCTTCCTTGAGTCCAAATTAGAAAGATTACCATTCACAACACAATAATCGGTCTTTGGATGAATTGGTCATACCAGTCAAAGAATTAGGGCTTCCATTCTTGGAATCACTTGACTCAACTTCATCTCCACTTTCCCCTTGAACTGAAATAGCCTCTTTATCATGTGCTCCATTCGTTTGAGTTACATTAGCAGCTGCCTCTTCAGCTTTCTTCTTCTCTTCCTCCCTTTGTTGTCTCCTCCTTGCTTCTTGCTCCTTTAATTGTTTAAATCTGGGTAACACCAATAACTTGAGACCAAAAACAAGATTTTCCATTGCAACAATGCAATCATACAAAAACACACACACACATAAGTATATATGACAAGCAATGTCATATATTAAACAACAATGTCATCATATTACAATAAATCAACAAGAATTAACCTTTCACTAGGACGGAGCCCCTCTGAAGTTGACTTTTCCACTTGGGGTTCCTTTATAATGGTGCTGGTTTCAAAAACAGATTTCTGAATTTGGGATTGCTCCTCCTTCTTAATGATATTATCACTGAATTTACTCACTGGATTTTTTGTAACCCCTGATTTTTGAAGAAATACTTGTGCCATGCTCAATATGTTATTAGCGAACCTGCACAAAACATAAGTATTTAAAATTCTTGAATATTCATGGAAGTTAAGATTACTACTGATAGAACGAGGGAAAGAAAAGAAAGGAAAAAAAAGACATTTTATGGTTTGATCTTGATCATGCTTTTTAGTGTAGTGTCTCTGACAATGTTGTGGCTTCCACCATTTTGATACATGAATTATTGATTTAAGGAGGCAGATTCTCATTGCTTTTTTGTTTAACATGTCTCATAATTGTCACGCTAATAATGATCCAAACTTGAAGAGTTCTCAAGCCAAAAAACAAAAACAAAAAGAAGACAATCACAAGTCAATGAGCAGATCAATTCAGATCAAAAAAAAAATATTGTACTTCCGAGCAGAACTAAATGAGCAGAACAGATCAATTCAAAAAAACAGATCAATTCAATGAGCAGAACTAAATGCAAATATTGTACTTCCGAGAAACCCGTTTTCTTGCAGAATAGTGTACTAATGCCGTTAAATTTGAGAGAACTGTGGAGGAAAATTACAGAGAGAATAAAAAGGTTTAAAGAAGACAATCACAAGTCTACCACAGGGTTGTTATATAGAATCGAATAACTACTATAATGGCTAAGGTTTCTAGCCTATTTGTTTTCTTAAGAAATTTTAATATATATATATATATATTCTAATTCAAATGTGGAGCATCTCAATCAGAAAAGAAAGTAATGTATCTGAGACACATCAATCTGAAAAAGCAACATCTTTTCTACTTAAAAGAGTAAATCAAGATGAGGCTTACGAGCAAGTTTATCATATAAAAAGCAAGTAATATGGACAAATCAATCACGAAAATGCAACAATTGAAGCACCGGCACAATATATAAGTAGATTGTTGAAATAAGGAAACTTAAAATAAATGGCGTTTGAGATATGGAAAGAGATCCAAAACAACACCTCTAAACTAACAAACTGCGATATTTGCATGATTTGAGCAGAGATGTCTTGTGAGAGAACGAGTACTGAGGCAAGACAAGATATGCCAAGGTATCGACCATCCAATGGGAGGATGACCGTCCTGCAAAGAATTTTGAGCATCCAAGGATAAGAATAACTATAAGGAATAACTATAAGGCATTGTAGATGAATAGCAAACAAGATTTATAGTGCGGAAACATCGGAGATTCTATCCTATTGTAAACATTCACAAGAAATCAAAAGGAGGAACTTGTGGTATATGTAAAACTAATTCAAACGAATATTCTAAATGCACTCGGAAGGAACATAACACATAATTTACGTGATACATCTTCACAAATGAAGTTAGTTATTGATTTAGAGTGGGTTGCGACTTACTACAAAAGGAAAAAAGCCAAGAGATGCCCTTGCCACTTTGTCGAGCACCTTACGTCAGGAGTCCTTAACATTAGAATTAACATTCAATTGAATCTGAGACCCTTTGCTAGAAATGAAAGCGAAGTGGCAAAAGTCACAAGGACTCAAACACCTGTTGGTTATTGGCATGTTACCTTATCGGCCACATTCGATGAATCTTGGCAAGATAGTGCTGGCAAGACTACGCTCACCATGATGGTAAGCTAAATGCTCGATACATAACGAGAGAATTGAGCAACTTTGCTTCCTTCACAAAGGTCCAAATGAGTAATAAGGCATTATGTTATGTTCATAATTCCTGCCTTCAAAGTGCACTGGTGAAACATAATATTAAAGGAAAATGTATGACAAGATAATGAACAATGCCATAGCGACTACATAATCATGCATTTTGTTATTAACAAATTATGTGCCATTATTAGTCCTCCAGTTGATAGGATGTAGAGAATTGATTTTTGAGCATGAGCCTTGAAAACTACGAGGCAGAGAACACCTTAGTTTTAACATGAATAGGATAAATTTAAGAAAAATTGGTAAAATCATCAATAAACAACAGATAGTACTTATAACCAAAATTTTAGGGAGAAAATGGAAACTACAAAGGCAAATCGATGGAGACTACCTCACACATTACGAAGAATGCTATACCTAGAATGAGGATGTGAGTTCACTAAATGTGGGATTTCTTGATGGCAAGCATAGAATGTGGGATTTCTTAATGTTTATAGCGACAAAAGGCTTTAATGGAAAGCTCGGTGTTGGTTCTTTTCTATGCCATTGCCCAAAATGGAAATTATGAAATGTTGTCTCCTCCACTCCAAATTCTGTTTGCGGTGAAGCAATACATAGAACCCATTATTCAACTACTCATGGAGCCTATTTCAGTGGCCTTAGAGAAGCCAATAGGCTTTTTCAACATTATCATTGCAGCAGGTATGAGAGTTATTGATGCACCACTAAGATCGAACGAAGCACTTTTTTTTGTTTTTTGTTTTTGGGAAATAAATATGCTTTTGTTTCGGCATCATCGAATCTGAAGAAGAAGCATTGCAATATATTCTTATTCACCTAGTAAAAACATAAATATCTTGGTACAAAACTACTCATTTCCCATCAGCAGTCACTTAATGCAATGTGTCCCATGCCTGTTCTTTGTTATGATATTCGCTGATAGAAAAAAAATATATATATATATATTTGGTGTACTCAAAATTTTCAAATGCAATTGGACTACAACTCAGATCATCTTGTCAATCAGAAGATGTTTGGGGTATGTTTGTTGAGGAGCAAGGCTAGTAAAAATATATTACCATGTATGATTGCTCATAGTTATAAGAAATCGAAAGACTAATTGATATGTTATGACATCCTATAAATCATGGAGTAAATTTTTTTTAATATTTTTTTTGGGTACAGAATGATGGAGTAATATTGATTATAAATCAAAAAGAGTAAAAAAAAAAAAAAAAAACTCCTTACTTCAACAGACAAGATGCACAGAACTGAAGAGCATACCTTTCTGGCTCCATAGAAGGCTATTATTTATGAAGGGAAGCAAAGTTTTGCTAAATACTCTTCCACTGCCAAACAAAAGCAAAGAGAAACACCTTACTAAAATAAATATTGAAATACACTAGGATAAATGTTTCAAGTATGATACTACACCACCAAGTAACTTCATTTTTTGACTGTGTTTAATGATCAAAACCCAAATTCAAATACATAGTAACAATCCAAAAAATGAAGTTGAGTAACAATCCAAAAAAGTTGAGTATATTTCCACACAAAACCTATATGTCACTTCAGTCCATGCAATTGTGTAATCAAAATAATGGTTATTAATCTCTTACACCAACAAAACAATTGATAATCAATATGATCATAAATAAAGAAAAACCCACAAAACAAAACATGATAAATGAAATCAAGAGACCCACATTCAGTTGACAAAGAAACCAGAACATATTTCCAACACTAGTTCCCCAGTAATATGTAACCTCTGTTTGGTTGCTGAGAAAAGGCCGGAAAAGAGAGAAAATTCAAATCTTCGTAAACCAACAGATTTTAAAGATTTTGAATTTCTTTCACTTCTACCCATTAAATCGGCAACAAAAATGGAAGGTAAGAGACCCAAATCATTAATCGTAAAGATTAATCACACCGAATGGAAATTAGGAGATAAAATACAAGAAAAATTAAGAAATGGACAGAGACAGATCCATCCCCACCACCAGTTCTGCCCACCAATCTAACACTCCACTCCTAGCCAATTCTCTCTTCTTCCATAGCCCTAGAAATAGAAATGAGTGGGGTACCTTATCAGCGGCATGAGAGTGAGGCTTCGAACGAGATTTCTTAGAGGTTGATTGGGGAGGCTTTGAAGCTTTCTGAATTGCCTCTGGCTGTGCGATCAATTCGACCGGACTTTCTCTTGCGAAAGTAGTTCGAACACGTGGCGATCGGAGATCCTACAACGGCCAAAACCCGAACAGGGAACAATCGAATCCATTTTTGTTTGCTATTATCCGAATAAGCGAAGATTGAGATATGTATGAGTGATCTTCAAGGTTGAATTAGGGTTCATTTGCGGTGAGTGTTCATGGATTATCGAGTAGATCGGAAGCTATACGTATCTTCGAGACAACGATCCTCTGTGTTGAAGGTCATTATGCAAATGAGGGACCACAAAACCTTCAAGGTCTCGAATCCCACTCGTTCCTTCAAGGAGATCGGGCTTTAATTTTTTACGAAATTCAATTCCACGTTTCAAATTTCCCCCCAAACTTTTGGCGACCAAAAGATCAAATTAGTCGCAAAAACAGGTTCTTTTGCTGACAAAAATTTTTAGTCGCCAAATCTCAATCAACGGCGAATAAAATATTAGTCGCTAAAAGTAATTTGGCGACTAATTTTTTTTGGTTGCTGAAAATAAGTTTTTCACGACCAAATTTTTGGTCGCCAAAAAATATGTGACTTTCCGCGTCCAAATTTATACTTGGTCGGCAAATGCATATCACTTTCTGCGGCCAACTCATTTTTTGTTCACCAAAATTGAACCTTCTGTGACCAATAATATATGGTCGGCAAAAATAATGATCATTCGCGACTAATTAATATTTGGTCGTCAAATGTTATTTTTTTGCGACCAAAATTTTTTTGGTCGGCAAAAGTGGTCGCAAAATATGTAAATTCTTGTAGTGAGAGAAGAAGAAAGGCAAAGAAGAAGAAAAATGTTATAAAACTTTTGAGTATAAACAAAAGGTTATGGGACTAAATATGCTACACATTTTTCAAAGAAGACTTCTTAGTAATTTGCTTCAAAAAGAAATAAGTATAATAATTTTATTTTCTTACAAAATATTGTGACCTTTCAATTTAAAATAAAACATGGTTTTCAAATATAAAATTACTATTGCCACATCATTTCGTGAGAATTTTCTAGGTAACTATACAGTATGACTAGAATTTTCCTTCAGCATAATATACATTCAAGAGCATGATTTCTTACTTTTAAAACAATCATTTAGACATTAACCAAACAAACTGTTCTATGAGCCAACTCTTCTCATATTAGGCTCTACATTTGATAAAAGTACATCTGAATTTGTCCACATATCTACTCACTTCTTTGATGACACCACAACCTCAACTCATAGGGTCACACTAATAGAATACAACACAAGAGCCATTTGGCATCCAAAAATAAAATTTAAAACCAAAAACAAAAAAAAGTCGAATAAAAAGAACAAGGAAATCTCATTCTGTAGCCAAGTTTCCGTACTGCCATGGATTGAAATCCATTGACCCGATGTCTGTCTCCTCAATGTTGGATGAGCTATCCATAGCAGCCCGATGTTCATCATATTTTCCATTGTAGCGATAAACTTCCAATTCACCCCAAGGTGTAGGAGCAATTTCACTAGATGGGTCAAACCACCTTGGAGTAAATTGCTCGCCCTTCGTCTCTCTAGTTCTCTTTTCAGCCCTCTGTTTCTCCTCCAAACTGAACAATACAGACACAATCAAAACAGTCATATTGTCATTACTTGCCTGCCCAAACTTCACACAAAGCAAGGACTTATAAATTGAGAGAGAGAGAGAGAGATACCGGCTCTTTTCTGAACCTGCTTTGGGCAAATCACCCTTCTCAAGTGCATATCTATCTGGACGCAAGCGAGAATCTGAAGCCAGTAACTTCTTAGGTGCAGTGTCCAAGCTATTTATCTTGTGTGCAAAATATGTGTACTGAAATTTGTCATTTGGAGGAGCTTTAGCAACTCTCCAGACCTGCATAGTGACAGCATCAGAATGATTATAAGTGGGTTTAGTTGATAAATACATATTTATCAGCAATTTGAACAACTGCCTAGGGAAAAAAAAAATAATCTACTCCTCAAGTCCCAAAATATTAGTCCTTTTTGGGGAATCCAATTTTTTTTGGTAGTGTACAATTATTACACTTCAAAAATACTGACTTTGACTTTTTTTGAAAATATCAATTGTCATAATTATACTTTTTGTGTATGAATTTAAAAGAATGGCAAGATAGGAAATTCATGTCATTTTAGTCTTTGATTTTTGAAAAGGGACTAATATTTTAAGATAATGAAAAATGAAATAAGGGATTAATATTTTGAGACGGAGAGAGTATTAAAGATATTTCAGGGTCTTCTAATGTAACAGTATTGCAAACATAACAACAATGATTGAACTCAACAATCTATGTTTTCCTGCAAAATGCAGGGGCACTATGACCCATTATCCATACTTTCATCTAAAACATTGACTGGCTGAGCACAGACAACAAAACTAAAAAGTTCTCAATATCAACAAGACAGAGAAAAGAAAATATCACTACCTAAAGAACATGGAAAAAGTTCTTAATTACATCATTACTCTACAAAAAGTTATTTGTTTCCCCTGTTTCAAAATGAAAAAAGTACACGTTTGCACAGGTCCAACTACCTCATATCTAGGCACTGAAAAGTCAAAAGATTTCAATCACTTTCATAACAACATTGATACACTAGCAAGAAAAGGGTCAAGATAAAGGGTGGTTAAGGAAGCCAACCTCTTTCAATTCAGTGCCTGGCAGGGGTTCTCCTTCCGCATCACAAGGCTGATAACTCATTGACTCGTTCCATTTCCCAGTCATCAATATTTTGGGTTCTTCAGCCGCATTATATATGTATCCATCCACTTCATAGCGACCAGCACTGCAAACAAACACAGAAGTGCACAAAGACATGAAAACGAAAAGATTCAAACTTCAGATAATATTCCAAAATGGAAAGGAAATTTATTAATTGAATAGAGGCTTCTTCCTAGGCCATAATTAATTAATTACTAATCTGATGATACTTAACGAAAACTTGAATGATGTATTTTGAAACCGAGGCCAAGATAAAAAGCCATTCGATACTAACTGTTGCAGAGTGGAAAGAGGAGTTTAAAAAAACAACTCCTAGGTGAACTGAAAGTCCCTCCAAGAAGACAACTTTTTTATAGCATCACATTCTAGGACCCATAATCAGCAGCAGTCAAAAACCTTCTTTCTCCGCGTCTTATTTACCCACATAAAGCATACCGCACTAAAAAAATGATATATAAGCAAAAAATAGAAGTCAATGGGAAATTTCTACCCACAGGCATCACCAATAATATTGTAGTAGTAAACTTATTGTAATATAAAAACAAAAGGACAAAACACGCCAATCTAGATTGGTCATTGGTCTAGATAAGAAGCTCATGCAATCTCTTATGGCTACCTAAGAAGCATGGACATGACATTGACATGTCAACACGACAAATTTAAAAAATGAAGGACACGATATGTGGAGAACACACAAAATATATAGTTTTATATATTCATTAGGTCATATATATGGTATTTCATCTAAAGATTATAAAAATGTAACATAACACCAATTCCTAAAATCTTAATACGTATAAATCTATATTGTTTTTCCATCATTGGATCCCAAATTATTTTCTTCAAACTTGTAATGTGATGTGTGTGTAAATGATAGATATGTGTGCCCTCAAGTGTTCGAAGCATGTCTAGAACTAAAAGAATTAGAGAAATAATAGGAGATGTTTGGACGTGTGTCCAACATGTGTTGGGAAGTATCCAATGAGTGTTAGTGTCCAACACCTATTTAACACGGACACAACACCTTAGAAGTGTCCGTGTTTGTCAGATGACTGACCACCTATCAAGTGTCAAAGTAGGTGCAATGGGTAGTTTAAACTAGTGCAACAAACACACAAAAGGAAAATGGGTGAATGAAGACTAAATAAATAAATAAGACATTCTCTTTTATATTTGCAAGCTCACATAAACAAACAAAATGCCCTGCATGTAGTTGTGCTCATCAAAAGCAGCAAAAATGTACTTATAAAAATAAAAAATAAGAGCAGCAAACATGTATTTGGTCTATAAGTAATAAACCAAGAGTTCCAACAAAATTACTAGAATGATTGCTAAACATCATACCCGAACCAGCCGCAAGGTTGAAAATACAGCACAACTTTGTCCCCTGTGGTCATGTTCGTCAAGATCATCTCACCTGGTGAATCAACCCAAGTTCGTCCAAATATCAAGTTGTTAACTTTTGTGGGAGGAGGCACCAAATCTAGGACCACACCATCTTTTTTCAGGGTCACTCGTGTCCTGCATATGGATTTATATAGGAGTGAGTGAGCTGTAATTACATTGTTCGCAAAAAGATTTTGAAAGACAATCTTGACAAATAATTGCCATATGATTTCAGGTAGAGCCCAGGTGAAAGTTGGAACAAGCTTTTTCACTTCTCTCTCTCTCTCTCTCTCTCTCTCTCTCTCTCTCTCTCTCTCTCGTATTTTTAATCCTACCAAACTTAAAGTTCAGCTCATAGTACTGATGAAGTTCATAGAGATATGATCCTTGGATCTATGAAACTATAAGGTTTTCCGATACCATAAGTGCTACAAAAACACAACTATAAAGTCTAAGAAAAAAGACTTGTTAAATTTCTACCTTCTCTCACTGTATTAGCAACATTACATAGAGCAAAGTCCAAAACCTAATAACACTGAATCCCGGAACAAGAATTACCTTCCAAGGGGATAGACATCGAGCGAGTTTCCTAGAAATTTGGTCTTCACCTTGGAAGTTATATCATAAACAAAATGGTCATTTTCAGCATGTCCAGCACTCATTGGAGGATGATGGCTAACCTGGAAATAAAATTTTTTGAGAAGAATTGCAATTATTATGCACAGTAGTGCAAGGCAGAACATAAGAATAAAGATGAAAGAAAACAGAGTGTTATAAAAATGTTAATTGTAATAATAGTTAGCATGAAAGTTCTGCTAGTCTATAATGCAGGCAGAACAGAATAATTCTTTCTTCGTTCATGACCAAAACTAGCAACCAAACATAGAAAGAAAGAAAAATTATATCCTTAAGAAAATGTCGTCAAGCTCACCTGTTCTGCAATAAATGTGACACCACCATGATTGGCCATCTCATAAGTTTCACCAAGAACTGGATTAAATGGCTTCCAGGTTCGTTGTAAGGCATAATATGTGGATATAAAGAAGGATGCTGCAATGGAGAACAGTGAGTTCGACAACAGAAAATGTGCAGAGAGAGAGAGAGAGAGAGAGAGAGAGAGAGCTAAAGAATTCTTACAAGCATACACTAATCGCATATAAGGATCCTCACATTCATCTGCTAAATCTAAAAGGTGGGAGTATTCCATCAACTGTAACAAACATTTTATATCAGTGAAATTCAACAAGCATAGCAACATCATCAAACATTACACAGACATCAACATCATACAAAAAACACAAACCTCTGCCATTTTCTGAAGCATTGACATTGGCTCAAAAATGAGTACTGGAAGTGTCACCATCGATGTGACATCAGAGCCTATATATTTCTGCATCATCTTCCAATGACTGTCCCGATCCTGTGAGTCGCAAGAAATTCAATGAGAACATGGACAAAAAAACAAAAAGTTGTAGGACGGATTGAAGTTTGCGTAGTTAGTGTCGTTATTCCAACAATGTTAAAGCAAACTTTTGTAGTTTGCCTTTTGAGTGAAAATAAAATAAGAATATATGTCAAAAATGAAAGAAAAAAATAAAAAAGATATACTTTATTTTTTGTAGAGAGATTTACTAACCATTACATATGGACAATAATAATACTTGTCTACAGGACATGCTAAAACCTAAAAATACCAGTTCTCGTCAACAAATAAATTTTTCTGTCATGCACCACATTTGAGGATCTTAACCCATAAAGACATATACAAAAATCCAAGACATTGACTGAATAATACATACAATGATGCTTCATGGCCTTGTTGAATTTTCTCAACCTATATAAGAGTACTGTACTAAACAAAAATCCATGACATTGAATAATGAAGCAGAAAATTCTAGAAAAAACGAAGCAAAACTTGAATCAGAAAAATGAAATGACAAAAAGAAAGGGAAAAAAAAAAATAAAGATATTGCACCTCTTGTTTCCATCTTCCTTTTTGTGCTTCCTCTTCAGCATCTTCAGTCCCCCCTTCGGGATTGATAACTTCCAGGCCTTCATAACCCAGCAAACTGGACAAGAAAAACACCACAAATTAATGAGAACCAGATTCTTCGGCAGAATCAGCATATGAAGCTAATATGATCAATAAATATCATGAGCATTGTACATCATTGACAAACCATGACAACAGGACAGGACTTCAGCCTTAATCAGCGGAAGAAAAGATTACTCAGTTCTCTCATCAGTCAAATGGGACACTTTATGGATTGTATTTGGTTGTACATGTGTATATATCTGTGTATACACGGAGCCACATTGTGGCCTTGGGGACCATGGCCACTGTCAGGTTTTCAACAAATCCCTATATTAAGGGAAGGTTTAAATATGTGTAATGAACATTATCCAGCTTTAAAACTTTTATAGAAGATTAAGTTTTGGTAAATTCACATTGCCCAACCAAAAATAAAAAGCACAAAGTGTATACGATGCTTGAATTGTATAGAAAAATCTTATTGAAGACCATCTGTTACTCAAAACAATGCAAAACATATGTCTTCTAGAAACCGTCATCCCTCTGTGTGCTTATGGTTAAACATGTTTTTGTCTTTAGATTTAGCTCAACGGAGGAACCAGAAAATTTAAAAATAAATAAATAAATAAAAAGTCTAAAAAAAGTGCAGAAATTTGGCTTATTTTGATTTTTTCAAAAAAAATTTTAAAAACTTTTTAGATTCATCTTGGACCCGAAAAATAAAAACATTTTGACATAATTTATAAAAAATAATAATAATAATAATTAAAAAGAAAAAAAAAAAGTGATTTTTTAGAGAAGAAGCAAAGTTCCCAAACACCCATCTGAATCTATTGGGTTATTTGATGAATATGTGTTGAAAACTGATCTGAAATTTGATTCCTGTAATTTGAAATTTGATTTCAAGGGTTCTTCTATACAAGCAAAAATTTGAAAATGATAACTTGTTGAATAACCAACCCATTAAACAAAATATATGGAGATGCCAGTGTTTGACCCCCCACCCCACCCCACCCCACCCCACCCCATATGTCATAAAATTGTTTTGTAGCAGAACCAGAAATGATGGAGAAAAGGGTAAACTCAATTAGACTTGAATTACGCAGAATTCAAACCAGAAAACATGGAATCAGATCTCAACGAAAAATAGAATCTAGGAGCGTACCCGTTGACCGATTTGTGCATAGCGCTGCCGAGATTGGACAAACTGGAAGCGATTGATGTGAAGAAAGCCATCTTTTTTTTTCTCAAACACACCAAACCCCCCCAATTGGGTATCCAACAATCACAGATCTTTATCCAATCAAATGAATCCCCAAATCGCTTGAAAGCCTGGATGAGAGAAAGAAAGAGAGATGATTGTTGGCTTGGCGGTTCTTTTTTTTAAAGTAAAAAAATAGACGATCGGTTTCTCTGAATATGTATACTTTATATACTATTTTTAAATTATAATAATGTGAGTCATTCATATGTGCTACGCGGTTGTCAAAGATCGTGGACTTTACTGGGGTCCACCTTCTAGGAGGCGGCTGACTCTTCCGGTGGCCAAGTTTGGAATTGCCGGCTTGAGTCGATGACATCATCAACCGAACAGTCAAGAGATAAAATTTAATTTGTTATCTTGTTAAATTTTAATTTTATTTTATTTTTGGTTGGATGGAAGTGGCAGCTGAAAATCTTAGCCAGCAAGGAATTGATTGCTTTCGGACGCCCAAAATGCGCGTTTGCGTGAAGTTTTGTTTTGCTCCTTTGTTCTGCGAAAAACAGCGCAGAAAATTCTGTTCCCAACCGTGCAGATTCTGTATTAATAATAAGTCTAAAGATTAAGCACCCAACAGTACAAAAAAGTGCTTGTCCCACGTTGCCATGTGTTTCGTTCCACCCCAAACAAAAAGCCAACTATGCAAAAGTGCTTATTGCACGGTGCCATGCGTTTCCCTCTGCAATCATCTCTAAAATTAAGGTTTATTTTGAGAAGATGGTTAAAAATAATTTTTTAAAATTTTAATTAAGTTTTTAGTTTTTTTTATATAAATGATTTGAGAAGTTGGTAAAAAATAACTTTTATTTTTTTTGATTAATATTTGTTTATGATGTCAAATCATAATTAAATAACTAAACTATTCCTAGTTTAAAATATTACAACTTCAGCTATGTAGCATATTTTGACTCATGAAGGGTAAAATTATAATTTCACCCTTGGTTAAAAATCACCTTCCCAAATGAAAAAAATTCAAAAAGGCCAATTTTTAACTTTTGCTACAAACCAAAAAAAATGGCTAAAAACCAACTTCTCAAAACAATAAATATAAGTTTCAAATTAAATACACTCATTATTTTTGAAATATGCATTTCAATATTACTTTAAATTTTAATCTTATCAATTTTACTTATAAAATTTTTAACCCAAGTTAAATTTATTCAAAACCCATAACGATATATAAAATTCACCCATAATTTCTTGTAATGGCTAAAATAGTTAATAAAGATAAAATAAATTAAAATAGTCAATAAATTAATATATTCAATAAGATAAAATATTATTTTCAAATTATAATTATTAAATTTTAACTCATTTTAGTTCACATCACCTCTCACATAAAAAAAACTAAAAAAGTAAAAAAAATTAACTTTTAACCATCTTTTCAAATCAATTAAAAAAAAAAAGTCAACTATTTTTCAAAACAAAACTTTTTTAATCATGTTAAAATAATGAGGGAATTACATTAATGGTCCTTACGGTTTAAGCCTTGTGTCACTTTGGTTCTTAATTTTTTAATATTTGATCATAAATTTTAAATATTGTTTCAAATAAGGATAATTAAAGATATCATTGCTCAATTTCAAAGGCAAAATCGTCAATTTAATAAAATATAAACTAAATTTGACAAAAATAAATGTCAAAAAAAATATTTAAAAATTATTTGTACCCACTAAAAATAAAATTATGTAAAATTAATAAATTTTTCAGACATTTATTTATTTTTTACCAAATTAATTTTTATAATGTGTTTGGATGATGATCATGTAATGGGTGTTTTTTTTTATTTTCATTAAATTAGTTTCTATTTTTTCAAAAATCAAATATGGCTGTAACTTTGATATCATTATTAAACCAATCTATTAAATCAAAAAATTCAAAACTAAAAACATTTCATATATTAAATATATTGATTACACATTAAAAACTTAATAACCACCCATTACATGATTATTATCCAAACACGTAGTAATAAAAATTAATTTGATAAAATAAATAAATAAATAAATGTCTAAAAGATTTATCAATTTTATATAATTTTATCTTTGGCGTGTAGAAATTATTTTTAAAAATTAAAAAATATTTTTTTGACATTTTTTGGTCAAATTAGTTCATAATTTATCAAATTGACGACTTTGTCTTTAAAATTGAGCAATGGTATCTTCAATTGTCTTTATTTGGAACAAGATTCAAAATTTAAGATCAAATATGTTATAATTAAAAAGTCAAGGATCAAAGTGACATAAGTTTCAAATTATAGGAGTTGTTAGTATAATTTGTCCTAAAATAATCAAAAGTTAATTAAAATAGCCAACTTCCTGAACCAGCCCAATATTTAAAAAAAAAAATTATTATTTTGTTGATAAAATAAAAATTTTAAACCCAAGCAATAATTATTAACATGTTTTTTTGAATTAATTGCCAAATAATTATGAGATTATGAGTGAAATTGAAGAAATGACGAAGAGTAATTCAAGAACATAAAAAATTCACTTCTTGTTAAAAAAAAATTAAAATTAAAACACCAGTTAAGATACTGATTTTATAATAATATAGGGAAAATTTTATTTTTACACACCTATTTAATTCAGAGTATACATTTAATGAAATATTAATTTAATAAAATTATACCTTAATTAAAAAAAGATCATAATAGTGTGACGTCCCAAATTTTTGGAACATCAAGAGAAATTAAATAAATAAAATGACTTAATAAATCAAAAAGTTGACATCTTAATAGGGCAATCCAACTCTTATACATAACCAAATGTTCAAACAACAATAGATAAAAACTTAAAATTATTCAAATACAACATCAAATGAAATTATAAAGTCCTTAATAGCTATTATATAAAATAATATAATTTATTCGGCTCAAATCGGGGTTTCAAGTCAACCAAGGCTCTACGTTAGCGTCAACTCCATTTCAGCTTCAATTATTTCCTCGTCAAAATCTGGCATAAAACGCCAGGGCAACAAAAATATATGCCATGAGTTTTGCAGCACAATAAGAAAACATAATCAACCTACTATTCTTTTTAAGAGAAAAATAATGATATTATAAATATGAGATAATAATATAATTGTAAACATAAATTACAACCATTAAAATAATTTCAATAATTTTAATAAATTAGGTGACACTCGAAATCTCACCAAAGATATTTAACTTACCAACCACTAAACATGACAACGGTTAATTTGAAACTCTCCCTTAGTCAAATATTCAAGTGTTACCAACCGTACCTACCAGGGATGCCCACGTCCGGAGTTATATATCTAAGTAGTGGCATTTGTGGTCTACCCCAAGGAAACGGTCTGTCAGGGGTACGTAACCTCCCCGTGTGCTACCTGCACATCCACCCTTATTCCAAAACCGAATACCGAAAAGAGTTCAAATAAGTCTCGTGCCATCTTAGGGTTTCGCGACACAATTTACGTGAGAATTCTCAAAATCAGGGCTCACCCTGAACAACTGATATTAACTGTCAACCCTTAATGTCAAACACTCTTTAAAATCAAGACTCACCCTGAGCAACCGTTAATTTCATACACTTCATTGATCATTTTAATTAATTTTCATACTAATCACTAATAATTACAAATTAGATCACAATTGATATTATACCATTTTGATATAATTTTTAACAGAAAATATCAACACATACGTTCTACAACAATCCATCAATGTATATAAATCATTGTGAACAGTTTAATCAAACCATTGTGTGAAATAATAATTTTAAATACTAAAATAAATCACAACACACGTGCATGGACTACTAATTTACAAGATTCAATTAAATAGACTAGCACAATATTGATTTTTGGTCCTAATGAATGGTTGAAGTAGTAATCTTGATTCTTTATCATTTTGTCCAGAATTTTCAGAACATAATTTTCATAATCAAAATTATAAATAAATTATTTATATAACTCTAAAATTCATGTAACTATATGGGATATTCAACAAACATGTTATGCTCATTTTTCAGAAAGAATTTTTCAAAAATAAGTTATAAATAATTCGGTAAAATTTCAAGAAATTTCATGACACAGATTTGTTACATTTTCTTAAAATAATTCCACACTTAAATTTATAAACCAATTCCATAATTTAAAATTTTATTATGAAACTAGACTTCCCAAATTTCATTTGTTTTAAAAAAAATACCTGATTTGGTTTAATATAGGCTTTTTAATGATTTTTCCAATATACCGTAAAATCTGTCTACAGTTTCAGATTTAATTAAAATTTCATAAAAGTTTTTACAAAACTAGAATAATTGTTACAAAAATTCTTGGATGAACTAGACATTATTCTTAACAACTTTGTAGAGGAAATAATCTCAAAATTTTGAGCATTAAATTATCTAAAAATTTGTACAAGTTTCTAGCAGATTTAAGAGTAATATAATCAAACCAAATAAAATCTTTAATCATCTCTTCAATGGCACAAACTACACATGCAAGTCCAGTTCCAAGATTATATCATGATTTTAAGGCTACTAATAAAAAATAACCTTCAAATATTTAACATACAAATCACAAATTTACATACAACTATAAACAATATTTTGTCTAAATTTTCAGCTATTTATAACATATGAACACAAATATGAAAATTTTAATAATTAAAAAGAATGAGAGGGTTGAGAGAGTTTTCTTACTATGTTAGGTTGCTAATGATTTATCGTCCGTATTTGATTTATGATTATGATCGTAAGATATGACCGTCTTGACTCCATGATCGTCTTTTTGAAATTTCACATTAATCGGACGCAATTTCATCGTCAATCTTCCATTAGATTCTCTTAGAACTTTTAGTTGTAGATCATCATCTTAGACTTAGAATTTGCAAGACCTAACCCCAAAAATGGATTCTACACGTCGAAAAAACTAAGGGTGGTCATCCCTAAAGTCATAGGACCATTCGATTAACCCAAATGTACTAGGATGCATCGTAGCACCATGAGCCGAGAAACGCTGGATAAAATTCAGTTCATCTTCTCCAACAGCCGTAGCATGCACGACAGAAAGACCCAGAAATTTAGTTTAAATGCCACCAGTTCAAATACTTGTATCTTCTTCATTGTAACTCCGTTTTAACTTATTTTTTTGTCAATGGATTTACCTCACAGCCTAGTTTTTGGTTTACTACTCACACGCCTCGTTTCGTCTCTTTTTGCATGCCATCGGATCTCTAAAATTTGACAAAAAATTAGATTTTTTCTTACCGTTTCGGACATTTCTTTGAACCATCTTTCGGACTCCATAACTTTCTTAATTCTTAACGGTTTTATTTCATTCTTTCTCCAATCTCTTCAACTTACTTCGTACTTCATCTTTCAAGACCTATTTTTCTCACTTCTTCCCGGAATTGATGGTTTTGGCATGCCAAAAGTAAGCCGAAAATCAACTTTTAAAATTCAAAATAAACTTCTCTAACTTTGTTTCTTTCTCCTCCATCTTCCTTCTTCTTCTCTTTCTTCACCTACAACACTTTTTGAATGGTGGTTCTAGATGATAATGGAATTAGGTGATGGTGATGGTGGCGGTCTGACGGTATGCCAGTGGTGGAGAAGTTCGCGGTTTGGTGATAGTATGGGTTAAAGCTGTGGCTATGGAGGTCGAGAGGAGGAGGAAGAATAGAGATAAAGAATGTTAATGTATAATGTATATATTAATGTATAATATATTAATGCAATCACTACAGCCATACAGCTAGCTATAGGATTAAAATAGGATTCTTCTTTCAGCTGTTTTCGGCCCTGATGATACGGTTATGATATGACAAGTTCCGGATGGAATGGGTCGAACTGGTCCACGTTTCTCCAACCGGTATTTGAATGGTCAAGCCCACCAATGAACCTGCACAAGAGTTCAACGGGGAACGGGGAGTCCCCCAGTGAACCCTCCGATGCGCAAGTTAGAGAGAGAGTGTAATATGTAGATAGATTGGAGATAGAAAAGCTTAACCTTCTTCTTGTCTTCAACGTTTGCTTATATCTTTTGGTAATCATTTCGTTGTCCCTTCCGACCTGACACCTTGGCCAAAAGTCTATGCTGTAGCTTACCTTGTTCAGGGTGAGGGCGTGCCGTCCCGACGGAGAGGTGTTATCGTAATAAATGCAGTGAGGGGCTGCATTAATGGCGATGTACAGTGGTAATAACTTTGCAGATCTTTGTCTGCTGATGTGGCTTGCCCTTTACCTGCCACGTGTCTGAATATCATTGGTCTTTCATGCCATGTTGACTTCCAGATGGTGCTGGGCCTTATCAGTTAGGTTATGTATTGGGCCCTAAGTGGTAGGCTTGGGTTGATCGTAGTGGGTTATGGCCTTTATGGGCCTACCCACGTCAAGCCCCTTTCTCTTTCATATGTTTTTCTCTCATGATGATGTTGTATAGCAGCTCCTATATAATGGAGCCTCTTCTTACAGTTTATATATATATTGAATAACAGAGTTTACTTACTCTTTCAATATCACTCTCTCAACATATTTTACATGGTATCAGAGCACAGGTGTTTTTCCTAGTCTCTTTTTCCGCTGCATTACATTTCTTGCTTGGCAGATTACTGTGTATCTCGTCTGTATCACATTTTTTGTTTGGTAGATTGTTGCATATCTTGTCCTTATTTAAATTATAGATTGGACAACACAGAAACCATCGTCTCTTCACAACAAATCCAACGCCACCAGATTCATCATCATCTGACATCTCACGCGCCCTCACGCGCCATATTTGTCGCCGGCGCATCACCTGCTTCCGCCTTCAACGTTCCACACGCTCCACGCGTCCACCAGTCGCTTGAGCCACCTCTCTCCGCGTCTCACGTGCTACACGCGTCTGCACGCCGCTTAAGCCGTCCACTTGAGCCGTCCTTCCCACATGTGTCACTCACTCGCGCTGCATACACCTCACGCCGCTTTCGCCTTCGGCTCGCGCCACTTGCACACGCCTTTGCCTTCGGCTCCAGCCGGTTCAGCTCAAACCGGCTCAGCACCTTTCTCAGGCCGGTTCACCCTTATTTTTGGACTTTTCTGGCCGGTTCAGCCCGATTCCCCACTAATTTGGACCTTCTGCATTCACTGGTGCCCTCGGATTTTTCAGATTCTACCTCGATAGTATTGTTTTTCCCTCATGGATCGCCCGGAGTCCTCTAACCACCCTATTTCCGTTGTTCTTGACGGGACTAACTATGTCTTATGGGCACAAGCTATGTCTGGGTTCCTCAAAGGAAAGAAACTTTGGCGCATCATCACTGAGGATGTGTGCAAACCCATCCAAGCAACCACGGAATCCGCTCCCACCACGGAATCCGCTGACAAATATGTCAATCGTCTGGAGGATTGGGATAGTAAAAACTATTAGATCATCACTTGGCTTCGCAATACTTCTATTACATCTATCAACCTTTAGTTTGATCGGTTCCAACTTGACTCTGTTTCCTCTCCAGCCAAGGCCATCTGGGATTTTTTATAATAACGTTATCAAACTACTAGCCTTACTCACCAATATCAGCTTCTGAGTCATCTTCACTGTATGCGCCAAGATACAACTCAGAACATTAATGATTTCCTCTCCCAAATGTATTATGTTTGGGATCAGCTCGCTCTTTCTGAACCTCCATGGGATTGTACTAAGGATGCTGCCTTGTTTACTACTTACCGTAACCAACAGCGCTTGGTTCAGTTTCTCATGGCTCTCACTCCTCGTTTTGAGCGAGTGCACGCATCTCTCATTTATCTCACTCCTTTACCTACTCTTGATCAAGCAATTTTTGAACTATTGTCAGAGGAAACCAGGTTTGGTACTCTCCATCCGCACCCTGTGGACTCTGTTCTTACTACTCTCCAGCTTCGGAGTTCTCCTTCACCACCTTCACCACAGAGGTCAACTCTCTGCAACTATTGTCAAAATCGCAGTCTTCCGTCGACTCATCTTCTAGTTAATTGTCCAGTTCGTCTTTGTCGGTTTTGCAACAAGACTGATCCTGGTCATCTCTAGCAAGATTGCTTCTGCAATCCCGCTCGTGCCTCTCGCAATGGTCCTTCCACCAGGAATTTTTCTAGCAACAACTCTCACCGTTCTGGGACTCCGTTTAAACCATTGCCTGCTCAACGCACTACTGCTACTGCCTTAGAGGATTTACCTTCCTTTGTCCCTATAGATCCTTCCACTCCAGTCTTCTCTCAAACAGATGTCGAAGCCATGTTTCAACATTTTTGGCAGAATTCCGGTACTCCTCCATCTACTGCTTTGTCTGTCACCGCAGGTAACACTTCCTGGTACTTTGACTTCGCTTGTTGTAATCACATGACCTTTGACCCTACTATTTTCACTCCTCTCTCTTCTACTCCTCATGTTCCTTCAATCCATACTGCTGATAAGTCTCTTCTGTCTGTAAGTCATGTTGGTTCTGTTTCCACCTCTCACTTATCTTTATCTCATATATATCTTATGTTTGCTCTTACTTTAAATCTTATCTCCATTAGTCAATTATGTGAACATGGTCTAACTGTTACCTTTTCTCATACTGGTTGTTTGGTGCAGGACCCTCGAACGGGGCAAACTCTTGGGACAGGTCGTAAGCATGGACGTCTCTACGAACTCATCCATCTTCATGTTCCGGATTCCTCTCAGATCACTGCTCCTACCACTGCTACCACTGCTCCTCCTTTATCTCCTTTTCAGCTTTGGCACTGTCGTTTAGGCCATCTTTCTGTTGGTCGTTTAAAATCTTTAATTTCTAGTGGTCATTTAGGTCCTGTAAGTTCTGATGCTTTAGATTGTGTGTCCTGTCAACTTGCCAAACAACCTGCTTTGTTGTTTAATAAAAGTGACTCTGTTTCTCTTGCACTATTTGATTTCATCCATTCTGATATTTGGGGACCCTCTCCTACTCCCACTATGGGCGGCGCATGCTATTTTGTTGTTTTTATAGATGATTTTTCCTGTTTTACATGTTGTTTCTTATGAAAAATCGCTCTGAGCTCAAACAACTTTATTACAATTTTACTGTAATGGTTAAAACACAATTTTCTAAAACTATTAAGCTTTTTTGCTTTGACAATGCCATGGAATATAAAGATTTTGACTTTCTTTCCTTCCTTCAGAGTCATGGTACTCAACCTCATCGTTCTGTCCCGATACGTCTCAACAAAATGGACGTGCTGAACGGAAATATCGGCATATTCTCGACACTACTCGTGCTCTCCTTCTGTCTTCCTCTTGTTCGGAACATTTTTGGGAAGAGGCAACTCTCACTGCTGCTTACACTATCAACTGTATCCCTGGACCTGTCATTCATAATTACACTCCTTATGAGCGTCTGCATGGCACCCGTCTCCCTTACACAAACCTTAGGGTCTTTGGCTCTGCCTGTTTTGTTCTTCTCCAACCTCATGAACGTACCAAACTTGAACCTCGTTCCCGCTTTTGTTGTTTCTTGGGATATGGTATTGAACATAAGGGGTATCGTTGTTGGGATCCTCTCTCCCAGCGACTTCGTATCTCTCGTCATGTGGTCTTTTGGGAACACAAAATGTTTTCCTCTCTCTCTCTCTCTTTCGTTTGTCCGTTCCTTCACCCTTTTTGTTTTTTACTAACCCTTCTACAGATCTGTTTTCTGATGAGCTTACTCCACCGCCCCTGCTAGCCTCTCTCGAGTTTTCTGATACGCTTACTCCACCGCCCTCACCAGTCTCTCTCGAGATCGCTTGCGCCACCGGGTTCCGTCCCATGCACCTCGCCGCTCGATGGTCCCGCTCTTCCCTGCTCCTCCCCTCCTGTTGAGTCTCTTCCTCTGGCTCGACCACACCGGGTAACCCAACCTTCTACTCGTCTTCGTGACTTTATTGTTGGTTTTACTGCTTTTTCTACTTATGAACCAACCTCCTATCGTGAGGCTCGCTCTAATCCTCTTTGGCAGCATGCTATGACTGATGAATTACTGGCTTTAGACAAAACTCATACTTGGGACATTGTTGATCTTCCTCCTGGCAAGACTGCAAATGGGTATACAAAATCAAGACTTGTTCTGATGGATCTATTGAGCGCTACAAAGCTCGCCTTGTTGCCAAAGGCTTTAACCAAGAATATGGTATTGACTATGAGGAGACCTTTGCTCATGTTGCTCGTCTCACCTCTGTTCGCAGCTTGATTGCTGTTGCTACCACCCGGCAATGGGATCTTTATCAACTAGACATGAAAAATGCTTTCCTTAATGGTGTTCTTCTCGAGGAGGTCTATATACAACCTCCCCCTAGGTCTACTTGTCTACCTCATAAAGTCTGCAAACTTCAGCGTGCTTTATATGGTCTAAAACAAGCTCCACGCGCTTGGTTTGCCAAGTTTAGCTTTACTATTCATGAATGTGGTTTCACCTCTAGCTCTTATGATACTGCTCTTTTTATCCGGCAAACAGCTCAAGGGACCACCCTGCTTCTGCTTTATGTGGATGACATGATTATCACCGGTGATGATATCGATGGTATTCTTCGCCTTAAACAGTTTCTTAGTCATCATTTCAAGATGAAAGACCTTGGTCCTCTCAGCTATTTCTTGGGTCTTGAAATCTTTCATGATTCTACGGGTTCTTTTCTCTCTTAGGCTAAGTATACCTCTGATCTTCTCACACGTGCTGGTCTTACGGATTGCAAGACTGCCTCCACTCCCCTGGAGCCTCAAAGTCGTCTTACACCTCTTAATGACACTCTTCTTTTTGATGCTACCCTATATCGTCAGCTGGTTAGCAGTCTTGTCTATCTCACTGTTACTCGTCCTAATATTACCTATGCTGTTCATATTGTCAACCAGTTTATGTCGGCTTCTTGTACCCCTCATTATGCTGCATTAGTTCGTATCCTTCGGTATCTCAAAGGCACCCTGTTTCATGATCTTTATTATTCCGCACGCTCATCTCTCCAGCTTCGTGCTTTCTCCGATGTTGATTGGGCTGGAGATCCTATTGACCGCCGCTCTACTACTGGGTTTTACTTTTTCCTGGGTGATTCTTTTATTTCTTGGCGCAACAAGAAACAATCTCTTACTGCTCGTTCCAGTACTGAGGCCAAATACCGTGCTCTTGCTGATACTACTCAAGTGCTTATCTAGCTTCGTTGGCTTCTTGCTGACATGGGTGTTACCCCTTCTGGTGCTACTGACCTCTTTTGTGACAATCACAGTGCTTTTCAAATTGCTTACAATGATGTTTTTCATGATCGTACTAAGCACATTGAGATTGAATGCCATTTTATTCGTCAACACGTCACTCGAGGTACTGTCCATCTCTATCCGATCTCTTCCGTTGATCAATTTGTTGATATCTTCACCAAAGCTCATTCTCCTGGCTGCTTCGTTGAACTTGTCTCCAAACTCCAGTTGGTTGATGTTTGTCCTCCTTGAGTTTGAGGGGGGCTGTTAATGTATAATGTATATATTAATGTATAATATATTAATGCAATCACTACAGCCATACAGCTAGCTATAGGATTAAAATAGGATTCTTCTTTCGACTGCTTTCGCTTTTATATGTTTTTCTCTCATGATGATGTTGCATAGCAGCTCCTATATAATGGAGCCTCTTCTTACAGTTTATATATATATTGAATAACAGAGCTTACTTACTCTTTTAGGCCTTGTTTGGGAAGACTAAATAAGTGCACTTTTTGTCTTTTTTGACTAAAAAATTGAGGTTGAAAACATGAATGTTTGGGTTAACTTTTTGACTTTTTATGGAAAAATGTGTAATAAAAAGGTGAATAGTGTTAACTTTTTAACTTTTTGAGTAACTTTTTGGCTTTTTGGATTATTTTGCACTACCCAAACAAGGCCTTAATATCACTCTTTCAACATATTTTACAAAGAAGAAGAAAGAGAGTTTTGAGAATGAGAGGTGGAAAGAAAGAGAGGGAATCGAGAAGGAACAAGAGAGATGAAACGGACACATAAAGAGAGAGAGAGAGAGAGAGAGAGAGAGAGAGAGATGAAACTAGAAGTGAAGAGATGTGAGGAAAAGTTAGGCTCAATTTATGGGCAAAATGAGGAAGAGTAAAAGAAGATAAAAGAAAATGAAAAGAAATTTAAAAAAAAGAAAAAGAAATTGAACATCTAGTGGTATGGCATCAGCATGTCCATCACGTTTTGTTTTGGTAATGATAACCGAGAGGGGTGCATGTGGAAGATGAGAAAACATGGGGAGCAAACCCATGTTTTTTTTTTTTTTGGTACATAAAATATTACGTTCCAGTGTAATTTGATTACCAAAAAAATATATATAGAGAAAAATATAATAAAAATATCATAAGGTTCAGAAATTAATATTGAGTAATAATATAAAGTCAAAAATATTTTATTTTCTTTTATTTTGAATAAATTTTCGGTATAAAATTATACAGACTACTATATTCAAAATATTGCGAATAATTATTTAAGAAAATTAAAAATACATATATATTATTTTTATTATATAAAAATATGGGGTTTCACAAATAGACATCCAGCAACATCCATAATATTATATGAAAAAAATTTCTGTACATATCTTTTAAGAACAAAAAAATCTCAATGTACACCTTTTTAGTTAGAAAAAAGTAAATCCTAAGTAGCATTTAGTAGAGTTTTATAATTATGATTTGATAATAGAGTTGTATTTTGAGTTTGTGCGGAGTTGTTTGGGATAAACTAAATAAGTGCACTTTTTGACTTTTTATGAAATATGGATTGGGTATGGGTTGGGTTTGAAGTGATGTGGTAGAGAGGTGATGTGACTTAAATAAGATTGTAACTTAAATAGGATAGTGACTTTTTGACTTTTTTAGGTTATGCCAAACCAAGTTAAAATCATGATTTGAGTAAGAAAAATTTGTGTTGGTTATGAGTTTTGAAGAGAAATTTGAAAATAAATTTTGAATTGAGTTTGAAATTTTTGATGTGACATATCATATTTGATTCGAAAACTTACAACTTATAATCAAACACACAATCCAAAATTCTATTCAAAGCTCATAAAAAATTATAAAAAAAATTTGAAAAATACATATTTTTTCTAAATATAAAAATAGTAGGTGCAAAAAAAAATTGTTCCGGTCGACCGGGGGACGTCCAAAGGGATGATCGGGTAAACGAGTTTTCAAACGCAGGTGTGGAAATGATTTTTGAAAACTAAAACCAAACGTAGCGTTCAAATCAGTAGGTGAAAAATTAATTATAAAGCCCCACCAAACACAGCCTCACATTGGTTGCTACACACTTTATCCACAATTTTTTCTTGATTTTGATATGAAAGAATTGCAAACTGAAGAAAATTCAAATTCAAGTAAAAATATGCCTGGTGATAGAAAAATCAATAATGAAAAGGTTAATTTTTTCGTGTAATATTTATTTTATTTTTTTTATTTTCAGTTAGACAACCAATGCTGAGTTTCTTAATTAAATTCGAAGACCAACTGTCGAAATATTATTTTTATTTCAATAGTTAAATTACAAAAATATTACCTCCCCTCGATAGTTAAATACCGAATAACACAGTATTTTAAGATAGAAAATCAAATAAGGGGAAAAGACTAGATTCTTGATACCCAAATCAAATGCATTATAAGATGAATAATGTTTCAGAGCTCGAATTTGGCCCCCCTTAATCTCCCGAATGTCTAAAACGACGTCGTTTTGGGCTTTTTTTTCTTTTCTTCTTCTTCTTCTTCTTCACGCAGGTCGTCTCTGAGACAGAGGGAGAGGGAGAGGGAGAGAGAGAGAGAGAGAGAAAGAGAAAGAGGGAGAGGGAGAGGGAGAGAAGAGAGCTTGCAGATCGTCGGCGATCGTGAGCTCGTCGCAGCTTCAATCTTCACAGCTCCGATCGCAGCTCGTCAGCTCGTCGCCCAACCCGTCGCTCACCTCCGGCCCCGCCTCCGCCGCCTCCTCCCCCTGTGGTTATGACCCCCTCCAGTCCTCCTCCTTCTCCTCCTTCCTCCTTCCTGCTTCTCCTCCTCCTCCTCTACTTCTGAAAAAAAAAAAAAATTAGGGGGATTCGGGGAGCTCATTTTCGAGCTCCCTAACATTGCTCTTATAAGATTCAAGCATACAAGGCACACGCGAATCTTCACTACATCTCTATGTGCCACGTCTCGACTTCATTCTCAAACCACTCCAATTATTCAATGGGCCTTGAGCGTAAGGGACACAAATGTTAGTTTTTTTTTTTTTTTTAAAAAATTTTTGAAGGTTCAATGGAGATCTTTAACAGAGGAAACATTAGTGCCTTTGGTCTTCACTTGGAACTATAAATGTGAAGTAGGGTCAATAAAAGTGTGTAGAAAGAAGGGCAAAGCGGTCTGTGTACAATGGTTATGAGCGAAGAGTGTAATTATAACTTTAAGTGTATGAATTGAAAAAAAATGCACAGAACTAATTAAATGTGTGAAAATAGAATTTCCTATAATATTGAGGATGGATGTGAACACTTCGGCAGTGGCGATGCAAACCACATGGGCTGAGCTTTCTGGACAAAGCCCATGATATCTTTTTTCCCAAAGCAGAACTTACCCAAGCCTTGGCAGATCATTTCAATGAAGGCCTTGGTCCAATTTAGTCCAAACAAGACCCATCACAGTCGACTATTCAGCTACCATATCATCTTTTGAGAGAGTTGACATAGCCAAGCCAACACAATGGTGACCCATCAGTTGGATGCTCCTTAATGCTGTTTGGATCGTAAATTTAGGTAAAAAATTGAAAAAACAAAATAAAAAATCTGAATGAAATATAAGTTTTTTTTTTTTTTTTTTTTTCTATTTTCAAATCCCTACTCAATTCCATTATTTGAATACAACATAAGAGAAATGAATTTAAGGGCACAAACAGTTGTGTATCATTGAGCTAAACCCAAGGAACAAAAGGTCATGCTTGCTTGGTGAACTTGCTGAGATGTGATCAGTATTCGTAAGATTGCTGGTTTTAGAATTATTAGTTCTTTTGATTGTGTATTTTATTTTTATGTTTGGATTGATTGATATTATGAAGATGATCAACAAAATCCTATCAAATTGCATATTTTTGCAATTTAGTTAGTTAGTCTGGATCTCTTCTTCATCTTCTCATAAACATTTTTTCTTTTAATGTAAAGAGTACAATTTCCAGATAGATTAGTAGTTCAGACCCTAATTTCCATAATCAAAAAAAAAAAAAAAAAAAAGTATTTTATTAAATTATTAATCCAATTTCAAAATCATATATGCTCAAACAAATATGGTAAAAGAGAATTGGCTGTCATTCAAATCTCTTTTGACCAACAAATGCACATTGAAACCAATATTGAATTTCTGTTTAAATCCCTACTAATTATCCTGGCTTTATTTGAGAGTATAAAGGTATTGTAATTGGTGGAGGGGTAAGGTTTATGATGCAAACCATCACTGTCCATTAATAGTTGGCCATGAATGAGCAAATGCAAACAATTGAAGACACAAAGTTTGACCCTTTGGTATGCCTAATTTTCTCAACTTGGTTCTGTTTTCACATATGAGACGTGTGCTATATGTTGTCCCTTTTAAGACTGGTGTGACTAAACCAAAATGATTTGAAACAAACAAATCTCATTTCGATACTTCTAATACTAAAGCAACCCTCCTACGAAATTCCAAAATCCATTTATTCATATTTTTTAGTGGATAAGTTGGGATTAGGTGTAACTATCTCTCTAGTTTTTTCAACAAAGTAGCTTCACATTGTGATTGCAATGTTTGTAGGAGCACGTTTGGGCTGTTGCATGTGCCTCCTCCCCAACTAATATTCCCTCTTTCTCAAATTATTTATTCCGCACAAAAAATAGAATTTAAATATAATAATTTGAATTTTTTTTTTTTTTTTTTTTTTGTGTGTGTCAAATAAACAATTTGAGACATAAATAGTAATAATTTCAATATATACAAATGACTATGCAATGCATGTATATATTTATTTATTTTTAATAATTTGGTATTTGACTTAATGGATTGACTAATTTCAAGGATCAACCTACTGTCCATTAATGGGGTCAAATTAAAGTTTGGATAAAATTCCATATGAACTAAGGCCTCGTTTGGGAATAGACTAATTTAGTAACTTTTTGGCTATTTGACTAAAATATGAGCTAAAAAAAACTAGTATGTTTGGAATGACTTTTTGACTTTTTATGAAAAGATGTGCAAAAAGTAGCGAGAAAAGAGAATCTTTGACTTTTTGGTATGGATAGTTGACTTTTTGGCTAATTTAGTAACTTTTTGACTTTTTAACTAAAAAAGATGGATCCCAAACGAGGCCCAACTTTAAAAAAAAATTTACATTAAAAGAGATTTCTAACTTGAAACTATGAATAGAGCATACCCCCAACTCAGAATTTGACCACTAGGCGAATTCTTTGGGCTATTACATTGCATGTATATATTATTTGAGCACACCATGCAATCAGTCTCCTTGAAGCATTTCCAACGTTTACTCTTTTTTTTTTTTAATATCAAATTTGAGTAAAAGTTTAATCTGATATCAAGTATTCCAACGAAAAAATTTTCTTTTCATCAAATCACCAGTCGACTAGGAGGACGATCGAGAGGATGTCCGGCCAGTTGATCGGTTTAGTGTAAATTTATTAAAAGTCTAAAGTAAAGAAAAGGTTGTCTAGGAGGACAACCGATCAGACAATGAGCTGGTCATCTGGTGTATGATCCCATCAGCTTTCTACAATAATTTGATGAAAGACTCCAGACATCCTCAATTTGATTAAAAGTTTAAGAAATTCTTAATTTGATATTCATTTGATGCTAACATTGGAACACTAAAACTAGACTTTTTTTCATTAAATTTAAATTTAATAAAAAAAGAGTTAACATTGAAAACATTTTTACTATTCTTGATAAAAAAAAAAAAAGAAAAAGAAGTCCCCATACTACTCATAAATCCTTCTATTTTTAATTTTGTCATAACATGAAAACATAATCTCTTTTTTTTTTCATTATTTTTTTAATTTATTTTGAAATTTAATAATATAAAAATTAACATTAATATTAATATTTTATAAATAGACGAGTGAGCCGAACCGGTCTAAAACTCTTTATTCAAACTCAACTTAAAAATTAAATGAGCTGAAAATTTTAGTACAATCCAATTCTATAAGTTAAATAATTTTTCCAAATTCTAAAAATATTGAATTAGACTGGGTAGGCCATCGATTCACGGCCACGGGTAGCAATGCCTTCTATAAATATAAAGTAGGTGTTTAGAGCATCTCTAACGGTGAATCAGATTTTTCATTAAATTTGAGTAAAAAATGACTCATTTCACCAAATCTAGTATCACATGCTCCAACGGTTCACTTTTCACCAAATCTGTTCCGAGACAACTGGGTGGTTGACCGGCCGGTTGACCGGTTAGGCAAAAAATTTTTTTTTTTTTTTTTTTTGAATTGTCTGAACTTTTTTCGAGTCGACCCGCCGGTCGACCAACCAGTCAAGACCGGTCAACCGGCTGGTCGACCGGTTGTTATAACCCAACGGTCAGTAACAGTGATTTGGTGAAATGCTTCACCTGTTCTCAGTTTGATGAAATATTTGGTGAAATCTCATTTTGATATCGATTTGGTGTAACCGTTAGAGCAGTGAACAGTAACTTTTTTATCAAATTTTGAATTTGATACTGGGTTTGATGAACCGTTGGAGATGGTCTTAGAAAGCAGGTTTTGATGTAGATTTTTTTAGTTGTAGGATATTATTAGAGAAATTTTTTTTGACGTTTGAGAAAATAGTTAGGTTTTTTTTAGTTGAATTTGATATTTGTAAAAGAAAAAGTAAAATAATTATGAGATTGAATGTGATATTTTATTTAAAATTATTTTTTTTGATTTGACAAAAAATTTGTCTTTTAATGAAAAGAACAAAAAAAAATCCAACCCACAAACTTCCCAAACACCACCTTAAACAAATAATTTTTCTTTTTGAGAAAGGAAAATGATTTGGAGCCCTAAAAATTGTCTCCCTAATCTCCTAATTTTCATTTTGAGTAACTGTTTTCTTATTTTTTTTTTTTTTTTTCTTACTTGATGTGAAAATTAGGAAGATTAGGGGGAGTGTTTTTAGGGGATGTAGCAATGCCCTTTGAAAAAAAAAAAAAAGAGCAAAAACCAAAAACCCGAGAGCAAAGAAATGGAAGCTTTCATACGCCGGCAGAGGAAACGCAGGTAGTGGTATTCGTATGATTGCTAAGCGGTTAGCCTCCTTCCCAAGCTTTGAACTTTGCGACCCCCGCCCCCACTTGGGCATTTCGTCGAACACCTCTATCTCAAAACAAAATCCACATTCCTCTCCAATGTCTCGAGACCCGCCGTCGGAGTTCCAGACTAGGGTTAACTCACGGCGGTCCGGCAACGTCATCCACCCTGTGGTGGCGGACGTAGAGTCGCCTCCTCCGCCTCCGCCGCCCCGGATTCCGGCTCAGAGTCCGCTAGCGTACCGAGAAATCAAGCACTTGAAGAAATGGTTTCCATGGTTGATACCTTCGTTTGTTGTAGCGAATGTTGTGATGTTCGCAATTACCATGTTCGTCAACGATTGCCCCAAGAACTCTGTTTCCTGCGTTGCTAGGGTTTTGGGGAGGTTCTCTTTTCAGCCCTTTAAAGAAAACCCTCTTCTTGGCCCTTCGTCTTCTACGTAAGCCCTTCTCTTGTTGAAGTAATGTGTGCATTTTAATGGAGAATTGTATGAGATATGGTCACAATTAGAGTTCTTATTCATTGTAATAAGACATGGTTACAAATAGAATTGAACTAGAGGACTTGGTGCTTGCTTGCACACAAAGGTCTGTTCTTGGGGTTTTGAAGTTGAAGAAGATAGATATTGATTGGTCCATGTAATTATGTTTCTGTTGAGTCAGTTGATGGAATGTTATGCATAGCCCAATTTTATTTTATAAAATTAAGTAATTTGAAACCAGTCCTTTTATTTTGTTCTTCATAAATATAGCATGTTTGCATAAATTTGAATGTCTAACGCTCCGCGGTGTGGTGGTGAAGGTGAGAGTGGCGGTGGTAGTGTGGTGATATCAGTAAAACATTTTCTGCTTTTTAAAGTAAAAAACATTTTTTGTTTAAATGGGTTTGTTTTCTGTTGACCATGGAGAAATTTTTTTTTGTCCAAAAAAACTGAGTGTAAAATGAAAATATTTGCAGTGTCACATCACAGTGGACAGCGCTATTTTTTTTGGTCACTGCACAAATTGACTTTAATTCAACAGTTATATCCCAAGTATATCTTCCTTGAATCATTTGTGCTGCCTCGTTTGTCTAGTGCCATTGACCCATAGCTTCAGTTAAGTTATGTGCTATCATGGCTTTTCGTAGAATCTTCTTCTCTACAATTGTCCTCAATGCGAATTCTAGTCCATATAACTCTTCCTCAATCTGTAAATCAGCCACACTTATTTCAGGAACATGTTTTTTTTTTTCTTAACCATCTAGCAGTGGTTTGTATAGATTTTATTTTTTAATTTCCTGTTGGTTCTGATGAGTTGAGAACCTTAATTTGTACGTTTTACTAACTGATTTTGAATGTTTTTGTACTTTTTGATGTAACTGAGCTGTTTGGCATGCAGTTTATGTTAGAAGTAGGATTGCTTTGAACTTACCCAAAAAAAAAAAAAAAAAAAAAAAAAAAAAGAGAGAAAGAAAGTAGGGTTGTATTGAATCATCTGATGTTGGAGTTAATAAAATTAGGTCTGATCTGTGATTTTCCATCACATGTATTATCAATGATGAATAATGATTGTTGTTATATCTAAGCAGCCTTTTCATGTTTGTGTTGGTAGGCTAGAGAAGATGGGGGCATTAGATGTGAGTAAAGTGGTCCACAGACACCAGGGGTGGCGCCTTATCACTTGCATTTGGCTACATGCTGGAGTTTTGCATATACTGGCCAACATGCTGAGTCTCGTAGTTATTGGCATTCGACTTGAGCAAGAATTTGGCTTTGGTATGTATCAAAATCTTAGTTTCATGTTATTTTCAGCATCTTTTTTAACAAATAACCACACAGTATTCTGAAAATCTGCTTAAGAACACAATTGTATCATTATTTATAGTTTATTAGCTAAAAATAGAAGAAATTCATCACGTTATAGTTCCAGAAGAGGGAAGGAAACTGTCACCTAATAATTTCCGAATAAGTTAACATATGGGATATACGTTAAAAAGATTCAGTGTTGAATACACAGTTCTTAGTAGCTCATAATTATACAGTCTAAGTTGTTATTTATTTTATTTCACTGTGCCCTATGCAAGTCGTTTCACAAGGAGGTAGGTGTGGGAGGGGGAGAGAGGATGAAGTAGAGAGAGGTAACAAAATTATTTCTCAAAATTTCTTATTGTTTCATTGTATATCTGTTGTCCATGTCCTTAATCTTGCTCTTTTATTGATCTCCTTGTATGGCCTTTTGAGAACAGGAAGTCTGAACAAATAATTAGCATATTAATTATTAAGTCACGTAAAATTATTAGTCCTTTTGTTCCTTTAGTATCCAAAAAAAAAAAAAGAAAGAAAGAAAAAAGGATGAATGAGAGAAAGAAGTATGAAGCCACTTGTGTAGTAGGATGCTTCCTTGTCAATTGATACTAAATAGCATCAAGTCTTCTTCATGTCTCCTTAGTTTGACTAACGATATGGCTTTGGATAGAGTCAAATGGAAAAAAAGGATTTATGTAGCTGATCTCATTTGATAGGACTTAAGATTTGGTTTAATTTGGTCCCAAAACTCTAGGCACATTGCCAAAGCATCACTGAAATTTCACAGTTGATGAATTACCATGCCACGAAAGAAACATGATTCATCACGTGGCACTTAGAAAGCACCTATGAAGTACGGGTACGGGTATGAGTACTGGTACGATAGAGGTACGTCGATATAGTAAAATTTCAAAAAAGTAGGATACGGGTACGATTTGGGCTTGGTACGCTTGTAAAAAAATATTTATTTTTAATTTAGAATAATGCAAAAATTAATTAAATAGTTTAATTTGTTAAGATTCAACCTACAATTAATATTTAATGCCAAAAGTAAAGGTATAAATCAAAATTAAATGTCAATATATTAAATAACTTACAAACCATAGTTTAATTTTAAAAACATGCTAAGTATAAAACTAAAAATAAAAAAAAAATTTGGTGAAATGAGTTTTATCTTTGTAGTAGAAGAAAATATTGTTTCAACTGAGGTACAATATGGTTTGGATATATAGTAGGTACGTTTGGCCATTTCAAAAATTAAGAAAAAAAAATTTGGATATGTATTTCGTGTATCCGGTACGTATAAAGAAGTATCATACAAGGTACCATACGCTGGTAAGTACCTGGTATAGGTAAGACATGTTTTTCGAAATAACCATGCTTCACAAGAAGGCACTTAGATGGAAGATGAGAAAACTCTATGATAATGCTTTCTATTCCCCATCTCTTAGTGGTAACATGCCACTCTTATATTCCCTATCAAATGAAATGTAAAGCCTTTAGTTAAATCCAATTTAATTTTTAAATTGAGGAGATAGGCTTTTTTTGGAGCGTAGAATGATTTTTACCTTTTCCCAAAGATTCCTTTTTTCCGCCTATTTTCAGATATTAATGGATATCTTAGATAAGGCAGTGTTTTGAACATTATTCCCCAAGTCCATATATGCAACATTCAAGAAAACAAACAAATATGTTTAGATCATCTCCAATGGTTCATCAAATTCATCACCAAATTTGAATTTAGTAAAAAATGGCAGCTTTTTTGTCTCCAACGGTTTCATTAAAACGATATCAAATTGAGAATGACTCAAATTTTTCACCAAACTTAGGCCTCGTTTGGGAACAGGTTTTTTTTAGTAACTTTTTGATTTTTTGGCTAAAATGTGATGTAAAAAAAACTAGTATGTTTGGGATGACTTTTTAGCTTTTTACGAAAAGATGTGCAAAAAGTAGAGAGAAAAGGGAATTTTTGACTTTTTGGTATGGGTTGTTGGCTTTTTTGTTTTTTTGTAACTTTTTGGCTAAAAATGACAGTTGCCAAACGAGGCCTAAGGATGTTGTGTGCCTTTCAGCAAAACACTGTTTATTATCGTTGTATTTTCACTACAGGATGACCTACCGGATGTCCTTTTGGATGACCACCTCAAGCAAAATTTTTTACACTGGGAGGTCGACCCACCGGTCGACCCCCAGGATGACCCCTCAAGCTTGAAAATGTGGGGAAAAAATATCAACAGTATACCTCAGTAGCAAAGCTGAAGATGAGATCAAAAATCAACCAAACAAACACATATAAATCTCCATAACGATATATAATCAAAAACCCGGATGCAAAAACTCCATTAAATCTGAAATCGATCAACCAATAACACTCTGTTTGATGCAAACACAGAGTCGCCGAAGCTTCGTTGCCGACCAGATGGTTGGGAGAGATTTTGACAGAAAATTCCAAAGAAAATTTGTTTGGAAGAAGTAGAGAGAGAGAGAGATTTTGGGAAGAGAATAGTGGATGTGAGATGGTTTTTGTATTGAAAACTTCCAAACAAAACACAACACAACAGCCCCAATTGTTTCAGAACAGGTTTTTCATTTTTTGCATTCGGCCGCCCGGTCGACCGGTGATTTGATGAAAACTCATATTCCTCCATTGGAGCATGCGATATCATATAGAGGAAATCGTTTTTTTTTTACTCAAATTTGATGAAAAATTTGATGAACTGTTGGAGATGCTCTTATTGGGTTTCAAAATGTGAAAAATGTGGATTAACATGTTGGGGCTTGAGATGTCTTCTGGTGTAGGGTTGATTTGATATTATTTATAGTATCAGCATTAAAATCAATATATTCTTCTTCTTGTTCCAAGTGCCAGTCAGTGACTCTAATAATGGTCAAAGTTGTGTAGTAATTTATGTTAAATTCACGTTCTTTCTGACTTCTCTCTTTTTTGCACGGTATTTTGCAGTACGGATTGGGTTGCTTTATCTGATCTCTGGTTTTGGTGGGAGTTTGATGTCAGCTCTTTTTATCCAGTCTAGTATCTCAGTTGGCGCTTCTGGTGCACTTTTTGGATTACTAGGAGGCATGCTTTCTGAACTAATCACTAATTGGACTATATATGTTAATAAGGTATTTATTAATCTACTCTTTTAGTATGAGCTTTCATAATAATAGTGACTCTATTGATAGGCCCTAACATCTCACCATTCGCTATTTGTATGTCTAGGTAGCAGCATTGTTGACCCTTGTGATCATCATTGTAATCAATCTAGCAGTGGGGATCCTTCCACATGTTGACAACTTTGCTCATATTGGAGGATTTCTTTCTGGTTTTCTTCTTGGATTTGTGTTTTTGATCCGCCCCCAGTTTGGATGGGTTAGCCAAAGATATGCCCCTCCTGGACAGTTATCTACTTCATCTAAACCTAAATTCAAGATATATCAGTGCATATTGTGGATTATTTCTTTAGCCCTTGTGATTGTTGGGTAAGCCTGAATCTTTATCTTCTTTTTCAATACGATCTATTTTTTCACTAGATCAGACACGTTAATTTGAATAATTTAGACTTGCTGACCACGGTGTCCACAAGTACTGTCCATGACAGTCAGAGAGTCAAGTTTCATGTTGCTTACCTGATTGTTCACATTCATCACGATTGTCTGTTACTATGTGAGACACACTGCTCTTTTGAATCCTCTCTCTCTTGCATCCAAAAGTTATCTCAAAATTCAATTTGGCACTAATATTAAATATTAATTCGAATGATTTTTAACTCGTAATAGAAGATTATGACTGGTAAACATATGGAAAAGTTGTTCTCCGGTGTTGACCTAGTTGTCTAGGTTTTCTTTCCTTCACTAGATGTGTGTGCCTAATTGAGTTGGAACCTGTGCCAATATTTGGTGTATGCACTAATTGACTTGGAAGCCATGCTAATTTTAACAGGTTTACTGTCGGCCTAGTTATGCTTCTTCGTGGGGTTGATGCAAACAATCATTGTTCTTGGTGCCATTATATGAGTTGTGTTCCTACTAAAAGGTGGAGCTGCAATTCACAGCCGGTGTCCTGCATGGTAAGCACCAATGACACGCTTTTTTTTTTCCCCCTCCTCCTTACCCAAAATTTTCTTTTATGTACATTTCAGTAGGATTAATTGTACTATAGAAGATAAACCACTTTTCGATCCTTGTGGGATTCTATATACTGAATCCAACCATCTAAGCCATTAAGTCGATGTCATTCTTGCAGTCTGACCAAACGGGTGACAAGCTAACCCTAACGTGCTCAAGCAACGGCAAAACCAGGACATATACATTGGCAAATGCAACGACATCTCAGATCCAGGGGCTATGTACTCAGCTTTGTCGATGACTCTAATTCAACTGCATGGATTGAAACTGTTGTAGTAGGTCGCTTTGATGTGTAAATTCACAGAGCCAAGTTTTCAAAATGTTGTTCTTTGTTTTAGTTGAGTTGTTAACATGGTTTTTCTCTTTAAATTGACGTTCTCTGTTGAAATGATAGCTCTTTCATTTGCACCATTCATCACAGGTCAGAAGTGATTGAGATTAGATTCTAAGATTGTTTTCAGTGGAGTTTTTTAAAACAAATGTTTAAAAAAAAAAAAGGAAAAAACCCAAATTAAGCCTTGTTTGTGTTTCAATCAGATTGGGCAAAATTTTTAAATAACAAATTTCTATTTTGAAATTATAGAAAACATAAAGCAAGATGGGAATTTGTTTAATTCTATATCCTTGAAATATAAAAATGTCGTTTTCAACTTGGTGTTTATTTATTTATTTTTGGGGGGGGGGGGTTGTCGGGTAGTAATAAAGACATTGAGGTGATACTCACAAAGACCATAAGGTTTTAAATTTAGCATTTTTAACTTTTTAATATTTCAACAATCAATTTACAAAAAAAATATAATAAAGAGAGGATAATATATGAAAATTTTAAAACAAACTTAGGGGTCATTGGGACATGCTTTTTTAATGATTTTTTTTTTTTATTAAAATATGAGATGAGAAAAAAAAATTAGAATGACTTATGAATTTTATTTTATTTTTAAATAGGCAAAAAATAAAGTGATTTGTAACTTTTTTTTGAATTTGTTGATTTTTTAAACATTTTTAATGATTTTTTTTCAATTTTTAAACTAAAATATCAACTCTCCGAACGACCTATAAAAAAATAAGACGAAAAATAAAAATAACAATTTCTCTCTCTAGTATATATAATATATAGAGCGGGTTGTTTGAGGAAGTTGGTTAAAAGTTATCTTTTTATTTTTTTAAAATTTTTTTTAAAAAAGAAAAACATGTAAAAAAAAATAAAGAAATAATGTTACCTAAAATAAGTAAGAAGTTCTCAAATTGACGCATTATAATATAAGTACTTTTCTCTTTGCACTCTGCAACTATCAAACTTGTAGCTTTGCTTTTGCACACAGAAGATTTTGGAGCCTTGCATTGCAGTGTCGCGAAATTGGGGTTTCTGTTTTGAATTTCTCGGTCCCACCAATACAACTTCTTCGGCAATGGCGGTGTTCGAAGCTATTCTGTTTAAAGTCTCGTCGAGTCGAGACTGTCATGGAAGTGCTCAATTCCTTAAACAAACGGAAGAGAGTTTGTTCATGGAGTAAGTACGTTTTGATTTCAATTCTTTGCGTCAATTCTTCATATACAATGTGTGCACAACACAGATACACACGTGCATACGTGTTTGTATTCGTCTATGTATGCACCCAAATTTGGAAATCAAATGCATTGTATCTATTTGGATTGACTGATTTGACGAGAAATGGAGAGAGAAATTTTTTAGGTTAATTACGTTAAAATCACTCAATTATTAGCAAAATATTATTTTACTATGCATGTGTACATATTAAACCTTTCAATTATAAAAATCGTATAAATAAGCTCTTTCGGATGTGGTCTGACGGAGTCTACAGGGGTCAAAGTGTTACACTATTGTAAATGAGGGGTCAAAATGTAGGACTTGGGGTGGCTGATGTGCCAAATGTAGGACTGGGGCATAGCAGCCACTGCTGTGTAGCCAAATAGACCCATGTTGGAGTTCATTTTGACGATCCGAACCGTTCATATTTTAAAGTACATTGAGTATAATATATCTAAAAAAAAAAAAATCAAGATATCATTAACCCTTTCATTCATTCACATTTGTATTTATTTTAATACTTTTATCATGTTTGATTTACAAATTTGGTGAGAAACAATCAACAGAAAATAAAAGCGTAAATTACATTAACAGTCCCTATAATTTGAGATTTGTGTTAGTTTGGTTATTGACCTTTCAATTGTGATATATTGAACCTTGAATTTTGAATCTCATTTTAAATAAAGACAATTAAAGACATTGTTGCTATATTTGAAGGGCAAAATCGTCATACAATTTATTTTATATTGATTAACTTATATGTTGTTTCAAATATAATGGTTTTTTTTAATGAATAATGTTTGAATTTTTTTTGTTATAAAATTTTGTTTAGTTTGGTTTTCAGAATTTTTTTTTGAATTTTTTTTTCTCCGTTTGGAAAGTGAGTTGGCTTTTTGACTTTTTGACTTTTTGGCTATTTTAGCCTGAGGCTAAAAAGCCTAGTTTGGGAAGAGTTTTTTGACTTTTTGGCTTTTTTAACTTTTTTTGTGAGAGAGGAGTGTAATGATTATGGGTTGAATTTGATGTTTTGTTTTTTGTGGCAAAAATAGCCTATTTTGTTTTTTGTGGCTATTTTAGCCCCTAACCCACCAAAATCAACTTCCCAAACTATGCCTAAGAAACTAAAAATTAAATTGGTGAAAAACAAATTAAAAACACATCATTTTTATATAATTTTATCTTTTGGGAAGGTATAAATAATTTTCAAAATAATTTTTTTAAATCTTTATTTTCATTAAATTAGTTTTTATTTTTTTAAAAGTTAAATATGGAGACAATTTTGATGTCATTATTTTACCAATCCATTAAATTAAAAAATTCAAAATTAAAAACATTTTATATATTAAATAGATCGATTATACATTAAAAGGCAAATAATCATCTATTACATGATAACCATCCAAAAATATATGTTAACAATAAATACAACCATATATTACGTGATAACCATCTAAAAATATCAATAAAAACAATCATCCATTATCATCCAAAACACATACTAAAAATTAAATTCGTAGAAAAGTAAAAAAAATAAAAATGTAAATTTATCATTTTTATATAATTTTATCTTTGGTGAATAGAAATAATTTTTAAAATTTTTAAAATATTTTTTTGACATTTATTTTTGTTAAGCTAATTTATATTTTATCAAATTGATAATTTTGCTGTTAAAATGGAGCGACAATATCTTCAATTGTTCTTATTTAGAACGAGATTCAAAATTAAATGTATCACAATTAAAAGGTTAAGAACTAAAATAATACAAATCTAAAATTACAGAAATCGTTAATGTAATTCATCCAAAATAAAATAACCACATACAAAAGCCTGCTTTGGAAGAGTAGTTAGAAGCTGTGTTTGGGCGTTTGTGATCGTGGTAATAAGCAGCTTTTTTTGGTCATAAATTGATTTGGGATTGTGGTGATAAGTCAAAAGGGAAATTACGAAACTACCCTCCATATGTGGAAAAATTACATGGTCAACATGTGTATTTTCTAAATTGGATAGGGGTATTTTGGTCAATTGACATTAAGGCATGACGACTTGACAACATAAACAAATATTAAACAAAAAAGTCAAAAAGTAACTTTTTACCAACTTTTTAAATGACTTTATGAAAAAGTTAAAAAGCTTAGTTAAAAGTCAAAAAATAACTTTTTATCATCTTTCTAAAACACTTCAAAAACACAAATGATTTACGTGATTCGGCTTATAAAAGTAAGAATATATCACCTAGTTAGGTTGCTTCATAATTGTTTCAATTCAAAATCTAAGGCAAGGAAATACCACTAAATGTGCTTGTGATGTTTGCCACTTGCAGCTATACATGGACTAGTCTTCTGGATTGCGGTAACTGGGCTGGTGTATGGGTTTCTAGTTGCTCTTGACTCTTGACCTAAGGAAGGAAACAAAAAGGGAGAAGGTTTCATATTGTGCAGTGATCTTAACCAGAGGCGTAGCCAGAAATTTAGTGAAAAGGGGATACAAATTAATGATAATATATATATATCTATATATTTTTCATAATAAACAATAATGAGATATTACTAAACTTAAAGGGTTTTTAATTGATAAATCTCATTTAGAGGTGTTCTAACCCAATAAGTCCACCAAGGAAAATTATAACCTAATTAGTCCCATGTATTTATACTTTTATTCCATGAGGCCCTTTTTTCCTAATTTATATTATTTGTTGGACTATTATACCCTTATGTCTATTTGTTGATATGTATTACATAAAAAAAGGATACACATTTCATATATATATATATAATTTCACAGCACAACATACACCAACTCCATCATCTCAAATTGCTTCAGAGAACTTCACAGCACACAAACTCCATAAATAGAGCAACAACTTCGTGCCAAATTCGAGCAAATTCTCAACCAACCCACAACCGCCTCTACTTCTCTGCAAGCTCTAGCTTTCGCTCGATCTCTTATCCTCAACCCTTCCACCTCCGACTGCACCATCTCTTCTCTCCTTGAAACCCTATCTCCCCCTCTCTTTCTCCAACCAGACCGTGACCCCCCCTCTCTCTCTCTCTCCTCTCCGACCTCGTTGCCCACTGCCACCACTTCTCTTACTCTATCTTCCACACTATCTACTCGTTCTCTCTCCTCTACAACCCCACCTCAACTCGCACCCTCGCCGAAATCATGATAATATATAGATAGTGTATATATTTTCATTGTGTTCATTATTACTATGCAATTGTGATGTTAAAGTTCATATCAGACTGTTGTATTTCAATCATCCACAATGTTTATTTGGACACAAAAATGATGTGATATTCACAATGTAACAAATAGATATGAAGATTCACATTAATTCTAGTATATTTGTGGATGGATCATACACCTTATTTATGTACAATGTGAATATTTACATCTGTAATCAACTATAATAAACATAGGACATAATGTGATTGAAAGTGGGCGTTAACATAATTACGATGTGAACATTGACACCAACTTCAACATAAGAGACCAGATATGGATGTTCACACTTCATATTGTTTAGAATATTGTTTGGTTAACTGTCATTATGTGTAGTCAATATTCTTTTTTGATATATTTGTGGATGAATCATATACCCTACATATGCAAAATGTGAATATTAACATCTGTAGTCGATCACAGTAAACATAAGGCATATTTTAAACATTTACATTAATTGAAAATGGGCATTAATATGCATTACGATCTCATTCACACCAATTTCTGATATATTTGTTCATGGGTTGTACACTTAATTAATCTGTAGTCAACCACAGTATAATGTGAATATTCACAATGCAATAAATAGATGTGAAGATTTACATTAGTTCTAATATATTTGTGCATAGATCACACCTAATTAATGTATAATGTAAATATTAACATCTGTAGTCAACCATAGTAAACATAGGACATAATTTGAACATTCACATTTATTGAACATAAATTATGATGAGAACATTCACACAAATTTCAATATAAGAAAACAGATGCGAATGTTCACAGTTCATATTATTTAGCACATGCAACACATCAACACCAAATATACCATCAAAACACATAGGTTTGTGAGAAATATATCATTGATTTATATATATGTTGTCAAGTATTTTCAACTACAAATTATCAAACATACCAACAAAAAAAAAAAAAACTATCATTGTATTTTGGTATAGTTAGTGTATGGTGGACAACCCCAACCATCGAACAACAGAGTTTGCCTCAAATAATCCAGCTGAGGATCCCAGAACTTGGTGCTTGTTATCAACTTTACAAAACTTGTAATGTTTGATTGATAATTGACATGCAGCATGTCGATGTGGGTGTTTGCTCTCTAGAGGCATGCTCTCTTCTTTGATATGACACTTATCCCTCTTCCTCTTTGTGCAAAATTTGGATGTAGCATCTGTTACATAGACATGCACAAATAGTAAATGTTTATATGAACATTAAATTTGATTTCAATAGAATTGATAGGGTAGGCATGCACATTGACATTAACACATCATTAGTCAGTGTGGATGTTCACATTCAACGATATTCATATAAGCAAAAGCAAAACAAAAAAAAAAAAAGTGATAAATAGATGTGAATATTCATATTATTGCTAAGGTACAAATAGGAGTGGTCACACCTAATATTGATATTTACACATCCATATAATATTAGGTATGTCTATGTGCATAGAAGGAAATGTTAAAGTTCACATCAACATTTGGTTATAACAATTCGCAGTAAGGCAATGATTATATATACACATTTATAAGCAAATGACACCAATGTGAATATTCATAGTGGCTATAAACAACCAAACAACATGACAACATCATCCATTCATTAACCACAAACTATATATTTTCAGTGTACACATGCGATGTGAATATTAAGTGGACAAATATGAACTACATTCGTGTTCACAATGTCAAGGTTTATATCAAAATCGAACTACAACTAGAAGAAACGTTTTTATTTAGGGATTTGCTTGACTCAGTGTTCACAATCATATAACAAATTTATTCAGGACATGGTCCCCATGTGCATATTGACATCATGTGAACAACAACAACAATATCCGAAACAACGACAATTTTCTGTTTTCTAGGAAAAATAACAAATTTAGGAGTTCATATCATTTCAACAATACAAACAACAACAAAAAGAGAGAAAATAACAGCAGCAACATGAACAACATGGACAAAAAATAACAATGGCAACATGTGAGAAAGTTTGCATTGGGACCCAAAAAAAAATGTAATTTGATTACACAAAAAAAGGGAAAAAAAATCCATATAATATTAGGTATGTCCATGTGTATAGAAGGGAGTGTTAAAGTTCACATCAACATTTGGTTATAACAATCCACAATAAGACAATGATTATATGTACACATTTATAAGCAAATAGCACCAATGTGAATATTCATAGTAGTTATAAACAACCAAACAATATGACAATATCACCCATTCATTAACCACAAACCACATATTTCTAGTGTAAACATGTGATGTGAATATTAAGTGGACAAATATGAACTACATTCGTGTTCACAATGTCAAGGTTCACATCAAAATCGAACTATAACTAGAAGAAACATTTTTATTTGGGGATTTGCTTGACACAATGTTCACAATCATATAACAAATTTATTCAGGACATGGTCCTCATGTTGATGTTGACTTCATGTGAACAACAACAACAATATCCAAAATAACAACAATTTTCTATTTTTTAGGAAAAACAACAAATTTAGGAGTTCACATCATTTCAACAATATCAACAACAGCAAAAAATGGAAAAATAACAGCAACAACATGAACAACAAGGACCAAAAATAACAATGGCAATAGATGAGAAAGTTTGCATTGGGACAAAAAAAAAATATAATTTGATTATACAAAAAAGGAAAAAAAAAATGAGCTTACATTTGGTTCCCATATCAAGTTGATACACTTCGATAGATGCGAATGTTCACAAAGTGAAATACAGTTTCAAACATGGAATAACAAAAGTGATAAACACATTGGTGAATGTTCACAAAGTGACTAATCAATTTACAGATGTTATGAATGTTCACAACATAATTAGATATACCAATATCATCTGACACAAGCAAGTTGAACCATAATTCTTTGTTTTCATGTGAATGTTTACTACTATTAACAACAACAATATTAGGGAAAAGAACAGTAACAATATGAAATTACACACATTATATGAATAGAAACAGGGAATATGTGTAGAAGTTCATATGGATGCAATTTGAATAGGACATTCACATGATCAAACAATACAACAACAACAAGAACATTTGCAACAATTAGCTTGGCCCAACATATTGACTTCCATGTGCACGTTCAATACTGTTAACAACAATAAACGTAGGATCAATAACAGTAATAATATGAAGTTCACACATTGAATGAATAAAAATAGGGGCTATTGTGGAAGTTCATATTGATGCAATTTCAATAGGACATTCACATGATTAAAACATACAACAACAACATCTGAAACAATTGGCTTAGCCCAACATATTGACTTCCCTGTGAATGTCCACTACTGTTAACAACAATAATAGTAAGGGCATGTCATGACCCAAACCCAGCCCTATGGGTTTAGCATAATCGCCAAGAATGTCGATATTATCAAGGCCCGCTAATGGCAAGCCAATATCTGATAAATAAATAATGTCCAATGAGCTGTGACAGTCTATATGCCAAAAAGTTTTTTTTTTCATGTATATAAACATGCGGTACAGAACAGTTATGCACAATATTTACAATCATTCAGTACGAGGACTTAACCCCCACACGATAGTACAGTAAACCTTCAGTCTATACAATCTATACGGTTATTACAAAACAGTAAGACAGTGCAAAGAGGGAAAGTACTAAAACACCCCTAAGCCTTAGCATAATAGGCTTGGAACCTCGCAGTGAGGCACATTGGTTGGCTTGACAAAACTGGAGTTTACTTCGACGCACCTAGCTTTGGTCCGGTGCTTGCACACCTACATATACATATGAGCAGTGAGCTAAAGCTCAGTGAATAACATAATGCGTAAAGAGGTTAAGAATGAAATGTCCTTACAGTAATGAAAACAGTTCATTAAACAGTATTTGATCTTTGATCGAGCGATTATTCACCATATGGTACATCCATTAGCATAGCGATAAAGATGAGTCTTAAAGACCGAAGCGGTAATGATGGCCATCGATCGATGCTTGATGAGTGGTTCCACGAGGAACCGAGAGATCTCTGTAGCGATAAAGATGTGATAGGTACTAAGGATGCCACTGTCTGATTGAAATAAAGGACATACATTCATTCATCAATAACACCAAGATGCGATGCAGATTCGATTTAGTATTCAAAAGATAATCATTTTGAACATATCTTTACACAATTGTTACTCACAGTGTTCTGAGCTATCAGTAGCTAGAGCGTCTCCTCGGAATGCCAACCCTATACAGTAAACAGATTGAACACACTCTAAGTTTAACAGTTGGAAAGTATAATAATTAACTCCCTATTATGCCTCGGTGTGTTGTACACCTATATATCCTCATTAAGATGTCTTAAACTAGGCCTAAGAATGCCTAGGATGGAATGAGGATGCAAAGATGTGCACAATCGGTTGAATTTCGGTGGCTGGTTTCATTGGAGCGCAGTTTCCGCCGGCGCATAAGTAAACAAAGGTCCTCGCCGGCGTCCAACTTTCTCGCCGGCGTGTCACAATCCTCCGCTCGAGCGTACATTTCTCCGCTCGAGCGGACTGATGAACCGTGCGAGATGTTGGATGCTCGATTTCTCCGCTCAAGCGCGTATCACTCCGCTCGAGCAGACTGTAAATCAGGTCAAAAGTGCTGAGAGCATGTTTTCCCCGCTCGAGCGGCACTTCCCCCGCTCGAGCGGAGGACAAAAATCTGGAAAACCCAGATTCGAACTCCAAGTCCAAAACCCAGTTTTCGAACACCAAAATCGACCCTCTTGGGCCCATTTTCTGGAAAACTCTTTAAAACACATAATGTTACTTGATTCCAAGTTCAATTTGTAAAATCAAAGCCCAAGGGAAGTTTAATCAAGCTCATTTCCAAACCAATTTTCAAGAACATGCATGAACAACATTCAAATATGACATGCATGCATTCAAACCAATTCAAGGCTCCAATGTGATGCTCTAATGAGCTCAATACTTCAAAAATAAGATGAAAACATGAATTTGTACATGATTATGAACATGCATGTGGTATTTGCCCATGAAATCCACTCTAACTCCCTAAATTCAACATGCATGTAATAATTAGACTTCAATCTAATATGCTAAGCTTAAAACATGACTTAGCTCATCAATTTAGCATGAAACATGCAAGAACAAGTTTAAACTCAACAATGAGAATGTAACAACCCTCGTACTGATTACCGTTAAACCACTGAATTACCTACTGATCATTGCTAAACTGAACTGCTAATGACTGATAAGTGAACTGGATGAACTACTGAACAAACTGAATGAAACTGAAACCGAAACTGAATGAGTTTGTCTATTGAATTGCGTATTGCATCTGTTTGAGTGCATGATTATCTGTTTGTATTTTATGTTTAAACTGCTAATTGAAGGCCTTATCGGCGGCCGATTTAGACACCGTTTGAAGTTTTGTAATCAGCATAATATTTATGATTTAATGATATTTTTATCTGAAAATTGATTAGGAATGATTAAATTAGATTGAATTGAGCTAATTGAGAACTTAGACTTATTTACGGAATTGCCACTTAGTGGCCACTAACACACACACACTTAGAGACCTTGTACATGTTGAATTAAACAATTGCTCAGCTCATTCCCTTAGTCCCATAGCCGACCAAAGAAGAGAAGTAAGGGAGAAGAGTGAGAGTTGAGCTCAAATTGTAGATTTTGGCTTGAATTGCTTGGAATTGAAGTGTAATTGGCATAATCTAGCTTCCACAACTTGTAATTGGAACTATAGGTAAGGAATCACCTTCTTAATGTTGTTATTGAGCCTCATCTTGCATGTTCTATGCATCATTGTAGGATTGAGCCATGTTTTTGTTTATATATGTGGAATTGAAGCTCAAATGTTGCATGCATGTATATATTGATGAGTTTGAGTTGAATTCTTGGAGATTTGTCACATGCATGTCCATATTGTTATCATAGTTCTTGTTTCCTCATTGTTTTCAAAGATTGGAGCTCATTTGAGCATGATTGGAAGCTTAAAATTGATTTAAAGATCATGCATGTCATGTTTTGAAAGTGTTCTTGAAAATGGTTTGAAATTGAGTTTAATTGAAACACCTTTGGGCCTTGATTTCTTAAATTGAGTTTTAGAACTTGTTATTCTATGTGTTTGAAAGGGTTTTCCAGAAAATGGGCCCAAGAGGATCGATTTGGAGCATCAAAACTTGGTTTGAAACTCAGAAGTCGAATCTGGATTTTCCAGATTTTGGACGTCCTTCGGCGAAGTGCCGCTTCGGCGGGAATCTATGCTCCCAGTATTTTCTTGCATTGTTTCTGATCCGCTCGGCGATTTTAACGCCGGCGGGAAAATCGCATCCAAAGATTTTGCACCTTTCATCACCGGCGGCGGAATGTACGCTTCGGCGTGGGCCTTTGTGTGCTTGTCCGCCGATCGGGAAACTCAAGGCCGAGCGAGGCCACTCGAAAATTCTGAAATTGTTTTCTAAGTGCATTTTGCATCCTCATCGCATCCTAGGCATTCTTAGGCCTAGTTTAGAGCATCTTAATGAGGATGTAGACATAGAACCACAGAGGAATTTAGGGATTTAATTATCATCCTTTCCAAAGCTGTAAACTTAGTGTGTGTTCTATTTGATTATTTGTTTAGGGTTGACTCTCGGGACGCGCTAGCTTCGATAGCCCAATCACTGTGAGTAACAGATTGTGTAAAGATATGTTCAAATGGTTATATTTTGAATACTGAACTGAATTGTTTATTGAACTGATATTGTTTATTGAATGAATGTATGTCCTGCATTTCGAACTGTATTGTGGCATCCTTAGCACCCACTGTTATTATTTATTCTGAGCTCTGTCGGTTTCCTTGTGGAACCATCTTGATTGATGGCCATCATTATTGTTAGTCTGTAAGGCGGTCATTTGGACCTCTTGTTTATAGGCTAATGGATGTACCACATATGGTGATTTATTGAAATCTTGATTGGTGAAATCTTGAAGATTGAAATCTTGTATAATGAATTGATTTCATTCTTGTAGGGACATTCATTCATAACCTCTTTACATCGTATGTTATTCACCGGGCTTTAGCTCCTTTGTTTATATGTATATGTAGGTGCTCGGCCACCGGGAGCTAGCTAGGCGTGGGATTGGTCCCCGATTTTGTCGGCCGACCTTTGTGCCTCCTTTGTGAGGTTCCGAGACGCCATGCCATGGCTTGGGGTGTTTTTGTGTCCCCATAGGTCTCCTTCTTTGTTTTGTCTTGTGTTTTGTATAGACCGTTCTTGTTATCTTGTCTTGTTATCGAGGATTAAGTCCCGTCTTGAATGTCTGTAATGATTGTGTATCTTGTCTTGGTAGTGAATGCATAAATGTATGAAAAATGTTTTTGGCATCTGATTAACACTCTATGGACACTAGTTTTCTTGTTTTGGCTTCCAGAATACGAACTCTGTATTTCTTGTATTCTTGATTGGCGGGCCTTGGTAATCTCGGATTCTTGGCGATTCTGATGCTAAACCCATAGGGCCGGGTTTGGGTCGTGACAGAGTGGTATCAGAGCGATACTTAACCACGAGTTATACCGCACACACGTGTCCAAATGAGCTATAGGGTGTCCTAGAAAAGCAATTAGGGCATCTCATGAATTCGAAAAGTGTGTGCTTATGACTGACTGATTGTATGTTAAAGTGTTAAACTGTTTAAGTGTACAACTGTTTATAATGATAACTGTTACAACTGCTATAGTGAAATGGATAATGCAAATGAAACTGAAGCATCATCCTCTGAGGCCAGAATGGCCAGACTTGAACAAATGGTGGGACTGATAATGGAAAGACTTGAACAACAACCGAACCAACAAATTTCACCTCCTCCTCCTCCGGCAACCGAATGTACAAAATGTGAATGCTAATGAGGTGGACATTATTACCTACGACTCGAAATTGACAAAATGAAACCGCCGTCCTTTCAGGGAGGCTTAGAACCGTTAAAGGCTGAAGCTTGGGTTCTTGAGACCGAAAAGTTGTTTGAGGTTTTTCCGTGCTCTGAAGCAAACAAAGTATTGTTGGCAACCTTCACCCTTCAGGAAGAAGCTAGAACGTGGTGGATGTTGACCCGTGATGCAAATACCATTCTGACTTGGGCTCAGTTCAAGGAGTCCTTCTTTGAAAAGTATTTCCCCCAGTGCATTAGAGACAGAAAAGTGACTGAGTTTGAACAGCTGAGATAGGGCAAAACATCTGTTGCCGAGTATGAGAAGCAATTTACTGAACTTGCTAGGTATGCCCCACACATGGTGGATACCGATTATAAGAAGGCCAGGAGGTTTGAAGGCGGCCTTAGTGTTGCTATCCAGGACCGGATAAATGTTTTGAAAATGCCAACTTACGTAGGTGTTCTCGACCGGGCATTGATGGCCGAGACAAATATTGCAGCAGTGAAACAATCTGAAACACCGACAAGTGAGTGGCAAGGGAAAAGACAGGGTTTTAAATTTAAGAAAGGCAAGCATAACCCAGCAAACAAGAAACAGAATACGGGGTCGACTACTAGCCCCAGCCAAGGGAGTGGATTTACTCCACCCTGTTCCATATGTGGCAACAAGCACAAAGGGGTTTGCTACGGGTTTACGGAGCTTGTTTAGTGTGGCAAGGTGGGCCACAGAATCAAAGATCGCCCCTGCCGCCACTTGACTAGTAGTAAAAAGCACCAAGCGCAAAGATCGAATGTAGCACCAAACCGAACCCCAAAGCTACAGGAAAGAGCCTATGAGGCGGGGCAGTGTTTGCCCTAATCTTAGGAGACGTGCAAAACACTGAGACTGTTGTGTCAGGTATCCTCTCTATTTGTGCTCAGAATGCTTATGTATTGATTGATTCGGGGTCTACACATTCTTATGTGTCCCATGCTTTTTCGCGTAAATTGAATAGACCCTTAGAACCCATGAACTATTTGTTAGCTGTATCATCACCTGTTGGGGGATCCATGACATGTGCATATATGTATCCTGCTTGTGAGATTATTGTTGGGGATATGCACCTATTTATTGATTTACTGCCATTGAACATAGATCATTTTGATGTAATATTGGGGATGGATTGGCTACAAAAATATCATGCCACTATAGACTGTGTAACAAAACAAGTAGTTTTCCGTCCACCGGGTTTGCCCGAATTTGTGTTTAATGGGAACGGAGTAGTACCTCCTCCATATCTGATTTCTTCTGTAAAGGCTGTCAAATTGATTAGAAAAGGGTGTAAAGGATATCTGTGTTCTGTATTGACTGTACCTGCTAATGATAATGATAAAACTGATGTAAATTGTATTCCTATAGTCAGAGAGTTCCCAGATGTATTTCCAGATGAATTGCCAGGGGATTTGATTGACAGGGAAATTGAATTTATTGTGGATGTGGTTCCGTACCCGGTAGACATCTAAAGCCCCTATAGAATGGCTCCAACCGAACCGAAGAACTGAAGGTACAATTGCAGAAGCTGTTAGACAAGAAGTTTATCGGACCCAAGATTTCACCGTGGGGTGCACTGCTTTTGTTTGTAAAGAAGAAAGACGGCTCATCGAGGCGTGCATTGATTACCGTGGTGAACAAGGTAATCGTAAAGAATAAATATCCATTAGCGTATTGATGATTTATTTGACGATTCTGAGTGCACAAGTGTTTTCAAGATTGATCTTAGATCGGGTATCACCAATTGAAAGTCAAACCGAAGACATTGATAAAGCGCTTCGAGCGAGGTATGGCCACTTTGAATTTTTAGTTATGCCGTTCGAGATTCACGAATGCCCTGCGCATTTATGGACCTCATGAGCGAATTTTTAAACCATACATTGACGACTTTATTGTGGTATTTATCGATGACATATTGATCTATTCTAAGATCGTAGAAGAACATGAACACCATCTCGAGACTTGCCCGCAAACCTTAAGAGAACGAAGCGTATGCTAAAGCGTCTAAATGTGAATTTTGGCTTGATCATATAATGTTTTTGGGACATGTTGTTAGCAAAGATGGAATTTCTGTTGACATGAAAATTGAAGTCAGTGGAATCGCCTAGACCAACCAATGTAACTGAAGTCCGAAGCTTTTTGGGATTGGCTGGATATTACAGAAGATTTGTCAAAGATTTCTCTAAAATTGCCCTACCACTGACTCAATTGACACAGAAAGGGATATCGTTTGATTGGGTGACGGAGGAATCGGCATTTCAAGAATTGAAAACCGGACTTGTATTTGCACGATTTTGACTCTACCTTGATGCGGATGGTTATACTGTTTTTAGTGATGCTTCTCATAAGGGTTTGGGGTGTGTTTTAATGCAGAATGGGAGAGTTATTGCTTATGCTTCCCGACAGTTGAGACCGCATGAAAAGAACTACCCGACCCATGGCCTAGAACTTGCTGCCGTAGTTTTTGCACTGAAAATTTGGCGTCACTATTTGTATGGAGCAACCTGTGAAGTGTATACTGACCACAAGAGCCTGAAATACTTTTTCACTCAGAAAGAATTGAATATGAGACAGCGGAGATGGCTTGAACTGATAAAAGACTATGACCTACAGATTTTGTACCATCCGGGAAAAGCCAACACCGTTCTTGATGCATTGAGCGAAAATCGATTGGGAACTTAGCTTTGTTCTTGTTGAATGAAAAGAGTTGCTTCTTGATCTGGAAAAAGTCTGAAATTGAAATTGTATTGAAAGAACAAGGTGGAACCTTAGTCGCTATTCTTGCTCAACCGGCCTTGATTGAAGAAATTAAAGAGAAACAACAATGGATGATTACTTGAAGAAAATCATTGAAGAAAGGGATTCAAAACCGGCAAGGATTCAAGTTTGAGAACAATGTCTTGAAATTTCAAGAATTTGTGTGTACCAAATGACACTGAATTGAAAAGAAGAGTTTTGCAAGAAGGCCACAGTTCGAAGTTTTCGATTCACCCAAGGAATACGAAAATGTACCAAGATTTGAAACAGAATTTCTGGTGGCCAGGAATGAAGAAGGAAATTGCCGACTTTGTGTCTAAATGTCTTCATTGCCAACAGGTCAAAGCTGAACATCAACGACCTGCGGATTCGCAACCTTACCCATACCAGAGTGGAAATGGGAGCATATCACGATGGATTTTATCGTTGGATTACCTCGCTCCAGGAAAGGTATGGACTCTATTTGGGTTATTGTTGATAGACTGACTAAATCTGCACACTTCCTACCTGTCAAGACAATCTATAATGCAGATAGATTGGCTGTTGTCTATATTGATGAAATTGTGAGATTGCATGGAGTGCCTGTATCTATTGTTTCTGACAGGGATTCGAAGTTTACATCGAGGTTACAGCGAGCCTCTGACTGCATTGGAGTCTTGAATTGAAATTTGAGTAGTGCCTATCATCCTCAGACAGATGCACAGTCAGAAAGGACCATCCAGACTCTAGAGGACCTACTGAGAATGTGTGTCCTTGACTTTCAGGGAAATTGGGAAAGTCATTTGCCATTAGCTGAATTCGCCTACAACAACAGCTACCATTCGAGTATCGGTATGGCGCCTTTCGAGGCATTGTATGGCAGAAAGTGTAGATCTCCAATCTGCTGGGCAGAAGTTGGAGATGGGCCGTTGCTTGGGCCCGAGATTGTGTATGAAACAACTGAAAAGGTAAAACTAATACAACAGAGATTGAAAACTGCACAGAGTAGACAGAAGAGCTATGCAGATGTCAGAAGACGGGATAGAGAATATGAAGTGGGTGATCACGTTTTTGTGAAAGTGACACCAATGAAAAGCCAGACTCGCTTTGGAGTCAAAGGCAAGTTAGCACCGAGATATGTCGGACCGTATCAGATTATTGAGAAAATCAATCCGGTGGCGTATCAAGTTGCACTTCCTCCTGAAATGGAGCATATGCATAACGTCTTCCACATTTCGATGTTGAGAGACTATCTTCGGGATCCGTTTCATGTGATTGAGCCTACCCGTATCGTGTTGAGTGATGACTACACTTACGAGGAACGGCCTATACAGATTGTAAACCGACGGATCAAGCGAGAAACAAAGAGATTCCGCTAGTGAAAGTTGGTGGCGAGAACCATGGTGGTGTGTATGCCACTTGGGAAAGGAAGATGACATGGCTAGGCGATATCGGATTTGTTCGGTGAATCGCTTTTCTTCGGTGAAGATAACTCGAGTTTAGAGGACTAAACTCCTTATAAGGAGGAGAGGCGTAACAACCTCGTCTTGATTCAGTTAAACCCTTGAATTACCTCTCGATCATTGCTAAACCGAGCGCTAATGGTGATAAGTGAACTGGATGAACTCTTGAACAAATGAATGAAATCAAACCGAATGAGTTTGTCTATTGAATTGCGTATTGCATCCGTTTGAGTGCATGATTATCTGTTTGCATTTTATGTTTAAACTGCTAATTGAAGGCCTTATCGGCGGCCGATTTAGAAACCGTTTGAAGTTTTGTAATCAGCATAATATTTATGATTTAATGATATTTTTATCTGAAAATTGATTAGGAATGATTAAATTAGATTGAATTGAGCTAATTGAGAACTTAGACTTATTTACGGAATTGCCACTTAGTGGCCACTAACACACACACACTTAGAGACCTTGTACATGTTGAATTAAACAATTGCTCAGCTCATTCCCTTAGTCCCATAGCCGACCAAAGAAGAGAAGTGAGGGAGAAGAGTGAGAGTTGAGCTCAAATTGTAGATTTTGGCTTGAATTGCTTGGAATTGAAGTGTAATTGGCATAATCTAGCTTCCACAACTTGTAATTGGAACTATAGGTAAGGAATCACCTTCTTAATGTTGTTATTGAGCCTCATCTTGCATGTTCTATGCATCATTGTAGGATTGAGCCATGTTTTTGTTTATATATGTGGAATTGAAGCTCAAATGTTGCATGCATGTATATATTGATGAGTTTGAGTTGAATTCTTGGAGATTTGTCACATGCATGTCCATATTGTTATCATAGTTCTTGTTTCCTCATTGTTTTCAAAGATTGGAGCTCATTTGAGCATGATTGGAAGCTTAAAATTGATTTAAAGATCATGCATGTCATGTTTTGAAAGTGTTCTTGAAAATGGTTTGAAATTGAGTTTAATTGAAACACCCTTGGGCCTTGATTTCTTAAATTGAGTTTTAGAACTTGTTATTCTATGTGTTTGAAAGGGTATTCCAGAAAATGGGCCCAAGAGGATCGATTTGGAGCATCAAAACTTGGTTTGAAACTCAGAAGTCGAATCTGGATTTTCAGTTTTAGACGTCCTTCGGCGAAGTCGCTTCGGCGAGAATGCATCTCGATATTTTCTTGCATTGTTTCTGATCCGCTCGGCGGATTTTAACGCCTTCGGCGGAAAATCGCGCATCCAGCATTTTTGCACCTTTCATCAGTCCGCTCGAGTGGCGGAATGTACGCTCGAGCGTGGGCCTTTGTGTGCTTGTCCGCTCGGCGAAAACTTCGCTTCGGCGGAAGCCTGTCACCGAAAATTCTGAAATTGTTTTCTAAGTGCATTTTGCATCCTCATCGCATCCTAGGCATTCTTAGGCCTAGTTTAGAGCATCTTAATGAGGATGTAGACATAGAACCACAGGAATTTAGGGATTTAATTATCATCCTTTCCAAGCTGTAAACTTAGTGTGTGTTCTATTTGATTATTTGTTTAGGGTTGACTCTCGGGGGCGCTCTAGCTCTTGATAGCCCAATCCTTTGTGAGTAGCAGTTGTGTAAAGATATGTTCAAATGGTTATATTTTGAATCTTGAACCAATTGTTTATTGAGTGATATTGTTTATTGAATGAATGTATGTCCTGCATTTCGAATGTATTGTGGCATCCTTAGCACCTTGTTATTGGTATTCTGAGCTCTGTCGGTTTCCTTGTGGAACCATCTTGATTGATGGCCATCATTATTGTTAGATGCATTAAGGCCGGTCATTTTGGACCCTCTTGTTTATAGGCTAATGGATGTACCACATATGGTGATTTATTGAAATCTTGATTGGTGAAATCTTGAAAGATTGAAATCTTGTATAATGAATTGATTTCATTCTTGTAGGGACATTCATTCATAACCTCTTTACCTTGTATGTTATTCATGGGCTTTAGCTCCTTTGTTTATATGTATATGTAGGTGCTCGACCACGGCCGGAGCTAGGGCGTGGGATTGGTCCCCGTTTTGTCGGCCGACCTTTGTGCCTCCTTTGTGAGGTTCCGAGACGCCATGCCATGGCTTGGGGTGTTTTGTGTCCCCATAGGTCTCCTTACTGTTTTGTATTGTTTTGTTTAGACCGTTTACTGTTATACTGTACTGTTATCGAGGGATTAAGTCCCCGTACTGAATGTCTGTAATGATTGTGTATACTGTACTGGTAGTGAATGCATAAATGTATGAAAAATATTTTTGGCATCTGATTAACGACTCTATGGACACTAGTTTTTCTTGTTTTGGCTTCCGCGAACCTGAACTCTGTATTTCTTGTATTCTTGATTGGCGGGCCTTGGTAATCTCGGATTCTTGGCGATTCTGATGCTAAACCCATAGGGCCGGGTTTGGGTCGTGACAGAGAAGGTCAATGATCTACCTTAGGTCTAGAACACAAGATACACAAGCTCAAATACGCAACTACTCTTCCAAATCTCCAAGTCTACAAGCAAATCTTAAGAAGAAACTCAACTTCTCTCTCTCTAGTTCCCTTGGTCGGTTGAGCTCACAGGTATGTGTTTTAATCTAAGGCTCAATTGATGAGTAAGGCTCAAAAGGGTGGAGATGGTGGGCCACTAAGTGGCAAAGTTGCAATTAAACCAAACTTTGCATTATACATATTTTATCTAGTTTAATCACACCTAATCACTTTTTAGATAATTATACCATAAAATCACATAAATTATGATAGTCCTAACACATCAATCTATTCCCGGTTCGGCCGCCGATAAGGCTTTCAATTAGTAGTCTAAACATAAAACACGGACAGATAAGTAAGTAATCAAACAGATAGAATATGCAATACAATAGATGTACATCATCAATTCAGGTTTAATTTGATCGATCGATTCGATAGTTTATCGATCCGATTATCGATCGTAATCCATCTCGATTAACGATGTCGATAATGTCGGTAATTTATCGTGTAATGACGAAGGTTATTCTGATCTCCCCTTAAAAAGAGTTTAGTCCTCTAAACTCGAATTACCTTCAGTCTGGAAGAAAACAGGGTTCAGTAGAAACAGTTCCGGATATCTCTTAGCCATGTCATCTTCCCTTTCCCAAGTGGCGTACACGCCACCATGGTTCTGCCAGTCCATGGGGATCTCTTTGTTCCTCAGTTTCTTGATCCGTCGGTTTACAATCTGTATAGGCCGTTCCTCGTAAGTGTAGTCATCACTCAACACTATCCGAGTAGGCTCAATCACAGGGAACGGATCTCGAAGATAGTCTCTCAACATCGAAATGTGGAAGACGTTATGCATATGCTCCATTTCAGGAGGGAGCGCAACTTGATACGCCACCGGATTGATTTTCTCGATAATCTGATACGGTCCGACATATCTCGGCACTAACTTGCCTTTGACTCCAAAACGAGTCTGGCCTTTCATCGATGTCACTTTCATAAACACGTGATCACCCACTTCATATTCTCTGTCCCGTCTTCTGACATCTGCATAACTTTTCTGTCTGCTCTGTGCAGTTTTCAGTCTTTGCTGTATCAGTTTCACTTTCTCAGTCGTTTCATAAACAATCTCGGGCCCAAGCAAAGGCCCGTCTCCAACTTCTGCCCAGCAAATTGGAGATCCACATTTTCTGCCATACAATGCCTCGAAAGGCGCCATACCGATACTTGAATAGTAACTGTTGTTGTAGGCAAATTCAACTAGCGGCAGGTGACTTTCCCAATCTCCCTGAAAATCAAGGACACACATTCTCAGTAAATCCTCCAGAGTCTGGATGGTCCTTTCTGACTGGCCATCTGTCTGAGGATGATAGACACTACTCAGCCTTAACTCGGTACCCAATGTAGTCTGTAGGCTTTGCCAAAACCTCAATGTAAACTTCGAATCCCTGTTAGAAACAATAGACACAGGCACTCCATGCAGTCTAACAATTTCATCAATATAAATCACGGCCAATTTGTCCGCATTATAAATTGTCTTGACAGGTAGGAAGTGAGCAGATTTAGTCAGTCTATCAACAATAACCCAAATAGAGTCCATACCTTTTATGGAGCGAGGCAATCCAACGATAAAATCCATTGTGATATGCTCCTATTTCCACTTCGGTATGGGCAAGGGTTGCAATAAGCCCGCGGGTCGTTGATGTTCCGCTTTGACTTGTTGGCAATGAAGACATTTGGACACAAAGTCGGCAATTTCCTTCTTCATTCCTGGCCACCAGAAATTCTGTTTCAGATCTTGGTACATTTTCGTATTCCCCGAATGGATAGAAAATTTCGAATTGTGGCCCTCTTGCAAAATTCTTCTTTTCAATTCAGAATCATTTGGTATACACAGTCTTTCTTGAAACTTCAGTACATTGTTTTCAAATTTGAACCCCGGTCTTGGTTTAATCTCTTTTTCTTCGACAATCTTCTTCAAGAAGTCATCTGTTTGCTGTTTCCCTTTAATTTCTTCAATCAGTGCCGGTTGAGCAGAAATAGCAGCTAAGGTTCCACCTTGTTCTCGCAGGACAATTTCAATTTCAGCTTTTTCAAGGTCACAAAGCAACTCTCTCTGTCCAGTGAGTAGACAAGCTAAATTTGCAATTGACTTAGGTTGATGCATAAACGGTATTGGCTTTTCGGGTGATCTGAAATTTGTAAGTCATAATCTTTGATCAGTTCTAGCCATCTCCACTGTCTCATGTTCAGTTCTTTCTGTGTGAAGAAATATTTCAAACTCCACGTCGCCCCGTAAAGGTAGTGACGCCAGATTTTCAGTGCAAATACTACTGCAACCAGTTCCAGATCATGGGTTGGGTAGTTCTTTTCATGAGGTCTCAGTTGTAGAGAAGCATAGGCAATAACTCTCCCATTCTGCATTAAAACACATCCCAAACCCTTATGAGAAGCATCACTAAAAGCTGTGTAACCATCCGTACCTGAAGGTAAGGTAAGCACAGGTGCAGTCACCAGTCGGGTTTTCAATTCTTGGAATGCTGATTCCCTTTGGTCAGTCCAGTCAAATGATGTCCCCTTCTGAGTCAGTTGAGTCAATGGTAAGGAAATCTTGGAAAAATCTTTGACAAACCTTCTGTAATATCCAGCCAATCCCAAAAAGCTTCGGACTTCTGTCACATTTGTTGGTCTAGGCCAGTTCACTACATCTGCAATTTTCTGCGGATCAACAGAGATTCTATCTTTGTTAACAACATGCCCCAAAAACATAACTTGATCAAGCCAAAACTCACATTTAGACAATTTAGCATACAGTTTCTGTTCTCTTAAGGTCTGTAGGACAAGTCTCAGATGGTGTTCATGTTGTTCTATACTTTTGGAGTAAATTAGTATGTCATCAATGAACACAACAATAAAATCATCAAGGTACGGTTTAAATATTCTATTCATGAGGTCCATAAATGCTGCGGGTGCATTGGCAACTCCGAAAGGCATAACTAAAAATTCGTAATGTCCATACCTCGTTCTAAAAGCAGTTTTATCAATGTCCTCTGGTTTCACTTTCAGTTGATGATACCCCGATCTGAGATCAATCTTGGAAAATACTTGGGCACCCTGTAACTGGTCAAACAAATCATCAATGCGCGGTAATGGGTATTTATTTTTCACAGTTACCTTGTTCAGTTCACGATAATCAATACACAGTCTCAGTGAGCCATCTTTCTTCTTTACAAACAAAACAGGTGCACCCCACGGTGAAGTACTGGGCCTGATAAACTTCTTGTCTAACAGTTCTTGCAATTGCACTTTTAATTCCTTCAGTTCAGTTGGGGCCATTCTGTAGGGAGCTTTAGATATCGGTTGTGTACCCGGAATTACATCAACGATAAATTCAATCTCTCTGTCAATCAAATCCCCTGGCAGATCATCTGGAAATACATCTGGGAATTCTCTGACTATAGGAATACAATTCACATCAGTTTTAACACTATCATTAGTAGACACAGTCAGCACAGAACACAGATACCCTTTACACCCCTTTTTAATCAGTTTAAAAGCTTTCCGCGAAGAAATCGATTCACGGAGGTACTACTCCAATCCCATTAAACACAAATTCAGGCAAACCAGGTGGGCGGAAAACTACTGGTTTTGTTACACAGTCTATAGTGGCGTGATATTTCATTAACCAGTCTATCCCCAATATAACGTCAAAGTGATCAATGTTCAATGGTAGTAAATCAATAAACAGATGCATATCTCCAACAATAATCTCACAAGCAGGATACATATATGCACATGTCATGGATCCCCCAATAGGTGATGATACAACTAGCAGATAATTCATAGGTTCTAAGGGTCTATTCAATTTACGCAAAAAAGCATGCGACACATAGGAATGTGTAGACCCCGAATCAATCAGTACATATGCATTTTGAGCACAGATAGAGAGGATACCTGACACAACAGTTTCAGTATTTTGCACGTCTCCCAGTACTAGGGCAAACACTCGGCCCTGCCTTATAGGCTCTTTCCCGATCGCTTTGGGGTTAGGTTTGATTACTCTGATTGATCTTTGCGGCCTTTACTGCCTTTATTATTGCGAAGCGATGAAGGGCAATCTTTCACCACGTGGCCCACCTTGCCACACCTGTAACATGCACAAGAAATTTTATAACAAACTCCTTTATGGTTCTTACCACATTCGGAGCAGGGCGGTATGGAACCACTCCCTTGGCTGGGGCTATTTGTTGACCCCGTGTTCTGTTTCTTGTTCAACTGATTGTGCTTGCCTTTCTTGAATTTGAAATTCTGTCTTTTACCACGCCATTCAGACGCCGGTGTTTCAGATTGTTTCACGGCTTCGATGTTTGACTCGGCCATCAAAGCTCGGTCAAGAACACCTACATAAGTCGGTAACTTCAAGACACTTATTCTGTCCAGTATTGCAGCATTCAGGCCGCCCTCAAACCTTCGGGCCTTCTTGTATTCGGTGTCCACCATGTGTGGTGCATATTTGCAAGCCAGATGAACCGTTTCATATTGACAGCGGACATGGTGCCTGCCTCGATTGTTCAAACTTCGGTCACCTTCCTATCCACGATACCTTTGTGGGAAGTACTTTTCAAAGAAGGCTACTTTGAATTGAGCCCAAGTCATATGATGTTGTCATCGAGTAAGCATCCACCATCTTTTGCTTCCTCTTGCAAGGTGAAAGTGGCCAATAATACTTTATGTGCCTCGAAACGCGAAACACTTCAAAGCAGTTTTTGATCTCAGAACCCATGCTTGACCTTTAACGGTTCAAGGCCTCACTGAAAGGCGGCGGTTTTAGTTTCTTTGAACTTCGGGTGAGAGCAATTATGTCCCCATCATTGATTTACATTAGGTTCGGTTGCGGAGGAGGAGGAGGTGAAATTTGTTGATTACATTGTTGCTCAAGTCCAGCAATTATCAGTTCCATCATTCTCTCCATTCTGGCCATTCTAGCCTCAGTGGATGAGGATTCAGATTCATCTGCGTTATCCATTTCACTATAGCGATTATAACTTGATTTTAACAGTCATCAATATAAACAGTCATTTCTTTAAACAGGTTAACACATTAGCATGTAATCAGTCATATCATGGCCACACACTTTTCATGCTCATATAATGCCCTATTACTTTTCTAGGACACCCTATAGCTCATTTGGACACGTGTGTGCGGTATAACTCGTGGTTAAGTATGGCTCTGATACCACTCTGTCACAACCCAAACCCGGCCCTATGGGTTTAGCAGTAACGGCGATGTCAACCGAGATTACCAAAGGCACATTATGATATCTGATAAATCAGTCTGAGAACTGGCGGAAATATCTGATAAATAAATAATGTCCAATGAGCTGTGACAGTTTGTATGCCAAAAAGTTTTTTTTTCATGTATATAAACATGCGGTACAGAACAGTTATGTACAATATTTACAATCATTGATCTGAGGACTTAACCCCACTCGTGATCTGATAAACCTTGATCTATACAATCTATACGGTTATTACAAAACAGTAAGACAGTGCAAAAAGAGGAAGTACTAAAACACCCCTAAGCCTTAGCATAATAGGCTTGGAACCTCGCAGTGAGGCACATTGGTTGGCTTGACAAAACTGGAGTTTACTCCGACGCGTCTAGCTTTGGTCCGATGCCTGCACACCTACATATACATATGAGCAGTGAGCTAAAGCTCAGTGAATAACATAATGCGTAAAGAGGTTAAGAATGAAATGTCCTTATAGTAATGAAAAACAGTTCATTAAACAGTATTTGATCTTTTCGAGAACAATTATTGATCATATGTGGTACATCCATTAGCATAGCGATGTGATGAGTTTTAAAGACGAAGCGATAATAATGGCCATCGATCAAGAGTGGTTCCACGAGGCAAGCGAGAGATCTCTGTAGCGATAACGATGCTTGATGGTGCTAAGGATGCCTGTCTGATTCGAAATAAAGGACATACATTCATTCATAAATAACACCAAGATCTGATGCTTGATTCGGTTTAGTATTCAAAAGATAATCATTTTGAACATATCTTTACATAATTGTTACTCACAATGTTCTGAGCTATCAGTAGCTAGAGCGTCTCCTCGGAATGCCAACCCTATACAGTTAACAGATTGAACACACTCTAAGTTTAACAGTTGGGAAGTATAATAATTAACTCCCTATTATGCCTCGGTGTGTTGTACACCTATATATCCTCATTAAGATGTCTTAAACTAGGCCTAAGAATGCCTAGGATGGAATGAGGATGCAAAGATGTGCACAATCGGTTTGAAATTTCGGTGAAAGCAGGGTTTCGCCGAGCACGAGTTTCCCGCCGGCAGACAAGCAAACAAAGGTCCCTGCTCGAGCGTCAACTTTCCTGCTCGAGCGTGTCACACAATCCTCCGCTCGAGCGTACATTTCTCCGCTCGAGCGGACTGATGAACAGTGCGAGATGCTGGATGCTCGATTTCTCCGCTCGAGCGCGCATCACTCCGCTTGAGCGGACTGTAAATCAGGTCAAAAGTGCTGAGAGCATGTTTTCCCCGCTCGAGCGGCACTTCCCCCGCTCGAGCGGAGGGCAAAAATCTGGAAAACCCAGATTCGAACTCCAAGTCCAAAACCCAGTTTTCGAACACCAAAATCGACCCTCTTGGGCCCATTTTCTGGAAAACTCTTTAAAACACATAATGTTACTTGATTCCAAGTTCAATTTGTAAAATCAAAGCCCAAGGGAAGTTTAATCAAGCTCATTTCCAAACCAATTTTCAAGAACATGCATGAACAACATTCAAATATGACATGCATGCATTCAAACCAATTCAAGGCTCCAATGTGATGCTCTAATGAGCTCAATACTTCAAAAATAAGATGAAAACATGGATTTGTACATGATTATGAACATGCATGTGGTATTTGCCCATGAAATCCACTCCAACTCCCTAAATTCAACATGCATGTAATAATTAGACTTCAATCTAATATGCTAAGCTTAAAACATGACTTAGCTCATCAATTTAGCATGAAACATGCAAGAACAAGTTTAAACTCAACAATGAGAAGGTCAATGATCTACCTTAGGTCTAGAACACAAGATACACAAGCTCAAATACGCAACCACTCTTCTAAATCTCCAAGTCTACAAGCAAATCTTAAGAAGAAACTCAACTTCTCTCCCTCTAGTTCCCTTGGTCGGTTGAGCTCACAGGTATGTGTTTTAATCTAAGGCTCAATTGATGAGTAAGGCTCAAAAGGGTGGAGATGGTGGGCCACTAAGTGGCAAAGTTGCAATTAAACCAAACTTTGCATTTATACATATTTTATCTAGTTTAATCACACCTAATCACTTTTTAGATAATTATACCATAAAATCACATAAATTATGATAGTCCTAACACATCAATCTATTCCCGGTTCGGCCGCCGATAAGGCCTTCAATTAGTAGTCTAAACATAAAACACGAACAGATAAGTAAGTGTAATAACCCTCGTACTGATTATCGATAACCTACCGAATTAGCTACTGGTTACTGTTAAACTGAACTGATAATGACTGATAATTGGATTAACTGAAGTACTAAATGGACTGATTGAAATCGAAACTGAAATTGAATAAGTTTATCTAGTGAATTGCATATTGTATCTGTTTGATCGATTGATTATCTGTTTGAATTCATATGTTTAAACTGCTAATTGGAGGCCTTATCGACGGCCGAATTAGAAACCGTTTAGAGTTTTGGAATCAGTAGAATATTTGTGATTTAATGGTATATTTATCTGAAAGTTGATTAGGTATGGTTAAACTAGATTAAAATGAATTAATTGCAAGTTGTAGCTTAATTACCAAATTGCCACCTATAGTGGACCTTTATTTATTATTATTCTAGAGCCTTATTACACTTAGCATATATTGATCAGCCACAATTTAGAGCTTTCAGTCGACCAAACAAGAGGATAGAGAGAGAGGAAGTTCATCTTGTGGAATTAACTTGAAGAATTTGTAGAAATTGCTAGAGAATCGGCATAATTGGACTCTTGAACCTTGAAATTTAGACTTAGGTAAGGAAATCATCATCTTCTTGTGGTTCTTGAGCTTCATCTTGCATGTTTTATGCTCCATTGTAGAATCAAGCCATGATTTAGTGCAAATAGGTTGATTTATGCTTGAATTGTTGCATGCATGGTTGAATTGTTGATTGAAGAGTTGAATTCATGATGGATTGTACATGCATGCTCATGTTTCTAACCAAGTCCATGTTTTCATTTTGTTTTCCAAGTATTGAGCTCAATTGAGCAAGGATTAAAGCTTAATTTTGGTTTAAAGCTCATATATTGCATGTTTTAAATGGTTCTTGAAAATGGGTTTGAATGTTGAATTTAATTGACTCACCTTTGGGGCTTGAATTCATAAATTGGCTTTTGAAACTTGTTATACATTGTTTTGGGATGTATTTTCCAGAATTTGGGCCCAAGAGGTCGAGAATTGAGTTGAGAATGCTTGGTTTGAGCTTGGAAAGCAAATCTGGAAATTCCAGATTTGGCTTCTTCGCTCGAGCGACCAACGTTTCCTCTGAGCCACGCTCGAGCGAAGGATTGGTGGCTCGAGCGTAAAAATTGAGCATCCAGTACTTTTACTGTTTCATCAGATCGCTCGAGCAAAGGATTGTTCGCTCGAGCGAATCCTTTGATTTTGCAACCTCGCTCGAGCGAAGGAAGGCTTGCTCGAGCGAGACCCCTGTTTTCAGCAACTTTTGAAAAATGCTTTCCAACTGTATTTTTGCATTCTCATCCCATCCTAGGCATCCTTAGGCCTAGTTTAAGGCATCTTAATGAGGATTTAGACATAGAACCACACCGAGGAAATTTAGGGATTTAATTATCATCCTTCCCGACTGTGAAACTTAATGTGTTTTATATTTGTTAACTGTTTAGGGTTGGCTCTCGGGGACGCGCTCTAGCCGCCATTAGCCCAATCTCTGTGAGTAACAATTGTATAAAGATATGTTCAAAATGGTTATCTTTTGAATACTGAACTGAACTGTTTATTGAACTGCTATTGTTTACTGAATGAATGTATGTCATGTATTCTGAACTGTATTGTGGCATCCTTAGCAATTCTTATTCTTTATTCTGAGCTCTGTCGGTTCCTTGTGGAACCATCTTGTTCTTGATTGATGGCCATCATTCTTGTTAGATTCTGTTAAGACCCGGTCCTTTTGGACCTACTGTTTATAGGCTAATGGATGTACCACATATGACTGATTGATTGAAATACTGAAAGACTGAAATACTGTTTAATGAATTGGTTTCATTACTGTAAGGACATTCATTCATAACCTCTTTACGCATTATGTTATTCACTGGGCTTTAGCTCACTGTTTATATATATATATGTAGGTTCTCAGCAGCCAGACCGAAGCTAGGAGCGTGGGTTGGTCCCCAGTTTTGTCAAGCTAGCCTATGTGCCTCACTGCGAGGTTCCGAGTTGCCATGTTATGGCTTGGGGTGTTTTTGTGTCCCCATCGGTCTCCTTACTGTTTTGTACTACTGTATAGACTATCTACTGTTTTACTGTACTGTTATCGAGGGATTAGGTCCCCGTACTGAATGTTTGTATATGATTGTATAGACTGTACGTAGACTGTACTGTATGAATGCATGAAAAATGTTTTTGGCATACAGATTTTCACAGCTCAATGGACACTAGTTACTTACTGTATTGGCTTCCGCCAGCACGTACTACTGTTTAAGCGTATTCTTGTTCAAAGGCCTTGATAATCTCGATTCTTGGCGATTCTGATGCTAAACCCATAGGGCCGGGTTTGGGTCGTGACAGTAAGCAATCAAACAGATAGAATATGCAATACAATAGATGTACATCATCAATTCAGGTTTAATTTCAGTCAGTCAATTCAGTAGTTTATCCAGTCTAGTTATCAGTCATAATCCATCTCAGTTAACAATAATCAGTAATTAATCGGTAATTTATCGGTAATCGGTACGAAGGTTGTTACAGGGCAATAACAGTTATAATATGAAGTTCACACATTAAATGAATAAAATCATATACTATGAAGTTCACTACTGTGGAAGTTTATATTGATGACATGGGTATAGGAGATTCATATGATTAAAACATACAACAATAACAACAAGAACAACATCTGAAATAATTGGTTTGGCCCAACATTTTTTCATTCCCATGTAAATGTTCATAGCTTTTGACAACACAACGTAATTGGCACTGCATTATTTTTGGGTGAACAAAACCATATACTTGGGGATTGAGATTGAGGGGTTCACATTCATGATTAGGGCATGAACAATAAAAATATGAAGTTCCACACATTGTGTGAATAGAAACATGGGATATTGGAAGTTCACAATGGTGTAATTTGAACAAGAGATTTAGGATTTACATACAAGATTGGTGAAATTACTTACTCTTTTTGCCCATATCGACGGTTGGGTTGTCACAAATGGTTGTTGATGGTGATTTTGATGAAGATGGAACTTCAGAATGTTCACCAATGGTGATTTCCACATTTCCATAGACATATGGCGAAGGTATGATGAAGCCGATGATGAGACACTGCGACGATGGGACAATGAAATGCGTATGGGTGTGAGATGATATGGAATATGATTTTGGGTTTTCGGAAGGGTGGAGATACTGTGTGTGATTTTCTACAAAAAGAGAGGGAAAGAGGGACAGTTATTTGATTCAAAAAGAGATGGGAAGAGGAGAAGGGTGTTTTGGTCTTCTAATATAAAATAGGACCTAATAGAATAGTAGAAAACACTATAGGGTTTATGGAATAGGATTCTTAGAGAATGGATTTATTAAAAAAACTCCCAAACTTAAATATTAAGAGTTTATTTGGATAAATGTGAATTTTAAATTAAAGGATTTGGGATTAAATTTTATACAAATATTGGGGAGTAACTATTTTATAGGTAGATTGAAAAATTAAAAAAGAAGATAAGTTGAGATAGAAATGATATATTTTAGTAGAGAAATTCTATAAAACTTACTATAAAAAAAGAGTCTATCATATGTCACAATTATGATCTTCGTGGTCTTTAGTTATAACACATTAGATATAATTTAGTTATAACTTCTTATGGTTGTTATTTTGGTTATGACTATATATCAAGTAATAATTAGTTATGACTCATTCTGATATTAGTTATGACCTATTATAGGCTTTTATTTTATTTTATTTTTTTATAATTGAAGATGTGTTGCTTGATTATAATTTATATAGTAGTTATTTTAGTTATGAATGGAAAGAAACACATAGAGGATAAACTCCACATAGAGGATAAATTCCACATGTCAAATGCAACTAATAATCCAATAAATTCCATATCTTCATTGAAATTAATTATGTTTGCATGTCAATAATGATAAACATCACCATTATATTGAAATTTTCATAGATAATAATATGACTTATCATAATCTCTTTATTTTCAATCAAAATAACCATTATTGTTCTCATAATTTTAAAAATGTCATTGACATTTCACTTTAAATAATATTTTTATAAAATTTTTTATTTAAAATTTTTTCTTTATGTTAAAAAAAAATAATCCCAAAACCAAGGAGAGCACGTGACCCCCATGAGCCCTGTGTGCCTCCGCCACTGATCTTAACCTAGTCGTCAGAGGACATATGTAATACTAGAATGGGGCTTGTAATCTTTTTTCAAATTGTAAGAAATCTCAAAAGTTCTATAAATTTTTTTACTGAATGTCTCACATAGGGGTAGGACTCATATCATCATATGGGGGTGGGACTCACATGGGACCCACATAATGTGAGTTCTACCCCCAAATGAGACATTTGGTAGAAATTTTGAATCTCTAACATTACTCATATTTTTTTTTGTTCTGTGTAGGTAAATTACACTTTGCACCTATGCACTTTACATCAAATCCCACTTTGGTCCCTACACATCAAATTATGACACTCAACCCCCTGCACTTTTGGTCAAGTGTCACTTTGGCCTTTCTATTAGCCTTATTGTTAACAGATGTTAGTCACATGAAAAACATGTGATGATAAATTACACTTTGCACCCTTGCACTTTACACAAAATCTCACTTTAGTCCCTACACATCAAAATTGTGACACTTAGCTCCCTAAAGGATAACTTCTGTTAGCTTCACTATTAACAGAAGGGCCAATATGACACTTGACCAAAAGTGACAGGAGTTAAGTGTCACAATTTGATGTGTAGGGACTAAAGTGAGATTTTGTGTAAAGTACAGGTGTGCAAAGTGTAATTTGCCCTTTTTTTGTCGTCCTATGTGGTGGCATTATGGTTCTTAGATGATGACGTCAGTTACTTAATGAATTGTCAAAACTCGGGTTGTTTTTCATTTAATATTCTTGTTGTTTCAAATTTTAATACACTGTATTTGTTCAATAATATTGTGAGATTTTTTTTTCCTGGGTAAGTTATTTTTTTCATATGCTTTATATGTTATAGCACTGAATCAATGATAATATAACTAGTGTTGATTTGTTTTTTCGACTAAAAATAGTGAGAAAGAATGTTTGACTTGTTCTTTTGCGCATGTACATATGTGGGTGAAGGCCTTTCTTAGAGGTGTTTCTCCACCTTTTTCTAGCTGGTCAGCTTGAAGGTATGGCATCAGTAATCAACATGAATGCTAGAGTAATAAACAGTGTCTGCAGCAGCAGTTTTTGGTATTGGATATTGGTGTTAGATATTGGTAATGGACACCATGGCCACTGCTGAGCGCCTGTTAGGCACCATTAATGATGCAACCATCAGGGACGTGTCGTGATTTGGCGAGGCCGACCTTCTAAGGGCATACTGTTTAGCCCAAATGGAGTTGCTGACTTTGACAGCTACGCTGTTGGGTAAATGAGTGATGGCTAAGATGGAGACTGAGCCACTAAAGGCCCAATTAAGAAAGGAACGCATTGAGTTAGAAACAGCCAGGCTAGAGAGTGGCAAGTAGCGAAAGGCGGCGCGAAGTGCTTGCGCCAAGGGGCTAGTTAGCGAGAAAAGAGTAAAAGGGATGGAAGTACTAGTCTCACTGCAAGAGCATGTGGCCAACCGGGTGAATATGGATCAAGGGGAGGCAGTGACCGAGTTGGCTGAGGTGAATGCACAGTTAGACTAGACAGAGCATAAACTAAAGAGCGTGCATCAAAAAGTGGGGTTGCTAGAGGATGAGAAGGAGAGAGAGCGAGAGAAGGTGTTGAACGCCCAGCAAGCCTGCACCTTGGCTAATAAAAGGCTGGAAGAGGTGTTAGCCAATAACGAAGAGCTTCATGATGCATCTCTGAAGGAGAAGGAAGAGGTTGATAAGCGAATTGCAGAGTTGGAGAAAGTTCTGGAAAAGGAGAAAAATGAGGCGGCAGAGCAGGCCAGGATTATAGCGTCAGAAAGAGCAACTTATCCTAACATCTATACCGCAACAGTGGAGTAATTCAAACAGTCACTAGAGTTCCAAATAACGGTAGACGTTGCTGTGGCTTTGCATCTAGCTAGGGAAGGAGGATCTGAGGCTGGTCTTTCAGAGGTGCATGCGGTTGAGTTATTGGAGGGACACACAAAGGCAGAAATAATCCACGACTTCCAGCAGTTCGACTATTACAAACACAACTTGGGCAAGTATTGGGATGGCTGGGTAAGGTTTAAGCAACGAGCGCATGCGACCTTCCCAAACATTGACTTTAGCGTTGTGAGGCCAGGAGAAGAAGATATTGCAAGCACATTGCTGAATGAGGGGGTTGAAGAGAAGGATCTTCAATCCAGCGAGGAAGAGAGCTAAGAATGGTTGGTGGTGTTTTGTTTTTTGTTTTTGTTTTTGTTTTGTTTTGTTTTGTTTTGTTTTTTTTTTTTTTTGAAGGCGTATTTGGTATGTAGTAAATCTGTAAAGACCTAAGTGTTGGGCACTGAAGTTGTGTATAATATCAGTGTTTGTTTGTTGGTTTGGATGTTGTAAATATTGAAATTGTGGGTGCATTTTTGCTAAGGCATTATGGAACTCAATCTGGCTAAGGCCTTGACCGAACGCAGTCTGGCTGAGGCTTTGATAAGACTCAATCTAGCTGAGGTCTTCATGCCCAGTGTGGTTGAGGCTTTGATAAGACTCAATTTGGCTGAGGCATTTATGCTCAGTCTGGCTGAGACTTTGATAGGACTCAATCTGGCTGAGGCATTCATGCTCAATTTGATTGATGCATTGATAAGACTCAGTCTGGTTGAGGCATTCATGTTCAGCCTAGCTGAGGCTTTGGCAGAAATTAGATACAATCATAAATGTTAGAAGGGTAAAGACTGTTTTCATTAAACAAATTCTGGAGATTGCACAGTGCATGGAAAAAACAAAAAACTAACAAGGGTCGGGCGAGTTAATTTGGCCCAGAAGCAAAAGAAGCGTGAGAGGCGGGGGGAGACTTCGTTTTACTAAAAATATTTTTTCAAATTGTCGACATTCCAAGGATGGGGGAGATCTCAACCTTCTTTGTCTTGTAAGCGATAGATGGCGGGTCGCGGTCTAGATTTGACGATGTAAGGCCCCTCCTATTTAGCTCCTAGCTTGCCCTCAGTCGGGTTCTTGGTGACAAAAGTGACAGCTCGGAGAACTAGGTCACCCACGTCGAAGTCATGGGGCTTAACTCGGCTATTATAATGCTTCCGCATCCTTTGTTGATACGAGTCCAATCAAGTAGCGGCTAACTCACGTAGTTTTTTGATTAGGTCCAGCTCGGCCCGTTGTAGCTCGTCATTTAGTTTTGGGTTCGGATCACCTGTGGGGTCAAACCCGATTTCGCGAGGATGGTCGCCTCAAAGACCGTGAGGTCGTGCGAAAGGGTCTTCTTAGTAGAGGTTCGTGCTGTCGTCCGATAGGCCCAAAGGACTTTGGGTAATTCCTCTACCTAGAGTCCCTTGGTGTCCTCCAACTTAGTCTTGATGATCTTCAACAGGGAGCGTTTGGTGACTTCGACTTGCCCATTAGCTTGGGGATGACCTGGAGAGGAAAAACATAGTCTGATACTGAGCTCTTCGCATAATGTCTTGAACTTGGCATTGTCAAATTGTTTGCCATTATCTGACACAATGGCCTGAGGGATTCCAAATTGGTACATGATTGACTGCCAGATGAACTTGGTGGTATTAAGTTCAGTGATTTTAGCAAGAGGTTTTGCCTCTACTCATTTAGTGAAGTAGTCGATGGCGACCACAACGAACTTGACTAGGCCTCCGTTTATGGGCAAGGGACCGATTAGGTTAATGCCCCACTTGGCAAAGTTGTAGGGATTGCTGAGTATGATCAGTTCCACTGGCGGGACATGAGGTATGTTGGCGAAGCGCTGGCATTTATCACACTTGAGCATAAAGTCACTGGCGTCTTGATTGATTGTGGGCCAGAAGTAGCCTGTGCGGAGAATTTTAAGGGCTAGAGATCGACCGTTGGAATGGTTGCCACAAACACCCTCATTTATTTCTCTTATCACGTAGTTCACTTGAGCAGGACTCAGACACCTGAGGAATGGGTGTGAGAATCCTCGTTTGTACAAGAGGTTGTTGATGATGGCATAGTTAGACGACCGAGCCTTAAGTTTATCGGCCTCCCGCTTGACATCGGGTAACACTCATTTTTCTAAGAATGTGATGATGTCATAGGCCCATGGGATAAGCTCATTCTAGAGGAAGTGGACCTCTTGTAGATCTGGCGAAACTGTTGGATGGGTCAGGTATTCGACTCGAACGCCGTGATTAAGGTCCGACTGGTCGGCCGAAGCTAATTGGGCATTTTGTCCGCCTGAGAATTTTCTGACCTAGGGATCTGCTTGATCTGGAAACTACTGAAAAGGTGGGCAAGAGGAAGAGCGATGTCCCTGTATGCTCGCATTGTTTTTTCCTTCGCATCAAACTCTCCGGTTATTTGTCCAACAACCAATTGGAAGTCACTGAACACTTAGATATAGTCTACCCTACTGTCCTTGGCCAACCAAAGACCTACTATCAGGGCCTCATACTCAGCCTTGTTATTACTGGTGTCGAACAGAAAATGGAAGGCACACTTGAAGTATTCGCCATTTATGGTGGTGAGAATTACACCAGCTCCGTTACCTTCTTTTTTGGAGGAATCATCAACGTTAAAGGTCCAAGAATGGGGATTAGTTGCCTCAAGAATGGCTTGTGGCTATGGAGGGAGTATGTGCCGGGTAAAATTGGTGAATTCCAGGATGAAGTCGGCAATGGCTTGGTCTTTGATGGCTGTTCGAGGTCGGTAGGAGATCTTACATTGGCTTAATTCGACAGGCCATTGCATGAGCCTTCCTGAGGACTCTAGTTGTTGCATAACTTCTTTAAAGATTGGTCAGTGAGGACCATAATGGAATGGGCCTGGAAATAGGGTCGAAGGCGTCTAGAAGCGATGACTAGGGCCAGAGCCATTTTCTCTAACAAAGGATAGTTTTGTTCCGCCCCCCGAAGTGCTTGACTAATGTAGTAAACCGGGCGCTGGACCAAGTCTTCCTTTCTAATTAGGCAGTGTTGACTGTAGTGTTGGAAACGGCTAAGTAAAGAAAGAGGGTCTCTCCTAGAATTACTTGGGAGAGTAAGGGAGGGTTCGCCATGCATTGTTTCAGTTGTTAGAATGTCTCTTCGAACTCGGCGGTCCAATCGAAGGTTGTCCTAAGCACCTTGAAGAACGGAAGGCATTTGTTGGTTACCCTTGATATGAAGTGGTTGAGGGCTGCTACTCTGCCCATGAGTCGCTGAACCTCTTTTACTGTTTTGGGAGACTATATTTCTATTAGGGCCTTTGTTTTTTTTGGATTGGCCTCAATACCTCTGTGGTTGACCATGAACCCTAGAAACTTACCAGATCCAATGCCAAAGGCGCACTTCTCAGGATTGAGCTTCATCTTATACTTGCACAAGGCCTGGAAGGTCTCCCGAAGGTTAATTAAGTAATCTAAGGAGAGTTTTCTTTTGACGGGCATGTCGTTAACGTAGACCTCCATATTTCGACCTATTTGGTTTTTGAAAATGGCGTTGACCAGTCGCTAGTAAGTAGCCCCTACATTTTTTAGACCGAAAGGCATCGCACGATAATGATAAGTCTCTCGGTTGGTGATAAAAAAGGTGTGCTCCTGATCAGCTGTGTACATTAAGATCTAATTGTAGCCAGAGAACGCATCCATGAAGCTAAACATCTGGTGTCCCGCTGTTGCGCCGACCAATAAATATATTCTAGGTAGTGGGTAGCTATCTTTAGGGCAAGCTCGGTTAAGGTCGGAGTAGTCAACACAGAGTCTCCATTTGCCATTACTTTTTCAAACCAATACCACATTAGATAACTACTTGGGGTAGTCCACGTTTTTAAAAAATTGGGCCTGCAACAGCTTATCTACTTCAGCGGCGATGAGATTGTTGCATTCTGGATGGAAAATGCGTTGCTTTTGGGGAAATGGTCGGAACTAGGGCTCGATGTTGAGGCGATAAGTAATGAAAGAAGGATCGATACCTGGCATGTCTAAATGAGTCCAAGTAAAGACATCGTTGTGCTCGGTTAGGAGAGCTATAAAGTCGACCTTAACCTGAGGAGACAACAAGCCACCAATCTTAGCCGTCTTCGTTAGATCGTGAGCATTGATGGGCACTTCTATTAACTCTTCCACTGGTTCTCCCCTGATTAATTCCTCCTCATCCCTGACGTCAAGACCTTCTATGATCATAGCTTGTTTCAATTTTACTTCTTTTAACGAAGCGACATAACATTCTCTAACCACGGTCTGTATGTCGATGGACTCAATAGAGATTACCCGATCTCCGATGAAGCCCACTAAGGGTGTTTGCAAGGGTGACAACTTTTCTTCGCTAATCTGAAGCTACTTGAAAGCATTAAGGAAGATAATGTCTGATGAGCTGCCATTGTCGATGAGCACCTGTCGAACTTTGTAATTGGGAAGGAGAGAGAAAATGACTAGTGGGTCATCATGGGGGTATCGGACGCCTTCACAATCTACATCTGTGAAGGTGATCAATTCTGACCACCACTTGGGTTGCTTGGGAGGTTGGTCGACCATTGTTACTTCTTTGTCAGACCCCTGTCTGATTCGTCGGAGTTCGGCCCGCTGTGTTGATCGAGATGGTCCGCTGTACGCGAGTCCACCTACAATGATCTTGATTTCTCCAACTGGAGAAGCGAGGGCTCCTGGTGCTCAAGGTTGGTGTTGGCCTCTATCACCATCCCGTCTGGGTTGGTCTCCCGGTCTTGGTAGGGTGTGTCTGTCCGTTCGCTTTGGAGGGTCGATTCTAGCCCTTTGGTGAGGTCGGGGCACAGTGAACCACGTTAAGTGTCCTTGATGGACCAGGTCCTTGACCTGATCTTTGAGATTGATGCATTTGTTCGTGTTATAGCCATGGTTGTAGTGAAAATGGCAGTATTTGAACTAATTTCGTCAGTTAGAAGGAAACTTGGAGGGTTGGGGGCATTTTAAGTTGTAATCTTATTGGATTTGGTTTAGAACGTGCTCTATTGGCGTGTTAATAGGGGTATATCGCTCGAAGCGACCGGGCGGTCGGGGAGGAGCTGCTTAGTCGAAGCGAGGAGGTCGGTCTTGATGAGTGTATTGGAGATGTCTAGATTCCGACTCTTTTCTCTTATCTTTAGGTTGTGAGGGTTTTGGTGTAGAGTCGTGGCGAGCTGCCAATGAGTCCTCGGTGTTCATGTATTTCTGGGCTTTGGTAAGGAGGGTGGCCATGGTCCCTGGGGAGTTTTTGAAGAGAGAGAATAGGAAATTCAACGGGCACAAACCGGCTATGAAGGCTGTTAAGATGACCTTATCATCATTCTCCTCAACCTGGAGGGCTTCCGAATTAAAATGGATGACAAAGCTACGTAGTGATTCCCCGTCGGTTTAGCGAATATTCAGCAGCTGAGTCTCCAGATGTCGTTGACGCTGAGCGCCGATTAAATGACTTAGGAAGGAATCAATTAGCTTTTGAAAAGTGGTGATGAAGTCCGGTGGTAGTTGACTGAACCATAGTCGCGTTGACCCCTTGAGTGTCAACGGGAAAAGCACGACACATGATTTCCTCAAGGAAAGCATAGAGGATCATAAAGGTCCTATAAGCTTCCAGATAGTCAACTAGATCAGTTGTGCTGTCGAAGGTGTCAATTAATGGCATCTTAAACTTGGAAGGTAAGGGTTTATCCCTGATGGACACGGCAAATGGGGAGTTGGCTATTGTGGAACGTTTGTTCTATATATTTTGCATGACCCCCTGAAGTTAGAGCTTTATGGCTCATAGTTTCGCGTCTCAAATAGGAACGTTGTCTTCTCTAGAGGGAAGTGGGTGTTGAATGCTGCTGGCCTCACTTTCAGGGACAAGAGCGTGGTGTGGTGGATGAGAACCTTGAGGTAGGGGGTGCAGGTCTTGAGGTGGGGACCGGAAACCCTTCGAATGTGATAGTGAGCTTGTGGGATAAAAGGTGGAGGAAAAGGTCCTCGAAGAGCATGTAGTTGGAATGGGTGGGTGAGAGTTTATTCTCGGTTTAAAGGGATATCATGTGGTGGAAGAGGAGGGACAGGGAGATCCCGCTCAAGCAAGGCGTTGATCAAAGCCTGGTTTTGCTCAGTTATGCGATTGATGCTGTTGGTGAGTTCTGCAAAATATGGAGGTGAGTTATTTGGATTAGAGGACTCATCTTCAAGGTTGCCATTATTGTGTTGTGTAGCGATGGACCTGGTCGTGACCATTCACTTTGACGTAGAAGATGGGTGTTAGTAGGGTTCTCTCTGGCAACAATGAACATAACTGTCGGCCAGAGATGGTTTCCTACAGACGGCGCCGGCTGATGATGCAATAACTTCAATGAGGAATAGGGCGGGCTGGTCCACGCTTCCAATGGGTCTACTGACCTTGAAGTCCACGAAGGGTGCTTGCAAGAAGGTCTAGGGAAGGAATGATCCCCCGATGGACACTCCGACGATCAAATTAGGTTAGGCAGATTTAGTTTGGAGAAAGGGAGAGAGAGGAAAAACTTAAAACTCTAACGTACATTGAAGACTTCCTCATATCTTTTGTTCATCATTTTCTTATCCATTCTAAGTTGTCCCATTAGCCAAAAGACTGTCGTCTGCTTGCCGTCGGCCATGATGGTTTAACCCTGCATCAGAGCAAGATGTCTTGCAGCATTTAATGCTTTGATAGATTCATTTAATGTCTGGCGCGTGGGCTCAATAATTCTCTGAGATCTTTATCTATCATGTAGCCGGCTCCCTTTCTGATGGGTGGTTGGGTGGTGTTTGAGCCAAAACATTGTGCGTGAGTTTTGTATTGTATTGGGCTTAATGTTGGGCTTAGGTAAATGGCTGTTTGGGTAATCCAAGGTAACCCCCTCTGTGCCGTGCCCATCTGTGTGCATTTGAGTGGTCATCATACGTGTTAGTTGGATAGAGGAGGGGCCTAGTAGCACAGTCGCTGGCATTTCTTTTTTTTTTGTTATTAAATTATTAATAAATTAGTAAGTTGAGATATTTATTTTTGTATTCGTTTGCTTCGGTTCGGCTTGATGCTCTTCTCTTATGATATTGTTTTTATTTGTCAAAAAAATAAAAATAGTCAATTAAGATAGCATGATCGAGCGTTTAAAAACCTAGAGGTACAATTACTTAGCTATGCTCAAATTCTCGGGGCATGTAGTGCGTAGGAATCTGTGAACCCTGCCAATTGTCATTTCAATATAGTTCCGAACATAACATAAAACAAACTAAGATGAGTATACTAGGAACAACTTGTTTACACTGGAGATGGAGCGTTAACGTGGCTGATCTGCAAGACCTAGTTGGTCGGGTAAGTGGGACACCTTTCTTGTTTTTAGTTTGAAAAGGTGCAACCCCTTAACATTGCAACTCCTACCCTTGATCCTACCATGTCACTACACTATCTATGATTAATATGCAACGAAATCGCAAACCAAATTGTTAGACTGGTCAATACAAATAAGTTAAAGAAAACTATAAATTGTAGTTTAAAATTGCAAACAAACCCCATTAAGTTATCTTTTTTTAAGCAAATAAGCTAAATAAATAAATTAATAAATGCTACCAAACGGGACAACATAGTGTGGATCTATTTGTGGTATTTTAAATTTACTAAATTTTTATTTTGTTAAAAATATGATACTTCAATAATTTTGAAAAATTTATATTGATTTGGATAAATTCTACATAATTGAAAATTTAATATTGATAATTAATTGTTGAATGACTGGCATAAAACTCCTAGCCATGCCACTGTCTGTGGGTAAAAGTTGAGTCTCTGATGGTTAGCTTATGCTATGGATTTGATTCAAAGTTTTGCTTTAAACAATTTGAACTGCTAGTCAATATACATCTCTCAAAAGTAGAAATTTTATTTTTGCTATTTTTGTAACTAGAAAATTGTATTAAGTAAACTAGTCGAAATTAAAGGTAAATCTACTTTCTACCAAGCACTAACATTTTGTCTTGTGGTTCTTTATACATGTTTAGGGCTGGTTTGAGGAAATCTATATAAGTCAAAAAATTAAAAAGTTATTCCAAAATTCAAAAAGGTATTACTATTCATCAAAAAAAAAAATTAAAAAAATAATTTTTTTCAAAAAAAGTGACTACCGAAGTGACCACTGTGCAGCTGCTGTGCTGCGGCAGTGGATTCTTTGTAAATGATTGGGTGTGGTTTGCACACACACCGCTGTTCGTCCCATGGGGCCATCACGGGTCATGTTTTGATAATCTGAACCGTTCAATGTATAAAAATCGTCGAGTACTATATGTCTACAAAAATCACATTGATTGGATATTGATAACTATATGATCAGATCAGTTATGTACGACAAATGGATGGTGTTATAATTAATGATTGAAAAATAAATAAATCTGATAAGATAGTTATCGATATCCGATTAACGTGATTTTTTTATAGGTACATAGTATTCGACGAGTTATACACATAGGACGGTTCAGATTATTAAAATGGGACCCGTGATGACCCCCATGGACCAAACAAAACCGTGCAGTGCTTTGTACAAAAAATAGCCAATAATTTCCAACTTCCATTCACACCTTCCGATTTGTACGGCTGTGGGCCACCTATCACTATTCATCTCTTACACAATTTTTTTTATATAATTTTTTAATACACATTTTTTTATAAAAATTTAAAAAATTAACCCAAACCTCCATATTTTTTTCTCAACTTTTTTAATCCAAAAAGATAAAAAGTACACTTTTTTAGGACACTCCAAACCAGCCCTTACTCTCTTGTGCCAAAACAAAATCTGAATTGATTTGTTTGCATTAAAACAAAATCCACAAACAAATTTTAAGACACTATCAAAATAAATTGTAAAACAATAATGAATTATGATTTCCACAATCATGATTTTCTCTCTCTCTTTTTTTTTTTTCTTTTTTGATCATCATGATTTTCTCTACCATAATATTGTCTTGATAATCCAACAAGTTAGATTTAACGTTGAAGCAAAATAACATCATTTTGAGGTGTTTAGTTTTCAAAAAAAATTATTTTCATTTTACTTTGGTTTAAACTTGGACCTTTACATTATATTTTTGCTGACTTGTCGTAATGTTGCATGTTTATAAATCTTAAAACAGACTTATCCAAGTTTAATTAAACACTGAGACAAAAGTCGAGCTGTATGTAAAAGAGCAAACTCAATCCTTGGCTGGATTAACATATCCATCAGACCATCTTTGTTTCCTCTCTTTCCAAATTATGATGATTTTACACTTTCTCTCGTTCATTTTCCCTCTTACTCTAATATTCTTTCAAGCCCTAAATCACTTCTCAGTTGTAGGTAACAAAAGCATGCACGATAGACTACCGCCCTCGAAGCAAAACTGCAGATATCAAAGGCCTAAGCCTCATTGTTACTGAAGCTACGAATGCCAAGGCGACTATCTTTTTAAATCACACCAACGAGCTTATCATATCATACCCGAAATCAAAATCTAGCTTACGTACGTGCAACTCATTGTTCCACACAATTGCAAATTATTACTTCCCCAAAGCTATTGCAGCGATAAAAAGAGATGATCGCAAATCTACTACTAATACCTTGAACAAAATTTTTGGTGTGACTCGGACTTGTCTGATGAGTTTCCCTTCCAAATCACCCAAGAATATATAACAAGGGAGATGGAGGGACTAGATGAAAGTTCAAGAGGATTTTTAAGACTACTTCAACATAAATCTAACAGTTGCAAGGAAATGGATATGGATTAGGATTAGGATTAATTTTTATAGCTATTGTTAATTAATATAGAATTTGAATTTGTTGTAACAACAATTTGCTGGATTATTAAGAATCTATATATTGCTTAATTTGTATACAATTTTTCTTTAAAATGTTGCATCGATTTATTATTTTAGAATAAATTACACTAACTTCATTTAAGATTTGGATAAATACATTCAAATTTGATTTAGTGTGTAAAACTAAGGTAATTTTTTTCACAAATCCTTTTTTTAATTTTTTTTCTACGAATTCAAGATCCAAACACAACATTGAATTGTGGGTAAAAGTTGAAGTCTGAAGCTTCAAAGTTTTGCTCTAAAGCAAACTAGAATTAAAAGTTATTAGCAAATCTACTTTAGATCAGCTTGGATATGATCAAAGCTGCCTATCTCACAACATTGAAATTTTATCCTACTATTTTTGTAAGGAAAAATTACCCATATATCTTATCCTGAAAAAAGTTAAATCATTTAGTCTTTTAAGTTTTTTTGTATACCATTTAGTCCTAATTTATTGCCAAATTTTTGGGGTGTGATTTGATTCCATTTGTTTTTACATCAATACTCTTTTCATGATTGTTTCCTTAAACATTTGATTATGATTTCCACAGAGTTTCGTAATGTCAACGTTTTTGTGGGGATTTTTTTTGTTGATTAACATTGTTTTCACCAATTCTGAGCCCCCCATTCCTATTGATTAACATTATTTCATTGTTCTATATTTTGATTAACTTTGTTTTTGTATTATAATTAAAAAATTAAAAATAAAAAATTCAACCAACATCAGAGAGAGAGAGAGAGAGAGAATTTTTCTGTTTTTTGCGTGCTCTGTTCAACTATTCATCAATGGCGAAAGAGAAAAATTCTCTCTCTTTCTCTCTCTCTCTGCAACTATTCATCAATGGCGAAAGAGAAAGAGAAGAACATGTTTATTGGGTTTGCTTGGAACTGTGCAGCGGACCTCAAATTCCTCATCACCGCTCTCCTCTTCGTTTGTTCAATCGCCACCATCCTTCAATTCCTCCCTTCCCGCTTCTCTTTCTCATCCTCCTCCACCTCCTCCGATTTCCTCCGCAACTGCCTTCCCAAAATCACCCTCTCCAACTCCTCCACCACTACCATCACCACGGCTGCTCCGCCGCCTCTCCCCCCACCTCCCACTCCATCTTCGCCGGACGAGATGGTGGAGAACGGAATCATCAAGCGCAATTTCAATCCCTACGGCAACGCCGCCTACAACTTCGTCTTGATGAGTGCATACAGAGGCGAACTCAACACCTTTGCCATCATGGGTTTATTTTCCAAGCCCCTCTACGTTTTCGGTAAACCTTCCTACCAATGCGAATGGGTCCCCCACAACACTAGGGGTGAGCAGCGGATATACCGATCCGCCAAAACCGACCGAACCGAACCGATCCGCCGCATTTTGGACGGATGCGTGATGATGAGCGGACGGTTGCGGATTGATTTTCTCCAATCCGCCAATTTGGCAGACGGATGGCGGATTTGAGATTTCTTTGGCCGCAACCGAACCGCCAAACCGCCAAATCGCGAGCACCCCTAATAATTTATAAGACTTTGTATTTTCAATTTGTTTAAATATTATGTTTGTGTTTTCAATTGAACAAGAGTTTAAATATTTTGTTGAAAAAAAATTTTCAACTTGAATATATATTTTGAATTGAAAAAAATAAACGTATCATTTATCTATATTTTTTGGTTTTTAAATCTAACTCTAAAAATAATAAATAGAAATATGGTATATGCTGGTTGGTTTTTTGTTTTCAAAAACATATATAGATGTAACAATACAAAAACATACAATCTATACTACTACTCTGTTCATGGTTTTGGTAGTTTGAATTGTTATTATATTTTAAGAATCACATATTGTAATACTTTATGTGGATGAATCATGCTGTGATTGTAATATGTGAATGAGGCATGCAGTGATCGTGATATTCTAAAGTTTCAAACTTTATTTCTTTGGATAAGGCATACAGTGATTGTAATACTTTTTAAAGTCATTGGTTGTAATACTTTCTTCTTCTTTTTTTTCTCTTTTTTTTTTTTTTTTTTTTTTTGTTGAGGAAGTGCACAAGTTGAATTATGTTGAAAATTTATAAAATTTTAAACCGCCAAACCGATTCGCATCCACCCACCAAACCGCCAATCCGCTCAATCCACATTCGCCGGATTGGCGGACGGATGCGGATTGAAGTCCGCCAATCTGGCGGACGGATTGAAGATTTCGTGGCCGCAACCGACCCGCGCCCACCCCTACACAACACCACCACCACCACCATCGTCGGCCACAAAATCCTCCCTGATTGGGGCTACGGCCGCGTTTACACCACCGTCGTAATCAATTGCACCTTCCCCTCCTCCGTCGTAATGTCAACGTTTTTACATCAATCCACACGAATTTCACATCATCAAATAATAATCTACAACTGCACTGCCTAACATTACGCCATTAACATCGGCGTACTACTAAAACTTCCATCTACAGAGTAAAGGTTTTGGGCATTTCAGTCAATACTACATTGGGGTTTTCCTCATTTACCCTTATTAAAAAGCGCAAAACATAGTGTAACACGGATTATTTTGTCATTAACATTAGCTTGGGACTAATTGGATCATAAGATAAAATATATGACCAAATGGGTCATAAGATAAAAATTTAGAATTTATTGGTGCATCTTCCTTTTTGTAAACTAGAGAATTGTATTAATTAAACTAGTTTAAATTAAAGGTTCTACTATCAGGCCGGCTTTGGGCACAAGCCGGGAAAGCCGTCGCTTTGGGCCCTTGAAAATTAACTAAAAAAAGTCTCAAAATTTTGTTAATTATTATATTAGTCTACAAAAAAAATCTCATTAGAATTTAAAGAATCTCAACAAAATTCAGTTATGATTTAAAACTAATTGATGTGGTGAATTGTTTGAAATTATTGAATGGTTATTTTCCAAATGTATGGATTATACATAGAATGTGATTAATTATATTACTTGCCGTTACTCTTTTTAAATTAAAGTTGATTAAGGTCTCGTTTGATATGCAACAGTTTCAGTTTAAAAATCAAAAAGTTATCAAAAAAATCAAAAAACGTATAACATATATTAAAAAGTCAAAGATTTCATTTTTTTTTTCTATTTTTTGCACATCTTTTCATAAAAAATTAAAAAGTCATTCTTAATATATTAGTTTTTTTTATCTCATATTTTAACCAAAAAGTTGCTAGATCTTACATTTACTCAATCTTAAAAAATCAAAAAGTCATCTCAAACTAGACTTAAATCTTACATTTACTCAACTATGACCAATGAAAGATTAAATGAACTAGCAATTTTATCCATCGAAAATGATTCAACTTATAAGTTGGATTATGCGAATTAGATTAGTAATTTTTCAGCTAAAATTGCCAAAAGAATGATGTTTAAGTGATTTTTGTTACATTTTGTTTACTTTTTATTTGATAATCTATTTTAGATTATTTCAGTCATTTTTTTTTTATTGTAAATTTTAATGTATATTTAAGTAAATTTCAATAGATACATATACTAGAAGTAACCTTTTTATGAGTATAGTCAAATACTGCAAAAACAAAAAAATTAGACATAATTTTTTTTTAAAAAAAAATGTATAAGGCCTTGTATTAAAAGTACGCTTTGAGTCCTAAAAAAGTTAGAGATGACCTTGTCTACTATCAATAAAGCATAACTTGCTAGCACTAACATTTTGTGTTGTCATTATTTGTGCATATTTACTCTCTTATGCCAAACAATATCTAAATTGATTTGTTTTCATAAAAACAAAATCGACAAATAATTTTTAAGATGTGATCAAAGTAAATAGTAGGATAATAATGTATTTGTCTGTCACGATTTTCTGTACCATGATCTTGTGTGATAGTCATTTGAAAAATTTAGTCTAAATATATCTATTATTTTGCTTCAGTTTAAACTTGGGCTATTAGATTATATCTAGGACAAGAGTAAGTTGTATATGAAAGAGCAAACTCGACCCTTGGCTTGATTAACATATCCATCAAACCATCTTTCCTTCCTCTCTTTCCTAATGAAGATTTTAGACTCTCTCTCTCATTCATCTTTCCTCTTACCCTAATAATCATTTTACCCTTATGCTGTTTTTCAATTGCAGCTCAAAATGATTTACTAAGTAAAGCATGCATAATTGTGTGCGACCAATACCCAAAAGCTGTTGGGGCGATAAAAACAGATTACCACAAAGCTACTGCCACTGCCTCGGACAAATTTTTTTTTGCAACTCGGCATTGTCTGTTGAATTTCCCCTACAAATCGCTCAGGAATATGTCAACAAAGAAATGGAGGGACTATGCAAAAGTTCAAACTACTTTCGAACAAATTTGGTATTTGCTAAGAAATGGAGTAGGATTAGGTACTAACTTTTATAATTATTGTTAATTAATATAGCATTTGAGTTTGTTATAGCAAATAATTGCCAAATAATTAAGAATATATAGAATTTTAAAGTTGTCTCGTACTAATGAGCAAACAAGAGAAAAATCATTAGTTGAATCGAAAAAAAAAAAAGAGGAAAATCATTAGTGAAGGGAAAAATTACAATACATACCCTTAAAAGGTCCTTGTGTCCTTTCGTAAACTACAAGACAATGAATTGTAACAAAATTAAAATATTAATCATTCATAACTTTTCTCATCATAATAGTTTATAACATTTTAATAATTCCAACATAAAACAATGGTCCGTTAAAAAAAAACGTAAACAATAATTCATTACTAACATGACAAAAAATCCCAACTATTCTTATGGTAAGAGAGTGTGGATCACAAATTTTTCGTTACAAAGAAAGACTAAAGAGAGAATAGAGAAAAAATTGGATATAAATGTTGTGGGAATTGAATAATAATTATTTATAAAATTGAAAGTAAAACAGTTTCTGAAAAAAAATAGGTTTAATTCAATATAAACTATATATACATATATACAGAATAAGAAGAAGATAAAAAAAAATAGCCTGTGTGATTCGAGGAGGCACGTCAAAGACGTTGTCCTAAAGTCGTTATGCGCTCCCTCCGTGCAAGTTCTAATGATCACAAACGACTTCAAAATACAATCCAAAAATTCACAGGAATCTGACACAATGCACAATTGCACCAGAAGAATTTTTCAAATCTGTTTCAGTTGCCCAGAAATAAGGAAGATATAGCCAAGAAGAGAAAGAGTATGTAATCAGAATACGTTTTTTTTTCTTAAGTAAGAGTCATCTTTTAAATAGACTCCTTAATGTCTGTTGGAAACATACACACCCATTTATTTTGAAAATAAATATGAGTTCAAAAATTCAAACAAATAATACTATTAAAATAAATAAATAAATAAATACAAATAATAATAACAAAATAAAATAAAAATAAAAAGTAAAGTTTTGAAGCTCTAGGAAATCTCCAACAATAAATTGGAGTGAAAATCAGAAAAGAATTGTTTGTCGTCTGAATAAGGAAAAGAAGAAAAATAAATAAATAATTTTTTTTAAATAAATAAATAAAAAAAAAAAACCCCTTACAGATGCTTTGTTTTTTAATATATTATTTTGTACAGTTATTTTGTGCTTATCTCATTATTTACAAGTTAGCCTTCCTTTCCCTTGTAGTGTCTTTTCTGTGCAAGGAGGTGCTAGTGTACTGTACGTTAGGTGTCCATCTTTACTGTGCCGTATCATATCTGTTCTGTTTGGTGCATTAAGGTCTTGTTTTGCATGATCTAAAAAAATTAAAAAGGTACTATCTTATTTAAATCACATCATCTTATTTAAGTCACATTATCTTTTTAATACATCATTTCAAATTCAACTCATATTTAATCCATATTTCATAAAAAATCAAAAAATATACTTATTTAGATTATTTCAAACTACCCTTTACTTTTCTTTTTGGTTATAAAGCTAGAAAACAAGAAAAATTGTCCAAAATTTTATTTAAAAAATTAATATGTGATTTAAAATTTAATACTTGTATAGTAAAATTCACATTTTAAATGTATCTCTAACATTTATTATTATTATTTTTTTTTCTAAATAAAGGAGTTTGGGGTATTGAGGGGGCCATCAAAGAAGAGGACAATAATGCACCGTTGGAATGCTTTCTCTCACTTTCTACCACACATACAAAATCCACCTCCAACTTTTTCAGCATGTTTGATTTGTCACCATCAACATTTTCATCCCAAATACTATTATCGGATTTAGAGTACTAATTTTAGTATTTTAATGGATCACTAATGATATAGTAAAGAGAAGAAAAAAAAAAAAAAAAAAAAAAGAAGACAAACAAAGACCAAAACATTACATTAGAGTGGATGAGGCTCACTGTCAACTCATTAAGGTGGTGTTTGGCAAGAAGGTTTGGGTGGGTTAGGGGTTAAAATAGTTACAAAAAACAAAATAGGCTATTTTAGTCACAAAAAACAAAACATCAAATCCAACCCATAATCATTACAATTTTCTCTCACAAAAAAAGTCAAAAAACTTTTCCCAAACCAGGCTAAAATAGCCCAGGCTAAAATAGCCAAAAAGTCAAAAAGCTAAAAAGCCAACCCACTTCCCAAACGGAGGCTAAAATTGATTTTAAAACTCAAGAATTAAAATTCTAAAATATTTTTCATAATATTATACCCTTTTTCTCTGTCCTTTCTCCACCTTCACAAATTGTAATTATATGATAGAAAAAAGTAATAAACAAATTTTTTTTTTTTCTCTTGTTGATGAAAAACTGTTGATAAATGTTCCCAATATATTATTTTTTAATGCTATTTTTCTCCTAAACACCTTAATTAATCCAACTACACTCTCATTTATCTCATCTACCCACTAGCCACCTCCGTAGTTAATGTCACCTACTTCATATCTTCTTTTCCCTTGTCCGTTGCCTCTCACCCCTTCCCATTACCTCTCTGATGTCTACATTCCCTTCCTTTCTTGACGTGCCACCCCCCTCTTCTTCTTCTCTCTCTCAAATCACATTATTTGGAAAACAAATATTCCAAAGTCTCAACTATAAAGAAATAATTTGAAAAACAAAATTAGAAATGGTAACTAGATAATAACTGATACAGGTAGATAGAAAGGGCAAGTCCAGTGAATAGGGAATTGTTTCAGGGTTTTTTTTTTTTTTAAAAAAAAAAAAAAATTGAAATGGTTCCAAGGGAAAGGCTTTTCTTGACGTACTTATTTTTGTCTTTAATATTTTTTTTTTAATTTTTTCAAAAAACTTTAGACATTTAGATTATTCGAAAAATTTTAAAATTTTTCCAAAAAAAGTTTAGAAAATACAAAAATAAGTAAAAAATAATGAATTTTAAAATCTTATTTTGGCTTTTTCAATTTGTTTTTGGATTTTTTCAAAAAAAAAAATTTACTTTTTAGATTTTCCTAAACAAAACAGGCTGAAAAAGTTTTTAAAAAATTGACATAATTTTGAAAAAAAAAATCACTAAAGAAAAAAAAAATTTCAAAAAAAGATGTGATTTTTTTTTTTTTTTTTAGTGTTCCCAACGCCTATAGGAGTGTTTGAGAATTTATTTTCTTATTAAAAAAAAAAGGGTAATTGACTGGTAAATTCCCTTTTTTAAACTTATGATCTGAATAGTCCCAAATGTTTTCTTATGCACCACTAAGTCCTCATGTACATTGAATGACAATAATGCCATTGAGTGTAAACTGTGTGAGGGTTTGAGTAATGTGAGGGATGGATCTGATTGGGTGTTACGTTGTTAGACTTGAACATTTTTGTGTGAATAATTTTTTGGGTGAATACTCGACGTGAACCTTACCAACAAATAAAGCTTGGATCATGACAAATGTGGATCACCACGGTGCACCACCAACCTCGTAAACGTGGGTCGATGTAAACGTGGGTCAACAAAGCGAAGCGTGGATAAGCAATAGCGAAGCGTGGGTCGATGCGAAGCGTGGATCGACAAGCGAAACATGGATCGTGAATAATGCGAAGCGTGGGTCGTAAGCGTAAGCGTGGATCGACAAACATAAACGTGGGTCGAAAAGCGAAGCGTGGATAAGCAAATGTAAACGTGGGTCGCCAGGATGTGGGTCAAGAACGCGTGGATCACCACGGTGCACCACCAACCTCCACGACGACGACACCGCCGGCGACAACGAATCTGTGTATATCAAAGAGAGGCAAACGTTGATCAGTAAACGTGGGGCATCAAACGTGGGTCAGCAAAACGTGGATCACCAACCACTAAGTATCCACAAAATATTGATAAAGAGCACCGTATCAACAAAATATTGAGGGAATCCCATAAAACACGTACCTACCATAACAAAAAAGGGCAAATCAGTCTCTCCACATCCCACAAAATTTGAAATGGGACTTTATTGTCTACCAAACGTGTAAAATAGGACTTTCCAAACCAAAAGATTCAATTTAGGACCATAAAGAGTAACAGTTTGGCACATAGGACTTTCTGATAATTTTCCCAAAAAAAAAAAAAAAAGGTATAAATTTCACTTCAGCGGTTATTTTCAAAAAAAAAAAAAATTCAAATTTTGCAAATATTAAAAGGTAAAATCATAAACTTTTTTTTTGGTCAAAATTATAATATGTTAATTGGTTGTTAAAGTTGGATTACAACTAAAGAAATCGTCGTTATTCTATTAATTTGAATCCCGATTTTGCACTCACAACACTCTAAGGTATGAATATAAGATCATTAGGCCAAATCCAATGGCTTTGTAATTAATTTTTAAAATCATAAACTTTACTGTAAGTTTATAATTAATTTTTAAAAAAGTATCTGACATGTAATTTCTTCAAAAAAAAAAAAATAAATAAATGAAAACATAAATTGATTTTTTTGGTAATAATTTTGTAACTTTTTTACCCCTATACGTGCAATGCATACATATGAGAGAGAAGAGAGGAAGAGGTCTCGGGAGGAGAAATTATTTAATAATCTTAAAATATTACATAATAATATTTTAAATTAATTATTAATTACTTAATTCTTATATTATTTTTTCTTCCCAACATAAATTATAATTTTTATCCTTTTTTACTAATTAAAATTTTATAAGATATTATGGCCAAGTTTGGAAAGATTAAATAAGTGTACTTTTTGATTTTTTATAAAATATGGGTTGGATTTGGGTTGGGTTTGAAGTGATGTGTTAGAGAAGTGATATGACTTAAATAAGATGATGTGACTTAAATAGAATAGTGACTTTTTGACTTTTTAGATTTTTTAGAAGATGTCAAACTTGGCCTATATATTTATATTTCAAAAATATTGAATAATCAACCGGAGGGATAGAAAAACCGGACGTAACATATCATCGCTGACATACTAGAAAGAGAGAGAGAGAGAGAGAGAGAAGTTTTGGAGTGGGCAGTAAAGTCGAGTCTCCATCAGACTCGTCTCCTTACACCGTCAAACCCGGACTACCGTCCCCAGACACACACCCCCCCCAATGCCTGTTTACTGGGTCCCACTTATCTATCTCCTCTGGAAATTTGAACAATTATTGGTTGAATACGTCACGACATAATTACGTTCTTATTCAATCAAAAATCATATGTTTTCTTGTGGGGCTGTTTGGGAAATAAATTTTAACTTAATTTGGGTTAAAATTTATAAAAAGATAAAGTAAATTAAAATAATTAATAAAATAAAATATTACATTAAATTTATAATTTTTTTATTTTTTTTCTCATAAACATTACATTCAACTAAAAAAATTCAATCATCTTCTTAAATATAAAAATTTTAGACTACCAAAACAGTCAAAAATTAAAATAATAACTTCCCAAATACCCACTATATTTCTTAATTACTTAAGCTTCATTTGACATTGACTACAGTAGTCAACTTTTTTATATTAGGATTTTTTTAGTCTTATTTGATTTTTATTTTTAGACTTTTTTAAATTTTTTAAGAAAAAAAATATAATGATTATAATTTGAATGTGACATTTATCTTATTAACATATTTTATCTTTTTATACTTTTTTTTAACCTCCAAAATATTTAGCAAACGAGGACTCAATACAAAATCTTGAATCTCACATCATTCACTAATCATAATATATATATATATATATATGTATAATGCATCACATAATGCTATCCTTCTAAACCAATCAATAACTTTTTTGAAAATTACCCGATTCGGTACAATTTATTGTAAATTAAAAATTAATAATTGTTTAGATAGTAAGAATTAAAATTATCATCTCTACTTTTTAGATAATCAGTTTTTTTTTGTAAATTTATTGTTGTCTAATAAATCGTAAATAAAAATTTATACGAAACAATCTAATATAAACTCTTAAATTAAAATAAATTATAAAAAAACACTCCCATTATTTGTCGGGCAAATCACATGGTGTTAGCAACAAGTAATTACAACTAAATTATAAATATTAATAATTATATTTATAAATTTTATAATAAATTTATAATTTTTTTGCTGATACCACTGTATAATAATTTCTCCTTATTTTTTGCATTTGGAATAATGTCCCCAACAATTCAGGTCTCTTTAAAATTTTATTCTCTTAGTATTTTTTTATTTTTATAAATATGTATAAAAAATAAAAATAATAATAATTTTGGGTTCGTTTAAAAAGTGTGTTAGTTTTTTAGTTTTTTAATTATTTTAGTCTGGGACTAAAAAGTCTCATTTAAGAATGATTTTTTGACTTTTTATGAGAAAAAAAATATAATAATTATAAATTGAATGTAATGTTTTATCTTATTAAACTAAAAAATCTATTTTATCATTTTGTAACTAAAATAACTTCAAACTCAACTCAATTCTTCTTCTCAGACGAAGCCTTTATAATTTATAATTTTGACTAACATAGCCGCAGCATCACGTAAAGCTATTTTGATATGTTTGGTTTAACTTATAACTTATAGCTTTTTGAAAGTCAGAAATCAGTTTATTCTTTGAGTAGGGCAGGAAATACTTTAAGAATAAACTGAAAATCAACTTAAGTTAAAAATTATAAATTATAAATTATTTAAACATAAATTATAAATACTTTTCCATAACTCTGCCATGGCCGTAATTTAGACTCAACTTGAGCAAATCAGTCCAATTTAGTTATGAATCACAACAATCTTATTCTATGCTACTTACCTCCATGATTTGACTGTCATTTTACAGAATGACTGCCGAGTCACTCAAACCTTCTCGCTATGCTCCAACGAGAGTAAAGACGAAAACTGAAATGAACAGCGAAAAAGCGGGATGTGGCGCATTTTTGTCGCTGAAATCGAGCTTTCACTCACTGTCGTTAATAAAATCTTGTTTGGGAATGTACTAATTTAATAATTTTTTAATTATTTGATTAAAATATGAATTAAAAAAAATTAATATATTTAAAATAATTTTTTAATTTTTTATAAAAATATATGTAAAAAGTAAAAAAAAAAGAGAATCTTTAACTTTTTAGTATGAATTGTTAATTTTTTAATTTTTTTAGTGACTTTTTAACTTTTTAACTAAATGAAACGCTTTCCAAACGAAACCTAAGTAAAAAAAATGTTTGGACCTTTTTTTTTTTTTTTTTTTCTTTTGAGGGCTCTCATAATTTTTTTTAGCTTTTAATTATTGATGTATGGATAAAATTTCCTTATGTATGTGTGAGATTTGCACATAGTTGAGATTCAAAGGAAGATCGTAGAGTCCCAAAAAAAGGCCTCAATTATTGTTGAATAAGTAATAATAAAAAGTTAGGCTTAGTTTCGAATACATTATATAAGTATATTATTTTTTTCAGTAATGCTACGTAACTCGAATTTCCCTTCCCCGAATCCCCCTAAATCTAAAAACGACGTCGTTTTGACGTCTGAAATTTTTTTTTTTTTTTTTGCAGATCAGAAGAAGGGAGAAGAGGGAGAAGAAGAAGGGAGGAGGAGGAGGAGGAAGAGGGGGAGGGGGAGGGGGAGGGCTCAGGAGGGTCGGGTGAGGCGGAGGCGGAGGCGGACGAGGCTCCGAGAGGCGTGATCGGAGGCGGCGGCGATGAGCTCCTCTGCTGACGAGCTCCTCCCCTCTCCGACGAGATCCGAGCTCCGAGCTTCTCCCCTCTTTTCTCTCTCTCTCTCTCGTCGTTTGCAAATTTCGGGGGATTCGGGGGGCGCGGATTCGCGCTCCCAAGCATTATTCTATTTTTTTATATTTTTTAGATCAAAATATCTCTCTATTATTTTACATATTTTTTATAAAAATTAAATAATCCCTTAATATCATTCGAAGGTCTATTTTGAATGTTGTGCACCTCTCTTTGTCTTTGTTTGGAAAGTAAATAGGATTAAAACATGTTATTAAAAAATAAAATAAGTTAAAATGATTAATAAAATAAAATGTCACATTAAATTTATAATTATTTTATTTTTTCACTTATAATCATTAAATCAAGACATTGTTTGGCATGTAGTACATGTCATTTTAGCATATTATCTTATTTGACTTACAATTATCTTATTTGGGTCATATTACACATCTACCACATCATTTCAAATCCAACCTATATTTCATGTTTTTTTGGTAAAATGTCAAAAAATATACTAATTTAACACCCTCCAACTAGGAGTGTAAATTTGGCCTAGCCTATGTTGGGCAACGCGAACTCTTGCCAAAATTCGAACCTGGTCAAGCAGGCCCATGGGTTAGAAAATTAGGCCCAAGAGATATTCGGGCCTTGGGCGAGTTGTGCCAGCAAGGCTAGGCTTGGACTTAGGCTTGAATTTGAACATTTTTAAAAAAATTTTTTTTTACCAAAATTCTATTTTTTTAACTAAAAATTACACTGAGCCTTGAGCAGGGAAATGGGTCAGGCCACAGGCCATGCCTCAAAAGGCCTAGGGCCTCGGGCTGGACTCGGGCCTAACCAGACAGGACGAGCTTCAGGCTCCACAAGCTGCGGGCCATTTTTACACCTCTACCTCCAATTACACAAAAAAAAAAAAACTAACCAAGTTTCCAAACATAACTATTTTAACCGAAAAATGATTTGTGGCACTAATTTATTGAGCACTAATGGCACTAATTTCCTGTTTTGGTAACTTTGCTTTTTTTTTTTACCTGATATAGAAATTCGGGGCATTAGTGCCCCTGAATTTAGTGCCACAAATCACAACTGTATTTTAACCAGGCTAAAATAGTCACAAAAAAAAAAAGGCCAAATAACTAACTAAAATAACTAACTTTTCAAACAAGGTCGGTCTAGTTTAGCACTATGAGATTTTAGCCTAAAAGTAAAAAAATCACAAAAAAAAATTAAATTAAAAAATCAATTACTAAAAAGTAAATTCATTTCTATTTACTATACTTTTTACACAAATTTTTGTAAAAAATTAAGGTAAATGCTAACAAGTGCTCATTATGCATTATTTAATATTATGAAATATGTATAAAGTGTCTTGAAAATATATTGATTTTAGTAAAAGTATATTGATTTTAGTAAAAAGTGTCTTGTGCTTTTTATTTTTTTTTTGTCATTTACATGTACACTAGAGGCACTTGTTAAAGCATCTCCAATGGTGTATTAAATTTGAGTAAAAATTTCATTTAATATCAAATATTTCAATTGAGATTTTTGAACCTTCATCAAAACACTGGTTGATCGGGCAGATGTCCGACCGGTTGACCTACCAATGTAATTTTTTCACAAATTTTTGCCTTAAGGTGGTCATCAAGGGGGTCGATTGGCCAGTGTAATTTTTTCACAAAATTTTACATTGAGGTGGTCATCTGGGGAGACATCCGATCGTGAAAATCAAACGGCTATGAACAGTGATTTGATTAATGGTTTTCAGTTTGATGAAAGAAAAGTAAAATTTTGAATTTGATACCTATTTGATGAAACCGTTGAAGTAGGAAAAAGAGTCATTTTTCATCAAATTAAAATTTGATAAAAGGTTTGAATAACCATTGAGGATGGACTTATAAAAAAATCATCTAATATATATATATATATATATATATTTCTTATATTTTAATTAAAAAATCAAAAAATTACTAAAAAAACATATCCCAAAGTTGAGTCTTCAAATCAATGCCATTAAAAAAAAATTATAAATTAATAACATGCTTTATAAATATTAATAGTAATTAAAATCATAAATTTTTTCATGTATAATTTTTTTTGATACAACTATAAAAATAAAAAAAAATTTCTTAGGATTTGATCCATTTAATAAAATAAATTATGAGTTTATTTAAATTCTATTTTTTTTTTATTGGTTTTCAATTTAAACCATTAGTCTATTTTTGTTAAGGAAAATCGACGATAAAAAGTATTTTACTTACTAAATTATGTAAATATACATAAAATGTCTAAAATACTATTTTCATTGAGATTAATGATTAAAATATTTTTTTTTTTTATCAATTTTACTTAATAAAAATAGATAAATGAATTATATTGAAAATAAATTTTAAAAAATTTAAAAATTATTTTATTATAAAAATAAAAAAAAAAAAACCTTACTTTTTTGAATGGGTAAATTACACTGGCACCTCCTGAAATTTATATTTAATATAAATTTTCCTGACATTTAAAAAATTACACTTATCCCTTGTCAGATTAAAATGACATATTTGCCTCTTAATCTTTATATATATAAAATAATAAAATAATAAAATAATATAGATATTTTGTTTATATAAAATAATCTAGATATACTTAATATGTATAATATTTTGTGATTTTTTTTTAAATTCACCAAATACAAAAATACAAAAATTCAATACATTATCTTATTTTGTTGTATTCAATGAATTTTTTTAAAAAGCTTTTTGTACAAATTTTATATTTTTAAATATAGCTAAATTAAATTGATCTAATCAAGATATAATTGGTGGAAATAAAAATAAAAATTATATTCATATATAAAAATTTATACAAAAAATATCATAAAAATATTGCGATAGTGATATTATTGTAAATATAAATCATGTTTATAAGTGTTTTGTTTTAAAGTGAAAGGTCTCTATTAAGATATATTATTGTGTTTTAAAATTTTATGTAAATTTTATATTTGTGTATCATCATATGTTCAAGTAAAATTTAATGATGAAAAGTTGTAAAATATAGTCATGATGATAAATAAGAAATAATAGGAAAAAAGGGTAAGATGATCATTTATACAATTTTAAGACATAATATCAACAATTCAAGAATAATTTGTAATGAGATTGCAGGGAGGAGAATGAAATTTTTTAAATGTGAAGGAAAAAATCTGTATTAAACAAAAGCTTAGGGGTGTCAGTGTAATTTACCCTTTTTGAATTTACACTTGGGTGTAATTGGCGAATTAGGATCCCCTCATTGTATTTTTTACTTGCAAGTCCATTGGGCCCGTTTTTAGGCCCAATTTGAATAATCCGAACCGTTCATATTTTTAGATTTATTCAGTATATCATACCTGTAAAAAATCAAGTTGATCGGATATCAGAAAGCATGTGTTCGGTAAACTGTTTATTAAATTCTTTTAAAAAATAGTTTTTAGTTTGAGTTTTCTAAACACATACTTTTTTATATTTGATCAACTTAATTTTTTATAAATATAATATATATCACAAATTTTAAAATATTAACGATTTGAATTATTAAAATTAAGCTTAAAAATAAGTTCACAAACTGGGTCCTGTTATGGTGTGCAACCCTTTAAGGTTGCATACCATATGCAATCAATACAAAAGGCATAAGTGAAAAATATAAATATAAAACAGGACAATAAATACAAAAGGCGTAAGCGTAAGGTGTAAATTGCACACTTAAGAAAAGTCCAATAAGAAATGCAATGAGGGATCCTAATTCGTATTTGGCGCTTTATAAAGTAGTATATATCCATTTCTCTCTCTACGGGAGCTCACGTAAGCACATTCCCTTTTGGCCTCTTCCTCTCATTCGCGTGCCGTCCTCTTCCTCCATTGTCAGCTCTCTCTCTCTCTCTCTCTCTCTAGCCCTGTTCTTTTCTAACCCTCTGTAGTTCCTAGCCACCTTGCTTCAATTTTTATAGAGAAATCAAACAGCAAATGCGGCCAAGGAGAAGTTTGGTTTCTTGAAAGAGCACAACTGTAAGCTCTTCCTCTGTTTCTCCCCCATTTCGTCCCTTTTCTTCTCCTCCATTGTTCAACAACCAAGTAATGCAATGCAATGCAATATATATATATATATGTACACACCCACATACACACATGTATTCATTATCTATTCCGTTTCTGTTATATGGGTTTGTCTCTGTTCTGCTAAAAAAATGTTTTTTAGGATTATTTATTTTTGGGTTTACAAGAAAATTTTGAGCTTGATGTGCAAATTTGAGTATTGAAGACAAATTAGACTCATCTGTCTTGGTTTTAAATTTAAGTTGTTGTATGGAAACCCAAAAAATTTCAGGTTTCTTGATGCAAATTGTACTCATTATTTTCTTATTGATCTGTAATATGTGCTGATAAACTGAGTTCTGAGTTCTGAGTTTGTAAGTTTTGGGTTAAATCACATCCAAGTTTTGATTCAAGAGTTGTTTGCTATTTAACTACTTCTTTAAGTGATAATTTGGTGGTGAACTTGCTTCAAAGTGTAGGTGATGCATTGGAAACCAAGGGGATCCCAAAATTTATCTTAAAAATTTGGGTCCTCAATAATTTAAAAGCCTATAGTTTATAGATTATTGTTGACTATGCCAGTTACAGCAGCTGGCTAAGGAAGAAGAAAAAATTCAAAATTGAAGTTAATCAAATCTTATGTTTAGTCGATCATATTAAAAGAAAGATTAAATAAATTAGTTATGTTATCTATTGAAGAGGATGTGGTGGATAGGTTAGGTAATGCATGCTCAATTTGCAATTTTGAAATCAACAATGAGAGAAAAATAATATTTAATTGATATTTTGTTGCAGTTGGTTAAGTTTTTATTTGGTATTAGAATTTTAAATTTTACTTCTCGTCATAAATTGGATTTTGTTAAAATATGAAGTAAGAAGACTACCGTTTCGATCTTTTTTGATTTCTTGTAATTTCTTAATCTATGTAAGTAAGTCTTATACATAATTTTTGTGATTATAAATGCAAATTTTATGTGGTTGGGTACTAGCCGCAAAAATAATAATAATAATAAATAAATAAATAAATAAGAATATTAACAATTTTAGCCACATTTCTTTGAAATTATGTATGGAGGCTCCATTATTGGAGTTCGCCTAGGGTTCATATAAAGTCAGGGCCGGGCGTGGAAAGCCTGGGACTGTATTGATAGATTCTGTTGAAATCCTGTTATGTTGATTAAATTTTGATTTATGCTGTGATTTCAAATTTAGCAACAAGGAAAATATTTTTGATGATTTGTTTGGAAGTACTGGATGATGTTACCTTACATGATGTAATGTCTGTTGCTGTCTCACACACACCAATTTGTACATTGCTGGACAGAACTAAGTTGTTGTATTATGTTGAGCTGGTACCAAGGCTCACCTCCTTGATTGGTTCTTCCAAAGTGATGGACCCCGAGTAGAAGAGGAGGTGATGTTCACACACCATTATGGTGGGTGAACAAAATTGGCCTCACTTTCTACTGTTTCGGTACAGTGTTCTTCTTGTATGATTATTGCTGTACCTTCAGTTGTGGTACTGATTATTGAGTGCCTTTCTTGTTAAAGAAAGCTAAGCATCATCTTTTAATCAGCTATTTCAATCCGAAGATCTATTGTCAAACCTGGCTGCTTGTCCAATATGTGGCAAAGAGGGCAGTGAAAGCAATAATTCATTTGCTGATGGTGTGTTGCCTGTCTTTTGATATGTATGATCCTTTAAAATGGATCCAAGGAATAGGAGATCTCCACTAAGTTAATTGCCTGTTGAAATTCATCATAGTCCCATCAATGGACTGGCATAGCTTCTTTCAATTTTCTCCCGGTCATTTCTTTCATGGTTCTATCATCTGTGTGAAATTTGGATAGGAAAATACTATTTTCGATAATCATTAGAAATCTAGCATTTCTCCCCCATTAGTTGGGCTAGTTCAATGGCTCTGTATGAATTAGCAGTTTTTGATCCCTCTGACCTTGTTCTTGGTCCAATAACAAGTCTTGTCGATAGTGTGAGCTGCTTGTGCTGTCATTAATTTTAACTTGTTATAATACGAGTTTTGTTTCATCATACTGCTATTAAATCTTCAATCCTAAATTGCTGAAGCAGTGATGTTTTGATTTCCATTTTTGTATCAGATACATTATGAAGAGTTTGAAGCAATGGGAAGTGGTGTTTACACCTGGAAATGAAGGAGAGGCAGCGCTGGCGACCTGAAGAGGATGCTCTGTTGCGTGCATACGTGAAACAGTATGGACCAAGGGATTGGAACCTCATATCACAGCGCATGAACACAACCCTCGACAGGGACGCAAAATCCTGCTTGGAAAGGTGGAAGAACTATCTCAAACCTGGCATAAAAAAGGGATCCCTAACCGAAGAAGAGCAGCGCCTTGTCATCCGTCTTCAGGCCAACCACGGCAACAAATGGAAAAAAATCGCAGCTGAAGTCCCTGGCCGAACCGCCAAGCGACTTGGGAAGTGGTGGGAAGTTTTTAAGGAGAAGCAACAGAGAGAACAGAAGGAGAATAACAAGATCATAGACCCGGTTGAGGACGGCAAGTATGACCTGATTCTCGAGACCTTTGCTGAGAAACTGGTGAAAGAGCGCCCTGCCCCAACATTTCTCATGGCGACTTCCAATGGTGGTGCACCACCAAATTTACTTCCTCCATGGCTTTCTAATTCTAATGCCCCTTCCAATGTTAGGCCACCGTCCCCTTCTGTAACACTCTCTCTCTCACCCGCGACAGTTCCTCCCTCGCCTGCGATTCCTTGGCTGCAGCCCGATAGGGGACCCAACAATAGCGCTCATGTCGTGGGAACTTTACCACCTCGTGGTGGAGAGAACATACTGATTTCTGACCTAACAGAATGCTGCAAAGATTTGGAAGAAGGGCATCGAGCTTTGGCAGCGCATAAGAAGGAAGCGGCGTGGAGGTTGAAAAGAGTGGAGCTGCAGCTGGAATCAGAGAAGGCAAGTCAGAGGAGGGAGAAAATGGAGGAAATTGAGTCGAAGGTGAGGGCTCTCAAAGAAGAACAGAAGGCTGCACTGGACAGGATTGAAGCTGAATACAGAGAACAGTTAGCAGGACTGAGAAGGGATGCAGAAGCCAAGGAGCAGAAATTAGCCGAGCAGTGGGCTGCGAAGCACCTCCGGCTTACCAAGTTTCTTGAGCAGATGGGTTGCTGGCCAAGGCTTGCCGAGCATAATGGTCGGTGAGGAGATTTGCCATTTATAACATGATTATCAAAATCACAATCCGGATCATATAATAAATTGCAAAAATGATCTAAATTGTTGTAGAATCGGTGTTATAGCAGGATCACAAGGAGGATTGTGTGGGATCGTAGGAATTGTACTAGGATCACTTGGGTCGTGATTTTTTAAAAATAGAATCTTATGAATCTCGATCCAATCCACAACTTTCTCACCGATTCTATGTAAGATCCCGATTTTATTAACCATAATTCATGCTAGGCATGATTGTATCAGGACTGGGCTTTTGCACTGCTCTTGTGTTTTTCTCAATCTTGCAATTTTTATTTTACTAATATAAGAACATTTCTATGTGCTTGTAGAAATCTCACTTTGAATACTAGACAATGCTTGATTTGTATTTAAATTGTATGTATTTAAAGTTTCCGAACCTACAAGCCAACCTGGGGAGGATGTCAAGAACCTTACCCCTCATCCCTCAGGACCTATAGTCACGCTATTACCTTACCAACTTATCAAACCCTTGAAATCAAATCACTAATTTCGTAACCTATTTTAATTTGTCGTTGTGGTGAAACCTAAAAGTGTTTTGGGAGGGCCTTCCATTTTGCGATTTACCTACCATAAAACCAAAACACTACAACTTAATGTAACAAATTGCAAAATTTGATATTGATAATTAGATAAAAGGCAGTTCAATTAGGGCAATTTTGAAGACAGAAAAACTGTGACAATACTTCAAAAGAATTTTGGACTATACACTTCATATAATAATATAAATATATGTATGTGTGTCAATGGCCGACAGAGGGGATTCCGATGTACACACCTTATATATATATATATATATGTATATTACACTCTTCAAGTATAGAGAGTAGCAGAATACAAGTATAAAAAAAAATGCAAGTGATGAATGTAAAATGGTGATGCTAGATGTAAAATTAGGTCTATATCAATAAGAGGAAGACTATCTACTTGGTTTAAAAACACACAATACCATAAATTTCACTGTTGACCCGACAACAACAACAACTACAATAACAAGCAGTAAATGAGTCTAGTTTATTGGGTAAAACTCGACGGTGCTTCGGAGAGAGATCTCTAAAATTCATTAAAACATACTATATATAATCTTATTTCTTACTCATTTTTAGACCCGAATGTGTATGGCCTCGTTACCTTGTGCCTCTAAGTAAAATGTGCAATTATGTTTTAACATTACATATTCATTAAACAAAAATCTTTAATTTCCACTATGCATATCCTCAGTTTGGACAGCCTTGCCTTGGCTCTCAGCTTGACCAGCACTGTGTTCTTCCTGCTCAACAATGGTTGCACCCTCACTTTGAACATCCACATCCTTGGTTTGTTCATCCTCGTCTTCTTCTTCCTCCTCAGCATTCACTGAAACAATGATATCATAAAAAGTGTATAAAACTAGAAGAAACAAGAATTAGCCCTAAAAAAATTATAGGTAGAAGAAGAGTAGAGAGAGTACCTGTACCATCAGGCCAATGTTTCCATAGCATTGCAAGTTCAAAGGTTTCAGCCCATAATTTTTGCTCATTTTCTAGGACCATTTCATCCTCAATATAAGGGGTCCATCTGTCAAATTTGATATTGGTTAAAACCCATGTAACTGGGTTAGCTATTTCGTCAACATTGAATCTTCTAGTTCTGTCTTTCATCTTTTCCATCATATGTGGATCATGTGCCTGCAAGTGAATTAGAATTACATGTAGCTATTGAGGAAAATAAGAGGAGCTAGTGACAACCTCAAGAATATACATATACGTGAGACTCGTGCCTTTGTGTCTAGCGATAAAAAAAAAATCTACTGAGAACTCCATTCATATATAGCATTACTCATTTTCTTTGTTTTGATGGTCGCGGTGCAGGCATCTCAGGACTACGTGAATTGTACAAGATTTTAGACTATATGAATTAGATTTGGGTAATTTAGAGAGATTATATCGGACAAGTCTCAATACATCATGCATTTGCAACCTGGTTGTGTGTGGAGGAGATGTCCAGATTTTGATGGAAATCTAATTGGCAACGGGTAGAGAGACCTGTAGTCTGTTCTTGAATTTAAGATTTGGAAAGAGATTTGTGAAGGGAAATAGCAATAAAAATTGGCTTCTTTGACATTTCCCTTCTTATTTCCTTTTTCTCAGCTATCAACTTGAAATGAGTTTTAGACAAAAATATGTATTAGCATGCATTCATTCTCATACAGGACTAGTGTATATATATATGTGCAACCATATATATCAAAAGAATAACTACAAACCCTAACCACAAGATTATCTTTGCAACATGTGATTAATGTATAACTCAATGCTTATCTAACATAAAGAAGTTATGTTCTTGCCTTCTTTTTCTTACTGCAAGTACTTACCGTCTCGTCCTCTTTTGGCACGAACACAACAATTTGTTGTTCAGTTTCATAATACCGAGCCCATGCTTGTGAACGTGATCGGTATTGTTTGCTTGTCCCTGGCTCATAATAGAACTGCATAATTGAAAAACTTTCTATTAAATTTTTAGACAAACATGCAATATATCATAGATTTTAAATAATACAAGGAATGAAATATGCTATAGAATTATGCATGAATGAGTATTCGCAGGGACCTTTGGCCACCTTTCAGCAACCATCCAACGACAATCAGGCAACTGACTACAATGGCCACCTCCAGCTACCCCCACAGCCGGTAAGGTAACCACATTTGTCTATCTACTCTCCACCCGGCAGCTATCACCTCTAGGACCTTACCAAATATGTTTATCTATTTTTGTTTCTATTTGTTTTCAAAAGTACATTTTCGCACACCAAAAAAGTTTTTGTTTTATTTTTTTGTTTTTCAAAATGACCAAGATGTCCTTTGATAGTGTTGTTATTAGTTTATAATATATATTGTGAAAAACAAAAACTTGTTTGGTGCAAGGCCATTCCTGAGTTTTCGTGGGCCCAAGGCGAAACCAAAAAACAGGGCCTATATTCATAAAAAAAAAAAAAATCACCCTATTTGATAACACTAGTGCCGATTGATACCAAAATAGATATCAAAATGTATCCATTCTAGTGTACCAAAAAAAAAAAAAAAATACCAAATGATATAGTTCAAATCAACAAAATGAACTGATTAATCAACAAATTTAATTAATGAAATGTTTCAGCTGTGCCAAGCAAACATAAATGATTTCACATTGTGTTAAATTGAAGAGTGGGATAATAATTTTGCTTCATCAGTAGTGTGAAGTAAACATAAATGAAAAGGAAACATGATTATATAATCAATTCACTCATGATCTGATATTTGATAGCAAAAAAATTATGGAACACAATTTAATGAAACAAAATTAGGGTAAAAAAATTAGGGAAACTTTATTCAATTAAAATATGATAAAGAAATAGTGTAAAATTATTTATTCCATTAAAAGATGATAGTTTATGAGAGTGAAAAATTAGGACAAAATTATTTATTCTATTATTTGAGCCAACTATACTTGTACATGTTTTAATTCATTTTTTTCAATGGAGCCTAACCACATTTGTGATTAAAAGTGTTTTTTTTTTTTTTTTTTTAATTGGACCCAACATAATTTTTTGGAACCCTTTAGACTGGCCCAAAATCAACAAAAACAAATTGGGCCTATTTAAATTTTAAATATACTATTAATAAATTTGAGACCCTATTTTTGAGGCTTAAGACACAAGCCTTAGTGGCCTTAACCCAAGGTTGCCTTGATTTGGTGTATACAAAAAATTTAAAAACAAATAAAAAAAAAAAAAAAAAAAAATCTTTGGTGAGTTGCCGAATGTGGTGACCAATAGTAAAAGGTAAATAAATGTGTTGGGACTGGTCGGAAGTGGCCACTAGAGTGTTGTCGGAGGACATGGAGGAGGTGGTTAGAGATCACAAACGATAATAGTCTTATCACCAAAGCCTGTCGGAAGGTGGGTACAACTCATCAAAAGCTCACTGATATTTGTTGTCGGTGGTTGGTGGCTAGTAGTGGTAATGAGTGGTGGGGGAGGAGAGTGTAAACACATGTTTTGAAACAGGACAAAACACTTTTTTTTGTTTTTAAAAATTTTGGAAATTAATTCCATGTTTTTAAAAACAAAAATAGTATACCAAAGAAATTTTCAATTTCAATTTTTCAAAAAATAAAATCTGAAAACATAAAATAGAGCTAAGACAAGGAAATGAATATATATTTTTTTGTAATAACTCTTTTCTAATAATTTCAAATGTATGTATAATCCTAAACTGGTTCACAAATTAAACAAATGAACATATATTTTTTTTAGATATGAACTCTTGTCTAGTAATTTCAAAAAAAAAAAAAAAAAAAAAAAAAGAGTGTATGTAACCCTGAACTGGCACAAATTCAAGAGAAGAACAAAATAAATGAAACCAACCTTGTCAATTTTCCCTATATATTTTCTCATTAGTGCGAGGCCTTGATTCCACCATTCAACCTGGTGGCCCCTCAGTCATTTTCTCTCTTCGAGGATTATTTGACTCCATATCTTTCTGCGCACACCCAAAAAAGAGAGAGTGGTTGAGAGAGATCACGAAGAGAAAATTTTCAAAAGCAAGCATTTTTGAAGTAAAAAAACTTTTTAAATAATTGACACATCAATCAGTTATGAGAGAGAGAGAGAGAGTAACCAGATTTGAGAAATCAAATTCACTTTATGCTCAATCTAGACCTTGTCGTCATTGAAATATAGAAGAAAAACCTGAATCAATTTCGAAGGCAAAATTTTAAAGTTAAAAAACTTTCTTAAAGATTGATAGATTGATCAATCACGATAAAAAAATAAATAAATAAAAAAGAAAAGAGAGACTAACCAAATTTGAGAAATCAAGTTCACTCTGTGCTCAAACAAGACGTTGCCGTCACTGAAATGTAGAAGAAAAATTCCAATGTTGTGTTTGGTTGGAGGATTTGGAAAGGGATTTGGAAAGAGAAAGGGAAAAGATGTGTGAAACTATGTGAGAAGATTAAATCCCCCAACCAAACACAACATAAAACTCTCAATTCTAGAGTTCACCAAGAAATGAGAAGATTAAAGCTTACAAGTAATATATATATATATAGAGAGAGAGAGAGAGAATTTTGTTTTGTTACATGCAAGAAATACCTGAGTTGGCAGGCAATGGTGGTGCTTTGCTTTGCACTAACAAAAAATTTAATGCGGCCATTTAAAAGAGATTAGCTTTCTTATTTGACCCAAATCAATGGTTATGGTGGTGCTTTGCTTTGCACTAACAAAAAATTTAATGCAGCCATTTAAAAGAAATTAGCTTTCTTATTTGACCCAAATCAATGGTTAATTAAGCATGTTTTGTTGTATTACCTTTTTAAGATGTTTTCATTTCATTTGGGCTATGCTCTTTCTTGGATTGTAATCTCTCCATTGCATATTTGTAATGGAGAGATTCTATTACATCATCTAATAGTAAGTATAATGATCTATTTTAATTTAAATTAATTATAAATTTATATTCCTATTTAAGTCATTAGATATGTAATAAAAATTCTCCATTATATATGAAATGAAGAGAATCACAGTCCCTTTCTCCTTCATTGGGGACTATCTCATCTTAAGACCACAAATTCATTGGTTAATTCATGACTTGAGACAGTGTGCTAAATTGTATACTTCCAAAATCCAAAATAAGTACGGGTACAATATTTATAAACAGTTCTTCTTCTTACATAAAAAATATTAACAAAATTAGATAATAGGACGAATTACATTAACAGTCTTTATAATTTGGGGTTCGTGTCACTTTGGTCATTGACTTTTGAATTATAACATATTTAACCCTAAATTTTGAATCTTATTTCAAATAAAGACAATTGAAGATACCATCGCTAAATTTTAAAGGCAAAGTCATCAATTTGATAAAATATAAACTAATTTGACAAAAATATTTTTTAATTTTTAAAAATTATTTCTACATACCAAAGATAAAATTATGTAAAATTGATAAATGTTTTACACATTTATTTTTTTTACCAAATTAATTTTTTTTTATGTGTTTGGATGATGATTATGTAATGGGCGGTTGTTTTTTATTTTCATTAAATTAGTTTCTGTTTTTCTAAAGGTCAAATATGGCAATAATTTTGATATTATTATTAAACCAATCCATTAAATAAAAAATCCAAAACTAAAAACATTTCATATATTATATCAATTATGCATTAAAAGCCTAACAGCCATCTATTGCATGGCCATTATCCAAACACATAATAAAAATTAATTTAGTAAAATAAATAAATAAATATATGTATAAAAGACTTATCAATTTTACATAATTTTATTTTTGGTGGGTAGAAATAATTTTTAAAAATTTTAAAATATTTTTTTGACATTTATTTTTGTTAAATTAGTTTATATTTTTATTAAATTGACGATTTTGTCTTGAAAATTGAGCAATGGTATATTCAATTGTCATTATTTGAAACAAAATTCAAAATTTAGGATCAAATGTGTTACAATTGAAAAATCAATGACTAAAGTAACACAATACTCAAACTATAGGGACTATTAGCGTAATTCACCCTAGATAATATTAACAGAATTAGATACAACCTTGTTACATCAGTGTGGACCCACAAAAATGAGAGTTTCGATTCATATAAAAAGGTCGTGTCTAATTCTATTATCAAAGTATAAATACCTATTCTAGATTAGATTATATGCATTCAAAATCCAAAAAGAGTATCAACATCACCTCTATAAATAACATTTATTAAGGCCTTTATCATTACTCCAATACCTACTTCAGTAGCTTACCACGTTGGCTCATTCTTGGCGCCTCTAGACATGTCACTCCAATAGCTAACATTTAGCCTTTTTTTTTTTTTTTTTTTTTTTTTATATATTTTTTGGCTCAAAAACCTGGTTTGGGAAGGACTTTTTGGCTTTTTTGACTTTTTGGCTTTTTGGTGAGGTGTCATCCTGACAAATTACCAAACTGCCCTTTTTTTCTTTTGTTTTTTATTTTGATTTTTATTTTGGGTTTGGATTTCCCATATTTTGCTTAATTTTTTATTTATTTATTTATTTTAATTTTGGGTTTGGATGTGGCGTTTTTTGCTTTATTTTTTTTTAAAATTTTTTTTTTTGTTTTTGATTTGGCCAATTTACGTTTTTTGTATTTTGTTTAAATTTTATTATTTATTATTTATTATTTTCTTATTTTCGGTTTTGTTCTTTAATTTTATTTAAAATTTTTGTACTTTAATTAATTCTTATTCTTTAATTTTATTTTAAGTATTAAAATAATGTAAATAATGTAAATAATTTAATAAGAAAAAATTTAAAATAAATATTCAAAAAATTATTAATTTACGTTTCTACGTTTTTGCCGTTTTTTACGATTTTGTCGTTCTTTTTTTTAATAAATTTTTTTTATTTGTAATTTTTTTTATTAATTACTAATTTACGGTTTTGTCGTTTTTATCAATGGCCAATTTACGTTTTTTGTCGTTTTTATTAATTTAAAATGTTATTATATTTTTATTTGTAAATTATTTTAAAATGTTATTAATGTTATTAATTTACGTTTTTATTTTAAATAATTTAATTTTAATTTAATTTTAAATATTTATTTTTGTTTTCATTTTATTTATGCTTTTAATTTTGATATTTATTTTAATTTTATTTTAAGTATTTAAATAATGTAAATAATCTAAAAATTCTTTCAATTGTAAAAATAAAAATAAATATTCAAAAAATTTAAAAATTTAAATAATTTAAATATTCAAAAAATTATTTTAACAAAAAAATTTATATAATTTAAATATTCAAACAATTTAAATAGTTTAAAATGTTAATATTTTACATTTAAAAATAACTCTACACTGAAATCGTAACCAAACACATAAAATAAAACTCACGTAATAAATTATTTTTAAAACTCATAACCAAACACATAACTTGAAACTTCATACTACTTTCACAACTCTACACTCAAATCATAATCAAAACACATAACAAAAAAATTAAAATATTTAAAAAAAATTTATAAAATAGAGTTTGAATTTATTTTTATAAAATATTTTAACAAAAAATAAAAAAATATTTTTTTTAACTTTTTTTTTTCTGAGAAAATGTATTTTTTGGAAATTTTTTTTTTTTTTTTAGATGCTGCCGCCTGCCCCTTTTTGATGAGGGGTAGTTTTGTGAATTGAACTTGGAATTGGAACTTGCAAAGCAAGATTGTTGCTTTTGTCTTTTAGTGGGCTTTTGAGCCTTTTTTGTCATTATATGGCTCAATGAGCCTGGGAGCTCTTCCCAAACATTGCCTTAGCTTAAATTTTCAAATTTTCAAAATTTAACATTTATTTCTTATGTTTTCGAATGGGTAATTATGATAACTTCTCTTACAATGACAAGGTCAAAGGGATATGCAAGATCTTGGATTAATTTTCCTCAAATTTTAATTAAACACTAGCCACTAGTGTTCTTGAACCCCCAAAAAAAAAAAAAAAAAATTAAAAATTAAAAACTTTAATTGCCCATTGCAAATCCAAACCTCCAGTGACCAAATTACAAAAAATGTAGTTAGGAGGGAAATTAGCACCGTTAAAAAATAACAGTCAAAATGGACTTATGTATTTAAAATGAATGGACCTCAAATTAACACCACCACCAAAAAATGATTGCTGATCAATGATTTTTGATCGAATTAAAATTTATCCTAACTTTTAGGAGCCACGTGTATTTAAAAAAAATGGAGATCAAATTAATTGCGCTGTGAACAACATGATTGCTGATGAAAAAGCACATGCATATTTAAAGCAATTGGACCTCAAATTAATTCCGCTGCCAAAAAATATTGTCAATCGAATTAAACTTTATCCTAATTTTTTTAAGTAATGTGTATTTAAAATAAATAGAGCTCAAATTAATTCCGCATCCACAACATGATTGCCGATCAAAAAAGACATATATGTTTAAAATAAATGGACTCCAAATTAATTTTGCCGCCAGAAAATAATTGTCAATCAAATTAACTTTTATCCTAATTTTTACACTTAACATTTTAAGTAATATCAATATTGGTTATCAAATTGACTTCATTACTAAAATTAAAAATTAAAAATTAAGTATTAAAAACTAAGTGTTGAGTTTTTTAAACTAAAAAATTATTTCATAAATCTTGTGTTAAACTAAAAAAATTGCTTGACATGTACATGTTGAAACTAAAAAAACATTATTTTTAAATTTTTTCTTCTAACTCTTAGGTGGTGGTGGTGTTTTTTGTTTTTTTATTTTTTATCAGCAAAAACGAAGACTTTATTGATATAAATCATCAAACCAGAAGATTAATAAAGAAAGAGAAGAGGTGAGTGCAAAAAAATCATAGCAAGACAAAACGATTCCAAATAAGTTAGCGCCGAGGAGCAAACTCAATCATATGCTAACACAAACACCAAGAGTTGATGAGAGACCCCCCCAAAAAAACCCAATGACTCCGAGAAACACCCAAACACAACACAAAGATGACAACACCGACAGTTAAAAGTGAAAGTGTGTAGGAGTATTGTGTAAAAAAGGATTTTGTGGATGGATTTCAAGCGAGGAGGATGGATTGCGGTGATTAAACAAAGAAGGAAGCAAGAAGCGGGGAGGAGAGCACATTGTACAGAAGTCTTCACGGTGTTTGTGGATAATCTACCTAGTTCATTGGATCCCGAAGGCTTGTTTAAACTTTTTGGGAAGTTTGGAGTTGTAAAAGATAGCTTCATCCCACAGAAGAGGAGGAGAACCACTAACATACGATTTGGCTTTGTAAGATTTAGTTGTGAAGTGGTAGCGAAGATAGCAGTGCAAAAAGCCCATGGTTTATGGGTGGATGATAAAAAGTTAGGTGTGAAATTTGCTGCGTATGATAGAAACAGAGTGTAGGGGTAGATTCATCCTCAACCACCTAAACATTCAAACCCCAATGTAGAGGTTCGGAGAGACCTAAATCATTTCTCAACCAACAAGTCATTCGCGGAGGTAGTTCGAGGTAGCTCGACAAGGGGCAATAGCTATGTAGTCAAGGCGAAGAAGTATGGCAACGGGTGGTTGCATGACAGTGTTGTTGTTCGCCTGAAGCCAGATATGTCAACATCAGGCTGAAGACTGAACTAAAAATCGGAGGAATAGATGGGTTTAAAGTCCGTAAAGGTGGAGGAAAAGATGTGGTTTTATCATTCAAATCTAAGGAGGAACTGGAGTCAAAGATGAAGGCCATAAAACCTATCATTGGCGATTGGTGTGAAGTCATTAATCAATGGAGACCAGAGCTTAACCTCGCACAGGAAAGACTAGTATGGATTACCTGCTTTGGCATTCCATTACACTTATGGAATAGGTCTAATTTTATCAAGATTGGTAGCTTATGGGGAGAGGTCATTGAAGAAGCTGAACACATGTCTCAAGATCTTGATTGTGGTCAGATCAGGATTATCACTAAGTGCATGGAGCCTATTAATCAGGTTATCCTTTTGGAAACCAAACAGTCTTCATATCTAGTGAGAGTTTTGGAAGATCTAGTCATTGTAGCAAAATCAATCAACCACTGCTGCTATTGTAAGAAACACCAACCTGTGGAAGAGGATCATAGCTCAATTAGAGTCAGAGGCACTGAAGAGAAAGATGACTCTATCGGAGCTGGTGATGGTGAGCCATCCCAAAATCACATTGCCAAGTTAACTCAACACTTAGGCGGCGAGTCAGCTCAAGGGCTTGGGCACTACAAGATTGAGGCTAGATGTGAGCAGACACGTAGGGATGAATATGTCGCAGAGGAGGTCAGAGGGCCACAACGGAAGAGTGATACAGAAGTGGCTGAGACGTGTAGCAGGGTGGGCAATGTGCCCCAAGCAGAAGCATGCAAAGACACAACGGCAGTAAGCCGTATTTTTTTTGACTCCAAGGCTGCTGTTCAGGGTCATGATGGTCAAATCTGCACGCCTGGATTCATGAGAAGTCTGAGTGGCTCCAGTCTTAATAGGGCTGGGCTGAGGCTGGAAGTGGTTCTGGGCCACAACAAATTGAATAGTGAGCTAGATGGGTTGAATGAAGCACAGTGTGGGCCTTTGCTCTGTGATACCCAAGCAAATGATATAGTAGTGGATGATAACATAGCAGTGGATGATGGGCTTGCTCTTCGTGAGTCCATTGAGTCTATTTCTTCTCAAACACAGGTTGTAAGTATCCAGCACAGGTCTGCAGCCTCGAATCACAAAGGTAAAGCAAAAGCAAAAAGCAAAGTGAAGATCAGCAACGTTCGGCCAAGAAAGGGGCTCCTAAGTCTGGATAACAGAATGGGATCGAAGGGTGCATCAACAAGCAAATCTGCCCAAAACAGAGCTCTTCTTAGAGCATCCATGGCTGAAGCCTCACTATTAGCTTCAATTGGCAGTGGTGAAGCAAGAGGAAACCGTATTTTGGACGAAGCTCAAGCCTGTTTGCAAATGGGTAAATTCTTGGGACTGGAGATGAATGGAAAGGAAGCTGAGGTTCTAGAAAAGATTGTGGAACTCAAAGTGAAAGATATAGGTAGGATTGAAAAGGCTGAAGCCTAAGCTGTATCCACCAAAGGAGTTTCGTAGGTGTGAATTTGTTAAGTATGAAGCTGCTATCTTGGAACATCAGAGGATCTGGTAGGCAAGAAAAGAGGGAGAAGATTAGGAACATTCTGAAAGTTAGAAATGTGGATGTAGCTCTCTTTCAAGAAACCAAAAAATCTGCAATTGCAGAAAAGGAAGTAAGAGCAATGTGGGCCAGAAACAAAATGGATTTTTTGTCCGTAGACTCAGAAGGCTTAGTTGGGGGCCTTCTTTGCATTTGGGATCCAGAGGTCTTTCAGCTTAAGGAGTGTTGCTGCAATAGGCGTTTCATCCTGCTCTCAGGTTCCTTCTTTAATTCATTTGGCTGTGTTATCCTCAATATATATGCACCTAATGATGTGGAAAATAGGGGCAAACTTTGGGATTGTTTGTTGAAGTTAAAAAGGGAGTTCCCTAACCCCTGGTGCTTATGCGAAGATTTTAATGAGATAATAAGCATAGGTGAAAGGAAGGGTTGCTTCAGAAGAGATAAAGGAATAAGAGAGCTTATTGAATTTATTGACAACTGTGAAGTCACTGATCTCCCTTTACTTGGCAGAAAATATACCTGGTGTAACTCGCTAGCTGGAGACAGATGGAGTAGAATTGATAAGGTGTTAGTAGATCCTAAATGGTTGGAGGTGTTTAACTTAAAGCTTTGGGGCCTCCCAAGGCTCGTTTCTGATCACTGCCCTCTATTGCTTATGGAGGATGAAAGAGACTGGGGACCCAAGCCTTTTAGAACCATCAATGCTTGGAATCTCCACCATCATTTTCCAGCTTTTGTGGCAAAGACCTGGAAGGAGGTAGAAATTGAAAGTTGGGCTGGGTTTGTTCTGCAGAAGAAGTTAAAACTATTGAAGTTAGCAATGGCACAAAGAGGTGTTTAGGTGTGTGAATGTGAAGCTAAAAGAAGCTGAAGAGGAGCTGCATCTCCTTGATCTATCTGCCGAATCCAGAGATTTGGATGATGAAGAGAAAGCCAGAAGTAGAGCAGTCAGAGATCAAGTTTGGACGCTAAGTAGAATGGTTGAATGGTTGTGGCTGCAAAAATCAAGGCTCAATTGGAACTTGCAAGGTGACAAAAACACCAGGTTCTTTCATGCGATAGCCAAGGGTAGGCAAAATAGAAATGAGATATCTTCAATACCTGTTGGGAATGCTGTGTGTGAAGATCTTGCTCAAGTCAGGCTAGCAATTTTTTACCACTTTAGAAAGCTGTTTACAGAGGATTGGAAAGGTAGACCTAAACTTGGTGGCCATTTCAAATCTGTTCTTGTAAGTCCTGGGTTTGAATCTTTGGAAGCAGAATTTACAGAGGTAGAAATTCGGGCAGCTGTGAACGATTGTGATGGCAACAAAGCCCCAGGGCCAGATGGCTTTAATTTGGCTTTTTTTCAAAAATTTTGGAAAATGTTGAAAGTTGATTTAATGGAGTTCTTTAAGGAATTTCACAGGAACGGAAAGTTGGTTCTGGGAATTAATAGCTCCTTTATTTCTCTAATTCCAAAGGCTGAAAATCCAATGGGGCTAGCAGATTATAGACCAATAAGCCTTGTTGGATCTATATATAAAGTTTTAGCAAAAGTTTTGTCTAGTAGACTTAAAGGGTGCTTCCTCACATCATCAATGATACTCAATCGGCCATCATCGGTGGAAGAAACATCTTGGATGGTGTCTTAATAGCTAATGAAGTGGTAGATGGTTGGAGAAAAACCAAAAGGAGTGGAGTGATTATCAAGCTCGACCTTGAGAAGGCTTTTGACTCTGTAAATTGGTACTTCTTATTATCTATGCTTTCAAACTTTGGGTTTGGAGCAAAGTAGATCAGTTGGATAAAAGAATATATTACCTCTACAAAACTTTCTGTGTTAGTTAATGGTTCTCTAACTGAGGAGTTTTCCCCTCAAAAAGGTCTCAGACAAGGCAACCCTCTGTCACCCTTCCTTTTCAATATAGCAGCTGAGGGCCTTAATATACTTTTGTCAAGAGCTCAACAGATTGGTCTGATTAAGGGGGTGAATGTTGGCTCAATTGGGGTGTTGGTTTCTCATTTACAATTTGCAGATGATTCCATCTTATTCTGTGAAGCTGAGGAGACGGAGGTGTGCAACATTAAGAGAATCCTAAGGTGCTTCGAATTGATTTCAGGGCTGAAAATAAATTACCATAAAAGCTAGGTGTGTGGAATTAATGAACCAGAGGAGTTTTTATCCTATTTCGCCACAAAGTTACATTGCAAAACCAAGGCATTTCCCCTAAAGTACCTAGGGTTGCCCTTGGGGGCTAATCCAAATAAAAAGGAAACTTGGAAGCCAGTTCTTGACAAAGTAAGAGGCAGATTAGCAGGCTGGAAAAGGAAACTGCTTTCATTCTCTGGGAGACTCACTTTGTTAAAGTCTGTCACCTCTGCCTTGCCTTTATACTATCTTTCTCTTTTTAAAATGCCTGTAGGAGTTGCGAAAGTTTTTGAACAGCTGCAGGCTTCCTTCCTTTGGGGTGGGTCAGCGTCAAGAAAACCAATCCACATGGTTAGATGGGATGAAGTAACAAAGAATGTGAAGCAGGGAGGATTAGGCATTAAGAGAGTTAGGCTGGTTAATGACTGTATGCTTTCAAAGTGGTGGTGGAGGTTTGGTAAAGAAAAAGATGCTTTGCGGAAAAAGATTATCTGTAGCAAATACAATCTGGATGTCAAAAGCTGGTTCCCCTCTTCTACCCCCAGCAGCAAGCACTCATGTGTGTGGAAATGAATCATCTCCTTACCTGCAAAGAGAAGCAATCTGCTAACGTTTTACTCTTGCAATGTCCAGGTTAAGGTAGGGGATGGTCGAAGTACTAACTTCTAAAAGGACAAATGGTGTAACAATTTATGCTTCAAAGATGAATTTCCCATTTTGTTTAGATTGGTGATGGAAAAAGATGAAACCCTGAGATCAGTGTATGACAGGAAGATCGCCTCAGGGGACTGGAACTTGAACTTGAGAAGAAGGTTGTTTGAGTGGAAAGATAGGGAAGTTAGTAGAGTCAAAGTGCTGCTGCAGTCTGCTACTGGCCTAGTTGATGAACGGGAGGATAATCTTTCTGGCCGGGCCGCAGTGTTCTCGCGTCATTCTCTCCGCTACCATAGTGCAAAGGTTTCCCTTGATCCTCTATTTAGTACTTGGAAGCTAGTTTGGAACAAACTTGCTCCTTCAAAGGTTCAATTTTTTTGTTGGTTAGCTTGGAAAAACAGAGCCAAAACAGTAGATTTTCTTCAGAAAATAGGTGTGATTCAGGCTTCTGTTCCAACCTTCTGTGTTTTCTGTAAAGCTGAGAATGAAACTTTATGTCATGTGCTGTTGCACTGCAATTTTGTATGGAAGGTTGGGCTTCAATGTTGAATTGATGGGATATTCAAGGGGCTGTACCAGGTTCTGTAGAAGCTGCATTACTTTGGTGGGATTGGCACAATCTGAACAAAAAGGAAAAGATGCTTTGGAAGGTTACTCATCTGGCAATTTTTTGGTCTTTATGGAAGGCTAGGAATGAGTGCATTTTCCAATCTATTACTCCTAAGGTAGAGGACTTGTGTGACTTGATTAAGACTAGAGTTGCACTTTGGCTAAATCACAAATTCAAGGATTTTCATTTCATAATTCACGACTACTTGTTCAACTTCAGACAAATCAGAGACAGCTTGGGAAGTAGATTGATTACGGGTCATTCTTGAGGCTCTCATCACCGGGTTAGGCTCATTTGTCGCTCCCGAGTCTCCTCTGCCATCTTGAGGTTTTGGGATGAATTTTTCTGCCGAGGTTTTGTTCAACTTCACCAAATCAAATCGAGGCGCTTGGGAGTAGATCGATTCTTTGAGGCTCATTTGCTACTAGTTAGGCTCATCTCGCTTCCTAAGTCTCCTCTCTTCTTCTTGAGGTTTTGGGATGAATTTTCTGTTATCACCGCCAGTCTGGTGAGGTTTGAGGCTGATTACTATGGCTGAAGCTATTTGCTTGCTACTGTAATCCCTCTCTAGTTGCTGTTCCTTTGTCTTCTAGTTTGCTTTGCTTTTTGTGTTGGTGTCTTACCAACTTCGGAGTTATCTCTCTGCTTCCCCTCTTTTTTATTGATAATTTTCACTGTATCTTCGCATGATCATTATCAATAAATTTTCCTTCTTCACTGCTTAAAAAAAAAAAAAAAAAAAAAAAAAAAAAAGATGACAACACCGACAACCCCTGGGCCCATGCCTTCAATCCAACAACAGAGCCTAGAAGCAGCCACAGCCAATGCACACTCTAATTTGCCACATGTTATTCACAAAATCATTGACTGAATAATGTAGCTCCTTAATTGAGGATTTTGCCGATAAAGCCACTCTGATGTTGATCATCTCACATAATTGATACAGATTTGGTAGCACCCAATGGACGTAGAGTAGTTATGGTAGTTGTGGTGGTAGTGATAGTATGGCATGATGGTAGTGATTGTAGAGGTGCGACAATGGTGGTGAGATCATAAAGGTGCACATTGATCCTTACACAAGTAGTTATAAATTCAATTAGAATTAAGTAAGTTTCTAACTACATACAATTTTCTTAACTTTTAACTTAGATTTTAAGAGTCACTTAATTTTTTTTAAATGATATTGATTGTGATTATCTAATTGACTTATTTAATTTTCATTTAATAGATTAGGTTTTTGGTGTTGAATTAGGTTATTAAACACCACCTGAGTTATCAAATAAAAGCTGAGAGTATCCTTGGATTAAAGATTTGATGAGAGACTTGCGAAAGAAAATAAAAAAGAAGAGAAAAGTGAATAAAACACAAATTGAATTTTATACATTTTTCCCTTTCTTTTTTTCACCATAATTATTTTTTCAAATCTTTAATCCGAATATAGAATAAATATAAAATAACAAAATAAGTATCATAAATTTCACAACCACAACAATCCATAAGATAGCAAGCACAATAACGACGATAACATGTCTAGTGTGTAAGATAAAAACTCCATGCTACTTTGAAAGAGGGGCTCACTGAACTTTATTAAGGTTGAGTTTGGGATTGAGATTTGAGTAACGATTTTACCGAGGTAAAGGAAAATATAAGAGAGATATATCATTCTCTCCGTAAATAATTTAACCAAACACATTTAAGGGTCCGTTTGGCAAGTAAGGTTGGGGCTAAAATAGCTACAAAAGACAAAATAGGCTATTTTAGCCATAACAAACAAAATATCACATCCAACTCATAATCATTACACTCTTCTCTCACAAAAAAAGTCAAAAAAACCAAAAAGTCAAAAAGTTCTTCCCAAACCAAGCTTTTTAACCCAGGCTAAAATAGCCCAAAAAACCAAAAAGTCAAAAGTCAACCCACTTCCCAAACGGAGGCTTAGATAAACATCTTTTCCACTATGCATTGTCACTTTGATCAGTCTTGTCCTTCTTGATCAGTCTTGTCCTTCTTCTCAACTTGATCAATAGGCTCTGTTTGGGAAAGAGTTTTTTTGATTTTCTTTCACTAAAAGACAAATTGATTACAAAACTAAGAAAAACAAATTCAAACAAAATATCACATCAAATCTCATAATCATTTCACTTTTTCCCTTACAAACATTACTTCTAATTACAAAAAAATCCAATTATTTTTCCAAACACAAAAAAAAAAAATTTCACCAATAATATCCTACAACTAAAAAAATTTACAAAAAAATTCACTTTCTAAACACCCACTATGTATCTGTATCATATGCAAACAATGCCATCAATTCAATTAAATAAGAAGTGTATATCTATGTATTAAAACATGTAAGTTTTTGAAAAATGTCTTATACGAAAAATGTCTTATGTGACAAAGTTGAGAGTGAAGATTGAATAAATCTAATGACTAGTGTTAATCATTATAAAATCAGTGTGTTTGATTTGAGTTTTTGAATTAAATTTTTTGAAAATTGACTTTTTTGATTTTCGTATTTTTTTGTTTTTAGTGAATATTTTTTAAATTTTAAATATTTTTTTTTTACTTTTTTACATCTAAAAAAGTAAAAAATTTGTGAAAAAATATTTTAAAAAATTAATAAATACATAAAAATATAAAAAATGTACTGAATTCTTGTATTTTTTTATTATATATTTTTGGTATTTAGTGAATTTTTAAAAGATTTTTTTTAATTTTTTTATTTTTAGGGTGTATTTATGTTAGGTGTGTCTAAAAAGTAAAAAAATTACTTAAAATATTAAAAAAAATTTAATGAAAACAAAAAAAAATACGAAAAATAAGAAAATAGAATTTTCTAAAAAATATTTTTTGAAAAGTAAAAACAAGCTAATTTTTAAAAAAATGTCCATCGTGACAAGGTTAATAGTTAAAATTAAATAAATCTAACAATTAATATTATTTTCTATAGTGCAGTCCATGGGCCAAAATTAAGGTGCAAGTAAAAAAATACTAGAATCGTATCTGGAGAACCCCATAAATTACTCTTCCACTCTGATCTTTAAACTTTGTTTATTTTTCCCAAAAACGTCTTTAAAGGATAAATTACATTTTGCAGGCTTATACGTTGCACCAAATCTTACTTAGGCCCTATACATAGAATCATGACAGTTAATTATTTGTACTTTGGTCAAACTAATCACACTTTGGTCCATATACATAAAATTGTGACAATCAACCCCATACACTTCTAGTCAAGTGTCAATTTGCCCCTTCTATTACTCCATTATTTAAGTTTTTAACATAAATGAGGGCAAGAGAGAAAATTATTATCATTTTCCACCAATATACATTTGTCCTACGTGATAAGCATGTGAGAGTATAATATATATGTGTGTGTGTATATGTGTGTTGCTATGCTAAAAATTAGGACAAAGAAGTAAAAAAATAGAGTTTTTGAAATAAATAAAAAATAAATAAAACAACAACAGAGAAATTGAAGACTCTGTTACTGTGGAAAACAGTCATTATTCTAATTTTTGCAAAACTTTAGTTCATCTCTATAATTGTTCACAATTTGCACTTTGTTTTAACTTAATACAATCAAAATCTGATGTAAATTTTGAGACGAAATGTGTAGACGGAAAATTTGTGTGATTTTCTTCTTTTGCCCTTATTTTGTAGTCATATGCTTGTCACATTACTGACTTCTGTTAAAGACTTATACAATGGAGTAAAAAAAGGGAGACATTGACACTTGACTAGAAGTGCAAATAATTGATTGTCATGATTTCATGTGTAAAGACTAAAGTGGGATTTGACCAAAAAATGTAAGGCATTGACTGTCACGATTTCATGTGTAGTAACCAAAGTGAGATTTGATACAAAGTATAATTTACCCGTTTTTAAATTTTAAATTTTTATTTTTATTTTTATTTTTATATTTTCTTGTTACAGGTACAATGAAAAATATAAGTTAATGAATATTTTTTTTTTACCATCAAATGAAAAATTAGTTGATTTTCACACCCAAAAAATAAATAAACATTAAATGAAATATATTTTTTGAACTGAAGTCTTAACAATTCCAAACTCCACTATCACCATCACCTCGCCATTATCGTTCCCATTGCCACTACCATTATCACTACGGTTGCCCCTATCACCATTACTATCATAACTACCACTACAAGAAATGTCACTTTTAGTTACCAAAATATTGGTAGCCAAAAGTCACTTATTTAGTCGCCAAAAGTTTTAGCGACCAAATTTTTTCGTCGCTAATCTCGTCGCCCTTACTCTGTCGGCGATAGTATTGGCGACTAAAATTTTTTTGGTCGCCGAAAGTGTACACATTTGGCTACTAATGTTGGTTTAGTCGGCAAAAGGTCACTTTTAGCTACTAAAAAATTGGTAGCCGAATGTACACATTTGGCTACTAATCTTAATTTAGTCGCCAAAGAACTGCTTTTTGGCCACTAAAATATTAGTAGCCAATAATTTATTTCTCTCATTCTCAGATTTTTTAGCTACTAAAAAATTAGTAGCCGAAAGTACACATTTGGCTACTAATCTTAATTTAGTCGCCAAAAGGTCTATTTTGGCCACTAAAATATTAGTAGCCAATAGTTTATTTCTTTCATTCTCAAATTTTTTAGCTACTAAATTATTAGTAGCCAAAACTCTTGATTACCTATTTGGCTACCAAAACATTTGGTAGCCAAATGCTTTAACGTGTTTTTTTTTTTTTTTTTTTTTCTAAACAACCTTTATCCATTATTAATACAACCTGTACCCTGTATGGACAATATAATCCATCAAAACAAAATAAGTTATGAAACATTCAACCACGTGCACACATTTCAATTCCAACCATCCACATAATTAATATTGAACGTCCAATTACACATATATATATATATATATTACAAATTCCATAACAACCAAGTCTAATCCAACGTCAATATTTTAATTCCATACATAATACATGAATAACCAAATTAATTGTACACCTACAACTTCTGTACCATTCAGCAGATTCCTTAATCAAATGATCCTTTGAGGACAAACATTTATTTAAAAAGTTTTTGCTTGATGAGATTGAATCAAAGAACCAGCATTACTTCCCAAAGTATCTGCTAGATCTCCAAGGACCCCATTGGCAATTTTCATCACAACATCATCCCTGAGAGTAAATAGACATGACAGATAGAGTTAGAAAAAATAAATCAAGCAACTAAAACCAGGTATTACAATGGCTGGGAAATTAAGACATGAAACTTAGTAAGGAATACAAGTCTGCAGTATATGGTGTACTGGTTATATTATAGATCAAATGGGCGAAGTCTTTATAGTACCAAATAAATTATCACACATTCATGGAATTGAAATAGAAGACAATTACACTAAGTTAGCATGAAGAAATGAAAGCCCAAGGAAAATTAAATCAACCAGAAAATGAATAAATCATCAACTATTCCTCTTATTTTATGTTTGTAAACTACATTACTCGCTTCCATTTACATAATATTTACCATCTGTATCTATAGCATAATCTACAAATACTAGCTCCAAGAGGAAATGAATATTTAAGTGTCATCATCCACCATCCTCTCCCAAAGAACTTTCCAGTAATGCGAATTGAGGTCTTTCCACTTAAACGTCTACAATGCAATTCATCCCCAGAAATTATAACAATGATAAAACAAAGTTAATAATTAATAGGGAAACAAAATTAGCATCCTTATTTCAATAAACTGCTCATTGAGATCATAAATAATGTTGAAGCAACCAATGTTGAATAAACTGCTCATTGAGATCATAATTAAAGTTAATAATCCTGTGACAGCTGGAAATTTAACTAAATTCCTTTAGTCTAACAACAATCAATAGGCATTTATGATGACTTGTTAATAACCCCACCGGATGAATTTTCTGGTTACGCCAAGTCTGAGATTGTAACCATGTACTGGAACCAGAAATTTTCCCCCAATAGTACATGTAATCTCCACTAATATTAATGTTTTACAACTCTTTTTTACAAATATACTTAACTACATACTTCAAAAAAGACAACTGAAGAAGGGAATAAATATAGGCAAGAAAACAAAACTATATGCAGCATATGCTCTGACACATAAACCCTGGCATCTAAAAGTACACAACCATAGTCAGGAGTACAAAAACAAAAGTACATGAATTGCCCAATTACAGCAAAGAAAGATGAGTCTTATTACTTGATGTTAAACACTAAAAACTTCGGATATAACTGGACAATACAACATTTGCAACATTTAAAAAGTACATCACCTGCACCAAAACCCTCCCCGATTCCAAATCGGCTACAACCCTGCAGAAAAAACATCAAATTTTTTAAATGCAACAAGATAACAAAAAAAAGTATTTCCTTGATCATCAGGTTAGCATACAAAAATAAAATTACAATAATATCTAGTTAACACATATCATTACAACAAAAACTCTTATCTAGGCATCACAGAGTCTAATTATAGTAATATTTAAATAAAATTACTTTTTTAGGCAAATATATAATTATCTAGTTATGTGCCATGAATTAAGTTTGTAAAGAGTTCATCTGATTTGCACATGCATCAATGTTATAAGGATGCCCATCTTATTGGACATTGAAATGAAAAGTATAATTATCAGGGTAAAAGGACGTGTGACAATAAACAAAGAGGTAACCAAATTTAGTATTTTGTTTACTTATTATAACACTTTCCATGAAAAGCATGTAACAACATTTACCATACAAAGACTCATTAACATAAAAGCAAAAGAGCTTACCTCAATATTATAAATCCCAATTTTTCCATCAAAGGAAGATGCCGATATGACCCCAGGTATCTTTGGATACCAGTGCACATCAAAATTCCAGTTGGTTCCACCTGGAAATTCAGAGACAATCTGCCGCAAATTCACAATCAAAACTAATGTCACCATGGTCCATGTCATATCACATCACAAGCAAACATAGACAGTGGAATACCCACCCACTTGATTGGTGTCATATGTGTACATGCACAAGGGAGTTAATGAATCATATTTTGTTGCAATGTACAATGGCCAGGGAGATATGGAGTTTGTTATTATCAGTTACTAGTATAGCCTGGGTGATGCCAGTGACGGGTAAAGGTCTTTTCACTTGCTAGAAAAGAGGATATCCGAGGAGAGATAACAGGAAGGCTTGGGGTGTGGCTCTTTATGCCTCGTGGTGCATTTGCAGACAGAAGAATTGTAGATCTTTTCACGATGCCTTGGAAGGAACAGTCTTCGCATCCATGATTTTTGGCTTAGGGATGACTTTTCCTAAAATTTATATTCTTTTATAAAGTTTTGGGGGCATTTGCACATCTTCATAGATATATAGGCAGAGTTTATGGCCCTTTACATTATAATACATGTACTCACAAAAAAAAAAAAAAAACGAGTAAAGAAAAGTGACACATTCAAGGAAAGAGGCTAAAGCCTGTTTACATATATTTACCATTGTGGGGGAGAAGGGGGGAATAAAAGAAAAGAAAGAGGCATTGACATCTTACTCTACCTCTCCTGAAACAATATCCCAGCAAATTGTGCGGTTGTCTTTGGCACAAGTAAGCAAATAGGAGCTGTCACTGGGACACCAAGACATCGCAATCACACCTGGTGAAAGATATGCAGGAAGCAACAGATAAAACAGCAAATTAACAAGAACATATAATTGATGAAAGACCAATAAAAGAAATACATAGTTTTTATGATTTCTCCATTCACTTGGGAGGAAATCAGTGACCAAAACATTATAAGGTCTAATTGTAATAGAATTGCACAAAGAAGTCTATTAAACTCTTTCCATACTTTTACCATTCTGGCTAACACATATTTGAAAGTAGTATTCATTGTCTGCATGTTTTAGACACGGACAGAAAAAGAAAGAACCCCAACAAATCCCTAATTTCCATAGTAAATAGAATAGTCCAAAATCTCACACTCAAAGACATCAGTAATTTGAAGATAACGCAAGAATTTGCTGAATGATATACCTTTAGTGTGTCCCACAAACTCCCTCACTGGTGACATTATATTACGCATATCCCAAAGCTGAAAGTAAATTTCAATGTGAATAACAAGAGCAAAATAACTGAACACAACATATATTACTCATGTAAGTCAAAAAAATGTAGTCATTACCCTCAAAGCAGGTGAACTATCATCATCTGAAGCAACAATAAGCTGAGTGGCCACATCAGGATGCCATTGCAAAACAGAGCACCGCCTCCTATTTGAATCTGAAAAGCTGCCAACAAAAACCAGAAATCTTAGGTTATTATGTTATGACTATCTCATGCAGAAGCACCCAACATGCTTCACATTATTGAAAGCAATTTACCTAATCACCGGCTTTTGCTTAAAGAAAAGATCAAGAACTACTTTTAACCAGTAGCATTTTCAGAAACAAAAAAACAGCTGGAAATTTAACTAAATTCCTTTAGTCTAACAACAATCAATAGGCATCAAATTAAAGGGCATCAGTTTTTTTACAAGAAAAAACAAGAAAATTAAAACATTGTAAACATGCATACTTGTGACCCCACTAAATCTGTTGCAAAGCTTCTCAACGAGAGACTCCATTTGTTTGTCCTGAAAATAATTTAGAAGAAATTAGGTGGAATTGTGATCAAAAAAAATAATTTGTCACTAAAACTAAGTCAAAACCCCATACCTTCTTGATGGAACCAATTAAAAACTGCATGATGTTGCAGAAAGACTCTCTCTTCAAGTTCTCATTGGATAATTTTCCAAGAATATCCGGAAGTAAATTATATATTGGAACTGCAAAGTTTTCAATTTCTCTCTTCAAGTTCTCTTCAAGTTCTCACGAAATACACACAGTTAAAATCATTAAGCTGCAAAGTTTTCACAAAAGTTTCAACCATTAAGTGTGTATTTGTGGACATTGGAACTAGTTAATAAAAAAGCCAACATCAAAAACAAAGATAAATGGCAAATGTAAATACTAATATTATTCATAACCAAATTCAACTCTCACAAAGTTTTCAATTCCCAAAATTTTGGGTGAGCTCCCACTGCCGAAAAAAATTGAAATATAACAAAAGGAAATGAAAAAATTGAATGTATATTTAGTGGAGATAGAAATTGGGTGCAAGTATAATATGTGAGGGGTTCAATGATTTTCCACTATTGATTTTTCGCGTAGGCATTTCATCGAACAACTGATGGGCATAGAAAAACAATACAAATAACACAAAGGTTATCAATGTCAACAATGGTGAAGGTGAGAGAGACAGAGAGAGTGTGAGAGAGAGTGATGCATTACCTTCAAATTCAATGATTGGCCTTCAATTTGACACAGCGTTGGCTCGAACCTGAAGGAGAGTGGAGAGAAAGGCTACCGGCGTCTTGAGAGGCGTGATGGCGGTGATGCTTCCGTGCACGCCGACGGAGACAGAGGCGAGAGAGATGGAGGAGGGCAGAGGCGTGAGAGAATGAGAAAGAGGGAGAGAGTCAGAGAGTGAGAGACATAAAAATGAAAACCCAAAGTTTCCCTCCCAAGTTTTCCTGTTTCCCTCCGAAGTCTGAAACAATGTTTAAAAATTTTAATTATAATCGGCGACTAATATTTAGTCGGGAAAAGTAAAAATAATAAAAAATATATATAAAAATAGGCATTAAAATAAAAAAGAAAAAAATATATATATGTAACAAATATAAGGAATAAAAGTAACAAATATATTAAAATTATATTTAAATCAAAATATAAGTAATAAAATTATAAATTACAAATATTAAATTATCTTAAATATTTGTCATAATATTTTTTTTACTGAAAAATATAATAATATATTTAAAAATTTTATATTCTTATTTTATATATATATATATATATATATAAAATAAGAAAGAAAAGAAAGAAAGAAAGAAAATTAAAAATAAAAGAAGGAAAAAAAAATTTAAATATTCTGAGCCAGCTCAACCCGTGTTTTTTTAGTCGCCAATTACTTTTATAAATCCCTCAAATTTAAATTAGAAATGTCTCCTCCAAATTTAAATTAACAATAGTGTTTGATTATTGTTAACCGTGTATAATGTAAAAATAATTTTAAAAGTTGAAAAAATTAATTATTAAAAATTAAGGAAAAATTTAAAATCTGAAATAATAACAATAAGTCTTACAAATAATTGGGATGTTTTGTCTTTTATTAGTACTGGTTAAAATATTGAAAAATTTATTGAAATGATAAATAATTGGGATATTTTGTCTTTTATTTGTGAATTTTGATTTATTCTTAATTTATTAGTGTTATTGAAATATGATGATGTAAAAAGTATAAATAGTTTAATCAAAAGATTCATCTCAAAATAATAGTCTATTTTCATAATTTAATTTCTTTTTATAATACAATTATTACATTTTAAAAATATTAATTTATCAAAATTACATTTTGATAGTATATGTTTTTAGAAATATCAATTGTCATAATTGTAAATTTTTTATTATTAATGGATTTAAAAAAAGGACAAAATAAGAAATTCATATTATTTTGATAAATTAATAAAATAAAAATATAAATATAAATATAAATATAAATGTAAATAATTAATTTTTTTTATTTACATTCGACTACCAAACATTTAGTAGCCGAAAGTGGGTCTTTAGCGACTAAAAGAACTTTGGTCGCCGAAAGTTGACATTTGGCGACCAAACCTTTGGTCGGGGAAGATTAAAAATTAATTTTTTTTATTTACATTCGGCTACCAAACATTTAGTAGCCGAAAGTGGGTCTTTAGCGACTAAAAGAACTTTGGTCGCCGAAAGTTGACATTTGGCGACCAAAACTTTGGTCGGGAAAGATTAAAAATTAATTTTTTTTATTTACATTCGGCTACCAAACATTTAGTAGCCGAAAGTGTGTCTTTAGCTACTAAAGTTTTTTTTAGTCGCCAATTGTGATATTTTTAGCTACTAAATAATTTTTTAGTCGCCAATTGTAATATCTTTAGCTACTAAATTTTTTTTAGTAGCCAATAATCAACATTTCCCTACTAAAAAAAATTAGTAGCTAAAAAGTTGACTTTTGCCGACTAAAATTATTTTTGGTAGCCAATTCCCACACTTTTGGCGACTAAATTAGTTTTGGTAGCTAAAAGTGGTCGGCAAAAATGCATTTTCTTGTAGTGTACTAGTACCTCATTTTAGGGTCGATCACAACCAAAACATGAAAACATTTTCCTCATAAAAAATTTAACTGAAATATTTTTTGCCAAAACAAATGGAGTGTTAAATTATCTGACATTTCCTTTTCTGATTAAAATTTTTTATAAAAAAAATCATATTTGAAGGGCAAAATCGTAACTCAAAAATTGTAGGTAGAAAAAGAGTACCTCCACAACCAGCCAACATAGAAGCTTGCCGTTCTTGCTTTCGTCCTTGGAAGTTTGTTTAGATTAGGCTTGAGAGGTTGCAATCTTGCAGTTCATGCTTTCATCCTTGCAAGTTTTTTCATATTAGGTTTTCGAGGCTGCGAGTGAATTAGAATTACAAGTAGCTGTTGATGAGGAAAATAAGAAAAGCCTGTTCTTACTCTATTTCCAAATGCTAAAAGTTTATGTTCATGGTCACATTAGGCTGGGTCCCTCTTTTTTTATTGTGAGGCATCAAGAATGTCAAAAAGTTGGAGTCATTCAATTCAAACTAATTGGTAATGGCTAGAGAAACATTTACAATAAATGAATTAGATTTGGACGGTTTAAATAGGTGATATGAGATAAAGTCGCTAAATACTTTTTGCATATATAGATTTGATGGCACGTGAAGGTGATATAGAGATGAACAAAATCAAAAACCATATTAAAATACTTAATGGATAGAGAGGCCTTTAGAATTATAGATCGAATGCTAAATACCAAATTTGACCCTGTTACAACACAAAAATATCAAAATTTGGCAACCTATAAGCTTTTATGCTTGTGTCATTTTTGACATAACCATCATCTCATATTTGCAACTATAGTTGGATCATTATAAACATTGATACCAATATCAAATTTAGCAATCAGTGAAAATTTGTGCCGATTTGGCACAAAGGATAGTAATTCATAAATTTGGCGACTTCAATAGTAACCCTGTTGAAGCACTCAGTTACTATAATACAACCATGACAACTCAAATAGTAGCCCATTGAAGCTACTCTAAGCATAACTACAAACTCTAACCACAAGATTCTCTTTGCAACATGTGATTAATACATAGCTCAATGCTTATCTAACATAAAGAAGTTAAGTTGTGTGCTTGCCTTCTTTTTCTCACTGCAACCATTTGCGCTCTTCTCTTTTGCCACAACCTCAAGAATTTGTTGTTGAGTTTCATGAGAACAGGCCCACGCTGTTGAATGCGATCGGTATTGTTTTCTTATCCCTAGTTCATAATATAACTACATAATCCAAAACTTTATGTTAATTGACAAACACAACATAGATCTTAGGTAATACAAAGAAGGAAATATGTTGGAATTATGCATGGGTGATTTTTTTTTTTTTTTTTCCATCAGCAAAAAAGGAAATGAGACTTACGTGTAAGTTCTAATAGGTGAATTATTGTCTAATAGGTCCTGTGAGAATTAATGACGTTTTTCATCAAATACTATTAAAAAAGTCACTAATTGTTAATTTTCAGCAACAGTTTTAAAATTGTCACAAAAATGTCACTAATTATAAGTTTTAGTGACAATTTTAAAAAAAATGTCACTAACTTTTAGCAACAATTTGAAAAATTCGTCACAAAAAAAGTCACTAATTGCAAGTTTTACTAACAATTTATAAATAATGTGACAAAAAAAGTCGCTAATATCAAATTTTAGTGAGATATACAAAAAAATTGTCACAAAAAATTATTTTTAATGAAGATTTTATTAGAACTTATTTTCAATAAGACTTGATGAGAATTAAGATCAACTATTAGGACCTACTGGTAGTTTACCCAAAAAAGAATTCTTTATTAATGAATTCAAAGACAAATACATTAATAAAAAAAGAGGCATGAGTGATTATTGACAAGCAAAGCCCCAAGGATATTGAGAGAGACAATACAAAGATTTTATTAATAATAAGGCTTCATTAATAAAGAAAGATGGAATTGAGTAAACAAGAGAAAACACTTTTCCCATTTTCAAAAATTTTGAAATCGTTTCCATTTTTTTATATTAAAAAAAAATACAACTTTTCATTTTCAATTTCAAAAAAAAAAAAAAAAAAAATTGAAACATAAAACAAAAATGGGATCAAGCAAATTAACATAGATTATTTTGTAATAACTCTTTTTTAGTAATTCCAAAGGTATGTTTAACCCTAAACTAGTTCACAAATTAAGCAAATGAACATATATCATTTTCTAGCTATTAACTCTTGTCTAGTAATTTAAAATAAATAAATAAGCTATGTGCATATAGCCCTAAACTAGCACAAATTGAAGAGAAAAACAAAGTAAATGGAACCAACCCAATCGGTTTTCCCTTTTTATTTCTCATTAGTACGAGGCTTTGGTTCCACCCTCTTAGTCAGTGGCCCATTAACCATTTTTTGTTATCGACGATCAGTAGGTGTCATTTCTTTCTATATAGCGATCCCGATTTTCCTTTCATTGTTTAATTATATTCCAAGCTCGGGTCCGTGGATGTTGGGTGTTGTCTTATTCTCATTTCCATCCTTTACTCTTTGTATTTGAGTCTTGGGTTGTGTTGGGCAGGTTTGAAACAGGTAGGCTGTGTTTGGAAACTAATAGTTGATGCCTAGATTTTGGCCTTCACGCTCGAGCGGGCCCCTTTGCTTTTGTTCCTCCGCTCGAGTGGGGATTCTGACGCTCGAGTGGGATTATCACACCCTCAGTATTTTCTTTTTTATGCAGGTCATCGGACGCTCGAGCGGGGACCTTCGTCTGCAAAACTTCTGGAAGTATGCATTCGACGCTCGAGCAGCGCTTTTCACGATCGAGCATGAGTCTATGTCTGACGCTCGAGCAGGATGTTCCACCCTCGAGCGGACTGTGTATTATATCAGTCCGAATTTTAGCATTTTCAATCACTTTTTCGGGTCATTCTCTCTCTCTAGCTTTTCAAAACCCTAATTTGAGAGCTCCTCTCTCTAGAACTCTCTCTCTCTCTACATTTTGATCTTGGTTTAGTGAGACCCAACCCTTGTGCCTTCATTAAAGTGTAGAGCTTTGCAAGACCTTCATTTTGATCCGAAGATCTTGGGGTTTGGAGCACTTTCGAGTTGGCTTATCATCTCCTTTGAGCTCCGAAATTTAAGGTAGGGATTACTACTCATATTTATGATATTTGACATAGACATTTAGTCATTTTGATTTAATGTTGAATTTTGGAAAATTTTGGGTGCTAGGGTTTCAAAATGTATAAAGAGGGGTTTTATTCTTTTGACCCATACATGTGTATTTTGGGTCTTAAAATGAGGTTATTGATGTTTATTTACGATATTTGAACCTTTGGGTCAATGTTGAGAAAATGGGGAGAAAAGCCCTAATTTATTGTGATGAATTAATTTGTATAATTAATTTCGAAAAGTTATGGAAGTATGAAATTGAGTTGAAAATAATGAAATTGGGTAATTATGAAATTTAATGGTGGAGTTGGATTGATTAATCACTCACCTTTGAAATTGTAGATAATTTATCTGTTTGATAATTTACTATCTGTTTAGAAATAATTATTTTGGGCTATCGGTAGAGGATAGTTTTGATTGTTGTAGACACTGCATGATGATTAGGTAAATTAAAACTAATCAATTGAGTATGTCATTGAATATGACGGATGGAATAACACATTGAATATGTGTTCTGCTTGATCATTGTATATGATAAATGTTTAAATACATTATATATGTATGTTATTTGGGAGGAGACACTACAAGAAATTGCATTTTTCGCAACGCAACGAAATATGTTGCTAAAAGGAAAATAAAGAGTTTACACACAAACCCGTAGGCAAAAGTGAGTTGGCAAAAGTTTTAAATTATCATTGCGTTGGTAAAAGTAAAGCCTTTAGAACATAGTCGCTAAAAGCCTCCATCCATCGTCGACAATTTACCATGCGTTGGTAAAAGTCATTCAAATATGATGATTGTGTGGCACTTTTGCGACACAAATTTGCATGGGCAAAAATATACTTTTAAACATATCGTCGGCAAAAGGAAACTTTTGGCGACACATTTACGTCGATAAATGTTGCCATTTGTCGACGATTTGTTTGTCGCTAAAGCTTTACTTTACAAATTGGCATTGGCAAAAAATACATTTCTACCAACACAATATGAGTGGAGAAAAGTAACTTTTAGCGACACATTTAAATGTTGCCATTTACAACGATTTGGTTGTCGATAAAGCTTTAGTTTTGGCAACGGTATTGGCAAAAAACACTTTTAGCAACACAATATGAGTGAGCAAAATAAACTTTTGGCTACACATTTACCGACAAGTTATTTTGTCGAGAAAGCTTTACTTTTAACAACGACAAATTTGGCAAAAATAATTTAAACTCATTTATAATTTTTAAAAGATTTACAGATTTACAAGAGGCATCCTCGCACCACTATAACAAACTAATAACATTGATATGAAATCACACAAAATACCCCTCCATACCTCCTCCATACCCTTCCAAAAACACTAGGAACTTACATCTAATGACAACCCCATTAATAAAAGATCTATTACAGATTGGACAAAACCTTCCAAACATCAACAACACCAACAAACATCCAACAACAACACAGCAGCACCTCATCGTAACAAACACCATCACAGCAACATCACCACAACATCAAGAATATGATTGGTATAGGATTCAACACAGTTCATCACCAGTTTAGAAAACCATTTCAACTCAGCAATCCAAACAAAATCATATAACCAAATCACAATTGACGCAGCAGTTTACCTCATTTACCAAAATCAATGCCAATGCCATAAACCTCGTATATCATGCTTCAGATCATAATGAAGTCAATACAATCTCTACATGTGAATCAGCCAAGGGAATTTGGGGTTATAGAGAGGTCACACATGATGGACAAATCAGGCTGAGGAATATAAGATTAGCATGCTGGTTCATGATTATGAGTTTTTTTAAAAATAAATCTTGATATTTCTGAAATGTTTGAATTTGGTTCCCCAATTAAATTTCTTGGAACGGGCCAAAATTCCTGGGAACTTTCCATTATAATTAATTTGGTTGGGCAGCAGGGCTGATGAATAATTATGGTCAGTTGGCGGTCTGCAAACTTTCAAGCAAACATCAAATTTTTTAATTGCTCCACTTTGTTTAGAACAATTTGGCAACCCAATCACCTTTTTGCTCTATTGACCAGTCCTTACTATTAAAAATATATATATATATATATATATCTGACACTAACAGCTCAAGCAAAAATAACAACCCACCACTCCTACCACCATCTAGAGAAACCCATAAAACATACGCCAACAACATTGACAACATTTAAAAAAAAAAAACATTAAAACTAACATCCAGATGAGCTATTGAATAATTGTAGCAAATGTAAGACAACTAAAAGATGATACGAGTGTATCTATCCATGAAAGTATATACTACAACAAAAATCTGAGATAATTTTGCCAATAAGAAACACTTTATCTGAACTCTTCAACATATTGATTTTATCTAACAAGATATACTAAAAACATAACGTTTCCAACTTGAACAACACTAAAAACAAATGAACTCATAGCTATAGTAATAACCCAAATTACACAATTCAATAGAAATTTTTAGTAAGCTCTGGATTGTACCTGGATCATGGCTGTGCATTAGTAGATGCCTGCACTGCAGGGATGAATGGTTTGCCATAGGTCTGCAATAATTGATCCTTCATCTCAGACAACTGCTTCAGCATTTCAGTACCTTCAACCTTCAATTTTATTAACTCTGCATCATCCCTCGTACAATCCTTGACTTGACCTGAGGAAGTGCAGCCATTCAAATCTTTGCCCTTGATGCCTACACCCCTGCCAAGGACACGACTGTGGCTCGGTTTCTCAGCAGCCACATCACAATCATTCACTGCGGAACTTTGAAAAGTGGCAGTGAGCCTTGTCGAATCGATTTGTTCCTGAAAAAATATATTAGAAACATCAAAAATATCACACAATAACTGATGAAAGAGGAAAATTGAATAATTATATTGATTTATTATGTAGGAAAAGCAAAGTCACATTCCTTTTATGTTAATACCTACTATTTATGCTTAATTGTGTTCTAGAGTTTAATTTACATTATCAGGATTAATTAAAGTGGAGTTCATGAGAAAAAGGTGGGCCTGATTCTTGGAAACACATTTTGCCTGGCTTAGATGAAAACTAAGCCAAGTGAAGAGAGGAGATCATTTCAATGTGTGGGCCCAGCTTTAGATACAGTGTCAGCATGAATTAAAAGTTTTCTTGGCCCAATGAGAAAAAAAGAGGAAAAAGGCTTCAGCATTTACTCTTTGGCAAAGGCCATGGTGGGCCAGCATCAACGACAATAGCGTTTTAGCTGTGTGATCAGCACACACATCATAACAAAAGAGACCACATGTTGATTGGAAAAATATATATATAGGTGGCCGAGCACTCCAGCTGTGAGCCACTTGCACTTCATCACTCAAGCGACCCTAAGTCATATGAATCAGCAATTTGACTCTTTAACATGCTTCGGACCATGTTCAAAATGGTTCGGTTCATATGAAGTAGCAATTTGACTCTTTACTACATTACTCTCCATAACTTGCAAATAAACACCGTAGTAATCACCATTACATGCAAGAAAAAACTCACAAAATAATAAATAAATAAATAAATTCAACATCCCAAACAAGTTTTGAGCGACATCTTTTCCTACAAATATGTTTCTCTAGCATCCATGTGTTAATCCCACTCATTCTGCAAACACAAAATGTTAATGCCACTTCCATACTATTTGTGCAAGAAGTGGATGGTTTTTTCTAAGGTTCCTCAATACCCATTATCATGAACCTACTTTTCTTGTATATCCATTAGTTAACTTGTCATAAAAAATATCCATAAGTGAAATGGAAGTTGTAAGAAACTTACATTGCTTGAAAAATCAATGGGTTGCATTTGCAAAAAAATAGTCTGGAATTTGGCATAGACCTCAGCCTGTCGTTGAGGCCCCATTCTTGCTACAGCCTCTTTTGCTTCCTCTACCTTTTCCTTTATCTCTTTTAAATGGAGGTTAACTTCATTTCTCCGCCTTTGAATATCAGTCTTAAGTGCCTCTATTCGTGCTTGAGAACCTTGGTCCCTAGAAACCACAAGATTAAATTCACAAGTTATCAATTCATATTGATAAAAATTCCATCAACTTTATAACAATTCCATAGCAAGGTGTGAAAATCAACATGTCAATCTAACCTTTGCCAATAAACAAATAAGAACAAGGATATATAACCATACATAAGTGACTACTGTTCCATTTATCACCACATTCACTAACAGTTGTATTTACTTATTTACTTTTTGATAAATAAAATTTTAAATTCTTATGTTTAATTTAAGGTAATGAGAAGCATCATTAGGATTGGAGTGTGGTTTGTAATTTATTTTGTCATAATTGTTCTTTTGCTGGTTTTTGTCTCTTAGTTTAACCATTATTAGGTAGGTCTTCTAGTCAATCAACGATGTGTGTAATTATCCTTTCATATTAATAAAGTTTGTCTTCCTTTTTCTTTTTATAAGAAACATACTTTTACTCAATAAAGGAAGTGATAAACAATTTTGTTGGACAAACAGTTCATTTGTGTTACCGGAAAACACTAATACCCTAGTGAATTACGTATTGGTACACATGTTCCGAAACATGGTAGACTTTTGTTCCAAAAAGGTAAATATAGTGATCCGAAGTAATGCCAAAAGTTATTTCTAATATATTTCCTTAAATGTTATCTAAAATGAGTTAAGTTTTGATTTGAAAAAAACTTCAAAAAATCAAAAATATATATATATATATATAATTATTTATTGGATGCCTAATAGTTAAAAGAAATTTACTCTAGAAGTGTCTTTAAATTCTTAAGTGTAATATATACAAGTTATACAAGTTTACCCCTATCATACCACATTTTAAAACATGTAACATATCACGTTCCCATTCCCATTCGTAATGATCCACGTACCAAATAACATAGGTCCAATGAATGATACATAAATGAAACAAAGATAAGAAATAAATTCCACAAAACAAAAATTACAAAGAAAGGATAATATCGAAATTCCTTAGTGGCCAAAGCTTGCAATGAAGCAACGAACTTAACCCTCTCCCGTAAGTACTCCACTTTCTCATCTTTATCTTCAAAAATTTTATTGCTTCTCTCTATCCAAATCATCCTACAAACAGCCGCAATCACACACAACCAAAGAGTACAGGGCCTTTTGCCAAAAAGAAAGTAATGGAATATAATATGGCATGTATAAGAAACAAGGTAATTCATGTCAAAAAGTAATCTTAGCAAGTCTTACCAGAATGAGAAGAGTCAAAGCCATCTCCAGATTGAATATGGATTAGATGTTACAAGTTCAGCATATAAAAACTGTAACTACATAACATCAACACAATCTATTTTCCACCATTTTTTATTAGCTAATATTTAATCACATTATCAACCACTACTACCACAAAACAGTATTGAACAATGCTGACCAGTCTTCATAGCATCCCAGAACAATTTAACATCCAAAACCAGAAATTTGACATATAGGCAGGCAACCAAGTCTAGTGGCATATTCATACTATGAGTAAGATAAAACTGGGAAAATTAAAATTTCAAATTTGAGTTGAATCAAGCTTTTACCTGTCTGTCCTCTTCCTGCTCACTCGCCTTCTAGAAAATGCATCATTTGGTTTGTTGAGTAAGATTAGGTTCTCCTTGTAAGTATCAACAACAAAATGGTTTGAAGTAGCATAAATTCCCAAATTCTTAGTTTGTTGGCTCGAAGGGTCATATGAAGAAAGCACCCAATCACTTGGTGCTTTTGTCTCCAATAATATATGACCATTATTCCGTATACCTAATACCTGTGTAATTCCTCTGCTTAGATCAATTGTGAACTGCTTATACAAAGAATCAACTACACCGTACTTTTTCATTATCCAAATGGAACAAGACTTGTATGCAGCACTATCTTCGTAACATAACAGAGAAAGCAATCCCCCAAATACTGAAGCCCAGACCTCAGTTCTCGGGGCTACAACACCATCTGGTAACATCATCGTTTGAAACACCTCATCACACAAATCAAATGACAAAATCAACGGATCATTGGATTTCTTCATTTTCGCAGCAAAATGAACAGCCCCTTCTAAATAAGCAGCGAATCGGCCTGAATAATCTATAGTAATCCTATCCATATAAGAGTTTCTTCCCCTGCTAGACATTTTCCAGGAGCCTGCATTAACGGAGTACACCTCAATGTGTGTAGTTGGCTCTGATTGGGCAATTTAGTTGGATAAAAGTCCACTATTCTAACCAATTTATAATCGTTGGTCCGTGGATCAAATCCAAACCCATGAGAATGCATAGAGGTCTTGACAGTAGGCTTGGGCATAGCCATGGACTTTCTAATAGATGGGTTCCAAAGAAAATACCAATCTTGTTCGTGAAGACAAAACAAACCTTTTACAGACCCAATTGTGAAAAAAAAGTGGAGACGACGACTCTTTATTGGGAATTCAAGTTCTTTATATTCATTGCCATCTCTGTTTCTCTCCTCCTGGTGTATTAATCAACAACCATTTTTAACATAAGCAACAACCATTTTTAACATAAATAAGATACATAACAATCTCCTACCTGAGTAGTGCAGATATTGTTGGTGGCCTTGTCCTTCCAGATATGTTGCTCTCTTGTCTGCATTGCTGTACACAACAGATTTCCCCAAACAATTAGTAGAACATAGGCAGAAAATTACAAAAATACATTTAGAACTGCTTGTATACTGTTGACAAAAAAGAAAACATCTTCGAAAAAAATATGGACTTCAATTTTGATGGCGTATCGATTTGCATCTTAAATTTTGACAAATAATTAATTTCAAAGAATTTATGGTCAGTAAAGTATTGCATACTTGTTAGGAATGTTCTTTATCATAAGTGTTGTCCGGTTGTCTTCCCCTCACATTATGCTGTCAATTTCAAGTTCAAACTGTTTCTAAATGCACTTACCAGCATGTCCAGGTGAGGGGGATTATTTGAATTACTCCAAATATAATGATGTCCAGGTGAACAGCTCCCATTTCTAGAGGAACCAAAAACTGAGAAACACATAATTACAATATTAGAAAATCAAACAGTACGCACAACCCACTTGTTACATGAGTCACTGTACAAATCTTTTTCTCTTCACTTTCTTGTACATAGTATTTCACCAAAAAAACTTAACATTACTAGTAGGGCATGGCTTGACCAGCCACCAAAAATACAGAAAATTTATTTGACATGCATAAAAGAAAACAATGTCACCTTGTTATCTAAATGGACTTACCAGCATCATTCAGTTCAAGTGGATGCCCATTTGAGCTTACTCTACAAAACTGGCGATTCTCAATTCTTTCAGATGGACTGGCACTAATATTTGCAGCCATGCCCGAGGAATTACAAGGAGCACCATTAATTAAACCATCCTGATACTCTGGAAGTGAATGAGGATGAAAATTGGGTGTTCCCTGGAATTCAATGTTTGGCTGGCCTGGTGAAAGGGCAGGCTCAGGGAGGCCGGATTGATTGCCAAGTAATTCAACTCTCACTAGAGAGGGTAAACTGTTAGGAATGCTAGATGAGATCCCATGATGGAACACTCTTTCCATGAAGGGACTAATAGGTGATTGTATTGCAGTGTGTACCCCTGAAATAGTTCCATTATCCATGCCTGAAGATGTGATTCCCCCATGTGAAATTGGTCCTGTAGAACAATTATTGTATGGCAAAAGTAACACAAAGCCTTCTTTTAAATCAATTTCTAATGAACAGTGTATCTCACTGGCAGTACTCATACCAGAAAATCCCATTGTTGAGTTATAAGGAGAGCTAATTTGTTGTAGATATGGACTAGATTCATCTTGCTCCATTTCTGAAGGAAATGGTGGCATCAAACTGCACAGGAAAAAGGAGGAGAAGACAAACAAAGGTTTATCCAAGAGGTCAAAAACTAAAATCAACCCACATTGCATTTGTTCTGCAGCAAAAAGGAAAGGAAAATAATTATTCTATGAATGAATGTTGAAAATAAATAAATAAAATAAAACAAAATAAAAATGCTCCTCTGCTTTATATAAAAGCTCTTCTCTGAGGTGAAAATTCACTTGCCTTAAAATCGATGGGTAGATAAATGAAATCATAAGTTCTCCTATGGTGTTCATCAATTGCAGCTAAAAGCATCTTTGAAGTATACCTACAGTTGAAACCATGTTAAACGGAACCAGTTAGTTCTTCTTAGTAGAGAGAAGGGAAAGAAGAAGAAGAAGAAAAAAAAAAAACCATTCCAATGCATCCAAAAGATTACTTCAAGCTGAAACAACATTACAAAAATATGAACTAAAGGCATGTAAGAAAACAGAAAATGAAAGTCAACACTTCCATTGCATTATTATTGAGGGCAATAGATGATTAACTTGGATTCATGGCGCAATGTTTCCAGGCCAAATAAGCCTGATTTCGATGGTCCAATGCCTGACTCTAATATTTCTAATCAAGAGTTTACGCAGAAAACACAAATCATCTACTTAATTGTAGCTACTTGATGGAGGATGTAAATACTCAACTCATAAACCAAGTCACATTTATCAATGGGTGTAGGCAGCCAAGAAGCTAGCCCTAGCAATGTTTAAGCATCTAATTTTTGCACATGTTATGGAACATGTTACATCATTACAGCAAGTTGCCAAGTTGTATACAACCATGGGATACCCAGTAGAGTTCTCATCAATCACTGTAAAATTTCTAAGCAAATTGCAATGCATAAACCTTATCTAACAAAAATTACTTTGAACATGAATATTTAAACAGTAAATTAGAACAAAACAAGAAAGATAAAAAAGGCATTTGCTAAATCAAGCACATTACTGGCAAAAAGCTTGAATCATATAAAGGGGTTTGCTTAATCCAATTTTGGTTTTCTAAGAAGAGAAGACCGGAGGAAAAGTGCACCAGTCAACTACGTAAATGGCAAATTTAAGTGCCATGTTTGGAGAGCTGAAGTGGATTGGAAGCAGACAAATAAAAACAATGTCAAGAAGCCAGACAAAGACACCAATTTTATCGAAACGGGTAATGGGGAAGAAAAAATGACATAACAAGGAATGAAAGCAATGACAAATTTTATTGACATGATTTGTTTTCAGGCTGTTCAAGAAAATTCCCAGGCTCTTCACAATCCCTTGCCAGTGAGCAATCAATGCTTGCTGTGCTGCTGTAGTTGCAACTGAATGTGATGATCTCTTAACCAAGCTTGCCCTCGAAGTTCTTGGTGCCTATTTTTTCATATTCCGAAAGAAATTTTATACAGAAATAATTTCCCAAGTAAATTAATAAAATAACCCATAGAATAAAGAATTTCATTCCTCCTTGTACCATAAATTGTGCCTGGTAATTTAAGAATCGAACAGATTCAATTACCTGGATGCACAACCCAAGCAATGGAGAAATCTCTTTCTTAAGGTTATCTCGAATCATTCTATAAATCTTTTCTACAAATGCTATAAGTTGCTGCTTGAAAAGCAAAGCTGGGTATTTGGCTTCAACTTGGTGTAAAGCTTCTGCTCCACCAGTCAGGCCACCATTTACAAAGGAAAGATTAACTCCTTGCGGAGTTCCTCGGAGACTCTGTAAAGAAAAATAATAGCAAACACCTGAACTAACGAAAGGACTAAAACTTCATTTGATGACAGAACATGGAAATTCAAATGGGAACTTTAAATTACCTGTGTCATCCACTCTCACCACATCTCTGCCAATAGATGAAAACATGAAAATTTGATAAAACATCCACAACATTAGTTCATGATTTGAAGAAGATTGATTTCTGGGAGAACCTGAAGAATTGATCTGGAGCGTCCTGAGAGGATCTTATTAGGTGCCATGGAGACAGCCTGCTGACAAAGGACTTTATTCTCTGATTCTATATTGGTGAGTTTCTCTTCTAACCTGATTTGAATTCCAATAATTAACTAACTACATCCGATTACATGAAAACAGAAGCATGAATATTTTCATAGATGTAGCTAATGGCTTTGTAACAGCAGCAAATAAATTTTGTGTTGCACAAGAATACCAATATGTTGATAACTAAGCAAACATGAACTATGTTGTTATTGACACAGGAAATTTCAACAGTTCAATGCATACATGTACACCATATAACTGAGAAAATAACTAAAAAATCAACAATCGAAGCACTTGCTTTTTAATTGTTTAAATCTTAAATGGGTTATGGGCGGCAAAAAGCATGCAAGCGGACAAAAAATTCAAGTTCAAAATAAAATATGTTAATGAACTACAACATCATAGGAAAATACAAGAAATTCACTTTGCTGACAATAACTAACGATCAAATACAACAACAGGATTAGGTTGTTTGGTGAAACGTCAATTTAAAATTGCTGAAGAAGACTGGATTGTTGCTCTTTACATGCTTTCATGAATCTTATGAGAAGGAAGGCAGCATTGGGATGTAAAATAAATTGAGATCCAACAGAATGAATAGAAATAAATAGTTGTACACAATGATTAATGACATGCTGTTGGGAACAAACAAAATAAATTAGTGTTCTCAAAGAAACCAACACAGAGATCAACGAACGGTTTCCTCAAATTTGAAATTCATGCTCACTGAGGGAAGAGTGCATGACTAACCAGACTTCAGTGTATGGAGCTAAAACCCACACAATATGAAATGCAAAAGCTAGAGAGGAGAGCATCTTAGGACAATGTTGGAAGCGGGAGTTCATGTGAATCAACAATGGAAAGGCTACTCGAACAAAGGATTAAGCTACTTAGTTTTGGTTACCAATCCAGAGATGATGGTTGTGCAGGATACAATAGTAATTATTCCTTTCAAGCAAATGATTTCCATATAATGGCAGGCGCCATTTCCCACTTCATACATCATTCTAGTGGCCCTAAAGAAAAAAAACTAGCAGCCATCATTTGTGTGTTTTGTGGATAGTGCACATGAGATAATAATCAGAAAGTTAAAAGTGGAAAAAATTGATAATAATACTAAAATTTAAACAGTGGACCATGTACTAACATATAATATAATCACATTGCACAACCAAAAGGACAGGATTGCTTCCATTGACAATGCACAAAGCAAAAACAAAAAAAGAAAGAAAAAGGTAAATAATGCCACTGTTATGCATCATGTATAACAGATGTTTTTTATAACTCAAAAGTTTGACATTCACACTATATCTTGTATGACTCAAGGAACCTAAAAACCAAAAATAAAAAAAAAAACCTCACAAAACAATTGAGTTCCTATGAACCCAAAAGCCAACACACTACATAGAAGCACTAAAAACACTAATGGTGGTTAAAAACATAGGTCGAGATTGAAAAAAAAAAAAAAAGTAATGACCAATGCTTCTGCTCCCACTCCTACAATAGCATCTTTTTTTTTCTTTTTTTTTTTCAATTGAAGTAGGCCATGGTTGCGCAACAATGGCAGGACAGTGAGGGATAAGGGCAATTTTGTAAGACAGTGTGAAAAACACATTGATTCAAATAACACAGTGTGAAAAACACATTGATTTAGATCCTCTTCGATTAATTGATCGATTCCCATATGACTATTAACCAATTCAATACTGTAAACAAAAGAAAACCTAAAGAAACTAACAAGAATTTCTGGTAATTTCAGTTTTAAAAAAAAATAGAATTTTCAATCATAGATTTTCTGCTAATTTATCATTAAAAAAAATTCCTCAAGGGCTGAGTTTTTCTGGTCTCATGGATTGATATCAGATTCCTCCTACAATTTCTTCACTTCATCTTGTAACTATTCTCGCTATGTAAGCAGAGAAACTAACCGAATAAAATGGAGTGAACGAGAGAGAGAGAGACAGAAAAGGGCGGGGGAATCCGAACATACCTCAAGAACCCTTCCACTTCGAGCCGTCGATCGTTGCCGTCGCCGAACCAGTCTCACCGTTGGAGGGAGCACACCGTTCCAGATCGAAATCTGATGCCGCTGAACCAGTCTCCCTTTCGAACCCTTCTTTCTTCTCCCTCTCTTCTATTATCTGATTTACATCTTTCTATGTTCCTTTAGACCCCACTTAGGAGCCAAACAGTTTGTATTTTGATATAAAAAAAAAAATTGACACTTAATTTTCGCTTAATTTTTTTTTGGTGGGGCCAGATCCTATTTTATTTTAGCCCTTAATTTTTTTTTGAGTCATATCATTTACGACATAAATTGTGCGTGTGAAAAATAAAATATGTTTAACGACTGACATATACGTGTCATGTATAATTGATATATTTACGACATGCTATATGTACGTTATAAAATTTTTTATTATTTACGACTAACATTGTATAAAAATCATTATTATTAGGATTCACGACAATAGACACGTCGTGGTTGGGAAATTGTTTACATGCAAAAAAGCAAGTCGTAAAAATAAGAAACCACTTACATTTACTATATGTCGTTGATAAAAACCCAATTTTGTTGTAGTGCTAGTTCATGAAGAAAAGAAAAAGGATGCGTTAGACACAAATCAACTTGTTGTTTCTTGCTTACAATTTCAATTTCAATAACCAAAGAGAGACGGAAGGAAGAGCTTGAGAGAGAGAGAGAGATATAGAGAAATCGATACCGATGGTGGTGGTGGTGCAGATGGTGGTGGCGATGGAGCTCAAAAATCGAAATCGAAATTACAAATTCGGATGAAATCGAAATCAAAATCGAGATGGTGGTGGTAGTGGAGCTTTGAAATCAAAATCGCTTTGAATCTCAAAGATGAATCGAGAAAGAGAACTTCGTTAGGGCTACAGCGACAAATGAATCGATCTGTTGAGACGATTTAGAAAGAGAGTGAGAGAGCGAGAGAGAGACTGAGTGAGTGAGTGAGAGATCAGGGCTACAAAATATGTATTATATTTGATATTTACCGCTCGCCCATTTTAGAGAGACAGAGATAGGACATTTGAAGGCGTTTACAAACGCCTCGTTATTGTTTTATTTTTAAAAAGCAACGTTTAAAAACATCGTTACATATTATGTCGCTAAAACTCATTTTTCTTGTGGTGAAGTGTGTAGAGTGAAATCATGGAGATTTTTTTTTTGAATGGGTGAAATGGTGGAGATTGATGAGGAGAGATTTGATGAGGGAAAAAATGAGGGAATTTTAAGGGAATTTGCCAGATAATCGATCACAACAAAATAATAATAATAATAATAATTTCAAAACAATTTTAAGATTTGCTTTTTTTAATAAAATTAAAAATAATTTGAGAGCAATAAAAATCAAAATTATATTTTTAAAATTTTAAAAATTATTTATGACATAAAAGATAAAAATATACAAAAATAATAAGTATTTTTTATTTCACCCAAATTTTTAGTTTTTAGGGAAAAAAATTGACACTAGTTTCAAAAAATAAAACCAAATATATTGAAATTGATAATCTAACCATATTCTTTGAAAAAGTTTAAATTATCGCAAATTAGTCATTTCAACTTAAAAGTGTGTTTGGGCTTAATGGGTTCATTTTGTGATCTAATTCAATGATCATTTTAATTTTACAATTCAGTGATTAGAATATTTAAAACTCTTTGAAAAATTGTAATCAAAAATACAAATCATTATATCACATCATTCCACTACCAAACCTTTTCCCGACGACTAGTGTTATCGTCGCTAAATGGTTAACTCTTTGCCCACACCAACTTGTCGTCGCCAAAAGTATGCACACTAATAACAACGCTCATTGTGTTGCTAAAACTTAAGCGTCGTAGCTAAAAGTTCTGAAGTTTTGGCGCCAACCAAAAATTTTGGCGCTAAAAGAATGTTATGCTTTTTTAGCGACAGCAGCAAATTGCGTTGGTAAAAGTATACTTTTACCAACGAAATTGATCACTGTGTCGCCAAAAATATACTTTTGGCAATGAAAAATTGACGTCGTCGCCAAAAGTAGTTGCCAAAAGTGCAATTTCTTGTAGTGAGATAGGGGATGTACTCCACTGTTTGGGAGGAGATATAGGATGTACTCCTAAACTGGATTTAGGAGGAGATAGGGGATGGACTCCAATGATAATTAAGTTGGCCAGAGTGTCCAAGGTAAAAGTTCTGAAATCTTGATTACGTTTGTATAACGTAGATGAATGGAAGTATTGAAATATTGTTGATATGAGTTGTAATCTCATTTTGATTAGTTATGATCGAAGTATTATTGATATGAGTTGTAGTCTCATTATGAATTGGTTTGGAAAATGAAACGGAAAATGATTGATATTTATATATCTGTGAATGTGGATTGATTATGGAAAAAGATGTACATTGGTTTATATGAGTTAAACATATATCAAAAGCTAATGCTTTAGTTATGGTTCATATTATGTTTAGCATATCTCTACTGGGCGTTGGCTCACCCTATATGGGACATCATTTTCAGGTACATGTGATATACTGCCTCCAAGGACGTAGCTTGGAAGGTTGTAGAAGCTAAAGGCTTACTTTTGTGATTATTTTGTGTATTACATGTAAATTTAAGCCAAGGGCTTAATATGTTTAGAGTTAGAACTCTATTTTTGTAACCAAGGGTTGGCTTGGAAAGTTGTAAGCCCTTAGGGCACTTACTTTTGTTGTCAACATGTAATACTTTTGAACTAAATACTCTGATAACTGGAAGCATGTTTTATTCTTTTATATCTATGGATGTCTTGAATGATTGGTTCATATGTGTTATTTTGAGGGCGTTACATTCTACGTACACTTAGAAAAGACTTTTGAAAAATGATAGATCAATCAATTGTGATAGAAAGAAAGGCTAACCAAATCTAAGGCCATCTCCAACGGTTCATCAAACCTTGCATCAGATTTGAAGTTTGGTGAAAAAGTCACTTTTTGGAGCTCCAATGGTTTCAGCAAATTGGTATCAAAATGAGAATGGAACAAAAAATTCATCAAAGTGAGAACAAGCTCCAGGTCTCACCATTTTACTGTACGTGACCGTTGGGAGAGACCAACCGGTCAACCAGCCAGTTGACCAACCGGTCGACCGGTTCCCTTTTAAATAGGTAGGTTCAAACAGGTCGAAAGATTCAAACGGGTTAAAAAAAAAAAAATTAGTCTTACCGGTCGACTAGCCGATTGACCAACCGGTCGACCTTTCCCTCAACTCTGCACAACAGGTTTGATGCTCACCGTTGGAGGAAGCCGTATCAAATTGAGAAAACAACTTATTTTTTACTCAGATTTGGTGAAAAAAGAAATGAACGGTTGGAGATGCTCTAAGATATTAAATTAACTGCATGCTCACTTGAGACCTCACTGTCACTGAAATCATGAAGAAAATCCTAAATTATTCTAGACTTTACCAAGAGATAAGAAGATTAGAAGCTTAAAAGCGACATACAAACGAGGGAGGGAGGGAAAGAGAGAGAGAGACTACAACATATAAGAGTTTTAGAGATTAAATGTTTTGGTCTTTAAAAGTGAAAATTTTGTTGCAAAAGATATTTGAGAACCAATTTCTATTGTCATTAGGATAGTCGCTAAAAAATCGTTACGAAAAGTCAAAAACAAAGCTTTTAGCAGCAAAATTTTGAAAATGTCATTAATATATAGACTTTTCGGACAAAATAATTTGGTCTCAAAATGATTTTTTTGGGACAAAAATTTGATCCCAAAAGGATAATAATTCATCACTAATGCCTAATTTTCGTGGTTAAAAATATAATGACGACACTTTTCGCAACAAAAATATTTGGTTCCTAAAAAATAATTTTGTCTATAAATTTTGATCTCTAAAACCTTAATTTTTTGTAGTGAGAAAGAGAGAGAATCTTTGTTTGTTACATGCAAGAATGCATGAGTTGGCAGGCAATGGTGACACCTTGCATTGGTAAAAATTTATTGCAGTCGTTTCAAAGAGATTAGCCTTCTTATTTGACCCAAACCAATGGTAATTAAGCATGTTGTGTCGTATTAAAATGTTTTCATTTCAATTGGGCTATACACGTTTCATTCTTTAATTTAAAATCATAGTTGCACCTAGTTCATCTTCATCTTCATCTTCCATTTTAAGTTTATTACAAACTTTTCATTTAAAAAAAAAAAAATTAAAATCATATTTGCATCTAGCTTTCATCTTCCATTTTATTCATTTTATATGTGAAATTAAAAAATAAGCTCAAAATGATTATTTTCAAGATTTTGGCCATTGGTTTAAAAAATTGCAAGTTTCATTGTCAGAGCATGAAATAGGTAAATGCACATAAACTTTAGATATACGTCAAAACCCTAGTTCTAGATGATTAATATTCTAAATTTAGAACAAGGAGCTAGCCATAGTTTATCAATTGAAGAAACATTAACCAACTTATTTTTATTGATCGACTTAATTGTGCCGCTAAATTACTCTCAGTAATGATGTTTTGTAGTAATTTCATGTATTTTTTGTGACAAAAACCAAGTGCCATCGAAGGTTTTGACAAACCATAGTGGGAAAAGTACATTGTGAAAACAGTTTCTCCACTCGTTAGCTAGAAGTCTGCCCTGCCTAAAAAAATACGGGACAAAAAGTGCCCACTAATCTTTCGCCAACAATCTTTTTAAAACAAACTAGTTTTCGTAGTAAAATGTGGAAGTGTTGGAAAAATTAAAATGTTGTTGTAAATAACAACATATGATGATGACTTCATCCTAAAACTCTAAAAACTATATTTCTTTATTGTATGATAACTTAAAGGTCAAGATGATTGTACAAACACAAATCAACTTCATTTTATTAATCAAATATTAGTTGAGGGATTAGTCGGAGGCAAGCCTAGGATTCCTTCACGAGCAATAAACAGGCTAGCCCTGTGTATAGGTCCACTAGGCCATGTCCTAGGGCCTTTCTGTTGGGTATACTTCTTTATTGGAGTGTGAGACTCAATTGGTTTATTAAAAGAGTTTAATTTAGTTTGGTATTAATTATAATATATTTTTATATATTATATATAATTTGTGGAGACCTAATTCAATTTGGTAACAATTAGGCACTACAAAAAAATACACTTTTGGCGACTAAATTTTTAGTCGCCAAAAGTACTTTTTTAGTCGCCAAAAGTTGGGTTTTAGCTTTTCCCGACTAAATTTTTTAGTCGCCATGTTTGTCGCTGGAAAACTGTCGCGGAAAGTATGGGCGACCAACCCGCCTTTAGTCGCCAAAAACAAACTCTGTAGCGACTAAAATATTCGTCGCCAAAGCTCATTTATATTTTTTAAATTATACATTTGGCGACTAAATTTTTAGTCACCAATAGTGAATTTTTTTTTTTTAATTTATACATTTCCCGACTATTTTTTTCGTCGCCAATACTATAGCTTTTGGCGACCACCTGTTTTAGTCGCCAAAAGCATATTTAAAAAAAAAAAAAAAAATTTCTGAACAGGTTGCTCATGAGTTTCAAACACCGCACGTTCTCAAAGACACCACACTCGAACCTTGTACAAACCTCCCCATCCACTATGCCAGTACACCATCACATGAGTATATATGCAATATATATTATTTATATAGTATATTAACTGCTATTAATAGAAAATAATATATATATATATATATATAATTATTTTAATTCAATATAATTTATATAAAAAATAAATTATTTATTAAAAAAAATTTTAGGCCACTTTTGGCGACTAAATCCATTATTTAGTCGCCAATTCTATGATTTTTGGGCTACTAATTATTTTTTTGTTGGTAAAAAAACAAGTTGAAATTAAAAATAGTAGTTTCGACGACAAAATCTGTTTTTAGTCACCAAAAATGTCTCATTTTGGCTACTAAACTGAATTTTAGTCGCCAATTCACTGTTTTTAGCTATTATTTTTTTTTTGTAGCCAAAAACCTTCATTTTCAGCGACTAATCTTTTTTTTGTCGGCAAAACACCTATAATCGGCGACTAAAATGTTTTTTAGTCGCCAAAAGCCCTACATTCGGCTACTAAATTATTTTAGTCGCCAAAAACCGTCACTTTTGGCTACCAAACAACCTTTTGTCGCTAAAAGCCCTACATTCGGCGACTAAACTGCCTTTTAGTCGCTAAAAGCCTGGTATTCGGCGACTAAACTATTTTAGTCGGCAAAAGGGTTCAATTTTGGCGACTAAATCCATTTTAGTCGCCAATTATACAACTTTCAACAACGAAAAATTAATTTTTAGTCGCCAAAAACGCTTTTTTTTGTAGTGAGGGTTTGATTACAAAACTCAATACTCAACTATATATATATATTTGGTATTGGTTTTTTCTAAGAAAAAAAATATACAGGTGCTGTATGACTTATACAAATTGTCTTCGGTGGGTTTTGTTATCAATCACAAGTTTGCTGTGTGATTGGTTTTTGGGTGCATATTCAAGGTGTGGTGGCAGTGTATTGTTTGGGCAAACAAGCAATAATGCTCCTTGTTCGTTTGGTTCGTTTTCGGCGTTGATTTGAGTTATTATTTTGGATCTTCTTCAACTCTGATTCTGAAGATTTTGGTTCATTTATTTGATAATGTCTTTCCTCTTATTTATTTGTGATTATTTAAAATTCACCTAAGGGTAATTTTGTGAGACCATTCATGTCTCGTTTGTAATCGTTTGGAAACTTATTTGGTTGACAGTGGAATCGGATTTCGATCCCGTAGACGTACCTTACATTGAAGGAACCACGTAAAATTCTTGTGTTGCCGTTTGATTTAATTTTTCCATATTAGTTTTTATTCCTATTGATTAATTTTCTTGTAGGAAATCATTGATTTGCTCTAACACTTTCAAAATAGACGCAAAAAATGAGCCACTCCTATTATAATTTAGTGTAATATATTAGGTTTATTTTAAGTCTCAAAAAAATTGAAGAAGGCCCAAACGAATTTAAAATAAATTGACCCATTCAAAAATTGAAAGGCCCATTCAAAAAAATTAGCATTAATTGTTATCTATTGACAATAGACTCAAAAAAAGGCCCTCTCTTATCATAGTTAAGTGTAATATATTAGTTATGTTTTAAGTCTAAAAAAAATTAAGGAAGGCCTAAACTAATTTAAAATAAATTGACTCATTAAAAAAATTGAAAGGCCCATTTAAAATAACTAGCATTGTTATCCATTGAAAATGATTTTAAAAAAAAAACTAGATTATGCAAGTATGATTGATTTGTTTGCTTCTAAAAATATAAGAAGAGTGAGAATCAAGCGATACTTATTAGTTGTTGTAATATAATACTAAGAATTTTTTGTAATTTTGACACAAATCTTTTATCCTTTACTTTCAATTTTTTTTTTCATTCAATGAAAAAAAATATATGAAGACCCTCAGAAATTTATCTATTGATTATCGATTTTAGGCCTCCAAAATCTCAGGGCCGGGCCTGGTGATAAATAGATAAATATATAAAAGTTGGCAATTTATTTTTTAGAGAGAGAGAGAGAGAGAGAGAGAGAGAGTCTTTTGAGTTGTCATAACATATGTACAACAACGAGGATGATGGTTGGTAACAACTAAGAAAGGTAAGAGATGGATTTGAAAATTTGGGTATTTTTTATTTATTTATTATTATTTGAAATTTAGGACTTGTTAACAGGTTAACAATATGTAAGTAATTTTGGGCAAGAAATTTAGTGTAGATTTTTAATATCATAACTGTTTATTTATTTCAAGAATAATTTTATACACATTAACAATTTTACTAAAAATACAAGAGGTCAAATGTGATTAGTTGTCAAAAAAATAATGATATTTAAACATTTAATGATATTTAGACATGTATATTTTTAGTAAGATTGCTAATAAGATATTAAGTAAATGTAGTATTGCTGTTATTTCAAATATTCACCCAAATCCATGATAAGGATACTATGCTTTACTATCCAAATTAAACTTCTCAAATTTAGGTCCTGCTTGTTTTTATAGGTAGAATGGAGGGAATTTATAGTGAGGGGATTAATAATAAGAGAATTGTTAGTGAGGGGATCGATAGTAATGGGACTAAGTAAAATTGTATTTGTTTTAATGATAGTTGTTAATGTAGGAATTGTTAAATTATTTTTATATAAAATAATAAAACAAAAAAAATATAAAAAAAATTAAACATTAATATTTTATAAAAAATTTCCAATATGTAAAAAATAAAAAAATTTCTAATCCCCTCACTATTTTACTAATACCACTTCCACCTCCTCCATCTCAATCGTCCTTCCAACCTCCATTTTAATCCCCTTCTCTATCCAAATCTCTTATTCAATTCTACAAATAAACACAACACTAAGGTTGTTTGGGGTGTCCTAAATAAGTGCATTTTTTGTCTTTTTGGACTAAAAAGTTGAGAAAAAATATATAGATGCTTGGGTTAACTTTTTGACTTTTTATGAAAAAATGTGTATTAAAAAATTGTATAAAGAAGTGTGTAGAAAAAGATTGGAGAGGTGTGGGCCACAGCCGTACAATCTGCACAAGTGAAATGGGAGTAAGAAATTATTGGTTACTTTTTGGACATTGCACTGGATGGTTTTGTTCGGCCCGTGTGGGTCATCACGAGTCCCATTTTGATAATCTAAACTGTTGAATATGTAAAACTCGTCGAGTACTATATGTCTATAAAAAATCAAGTTGATCGGATATCGATAGTTATCTAATCAGATTTTTTTTTTTCAATCGTTAATTATAACACCATCTATTTGTTCTACATAACTAATTTGATCATGCAGTTATCGATATCCGATCAATGTGATTTTTTATAGACAAATAGTACTCGACAAGTTCTACACATTGAAATGGTTCAGATTATCAAAACGGGACCCGTGATGGCCCCCACGAGCCGAATAGCAACCATCTAAAATTACACCCAATCATTTTATTTTTGTCAACAAGCGCAGCACAACAGTTGCACATAGATAATATCAAAGTTGTACTTTTGTTTAGAAATTTTTTTTTTTTTTTGTGAATAATGATAACTTTTTAACTTTTTAAGTAACTTTTTGATTTTTTGTCTTTTTTAGGCTATGCCAAACCAGCCCTAAATAACCTCACCTCCATTCTAATCCCCTCCCATCCATTACACTCCAAAACAAACGGGGCCTTACTTTGTTAAGTAGATTTTCCCATGGAGTGTTACTTTATTGGCCACATTTATTCCAGATTACAAGAATCTATTCTAGATTATTAGGTTATTTGTTATTGCTTCTGGGAGGTGATTATAGCTTATTTTAATTTGGGAGTCTATGTCAGACTATTTAGCACAACTTCTGCTCATAGCTTATTAGGCAGAAATAATATAAATAAACTAGAATAAAAAATAAAAAATAAAAAAAAAACTAATTGTTTGAAAATTAGGAGAAGGTATTTTTAGTTTTTGCTTTCTGATTATTAACGTTTAGCTTAAAAAGGACACCTCCAACCCAGGCCTATATATACTTTCAAAATTCAAGATAAGAATGATCTCTATAAACAACGCTTCTACTTACACAAAAAATTATTCACGGAGTCAAACACAACACTCTCTTGCATTTGGGTGTGAAATTCACCTCATATGAGACTATTACAAGTATCTAATGTAGATTACATACTTCCAAAATGTAAGATAAGTATGAGTGTAATCTCCATAAATGACATTTAATGAGGCATTTATTAATACTCCAACACATACTTGCGTTAACTTACCAAGTTGGCCAATTCTTGGCACCTCTAAAATATTTTATTCTAGAGTTAGTATTTCAATTAAATTTTCAAAATTTTCAGCCATTGTAGCTGCTTCATTTCTTATGTTTTGGAATGGGTAATTTTTAACTTCTATTACCAAAGACAAGTTCAAAGGGATGCAATATGGAAGATTAATTTTCCTCAAATTTTATAAAGCACTAGCCACTAGTGTTCTTAAACATAAGCTAAAGTTTAAAGAGATGAATTGCCCATTGCAAACACCTTGAGTCATTGCAAACACCTTGAGTGGCCAAAACATGATTGCCCATCAAAATGGAAATATGTACTTAAAATAAATGGAGCTTGAATTAACTCTGTCACCAAAAAATGATTGCCAATCAAAATGGACATATATTTTTTTAAAAAATGGATCTCAAACTAATAAAGTCTCTTGCTTTTGCTAATAAAAATAAACGGCAGCCCCAAAAATGATTGTGGATCGAAATGGACATATGTAGTTAAAAAAATTTGACCTCGAATTTACCTCGCCAGCCAAAAATGATTGTTGATCAAAATGGACATACATATTTAAAACAAACGGAACTCCAATTAACTCCACAGTCAAAAAATAATTGCCAATTGAAATGGACACATATATTTAAAACTAATGCACCTTGAATTAACTTCGTTGCCAAAAAAATGATTGTCTATTGAAATGGATAGATATATTTAAAATAAATGAAGTTAAATTAATTTCGCAGCCAAAATTGATTTTTGATCAAAATTATCATATATTTAAAAAATATGGATCTCAAATTAATTATGCTGCCAAATTATTGATGTTGTCAACCTATGATTGGGTTTGTTTTTTGGGATCGACTAGTTTTGCTGTAATGCTTCTTGTACTTTTTTCATCAATAAATTTTTTTTTGCTAATAATAATAATAATAATAATAATGCCAAATTACTAAGTTAAAAAATGGAAGACAGAGAACAATTTGAAGTGATTTATCCCCTATTATTGTACCACCTCAGCATATCTAATAACAAAGTCATGATCACTGTAGATCAAACAAGTTGAAATCATAGCGTTTAATTTTTATTTTAAATGGAACCAGTTTATCAATAATTCATTCTACAATTCATACGTAGAAGCCAAGTTCGTACATAGTTGGGATAATTCGGGTCTCTATGATGCAGTTTTAGCCCCTCGTAAGTTTGTCTAGTTTTAGCAATGAAGTTTTTCATTTTGTCGATCAAAGAAAAAGAAAGGTGTATCCAAAGAAAACATAGAGCCATAGTTTTTTTTTATTTACCAAAGAAAAGATTTTATTGATGATAAAACAATGATAGAATTGACATGAGCAGTACCATTTAATCCTTTATTTGCTAATTTCTAATTTTTTATGTGCATAATCACATGTTGAATGTGTGCATAGTCTGCTACCGACTACAAATGAGCCTCTTTTTTTTATTATTATTATTTTATGAACATGGCATTTTCAATAATAAAACCAAAAAATTAAAAATAAATTCCAATATTGAATACCACAAACTAGAATATCGCTCATTAGAAAGAATATTTGTCTTCACAAAATGGGAGGTACATATTCAACAAGTAAGCTTTGCATGCTATACTCAACAGTCTAACCCTTAGTTGGAAATTGGAAAAAAAAAATACACACATTGTTCTTGATTTGGATAGGGCAAATGGACAATATTATCATAAACCAAAATATTATATCAAATTGCTAGATATATACTAGATTGTACGCTAGGAAAAAATGGCATCAAATAGGCAACCTCAGTTCTACAATCAATTTTAGTTATATAGAAATCTTTTCTCCATTCAAGAATGAGAAACTCCATTTAGCAATCCATATTTAAACTTCATAAAAGACAATACAAAAGAAAAAGAAAAAAAACAAATGGTACAAGAAATTCTTCCAAATTAAAAGACTTGGTGCACTATTTTACTCATTTAAAAGGAATTCTTCCAAATTAACAAATGGTACAAGAAACATGTTACGAATTGACGGTCCTTCATTGGTTGTAGCAGCATTTTCAAATGACCTTGTGGTGCTATCCCCTTGCACTTGTGTTCCTTGCTCTTTGTGTTCCGCCTCTTTTTCTGCAACATTGAGTAGATCGACTTGGAAGTTAATTATTTATTATTTTGGTAAGCGAGTGTTTTATTACCCAATATATATATATATATATATACGCACATACAACAGAGCTCAATACAAAACCCTTAAGGGCAACGAAACAAGACAAAACATGAAGGCAAAGAAAACTAGCTCCGAGAGGTGGCAACCAAAAGGACTTGGAAGTAATTTAAGCAAAGAGATAATTTCTCATATTCTTGTTACTACCCACAAATGCGAAAGTGTATTCATAATTAACAAGCTGATGCTATGAAGTTACCTATTGGTGCCGTAGGTTCCTCATTGGTTGAAAAGTGTACTTCTTCCTCTAGTTTGCCACTGTTTAAGAAGTTGTACCATGCTTTTGCAAGATACTTCTCAACAAACTTCTTGTGCTTTTTGGTGATCTTGGAACTTTGAGATGTTTTTTTCTTCTTACATGAGGCTTCTTTAGATGATTCATGCACCAATGTTAAAGCCTGAAAAAGAAATGCATCAAACGATTATAAGACATTGCTGAATGGTAACAATTAACCCAAAATTTTCATCTAGTGATGTTATATAGAGAATTTATCCCGTTCAAAAAATATATATATATATAGAAAATTTATGCAAATTTCTTTAGAGGTTGTTGAATTGGTACCTTTCACTTTAAAATAAAGCAATTATCAAGATGCCTTGTAATTGGATAAAAATGTTATCGCTAATCATATCATTCTGTTGGGAAATTCTATGTAAAGTTTTGTAATATTAAAATTTTACTTTTTCTTCGAGACTATATATAGCTAAATTATCAACTCACCAAAGGTTCTTTGCGTTTTTTCAACTTCTGTTGTGATTTTTGTGGGAAATGACCTTGAATGATGTAGTTCTCTACCTCAATGAAAGACCGAAACTTCCCTTTGGACTTCTGGTGGTAAAAATACTGCAGTGAAAATAGTCAACATGTTTTATATATACCAGCGTGACATGCACTAATAAAAAGGAAATATTTCATAAGAAATGCAAAGAGAACAAAGCATATCCAATTTGAATTCTGACTCACAAATATCTATAGGTTAAAGTAACATTTAGTTTTCTTGTATATGTATTAATTTGCAAGAGACTCACAATTATAAATTCAAATGAAAAAAATTTACATAGGTTTTTGTTATTAGATGAAATAGAAAAAAATTAAAAAATAAAATAAAAACACACATACGTCTTTTAGATTATTATTATTTTTTATTAGCAAAAAAGAGACTTTATTGATGAAAATCAATGTACAAGGAATACCAAGGCAAACATTAATAAGGGAGGCAAGTGCACAAAACATCAAAGCAAAATTAATCGACCTTAACTAGGTTAGTATCGAAAAGCAAGCCCAAGCATCAAAGCAAAACTTTTAGATATATGCTTCAATACCTTGTCATGTCGTTTATAATTGTCACGATGTCTTATTTCAATATGCCATCCTTTGAGCCGTTCATACACTGTCAAATGCTCCACATCGAGAACCACTGGTGCTTTCTGTGGATTGAAACATTTGAGATCATAAACCCTAAAATTATTGCAAGATTTAGACAAGATGAACAATGAAGTTAATTTTACCTCATCCATTTTTAGGATAAAAGCAAGACAATCATTTGGTAGTTTGAAGTTTATTAGTCTTGACCAAAACACTTTCTTTGGGGAGCCTTGCTCCTGCTACAAATGGAAATTTCACAGGATTGATGATACAATAGAAATGTTGCTGATTTAGTTAGTTGTTACTTGAATTTATACAGGTAAAATAAAATTTTAAACACTGCATAGCAAGAACCAATATATATATATATATTAGATTGACATTTTAGATAAACAATTAACACTAACATGATATCACGGTTGCGTTTATACACACACAGAGGGAATGTGGCTAAAGAAGTGTAAGATATAGAATCAACTTCTAGTTTGTTCTTTCCAAGGTTTAGGATTTTGTTGTTGCTATATTAGTCTGAGAAGCACAAACATGTGACATGACGTGGACACAGGGACACAAAAAATTTGCAAGACACATGCAAAAGTACATATAATTTTATATATTTATTGTATGTCATATTTTTTAATTTTTATGTCAAATATATCTTTATGAATGTTATCAATTTAGGTATGCTATTTTAATAAAATAATTATAAATTATAAAAAAAAATTGAAAAAATTAGCCCTCAATATGTTCTTAATCCCCAGCATATGTCCCTAGAGTGTTCTTAGGATGTCTCACTCATATTTGTTATTAATTTAGTTTTGACAAATGACATGCTAAAGTTTAATGAGTCTCACTATATATGTTTGTTACTAATGAGATCTCATCTGTCAACACTACATTAGTAGTAAAGATGAATGATGAGATTCATCAATTAAATCAATACATCAATAATACACTTAAGATAATAAACAAAATATGATTAAAAAATTATAAAATTACTGTTATTATTTTTTATATTACATTTAATTTACCATCTAATGTGTTAGAAAGATTGGATACTAGTGGGTTCTTGTGAAACCCATTACACATTATGAGTGTGAAACCCTTTTTTTATGTGAACGTGAAGCCACTTTTTTTTTAAATATGAAACCCATTGTTCCAAGTTGCCAACGATTGTGAATATAGAATCATATGATAAATTATATCATGTATAAAAAGATAATAAGTGTAACATTTTTAATTTGAGATATGCCATGTTGCGATTTTTTTTTTTTTTTTTTTTTTTCTCTTTAATCCTTGTTATCTCTTATATTGCAGAGCTAATAAATTTTTCATTTTGCTGATAAAAAAAAAAATTCTACATACACCATAACATACACAATCACTCAATAATAATAATAATATTAATAATAAGCCTTAGAACAACATACCTCCACCATTATGAATAAATTGTCGCGATAATTTTTTGGCAACTTAAATGAAAGTTGCTCATCTGAGACTCCCTCTTCTGGTGCTTTTGATTTTGATTCTTTCCTCACATGCTATTGAAAATGCATAAAAATTTAACAATTAAAATTACTAAAGGGCTTCAAGGACTACTAGGTTAAACATACATCCTAGTTCCTACTGATCAGTAGATTCAATCACTTAATATACTTGGAGAATAATTAAATCCCATAAGAATTTATATATCTCTGAGTTTATGTGATTGGGATAGTTTCTGTTAGATGTCAAAAAAAAGGAAAAATAATTTGTAAACAAAAAAATTTATACAGAAAACACATTCAAAATCATGTGCAAGTGAAATTTATGAAACTACATGGCAGGTGTTTTGACATCAGTTTCAATCTTCAATTACTCAAAAAATAAAGGAAAATAATTTGTAATTAAAAAAATTCAAATAGTACAATACCGGGAATTTTACCCGAAATTTTAATAAGAAACATCATTGTATGGTTCAAATTAATCGAAGCCATAAATCCTAGAATACAATAATCGAATCTTAGTCACACATCGTTATTCTGGGCAAAATTCTAAACTCCCTTGGGATCTAGAAATTACAAAGACATGAGTAGAAGGGTTTTGATTGAAAATGAAAGGATCGGAAATCATATCACTTTGTATGAAAATTATATTAAAAAAATTGTGTTTGTATACCATTAAGCAAAATAATTTATAGATCTCCAAAAATAAAATAAAAAATGAAATCAGGTAAAGCATCTGTAGATTCAAAGGATTATGTAACCATGTGAAGCATCTATAGATTCAAAGGATTATGTAACCATGTGAAGGATCCAACTTAAAAATCTATGGGGTATAAAGAAACTTTAGATGCAAGTGTGCACGCGCGCACACACACAGATTTCAAAAAATAAAAATAAACTGTATAACCAGGTGAAGCATCTATAGATTCAAAGAATTGTGTAACTAGGTGAAGGATCCACACTCAAAAATCTATGGAGTATAAAGAATCTTAAGATGCCCCCCCCCCCCCCCCCCCCCCCCCCCCCCACAACACACACACACACACACACACAAAACAAGAACTTTTGGTTTTACATCAATAAATCTATCTCTTTTGCAGATCAAAAACTAAAACAAGCAAAAAAAAGCTTGTAGTGACCTTTTTGAGAGAGATAAGAATTGGAGATTGCTCTCTCTCTTGGTCAAGAGCAACTTCATTTCTCTTCACTGGGGGGACAAACACCACCATCTCCAACCCACTCAAGTTATTTCCAGGTGATTGATGGGAAGATGAAGCCATTTCACAAAGAAGAGAAGAGAAAATGAGAGAGAGAGAGAGAGAGAGAGAGAGAGAGAGAGATCTGCCTATCTCAAATGAAAAGAAAGAGTAGAGAGAGATGTATATATATCAAATGAAACACAGAAAATCAAAAGAAAATACAGATGGGCATATGCAAATGAACCCTATGTTGTTGAAGCACTAGCAAAGAAGGTTTATATATGGGGATGAGAGGGAAGAAGAATATGCGACATCATTGTATATACATGGACCCAACTGGGTAGTGACAAATAGACTTTAGTTAATTGGCTTTTTAGGCAATGAGTAAATGAGTATTATATTTTATTTCCCTTTTCTTACTATTTCAAGCATGTGCTTTAAATGCACAAGCTTTTTAAGATTTTGTAATATGATTTACATATAAGTTTTATAACCATATATATGATGTCCATCCATGATAGGGATGACTTTCCTTGCATGGCATGGCTGGAACCTTTAATAAGGTTGAATTATACTTATCAAAAATATAATTTGATTCAAATTTCATTTTGATTCTTATTATTTCAATTTGAAAGTTTATTTTTAATTTAGTCATTTATTCAAAATTGAAAGTTAGATTTAACGATTTTATAACATGTAGGTATTCACGAAAAAATAAAATAAAATAAAATTAACGGTAAATTAGACGAAATGACCAAATTGTTTTGGATATCTAACTTGTTTACTTATTATAAAAAGATGTGCAAAAAAATATAAAGATAATGTGATAGAAATAAAGCAATAAACAGGTTATTTTTGCTTATTTTTGTTATTCACAAGATTGTAAAAAAGTCTCTACAATTTTGTTGATGTAGCATTTTCCCGTCGAGGTGAATGCCAAAAGTAGTTAATGTTTAAGATAGCCTAATCTCTAACGGGTTTTTTTTTTTTTTTTTAATTTTTTTTATGGGTACCTAATCTCTAAGTTGAACTAGCGTGTCTGTGTGTTTGTGTAGTGCTGTTATTTTTATTTTTTTGAACAAGAAAAAAAAGAAGTTTCGTGAGGACATCATACTAGTGTTGTTAAGCATGACTTTTGAAATGCAGTAACCCCATTGAGGTGGATAATGCCAAAACCAATGTTTAAGAATACAGAGCCTAATCTCTATTTTTATTTTTATTTTTCTCTAATGGAAGCATAATCTCTAAAGAGTGGTTTGGAATGTTCTAAATAAGTGCATTTTTTAACTTTTTATAAAAAGATATGTAGAAAAGTAGAGAGGAGATATTGATAGAAAACTTAAAAAAGATTAAAAAAAATATAAAAAATGGACTTTTTTAGGTTATCCCAAGTGTTTTTTTTTTTTAAAAAAAAAAAAAAAAAATTAAGATGTTGTTAAACATGACTTTTGAAATGCAATGACCCTAGGGAAGGTCAAACAAATGTTGGAATCCTTGGCAGCCTGAAAATAATATCAAACCCGCCAATTAAAATACTTACAAATTTGCGCCGCCAAATTATGAGTTCTAACATAGTCTGTATTAATAAGATGTTGACCTTTAATTTTGAATGGTCAATAACCAATTTTGACCTGATTTTCTTACGCAGGAATAGAAATTGTAGTTATAAAGTATCAAGATAAAATTAATCAGCAGATGGCTGCATGAGTATATTAACGAATTACTCATAAAGGCATTTCACCATATTAATTGCGGCAATTAAAATATCATTTTTAGTTGAAACTCAAAAAAATTGTTACACATCTTCTTTGTTTAGGTCCAATTTAATTTTATCAATTAACTGAAAGCCATATGTAGCTTGCACTCTCTTTTATCAACAAAAAGAGAACATTTATATTGATGATAATCGAAGACAAAATTATATCAATATTGACCATTTGGAGTATCTACATAACAACAAATGGATGCTGTAAGAGGGGCTAATTTGAGCCCACTAAATTATTTAGGCCCAATAGCTCAAGATTAGTGGGCCCGAATTTATCACAAGTCCAAGATTGGTGGGCGGTTTATCGCGTCAAGCGAAATTTGAATGGCTCTAAGCCTTGAAAGGGTTCGGATCCACGAACCTAGAGACTTACTCGGGCCTGGACTCGAAAGGGTATTAAGCAAGCCTAGAGATCCGAGGCACTAAGCCTCGAAAGGATTCGGATCCACGAACCTAGAGACTTACTCGAGCCCGGACTCGAAAGGGTATTAAGCAAGCCTAGAGATCCGAGGCACTCGGACTCGAAAGGGTTCGGATCCACGAACCTAGACGTCAAAGCACTTGGCCCGAGCAGATTCAAACGCAATCTAGAAGTCGCTCCGATAATGAGTCGCAGAACACTTGCGGGCTCGGAGCTTTCCGGGATCTACGCACCAGAACCATGGGCGTAATGGAGTTCGAACAAAGGACCCGATCCCGAGGACGGTGAGTGGAGATAAATTCACTCTTCGGTTAAACTAGCCTATACCCGGGTTGAGGTGGCACGACCCCGAGGCGTCCCTGAGACTCGGCAATATTTGCGGTAGGGCGTTCTCTTGAACTACCCCTGACCCTGATGCGGCAGGACGTCCTCTGGGACTATCCTTGACCCTTTGGGATGATTGGGGATCATTGGTTAGGTGTGGCTAAGAAGAAGGGTTCGCCGAGGGGTTGATCTCCTCTTCGAGGTTTTTTTCTCACCCTCGGAGAAGTCACCTCCTCGGAGAAATCACCTCCTCAGAGAGGTCACCTCCTCGGACAAGATGGTTAGAGAGAATATCCCCCATGTGCCTTGCACATGGGCTCCATCCTACATCATGAGGTGTCTATAAATAGCACCCATCCATAGCTTTATAAGGAATGGATTTTGGAGAGATGACTTTTGGGAAAGAACTAATTTCCCCTCTCCATCATCAACCTTGAGAGTGAAAGTGGGGGATCCATGGGAGAGCCTTGCCATTATTCTCTCTCTAGCCATTTTGCCTTCTTCTTCACCCAATCTCTTATCTCCATCATCTCCTTTGTTTTTGTGTTCCTAAGTTGAGATTATTGAAGAATCTAAGCCTCTCATCATATTCTAGAGAATTCGAAGTTGTTCTTCAAGGATCTTCGAAGATCTTCGAATTTTCCAACTCCTTTCTTGAACCCTTTCATACATTTGGCGACTCTGCTGGGGAGGCAGATTGGTTAATGGTCTCAACGAGATCTGGAATCCACACAACTCCAACAAGGATGGCGGGAGAAGATGAAGTTCACCAACAAGGATCCTCTAATGGTGGTGATGATAGGACCATGGCTCCAGATCAACCACTTTTGCTTGAATCCATTCAAGGACTTCAAAATACTCAGCAAGAGATTCTCACCACTCTTCAGAATCTCACTCACACCATGTTGGTGATGAGTTCTAATTTTGCATCGGCACCAAACGGAAATCAAGCTGGTAGTGGAGTCATTCACGTCGGAGCACAAAATCATATCCAAGGAGAAATAGGCACCAGTCAGCCCATGGCTCATGGCAACACGACCACAGTAACATATGCTCAAACCGTAGTAGGCGGCAGCAGTTTGCCTACGCCCGGGCTCCAAGGCGTGCCAAGCCAAGATCCAATGGTGACTAAAGGAGGTTCTGGTGTAATGAATGGGGCTCTGGCGACTGTTGGTGTCCAGGCAAATACAAGGGGCATGATGGCGCAAAAGGGAGCTCTGCCCGTACCTAATCTTGTTACGCCACCAGTAAATGTTACTCAAGCACCAAGCGGGCCTCCTTTGGTACCAACAACAAATTTGCAAGCACAACCTGGTATAGCGGCGCCGTGCGGTGGACTTTACAGGCCTCAATCTAATGTCCCATCACCAATTGGCTTGTCTATAGGCGCTGATGGCCAGTATCGTCAAATGCCCTCACCAATGATGAATTCGCAGCACCAAAATGGCCAAGTCGCCCCTAGCTCAGTCTTCGGGTCCATAAGCCAAGTTCCGGGAATACCACCATCAAACTCTCTCCCTCAACAGTTTCTCACTCTCGCTGATGTGCAAGCCATGTTCGATCTCGAACGAGGCAAGAGGACTTTACCCTCTTTGCCTGATCCAGATGTCAAGCCGCCTTACCCTATTGAGGTGCTGAGTTATCCATACCCCGAGGGGTATACCGTGCCGAAGTTCATTAAATTTGATGGCAAGCAAGGAAATGCACGAGAACATGTTGTGCGATTCATCGAGACTCTGGGTATTCATGGTCCAAACCATGTCCTCCGACTGAGAGAATTCTCTAAGTCCCTCACTGACCGAGCATATAGTTGGTACGTCAATTTGGCCCCAAACTTTGTCCGAAGTTGGGAGGAAATGGTTAACAAATTCCACTCTAAGTTCTTTCAAGTGGCGGAGAAGGTGACCACACTTACACTGTGTAAAGTTCAAGCAATTCTTCGACCAGCTTGGACTTTCCAGGGAGGCAAGAACGGAAATCACCAAGTCTATCATCAATATAGCTGAGGCACACCAAGAGGAATGCATGTCGGTCGAGGGATCTATTCCGAAGAAGGCAAAAGAACAATCTAGTGCCATTACTTTCTCCGAGAATGACCGGAGGTATCCTTTTTCTCACAACCGCCCACTTTATGTGACTGCCTTTATTAGCGGGGTTGAGTTCAAAAGAGCCTTTCTGGACAGCGAAGCCTCTATCAACATTATGACTCGTGCTACTCTAGAAAAGGCCAGAATTCCTGAAGAGCGCATTGTGAAGCAGCCGATAGTCATCACTGGCTTCGGTGGAGAAAGGAGAGTTACTATCGGATGCGTAACAGTTGATTTAGCCGTCGGAGAGATTCGCTCGGCCACCAAGTTCCATATTATCGATTCCGAGGCAAATTATCACATCATTCTAGGGAGGACCTGGATGCATAGATACGGGGCTGTACCATCGAGTTATCATCAGTGTGTTAAGGCTAAATGGGGAAAGAAGACGGTGACAATTTAGGCTACAGAAAGGCCTTTTGAGACCCATGAAGCTCATTATTCTGATGCCATCTACTTCACCGAATTTGCTGTCGAAGAAGTTCCCACCACCTCTAAGCCTCGGGGGGTCAAAATTCCTCGTTGGGAGGATATCAAAGATGACAAGGAGACAGGGGCAGAATCAAGTAAACGGCCGATGTCTAGACCAGAAAGTCCGCCTGTTCCTCAGAAGGTGATGAAAGTCCGAGAATGGGGCAAGATGGTGTACTGTTTATGAAGGTACGGGGAGTCGGTTTCTTCAGTCACCGACTCCGAGACAAAAGAAGAGCCTCCTGACAATGACATGGTGACAAAGCTTGAAGTAGCTCCAGAATGCATGCAAGATGGGCCGAAGCCTCAGCCCGAACAGATTATTGAAATAGATCTGAGTGATGGACAAGATGCACCGAGGCCGATATTCGTAAGTTCGAGCCTTAGCCCAGAAAAGCGGGAACAGTTGTTAAAGTTGATAAGCCGGTACTCAGATGTGTTCGCTTGGTCATATAAGGAAATGCCCGGACTAGATCCTGACCTAGTCTCCCATTATCTTGATGTGTTCCCAAACTCCAAGCCAATTAAGCAAGCTGCTCGAAAATACCATCCAGATCTCGAAGAGAAGATTAAGGAGGAGATTGAAAAGCTTCAACATTTGGTTTCATCCGGCCAATCTGAGACCACGTGGTTAGCAAACATCGTGCCAGTAAAGAAGAAGAATGGTCAAATCAGATTATGTGTAGACTTTCGAAATTTGAACAAATCTTGCCCGAATGATGAATTCCCTCTTCCTCACATCGACACCCTCGTGGATGCCACATCAGGACACCAGATGTTCTCATTCATGGATGGATTCAGTGGATACAACCAGATTAAGATGGCTGAAGAGGACGCAGAAAAGACTGCTTTTAGAACACCTCTCGGAAACTTCTTCTATACAGTCATGCCTTTCGGACTCAAGAATGCCGGTGCAACTTACCAAAGGGCTATGACTGCAATCTTTCATGACATGATCCATCATGAGGTGGAAGATTATGTTGATGATCTAGTGGTGAAATCCAAGAAAGAAGAAGACCATCTCCGAGACCTTGAGAAGGTATTCAAGAGGTGCCAGAAATTCAAAATGAAGATGAATCCCCTCAAATGTGCTTTCGGGGTGATGGCCGGGAAGTTCCTCAGGTTTCTTGTACATAGGCATGGTATCGAGGCAGATGAAGACAAGGTCAAGTCTATCAATGCAATGCCTCTCCCACATTCTCAGAAGGAGTTAAAGAAGTTCTTCGGGAAGGTGTCTTATATTCGGAGGTTTATCCCAGCACTGGCAGAGATCTCTGCCCCTTTCGGCTCGTTATTAAAAGGAGATACCAAGTTCGAGTGGAACCAAGAGCACCAAAAGGCCTTCGAGAGAATCAAGGCGGCCTTAACTTCGCCTCAGACCATGACAGCCCCGCAGCCCGGGGTCCTTCTAATGTTGTACCTAACCTCAACCCCCAAGTCCATAGGGGCATTATTGGTCCAAGATATGAAGCGAGCGAGCATGGGTGTATTACATTAGCCGGAAGATTTGAGGAGCAGAGGTCCGATACACTCCGATAGAGAGACATTGCTTAGCTTTGGTATTCACCGCCCAAAAGCTCAGACATTACTTCTTAGCACATCAGATTCAGATTGTTACTAGAAGTGATCCAATCCGATACCTCCTCAGCAAGCTGCTCTCTAACAGGAAGGTGGCAAGATGGTTGCTAGCACTGGGTGAATTCGAAATCACATGTGTAGCTCCCAAGGCGATCAAAAGCCAAGCCTTAGCTGATCTCCTTGCTCAATTTCCAAGCGGTGACTATGAACCAGTGAATGAAGAATTAAGAGGAGAGGTGCATGCAGCTATGGCTTCCGAGGAAAGCTTTTGGACATTGAGCTTTGACGGAGCAGCAGCCGGAGGGAAAGGAGCCCCAAGATATCTTAGAAGACATGGCTATGATGGTGTATGACGGCCACAGCCCGAGCAGCTGGTGAAAGCTTTCCAAATGACTCTAGGGGCAAATGTCAACATTTCACAGAAGAAGTCTATCTATGACATTTACAGTTTGCATTTACTGCATTGTCTATGAAGTTCAATCTTTCTTATGTTACGAAGAAATTTATTTCCTCCACATTATGTATCTCCATTAAAAGTTATTTTCTCTACATTGTATATCTTCATTGTGTTATGTTGCTTGAAACAGTTTTCAATTTTTGTTGCCCCTCAAAGAAGGAAAAAGGAATAGTAGATTCAGTTACCAACTTGAAGAGAGTTTTCTTGACACAGTAGAAGTGTACTTCCACTCGGACCTCCGAAGAGCAGCCATGGCTTCTACCAATGCAAGCTTTGAGGGTCTTTCTTGCTGAAGCAGAATGTGTGTCCCCACTCGGACTTCTGAAGAATAGCCCTTGTTTCCATCAGCCATTGCTTCCTTCAATGCAAGTTTCGAGGGTCTTTCTTGCTAAAATAGAGTGTTGCTCCCACTCGGACTTCCGAAGAACAGCACTTACTTCTATCAGTGTGAGCTTCGAGGATCTTTCTTGTTGAAACAGAATGTGTATTCCCACTCGGCGAGCTTCGGGGATCTCTTTTGCTGAAATAGAGTGTGTGCTCCCATTCAGACTTTCGAAGAGCAGATCTCGCTTCTGTCAGTGCAACCTTCGAGGAATAGCATTTGCTTCCATTGAATTGCTGAAGAAATGAATGTACATCCACTTGGATTTTCGACTAACAGTTTTGCCTCCGCTCGGATTTCCAAAGAACAATCTTTACTTCTATTAGTGCGGGCTTGGTAGACTCAATTTCCTACCATAATTGATCTTTCCTGCCGAAGTAGGGTAGGTGTGCTACTATTCGAACTTCTGTCACTTTGCTTCTGTTCGGACTTCCGAGGGACATCTCTTGCTCTCATTAGTGTGGGTTCGGACTTCCGAAGGACAGCCTTACTTCCATTTGAACTGCCGAGGGATAACTCTTGCTCTTATTAGTGCGGGTCCGAAGAATAGCCATTGCATTCATCATTACGAGCTCTGAGGATCTTTCTTTTCAAAGTAGTGTGGACTCCTCTTCGAACTCCCGAAGGATAGCCTTTGCTTCCATTAGCTGCCGAAGTAGAAATGCGCATCCACTCGGACTTCAGAGAGACAATCTTTACTTCTATGGATGCAAGCTTTTCTGAGGGACAGCCTTGCTTCGGACTTCGAGAGCGGCCTTGTTTCGCTTCCGGACTTAGAGGACCTTGTTTGCTCGGACTTCGAGGATGACCTTGTTTCGCCGAACTTCGAGGACGGCCTTTACTGCTCGGACTTCTGAGAGACAATCTTTATTTCTGTTGGTGCAAGCTTGGTAGACTCGGTTATCTTCTAGAGGAATCTTTCTTTCCAAAGTAGGGTGTGTGCTACTTTCGGACTCCCGAGGGACAATCTTGCTTCTGTTCGGACTTCTGAAAGACAGCCCTTGCTCTCATTAGTGAAGATTCTGAGGGCCTCGGGGTCGTGGATTTCGTACAAAAATTTATTTGCCTGAAATAACAAAGCCGACAAATGAGATGAGCAATATTAATTTCATATCATGATTCAGGCGTTATCGGAATGGCACTACATTATTTCAAACAAATTGTTCGCTAAGTTCGGGTATCGAGAATTTATTCATTGGTTACATAAAAGTCAAGTATGATGTTCTTACGTTATCAATAAAACAACTAAAAAAGCTTACTCACAAATTTACGCCCAGCGAAGGAAGAGCACGGTTGAGTTAGAGGCAATGTGGGAAGCAGAAAATAGGCCACGAATGAGTGGAACCAGTACTGAAGATAGCCGAAGTAAATCAATAGCAATGCCGGCAGTGGACAAGAAAGAATATAGTTAGACCGACGCCGCATTGAGTGGGCGGCGTGGTCAATAACCAGTTACAGTTGAGGCCAAAGGCGGTGTTGAACATGTAGCGGAGTTGGCATTGACGTTGATCAACAAGACTGAGCTAGGCCGGGCAGGACCACACACGTTGCGTTGAATGGGCGAACGTGCGTGGTCAGTGTCGGACAAGTTAAAGCCGAAAGCAACGTTGGTACCACAGAAGAGTCGGCAACCACACACGTTGCGTTGAGAGGGCGAACGTGTGTGGTCTGCGTTGGAACCGTTGAAGCCAACAGTGAGCTACGTTGGGTGGTTGAGGTATGTGCTGCAGATGATGTCACGGAGACGATACCGTCAGTGACTCTCGAAAGCCAAAAGCAACAGTGGTGTTATGGAGATGCCAGCGTCGGTACTATTCGGCGAAACCAAGCTTCGGGGAGTCTGGTTTCATGAGGAAATTACGTTGATTGGCTCTGCAATAACAATCAATATGCACACGACTTCAGCCTCTAACCTGTTAAAAGAAAAATGTGGGTCATTGAAATCATGAATTTTGAAACAAGACTTTTCACATAAACTGCCACAAAATATATATGTATATACAAGACGAAAAGGATGGCCGAGTCATATCTTGGGCGAAGCGTCTCAAAAGCTGTAATAGCTGCGCCAATTTACTTCAATGATGCCCCCCCCCCAAAAAAAAAAAAAAAAGAACTAGAGTTTGCTGGAAAAATTGCAGGTCTGGATGTGCTTGGGATTGTTGATGAGCTGGTTGTTGCTGCTCTCTCCTCCATGAACATAGATGGTGGTATATTTGCAGTTTTCAGTTTGGGTGGTGGAACATTCAATATCTCAGTCCTTGAGATCTCTGCTGGAGTTATCGAGGTTAAAGCTAAGAAGTCTGATTCATCACTGAGATCTATATGATTCGAACTCCGAAAAATAGCGCCGGGCTGTGAGAATAACGAGCTGGATGGTGTTAGGCAAAACCACACATATCGCGTTGAATGGGCGACGTGTGGTTCGCGCTGAATAGCCGAAGACGAAGGCAAAGCGCTGGACAGCCGAGGTCGGCGGTAAAGTTGCAGCAGAGAGGATGGTTTCTGGTTGGTCACGGTTGGCTCATGGCGTGACAGTACTGTAGCAGCAACATCGCAGCGGGATCGGCGTCAACACTAGCAGAACAGAGCTACGGTGTGCCTGGATCTCTGAGGGACTGCATCATTAAATTGAAGGGAAGCACTGATGGTGAGCAGTAGCTTGGGTCGCAACGCTGGAATAGGGGCGATGACGACGGCGCTCGGAGTTGCACCAACGAGCAGTGAGCAAATGAAGTGGCCCTGTGGTATTACAGATACGGAGCTTCTTTGAAGAAGATGAAGCTTGGGTTGATCTCAGTTTGGAGAGAAAGTGTGCCGAAATGCGTCCTTGGAGTTTGATCTCCTGCAAATAAAAAAAAATTTTTGTTAGTGAGATTGTGCCACTGGATTGCCGAAGACCAAAAAAAAAATGAAGAAGAAAGTTGGGTCTCTCTTTGTTGAAGAAAGGGAGCACGACTGTGGCGTCTAATATTATAGAAGCAAAGTTTCTCTTGAAAACTAAGAAGCTTGGTCTCTGTTTTAGAGAGAGAGAGAGACGGCTGAGAAAGGAAATGTATTGTTTAGGGAGCTTGGCGGCTGGAGGCAAAAAGAAAGGAAAGGGGTATTGATTAGGGTTGACATCCCTTTCTTTAAATAGAAAAAATGGTGTGATGCCAGGAATATTCTTTCGTATTTGAATATATATATATATATATATAAAAGAGCCTGCCGGTTTGCCAAATCAAAAAATAAAGGTGCATGAACCTTACCTTTTTATACTATAAAATGGAAAGTGGGCTAGCTGTATTCTAAAAGAAAAAGTGTAGCTTATCTTGTCAAGAATAAAGAAATTACGTTTTCCAATACTTGGAGAAGTGAATGTCATTATCAATATTCTAAACAGCAATGCTAGGTATCATGAAAAATCTTTCATGAAAATGGTCATGAAAGATTTGTGACCTTTGAATTACACTTGCAATAAAGCATGACACACTAATCAAGGTAATCTAAGGGTTACAAATTTTTCATGATTATTTTCATGAAATAATTTTCATGATCCCTAACATTTCTCTATTCTAAATTGTAAAAAATAAAAAAAGTTCAGTGAAAAAAGTTCAAAAAAAAAAAAAAAAAGAGGAAAGAAAAAGTTATTCATCTATTTATTTTTTATTATTATTGTTACTTGTGGATTTTATCCGTAAATTACGGTGAATTTTCAGTTTTATTCATGGACTCTGTAAAGATCAAATATTCGCCAAGACGTAATGTGAAGTATGGCTGACAAGGTGAAATTATGCATGTCCGAGAAAATTACAATTTCTCATACACGCAAGGGGCAAATGTAAGAGGGGCTAATTTGAACCCACTAAATTATTTAGGCCCAATAGCCCAAGATTAGTGGGCCCGAATTTATCACAAGTCCAAGATTGGTGGGCCCGGATTTATCGCCGTCAAACGGGCTGAATGGCTCTAAGCCTTGAAAGGGTTCGGATCCACGAACCTAGAGACTTACTCGGGCCTGGACTCGAAAGGGTATTAAGTAAGCCTAGAGATCCGAGGCACTAAGCCTCGAAAGGATTCGGATCCACGAACCTAGAGACTTACTCGAGCCCGGACTCGAAAGGGTATTAAGCAAGCCTAGAGATCCGAGGCACTCGGACTCGAAAGGGTTCAGATCCACGAACCTAGACGTCCGAAGCACTTGGCTTCGAACGGATTCAAACGCAATCTAGAAGTCGCTCCGATAATGAGTCCCAGAACACTTGCGGGCTCGGAGCTTTCCGGGATCTACGCACCAGAACCATGGGCGTAATGGAGTTCGAACAAAGGACCCGATCCCGAGGACGGTGAGTGGAGATAAATTCACTCTTCGGTTAAACTAGCCTATACCCGGGTCGAGGTGGCAGAACCCCGAGGGGTCCTTGAGACTCGGCAATATTTGCGGCAGGGCGTTCTCTTGAACTACCCCTGACCCTGATGCGGCAGGACGTCCTCTGGGACTACCCCTGACCCTTTGAGATGATTGGGGATCATTGGTTAGGTGTGGCTAAAAAGAAGGGTTCGCCGAGGGGTTGATCTCTTCTTCGAGGTTTTTTTCTCACCCTCGGAGAAGTCACCTCCTCGGAGAAATCACCTCCTCAGAGAGGTCACCTTCTCGGACAAGATGGTTAGAGAAAATATCCCCCATGTGCCTTGCACATGGGCTCCATCCTACATCATGAGGTGCCTATAAATAGCACCCACCCATAGCTTTACAAGGGATGGATTTTGGGGAGATGACTTTTGGGAAAGAACTAATTTCCCCTCTCCATCATCAACCTTGAGAGTGAAAGTGGGGGATCCATGGGAGAGCCTTGCCATTATTCTCTCTCTAGCCATTTTGCCTTCTTCTTCACCCAATCTTTTATCTCCATCATCTTCTTTGTTTTTGTGTTCCTAAGTTGAGATTATTGAAGAATCTAAGCCTCTCATCATATTCTAGAGAATTCGAAGTTGTTCTTCAAGGATCTTCGAAGATCTTCGAATTTTTCAACTCCTTTCTTGAACCCTTTCATACAGATGCCAAACTATATTAACGAACTACTCATCAGAGCGTATCACCGTATTAATTGCAACAGTTAAAATGTCAATTTTAGTTTACAATCTTGAATCTCAAAAAGTTTATAACGCATCTTCTTTGTTTAGTTCCGATTTGATTTTAAGGTTTGGGAAAATTATTTAACCGATAAGGTCTGGTTAGACAAAAAATTGAGCCCATTTAATTTTTCAGCTTGGTTTGGGATATAAAGTTTTAACCCAGCTCACCGATTTAGAAAACATGAATTTTAATTTTTTTATTATTTAGTTACAAAAAAAAAAAAATTAGAAAAATAATAAAATATAAAGAAAGATACATATATATACACTTCTTTTTGTCTTTTTGGTTAATATACACATCTTTCTATCAGATTAAAGCATTTCTTACAAGATTATATTTATGTTATAATTAAATAATATATTAAATTTAAATAATTATTAAAAGGGTTTAAACAGTTTAATAGCCCTTTAAGATTGGGGGGAAAAATAGTTCATATTTATTGGCTTAATTGAGCAGACTTGGGATGACTTCCCTTGCATGGCATGACTGGAACATTTAATAGGGTTGAGCTATACATACCAAAAAATTTAAATAAATTATACTTTTCACATATATAATTTGATTCAAATTTTATTTTGATTCTTATTTTTTCCATTTGGTCAATTATTCAAAATTGAACGTTAGATTTAATGATTTTATAACATGTGTGAGTGAGGTGTATGCTAACAAAAAATAAATGAGAGTAAATTAGATGAAATGACCAATTTGAAACTGGATTTAAAATGTAGAGAATATATTGTTCGAATTCAAACAATAATGGGACCAAAGTGAAATTGGGGTGAAACTATAGGATTTTTTATTTATTTATTTTTTAGATGGGAGTAAACACAAACCAGAAACACAACTATGAAAAACCTGAAGCCTCCAAAGCAATCTGCAAAACGAGAAAAGGACACTCCTCCAACCATGTTCAAGGATCAACAGCTTCCTTAGCCATACGCGCTAGATGATGGGCCACTAAATTTCCTTGACGTCGTACATGGGAGACCATAAATCTTCGGAATGATCCACTAAGCTCAAGATGCGGATTGTTATTGAATTTATTTATTTTTTCTTTTTCTTTTTTTTAAATCACAAGATTGTAAAAAAGTCTGTACAATTTGTTGATGTAGCATTTTTCCTGTGGAGGTGGATAGAATCAATGTTTTTAAAATCGGACCGGTGAGTGAACTGGAAAAGGGACCGGGTGGACGGGTCACTGGTTCAACCGCCGGGTCAAAGCGGTCGAACCGTGACGTCATAATTAATATTATATAATTAAAAAATATAATTATAAATTATAAATAAATAAAAATATATATAAATAATCAAATAAAAATAAAAATTGTTGCATAATATTTATTAATAATGTTTTATAAAGTCTTAATTGATAAAAAAAAGTCACTTATTTTAAAGAAATTAAATTTTTTAAACATTCTCTCCAAATAAATTGATTGAATGCTAGATTTAATTTTGGAGGGAAATGAAATATTCAACTTTCCCTCCAATCAATATGTTTCAAATTATTTGATTGAATCCCACATAAAATTTTGTAAGTTCTTTTTGAAAAATCTTTTCCTATAAATAGGAATAGACTTTCATATTGTTCTCAAGTTTTTAATGAGACTTTTCCTTATGAGAAGAGACTCTTGAAATAAGAATTTTTAGTCAAAATTTTAAAATATATATATATATATATATAAGAAAGAAAGAAAGAGAAAAGAAAAGAAAGAAAGAAAATTAAAAAAAAAAAAAATTGACCGGTTTTGGTCGGTTCGACCACTGGGTTACCGGTTTTACCGGTTCAACCACTGGGTCGCCGGGTTTTCCCGGTTTTGACCCCAATCCGGTTTCAAGGGGTTGACCGGACCGGAATTAGGCCCGGTTCCCAGTCCAACCGGTTCGACCGGCCGGTCCAGTCCGGGTTTGAAAACATTGGATAGAATAATGTTATATACACCAATTAGTGTACTAACTAGTATACCAATTGATGATGTGACATAATTTAAGAAGTTTTTGGTATTTGTAATATGATTAATGAGTGAGATCAATAATAATGTCATAACTAATGTTGATACACTAGTTAGTTGGCTAATTGGTGCAAGAAAGCAATTAATGTTTAAGAATACAAAGCCTAATGTCTAAGTTGAACTGTGGTTGTGGGGATAATGTCAAAGCAGTTAATGTTTAAGAATACACAGCCTAATGTCTTGAAGATTTTTCATTGTTGTCTCTACTTTGCAAATGTTTTGTTGGAAAACTCTATGCATACATACAATTTATAAATAAAAAAAAAAAAACTTTATAAGATGATGTGATAATACTATTATTATAAATAAACTCATCTTTAATATTGTTTTGTTTTACAAATAATGCTCTAATTTTTATTTTTTTTTTTCAATTAGCATAATGCTCTATTTATTCTGCACCAAAACATTGCACATTTGGATTTCTCCAATATTTGGATTTGGGGTTTAAAGACTTCTTATCTATTTTATTGAGAGAAAAAAAAAAAATCTTGTATTTTATTGTAAAAAAAAAAGAAGCCAAATTACCATACTGATATAAGTGTTGGGTATACCTCCTTATTGCAGTGTGGGACTCAATTAATTTTGGAAAAAGAGTTTTAATTTGACTTGGTTTAGGTATAATATATTTTTATATATTATATTTGTGGAGGCCCAATTCCATTTGGATACAATTAGGATTTGATTAAAAAAAACCTAGATTCACAATATTTTTTTGGGGTTGTTTTTCCCAAGCAAGAACGGCGGCAGTGGCTTAGAGCATTGAACATTCAATTGGTGTTCTTGTTTGACTTGGTCAAACAAGCTTTGGTGATTCAAATTCTAGTTTTGATTTGGGTTCGTTATTTTGGGTCTTCTTCAACTCTGATTCTGAAGATTTTGGTTCTTCTATTTGGTGAGGTCTTTCCTCTTGTTTATTTGTGATTATTTGGAATTTACCTAAGGGTGATTTGTGAGACCATTAGTGTCTCGTTTGTAATCGTTTGGAACTTATTTGGTTGATAATGGAATCGGATTTCGATCCCGTGGACGTACCTCACATTGAGGGAACCATGTAAAAATTCTTGCATTGCCTTTGATTTAATTTTTTTCACATTAATTTTTATTCCCATTGATTGATTTACTTGTGGGCAATCACATCGATTTTCCCTAACAACTGGTATCAGAGCTTACGGTTTATTGGGGTTTATTTATTTGTGTAAATCAATAGAGGGGAATGTGGGTCGTATGTCTAGCTTCAATGGAAGCAATTTGGTAACTTGGAAAACTAAAATAGAGGACTTATTATTTTGTAAAGACTTGTATGGACCCATTGAGGGTCATAGTGGCAGACCTGCTGATATGAAAGATGATGAGTGGAAGAGGCTTAATCGAAAAGCCGTTGGTGTTATCCGTCAATGGATTGATGACAGTGTGTTTCATCATATTGCCACTGAGACTTCGGCACATGATTTATGGAAAAAATTAGAGAGTCTTTATGATAGAAAATCAGCCACAAATAAAGCTTTTCTGTTTCGTAAGTTGGTTAATTTAAAATATAAAGAGTGCAGCCCTATTCCGAAACATCTGAATGAAATAAAGAGTATTGTTAACCAACTTGCTTCTATGAAAATTATTTTTGATGATGAGTTGCAGGCTTTGATGCTACTTAGTTCTTTGCCCGAAAGTTGGGAGACTTTGGTTGTAACAGTTAGTAATTCGGCACCCGATGGAGTTGTCACAATGGGCCAAGTCACTAGTAGCTTGTTGAATGAAGAAACTAGAAGAAAATCAGCCGGTTCCTCTCATTCGGAAGCATTTGTTGTGAGAGGCCGAAGCAAAACAAGGGGGAGGAGTAAGACTCCTCATGGTCGTGATCAAAGCCGTGACAAGTCAAGAGATGGTTCTCTTTCAAAGAAAGACGTTGAGTGTTATTATTGCCATGAGAAAGGGCACATGAAGCGGGAATGCCGAAAGCTCAAGAACAAGGAGAAAAGGCGTGACAAAAGTGTGGATAAGAAGCAAGAAGACACAACGGCAGTTACTACCGATGATCTCATGGTCGTTTGTGAAGATGATTGTATCAATTTTGTGGGCCAAGAGAGCAGTTGGGTAATTGATTCTGGTGCTTCTTTTCATGTGACTTCTCGAGTTGATTTCTTCACTACCTACACTGCAGGAGATTATGGTTCTGTTCGAATGGGTAATGAAGGTTTGTCCAAGATTATCGGCATGGGTGATGTTTGCTTGGAAACAAATTTGGGCTGCAAATTGTTGCTTAAAGATATGAGGCATGTTCCCGACATTCGCCTCAATTTAATCTCTACTGGGAAGCTAGATGATGAAGGCTTAAACAGCAAATTTGGTGATGGAATATGGAAGCTCACAAAGGGTTCTTTGGTGGTGGCTAAGTGCAAGAAGACTCATACACTTTATTCGATGCAAGGAAAAATTTGTAAAGGTGTTGTCAATGCACTTGAAGATGATACTTCTACTAAATTGTGGCACAGGCGACTTGGGCACATGAGTGAAAATGGGCTACAAGTTTTGTTCAAGAAAGAGCTTCTACCCGGTTTGAAAGGTACACATCTTAAAACTTGTGTTCATTGTTTGGCGGGTAAACAACATAGAGTTTCTTTTCATAAAAATGTTGCTTCTAGAAAAGAAAAGGTTTTAGAGTTGATTCATTCGGATGTTTGTGGTCCTTTAAAAGTTAGAATACATGGTGGTGCACTTTATTTTGTTACTTTCATTGATGATTATTCAAGGAAAGTCTGGGCTTATCTACTAAAAACTAAAGATCAAGTTCTAGAAGTATTTAAGCATTTTCAGGCCATGGTTGAAAGAGAAACAGGACAGAAATTGAAGTGCATCCGAACAGACAATGGTGGTGAGTACATTGGGCCATTTGATGAGTATTGTCGCAGCCTAGGTATTCGGCATCAAAAGACAGTTAAGAAGACTCCTCAACAAAATGGCGTTGCCGAGAGGATGAACCGCACCATTGTAGAAAGAATAAGGTGTTTGTTTTCACAAGCTAAATTGCCAAGATCCTTTTGGGGTGAGGCAATGAGTACAGCGGTTGACGTGATCAATTTGTCTCCTTGCTATCCTTTGAATGGTGATGTTCCTGAAAGAGTTTGGATTGGCAAAGATGTGTCTTATGAGCACTTGAGAGTGTTTGGTTGCCGAGCTTTTGTTCACATTCCAAAGGATGAGAGGTCTAAGCTTGATAGTAAGTCAAGGCAATGTATTTTTCTTGGCTATAGGCGTGATGAGTTCGGGTATAGATTATGGGATCCGGTCGGCAAGAAAGTCATTCGAAGCCGTGATGTTGTGTTTCTTGAAGACCAAACAATTGAAGACTTTGGCAAAGGTGATCAACCGAAGCCAAAAACTAGTGATCTCATTGACATGGATCCATCTCCTTCATCTTCGGTTGATGATGAAAATGGGGGAGATGTGCAGCCACATATTGAAGATGTGGAGGATGATGCAAATCCTAATGAAGTTGAGCCAGAAATTGAGGAAGAGCATCCAACTCAAGAACCGCCACCACAACTTGAGTTGAGGAAATCTACAAGGGACCGACAACCTTTAAGAAAGTATCCTCCCAATGAATTTGTGTTGATTTCTGATCAAGGGGAGCCGGAGAGCTACCAAGAAGCAATTGAGCATGCAAAGAAAGATTATTGGAAAAAGGCTATGGAAGAGGAGATGAATTCCTTACTTGAAAATCACACTTATGATTTAGTGAAGTTGCCTAAAGGGAGGAAAATTTTGAAAAATAAGTGGGTCTTCAAATTGAAGAATGATAAGAAGAATCTGAGGTACAAAGCGCGTCTTGTTGTGAAAGGCTTTGGGCAAAAGAAAGGTATTGACTTTGATGAGATTTTCTCGCCGGTTGTGAAGATGTCTTCTATTCGGGTTGTACTTGGCATGGCTGCAAGTATGAACCTTGAAGTTGAGTAACTTGATGTAAAGACCACATTTCTTCACGGTGATCTTGAAGAAGAAATTTACATGGAACAACCGGAAGGTTTTGTGGAGAAAGGGAAAGAGAAATTTGTTTGCAAATTGAAGAAAAGTGTGTATGGTCTCAAGCAAGCTCCACGGCAATGGTACAAAAAATTTGACTCTTTCATGATGAATAATGGTTTTTCTAAAACCACTTCGGACCATTGTGTGTTTGTGAAAAATTTTTCGGATGGCAAATTTATTATTCTTTTGCTTTATGTTGATGACATGTTAATTGTGGGTCAAGATTCTACCATGATTAACAAGTTGAAGTTTGAGTTGAGCAAGTCCTTTGCTATGAAAGATTTGGGACCGGCAAAGCAAATACTTGGTATGAAAATTGTTCGTGATCGCAAAGAGGGACTGATTTGGTTGTCTCAAGAGAGCTACATTGAGAAAGTTCTTGAGAGATTCAACATTGATAAAGCAAAGCCGGTTGGTTGTCCACTTGCAGGTCACTTCAAACTTAGTTCGAGTCAATGTCCTACAAGTGAGAAAGACAAAGAAGAGATGTTGAAAGTTCCTTATGCTTCAGCAGTTGGTTCTTTGATGTACGCCATGGTTTGTACAAGGCCGGATATTGCTCACGCTGTTGGTGTGGTGAGTCGGTTTCTCTCTAATCCGGGTAAAGAACATTGGGCAACGGTAAAATGGATTCTAAGATATCTTCGAGGGACTTCGAAGGTGTGTTTGTGTTTTGGGAATGGGAAGCCGATGCTTGATGGATTCACAGATTCTGACATGGCTGGTGATGTTGATTCTAGGAAATCTACTTCGGGGTATTTGATGACTTTTGCAGGGGGAGCTGTGGCATGGCAATCTAAATTACAAAAATATGTTGCTCTCTCAACTAACGAAGCTGAATTTATTGCCATTACAGAAGCTTGCAAAGAAGAGTTATGGTTGAAGAAATTTTTGCAAGAGTTGGGTTTGAAGCAAGAAAAGTATGTGCTTTATTGTGATAGTCAAAGTGCTATTCACTTGAGTAAAAATTCTACCTTTCATTCGAGATCGAAACACATTGATGTGAGATACCATTGGATTCGTGATGTGTTAGATTCGAAATTGTTGCAACTCGAAAAGGTTCACACAGATGATAATATTTCAGATATGTTGACAAAGACTTTGTCGAGGGACAAACATTTAAAGTGTCGAACTTTGGCGGGTATGGTTGATGTCTCCACCTAAGTCGGTAGGGAGAGAATTGTTGGGTATACCTCCTTATTGGAGTGTGGGACCCAATTGGCTTTGGAAAAAGAGTTTTAATTTGGCTTGGTTTAGGTATAATATATTTTTATATATTATATTTGTGGAGGCCCAATTCCATTTGGATACAATTAGGGTTTGATTAAAAAAACCCTAGATTCACAATATTTTTTTGGGGTTGTTTTTCCCAAGCAAGAACGGTGGCAGTGGCTTAGAGCATTGAACATTCAATTGGTGTTCTTGTTTGCTCTTGTTTGACTTGGTCAAACAAGCTTTGGTGATTCAAATTCTAGTTTTGATTTGGGTTCGTTATTTTGGGTCTTCTTCAACTCTGATTCTGAAGATTTTGGTTCTTCTATTTGGTGAGGTCTTTCCTCTTGTTTATTTGTGATTATTTGGAATTCACCTAAGGGTGGTTTGTGAGACCATTAGTGTCTCGTTTGTAATCGTTTGGAACTTATTTGGTTAATAGTGGAATCGGATTTCGATCCCGTGGACGTACCTCACATTGAGGGAACCACGTAAAAATTCTTGTGTTGCCTTTGATTTTATTTTTTTTGCATTAATTTTTATTCCTATTGATTGATTTACTTGTGGGGAATCACATCGATTTTCCCTAACAATAAGTTGTACAAATTTCTTGTACTTTTTTTTACCATTCGCATACTAACAAACATACAAAAAGTAAGTTTGTTTTTTTTTTCCACATGCTTTGCACATACTTTGCACTACTTTCATCAAATTCAACTTTTGAGAACTTTTGTCTCTCAAATTTTAATGTCCCATGTTTAAAACATTGTAAACTAGCTTCTTCGTCGCAATCATTGGACTCAATATATCTTTTCAGATGGCCTTGTAGTTATCCCCTTGTACTTGTGTTCCATGCTCCTTTGGTTCATGATCATTGGTTGAAGAGTGTATTTCTCCCTTTTGTTTGCCACTATTTACGAGGTTGTTCCATGCTTTGAAAGATACTTCTCAACAAACTTTCTATGCTTTTTGGTGATGTTGGAAATTCGAGGTGATTTTTTCTCTTCAATGAGGCTTCTTGTTATGATTCAAGAACCAAAAATATATATACATATTAGATTGGCTTTCTAGATAAACAATTAACACTAACATGATCTTGATTAGATGATGGAAAAGTTATAATAGGCCAGAGACAAAGTGTGAGGAGGCTGAAAACCAAAGAATAATTATATATAGAGTTATGAGGTAAAATACAAATCAAAATTATTTTCCTTCTCAAGACATAGAGCAAGGTGGTTGGAACCCAGTGATCCACAGGAGAAGGTTGGGATGGCAGAGAGGATTTCGAAAGGAGGTAGGGCTAGTCACCATTTTTGTGGATAACATTCCAAATTCTGTGGACCCTAAGGGGTTGTTCAATCTCTTTAGCAAGTTTGGCACAGTCAAGGATGTGTTTATTCCAGGGAAGCGAAGGCAAGCAACAAGATCTAGATTTGGATTTGTGAGATATGATTGTGAAGTGGCTGCAGCTATAACGATTCAGAAGGCAGATGGTCTGTGGTGCGATAACAAGGCATTGCTAGTGAAAAGAGCTGAGTACCAAAAATTTCACAGATCTGGCCCTATGAAGCATAAGGGGCTACGAAGAGGTGATGATGGGAAAAGAACAAATCAGAGGTATTATTTGCAGCAGAGACAGAGCCACTGAGATAAGAAGTCATATACAGAGGCATTAGTGAAGGGTGGTGTAGACACCCCATTTTTGACCGACCTTAAGACTCAGACGTCACCGGTTGAGCGCTCAGTGGTGTTGCATACCGTGCTCGTTCAGAAGTCTCAGAGTCGCGACCATGAGCCCTGCCTCCGGACTTCCGAACCCTCTTTTATGCCTTGCCTCGGTTTGCGAACCAGACTCAGTTTTCTCTGTTTCTCTTCCTGAGGGGAGGGAGAGGTCTCGTGGACCATCTCTCAGTGGCCATGGGATACATTTCGTGGCCGTAGGCCATTTTGCCCATTTTGGAGCCCGGTTCCCGATTTTCGGAGCCGTCAGGCCGTGTGTCTCGGTTCGGGACCGCCTAACCATCTCCGATTCCTCCGGTTTTTGGCGTACATCTTATTTACTCCCTTTTGAGGGACACTGGGGTCTGAGAGACCCACTTCGTGGCCGAATGCCACTTTCGGTGCTTAACGTCCTATTTTCAGGGCCCCGAACTGCGTGTTTTAGCCCTCGAGCATTCGTGTTGCATCGGTTTTTGTTCATTTTTGGCAGGTACCTCTGTTTTATCACCAGGAAGGTCATTGAAGGGTGGGAGGCCAGCAATTGTCTCAGCAACCAGTTATGCTCCTTCGGCGCCCTCCGACGCCCGTTTTTCTCACTTCCGAGCCAATGTTGACCACCCTATGAGCATTTTCTTCAAGCCAAAACCACATATTTGTGTTTTACACACATGGGAGGACCATAAAAGTACATGGCCGGCCAGTAATTGTTATTGAACCTTTTGAACCCCTCCTAAAAGTGGCCTATTCTCTCTCCTGTTTTGGGGTTGCCAATTTTGAACCACAGGGTTGTGATGAGGAGACATGGGAGGACATCTTTCTCCTATGGCCGGCCAGAAAATCTTCTTGAGCTTTTTGACCCTTGGCCGGCCGGCCATGGGGGGTGGCCGGCCGGCCACCTGAAACAAAAGTAGGTGGCCGGTCATGATCCCCTCAATGTGCACTTTACAGCTGTATAGCTGTTTTCCTCCAAAAATATCTCTATCCGGGGGAGAACATGAGGAGGGAAACTTGGTGTCATTTCCCTCCACCTTTTCTCCTCTCCACTTGCCTTTATAACCAACCTCCAAGACTGGTTTTAGGGTTACAAAAAATTTCCCTAAGGGCCTTGCATACATCTCTCTCTATTTCTCTCTCATTTTCTCTCAAAATCCCTAAGTTTCTACCCCTTTTCTTCATCACTACCAAGTACCACCACCACTCCTCCATTCCAGCAGCAAGGAAAGGTTTTTCAGAGGCTTAGAAGCAACATCCCTTGGTCCTAAAGGCAGCAAAGAATAGTCTTCAAGGGTAAGTTCACATTTCCCCTCTTTTAGCTCATTTTTTGCACCAATTTCTTAGCCTATTTGCTTGCTGTTTTGGGCTCCGACCCTAATTGAAACTAGGCCTTTTTTGAGCCATTATTCATGTTTTTTCAAGGGCTCAACCCTGTTTGAGCCCTCCATTTGGTACTTGCTTCAATACCCCTTGGTATGTCACATGTTTGCATGAAATTTCTAGCCTATGTTTGATCTGTTTTCGAGCATAATTTATACTTTAAGTGGACATATTTTGAGCCCCTCTTCAACATTGAAGAAGGGATCAACCCTTTTTGGGCCCCCTATCTTGCACTTACTTCATAATCCCTCCTATTTACCGTAAATTTGCATGATTTGTTTGGCCTATGTGTAAATTGTTTTGGAGTGTGTCATGAACTGTGAGTAGGCTTAGTTTGAGTCCCTCTACAACATTGTAGAAGGGATCACCACTGTTGGGGGCCTCCATGTTGTGCTTACCATTATACCCCTCTTTGGCCCCCATTTTTGCATGCTTTTTTAGGCTTATTTAGCTCCTGTTTCCGGCCATAATCAGAACTAAAAATGGCCATATTTTGACCTGCTTGGCATGTCTCATTAAGGGTCCTTGCTTGTTTGATGAATTTTTGGGGTACCTCATGTTATAGCCTCTTGTTATCCTTAATCTTGCATTGCATTTTTAGCATGTTTTCATACTGATTTGAGGCTTGTCATCTACTGTAAATGTTTATATTTTTAGTCCCTCTTCAGTGCTGTAGAAGGGTATTTTTCCATTTGGGCTTTGCATCTACCACTTTTGTCATAGCCTCCTTTGCGGAGCCATTTTTGTATGCCATGCTAGCCCTACTTGTGATTGCTGTTTGGCCATGATTTGTACTGTAAAAATTCTTGTCTCGGGACTGCCTTGCTTCTGTATTTTCATGTCATGTACCAATTATGCATGTATGGTATAGCTGTAGGCCATTTTATGCATTGAAATCCATGTTTCGGGATCATTTTATGCATCGGGTATTATTTCGCCATGATTCGGGGCTGTTTTGCCCCTCGTTTTGCCACAGATTTTTGCATGTTTGCATATCATATTCCATGTTTTCGCCATGTCTCATTAGAGTGGCATTTCGGTGCCTGAGGGTCCGTTCTCGGTTTGCGTGCCTGCGGACACGCACTTCGAGGTATCTCATTTTCATCTCATGGCCTCCAATGTGAGTGTGGCTAAGGCTCTCTCATGTTGGTGTAAGCCCATTATTGCATTGCGTATGTCATTTTCTCAGTTTGCATGCCTGTGTGCACGCATTTCGAGGCATCTCATTTTCATCTCATGGCCTCCTATGTGAGTGTGGCTGAGGCTCTCTCATGTTGGTGTAAGCCCATTATTGCATTGCGTATGCCATTTTCTCGGTTTGCGTGCCCGTGTGCACGCATTTTGAGGCATCTCATTTTCATCTCATGGCCTCCTATGTGAGTGTGGCTGAGGCTCTCTCATGTTGGTGTAAGCCCATTATTGCATTGCGTATGCCATTTTCTCAGTTTACGTGCCCGTGTGCACGCATTTCGAGGCATCTTGTTTTCATCATTATGGCCTCCTATGTGAGTGTGGCTGAGGCTCTCTCATGTTGGTGTAAGCCCATTATTGCATTGCGTATGCCATTTCACCCATAGCATTGTGTATGCCCGGTTGTGTATTACCTCGTGTAGCGTGTATGCCATTCCATAACATTGTGTATGTTAGGATTGTATATTAGTTGCATTTCATGCATGTCATGCATATCGCATATCGCATCGTGTTCGGGATAGAAGTTACCCCTGGCACGGGAAACGAGGCGCGTTTCGTACTCCGAGTGACGGAACGTGTCTCACTTCCCGAGTCACTGACACTCCGGATTATCCGTGATGGAGTTAGGTTTTGTTATAGTATTCACATGCATTCATCCTATATTGAGTTGTGCAATTCGGCTCCTCGGCCATCGTGCATCGATATGTGTGATTGGTGGCACGAGGATCGAGGCATGCATATATTTGTGAGATACATTGCTATGCCCCTTTCCTGCTCTCTGTTGCAGCAAAATCAAGAATCAGCAAATTTTCGGGACTTGGCACGCATTTCAAGAAAAGGTGTAAACAGAGGCTAATCGGGGCATCCCAGTGGATTTCCGCGCAAAGCAGCCCAAACATGCATCATTCCATCATCTGGAGCAGAATCAAGGCAGTCCCTGGCTTGCATGCCAGTTTTACAGCTTTCTTATTTAATTTGTTAATTAATTAGGAATTTGTAAATATTTGGACTATATTATTTGGACTGTACTATTCTTTTATTCGGGACTGTATATTTATTCGGACCCTCTGCGCGAGGGCAAAATTGTAATAAGTGTGGGTGAGTGTGATGTATGTCTTCCAACCCCACGTCTTTCTTCCCTTTTATTTACCTGCTTACGATGGTTAGATATAGGGCATATTTCAATTAGCATACAGTATGACAGCATGTTTGCATCATTCATCTGTTTTGCACACACTGGGCTCGGCGCATCATACAAACTGCATTTGTATTTCAATTCCAAGTTGAGTACTTGATAGTTGTTGCATCTCATATGCCATGTTTAGAATAGCCGAGCCTGCTATAGTTTGCATTTTTGCATGTGTTGCATTAGGCATTTTCTGTATACTTAGGAACCATGCATGGATTTCTAATGAGCTTCTGTTTTGGCTTGGAGTACTCGGTGAGTTTTATGCTTTAGCATCCTTGCATGCGTGTGAGTGACTGCCATGAATAGCATGCTTACCATGAGGCTATGTGCTTATGTGATATAACTGCCTTGAATGCCTGTGGGTGGAGGTTGAGTTATTTGAAGTGGAACAAATCATTGACTGTTTGTTTTAAGCCCACTAGATAGTGGCAAAATCATGTTTTTCTAAGCCCACCCGAGGGTGGAAAATCCACGTCTTAGCCTACCTGCGGGTAGCACCATCAAACCATTTTCAAACAAACAAACATGAAATGTTTCGTTCCAATTCAGGCGACTCAGTCTATACTTGTTTGCTGCGAGCATCACATAGTAACCTAGGCTAATAACCGGAATAAGAACGCACAATGTTTTCAAAAACAGATATCATGGTTAGTAGAGGCCGGTCTTTGACCGGGCGAGCGGGGGTGCTCACGAAGTGACCTTCCCCAATCGTACCCAAGTTCCCGAGCCGAGGCAACTTTGGTGATGACGGACACGTGGCCTTTGGCACCGAGTCAGGGTTTCCTAAATTTCCCATTATAAAATATTTAGGTGGCGACTCTGTATCTGGCAAAGTAGTCCATATTTGGCACTTTTTTCAAAAAATTTGTTTTTAAAACGATTTGCCAGATTTGGACTCTTTGGTTCAAGATTAAGAACCGTGACATTTGAGTCCTTCGAACTGTAGTAGACCCAATATCGAACCAGAACGGGGGGGACTCGCCCCCGGCGCTGTCGGGACGCTACGCTTCTGGCGACTCTGCTGGGGATTTAGAGAACTTGACTCGAACTCATGATATCTGGTTTTGACTACACTTGTGTGTTTCTTTGCATTGCAGTTGCATTGGTGCGCCTAGAACACCGTGTTTGCCATTTGCTATTCCTGAGCGGTTTGCCGGAGGCTTGTCTCTTCAAGGCATGTCCATAAGGCTGACGATTCTGAACTCTGCCAAGATAGAACACAAACCCCGGTTTTACCGGGGCACCCTTTTTGACCATTCGACCTAGTGCATATTCGGATCCATAGTGACCATTCCAAACTAGGGCAGGTTGCTTCCCCGTTTATAGGTTGTTTGAAACCGCTGCGTGCGTAGTAAAACCCTAGCTCCTGACAAAATAGGACAGGGAAACCCTACCCCAACATAGGGGTGTTTTGGCTCTCACTTATCTGCTATGTGCTTGTTAGAGTGTGTCTCTACAGGGAACGCATGTATTAGTCTATGAGTTTGGGCATCAGGCCTACGGGCATCAGTCAGTATCTGAGAATCAGTTGTCTGCGGATATCGGATTCAGTTTTGGGGAACAGTGATACAGGAACAGTGATCAGTGATTGAGGACAATGTATTTTCAGCTTATCAACTGCGTGTTGTATGCCCGACTGTGTGTTGTGTGTATTTAATTTAAGCTGTTATGCTGCCCGTTTATCTGGTTATTTATTTCCTTTTCGCTTTATTATCTTTTTGCTAGGGCAGTTTTTTAGCACAATTGCTTCCGAACCAGTAGATACTCCCCAAGCACTTTGGACACGAGGTCGCCGACTCAACCGATCCGAGGATCTCGTTGACGGACATCCGGTTCCACTCTACCCCCGATTATCGAGAAGGCCGAGGAGGCGCAGTGTCGTAACAGGATTACGGATGAGGGTCGCTGGACAATAAACAACAAAGTTGAGATTTTTGTGTCTGCCATAGAGATACATTTACCAGTCATTCAGATGGAACAGCAGAATACATCAGGGATGGAGGCGATGATGCGCCAAATGCACGAAAGCATGAAACAGATGCAAGAGGATGCCATCCGCCAAGCGGAATTTTCTAAACAACAAGCTGCAGTCATGGCCCAGCAGGCCGAGCTGATTACTAGGTTGCAACAGCAGAATACAGCGTCTGCTTCACATCAGGCTCCTCCTCCACCAGCGGCTCCACTACCTGAGCAGGCACTAATACCCTGCCAAATCCTCAGAATACCCTCCCGAACACCCAGAACACCCTACCCAATGTCCAGAATACTCAAGAGGACACCAACCTTCCAATCTGGCCGCTCACTTCGCCAAGAATCGCCCAAGAATCTTACACCCAACCACCCGGACTCTCCATTCGAGTTCGAGGTAGATCATACGGCTCTAAAACTGAGTAAGTTGGAGAAGCTTTTCAAGAAATCGCAAGGGGTGAAGGCCATCCCAAACATCGAAGATGGGTACACCGACGTGGCCGTAACACTGCCAGACAGATTCAAGATGCCACAGATTGACCGTTTTGATGGGTCAGGGGATCCTATGGTCCATCTTCGTCTATTTTCAGACGTCCTAAGGCCAATGGGCCTAACCCGACCATAAAAGCTTTCCCTGTTTGGCCGAACTTTGTCGGATGTGGCAGCCATCCGCACGCAGTTAGAAAAGCGTGAAAAAAGAAGCCGGATGAGATGGCTGAGGCCTTCGTTGCACAGTACTCGTACAATACACAGATCGAGATTACAACCCGTGATCTCGAAACGACGAGGCAGGAACCCAAGGAATCTTTCTCCGATTTTGTAACTAGATGGAAGGCAAAGGTGTTGATGATGACCTTGAGGCCTACAGACAAAGATCAAATCCGGATGATTGTGCGCAATCTCCAACCGAAACTCATGCAGAAGATGATCGTACTCCCCTTTCCTACCTTCTCAGATTTACACGAGATGGGGGTACAGATCGAGGATGCAATGAAGCAAGGTTTGATCGACCAGGACCGAGAGCAGCCCCGAAGGACATTCAACCGCAATAACAACGCAGGCTCGAGTGGCGCTGCAAACACGAGGACTTCGGAGGTCGGTATGGTCACCACCACTCTCCCTCTCCATCTAAGGCCCACAGCGGCCACACCCTTTTCCAATACATCCGGGAGCAGTACCCAAGCCCCGAGATATCAGTCCAGAGGCCAAAGAACCTTCACTCCACTATACATGCCTTTGTCCAAGGCTCTCGGAGTTCTAATCAAAAAGGGGCATCTGAAACCCCTAGAGCCGAGGCCATTACCAAATCCACTCCCCCTTTCCCACAACCCGGCCAAGTACTGTGTGTACCACCAGCAGCATGGCCATGATACAGACCAATGTTTCCGGCTGCGTCACGAGATTCAAGACCTCGTTGACAAAAACATTATCCTGCCTCCCGAAAGACCCAACGTCACAACCAACCCACTCCCCGCACATAACCAAGATCCACCACCCAAAAGAGTCAACCTCATCCAAACTGGGGTCGTGTCCTACGATCCCAGTATCTATATTACTCCCTCTCAACTACCTAAGCCGGAGGTGATCCTTCCTGACTGCACTGACTTGTGCATGTTGGACACCTTCATAACCCAATCTGAGCCAAAAGTGGTGACCATCGAAGATGGAATGGGGCAGGTTTCAGAGGAAGAAAGAATTATTGAGTTTGGGATGGAACAGTCTGGGAATCTAGTTAGAAGAGCCTATGATCCAAGCGGATACATCCTACCAAAGGCGATCTAAGTGAGTGTGCCGCCGTAAAAGCTGAATTGTGCATGATTCGGGGGGACAGACTTGAACAAGGGGCAGATGATCTAGCAACAGTGGAAGAGGACTTTGCCAACCTCTAGTTCTTCAACGACCAAGAAGCAGGGGATGCAACAATCAACTGGTTTGAATATGGGGAGTCGGCAGAGGTTACCGGATGGTTAGATGATCGGCCAGATGTTGTGGAAATTCAGCCAGAGCAAGGCCCGGCAGGGGCAGGGGTATCAATGATGGCCGGAAGGGCCAAGAGTCAGAATGGATTGCCGGAGAGCGCCGGTACAAAGAATTTTGCTCGGGACCAAGATATTGTGAAAACTGAGCAACAAACCGTACTAACGCAGGAGGAGCAAGAGAAGAAGTGGGATTCTGAGAGAATCCGGAAAGCCAAGAATCATAAAGAAATTGAAAGTGTTGCGGGCACGAGAGTAGGATATGCTGTGAGCATATGAGATGAAAGTACCGAGAGTACAAACTTGCCAGAACCAGATAGGTGTCTTTTGAATGCTAATGGAATGTGGTAGGAAGACGATGACTTATGTCTTGCCCACACGGATGAAGATTGGGCAGGCGCTCAACCAGACGATACTTGGTACCTCGATGAGGTGGACCACATGACCAGGAGCGGGCGGTACTTCAAGCCCCCACACCTAGACCAACCCGAAACATCTGGAAAAGATAAAGAGGCTAAGAAATAGAGAGAGAAGCAAATTGAAGAAGAAGCTGTACTGAGACAGTTAAAGAAGATACAAGCAGACATCTCCATCTGGGGACTACTTATGGCGTCAAGGGTACATAGACAGGCCGTCCTATCTGCTATGGACAAGGCCAAACTCTCCATCGATACTACACCAGAGCAGCTGGTCACCGGTTTTTCCAGAGGAGGTTTCCAAGATTAACCTTTTCGACAAGAATTGCCGCCGAGGGCGAATCATAACAAGCCCTCTACATCTCCGTGGAATGTAGAGATAAGTGGATACCGGTGGTACTTGTTGATACCGGTTCGCTATCAATGTTCCGCCAAATGTAACAAAGATATGCAATCGGGTTGAAACCCGCGGACTTCATACCAACCACTCAGGTGATCAAAGCTTATGATAATACCAGCAGGGAAGTGATGGGGATTGTCAAGGCTCAGACCCAGGTTGGTCCAGGACAACACAACATTGAATTTCATGTCTTGGACGTTCCCGCAACCTTTAACTTACTCTTGGGGCGGCCGTGGTTGCACCAAGTAAAGGCAGTCTCTTCCACTCTACACCAGATGTTGAAATACCCTCATGGGAAGGGGGTTGCAATTGTTTTCGGAAACTCATCCATCCATCCACCGCCGGAAGTGTCTACACCAGTTTTGGAAATCGAGCACGGCACGGAGGATGTGTTCTTATCAGGGTTCACTTTGGCAGAGGCCCGGGTAGTGCAGAATATTATGGCTGTGAATGAAGGTGTGTACGTCAGTGCTCAATCCGTCTACCTCATGAACAAGCTACAACATATTCCCGGGATGGGATTAGGAAGAAGCGGCAGGAAAGGAGTCGCAGCATTGGCCGAAGTGCCACACAACCCGCATACCTTTGGACTGGGTTATCTGCCCACCAAAGAGGACTGGGTGAGGAAAGGAAAAGAAATGGCCGGTAGAGCCAGAGCGAAGCAGGCTGGGAAGCCTTTTGAATTAATGCACAGGCCCATTCAGGGTACCCTGAACGGACGCTTTGTCCGAGAGGGGGAGGACTTTCCATTTTGCGGCTTCCCAGAGCCATGGTTAAACGCGGAGAAGAAGCGCGTACCAGGTTTCGAGATCTTCTTCGACTTACAACTCCCCGGGGATGATGTTGCCATAGAACAGATGAACCCAACAGCTGAGATTGAGCAGAATAAAGCAGTGGATCCTGAGGGCACAGAATTGGAAATGGGGGTAGCACTGGCATGTCTCCTCTCTGATCCTCCGATCGACCAAGAGTTCTTGGGGGATAACTTCGTGGTTTCCATGATTGGGGATGGAACTTTGTGGGCCTACCAACAGCCTATCTTGGATGCATCAATCGCACCTCTCTCACTTGGCAAGACGAGGAGGATTTTTGTCCAAAGAAGATCGGTGGTAGTGAGCCGGAATCTGATTCCACCGAGTCCTGTGAGTCGGAATCAGGTTCCAGCTCGACTGAGTCTGAGTCTGGTACTCCTGGGGAAGCTAACCCGGGTGCCACAGTCCTGTCTAGGTCGTCTTTTTCCTTTTCATTTGAGTCTGTTGTAACCAATGAATCAGACGATTTGGATGTGCCTAATGAGAATGAACTATCTGTGGTTTCCGAGTATTTTTCTGTGCCCTTGATTTATTGCATTAATTCAGACTTTCAAAACTTTGATAAAAACGACGAGGACGAAGTTCCTCCGGTTTTACAACGTTTAATTGAACAAGAGCAAGAGAGATTTGTTAAACCATTAATGGATGAAATCGTTACCGTGAACATTGGTACTGAGGAGGACCCGCGGCTGGTCCAGATCGGGTCCACGTTGTCTTCGGAGGAACGCGAGCGCTTAGTCACTTTATTAAAAGATTTCAAAGATGTTTTCGCGTGGTCCTACGAAGACATGCCTGGAATCGATCCTGAGATTGTACAGCATCGGATCCCCCTTGACCCCGAGGCCCGACCTGTCAAGCAGAAACTCAGAAGGATCCGCCTGGATTGGGCTCTTAAGATTAAGGAAGAGGTCACCAAGCAAATCGACGCAGTTTCCTGGTATCGAATATCCAACTTGGTTGGCTAATATTGTTCAAGGTCAAGAAAGATGGCAGATCCGTGTGTGTAGACTTGTGGATTTGAACAGAGCGGTCAAGGACGACTTTCCTTACCGCACATCGATGAGTTGGTAGACTTCAAATAGGCATGCATTGCTCTCATTCATGGATGGCTTCTCAGATACAACCAGATAGTGATGGCACCGAAGATAGGAAAAGATCAGATTCACCACCCCGTGGGGGACATACTGCTACCGGGTAATGCCATTTGGGTTGAAGAACGCCGGAGCTACTTATCAACAGGCCGCAACCACAATACTACATGATATGATCCACAAAGAGGTTGAGGTGTATATGAATGACATGATTGTCAAGTCCAAGGAAAGAGAGGGCCACTACACCGCCTTGCACAAGTTTTTCCAAAGGATCAGGGAATTCCGGTTGCGGCTAAACCCTCAGAAATGTACATTTGGTGTTACAACGGGAAAAATGCTGGGGTTTCTGATTACATAAAGAGGCATCGAGGTCGATCCTTCCAAAATCAAGGCCATCTTAGAAATGCCACCACCAAGGACTGAAAAGGAGGTGCGAGGCTTTCTGGGTAAAGTGCAATTCATAAAACGGTTTATTTCAAAATTAACCTTGACTTGTGAACCACTTTTTAGCCTCTTCAAGAAAGGAAAGAAGTTCCAATGGGACGGCCGATGTCAAGCTGCATTTGAACAGATCAAAGAATATCTACAGAACCCACCCGTTTTATCGCCACCAGAACTGGGGAAACCGTTGATTTTGTATTTGTCAGTGACTGAAACTACAATGGGCTGCATGCTTGCACAAGAATCAGAAGATAAGTTGGAGAAAGCCATCTACTATTTGAGCAAAAAGATGCTGGAGTACGAGACCCGATATACACCGCTGGAAAAGGCTTGCTTAGCTCTGGTATGGGCTACCAGGAAGCTGCGGCACTACCTGTTAGCTTACTCTGTAATGTTAGTTTCACGACTAGATCCCATCAAATATCTCTTCGAGAAACCAGCACTTACGGGTAGGCTAGCTCGTTGGTTGCTGTTGCTCTCCGAATTTGATCTCACGTACGTGACCATAAGTCGATGAAAGGAAGAAGCGATGGCAGAGTTCCTTGCCGACCACCCGGTTGAGGGGGATGAAGCAGTTGAGTACCTATTCCCGGATGAATCAATTTTGCATATCGACGATGAAGCTTGGACGATGTACTTTGACGGAGCGTCAAATCAACATGGGTATGGGATAGAAGTGTTGCTGATAGCACCCAATGATTCCCGTATCCCTCTAGCCTTCAAGCTCCGATTCAAAGTCTCGAACAATGAAGCAGAATATGAGGCGTGTATTGCTGGTTTAGAAGCAGCCCTGGAACTAGGGGCAAGACGGTTGGACGTCATTGGGGATTCGAACCTTGTTGTGTCTCAAGCTAAAGGAGACTGGAAAGTGAAAGAGGAAAAGATGATAATGTATCACCAAACCTTGGATTTGCTAATTCCTCGGTTTGAGAAACTAAGTTTTACTCATCTACTAAGAGAGAACAACAGGTTCGCAGATTCTTTAGCAACTCTATCTTCTATGATAGACATCCCGTGTGGAGTCCGAATGCGTCCAGTCATCATTGACCAGAAATTTGCACCTGCCTATGAGTCGATTGTAGCCATAGATGAAGTTCAGGACGAACACCCCTGGTATTACGACATCGGGAACTTCTTGGAGAAAGAAACATACCCGCTAGGGGTAAATGCCAAAGACAAGAGGGCAATCAGGAGAATGGCAGTTCAGTTCATCATCTGCGGAGGTAAACTGTATAAACGGGGTCATCTGGGAATGCATAAACTGTGCGTTGATGCCGAAGAGTCAAAGCGTCTGATGGAAGCCATCCACGGGGGAGAATGTGGTGCACACATGAATGGGGTAATGTTGGCACGGAAGATTCTCAGACAAGGTTATTACTGGTCCACCATGGAGGAGGATTGTATTAGTTTCGTTCGGCGATGTCACAAGTGTCAAATTCATGCAAATCGCATCAACATCCCGCCATCAAAACTGTACAACATGACTTCGCCATGGCCGTTTTCAGTCTGGGGAATTGATGTAATCGGAGCTGTCACGCCAAAGGGGTCGAATGGGCATGAGTTCATCTTGGTAGCGATAGATTATTTCACAAAGTGGGTTGAGGCCCAATCTTATACGGTGTTGAAGGCTTCGCATGTAGCAAAATTCATCAGAAACAACATCATCTGTCGCTACGGGGTCCCAAATGAAATCGTTTCAGACAATGGTTCCCACTTCAAGAAGGAGGTGATTGATTTGTTGGAGAAATACAATGTGGCTTTTCATAAGTCATCTACCTACCGGCTGCAAACTAATGGGGCAGTTGAGGCCGCCAACAAGAATATCAAGCGCATACTACAGAAGATGGTGGAAACCTACCGGGACTGGCCAGATAAGCTGCCGTTTGCTCTGTGGGGTTACCGGACTTCAATCAGAACTTCTACCGGGGCGACTCCGTACTCATTGGTTTATGAGATGGAGGCCGTTCTACCTATTGAGATTGAGGTCCCACCATTACGAGTATTGGCTGAGTGCCAGATAGCCGAAGCGGATTGGCAGCAGAGCAGATTCGAGGAACTCATGCTCTTCGATGAAAGGAGGTTGAAAGCACTGTACCACGTCCAAAGTTATCAACGCAGAATCGCCCGGGCTTTTAACAAGAAGGTTAAGTCCAGGAATTGAAGGAGATTTGGTACTCAAAGATAACCGAGCTCCCATCCACGACCCAAGGGGCAAGTTCAGACCCAATTGGACTGGTCCCTACATTATCAAGTCAATCTGGTCAGGTGGAGCTGTGGTTCTAATGGATCTAGATGGCTTGGAGTTTTCCCAACCCATCAACATGGACAAGTTGAAGAAATACTACCCCTGAGAGGCTCGCTAGGCCGAAAACCCGAAAGGGCGACCTAGGCAAAATTCAGAGCATAGAAAATTTGAAATTATAAAAACTGAGCTCGCAAGGTTGAAAACCCGCAAAGGGCGGCCTTGGCAAAAGTTAGAGCGCAAAAGGAGAGTAAAAATACCCAAGCGAACCTAAGCCTGAACTACGTAAGGCTTGATTCCCATCTTTGGGATACGTAGGCAACTTCATCCTGAAGTTCAGCCATAATCTTTTCCCCGATCAACTTTGTCCATTTGATCATCTCAGTCATCTCTATCCATCAGCATTTATCGTGATCTCCGGTACAGTACTATTCAGACCAGGGGCAACTTTCCGTTGCAATGAAGTGTTGCGGCGTCATCCAAACTAGGGGCAACTTTCCGTTGCTATGAACTGCCGAGGCACTTTTCAAACTAGGGGCAACTTTCCAGTTGCTAGGGTCCGGGGTTGTGCATCTCAAATGAGATCTCGGCGTGTCGATTCGATCCATATCGAAAATAGTTTTGAAAAGTTTTAATAAAAGTTGACTTTGCTCAAAATTAATCTTTTTACAACCAAGACCATTTTTGGACCAAAGCGGAGAATTTTCAGTACCACAACCTTCAATTTCATTGATTTCAAAACAGAGTTCTCTCGCTCTTGCATACAATTGAAGTTGCTTTTTATTACACTCATAAAGAAAACTTGAAAGTACTAGTAAAGCAATAAATCCGGGGCATAGTCAAGTCAGGTGTCCCTGCGCCCCCTTCCAGAGCTGGTTGAAGCCTCTGATGCCAACCTAGGCCCAATCTGTGCCTCCTCATTGAGCCAATCCCAACACTCGTCAGATAAAGTGCAACTGAAAACAGAGGCAGGGGACAGGAGCTCTCTAGTCCTCCAGGCCGTAGTATGTCGGGCAAGGTGTACACCTCGGACCGAGAAAGTGACCGGGTACTCAATCCCCTCTGGAGGGCAAGTCTGATCATGACCAAATTGGAGCAGAATACGGAATGGGAAATAGAATACACAATGGGTCAGGCCAATCAATCGGATCCCAGTATCCTGGAACATGCTATAGCTCATCGCCGGAAGGTTAAGCCAAGGATAACGCCAAGCAATGTGTTCAGCTGACAAGTTGCACATCCATTCAAACCACCATCTCTCATCAAGGGCGTCGACCAGGCGTTGTCGAAAGAAGTAGCCGCGGGCTGAGTAAACAGGGCAAGAGTCCACAACTTGCAGTTTATCCATCAACCATATCTGGAGAGGGATGAAAAATGAGAGAATAAAGAATAGAGAGATGTGCGATGAGAGAAAAGTAGGATGAGGGTTTTGTGAGAAAAACCGTGCCTGAGGGCCGAGTGATGTGAGCAAATACATATGTGAGCTTGGGTGGGAAACATTACCTGCAGCAGTAGTGGACTCCCCGCAAACCTGGTTGTCTCTTGGCGGTAGAAGGCATCCAAACCTAGCAGCGTCTCGGCCAATGTCATGGCGATACAGCTCTTTCCTTCCCTCAAGCCTTGAGTGACTTCAATCAAACGGATGCTAGCTCCTCCGGAGCCCGAGACAAACAGAAAATGAGATAGCATGCACAAGTAGAGGGCATGCTGTCGGAAACCTTGCCAATGATGGTCGCTGCGGTCACCGGCATCAGAGAATTGGTAAACCAGGCTCGGGATATCCAACATCCGTTCTGCAGTCGAGATCGAGCATCATGCGCGATGAGACCGCACATCCGCCCTAAAGCTTAGGCGTGGCCAAAACGAGACTGAGGCAAGATCTCTTCTAAGCGTTCAGACTCTATCAAGACTTGAAAATCTTCGAAGGTGGGACATACCTCTTGCCCTCCGAAGCTGAAGACATGCGTCACTGGGTTCCAAAACCTCGCCGCGACATGGAGGAAAGGAAGATGCAGTGGAGTCCGGCCCAGCGTGAATAGTGTGTTCAAGCCGAAACCCCGGAAGTTCAACTTTTTCGAGCCATCTAAAGAAGAGATCCAAGATGTGAGATTTTCTGCGAGAAATGCCTCCATTTTTGTGCAAAGCAGTGATGAAATGAAAGAGTTCCAAAGTTGGAGTTTTATAGGGAGGTAAAACACTATTCGGGGACACTTGTCACAATTCTAGGAGTTACAGGGAAGGTGGTCGGCCGGCCATCTATTCCAGCAGGCTGGCCATCTTTGTTTCAAAAAAGTGGCCGGCCGGCCACCCTTCAGTCCTCAGATGCAAAATGTGGCCGACCATGCATTGGTCCTGTTTCCCCCCCCCGGAAGGAAGTTTGAGGCATTTCTATGCATCGGGGATGTCGAAGGCCTCCATTTCTCTCAATTTCGGATGTGTTCCATCGTCCAGATCGTCCGTCCGAAGCACGCTTTGTTGTATTTTCCTTCTCCAGTTATTGCTTTGTTTATCGAGTTGTAAGTTTTGTCGAGCTGTCGCATTTTATGTTTTGAGTTGTTACCTTTTGTTTACGCAATTTTGTTAAGTCTTGTTTATCGAGTTGGTAACATTGTTGTATTTTGCTTATCGAGTTGTAAACTTGCTAAGATTCTGTTATTTCTTAGTGAGTCGAGTCGTTTGATTTGTTGCGTCGGTTCATTACCTGACCCGGTAAATACACAAGGCACATTCCCATTCAACTTCATTTTTGTGCAAAATGATGCGATGCGATGCGATGCTAAGAGTTTCAAATACAAACACCTTTTCAAAAGCTGTTTCATTCCATCATGTTTTACAACAAAGTAAAGGTACAAGTTTTACAGAAAATAAAACTGCCTAACAATATGCAAAGTGCTACAAACTACTAGCAAAAAGTAAAATAAAGTAGGAAATAGCATCAATATCCTCGGGAGCGGGAATGAGGAGGCCCCCTCATCCTCTTCTGCGGGACAACCTCTGCACCATCATCACCATCCGGGTCGGAGCTGTCATCCTCAGAATCCCCCTCAGCCTCGCCTCCACTCCCGGAACCAAGGCCGGAGCCCCCCTCCTCAGTAGATGTCTCTGACTCACGATCTGCGACTTCCTCCTCCTCCTCCTCATCGGGCTCTGCCTCTATAACATGTGCCCTACGTCTACGAGATGACCCCGCTCCTCGAGCTCCTCGGACAGGCCTAGATGGCCCTGCTCCCTGAGAAGGCCTGGATGGCCCAGCTCCTCGAAAGGGCCCAGATGGCCCAACACCTCGACCTCTCTGAGAAGGCTCGGGTGGCCCGGCCCGCGGCGGTGCATATACAAGAGGTATCTGAAAGTGAAGAGTTCAATACATCAGTTCAAATATGAAAAGCAGATGCAAGTACAATATGCGAGTGGGGTGTGTGTCAGATGTGCTCTACACAGCCTATCAATATAGCGGAATGTTCAAAACCAGTATGTCATCAGAAATATGCTAAATACAGGAAAGATGAACAGTACCTGCACGCCCATGATGGCTAGCTGTGCCTCCCTCCGTAGGATCATGCCCTCGAATGTGGCCAGCATCCCAAGCACCTCGTCCACGTACTCAACTGGAGGCTACAGATACAAATGCCAAAACTATGAGTTAGGGAATGAATGTCCAAGTATCTGACTGATAAATCAAAGCTGTAAAACATACCGGGGGCGAATCAGGATCTCTGACATATCTGTGGTCAGGAAGAGGAGGCTCCAGCGAGACCTGGTAAGGAGTCCCAAATCGCCAACTCGTCAACTCAGTCGGCATATCTGGCCACCCAGGATGATGAAAAGTCGGAGGGATCGGAGGAATCGACCCACCCCCACCTCGAGACGTACCAGTCCTGCTGGAGGAGGAGATACCCGTAGCACGAGCCCGACTCGAGGATGGTACATCAGTAGGCCTTAGTGGCGGAGCGCACACTCCCGTCAAGGGAGGCATAAGATATGTATGACGATAAGTGGCGTAGTCCCTGTCTGTAAGGTGTAGCAAAGCATCGGTGCCCTGCATAGCACTGACGACCTCCTGGGTAGAGAGTCTATCAGCAGTCCGCATAGTGGCTGGAGGTGCAGCAGGAGGGTCCTGAGAAGTGTATCCCCACACCTGACGTAGAAAGCGTTCCCCCAGGAACCATGTCCTACCAACTGGTCCTTCAAGCAGGAACCTGTACTGGGAGTTACCCGTTCCTCCGGGATACTGGAATCGGAGATTATCGCCCAAGACCGCCCAGGGCTGCCACGTAATCTGCGGATAACCAGTGCATAAATCAATCAGAAATTGGGAATATACAAGGCAAATCAAAGATGAAAACGGAAAAGAACTGAGAGTTCTGAAATACCTCTGTCGTTCGAACAGTGTCAAAGTACTGTCGCAGGTAGAAGAGAGTCTCTCGAGGTCTCGGTCGGTGCTGGCCCTCGAATACCAATGAAAACGGGGTCATGAGGGGCCCCGCCACCTCCATCTCTGGGGCTAACGTCGAAAAATATACGTAAATCCATAGTTGAGAAAAGCAATGCAGAATGTAAATACAAAGTGCTGAGGGCAAAATACAGAATATAAAGTGTGCCGTGTGTGCAATGAACAAGTAATGAGGAGCACAAATGTAAATCAAGGGGACAGAACGTACCTCCCAGGCTCTCCAATAGCCGCCGAGTAAGTCTCCCCGCCCGCGAGAGGCCGCGCTCATATAGCAATAGAGGGTAGCCAGGCCGGCGCCACCCCAATCGTACCGACTGACCTGTGATAGGTCCACTAGAGCACTCAAAAGATACAATCCAACAGTGTTCCCCCTATCATCAAACAGAGTGGTGCCAAAGAGGAACATAAGGAAACCGCGGGCGTACTGCTCCGCCTCCTCAAGAGACTCGGGCTCCATCTCCGGCCTCCGAAAACGGGAAGAGAACCAGGTGTACCTGACTTCCTGAAGCTCATGTCCTGGTGGGGCGGGCCCCCAGTAGATGTACCCAAGCGGCCTCCCACTCGCCCATATCCTCGTCGTAAGGAATGGGCCAACCTCCTATGTCTAGGCCAGTAAGTACAGCGAAGCCTAGCGGGGTCATGGTCAAATCCCCAGTGGTGGAAAAATGGAAGGAATTGGTGGTGTCCCACCATCTCTCCACCAAAGCGGCCAACAGTGTCCTACTGGCAAGACAATGCGATAATCCTACGCAGAAGGCACCGAACCTCTTTGCGAAGTCAACCAAATCCCGCTGACCTCGAGAGCTCGGTACCACTCTCTCGCGGCAGGTGGAGCCAGATCCTCGCCAAGATCTGAGAGCCAACCTGCATTCAGAATGAACGCATGTGTCAAAATGAAATGAACAAGCTGTGTGCAAATAAATGAATGAGCCGTGTGCAAATGCAAGTAAATGAACTGTGTGTTCAGAAAATCAGTGTTCTGGACTGTGTGTTCAGAAAATTAAATGTCTGGGCTGTGTGTTCAGAAAATCGGTGATCTGGGCTGTGTGTTCAGAAAATCAGTGTTTTGGGCTGCGTGTTCAAATCTTAATCAGTGGGCTGCGTGTTCGCTTTAATCAGTGATCTGGGCTGTGTGTTCAGAAAATCAGTGTTTTGGGCTACGTGTTCAAATCTTAATCGATTAATGCGTGTTCGCTTTAATCGATGATCTCAGCCGTGTTCGTAAAATCGGTGTTTTGGTGCGTGTTCAAATCTTAATCGATTAATGCGTGTTCGCTTAATCGATCCGGCTGTGTGTTCAGAAAATTCGTGTTTTGGGCTGCGTGTTCAAATCTTAATCAGTGGGCTGCGTGTTCGCTTTAATCAACTTGAACTGTGTGTTCAGAAAATCAGAGTTAGGGCTGTGTGTTCTACTCTCCATTAACTTGAACTGTGTGTTCAGAAAAATCAGGGTTAGGGCTGTGTGTTCTACTCTCCATCAATTTGGACTGTGTGTTCAGAAAATCAGAGTTAGGGCCGTGTGTTCACCATCAACTTGGACTGTGTGTTCAGAAAATCAGAGTTTGGGACTGCGTGTTCTACTCTCAATCAGTGTGTGCCGTGTGTTCACCATCAACTTGGACTGTGTGTTCAGAAAATCAGAGTTTGGGACTGCGTGTTCTACTCTCAATCAGCGTGTGCCGTGTGTTCACAATCAACTTGGACTGTGTGTTCAGAAAATCAGAGTTTGGGACTGCGTGTTCTACTCTCAATCAGCGTGTGCCGTGTGTTCACCATCAACTTGGACTGTGTGTTCAGAAAATCAGAGTTTGGGACTGCGTGTTCTACTCTCAATCAGTGTGTGCCGTGTGTTCACCATTAACTAGAACTGTGTGTTCAGAAAATCAGAGTTTGGGACTGCGTGTTCTACTCTCAATCAGTGTGTGCCGTGTGTTCACCATTAACTAGAACTGTGTGTTCAGAAAATCAGAGTTTGGGGCTACGTGTTCTACTCTCAGTCAGTGTGTGCCGTGTGTTCACCTTCAAATTCAGGCTGTGTGTTCAACAAATCAATGCTTGAGCCGTGTGTTCAATTCTTAACTAATGTGTACCGTGAGTTCACAATCAATCGATGAGCCCAGTGTTCAGAAATTCAAGTGTTTAAGCCACATGTTCAGGATGCAAGCAAAGTACTATGCTATAAGCTAAACTGTGTGTTCAAGCATAGCAAAAGTATGAAATGCACGAAAAATACAGAAAATGAAGTAAAATACCTCTCGTGCCTCATAAGAAAGGTGGTGCTCCGGCTCTCGTAGAAGTAGATCTCCGGGTGCCCGATCATTGAAGTCAGTGAAATGACGAAAAATGGCCCGCGGAAGAATGTGTACCGATGGGGCGTACCTCTCGGGGATAAAGGGGCGGACCCTCAGGGGCAGCGTCATGATATCGAAATCATCCCCGGCACCTGAAGGACCTCCACCATGAGGGAAGTTACCCGCCATTTCAAAAAATCTGCAAAAAGAGCAAAAATGAGCAAAAATGAGCCAAAATTGGAAAAAGTCAACAAAAGTCAACTCTCGGGAAATGGAAAAGTTAACAAAAGTCAACTCCCGAGAAAATCTTCCAAATATTGAGACAAACTTACCTCAAGTGGTGAAAATCATAAAAGAAGCCCCGAAATCAAAATTTAATCGGTCCAAAGTGCTTAAAATCGAATGTTTTTGCGAAAACAACTTGCGTGGGAGGCTGAAAAACACGTATAAAGTGCAGATCTGAAGAAAAAAATGGTTTGGGAGGCAAGGGGAGAAGTTTTCGCAGCTGTGGGTGTGGCCTCGGATTGAATGGATGAGGGAATATAAAGAAAATGAGGCGAAAAGACAAAACTGCCCCCTGTTTTGGACAGGTGGCCGGCCGGCCACCTTTTCTGGCTGGCCAGCCATTTACTTTTTGGTTCCTAGCCGGTGACCTCCCCTAGGGCAACCACCTGGCCGGTGGTGTTCTCCACATGCTCCCCTAGCCCTCTGCAAATTTTGAGGAAGATTGGAGTTCCCGGGACCTGAAAAAGTTCAAGAAAAGTGTACTTTCTGGCGCGAAATTGCTCCGCCGGAACTTCAGCTGCAATTCCTGACATGTGTTTCATCATTACTCATCAAAATCAAAGTGTATCCTTTTTGACCATGTTTTTGTGGAAAATCATTAAAGGTTTAAATAAGGCTTGTCCCACATTGATTTGGTGGAAAGTTTTGAATGGGTTTATAAGACATGGGATTGGAACTTGAGGTGTGCCCCAAAGGGTACCCCCAAGTGTTTTAGAGAGGGAGGTTATGGGCAAAATGGGCTAGACCCATTGGACCCAATACCTATCTTTTTGAATTTTATTTTATTTTTTGGTAAAATAAAATCTAGAATTCAAATTAATTCCAGAAATAAACTAGTCCGATTTTACTGTACACCCAAACAGGGCCCTTCCCATTTTTTATCTGTTTGAATTTTGAACCCAACAGATTCAAATCTGTTTAAATTCAAAACCAAACAGGTTTCATACCTGTTCAAACAAGTTTGCACCTATTTAATTCAAAACCTACAGCCACCACTACATCTATAAATAGGACAGCTCTCATTTGATGTTAAAGACATTCGGAAATTTCGTACTTCACCTCTGCAAAATTTATTCTTTATTTTGCTGCATTTAATCTTTGTGAGAAAGAGTATAAACACTTAGTGTGTTCGTTAGGCAAACAATTTGTAGTGCTGCTATTGTTTGTAGTTGATCATTTCATCCTGAGAGATAGACGTCCACATTCTGAAAACACCGTGGAGAAAACGAATCTGTCTTAAGGACACAGTGTCAAACACTAGACTTGATCAGATATTTATTAGAAGAAATTAATCAAGTAAGTTGTTTAATTTATTATTCTGTTTTATTTGTTTATTAAATCAGATTTTAATTTTATTTTTGTAACAAAATAAAATATGTTTTTATTTATTTATTTATTTATTTATTTCTAGTTTGATTTTTGTAATCAAACAAATTCTCTTATTTCCTTTATTTCTTTGTATTCTTGTTGTTGTTTAGTACACAACAGAATTAATTAATTAATTACAGTGAAGATTGGCCAACAATCTTAAGACCGATTAATTTTTGGTATCTTCATTGTATTTAATTTTTTGTGATTTTATAAAGACATATTCTGGTTAGAAAAACAAATAGTGGTTTATGCTATTTGACAAATAGTAGTAATATATTGTCTCTTTTCTTTGACAACTAGTAGTAATATACTGGTGTTATTAACAATTGCAGAATATTAATTTGTGTTACAGAAAATTATTGTGGTACTTTATTTTTCTAGTTTTAGTAACAAGGAAAATAAAATTATTTTGTGTAATAATTTATTTTCTGGTTTTAGTAACTAGAAAATTAATTTGTGTTTTAATTTTTTTTGATTTTTGTAATCAGAGATTATGGCTACTGCTACTGAAACTGCAACTGGAAGTGGTACTCCGATTATTACACCAACACCGGTCCCTATCGAAAACCATGTTCATGTACCAATATATCATGGAGAAAAACCGGAAAAATTTAACGGTACTGAGTTTAAGAGATGGTAGCAGAAGATGTTATTCTATCTTACAACTCTTAATTTGGCCCGGTTTCTCCATGAAGAGGCTCCAACACTTAAAGAGGGTGAAAATGATCGGCAAGTTGTTGCCGCTGTAGATGCTTGGAAACATTCAGATTTCCTGTGCAGAAACTACATCCTTAATGGCCTTGATAATATGTTGTATAATGTATACAATCCTCAGAAAACAGCAAAAGAATTGTGGGATTCTTTGGAGCAGAAATACATGACAAAGGATGCCGGTATGAAGAAATTTATTGTCGATAAATTTCTGGACTTTGTTATGGTAGACTCCCAAATGGTAATTTCTCAAGTTCAAAATTTTCAATTAATTTTACATGATATTCATTCTGAGGGTATATCTCTAAACGAGTCTTTCCAAGTCGCTACTTTAGTGGAAAAGTTACCACCGGCTTGGAAAGATTTCAAAAATTATTTAAAACATAAACGCAAAGAGATGAGCATGGATGAACTTATTGTAAGATTGAGAATTGAGGAAGATAACCGAAAAGCTGAAAAGAGGAATGAGAAAAATCCCATTGAGTCCAAGGCTAATGTGGTTGAACAAGTTCATAAACCACATAACAAAAAGATGAAGTTTACTGGAGATGGTCCTAAACAAGGTGATAGCAGCAAGAAGTTCAAAAGAAAATGCTATAACTGTGGCAAAACTGGACATCGAGTTTCTGACTGCCGCCGCCCTAAGAAGGATCATGGAAGTACAAGCAAGAAGACTACCAATCAGGCCAATGTAACTGAACTAGATTACATTTCTGACGAAGTGAATGACATCAACCTCTCTACTGTGGTGTCTGAGGCTAACTTGGTTGGAAATCCGAAAGAGTGGTGGATTGACACTGGAGTAACTCGTCACATATGTGCGGATAAGAAGATGTTCACTACCTACAATGAGGCTGCAAATGGTGAACAACTTTTTATGGGAAATTCTTTTACTTCTACTGTGGCTGGACAAGGAAAAGTGATCTTGAAGATAACATCAGGGAAAGAACTGACCCTCAACAACGTACTGCATGTACCTGAAATCCGGAAGAATTTAGTTTCTGGTTCTTTGTTAAATAAAAATGGTTTTAGGCTTGTTTTTTAGTCTGATAAATTTGTATTAACAAAGAGTGGTATGTATGTTGGTAAGGGATACATGAGTGATGGTCTCTTTAAATTGAATGTAATGATAGTTGTATCGAAAGTTGCTATGAATAAAAATAACACATCTTTTGCTTATATTCTTGAGTTGAATTTATGGTATGGTAGATTAGGACATGTAAATTATGATACTTTGCATAGATTAATTAGTTTGGATTATATACCAAAGTTTGAAATTAATCCTAATCATAAATGTGAAGTTTGTGTAGAAGCGAAACTAACTAAGGCTCCATTTAAATCGGTTGAAAGGAAAACCGAACCTCTAGAATTAATTCATACTGATGTATGTGATCTAAAATTTGTTCAAACTAGAGGAGGCAAAAAGTATTTCATAACATTTATCGATGATTGCACAAGATATTATTATGTTTATTTACTTAGAAGTAAAAATGAAGCCTTAGAAATGTTTAAACTCTACAAACAAAAGTTAAAAATCAACTTGGTAAAACCATTAAAATGGTTAGAAGTGATAGGGGTGGTGAATATGATGCACCATTAACTGAATTTTGTGCACAACAAGGCATTATTCAGCAAACAACAACACATTATTCTCCATAACAAAATGGAATTGCTGAAAGAAAGAATAGAACCCTAAAAGAAATGATGAATGCCATGTTGCTAAGTTCAGGCTTAGCACAGAACTAGTGGGGGGAAGCAATATTGTCTGTTAATTATGTTCTTAACAGAATACCCCATAAGAAAACCAACAGCACTCCTTATGAATTGTGGAAAGGTCGACCACCTTCCTACAAATACTTAAAAGTGTGGGGGTGTTTGGCAAAAATTGAAGTTCCTGTTCCTAAAAAGACTAAGATTGGACCAAAAACAATAGATTGTGTGTTTATTGGTCATGCTCAGAATAGTAATGCATATCGGTTTCTCACTTATAAATCAGAAATACCAGATATAAATGTGAACACTATTATAGAGTCAAGGAATGCTGTGTTTTTTGAACATGTCTTTCCTTACAAGAAAAGACAGGAATTAAGTTCACAGAAAAGAACTTATGATTGTACACGAAGTCAAGAGACTAATGACAATCAAACATAAGAGACTAGTAATGGTCTAAACCAACAGGATTTAACTGATGATGAACCAAGACGAAATAAGAGAGCGAGAACATCAAAATCCTTTGGTCCAGATTTTCTGACATACCTGTTAGGAAATGAACCTCAAAGCTTTAAGGCAGCAATGACAGGTCTTGAAACACCTTTGTAGAAAGAGGCTGTTAATAATGAAATTGAATCCATTATGCAAAATCATACTTGGGAATTGGTGGATCTTCCACCAGGTTCTAAACCTCTTGGATATAAGTGGATATTCAAGAGAAAAATAAAAGCAGATGGTTCAATTGATAAGTATAAAGCAAGGCTTGTAATAAAAGGTTACAAACAAAAGGAAGGTTTGGACTATTTTGACACATATTCCCCTGTGACAAGAATAACATCCATTTGCATGCTTATTTCTATAGCAGTGTTGTTTAGTTTAGAAATACATCAAATGGATGTTAAGACAGCTTTCTTAAACGGTGATCTAAATGAAGAGATCTATATGGAGCAACCCGAAGGGTTTGTAGTGTCGGGGCAAGAAAAGAAGGTTTGTCGGCTTGTAAGGTCTCTTTATGGATTAAAACAAGCACCTAAGCAATGGTATGAAAAATTTGATCATGCAATTCTTACTAATGGGTTTAAAATAAACGAATGTGACAAATGCATCTATGTTAAAAACACTGACCAAGGATATGTCATAGTTTGTCTTTATGTGGATGCGTAGACGTCCCCGAACGTCCCGGGAGGGAAATCCCGTTTTGTTAATTTGGGCTCATTACAGTTCAGGACTCAATGTCACGGTCCTGTATCTAATCTCGCAGAGTGTAATGCAAGACCGATGAATCATCAAAGAGTCCAAATCCGGCAAATCGTTTTTGAAAACAGATTTTTTTGAAAGAAGTGCCAAACATGGACTGCTTTGCCAGATACAGAGTCGCCACCTAAATATTTATTATGGAAAAATTTAGGAAACCTTGACTCGTGCCTAAGGCCACGTGTCCGTCATCACCAAAGTTGCCTCGGCTCGGAAACTTGGGAACGATTGGGGAATGTCACTTCGTGAGCACCCCCGCTCGCCCGATCAAAGATCGGCCACTACTAAACATGATATCGAGTTTTTGAAAACACATGCATTCTTATTCTGATTTATTAGCCTAGGATTACTATGTGATGCACACAGCATACAAGTATAGACCGAGTCGCCTGAATTGGAACAAAACATTTCATGTTTGTTTTTTAAAGATGGTTTGCTACTCGCAAGTAGGCTTAAAAATGCAGATTTTGCCACCCTCGGGTGGGCTTAGAAAAAGAAGGTTTTGCCACTATCTAGTGGGCTTAAAACTCACAGTCAATGATTTGTTCCAATCCAAATAACCCAACCTTCACCCACAGGCATTCAGGCAGTTATATCATATAAGCATATAGCCTCATGGTAAGCATGCTATCATGGTAGTCACTCATACACATGCAAGGATGCTAAAGCATAAAACTTACCTAGTACTCCAAGGCAAAACAGAAACCAGTTAGTAATCAATGCATGATCCTAGTTCATGTTAAGGTGGCTAATGCAACACATACAGGTATGCGACTAAGACAGGCTCAGCTATTCTAAGATGGCATATGATGATGCTATAACTAACACGTATTCAACTTAGAATTGAGATACAATGCAGTTAGTATGATGTGCCCAGCCCGGTGCATGCAATACAGATGAATGAATGCAAACATGCAAGCATAAGTATGCTAATTGAAACATGCCCTATAAGCTGGTAAATAAAAGGGAGAAAGACGTGGGGTTGGAAGACATACATCACACACATGCACACTTATTACAATTGTGCCCTCGCTCGAAGGGTCCGAATAAATAATACAGTCCCGAATAAATAATACAGTCCAAATAAGTACAAAACCTTAATTAATTAACAAATTTAACTAGGAAAACAGTAAACTAGCACGCAAATCTATGGACCGCCTCAGCTCTGTTCCAAATGATGAATGATGCATGCTTGAGTTGCCTGGCGCGAAAATCCATTGCGATGCCCCGGTTAGCCTCTGTTTACAATTAAGCCCGAAATATTGCGCGAAGCCTAAAAAGACTGCCAGTTTCTGATTTGCTGCAACAGAGAGCGAGAAAGGGGCATGGCAAAGTATTTTTACATATGTATGCTTGCCTCGATCCTCGTGCCACCAATCACGCATCTCGATACATGATGGCCGAGGAGTCGAATTGCATGACTCAATGTGAAATGAATGCACATATAACACAACAAGACCTAGACTCCATCATGGTTAATTCGGAGTGTCGGCAACCGGGAATTGAGACGCATTCTGTCACTTGGAGTACGAAACGTCCCTCGTTTTCCGTGTTTGGGCTAACTCCTATCCCAACACAATGCAATATGCATGACATGCATGAATGTGACTATCATACAACCTAGCATACGCAATGCTATGAAATGGCATACACAATGCTGGATTTAATATGGCATACACAATGCTCTAACATACAACCTAACATACATAACGCTATGGACTAAAATGGCATACAAAATGCAATATGGGCTTATGCCAATATGAGTGGACCTCAGCCACACTCACATCAGCGGCCATAAGATGAAAATGAGACTACCAAGATGCATGCATACATGCACGTAAACCGAGGACCGAACCTAAGGCACAACATGCAACTCTAACAAGGCATGGCAAGGATGAAGCATGGCATTCAAACATGTAAATTCCAGCAATGAAACATGATACTAAAAGGTCCTGAAACATGGAAACATGGCACCCGATGCATGAGATGAGCCCCGAAACTCAAAACTAGGCACATGTATTGACTTATAACTATACAAAGCATGCATTATTTGACTATGAAGCACAAAGACAGAGCCAAGGCAGTCCCAAAATATGAACATTTCCAGTTCAAAGCATGACCAAAAGATGCTAGCATGATGGACTAAAATAGCATGCAACTTTGACTAGCAAACATGGTTTACATGGCATGTATATGAAGCGTATGAGAACTCATCAAACCAGAAAAAATCAGTGAATAGAACATGCCAAAATATGCCCAAATAATCACTGAAATGCAGCCAATGCATGCCAAAATGATGAGCTCCTTTAGAGGGTCATGCAAGGGGTTATTAAGCACATACAAGATAGACACTTAGAAAGACTAAACCAACTCTGGAAATGGGTTATGAAAGCCCTAAAACCCACCTAATAGGCCTTGGAATCAGTCTCGGAAGCATGCAAAGAAAGGCCTCTTGGAAAGGCCTTGAATGGGATTTCTCTACACATGCATCATAGACATAAAATATGGCCAAAAGGGCCTCGGATAGAGCCAAGGAAGACCTCAAAACCCTCAGAATAAAGCCTAAAATAAGACTTCAATGTATGTAAAATAGGGTCCTTTTGAAAGGCCTAAAAGACCACCAAACAAGACAAGGAGAGAGGGGATCACCCCCCTCTGATTTTGGCCCTCAAAAATGCATCTAAGCGACTAAAAATCCACTGGATTTCAGTGGCTAAAAGGCCAAACCATGGCCAATGCAAGTGTTCTAATGCATAGCCCTAATCATGAAGGAATGAAGCATGCATAGGAGAAGATGACCCCAAACAGAACTGGGACCTTAACCAAACTTAAAGATGATGTCAAAACAAGACTTTTTTCAGTTTATATCAAATCTCAAAAGTGTTCACAAGTAAGGATAAAATATGATGCAAAAATAGCCCTAAAAGAGAGATAGAGGGTAAGGGGAAGTAGATGGCCTCAAAAATCAAAGACCCCTTCAACAAAGTTTAAGAGGGGCTCAAAATAAGACACTTTACAATTTAGGTCGAAGCCCATAAATGCTCACAAATAAGGCTAATATATCATGCAAAATAAGCCCTAAAAGAGAGATAAAGCACAAAGGGAGAGTAGATGGCCTCAAACAGCAAAGAGCCCTTAAACAAAGTTGAATAGGGGCTCAAAATAGGACACTTTACAGTTTGGGTCGAAGCCCAAAAATGCTTGCAAATAAGGCTAATCAATCATGCAAAATAAGGCAAGAAAAGGGGAAATAGGGACTCACCCTTGAAGAGCAGATTTCCAGCAGCTTCTAGACCAAGTTGGTGGACCTTCAACCCCTTCAAGTCAACTCCAAGATGCTGGAATGGATGATGGAGGTGTTATACTAAGGGTTGGTGTGCAAATGGTGCAAGAAAACGAGGGTTTGGAGACTTGAAGTATAGATATAGGGGGAGTTGTATGTATGCTCCAACCAAAAATGCCTAACCTCTGTAAAATGAGGTGGGGTGCTGGTTAGATAGAGGGAGAGGAGTGAGGCTTCTTGGAGAAGCTTTGAAAGGGGGTCAAGACTTCTAAAAGAAGCTTGACCAAAGGGGTCAAGCTTCTTAAGGAAGCTAAACCAAAAGGGTCAAGCTTCCTCAAGAAGCTTGACCAAAAGGGCCAAACTCCTTTAGAACCAAGAAAAGGGGGCAAAAACCACCTTTAAAGGGGCCAAAAACAAGGACAAACTCTCGGGCAGTGGATCAGGTGGAAAATAGCTGGCACAGCTGGTACACACTCAGGAGGGCAAACATGGCCGGCCAAGTTCAAAAGGCCAAGGTGGCCGGCCAGCCACCTCCTCTGGTCGGCCGACCAGGGGTCAAGAGGGTCAACAACAATTGCTGGTCGGCCACCCCAGAAAGGTGGCCTCCCAGATGAGTGCAACACAGTTGTATGGTCAAAAACCAGAAAATGTGACCGAAGAGAGAGAAAAACAAGCTTTTTTAGAGGGGTTCAAAAGGGTTAGGGACAATTACTGGTCGGCCTACCCATATTGGTGGCCTTCCAGGTGTGTACAACACAATGGTGTGGTGGAAAGTCAGAAAAAGTGGTCCGGAAATGGGAAAAACCAGCTTTCTAGTAAGAAAAACAGGCGACAAAGAGCAATGAAGAGAAAAGCTAGTTTTTCAGAAAAATTGCTGGTCTCCCACCCTCCTACAACCTTTCTAACAATGAAAATAAGGTCCTTGCCAAAAATGGACCAAGACGGATGCAAAATGAAGGTTCGGGGGCCAAAACGCGCAGTTCGAGGCCCCGAAAACAGGCTGTTAAGCACCAGAAGTGGCGTATGACCACGAAGGTGGTCTCTCGAGCCACAGTGTCCCTCAAAAGGGAGGAAACAAGGTGTGTGTCAAAAACCGGAGCAATCGGAGATAGTTAAGCGGTCCCGAACTGAGGCACACGGCCGACGGCTCCGAAATCCAAGAACTGAGCTCCAAACGAGAAAAATGGCCTACGACCACGAAACATAGCCTACGGCCACTGAGAGATGATCTACGAGACCTCTCCCTCCCTTCGGGAAAAGAAAACAAAGAAAACAGGGCCTGGTTCACAAACCGAGGCAAAGCACAAAAGAGTCCGAAAGTCCAGCGCAAGGCTCACAGCCGAGACTCCGCAACCTCAGAACGAGCACAATATGCAACATCACCAAGCGCTCAATCGGTGACGTCTGAGTCTTAAGGTTGGTCAAAAATGGGGTGTCTACAGTTGCCCCTCTTTGACAGAACTCAAAAGTCAATGAGTGACGGGAGTGAATGTCAAAGCCCAAAGACGACCCATTTTTGACAAGGCCGAAGATTTAGACGAACAGGCGAGATAAACAAAGATATGCCCGCAGGCAGGGGGCAAAACACAAAGCTATATGCACAAAGCCGAATGTAACTCAATGATCATGCGAAGCAGCAAGCTGTAATGAAGCAAATATTCACAATAGATGCAACAGTTTTAAGCAAGAATGCAAAGCAATACTACATTTCATGCAGTTGAAGAATGCGGAGAATCATTGAATTCTCGCCACGTCTCACACGGAGAAGATACAATACCTATGCGGCTCGTCTGGTCGCACCAGCCTCAACTGAACCGTACATACAATATCGTGCCTAAAAAAAGGAAGAAACTCAACAAGCACAACATAGTTAGCAACATATGTTCAGTGTGATATCGAATGCAGACAAACGCGGTGTTGATAGGTGAGTGCATCGCAATGCGAGAAGCAACGCGCGTGACAACGCAAGTTAAGCACAAGGGTATGACAATACTCGTGAAACGTGCAGAACAATGCAAGTGGTGTGCATGAGAATGCAAGTGACGTGCATAACAATGCAGGATAAGTGTAAACTTGAATGCACATTTTGAAACGAAACAACGAGCAAAGCAATGCAAGTTTCGACGAAGGTGGCTCGATCGCGACCTCCAGTTTACCTCCTGGAGGGGTCACAACATATTCAAAAGGGATACATCTCGCTTTTGACGAGTAACGATGAGACACGCATCGAAAGTTGGAGTTGAAGTTCCCACGGAGGGATTTCGCAACGAAAAGTGCACTTTTCTTGTACTTTCTCGGGTGCCAGAGACTCCAATCATCACCAAAATTTGCAAAGATCTTGGAGACCACCTTGTGAACACTGCCAACCAGGTTTGGTCCAAGAGGGAGGCCACTGATCAGGTTTTTGAAATGGGGGTGGTCGGCCTACCAAAAAAGGTGGCCGGCTGACCACCTAGCCCAAATCCAGGGCTACTTGGTCTTTTTGCTCTTGTTTCTTTAAATGTGCTTATCCAAAGCACTTTTCCTCACAACCCCAGCTCCGAAATTAGTCCCTCTACCTTCCTAGAGCATTTTCCCTCTCAGATCTGTGCTCCATACGCGTTTTCCATCGTCCTACGCCAAGTTGTTTCGCGAAAACTTTCAGTTCTCTTCACTTTGAACCGATTAAATCTTGGTTTTGGAGCTTCTTTTCTCATTTTCGCCACTTGAGGTGAGTTTGTTTCAATATTTAGAAGATTTTCTCAGAAGTTGACTTTTGTTGACTTTTTCATTTCCCGATGGTTGAGTTTTGTTGACTTTTTTCAATTTTGGCTCATTTTGCTCATTTTTGCTCCTTTTTGCAGATTTCTCGAAATGGCCGGTCACTTTCCTCAAGGTGGAGGTCCTCCAAGCGCTAGAGATGATCCAGATATTATGGCTCTGCCTCCGAGGGTTTGACCATTTATTCCTGAGAGGTACGACCCTCCGACACATGTCCTCCCTCAGGCAGTTTTTTATCATTTTACTGATTTCGATGATTGAGCACCGGCGGATCTTTTATTGCGGGAGCCAGAGTCCCACCTCTCCTATCAGGCACAGGAGGTATGTTCCTTGCTTTCATATTTTCTGTGATGTAACCTGCATTTTCCATGCATTCTATGCTATGTTTGTTTATTTGCTCATCTTAGCACACAGCTCGTTCTGAACATTTAGCCTATGTCATAGCGTTCCGTTTGCATTTTTTTGAACACACAGCTCAATTACTTGAATTTCTAAACACGCAGCCCATAAATTGATTGTAAACATGTAGCACACACTTGTTGAGAGTTGAACATGCAGCCCAAACACTTGAATTCTGAACACACGACTCATTGTCAAGGTGAACACACAGCACACACTGATTGAAAGTTGAACACGCAGCCCAAACACTTGAATTGTGAACACACGACTCATTGTTAAGGTGAACACACAGCACACACTGATTGAGAGTTGAACACGCAGCCCAAACACTTGAACTCTGAACACACGGCTCATTGTTGGGGTGAACACACAGCACACACTGATTGAGAGTTGAACACGCAGCCCAAACACTTGAATTCTGAACACACGGCTCATTGTTAAGGTGAATACGCAGCACACACTTTGTAGAAGGTTGAACACGCAGCCCAAACACTTGATGTCGAACACACAGCTCATTGTTGAGGTGAACACACAGCACACACTTTGTAGAAGGTTGAACACGCAGCCCAAACACTTGATGTTGAACACATAGCTCATTGTTGAGGTGAACACACAGCACACACTGATTGAAAATTGAACACGCAGCCCAAACACTTGAATTGTGAACACACGGCTCATACTTTGAATTTTCTGAACACACAGCCTAGATTTTGTATCTGATTTGATTTTGCACACAGCTCATACATTTCATTTGCACGCAGCTTATACATTTCATTCTGAAACTAAATATATGTGTTCATCCTGAATGCAGGTGACTTCTCGTGCTGCGCGAGGATATGGCTCCATTGTGGCGAGAGAGTGGTATGTAGAGCTCCCGGAGGCTGTCCGGGATTTGGTTGACTTGGTAGGGTTTGGGCCCTTCTGCACTGGGATATCTCGCTGTCCTGCTAGTAGGATGCTGATAGGTGCCTTGGTAGAGAGATGGTGGGACACCACCAACTCCTTCCATTTCTCTGCTACCGGGGACATGACTATGACCCTGTTTGACTTCGTTGTATTGATAGGCCTTGATGTGGGAGGCTGGGCAATCCCATATAACGAGGACATGGGCCAGTGGGAGGTCGTCTGGATCTACTTATTGGGAGCTCGCCCACCAGTTGACAGATCTTCGGACATAGTCCGATATACTTGGTTTTCTTCACATTTCAGAAGGGTGGAGATGGAGCCTGAGACTCCTGAGGAGGTAGCACAGTACACCCGCGGATTTCTGATGTTCCTCTTCGGGACCACTCTGTTTGCTGATAGGGGAAACACTGTCGAGCTCTATCTGTTGAGTGCTCTAGTGGACCTATCACAGGTCAGCCGATATGATTGGGGTGGCGCCAGCCTGGCTACTCTCTATTGCTATATGAGCGCGACCTCCCGCGGACGGGGGAACATAGTCGGCGCCTATTGGAGGGCCTGGGAGGTACTTTCTGCCCTTTTGATTTACATTTCTGCTTTTCATTATCTATACATTGTGCACACGGCAGACTTTACATTATGTACTTTACATTATGCTCTCAGCATTTGTATTTACATTCTGCACTCAGCATTCTACATTATGATGGCTATTGCTCTGTTTCTCACAGTTATGGGTTTTCGTGTACTTCCCGACGCTAGCTCCAGAGCTTGAGGTGGAGGTGCCTCTCATGACCCCATATTCACTCGTTTTCGAGGGCCAGTACCAGCCGCGGGCCCGGGAGACTCTTCCCTACCTGCGACAGTATTTTGACACGGTGCGGGCGACCGAGGTACTTTGGAACTCTCAACCCTCCATGTTTTCATCTTTGATTCATCTTGCACATTTACGATTTCTGATCGACTTATGTATCGGTTGTCCGTAGATCTTATGGCAGCCCTGGGTGCCTTTGGGTGAGGGTCTCCGATTCCAGTTTTCTGGAGGATGGGCCGCTTCCCGGTACAGGATCTTGTTCAAGGGGCCAGTTGGTAGGGCCTGGTTCTTGGGGGACGGCTTCCTTCGCCAGACTATGGGCTTTCTTGAGCCGAGTGTTCCCTCAGCACCCCCAGATGATATGCGATCTGCTGATAGGCCCACTCCCTAAGGTGTTATTGACGCCATGTTGGGCACTGATGCACTGCTGCATTTGGAGGACGGGGAGTACACGACCTACCGTCACACATACTTGATGCCTTCATTGACAGGTGTCCGTACTCCTACGAGGAGGTCCACTGGCATGCCATCTTCGAGTCGCACCTGAGCCAGAGACCTTCCTTCGACCAGTAAGGCTGGCACATCTAGAGGTGGGGCTGGATTGGTTCCCCCGATTCCTCCGACTTATCATCATGTCGGATGGCTAGAGATCCTAACCGAGTTGACGAGATGGAGATATAGGACTTCCTACCCAATCCCGATAGAGCCTCCAATGCCTGATCATCGATTTGTCAGAGACCTTGACTCACCATCGGTATGCTTTATAGCTTTGATTTATCACTCCGATACTCGGACATTCATTCATTTACTGATGATCTTGCATTTGCATTTGCAGCCTCCCGTCAAGTATATGGATGAGATGCTCGGATTGGTAGCCTCACTTGAGGGCATGGTTCTGCAGAGAGAGGCAAGCTCTCCATCCTCGGTGTCCAGGTACTCTTTAGCTTTCTTGCCTTATCATACTTCTGATGACATGTTGATCTTGAATATCTCACTGCATTAGTTGACTGTATATGTTAGGGCACATCTGACTCACACCACATTTACGTACTGTACCTGCATGCACCCACTTCATGTAGTTTTCTTGCATCTGCATCTGATATACATATTTTGGCTGATGTATTCAAATTGCATTCTTCATTTTCAGATGCCTCCAGTATATACTCAGCCACAGGCCGGGCCATCCAGGCCTTCCCGAGGAGCCGGGCCATCTAGACCTTCTCGAGGAGCTGGACCATCTAGGTCTTCTCGAGGGGCTGGACCATCTAGGCCTTCTCGAGGAGTCAGGGGAGGGGAGTCGTCTCGCAGACGCAGAGCACACATTATGGAGGAGGAGGCTAGCGAGGAGGAGGAAGCTGTAGATCGTCAGTCAGAGACATCTGCTGACAGAGAGGAGGGTTCCGGCCCTGGTTCCGGGAGTGGGGGTGAGACCGAAGAGGATCAGGGATGACTCAGGCTTCGGATGGCACTGGTGGTGCAGAGACCGTTCCGCAGAAGAGGACGAAGAAGGCCTCTTATTCCTGCTCTTGAGAGCATTGATGCTGTTATTCCCTGCTTTATTTACCTTTTTACTAGTAGTTGTAGAACATTGTACATTGTTAGGCAGTTTTATTTTCTGTAAAATTTGTACCCTTGTTGTAAAATGTTGTAACAAAGAAAGCATGATGGAATGAAACAGCTTTTGAAAAAAGTGTTGTGTTTTAAGTTCTTAGCATCGTATCGCATCATTTTGCACGAAAATGAGATTGAATGGGAATGTGCATTGTATATTTGCCAAGGCAGGTAGTGAACCGACACAACAAACTAAACAACTTAACTCACTAAGAAATAACAGAATCTTAGCAAGTTTACAACTCGATAAGCAAGACACAACAAGATTGATTTAAACAAAGAGTAACGACTCAAAATACAAAGCCTGACAACTTTGATAAACAAGATTTGATAAACAAAACAGCTCGACAAACAAAGCAACAACTCGATAAGCAAAACAACAACTCGATAAGCAAGAGTTAACAACAACTCCATAAACAAAGTGTATTTCGGACGATCTGGGTGACGGAACGCATCCGAAACAAAGGGAAATGGAGGCCTTCGACACTCCCGATGCATGGAAATGCTAGGAACTTTCTTCTAGAGGGTAGAACAGGACCAAAGACACACTTCGCAGCATGGCCGACGACCTTTGGGAGCTGGCCGACCAACTTTTTGCATTGGAGGGGAGAGGGGTGGTCGGCCTACCAGAAAAGGTGGCCGGCCGACCACCTAGCTCAGCAACCACCAACTTTTTGACACGTGTCCCCCAAACAGTGTCTTATTCTCTTTAAAAGTCCTAGCCTCGTGGTTGATTCATTTCATCTCAGTTTTGCACCAAATGGAGGCGTTTCTCGTCGAAAATCTCACAGTTTGGATCGCTTCTCTAGATGGCTCAGAAAAGTTGTACTTCCGGGGCTTCGGCTTGAATGCACTATTCACGCTGAGCCATACTCCGCTGCACCTTCCCTTCCTTCATGCCGCGGCGAGGTTTTGGAACCTGATAACACATGTTTTTAACTTCGGCGGGCAAGAGGTATGTCCAACTTTCGAAGATTTTCAAGTTTTGATGGAATCTGAAAGCCATGAAGAAATTTTGCCTCAGTTTCGCTTCGGTCACGCCCAAGCTTTAGGGCGAATGTGTGGGCTCACCATACGTGACGCTCGGTCTCTGATCTGCAACGGGGAACTGGACATCCTCGGCTTGATTCATCGCTTTTCTGATGCCAGTGACCGCGGCAACCATTATTGGCAAGGTTTTCGACAACACGCCCTTTGCTTGTGCATGCTATCTCACTTTTTGCTTGCCCCAGGCTTTAGTGGATCTAGCATTCGTCTGATTAAAGTTGCTCAAGGCTTGAAAGAAGGAAAGAGCTGCATCGCCATGACATTGGCCGAGACACTGATGGGCTTAGATGCTTTCTATCGCCGGGAGACGACCAGGTTTGCGGGGAGTCCACTAATGCTGCAGGTAATGTTTCGCACCCAATCTCACATATATATTGCTCACATCACTCGGCCCTCGGGCTCAGTTTTTTCTCACAAAACCCTTTCCTTACTTTTCTCTCATTGTATATCTCTCTATTCTTTATTCTCTCATTTTTCATCCCTCTCCAGGTATGGTTAATGGATAAATTGCAGGTTGTGGACTCTTGCCCAGCCTACTCAGCTCGCGGCTACTTCTTTCAACAACGCCTAGTCGATGCCCTTGATGAAGGATGGTGGTTCGACTGGATGTGCAATTTGTCTGCAGATCGCATTGCTTGGCGCTGTCCTTAGCTCAATCTCCCGGCAATGAGCTATAGCATGTCCCGGCAGACCGGGATCTAATTGATTGGTCTGACCCACTGTGTGTTCTACTTTCCGTTCCGGTTCCGACACCAGTTTGGTCATGATCAAACTTGCCCGCTAGAGGGGATAGAGTATCCTGCCACATTCCTGGTTCGAGGCGCACAGCTTGCCCGGTATGCCACAGCATGGAGGACTAGGGAGCTCCTGGCCCCCGCTCCCACTTTTAGTTGCACTTTGTCTGATGAGCGCTTAGATTGGCTCAATGAAAAGGCACAGATTGGGCCCAGCTTGGCATCAGAGGCTTCGACCAGCTCTAGGAGGGGGCGCAGGAACACCTGACTTATCTATGCCCCGGATTTATTGCTTTATTAGTACTTTCAAGTTTTCTTTACGATTGTAATAAAAAGCAAGTTCAATTTGTATGCAAGAGCAGGAGAACTCTGTGTTGAAATCAATGAAATTGAAGGTTATGGGTACTGAAAATTTTCCGCTTTGGTCCAAAAATTGTCTAAGTTGTAAAAGATTAATTTTGAACAAAGTCAACTTTTATTAAAACTTTTCAAAACCATTTCCGATATGGATCAGAACTGGACACGCCTGAGATCTGTCATTAAGATGCACAACCCCTGATCCTAGCAACTGAAAAGTTGCCCCTAGTCTAACTAGTACTGCGACACTGCACAGCAACAGAAAGTTGCCCCTAGTCTGAAAAGCACTGCACCGGAGATCATAACCGAACTCTTGAATGCTAAATAGACAAAGATGGCCAAGATGATCAAATGGACAAAGTTGATCGGGGAAAAGTTTATGGCTGAACTTCAGGATGAAGTTGCCTACGTATCCCAAAGATGGGAATCAAGCCTTACGTAGTTCAGGCTTGGGTTCACTCGAGTATTTTCACTCTCCTTTTACACTCTAACTTTTGTCAAGGCTACTTTTTGCAGGTTTTCAACCTTGCGAGCTCAGTTTTTATAATTTCAAAATTTTTTGTGCTCTGAGTTTTGCTTAGGTCGCCCTTTCAGGTTTTCGGCCTAGCGAGCCTCTCAAGAATAATATTTCTTCAACTTGTCCATATTGATCGGCTGTGAGAACTCTAGGCCATCTAGATCCATCAGAACCACGGCTCCACCCGACCAGATAGACTTAATGATGTAGGGACCAATCCAATTGGGTCTGAACTTGCCCCTTGGGTCGTAGATGGGAGCTCGGTTGTCCTTGAACACTAAATCTCCTTCATTTAGATTCCTGGACTTAACTTTCTTGTTAAAAGCCCGGGCAATTCTGCGCTGATAACCTTGAACATGGTACAGTGCTTTCAGTCTTCTCTCATCAAAGAGCATGAGTTCCACAAACCTACTCTGCTGCCAATCTATTTCGGCTATTTGACACTCAGCCAATACTCGCAAAGACGGAACCTCAATTTCAATAGGTAGAACGGCCTCCATCTCATAAACCAATGAATACGGAGTCGCCCCAGTAGAAGTTCTGATTGAAGTCCGGTAGCCTCACAGAGCAAACGGCAGCTTATCTGGCCAATCCCGGTAGGTCTTCACCATCTTCTGCAGTATGTGTTTGATGTTCTTGTTGGCAGCCTCAACTGCTCCATTGGTCTGCGGCTGATAGGTGGATGACTTATGGAAAGCCACATTGTATTTTTCTAACAAATCAATCACTTCCTTCTTGAAGTGGGAACCGTTATCTGAAATAATCTCGTTTGGGACTCTGTAACAACAGATGATGTTGTTTCTGATAAACTTTGCAACGTGCAAAGCCTTCAACACCGCATAAGATTGGGCCTCAACCCACTTCGTGAAATAATCTATCGCGACCAGGATGAACTCATGCCCATTTGACCCCTTCGAAGTGACGGCCCCGATCACATCAATTCCCCAGACTGAAAATGGCCATGGCGAAGTCATATTGTACAGCTTCAACGGCGGAATGTTCATGCAATTTGCATGAATTTGACATTTGTGGCATCGCCGAACAAAACCGATACAATCCTTCTCCATGGTGGACTAGTAGTAACCCTGTCTGAGGATCTTCCATGCTAGCATTACTCCGTTCATATGCGCACCGTATTCCCGTCCATGGATGGCCTCCATTAAGCGCTTTGATTCTTCGACGTCGACACACAGCTTATGCATTCCCAGATGACCTCTCTTATACAGCTTACCCCCACAAATGATGAACTGAATGGCCATTCTTCTGATTGCCCTTTTATCCTTGGCATTTACCCCTGATGGATATGCTTCCTCCTCCAAGAAATTCCAAATATCGAAATACCAGGGGTTTTCGTCTTGAACCTCATCTATAGCAACAATCGTCTCGTAGGCTGGTGCAAATTTCTAGTCAATGATGACTGGACGCATCCGGACTCCGAATGGGATGTCTATCATGGAAGATAGAGTTGCTAAAGAATCTGCGAACCTGTTGTTCTCTCTTAGTAGATGAGCAAAGTTTAGCTTCTCAAACAGAGGAATTAACAAATCCAAGGCCTGGTGATATATCATCATCTTTTCTTCTTTGACTTTTCAGTCTCCTTTTGCTTGAGACACAACAAGGTTCGAGTCCCCAATGACGTCCAACCGTCTTACCCCTAGTTCCAGGGTTGCTTCTAGACCAGCAATGCATGCCTCATATTCTGCTTCGTTGTTCGAGACTTTGAATCGAAGTTTGAAGGCTAGAGGGATGCAGGAATTGTTGGGTGCTATTAGCAACACTCATATCCCATATCCGTACTGATTTGACGCTCCGTCAAAGTTCATCATCCAAAATTCGCCGTCGATATGCAGAATGGCCTCATCTGGGAATAATTACTCAACTGCTTCACCCCCTTCCATTAGATGATCGGCTAAGAATTCTGCTACTGCTCTTCCCTTGACTGACTTGCGTGTTTGTAGACACCCCATTTTTGACCGACCTTAAGACTCAGACGTCATCGATTGAGCGCTCGGTGATGTTGCATATTGCGCTCGTTCAGAAGTCTCAGAGTCGCGGCCATGCGCCCTGCCTCCGGACTTCCGAACTTTCTTCTATGCTTTGTCTCGGTTTGCGAACCAGACTCGGTTTTCTCAGTTTTCCTTCCTGAGGGGAGGGAGAGGTCCCGTAGACTATCTCCCAGTGGCCGTGGGCTACATTTCGTGGCCGTAGGCCATTTTGCCCATTTCGGAGCCCGGTTCCCGGTTTTCGGAGTCGTCAGGCCGTGTGCCTCGGTTCGGGACCGTCTAACCATCTCCGATTTCTCCAGTTTTTGGCAATTACCTCTGTTTTGTCATAACGAGGGACACTGGGGTCTTAGATACCCACTTCGTGGCCGAACACCACTTTCGGTGCTTAACGGTCGATTTTCGGGCCCCGAACCTCGCGGTTTGGCCCCCGAGCATTCGTTTTGCATCGATTTTTGTTCATTTTTGGCAGGTACCTCTGTTTTATCATAAGGAAGGTCACTGGAGGGCGGGATCCTAGCAATTGTCTCAGTAACCAGTTATGCTCTTCCGGCGCCCCCCGGGGCCCGTTTTTCTCACTTCCGGGCTAATGTTGAACACCCTAGGGCCATTTTCTTCGAGCCGAAACCACATATTCGTGTTGTACACATATGGGAGGATCCTAAAAAGTGGTGCTCGGCCAGTAATTATTCTTTTCATTTTTGAGCCTCTCCTAGGGTTGGATTGTTGTTTCTCCTGGTTCAGAGTTGCCAAATTCCAACCACAGGGCCTTGAAGAGGAGACATGGGAGGACACCAATGTATAGAGCTCGGCCAGCAATTCTCACTTTCCATTTTTGCCCCTAGCCGGCCGGCTAGGGGGGGTGGCCGGCCACCTCCAATAAAGGTGGCTAGCCTACCAAGATCCTCTCAAGGCCTACTTTACAACAGTATAATTTGTTTCCCCGAAAAAGATCTCAGATCCGGGGATATTTTGGAGGGGAAAGCTTAGGTGCATTTCCCTCCACCTTTACACCCCTCCTTTTGTCCATATAACGCAGCCAAGAACTTGTCCCAAGGGTTAGAAAATTTGCTCTCAAGCATACATACACTCCTCTATCTCCATTTCTCTCAAATCTTCAAGTTTTGGTGCCTTTTGTTCATCATCATCAAGCACTACCATCACCACTCCATTTCCAGCAACAAGAAGAGGTCCTTAGAGGCTTAGAAGCAACATTTCTCAAGTCAAGAAGCAAGGAAAGAAAGGTCTTCAAGGGTAAGTCTCAATCCCTCTCTTTTACACCATTTTCTTGTCTCTTTTCTTAACCCTACTTTCTCACCGTTTTGAGCTCTGACCAATACTGAAATTGGTCCTCTTTTGAGTTATTCTTGATGTTTGTTTAAGGGCTCAACCCTGTTTGAGCCCTCTATCTTACACTTCCTTCAATATCCTCTTATATGCCATTATTTTGCATTGAATATTTGGCCTATGTGTGATCTGATTTGGAGCATCTCATGAACTGATATTGTGCCTATTTTGAGCCCCTATTCAACATTGAAGAAGGGCTCAACCTTGTTTTCATGCTCCATATGCCACTTTCTTTGAATCCATGTTTTACCCTTGTTTTTGTATGCTTCATCTAGCTTGTGAGTGATCTGTTTTCGAGAATGATATAAACTGTGAGTGGGCCTTTTTTGAGCTCCTCTTCAACATTGAAGAAGGACTCAACCCTGTTTGGCCTCTCTATCATGTACTTGCTCCATAATCTCTCATATTTACCGTAAACTTGCATGATTTGTTTAACCTACATGGGGTTTGTTTTGGAGCATGCCTTAAACTGTGATTGAGCTTATTTTGTGTCTCTCTAACACATTGTAGAAGGGATCAACCTTGTTGGGGGTCTCCATGCTGTGCTTGTCTTTATATCCCTCTTTGGCCCCCATTCTTGCATGCTTTTTTAGGTCTATTTAGCCTCTGTTTTCGGCCATAATCATTATTTAAAATATCCATATTTTTGCCTTCTTGTCATATTTTAATAAGGGTCTTTGCTGGTTTGGTGAGTGCTTGGCATACCTCTCTTTATAGCCCTCTTTTGGCTCATATTTTGCATGCTATGTTGAGCATATCTACATACTGTTTTGGGGGTTGTCATAAGCTGTAAATGTTCATATTTTTGGTCACTCTTCAATGTTGTAGAACTGTATTTTTCAGTTTGAGCATTGCGTATACCACCTGCTTCATTGTTCCCCTCTTTTCCCCCATTTTTGCATGCTATTTTTGCCATACTTGTGATTGTTGTTTGGCCTTTCTTTGCACTGAAAAAATGCTATTTTAGGGGCTGCCTAGCATCCGTCTTTACACTTCATGTCCACATTGTGCATGTTTGGCATAGCTGCAAGTCATTTCGGGTACTTAGCATAGCATTTCGGGCATCGGGTGTAATTTTGCTATAATTCGGGGGCTGTTTTTGCATCATTTTGGCTGCTGAAATTTGCATTCTCCATATTCCATATGCCACGTCTCATTCGCATGCCATTTCATTCCATATGCCATTGCCTCGGTTTGCGTGCCCGTGTGCACGCATTTCGAGGCATCTCTTTTTCATCCGACGGCTTCTTATGTGAGTGTGGCTGAGGCTCACTCATGTTAGTATAAGTTCATTTTTGCATTGTTTATGCCATTTTTGGTCTCATCGCATTGCGTATGCCATTGCCTCGGTTTGTGTGCCCGTGTGCACGCATTTCGAGGCACTTCATTTTCATCTCCGACGGCCTCTTATGTGAGTGTGGCTGAGGCTCACTCATGTTAGTGTAAGCCCAACTTGCATTGTGTATGCCATTACATTCCGTATGCCATTTTCTCGGTTTGCGTGCCCGTGGACACGCATTTCGAGACATCTCATTTTTAGTCTCATTGTATATCATATTTCATGTCGTTTCATGCCTTTATGCCATTGCCTCGGTTTGCGTGCCCGTGTGCACGCATTTCGAGGCACTTCATTTTCATCTCCGACGGCCTCTTATGTGAGTGTGGCTGAGGCTCACTCATGTTAGTGTAAGCCCAACTTACATTGTGTATGCCATTGCATTCCGTATGCCATTTTCTCGGTTTGCGTGCCCGTGGGCACGCATTTCGAGACATCTCATTTTTAGTCTCATTGTATATCATATTTCATGTCGTTTCATGCCTTTATGCCATCGCCTCGGTTTGCGTGCTCGTGTGCACGCATTTCGAGGCACTTCATTTTCATCTCCGACGGCCTCTTATGTGAGTGTGGTTGAGGCTCTCTCATCTTAGTGTAAGTCCATTTTGCATTGTTTATATCATTTTAGCATCATTGCATTCCGTGTGCCATCGCCTCGGTTTGCATGCCCGTGGGCACGCATTTCGAGGTATCCCATTTTCATCTCCGACGGCCTCTTATGTGAGTGCAGCTGAGGCTCTCTCATGTTAGTGTAAGTCCAATTGCATTGCGTATGCCATTCCATGCCTTAGGATCATTGCCTCGGTTTGCGTGCCCGCGTGCACGCATTTTGAGGCATCTCGTTTTCATCAGCATTGTGCATGCTAAATTATATATTAGATCGCATTCATGCCTATTTGCATTGCATTCATACATTTTCTCGATTTGCGTGCCCGTGTGCACGCATGTCGAGGCATCTCATTTTCATCCGCATTGTGTACTATGTTGTATCTTAGATTGCATTCATGCATATCTTGCATATTGCATCATGTTCGGAATAGGAGTTAGCCCGAGCACGGGAAACGAGGTACGTTTCGTACTCCGAGTGACGGAACGTGTCTCAATTCCCAGGTCACCGACACTCCGGATTATCCATGATGGAGTTTAGGTTTTGTTGTAGTTTCCTGTGCATTCATTCCATATTGAGTTGTGCATTTCGGTTCCTCGGTCATCATGCATCGGTATGCGTGATTGGTGGCACGAGGATCGAGGCATGCATATATTTGTGAAATACATTGCTATGCCCCTTTCCTGCTCTCTGTTGCAGCAAAATAAAGAATCAGCAACTTTCCCGAGTCTGGCACGCATTTCGAGAATCGTCGCAAACAGAGGCTAATTGGGGCATCCCAGTGGATTTCCGCGCAAAGTAGCTCAACATGCATCATTTCATTATCCGGAGCGGAGTCAAGGCAGTCCCTGGCTTGCATGCCGGTTTACAGCTTTCTTAGTTAATTTGTTAATTAATTAGGAATTTGTATATTTATTCGGACTGTATTATTCTTTTATTTCGGACTGTATTATTATTTATTCGGACCCTCTGCGCGAGGGCATAATTCTAATAAGTGTGGGTGAGTGTGATGTATGTCTTCCAACCCCCACTTCTTTCTCCCTTTTATTTACCCGATTACGATGGTTAGATATAGGGCATGTTTCCATTAGCATACAGTATGATAGCATGTTTGCATCATTCATCTGTTTTGCACGCACCGGGCTCGGCGCATCATACAAACTGCATTTGTATTTCAATTCCAAATTGAATACATGTTAGTTGTAGCATTCCATGTGCCATGTTTAGAATAGCCGAGCCTGCTATAGTTTGCATCTTCGCATGTGTCGCATTAGGCAATTCTGTATACTTAGGATCATGCATGATTTCTAATGAGTTTCTGTTTTGGCTTGGAGTACTCGGTGAGTTTTATGCTTTAGCATCCTTGCATGCGTGTGAGTGACTGCCATGAATAGCATGCTTACCATGAGGCTATGTGCTTATATGATATAACTGCCTTGAATGCCTGTGGGTAGAGGTTGAGTTACTTGAATTGGGACAATTCATCAAATGTTTGTTTTAAGCCCACTAGATAGTGGCAAAATCATATTTTCTTAAGCCCACCCGAGGGTGGCAAATCCACGTCTTAGCCTACCTGCGGGTAGCACCATCAAACCGTTTTCAAACAAACAGACACGAAGTGTCTTGTTCCAATTCAGGCGATTCAGTCTATACTTGTACGCTGTGCGCATCACATAGTAACCTAGGCTAATAACCGGAATAAGAACTCACAATGTTTTCAAAATCAGATATCATGGTTAGTAGAGGCGGTCTTGACGGCGGCGGCGAGAATAACTCACGTGACCTTCCCCAATCGTACCCAAGTTCCCGAGCCGAGGCAACTTTGGTGATGACGGACACGTGGCCTTTGGCACCGAGTCAAGGTTTCCTAAATTTCCCATTTAAAAAACATTTAGGTGGCGACTCTGTATCTAGCAAAGCAGTCCATGTTTGGCACTTCTTTCAAAAAATCTGTTTTCAAAATCGATTTGCCGGATTTGGACTCTTTGGTTCAAGATTAAGAACCGTGACATTTGAGTCCTTGAACTGTAGTAGACCCAATATCGAACCAGAACGGGGGGGGGGGGGGACTCGCACTCCCTTCCCCCGGGATGCGTTCGGGGACGTCTACAGTGTTACATATTTCAGGTCGAATTCGGAGAGCAACAGCAACCAACGAGCTAGCCTACCCGTAAGTGCTGGTTTCTCGAAAAGATATTTGATGGGATCGAGTCGTGAAACCAACATTACGAAGTGAGCTAACAGGTAGTGCCGCAGCTTCCTGGTAGCCCATACCAAAACTAAGCAAGCCTTCTCTAACAGTGTATAGCGAGTCTTATATTCTAGCATCTTCTTGCCCAGATAGTAGATGGCTCTCTCCACTTTGTCCTCTGATTCTTGTGCGAGCATACAGCCCATTGTGGTCTCAGTCACTGAAAGGTACAATATCAATGGTCTCCCCGGCTCTGGCGGTGACAACACGGGCGGGTTCTGTAAGTATTCCTTGATCTGTTCAAACGCAGCTTGGCATCGGCCGTCCCATTGGAATTTCTTTCCTTTCTTCAGGAGGCCAAAAAGTGGTTCACAAGCCAAGGTTAATTTTGAGATAAACCGTCTTATGAATTACACTTTACCCAGAAAGCCTCGCACCTCCTTTTCAGTCCTTGGTGGTGGCATTTCTAAGATGGCCTTGATTTTGGAAGGGTCGACCTCGATACCTCTCTGTGTAATTAGAAACCCCAGCATTTTTCCCGCTGTAACACAGAACGTACACTTTTGAGGATTTAGCCGCAACCAGAATTCTCTGATCATTTAAAAGAACTTTTGCAAGGCGGTGTAGTGGCCCTCTCTATCTTTGGACTTGATAATCATGTCGTCTACATACACCTCAACCTCTTTGTGGATCATGTCATGCAATATCGTGGTCGCGGCCAGTTGATAAGTAGCTCCAACATTCTTTAACCCAAACGGCATCACTCTGTAGCAGTATGTCCCCCACGGGGTGGTGAATGCAGCCTTTTCCCGGTCTTCAGGTGCTATCACTGTCTGATTGTAGCTGGAGAAGCCATCCATGAACGAAAGCAAAGCATGCCCCGCTGTAAAGTCCACTAACTCATCAATATGCGGCAAGGGAAAGTTGTCCTTCAGACTGGCTCTGTTCAAATCCCTGAAATCCACGCATACCCGGATCCTACCATCCTTCTTCAGCCCCGGAACGATGTTGGCCAACTAAGTCGGGTATTCGGATACCAGCAGGAAGCCTGCGTCGATTTGCTTGGTGACCTCTTCCTTAATCTTGAGAGCCCAATCCGGGCGAATCCTTCTGAGTTTCTGTTTAACGGGTCGGGCCTCGAGGTCAAGAGGGATCCGGTGCTGTACAATCTCAGGATCGATCCCAAGCATGTCTTCGTAGGACCACGCGAAAACATCTTTGAAATCTTTTAATAAAGAGACTAAGCGCTCGCGTTCCTCCGAAGACAACGTGGACCCGATCTGGACCAGCCGCGGGTCCTCCTCAATAACAATATTCACGGTAATGATTTCATTAACTAAAGGTTTAACAAATCTTTCCTACTCTTGTTCAATTAAGTGTTGCAAAACTGGAGGAATTTTGTCCTCGTTGTTTTCATCAAAATTTTGAAAATCTGAGTTAATGTAATAAATCAGAGGCACAGAAAAGTACTCAGAAACCACAGCTTCTTAATTCTCATTAAGCACATCCAAATCGTCTGATTCCTCGGTTACAATAGACTGAAAAGAGAAAGAAAAAGACGACCTGGACAAGACTGTGGCATCCGGGTTATCATCCCCAAGATTACCAGACTCAGACTCAGTCGAGCTGGAACCTGATTCTGACTCACAAGACTTGGTGGAATCAAATTCCGGCTCACTACCTGACACGGTGCTGCTGGACAAAAATCCCTCTTCATATTGCCAAATGAGAGAGGGTGTGATAGATGCATCCAAAATAGTTGCTGGTAGACCCGCAGCCGTTTCATTCCGAATCATGGAAACCGAGAAGTTATCTCCCAAGCATTTCTGGTCGATCAGAGGATCTGAAAGTAGACAAGCCAATGTTACCCCTATTTCAATTTCAGCGCCCTTAGAATCCACTTCCTTACCTTTGCTCAACCCGGTGATAGGTGCATGCGCTCTTGAACGCGTCATCCCCAGATAATTGCAGGTCGAAGAAGATCTCGAAACCTAGCACACGCTTCTTTTCCGCGTTCAGCCATGGCTCTGGGAAGCCACAAAACGGAAAGTCCTCCCCCTCCTGGACGAAGCGTCCGTTTAAGGTACCCTGAATGGGCCTATGCATCAGCTCAAAAGGTTTCCCAGCTTGCTTTGCTCTGGCTCTTCCAGCCATTTCCTTTCCCTTTCTTATCCAATCCTCTTTGGTGGGCAGATAACCCAATCCAAAGGTATGGGGGTTGTGTGGCACTTCGGCCAATGCTGCGACGCCCTTCCGGCCGCTCCTTCCCAATCCCATCCCAGGGATGTGTTGAAGCTTGTTCATGAGGTATACAGATTGAGCACTGACATACACTCCCTCATTAACAGTGATGATGTTTTGCACAACCCGAGCCTCAGCTAAGGTAAACCCTAACATAAACACATCCTCTATGCCGTGCTCAATTTCCAAGACTGGTGTAGACACCTCCGGCGGTGGATGGATCGATGAATTCCCAAACACAATGGCTACTCCCTTCCCATGGGAATATTTCACCATCTGATGTAAGGTGGACGACACTGCCTTTACCTGGTGCAGCCATGGCCATCCCAAAAGCAGGTTAAAAGTTGCAGGAACCTCTAAGACATGGAAATCTATCTCATGCTGTCCCAGCCCAACTTTGGTCTGGATCTTTACTATCCCCATGACTTTTCGGCTCGTGTTGTCATATGCCCGAATTACCTAGGCTGTCGGTATAAAGTCCGCGGTCTTCAAACCGATTGCGTACGCTGTCCTTGCCGGGCACACGTTGATGGCGGATCCAGTATCGACAAGAACCACCGGTATCCATTTATTTCTACACTCCACAAAGATGTAGAGTGGCTTATTGTGGTTCGCACCCCCAGGTGGCTGTTCTTTGTCAGAAAAAGTCAGCATCAGGGCAGCTCCTCCCGGAAAGACTAATCCCACCAGTTGCTCCGGCGTGGTTTCTATCGAGAGTTTAGCCTTGTCCATGGCAGATAGGACAGCCTGTCTGTGTACTCATGATGCCATAAGCAGTCCCCAGATGGAGATGTCTGCTTGTATCTTTTTTAACTGTTTGAGCACAGCCTCCTCTTCAAGTTGTTTCTCTTTCTGTCTCTTAGCTTCCTTATCCTTCCCAGATGCCTCTGGCTGGTCTAGGTGCGGGGGCTTGAAATACCGCCTGCTTCTTGTCATGTGATCAACCTCATCGAGATACCAGGTGTCGTCTGGTTGATTGCTCCCCCAATCCTCGTATGTGTGGGCAAGACATAAATCATCATCCTCCCACCACATCCCGTGAGCAGCTAACAGACATCTGTCTGGCTCTGGCATGATTGTACTCGCAGTACTTTCAGCCCACACGCTCGCAGCATCTTCTATCCTTGTGCCCACAGTGTTTTTAGTTCCCTCATGGGCTTTGGCTTTCCTAGTTCTCTCAGAATCCCAGAACTTTTCTTGTTCCACTTGCGCTGGCACAATTTGTTGTTTAGCTTTTCCTGTATTCACAATGCTCCTGTTCTGAGCGAAATTCTTCATACCGGCGCTCTCCGGCAATGTACTTTGACTTTCGGCCCTTCCGGCCACAACTGATACCCTTGTCCCTACCGAGCCCTGTTCTGGTTGGAACTCTTCCACCACATCCGGTTGATCATCCAGCTACCCGGTAGCCTCTGCCGATTCCTCATAATCAAACCAGTTGACTGCCACGCCCCCTGATTCTTGGTCATCGAAAAACTGTAGGTTGGCAAAGTCCTCTTCTACAGCCGTCAAATCATATGTTCTCTGCTCAAATCCATCCCCCTGGATCACACACAGTTCTGCTCTCTCTGGCAATTCTATATTTGGCTCAGACTGGCCTGCTGACAGGATGTAATCACTCGGATTGTAGGCTTCCCCAGCAAGATTCCTAGACTGCCCAAACCCTGACTCAACAGTTCTATCCTCCTCTACAATCTCCCATGCACCGTCTTCAACAGCTACCACCATTGGCTTAGGTTGGGTTGTGGAGATGTCCAGCATACACAAAAAGTCAGTGCAGTCAGGAAGGAACACCTCCGACTTAGGTAGATGAGACGGAGTGATATAGATGCTAGGATCGTAAGACACGACCCCAGTCTGGATAAAGTTGATTCTTTTGGGAGGTGGAGCTTGGTTGTGTGTAGGGAGCGAGTTGGTTGTGACATTGGGTCTTTCTGGTGGCAAAATCACCTGTTTGTCAACGAGATCTTGGATCTCGTGACGCAATCTAAAACATTGGTCGGTGTCATGACCGTGTTGTTGGTGATATGCGCAATATTTGGCTGGGTTGTGAGTGGGGGGGAATGGATTTGGCAACGGCCTCGGTTCCAGGGGTTTTAGATGCCCTTTTCTGATTAAGACCCCTAAAGCCTTGGACAGGGGCATGTACAATGGGGTGAAGGTTCTTTGACCTTTGGGTTGGTATTTGGTGCTCTGCGTATTGCTTCCGGATGCACCGGAGAAGGGTGTGGCTGCCATGGGCCTTGGAAGGGGAGGGGGAATGGTGGCGACCATGCTTACCTCCGAAGTTCTTGCAGTTGCAGCGCCACTCGGGCCTGCATTGTTGTTGCGGTTAAAGGTTCTTCGAGGTTGCTCTCTATCTTGGTCAATCAGACCCTGTTTCATTGCATCTTCAATTTGTACCCCCTATCTCGTGCAAATCTGAAAATGTGGAGAAGGGGAGCACAATCATTTTTTGCATCAGTTTTGGCTGGAGATTACGCACAATCATCCTAATCTGGTCCTTATCGGTGGGCCTTAGAGTCATCATCGAGGCCTTCGCCCTCCACCAGGTCACGAAATCCGAGAAGCTCTCTTTGGGCTCTTGCCTTGTTGTTTCGAGATCACGGGTTGTAATCTCGATTTGGGTGTTGTAAGAGTATTGCGCAACAAAGGCCTCGGCCATTTCATCCCAACTTCGCTTGAGCTCATCCTCCAATTTCGCATACCAGATGGTGGCCACACCCGATAGGGTCCAGCCGAATAGTGAAAGCTTCTGGGGTCTAGTTAGGCCCATCGGCCGTAGTATATCTGAGAATAGCCGGAGGTGGACCATGGGATCCCCAGATTCGTCGAAGCGATCGATCTGCGGCATTTTGAATCTATCCGGCAACATCACAGCCACATCGGTATATCCGTCCTTGATATCCGAGATAGCCTTTACTCCTTGGGATTTTTTGAATAGCTTCTCAAGCTTACTCAATTTCAGTGCCGTAGGGTCTACTTTGAACTCGAAAGGAGAGTCCGGGTGGTTGATGGGTGTATGTGCCTTGGATAATTGAGGTGGAAGCGGGGGCGGAGCTAGCCCCGTTGGAATGTCTGTGTCCTCCTGGATGGTATAGACATTTGGCAAGACATTCTGAGCATTTGGCAGGGCATTCTGGGCAGTTGGTGTCTGCTCGGGTAGCGGGACCCCTGGTGGGAGAGGAACTGGATGTGAGGCTAATGCTCCGGCTTGCTGCTGGAGCCGGGTAATTAGCTCCGCCTGCTGGGCCATGATTGTGGCCTGCTGTTTAGAGAACTCTGCTTGGCGGACAGCGTCTTCCTGCATTTGCTTCATACTCTCTTGGAGCTGGCGCATCATTTCTTCCATTCCGGCCATGTTCTGCTGATCCTGTTGACTAACTGGTATGTGTATCTCTATGGTAGAAACTGAGACCTCAGCTCGACTGTTCACCGCTAGGGTAGACCACTGCTCTGGTAACCTCTGCTCAAACACACTGCGCTTTCTCGGCCTCTGTCTGACAACTGGGGGTAGAGAATGAAACACTGGTTGTCCGTCAACCAGATCCTCAGATCGATTGAGTCGGCGACCTCTTGTCCAGACTGCTTGGGAAATATCTGCTTGGTTTGAAGCAATTGTGCTAAAACTACCTAGCAAAAAGAGAAATAAAGCAATAAGGAAATAAATAACCAGATGAACGAATAGCATAACAGCTTAAAATAAACACTCAACACACAGCTGGGCATAACAACACATGGTCGATAAGCTGAATACACACTGTCCTCAAGCACTGACCATTATCCCTGAATCACTGTCCCCGAAAACTGAATCTGATACCCGCAGATAACTGATTCTCAAACACTAACTGATACCCGCAGGCCTAATGCCCAAACTCGTAAACTGATACATGCATTTCCCTGTAGAGACGCACTCTAAAAGCACATAACAGATAAGTGAGAGCCAAAACACCCCTATGTTGGGGCAGGGTTTCCCTGTCCTATTTTGTCAGGAGCTAGGGTTTCACTACGCATGCAGTGGTTTCAAACAACCTATATCGGGTAAGCAACCTGTCCTAGTTTGGAGTGGTCACTACGGATTCCGAGTATGCACTAGGTCGAATGGTCAAAAGGATGCCCTGGTCAAACTGAGGTTTGTGTTTCCATACTGGCAAAGCCCGTAACCAGTAAGCCTTATGGCACGCAGCCTCTGGCAAACCACTCAGGAATAGCAGATGGCAAACACGGTGTCCTAGGCGCACCAATGCACATGCAATGCAAAGAAACACATAAGTGTAGTCAAAACAAGATATCATGAGTTCGAATCAAGTTCTCTAACTCCCCAGCAGAGTCGTCAGAAACTGTAGACGTCCCCGAACATCCCGGGAGGGAAATCCCGTTTTGTTAATTTGGGCTCACTACAGTTCAGGACTCAATGTCACGGTCCTGTATCTAATCTCGCAGAGTGTAATGCAATACCGATGAATCATCAAAGAGTCCAAATCCGGCAAATCGTTTTTGAAAACAGATTTTTTTGAAAGAAATGCCAAACATGGACTGCTTTGCCAGATACAGAGTCGCCACCTAAATATTTATTATGGGAAAATTTAGGAAACCCTGACTCGTGCCTAAGGCCACGTGTCCGTCATCACCAAAGTTGCCTCGGCTTGGGAACTTGGGAACGATTGGGGAATGTCACTTCGTGAGCACCCCCGCTCGCCCGATCAAAGATCGGCCACTACTAAACATGATATCGAGTTTTTGAAAACACATGCATTCTTATTCCAATTTATTAGCCTAGGATTACTATGTGATGCACACAGCATACAAGTATAGACCGGGTCGCCTAAATTGGAACAAAACATTTCATGTTTGTTTTTGAAAGATGGTTTACTACTCGCAAGTAGGCTTAAAAATGCAGATTTTGCCATCCTCAGATGGGCTTAGAAAAAGAAGGTTTTGGCACTATGTAGTGGGCTTAAAACTCAATGTCGATGATTTGTTTCAATCCAAATAACCCAGCCTTCACCCACAGGCATTCAGGCAGTTATATCACATAAGCATATAGCCTCATGGTAAGCATGCTATCATGGCAATCACTCACACACATGCAAGGATGCTAAAGCATAAAACTTACCTAGTACTCCAAGGCAAAACAGAAACCAGTTAGTAATCAATGCATGATCTTAGTTCATGTTAAGGTGGCTAATGCAACACATACAGGTATGCGACTAAGACAGGCTCGGCTATTCTAAGATGGCATATGATGATGCTATAGCTAACACGTATTCAACTTAGAATTGAGCTACAATGCAGTTAGTATGATGCGCCGAGCCCGGTGCATGCAATACAGATGAATGAATGCAAACATGCGAGCATAAGTATGCTAATTGAAACATGCCCTAATCTGACCATCATAAGCTGGTAAATAAAAGGGAAAAAGACGTGGGGTTGGAAGACATACATCACACACACGCACACTTATTACAATTGTGCCCCCGCTCGAAGGGTCCGAATAAATAATATAGTCCCGAATAAATAATACAGTCCAAATAAGTACAAAACCCTAATTAATTAACAAATTTAACTAGGAAAGAAGTAAACTAGCACGCAAATCTATGGACCGCCTCAGCTTCGTTCCAAATGATGAATGATACATGCTTGAGTTGCCTGGCGCGGAAATCCATTGCGATGCCCCGGTTAGCCTCTGTTTACAATTAAGCCCGGAATATTGCGCGAAGCCTAAAAGACTGCCGGTTTCTGATTTGCTGCAACAGAGAGCGAGAAAGAGGCATGGCAAAGTATTTTCACATATGTATGCTTGCCTCGATCCTCGTGCCACCAATCACGCATCTCGATGCATGATGGCCGAGGAGTCGAATTGCACGACTCGATGTGAGATGAATGCACATATAACACAACAAGACTTAGACTCCATCATGGTTAATCCGGAGTGTCGGCAATTGGGAATTGAGGCGCGTTTCGTCACTTGGAGTACAAAACGTCCCTCGTTTCCCGTGTTTGGGCTAACTCCTATCCCAAACACAATGCAATATGCATGACATGCATAAATACGACTATCATACAACCTAGCATATGCAATGCTATAAAATGGCATACACAATGCTCGATTTAATATGGCATACACAATGCTCTAACATACAACCTAACGTACATAACGCTATGGACTAAGATGGCATACAAAATGCAATATGGGCTTACGCCAATATGAGTGGACCTCAGCCACACTCACACCAGCGGCCATAAGATGAAAATGAGACTACTGAAATGCATGCACACATGCACGCAAACCGAGGACCAAACCTAAGGCACAACATACAACTCTAACAAGGCATGTCAAGGATGAAGCATGGCATTCAAACATGTAAATTCCAGCACTGAAACATGATGGTAAAAGGTCCCGAAACATGGAAACATGGCACCCGATGCATGAGATGAGCCCCGAAACTCAAAACTAGGCACATGTATTGACTTATAGCTATACAAAGTATGCATTATTTGACTATGAAGCACAAAGACAGAGCCAAGGCAGTCCCAAAACATGAACATTTCCAGTTCAAAGCATGACCAAAAGATGCTAGCATGATGGACTAAAATAGCATGCAACTTTGACTAGCAAACATGGTTTACATAGCATGTATATGAAGCGCATGGGAACTCATCAAACCAGAAAAAATCAGTGAATAGAACATGCCAAAATATATCCAAATAATCACTAAAATGCAGCCAATGCATGCCAAAATGATGAGCTCCTTTAGAGGGCCATGCAAGGGGTTATTAAGCACATACAAGATAGACACTTAGCAAGACTAAACCAACTCTGGAAATGGGTTATGACAGCCCTAAAACCCACCTAATAGGCCCTAGAATCAGTCTCGGAAGCATGCAAAGAAAGGCCTCTTGGAAAGGCCTTGAATGGGATTTCTCTACACATGCATCATAGACATAAAATATGGCCAAAAGGGTCTCAGACAGAGCCAAGGAAGACCTCAAAACCCTCAGAATAAAGCCTAAAATAAGACTTCAATGTATGCAAAATAGGGTCCTTTTGGAAGGCCTAAAAGACCACCAAACAAGACAAGGAGAGAGGGGATCACCCCCCTCTGATTTTGGCCCTCAAAAATGCATCTAAGCCACTGAAAATCCACTGGATTTCAGTGGCTAAGAGGCCAAACCATGGCCAATGCAAGTGCTCTAATACATAGCCCTAATCATGAAGGAATGAAGCATGCATAGGAGAAGATGACTCCAAACAAAAATGGGACCTTAACCAAACTTAAAGATGATGTCAAAACAAGACTTTTTCCAGTTTATATCAAATCTCAAAAGTGTTCACAAGTAAGGCTAAAATATGATGCAAAAATAGTCCTAAAAGAGAGATAGAGGGTAAGGGGAAGTAGATGGCCTCAAAAATAAAAGAGCCCTTCAAAAAAGTTGAAAAGGGGCTCAAAATAAGACACTTTACAGTTTAGGTCAAAGCCCATAAATACTCACAAATAAGGCTAATATATCATGCAAAATAAGCCCTAAAAGAGAGATAAAGCACAAAGGGAGAGTAGATGGCCTCAAATAGAAAAGATCCCTTAAACAAAGTTGAAGAGGGGCTCAAAATATGGCACTTTACAGTTTGGGTCGAAGCCCAAAAATGCTTCCAAATAAGGCTAATCAATCATGCAAAATAAGGCAAGAAAAGGGGAAATAGGGACTCACCCTTGAAGAGCAGATTTTCAGCAGCTTCTGGACCAAGTTGGTGGACCTTCAACCCCTTCAAGTCAGCTCCAAGATGCTAGAATGGATGATGGAGGTGTTATACTAAGGGTTGGTGTACAAATGGTGCAAGAAAACTAGGGTTTGGAGGCTTGAAGTATAGATATAGGGGGAGTTGTATGTATGCTCCAGCCAAAAATGCCTAACCTCTGTAAAATGAGGTGGGGTGTTGGTTATATAGAGGGAGAGGAGTGAGGCTTCTTGGAGAAGCTTTGAGAGGGAGTCAAGGCTTCTAAAAGAAGCTTGACCAAAGGGGTCAAGCTTCTTAAGAAAGCTAAACCAAAAGGGTCAAGCTTCCTCAAGAAGCTTGACCAAAAGGGCCAAACTCCTTTAGAACCAAGCAAAGGGGGCAAAAACTACCTTTAAAGGGGCCAAAAACAAGGACAAACCCTCGGGCAGTAGATCAGGTGAAAAATAGCTGGCACAGCTGGAACACACCCAAGATGGCAAACATGGCCGGCCAAGTTCAAAAGGCCAAGGTGGCCGGCCGGCCATCTCCCCTGGTCGGCCGACCAGGGCTCAAAAGGGTCAACAACAATTGTTGGTCGGCCACCCCAGAAAGGTGGCCTCCCAGATGAGTGCAACACAGCTATATGGTCAAAAATCAGAAAATGTAACCTAGGAGAGAGAAAAACCAACTTTTTTAGAGGGGTTCAAAAGGGTCAGGGACAATTACTTGTCGGCCTACCCATATTGGTGGCCTCCCAGGTGTGTACAGCACAATGGTGTGGTGGAAAGTCAGAAAAAGTGGCCCGGGAATGGAAAAAACCAGCTTTCTAGTAAGAAAAACGGGCGACGAAGAGCAATAAAGAGAAAAGCTAGTTTTTCAAAAAAATTGCTGGTCTCCCACCCTCCTACAACCTTTCTAACAATGAAAATAAGGTCCTTGCCAAAAATGGACCAAGACGGATGCAAAACGAAGGTTCGGGGGCCAAAACGCGCAGTTCGGGGCCCCGAAAATAGGCTGTTAGGCACCGGAAGTGGCGTATGACCACGAAGGTGGTCTCTCGGGCCACAGTGTCCCTCAAAAGGGAGAAAACAAGGTGTGTGCCAAAAACCGGAGCAATCGGAGGTAGTTAAGCAGTCCCGAACGGAGGCACACGGCCGACAGCTCCGAAAATCGAGAACCGAGCTCCAAACGGGAAAAATGGCCTATGACCACGAAACGTAGCCTATGGCCACTAAGAGATGATCTACGAGACCTCTCCCTCCCTTCGGAAAGAGAAAACAAAGAAAACAGGGCCTGGTTAGCAAACCGAGGCAAAGCACAAAAGAGTCTGGAAGTCCGGAGGCAAGGCAAGGCTCGCAGCCGAGACTCCGCAACCTCAGAACGAGCACAATATGCAACATCACCAAGCGCTCAATCAGTGACGTCGGAGTCTTAAGGTCGGTCAAAAATGGAGTGTCTACAAGATAACATGCTTATCATTGGAAGCAGTCAAAACATGATCAAATCAACTAAGTAAATGCTTAATAAAAGATTTGATATGAAAGATATGGAGGTCGTAGATGTTATATTAGGAATGAAAATTACTAAAACATCTGACGGATATGCATTATCTCAATCTCATTATATTGAAAAAATTCTTGATAAATTTATCAAGGATGATTTGAATGTAGCTAGAACACCTGTAGACATTAGTCTTTATCTATCAAAAAATAAAGGTGATGTAGTGTCTTAGTTAAAATACTCCCAAATCATTGGAAGCTTAATGTACCTAATGAATTGTACTCGTCCTGATATAGCTTATGCTATCAGTAAATTGAGTAAGTACACTAGTAATCCCGGAGAAGACCATTGGAAAGCGATAATTCGGGTTCTTAGATATCTAAGATTCACCCGTGATCATGGTTTGAACTTTACTTGATATCCAGCAGTACTTGAAGGTTATTGTGATACAAATTGGATAGCGGATACTAAAGATTCAAAATCCACAAGTGGATATGTCTTTACTCTGGAAGACGTTGCTGCTTCTTGGAAATCCACGAAACAAACATACATTGCGCGATCTACAATGGAATCCGAGTTCATTGCTTTAGACAAAGCAGGAGAAGAAGTAGAATGGCTTCATCACTTCTTAGAAAACATTCCAATGTGGCCAAAACCTGTGCCAGCTATTTACATTCATTGTGATAGTTAATCTGCAATAAGCAGGGCACAGAATCACATGTATAACGATAAGTCACGACATATTCGTCGTCGACATAATACCGTAAGGCAATTGTTGTCAAATGGAATAATCTCAATAGATTATATAAAATCTAAAAAGAATATTGCGGATCCGTTAACAAAAGGTTTGACAAAAAAGTTAGTGTATAGTTCATCGAAGGGGATGGGATTAAAGCCTATTACATAAGAGTTGTCATAATGATAACCCTACTTATATGACTGGAGATCCCAAGAACTAAGTTCAAAGCGACAACTAAGTTATGCATGGCTCGCCAGAAATCACCAAGGGATTAAAATTCCTTACCCATTCCTATGGTAAGAGTGATATTTGCAACATATGTTGTGTGCAGGGGTATAAGGATAAGTTTTGCTTTTAATGATTACTTATATCTTGATTGAGGCATAAAATCAAGACGAGTATAAGGAGATACTCACAATAAGAATCACCTATATGAGTGTCGAACTGGGGCCGGTTCTATGAGAATGAAGAGGCTAAATTCTCTAAAAACATTCATGAAAACCAGGGGCGTTCAAGGCCAAAATGAACACAACAGTGAGAACCATGATGTGTTAGAAGATATTTTGTGTGAAATCTATTGTCTTGGCTTACACAAACGGCTGAACAATTCAAGGCATCACGTCCATTGGTTAGCCAGTAAGTCCGATAGGTTATCACTAGGGAAAGTTCAAGGCCGAAAGCTACTTATCCTGATGTAAGATATTTTCGACTTATACTCTTTCGATAAAGTCTGCATATTGTTGCATTTCCGTTGTCATCAAATTCCATTCATGTGGAGGATTGTTGGAAATGGTTGGAAAATTCTTGATAAAACTAGAAATTTTTTTCTAAGTTTGGTCTATTTTTTAGGTAGGCCCCATGTGTCGATATTCGCGGGTCAAAGTGGTAACGCGTTCTATGCCGCATTGTGATTCACGTGGTATATTTGGTTGCTCAAAACCATTACCGAGTGAATGGGAAATTGAAGCCAAAGTATGCTTCATGGAAATGGAGTTTTGGTGGAAAATCATTAAAGGTTTGAATAAGGCTTGTCCCACATTGATTTGGTGTGAAGTTTTGAATGGGTTTATAAGGTATGGGATTGGAACTTGGGGTGTGCCCCAAGGGGTAGCCAAGTGTTTTAGAGAGGGAGGTTATGGGTAAAATGGGCTAGACCCATTGGACCCAAAAATCACCACGCACCTGCACCCAAGCCCAGCTCAACCTGCCCGACCGACCGCAGGTGTGTGGTTGGGTTGGGCTTGTTCGGTCCAACACCTATATTTTTGGGCCAAAAACATTTGATTTTTTTTTTTTTGGTAAAATAAAATCCATAATTCAAATTAATTCTGGAAATAAACTAGTCCGATTTTACTGTACACCCAAACAGGGCCCTTCCCATTTTTTATCTGTTTGAATTTTGAACCCAACAGATTCAAATCTGTTTAAATTCAAAACCAAACAGGTTTCATACCTGTTCAAACAAGTTTGCACCTATTTAATTCAAAACCTACAGCCACCACTACATCTATAAATAGGACAGCTCTCATTTGATGTTAAAGACATTCAGAAATTTCGTACTTCACCTCTGCAAAATTTATTCTTCATTTTGCTGCATTTATTTTTTGTGAGAAAGAGTATAAACACTTAGTGTGTTCGTTAGGCAAACAATTTGTAGTGCTGCTATTGTTTGTAGTTGATCATTTCATCCTGAGAGATAGACGTCCACATTCTGAAAACACCGTGGAGAAGACGAATCTGTCTTAAGGACACAGTGTCAAACACTGGACTTGATCAGATATTTATTAAAAGAAATTAATCAAGTAAGTTGTTTAATTTATTATTCCGTTTTATTTGTTTATTAAATCATATTTTAATTTTGTTTTTGTAACAAAATAAAATCTGTTTTTATTTATTTATTTATTTATTTCTAGTTTGATTTTTGTAATCAAACAAATTATCTCCTTTCCTTTATTTCTTTATATTCTTGTTGTTGTTTAGTATACAACAGAATTAATTAATTAATTACAGTGAAGATTGGCCAACAATTATAACTTGCAATGGTGAGTCAACGTGATTGGCAATTATAATATATTTTGTTATTAATATTTTTGTGTTACAATTTTTATTCACTTTGTTTGATTTAGTTAGTTTATTAATATTTTTGTGTTATAGTTATTATTCACTCTGTTTGATTTAGTTTTTAAAATTTGTTCTCTGAATTTTTTTACAAACTATAAATTAGTTTGATAAAAATATAAATAAAAAATTATTCACCTCAAAAAAGAAAAATTCATATAAAAATCATGAGTATTTTTTATTTTTTTTCAAGCAAAATAGTTTTTATGTTTAATTCATAGAAAGACAGATTTAAAAACCAAAACATTATATTTTTTAAACTTTTTTGGCTAATCGTATTAAGTATGTCGTGTTATGGTTAACACGATTATAAGTAAGTCAAGTTAATGTTAAGATAATTGACACGTTTAATTAAACGGGTCATGCTAGTGTTAGATTTTTTTGAACACAAACCCGATATGACACAACACGAAAATGACATGACACGACATGATTCTCATCCCTAATTAAAAGTATAATTTAACCAAAAAATTACAATTATTTCTTACAAATTTATGTGGATTGTTATTGAATTTATTTTTTCCATTTTTTCTCTTTTTTTTAAAAAAAAAAATCACAAGATTGTGAAAACGTCAATACAATGTTGGATAATGCCAAAGCAATGTTTAAAAACACACAACCTAATCTTTAAAATTCTAACCTTTTACTTGTTATAAAATTCACAACAAAAAGGTTTAAGCTCTTCTTTTTTACCTGCCATGATTAAGTGAAAGATAAACATTCCTCAAAGTTGAACTAGTTTTCTTTCTTAAATTTAAAAATAATTAATTAATTAATTAAGATTAAAAATTGTGCCACCAAATTATCCTAGCGCCCACCCTCAAAGTAATATCACACCCGTCAACTAAAATACTTAGGCATTTGCGCCGCCAAATTATGAGTTCTAACATAGTCTACATATTAATAAGATGTTGACCTTCATTTTTGAATGGTTAATAATTTTGACTTAGCGTTCTTACACAATAATAGAAACTGTAGTTACAATGAATTAAGATAAAATAAATCAACAAATGGCTGCCTGATTATATTAACGAACTACTCATAAAGGTGTATCCCCGTATTAATTGTACAGTTAAAATGTTGTTTTCAGTTAAAAATCTTGAAACTCAAAAAAGTTTATAACGCATCTTCTTTGTTTAGTTTTAATTTAATTTTATTAATTAACTAAAAGCCACATGTACCTCGCACTTTACTAGGGGTGCAAACGAGCCGAGCTTTGCTGGGCTCGAGCTCGGCTCGTTAAGCTATCGAGCTCGTTTATTGAGCTCGAGCTCGGCTCGATAAGGGACTGGGTTCGAGCTCGGTTCGGCTCGTTAATTTTTGTCGAACTCGAGCTCGGCTCGGCTCGGCTCGGCTCGATAAATTTTTTTTTATATTATTTAAATATAAATTTTTAAATAAAAAATATTATTTATATTATTTAATATATAAAAAATGCATTTATATTATTATTTATATATATATTTATATATTTTTAATATATAAATAATATATTTATTATATAATTTAATTATAGATAAACGAGCCGAGCCTACCGAGCCGAACACAGTCGAGCTCGAGCTCGGCTCGTTAACGAAACGAGCCCAATAATCGAGCTCGAGCTCGGCTCGTCTCGTTTAAACGAGCCGAGCCCTTACCGAGCCGAGCCGAGCCTGTTCACGAACAGCTCGGTTCATTTGTAGCCCTACACTTTACTAATGACCATTTAGAGTATCTACATAAAATTTAGCAACAAATGTTGTCAGAGTATATTAACGAACTACTCGCCATATTAATTGCAGTTCAAATGTCGTTTTTAGTCAACAATTTATTAAATAAAAATATTAACATGTATTGTGTGTATCAATTTTCGATCATACTGTCAACTTAGTACTCAATTGGAGAATACCGACAGAATAGGTTAAGCCCGAACAATCCACAACAAAAAGAAGAGATTCTGACGGTGGCTCGTCCATCCGAGGGCACTCCGACGATCAAGTCAGTAAAATATCTCTCAAAGATAATCAATAGTGCTTAACTCACTAAACAGAGCATAAAAGACATATCTTAGACCTATAGGGGTGCCTCATTTTTATAGCCAACACAATCTTAGTCCGAATAGAAGCTTAGCTCTAATGGACTTCGGATTACTGTTAATCTTGGACTCCTAGTAGGATTGAGATAAACTCTCTAAGAGTCTTATCTTTATCCAAACTGAAGTCTTCTCTTACTCTAGGACTCTTGTCCCTTATCCACTTATCCCGGATTCTGGTATCTTCGCAGATAACCTTGGCCTAGCCGGGATTACCTCGGCATTATGACCATAACACGTAGCACCTCGACTGGTCACTCCGGTGACACCTCGGCCACGTGTCGTCATTCAAAAAATATATCCCCACAACTGCCCCTAGGTTCTATTACCTCGACATCCTAAGGTGATGGAACCCATATCATTCATTCCTTTAATTATGATCCCGATTTAATTTCAATTTGTAAATTTTTCTTAAAATTTCAACAAGTGTTAAACATGACATTGGTTTAACTTCAACTTGTAAATTTTTAAAATTTCAACAAGTGTTAAACATGTCTTTAATTTAACTTCAACTTGTAAATTTTTAAAATTTCAACAAGTGTTAAACATGACCTCAATTTAACTTTAACTTGTAAATTTTTCTTAAATTTCAACAAGTGTTAAACATGACCTCAATTTAACTTCAACTTGTAAATTTTTCTTAAAAATTTCAATAAGTGTTAAATATGACATCGGTTAAAATTTCAACAAGTGTTAAGCATGACATCGGTTTAACTTCAACTTGTAAATTTTTAAAATTTCAACAAGTGTTAAACATGTCCTCGATTTGACTTCAAATTGTAAATTTTTCTCAAATTTCAACAAGTGTTAAACATGATCTCGATTTAACTTCAACATGTAAATTTTTAAAATTTCAACAAGTGTTAACATGTCCTCGGCTTGACCGGAGAGGTCACCTTGGCATCTTGTCGCTTTCTCTGGAGGTAATCCCTCAGATCCTCCTTAGTTCGTCCAGGAGCTCGGCTATCTCCGGATTTTAGCCTCTTTGGTGCACTACTTCCAGTGTCATTGTGAGTCTTTTTGGATCTCCTTCCATTGGTTGTGTCGAAACAGAGTTCCTTCCCCTGAACATCCCGATGTTCTCTGGTGCAATCTTCTTGGGTTCGATGCGTCTTCTGGGATTCTCTTCTCGTTGATTCTCCACGCCCGACCTCTCATGAAGGCCAATGAGAATGTCCTTTAGTCCTGTCGTGCTGAGGGACTGCAGGAACAGTTTTCTGCCCTCCTTTCTGGGCATCTTTCTTGGTCGTTGGAATCGGCGTATCTTGTAGCGGGAACGGTGGCTACATGACGTTATTCTGCATCATGAAATTGACGACCGTTTATAGGTCCGCCAATTTGTCTGCCATTTCTTTCATCTCGTCATCCCTTCGCAAGCATCTATCTTTCCATACCTGGAGGTCGTCCTCGTTATAATACCCACTCTGGTCCGATTTCTTCGATACACCGCCCTCCTGGCCGACGTCCTTTCCTCTGTGATTCTTATCACGAGTCTTCGTTGCAGTTGTCTTCTTCAACGCCAAGGTCAATATGTTTCCCACTCTCAGTAGGAGTGTAATCCCCAACCTTCTCTTTCTGTCCATTGTTGGCCATCTATTCTCCTTTCTTTACCACAGACGGCGCCAAATTGTGTGTGTCAATTTCCGACCACACTGCCAACTTAGTACTCAACTGGAGAACACCAGCAGAATAGGTTAAACCCGAATAACCTGCAACAAAAAGAAGAGATTCCGACGGTAGCTCGTCCACCCGGGGGCACTCCGACGATCAAGTCAGTAAAATATCTCTCAAAGATAACCAATAGTGCTTAACTCACTATTCAAAGCATAAAAAGCATACCTTTAAACCCATGGGGGTGCCTCCCTTTTATAACCAACACAATCTTAGTCCCAATAGAAGCCTAACTTCAATGGACTCAGGATTACTGCTAATCTTGGACTCCCAGTAGAATTGGGATAAACTCTCTGAGAGTCTTATCTTTACCAAAACTGAAGTCTTCTTTTATTTTAGGACTCTTGTTCCTTATCCGCTTATTCCGGGTTCCGGTATTCTCGCAGATAACCTCGGCCTAGCCGAGATCATCTCGGCATCATGACCAGGACACTTGACATCTCGGCTGACACTTCGGTGTCACCTCAGTTACATGTTGTCATTCAAAAATTATGTCCCCACATACATTTATGACCAAAAAAAATTTTGATTTATGCAATTTCATTGCTTGAAAGCACACAGTTGCTTGACTCTTGCTCTATCTCTTCCGTTGTTGACAAATTCAAACATTCAAGTATGACGAGGTTTGAGACTTAAAACACAATTTCACAATTCAAAGATTCAACTATTGTTATAGTAATTCAAATTAAATGGTGGATTTGGGGTGCATGCTACAACACTTGTGTTGTCACACCCTGTGAGGTTTATTCGGACCATATTTTGATGATTCGAGCTTCATATTATAGGGTTTGTTAAGTGTATCATTCATATAAAAAATGAATTTAATCGGATAACTATAACCCCATGACGAAGCTAAATAATAATCTTAAAAAATTATTAACTTTATGCTAACCATTTATGTTTTCTAAACATAAACGTGGCCTTGTTGAAGGACAGAAGTCTAATTAACTTAAATTTTTTCATGGATAATCTACTCAACAACCCTACATTACGAACAGTTCAAATTATTAAAATAAATTTGAGACACGCCTTCAAAGACTCACAATACGATGATGTACCTATAAGGGATAGCACCAACCCCAAGTGCTTAAAGGGCATGCGTGAACAATCTAATGTTTTGAGCTTTGTGGCAAAAGACTTTGTTCTATTGAGTCATGTGGATCATTAGATGGTCTTATATATAATTTTTTTGTGAGTAGTATGACAAGAAACTTGAACTGGTAAGTTCAAAAGAGATGTCATTTCTCTTGTGGCGTGCGAAAGGAAAGAAGATATCAAATGAGAAATCAAATAAGTATGCACAATGAGAAAGCAACGAGAGAGAAAACGAGCATGCAAAGGAGGGATGGGCATGGGCCTAATGGTCCAACCCAACCTAATGTTTTAGGATATTAGATAAATATTCGGCCTGGAGAACTGAGGCCATTCTATTTGAACTCAAAAATTATCTCAATTTGGCCAACTCAAATTTTAAAATTTTAAAATTTTAATTCATATTACATCCTAATGTAAATGTACTAATAAGGACAATATATATTAAACCTTAAAATAAAATATTATTTTTTTCTCATAATACACTCTAATTAATTACATATATTCTTACTATTCAAATCTCTTCCTCTTCTTTCCCAAGTTTTAATTATTTTTTATTTGTTTTCTTCCTCACTCCAAAACTCCAATCTACCCCCTCCAAAATTCTCCATTATCATCAATATCATTGTTTTTTTATTATATTGTTACTTACAAATAGAAGAAATTTGAACAAAATCAAACAATGGATGAAAGTAATAATCAAACTAGTTTTTTGAAACAACTCATCAAAAAGAAAATAAGTATTCATATAAATATCAAAATACAATTATTGATTTTTATATTTTTTTACATAAAAGCGAATATTCAACCTATTTTCGAACTTTCAAAACCGAACAAATTCACTTTATTTGGCAATGTACAATCAAACAAAGTGAATTTGTTCCCTTCTTCTTCTTCATCGTCCTGCTTCACCATTTTCCTTCGTCGGTGCCGAGTTCCCTGATCATGTTCCTTATATGTACGTGAACCAAAAAAAAATTTTAAAAATAATTTGAATTTTTTAATTAGTTTTATTTGGGTGTACCTCAAAAGAATAATTTGGGAAAAAAATATGATGTATTGAGAATAAATTATAGTTCTAAATAATTTAATAAGATATACTGAAAAATTAGATTCACTTAAATATTTTTTAAGTGTAAATAGAACTCCCCAGAGAACTAAGATAGTTTGTGATTTTGAGCCCAGTTCAGGTTGGCATGGGATGAGGAATTTTAACTCGGCCCGTCTATTTAAAAAATATTTATTTTATTTTATATTATTTTTACTGAATAATAAATAATAATAAAAAGAAGAAATAAACATGTGTGTGTTTCATTCTATGACAAATTTAAATATTTGTTAAAAAATTATATTCATTTTACTATTAGATTTTGTTGATGACTTAAATTCAAATATGTAAGTGTATGTTGGGAGAACGAAAAAGTAACAAATAAAGACAAATAAAACAAATATTTAGAGCATCTGCAGCAGGCTTGTTATATTGGTTTTGTGGCTATATTAGTCAGACAAAGTCCAAAATAACACTTGCAATAGTTTTGGGGCTACAATGCATCATTTGATATAGTGATATATTATTCACAAGTTATATATTATTTTATTATTTATTCTAGAGAAAATTTCACCAAGTGGTCGACCACTTGGTCATCCACCTAGTCGACCACCAAATAAATAGAAAAATTGGATAATTTTGTTGGAATAATCTTCTGTGTAAAAAAAAAAAACTTGAAATAAATCAAACAAAATAAATAAATAACATACCGAATTTATTTCGTTGAACCGAATAAATAATTTAAGACCAAGTCGAGTGTGTGACACTCTGTCCTTAAGACAGATTCGCCCCACTACAGTACTTACAGTTGAGTGGTGTCTATCTCCCAGGATACAATGATCTTCACAAATTGTAGTAGTACTCCAAACAATTTGTTCGGCGAACCAAACTTGTGTTCTAACTCTCTGAATATTATACTAAAACTAATATGAAGAATAAAAAAAATACAGAATTTTTGGACAGCAAAAAGACCACAAACAGACTGAATTTTTCGGGGTCCTAAAACATTGCTGGAATGTAGTATTTATAGGCAAATATTACTGTCCGAAAAGGTTCCAATTTTGAAAGAACATAAGAGATTTCAAATGAACAGGTGCCAACTTATTCAAACAGTTTTAGCCGTTGCACATGAAATAGAACTTCCTTCCAACAGTTTCTGCCGTTGCACATGGAATAGAACTTCCTTCCAACCAATTTGAAAAACAAAAAGCCATTAGAGGACAAAGTTATACACTGTTTGGAATAAATTTTATTAAACTATTTGCATAGTTTAATCAAACCAACAACCTTCACTATTTGAAATAATTTTATTAAACTATTAGACTAGATTAATCAAATAAATCTAATAGTATAATAGATTTAATAAAACCTGTTTGGAATATAAATATTAATCTTATTTGACAAACTTTAAGAAACCATTTAAGGAATCCAAAAATTTGAATTTAAATTTAAATTAAATTCCCACAATAATTTTTATTGAAAAAAATTTAAATGAATTTTATCTAAAAATTAATGTTAGACTCGAAAACGACGTCAACTTCCCATTCACTCATAAATGGTTTTGACGTTCCGTCTTCACCGTATGACTTGCCACGCGGCAAGGAACACTTCACCTCTTCGGACCCGCCCCAAAATATGTTAGGGGCCTACTCAATTTTGGGCTCAAAGTCGGCCCAAAATATGCCTTATATAAACCAATTTTCCAACAATCCCCCACATGAATGGAATTTGACGGAGAGAAAATGCAACAACATGATCTATTACAGAGAGTACAAAAATTGAAAATATTCTGCGAAGGATAGGTAGCTTTTGGCTTTGAACCTTCCCTTGTGAGACACTATCGGATTTACTAGCTAACTAGTGAACATGATGTCTTGAACTGTTCAGCCGTTTGTGTAAACCTAGACAATAGAACTCACACAGTATATTTCCAACCACAGTTTAGTTCTCACTATTGTGTTCATTTTGGCCCTGAACAACCTGGTCTTTCATGAGTGCTCTAGAGAATTGTAACCCTTCACAAATCTCACAGAACCGACCCAGTTCACACTCACATAGGTGATGCTTATGAAGAGTATCCTGTCATACTCCACTAGGTTTACCTAGATATAAGAATCATTAAAAATTTTACTTAACCTAAAACGCTGCAGACATCACTATTTCAGCATAGAAATTGGTAGGAGTTAGACTCCCCAGTGATCCTTCTGAGTCAAACACAACTCAGTTGTCCCTTTGAACCTAGATCTTGGGATCTCCAGTCAACTAGGTTGGGTTGCCGTTGTGGTAACTCTTATTTAATAGGTTTAAGTCCCATTCCCCTCGATGAATTCTCAACTAACTCTCTTGCTAATCCTTTGGTTAGTGGATCCGCTATGTTGTCTTTAGACTTAACATATTCTATGGAAATAATTCCATTAGAGAGTAGTTGTCTTACGGTGTTATGTCGACGACGAATGTGTCGTGACTTACCGTTATACATATGAGTCTGTGCTCTACCAATTGCTGATTGACTATCACAATGTATGTATATAGCAGGCACCGGTTTTGGCCATATTGGAATATCTTCAAGGAAGTGGCGAATATTCGCCTCTTTCCTGACTTTGTCTAACGCTATGAATTCAGATTCCATAGTAGACCTAGCAATACAAGTCTGTTTGGAAGATTTCCAAAATACAGTCGCCTCACCAAGAGTAAAGACATACCCACTGGTGGATTTCGAGTCTCTAGTATCCGATATCCAATTTGCATCACAGTATCCTTCAAGTACTGCTGGATATCTAGTATAATGAAGCCCAATGTTACAAGTAAATCGGAGATATCTTAGAACCCTTATAATTGCTTTCCAGTGTTCTACTCCCGGATTACTCGTATATATCTACTTAATTTACTTACTGCATAAGTTATATCTGGGCGAGTGCAATTCATCAAGTACATTAAACTTCCAATAATTTGGGCATACTCTAATTGAAAAATACTTTCCTGTACATTCTTAGAAAGATACAAATTAACATCTACAGGTGTTCTAGCAAGATAATCATCATCTTTACTAAATTTGTTAAGTATTTTCTCAATGTAATGAGATTGTGACAAAGCATATCCTTCCGATGTTTTGGTAATTTTTATACCAAGTATTACATCAGCAATGCCCATGTCCTTCATATCAAAATGTTTATTCAACATTTTCTTGGTAGTTTTAATCATGTCATTATTACTACCAATAATAAGCATATCATCTACATAAAGACATACAACAACATAACCTTTATCTGTGTTTTTAATATAAACACATTTGTCACACTCATTAATTTTAAATTCATTTGACATCATTGCCTTGTCAAATTTCTCATGCCATTGTTTTGGCGCTTGTTTTAAACTATATAATGATTTAACCAATTTACACACTTTATTTCCTTTCCCTGGAATAGAAAACCCTTCTGGTTGTTCCATGTAAATTTCTTCATTTAGCTCACCATTTAAGAAAGCAGTTTTAACATCCATTTGATGAATTTCTAGATTGTATAGAGATGCAATGGCAATTAGCATTCTAATGAATGTTATTCTAGTAACCGGTGAGTATGTGTCAAAGTAATCTAGACCTTCTTTTTGTCTAAAACCTTTGACTACAAGTCTTGCCTTGTATTTGTCTATTGATCCATCCGCTTTTAATTTTCTTTTGAAAATCCACTTGTACCCAAGAGGTTTACAACCTGGTGGCAAGTCCACTAATTCCCAAGTGTGATTTTGCAAGATGGATTCAACTTCATTTGATGACTTCTTTCCATAAAGGAGCTTCAGGACTGGACATAGCATCTTTAAAAGTTAAAGGCTCATTTTCTAACAAATATGTTAGAAAATCTGGACCAAAAGATTTTGAGGTTCTAGTACGTTTATTACACCTAAGTTCCTCTTTCTCATTTTGATCTAACTCTTGTTCTTGATCATGTTCTTGATCCTGACTAGTAATAGCATCAAAAGATCTTTTATTAGTACTAGTCTCTTGTCCAGTCTTCTTTGGAAATACATGTTCAAAGAAAGATGCATTCCGAGACTCAATAATAGTATTTACATGCATTTCGGTATGTTCTGATTTATGAATCAAAAACCGATATGCACTACTATTCTTAGCATAACCAATGAAAATGCAATCAATGGTCTTAGGACCTATCTTAGTTTTTTTAGGACTAGGAATAGCCACTTTAGCCAAACACCCCCACACTTTTAAGTATTTGTAGGATGGTACTCTTCCATGCCACAATTCATAAGGTGTTTGATTCACTTTCTTTCGGAGTATTTTATTTAAAATATAATTAGCAGAAAGTATTGCTTCCCTCCACAAGTTCTGAGGTAATCCAGAATTGATTAACATGGCATTCATCATTTCTTTTAAAGTCCTATTTTTTCTTTTAGCAATTCCATTTTGCTGAGGTGAGTAAGGAGCAGTGGTTTGATGAATTATTCTATGTTCTTTACAAAATTCACCAAAAGGTGATTCATATTCACCACCTCTATCACTTCTAATTTTCTTGATTTTCTTACCAAGTTGATTTTCAACTTCATTCTTATATTGAATGAAAGTTTCCAAAGCTTCATCCTTGGTTCGAATTAAATAAATATAACTATATCTAGTATAGTCATCTATAAAAGTGATTACATACTTTTTCCCACCTCTGGTTTGAATTGATTTAAAATCACAAATGTTACTATGAATTAATTCAAGTGGTTCCGTACTTCTTTCAATTGAATGAAAAGGAGTTTTAGATAATTTTGCCTCAACACAAATTTCACATTTATGATTTGAATCAATGTCAAATTTAGGTAAACATTCCATATTAATTAATCTACGCAAAGATCCATAATTAACATGTCCTAGTCTACCATGTCATAAATTTGAAGACTCAAGCAAGTAAGAAGAAGATGTAGTATTATTAATAACTGAGAGTATAGCGGTCATTACATTTAACTTGAAAAGGCCATCAGACATGTAACATTTTCCTACATACATCCCATTCTTAATAAGTACAAATTTATCACTATCAAATACTAGCCTAAACCCATTCTTACTCAACAAAGATCCGGAAATAAGATTCTTGCGAATGTCCGGTACATGCAGCAGATTGTTGAGAGTGAGTTCCTTTCCTGATGTCATCTTGAGAACAATCCTTCCTTGTCCTTCAACCTTGGAAGTTGAGGAGTTGCCCATAAAAAGTTGTTCACCATTGTCCACTGTAGAGTAAGATGTGAACATCTTTTTGTCGGCACAAATATGACGAGTAGCACCAGTGTCCACCCACCATTCTTTAGGATTTCCGACAAGATTTGCCTCGGAAACAACTACAGAAAGATTGATGTCATCTACACCATTGGAAATCTTGTCCACTTCGGTCATATGGGCTTGAGCAGGCTTCTTGCTTGTTCTTTTCTTGCTTTTGCCTTTGCTACAGCAATCTTTGGCCCGATGGCCCTCTTTGTCACAGATGTAACATTTGCCATTAAACTTGTACTTTTTATTATCCCCTCCTTTAGAGCCTTGTGATGAACTTTCTCCAGAAGACTTTCGTTTCTTGGTTTTTGAAGTATGTTCCACCACATTTGCCTTAGACTCCATAGGAAGCTTACCAGCCCGCTTTTCAGACTTGCAGTTATCCTCCTCAATCCTCAAACGCACAATTAACTCGTCCATAGAAATTTCTTTGCGCTTGTGTTTGAGGTAGTTCTTGAATTCCTTCCAGCCTTTTGGTAATTTTTCAATTAAGATTGCAACTTGGAAGGATTCACTAAGAGACATACCTTCTGCGTGAATGTCATGCAGAATGAGTTGGAAATCTTGAGCTTGGCTGATCACAGTTTTTGAATCAACCATTACAAAATCCAGGAATCTGCAAATCACAAATTTCTTTGAGCTGGCATCTTCCGTTTTGTACTTTTTCTCTAACGATTCCCAAAGTTCCTTTGTTGTCTTGATTGGACTGTAGACGTTGTATAATGTGTTGTCAAGTCCGTTCAAGACGTAATTCTAACAAAGGAAATCAGCATGTTTCCAAGCATCAACCGCAGCAACCACTTGCCGGTCGGTTTCATCCTCTTTCAGCATAGGAGCATCTTCATGGAGGAAACGAGCCAGGTTCAGAGTTGTAAGATAGAACAACATTTTCTGTTGCTATCTTTTAAAGTCAGTTCCTAAGAACTTCTCCGGCTTTTCTCCATGATTTATTAGCACTGTCACCACAGGAGAGGGGGTTGGCGTCATTGCAGCCACCACAGTAGTACTTGTTTGGGCATTTGTTTCAGTAGCCATTAATTCTAATTTATAAAACAAAATTAGAATTAGAATTTACACTACACAGAAAATTAAACCAAATGCATGTAATTAAATTTCAGTAAAATAAAAGAAATAAGAATGTAACTTTTATTTTCCAATTAATTTGAAAATAAAATAAAATTTTATTTAAACAAATTAATTCCACACAGAAAATAAAAGAAATAAAAACTATAACTTTTATTTTTCAATTAATTTGGAAATAAAATAAAATTTTATTTAACCAAATTAATTCCACACAAGAAATTAAATTCTGTAAAATAAAAGAAATAAGAAAATAATTCCACACAGAAAATTCATTTCAGTAGCACTTCAAAAATTAAAATACTAAAACAGAATTTTAATTAATGAAAACTCAGAAAATAATTTCTAAAATCCAAAATTAATTTCTGAAAAAATTTCACAAAAATATATTCTGAATTGTTAATGACACCAGTATCGTACTACTAGTTGTTGTCAAAGAAAAGAGACAGTATATTACTACTATCTATCAAATAGTATATAATCACTATTTGTTTTTCTAACCAGAATATTATTTTGTAAATCCACAGAAAATAATTTTCTTTCGAAATTATTTACGAAGAAAGAAAAAGGGAAACAAACGAAGAATTCTGTAAACAGAATAATTCGAATCTGTCTTAAGATTGTTGGAACAATCTTCTGTGTAAAAAAAAAAACTAACTTGAAATAAATCAAACAAAATAAATAAATAACATACCGAATTTATTTCGTTGAACCGAATAAATAATTTAAGACCAAGTCGAGTATGTGACACTCTATCCTTAAGACAGATTCGCCCCGCTACGGTACTTACGGTTGAGTAGCGTCTATTTCCCAGGATACAATGATCTTCACAAATTGTAGTAGTACTCCAAACAATTTGTTTGGTGAACCAAACCTGTATTCTAACTCTCTGAATATTATACTAAAACTAATGTGAAGAATAAAAAAAATGCAGAATTTTTGGACAGCAAAAAGACCACAAACAGACTGAATTTTTCGGGGAATGTAGTATTTATAGGCAAATATTACTGTCCGAAAAGGTTCCAATTTTGAAAGAACATAAGAGATTTCAAATGAACAGGTGCCAACTTATTTAAACAGTTTTAGCCGTTGCACATGGAATAGAACTTCTTTCCAACAGTTTCTGCCGTTGCACATGGAATAGAACTTCCTTCCAACCAATTTGAAAAACAAAAAAGCCGTTAGAGGACAAAGTTCTACACTGTTTGGAATAAATTTTATTAAACTATTTGCATAGTTTAATCAAACCAACAACCTTCACTGTTTGAAATAATTATATTAAACTATTAGACTAGATTAATCAAATAAATCTAATAGTATAATAGATTTAATAAAACCTGTTTGGAATATAAATATTAATCTTATTTGACAAACTTTAGGAAACCATTTAAGGAATCCAAAAATTTGAATTTGGATTTAAATTAAATTCCCACAATAATTTTTATTGAAAAAAATTCAAATGAATTTTATCTAAAAATTAATATTAGACTCGAAAACGACGTCAACTTCCCATTCACTCATAAATGGTTTTGACGTTCCGTCTTTACCGTGTGACTTGCCATGCGGCAAGGAACACTTCATCTCTTCGGATCCGCCCCAAAATATGTTAGGGGTCTACTCAATTTTGGGCTCAAAGTTGGCCCAAAATATGCCTTATATAAACTAATTTTCCAACAAATTTTCACCAAATGGTGTGGTCGATCACCCAGTCATCCACCCAATACCTCTCAAAAGTGAATAATTTTCACCAAGTAATCGACCACCCAATCATTCATCCAGTCTATCACTAATAAAATGAATATTTAATAAAATAAAATTTCAAAATAAAGAGTCAAATGAAGTGTGTACATTAAAAAAAATATATTAGCTAAAATATAGCAATAAATTTTCAGTTATAACTTAACTCAAATTTATTGAGTCTGATACAAATACTCTAATAGAGAGAGTAAGAGAGATGACAAATGGGTAGGTAGACACAAAATGAGAGGCAGACTAATATTTCATATATATATATTGATTGGATATTTGATGTTACAACAACCAAGGCATTGTTTCGGAAGAAATAAAAAGAGCTTAAAAATCAAAACATTACTAAAAAATTTATATAAATATATTAAAGATTTATTCATTTTTCTGTACTTTTTGTAAGGGTTTTCTTTTTTTCCTTTTTTTTTTTTTTTTGGTTGTAAAAAGTCAAAAAAATTCTAAATCTTTTTTTACTTGATATTATAACCAAAAAATTACTAAAAAAATAATTTTCTGAGGCCCCTTAAATATATAGTGTGTGGGATGGAGTGAATGTTTTGAATTAATAAATTTAGTTACATAGAATTAATCATAAAAGTATATTTTTAATCATATGCATTATATAGTTAGCCCTGGTATGGCATTCTTTTTAGGGCTAAATAATCACACAAAAAAATAAAATTGATTACAAAAGTTAATAAGACAAAATATTACTTTTTATCGATAATTATTACATTTTTTTTTATTATAAAAATCAAAAAAATCCTAATACAAAAACCAAACAAAATTAAAAAAATCTCAACATAAAAAAAATTGGTTATATAACCAATCCTTAATTTCTTAATTTTCTATGGATTGATACTCCGAGTTGAGTTAACTACATCATGCAGTTGGACCCATAATACTTGGAGTCCGGATTCTCGGCCGCCCCCCAAAACGACGTCGTTTTGGGGGGTTTTTTTTTTTTTTTTTCTTTCTTCTTCTTCGTTCTGTTTCTCTCTCTTCGAACCAGAGGGGAGGGGAGAGGGAGGAAGGAGAGGAAGAGGGAGGAAGGAGGAGGAGGAAGGGAAGGGCCGGACTGGAGGGGGCCATAACCACTGGGGGAGGGGGAGGAGGAGGAGGAGGAGGAGGCGGCGGTGCAGCGGTGCAGCCTCGTCCTGCGACGGCGAGTCGACGAGTCGACGACCGGCGGCGAGCTGCGAGCTGCGACGGCGAGCTCGCAGCCTCGTCCTGCGACGGCGACGGCCAGCCAGAACGACGGCGAGCCAGAACGAAGAAGAAGAAGAAGAAAAGAAAAAAAAAAAAACAAAAAACCCCCAAAACGACGTCGTTTTGGGGGGCTGATGGAAACCGCGGCTGTAAACCGCGACCGAGGATCCTGATTCTAATACTTGTGTGTAAATTATATATGAAATAAATCATATAGATTGGACTGCAATTCAAAAACAGTGAAAAAAAGGGGTACGAAGTCGACAGTGGAGCCCATTATTGGAGGGCCCACAGTCCAGGAAAATAAATTTTTTTGAAATTTAAGAATTCAATAAACTTCCAACTCACCCTACATGACTCTCTTTTGGCTAGTCCGCAAATGATGGTGACAAAATTAAGAATCAAAGAGAAATTTATCACCAAGTTAAACAATTCTTGACTTGCAACTTGGTTAAGAACATTTCTTGAGTGGGAATTATTGTAAATTATACACACAAAAAAAAAAAAAATTAGAAATTCTAATAAAAGAGCTCTAATGGAAGAGTCCTATTGTGATGTGATGTTTTGATTTTTTTTTTTTTAATTTTTCACATTACTAAAGCTGGATTTAAACCCACAAAATAAAATCTCAAGTTAGGTATAACAAGTACAGTGATTATTGGCCCTTGAGCCTCAATTGGGGACTACAAATTGAGTTCAAATAATCAAAGAAGGTATTGATTCACTTTTCCAATGAGTTTCGAATTGTTTTTATTTTTAAATGAATGGAATCACTTCAAGTATAGTTTTTAAATAGAGAAATTTTAATGTGCAACAATTCTTATGTTTTTGTATATGTTTACCAAGAACGAAGGTTTGTGAATTAAAAACAAAAAACAAAAAAACAAAGATGGCTCTAAATTAAATTTGAAGTCTAACTTAAATGAATTAATTGTTGATAATGCTTAACAATAGGAATAAAAACTATTTTGTGTAAGATGACCGCAAAAGCTCTTTTTTTTTCTTTTTTCTTTTTTTCTTTTTCTCTCGTTTTAGCTTTAAAACTAACCTTCTCTACTATCATTTTATTAATTAAAAGACTAGTTATCACTATTCCCTTAAAATACTAAAATATTATTCTATTTATAATGTATTTATCATTATTTTTTTGGGTTAGTTGCCTAAAAGTTCTATTGGCAAGGTTGGTGTTCCATTATGTCCTACTTTATTTTTATTTTTTTTATTTTTATATAAGATTGTTTTACCGTTATTAAAAGACGGAAGGAATTGAAAAGTGTCAATTCATTGAGTGCGTGCTATATGTGTACCACGTGACAATATTATCCACCAATCATAACTTTTATTATATATATTTATTTTTAATAAAAATTATATTTTTGAAGTCTACGCAATGAGATCTATCAAATAATTGAATATAAAATTTTATAAAAATAACTTCTTTTTTTTAAGCTATATGAAACTAACAATTTCTCAGTTTGAAACACTATCCAGTAAAATTGAAAAGTTTCTCGGTTTTTTGGAGATTAACTGAGAATATTATCAGTTTTTTAGGAATTTCTTCATTTTTTTCCTATTTTAAAATTGGGAACATTCTCAAGTTTAAAACAGGAAAAAAATTGAGAAATTTCTCAATTTTGCATAGAAATATTCCATATAATTGTTTCATCAATTTTCTTAGTTTCATAATTGTGATATTTCTCAATTTATTTATGTATGTTTATGTGTGAAAGAGATACTTTATTTGTTTAAAATTTTTATGGTTTGAAATTAAGAAAATTGTAAATAAAAAATTAATATTAGTCACGTTTGATAGATTTCGTTGGGTTGATTCTAAAAATATAAATATTGTGACACCCCGAACGTTTAATTAAGTACCACATAAATATTTAGAGTTATATATAATTATGGTTTTCTGTGATGATAGACTATTAAATAAATGAATATATAAATTTAATTTGGCTTTAGGTTATCAAATATAGGATTAGTTAGGAATTATTATTTGGGGGCAAATTAACACATTTATGGAATTATAATACTAGTTAGGTCAAACTGAAGATAGTAAATAAATAATAATATTGCTAACAAGAATAATAATAATAATCTGCAAAGTAAAATAAAATAATTAATTTTACAATGATAAATGATAAATTAATTTACATTAGGAACATTGAAAACTTAACACCATGACAAATAAATAAATGAATAAAAAGAAAAGAAAAAGAAAATCTATAGGCTAGCATTGGCCCAGCAACGCCTTGTGAAATTTCGGCCCAAGCAAAAAAAAAGCCCAAGTATGTATATTCATTGAAGAAGATTTAATCTTATCCTGTAAAGATTCAATCTCATATTTGAATCTACAATTAAGAAACAAATCTCCTAGCATCATAATGGCCTCTCTAGACAGAGGCTACATGTCATTCACATAAAGGTTCGATTAGCACTACATAAGGGACAGAGTGGGGTGAATTAAGGGAGGAAAAAAATGAAAGAAACAAAAGAAATAGTGGAAAACCGAGAGAAAGGTACGTAACTGAGAGTAAGGAATATATAGTGGGGCAGTTCTGATAATAAAGTAAGACTAAGAGTTATAATTAAGGTGAGTTATATTATACCTTGATTTACCATTATGCGTTTTACGAATGGTATGAGTTACCATAGCTTATTTTATACAAGTTACATTTTATTAAGTTATATAAATAAAAGTTATATTTTATAAATATTTCAGTTACGTGGGTTACTTTCTAAACTCTATTTACTTAAAAGGAAACCCATAGATATATTTGTTTAAATTTTAGAATATATTTGACTATAACCTTATAAACAATTATGTTTTGTAAGTATTACCACGGAGTCCTACGCCTTGGGGGGCTTAAATAGCCAAGAGCCTCTGTTTAACCACTTTGTGGTCCTCTGTTTGTCATGGATCCATTGACCTATGTTCTGACTGTCACTTCTGTGACCTTTGTTCTATTCTATTTTATACCGTGGTTATGATTATTTATGTACATGATTTATGTATTCCGCCACTTTAAATAAACTGTTATTTCAAATTAAATTATATAAATATTTTAGCCTAACTAATTATCTATGGTTATTTTGTATTCCCTACACTCTTGGCATAATATTTCTCACTCTGCTGTGTGCTTATAGCTATTACCCTTTCAGGTGACGAGATATAGGGGAATTCATAACCCCACAAAGTGGAACTTGCATATGGACTGATGTTGAATCACTATTCTACATTTTTTTTTATATTTCTGCTCCCTTTTGTTTCTATTCGGGGTTGATCAGTGAATAATAAAATAATGAAAGCCCTAGAAATGTATTTCCTCTTTCCTAAATAGTAAAATGAAATGAAATTTCTGTTTAATTATTTTTATTTTCGCTTGCGCAGCTTAATTTGTTTCGAATAAGAATAAGTTAGTAAGTTGCGATTCCAACCTTAAACCCCTAGAGTTGGGTCGTGACAAAAGTGGTATCAGAGCAACGGTTCAAAAAAAAAAAAACTATTCTAATTTGATCAGGAAGTTTAAAAAGTTATAAATAAATCTATAAATAAAACCATATAGCTAAGAAAAATATAGTAAAATAAAAATAAAATAAAATAATAATAATAAATATTTACCTGTAACGTTAGTTTTCCTGTGTAAAATCTCACGTTTATTCTGATGTTGTAGGGATGTCAGAGATTTATCTTGATGATACTTTTTGGAATGACCTCCAGGCCATCAATTTAGATGAAATCTTAGCCGAACACCCTGCCCCCGCCCCCGCCCCCGCCCCCGCCTCCGCCTCCGCCTCACCTGAGGGTTGGGGAGATTCCGAGGAAATAGTCAGGGGATTGCACCCAGGCCTTAGCCGGTTGATGGGTCGGCCAATTTATATCCAGGTTGACCCTACCGATGTCCCACACTTATTATGGAGGCACAGCCTTGTCCATACACGCAGACGTTTTCTTGGACCATCTCGCGTCCTTGGCGTCGCCCCGGGTCACGACCGCCTGCATTATATTATAGGCTCTTTACCCCCAGAGTTTGCAACCAGAAGGGGGAACGTGTACCCCGAGGATTATATTTTCACCATAGTCCCTACCCCACTGGAGATCATTAATATTCAAAATGTTAACTTTGATAATGACCAGTCATATGTTGTGACACCTGGCTGGATTGTCAACCGAGCATTTGTGGGTCATATACGGTCTATCCCCATTTTCACGGTCCAGGTAGCATGGATGTGTTTTAGTGTAGTCCAGTTGGGGTAGGAGTTTGAGCTTTTTATGCAGCACTATTTCCCTTGGTTTTTCGGCCCATCTTACCCACCATTCTAGATCTGGGTTGTAGAAAATCTTTTCTATGCTGATCCTGATGTGTTCTAATCCCTTTTTGTTGACTTTTGTTTTTGTTTACCGCAGGGATGGGACACTAACCTATTCTGACTAATGTAATATGAATTGTAAAAATAAAAATAAAAATGTGTAATGTTGGCATTTCATATAAATATAGATTGTGCTACATATATATATATATATATGCTGCGTTGAGAATATAATGCCTCGTTTATTACTTGTAGAATGGCTAATAATGGTAATGGAAGTGAGTCATCAGTTAGTGGCACTGAATCGATGGAAAGAGTAATGGAAAGAGCGGTTACTAGTTTTTTGCAAGTCTTGCAAACTAACATCAACAATGGGACGCAAGAACGACGAGAAGAGCTGGTTACCATAAAACAGTTCTAAGATCTGAAACCCACCACATTTACCGGCGGCCCAGACCCAATGGTAGCAGACGCTTGGGTTAAAGACATGGAAAAGATTTTTCGTGCCCTACCCTACACCGAGAGACAAAAGGCAACTTTCGCCATTTTCACTTTCAAAGGCAATGCACAGGAATGGTGGCTTCTCACTCTGGCCAAAGAAGAAATTACGACTTGGGCAAGATTCTTGGAAGTATCCTACGAAAAATACTTTCCAGATTCATTGCGGGAACAAAAGGCATCTGAATTCATACATCTTAAGTAAGGAACCATGATGGTGGCCGAATATGAGAGCAAGTTCATACAACTCGCTCGGTTTGCAACATACGTCATCCCCACTGAAACCTGAAAAGCCAGAAAATTTGAAACAAGATTGGAGGGTGGAATTAAAGACAGACTTGAGGTCTTGAAATTGCCAACCTATGCAAAAGTGGTGGACCGGGCGTACATAGCAGAAAAGGGAATTAAAGCCTCGCGTTTCGAAGAACCAAGCTACAAGAAGCGATTCTGGGAAAGAGATAACAGAAGACCCAGTGTTGCACCTCATAAAAAGGTGAACATAGGCACAACCAGCACAGGCCACCAAGGTCCTACCAACCCCCGATGTGGCACTATTCCAAATTGCCCCACTTGTGGGAGGGCTCATTGGGGACAATGCCATCGAGACACGGGAGCATGTTTTAGATACGGACAGTTTGGCCACTTGCTAAGGGATTGTCCAAAGATGGTTAATCCTACAGCCAGCCCCTCTAGCCCAGTCAGGAGACCCACAGGATCTGGAGGAGAAAAGAAGGACCAAAATCACCAAGGTCGGGCCTTCGCCTTGGTACCTAGAAAATCAGAAGTTGCCGAAATGTTGTGTCAGGTACACTTTCTGTCTATGGTCTTTTAGCTCATGTCTTTATTGACTCTGGGTCAACTCATTCTTTTGTTGCACCACACTTTGCTGCCAAGTTGACATCAACACCCGAACCATTAGGATATACATTGTTTGTGTCTTTTCCTTCTGGTAAGTCTTCTTGTAGTACTGATGTGTACAGATCTTGTGTTGTATTCCTAAAAGGCAAAACCTTATATGTAGACTTGATTCCCCTCCGCATTGGAAACTTTGATGTAATCTTAGGTATGGATTGGCTGGCTGCCAACCACGCCTCTATCGATTGTAAAGCCAAAAAGGTCTCTCTCATGTTACCAAACTAACCCAAACTTGTCTTTGATGGGGTTGAAGTTTCTAACCCCTCCTGTATTATATCCTCCATGGCGGCCCAACGACTTCTAAGAAAGGGTTGTGGTAGCTATATTTGTTATGTGATTGATACACAAAAAAGGCCTCCACCGTTGATGCAATTCTTGTAGTTTGAGAATTCCCGGATGTCTTTCTTGAAGATCTACCGATATTCTAGTTGATCGGGAGATCAAATTCACCATTGAAACCCAACCTGGCACGCAGCCTATATCAAAAGCTCCTTATCACATGTCGATGGCAGAATTGAAAGAGCTGAAGACTCAACTCCAAGAACTCTTGGACAAAGGTTTTATTCGGCCTAGTACCTCACCCTGGGGAGCACCAGTATTGTTCGTGAAGAAAAATGATTGCACGATGAGATTATGCATCGATTACCGGGAGCTGAATAAGGTTACCATCAAGAATCATTATCCTCTGCCGCGAATCGATGACTTGTTCGATCAACTTTAAGGCGCACAAGTATTTTCCAAAATTGACTTACGTTCTAGCTACCATCAATTAAAAGTTAAAACAGAAAGCATTGAAAAGACCACCTTCAGAACCCGTTACGGGCACTACGAATTTCTCGCCATGCCTTTTGGCGTCACAAATGCCCCAGCAGCCTTCATGGACCTCATGAACAAAGTGTTCAAACCCTATCTTGATGAGTTCGTCATCGTCTTCATTGACGCCATCCTCATATACTCCAAGTCACCAGAAGCTCATGAGCAGCACTTGCGAATGGTTCTACAAACACTACGTGATCATAAACTTTATGCCAAGTTGAAGAAATGCGAATCTGGATCACTAGTGTACACTTTCTCGGTCACGTCATTAATAAAGATGGCATCTCGGTTGACTCCCAAAAAGTTGCAGTTATCGTGGACTAGCCACGACCTACTAGTGTGTCAGAAATCCGAAGTTTCTTGGGTCTAGCTGGCTATTATCGACGCTTCGTGCAAGATTTCTCAAAGATAGTATCGCCCTTGACCCAGCTAACTCAGAAGAACACACCTTTTGAATGGACTGATAAACAGGAGCGTTGCTTTCAAGAATTAAAAGGTCGACTTGTGTCAGCCCCTATACTAGCACTCCCTACCGGAGCAGATGGGTTTGTAATCTATAGTGATGCCTCATACAATGGGTTGGGTTGCGTTCTCATGCAAGACGGAAAAGTCATTGCTTATGCGTCACGACAATTAAAGACTCACGAGAAGAACTACCCGACTCACGATTTGGAATTGGCTGCGGTGATCTTTGCTCTCAAAATCTGGCATCGTTATCTCTACGGTACAACCTGCGAGATTTATACTGACCACAAGAGTCTAAAATATCTATTCACACAGAAGGAACTGAATATGAGGCAACGGCGGTGGTTGGAATTTATGAAAGACTACGATATAGAGATTCATCATTATTCGGGCAAAGCTAACGTAGTGGTAGACGCACTGAGCCGAAAGTCGACGAGAAGTTTGACATGCACTCTCGTTTCCCGCAAGGTCAATGGGTTGCTCGCCAATGTAACTGTGGAGCCTACATTGATTGGAGAAATTAAAGCACGCCAATGGGAAGATAAACTCTTGAAGAAAAGGTACGAGGAACAATGAGGCACGTCTGATCCTGATTTCATTATAAGCAATGGAATACTGAAATTTCGTAATCGAATTTGCATACCCGACATCCCGGAACTCAAAAAGAAGATACTGGAAGAAGTTCATAACTCGAGATTTGCAGTCCACCCTGGCAACACAAAGATGTATCATGATCTGAAGGAACACTACTGGTGGACCGGAATGAAAAGAGATATAGCAAGCCATGTTTCCAAATGTCTGTATTGTTAGCGTGTTAAAGCAAAACATCAGAGATCTGCAGGGCTGTTGCAACCACTCCCTATTCCTGAATGGAAATGGGAACACATTACTATGGACTTCGTGGTATGGCTACCACAGTCTTTTTCAAAGAATGATGCAATATGGGTTATAGTAGACCGATTGACAAAGTCAGCACATTTTCTACCAATCAAAATCATGTACCCTCTAAATAAGTTTGCCACTTTATATGTCAAGGAGATTATTCAGTTGCATGGTATCCCAGTATCAATCGTGTTTGATCGAGACCCTCGTTTCGTGTCTCACTTCTAGAATAAATTGCAAGAAACTTTGGGAACTACGCTGAAGTTCAGTATAGCCTATCATCAACAAACCGATGGGCAATCCGAAAGAACAATCCAGATGTTGGAAGACATGTTACGTGTATGTGTGTTGGACCTCAAAGGTAACTAGGATGAGCACCTACCTTTGGTGGAATTCGCCTATAACAACAGCTATCAGGCAAGCATTGGAATGGCGCCGTACGAAGCTCTGTATGGAAGGAGATGTCAATCACCTCTGTGCTAGACGGAAGTCGGGGATAGGAAATTGTTAGGCCCCGAAATCATGCAAGTCACAAGTGAGAAAATCCAACTCATCCAGCAACAGATTCGCACTGCTCAGAGTCACCAGAAAAGTTATACAGATACTCGGAGACGAGACTTGGAATTTCAAGTAAGGGATCATGTGTTTCTCAAAATCTCACCAACAAGAGGAGTGATCCGATTCGGAAAGCGCGGAAAGCTAAACCCACATTACATCGGGCCATTCGAGATACTGGAAAGAATTGGTCTTGTAGCCTATCGCCTTGCACTACCTCCTGGGCTATCTAATATCCACAACGTGTTTCACGTTTTAATGCTCCGACGGTATCTCCGAGATCCAGAACATGTCATCGACTATGAGAACTTGGAAGTTCAAGAAGATCTCTCTTACGAAGAACAACCAGTGCAAATTCTCAATCGTCGTAATCGAGTTCTCCGAAACAAGACCATACCACTGATAAAAGTCATATGGCGGAATCATCATATCGAAGAAGCTACGTGGGAAACCACAGGACAAATGTGAGCCAAATACCCACACCTCTTCGAAAGTAAAGGTACGTCAAGTTTGGGGACAAACTTCTAATTAGAAAGGGAGAAATGTGATACCCCAAACGTTTAATTAAGTACCACATAAATATTTAGAATTATATATAATTATGGTTGCCTGTGATGATAGACTATTAAATAAATGAATATATAAATTTAATTTGGCTTTGGGTTATCAAATATAGGATTAATTAGGAATTATTATTTGGGGGCAAATTAACACATTTATGGAATTATAATACTAGTTGGGTCAAAATAAAAATAATAAATAAATAATAATATTACTAACAAGAATAATAATAATAATCTGCAAAGTAAAATAAAATAATTAATTTTACAATGATAAATGATAAATTAATTTACATTAGGAACATTGAAAACTTACACACCAAGACAAATAAATAAATGAATAAAAAGAAAAGAAAAAGAAAATCTATAGGCTAGCATTGGCCCAGCAACGCCTTGCGAAATTTCGACCCAAGCAAAAAAAAAGCCCAGGTATGTATATTCATTGAAGAAGATTTAATCTTATCCTGTAAAGATTCAATCTCATATTTGAATTGACAATTAAGAAACAAATCTCCTAGCATCATAATGGCCTCTCTAGACAGAGGCTACGTGTCATTCACATAAAGGTTCGATTAGCACTATATAAGGGACAGAGTGTGGTGAATTAAGGGAGGAAAAAAAAGAAAGAAACAAAAGAAATAGTGGAAAACTGAAAGAAAGGTACGTAAGTGAGAATAAGGAATTTATAGTGGGGAAGTTCTGATAATAAAATAAGGCTAAGGGTTATAATTAAGGTGAGTTATATTATACCTTGATTTACCATTATACATTTTACGAATGGTTTGAGTTACCATATCTTATTTTATACAAGTTACATTTTATTAAGTTATATAAATAAAAGTTATGTTTTATGAATATTTCAGTTACGTGGGTTACTTTCTAAACTCTATTTACATAAAAAGAAACCCATGGATATGTTTGTTTAAATTTTAGAATATATTTGACTATAACCTTATAAACAATGATGTTTTGTAAGTATTACCACGGAAGTCCCACGCCTTGAGGGACTTAAATAGCCATAAGCCTCTGTTTGACCACTTTGTGGTCCTCTGTTTGTCATGGATCCATTGATCTCTATTTTGACTGTCACTTTTGTGACCTCTGTTATGTTCTGTTTTATACCATGGTTATGATTATTTATGTACATGATTTCTGTATTCCGCCACTTTAAATAAACTGTTATTTCAAATTAAATTATGTAAATATTTTAGCCTAACTGATTATCCATGGTTATTTTGTATTCCCTACACTCTTGGCATAATATTTCTCACTCTGCTGTGTACTTATAGCTGTTACCCTTTCAGGTGATGAGATATAGAGGAATCCATAACCCCACAAAGTGGAACCTGCATATGGACTGATGTTGAATCACTATTTTACCTTTTTTTTTTATATTTCTGCTCCCTTTTGTTTCTATTCGGGGTTGGTCACTGAATACTAAAATAATGAAAGCCCTAGAAATGTATTTCCTCTTTCTTAAATAGTAAAATGAAATGAAATTTCTGTTTAATTATTTTTATTTTCGCTTACGCAGCTTAATTTGCTTCGAATAAGAATAAGTTAGTAAGTTGCGATTCCAACCCTAAGTCCCTAGAGTTGGGTCGTGACAAATATTATCAAAAATAAATGCATATTGTAAAAATTATGATGTTTTGAACTTTTGAAAATCAAAATAAATGTTACATCACCATATTCTTTTATAAACAATTACAACAACCATTGTTTTTTTTTTTTTTTTAATTGATGAACAACCATTGTTTGGAGGGTAATTTTGTCAATTAAAAACTAATAGGACTTGAAAGAGGGTGCCTCTATTTATGCACCATCTTTCATCTCAAGGCACACCACTACTCAATGCACACATTTAGTAATTTGATAAATAAGAAATTTGCTCAATACACATTACAATCTTCCATCTTTACCCTTATTCACATACCCCATCCACAATCTTCCATCTTTACCCTTACTCACTCACACACCCCATCTATAATCTTTAATCTTCCATATTCTACACCTCCACTTCAAAAACACACACAACGTCCCCCTCCATTCTCTATTTCATTGTCATCCCAAAGGTTTAGGAACCAGTCTAAACCGATCTCCATTCATGCTGAAGACGACTTCACTCCATTCTCCTCTGATTTACGACCCCCTCCATGGATGCACAATTCTGGAAAAACCAAAAAAATAATTATTATAAGTGTTCGGAAATACAAAGTCGAGCTAAGTTCAAAAGTTCGACTATTGAAAACCGAACAAATGCTATAAGTTCGAACTTATTAACCGAACATGTGGACTATGGTCGACACTAGAAAATCAAACAATTAGAACTTATTCGGTTTAGATAGTCGAACATAAGTACATTGTTCGAATCTAGGTGTCCAAACGAATACAAACGGTTTACCACTCAGCAAGTACATGAAAACGGGAAAAAAAAATAAAAATAAATAAAAAAAAATGAAAAACTAACCATTTCCTTGCTCCATTATTCCATTCCTTGCTCCATTGTTCCAAACCAATATTGCCAGATACATTTATCATTCAATCCAATCAAAATCTTCAATAATATCTATATTTTTTATTGTTTCTTTAAGGATTTTTGGTTTTTGTTTTTGGATTTTTGGGTTATTGAGAGAGAAGATATGTAAGTAATGTTTCAGAAGAGAGGTGTGTATTGTATTTATTATTATCCTTTATGGTAATTTTACATAAGGAATATATCATAGCCCTTTGTCCTTTGTGGTCATTTTACATAAGGTTAATATTGTAATAAAAAATAAACTAATTAATGATGTACCTTGAGATGAAAGGCGGTGTGTAAATAGAGACACCCTTGAAGGAGTAACAAATCTTACGATAATTCTATTTCCACACACTAAATTTTCTCAGGACACACACTTAATGAATACTTTCTCAGAGTACACATCAAAAATAAAAATATTCTCAGTACACATCTCTTCATTCCAACAATGTGTAACAACGCAGATTTTTTAATTATTTTGTAAAATTTATACTAATATTATTTAATCTCAGTCCGAAAAATATATAATTTATTATATATTATTAGGTGTAATTTTGTAAAACAATATAATTATTAAAAGTTTAGGGATCAAAATAATAATAATAATAATAATAATAATAATAGATATGGTAGTAAAATAAATAATTAATTTTCTGTTGATATACGATAGAGTGTAATTTAATTAAGAAATATAATTATTTAAAGAATTAGGGTGAAAATATAATTATCAGTAGTTGGTAAGATAAGTATAGATCTAAATGATTTTAATCCAAATCTTCAAAAGATTTTCGTGGACACGTGGTATGCAATTACCGGGCTTGCTTCCTTGTAAATGGGAGGAGATCAAGTTCACTGCAAAAACAAAAGGAAAGAAAAGAAGAAAGAAAAGAAAGAAAGGAGGAAGAAAAAAATAATGAAAGCTCAAAGGATTTTTGATAATAGAAAAAAAGAGTAAGGTATTAAAGTTAAGGTGAGTTATATTATATCTTGAGTCACCAAAATATATTTTACTTATATTTTTACTTACCATACTTATTTTATACAAGTTATATTTTATAAACTATTATAAATTATATAAACATTTCAGTTACGTGGTTTAATTTCTAAACCCTATTTATGAAGATGAAACCCATGGATATGTTTGTTTATATTTTAAAGAATATTTGACTATGACCTTATATACAATTATGTTTTGTAAGTACCACCACGGGAGTCCCAAGCCTTGGGGGACTTAAATAACCATTGACCTCTGTTTGATCACTTTGTGGCCCTCTAATCCATTGACCTCTGTTCTGTGCGGAGCAAAGTACTATGCAGAGCTAAGCGCTACACTATTGTGGAAGCCACCTCTAGAATCCATACGAGCCACCTCTTGAATCCGTACCTCTGTTCTATGCGGACCAAAGTGTTGTGTGGAGCTAAGTGCTATATTATTGTGGGAGCCACCTCTAGAATCCGTACGAGCCACCTCTTGAATCCGTACCTCTATTCTGACTGTCACTTCTGTGACCTCTGTTCTATTCTGTTCGGTACTGTGGTTATGGTTATTTATTTACATAATATCTGTATTTCAGTTTCTACTACTTGAATGATTTGGTTACTAATGATGTATTTACCAAACTGACTTATGTAAATGTTTTGGCCTAACTAACTATCCATGGTTGTTTCGTGTCCCTTATACTCTTGGTATAATATTTATCACTCTGCCATGTGCTTATAGCTGTTTACCAATTTTCAGGAAACATGCAATTCATAAATAACTTTTGAAAAGTCTTAGATGTGGGGCTGCGGAATAGACACACATAGCACTTTTATGATATTTTTATATGTAAATATCGGCATTTTTGGTCAGTAAATTTTGTAATAAAAATAGAAGCTCCGATGATTATTTTGGTACCCTCATTTAAATATTACTTCCGCTTGCGTTTATTTATTTGTTTAAGAATTGGCCGGAGGTAATTTCAGTTACTGGCCATCACGATACTTCACCCTTGGGTACGGGGAGCGCGTCATGACAGAATGCCCTTATCTTTTATTTTCAAAATCCTAATTTATTTTTATCCACTTATTCTTCTTCTTCCGGAAAACTTGGAATGTCGCTGTTACCGTTGATGTTGTCGCCACCACCACCACTCTTAGCCCTCCATTGCCACTGCTACTCTTAGCCCATCCCCGCTTTTGCCTAAACCACCCTAATATACCCCTGCTACCCACCATTTCTTCAAAACCCTAACCTATACAACCTTCTCCGCTACGATCCCAACCTCTACAAATATTTTTATTGTCGTGAACCCAACATTTGCAAACCCTAGATCCGTCCAAGGTTGATACCCAACCAAACCTTATATGTTCTGTGACACCCTGAACATTTAATTAAATACCACATAAATATTTATAGTTATATATATAATTGTGAGTGTATGTGATAATATATTATTAAATTAATAATAATAAATACAGAATCTAATTTGGCATTGGGTTATCAAATATGGGATTAATTATGGATTATTATTTGGGGCCAAATTAACAGAAATATGGAATTATAATACTAGTTGGGTCAAATTAAAGTTAAAGATAGTAGATAAATAAAAATAAAAGTAAGAGTAAATAAATAATAATAATAATAATAATAATGGGTGTGGTAGTAAAATAAATAATTAATTTTCTGTGGGTATACGATAAAGTATAATTTAATTAGGGATTAATTTGTTTATATAGTTATATTCGGAAACTGGGCCAAAGTGTAATTATCTTAAATATTTATTAAGATAAGTATTAATCTATGGTTATAAAGAGCAAATCCAGGTGAGTTATGAAGCAAATCCAAAGAAGGATTCGAGATTGGCCATGTGTTGGCCACAGAGCACTTTTGCTTCCCTATAAATGAGGAAGAATTGATCAATATCCGTGGAGTTGTTGAGATCAGTGGGAAGAAAAGAAAAAGAAAAGAGAGAAAAGAAAAGAGAGGGAGAGGGAGAGGTACGGAAGTTACTGAAGTAGGTACTTATAGTAGGAAGGTTATAACAGTGAAAGAAAGGCTAAGGGTCAATATTAAGGTGAGTTATATTATACCTTGAGTTACCATAATATATTTTACGTATGTTTTAACTTACCAAAATTTATTTTATACAAGTTATATTTTATAAGTTATATTAATTCAAATTATGTTTTAGAAATATTTCAGTTACGTGGATTAATTTCTAAACTCTATTTGTTTAAATGAAACCCATGGATATGTTTGTTTAAATTTTAAAAAATATTTGACTATAACCTTATAAACAATTATTTTTTGTAAGTACCATCACGGGAGTGCCACGCCTTGGGGGACTTAAATAACCATTGGCCTTTATTTAGCCACTTCGTGGTCCTCTGTTTGTTATGGATCCATTGACCTCTGTTCTAATTATCACTTCTGTAACCTCCATTCTGTTCTGTTCTGTACCGTGGTTATAGCTATTTATTTACATAATTCTTGTATTTCAATTTCTGCCACTTAAATGATTTATTTATCAAATTGAGTTATGTAAATGTTTTGGTTTAACTAACTATCCATGATTATTTTGTATTCCCTATACTCTTGGCATAATATTTCTCACTCTGCTATGTGCTTATAGCTATTACCCTTTCAGGTGACGAGATGTAGGGGAGACACATAACCTCACAAAATGGAACCCGCACGTGGATTGATGTTGAATCACTTTTTTTTTTCCTTCTTCTCTTTTTTTATATTTTTGCTCCCTTTTGTTCTACTCGGGATTGGTCACTGAATAATCAAATAATAAAAACCCTATAAATGTATTTCTCTTATTAAAATAGTAAAATGGAGTAATTTCCTATTTAATTATTTTTATTTCCGCTTGCGTAATTTAATTTGCTACAAATAGAAAAAATTAGTAAGTTGTGATTCCAACCCTAAGCCCCTAGGATTGGGTCGTGACAAGGGTGGTATCAGAGCAATGGTTCCAAAAAAAAAAAAACTATTCTAATTTGATTAGGAAGTTCAAAAAATTATAAGTAAAACTATATAGCTTAAAAAAATAATAATAAATATTTACTTGCAATGTTAGTCCTTTTGTGTAAAATCTCGCGTTTATTCTGGTGATGTAGGAATGTCAGAGATTAATCTTGGTGATGCGTTTTGAGATGAGCTCGAGGCCATTAATTTAGATGAGATTTTAGCCGAGTACCCTGCCCTCGCCTCACCTGAGGGTTGGGGAGATTCAGAGGACATAATTAGAGGACTGCACCCAGGCCTTCCCCAGCTGATGGGTCGGCCAGTTTATATCCAGGTTGACCCTACCGATGTCCCACATTTACTGTGGAGACAAAGCCGTGTCGATACACGCAGACGTTTTCTGGAACCCACTCATGTCCTTGGCATTGCCCCAGGACATGACCGTCTACACTATATCATAGGCCCTCTACCCCCAGATTTTGTGGCCAGAAGGGGGAACGTGTACCCTAAGAACTATATTTTCACCACAGTCCCTAACCCATTGGAGATAATTAATATTCAAAATGTTGACTTTAATAATGACTTGTCATATATTGAGACATCCGGCTGGATTGTCAACCGAGCATTTTTGGGATACATACAATCCGTCTCCATTTTCACAATCCAGACAGCATGGATGTGTTTTGGTGTAGTCCAGTTGGGGTGGGAATTTGAGATTTTTATGCAACACTATTTCCCATGATTTTTCGGCCCATTTGACCCACCACTCTAGATTTGGGTAAAAGAAAATCTTTTTGTATGCTGACCATGATGTGTCCTAATCCCTTTTCTGTTTCCTTTTTGTTTTTGTTTACCACAAAGATAGGACACTAACATATTCTGACTGATGTAATACGAATTATAAAAAATGTAAAGTTGGCATTTTATATAAATATAGATTGCGCTACACATGCTTATATATATGCTATGTTGTGAATGTAATGCTTGTTTATTACTTTGTAGAACGGCCAATAATGGTAATGGAAGTGAGTCATCAGCCAATGGCACTGAATCGATGGAAAGAATAATGGAAAGAGCGGTTACTAGCTTTTTACAAGCCTTGTAAACTAATATCAATAATGGGATGTCGGAACGGGGAAAAGAGCCGGTTACCATAAAACAGTTTCAGGATCTGAAACCCACCACATTTACCGACGGCCTAGACCCAATGGTAGCAGATGCTTGGGTGAAAGACATGGAAAAGATTTTTCGCACCCTACCCTGCACCGAAAGATAAAAGGTAACTTTCGCCATTTTCACTTTCAAAGACAATGTACAGGAATGGTGGCTTCTCACTCTGGCCAAAGAATAAATTACAACTTGGGCATGATTCTTGGAAGTATTCTACGAAAAATACTTCCCAGATTCATTGTGGGAACAGAAGGCATCCGAATTCATACATCTAAAGTAAGGAACCATAACGGTGGCCGAATACGAGAGCAAGTTCACACAACTCGCTCGGTTTGCAACATACGTCATCCCCACCAAAACTCGAAAAGTAAGAAAATTTGAAGCAGGATTGGATGCTGAAATTAAAGACAGGCTCGAGGTCTTGAAACTGCCAACCTATGCAGAAGTGGTAGACCGGGCATACATTGCAGAAAAGGGGATTAAAGCCTCGTGCTCTGGGGAACCAAGCCAAAAGAAGTGATTTTGGGAAAAAAATAACGGAAGACCCGGTGTTGCGCCTCCTAAAAAGGTGAATATGGGCACAACCAGGTCAGGCCATCAAGGTCCTACCAACCCCTGAGGTGACACTGTTCCAATTTGTTCCACTTGTGGGAAGGCTCATTGAGGACAATGCCATCGAGACACGAGAGCGTGTTTTAAATGCGGTCAAGTTGGCCACTTGATGAGGGATTGTCCAAAGCTGACTAATCCTACAACTAGCCCCTCTGGCCCAGTCAAGAAACCCCCAGGACCTGGAGGAGAGAGGAATGACCAAAAACGTCAAGGACAGGCTTTCGCCTTGGTACCTGGAAAACCAAAAGTTACAGAAAACGTTGTATCAGGTACACTTTCTGCCTGTGGTCATTTAGCTCATGTCCTCATTGACTCTGGGTCAACTCATTCTTTGGTTGCACCACACTTTGCTGCCAAGTTGGCATCAACACCCGAATCATTAGGATATATATTGTCTGTGTCTTTTTGCTTGTAGTACAGATGTGTACAAATCTTGTGCTATATTCTTAAAAGGAAAAACCTTATATGTAGACTTGATTCCCCTCCGCATTGGAAACTTTGATGTGATTATAGGTATGGATTGGCTGGCTGCCAACCATGCCTCTATCGATTGTAAAGCCAAAAAGTTCTTCCTCAGGTTACCAAACCAACCCGAACTTGTCATTGATAGGACTGGAGTTTCTAACCCTCCCTGTATTATATCCTCCATGACAGCCCAACGACTTCTAAGAAAGGGTTGTGGTAGTTATATTTGTTATGTAATCAATACACAAAAAAAGGCCCCCACCGTTAATGCAATCCCCATGGTTCTAGAATTTTCGGATGTTTTTCTTGAAGATCTACCTGGTATTCCGGTTGATTAGGAAATCGAATTCACTATTGAAACCCAACTTGGCACACAACCAATATCAAAAGTTCCTTATCGCATGTCGATGACAGAATTGAAAGAACTGAAGACTCAACTCCAGGAACTCCTGGACAAAGGTTTCGTTCGACCTAGTACCTCACCTTAGGGAGCTCCAGTATTGTTTGTAAAGAAAAAGGATGGCACGATGAGATTATGCATCGATTATCGGGAGCTGAACAAGGTCACCACCAAGAATCAGTATCCTCTGCCGCGAATCGATGACTTGTTCGATCAACTTCAAGGCGCCCAAGTATTCTCCAAAATTGACTTGCGTTCTGGCTACCATCAACTAAAAGTCAAAACGGAAAGCATCGAAAAGACTGCCTTTAGAACCCGTTACGGGCACTACGAGTTTCTTGTTATGCCTTTTGGCGTCACAAATGCCCCAGCAGCCTTCATAGACCTCATGAACCGAGTGTTCAAACCCTATCTTAATGAGTTCGTCATCGTCTTCATTGACGACATCATCATATACTCCAAGTCACCAGAGGCCTATGAGCAGCACTTGCGAATGGTTCTACAAACACTACGTGATTACAAACTTTATGCCAAGTTGAAGAAATGCGAATTATGAATCACTAGTGTACACTTTCTCGGTCACCTCATTAACAAAGATGGCGTCTCGATTGACCCCCAAAAAGTTGCAGCAATCGTGGACTAGCCACGACCTACTAATGTGTCAGAAATTTGAAGTTTCTTGGGTCTTGCTGGCTATTATCAACGCCTCGTGCAAGAATTCTCAAAGTTAGCATCACCCTTGACCCAGCTAACTCAGAAGAATACACCCTTCGAATGGACTGATAAACAAAAGTATTGCTTTCAAGAATTAAAAAGTCGACTTGTGTCAGCCCCTATACTAGCACTTCCTACAGGAGCAGATGGGTTCGTAATCTATAGTGATGCCTCATACAATGGTTTGGGTTGCGTTCTCATGCAAAACGAAAAAGTCATTGCTTATGTATCGCGACAATTAAAGACTCACGAGAAGAACTACTCGACTCATGATTTGGAATTGGCTACGGTGATCTTGCCTGCAAAATCTGGCGTCATTATCTCTACAGTACAACCTGCAAGATATACACTGATCACAAGAGTCTTAAATATCTGTTCACATAGAAGGAACTAAATATGAGGCAATGGCGGTGGCTAGAATTTATGAAAGACTATGATGTAGAGATCTATCACCATCCAGGCAAAGCTAACGTGGTGGCAGATGCACTATGCCAAAAGATGACTAAAAGTTTGGCATTTACTCTCGTTTTTCACAAGATCAATGAACTGCTCGCCAATATAACCGTGGAACCTACCTTGATTAAAGAAATTAGAGCACGCCAATGTGAAGATAACCTTTTGAAGAAAAAGTACAAGGAGCAAAGGAGTACACCTGACCCTGATTTCACTATAAGCAATGGGATACTGAAATTTTGAAATCGAATTTGCATACCCGACATCTCGGAACTCAAGAAGAAGATACTGGAGGAAGCTCATAACTCGAGATTTGCAGTCCACCCTGGCAACACAAAGATGTACCATGATCTGAAAGAACACTACTGGTGGACAGGAATGAAAAGAGACATAGCAAGCCATGTCTCCAAATGTCTGCATTGTTAGTATGTTAAAGCAGAACATCAGAGACTTGCAGGACTACTGCAACCACTTTCAATTCCTGAATGGAAATGGGAGTACATTACTATGGACTTCGTGGTCAGGCTACCACAGTCATTTTCAAAGAATGATGCAATATGGGTTATAGTAGACCGATTGACGAAGTCAATGCATTTTTTACCAATCAAAGTCATATACTCCCTTAATAAGTTTGCCACTTTGTATATCAAGGAAATTATTCGTTTGCATGGTATCCCAGTTTCGATCGTGTCTGACCGAGACCTCTGCTTCGTATCTCACTTCTGGAACAAATTGCAAGAAGCTTTGGGAACCACACTGAAGTTTAGCACTGTTTATCACCCATAAACTGATGGACAATCCGAAAGAACAATCCAGACGTTGGAAGATATGTTACGTGTATACGTGTATGCGTGTTAGACCTCAAAGGTAACTGGGATGAGCACCTACCTTTAGTGGAATTCACCTATGACAACAGCTATCAGGCAAGCATTGGAATGGTGCCGTACGAAGCTCTGTATAGAAGAAGATGTCGATCACCTTTGTGTTGGATGGAAGTCAGGGACAGGAAATTGTTAGGCCCCGAGATCGTGCAAGTCACAAGTGAGAAAATCCAACTCATCCAACAGCGAATTCGCACTACTCAGAGCCGCCAAAAAAGTTATGCAGCTACTCGGAGACAGGACTTGGAATTTCCAGTAGGGGATCATGTGTTCCTCAAGATCTTACCAACAAAAGGAGTGATCCAATTTGGAAAGCGAGGAAAGCTAAACCTACGTTACATCGGGCCATTCAAGATACTGGAAAGAATTGGTCTTGTAGCTTATCGCCTTGCACTACCACCTGAACTATCCAATATCTACAATGTATTTCACGTTTCAATGCTTCGGCGGTACCTTCAAGATCCAGAACACGTTGTTGATTACGAGGATCTAGAAGTTCAGGAAGATCTCTCTTATGAAGAGCAACCAGTGCAGATTCTCGATCATCGTGATCAAGTTCTTCGAAACAAGACCATACCGCTGGTAAAGGTCTTATGACAAAATCAGCGTATCGAAGAAGCTACGTGGGAAACAGAAAGTCAAATGCGAGTCAAATATCCACACCTCTTCGAAAATTAAAGTACGTCAAGTTTGGGGACAAACTTCTATTTAGAATGAAAGAAATGTGAAACCCTGAACATTTAATTAAATACCACATAAATATTTATAGTTATATATATAATTGTGAGTGTATGTGATAATATATTATTAAATAAATAATAATAAATACAGAATCTAATTTGGCATTGGGTTATCAAATATGGGATTAATTATGGATTATTATTTAGGGTCAAATTAACAGAAATATGAAATTATAATACTAGTTGGGCCAAATTAAAGTTAAAGATAGTAGATAAATAAAAATAAAAGTAGAGTAAATAAATAATAATAATAATAATAATAATAATAATAATAATAATAATAATAATAATAATAATAATAATAATGGACGTGGTAGTAAAATAAATAATTAATTTTCTGTGGGTATACGATAAAGTATAATTTAATTAGGGATTAATTTGTTTATATAGTTATATTCAGAAACTGGGCCAAAGTGTAATTATCTTAAATATTTATTAAGATAAGTATTAATCTATGGTTATAATGAGCAAATCCAGGTGAGTTATGAAGCAAATCCAAAGAAGGATTCAAGATCGGCCACGTGTTGGCCACAGGACGCTTTTGCTTCCCTATAAATGGGGAAGAATTGATCAATATCCGTGGAGTTGCTGAGATCAGTAAGAAGAAAAGAAAAAGAAAAGAAAAGAGAGGGAGAGGCACGTAAGTTACTGAAGTAGGTACTTATAGTAGGAAGGTTGTGACAATGAAAAAAAGGCTAAGGGTCAATATTAAGGTGAATTATATTATACCTTAAGTTACTATAATATATTTTACATATGTTTTGACTTACCAAAATTTATTTTATACAAGTTATATTTTATAAGTTATATTAATTCAAGTTATGTTTTAGAAATATTTCAGTTACATGGATTAATTTCTAAACTCTATTTGTTTAAATGAAACCCGTAGATATGTTTGTTTAAATTTTAAAGAATATTTGACTATAATCTTATAAACAATTATGTTTTGTAAGTACCACCACGGGAATCTCACGCCTTGGGGGATTTAAATAATCATTAGCCAATATTTGGCCACTTCGTAGTCCTCTGTTTGTCATAGATCCATTGACCTCTGTTCTGATTGTCACTTATGTGACCTTTGTTTTGTTCTGCTCTATACAGTGATTATGATTATTTATTTACATAATTTCTGTATTTCAATTTCTGCTACTTAAATTATTTATTTATCAAATTGAGTTATGTAAATGTTTTGGCTTAACTAACTATCCATGATTATTTTGTATTCTCTATACTCTTGGTATAATATTTCTTACTCTGCTGTGTGCTTATAGCTGTTACCCTTTCAGGTGACAAGATGTAGGGGAAATCCATAACCTCACGAAATGAAACCCACACGTGGATTGATGTTGAACCACTTTTTTTTTTCCTTCTTCTCTTTTTTTATATTTTGCTCCCTTTTATTCTACTCAGGGCCGATCACTGAATAATAAAATAATAAAAACCCTATAAATGTATTTCTCTTATGAAAATAGTAAAATTGAGTAATTTCCTGTTTAATTATTTTTATTTCCGCTTGCGCAGTTTAATTTGCTACAAATAGAAAAAGTTAGTAAGTTGCGATTCCAATTCTAAGCCCCTTTGGATTGGGTCGTGACATGTTCGGATGTGTATTGGGAAAATAGAAAAAGATAAAGATTTGTCCTAAATGATTATTTAATTAAAGGATAAAATTATGATTTTGAATAAATTCATTGAGTGTGTGCCCTAAGGAGATTTAGTTTGTGAAAATAGAATCACTCAAAATCTTATCTAAGGTTTAATGGAGTATAAATTCACAAAATGAAACTTGTGTGTAAATGCCCCTTATTTTTTTAGTCTAATGAAGCATGATAATGCACATTTTGATAGAATGACATTTCCATTCAATTTTATTCTAATGAATCAAATATTACCTAAAATTTTTAAATTACACAATATTTAATTCTTTATTATATTTTTAATGAATGATATGTGTAATTTAGCTTTTTTATTATGTAAGGAAATTTCTTTCAATTCGATATTGGGTCATAGGGTAGAAGTAGAACAAATCGTTTGTTAGGGCTGATGCCATCCCAGACATGCAGGGCGGTCTGGGCCCATCATAAAAGCTGGGTTGAACTAATTCGTGAACCGCATGTACTACTATTTACGATCTACATATATGTCGGGGAAATTCTATTTCCACACACCAAGTTTTCTTACTCCACACAATTAATGAATTTTTTCAAAATCACAATTTTATCCTTTAACAAAATTACCATCTCACCAGCCACTTCACCGTCGGTCATCCCATGTCCAAACCTTAACCATACACAACATTTCCTTTCACTTTCTCCACTCCTTTCAATCCCTAACCTTATCATTTCATCTTTTTTCTTTCTCTGTAGATTGCCGGGGAAATCACGACCGTTCGGACAACCAGTGTCGAATAGATTGCCGCCGTTCACATATCAATCGCCGAACCAATTGAGTATATACAGATATCAACTATCGAATCTATAGGGTTTGTTCAAGCATCAACTATTGAAACTCTCTCTGTCTTTTTTTCTTTCTCTATTAATCGATCGATCGTAGTAAAGGAGGGAGGTTGCATTGCGATGGCAGAAAGGATTGGGGAGGGGACGGAGAAGATTTGGGAAGAGGTGAGGAGGTGGATCGCAAGGTGACGACAACCAGTGATGATCGCGATAGAAGTGACAACGACTGGCAATGATCGTGATGGAGGTGACGGCAGTGTGAGGGGTTGTGTGAGAATAGTTGAGAGGCTGGGAAGGGGCGGTGGTTGATGTCATCGCGGTTGTTGTCGCTAGTAGCTGGTGTAGTTAGGGTTAAGATTTTTAGAGTGAGAAATGATAGAAGGAGAGGATGTGCATCGAGAAGGTGAGTGTTTATTTGGAATGTGAAATCTGTGGACTGAGATAAAGAAGTAAAAATCAAATTACTAAATGTGTGGATTGAGAAAAGATGTACACAGAGATAATTTAGTGTGTGAATATAGAATTTTCCTATATATTAGAATAGCATGGGGTACATTACACTCCCACTCCCCCCCAAAAAAAAAAACTAAATTTGATGTTTTTTCATTTTAGTTCTTAAAGTTTTTCTTCCTTTATTTCACTTTTTGTGTTTTAGATTTTTTCTAATTTATTTTTAAAATTATTTTTTATTTAAAATTAGATTAAAAAATGTTACTTATATAACATAAAAAAATATTATTATATTAGAGTTTGAGTTTGTATCAAATGTGTGAGTTATATAAAATAAAATATTTTTATATCATTTTCTATTTAATTTTGAATATAAATTAACCTTTTGAGTAAATTAAAATAATTAAAATATAAAGGGTCAAAGTGAACAAAAAAATTACTGACCAAAATAAAATATAGCTAAGCAAAAAGAATAATTATATTTTCACATACTAATTACATTCAGTTTACACACTTTAATAAAAAAAATTCTTAAAATAATTTTGTCATAAAATAAAAATATCATAATACCATTGTCTTCTTCTATCTAAACTCAATTATAAAACACCACAACCATCATTCATCGCTAGCGCCATCTTTCTCGCTTCTCTATCTCCTATCGTCTTCTCTTTCTCCATTTGCCTATAAGCACCTTCCACCATGAACCACCTACTTTTGAGATTGACTATGGAGGCCTAGGATAACATTGGATGTGACACCCCAAATTTTACCCAACATAATCTTGGTACATCAACCGACATTCATTAAAGAGTAATAGCAATTCCCCAATCATCATAACATTGATCATAGAAGGTTGTACAAAATAGTCCCACATGCAAATTATACATTCAATGATATTACATACATGAATCTATAGCATGTAGAACGTCAAATTCAAAAGTAAATAAAATGCCCCCAAGAACTTATAAATTCCAAGGCTTAAGCCCGGTTACACAAAAATAGTCTCTCGGACTCAAACAGTTATTGCCCTAGGCTTACAAAATACAATCACAACAAACAGAGCCTTGTGCTCTATATACACATATCCACGCTCTAAATTGGTGGGTTCACTACGTCTTTTCCTGCACCAAAATTCCATAGAGGTGAGCATAAAGCCTAGTAAATAATCCTTAACAAAGTATATACATTTATGCAAGATTCACAATATGAAATGCAAATGTTATGCTATGCCATTTAAAAGAAGATTGCATTTTTGATCTTGTGAAAACCACCATGCTTAATGATAATTTGAATTCTCAACAATTTAGAAATTTACTATTTCTTTTAAAGGGGCGGTAAATACGACTCAGGTAATCTCTAGGTTGGTATCTGCAAGTAGGAATGGCAACGGGCCGAGGCGGGGCCGGGGATTATACTCCCCGTCCCCGATCCCTAAAAGTAGAAAAATCCCCGTCCCCGCCCTCGATCCCTAGTGGGGACGCCATCACCCCCTCACCCCCGCCCCCTAACGGGGATCGGGTTTCCCCGACCCCGGAAAAACCCTGACTTTTTTCTTTCTTTTTTTTTTTTAAAATTTTGTTCAACACAAACAAAACAAAACAAAAGAAAAAAAACTGTTTTCAGTATGTTTCAATTCATCATTATCAACAATCATCATCAACAACAATCATTAACTTAAAAAAAAAAAGATCTGAGAAAAGAAAAAAAGATCTGAAAAAATCATCAACAGTCATTGATTCTCTCTCTAAAACTCTATTTTGATTTGGATCTAAATCTCACAATCGATGGTAGCGGAGATGACGAAGGAGGCGATCTATTTTGGATTTGGATCCAAAGATGAAAGTCGCGAATGAGAGATGTGAAGGCCATGGAGGATCGGCGACGGATGAGGCGATTTCTGTTGCTTGGATGATTGCAGAACCATTGAGATCGTGAAAGAGTTGAGTGAAATAGTAAAAGAGTGTGAGAGTTGAGAGAGAGAAGAACAAAAGAGTAAAAGAGTGAGAAAGTTAGAGAGAGAAAAGAACAAGAGAGTGAGAGAATTGAGAGAGTCAGAGAGTGAGAAAGAGATATATATATATATAATAATACAACCCTAAACACATGTATGTAGGCAGGGAAATTTCGGGGTGGGGCTGGGGTTGGGAAACCTATCACCGTCCCCGGCCTGAAAATCATCAGGGATGTATTTTTTAATACCAGCACCGGGCCTATGGGGAATAATTTTCGGAAAAAACCCTATTTATCGAGACGGGGCGGTCCGAGTCCCCGTCGGGCTGGGTTCATATTGCTATCCCTGTCTGCAAGTAAGCATAACTAGCACTACTAAAACCCCATTTTATCGGTTGCTAACCAGAAAGGAAGTGATACCTCCTCTACGCGTGTTTTTGGTCTTTTACTCCGGATACTCAGGCCAACTTAATCAATTTCATCTATACCTCCTATCCGGACTTACCAACGTATTTACCCCAAAACATTTTAATAGTTCTTATTTCAAAATATTATTTTCTTAATGTAAGCATTCCAAACTCAATTCAAAGTGTATAATAATCAATTGAATGAATATGTAATGCAACAGTTATCAATATCTCATAACATTCCTCCATTTTCAATTATCTTAACAATAATACCATAACAACCACATTTCCCATTTTCCTCTCTTCAATGTTATTTCACAAAACCACCACATGTTCGATTAAATCTATCAATACGTAGCAACATTTCCTCATCTTGTACAATTCTCAACATTTTAGTCATTTCAAGACTATATGCAATGTTTTGAACATCAACTTCCAAAATCACAATTCTCATATTTCATGGAACTCAACAATGTGTTATTTCATAACTACATAAGTATATGCATTTAACAATAAATTCAGGTAAGGTTTCCAAATCCTTATGCATCAAAAAGTTGTCATATTTGCAACATGAAATTCCCACTCACTCCTTCATTTAACCCAAGCAAATCCATAAATCCCCAACATTTTTCCAAAACCCCCAATTTTTTGGTTTTTCACAAAAACTAGACATTTCTTCATCTCTTAGTAAAACCTCACTAAAAACATCATTTTAAGCCAATGTGATTCAACTATTCAAGAAAATCTTTAAAAAAGAAACAAATGATGAATTCCTTTTACAAGCTACTAATTTCTTAAGCCAAAAACTCATTTTCAAAACAATCAAAGAGGAACTCTTAAAATCAACCAAAAACTTGCAAAACATATATATAACTCTAAGAAAATCCCTACCTCAAGCTTTTTGATGAAGAGATTTGATGAAACCCTAGAATCAAAGGTGTAGAAGTTCGATCTCCACCGCACAAAGTGAAGTCCTCGCTTTGCTCTCCAAAGTTTGTAAATGGTGATGGATCAAAACCCAATGGATTATAAGAAATCAAGGGTTCTAGATGTTTGATGGAGGTTTTTAGAGAGAATGAGGAGTAAAATGATTTTTAGAGTGAGAAGGAAATGTTTTAAAAGTGATATACACAACCCAAAAGAAGGGAGAAAAATAGAGATTTCGGACTCAGCTCATCCCGCACGTGCGGCACTTGCTCTCGCACGTGCGGCATTGATCCCCACACGTAAGGCATTCTCTCGCACCTTCCCTCCGCACCTGCCTTTTAAGTAGAATGCAACCTAGAAACTCCCTAGTTTCTCGTACGTGCGGCCTCATTTCCTGCACGTGCGGCCCCTCTCCCGCACGTACGACCCAAGGCCCCGCACATGCGGCTTAGCCCTCCAGCCCAGAAAATCTCCAGCTCAACCCCGATTACTTTGGATCCAACCCTCACCTTCCAAAACATATGAAACTCGGAATAGCAATGAATAAGAAATGAAAATTTTTGAGAAGGAGTTTTCAAAACAACAATCCAACGGTTAAACCAAAACCTTACACTAAAATCCGACGCTATAAAAATCGTAAACCGAGGTTTAAACAAAGAGGAACAAATGAATAACATGACCCGTCATCAGAAGAGATGATCTATGAATGACAGTAATGATGGTGGCCGCAATGATGAGAAGCTGAGAGTAGTGACAACGATAGCGAATAAAATTTTAAAATTGAAGATGACGGTATTATTTAAATAAAGAGATGTGTATTGAGAATTTAATATATATTTTTTATATGTATACTGAAAATGTGTTTATTAAGTATGTGTATTAAAAAGAATTTATATGTAAAAATAAAAGGGCAAACTTTACTTTACCCATGTGGTTTGGGCCGAGTGCGGTTTACTCTCTAGACTTTTGGAAATCACCACACAACCCCCCTGTGGTTACTGGATTGAATTGCACAGTTAGCATTTCCATCTAACATAATAGTTCGTGCATGACACACACCTAATGTGCAAATGGAAATGGAAAGATGATTTTCCCTCCGAATTAAATGACTAAAATGCCCCAATCTTCATCATCAATTTCCAAAACCTACCCTCATCTTCATCATCAATATCCAGATCTATAAACCTCTACCCAAGAAAAAAAATGAAAGAAAAAAGAAAAAAAAAAGAAAGAAAGTGAAATGACTATTAGATATATTACAAAATCCATCATGCGGAAATGGTTTCTTTCTACAATTAGATATAGATAGAAACACAAAGATAAAACGACGACACACACACACACACACACACACAAAAAAAAAAAAAGAGAGTTAAATTCTTGTTTGCTCTTCTTTTTTGTTCAAAATCTTGATTATTTTTTTCTTTCTTTCTGGGTTTCATGAACTCCAAAATTTGTGTAGGTAGGTGGTATTATTGCCTATCTTATTGACCCATCAAATATGGATGAAACCTTGCAAATGCCTGCTAAAGTGGTGAAAGGCAGGTCTTTGTAGCAAGCAACCAATTGATTGTCTGTGTGTAAATCCACTTGAATTGTTTCCCAAACATTCTTCTTAGGGTTTAAAACATCATCTGAATCACCTTTGAACCGTGGAAATGTTATTCTCTCTTCAACAATAACATAATAGAGTGGCTCAACCAATTCAACCTGAAATCACATCAGGATCAATCATGATTTACATTTCCTAGTAATCTCTTCACTACATATCTATTCATATTATGAAACCACACATGAGATCTTTTAAAAAAGTCAAATAAAACACATTAATAACCCAAATCTCAGTTCTATAACAGGAAGGAACTAAAATGTTGACCTAAATAAATCCTAAAAATCAAACAATAACTAATAAAAGCAACCTCAAGACTCTAATTCCGATGTCGCCATCGACTACGCTTCCAACAATGTCGTTCACACCTCCGACAAGAGTCGCGAGCGCAAGAGAGGTACTCCATAGATCCATTTGTGATTTCAAATTACAGTATTCGAATTCGAATTGATTTATTGATGAATCCGTATCTGAATCGATCTCAATGTTCACAAATTTGTATGTAATATTTACGTGTTGATTTCATTGGTTTGTTTCAAATTACACCACTGCACACACATGTATATATATATATTGGCAGAAACAATCTTCACAATTGATTGTGTAATGCTCACTAAATTCCAACCAAGAAAAAAAAAGTGAATAATTGGTTTGAACTTTAAACTTGAAGGCAAATTGAACATTAAATAAATTATTTATTGATAGAAATTATGTTGTTTAAATTAATTTGTTAAATCAAAACCCTAATTTCATATATCAAACCCTAAGTTCTCTCCATTACTCTTCTCAAATGCACAACTGTTGAATGAAAAATGCTAAACAAAGGTTATATATATAAGGGCAAAGTAGCCTTTTTACTTCTGATGTTAACGATGTGAACTGTGCAATTCAATCTAGTAACTAGAAGAGGGTTATGTGGTGATTTTCAAACGTCAGGGGGGTAAACCACACGCAGCCCAAACTACTGGGGGTAAAGTGAAGTTTGCCCAAAATAAAATTATAGAAGGAACAAGGATTCGTTTAGGATGTGAGTTGACTTTTTGACTATTTTAACATTGGGCTAAAAAGCCTCATTTGGAATATACTTTTTGGCTTTTTTGACTTTTGTGAGAGAAAAAATGAAATGATTATAGTTTGGATATTATATTTTGTCTTATTGGGCTAAAGAGCCCCATTTTAGCTTATACTAAACGAAGGCAAAATGTAATTTACTAAATGATGCTCTCCATGTGGTTGACTCTGATAGAAAACTTTGCGGAACATAAACTAAAAACCATTAAGGATTCAATTCTATACATAAAAACTATATGAATTTCTACTATACAAAATAAGTGTAGACATACCTTGATCCATGATAATATGAAATCCTCTTTTAAAAAAGAGAAACCTTAAATAGAAAACCTTGATCTTCAAGTTCTTTACTTGTCTAAGATCTTCAAACCACTTCTCTCTCTCTAGGCGATGAGAGCCTTCTTGTGGTGACAACTTGAGTTTTATGATAGAGAGTGTGGTTTGGGACCTTACACTATTTATATTAATATTCTTCCCATCAAAGAATCCATTCATTCAATGAACTTTATTAAATAGATTAATGTATCTTTTACATTCATGATACATAATGCATCTTCTATATTAATGAACTCATTAGATAGATTAATGTATCTTCTACATTCATAATAGATACATAATGCATCTCTAAGATTCATTCATAACGAATCTTCACATTCAATGCATTGATACTATCTCCATTAGTCTTCTATACATTATGTATATATAGGTGCATTCATCAATAATTAGTCACCATCTAATTGATGTACATGTATCTTGCTTAATGAGATAAATCTAGTATAATCATGCATAAGCCACATTAAGCCATATTTAGGAAAAATTCTTGCAATCTCCCACTTGGCTTGCATGATTATATTACGTTACTAGATTATCATAATATGGCCAACGTTCTCCCACTAGAAGATTGCACCATCACCATTAGATTCTGTTCAGTGAAATTATTAGCACCAAATCATTGTAGCCAGTGATTTACACATTAATCAAGACTGTACAATGGTTATAGTGTTAATATTTTCCATCAATATGAATAAATGAATCTTAAATCACAGAGATGACATTAGCAATATAATGGTGATTAATGCTAATTCATCTATAACGATCCTGTTGTTTATATCTTCTTCTAAATTGTGCACAAGTATAAAGAATGAAAACAACAAACATAATCATTACTAACATAAGATGATTATAACATAAAAATTATCATACACTCATTTCAAGTCTAAAATGATAAGCTTTCTACTAAGCCCATGCGCATAACATGTTCTTGAAAGAGCTTAGGTGCGAGACCTTTAGTTAAAGGATCTGCCAACATGAGTGTAGTGCCAATATGAGAGATGAAAGCGATCGATTGAGAACCCTTTATCACGACCCAAACACCTTTATAGGTTTAGCAAAGTAAGCGATGTCAATCCGAGATTAAGAAGGCACTTAATGATGCGGTGGTAGTAGCGATGTTAATTGTCGATTAATTACAATAGTAATGCTTGATAGCGATCTGATACTTGATACTTGGTAACAATAGCGATAAAGATATGATGCTTGATGCGATGGCGATGTGATATGATGCGGTTCTTATGGACTCAAGAGGTCTCGCCTGATTCTAGAGGTGGCTCACATCAGAACACTTAGGTCATGCGGCAAAGACTTTGCTCCAGATTTCACAGATTGGCTTAAAGCCCAGTATGGACTCAAGAGGTGTCTCGCACAGATTCTAGAGGTGGCTCACACTGTAACACTTAGGTCTGTGCAGCACTTTGCTTCAGAGATATCCGTGACAGTAGTAGTACAGTAAACAGTAGGTCTTAAAAGACCGAATAGTCAATTGATGGCCATCAATCAGTAAACAGTAGTGGTTCCAACGAGAGAACCGAAAGAGGTCTCTGTAATAAAGAGCGATAATAAAGCGAGGTTGCTAAAGATGCCACAATCTGATTCGTAATATAGGACATACATTCATTCGGTTAACGATAAGCAGTTCATAAAACAGTTCAACTCAGAAATGCCTTGATTCGAAATGCGATTGAAGATAATCATTTTTTAACATATCTTTACACAATTGTTACTCACAGAGTTCTGGGCTACAGTAAGCTAGAGCGTCTCCTCGGTAAGCCAACCCTACGAAGATCTGAGATGAACACACGCTAAGCTATACAGTTGAGGAAGATCAATAACTTAACCCCTAATTGCCTTGGTGTGGTTCTACATCTATATCCTCATTAAGATGTCTTATACCAGGCCTAAGAATGCCAAGAATGGAATGAGGATGCAAAGATGCATTGAAGCGATTTGAAATTTTTCGAAAAGTAGTTCCTGCCGAGCGAGTTTCCTTCGGCGGACATGCAACAAAGGTCCCCGCTCGATCGTCAACTCCCCCGCTCGAGCGTATGACAAGCCTCTGCTCGAGTGTACAATACCCGCCGAGCGGTATCAAAGCTTGATGAGATCTTTGGGAGCTCGATTTCCCCGCTCGAGCGGCACTTCCTCCGCTCGAGCGGACGACCAAAATCTGGAAATTCTAGATTTGAACTCCAAGATCAAAATCAACTTTCAATGTATCAAATTCGATCCTTTTGGGCTAATTTTTCGGAAAACACTTTAAAACTCAATGTACAACATGTTTCAAAGATCAATTTGAGAAATCAAAGCCCAAGGGTAGTTCCATTAAACACCATTTTCAAATCAATTTCATGAACATGATTCCAATTGAACATGCATGTACTACAACAACCCTCAAGCCTCAAATTCATGCTCTAATGAGCCAATTCTTTTCAAAAAAAGATGAAATCATGGATTTAAACATAAATATGAGCATGCATGTGACATTTGCCATGAAAACAACTTCAAACTTATCAATACAAGCATGCATGCATGGAATGAGCTTCAACTCAACACTATTGAACCAATTCATGCCTTAGATTACTAAAGACCCATGAATCATGCAAGAATAAACTCAAATGCACAATAAAGAAGGTCAATGATCTACCTTAGATCTTCAATCACAAGACTAGAAGCTTAATTAGACAATTATCCTTCAATTTCTTCAATTCTCCAAGCAAAACTCAAGAAAGAACTCAATTCTCTCACTTCCTCTCTCTCTTGGTCGGTTGGGAGTAAGAAATGGCTGAGCAAAATGTTTTGTTTGGATGAAAAAGGCTCAAGAATGTTTTATATAAAAAGGGCCACTAGGTGGCAAAACGGTAAATAAGGCCAACTCTTTTTTTTTTTTTGGTTACATCGAAAAGAAAGAAGGAAGCAGAGGAAAGGCTAGGCCCTTTCCCTTGAAATTTCTAATAGGTCTGCCAACAGATAACTCCTCAACTCAGCTGGTGGTTCATTCACCACCAGCATTTCCTCTGGTTGATCTGCACCTAGCTTGGCTAAGGCGTCCGCACTCAGGTTCCTTTGTTTCCAGATATGCTGGATGGTGCACTCGCAGCCATTGAAGAGTATCTTGGCATCTTCCACCAAATTTTTGAAATGGCAGTTGCTGGCAATTGGATCCTCCATTAGCTGCACCACCTGGGTTGCATCCGTTTCGATTAGTACATTATTGATGCCTTTTTGAAAAAAAACAGTCAGTCCTTTATACAATGCCCAAAGCTCAGCTTCGAGACTGGTTCCCATCTGCATTTTCTCATAGAAGCCATACACTCAAGCTCCTCGCTCATCTCTAAGCAGTCCACCAAATCCTCCTTCTCCTCCAACTCACCTACAGCCATCAATATTCATCTTGATTTGCCCTGCAATTGGTAATACCCACTGAATCAGTCTATAGGCTTTCCTAGGCAGAATGATTAAATTAAGAAAAGCTTGGTTGATCTCTCTAGAGTACTCAAAAATGAATTTGAGGCTCTCTTGGGTATTAGTATTTTTGTTCTCAAACACAACATGGTTTCTATTTTTCCAGATTTTCCAAAGGGCCACTGTGAAGATAGTATACCAAGAGATGTCTCCAGAAAAATGTTTAGTGTTTCTAGAATTACTCTTGAGCCAATCAGCCCAAGGTTTTCTTGTGAGACTGAAAAACCAAGTTTTATCAAAGAGTTTAATCCACACATCCTTAGCCTTATAACACTCCCTGAAAAGGTGATTAAGGTCCTCAATTCCACTGCAGGAAGGATAGGTGGAATCATTAGTAAGGCCCCTTTTCACCCTCATATAGTTGGTAAGCAACTTCCCATAGAACACAGTCCATAGGAAAGTCTTCAATTTCTGAGGAAGTCTGAGTTTCCATAACCAATTCCAGTCTTCCTCTATTTCATCTGCGCCTTGGAGAGACAAATACACAGATGAGACAGAGAAAGCACCATCAGCTGTGCCTTTCCACAAAGGACTATCCATATCAGAAACATTGGGAGATGACTGACCCAGAATAAGCTCAGAGATGGGAGCTGGGAAGATAATTTTAATCCCACTCTCATTCCAATTACCATCCTCCCTTATCAAGTCTTTCACAGGTAAACCACTTAGCTCATTGTTATGCATAGTCAGGTTCTGTTGTAGGACAATATCCTCAAATGGTTTATCACCACACCACCAGTCCTTCCATGCATCCACAGATGCACCATCCCCTATTTTCCATTTCACCCCTTTCCGGAGAGTGTTTTTGGTACTCATTATCCCTCTCCAGAGATGAGATGCTTTCCTTTTTTTGTTCCACCCTTGAAGAGGTGTGTTTTTTAAGTACTTGTTTCTAAGTACCTCACACCACAAACTTGCCTTATTGCTAACCAGACTCCAGCCCAACTTGGTAAGCAAGGCTAAGTTTTGGTCCTCGCCTTTTAATTCGATCCTTTGTTTTTTCATTTTACACACAACATCCCACTTGACCAGATAGACTTTTCTCTTATCCAAGGTGTCACCCCAGAGAAAGTCCCTATTAAGCTTATCAATAACATTGCTAACTTTCTTGGGGATAATCATAGTTTGCATGGTATAAGAGGGGATGGCAGCACTCACTGATTTAATCAGTGTTGCTCGACCAGCCATGGATAACACACTAGTTTTCCAACTAGCAAGTCTCTTCTACATTCTCTCGATAATATCATTAAAGTGACGTCTGTTAACTCTACCATGAATTAGGGGAACACCTAAATATTTCCCCAAATCATTGGTTAACGAAATAACACTTAGAGCTCAAATCTCTAGCTTTCCTTCTGTCAAGATTAGGAGAAACATAAAGTTTGGACTTACTAAGGTTAATTCTCAGCCCAGAAATATCACAAAATTCCTCCATCACTCTCATGATAGTACTACAAGTAGCCATGGTAGCTTGGCCAAATAGCATGAGGTCATCAGCAAAGAACAAGTGTGCGATATTAGGATCTCCTCTACTAGCCTCAATACCTTGCCACTGTTTGTTATTAGCTTTGAGGCTAATCATATTAGAGAGACGCTCCATGCATAGAACAAATAAGTAGGGAGATAGAGGATCTCCCTGCCTCAAGCCCCTTTGAGGTTTAAATTCCTCTAGAGGTGCACCATTCCAGATAATAGCAGTACTGACACTAGTGACACAACTCATAATAACATCAACCAAGTTTTTGTCAAAATTAAATTCTAGCAAAGTTTGTTTTAAAAAATCCCAAGAAATATTATCATAAGCTTTTTCCAAATCAATTTTAAAAATCATGCCCCCTTTCTTGCCTCGCTTATGACCCAAGGAATGAATGATCTCTTGAGAAATAATAATGTTATCGCAAGTATTACGGCCAGGGATGAAACTACTTTGGTTAGGTCTCACAATTTTGCTTAAAAAATGTCGAATTCTGCTCCCAATAATCTTAGAGACAATTTTATAAGACACATTGCAGAGGCTTATAGGTCTAAAATTCTTGATGCTCCCAGGGTTTTCAGATTTTGGAATAAGAGCAATCAAAGTTTTATTAACCTCAGGGGGAATTTGTTTTTCAGCAAAGCAGTTTTTAACAAATTCACAGACATCAGGACCAATAATGTCCCAATAGGTGTGGTAGAACAAAGCTTGAAACCCATCCCGCCCAGGGGCTTTAAAGACATTTATGTGTTTCACAACCTTCCAAATCTCACCATCAGATAAAGGCCTAGTGAGGTCTAAGTTGTCCTCATGGTTGAGTTTACAATCCACCAAGTTGGACCACTGAGCAAGAGAGACAGTTTGAGGGTCACTGAAAAGGTTAACAAAGTAAGAATTGACGAGGTTTTTGAGTTGATCCACTTGGTCAACCCAATAACCATTGTCATCTCTAAGCATCTCAATCGTTCTTCTCCTCCTTTTATTCAGGGTAGTAAGGTGGAAATACTTAGTATTCCTCTCTCCCTGAGTGATCCAATTAGCTCGAGCTTTTTGGAACCACAAGAGTTCCTCTTGATATAAAACAGTATTATACTGGTCAACCAATTCCAGCTCCAGGTTGTGGAGGTTATGGGAGTAATTGATGGCTTGAGAAGCTTGTATGCCCTTAATACGTCACCACCTCTTCCTACGAAAAATGTTCCCAAACACCTCCTTGTTCCAGACACTAGCCTCATGGCTAAGTGTTTGTAACTTAGAGCACAAAGAGGTGTGGGTTTTACCCCAGCACACATCCACCACATTCTTAAAATCCTTATGGGTGATCCAGGCAACCAAAATTTAAAAGGTTTACAAATAGAAAGGAATGGTGACTTACCTTGAGTGAACACCATCATGGGTGAATGGTCAGAGTATGTGCGAGGGAGGTTTCTCACAGCTCCATCCGGAAAGGTAGTTCTCCATTCGGTGTTGCACAGAGCCCTATCCAATCTTACCATAGTGTTAGCCCAACCTTTCCTATTATTGGACCAGGTCAGTCTTGGTCCTGCACACCCCAGATCCATCAGCTTGCAGTTGTTAATTCTGTCATTGAATTTACTACTCCTCCTCTGGTCTTGGCTTAAATTCTGGTGGCTCCTACCATGGAAGCTTCTCTTGTCATTAGAGGAGGTAAAATCATTGAAATCTCCAAAGAACTAACCAGGTCGGTTGTCTTTGAGCAATGGCCTCCAGCTGCTCCCAAAGCTCATCTCTCTTGACACTACTTGGGCTGGCATAGACAGCTGATAACAACCAGTCGGGGTAGTCTTGCCTTGAGATGGTCGCTGTAATTTGTTGTGAGCTAGCTTCTACCACTCTAACATTAACAACATTGGGGTTCCAAAGCAACCAGATTCCATCACTTCGACCGATAGGATCCACATGGCTTGAGGCTGTGAAGCCCATACAATTGAAGAACATTCCCATTTCTTTGAATTCCACTTTAGTTTCCATAAACACCATCAGTTCTGGTCGGTGAATTTGAACTAATTCCCTTAAATTCTGTTTGAATCTGTGGTTGCCGGCTCCTCTACAATTCCAAATGAGCAAGTCCATTGATGGAATTTCTTTATCATGTAGGGGCTCCTGGTTGTCAATTCCCAGATAGCCCCGTATGGCTTTGTGATTCGCTTCCATTGACTTGAGAGGTATCATTGAGAGATAATGCAAGTCTTGTTTCGCTGCTATTTGCCTCCAAGGCATTACCCTCAGCTTTACTTCCTCGTTCCACCATACGGAGGTGATGAGGTGAAACACTTCGTTCCCTGGGGACATACTCACCATCACTCTGCTTTGCTCCAGGTTGTGCACCTCGGTCGGGTGGTTCTCTCCGGCCTCCTCCATTTTTGTTCGGAGGGATTCTGGACTTGGGTTTTGAGATTTCCACCCGATTCCCTGTGCTTACCAACTCCTTACTTGGATTGGCTAGTTGAACAATGGCCTGGTGAGAAATAACAGCTGGTAGGGTGATGGCGTTCTGCAGATTAGATATCTCACCTTTTCCCATTTCTGTTGTTTGATCGCGTATCCTCCTGTCAGAGAAGTCTTTCTTCCTCAGTCTGCCTGCCTCACCTAGTTGCTCTTTAGTCAATTCAGTGCTAGAATTCACCTTACTCTTAGCTATTGCTTTAGTCTGATGAACCTGATTGCTTGTTGAGCCCACATATCCAAGGGCTTGTCCTTTACCTTTCTCCTTGCCTGAATGGGCTTTAGCTCCATCTTTTCCCCCCTCCTCATTGAGCACTGCAAACCTATTACTCTTTTGGGCCGCTGGCTTAGCTCCCATTAGGCCTTTGTTTTTCCTTCTCTGATTCTGAACCATCATCCAAGGGCCAAAATTCCCTGAGTTTGGGTCTGTCATTTCCTCTTCCCTAGGGCTTGGCCTGGTAGCTTGGTGAGCTTCAGTCATCTGATGTACATCTCTATTCAATGGTTGCTCGGTCCTCTCCAACACCGGGATGACTCTGTCACTGCATGCTTCCCTCTGATGCCCAAACCTGCCACATAAAAAACACAGTGAGTGCAAATGCTCATATTCAACTCTATAAATGTGGTTACCTATACAAAAGTGAGGAATTAATGGTTGTCTAAGATCCATTTCTATGCAAACTCTTGCATATTTTCCTCTCGCAGCCATAGCAGTGTTGATATCGATTTTTAAGGGAGCACCCAACACTTTGGCAATATGGTAGAGGACCTTCTCATTATAACACTCAATCGGGAGGTTAGGGAACCGCACCCAAATCGCAGTGGTATCCTCCTCTGCTTCATCTGGCTTAAAGTCTTGTTGCCATTTCCTCACTGTAACATAATGATCCATGACAACCCACGGTCCCCCAGTGTACACCTTGTTATAATCATCAGCCACATCAAATTTGACAATGAAGAATCCATGACCAATATCCAAGGCTTCAAAATCAGCTTGTAGCCCCCATATCTTGGTCATTTTGATCATAAATAATTTGTAACCGATGGATTTCCCCAATAGGCGTACAATCAAACACTTTTTCCATGGTTCCCGAATTTTCTTCAGGAGACTTGGTGGAATGCTAACTTTCGGAATTCCAGTCCTAACTACCACATCATCCATTTTCTGTTCCTCACCTTCAAGAGCAGCTTCATCCTCATCTGAGGAAATTTCGTCAACATTACAATCGAAATTTTTCTCATTGCCATTTTCAGAAAATCGTGATCTTAGCAGGGCTTGCTTGAAAGATTTAGCTACTTCATTGGTTGCCTCTATGCCCTCCATTTGATCGGTACTGATGGTTTCCCTTACATCAGTAGCTTGATTCACAGTTGCATCTTCAGCAGAAGATCTAAGGCTTCGCATATCCCTTTTCTCTTCTTCATTTGGAGCAGATTCCTCCATTGATTCATCTTCTGGTCTGTCAGTTGAGCTTTTAATTTTCTTTTTACTTCGGATCAGATGATCAATCTCCTCTTTGGAGCATTCGGGATCATCCCGTCGGTCTGGAGTTTGCAAATCGCCTTTAACGGTCATTTTTCTCTTCAAAAAAAAGCCAACCAACAATAAGGCCAACTCTTTGATTTAGCTTATTTTATCTAATTTAATCATACCAAAACGATTTTCAATTAAATATACCATAAAATCACATAAATTATGATGATTACAGAACATCAATAAATTTTCGATTTGGCCGCCGATAAGGCCTTCAATTTGCAGTTTAATGCATAAGAAAAGAACAGATAATTTGGCAGTCAAACAGATAGATTATGCATTTAAACGGTCACAGTCAATCAATCAGTCTCGAATCTCAGTCAGTCAGTTTAGTATTTTAATCAATTCAATTATCAATCATAATCGGTCTCGGTTCGTGATAATCGATAATGTCGATGCGATGGCGAGGGTTGTTACAGTCTCCCCTCCTTATAAAGAGTTTGGTCCTCCAAACTCGAATTAACATATGCCAATAGAGATGATGCTTAGCATAAAAGTAACTTTCACTCTATAACAAGAGCATAATCAGATTCATAAACAAGTTCATAGCCCAATCTCAATCTTAGCAATGCACAGAAACAGAATCAGAAATCGCGTATAAGGATTGGGGCTCATATTAAAACAGAATCTTATGCACATTCAATTTTCAGTCAAGGACAGATTCGGATGCATGTTCATTTCCATATTCTTGTCCAGGGCATACATAGATGCCACAATTCTTACTTAAACGTTCGGGGTGCACTCATTAGCACTACCAGAGCAGTCTGAAACAGTCTGATCTGAAGCAGTCTGATGCAGCAGATACAATACTTATCGGGGTTATAAATTTGCACTGGTCTCAGTTTCATAAGTAATTTCCCCCGTTAAATTACAGAGTTTCGATTCGTCCTCTTCCGAGTTGTTTACCCGGTCTTAGTTCAATTTGGTTCTCAATTCGGTAAGCCATCACAGTCAGTCCAGTTCATTCGGGAGTTATCGGTAATATAAGGCGAATCGTACATTACTCCCATAGCAGTAGGCAGAGTTCTGAAGTAAGTATTCATTTACTATTCATCAGTTCCAGTCCTCACAGATTCAATCATACTGTGTGTCAATACGAAAACAGTCATACAGATTACACATACTTCCAGACAGTCAGAGTTTACGATCAACTAGTCTGTTGTCAATAAATCCCATCAGTTCTGAAGTACAGTAATCACCAAACAATCATTCCCTAGGCAATCAAGTTCATGGTCATAACGGTAGTACCGGGTAAGTAATCACATGTCATGTACCCAGTTTTCCCCACATTGTAAGCAATCTGATAATAGCTTTCTTAATGAAGGTTCCCTCAGGTCAACTCGATGAAAGTTTGACCAGGTCATGTCAGATGCAAGTTCTGCCCAATCATTTCCAGTAAAAGTTCAAAGCACAAGCATCCAACAGAAATTCTATCAGTTACACAAAGGGTTTCATCAACCTACCGTTCCATCAGATTAGATCGGATAACAGTTCCATTCTTATCATTTCCAGATGAGGTACATAAGTTCATCAATTGTCAAACTTACATCAGAGTCCGGTACCATTACAATTCATATTAAAGCAGTACAGGTCATATACAATGTGTTCCTCCCAATAAGTTTACAGGCAAATGCACAGGCATGTAGTTAATCATATCGAGAGGTAAGCTTCACAGTCAATATAGCAATTTCCAAATAAATCCTTCATATAGGCATATGGTAAACGGTAATACATCACACGGGGTTCCAAATCAGTCATATAGTCACTAAAGCATAGGCTCGCAAGTCTAATCAAACAGTCATGTCAATCATCCACAATCACAATTCACAGTCTAGAGTTTATCATTTGGGGTCTTTATTCAGCCACACAATCCCGGAGTCATAATTCCAACGGTTAAATCATTGAACAAAAATCATAACAATCATTCCGAGCAAAGGTATCGTCATGTATGTGCATGTTCAGAGTCTACTAACATTTCCAATACGGATTCACGAGGTCGATGTACAATACAAAATAGTTTCTCATCAACAGTAGATTTCAAGAGATTCATTATTCACAGTCCATTCCTCTCTGTCTTAACAGTATTACAAGCATGGGAACATATATACAGGTGTGAGTTCAAAAATCAGTTTTCATGTAGGCATTCGTTCACAAATTCATAAGCAGAAGTTCATCTTTACAAACCAATATGGGTCCGTAGTTTCAGCAGTCTCACACACAAACAGTTCGCGTGTATAATTCGAGTTCAAGGGTCCATTCATTCAATAATGTCCGTCAATACGTAACAGTTCAGTACGAATCATAGTCATACAAATTTCTCGAATTACAGTCAATCATACGGTATTCCCATGTTCAACAGTTCTAGTACAATTCAAAAGATCATACCTAACAGTTCACTTTCAGTCGTTGCAATACGATACAAGGACCTAACTCAGCAAGTTCTCGCTATTCACAAGTCCTAACAGTTTTCATAGTGTATGGTTCATGATTCCAGTAATTCAATTAATTCAGTCAATACGTTTTCAGTCTATACCAAATTACGGATTACGGAACATACAATTCCCACACAACCGTTCGTATAAGCAATTTCATCTACTTAAGGTAACACCTGCGTCAGTCTTTTCAATGTTCCGAGCATTCTCTGGAACTAGGGTCTAGATTTAGACTCATTCATGTTCAGTTGAGTTTGTGGGCAAGATATAGGCAAGTAACCTTCCTATCCACGTCTAACTAAGTCTCGGATAGGCGGCGGCAACGTCCCAGTGGTATCTCCCACATACGGTACAGATGGGTATATCATTGTTCACATTACTTCTTCGACCTTAGTTGGTCAAAGCTATTGCCCGAGATTTCCATTCACGGAGGTCGTTGATTTACCAGTCATTTTCACTTTCCGTTACTTCTGTTTCATTCTTTCTGATTCAGTTGACGATGTTGATTTGGACATTTCAATGTTGCTACGTTGTCTCAGGCATTACACTCTATCCAGGACATCTACATATTTTGCTGGGTTTTAGCATGCCAATTCAGTCAAACACATCTAGGTCACGCCCACCTTCAGTTCTTTTCTAGTCTTTTGTAGTCAGTATCTATCATGTGGGGTGCTTATCGAACTAGCTGGGTAAATTTTACCTCATGTTCAACCACAGTCTTATCACCTTACTCAAGTTGTTCAAACTCAGGTACTTTCCTATCTCGGTGCATTGGGGAAAGCATTTTTCGAAGAAAACTTCACACATTTTCTCAATTTCTAAACCCAAGTCTCAGTTTGATGGTTCAAGACCTCCCGAAATTCGGTGGTTTCAGCTTTATTTGGGTTTTACGTATCGGTCATCAGTTCATATTCAGTTGATTCAGGCACGGTCACATGACCCTTTACTTTCACACGTTCATTTTCTTATAGATTTCCACAGTCAGTAGTAACATTAACATTACATGTTATTCCATTTAACTTCTTTAAGTATGCATATAGGTTTCGTTCCAGTTTACATAGGCAGTACGGTAATCATAAGCATAGACAGTTGCATACTTAAACACATTAATCACATTAGCATCTAATTTTCATGTCATAACCACATACACTTTTTTTTTTTATGCTCATGCAATGCCCTAACTTCTTTTCTAAAACATCCTATAGCTCATTTGGACACGTGTGTGCGATATAACTCGTGGTAAGTATCGCTTTAATACCACTCTATCACAACCCAAACCCGCCCCTATGGGTTTAGCACAGAATCGCCAAGAATCCGAGATTATCAAGGCACGCTAATGAAGACGTGGTAGTAGCGATGTCGTCTGATGTCGATATAGTAGTAGTAATTGATAATAAGACAAGATAGTAATAAGAATAAGAATAAAGAATAATAACAAAGAATAAAGAATAAAGGCAAGAGCGATGGCGATGATGATGATAAAGACAAAGAATGACTTAATAACAAGAATAAAGAATAAAGACAGTTCTTATGGACTCAAGAGGTGTCTCGCACAGATTCTAAAGGTGGCTCACATCAGTAGATTTAGGTCTCAGGCAAAGACTTTGCTCCACGTATATCCATGACAAGCAAGAGATAAGAAATAGTAGGTCTTAAAAGACGAACGGTACCAATTGATGGCCATCAATCAAGAAATGAGTGGTTCTAACGAGGGAACCGACAGAGGTCTCTGTAACAGTAGCAGTAATAGTAAACAGTAGTTGCTAAAGATGCCACAATACAGTTCAGAATATAGGACATACATTCATTCGATAAAGAAGCAGTTCATAAAAGCAGTTCAACTTCGAGAACAGATTGATTCAAGAAATGATTGAAGATAATCATTTTTGAACATATTTTTATACAATTGTTACTCACAGAGTTCTGGGCTACAGTAAACTAGAGCGTCTCCTTGGTAAGCCAACCCTACACAGTATACAGGATGAACACACACTAAGCTATACAGTTAAGGAAGATCAATAACTTAACCCCTAATTGCCTTGGTGTGGTTCTACATCTATATCCTCATTAAGATGTCTTATACCAGGCCTAAGAATGCCTAGAATGGAATGAGGATGCAAAGATGCATTGAAGCGATTTAATTTTTCGGAAAAGTAGTTCCCGCCGAGCGAGTTTCCCTTTCGAGTGGACATGCAACAAAGGTTCCCGCTCGATCGTCAACTCCCCCGCTCGAGCGTATGACAAGCCTCCGCTCGAGTGTACAATACCCCACTCGAGCGGGTAAGCTGATGAGAGATCTTTGAGAGCTCGATTTCCCTTTCGGCGGCACTTCCTCCGCTCGAGCGGACGACCAAAATCTGGAAATTCTAGATTTGAACTCCAAGATCAAAATCAACTTTCAATGTATCAAATTCGATCCTTTTGGGCTAATTTTCCGAAAAACACTTTACAACTCAATGTACAACATGTTTCAAAGATCAATTTGAGAAATCAAAGCCCAAGGGTAGTTCCATTAAACACCATTTTCAAATCAATTTCATGAACATGATTCCAATTGAACATGCATGTACTACAACAACCCTCAAGCCTCAAATTCATGCTCTAATGAGCCAATTCTTTTCAAAACAAGATGAAATCATGGACTTAAACATAAATATGAGCATGCATGTGACATTTGCCATGAAAACAACTTCAAACTTATCAATACAAGCATGCATGGATGTAATGAGCTTCAACTCAACACTATTGAACCAATTCATGCCTTAGATTACTAAAGACCCATGAATCATGCAAGAATAAACTTAAATGCACAATAAAAAGGTCAATGATCTACCTTAGGTCTTCAATCACAAGACTAGAAGCTCAATCAGACAATTATCCTTCAATTTCTTCAATTCTCCAAGCAAAACTCAAGAAGGAACTCAATTCTCTCACTTCCTCTCTCTCTTGGTCGGTTGGGAGTAAGAAATGGCTGAGCAAAATGTTTTGTTTGGATGAAAAAGGCTCAAGAATGTTTTATATGAAAAGGGCCACTGGGTGGCAAAACGGTAAATATGGTCAACTCTTTGATTTAGCTTATTTTATCTAATTTAATCATACCAAAACGATTTTTAATTAAATATACCATAAAATCACATAAATTATGATGATTATGGAACATCAATAAATTTTCGATTTGGCCGCCGATAAGGCCTTCAATTTGCAGTTTAATGCATAAGACAAGAACAGATAATTTGACAGTCAAACAGATAGATTATGCATTTAAACGGTCACAGTCAATCAATTAGTCTCGAACCTCAGTCAGTCAGTTCAGTATTTTAATCAATTCAATTATCAATCATAATCGGTCTCGGTTTAGCAATAATCAGTAAATAGTAACGAGGGTTGTTACACTTTCTTTAACAACTAGATACTTGATATCAATATGCTTTGATTCTTCTAAAGTTTTATTATTATTGGAGAACCAAATAGCAACATCATTATCACAGTAAATCTGTAAGGGCCTCGAAATTGAATCGACAAGTTGTAATCTATATATGAAATTCTTTAGCTATACTGCATGACATGTGGCTTCACAACATGCTATGAACTTTGCCTCCAGAGTGGAAGAGGCTGTCAGAGACTGCTTATGACTCTTCCATGAAATGGGTCCATTAGCAAGCATAAAAATGTACCCAAAAGTGGACTTTCGAGTGTCTTTACATCCAGCATAATCAGCATCTGAATAACCAATTACTTCAAGGCTGTCTGTTCTTTGATAAATGAGCATGTAATCCTTAATGCCTTGTAAATATCGCAACACTTTCTTAACTGTTTTCCAATGATCAAGTCCGGGATTGCTTTGGTATTGACCAAGCATACCAACCACAAATGCTATGTTAGGACGTGTACAAACTTGAGCATACATAATGCTTCCAACTATAGAGGCATAAGGAATTTCTTTCATTTGTTCCCTTTCTAAATTATTTCTGGGACACTGAAATTCACTAAATTTATCACCCTTAACTATAGAGGCAACACTACTTGAACAGTTTTGCATGTTGAACCTCTTAAGAACCTTTTCGATATAGGCTCTTTGGGACAATCCTAAAATACCACGAGACCTCTCTCGGTGAATTTCTATCCCAATGACAAAAGAGGTTTCACCAAGATTTTTCATTTCAAAATTTCTCATAAGGAATTTCTTTGTCTCATGTATCATTCCCAAATTATTGGTAGCAAGCAATATATCATCAACATACAAAACTATAATGCAGATATTGCTCCTACTGATTTTAAGGTAGACACATTGATCAACCACATTATCTTGAAAATCAAATTTGGCGAGAACTTCATGAAATTTAAGATACCATTGTCAAGATGCCTGCTTTAGACCATGTATAGACTTCTTAAGCCTACAAACCATATTTTCCTTGCTTTCATCCTGAAAACCTTCAGGTTGGTCCATGTAGACCACTTCATTCAAGTCACCATTTAAAAAGGTTGTTTTAACATCCATTTGATATAACTCTAAATCATAATGAGCTACTAAAGCCATGACTATTCTCAAGGAATCTTTAATAGAAACGGGAGAATAAGTTTCCTTATAGTCTATCCCTTCTCTTTGAGTGTATCCTTTAACAACTAATCTGGCCTTGTATCTTTCGACATTGCCTTTAGGATCACGCTTGGTTTTAAAAACCCATTTGCATCCAATAGTTTTGGCTCCCTTAGGCAATTCTACAAGATCCTAGACATTATTGTCTTTCATAGATTTTAACTCATTTTTCATGGCATTTAACCATTGAGTTGAACTTCCATTATTAATGGCTTGGGCATAAGAAACAGGATCGTTCTCCAAGCTTATATCACACTTATTTAGGTAAACCTCATAGTCATCTAATATGGTTGGTTTCTTTTCTCTTTGCGATCTGCGTAAATGTTGTTTTGCAACTGGGACAACTTCTTTTTCAATGTGAGAAATCTCTTGAGTACCAATAGATTCAGGTACTACATTTTCTTAAATAATCGTGAAAAGCGTAAAAGCACGATTTTGCTCCAAAGAAACATTTTTGAGATTCATACTCTGACTAATGTTTTCATTCTCTAAGAACACAACATTTCTAGTTTTAATAATTCTTGTGCTATGAGTGAGACAATAGAATCTAAAACCCTTTGATCTCTCAAGATATCCAATGAAAAAACAACTTATAGTTCTAAGGTCTAATTTCTTTATTTGTGGGTTGAAAAATTTTGCTTCAGCAGGACAACCCTATATATGTAAATAATTCAAATTAGGTTTCCTACCAACCCACAACTCATAAGGAGTTACAGGCACAACCTTACTAGGAACCCTATTAAGAACATGTATAGCAGTTTTTAAAACTTCACCCCACAAGTAATCTGGCAAAGAACAGTTACTCATCATGCTTCTCATCATGTCAAAAAAAGTACGGTTTCATCTCTTAGCTACACCACTTTGCTCAGATGTATCAGGCATTGTGTAGTTAGCAACAATACCATTCTCAGCCAAAAATAAAGCAAAAGCACTTGGATTTTGACCCGACTAAGTGAATCTACCATAATATTCACCACATTTATCAGATCTTACACTTTTAATCCGTCTGCCAAGTTGATTTTCAACTTCAGCTTCATAGAGTTTGAACATATCCAGTGCTTCTGATTTTTCACGAATAAGATACACATAAGTACACCTAGAAAAGTCTTCAATAAAGTAATAAAATATTTATGTCCAGAAATAGTTGGAACAGTAAAGGGACTACATATATCAGTATGAATTGTGTTTAATAATTCAATAGTCCTAGTAGCACCATTTTTCTTTGTCTTTGTGTATTTTCCTTTAATGCAATTCACACAAGTACTAAAATCAGAAAAATCAAGTGAACTTAAAATTCCGTCTTTAATAAGACGTTCCATCCTTTCTCTTGATATGTGGCCCAAACGCTTATGCCACAACATGGATGAATTTTCATTTACTCGCTTTCTCTTTTTATTTACCAAGTCGTTTACATTAAAGGATAAAAGAGATTGTGCATAAGTGGAATCTAAATTCAATGAATAAAGATTACCATATAAAGTACCAGAACCAATCATATGAGAATTGTGGAATAAAGAGACTCTATTATTTCCAAACTTAAATTCATAACCATAGGAATCAAGTTGTGAAACAGAAATTATGTTTCTAGTAAAAATAGGAACATAAAGTGTGTTTACTAAATCTAAAATGAAACCAGAGTCTAAAATTAGACGGAGGGTGCCAATAGCCTCAACATCCACTTCTATTCCATTTCCAACCGTAATGGTTCGTTCTCCTTTATTTAGTTTCCGACTTGTAAGGTATCCCTACATGAAATTTGTTATGTGAATACTTGCACCGGTGTCAATCTACTAAGAATTTGGTGGAACATCTACCAAAAAGGATTCATAAGACACAAAGCATTGAGTGTTACCTTTCTTGTCCAACCAACTTTTAAAACCTAGACAGTCTTTTCTTATGTGACCTTTCTTTCGACAAAAATGGCATCGAATCTTATTTTCTTCATTAGTTTTGTGAGTTTCATCATTTTCATTCTTCTTCTTCTTACTTTTGCCTTTCTTGAAAATCTTTTTGGTTGGACCCAAGGTGGTAAGGTGAGCCTGTCACGACCCAAACCCGCCCCTATGGGTTTAGCATCAGAATCGCCAAGAATCCGAGATTATCAAGGCCCGCTAACAAGAATACTGAGAAAAGCAGTACAGGGGCATGGCGGAAGCCATTATTGTAATAAAACAATGTCCAATGAGCTGTGACAGTCTGTATGCAAAAAGACTTTTCATACATGGAAACATGCAGTACATGACAGTTATGCATAATATTTACAATCATTCAGTACAGGGATCAAGTCCCTACTAACCAGTACAGTGCGGTCTATACAGTCTATACAGTAAACAAAACAGTACATGAGGGGGAACACTAAACACCCCTAACCTTAGCTTGGCAGGCTCGAAACCTCGCAGTGAGGCACAATGGTTGGCTTGACAAAACTGGAGTTTACCCCGACGCCTCTAGCTTTGATCCGGTGCCTATACACCTACATATATATATGAGCAGTGAGCTAAAGCCCAGTGAATAACATAAAGCGTAAAGGGGGTTTGGAATGATGTCCTTACAGTAATGAAAACCGTTCATTTCAATCAGTATATCAGTTATTCAGTACAGTAAACAGTCATATGTGGTATATCCATTAGCATAACAGTAAACAGTAGGTCTTAAAAGACCGAACAGTAAGTGATGGCCATCAATCAGTAAATAGTAGTGGTTCCAACGAGGAAACCGACAGAGATCTCTGTAACAGTAACAGTAGACAATAGGTGCTAAGGATGCCACAGTACAGTTCAGAATATAGGATATACATTCATTCGGTAAACAGTAAACAATTTAGAAAACAGTATAGTTCAGTTGTTCAGAAGATAATCATTTTGAACATATCTTTACACAATTGTTACTCACAGAGTTCTGGGCTACAGTGAACTAGAGCGTCTCCTTGGAATGCCAACCCTATACAGTTAACAGATTGAACACACCCTAAGTTTCACAGTCGGGGAAAGATAATAACTTAATCCCTAATATGCCTCGGTGTGTTCTACATCTATATCCTCATTAAGATGTCTTAAACTAGGCCTAAGAATGCTTAGGATGGGATGAGGATGCAAAGATGTACTCAGAAAACATTTTCAGAATTTTCAAGAAAACAGAGTCCCGCCTTGAGTTTCGCTTCGGCGGACATCAAAGAAAGGTCCTTCGGCGGACCAAAAAGTACTGGATAGCTGAAATTCACGCTTGACGCCCGCTCGAACGTGTCACCCAGTCCTTCGCTCGAGCGTCCAATCCTCTGCTTGAGCGGACTGATGCACAGTGCAAGATGCTGGGAGCTCGATTTTCCGCTCGAGTTCAAGTCTCCCCGCTTGAGCGGGAGTTCAAAATCTGGAATTTCCAGATTTGAATTTCCAAGTTTAAATCAAGTCCCAATTCTTCAAAACCAATCCCCTTGGGCTAATTTTCCAGAAAACTCTTATAAACACATAGTTAAACATGATTCAAAGCTTAATTTGTAAAATCAAGGCCCAAGGGTAGTTTAAACAACTCAATTTGAAACCAATTTTCATGAACATGCTATAAACATGACATGCATGGATCTAAACCATTTCAAAGCTCCAATTTCATGCTCTAATGAACCAATTGTCCCAAAAACAAGATGAGAACATGGACTTAAACTCCAATATAAACATGCATGTGACAATTTGTCATGAAATCAACTTGAAAGTCAACAATACAGCCATGCATGCAAGAATTAAGCTATAATTCAACATGTATGAACTAAAACATGACTTAGGTCTACAATTTGACATGGACCATGCAAGAATTAGCTTGAACTCACAATTAGAGGGTTGAATTCCTTACCTAGAGCTTCAATTACAAGGTGAGGTAGCTTAATTAGTAATCTACACTTCAATTACCAAGTAATTCTTCAAGGTTTCAAGCCAAATTCACAAGAACAACTCTCTCTCTCTCTCTCTCACTCTCTTCCTTGGTCGGCAAAGACAAGGGTCTTGGCTGAGCAAAATGGTTTGTCTCAAGTATAATGAAATTCAAAAGGTTGAGATAGTGGGCCACTAGGATGGCAAGGTGGTAATTAAGGCAATTCTTGACATTACGCTTAATTCAATCTAATTTAATCATACCTAATCGGTTTTCAGATAATTACACCATAAAATCACATAAATTATGATGATCATAAAACATCAGTCGGTTTCGGATTCGGCCGCCGGTAAAGCCTTCAATTAGCAGTTTAACCACGAAGACACGAACAGATAATCAAATAACCAAACAAATAGAATTACAATTAAACAGATATACATAGTTAATTCAGTTTCAAATTTCAATCAGTCAATTCAATACTTTAACCAGTTCAGTTATCAGTCATGATCAGTTTCAGTTTAACGGTAATCAGTGGTTATTCGGTAAACCGTAACGAGGGTTGTCACAGAGCCATATCAGGCTTTTCAACTTTAAGCCTCTCTTCTTCTTGAACACACATGGCAATTAACTCACTCATCTTCCACTTATCTTTCTGCGTATTATAATTGATCTTAAAAGGACCAAATTACGTAGGAAGAGAAGTCATAATGAAATGAACAATAAAACCTTCAGAAATTTCCATGTCCATTCCCTTTAATTAAGAGGCTATGTCATTCATCTTTAAGATATGTTCACGAATATCACTCAAACTATCATATTTCATTGTCATCATTTTAATCATGAGAGTACTAGCAAGGGATTTGGAAGTTCTAATGAATTGTTCTTCAATAGATTTCATATAGCTCACTGCACTTTCAGGGATTGCTCCTTGAATTGCAGACGTAATTGAGCCTTTCATAATCATTAGACTTAAGCGATTAGAGCGTTCCCATTTTTCATATAAAGCCATGTGTTCCTTAGAACTTGTATCATTAGACTTTGTAGGAGCTAGCTCTCTTAATACATAGTCTAAATTCATAATTCCCAAAACAATTCCAATTTGTTCTTTCCATTTCTTAAAATTAGTTCCACTCAAAACTTCAATACCAAACAAGTAACTATTAATTGCAGTAGGATTCAATGTTGCAAACACATAATATCCATTACATAATGTAATTAAGAAAATTACTTTTCACATGTCATAAAAATAACACTACAACTTAAATATATCTAACTAAAAAACATAATTAGTTAGATACGAAATCAAGTTATCATTTCGTTGGGCTGAATAACAATATATTTTAACAATTCATAAAAGTAAATGAGAAGACTAATAAAAATAAACAACATAAAATAAAATAAAATAATCATTAAGACTGTAACGAGTTTATCACCGTTGGGTAGAAAAAACTCAAATGTCTCTTATTTTATTTTATTAACTAAAGCACGTGAGAAGTTTATCACCGTTGGGTAGAAAAACTTATTGCTAGGCCTCGTTTGGGGAGTGGCTATTTTAGCCAAAAAGTCAAAAAGTTACTATAAGTTGTCACATCACCCTCTCTACTTTTCTGCACATCTTTTCGTAAAAAGTTACTAAAATAGCCTGTTCCCAAACGAGGTTATACTAATCGTCTCGGTTGTTCGAACATACATAGTGTTGAACCTTCGTTGGGTTGATCAATAATGTTTCAACTCATAAGGTATGTAACAAAACATTATAAGTGCATAAAACATTATCTTAATTACCACTTGTTCAATAATTTTCAATTTTTATTTTAATATCAATAGAATAAAAAATTGGCCAAAAATAAAAATAAAATTGAACAAGTGTAAATCAAGGTTATGCACTTATTACACAAAACATCATCATAAAATGAAATTCATGCTTATACGTTTCATGCATCAGAATTGAGAACCATGCTCTTATGCCAATTGATAGAAAACTTTGCAGAACATAAACTAAAAACCATTAAGGATTCAATTCTATACATGAAATACAAAATAAGTGTATACATACCTTGATACATGATAATATGAAATCCTCTTTTAAAAAAGAGAAACCTTGAATAGAAGACTTTGATATTCAAGTTCTTTACTTGTCTACGATCTTCAAACTACTTCTCTCTCTTTAGGTGATAGGAGCCTTCTTGTGGTGACAACTTGAGTTTTGTGATGAAAAGTGTGGTTTGGGACCTTACATTATTTATTCTAATATTCTTCCCATCAAAGAATCCATTCATTCAATGAACTTTATTAAATAGATTAATTTATCTTTTACATTCATGATACATAATGCATCTTCTATATTAATGAACTCATTAGATAGATTAATGTATCTTCTACATTCATAACAGATATATAATGCATCTCTAAGATTCATTCATAATGAATCTATCACATTCAATGCATTGATACTATCTCCATTAGTCTTCTATACATTATGTATATATAGGTGCATTCATCAATAATTAATCACTATCTAATTGATGTATATATATCTTGCTTAATGAGATGAATCTAGTATAATCATGCATAAGCCACATAAAGCCATATTTAGGAAAAATTCTTACAAACTCAACTCAAGTAACTCAGATCCCGTTTGTTTTCCGTTGCTGGAGTCCAGTCGGGCCTCCTAGTGATGAACAATGGACATAAATCATGTTTATTTGATTTATAATACTATGGATTGGTAGTCCCTTCGGACTATGAAAGGCCTTGGGCGAAGGTATTAGTAGTTTGGACTGTGAGATGGTATTAGAAAATAGTCCGTTCGGTTTAGGGTGTTATCGGACATCTTGTCAACTGCAAATTTTTTTTTTTACATGTTGGGCATTTTTTTTTCAACATTAATGTTTAATGTTTTTATTTTTTTTATTAAGTAAAAATCATAATTTAATTTGTTTTATTATTTTATATTATTTAAGGAAAATTTACCCATAAATCCTACTTTGTGGAAAGTTGAATCATTTAGTCATAAGAGTTTTCTTATGCACCATTTAGTCCGTTTTGTTTAGTAATGTTTGTTAAGTTGATTTTGAGTCTTTTAGAGTTTACATTAATACCCTTTGTGTGATTCGTTATTCCCAAATGGGGGATTCGGTGTGTTGGATGAGGATTTGGTAGGTGAGTCGTGGTGTTGGGAAATTTATATGTTTCCTGAAAATGTTTTCGACTCATTCACCGTTACAACACCCAAACAACTATTTTTCCATCCCAACCCATATAATTCCATGTACACGCCATTAACGCCAAATATAAAACATCAACGATTAAATCCCACGCATGCTGACCGATACGTTCCGCAACACTTATTTTGAACATATTAACTGACTGACCATGTACATTATTGTCTGCAAATACACATACACTTGAACAATTTCAATGTTATTCAGTTAAAATTTCACAACATAGCCTTCAACACATTTCAAAACACCACTTTACATATGTTAATCATTCCCAATATCGTACCAATAACGTTTGGTCAAAACTCTTAACAGTCTACACACAAACACATCAATAATTTTCAACACCAACATCAAACTTCCACATGTATCCCTTTCCCAAGCATGCACAGTAACATCATACTCATTACCGTAAACCCTGCCTCCGTTTCGACATACAGTTCAAAACAACAAAACATCACCCCCAACCATTTTTGTTACTATCAATTAAACAAGTTTGCAAATCAAAACATGAATATAACACAGCACATACCTCCATTTCACATTGCCATGCTTAGACGTCTATAGAATTAACACCTTTAACTATCGGCTTCTAATAACAACGTTTAATCCACAATACATCTTCACGCATACAACTACGATGTCAATGTCAACGATCCCTCTGCGCTTTCACCAAATGTGTTTACAATGTTTGAACCCACGGCAACAATTGTGAACATTCACATTAGGGTTCCCACAAATTACGATTACCTTGCCCCAATTATTTCTGCCCTCTTCGCTTTGGAATGTAGGTTTCCTTTCCCAAATACCTCGATGTTCGTCGTTTTCACATCGACACCCCAAATGTTTCCATCTCTGCAATTTCACCACTGCCCAAGAAAGAAATAATAATGCAACACTACTGGAAAATGATGTCCCAATTTTGTAATTTCACACAATGTGAATTGACCAGATTCGCCCAATAATGTTCCAACTCACCCCTGCAATGTATATGCCTTCAACGGTCAATTTACATATAATGAGACATTTCAGTTTATAAAAAAAATTTCAAAACCAAACAGTTCATAATTTGTCAATTTAAGATTTATTAGTACATCACCTTTTATTTAATTTAATAATTCTTACACTAACAATTATCATTAAAACAAATATGATTTTACTAATCACCTCACAATCAATCTCCCTATTAACAACCCACCCCACTGCCATTCCGTTTATTTTATCTCAATCAAGAACCTTATCAATGAATAGTTGTCAATGTTACCAAATGGAGTATCAAATAATCAAATTAAAAAAATAATAATAATGAAAACACAACAAAACACGCTATCAGAGCATTTATCCTGTGTGTAGGTGAACCATCATCAGTGCAGAAGAAGAGAGAGAAAGCGATTACCCCACCCTAGAGAGAGAAAGCGATTACCCCAACCTAGAGAGAGAAAGCTCAGTCCTCAACGATGCCGAATTCGAAGATCAAACTCCCCCAAAATAGTTAGGGTTTCTCTTGAGTACTGCACTGGTTCAGCCCTGGGGACTGAGACCACTCAATTCAGAGCCTGTTGTTGCGCCGATTGGCTTCGGTTCATGTTCAGAATGGAGATTGATTCGCCTCCCGATGCTGACACCATTTCGGCTCGAGATCGTATCCTTCAGGTTCACCTACTCGTTTTTCTGTCTTTCCATGTTTGGTTGCCTTGAAAAACCTTCAAAATATCTGATTCTGATTGTTTTAGTTGTCAATTGGTTGATGAATTATGTCAAAAATTGCTTCTTTGTGGTATAACCATCCAATTTCAGCAGGAAGTTATGTATTCGTTTGTAATTTTTAGCTCTGTAGTTCTAGCAATTTCGTTGGAATTTTTACTGGGTTTGGTGTATTTAGGCTGATATATTTCTTAATCATTCACTCCAATTTGAATAAATTGGTTAAAAAGTTTTGACTTGTAGATTTTAGATTTTTGATTTTTTGGGTTGACATTAGTTGAGAATGTTAAGAAGGAAAAGAACACAAGGCATATCACAATTAACTCATCCAAAATAAAATAAAATAAAAATGAGTCTAGGAAAATAGAACTTTTAATCAGCAGAGCATAATACAAATAATTAAAATTTTTATTTCTATATAATTCGATATGCATTTGTTTGCAATGTTTGTATTCAGAATTGAACCTGTGTAAACCAATTTTGTTCCTGTGAGAATTATATATTTTATATATAGATGGTGTTTACATTTTGTTTCTTATTTCATAGCAGAGACTTTCCCTGCAAGGTGTTCCTGCAGAGTATCTTGAGAAGCTCCAGCCTAGTCTAGTTACTTTTCTTAAGGATAACAAGTTCCAAATACCTGATCTGGTCTCTGCTATCTTACCAAATGATGACGATGAGGAAGAGAAGGCTTTTTCCCCAAGGCTTGCAGATCATTTCCATGAAAGCATGGTTTGGTTGCAGTGGTTGATGTTTGAGGGTGAACCAGGTGATGCGTTGAATAACCTAGCCAAAATGAGTGTTGGCCAGCGCGGTGTCTGTGGGGCTGTTTGGGGTAACAATGATATAGCATACCGCTGCAGAACATGTGAGCATGACCCGACCTGTGCGATTTGTGTTCCTTGTTTCCAGAATGGGAACCACAAGGACCATGATTATTCTATTATCTATACGGGTGGTGGTTGCTGTGATTGTGGAGACGTGACTGCTTGGAAGCGCGAGGGCTTTTGTTCGAAGCATAAAGGTGCAGAACAGATACAACCCCTTTCAGAGGAGTTTGCTAATTCTGTGAGGCCTGTCCTTGATTTGCTTCTTGTCTATTGGAAAAATAAGCTAATGATTGCAGATACTATATCTCAGCAAAGTCCTGCAGTAGATGATCATGTAACAGAGTTCAGAAAGGTTGCAGATGCGCTAACATCTGCTGTGGTGCAGATGCTTTTGGAGTTTTGCAAGTGTAGTGAAAGTCTGCTCAGTTTAATTTCTGAGAGAATGTTTTCGTCAGTTGGTTTACTGGATATTCTGGTGATGGCAGAGAGGTTCTTGAGTGAGGATGTCGCAAAGAAGCTTCATGAGTTACTTTTGAAATTGTTGGGTGAACCTTTATTCAAATATGAGTTCGCAAAGGTCTTTCTTAATTATTATCCAACTCGGGTCAGTGAAGCCGTAAAAGAATGTAGTGATGCTGTTTTTAAGAAGTATCCGCTGCTGTCCACGTTTTCTGTTCAAATTTTCACTGTGCCAACTCTAACTCCACGCCTGGTGAAGGAAAAGAATCTCTTGGTCTTGCTATTGGAATGTCTGGAAGACATTTTTATTTCTTGTACTGGACAAGATGGACAATTACAGGTAGTGCATTGACTTTTATTTCTTTTGTATGCACTTTATGATTTATTATGTTCTCTTAAGAGCGGCATTGTTAGGGAGTCCTTAACTTGGTCAGTTATTTTTTCATATTCCCCATGCAGTGTGCAGTTTCTAATGAATGTGGATCTTTAGCTTTTAATTGCTGAATAAAACTATTTGACTCTTCCTATGGGAGTATAAAGTTTATAAAATCTGATACATATGTGTATACATTTCAAATGATGTGTGCTCCATTATGTTCTACATGTTGCCTTATAGCTCACTTTCTGCTGCAAGAACTTTTGGCAAGTTTGGTGTAGCTTCTTGCAAGTTGAAAGTTAATAATCAAAAAGCAGAAGCAAAAAGTACCCTCTTTCACAGGTTCCCACTAATTAGTTTTGTTTTAGCTTATTTAAGCTATGTTGCCTCATAAGTTGTAAGCAGAAGTTACAACAAACACCTTGACACACATTCCTAAAATGAAAAAAAGAAGCTGCTATAAGCAGCCCCTATAAACTGCTCCAAACAATTCCATATTTTCAAATTGTTGATTCATCATTGTCATTGAATGCTTTAAGTTGCTTGGGTGATCATTGAGTGTCTTGTAGTGGTCATGGTCTAAGAAGCACAAACACTTCTAGTAAGGTAGCGTATTCGTGTTGTACTCCGATATTCATTGGATACTTCCCAACGCATGTTGGACATACATTCAAACGTATCCTATTATTTAGAGAAAAAAAAAAAATTAGACTTGGACATGCTTTGGGCACGTGTGGGGAGACACTTGCCCATCTTTTAGGCACACATGAAAAACATTACAAGTTTGCACAAAATAGCCTAAGATCTGATGGCTTTGTTGGGGGGGGGGGGGGGTGGGGAAGAAGCAATGCAGATTCATATCTATTAATTCTCCATCCTTTAAACTTTGAAATTAGTGTTATGATGTTTTTTATAAATATATTTTTGAAGGAAGTATTTTTTGTAATGAAAAACCAAAGATTTTTTATTTTATTTTGTGTGACCCTAAACTGTTAAACCAAGCATAGCTAATAGTAATATGTAAGGAGTTATTTCCCTGCTATACCCAGTGCATGGCCCCTCCCAAGGATATCTGAAGGCTGTTTGAATAGTTTCTTAAGGTCCATGTTACACATCTTGTGGAGCGTAGTGTTCATTTTCTTTGGATTTTGTTTCTGTGTATAAACTGAGGTGCTGATGTTTTCATTCATGGTGCACTTGGTTTTTACCATATCATGTGTTGTCTTTTTAGTTTCTGTGGGATATCAACAAATATGGTGGGGAGAAACAAATCAATTTGAAGAAAAAGGACACAAACACAGTTAATATGCATAATAATAAACCCTTCTGTTCATGCATATATATATATATGTATTTTCCTTTCTCTTTTTCTTGTTTTGTCCCCCTCATTGATTGCTTTTTGATGCTTTCCAACTGCGAATCCAATTCTCATGTACAAGAATGGGATAATTGGTTTTTGAGGAATTCATGTAGCTTTTCTCTTAGTCTTGTATTCTAATTACTCAATTCATTTGTAAACTGTAATTGAAATAGTTTTACTTCTCCATTTTTGCATTTAGAGCAAGATAGTTAATTAGAGTCCTTTGCAGGTTACGAAGTGGGGAAATTTGTATGAAACAACTCTTCGTGTGGTTGAAGATATTCGATTTGTTATGAGCCATGCCATAGTACCTAAGTATGTAACCCATGATCGGCGAGACATCTCAAGGATGTGGATGAGGCTATTGGCTTTTGTGCAAGGGATGAACCCTCAAAAGAGAGAAACAGGCATTCATATAGAAGAAGAAAATGATAATATGCATTTGCCTTTTGTTTTAGGTCATTCTATTGCAAACATTCATTCTCTCCTAGTGGCAGGGGCATTTTCTATCAGTACTGCAGAGGAGACAGATGATGAAAAAGATTATGATGATCGAGATAGCCCAAGACATGCAAAAGTTGGAAGGCTTTCGCAGGAAAGCTCCGTTAGTAGTGGAACAGGCAGGAATTGTACATTAGGTTCTGCATCCAGAGTTGCTGAAGCAAAATCTGATATCCTTTTAATTCGGCCTTCTATTTCATGGTTAACATTCGAGTGCTTGAAGGCTATTGAAAATTGGTTAAGAATGGATAATACGTCAGAAGCTCTTTTTAATGTCTTATCACCGAAAGCAGCGAACATGTCAGGGAACAACTTTTTTGCATTAAAGAAAACACTATTGAAGTTTAGGAAGGGCAAATCCATTTTTAGGTCATATAATGCACCTTCAGCCAGCAGTAAACTTACAAGTTCAAGTGAACTTCAAGGTAGACAGGGTTCTTCACCAGCTCACAGTGGATTCCACATAGGTATCAACTTGGAAGGTGGACGAGTCATGGGACAGGATGCTAGTCCCGCTGCTTTCGATGATAATACGATGGAAGTAGACTATGCTACTGAATTAGAAGCACTACGTGTTCTAAGTCTGTCAGATTGGCCAGATATAGTATATGATGTTAGTTCACAGGATATATCTGTTCACATCCCTTTACATCGATTATTGTCATTGGTTTTACAAAGAGCATTGAGAAGATGTTATGGTGAGTCCGCTTTGCCCAGCACAATTAGTGCCAATTCTGCTGATTCATCAACTATCTGCCAGGATTTCTTTGGGCATGTTCTAGGAGGGTGCCACCCGTATGGGTTCTCTGCCTTCATTATGGAGCATCCTTTACGAATTAGAGTATTCTGCGCTCAGGTTCATGCTGGAATGTGGAGGAAGAATGGGGATGCAGCCATATTATCTTGGGAATGGTATCGTTCAGTTCGCTGGTATGCTGAGACTAATGCATTATGTGATACATATGTAAATGTTTGCTTCACTTGTACATGATTGTTGGTCCTTTTAAGGATGTCTTCTTTGTTGATTCCTTTTTACAGGTCTGAGCAAGGTTTAGAGCTTGATCTACTTCTGCTGCAGTGCTGTGCTGCTTTAGCTCCAGCAGATCTTTACGTCAATAGAATTTTAGAGCGTTTCGGATTGTCAAATTTCCTCTCTCTACATCCTGAACGGTCTAGTGAGTATGTAACTCATCTTTCCAATTTCTTCATTCCAGTGCTGAAGATTTTTGTTACGAAATCATATATTTATGACTGATCTGGTTTTATAATTTGAAGTATGTTCCTAATACATTGTTTGCCTACCTTGTTTTATGGACAATATTAGTAAAAATATAAGTAAAATTTTCAAGCATGTGTGCTTCAATGTTGTTATAAATGCAACAATAGATAAAGGGGAGCAGCAATGGCCACCACTTGCCAAAGTTGGTAATTGTTCCGTGGCCCCTCTAATATGATGTTTGTTTTGGTGAATATGTTACCTTGGTTCCACCAAACTTCATGATTTCCTTTGTTCCTGCTTGGGACCTTATATGATTTATGACTATTGTGAGTCTTTATGTCACTTTTTTCCTGAGTCTTCAACAGTTACTATTTTGGTCTGACCCAAAAATTCTACTTAATTGTGTAATGTGCCTAACTTTACACACACATTAGCGCAATGACTTTGTCTTCTTGCTACTGTCATTGCCCAGTCATTTTTCTCATGTCACATTAAATACATACATGTAGATAGATACATGTCAATATCTATTTGGAATATATATTGCTTAGATCATAAACATAATGAAATAATATCTAATTTCATAATGCATGATTGAAAATGTAAATTTGGTGCATATGATTAATTTATTCAATGACAATGTTTGGTTAATTTTTATGTAGTTATCATCATTATCTAACTGTGTTATCCTAAACATGCCTAGAACAACTTGAAATCCAAAATTTAAATTATTTCTGAAAACGAGTACTTAAGACAAGTGAGTCAAAATGACAATTTTTTACTATGGAAATCCATACAATACCTTCTCTAAATGCCCATTCGTATGATTTATTCTTATCTATGAACCGTAGCAAACAATATCCTTCTGAATTTTGAAAAATGTTCTATAATTCGTTTGTGTTGAGTATCCTATTAAAATTTTATCATTCTCCACATCCAAGGTAATGCTAGGGTACAACTGAGATTATTTTGGGTCGTGGACTCGTGACAGAAAGAAACAAAATCATGTTAATATGTGGTTTAGTTGGATTCTGGCTCTTGATTGAGTAAAATGGCAAAACAGGATTCATGTAGCTAAATTTTTGCATCATCTTTATATTGATGAACATGTGGCTAAATTTTCTGATACGCCATCTTTCTATTTAATCATTATTTGATGTCACATTTTTGCATCTCAAAATTTAATAAATGGACGAATAAATAAATTGGAAAGGATGCCTGGGAAACATACAATCACCCTCTTGTAGTTGTAGATTTATTTATGTTTTTGCAAAGAAACGCCTCTACCATCTCGTTTGAGATTCTAATTTATTTGTTGTTTTAGACTTTGTGGATGATTAGTTGGTAGGTCCCTGTTTGAGGGGTTGGTTTTGTATTTTTTTGGCATCTCCTTAATGCTTTCTTAATAAATCTTTATTTATCCAAAAAAAATAAAATAAACCATCTTGTTTGAGATTCTTGTCATTAATTTTTTATTTTTGCCATCTGCTTATGACTTTCAACTTCAAAATTCTAACGTTATGTCCAAGTTTTCTGTTAGTTTTAAATCGTTTGACATTAAATTTTTAGTGTGGATGACTTTATTCAGTACTTAAATACTAATTTTGTATCTTCACTTATCCATCAACTCACTGATGAAAGGTGGTGTTACCATTTTTTGTGTTTTTATCTTTAGTGGTGTTTAAATATCTACCATCGTAAACTAATCTGTGAATTTCTGTAACCTAAACATTTACTTTTGGTATCTTAAATTTGGTTTTTCATGGCTAAATAATTTTTTTTTTTCAAATTTTTTCTTTTAAATATCCATGGATTAAGTGAGTTGCTAATATAGAGTGATAATTTAATGAAGGAGTGAAGTTAATTGGTGTTAATTTGATGTTTTTTATTTGGATTTGAACTATTGTAAAAATCTACTTAATGGAAATTTGCCTTTCTTTAGTTAGATTTACTGAGAATTTCAGGAACTTATGTATGAGCTATTTAGCAGTTAATAATGAAAATCGCTGGATTTTTTATGTTGTATTAATTTTCTATGCTGGAGGGAAAAAATACACGTGGATATTGAAATTCTTCTGAATGTGTAGTTCTTTTGTAAGACTTTTGCAGTTGCGATTAGTCTTAGGAAATTTTGCCTCTGTTGCTAATAGGAAAGTGCTTCAAGGACTGATGCTCACTGCATGTGCCCTTCACTTGCATAATTAGTGTTGCATAAGCTAAATGGTATACGTGGAGCACATGCTTTAAGTTTCTCCATAAAGCAATGTAAAGCATCTTAACACTAGTACTGCTACATAAGCCTAATGGTATATATGATGGAGCGTGTGCTTTTGTGGATGCTGTGGGGCATGGACCCTGAGGTACGGTAAAGCAAGGCAAAACATCTTGACATTAATATGCATGCTTAGGATCTGGAGTGACAATTCTGGGCTTGGTGCTGTTGGCAGCAAGATGTGCAAATCCCGGATGTGCAGCATGTTCTTCCCTTTGACTCCCTGGTGGCAGTACTCCAGCCTGTTGCATTATTGGGATGATTTGATGGTGATAACAAACATAATGTGTATTGTTCCTATAATGATCTGTGAAAGATGGGTTGAAAAAAACTCATGAAGAGGTGTTGGATGGCAATTGATATCACGGAAAGTTGGTTCTGAATTTTACGTCTTTCTGTGTATGCATATATAGGCCTCTGTCATGTGGTCATCATTTTCAACCTTACTCTGTTAATGAACCAGGAAATTTGTTTTATTACTTTAAAGCTTAAACTAGTAACATAGATATTTAAAAAAAAAAAAAAAATTAATTAAGCTCTATGTTTTCAGGTATGAACCAGTTCTGGTGCAGGAGATGCTTACTCTTATTATACAAATAGTAAAAGAAAGGAGGTTTTGTGGACTAAATATGGCTGAGTGTTTGCACCGAGAGTTAATTTATAAGTTAGCAATTGGAGATGCCACCCGCAGTCAGTTGGTGAAATCATTGCCTCGTGATCTTTCCAAAATTGATCAGCTTCAGAAAATTTTGGATACAATAGCCGTGTATTCCAATCCGTCTGGCATGAATCAGGTTTTGTTTGTGGTCTGCAGTAGCTTTAGGTGTTTCTGAATTGACATGCTATTTGAATTGTTATCCTGAAATTTCTCTGTATTTCAGGGTATGTATAAACTGCATTTGCAATATTGGAAGGAACTGGATTTGTATCATCCACGTTGGAACTCAAGGGACTTGCAAGTTGCGGAAGAAAGATACTTGCGCTTTTGCAGTGCTTCTGCACTGACTACTCAGCTACCCAAATGGACAAAGATATATAATCCTCTCAGTGGAGTTGCTAGAGTGGCTACTTGTAAGATGGTTCTCCAAATCATTCGTGCTGTATTATTTTATGCTGTCTACACTGATAAGTCAACCGCATCACGTGCACCTGATGGAGTTCTGCTGATAGCATTGCATTTGCTCTCATTAGCATTAGACATCTGTTGTCAGAAAGGGGAATTTGGTGATCAATTGTGTTGCATTGGTGATTCGATTCCCATCTTAGCTTTTGCTGGGGAAGAAGTATATATGGGATTTGCTAATAGATCCGGGGACCAGAGCTTGTTATCACTTCTTGTGTCATTGATGAGGATGCATAGGAAGGAAATGCCAAACAACTTTCTGGAACCTGGTGGTTTCAACCTTTCCTCTCTGATTGAAAGTTTATTGAAGAAGTTTGCAGAAGTTGACTCTGGATGTATGACTATACTGCACAAACTTGCACCTGAGGTGGTCAATCATCTGTCACATCCTGGTCCAAATAGTGGTACAGATCTCAGAGATTCAGCTTCTGAAGGTGATAAGCTCAAGGCAAAAGCTCGAGAGAAACAAGCGGCCATATTGGTGAGATGTCATACTATGTCTTTTATAGACTTTCCTCCATGGCATTTTCGAGAAAAGGAGTAAACAATTGTTTGCCCAAATGGTGAAATGAAATTGTAGAGAATTTACTTAGAAGACCAAGTCAGGTCGATCAGTTTCTTTGTTTATTATTGGTTAATTTCCCAGACATATAAGGAATAGATTACTAGTTTCAGTTTGTTTGCCTGAATTATCAGCCTAATACATGCCAGTGGTTGGTTCTTATGTTCTTGTTTTAGTAACAGATGTGAATGATAACTGTACCAAAATTACCCTGGGTCAGGTTGGATCAATCAGTGATGGCACAAGACCTAGTTAAGCCCTTGTTAGAAATGTCTTTTAAAAGCTCACTACATTTGACATGCAGGAAAAAATGCGAGCCCAGCAATCCAAATTTTTGGCAAGCATTAATTCAATTACAAATGATGGGTTGGATGGTTCAGAAGGTGGAGAAGAAGCATGCCCCTCTGATATCGGAAGCGACACTGGAGAGCCCACACAAGATGTCTGCTCTCTTTGCCGTGACCCAAATTCTAAAGGTCCTCTATCTTTTCTGATTCTTCTCCAGGTAAGTGACTACCAGACGTATGTTTGTGTTTATTTTTGAGTCCTATTGAGTTGGGACTGACTTGATTATCATTATCATTTGAGCTTTAGTGATTACAAATTCGTTTTTCTTTTTTAAATTCCAACTTAAACTCATACGGATGTTTTTATTTTTATTCTTGAAACAAGAAATCCAGGCTTCTGAGTCTCATTGACAGAGGTCCCCCATCATGGGAACAAGTTTGCCAGTCAGACGGGGAGAATGTTCTTAACCATTCAAACAAGATGAGTGTTACATCTGATAGGAACACTGCCTCAAGCAGTTCAGGGCTGATTTCATCTTCTCAGTTGAATCAATTGATTCAAAATGCGGTAAATGAGTTTGCTTCTGATGGACAGCCTAGGGAAGTCAATGCTTTTCTTGAATTCATCAAGGCTCGGTTCCCTTCGGTTAGGAATATTCAACTGCCTTGCACATCAAATGATACAAGGGAAAGTGCATGTTCCCTCGAGACATTAGAAGAACACATGTACTTGTCCATTCGTGAACAAATGCATGATAATCATTCAGATTTTGTACAGGATGATCAGAAGTCACCAACAGTTGCACGACATTCAACAAGTGGAGGTGCTGAATCTCTTTTGCTTGGAAAATATATTGCCTCTCTTTCAAAAGAGACAATCGAGAATCCTTCTGCTTCCGAAAATACCCGTTCACGAAATGCAGCACCATCAGAATCTTCTTCACCTCTTGCAGCATATGATGGCTTTGGTCCCTTAGATTGTGATGGAATCCATGTTTCTTCTTGTGGGCATGCTGTGCATCAAGCATGTCTTGATCGTTATTTATCATCACTGAAAGAAAGGTAAGTCCTACTAAGTTAGGATCTTTATTTTTTAAGTCCTCCATCCCAAAATCCTAGGCACTATTACGTTACACTTTCAGCATAATCTGAATATATTTTATTTGGCGCTGGATTTTATCCCTTGAAAGATGAGCCTTTTGAACGTCTTGAGATGCAACACCTAAAATTTTTTATAGTAAGTTTTGGGGTTATAATTTTTGAAGCTATTTCTCTTGTTCCTAGATTATGACCTAAGGGTTATGAACTTATGATCTTCTATGTGTGAAGGAAGTTTATTTTTTTGAGAATGATTGCTCAAAACTGTTTCTTACTATTGTTACAGGTATAATTATGTCTCAATCACTTGAGAATCCCAGGACTTTAAAGCTTATACGAAGGAACCGTGAACTAAAACATCAATTGATGTGATGCTCTGTAATAGGAACAGTGAATGAAAATGTGAATTTAACTATTTCAATTTGGGTGAATTATACTTACACTCCCTTGAGAATTGGGTTTAATACATGTCACCCTTGACGTTTAGGAAATTACACTAACTCCCTGTGATTGTAATTATCTAGACGGAATGAAGACATTGAACTTATGCACCCTCTCTTTACTTTGTTTTGCTTTACTTCCTCTATTTTTTTTTCCCTTTCCTTTGCTTTACTTTACTTTTTTCTTCTTTTTTTTTTTCAAATGTAATTTCTTCTGTTTTTTTACTAGGAGTTGTTGCTTTTTATATAAGCAGGGAATTTGTAAAATAAGGCTATTAATCACAAGGGCGGGAATGTAATTTCCAGAATATCAGGGGTGGAATGTAATTGGACCAAACCTCAGGGGGTGTTTGTGTAATTTATCCTTTCAATTTTGAGTGTTTGTTTGTGGCTATGCCTCCAATAGGGTATTTTCTTAAATGTTTTCCTGTCCTTTAATAAGAAAATGCCTCTCAGGAGATTTTAGTCATGAAAAAGCAAGCTTTCTTAACTTCCCTTTTTCTAGAATTCTTTCATGATATCCCGACACCCAAAAGGAATTAAGTGATTCTGCAGCCAAGCTTTAAACTTGCCTTTATTTCAAGGTTCCTTCGACATGCATACTTAATTGAACATTGCTACATAGGCATACACTTGTAACTAAAGTTTTCTGTCTGTCTTTTCACAGTTGCGATAATATTGATAAAGTAAGGTTTCTTTAAACATGTTGCTGGACATGTGCATGTATTGAAAAGGCATATGTAATGTTTTTACGCTGCTGATACAGGTATGTTAGACGAATTGTTTTTGAAGGAGGACTCATTGTAGATCCAGATCAGGTAGCAGTCTGCTTTAGTCTCTCATTTTCTGCAGTTGATAGCAATTGTTTATTTTGTTATCTTGAATAATGAACTTTTTATCTCAGGGGGAGTTTCTCTGCCCTGTATGTCGTGGACTTGCAAATTCAGCATTGCCTGCATTACCTGGAGATTCTCAAAAGGTTTCTAGACCACCAATGGTTTCAACTGTCAGTTGGCCAGATGCTACAGGCCAATTATCCTCTGCAAACAGGGAAACTGATTTCCTTCGCTTTCGGGAAGCCTTGTCTCTTTTACGTAGTGCTGCTGATGTTGCTGGGAGGAGTGAAATCCTAAAAGCTTTTCCAATGCATCGAAATGGAAGGATAAGACCAAATCCTGAATCCATGTTTCGTGTACTATCTGGAATGTATTTTCCAGGCAAACAGGATAGGATTTCAGGATCTGCAAGGGTAAGCCACTCGGTAATTATGTGGGACACTCTTAAGTACTCTCTTATATCTGCTGAAATTGCATCTCGCTGCGGAAGGACTTCTTTGGCTCCAAATTATGGCCTTAATGCCTTACATAAGGAACTCAAATCTTCAAGTGGGTTTATATTATCTTTGCTGCTAAAAATTGTGCAAAGCACACGGACAAAGAACAGTCTTACTGTTCTTCTAAGGTTGAGAGGTATTCAGCTCTTTGCGGAGTCAGTATGCTCTGGCGTTTCATTAGATGAATTTCCAAGCCAGATATACAGACAGGGAGAATTTCCGAGCCAGATGTACAGACAAGGAGGTATGGTTGCTGTTACTGTGTACTTTTTAGATTCTAATGACATTGTTCTTGTGTTGTGTTATTATCATGAGTATTTGATACCATTATACCTCCATTTGGTTTGTTCGTAATTTACTGCTCTGGATTTGTGTTTGAACAAGCACACTCTCAGAAGCATGACACGGACATGCCGACACAATTTTTAAAAATTTAGAACACAATTTGGGAGGGACATGCAAAATATATAATTTTATATATTTACTATTTGACAAAGATAATAAAATTTAAAGTCTAATGGAGGGAAATATGTTCTTTTTTTTTATATCATTGGATTCCAAGTTATTTTATTCAAACTTGTTATGTGTTTCATGTGTCTGAGCGATAGACACATGTTCTCCAAGTGTCTTATGCGTGTCCAAGTCTAGAAAATTTTAAAAATAGTTGGACATGTTTGGACGTGTGTGCGAATGTCTGGCGAGTGTCGTGTCGTGTCGTGTCGGTGTCCGACATGACAGACCACTTGAGAAGTGTACGTGCTTCTTAGTACACATCATGAATGACAACTGCTAGATTTGTGTTTATGATCAAATCCTAACCAGTTTGGTATACAAAATTCTTGTACTAGCATGCTTAAGCTTGACTAAATGATCATGAAGTAAATAGATTTTATGGTGCAGAACCTCTTTTTCTTTAAATAGGTCATACCAAATTAAAATAAAAGAGGGTGCCCCATACAAAAGCAAAGCATAAGAAAACCTTTGCATCAGCTCAAAAACTCCATGGACACCATAATGATCATTAAAGAAAAAAAACATATATGTTGGTCAATCTGAGGCTATTCTAATTTTCATGGACAACCATCAAAAAACCATCTATTTCCTTCCACTGTAGCACCTGTTATCTCTACCGTCATAATTGATGGTGCTAACCAAATTCTTTTAAGTCTCTTCCTCTTCTTGCTTTGCTTTCCCCATTCATCCTAGCTGAATTTGCATCCATATTTTGGCCTTTTTTTTACTTCAATTGCTGCAAACAACTTCGTTGCATCATTGTCAAATTCTTTGCATGGAATCCTGAGAAATTTGCCAAGTCCTTAAACCCTTTTCATAACCTGCTCCAACTTCTCTGTCCCATGACTCCTATCATCCAGTTTAGAAGACTAGAGAATATTACCACCTGCTGGACTTACATTTCCTTGGCCTTGGCTTCTTTCTTTTGTGTAATTAGCCCCATCAACCACTGGTCGGAGCATAGTGGTTTAAGTGCAATCCGTTGGAGTGACCCCACCTGCTCTTTTTTCTCTTCCTCTGGCTGGTGCTCTTCCCCTCTTGTACCACCAACTCCTTAGCTACTGATTACCCTGGCTTGCTTGTATCCTATCCCTTCTCTTCCCATTTCCCAATCAACATAGGCCTTCTACTTCAACTCCTCCTGCTAGGATGGTCAAACCTAATTCTTCAATACTAATAACATTCTGCCTCCATCCATTTGATGCCACTACAGGAGACTTCTCCCCTAACATTACTGCAAGGCAACCACCTATTCTTGAAGAAAACATCTTTGAACACTTTCAGCACCTGGAAGAAAATATTCTAGGCATTTCTAATTTGTCTTGGTCATTATATATTCAGGACAGTAGCTGTCTTAGATTGCATGATCAATTAGTTTTTTGATGGTTGCTACTCCCATAAATGAGGAGAATTATTTTCTTGAACAGCCTTTTCTGTCACGCTGTGCGTGTGCCTTGTGACTTGTTGGAGCTAGGGAATTTTGGCATCTGATTTACATTTATTCACAGAGCTGCTAAATCAAGTTCTAATTTCTGTGAATCTGACTGCTTTACTAATAATAGTTGCAACTCATCTGGAGATTTTCATATTGAACAACTATAAGTCATCAAAATGAGTGGGTCTATTTTTTTTATTTTTTCTCGTTCCTTTGTTGGTTTTTTTTGTTTTTTTGTTTTCAATTCAAACAAATGAGTCTGATATGCAGACGAGCTGAATTTAACTGAGTCAGCGATCAGCACCCGCTGTATGTGTAGTGTTTTTCAGGGTAAATTATAGACGCTGATCGTGGATAGATTTCCAAATTCATGTTGATTCTGTGATGCTCACCAACCTAGAATAAGTTTAATCGCTTTATATAATTGGCTATCTTTCTTTTCGTTGAATACCACAATTTTAGACCCTGATGGAATACTGTGGTCTGCCTTGCCTTAGGCCTGTCCCGTGGAATGGGTCTAAGAGAAATGTAAACAACTGGAAACCACAACAGTTTTGTTTCTAGATCAATTAATATGATAGTGTGAGCAGTCAGTCAAACATGATGAACGAGTTGCCAAAATTATTTTTCAGAACTTGGATTATTTAGTGATTTATTTTAGATTTTAAAATACTAATTTCCTGATTGATGTTATGTTTCGCAGCTAACATGTTATCTATCTTGAAAAATGTTGAAACGGATGTACCATATCCAGACATCCAATTTTGGAGACGAGCTTCTGATCCTGTTCTTTCTCGTGATGCTTTTTCATCACTGATGTGGGTACTCTTTTGTCTTCCGTCCGAATTTCTGTCTTGTGAAGAGTCCTTCTTATCCCTTGTGCATATCTTCTACATTGTCTCCATAGCTCAGGTTTGTTACACCACCCTATTCATTAAGCTTCCAGAAGCATACATTCTAATGTTCCTCTGTTGCATTATTGGTATTATAATCATAAAATATTGTATTGCAGGCTATAATCACATATTGTGCAAAATGTCAATGCCATGCAACTGAATTAGGATGCGATGATGTCCTGATCACTGACATCTCCAAAGTTATGGGAGAATATGTAATTGCTAAGCAGTATTTTGTTTCCAACTACATTGATCTTTCTTATGATATCAAGGATACAATTCGTAGCTTGAGCTTTCCTTTTTTGCGAAGATGTGCGCTGTTGTGGAAAGTAGTGAACTCTTCCACCTCTGCACCATTTAGCGATGGGGCTCAAGTGCTGGATAGGTCATCTCATGCCATTGATGATATGATGGAATATACCAATGCCATTAAGGTGGAACTTGTTGAAGTTGAAAAGCTGGAGAAGATGTTTAAGATTCCCAATCTAGACGTTGTTCTTAACGATAAAGTGCTACGCTCCGTAGTCTTAAGATGGTTCCATCATTTTATGGAGTGTGTAGTTCACAATCGTCAGTCTGTTTTGCACTTAACCCCTGCAGTTCCATTTAAGTTGATGCATCTGCCACATCTTTATCAGGATCTCTTACAGAGGTTAACTCTAGATACAGTTACAATCATTTGTTATTCCCATTTTGTTCTTTATCTTTTGAATCTTTATTCATTGGAAATTATGTGTGTTTCATCAGGTATATAAAGCAGCACTGCCTTGATTGCGGAGCTGTTCTGGAAGAGCCAGCATTGTGCCTGCTGTGTGGCAAATTGTGCTCTCCAAACTGGAAGATATGCTGCGGGTCTGTATCTCATCAATACTCGTTAGTATTTTATTCAAACTTTGCTTCATACAAACATAATCTTTTTGTTGGCTGATATAATATATTGTAACAATAATGATGAGATAACAAGCTTGTCTCAAAATATTGTTGGTAATGTACAAGTGTCTCATGACACACAAACAGTATTCTAATGATTATGAGTTTGAAAATTCCTTGTGCATAGTAGTTGTGCTGTTGAGATGACTGTTATGACTGAGATGTTACAAACTTTGTTGACATTCTTATTCTTGCCTCATAAGGGAAAGTAGGTGCCAAACTCATGCAATGGCCTGCGGTGCTGGAACTGGAGTATTCCTGTTGATTAGGGTAAGTTTTAAGTTTTGCCGCCTCATGCTTGAGAACTTAATTTAATTTTGTTGTTCACTTGACAGTATTATTTTTCTTCTTGTGTTGGCTGCATTTTTTTAAGAGCTGACTAAGCGGTACTTCTTGCAGAAAACCACAATCTTGCTTCAGAGATCTGCACGTCAGGCACCTTGGTCTTCCCCATACTTGGATGCATTTGGTGAAGAGGTAGCAATAAGTTTGTAAAATCAAAGATCCACTCGTTGTGCATGTTTCTCTTTTGTTTTAAGTAGCGGTCTCCCATTTTCACTTTTTGGTCATAAAAAGGCAGAAACGTTGGGCTTGTTTGGTTTGTTTTTGGGAGAGTTGTTTTTGAAAAAAATTTGGGAGAGTTGTTTTAGAAATTTTTTTGGTTTGTTTGGTTGTATATTTTGAGAGATAAATATTTTGTGGGAGTTTGGGATGATTTGATATTTTGGAAGAATTTAGTAGATGTGTGTGAGAGAAAAAGTGATTGAGAAGGAGAGAGGAGAGAGAAAAAGTGATTGATTGATGTGTAAGAGAGAGAAAGTGATTTTGAAAATTTTTTGAGAAAAATCTCAAACCAAACAATTTTTGAGAAATTTTTTTCTAAAACTCATCTCTCAAATTCAAACCAAACAAGCCCGTTGTTGCTAAATGAAGGTTTGTTGTTCAACATAAAGACATCACTTGAAGGGATCAGATTTATGAACTAATCCAGCTATATGGCTAATTCAGCCCTATAAATTTAATATTGGAAACCCTACATTTACATTGTTTTATTCTTAAAATAAAATGTAAGATTTAAGAATGAGAAAAGGTGTGCCTGTCAGGATTGTTCGAATAGGATATGGCTAGAAATGGTTTTACTCCAAGATGTTTGGTATACATAATCTTTAAACTTCTGTAGTAAATTAAGAGAACTTGGAAGCAGCCTTCTATTAGCTTTCATTTTTATTCTTCTGGGTTCATTTCTACTCTTTTCCATCAGCTGATCCATATGGTTGGGAATTTTTGGGTTTTCATTTAGCTGATTTTTATATTTTTTATAAATACATTTATATTTTTCCAGTAAAAGATTGGGTTGTCATACATATACAGCAATTACACGCATTCACATAACTGCAGAGTATTGCTATGCACATGTAGTGATTTTTTTTTTGGGCAGGATATGGAAATGCATAGGGGAAAGCCATTGTATTTGAACGAGGAACGCTATGCAGCCCTTACTCATATGGTAAGAAAGGAACTTTTTATATTTATTAATGTCCCGTGCTTCTTGTTTCCTGTAATTGCATAATCATCATGCATTGAAACTGAACATCTTGGCTACTGGTGTCTCAAACATCACCTGGTTTTAAGAGACCTTTTACACTCATCTTAGGGCTAGGTGGCTATAAGTCACATTGAAGCTTTAAATTTTGGGGAATATTCTTATTAGGCAAGCAACTTTATTGGCTAGTCTCATCTTACAGTGCAAACTTTATATGTTGACTTTTATAATTCACAATCATTATATAAGATACCCCAAAAGATAATTTAGGAGATTCACATTGTTTAGAGTTCCTACTCTGAAGGTGTTTGAACTTTTTTAGTTTTGGTTTTCTCCCAGTTACAATTTTCTTGTGCATCTATGATCTATCATTCTGTATGTGTAGGTGGCTTCTCATGGTCTTGACCGGAGTTCCAAGGTTCTTCGTCAGACAACTATTGGTACTTTGTTCATGTTTTAGCATGAAGTTGTGGAAGACATTCTTGTGAAGGTCAGCATTAGGCCATATTGCTGTCTTTTCACTCTCATGTAAATCCTCCAGAACTACTTAAATAACTCTTGATGGATATTTTATTGAATTTCACAGGTGGTTAGGATTCTAATTCAGATGTATGATGATGAATGATTCTCCAAATGTCAGCTATGCAATTATCCATATCTCCTACTTTGGGGCTTAAACGTAAGGATCTTGGAGGGAATTCGTGGCTTGGTCCAATGTATAGGCGATTCAGGTTAGCTGGGATATGATTCTTTATGACACTAGTACCCTAAATGCTAAACCCTTGCTTTCACTCCGAGAACCAATGATGTCACTGAGAATTGTTTGTTCAATAGTTTTTTGTACTGGTGCTTGTTTTGAAGACATTTATTTTAGTTACCTCTTTTTTATTGGCAAACATGATTTGGTCACCTTATCCTTTTTTTGACGTCTTTTTTGCTTCCATTGTTGTTTGCTATCTCATCCAGTTTTTTCTTTTTTTTTTGGGAAGGCAGCTACTTCGGATTTTCTCTCGATCAGTTGGAATTTGTTTTTTACAGCAGATTTGGTTGCGGGCTACTCTGCTTCATCTGTTTCTCCATATTGTACAGTTTCTTCTTGTATACCGGAAAAAAAAAAAAAAAAAAAAAAAAACAAGAACCTGGGTTGCACTAGATGTCCACCCATTCCACGGGGATGCGAAATATGAATTTGTAATTATAATTCTGTCTTCTTTGGGATTTTTAATCTGCATTTTGCCCCCTAGCTCAATTATAAAAGCTTGCCCGTGTGAGTTTTGTTTTTTTGAGTCTTATTAATGAGTGTCCTGAGATCATTGATTAACAAAGCTTTTATGTTAATGAGCCTAATAAGTTTGATGAACCAAACAGCCTATTATATAAACCATATAGCAACTACAAAAGACAAATACACTGACCGATGGAGGAAATGGAAATATAATATATGTTCCACAAGTTTTGGCATATTTTGATAGTTATTTTCTTAATTTTCTTATTTGGGCTGTCAAAGGAATTACATATATTTGGCCAGGTCATGAATAAAATTAGAATAACTTAAAGGTGAGATTTTCATCAATAATAATATAAGTTTTTATACTTACATATTTTCTACTTTGTAATTAAAAAGTCAAATTTCCTACTTTTAAAATTATTAGTAGAATAATGCTAGATGTATCAATTAATGTACTAACTAATATATTAATAGATGATGTGGTATAATTTTAAAAATTTTGAATACTTATAATTTGTATAATAGGTGAGGTCAATAATAATGACAAAACACTAGCTAGTATATTAATTTGCTCATTTAGCACTACCATTATTAGTATCACATCATTTTGTGTGGGATTTAAGTATTTAATATTGTTTGTGCCCCATATTTCCTTGTTCAATGTTTTGATAAGAAAAATAACTCTATTGTGGAGAAGAAAATCAAGGCTTGTAAAACAAGATCATTCACAAGGACAGAGCACACTCCAATTTCCAAAAATTCATACACACCTAAAGGGAACAAAAGTCGCAAGTACGAGTAATTATCCTGTATTTTAGGAATGCCATGTTCACGGTCCCAAAAAAAAAAATAAAGTTGACTTACAGAACTCTCAGTTCATGGAAAGGCTTTATTACAACAAAAAAAAGGATGGAAAAATTCAAGTACTGTTCATATACAGGAGGAAAATTTACAAGCTAGAATTCACTACTCTAGGGGAAGGCAGAATCCATCAAACTATCAAGCTTCTTATCACTAGCATCCAAACATTGACAGAATCCAGCAATCTTCTCAGTAATCTGCAGGTGTCTTGCACGCTTTGAATAATAGTACTACAGATATAAAGCAATCAAATGAGAAAGACAACGGTATTTGACAAATATGTTATTTTAATAACTTTTTGCTTTTTATGAAAAAAAGTTCAAAAAAATAAAGAGGTTTTTTTTTTGAAAAAAAAAAAAAATTTTTTTTAAAAATTTTAAAAAATTTCAAAAAAAAAATTTCAAACAAAAAAATTTAAAAAAAAAAAAAAAAAAAAAAAAAAAAAAACAAAAAAAAAAAACAAATCTCTCTCACATATCATCAAAATCATTTTTTTTTTTCAACTCTCTCTCAAAAATCATTTCCAAAACATCTTGAAAAAAAAAAAAAAAAATGTTTTTTTTCTTTTTTTTTCTAAAAAACACATCTCTCAAACACAAACCAAACATACCCAATATAACTGAAATAAGAGATGATGTGATTCAAATAAAATAAAACAAAAAAAATATGTTATTTTATATTATTCCCAAACAATCCCTCAGAACCAATCGTGCACATAACGACACAATTTATTAGACGAGCAACTGTCACTGAAAAACTCGATAAGAAAGTTTACATTCACAGTTCCAAAGGACAATCATAATATTGAAAGAGATGTTTGGTTATAGTTTTTAGAAAACAGTTTTGAGAAAATTTTATTTTTTTATTTTTTGTATTTTAATGTTTTCAATGAATTTTTTTAATATTTTAAACAATTTTTTTAAATTTTTAGATACACCTAACATAAATACACTTAAAAAGTATAATATTTGTAAAATAAATCTTTAAAAAATACTCTAAATACCAAAAAATACAAAAATTCAATACATTTTTCGTATTTTTGTGTATTTATTAATTTTTTTAAATATTTTATTATTTAGATACATCTAAGTAAGGTGCATTTAAAAAAGTAAAAAAATTACCAAAAATTTAAAAAATATTCACTAAAACAAAAAAATACGAAAAACAAAAAACTCAATTTTTAGAAAACTGAAACCAAACACACTGATATTATTAATATGCTATAAAACCTCCCAAGTTTGTTGAATATGCAAATAATTTCAGTTATGATCATGAACTTTCAATCAAGATGTTTTCTTGAGGCTCAAGGGGGAGGTTTACGTACATATCCATAATGGTTCGGATATTCTCCAAATGGAACTCCTTATTCCACATTCTTCAAATACACACAGATGGACAAGGAACCTTCAGCCGCTGAATTTCATGTGTTATGGTGTGATGACAAGAAGTCTGTGTACTGTGGACAAGTAGCGTACATGTATCTGTCTTCACGATAACCAATTCAAGGATGATTTTGGTCACGATTCGTGGATTTTGAATAGTTTATTTGGACTGGTTCTCAACAAAACTTGCCCAACCAACTTGGGAAGTATCCCCAACTTTGATCCTAAATCAGCAAAAGTAAATAATCAATCAAGGAGAAATAAATGTCGTGCTGTAAAAAAAAAATAATCAAAACAAGACTTATGATAAAATTGTAAGAGCTGATGCAATTAAATGGGGAAAAAAGAATCAAGCCAGATTATTTTTAACTCATGGTTCAAGTCATCCAGGTTCTTTGAATATTCCATGAACAACAACAAAGGACTGAGTCTGAAATGTGTTCATTGAAGATTGGGCTTCTCATTAAGAGCAGACATCACACTTGGGAGTTAGAATTGCATCACACAATCCCACCTCTCTCTCTCTCTCTCTCTCTCTCTCTCACAAACACACACGCACGACTCTGACTAAATTTTATCATCTTTACAGACTCCTACCCTAACTAGAATTTGAATTTCTAAATAGAAAACTAGACTTTTGAAACTTGGATGACTTCCAAAAACCTATCTCAAACCCATGTTCAGAAATTACATGATTTGACCCATAAATAAAAAGCAAGTACATGATTTTACCAATGGGTGACCCCTACAGCCCATGATTTGTTACCACAATATCCTAGCCTACGGAACATAAAAAATCATATAAAGAACAATCCAAATTAGTACCTGGCATAAATAATCATAAAACAGGACTCTAGTAGCATGACTAAAAACTAAACCACACAAGCTTTCAGTTGGTCCAAAATGAGTTTGGCTAGAAACCAATCAAACTTCAAACTTCGTCCCTTCATTCATTTTACTTTTCTTGATCTTCTTATGGTCTACATCAAAATGAGATTGCCAAATTTGGTACAGTTTTTTTCATCTCTAATCCTAGCAACAGGGCAATAAGGTAACAAATAACATAGTTAAGTCTTCTAGATCACAAAATATGGGGATAATCATCTCTTATCCTAGTAAGCTAACACCTAACATAGTTGAATCTTTTAGATCACAAAGATGGGAATAATTAACTCAAGGCTTCTACGGAAATTCTCCACTCCATCAAAAATGATCTTACATCTATATTTGGATTACAAAATCCAATTCACTCTTTTAACAAATCATGCTTGCATTGTATTAAGTTAATTCGAACCTGTGTCCGTGTGTTTTTGTGCACATGTATTTAGGGACAGACATGGCAAAGAATATAAAGTTGAGACAGCTTGTTTTCACTCCCAAATGTTACAACAGTCACTCTTCATTAGCTCAATAATTAAATATTATGATATCATCAAAAGACAAATCAAGCTAAGCAATATATTCGGTAACTTTGGTTGGACAAAGTAGACAATAATTTGCTAATAGGTCTATCTTAGTTCTCATTCAATTACTATAGAACAAAAATCAAATTTTAAGGACATCAAGTGAAATGTATAAAGCACAAACTACTCCCTCCAGCTAAGTGTAATTCAATAGTGTACTTACAATTTATGTTCTAGGTCACACCCATCTTTGATGCATGAGAACAATCTTTGTTTAATGGAGGATTTCCTTCCACAATTGAATCCACAGATTTGTTATTACCATCTTGGTGCACTTTGTCAAATGCGAACTCAAGTTGCTTTTCCACGGACTTGGAAATGGCTGTTCGTTGGGATCTTAATCGATAAGGAGGAGACGCATTAAAAGCCTTGCCATTGCAAAGCCCAGTGGTGCCATTACCAAGACAAGCAGGACTTACATTCAAACTTTCATCTCGCAACCCTAAATTCTCAAAATGATTTGTAGTTTGTTCTTGCTCATCTGAAGTACGGGACCCGACTTGGATTTCTTCCCCACTAGCCTTCCCAATTTTCTTCGAGGACATAGGTGTTTGAGCTTCTGTCCTCCTCTTCCGTAATATGGAAGGAGTATTGGGAAAAGTCTTGGCAGCAATTTTCAATATTGATTCTGGACTCTGCCGACATAAACCACCACCCTTCACACAAGGTGGAGTGAAGAAACTAATAGGTGATGTTATTGGACTAGATTTTGATTCTCGCATCCAAGACATTTTCAAAAGATCTGAATCTGAGGGCACAGAACTTTCTAATTGTGGTGGCTCATAGTACAATGAACCGTATGTCGGAATTTCAAATTGCAGTGATGTTCCTATCGCTTTGTCTTGATCAATATCACCGTTGGTTCTACATCTCTCAAACTTTTGTGCTATATTTGAATCACTACTCCTAAGATTTATATCTGATGACAGTAAATTGCATTTTACAACTTCAGAACCAACAGATTTATTTGCAGGAGTACTTGAGGAAGCAACCATATCTTGAACTGGGGTTGAGGACTCCAGATCTTTGCTATCATCTTCTATTTTACAAACATCCGTAGTTCCTGAGGAAGTCTGGGCAGTTGAATCTGACCCTTTATTTGAACAGACAAGCATTTTTCCAGTTGAAGCAGTTCTACTTGTGTCTTTCACACCATTTTGGATACCATTTTTTGCAACTGGTGGGAGGTTTCCAGTAGCTAAGTAGAAATCTAACTTCTTCTTTAAGGAACTATTCCAATGATTCTTGATTGCATTATCAGTCCTGCATAAATAAAATTTAGAATCTCACAAGATGAAGGCCAAAAAATTTTGTAAAAATGTGCCCCCCCAAAATTTTTGTTTTTATACATAATATTTCAATGTAGTTATCACATTATGACCTCTCTATTTTTACAACTATATTCTTTTTCTGTTACATGCTCATCTTTTTTTCACCCTGTAAACTCTGAGTTCTCATTAAACTATTCTTAAAGTGTAGCTGTGAGCAGCATATTCTATTTCTAGAGGTGACAGATGAGTGCCATGTAGGAGAGAAAAATGGCTTCCCCTAATGGGCAGCCATGCTGCATCAATCTCAAGCTTCGCATGTAAGTAAATATAGGTAGTTGGCATCTTTCATACCAATTGAATAAAATACATCTTATTCATAAAACCACTTTTAACAGAAGACTATTGGCATTACTTTGTTATCCCTCTCATAATCAATGATTGGTGCAATAGTAAAAGCTCGGACTGCCAAATGTGAGGAAGCAAACACTTGCGGCATATGAAGATAAGGTTTTTTTTTAAAAAAAAAATAGTACTATCATGTGTGAGGAACCAAACACAAAAAAACTTCCTAAATTTTTTATTTTCTTCCCTCTGTTCAAATGAATACAAGCTTTAGATCTCAGTGACATTAAAAAGTCATTGAACCATCTTTTTCTTTTTACAAGAGATCACCAAAGAAACAGAAGCTAGCTAATTGAGAGCCAAACAACATGACTTTTAAGGGCTAATGACAGTTTATATATGGTCTACTATTCATTTCATTTCAAAAACAATATATAGTACATGAATAAATACCTTCCAGGTAGAACCTTAGCTATTTCAGCCCATTTGTTCCCATGTATCTGGTGGGCATTCATGAGGGCTAATTCTTCCTCCAACATCCAAGCATCCTTTTTTATGTCTGGATTAAGATGATTGTGCCACCTGAAAATATCCAAGTATGACAATCAAAGGTCAATAAATAAATCAAACCAAACTACATTAAGTGCAATACATAGGATACAAAAAAATAAAACTCTCATAATTTAACCCAAAAAAGTGATGATTTTTTTCTCATAGTATTACCTTTCACGACATTGTTTCCCAATACGACCTGGTAAAGACTTTGCAATGACAGACCACTTTGTAGGCCCATATTTTGATACCAATTCTATGATTTTATCATCCTCCTATGAACAAAGGAGTAGCAAACATTTAATGCCTCAAACAAAATGAAATCTCAAAATAATATGTTTTTAGACACAAACTGCAAAACCAGTGAACATGCAGATGTCAACAAGGAGAGAAGGAAGCTAGTAGGTGCCCAACCTCCTGTGTCCATGGCCCCTTAACAAGTTCAGGATTGAGAACCTTCTGCCATCGATGTAGACATTGCACTTCTGATCTATCAGGAAAGAATTCAGCTGCATAGAATTCAATATCCAATATAAGCCCACCTTCTAGTTAGTTCAATAATGAATTTAAACGTAAATTGCCTCACCAAAAACTAAATGTCAGAGAGTTCTCACAAAGTATGCATCCATGTATGTATTGTCAACTCTTTAATGCAGCAAAAATTGATAAATTGTTTGGATAACAATATTAATGCAGCTAAATATAAAAGTTATACAATAATCAGGGAATTTTTAATTACGAATAAATGAAAATACTTGCTATAACATTATGAATTTATGGTATCATAGCAATTGGGTTAATGGTTTAACTACAACTCTCGAGGTTTATTAAATTTTCATTGGAAGTTGAAACCGATGCCCAAACCACGGTTGATATTCTTTTCAGTCAATCACATGAACTACACACTCTTAGTAACCTTGTCTGTGATTGTAGGTACCTCCTGGGCTAGCTCAGAATTAACAGTATAGACCACAGCTACCATGAGGAAAACAAGTGCACCAGCATTTTAGCTAACGAAGGCTTCAAACATGAAGAAGGCCTCTTATCTTTTTTCTTTCCAGAATGTATTTCATTCCAGTTGCATGAAGATGCTGGCGTATCACTCACTCAAGGCTTCGTAAACATTAATGTTTAATTTATGAGAGTTCCTGGCTTACCAAAAAATATATATATTTGATCCTCCAATCCCAAAACATTTCAACTAGCTGTTCAATCCATTTTAGCCCTTTGCTAGATCCGCTTGCATTGGATTAGCACTGAAACTACAGATAATTCAATTTTCTTTTCTCTTTGAATTCATATTTTCCTTCCTCTTTCGTTTCAAAGTCATCTTTAAAAAATTGTAAAATCACCCAACTACGTTCCCAAAATTATTGGAGGACATTCTAAATTTTCATATTCACCACTCGTAAAATACAAACGGACCCCAATTGTTTCCAAAGTATCAGAGGGAGCAGTTGCCCCCTGCACCACTCCCTCCATCCCTGGCCATACAGCAAAGTATTAATCTGTCCTTGGTTATTTGATTTTGGGTGCAACAATACTTACGAAGTCAATGAAGACCTGACTAGAGCTTAGTTATAACCAAGATTTTAAAAATTGGTAGCAACATTACGTAGCGCTTTTACATAACGTTTTAGTGGTTACCTCTCCGCCCGTTACAGCCACTATAGCAGTGTGACAAAAATTTACAGTTGTAGTAGCCACCACTGTTACATTAATAAACAAGTTTAATTGATAATGGCATACCTTAATTATCAGCTAAATTATGAATATTGACAGGAAGGTCCGTGAAGAAAAGCACACAAATACCAAGAAAACATATAAAAGCTCAACATCCAGCCAAGATGCATGATATGTTTAATACTAGCCACATCATTGTAACTTCAATAGAGTTAATAAATAGATACTAGAGAAACCACAAAGGGAAGAGAGGAACCTATTTTCTTCCAACATTTCCCCTTGAAAACTGCAACAGCTCTTTTCAATGTATCATCCTATGGAAAATTGAACAGGTTTTTGTAAATCAACACTATAATCCACAAAATAGTGATAAAAACACAAATGAACCATAATTAAAACAATAAGTTTCCATGTAAAGCCAAAATTATTTCAAATTTTCCAATATTAAGACTCAACAACTCAACTGAACTAATCCGACAATCGATAATATAACAAATGAATCGACATAAACATAAGCTTCCAGTTGGCCTGTAATACAACTGCATTCATGTGTCAGAGAAATTGTTTACCTCCTCTGGAGTCCAACCCCCCTTTGCTCGCCTAATAGGGCCTGTGGTCCTCCTACAAAATCAGTTTCACATTATTAAAGCTAATAATCACAACAAAAAAATATATATATAAATATTTAAAAATCATAAGCAATTTTTACCAATAATTTACTAATCCAGGAATTTAATGCAAAAATCAATTTAACCCCATTTGAGAACAGGCTAATTTAGTAACTTTTTAACTATTTGGCTAAAATATGAGTTAAAAAAAACTAGTATGTTTTGGATGACTTTTTGGCTTTTTACGAAAAGATGTACAAAAAGTAGAGAGAAAAGAGAATCTGACTTTTTGGTATGGATTGTTGGCTTTTTGGCTAATTTAGTAACTTTTTGGCTTTTTGGGAGGGTTCCCAAACGAGGCCTAAGGCTTACTAGGGGCAAAAAAAAACTCACACACACACACAAGTTAAAATTTTGTGTTGCTTCCATCAAAACAACTTCAAGCCTCGTTTGAGAACAAGTTATTTTAGTAACTTTTTGATTTTTTACAAAAAGATGTGTAAAAAAGTAGAGAGAGTAATGTGATAACTTATAGTGACTTTTCGACTTTTTGGCTAAAACATGTAATTGCCAAATGAGGCCTCAGAATTGTTTAATGAGCCATTATGAAACATAAGAGGAAACCAAAGTTCACGTGTCTATTTTGAAGTGAATTTTTTTGGTCAAAACATACCAAGAAATAACCAAAATATACCAATCTAGACAAAACTAAGAAGCACTGACACTTCTAAGAAAGTGTCATGTCTGTATCTAACATCAACACGAATCAAACACCTCCCTAGCACATGTCCAAACATGTCCAACTAATTTTGTATTTTTTAGAAATTGATGCACTTCAGACACTTAGGGGACACATATCCATCATATAGACACACATGAACCACATTGCAACTTTTAAAAAAATAACTTCAAATCCAATATAAATAAAAACAATATGGATATATATGGTTTAATCCACCCTCGTTTAGACTTAAGAAATTTTGAAGCCCAAAACTTCCAATTCTATAAAAAAAAGATTTCTAAAATACATATATATTAGAATTTTTTATTCACACTTCTTTTCCAATGTGTAGAATGTGAAAAACAATCTCTTACTATTTTGATATAGAAAAATATAAATATATATGTAATGTAAAAATGAAGAAATTGCTATCATTTTCATGCATACATATAAAATATATTTATTTGTTGAGGTCTCCACACCATGTTGTGTACATTTTTTATTTTATTTTATTTTATTTTGAAAAATTTTGTGACAGTGTGTCCATATCATGTTATCCATGTTTCTTAGAGTCAATTTTTTTGTTAATAGGGGCAATATACAATTGTTTTGATAGTTTGAGAATTTTTGTTTTTAAAAAAATAACAATAAAATAGAGAAAGATTGAAAGATGAACTCATAAATGGAGTTTATTATATCTTTGATTCTCTAAAAAAATGGCAGGCAAAAAGAGGATAAAATTGAAGGTTGGTGAAGAACTTATTCTCATACATAATAACATAGGCATTTGGATTAGCTTGTTGATTTTGGGTTGCTATTACCTTGTACTAATGAAGACGGAAATTATGTACTTGTATAGCATAACAAAATGACTGAAATGCATTGCATAATTCAATCTAACATGTGCCTGTATAGAAATTCCAGTTCAGTGTCAAAAAACTACTGTTTTCACACATTAAAATTTGCTCACGTTTTTCATCCACTATACAGAAATAAAGCATGTTCATTGCCTTCATTTTAAAAAATGTGAAGAATCTTAGTATTATTTCAGTAATGTTTATAAAGTACAAGTAACCATTGATCTGATTCATTATGTCAAATAAGTATGACCTTCACATGTTCTTTTTTTCCTTTAAAAATAGCAAATCGTGTACATGTTTTTGGTAGTTGCAGCACTGTCATACACCTGTGAACATTTCATAATCCATTCGACCCACATGGGCTTCTCAAAACTTTTTCATCATGCTCGCAATGAGGATTGAGGAACACATCCATGAACAAAACAGCCTTAGTCGGCTGGGCATCATTCTCCATAGATCACATCCCAATGCCACACTTCTTCAAAAACACAATCCTCAAACATTCTACAATTCTAATCAAGCAATAATCAAATGTAGGACTCCTCATCATTTTTCATGATTCTTTTACTTGTGTTCAATAGTGTATGCATATTTGTTCACTTATGGCTGCAACTTGCAAGTTCAACATGCCAAATAAATCCCAATAATTTCTACATCCTCTCATAATCAATATTTATACTGCTCAACTCTTTCTACAAAACTTGACAGAAACATTTCAAGCAAACTATTGTGGTATTTTTCTCTAGGAGAAATTTTTGTTTTTTTGTTTTTTTCCTTTGTTTGATAGGAAAACTTCAAAAATTTATAGATATTGTGTGTTGTGCAAAAGCATTCGTAGTTAAGATTCTTGACAATGTCAACTACTGGTACTAAAGCATCCACAGAGCAGTGAGAAAACCAATACATCTATCTAATTACTTGGACAAAAGAAACCAAAATTCAGAAATACCGAAAAGCTAGGCTCATTCAAGTTCAGTACCATCTTTATCTATGGTTTATTTCAAACATAAATCAGGGATAATTTGTATCCATAAAACTAATGTTAAATCCCTTTACCTCTCTATTATGGTTTAGGCCGATTACAATTAAAACCGATCTTATAATGATCTTGTGCTTCATGTCCCTCGTTTCAAAATTACGATAGTCTGAGCAAATACTATCATCTATGACTGATCTAGACTATAAACCATGCTCTCATTTTTTTTTTTTGTGATAAGTTCCTTATATTGTCATATTTTAATCTTATCTTCATATTTTGAAATATTAATAAGTCAGCACCAGTTTCCACACTTGTAAACATGTATCAATAGCATATCACCATCGACCCATGCCATTGGCTTTACTCATAGAAGATTTTAAGTTCTAAATCACATCTTGATATTTCCATAGCTTCCATGAATTCATCCAATCTAATGCATTGTAAAATAATTTTTTATGAGCAAATAATTTCATTAAAAAGAGGCACCAAGGGGCTCAAAGCATATCAACTATACAAACTCACCCATTCAAAATTCTCTATAAAAATCCAAAATCCTCCTGCAATTTAAAATATTCCCCAAGACACTTGAAACATGTTTAAAAAAAAAAAAAAAAATTTTTATGTTTGGTTTTTTTTTTTTTTTTTTTTTTTTGAAATTTTTTGAGAGAGATTTGGGAAAAAAATGATTGATGTGTGTGTGTGAGAGAGTTTTTGTTTTTTGTTTTGTTGTTTTTTTTGTTTTTTTTTTTTTTTTTTTTTTGGATTTTTTTGAGAGAAAAAAATTTTTGTTTTTGAAAAAAAAAAAAAATTTTTTTTTTCAAACACAAACCAAACGAGCCCTTGATTTTTCATCATAAAACCAAATTTCCCTTGAGAGGAAGGTTCGGAATCATTTAACAACATTTTCCCTTGTATTTGAGTTTAAGGACCCTCTACTCAACTTTTCATGCATCTTTATTTTGGAGGAACACTTGTATGACAGCCATTCATAGAAGATTATTGGTTTTAATCTCAATAACTATTAAAACCCCTTCCAAGTTCCAATCTTTAAGCAACACAAGTAAATTACATATGGCTTGTAATCATCAAGGAATGGAAAACAGAAAAGAAAAGAAAAGAAAATGAATTGAGTCTATAAAAGGAAATGGACTAAACAATCCAACTCATTATCTGCAAATTTCAGATTCAATTTCACTTGCACCCAAACTTCAATTATAGCAATTGATAACATACTACAGTATCTACAATTAAAATGCAGAAGCACAGAATTTAGAGAACAGTACCGATGAGACGGGGATGTAGCAGTAGGGCTGCAAATCCCTGGTGACTTGAGTGTAACACTGCCACTACCTTCCGAAACAGAAGAGCTGGACGCAGCCGCAGATTGCTTGTTCTCAAGACAAGGCTCTTCTATTTTCACCTCAGCCATCTCCTTCTAATCATCACCTCCAAAACCCAACACCCTAATCAAAATTCAATACCCAAAAAAGCAAAATTTAAAACTCATCATATCAAAAACAAAAAGCTCATCTAACCCAAACCCACCGGGGGGGGGGAAACCCCAACCAGCATAGCAGAACCCCTACAAACCCTATTCACAACCAATAGTTCTAAATCTCTACCACCGACAATAAAATCAAATAAAACCCAGATCTTGGACTCATATTCAGATCAAACCACGATTATCAAAAACCCAAATCCCATATCACATACAGACAACAATTACAGGGTTTCCATATCAAAAAAACAAAAAACCCATCAAAATCAAGCGAATCAGAGGTAGTTAAATCAGCCAAAAAGATTCCAAATTATCGAAAACAGTTGGGGAATTGGAAAAAACACAAAATTGTTTTCATTTTCTAGTAAAATCTGAAAGTAAAACTACCTCTGCTTTGAGAGAAGTGGCGGGAATCGAAGTCGAGCTCATCAAGTCCACAACAGCTTCAACGCCTTGAACCCCAAGAAACCTCAGATATGTATAGATATGTCGATATATATATATAGAGAGAGAGAGAGAGAGAGAGAGATAAAAGAGCTCTCTTTGGTTCTGGGAAAAAACCTTGCCGTTGAACGCCAGACAGAGAAGAGAAATACAATAATAATAAAATAGGGGTCACCGACGTCTCCGTTAAGTACCGTTAAAGAAGTTTGCTTTAACATGCTTTGAGAGGGTGATTCTATTTGCATACTATATATTATTTTCGTCATTTGAATATTAATTTTTGAATAAAATATAATTATTTAGATCAATAATATTATACTCTTTAATTTATCATTTAAATGACTCTTAATAATGTGGGATGAGCTTAGATCTTACATTATAAAATGTTCAATAAATTAAAATTTGACACTTGTCAGACATATCATTATGTATAATTTTTTAAGGTGATAAATTAAGTGTTTCAAGTATTTTTCTTATTAAGATATCTACTTGAACAAAATACAAATGTTCAGATATTAACTATTAAATAAGATTTTTATTTGAACAATTAATTTTTATTCAAAAGTTGATATTCGAATATTTTGTATTTATTCAAAAGTTGATATATGAATAGTATAAATGTTGTGTATTGAGACAAAATATGATTACAAATAGAATTTTCTATTTTAAAATCCTTGAATTAGTTGACCTAATGGTCCATATAACTGTCTCTTAAAACATTTAGGAGGTTACTAATCTCCTAACATTTTATCGTATGGTAAAAAAATAAATAAATAAGAGTATTGCTATTTAAGCTTAAAAATTAAACTTATTTTTTAAACTCAATAATGTGATAATCAATTAAAATATTTATGACAACGTTTTCTCTCATATTTTTTTTAATTATTAACTAATTATCTTACTTTTGTTATAAAAAAAAAAAAATAATTATCTTACCTATATAATATTGAGTTTAGAAAGTAGTTCTAAAAAATATGCTTGTATATTAGTTTCTAATAAGTAAATAAATAAATAACCAGTTAACGGTCGTTAACGGTTCACGTGAACGTTAGGGGACAAAAGTTTGAACCTCAAACGGCACTCTCCGCATATAGCCATCCTTTAAAGGTCGAACATGTTGGGAGGTGTGGATTCTTCGCGGGTAATTTTGGAGCGTTGGATTGGAAATAGAGGGTCGAGGTTTAAGCGGATTTGTGTGCATTGATTTACGAAATATCGGTTTTAACTGATTGATGATGAGATAGAGGGAGGAGTGTGAGTGCGTTTGGTGGGACGTGGATCACGCGCCATCAACTGTGGGTGAAATTGTTGCGTGGTTTGGTGTGGACCGTTTGATTTGAAATCAACGGTTGGAATTTGAAGTGAGCCCCGCCGAACTCGTGCAATAATTTTATCTTCCATTTAAATTTATAAAAATTAAAAATTAAAAAATAAATTTAAAAAAATGAGCGTGTTTGGCCGTAAAATTTTGCTACTTTCCACATTTTGAGTTCAGGGTTGGTTAGCACTTCTCTTCTAGCCAACCAACAAGATTTCCTTTCCTTTAGCTACTCAGGAAATCGAATTATGTTTAAGTGTGAGTTTAATATTTTTTTACTGTGTGAGTTTTGACTTAAGCGGAGCTTGTTTTGAGAGGTTAGGGCAAGTTCTTAGGTTATAGTCTCCTCACTTAGAACAGTTAACAGGACACCTTGGTGATCTCTGTAAGGAGCGCTGCCTTAGACCTGTGCGAGAGTAGGGCGGATTTTCCTGTAACAAAAAAAAAAAAAATCGAATCAGAGGTCTCTGAGGCTAAGACATCCTTAGCGATCAACTTGCACTACACATTACGCCATTTACAGTTAAGGGGGAGACAAAGTGAGTGGGTTGGCTTGGGATTTGCATTTTTTAGTGCTTGTTAAATTTTTTATGAAACACATGTAAAAAAATATTAAAAAATGAGTTAATTTTTTTCATTATTTTAGTCAATTGTCAAACATCCTCTAAGGGAGTGTTTGTTTAGAAGGATTAAAAAGGGAGATTGGACTCCATATTCATTTCATGGTAAAGTCTAGTGTTTGGTTAAAAATTTATAAATCAGATTAGGAATTCAACAGAATTCATTTCCTTCATATGTAAAATTGTTGTGTTCTATGGGAGGTGGGATACAAATGGTGAAATAACAATCCTATGAGATTAACTTATAAAAAGACACTTTTGCCCTCTAAATACATATATCTTAATTTAAATTTTTTTTTTTTTAAATGATGGGAAAAAAATTCAAATTTTTCCAAATGATGGGATAAAGATTCAATTTTTTTTTTCTACTACTACACAGACAAATTGTTTAGTTTCATTATATATTGTACTCCGTAAGATAAAATAAAATTTAAAAGTCTCAATTAAAAAATAAAATAAAATAATTCAATTTTTATTGATGTTTTAGTTATTTAATTTTTAAAAAATTCTAGCAAAAAAATAAAATATTAAAGACAAATTTATTATTGCTATTACTCAATAAACAATTGAAAGTAATAAAATAATATTTTGAACATTTATCTTTCTTCATACCATTCTAACCAAACATTAGAATCACTAGTATATTTCTTTCCAAACATTTAATCTTATAAGAAAACAAACATGGGATACACATTCTTTTCAACTAAATAGTCTGATGGACTATGTATCCAAGATTAGCTGTCTAATAGATTACAATCTCCATTTATCCAGTCCTTTCAAACAAACATGCCCTAAAACCCTGTTTGATTCTTAGATATAGAAGGTTGGATTGGAGATTATATACTGTGGGTCTCATATATCTTGTGTCTGTAATTTTTTTTGGAGGAGGATATAATATACAACTGGATTGTATATCCCCAAAATAGGAGGATATACAATACCCAGTCCCCCTATTATATCATATCCCATCAGATGGACAAGAACTAAAATTATAATTTTACCTTTTTACATTTGGAAATCTGATTATGTCTATATATGAACTTTAAAATAAGAAATTTGATTGTGTACATGAGAAATCCGAATGTATATAACCAAAAAAATCATGTTCATGAATTTTATTTTTAAATATTTACAACTGAATTGTTTTACATAAACAATATATATATATACATAAACAAAAAGGTTATTTCCTTTTTCAGATTCAAAGTTTTAATCCAATTTTTTTTAAAAATCTTAAATGTAAAAAAATATATTTATAATTATACTACTTTAAAATGTTTTGAATTTTCAAAGTTCTAATTCAAAAAATATTTACCAATTTGAGTATTAAATAAATAAGTGGGCCAAATAAACTATGATATGTATTTTATTTTATTTTTTAAATTTGTCAATTAAACTATAATATGTATTTTTTATTTGTAAAATTTAGAATACACAATTAAATTTAGAAAAATGATTTTAAAAATGTTAAAACTTAATTGATTCTAAATTATTTTTGTTATATGTTTTGAGCAAATTTATATTATTATTTAATTTTGATTATATTATTACTTAATTGATTATTGTTTATTTAATATACATATATATATTGGGAAATGATTTGATATAATGGACGAACCCATATATTGCCTATTGATGGGTATATGGACAAAATAGACATTAATGTGTTACTTGTTTATATCCCATAATTCTTTTTGTAAAACAAGCATGAATAAAAAATATTCATCCCTATATCCTGAACTCAACAAACATGAGCTTGGGATATGTTATTCAATTCGTATATCCTATTTATTGCATATATTGATTGCATATATTGAGTAAATCCCAAGACATATCCTTCATTTGAAATTTGACTTTTTTAATATTTTAAATTTTTTTATGAAAAAACCTATATAAAAAACTACGCAATTAAAAAAAAAAAATAGTATAAGAATAATAATAAATAAATATATACGCATAGAATTTGTTGTGCAAATGGTAAATGCTTGCTTTGCCAAGTACATGATCTTGGTTTTCAAGTCTTGTTCTCTTTTTTTTTACATAAATATTACAAGGGTTGTTTGTTTTCAGAAGTAAAATGGATGAGATTGTTAGTGAAGAAATTAAGTAAAATTGTGTTTATTTTGATGATAATTCTTAGTGTGGAGATTATTAAATTATTTTTATATAAAAGAAATATAAAATAATAAAACAAATAAAACTATGATTTTTACTTAACAAAAAATAAAAAAATAGTAAACATTAATATTCAAAAAAAATGACCAACATGTAAAAAAAATATATATAAAAAACAAAAAAAAAAAAAACTAAGGCGGAGGACTAATTTTCTAATACTAAGTCTTTGACCTCTATCTTAATTCCAATATCCAAAGTCCAGCCTAATATGGAGGGTTTATGAATCTTCTATTTATCTCCCAAAACAAACACAATATTAGTGGATTTCACCTCTATCTCAATCTCATTCCTTTTTCCATCTTCCAAAATAAATGGACCCCAAGGGTATTTACGTGATACAAATGTGTGAACACCAACAGGAGCCTTCACTTTATATATTAGAATAGATAAGAATTATGAATTGATTTTTTTGTAAGAGTAATGTTATAGATTTCAAATGGTTCATATGGGACCCACATGGTATGGGTCTTACATCCATATGAGACATTTGGTAGAATATTTGATAAAAGAAAAATGCTTGGTAGTTCCAATTTGCAGAATCACTCGAACATATCAAAATGACGTCATTGTACTCCCAAAATGACGTTGTTTTGAGACATTCGAGCTATTTGGATTATGAAAATTTGAATTACCAAGCATTATTGTTGATAAAATATTTGGAATCTCTAACATTTTTCTTTTTGTAATGGTTTTTTTTGGCAATATTAGCCACTTCCAAACACTGACACTCCCTAAGGTAGTGTTTGGGGAGTGACTAAAAAAGTCAAAAATTTAAAATTAAAAAAAAATACTACAAACAGGGACAGAGCTACAGTAGGACTAGGGGGTCACGTGCCTCCTGAATTTTTTATAATTCTACTACTACCCTGTCATATATAATTTCCCTTCTATTAAGAATTTTCTTTCTAATTACGATCAAAAAGTATTAGACTAAATTATTTATGGTTATAACTAAAAGGGCCATAATAAATAATAACCAACACCACATTTTCAGTCATAACCTAAAAATAATCTTAATAGGTCATACCTAATATCACAATAAGTCAAGACCAAAGGTCATAACCAAAATAACAGCCACAAGAAATTATAACTAAGTTATGACTAACACTACCATGCGTCATAATTAACACCATAATGTATCATAACCAAAAATTACAAAGATCATAATTGTGACATACAATACACATTTTTTTGCAATGTGTTTTACAAAATTTTCTTATTAAAATATATCATTTTTATCTCGACTTTTTTTCTTTTATAATTTTTCAATCTACTTATAATAGTTACTCTCCAATATTTTTATAAAATTAAACCTTAAATCCCTTAATTGAAATTCATATTTGTTTAAATGGACTTATAATATTTAAGTTTAGTAATATTTTACTATTGTTTATTATAAAAAAAAATTAATATTATCATTAATTTGTACCCCTATGCTAAATTTCTGGCTCTCCACCACTTGCTACAAAAAAAGTAACATATTCTTTCTATTTTTTATACATCTTTTATATAAAAAAAAAAATTAAAACAAAATCACTAAAAAAATCATTCTCAAACACCTTAAAGCGTCTTATCACCTTTCATTTAAATTTTTATTTATTTATTTATTTATTTTCAATCACTAGATCAAGTTTGATTTTATTTTAGTTTATCTAAGCTCACTTTTTTAGAAAATGTAAAAAAAATAGTTGCCGATTATGATTGATCAGAACCAAATATAACATGTTAATCTCCGATTGCCTAAATCCCAAGAAACAGAGTTCGTTTTTAGTAATCCCCATTTTTAATTAATTATGATCGTTTATGCATAAAATATAAATAATAAAGAAAATAAATAAAGTAAAATTCAAAATCTTTCTCTATCTCAATCACAAACCCCTCATTTTCTTGTTAGGCCCATCAATGACTGATGAAGACTAAACCCAACTTGATAACTTCAGAGGACTGAATAATTTTTGCAAGAATGGTTTTTTTCAACAGTGATATGATTCATAAATGTTTGGACCTCAAAATTGGTAAATTGTTGAAGAAAATAGAAATAAGAGTAATGAATAACTTAACTTAACAAAAATAACTTTGTTTAAATTTATTTTATTTTATTTTTTTTTCCATTTTCCTTTCCGTTCACATTAAACGTACAAATGCACTAACATAACATAAGAGACTAAAGCAAGCTAAAATTTAGGTACAACAAAAGGAATTATATAGTTGTTTAGTAGAACTTTCAAAAGTCAATTCCACCTCTTGATTTGAGTGTGGTGTTTGATTATAATTTTTAAAAATAGATTCTACACCAATTATTGAAAACACGTCTACTCGATCATCCTCTCGGATGTTCGGTCGGTCAACCGGAACAGTAATCGATTTTTTTTTTGGCACATATTTTTTTTTATTTTAAATAAAAAACATTTTAAAATATTTTATGAGTTTTAAATAAAATTTTAAATTGTGTATTTGGTTATGAGTTATAAGTTTTTGAATCAAATATCATATGTTACATTAAAAATTTTAAACTCAATTCAAAACTCTTTTTAAAACTTTTTTCAAAACTCATAACCAAATAATTTTTTTACACTCAAATCATAATTCCAAAACTCACAAACTCAAAATACAACTCTATTCTCAAATTATAATTTTAAAACTCTACCAAACGCTACCAACTCTATTTTCATCAAATTAAAACTCTACCAACTCTATTTTCATCAAATTAATTTATATATATAATTTTTGTATGTTTATTTTCATCAAATTAAAATTATATTTAATTTTAAAACTCTACCAACTCTATTTTCATCAAATTAAAATTCTCAAACTATAAGATTGTCGTATTTTTCTCCCTTTGTGCATTTAACTTTGTAAAGCATGTTTTTGTTATCAAATTGTATTATCAGGTTTTGTGATTTTCTTTCAAATTGTATTCGGAGGTTATTTTTTTGGTCTCTACGATTAGATCCTATTGATTTTTCATCCTAAAGCTGAAACTTGATAGCCACTCAAAAACAGTAGGTTGCATCAATCTTCGTAGCATTCACATTTCTTGTTCCTATTTTTGATGTATCATCTTTGTCAAAAGTTGTGGACTTGAATCACTTGACACCATCTGGAAAAGGTTGCCCTTTTTTAATGCTACAACTTGCAGTTTATACTTTATAAGAGCTCATAAGTTTCGTTGTTGGTAAGTACACATTCTACTTAATTTATACATATTCCTATTGCTATGGGCTCCTTGACAGTTCATCTCAAGCATAGGAAAAACCAGTGGTCTAGGGAAGAAAATTATAATAAGAGAGGGGAGAGTAATGAAAATATAGGTATTGAGATTATCTACAATGCATATATATATATATATATATGGGTGGGTTAAGTATTATGTTCTCTCATAGCAATATGTACAAGATTATTCATATTCGGCAAATGTATATGTTCTCTCATTGTTCATAACAATCTAATTTTCCCATTTATCCTCTCTAATTTATAAGTATTATGTGCAGGATTTTTCCAACAAAATGTTTATATTATTATACTTCAAGAAAAAGGTTAGTAGCTTTATCCCCATTTTTCTTGCAAGAGTATATATGCCCATTTGCTTTGTTGAGAGTACCTGTTCAAGTGCCCATTAAAATAACTTCATTCTTTGCTCTAGAGGAGAAGCAAAATTCCAAGAGGGAAATTGAATGGCCTGAGTTGAAGCCTTGTTTGTACAAGCGTTGGTGAGCTTTGAACAAAAGTGCTTGTGTCTCAAGATCAATGAGCCCAAATTGCTATTGCTCTGTGGCGGAGCTAGAAAATCAAATTAGAGGGAGCACTTATTAATTACAATATCGAAAATTTTTACAAAAATATTTCACACAAGTTTTTACGATTGATTTCGAAAAACATCAAAAAAATAATGTTATTTATAACTAGTGTATTATGGACAATATAAAAAATATATAGATATAAGTCTTAAAATAAATTATATAATGATAAATTATTTTTTTATACAAAATTTGATTAAAAATTCAATATAATGGTAATACCATGTCATCATTACTATGTGATATCACTAATTAATAGTAAATAAACACATAGAGAGTAAATTTCACATTTCAAATGTAACTTCTTCTTTTTTTTTGAGCAGATCTCAAATGTAACTAATAATCTAATAACTGTCATATCTTTATAGTGAGATTATTTATACTTGCATGTCAATAATAATGACATCATCGTTACATTCAAAAAATTTCATAGATAATATGGTTTATAATAGTCTCTTCATTTTCAATCAAAATAACCATTATTGTTCTCATAATTTTTAAAATGTCATTGACATTTCACTCTAATAATATTTTTGTAATTTTTTTATTTAAAATATTTTCTTTATATTTGTTAAAAATAAAAAAAAAAAATAAAAAACCAAAATCCGGGGGGGCATGTGACCCCCTTGGTTCTCACTTCCCTCCACCACTGGCTCTGGCTACTGCAGTGTGTAAAAGTTTTTTCGTGACCCTGATGTGGCAATATCGATTTTTTACATGTCTACATGGTTAATGAAGCTGCTGGATGTTTGTGATACTGTATTCATGTTGAGGGTTGGGTCTCTCATGTACATGAATTGCCTATTGCTTTCATTTGGCGTCCCCATGGATTCAGAGCATCCATTCATGCACTTGATAGGGTTTGGGGACAGAGGATTCATAGCTTGAGGACCTAATTCTCTGCCTTTGTTTGGCAAGAACTGTTTTAACTCGCCTTCGTTTGTATTACATTTAGAATTGGACGTTAAATTTGAAATTTTTGGATGGTTGAAAGTAAAATGTGTGCACTTTGTGGAATAGTTGTTAATATAATTAGTATTCAAGGATTATTTTGTTTATATACAGGGTACATGTTGCACTAATAATGGAATAAATACAGGTGGTTGAGAAATTAATTTTTTTTTAAAAACAAATTATAAAGTTTTTAGCGACGAAATATTTTGGTAGCCAAAAATGCAAGCAAAGGTTTTTGGTGTGTATATATTTAGTAGTAAGAAAAAAACAAAAGACTTTTGGAGACCAAATAGTTAGTAGCCAAAACAAATTAGAATGAGGGAAGAAACTATTGCCAACTAAATATTTTAGTCACCCAAAAGCACGGTATCCTTCGGCGACTAAACTATTTGGCCGTAAAATAGAAGGAAATGAAAATATCTACTCTTTTGGTGACTAAATTGTTTAGTCATGAAAACTAACAACGACTAAACTATTTCGTTGCTAAATGTATTATTCTTAGCGACTAAAATTTTTAGTCGGTAAATGTATTATTATTAGCGACTAAAATGTTGTAGCGACTAAATATTTTAGTCACTAAAAGAGAATTTCATTTTGTTTTGATTTCTTTTGGCGACTAAATATTTCGTCGCCAAAAAGTTATGTTTGGCGACTAAATTTTAGTAGTCGAAGATGAGATAATTAGCAACCAAGGTCAATTTAGTCGTGATTGACTATTGCCAACAAGGCTTTGGTGACTAACGGGGTGACGAAGAACTTTAGTCACCATTGACTTTCGGCGACAAAAAAATAACCTTCGGCGACTAAAAATTTGGTCACCAAACGTGTAATTTCTTAAAATATATTTTAGTAACTTTTTGACTTTTTATGAAAGGATGTGCAGAAAAGTAGAGAGAGCGATGTGACAACTTATAGTGACATTTTGACTAAAATATATAGTTGACAAATGAGACAAAAACCAAAAGTTTTGGGGCTTAGCGAAATAATATAAGATAAGTTTGTAACACACCACAATAATTAAGGCATATATGCATAGTGAGAGTAGTACATACCAAGATGATTTGTTGCAAATTGCATCTCAATTCCATCTTCAGATAGCTGGTATAGGAAAAACATAACATTAGCACTGTTTCTAAAACAAATATAGATTATTCAAAACTTGAAATTTTTTTGTTTATTTTCACAGAGAGAGAGAGAGAGAGAGAGAGAGAGAGAGAGTACATTAAGATGTTGAGGGGAAGATTGAGAGAGTTGAAGTGATTAACAAAGGCTTTAATTGAGTTGATTGAGGAGAGGTCAAGTTTTAGGACATCCACACGAACGGTTTCGTAGTCTTTAAGAATGAGGTGTTTGGCTTCATTAGCAGCTTCCATCACTACAGGAATTCGCATTTTTGCCTATCAAAAATTTAGTCGGCAAAAGTTATCCGCGACTAATTTTTACTTTGGTCGCCAATTGAGGGTCACGGAAAGTAATTAGCAACTTAAAAGTTTTTTGGTCGGGAAAATGTTCTATTTGCCGACTAACTTTTTGGTTGTTAAATATATAATCACTGCGACTAATCCATTTAGTAGCTAAAACACTTTAGTCGCGAAAAGCCATATTTTCCTAACCAAACATGTTAGTCGCCAATTGTCACATTCAACGACCAAAACGTTGGTCGCCAATTGTCACATTCCACGACTACAAAGTTTGGTTGGCAATTGGCACATTCCACGACTACAAAGTTTGGTTGGCAATTGGCACATTCCACGACTACAAAGTTTGGTCGGCAATTGTCACATTTCACGACCAAAAAGTTTGGTCGCCAATTGTCACATTCCACAACCAAACTTGTTAGTCGGCAATTAACCAATTAGCGACGAAATCTGTTGGTTGCCAAAATTAATGATTTTAACTACTAAATAATTAGTCACCAAAAGTACCATGTTGCCTACCTTATTTAGTTGGAAAAAATATTACTTATATCTTTCCCAGCTAATCACTTGGTTGCCAACATAGGAAAAACAAAACCAAAATTTAGTCGCCAACTTCCAAGAAAATACATCTGTAATTCATAATAATCCTTCCAATATAATATGTAATTTGCAAGCATCATTCAAATCAACTGAATCATGAACATTCGACAAAATACATAAATCATCTAATCCTGAACCTGTTTAATAAAAGTCAACAACTATTATAAGTTTTCATCCACAAGTAATTCCAAACTACATATTTCTCCAATTAAAAATCCACTTGTGATCTATATAATCATCCAAGTCACATCCATATAGCATAAAAATTTAAAACAGAACAAGTACTTGTTATCATGTTTTAAATTTTTATCCATGCGCATCTGTCAAAAAATATCTACCCAAATATTTTCTATACACATCCATCCAAAAATATAACTATTAGGGCTTGTTTGATTCATGGGATTAGGGGGGGGACTATTTACTGTGCGGATTGTAATCCGCACAGTAAAGCTAATCCGATGTTTGTTTTTTTTTTAGTCATGGGACTTCATGTCCCACGGACTCCCAATCCCTCATATGGGGGATAAAATAATCCGGGGGGGGTGTGGGATAGAATTGGTGGGATTGTTTACTGTTTGGATTAGAGGGGTGAGATGACCATTTTGCCCTCATTTGTTGTGGCACATTTAATTCAAATTTAAATTTAATTATGTATTATATTTAATAAAAAAAAATTAATTTAAATGTCTCAATTTAAAAATAAAATAATTTTATTTAACTTTTTATTGATGTTTTATTTATTTAATTTTTTGAAATAATTTTTTATGGATATTTTATTGATGTTTTATTTTAAAATTTTGTTTATGTTTTATTTAATTTCATTATTTAAATGTAATAGATGTTTTATTTAATTTCATTTTTTGATTATTATTTTTTTTAAACAAATTTATTTAAAATCTTAATTAAAAAATAATATATATTTTTATTGATATTTTATTTATTTATTTTTTAAAAATAAATTTATTTAATTGTGTAAAAAATAAAATAAAATAATTTTTTATTTAATCTAGCTAAAAATAATTAAAATATTAAAGATATGTTTAATATTGCTATTACTTAGTAAACTATTAAAAAGGGTAAAATAGTAATTTGTTCATTTATCCTATCCAGTCCGTCCAACCAAACGTTGGATTCACTAAAAATAGTCCGGGGGATTCACAGTCCGGACATCTAATCCCATGAAAAAACAAACACAGGATACATATCCAATCCGACCAAATAGTCCGGGGGATTCACAGTCCCAGGACTCCAATCCGATGGATTCTAATCCCCCCTTTTCCAGTCCGCCCAATCAAACACACCCTTATTGTACTCAAATATGTTCCACCAAAACATCTATCCAAAAATATATATTTTTTCAAAAAATGTAACAAGTGCCAACTAGTCCTAAACAATTTAGCTTCATGCACGAGTTCATCCATCTATACCAAATAAAAAGAGAAATAATGTTAGGTACTTTTTTATGAAAAATTTGCACATCAAATGATTGTAAAATTGGACAAAAAATGAAAAATGTCCAATTTCAGTATAGGTAACAGGAACAAATTATTGAACTTTCAATATCAGTTTGTAAATAAAACAACAACATTCATATGTATATATCCAGTCAACATTACAATTCTATCAATATGATCATTGCCAATGTTGTTTGTCGTCTACTTTTAATACCAACCGCATTGGCCTCATCCCCGGATTTTCGCATCTGTGGTCTTTACTCAAATAAGCCTTCTTGTTATTGTTCTTTACAAAAATGTCTGTTTTTGTTACTATTTCAAGAACTATGTGGAAAAGGTGGTGTTTTGTTGTTGGCTCAAGCTATTTTGAACTTAGAAGTCACACCGTTGTTTAAAGAGTTGTTGTAAGTTGTGGCAATCGTTTCAAGGGTGAAGTATAAAATTCTATCAATTGTAAGTCCATGTGATTGATAGGATTTGCTGAAAACATTTTGTTGGAGTCCTAAGGTAATTGAAAATATATGTAGCCTTTTGCTCTATGGTAATTTCGTGAATGCACTTTATTTAGTACCGGCCATAACTCCTATTTCTCTAGCTGGTGCATCTCTGTGAAGCCGAAAGCATATCTTTCGTATATGAGGTTGCCAAGAAAAGTCTGTTACATTTGAGGTTTACGCATGATATGTCATTTTTTGCTTCTAAGTACGCATATTTTCACATTTCAATAGACAATTTCTTGCATAAATCTCTAATTGTGCATCCTATCGACACGCCACTTGCTCTCACAAGTTTATTTAATCTAGTCCTTGGTGACCATGATGATCTCGGGGCTGTTTCCAATTTTGTCCCCCAAACGGCCTGTTTTCGCCTCTTTTCCTCACAATCTTTTGTCTAAATCTCTAATCGTGCATCCTATTGATGCGCTGCTTGCTCTCAGAAGTTTCTTTAATCCAGGCTAAGGAGACCATTATGATCTCGGGGGTGTTTCGATGCTATTTCCAATTTTTGCCCCCAAACGGTCCGTTTTCGCCTTTTTCCATAACATTTTGTTGTCTACATATCTAACCGTGCGTTCAATCGACACGCCGCTTGCTCTTGCAAGTTTATTTAATGTACTCCTATGTGGCCGTGATAATCTCGGGGCTGTTTCCAATTTTTTCCCTCAAAAGGCCCGTTTTCGCCTCTTTTCCTCACAATTTTTTTGTCTAAATCTCTAATCGTGCATCCTATTGACGGGCTGCTTGCTCTAACAAGTTTCTTTAATCTAGGCCGAAGTGACCATTATGATCTCAAGGGTGTTTCGATGCTATTTCCAATTGTTGCCCTCAAACGGCCCGTTTTTGCCTTTTTCCATAACATTTTGTTGTCTACATATGAAGAGACCCACCTTTCATATCCCTTATCTTTGTATCTATATGCATCTCATGAAAGTTCCACATATACAGTTTGACCTATAACAAAAGATATATAATATGCAGAAAGACTCAGAAAGTTGTACACTCATAGCTCCTTCTTACGTATATGAAGAGACCCACCTTTGTTTCTAAGAAAGTGTTTAGAGTCTTTACACATTTTGGGTTTACAAATTAAGGGTTAAACTAACTGTATAGCATGCATAACCTTTTCATACAAGACAAATTCATTAACCTTTGGCTTCGTTAGGAAAGTGAGTTGGTTTTTGGCTTTTAAGTTTTTTTGATTATTTCAACTTGGGGCTAAAAAATATCATTTGGATTTGACTTTTTTGCTTTTTTTACTATTGTGGAAGAAAAAATAAAATAATTATGATTTAGATATGACATTTTGTGATTTTTTAGCATATTTTGTATTTTTGTGACTAATTATCCCCATGCCAAACAAGGGCTTTGTCTTTCTCACAATTTTTCATCATTTCTTATAACTTGTTTGCGAACATGTGTTTTTAGTAATTTTTTTGAATTTTTTTACTATAATATGAGGTAAAAAAAAATTATGATAAATTACAAATACATCATCAGAGATTTGATTAAAATACGAATCGCCTCCTGTAATTTTGGAAATTACATTTCACCCCCTAAAGTTTCAAATTTCATAACAAATCGCATTTTTTATTAATAAATTATCAAGTCAATTAACAGTTTTTAATGATGTTAGAAATATGTTTCAATTAATAATTTAGGTAATTTTATTATTGTATAGGAGAGCAATTATGGATTTTATTTTTTTAGTTAATTCTGTTAAATAAAAAATACTAACAAGGAGGTATTTGTAATTTTTTAAACCACAGGGAACAATTTGTACTTTAAGCAAATTTTAGGGGGTGTATTTGTAATTTACCTCAAAAATTAGTATGTTTAGAATAATTTTTTAAATTTTTATGAAAAAAATATAAAAAATAAAGAGAAAAATAAATTTTTGACTACTTTATTTTTAAACTTAAAAATTGAGTTACGAAATGAGCCATTAGTCAATTTATAATAAAAAAAAATAGTTCATTTCTCAACATTTCTTATCAAATCAACCCATTTCGAACAGTGTGAGGATGGATGAAAGTTTTTTTTTTTTCTTCTTCTTCTTCTTTCAGTAGAATGAGAATTAAATAAAAAATCAATTGTTCATTGAATAAAAATAAATTTATTTGATTTTTTTAATAACTTTTTAGTATGAGTAAGATAGGCCCGGTTGGCATGTGCTAAAATAGCACATGTTATTTTAGCATATTATCTTATTTTGGTCATAATCATCTCATTTATGTCATATCACCTCTCTATCGTCACTTCAAATTTAATTTATATTTCATTTTTTTTCATAAAAAACTAAAAAATATAATAATTTAGTACATGCTAAACACCCTATTATAGAAGTAGTTTTATTCAAAAAATATTATGCTCTTAAGCTAACAATTTCTTTCAAATTATCCTTAAACTAATATTAACCATTGACTAGGTATCTAAAAAAAATATTTTTATTTTTTATTATAATTATATTCCTTCCATCTCAATATATATATATATATATATTTTGAGAAATCTATTTTTGTTAATATTACAATTATTACATTTTAAAAATATTAATTTTTTAAAACTACCATTGGGTAGTACAATTATGACATTTCAAAAATATTATTGTTAATGAATTTAAAAGAAGGACAAAATATATAATTCATGTTATTTTAGTTCTTGATTTTTGAAAAAAAAAAAACTAATATTTTGAGATAATAAAATATGAAAGAATTAATTTTTTAAAAAAAATTATAGTTTCACGCATTTTTCACTTTGAACCTCAATATTTTAATTTCGATAAATTAAACCTTGAAATTCCATCTATGTTCCAATTTGTCCTCTCTATCTACCTCCATTTGTGTAAAATAATGGAGGGGGTTTAAAGTGAAAAAAATACGTAAAATCTTGAAATTTTTGTGTAATTAACTATTTTTTAAAAATGAAAATCACTAAAAACAAAAAAGGATTAATTACAAAATAAACTCTAAGGTTTCACGCGTTTTTCATTTTAAACTCCTTTAAATTGAAATACGGAAGGAATTTCAAAATTTAATTTGTCGAAGTTAAAACACCGAGATTTAAAATAGAAAGACATGGAATTTTGAGTTTTTTTAATTATTATTATATCTAATTAACCCGAAATAAAATAAAAACTAATATTTTGAAACGGGAGGAATAATTAATTTAAACTTGTAATATCGTATAAAAACAAAAATCACCGGTTAATCGAACCCATTATAAAATGGTATTCAGATAATCTCCAGTAGCTGTCTCCGATGCTTCCTGTAGAGGACAGCTCAGATTTGGCCACGTCATTCACAGAGAGATGAGTGGCTTAGATTTATTCCTTTAAAATAAAATAAAAAAAGGTTTCCATAACACACACTCACATTGCCACTAGATTCCTCTCTTTTCGACACATTCACTCTCTATCTGTCTCGCCCTACACACACACTCGGACTTGGGGATATTGCTGTAACTAAATCAGTAGCGATTTGCTGTGAGATCGTGGAGGCTTTTTCTGAGTCTTTTTCGATAATCCGAACTGTTCATATTATACGTTTCATTGAGTATATCATTCATATAAAAAAATCAAGTTAATCATAAATCCGTAACCCCATGATCATATTCAGATTGTTTTACAAAACTTATCAAGATAATATCAACCATTTATTTTTTTTTAAAAAACAAATGTGTTTTTGTTTTAAATTCATAAAAAGCCTCTACAGACTCACAGCATATCGCTGCTGTCATAGAAGCATCCCTAGATCCCACACAGTTACACCACTCTCCCCTCCCTCCTCTCTCCCTCTCTCTCTCTCTCTCTCCCACTTTCTCTCTCCCTCTCACACATACACTTACCACACACCTCACATTTCTAATAAAAGAATAAAAAAATCTGTTCTAATCTTGTTTCATTTTATTTTAATAAAATATATATAACTTTTAATATAAAATTTCAATTTTTATAAAATTAATATCATTGAAAATATGGCAAACATACATTTAAAATAAGACAAATATTAAATATATTTTAATAAAAAGTAATTACTATGTTTAGTTATGTTTTCAAATTATTATTTTTTAAATATAAAAATTAATTTGATGAAAATAAACATACAAAAATTATATATTTTTGAAATTCTCAACAAACAAAAAAAAATCATATAAAAATAATGACTTTTAATTGAATTTTATTAGCCAAAAGAGTTTATAATTTTTTTAAAGGAAATAAAAACATAAAAGAAATTGACCAAAATGTGCCTAAATTTTTTAAATAATTTATATATTTTTAAATTAAAAATAATTTAAGTGATACACTAAAAATTACAAACATAAAATTTTTTTTAAATTTTTAAAAATATCACTATAAATTAGACTCGCCCCATGCGAGTTTAAACTTGTACTACACATAGATTTAATTTACACCTATACATAGATTGAATTTGTGTATTTTTTATTTCCTTTTAAAAAAATTATGAACTCGTTTGGTTAATAAAACTAAATTAAAAGTCGTTATTTTTATATGCTTTTTTTTTGAATGAAAATTATTTTTGAGAATTTCAAAAAAATATATTTTTTGTGCGTTTGTTTTTATCAAAATAGTTTTTATATTTACAAAATAATAATTTGGAAACAAAACAAAACGGTAGCGTTTGGTAACGTTTACATTTTTGGTTTATGCTTACAAAAATTTTATAAACTGATTTTTGTTTATTTTTAGAAAAACATAAATTATAAACGCGTTTGATTTGAACAAAATTTTAAAACATAAACTAAAAAATATGTTTGTTCAAGCTTGAAATATTTATATTTATTTTTATTATTTATGACAATGGGATCACACACATTATAATTGAAAAAAAATTAATGAAAAAATAACTGGAAAAAATATAATTGAACAAAAATTAATAAAAAAATAATTGGAAAAAAAAATTTAATTGGGGGAAAAAATTTGAAAAGAAAATTTTGAAAAAAAAATTATTTGAAAAAAGTGAAAAAAAATAATTAAAAAAATTTTAATTGGGAAAAAAAATATTTGAAAAAAAATTATTTGAAATTTTTTTTTTGAAAACTGAAAACGTAAACTCATATTTTGAGTTTACGTTTTTTCCTCAAATTTATAAACTGAGACAACTATTTATAAACAAAAAAAATTATTGAACAAGTTTTTATGACAATTTTTTAATTTTTGTAAATATAAACTGAAAACAAAATGGTTGGGTCTGTTTGGTAACCATTCCGTTTTCGGTTTATATTTACAAAAATTTTAAAAATTGTCATAAAAATTTGTTTGATAATTTTTTTGGTTGATAAATGGTTGTCTCAATTTATAAATTTGAAGAAAATTTTGAGTTTATGTTTTCAATTTTCAATTTTTTTTTCAAATAATTATTTTTTTCAATTAATTATTTTTTTCAAATAATTTTTTTTGCAAATAATTTTTTTTGCAAATAATTTTTTTTCAAATAATTATTTTTAATTAATTTTTTTCCCCAATTAAATTTTTTTTCAATTATTTTTTCAATTATAATATGTGTGATCCCATTGTCATAAATAATAAAAATAAATATAAATATTTTAAGTTTGAATAAACATATTTTTAGTTTATGTTTTTAAAAATTTTTAAACATTTTATTCAAACCAAACGTGTTTGTAATTTATGTTTTTCTAAAAATAAAGAAAAATCAGTTTATAAAATTTTTATAAATATAAACAAAAAACGTAAACGTTAGCAAACGCTACCACCAAACAGGCCCTACCTAAAATGTTTCTAATTATTTTTTAATTTCTAATAAGGTTTGGTAAGTTCAAAATGCACCAACTTGCAAAGTAATTAAATTTTTTACTATGGCAAAGAGCACAATATGCATGAGTGAACACATTGACCAATTGTAGCATATAGCCCTTTCAGGCTCTCACAATCCTTCCCTCCCATGGGTTTGATATCTAAGTTGTATTTGAATCATAAATTTGAGTAAAAATTTAAAACGGAAAACAGAAAAGTAGGTAATGCAATAACTACATTTCACCTATATTCACCTGCCTTTTGCCTTTTCCTTTCTAAATTTCTATCTAAATTCATGATCTAAACACAACCCTAGAGAAATGAAGACGAAGATGATGGCGATGAAGAATAAACAAGCAGATAAGTTTAAACAACCAGGACAATAAATTAATAAAACCAGCACACCTCACATAAATTCTTGTGAATATTTTAACAAAATCCAAGTAACAATGAATCCAGAACATATTTTCAGTTTCATCTAGACTACATTAAACAAGAAGGTATGACGATCCAAACTTATTAGATCTCTTGTAAACTGCAGAACTTATCAGATACCAAAAATCTTATACTTCTGAAATGAGGGCATAACACAATCTGGACAATAATTCACTATCTAAAAGAAATATTCTCCGCATGAACCATTTCCAGGTGTTACAAAGTTTGCCACCAAAAGTATTGGATAGACCTTAATCTGGTGTGGCCGCACCTTGGTTGAGCTCCGCGAATCTCATGCCAACACGCATTGAGTGCTTCAGGAACTTCTCAGCACACCGGCGGACACAGGTCTCCTATTGTTTATCAAGGGATTTGCGCCTGAAGGTGTCCACGCAATCAGTGAAACATCTCTCCACGAGTGAATTGTACATCCTTAAACTGTCACACCACAGTATCATTTTTAATCATTCCTCTCTTAAAGAGAGACAATAGCAAAAGAAATCGTTCTGCTGCATATAAAATTTTGGGGCACAAAGATCAGAAACTGCAGAAAGGTGCAGTTAGATCATAGCCAATGCCATCTATCACTACACCAGCAACCTCAAAAGATGACTGTAATTTCATTGTATGTGAACATACATTTAACATCAAAAAAATTACTAATATTTGGGTCATGAGTTAGGGGTATGAAATAATTCTAGGTATATTTTCATTATGTATTCAAGTCGCATAGATTTACTTAATACAAAAAGATTTTTGACAAGATCACAGCTGTTAGACGGCATTTTGGAAGCTGAACCATGTGCAATCTGATAGATGTCAGAAAAGGATAAACGGACACAGAAGTCATTGGAAGGAAGACAGCGTAATGGCGACTGAAGTGTGAATAAATTAAATATATATATTTTTTAAATCTAACACTTGACAAAAGCATCAAGTAACAACTTCTTTGTATAAAAATAATTAGCAGATAACAATTAAGAGGATCAAACTAAGTAGATTGCAGTTATAGATTAGTTTGTTAAGAGAATAAAAGACAACTGGGTATTGACCATGACATGGATCCCTCTGCCAAGTCATTTGACGGCCATAACTCTTTGAAGTTCATGCAAGAGTGTCATTGTGGACAATATAGAAATGCTTTCCTTAGAGATCTTTATCAATATAAGTGTAAAGATTTGCTGATGCAGCACAATTAGCCTCTGCTTTCTGGGAAAACTAACAAAAATTAATTGCAGATGGAGAATTAACTAAACATTTGTTTATTTATGTCATTTTTACTGAAACAAATTTTAGAAGCAGAATAGGTAAAACAAGATTAAATCTGAAATATAATAAATAAAAGCCAAGAAGATGAAGAATAGTATGAAATTAATGTGCACTCTGTCTACTCTATATTATAAAGGGAATAACACACTTGGGGGTGGTTTGGGGTTTAATTGCAATTCCACTCTCATCATTATCGAGCGATTGAAAGATTTAATTGCTTCAAATTTAAATAATTGTCATGATTGATCTAATTGTTTCACACACATAGTGTGTGCCCACACTTCTAGTTCAAATAAAAGAAAACTGAAAGAAGTTAACTCAACAGATAACAGATAGAATTATATGGAATACAAGATCAATTCTACCTTCTAAATTTGCAATAAATTAATATCAAGAACAAATTATCTAAAGAAATCCTCAAAAAAGTATTTGAATTCATAAATACCATTTAAACAAAGAGGCACGTTGAGACCTGTGCTGTCAATGATTCAACGGCCTGTGGTGCAGCCTCTGAAATTTCATTTGATGTTTTGAGGTGTGATCTAATATCTTTGTCCAAAATTCCAAATTAAGATTCAAGCCCCTAAAGTCATCAACTAATTACCATTCCCATTGCAGCAGAGAAAGACACATCAAAACCTCTCTGCAAGGAACTCCTAAGCAGCATGGATGTTAAACCCCATCAGCATGACTTTAGGCTATGTTTGGATCATAGATTTTGGTAGGGATTTGGAAAGAAAAAAGAAATAAAGAGTGAAATGTGAATGAAATATAAAATCCAAGGTGGGTAAATGTGAATGAAACATCAAATCCTGACCTTTTCACCCACATTTTCGCTTTCCTCAACCAAATCCATGATTCAAACAAAGCCTTAGTTTACTTCCCCTCCCTTCCCCTAAAAAATATTGTCACCCAATTAAATAGTCGATAGTTTCGATTAGTGGGGTCAATGTTAAAATTTTAGCTAACAGCCTCACTAAAGACTCTTACTTGGGACTTTAAAATCAAAGCTCAGGTCCTAAACAACCAAAATTGACTCAATTAAATCAAGACCACCTCAAACAACCATCACAAAAACCAAATATGAATATAAATTTTCACAAATAAATAGGTATAAGAATCCATAAACATACGAAATGCTCCAAATTAACAACAACACAACGCTGTATAGTATACTTAAAACAAACATTGAATCAAAAAAACTGGGAAAACAAGAAGACCAATTTGAGAACCTGTCACGGATCTGGAGCTGGTCGATCATGGAGGACATCCTTAACTAGTCTTCCTCGGGAAGAGAATCGAGATCTCCGAGCATGCTCTTGTCCATCCTCAGTTCTCCACAACGTTGGAGGAGCGTTTTGGTTGGTTTGAGTTTGCGTCTGCGTGTCTATGCCCCTAAAACCCTAGTTGTAATTGGATTGTCTCCGGTTTGTGAAAAAACTGGGCAAGTTCAATCCAGCCTTGTTGACCCTACATTTGATTTTTTTTTTTTTTTGGGGGGATAAATTACACTAAGGGGTTGTTTGGAACAATTTAAAATAGTATGTTTATTATCTTTTTATATTTTTTAAACTATATTACCTCTTTACTTTTTTACATATCTTTTTTATAAAAAAATCAAAAAATTATTGAAATAGTCTATCTATTTCGATGTTTGAAAAAAATACAATAATAAGTTTCAAACTTTCTAGGATAAATTACACTCACATCTCCTAAGATTTCTGACAAATACAAAAACCTTCTCTGCGGTTTGAATAATTACACAAATATCTCCTATTTTGCTTGACATTGTCGAGATTCTCCCGTTCAGTCAAATTGGCACAAACAACATTACTTACATATACTAACCGTTTGGGGAGTGGCTAAATTAGCCAATTAGCCAAAAAGTTACCTTTTTAGCCAAAAAGCCAACAACCCATACCAAAAAGTCAAAGATTCTCTTTTCTCTCTACTTTTTGCACAGCTTTTCGTAATTAGCCAAAAAGTCATTCCAAACATACAAGTTTTTTTTACCTACCTTTTTAGTCAATTAGTCAAAAAGTTACTAAATTAGCCTGTTCCCAAACGAGGCCTAAATGACCTTATTACCCTTACTTTTGAGCACAAAAAGATGATGATAACCTTCATATCCTCAATCCCTAATTCACTATTTATTCTGATTTCGATCGAATTTGTGGGAGAAAGAAGAAAGAGAGAGACGAAATCTTTGAAGAAAACCGATCAGTGTGAACAAACGACAAAGAAGCTTGAGATTTTGGTGAGATCATTGTTGCTGGTGCAAAATGTGAAAGAGATTGACCTGTGAGAAGTTGATTTTCGGGCTTCCAGGTGAGATTTCAAACCTTCTATACTTCGTCCCCGTTTGTTTTCTGGAGTAGCAGTCTGGTTCTTTCATACTTCATCCCTATTTGTTTTCTAGAGTAGCAGTCCATCTAGCTCATGTTTGTTTTGATTTAGGAACTCTAGATTTGTAGTCCCTTTCGAATTTGTAGTCTTTTCGGATTTGTAAGCCTTTACAAACTGATGAGCAATCTGGCTGGTGTATCATAGACAATATAAAAAAATATAGATATAAGTCTTAAAATAAATTATATTATGATAAATTATTTTTTTATACAAAATTTGATTAAAAATTCAATATAATAGTAATACCACGTCATCATTAGTATGTGATATCACTAATTAATAGTAAATAAACACATAGGGAGTGAATTTCACATCTCAAATATAACTTCTTCTTTTTCACATCTCAAATGTAACTAATAATCTAATAAATGTCATATCTTTATAGTGAGATTACTTATACTTGCATGTCAATAATAATGACATCATCATTACATTAAAAAATTTTCATAGATAATATGGTTTATAATAGTCTCTTCATTTTCAATCAAAATAACCATTATTGTTCTTATAATTTTTAAAATGTCATTGACATTTCACTCTAATAATATTTTTGTAATTTTTCTTATTTAAAATATTTTCTTTATATTTGTAATAAAAAAAATCCAAAATCGGGAGGGGGGGGGAGACGTGACCCCCTTGGTTCTCACTCCCCTCCACCACTGGCTCTGGCTACTACAGTGTGTAAAAGTTTTTTTGTGACCCTGATGTGTCAATATCGATTTTTTACATGTCGACATGGTTAATGAAGCTGCTAGATGTTTGTGATACTGTATTCATGTTGAGGGCTGGGTCTCTCATGTACATGAATTGCCTACTGCTTTCATTTGTGCCCCCATGGATTCAGAGCATCCATTCATGTACTTGATAGGGTTTGGGGATAGAGGATTCATAGCTTGAGGACCTAATTCTTTGCCTTTGTTTGGCAAGAACTGTTTTAACTTGCCTTTGTTTGTATTACATTTAGAATTTGACATTAGATTTGAAATTTTTGAATTGTTCAAAGTGAAATGTGTGCACGTTGTGGAATAGTTGTTAATATAATTAGTATTCAAGGATTATTTTGTTTATATACAGGGTACATGTTGCACTAATAATGGAATAAATACAGGTGGTTGAGAAATTAATTTTTAAAAAAAAAACAAATTATGAAGTTTTTAAGGACTAAATATTTTGATAGCTAAAAATGCAAGCAAAGGTTTTTGGTGTGTATATATTTAATAGTAAGAAAGAAACAAAAGACTTTTGGAGACCAAATAATTAGTAGCCAAAACAAATTAGAATGAGGGAAGACACTATTGCCAACTAAATATTTTAGTCACCCAAAAACATGGCATCCTTCGGCGACTAAACTATTTGGTCGTAAAATATAAGAAAATGAAAATATCCACTCTTTTGGTGACTAAACTGTTTAGTCATGAAAACTAACAACGACTAAACTATTTAGTTGCTAAATGTATTATTATTAGCGACTAAAATTTTTAGTCAGTAAATGTATTATTATTAGCGACTAAAATGTTGTAGCGACTAAATATTTTAGTCACTAAAAGAGAATTTCATTTTGTTTTGATTACTTTTGGCGACTAAATATTTCATCGCCAAAAAGTTATGTTTGACGACTAAATTTTAGTAGCCGAAGATGAGATAATTAGCAACCAAGGTCAATTTAGTCGTGATTGACTATTGCCAACAAGGCTTTGGTGACTAACGAGGTGACGAAGAACTTTAGTCGCCATTGCCTTTCGGCGACAAAAAAATAACCTTCGGCAACTAAAAATTTGGTCACCGAATGTGTAATTTCCTAAAATATATTTTATTAACTTTTTGAATTTTTACGAAAGGATGTGCAGAAAAGTAGAGAGAGTGATGTGACAACTTATAGTGATATTTTGACTAAAATATATAGTTGACAAATAAGACAGAAACCAAAAGTTTTGGGGCTTAGCAAAATAATATAAGATAAGTTTGTAACACACCACAATAATTAAGGCATATATGCATAGTGAGAGTAGTACATACCAAGATGATTTGTTGCAAATTGCATCTCAATTCCATCTTCAGATAGCTGGTATGGGAAAAACATAACACTAGCACTATTTCTGAAACAAATATAGATTATTCAAAACTTGTAATTTTTTTGTTTATTTTCACAGAGAGAGAGAGAGAGAGAGAGAGAGTACATTAAGATGTTGAGGGGAAGATTGAAAGAGTTGAAGTGATTAACAAAGGCTTTAATTGAGTTGATTGAGGAGAGGTCAAGTTTTAGGAAATCCACACGAACGGTTTCATAGTCTTTAAGGATGAGGTGTTTGGCTTCATTAGCAACTTCCACCACTACAAGAATTCGCATTTTTGCTGACCAAAAATTTAGTCGGCAAAAGTTATCCACGACTAATTTATACTTTGGTCGACAATTGAGGCTCGTGAAAAGTAATTAGCGACTAAAAAATTTGTTGGTCGGGAAAAAGTTCTATTTGCCGACTAACTTTTTGGTTGTTAAATATATAATTACTGCGACTAATCCATTTAGTAGCTAAAACACTTTAGTCGCGAAAAGCCATATTTTCTTGACCAAACATGTTAGTCGCCAATTGTCACATTCAACAACCAAAACGTTGGTCGCCAATTGTCACATTCAATGACCAAAACGTTTGGTCGCCAATTGTCACATTCTACGACTACAAAGTTTGGTTGGCAATTGGCACATTCCACGACCAAAAAGTTTGGTCGCCAATTGTCACATTCCACGACCAAACTTGTTAGTCGGCAATTGACCAACTAGCGACGAAATCTGTTGGTTGCCAAAATTAATGATTTTAACTACTAAATAATTAGTCGCCAAAAGTACTCCGTCGCCTACCTTATTTAGTCGGCAAAAATATTGCTTATATCTTTCCCGACTAATCACTTGGTTGCCAACATAGGAAAAACAAAACCAAAATTTAGTCGCCAACTTCCAACAAAATAAATCTATAATTCATAATAATCCATCCAATATAATATGTAATTTGCAAGCATCTTTTAAATCAACTGAATCATGAACATTCGACAAAATACATAAATCATCCAATCCTGAACATGTTTAATAAAAGTCAGTAACTATTATAAGTTTTCATTCACAAGTAATTCTATACTACATATTCCTCCAATTAAAAATCCACTTGTAATCTATATAATCATCCAAGTCACATCCATATAGCATAAAAATTTAAAACAGAACAAGTACTTGTTATCATATTTAAAATTTTTAACCATGCGCATCTGTCAAAAAATATCTATCCAAATATTTTCTATACACATCCATCCAAAAATATAACTATTATTGTACCCAAATATGTTCCACCAAAACATCTATCCAAAAATATATATTTCTTCAAAAAATGTAACAAGTGCCAACTAGTCCTATACAATTTACCTTCGTGCACAAGTTCATCCATCTATACCAAATAAAAAGAGAAATAATGTTAGGTACTTTTTTATGAAAAATTTGCACATCAAATGATTGTAAAATTGGACAAAAAATGAAAAATGTCCAATTTCAGTATAGGTAACAGGAGCAAATTATTGAACTTTCAATACCAGTTTGTAAATAAAACAACAACATTCATATGTATATATCCAGTCAACATTACAATTCTATCAATATGATCATTGCCAATGTTGTTTGTCGTCAACTTTTAATACTAACCGCATTGGCCTCATCCCCAGATTTTTGCATCTGTGGTCTTTACTCAAATAAGCCTTCTTCTTATTGTTCTTTACAAAAATGTCTGTTTTTGTTACTATTTCAAGAACTATGTGGAAAAGGTGGTGTTTTATTGTTGGCTCGAGCTATTTTGAACTTAGAAGTCACACCATTGTTTAAAGAGTCATTGTAAGTTGTGGCAGCCATTTCAAGGGTGAAGTGTAAAATTCTATCAATTGTAAGTCCATGTGATTGATAGGATTTGCTGAAAACATTTTGTTGGAATCTTAAGGTAATTGAAAATATATGTAGCCTTTTGCTATATGGTAATTTCGTGAATGCACTTTATTCAGTACCGGCCATAACTCCTATTTCTCTAGCTGGTGCATCTCTGTAAAGCCGAAAGCATATCTTTCGTATATGAGGTTGCCAAGAAAAGTCTATTACATTTGAGGTTTACGCATGATATGTCATTTTTTGCTTCCAAGTACGCATATTTTCACATTTCAATGGACAATTTCTTGCATAAATCTCTAATTGTGCATCCTATCGACATGCCACTTGCTCTCACAAGTTCATTTAATCTAGTCCTTGGTGACCATGATGATCTCAGGGCTGTTTCCAATTTTGTCCCCCAAACGGCACGTTTTGACCTCTTTTCCTCACAATCTTTTGTCTAAATCTCTAATCGTGCATCCTATTGATGCGCTACTTGCTCTCAGAAGTTTCTTTAATCTAGGCTAAGGTGACCATTATGATCTCGGGGGTGTTTCGATGCTATTTCCAATTTTTGCCCCCAAACGGCCCGTTTTTGCCTTTTTCCATAACATTTTGTTGTCTACATATCTAACCGTGCGTTCAATCAACACGCCGCTTGCTCTCACAAGTTTATTTAATGTACTCCTACGTGACCGTGATAATCTCGGGGCTGTTTCCAATTTTTTCCCTCAAAAGGCCCGTTTTCGCCTCTTTTCCTCACAATTTTTTGTCTAAATCTCTAATCGTGCATCCTATTGACGGGCCGCTTGCTCTCACAAGTTTCTTTAATCTAGGCGGAAGTGACCATTATGATCTCAAGGGTGTTTTGATGCTATTTCCAATTGTTGCCCCCAAACGGCCCGTTTTTGCCTTTTTCCATAACATTTTGTTGTCTACATATGAAGAGACCCACCTTTCATATCCCTTATCTTTGTATCTATATGCATCTCATGAAAGTTCCACATATACAGTTTGACCTATAACAAAAGATATATAATATGCAGAAAGACTCAGAAAGTTGTACACTCATAGCTCCTTCTTGCGTATATGAAGAGACCCACCTTTGTTTCTAAGAAAGTGTTTAGAGTCTTTACACATTTTGGGTTTACAAATTAAGGGTTAAACTAACTGTATAGCATGCATAACCTTTTCATACAAGACAAATTCATTAAAGATTTCCACCTTTAAAACACACTTGTCTCTTTCTTGTACGCTTCCTCCTCTACAATTTGCTAAAGAATTTTATCCCTAGAATCATTAGTTGATTTAAAATTTATATTAAATTACAAGTGTTTAGTAATTTGTGAATGATAATGCAGCCTGTTACGAGGCAAAAACACAACAGGCTGTGTTGGTGTTCTGTAATTAGCATTCTCAATTTCAAGAGAGATTGATACAGGATTGATATTGGCTCTATTATCTCTAGGCTTGCTTGAACTTGTACTCTATTATTCCTCATTTGGCTTGAGAGGAATCATAGAGTCTTCAGCAAAGAGAACATTCCTGCAGCAGTTCTTGCTTTGAAAATCTTTAATATGATTTAGAGTGTTGTCACTTAAACAGTTGAAGAGGAATCCAAATGCTGCATAGTTTTTATCTACTTGGGGGCAGCCATCATCTATCCTCAGTAAGGATCCTAATTGAAGTTTTAGTAGGTATATCTAACAGTTTTGCAGGTGGTCCTGCCCTCATTCTGGTTGCTGGTATACCTCAATATCGTGAATGGACCAGATGATTGGAGCAGTGAGTTGAGTGTGGTGTGTCACCTATAATCAGGGTTGACAGTATGTGAGCTACTATAACATCTTTCCTAACAGTTTGGTATGCAGGTTGTCATTCTGGCCTTTCTTAGGGATGGTTGGTTGAGTCTGTTGTGAGCATTTAGTCAGGTGTTGGGCAGTAGTGAGCTTGTGGGTTGAGTGATGTGAAATTTTGTAAGAGTGTTCCTAACTATTTTCTTGCTGGTTCAGATCTGTACTGCCACATTAGTAGGGAATTCTTTGGTGAGAGCCTAGTGATGAGAGAATATATATTTGGTTTGATTTATATATAGTTTCTATAACCTGTTCATTTGATGAGTTATTATGCTATTGACTGTTGAGTTTGTTAGTACATATATCAGTGAGGTGTGGTTGCCCAGTTAACTAGGTTCCCTGATTCTTCTTTTACGCTCCATAGTCAACTAGGTTTAATCCTAAAGATTTTTTTTTTTTTTGTCTGTGTATTTTTTAATTTCAGAGTTGGATGACATGTCTGGGCTTGGCACCAAAGAAAACAGCATCCCCTGTGCAAGAGAAGCAAGGGAAGCAACCTAGTCCTATACAGAATGGCACCAGTGATGAGGCCAGGAGGCTTGCTGCTGCAGCCCTGTCAGCAGTTAAGGATGCTGCTGCTTTGGCTGCTGCTTGAGGCAAGGGGAAGGTTGAGGTAATCACATTGTTTCACATGTAACTATTATTGCTACCGGTGTCTTTCATGTTAACTGGCCTTGTTACCTGTGCACAATGTGTGCTACTAATTTGACATTGATTTATTAGGGCCCTGCTAATTGAACATTTTGTAGTGGTGAGATGCTAGTATTTAGTTTGATCTTGTATGAGGGACATCACAATTTAATTAAGGGTAAATTGTGCTGATCATCCCTGAAGTTTAGAAAATATATAATATTTTCATACATTTAACATAATTACTCTGACCTCCCTTTTAATAAGCCTAAAATGACTGGAACTAATGCAGATAGTATCTAGAACAAGCATGATCAAAGGGTAAAATATATATTGTAGTGTAAAAGAAAGAAAAAAAAATATCATTTTTCTATTCATACGATTATCGAATAATTGATGGGCAATCTTATATGAATTAAGAACTTTAGGGAGCATAGTGTAATTATGACAAACTTGTGATGTTCATTGTATTTTTGAAAAACCTCGAGAAGTTAGTGTAATTTACCCTTTAATTAATGTCCATATTAGACGATTAAAGGTCCTACAAACCCATTTACTGAAGGACGGAGATCGATGATATTCATATGGTAATAACCATAGCAAACCCGACTGTGCATCTGTGAACCATATGATAATAATTCAAAGTGAATTCTTTTAATCTTACAGATCACAGAGGTTCGGGAATTTGCAGGTCAAGATATTGAAGTAAAGAAGTTTGTTGATGCTGATTCGAAGGAGGCATCGGAAAAAGCCAAAGCTACTATAGGACCCCCTTCTGCTGTCGATGCCATTCTTGAACAAATTAGGAAAAAGCAAAAGCTCAGTGTGCTTGACAAAACAAAAAAGGATTGGGAGAATACAAGGAAGAAAGCAAGGGCCTGGAAAATGAGTCGGATTCTTACAAGAAGAGCTCAAATCAGTACTTAGATAAAGTATCTTTCTTGCAGCGAACAGATTATTGGGAATTCACACCAGCAATTGTTGTTGTCATGGTTAATAATTGTCTGCAGTTGGAAGTAGTGGTGCTATTGTTGTGATGTTAGGAGAGTATGATGATATGCGAAGCAATATAATTGAGGGCCGTGATGCTTTGTGAACACACACTTCTTATCAGGTGACTGCCAACCATAAGCTTCCACATATACACTGCCTTGGAGATATTGCAGTCATGGCTGCAGCCCAAGCTGAAGTGTTAATGGCATCTGAGAAACTATGAGGCTCAATCAGAGCAGGATCAGGAGCAGTAGAAACTAACAGTCAGTGATGATAGACTGATGCTTTAGGTCTGGTGACATGAGTAGTACCAGCAGAATCAACATACCAATTTGTAGGAGGAGAAACAGACCGAGAAGCCATATAAGCAGTCTAGGATGGAGAGGATGATTGTGTAGAAGAATTATAAGAAGCATCCTTACAAAACCAACAATCAAGAGCTATATGGTTAGGCTTGCCACAGATCTGACAAAATAGAAATGAACCACAGGAAGAATATGAAGATTGAGATTGTCGGCCTCAGTTAGAGAATCGGATTTCCTCGAAATAGACCTCCTATTGAGGTATTATCTCCTCTATGAAACTGATTATGATTCCCTCGAGAGTTAGCAGATGATTGATTTTGAAACCGAGACTGAGTATGAAATCTTGCAATGGAGTAAGCAACACGTAGATCAGAATTAGAAGACTTAGTATCTGAAGCAACATGCAAAGCCTCAGAACAGAGTAAAATTCTGCAGGAACTGTGGTCGTAAGTGACTGCAATTCTGCAGGAAGTCCATTCAAGGTGATGACAACCAGATATGCTTCATCAATTGGATATCCAGATAGAGATAATTGATCAGAATTTTTTTTGATCTGGAGCAAATATGCATCCGTTGGTGATATGGATTAGCCACAGTTTTTCCAGAAGAATCAAGAATGGTTGCGTATGGAGGAACAGCAGATCCATCAACATAGCTCAGAAGATTCGTGGCTCTGAGTATATCCTGGATCAGCACATCCACACAATGTAATTCCTAATTGGTTGGAGAGACATTTTGATGAAGAGAATATTAAATTGACAATTTATGAGTTTGAAAGGAATAAGTTTCCAAAGTTTGATGACATGTTTTTTATGGTCATTGGTTGGATAGAACATTCAGTTAAGATTCACAAAGTTTAGATTGAGGACTCTAATACTAGAAATCGGGATATAGACATAGACTGGTTAGTGATTTAAATACCATATATGCTGACCTCATCCCGAAATCTTCTCCAAAGCCAGCATATAGAACTCAGACGCAATTTCCGGTAGACAAGTTTACATTTTGAAGATTCAAGTGCTACACTAAGGCTTTATGATGCTAAAAAGCACACAACAAACCAAGGGAGTATTATTGTATGATGATAATCGCATCGTCACAAATGAAAAATTAAACTATAACCAGAATTATTATACTAACAAGTACCACAAGCAACAAGTCATCAGCAGCTATATTTACCAGACCTAAATTCCCACACATTTTATTTACAGAATCAAGGAACTAATATAACAGTATCCTTTTCAAGCGTTCAAACCCAGACATTTTTGCTGCAAATCATTACAGTAAAATCAAACCAGTAAAATCAAACCCATTTACGACATCAAACCCATAAAGCTCTAGAAATCAAGCCACTTAAACCAAACCCATTTAAGAAATCAACACGAAATTGAACTGAATAAATCATATAAAACCCTATAGCAAGAGTTGACAGTTGGGGAAATAGAGGAAAGGAGAGAGAGAGAGAAAAGTAGAGCCTCCATCAATATTCAAGCTTGCTTTTTAAAACAAGCAATGAGGAATGAGGATGCGGGCTTCTTCGGTTTGTTGGGATCAGCAATCTTCTTCTTCTTCTGGCGATTCTTTTTCATTTTCTGTAACAAGAGCAGACATAATTTAGTGGTCACAAAAGCCAAGCTTCACAAGAAGGTATCGACAATTCATTGTTATAAGGCCAAACCTTGATTATGTTATCAGTTTTCTCCTTCTTACTGTCTTGCTTGTGAATTTTCATCATCTCATCGTCTTCTTTTTTGGGATTGGCAGACTCTTCCTCCTTCCTCTGCTTGTAAGCCTCCATTTCTTCCAAATATTTTTCCATGTTTTGCTTTGCAATCTGCAAGTTCCCAAAATATGAATTGGTTGTTGCAGAGACAGAGAGAGAGAGATTGAGAGAGAGAGAGAGTTAATTGAACCTTTTCATAAGGCTTCTTCTGTTTCTCTGTCATGTTATTCCATTCTTCAATTACCTCCCAGCCACACTTGCTCTCCGCTCTTCGCTCATTTCTGAATATGAAAAACGCAGACATCGGTTGCTTCGGTTTCAACGGGTCCTTCTCTTTCCTGTAGAAATTGAACGAGACAAAGATTAGAGAGAGAATAAGAAGAAGGGGGAGAGAGAAACATAGAGAAAACTTACTTATTCAACTGAAGAAATTGCTCGTCCTCCAACAGCCTCATGGCATCAGTTGAGAACGCCAATGACGCAGACATTGGTTGATGAGGACTCAAACTGTAAATATCAAAATGCTGAAGATCAAAAATCTGAACTCCACTTTTTTCCTCCTTCTGATCTTCCTTTCTGCTGTTGGTGCAGAGGAGACGGCCTATGATGGAGTACCAAAAGGCGGCAAAAACCTTATTCTGTGACTCGGCCATTTTGAGACACACAGAGAGAGAGACTGTGAATGGCTACAAAAACTGTCGTGAAAGAGAGAGAGATAGAGAGACTCTGTGAATGGCTGCAAAGACTGTCGTGAGAGAGAGAGACAGACTGTGTGGAATGGCTGAACTGAAAGTGATTAATATATATGGATACTCTCTCCCTCTCTCTCATCAGTAGTATATAGTATTTTCTTCCATTCCTTATTTTCTTCAAACAGGCTTTCCCTCTCTTCTCTGGAAGTTTCATTCCTTCCTTCCTTCCTTCCTAATCCCCAAAGAAATTAAGTTTTATACGGCTGTGCCGTAAATACAGAATTTACGGACAACCAACAAAAAGAGGCCAAGTCAGCAAACTCCATCAAAATTTTATTTTGCACTCTCCCTCATTTTATCACAACTCATGTCCTCACTTCGAGCAACAAACCACTAAACACCGTCGGCTTCCTTCCCTCCGTTCCCAATCCACCACGACGACCACTGTGCCCTCTTTTCCCCTTCTGGCTTCACCATCGCTCTCTCTCTCTCACAGCCACCGCCGCCGCCACCGCCACCATCAACTGGACCCTCCTTCTCCTTCTCCATCTCCATCCCTCTCTCACCGATCGCTGCCTTTTCTCTCTCACCAATTATCAGTTATAATCTTTCAAATCAAATTGTATTTCTTAGAATTTCTAATTACTGATTGATTGTTGCTTGTAGATGGTGATGGGTTTGCAATATTAGTAAAAAAGTGAAAAAATGGAATGCCCTCTTTGTTTCCTGTACAAGATCTCCTTCAACTTATCATCAATTATATGGTCTTTGAATAATTGTTCTAGCGGGAAAAAGGAAGAGGCGTTTGGCAGTGGTATGACTGGGGAGAAGACGGGATCCACTAACCAGATAATAATAGAGTATTTAGGCTGATGTGGCACTTTTGTATTGGCTGTCCGTAAATCCTTCGTTAACGGGACAGCCGTGTACAATACAAAAGCCAATGTATCCTAATATGCTTATTTCCATAATTTTCATAATTTGAATTATTTATAATATAAATAATTTGAATAATATTTGAATAATTTGAATAATAATTTTTTTTCATTTAATATAAGTTATTTCATCTTGTATTTCATTTTTTTTCTTCAATCTTAATTTTTTTTAAAAATTGTGATTATGTTTTTATTAATTTTTTTTACAATCGCAATTGGTGGCTCGAAATTAGGGGCCCCGAATGCCCCTAATTTATAAAACGGCGTCGTTTTATATATACATTTTTTTTATTTTTTTTTGCAGACGAAGAAAGAAGACGAAGGAGGGGGAGGGGAGGACTGGAGGGGGCCTAAATGGAGGAGCAGGGGGCGGAGGCGACGAGCGAGGCAGAGCTGACGAGGGGCGGAGGCCATGATCAGGGCAGCGACGGCGACGGCAGAGCAGCGAGGCGACGGCAACGAGCAGACCAGCGACCGCGACCTCTCCCTCTCCCTCCCTCTCCCTCTTCCTCTGCTTGAGTCGAACGAAAATGGCGAAAAAATGGCAGAAAAAAAAAAAACCCTAATGCCCAAAACGACGTCGTTTTGGGCATTAGGGGCATTTGGGGCCAAGGATTTCGAGTCACAAATCTTTTTCCTTTTTTTTAATTTAGTGATATTGCATTTTTTCATTTTTTTTAATGATATTTAATTTTTTCATTTTTAGTAATTCATTTATTCATTTGACAAATCCTTTCATTTTTTTCAATTTATATCATTTTTTTTAGTGATATTTCATTTTTTCATTTTTAGTAAAATTACTTCATTTTTTCATTATAAACTAATTAGTGTCAATTAATGGCTTAAGTAGCATCAATTAATACTAAAATTGTTAATTAGTATTAATTAATATAAAATTTATTTCATTAATGGCTAAAATGCTTAATTATTATTATGATTTTTTATTAAAAAAACACTGAAAACCTCAACAAAAAAAAAACACTGAAATCCATCGCCGGAGAAAGAAAACAGCAATGACGAACCAATGCTGGAGAGAGAGAAAGAGAGAGAGAGCAACAACAGCAGTAGTAGCAACGACGAACCAACATTGGACTACGACGGACAGTTGATCGTCACCATCGATCGTCACTCAGTCGATCGTGACTCTAGAGTTTCAGATCGCAATCATCACACAGTCGATGGTTAGGATTTCGATTGCAAAGCTAGGGTTTCGATCGCTAAGAGAGAGAAGAGATCTGGTTTGTTAGAGAGAGAGAGAGAGAGCACCTGAAATCACCCGCCGAAAATTGCCTCTCTCTCTCTCTCTCAGAGAGAATGAACTGTCACGACCCAAACCCGGCCCTATGGGTTTAGCATCAGAATCGCCAAGAATCCGAGATTATCAAGGTCTGATAAAAGCAGAGTTCAAGGCTGGGAAGCCAATCTGATAAATAAATAACGTCCATTGAGCTGTGACAGTCTGTATGCCAAAAAGATTTTTCATGCATATTTACAGAACAGTGCAAGTACATACATCTCATTCAAAGAAAACAGGACTTAATCCTATTACAAAGACAAAGAAACATTGATCTATACAATCCAGTCGGTTATTACAAAACAGTATGACAGTGCAAAAAGGGGGAAATACTAAAACACCTTTAAGCCTTAGCATGATAGGCTCGGAACCTCGCAGTGAGGCACAAAGGTTGGCTTGACAAAACTGGAGTCTAACCCATGCTCCTAGCTCCGGTCTGGTGGCTGAGCACCTACATATATATATAAATAGTGAGCTAAAGCCCAGTGAATAACATAATGCGTAAAGAGGTTAAGAATGAAATGTCCTTCCAGTAATGAAAACAGTTCATTAAACAAGATTTGATCTTTTCAATGTAAACGCTTATTCACCATATGGTACATCCATTAGCATAGCAAGAAACAAGAGGTCTTAAAGACCTAATGATGATGATGGCCATCAATCAAGAATGATTGGTTCCACGAGGAAGACAGAGATCTCTCAAACAAAGAATAAGAGGTGCTAAGGATGCCACGATGCAGTAAGTAAAGGACATACATTCATTCAATAAATAATTACATTTCAAGATTCGATTCAAGAATCAATATTCGCTCAAGAAATAGCTTTTAGTGTTCAGAAATTCATCATTTGAACATATCTTTACACAGTTGTTACTCACAGAGTTCGGGCTACAATATGCTAGAGCGTGTCTCCCCAGTCGCCAACCCTACACAGTTCACAGGTGGAACACACACTAAGCTACACAGTTGGGAAATATTATAACTTAATCCCTAATTTGCCTTGGTGTGTTCTACATCTATATCCTCATTAAGATGCCTCAAACTAGGCCTAAGAATGCCTAGAATGGGATGAGGATGCAAAAATACACTTAGAAAACATTTTGCAAAATTTGCTGAAAATAGGACCCTTGCTCGAGCGAGATTTCCTTCGCTCGAGCGAGCTTCCAAAATCAAAGGCCTCGCTCGAGCGAGCAATCCTTCGCTCGAGCGGTCTGATGAAACACTAAAAGTACTGGATACTCGAATTTTACGCTCGAGCGTAGCTCAAAGTAAACGTTGGTCGCTCGAGCGAGGAATCCTTCGCTCGAGCGAAGAAGCCAAATCTGGAATTTCCAGATTTGCCTTCCAAGCTCAAACCAAGCATTCTATCACTCAAAACTCGACCTCTTGGGCCCAAATTCTGGGAAACACATCCAAATCCAATGTATAACAAGTTTCAAAAGCCAATTTGTACATGCAAGGGCCAAGAGTGAGTCAATTAAACCCATTTTCAAGAATAAACTTCAACCATGCCATGCATGAGTTAAAACCATATCAAAGCTTTATTTCTTGCTCTAATGAGCTCAAACCTTTCAAAACAAGATGAAAACATGGACGTATACATAAATGAGAACATGCATGCACCATTTTGCCATGAAATCAACTCAAACTTCAACATTTCAATCATGCATGCATGAACTAAGCTATAATTCAACCTATATGAACTAGAACAAGACTCAACTCTACAATTTGCCAAGAATCTAGTAGGAATCAACTTTAAGGACATCAATAAGGGCTGGAATTCCATACCTAAGTCTTCGATTAGGAGAATACAAGCTTAAGTTTGTAATTTATCCTTCAATCTTCAAGTTCCTTAGCAAAATCAAGCAATGCAAGAAGGAAATCAATTCTCTCCCTTTTCTCTCTCTCTAATTTCAGTGGGATCAAGGGAATGAAGTTAAGCAAAAATGTTGCCTAAGTGTGTAAAGGCTCTACAATGATAAGAATAAACAAAATCCACTCAATGGCAATTCTGTAAATAAGGCGACTTATATGCTTAGCTTACTTTAATCTAATTTAATCATACCTAATCACATTTTAGATAAATATGCCATTAAATCGCATAAATTCCAATGATTCTGAAACATAAATCTATTTTCGATTCGGCCGCCGATAAGGCCTTCAATTTGCAGCTTAAGCATAAAAACACAAACAGATAACCAAATGATCAACAAATAAAAATGCAACACAATAAGCATGCTCAGTCAGTTCAGTTTAAATTTTCAATCAGTCCGTTCAGTACTTCGATTAGCTCAATTATCAGTCATCAGCATCCCAATTTAGCAGAAATCAGTAGGTAATTCAGTAACTTATTGGTAAATGGTATGGGGGTTGTTACATGAACAGTGATGCTTTTTTGGTTTATATAATGGCAATTTGGTAATACTTTAAATTAGTAAAGGGCATTTAAGTAATTTTGCCCCTCAATTTGTAGCTTCCCGTTTAAGCTGAATGAGTTAAGCACCCCGAAGGCCACTCAGCCAAAAAGCATTTTTTTGGCTTAATTTAAGCTACAAAAAGTGATTTTAAGTTTTACCAGACATACCAAAACAGCTTAAAATAATCTAAAAGCTAAGTTAAGCAGCTTTTAAGCTCTACCAAACACCCCCATTTTATCCTGCTCATGAGTATGTACTCACTTTAGTACTGTTCTGTAGTTTGAAAAATGGGAGAGAAAAAGACTTGGATGATTAATTATTTCAGTAACTTTCTTTCTCTCTTTTTTTCAGAATTTTCGAAGGTATTCGCTTGTTTCCTATGGAAGAACGTCCCACAGGTAATCAATCCCTCTCTATCAATAGCAAGTGAAAAGGAAAGGGATAAAAACTAATCAGTAACCCAAGGGGCTGTGGCACTTTGGTAAGACTTTAGGGTATAAGCCCTAAGATCTTAGGTTTCACACCCCCTAGGGCCAACTCCTAGGGATTTGGTGTAGCGGTCCTAGGATGGCCCTCTAAGTGTTAGACGACCCGTATCCAGGGCTTAGTTGTGAGGTCGAATTCTGACCGTTGCACTCTTTGACTAAAATAGTGTGTGTGCGTGTGTGTTGCGGAGTTGGTGCTCACACTCGATATTTGACCCTCGTTCTACTCCAGTTAACCAACATTAGGTAGTTGATTTCGAAATCAGCGGATAACAGGCTTGAGAGTTTACTCATTAACCAAAAATAAAAAAATAATCAATGTGTTTAGTTTCAGTTTTCTGAATTCAATTTTTTAAAAATTGGTTTTTTCATTTTTTGTATTTTTTTGTATTTTTAGTGAATATTTTTAAAATTTTCAACAATTTTTTTACTTTGTTAGATGCACCTTACTTAGATGTATTTAAATAGTAAAATATTTGTGAAAAATTATTTTAAAAAAATAATAAATACACCAAAACACAAAAATTGTACTGAATTTTCATTTTTTTTATGTGTTTTTGGTATTTAGTATTTTTTTAAAGATTTTTTCACAAATATTATACTTAAAAAATATAATATTTAAAAAAATTGTAATTAAAAAAATTACTTAAAATATTTTAAAAATTCAATAAAAACAAAAAAAAATACGGAGAACAAAAAAGTAGAATTTTTTGAAAAATGAATTTTGAAAATTAAAACCAAACAGATTTGGCCACTCTGAACTTTGTTCCAACCACCACCAATTTTTTTTTCTTTTTTTTTTTTCATTTAAACCCTTCAAGATTTCTACTATTACTAGTCATGAAACGTTGTTGTCTTGATTATGAGTTGTGTATAGTTATGAAGTTTTGTGATTGTCGGATTTGTGATGAGTAGTTATAAGACTTTGTGGTGGTTGGCTTTGAATCAAAATAGCCTTGATTATGAGCCTTTCGTTTTGGTTATAAACCAAATTGGTGGTTGGTCTTTAGTGATTTTTTTCAAATGTATTAAGTCGAATTTTTTTTTTTTATACTTTTTCATCAATTCATCTATTGTAGAAGGATTTTTTTTTAATGAAAAATTTCAAAAAAAAGTTTACGAAAAAAAAAAAAAAAAGAGGGCTTAAAAGTGATTTTTTTAACTTTTTATTTTTTAAAAATTTTAATCCATCTAGTCAAGTAGAACTTAAACATATACTAAAACACTAAAGATTTTGGTTGCAAAGTGTTAGGACCTTTTGTTGTCAAATTCCATGGATCAAAACCAAGGTTGTAACAAGAGTTCTTTAAGAAGTTGGTTTCCTTCAAAAACAAGATTACTTTGGAGTTCTGCAAGAAGTTGGTTTTCTACAAGAAGTTGGTTTTCTTTCCCAACTAGGATTGCTTTGGTTTTCTATAAATAGTTGGGTTTCTCCCAAATCTAGGCTATTCATTGATTCATTCATTGAATCTCTCCAGATCTTCTTTTTGGTTCTTAAAGGTCTATATCTGGAGATATTTTGTTATTTTTTCTTCGATGTTTTATTGAGTATTCAACTCATGGTTTAAAGAGAGTACATCAAAGGTTTGTTTGTTATACACAAAAGAGAGAATTGTTCTTCAGTTGTGGATTCTGAAGAATTCGAGCCTGAAGCTTTGGTGGAATCCGGAGTGGCTCATCAGAAAGACAATTCCGTGGTGAAGATAGGGTTGGAAGAGGCACATAGAGGTTGGTTCAATTAGGCGTTGTGGATTCGCTAGATAATTGAGAGTGATACCTGTGTAATTCCTTTAAATCTTCTTAGTGGATTGTCTTGTGGCAGTTGCCCGTAGTTTTTTGATCACAATTGGAAGGTGTCAAATTGTGGTTTTTCCACGTAAAATCTTTGTGTCTCTTTCTCTTGATTGTTTGATTGGGATTGTTATATTTTGCTTAAAATTGGTACATAATCACAAATCAACATCTAGGGTGTCTAGATTTTTCACAAAGTATTACTGGTCTCAATACTAGTGCTTATTTTGATAACCTTTTTATTAAATGTTTTAATTGTAATGGAAACAATTAGACCATATTATCTATAATTAAGTTTTTAATTTGTGGCCCAACTACCTAGTACTTTCACTAGTTTCTTGCTTAAGAATCACTTGTTCCATTTCCAATTTTTTTTTCATTTCCATTTTTTAAGTTTTTTTTTTTTCTTCAGGGAGCAGCCACAACATGCTACGTGGCACTTCACCCCAAGTTGAAAGGTGTAACTGGAAAGTATTTTCTTGATTGCAATGAGGGGCCACCAAGCAAGTTTACCACAGACAAGGTGTTAGCCAAGAAACTTTGGGATTTCAGCAACCAGTTGATTAATTTAGCTCAGAAAATTTAAATTATATGTGTGTGTGTGTGTGTGTCTGTGTGTGTTTCTCATTGTTTGATTTCAATATTTGAGTTGTTTCACAAGGTATTGTTAGCCTTTTGTTGGTCATATGGTTTCTGTTGAGCCATTTGCTTCATGATTGTAAGAGTTATATATGGATGTAATTAGGAGTATTCATAAAAAAAACTGGTAGAATTCAGATAAATAAATAAATAATCAATTCAATTCGATCCAAGTGTTGGTATATTCCGGATTTTATTAGTTTTGGTTATGGTACCAATTTTGTAAAATGGTGGAATTTTTTTTATTTTATTTGTTTTTGAATGCCAAATGATGGAACTGTTTAAATTAACTCAGTAAATTCGATTTGCGATTTTAAGGTTTCAATTATAATTCTAAACCGATTCGAAGAGTGATGTATTTATTTATTATTTTTAGATATTTTTGTATATAAGAACAAAAATGCATTGGCTAGCATGATTCAAATACCAATTTATGGAATTGAGTTAGGTTTGATCAACTCAACTATGTCACTTGTTGATAGTTTATATTTTATAATAAGATATAGAAAAATATTTGAGACACATAATTTATTATTTTTAAAAATTATCCTTAAATTAATGATGTGTCTGACAAGTATCAAATTTTGATTTGTCAAACATTCCATCGTGTGGGGGTTTAACTTCAATTCCGTATCATTAAGGATTATGTAGGAGTGATAAATTAAGAAATATAACATTATTGTAAAATATATATCATATCCAGTTATATATTATTTTAAGAGCTATAGACCAAACCAAACCAATGATTAGTTAGGAGTGATATATCATATCTAATTATATATTAGTTGCGATGAAATCAGATGAATTTAATTTATGAACACCTACAAAATATGAGTACTTTAAAAATGTTAATGTGTAACTTTTGAATATTTATTGAATATGAATACACGTATATACTGAATACGATATGTACAAGCCTAGTCGCGACGGGGATACAATGGGTACCCCTAATCTATGTGACTTGGTCATTACGATATTTTGAGTGTACAAAAACACTTCACAACAAAAGTCTACCCAATTAAATTTAAAATATATATATATATATATATATATTTTTAAGAATGTCCATATATACACATCCACCGGGATTGGGAGCACTTACAAAATCTTTTTTTTTTTTTTTGTAGTAAATTTTTTTTTTTAAAATTATGGTACTTTCTAAAAAAAAAATCAGTCCGTAAAAAATTCTAAAAAAATTAAAATACCAAAATAAATAAATAAAAAGTTTATTATTTTTAAAATTTTTTGATATGTCTTTCTAATTTTTTTATTTTTCAATACATCTTGTCGACTTAAATCGAGAGATCTAAAATTTTTAAAAGATTCATTAAAAGAAGAAAATTAAAAAAAACAAATAAACATATTTTTCAATTTTTTTTCTCAAACTGGATTTCATTTTGCTGACACACAAATATATATATATATATAATTAGGTAGATATTGTTCTGCGTAAACAAAACATATCTATTGTATGGGTGATTTTCCGACCACACTGCCCGCTTAGTAACCAGCTGGAGAGCACTGGCAGAATAGATGGCACCTGACTGACCTGCAACAGAAATATAAGAATCCCGCGGTGGTTTCGACCACCCGGGGGCACTCCGACGATCAAGTCAGTATATCTCTCAAAGATAAATCAAGTGCTAAACTCACAAGCTTGAGTATCAAAAACATACCTTAGACCCATGGGGGTGCCTCTCTTTTATAGCCAATACAATCCTAGTCCCAATAGGAGCCTGGCCCTAATGGACTCAGGATTACTGCTAATCTGGGACTCTCAGTGGGATTAGGATAAACTCTCTAAGAGTCTTATCTTTACCCAAACTGAAGTCTTCTCCCAATCTAGGACTCTTGTCCATATCCAGGTTGAGTTCCCTCTTCATTCTAGGACTCTTGTCCCCTATCCGCTTATGTCGAATTCCGATATCTTCGGAGATAGCCTCGGCCTAACCGAGATCATCTCGGCATCACGACCAGGACACGTGGCACCTCGGCTGACACGTCGGTGTCACCTTGCCACGTGTTGGTACTCAGAAAATATATCCCCACAACTGCCCCCTAGGTTCTATTACCTCGGCATTCTGAGGTGATGGAACCTATACTGTTCGTTCATCTGTGCCCCTCTGTCCGAGATCAAACTCGCCGACCTCAAAGTCTCCTGGACTCTACTGTCCACTTCTGTCAAGTATCAAGCTTCATGCTTTCCAAGCTGTTCGAGATCAAACCTCCTAGCCGAGGTTATTGGTTCCATTAATTTGTAAACTCTAAGAGTTTTGCAACTGTTCTATTCATATTCTCTGGTGGGTTTCTGATTTCCAGTCATCTATTTGACTCCGGCGATCTTCATATCGACGTTCATTTCACTTGGTAGGTTCATAAACTCTTTACTTGCTATTAAGCTCAATCTTTCATAACTCTTCTGAATCCGTTTATTTGCCCTCTGTTGCCTTCTATTTTCGTCTGTTTTCAAGTTTTGAATTGTTTGAATGCCTGGCATTGTTCTTGCCATATCCGCTTTCTGTTGCTAGCATTGTGTCTGGGTCATTACTTTCTTATTTCTTCATATACTTACTTAGTACCTATGCACTTGGCTTTATCTTTGAACTTCGTCGTCTTCTTGACTCTGATTTTTCTCTTTTTTCATTCAATCCTCTAGCTTTTTTCTCTTTCTTGCTCTTTTGCTTAAATCTGTCATTGTTCCAAGCTTTCAAGCTTCTGAAACTGTCTTCGTTCCTTTCCTCCGATGAAGCTTTCGTCATTTTGTCATTGTCGTCAGACTTCGGCAATTCTCATTCCGGCTTCCCTCTTTCTAGTAAGCCACTGTTCCTCCTGGTTTTTTATTTCTTGTTGCTTTCCAAGGAGCTCTGCTTCATTTGTTAATCATCATTACTATTTTACTCGTTGTTTCCAATTCATCTTCTTGAATACACACTGTTCACATATCTGTTGATTTCTGCCACTGTTCTTGGCTTGACACACCTATGCAATCTTTTTGTCTTGAATACTTGCACTGTTTCACCACTTTCTTGCTATTGTTCTTGAGTCTCAGATTTACGTGTCTTTTCCGTGTTTTGCTTTCAATCCGCCTTCAAAACTCCGAGGTGCCAATCACCGAGAAGAGCGTTGATCAAACTCTTCAGAGATTGATCTTGAGCTATTTGAGATGGTCACGAGAAGTTCCTTTAAACTGTCTTCTGGGGGTGAGACACAACCTGCCGCTGATGCCGAGTAATTTACTTTTTTCTTGAAATTGATGCCGAGGTAATGTAGAAAAGCTCCTCCAACCGATCGCGAGGCTGAACTATCATCGTTTGTCGAAGCAGATCAGTCCGACGTTCTTGCTTTTAGTCCCTAATTCTTTAAGGTCTTCATTTCTGTACTTGCTAACCTTCTCAGCTCTTAACAAGCTAGTGGGTCATCTCGGATGATCATATCTCGGAAACGTCTTTCAGTGTTATCTCGGCTATGCCAAACTTGTAAATTGCTTCAAATTTCAACAAGTGGTAGACTTCATAATCTTCGGTTAACTCATCTTGCAATTTGCTCAAAAATTTCAACAAGTGTTATCATTCCTTGCTCCTGCATCTTCTCCCTGCCCCTAATGTGAACATAAGTTGCACTTAGGATCACATTAGGGAAGTTGGCTTCGTACCATAATCACAAACCTGATGTGTTCTTCTTTCGCCGATGTATTAAAACTTCTGGTATTTAATTCGCCCCCTTTAGACCCTCTTTCTCTTGGCCTCTGCAAACTATCATCACTGTTTCTTGAAGCATTTATTCTTTTCACAATTCTGGTCACCACTTCCGGCGTGCACTTAGTGGTTCTGTTCTAACCAAAACGACGTTTGACTCCGATGAATCTTTTGCCGACATTTAACTTTGTGCACTCTTTAACTTGTAAATTCTTTTAGAATTTCAACAAGTGTTTAAGCCATTTCTTCATTCTCGATTTTAACTCTGCTTGTAAACTTTTCTCGGGTTTTAACATCATCTCGGCTTAACTTCGGTTAGGCATCATCTCAGTTTAACTTCGGTTAAACATCATCTCGGCTTAACTTCGGTTAAGCATCACCTCAGTTTAACTTCGGTTAAACATCATCTCGGCTTAACTTCGGTTAAGCATCATCTCGGCTTAACTTCGGTTAAGCATCATTCCTTCCTTGTCGTTTGTACTCTTGTACCTTTAGACAATGTAAGCTCTGCATATGGCCGATGTGCCCTTTGTTCTTGAATGTCTAATTCAACTTTCCTTCTCTGAATGCTTGTGCTTTTGTCTTTTCTTGATTGCCTTCGTATGATTCTATACTTAGAATATCCTGCATGCCTTTCATTCTTTGCCTTCTTTGTGCAATCTTCTCGGGGTTACATACCTCGGGTATAATAACTACAAACTTTACTTCGGCAAGATACTGACCTGCAAACTTTTCATGAATTTCAACAAGTATATATACTTATAAACTTTTCTCAAATTTCAACAAGTGTTTAAACAAATTTCTCTTTCACCTGTAAATTGCTACAAATTTTAACAGACGATTAAAATATCATATATCGGCTTAACTTCACCTTTGCTACAAATTTCAACATGTAAAAACATCACCTCGGCTTAACTTCGGTTAAGCATCATCTCGTTTTTAACCAACTTGTAAATTGCTACAAATTTCAACAAGCGATAGACAATGATCTCGGTCTATCTTCAACTTGTAAATTGCTACAAATTTCAACAAGCGATAGACAATGATCTCGGTCTATCTTCAACTTGTAAATTGCTACAAATTTCAACAAGCGATAGACAATGATCTCGGTCTATCTTCAACTTGTAAATTCTTACAAATTTCAACAAGCGATAGACAATGATCTCGTTCTATCTTCAACTTGTAAATTCCAACAAGTGATAGACAATGATCTCGGTCTATCTTCAACTTGTAAATTGCTACAAATTTCAACAAGCGATAGACAATGATCTCGGTCTATCTTCAACTTGTAAATTGCTACAAATTTCAACAAGCGATAGACAATGATCTCGGTCTATCTTCAACTTGTAAATGGCTACAAATTTCAACAAGCGTTAAGGAATGGTTTCAGCTCAACAACTTGTAAATTGCTACAAATTTCAACAAGTGTTAAGGAATCTTTGTCAGCTTAACAACTTGTAAATTGCTACAAATTTCAACAAGCGTTAAGGAATGGTTTCAGCTCAACAACTTGTAAATTGCTACAAATTTCAACAAGTGTTAAGGAATCTTTGGTCTTAACTTCGGTTAAGAATCTTCTCGGCTTAACTGTCATAAGCATCTTCGGCTTAACTTTGGTTAAGAATCTTCTCGGCTTAACTACGGTTAAGCATCTTCTCGCTTAACTACGGTTAAGCATCTTCTTGGTTTAACCATTGTTAAACATCATCTCTCGCTTAACTACGCTTAAGCATCTTCTTGGTTTAACTCTTTGTTAAACATCATCTCGCTTAACCCGGTTAAGCATTATCTTTGATTTAGGCCGGTTTTCAACCCGGTCAACTTTAGTCCGATCTTGTGTGTTTCCTTTTTATCCTCTGGGATCTTAGATTTGCTCATTGTGCTCTTCTCTTCTCGGACTTAAGCTCGAGATCTTATCTTCTTAGATCCGCTCACTCGGTTTGAGCTTTTTCTTTTCTCGGACCTACTCATCTAGGCCGAGATCATGTCTTCTAGGATCCGGATCTGAGTCCGAATCGCTCACTTAGGCTGAGCTCTTGTCTTCTCGGGCCTACTCATCTAGGCCGAGATGATGTCTTATCGGATCCGGGATGTGGAATCCAGGATCTGCTCACTTAGGCTGAGTTCTTCTATACTTGAATGTCATCTCTTTGGGAGTGCTCATGCCCCCTGTCTTTGCATTCCTTCTGGAAGGGTCTCTGTTCATCCGCAGGTATTTATCCTTCCATACCTAGAGGTCATCTTTGTTGTAGTATCCGCTTCGATCTGTTGTCTTTGATGCGTCACCTTCCTGGCCGGCGTCTTTCACTCCGTGACTCTGGTCACGAGTTTACGTATTCTTGATCGTCGCCCTTCAAGATCGAGGTCGATAGGTCTCCCACTCCCAGTGTGTTTGTCTTCAATCCGATCCTTCGTGTCACTAGCCTAGCCATCTATTCTTCTTTCTTTCCCACAGACGCCAAATTGTATGAGTGATTTTCTGACCACACTGCCCGCTTAGTAACCAGCTGGAGAGCACTGGCAGAATAGATGGCACCTGACTGACCAAGAATGAAATATAAGAATCATGGTGGTTTCACCACCCGGGCACTCCGACGATCAAGTCAAGATATCTCTCAAAGATAAATCAAGTGCTAAACTCACAAACTTGAGTATCAAAACATACCTTAGACCCATGGGGTGCCTCTTTTATAGCCAATACAATCCTAGTCCCAATAGGAGCACGGCCCTAATGGACTCGGGATTCTCGCTAATCTGGGACTCTCAGTGGGATTAGGATAAACTCTCTAAGAGTCTTATCTTTACCCAAACTGAAGTCTTCTCCCAATCTAGGACTCTTGTCCATATCCAGGTTGAGTTCCCTCTTCATTCTAGGACTCTTGTCCCCTATCCGCTTATGTCGGATTTCGATATCTTCGGAGATAGCCTCGGCCTAACCGAGATCATCTCGGCATCACGACCAGGACACGTGGCACCTCGGCTGACACGTCGGTGTCACCTTGCCACGTGTTGGTACTCAGAAAATATATCTCCACATCTATAATATAATCAACTTCCACAAGTAATGCAAAAAAGAAGAAACCAATATATAACATGATTTGTGTTTCAATTCATACAAAATACAAATTCAAACGAAGACTTTAGATTCCAATATTACTTTGTGAATTAACTGTGATAGATTTAGTTGAGCTCCAAGGTCTTCAATGTGTCTCATCATGGTTATCAACCTCCCACAACCCCCAGGCTCGGACAACCAAAGCCGAGGCGCCGACGATGACCGCCGCAAAAACCAGAGGAGCCAATAGGTCCAGCAGTTTAGACCGCCGCCGGAACATCTGAACAGGAAGCACAGAACCTCTGTTGGATTGGAACATCCATTGAAACCCTAACCAACCCCTCCTTCTCACATGCCCGAGAGAATACAGACTTCTGAGAGATCGCCGTTACGAACGCTGCCTCCGACTAGAACGACGCCACTGCCACAGTCACCGTCAGAACCACTGTTAATGTGGCGGCGTAGAGCAGCGGCGGAGGGCACCAGGAGGTGAGCCGTTGGAAGATTGAATTGAAGAGAGTGAAAGTCATTTCCAAGATCAAATCAAGCACAACAATAGCGAAGAATGATTCGAGTTCTTGTGTGGATATATATATATATATACTAGCACACGATGATTCAGATAAGTACCAAGCACACGATGATTCAGATAAGTAAGAAACTCATAATCTTTGGTTTAAACATTACTCATATCCCTTCAACACTAAGTATAATAATATAGATAGATAGACAGATAGATAGATAGACATATATATATTATGAAAAATACATAGAAATTTACTTTTTAAATCTGTTTTTTAAACTCAATGATATGTAATTGATATGATTGGTTATAATTTAAAAAATATGAAAGAGAATATTATCCATCATTTAAGTTTGAAAGTTAAGTCTAGTATTTGAACTTGTGTAGCAATGTCACATATGATTATGTGGAGAAGAAGATGGATATAAACTCAACGACTTTGGATTGAGAATTGCGTGAAAGTAGATTAACCCGAGTGTGTTGATGATCTCATGAATGAATCAACCTCCTGTTTGTTTGTTCGAGTTCGGTATGATGGAATAAAATATCTTTCAAAGTGGTTATTTTGGGTGACTAAAGCTGACGTTTTTGTTGTTTGATACCAATATTTTAAAAACCGGACCAGTGAATAAACTGAAAAAGAGATTGGGTAGATGGATTATTGGTTTAACCGTCGAGTTAAATCGGAATCAAACCGTAATATCATAATTATTTTATGAATAGTTTTATAATTTAATATATATATTCATCAAACATATATGTTTATTTATATTTTTATATTAATATTGTTTGTAAAAATATTAATTATGCATATGTTTGAAGGAAGTTAGTTTGAATACAATTAATATTATATATTTCCTATATATTAATAAGGAATCATGGTCATACTCTTTGGAGCTTAAGGTATTGGATTCAAGTCCCTTGCCGGTTTATCCGGTTTAGCAGTTTAACCGCGATTCACACCAATTCAATTTAAAATGATCAATTTTCAAAAAGGAACGGGTTAGAGGGTATATCCGAACCGAACCATAGACTAGTCAACAGTTCAACCAGTCGAACCGACCAGTTCAGTCTGATTTTCAAAACATTGGTTGATACATAATTAAATCACATATAATAAATATATTTTTTCTAAAAAATAGATAAATATAGAGCCATTGTTATTAAAGTATCAATATTGTTATATGTTATAACAAGTAATGATTTATAAATAAAAAGTTTATTATAATATGGTTTAATATATGGAGCTTTCATTTTAAAACAAAATAGCTATAATTCATAAATATGAATTTATTTATAAAAATGATATTATTGTGAAAAATTTTGCATGAAAAGAGTATCTTTACATAAAAAGTTACTCACATGACTAATAATGTAACAAAAAAATTTATGAATGAAATAATGTTGGTTCACATTTGTTAAGTAGTTAGGACATCTCCAACGATTCATCTTTTTTTTTTATTAAATTTGAGTAAAAGTTCCATTTGATATCAAATATTCTAACGGAAATTTTTAAGGCTTCATCAGAACACCGGCCGACCAGACAATATAATTTTTTCACAAATTTTTGCATTGAGGTGGTCATCTAGGGATGGGACATCCACTGGGAAAAATCTAACAAATATAAATAGTGATTAAAAGACACATCTATCCTCAATGTGATGAAAGATTCAAAAAATTTTGAATTTGATGAAAGATTTAGTGCTCAGTTGGAACAACAAAAAGTAAACTTTTTTCATCAAATTCAAATTTAATGAACAGAACCCTTGAAGATGGTCTTAGAGACAAGATATGAACCAACCTAACATGCTTTGTAATTCTTAACTGTGTACACAACACCACACGATATTCTAGAACTATAACTCAAAACAATTGAAAAAAATAAATAAATCCTCCGTACCAAGTGATCATAGTATGATGTGGGGACAAAGGAACATTCTGCATGTCCAAGTATTACTGTTTTTTTTTTTTTTTTACTATCAATTATATTTTGCCCCTAGTAATTTTAGTAAAAATGTTAATATCTATAAAATATTCAATTGCATAACATCAAACAAAGTGAATGATGCATCAACATAGTAGACACAGAAGAAAGAAGTTTCGAGTTTAGAAGTGGGTTTTTTTATGGGAACCAGTCCAACACTTTGTGAAACCAAGATCAATTACCTCTCTCATTGCTTTCTTGTTTAATTTATGCAGTTGTTCATGTAAGCAAAAACAATCTCTTTCATAAATCAATAAAATCTAAAAGACGTAATCTAGGTTCCAATTTAGGCAGGGCACACAAAAGATGTCCATATTCCACAAATATTACTTGCACTAATTGCCAACTTTCACATAGACTCTATTCTCAATAGAAGAGAACAATAATATGATATTTACATTCAAATTAGCCTCTCAATACTTTTCTTTTGAAGAAATATTAATAGGTGAACATATTTTCTTATTGAATAGATTTCACAGGCAGATACAACTTTTTGCGGCAATCAATGTGCAAGACGTGAATAATACATGTTTTGGCAACAACTATTGATTACGTATCCAGTTGCAAAAAATTAATCAGCACAAGAGAATGCTTTCTCAACCATAAGAGTGAGGAATAGAAACCTGACAACAGAGATGCAGACTGCAACATGCATAACCACTAACACAGCATGCAAAGAAACGTGAGGGCTCACAAAAAACACAACTGCAATCAAAACACACTGCCAAACCTTGAGCTGTGCAATTGCTCCTTCCTGTACACACCAAAAGTAACATTTGAGAATTAAATGCAAGTGCGTTTGCACAAAGAAACGACCAAGAAAAAGCGAGGGCCAAATATCTTTAATATACATGAATGAGAAATAGATTAGACATAAATATGAAAATAATTAAGATAACTAACATTTTAAAGGAGAGTACAACACACAAAAGTCAATTTTCTCCTATTTGTTTAATTGTTCAATTAGGAGAACACTTGTGGAACCCATATCTTTAACTTTCCTAAAGGAATAAGTTTTCCTTCAATATATGGAATTTACATCTCGAGAATCTGAATATACCTTATCTTCAACCATAAAGCATACGTTTTCACAATTACATCCACTGATTTATTTATTTTTTATAAATAAATCAATACATAGTTTCATCCCACCTTCCTCTCAATTAGATCCCCCAAGCACAAACACCTCTAAGAAGGTAATGTGTCGAATACACGTCCAAATGTTTCATTAATTTAATTATTTTTTTTTTTTTTATATTTTTTAGATCTAGACACGCTTTGGACACACGTCCATCACTTATTCAAACACTCAACTCAAGGCATGCACTTCTCGTGTCAACACTTATGTGAAAAAGAGTATAAATCAAACTAAAAAAAGCTTGGTAAAACAAACAAAATAAGTCACTACCATATCATGCTTAAAGAGCTTCCCAAGCAAAGCATTAAGCTGTGTGTTGAATATTCCATCCCCAATTCCCAATGCAGCTGCAATGAGAAGGGGGTATAAAATGCCGAGTACTCCACTAGTTACACTGCACAACAGCACAATTAACAAGAACTGAAAAAGTTATAGCAGCTTCAAATCAGATAAATATAATTAAAAACTTTAGATTCTAAATAACTTTAATTGGAATCGACAAGAAACCTAACCTATACTTCGGTAGAAGCCAAAACAGTACAATAACTGAATGAAAGCTCCGGCACAAACTATTAGAGTGATTGACTTGAGACCAGAGGTGAGTCGACCCATAGCCAACGAACACTGACACATATTCCAGATATAAACTAAGTTTGAAAACTTAACGAATCAAACAAATGACAAATTATAAAACAAAGATGGTTTTCCTGGGTTTTTGACTTTTAACAAGCTTGAGGTGTAATAGTATTTACATCCTATGCCACATTATTATCAAATAATTTCCTATAAAACATATGAGGCTAAAGATCATAGCAGAGGTTGTGAGTAAATAACTTGAATGCACCTATCGTGGGAAAAATAAGATTATGGAACAAAACACAGGATGCGATTATACATCCATATTATCCATGTCGACGTACCACCAGGACAATAAATGAAATTTTGTATATTGTTGCAAACACACAACACAACTCAGAGAGAATAAATATGGAAAAGGTTATATATTATTTGTTATTCTTGTTCCTTACAAAAGGAAAAGGTTAATGAAATTTAAAGTTGTTCACTCAATTCATTTTTATTTCTCCAACTCAACAAGATAAAAGAGACAAAGAACATGCCTTGTCAAAATTAATGTACGTAAAACAGAAACACTCACCAAGTGAGCTAATTCATTTAAACCATTCCATAAAGCTACTCATTTCTGCATTGCCATACTTACAATTGCATCAAAGGCCCCATACATTGCCATAGCACCACCTACACCAGACTCACCATGTGTAGGTTCCACAATGTACTTGGTGTATTCAGCCCTAAAATTGTAAACGTGTTCCTTGCTTAATTGAAGAAAATGTTACAATGTATATAGTGCACAAATTGAATGGTCAAAGGACAATAAAAAAGTAAAATGTCATAAGTTAATCAACAATTACCATACAAATGCTTGTTGTAAGCCTGAATATGCAATAAGGGGGATGATTAATAGCATTCATAAGTCAAACAATGGAGCGATGACAGACTTCGACATAGAAACCATGGAAGAGTAGAAACTGACAGAAGAATCTGGTAAAGTCTCCTCTCCTTTAGCATCCCTCTTTTGTAAGAAGCACATGAGTATGGTACCTAAGGTCATATTACAAAGGAACACAATATATAGTAAAGTTGTGCCACTGGTAGTTCCCCCCTGCAGTGATGTGAAAGAAAGAATAACAAATTAAAGATGTGAGTGTTTTAAAAGAACTAAAAAATCATAGATTCTGACACTAAGGTAGAATCTACAATGCTTCAAATTTTCCACAACCAAATGAAAGATAGTAGTATATTGCTGTCAGGGACAGCACTACATAGGATTAAAGTTTTGCCATTGAATATCCTTTTTTTTTTTTTTTAATACAAGTAATTTATGTATATTTTAATATTTTATTTGCTATCTTAAAAATATATATATTGAACACCCCAAGAAACACAAACACTTCTTGACACTACTAAGAAGGTGCGTATCCGTGTTCGATGCATGTCCGGCACTAGCACTCATCGAACACTTTTTGACATGTGTTGGATACTTTATCAACTTTTTGTTTTAGACCTTGATACCCTTCGGATACTTGGGTAGAGGTGTGAAGGATTCGTAGAATGGAACAGTCGAGTTTGTCAACTTGACAAAATTTTCTAGCAAAAGGAATGCCAAAAATGGAAGCCAACCATGTCGAAAACTCTATAGCTCTAATTGTTGACATGGCTATACAATTATTTCCCACGGTTAGACAACTACTCCAACAAACTATGCCACTCAAACCAAATAAGGGAAGTCATTCCTCTTGAAACTCTCTTCATTGATTAATTTTGAGACTATTGAATAAGGTTTGGGCCCCTTGATTTTATCCCTTTTAAAAAAAAAAAAAAACTATCATTAAAACGTCCACCAAAGAAATTATTAAAGAGACAAAATAAAAAAGGAAATCCCTTAGCCAAAGAAGGGGAAAAAAGGAAATAAACATCATTCACGTCATAATAAATCGGACTCTCTTCATCTTTCTGCCATCTTTATTTTTCAGTGCTAACTTATAGCTAAAATTGCATTAGAGATGCAAAAGATAAATTTAACATTAAATAATTTTTTGATACAATCAAGGTCAGAGTTTCTCGAGTGTAATGCAAGCATTAATAACTAAGTCTAAGATAATGAATTGGTACTGGTAATACAACAAACAACATAGAAAAATATAGGACATGGAAATCAGCTTGGAATCACAAGCATGCACATACCGTTCCATCTTTCAATAGAACAAGAGACATAAGGTTTCCAACGAATTGCAAAATTCAATAAAAAATGAAGATTATTCCAGATGCACAACATCCATACAAAACAAATTGAATATATTCTTATTAGAACCAAAGATCATTAAAATTGTCATCAAATACCAAAATGCAGCACCTGGTGACTTGCAAACATTTCCCAAAATTCTCCATTGAAGTTACCAATCACGTTTCCTTTTTCTAAGTTTAAATCATGTGCATGAGTGCGTGCTGTAGAAATAAGATATGTACCTTGATGGACTATAATAACGTTAGGGAAAAAGTAATGTACTTATTACATCATCAAACACAAGAAAGTGATGAACCAAATCTAAAAGATGGACTTGTAGCTCCGCAACCCATATTACTACGTCCAGTCTTACCCTCCCAAGTCCCAAACCACATGGACTTTTAGTCTCATGAAATTCACTCAAACATTTTGGGAGCAGCTCCCCTCAAGACTTCATCCTCTCAATATCTCTCAAGACTTCATTTTGTGGGCTCCATGTAGCCAACGAAGGTGATCCAAACCGCTCATCTTGTATGCCCAATAGAGTAGAACATATATGCAAAAAATTAACTTTATTGAATATCGATAAGCATATTAACTTATCATATTTTGTCTTATAAGATCAATGGTTTTTATTTAGATTCATATGTACCATACATTTCATAAAATGAAACACGATCAGTTTTTTTTTTTATCAGTATGAAACACAATTAGTTAGTGTATCGATCGATGTCCAATCAAGCTAAATTTTAATAAATATATTCTTCTCTTCGACCTACAAGATGAATGGTTTGAATCAGAAAACAATGGAGCCCACAAAATAGAGTCTTAAGAGAGTATGGAGAAGATGTAGTATTGAGGGCCTACTCCCCAACAATTTTGGCTATTTCATCACCTATCAGTGCAAAGGCACAGTCACATAAAACTTAAAAAGCACGTTTGTCCTCAACTGAATTAAGACAATACATCAATGGTGAAAAAATTGTTACCATGCGGGCTTCAAATTCGCTGCTATGAACAACCAATACCCAGTAGTCCCAAGAACAAGAGCATTTTTTGTACCCAGGAACTGAACCACCAATGAAGCAAAGAAAGAAAAAACCATAAAAGACAAATACAATATCCCGAGCGAAATTGTCCCTATATCTTCCTCCTGAGACCCAAATTCAAAGTCTAAACCATAAAAAAACACAAGCAATTGTTCAATTTATGTCTCATCAATCAAATTTAGAACTCACTGTGATATCCCTGTTCCGTAATATGTTAATTGGTCCTTAACATGAGTATGACTATGTGTTTAACATGATTTTGTGTGCCATTATGTGAAAATATGTGGTTTTGAATTTCTATCTGTTCACCGTAGGAATATCTGTTTGATTATCTGCTTTGGAATTAAATTGAAGGCCCTATCGGCCACCGAAACCAAAATTGATTACGCCATTGTAATTAGCGAAATTTTTAGAGCCTACGATGAAATTTAATCGGAAATTGATTCGGATCAGATTAAATTGATTAAATTGATGAATTAGTGCCCAATTACTTTATTATTATTATATTGAAATTAGTGGGGTTTGTTGTATTAAGGCACTACACCCTCAATTCTCTCTTTATAGCTTCATTTGGCTGATTTGAACTCAAAGAAGAGAGAGGGCCGGCTATAGAGAGAGAGAGAGAGGGAGAGAATTGTGTAATCTTGGCTCAAAGTTTGGGGAATTTGAAGATTAAACTCAAGAATTTGCTATAGTTTGGAAGATTGAGCTCCTAGGTAAGGGAATTCATGAGTTTAATGTTGTAAATTGAGAATTCAAGTTTGATCAATGGTCAAGAACATGAGTTAGATTGGATTATGATGAAATTGAGTTGGTTTTATTGAATTTGAAGTCTTAGAACACATGCATGTAAAAAATTGCCATAAATTTCTATGTTTGAGCATAAAGTATGTAATCCATGTTGAGTTTTGATTAATGACCATGTATTTGATCATCTCTTCACCAATTAAGTTAAGGATATTGTGTATATTTCACATGCAATTGCAAATTATGGGAGTTTGAGTTAATTTGAGCCATGCATGTAATAAAATTGTGAAATTGAGCTTCATTGTATTGTAATTTGGTGTTTATACCATATTAGAATACGTGTATGTGAAGTTTGAGCTATTATATGCATGAAATGTTGATTGGAAGGTTGAATTGAGCTCAAAGAACAATTCTGGGTTTTCCAGAATTTTGATGTCTGCTCGAGCGGGGAAACCGCCGCTCGAGCGTGAAATTCGTGCTCCCAGTATTTTTGCAGACTTGGATGTCTGCTCGAGCGGTTAAGTTCACGCTCGAGCGAGGCGCTATGTAGACAAACCTTCAGCTCGAGCGCCAGACTTCACGCTCGAGCGTAATTTTGATACATCCAGTACTTTTGCAGACCTCATGGGTTCGCTTGAGCGAGGAAGGCCACGCTCGAGCGGGGACCCTATTTTCTAAAATTTTGAAAAGGCATTCTGTGTTTCGTTTTCTGTTCCCTTTCACTTCTAAGTACTCTTAGGCATACATTGAGCATTGTAATTGAGTTAAAGAGATAAGAATGAAACCTAAAAAGGAAAATGTGAATTTAAAACGGATTGAATTGTTTGTGACCCTTTTGTGTTCATGGAATGTGTAAGGTCGAGCTCCAGGGCAAACCAACCAACCGATCACTGTGAGTAATATCTTAACAGAGATATCTGAAATATGTTGTTGTACAATTGTTTACTTCTATGTAAGTTTTATAAGTTCATTGATTCAATTGGTGGACAATATTTGCTATACCAAATGAGTGGGCCAGAGGTCAGTCTGATCTGAATAATAGAATGAATGGGCCAGATGCCGTTTTGACATGAATGGATGGGCCAGAGACCGTTTTGACATGAATGGATGGGCCAAAGGCCGTTTTGACATGAATGAATGGGCCAGAGGTCGTTTCGACATGAACGAATGAATGGGCCAAAGGCCATTTTGTCATCTGAATGGGCCAAAGGCCAGTTTGTTTGGAACCGCAGTTACTTGACCTAAATTGTGTATATATGTTAGATAGAAATATGAATTGGGTCTAAGGCCGTTTGAAGCATGTTGTTATACATATCATCTGTATAGCTTCTCTAATTGATATTATTCACTGGGCTTTCGCTCACGCTCATTCATGTGTTTGTAGGCGAGCCAAGAGAAGTCCAAACCCAGCCCCAGTGAAGTCTGTGAGGAACAACAAAGGTTTTGAAGAGTCAGCCCTTGCATCTCACGCACGAGACCCGTGTTCGCCTTTTTGTCATTCTGTTTCATTTTGTCATGTGGGCGAAGTTTTGGAATATGTTGTATATAGTTTTGTTCGGCTGACTTAGACCTATATGATCCTGTATGTACAGAGCTTTGTGTAGTACATATGTGAGTTATTAATGTGCATATGTGTGGTTTGTTATGATGTGCCATGTAAGCACAGCTATATGGACAAAGTTTTAAATTGCTTTCGTTTGGCCCCCATTAACTCTGTTAAAATACGTTGGTAAGGTTTGAGGCAGTAGGTAATCTCATGATTACTGGCCAGTTATGTCCTTAATCCTTGGAGGCGGGTTCGGGTCATGACAGAGTGGTATCAGAGCACAAGTTAATAACTCACACACTTGTCCAAAAAGAGCAGTAAACGTCTAGAAAAGATCTAGGATGCATTAATGTGATAAGTATGAATTTGGAAGCATCGAGAATATGCCTAACTGTTTTGATATGAATGATTATGTGCTATAAGTTTGTGAATTGCTTGCATTGCAATTGTTTGAATATGTGTGCCTTCTAGTACACGCATACTTGTGTATCTTTTGTATAAAGTATAATGTAAATTTAATCAGATGGTGAGAACAAGAGGTGATGAGATAGAGGAGTCCTTTACTGCCAGAATGGACAGAATGGAAAGATTGATTCAGGAAATGGCAGAAAATTTGAGACAGCAACAGAAGTGGCAGCAACCACACCCTCCACCTCCACCTCCACCTCCGGCACCACCTGTGCCAGATAATCAGAATGATGATCGGATAATAGCTCTCACTAAAGAATTCAAGAAGATGAAACCACCACAGTTCCATGGTGGATTAGATCCGTTGAAAGCCGAGGCATGGGTTCTTGGCATTGAGAAATTGTTTGAAGTGTTCCCTTGCTCGGAGACACAGAAAGTGCTTCTAGTCACTTTTATGCTAGAAGACGGGGCAAGAAGATGGTGGATGTTAATGCAAGAAAATCATAAAGATGTTGACTAGGTGAAATTTCTGGAGATTTTCTATGACAAGTACTTCCCGCAGTGTGTTCGGGACAGGAAAGTAGCAGAGTTCATGGAACTTAGGCAAGACAGTATGACTGTAGCCGAGTATGAGGCCAAATTCACTAAATTGGCCAGGTTTGCACCACATGTGATTGATACGGATTACAAAAAAAGCAAGGCATTTTGAAGGTGGGCTTCGTAGCAACATTTTAAAAAGAGTGAATGTCTTGAAGCTAGAAACCTACATTGGGGTACTAGACAGGGCCATCATATCAGAGGCTAACATAGCTAGACAGGCTAAGCCAACGACAGAATGAAAAGTGTCATGACCCGAACCCGTCCTTATGGGTTAAGGACATAACCGGCCAATAATCCTGAGATTACCTACGGCCTCAAACCTTAGCAGACATAACTCATCAGAGAAAAGGGGCCAAACGGAAGCAAAATTTTAAAACTTTGTCCGTAGAGCCGTGCTTATATGCACTCAAAACAAACCATGCACATATACATTAATAACCTACATCAAAGGTACAGTAGCATAAACTTCTTTACAGACAGAATCATCTGAACTGAGCCAATCCATAACAGACTATATGCAATTATACACAAAGAGCTCGCCAACAAGACAAAGTATAAATGCACGACAAAATGGCAAGAAGGGGTCTCGTGCGTGAGACACAAGGCTGACTCTCCAAAATCTCTTGTTGTTCCTGGCAAACTTCACTGGGGCTGGGTTTGGACTTCTCTTGGCTCACCTACAAACACATGAATGAGCGTGAGCGATAACCCAGTGAATAATATCAAATGCAGAAATTACATGATAATGTAGAACAACATATTCCAAACGGCCTTAGGCCCAATCCACATTTCTATTTGATAGATATATATATAGTGACTGTAGTTTCAAACATTCTGGCCCTTGGCCCTTCCAAATTTCCATTCATGTCAAAACGGCCTTCGGCCCATTCATTTATGCCAAAACGGCCTTCTGCCCGTTCATTTCAGTCAAAATGGCCTTCGGCCCATTCATTTATATCTAAACGGCCTTCGGCCCACTATTTCATGTCAAAACGGCCTTTGGCCCACTCATTCATGTCAAAACGGCTTTTGGCCCACTCATTTCTATCAAAACGACCTATGGTCCATTCGGTTTTATCAAAACAACCTTGGGTCCATTTGTGTTTACCAAAACGACCTTGGGTCCATTTGTGTTTATCAAAACGACCTTTGGTCCATTTGTGTTTATCAAAACGACCTTTAGTCCATTTGTGCTTACCAAAATGACCTTGGGTCCATTTGTGTTTATCAAAACGACCTTTGGTCCATTTGTGTTTATCAAAACAACCTTGGGTCCATTTGTGTTTATCAAAACGACCTTTGGTCCATTTACTTATTCATCTCAAACTTCCATCCACAATCCCAATTAGCAACTCATAGAGCTTATAAGGGAACGAACAATTGGACATTTACCAGCATTCAAATATTGATATTACTCACAGTGATCGGCTTGTGGATTTGTCCTGGAGCTTGACCCTACATATTTCATAAACACAAAAGGATCACTAACAGTTCAATCCGTTCTTTAATTCACATATTCCTCTTTATGCTTTATTCTTATCTCATTAACTCATTTACAATGCTTAACATATGCCTAAGAGTGCTTACAGGTGAAAGAGAACGGAAAATACAACACAGAATGCATTTTCAGAATTTCAGGAAACAGGATCCCCGCTCAAGCGTGGACTTCCCCGCTCGAGCGGACCCTTAAGCCTGCAAAAGTGCTGGTTACCTCAAATCCCCGCTCTAGCGTGAACTCTGCCACTCGAGCGAACTGCCTGTCTACATAGCTCTCCGCCGAAGGCCAACTCCCCGCTCGGCAGAGCCATGTTCCGCCAAAAATGCCGAGCTCGAATTCTCGCTCGGCGGTACTTCCTTCGGCCGAAGTGAGTCAAAATTCTGGAAATTCCAGGTTGTGTTCTTGAGCTCCAATTCGATTTTCCAGCTACCTTACTTGCATGCAATGGTCCAAATCTCAAATATAATCATACTAACATGGCACCAATGCAAGATTATAACATTATGAGGCTTAATTTCACAAATAAAGCACATGCATGCCCCAATCTCCCATCAAACTCATTTACAATATACAAATTCATGCATTCAAGCTCCCATTCAAATAATTTGTACATGCATGTGATGAATTAGCCACAATCTCAACTTAGATAACATAAACGGTGATCAAAACATAAGCTCCAATTTAAATTGCACATGGATTATACATCTTCATGCTCAAACATGCAAATTCAAGGTACATCCTTACATGCATGCACATATTAAGCTTCAATTCAACAAAACCAACCCAATTCCATTTTAATCTTACTCTTGATCACCAAATTAGCTTGAACACACAAAATTACAAACTATAATTCAAGAATTATTCACCTAGAAGTTTTGATCTTTTAAGCTTTAGTCAATTCTTGAGCTAAATCTCCAAAATTTCCAAGCTTTAAGCCAAACCCTCAATCTCCTACTCTCTCTTCTTCCAACCGACCCTCTCCTCTCTTCTTTGAGTTTATCATCAGTCAAAATGAGGCTAGGGAGAGAGAGATTGAGTGTTTAAAGCCTTGACAACAAAACCCACTAAGGCCAACATTAAAATAATAAAGTAGTTGGGCTCTAATTCATCAATTTAATCAGTTTAATATGACCAGAATCAATTTCTAATTAAATTTCACCGTAGGCTCTAAAAATTATGCCAATCACAATGACGTAATCAATTTCGGGTTCTGTGGCCGATAGGGCCCTCAATTTAATTCCCAAAGCAGATTATTCAAACAGATATTTCTACGGTGAACAGATAGAATTTCAAAATCACATATTTTCATATAATGGCACACAAAATCATATTAAACACATAATCATACTCACATCAAGGACCGATTAACATATTACGGGACAGGGGTATCACAGTCTTCCCCCCTTTAGGAAGTTTGGTCCTCCAAACTTATTTTACCTTTAATCAAAAGCAATTCGGAATACCTTTCATTCAATGGTCTCAATTCTTCCGATAGTCATTTGCTCAGTCTCTAAATCAAGCAACACCCCGTTTTCAACCAGTCAGAGACTTACCTTTTCCGCCATACAAGGCTTTATACAGTGCCATACTGAAACTAGAGTACGAGCTGTTGTTGTAAGCAGGGTCTGCCAACGATGGACAGATTTTTCTGACTTCCCCGAAGATCTAAAGCATGTATCCGGAGCATTTCTCCCAAAATCTCAAAAGTTCCTTTTGATCATACATCAATTTACGGATAGAAAGCGGCACTGGATCACAATTCAGTTCCCATTGCCTCTCGGAGGCTTGTCAGAATTCAAACACATTTTAAGATTTCTATCTAAAACAATAGCTACTGGAACCCATGCAACGACCAATCTTATCGATGTAAACAGTGGCTAGTCTACAAGCATCATACGAAAGTTTTACAAACAATAACCCAAACGGGACTTATACCTTGGGTGCTCAAGGTAGCCCCACAATGAGATTTGTAGTCACATATTTCTATTCCCATTCCGAAATAAAGAGAGATGGTAGTAGTTCTGTCAATATCTGTTATTCAACTTCGACTTGTTGGCACTGAAAACATTTAGACACTAATTCAACAATTTGTTCTTCACGATAGGTCGCCAACGTATTTATTTTAAATGTCAACTACTTTACCACAGAAGTTTGGTCCATTTTCTTATCACAGAAGTTCAATTCATTCTCCAACAATCCCACAATTCACAATCTAACTCGATATTTAATTCTGTGATTTATCACAGTTATCCAAGGTCAATCAAAAGTCTTCAGGAATACAAGGTGGATCCAAATACTGACTCCCGAATCGACAAAAGTAACGTCGAAGTAATTACCCACACAATGCATATAGTCCAAACATCCCCATAGTACTGATTGTAAAGTATAATATTATCGAAGCATACAATTTCTAACACAATATACGTGTTTCTCAATTCATTCAACAGTTTACAGTTACAATTCAGTTCAATATTCAATTCCTTGTTCTATCGAGTCTTTCCACATTATCTGATAGTCATCAAAAGCATAAGGCAATCCATACATAAACCTCTGTAATGTCAAAGGCAATATCAAAGGAGTCAATCACATGTTAAGCACAATTTACACATCCTCAGAGCCCCAATTACAGAATATAGTGGCACTAGGCAGGTATTCACAAGGCGTACTAAATTCACATACTTACGGATAAACAAGATTTTTCAAAGCTTCTTGGATGTCTACTTTTTTTTCTTTTTTTTTATCGGCAAAGAAAAATTTCATTTAATAGCATGAAATTAAAAGTACAGGAAGATGAAATGCATCGAGAGAGATTCGGAAGTATAAAAATACCCCTACTACTGCTACTCGCAATCATACAACCAACCCCTAAGCCTCTCGATTTTTTATTATTTTTTTTTAAAGTTAAGAAGAACTTAACAAAAAAAAATAATAATTAAAATACATCAATCTCCACACATTCAATCCACCAAAACACCGAAACCAAACTAAAAAAGCTAAACTAAACTAAATACCCAACTAATCAACATTCCCGCCTCTGCCAAGGCCAACTTGCTATTTTGAAAACAAAATCATTACACCTTTCCTGTTAACAACTCCCAGCGCCATCCTCCTTCACACCCGACGCCTGACAACACTGTACGATGCCCAATCCATGCTCACAGACGCCACCGGCCTCAGGTTCCACACTTTTGCACTATGGCCGGAAAACTCCATAGCCACCCGCTCGAAAGCTGGAAAAGCTCCCCTGCAAACACACCCAAACAGACCAAACTCCCACCAGGTTCACTGTTGCAGCCCACTCCAAAGCCAACTCACACCCGAAGCCTCTACCAACTCCCCAACAGCCCGCTCCAAAGCCAACCCACCGATCACCACTCCCGTAAACACACCCAAACAGAACAACTCCCACCAGGTTCACTGTTAAACTCACACCCAGAACCACACCAAAGCCTTTGATGCAGCCCACTCCAAAGCCAACTCACACCCGACGCCTCTACCAACTCCCCTACAGCCCACACCACACACCCACCAAACACCGACCACCCGCTAGGACACAAATCTACACCCCTCAAACTCTCATCCGAGGAGGAGCGCGCAAGTGCAAACTGGAAAGAACTGAAACGCCTACGAGCCAGAATGCACCCCTCAAGCTCCTACCCACCAAAAGCGCTCGAATGAAGACCTAAAACTCCTCTAATGAAACAGTGTTGCCGGGCAACCTGGAAATCCGGGCAACCTGGAAATCCAGAACTCCCCTGAAAATCTTAAACTCCCTGAAAAAACTAACAAAAGATCACACCTAGGTAGAGAAGATGGAAGACTGAAGTTTATTAAAAGAAAAAACAACAAAACCATCGATTGAACTAGTCCCGACCGCCATAGCCAAAAGGCGGCGGTCAGAGACGCGCTTCTGGGGACCTCGCCATGATTCGGACTCTCCGTTTTGTTGTCGGTTCTAAATCTGAACCAAAGAGTCCAACTCTGGCAAATCGTTTGAGAAAACAGATTTTTGAAAAGTAGTGCCAAACATGGATCGCTTTGCTGACATGAGTCGCCACCTAAATATTTTAAAATGAGAAATTTAGGAAACCCCGACTCGTCAAGGCCACGTGTCCGTCATCACCAAAGTGGTCTTGGCTCGGGAGCTTGGGTACGATCGGGGAAGGTCAGCTATGAGCACCCCCTTTCGCCCGGTCCGAAAACCGGCCTCTACTATCCGTGATATCCGTTTTTGAAAACATCATGTGCTCTTATTCCGGTTATTAGCCTAGAATTACTATGTGATGCGCACAACACAAAAGTATAGACTAAATTGCCTAATTTGGAAATAAACATTGCATATCCGTTTTGTCTCGAAAAACGTGTTGGTTTTTGCTACTCGCAAGTAGGCTAAAATACGGATTTCAATGAGTTGTTCCAATTTACGCAATCCAACCTCCACCCATAGGCATTCAAGCAGTTTATCACATAAGCACTTAGCCGCATGGCAGGCATACTGTCATGTTAACATTCACACGCATGTGGTATGCTAAAGCGTAAAATACTTACATCGTACTCCGTGCCAAAACAGTAAACTAGTTAGCAAACATGCATGTCCTAGTTCATGTTAAGTGGCTAATGCAACACAAGCAAGGATGCAATTTAGAGTAGGCTCGGCTAACCCTAAACATGGCATGTGGAATGCTACAAATAACACGTATTCAATTTGGAATTGAAATACAATGCAGTTTGTATGATGTGCCGAGCCCGATGCATGTAAACAAATGCATGGATGCACGTATGCATTGCATAAGGTATGCTAAAATAAACATGCCCTAATCTACCATCGTAACCAGGTAAATAAAAGGGAAGAAAGAAGTGGGGGTTGGAAGACATACATACCCACGCACACTTATTACAATTACGCTCTCACATGGAGGGACCAAAAGAATAATACAGATAATTAACTACGCAAGCTAATTAAATATTACAAACCCATTTAAATGAATTAACTAATTCGATTAAAACAATAAATCGCCTCGGGAAGAGGGCCAGATGCATCGCACGCTCGGGACTTGCTCAGAATCGCACTGTCATGCCTAGATTGCCTCTGTTTTCCCTGCTTTCCTCCTCTGAAGATTGCCAAAGTCTCAGGAATACTTCCTTGGGCACTGGGGATCACCACCGGCTGCACAGAATAGCCACCGGCTGCAGGATGTGGCCACCGGCACTGAATTCATCCATCGGCTGAAGATTGACTGCCGGTCGGCACTAAAAAGTGCCGGTCGGCACAAAATGCCTGCAGAACCTGCAACTCACAGCAGCAGAGGACACAACTTGCATGGCAATGTAATTCAAAGCATGTATGCATCAAACACACTCCTTATCATGTTTTTGACTCAAAGGAAGATGTACCTCGGTTCTCGGACCACCAATCACGCATTTCCATGCATGATGGCCCAAAGAACCAAGAGTGCAATTTTGATTTCAAATGCATGCAATGCAAACAAGCACATAAGGGTGCTAAACCTCCATCACACTTCACTTCAAGAGGCCTAGCATGTATGCCAATATGATGCAATCCTAGACATGGCAACTAGTGTGCAAAATGGACAATGCTAGGCACTTATGCAAACATGCAAGTAAGCACACAAGGCAAGCATGCAAACCAAACTGAAGGATGGACTTAAACATGGATTAGGCAACTCCTATAGGCCTAAAACAGTAGCCAAAATGCTAAGTCAAGAGGGCCAAACACACATGCACACATGTATAAGTTAAGGCACCAACACTTAAGCATAATTAAGCAACTCTTAAACACATCTAAGAGGCACAAACATGGACTATTAGCATACATGAAAAGCTCTGAAATCATGCAAAACATGGTGCCAAACCAAGCTAAACAAGACCAAACAAAGCATGCAAATAGCCCGAGTGCTTGAAGCAAGGTAATGAGGCTTTGAACCACACTTGACAAGACCAATCATGGCAAGACTTGAGCAACCAAAAACAGGTTTTCAGCATGTGAAAATACACCCAAAACTCACACTCACGGCATCCTAAAAGCTCTAAACACACAAGCATGCACAAGGCACCCTTGAATGCATAAAAGGACACACCCTTAAAGCATGAAAGAGATGACAAAAATGAACATGTGAGCATGGATTAGGGTCTGAAATAGCATGTAAGAGGGTTCCAAACCCTTGAAATCATGGAGGCAATGCATCCTACACATGCACCTACTTGAAGCATACAAGCTACAATGCAAAGGGGCTATACAAAGCATGCCAAGATTGACCCAAAAAACCTAGGACAGACCTTATACATGGAAAAACAAGCACATTTCCAGTTTATGACCAGCCACAAAAATAGAAGCAAGATAGGCTAACAAAGCATGCAAAATTACGGTAAATAGAAGAGATTATGAAACAAGTGCAAGATAGGGGTCCCAAACAGGGTTGAGCCCTTCTTCAATGTTGAAGAAGGGCTCAAAATAAGCCTACTTACAGTTTATTACATGCTCAAAAACAGATTATACGCCAGCCAAATATACTATGCAAGAATCATGGCATACAAGGGGGTAAAGAGATAGGTGCTAGATGCTATCATCAAATAGCCAAATACCCTTCATGAGACATGTAGAGGGGGGAAAAATAAGCCACTTTTCAGGCCTGTCAAAGGCCCAAAAATGGAAGCATGGTAGGCTAAAGAAACATGCAACAAAATAAGGACCCAAGAGGGTATTGAAGCAAGTCATACATGGGGGTCCCAAACAAGGTTGAGCCCTTCCTCAATGTTGAAGAAAGGCTCAAAAAAAGCCTCTTTGTAGTTTACATCGAAGCTCAAAAATACATGCAACTATGGCTTAGATATGAACCAAGAAAATGCTAGTTTTGGGGAAAAGTGTGCTTACCCTTGTAGACCAACAAACCAGCACCCCTTGGTCCAAGTTTCTGAGCTCCTAACCTCTGCAAATGACCTCCCAAATGCTGGAATGGAAGATGGAGGTGTTGTGCTAGGTGTTGTAGAGCAAATGATACAAGAACCAAGGTGTTTGGAAGCTTGGATAGGATAGATATAGAGAAAGAGGTGGGATATATGTATCTATATCAGAATATATGTATATCCTCTGGTTTTTTGCTTAAGAATCTCCAACCCTAGCAATGGAGAGGAAGGCCTCTCTTATATAGGCAACAAAAGGCCAAGCTTAGAGGCTAAGCAATTCAAAAAGGGTCAAGGGGGGTCAAGGCTTGTTTAAGAAGCTTGGACAGCTGGTAGGCTTCTTGGGGAAGCCAAGACAAGGGGTCAAAGCTTCCTCAAGAAGCCTTGAGCAAAGGGTGCAAAAGAGGGGTCCAAAGGTGGTTAAAGGGTGCAAAATGGCTACATATATGCACGTGGAGCTGGTTCTGTGCATCCCAGCTGGCACAGCTGGTATGCACCAGGCTTGGGGGGTGCAAAGGGTTCAGGTCGGCAGAAGGTTTGATCATTGGCCAAAATAAAGTGCCGGTCGGCACTATATATTGCCGGCCGGCTAAATAGAGTGCCGACAGATGATTCCAAGGCCAAAAAAGTGCCGGTGGGTATGAAAATTGAAGCCCCGGAAGTTAGCTTTCCAATGGCGCAAACCTTGCATCAAAATTCCTCCTATGAAAAAAGTTATGCCCTTTTCCGTGAAGCCGCGCAGACTCGATCCAACCGGGATGATACCCAACTTCAATCAATCATATCTCCTCCACCCTGACTTGGCTCTAGGAGATTCTTGAATGAAAAATGAAGCCCCGGAAGTCTTCTTTTCAAATATGGTGGCCTCATAGCTTAACTCCAAGTATGCAATTGAATAAGCCTGATTCAGCGAGGGCCGCTCGACTTTCTTCTACCCGGATTTATGGCGAACTTCTTCTTCAACCTATTTTCTCCCCTCCTCTCCTCTTTTCTTCAACTCCAAACCCCTAAACAAAGTGTTTTAAAGGGTTTGCCTCTCTCCTTGCCGAAGGAATTGAATCTTTGGCCTGCACATCTCTCAACACCGAGCAAACCATCAGTAATGCCCAAGTCTTGCGGGCGGTCAAAAATGGGGTTTCTACAGTTGCCCCTCTTTAACAGAACTCGAAAGTCATAACATTGACAGGAGTGAATGTCAAAGCCCCGTGACGACCCATTTTTGACAGGGCCGAAGACTTGGACAAACAAACAAAATATAGATAGATAAATGGTTGTGCCCGCAGGCTGCCTACGTATCCCCTTGCAAGGAATCAAACCAGCGTAGTTCAGGGGCAAGATGCAAAGTGACGCATAATGCAAGTGCATAACTTATGATCATGCAAAGGATGCTGTAATGAAGCAATTATGCAAAATAAATGCAATATTTTAAGCGAATGCTATGCAAGCAAGTAGACATGAACCAAACTACATCTCATGTAGAAAGGATGTAAGAGAATTATGCAATTCTCACGAACATGTGCGTTAGATACACAAAAGTGAACAAAGTGTGATGGATACACTATATGAAGCAAAACGTGATGGATACACAAGGTGAGCGCAGTGTGATGGATACACAAGATGAGCATAGTGTGATAGATGCACAAAGAGAAAGTGTGTGATTGATACACAAAGCAAGCGCGTGATTGATACACAAAGCGAAAGTGTGTGATTGATACACAAAGCGAGCGTGTGATTGATACACAAAGTAAGCATAGTGTGACAAATACACAAAGCGAAACGAGTGTGATAGATACACTAAGCAAATATGTGATAGATATACTAAGCAAATGTGTGTGGTGGATACACGAAGGGGGCATGTGTGATTGATACACAAAGCGAGTGTGTGATAGATACACTATATGAACGAAGTGTGATTGATACACTAAATGAATGAAGTGAGCAAAGCGTGATGGATACACAAAAGGCAAACACAAAGTGTGATAGATGCACTAAGTGAACAAGTGTGATGGATACACAATAGGTGAACACGAAGTGTGATCGATGCACTTAGTGAACAAAGTATGATTGACATACTAAATGTGAACACGAAGTGTGATAGATGCACTTAGTGAAGAAGTATGATGGATATACAAAAAGTGAACACGAAGTGTGATAGATGCACTCAGTGAACAGAGTATGATGGATATACCGAATGTGAACATGAAGTGTGATAGATGCACTTAGTGAACAAGGTATGATTGATATACTAAATGTGAACACGAAGTGTGATAGATGCACTTAGTGAAGAAGTATGATGGATATACTGAATGTGAACACGAAGTGTGATAGATGCACTTAGTGAACAAGGTATGATTGATATACTAAATGTGAACACGAAGTGTGATAGATGCACTTAGTGAACAAGTATGATTGATATACTAAAGGTGAACACAAAGTGTGATAGATGCACTTAGTGAACAGGAGTATGATTGATATACTAAAGGTGAACACAAAGTGTGATAGATGCACTTAGTGAACAAGTATGATTGACATACTAAAAGTGAACACAAAGTGTGATAGATGCACTCAGTGAACAAGTATGATTGATATACTAAAAGTGGACACAAAGTATGATAGATGCACTCAGTGAACAAGTATGATTGATATACAAAAATGTGAACACGAAGTGTGATAGATGCACTTAGTGAACAAGTATGATTGATATACTAAAAGTGAACACAAAGTGTGATAGATGCACTCAGTGAACAAGTATGATTGATATACTAAAGGTGAACACGAAGTGTGATAGATGCACTTAGTGAACAAGTATGATTGATATACTAAAATGTGAACACGAAGTGTGATAGATGCACTTAGTGAACAGGAGTATGATTGATATACTAAATGTGAACACGAAGTGTGATAGATGCACTTAGTGAACAGGAGTATGATTGATATACTAAATGTGAACACGAAGTGTGATAGATGCACTTAGTGAACAAGTATGATTGATATACCGAATGTGAACACGAAGTGTGATAGATGCACTTAGTGAACAAGTATGATGGATATACTGAAAGTGAACACAAAGTGTGATAGATGCACTTAGTGAACAAGTATGATTGATATACTAAAGGTGAACACGAAGTGTAATAGATGCACTTAGTGAACAAGTATGATTGATATACTAAAATGTGAACACGAAGTGTGATAGATGCACTTAGTGAACAGGAGTATGATTGATATACTAAATGTGAACACGAAGTGTGATAGATGCACTTAGTGAACAGGAGTATGATTGATATACTAAATGTGAACACGAAGTGTGATAGATGCACTTAGTGAACAAGTATGATTGATATACCGAATGTGAACACGAAGTGTGATAGATGCACTTAGTGAACAAGTATGATGGATATACTGAATGTGAACACAAAGTGTGATAGATGCACTTAGTGAACAAGTATGATTGATATACTAAAAGTGAACACGAAGTGTGATAGATGCACTCAGTGAACAAGTATGATTGATATACTAAGCGAATAAGGTGTGATTGATACACTAATGGAATAAAGTGAATATGTGCGTGATAGATACACAAAAGGTAATGAAGTGTGATGGATACAGAAAATGAGAATGTGTGTGGTAGATACACAAAATGAGAATGTGTGTGTTAGATACACAAAATGAGAATGTGTGTGTTAGATACACAAATTGGGGATGTAGTGCGATTGATACACAAAATGAGAATGAAGTGTGATTGATACACTATTCTAGCTTGGCGCAGACTTGATCTTGAGCTTGAGGTAGAGGTACACTCATACTTCGGAGCATTGGCAAGGCCTGAAGAGGTACACACGGGATGTAGTCTCGGAACTTACTGAAATTGAAACAAACTCAGATACCCGACGTTTTCCTCTTTTGCTTCTACTTTGCAGTCCGGAACCACATAGCTTCAAATAGGTCCTGGTTTTACTGTTCACACTTATCGGGGGTGGGCTCTGCAGTTTTATGAAAGAACGAATCTGTTTTCCGCAAATGTGGAGAATGGCACGGCACTCTGAGCACAAGATGATTTGATTTCTTTTTTTTTTTAAATTAAGAAATGAGTTCTTAACCGGGTATTGAGCCTACGACTGAACACAGCGAAAAAGACTCAACAAACAAAAACAAAGGTAAACAGCCTAAACACAACTATTAACACTCGAAACGACTCAAAACAAGAATCGAAACAGACAAAACAAAACACAAGACTCAAATGTGCACAGGGAGCTTGTTTCACCGGATATTATTTCCCACCCTTTCTCATTTGTGATTCTCACATCACTCGGCCCTCAAGCTCTGTTTTTCTGAAAAAGCCCTTTTCTCACTTTTTTCTCTCAACGCACATCTCTCTATTCTTTAATCTCTCATTTTTTATCCCTCCCCAGAGTGGTTGGTAGATAGACAAGAAGTTGCGGGCTCTTGCCCCTAGCATTCTGCTAGATTCTTTTTCTTCCGCACACAGCAGTGAACTTTCCCACAGAGAGGTTGTGCCACAACTGGGTGTGTAGCGAATCTGCAGCTAACATCGGTTGATGATGCCTCCGGGAGTTTGGACGTGGTTAGATCTGTCCAGATGAGGAAGTGGAACATCTCGCCCCATTCCAATTCGTGCTTCGCACATGGCTTGATACCTCACTGCTTGGAGGACAGGAGAACTTTCAGCCCTTTTTTATTGACTTCAGTTGTGCCCTCTTCTGGCAGGTAGAGTGCCTTTCTTGGCAAGTATGTTGAAAATGGGGGAAAGACAGGAAGCCTGACTCAATTGTGCCCCTAATTCATCATTTCGACCATTTTTGTTTTAAAACAATTTTGACCAACATGAACGTTAGATTAACATGCTTATTCGATTTTTGATTTGAAATCATACAAGTCAGGTTGTAAGCATTGAAAATTTTCCTTTTTTGGGTCCAAGAAAATGGTCCAGTTTTGGAGAAATGGAATGATTTTTGAGAGAATAGTCAACCTCAGTAAAAATTCTCAAAAATTGTTTTTGCAAATGGCCACCGCTCAACAAGCAGGGAACCAACTCTTTGAGATGCACAACTTCGGACCCATAGCAATGGAAAATTGCCCCTTGTCTGAAGGACACTGCATGGCAACGGAAAGTTGTCCCTTGTTTGAAATGACACCGCAGTGCATTGAATGGCAACGGAAAGTTGCCCCTTGTCTAAATGGCACCGCAGCGTATTGAAATCAATCTTTCAGAGCGACGATCACAACCGAACTCTCGGATACAGAGAAGGCAAAGATGATCAAAACCATTTCATGGACACAATCGAATTTGAAGTGTTTGTGGCTGGACTTCAAAGTGAAGTTGCCTATGTATCCCAAAGATAGGAATCAAGCCTTACATAGTTCGGGGTTAAGGTACACTCGGGTATTTAACCTCTCCTTTTTATGCTCTAACTTTTGCCAAGGCGCCTGTTGTAGGTTTTCGACCTTGCGAGCTTTGTTCTTCTTTCTTTTCTTTCTTTTTCATTTTTTTCTCTTATATTTTTTTTTCTTTTAGGCTCTAACTTTTGCCAAGGCGCCCGATGCAGGTTTTCGACCTTGCGAGCTTCTTTTTCTTTTCTTTTTCTTCTTCCTTTGTTCTTCTTTTTTTTTCTGTATTTTTTTTTCTTTCCTTTTGTATGTATTTTTTGCTTGCTCTAACTTTTGCCTGGGTCGCCCTTCCGGGTTTTCGGCCCAGCGAGCCTCTCAAAGGGTAAAAGTGTAACAAGTCCATGCCAAATGGTTTTGAGATTGAAGCCCTCTGTATCCAGGAGAGTGGTTGTTGTATTGATTTACAGAAAAATCCACCTTTGGCTCTTCGAGCACATCGGATGTTTTTTGCCCCTAGTTCAAGGGGTGCTTCTGATCTAGCTTTGCAAGCTTCTTCTGATGAGATCTGATCTTCTTGATTTGACTTTGGTGCCTCTTGTTCGAGGGCTGCTTCAAAGCTGGCCACACAGGCCTCACATTGTGGTTGACCATTGAACATTCTGAATGCAAGTTCAAGGTTTGAAGGCAAGGACTCAAGTCTCGAGGCTGAGAGCGATCCTAAGCTGCACAATCTCAAGAGCGATTCCACACATGTCTTTGCAGGACCGCGCAAAACATTTTTTGAAAGTTTTTAAGAAAGCGACAAATCGCTCATGGCTGAAAACGATGTAGGACCAATCTGGATCAAAGCTAGGGTCCTTCTCAGTACTCACACTAACAAGCATGATTTCGTTCATTAAGGGCTTAGCACGCCTCTCTTTCTCTCAATTGATCAAATTTTTGCAAATCCCAAGGAATTCCTTCCTCTTCGTTTTCACCACAGTGTTTGAAAAAGTTTTGAAAAACTTAGGCCAATGCAATGATTTCAAGGCACAGAAAAGACAGAGTTCTTAGTCAAATACTTCCATCTCATTTAGAATTTCTGGCACAACTGGCACACGGCAGAAGCAAACACAAGAGTGTAAAAATCACTGCTGTTCCATTCAAAATCTGTTGGCACAACTAGCTCCCTGGCAGAAACAGACTCAAAACAAAATGAAAAGACAGACGCAAAACAAAATGGTGACGCCCGAGGTAACACCCCCGGAATCACCCGACCTCCGTACAACAGGACTGACCCGATACAACAAGACAGACCCTTAATCAAAAGACTGACTCAAAACAAAGAGATAGACTCAAAACAACAAGACTGACCTAATACCCAAGTCAGAATGTACAAAACTAGCATTCGCAAATGCTCAAAGCAGTGCATGCCAAACGCCACATCTGGAGTAAACTGAGTGTTGCCCGCAGGTGGTTCATCCCCTGATCATATCGTATTATCCCCCAAGTTCACTGACCCAGTGACGATAGACCTTACTGAGCTGGTGCGGTGATGATGTTGTTGTCAAACAAATCTTGTACATCATGGCGCAGACGAAAGCAGCTATCGGTCTCATGACCGGTTTGTTGATGGTAGGCCTGATTACTTAGTCGGTCATGCTTTGAAGGAGAGGATCAGGTAAAGGCCGTTGTTCCAATGGTTTCAGATGTCCTTTCCGGATTAAGACCTCTAGAGCCTTTGACAAAGGCATATGAAGTGGGGTGAAAACCCTCTTGACTCGAGGTGGATATTTGGTTTTCTGTGAGCTACTTCCGGACGCACCGGTGAATGGGGTAGCTTTTGTGATGTGGTGTTGGTGACCATGCCCACTTCGAAGGTCTTGCGCTTGCATCACCACCGGTGGTCACATTGACTAGCGGTAAACGCCTCTGGCCGCTCCTTCTCTGGTCAATAAGGCCTGCTTTATAGCATCCTCGATTTGTACCCCAATCTCATGGAGGTGCAAGGTGGGTAGGGGAGGACAATCATCTTCTGCATCGGCTGGGTTGGAGATTGCGCACAATCATCCGTATCTGGTCCTTGTCGACCCCGTGGTGGTCATCGAAGCTTTGGCTCTCCAACGGGTTACAAAGTCAGAGAAGCCCTCTTTCGGCTCTTGCCTAGTTGTCTCAAGATCACGGGTTGTGATCTCGATCTGGGTATTGTATGAATATTGTGCGATGAAGGCTTCGGACATCTCCTCCCAGCTTCGTTTCACTGAGTCCTCTAATTTGGCGTGCGGATGGTCTGCGATGCGGCAGGTCTGCTAAAGAGGGAGAGCTTCTGTAATCTTGTCAAGCCCACCGGGCGCAGAACATCTGAAAACAAACTCAGGTGGACCATGGGATCCCCTGACCCGTCAAAACGGTCGATGTGAGGCATCTTGAACCTGTCCGGCAATGTCATAGCTATGTCCGTGTATCCATCTTCAATGTCAGGGATGGTCTTGACTCCCTGGGATCTCTTGAACAGCTTTTCAAGCTTGCTCAACTTCAGTGCTGTGGGATCCGTCTCGAACTCAAAGGGAGAGTCCGGTAGGTTGGTGGGTGTTTTTGATAACTGGGGTAAAATTGGGGCGGAGCTGCCCTATGTCAAATGTACCTTCCTCGACATTTGGCGTCTCCCCAGGTGCTGGAGCTCCTACTGGGGGAGGAACTTGTTGTGAAGCAGACGCACCGCTTTCTTTGTTGGAGCACAGTGATGAGCTCACCTTGAGCCATGATTGCTGATTCTTTGCTTAGAAAATTCCGCTTAGCGAGCGGCGTCTTGTTGCATGAGTTTCATAGTTTCTGCATTTGACGCATCATTGCCTCCATCCTCGATGTATTCTGGCGATCCATCCGGTGACACATTCCTTTGGAGGGGTGGACAAAGGTTCTTGATCGTAGCTTCTTGGCGGTGATCTGCTCGACTAGCCTTCTCTAGCCACGATTACCCTTGAACGAAGTCTCGACGACAAAGTCTATCAGTACAAATCTGATGAACCTTGGGGGATATCGGAGCCTTCTGAAGCTATAGTTCCAAGACTACCTAGCAAAAGAGAAAACAGACAGCACTTCAGCCTGATTTCACCAGAACAGATATGAGCAAGACTGAATGATTGTGCTCTCATGAATTCTCCAAAAGTTACGCCTCAGAATCGGTACCCTCGGGTATCAATCCCAAAATATCTTGGCTGGCGCCGCAGTTCGATACTCAAACTTATGAATCGATATCGCATTCCCTGTAGAGATACACTCTAAAAGCACATAGCAGGTAAAAGAGAGCCAATACACCCCTATGTTGGGGTAGGGTTTCCCTGTCCTATTTTCTCAGGAACTAGGGTTTCACTACGCACACAGCGGTTTCAAACAACCTATGATCGGGTGAGCAACCTGTCCTAGCTTGGAATGGTCACTACGGATTTCGATATGCACTAGGTCGAATGGTCGAAAAGGGTGCCCCGGTAAAACCGGGGTTTGTGTTCCCATCTTGGCGAGCCATAACCGGTCAGCCTTATGGTCATGCCTTGACAAGACAAGCCTCAAAGAAACCGCCAGAATAGCAGATGGCCAACACGGTGTCCTAGGCGCACCAATGCACATGCAATGCAAAGAAACACATAAGTGTAGTCAAAACAGGATATCACGAGTTTGAGTCAAACTCTCTAAAACTCCCCAGCGGAGTCGCCAGAAACTGTAGACGCGCCCTCGGGGGACCTCGCTACAGTTCGGACTCTCCGTTTTGTTGTCGGTTCTAAATCTGAACCAAAGAGTCCAACTCTGGCAAATCGTTTGAGAAAACAGATTTTTGAAAAGTAGTGCCAAACATGGACTGCTTTGCCAGATTACAGAGTCGCCACCTAAATATTTTTAAAATGGGAAATTTAGGAAACCCTGACTCGATGCCGAAGGCCACGTGTCCGTCATCACCAAAGTGGTCTTGGCTCGGGAGCTTGGGTACGATCGGGGAAGGTCAGCTATGAGCACCCCCTTTCGCCCGGTCCGAAGACCGGCCTCTACTATCCGTGATATCCGTTTTTGAAAACATCATGTGCTCTTATTCCGGTTATTAGCCTAAAATTACTATGTGATGCGCACAACACAAAAGTATAGACTAAATTGCCTAATTTGGAAATAAACATTGCATATCCGTTTTGTCTCGAAAAACGTGTTGGTTTTTGCTACTCACAAGTAGGCTAAAATACGGATTTCAATGAGTTGTTCCAATTTACGCAATCCAACCTCCACCCACAGGCATTCAAGCAGTTTATCACATAAGCACTTAGCCGCATGGCAGGCATACTGTCATGTTAACATTCACACGCATGTGGTATGCTAAAGCGTAAAATACTTACATCGTACTCCGTGCCAAAACAGTAAACTAGTTAGCAAACATGCATGTCCTAGTTCATGTTAAGTGGCTAATGCAACACAAGCAAGGATGCAATTTAGAGTAGGCTCGGCTAACCCTAAACATGGCATGTGGAATGCTACAAATAACACGTATTCAATTTGGAATTGAAATACAATGCACTTTGTATGATGTGCCGAGTCCGATGCATGTAAACAAATGCATGGATGCACGCATGCATTGCATAAGGTATGCTAAAATAAACGTGCCCTAATCTACCATCGTAAGCAGGTAAATAAAAGGGAAGAAAGAAGTGGGGGTTGGAAGACATACACACCCACGCACACTTATTACAATTACGCCCTCACACGGAGGGACCAAAAGAATAATACAGATAATTAACTACGCAAGCTAATTAAATATTACAAACCCATTTAAATGAATTAACTAATTCGATTAAAACAATAAATCGCCTCGGGAAGAGGGCCAGATGCATCGCACGCTCGGGACTTGCTCGGAATCGCACTGCCATGCCTAGCTTGCCTTTGTTTTCCCTGCTTTCCTCCTCTGAAGACTGCCAAAGTCTCAGGAATACTTCCTTGGGCACTGGGGATCACCACCGGCTGCACAGAATAGCCACCGGCTGCAGGATGTGGCCACCGGCACTGAATTCATCCATCGGCTGAAGATTGACTGCCGATCGGCACTAAAAAGTGCCGGTCGGCACAAAATGCCTGCAGAACCTGCAACTCACAGCAGCAGAGGACACAACTTGCATGGCAATGTAATTCAAAGCATGTATGCATCAAACACACTCCTTATCATGTTTTTGACTCAAAGGAAGATGTGCCTCGGTTCTCGGACCACCAATCACGCATTTCTATGCATGATGGCCCAAAGAACCAAGAGTGCAATTTTGATTTCAAATGCATGCAATGCAAACAAGCACATAAGGGTGCTAAACCTCCATCACACTTCACTTCAAGAGGCCTAGCATGTATGCCAATATGATGCAATCCTAGACATGGCAACTAGTGTGCAAAATGGACAATGCTAGGCACTTATGCAAACATGCAAGTAAGCACACAAGGCAAGCATGCAAACCAAACTGAAGGATGGACTTAAACATGGATTAGGAAACTCCTATAGGCCTAAAACAGTAGCCAAAATGCTAAGTCAAGAGGGCCAAACACACATGCACACATGTATAAGTTAAGGCACCAACACTTAAGCATAATTAAGCAACTCTTAAACACATCTAAGAGGCACAAACATGGACTATTAGCATACATGAAAAGCTCTGAAATCATGCAAAACATGGTGCCAAACCAAGCTAAACAAGACCAAACAAAGCATGCAAATAGCCCGAGTGCTTGAAGCAAGGTAATGAGGCTTTGAACCACACTTGACAAGACCAATCATGGCAAGACTCGAGAAACCAAAAAGCAGGTTTTTGACATGTGAAAATACACCCAAAACTCACACTCCGGCACAAGATCCTAAAAGCTCTAAACACACAAGCATGCACAAGGCACCCTTGAATGCATAAAAGGACACACCCTTAAAGCATGAAAGAGATGACAAAAATGAACATGTGAGCATGGATTAGGGTCTGAAATAGCATGTAAGAGGGTTCCAAACCCTTGAAATCATGGAGGCAATGCATCCTACACATGCACCTACTTGAAGCATACAAGCTACAATGCAAAGGGGCTATACAAAGCATGCCAAGATTGACCCAAAAAACCTAGGACAGACCTTATACATGGAAAAACAAGCACATTTCCAGTTTATGACCAGCCACAAAAATAGAAGCAAGATAGGCTAACAAAGCATGCAAAATTACGGTAAATAGAAGAGATTATGAAACAAGTGCAAGATAGGGGTCCCAAACAGGGTTGAGCCCTTCTTAAATGTTGAATAAGGGCTCAAAATAAGCCTACTTACAGTTTATTACATGCTCAAAAATAGATTATACGCCAGCCAAATATACTATGCAAGAATCATGGCATACAAGGGGGTCAAGAGATAGGTGCTAGATGCTATCATCAAATAGCCAAATACCCTTCATGAGACATGTAGAGGGGGGAAAAATAAGCCACTTTTCAGGCCTGTTGAAGGCCCAAAAATGGAAGCATGGTAGGCTAAAGAAACGTGCAACAAAATAAGGACCCAAAAGGGTATTGAAGCAAGTCATACATGGGGGTCCCAAACAAGGTTGAGCCCTTCTTCAGTGTTGAAGAAGGGCTCAAAAAAATCCTCTTTGTAGTTTACATCGAAGCTCAAAAATACATGCAACTATGGCTTAGATATGAACCAAGAAAATGCTAGTTTTGGGGAAAAGTGTGCTTACCCTTGTAGACCAACAAACCAGCACCCCTTGGTCCAAGTTTCTAAGCTCCTAACCTCTGCAAATGACCTCCCAAATGCTGGAATGGAAGATGGAGGTGTTGTGCTAGGTGTTGTAGAGCAAATGATACAAGAACCAAGGTGTTTGGAAGCTTGGATAGGATAGATATAGAGAAGGAGGTGGGATATATGTATCTATATCAGAATATATGTATATCCTCTGGTTTTTTGCTTAAGAATCTCCAACCCTAGCAATGGAGAGGAAGGCCTCTCTTATATAGGCAACAAAAGGCCAAGCTTAGAGGCTAAGCAATTCAAAAAGGGTCAAGGGGGGTCAAGGCTTGTTTAAGAAGCTTGGACAGCTGGTAGGCTTCTTGAGGAAGCCAAGACAAGGGGTCAACGCTTCCTCAAGAAGCCTTGTGCAAAAGTTGGAAAAGAGGGGTCCAAAGATGATTAAAGGGTGCAAAATGGCAACATATATGCACGGGGAGCTGGTTCGTGCATCGGTATGGCATGCTGGTATGCACCAGGCTTGGGGGGTGCAAAGGGTTCAGGTCGGCCAGAAGGTTTGATCATCGGCCAAAATAAAGTGCCGGTCAGCACTATATATTGCCGGCCGGCTAAATAGAGTGCCGACAGATGATTCCAAGGCCAAAAAAGTGCCGGTGGGTATGAAAATTGAAGCCCCGAAAGTTAGCTTTCCAATGGCGCAAACCTTGCATCAAAATTCCTCCTATACAAAAAGTTATGCCCTTTTCCGTGAAGCCGCGTAGACTCGATCCAACCGGGATGATACCCAACTTCAATCAATCATATCTCCTCCACCCTGACTTGGCTCTAGGAGATTCTTGAATGAAAAATGAAGCCCCAGAAGTCTTCTTTTCAAATATGGTGGCCTCATAGCTTAACTCCAAGTATGCAATTGAATAAGCCTGATTCAGCGAGGGCCGCTCGACTTTCTTCTACCCGGATTTATGGCGAACTTCTTCTTCAACCTATTTTCTCCCCTCCTCTCCTCTTTTCTTCAACTCCAAACCCCTAAACAAAGTGTTTTAAAGGGTTTGCCTCTCTCCTTGCCGAAGGAATTGAATCTTTGGCCTGCACATCTCTCAACACCGAGCAAACCATCAGTAATGCCCAAGTCTTGAGGGCGGTCAAAAATGGGGTGTTTACACCGGCCAGCCCAAAAAGAAGCCGGGGAAGAAGGTTTTTAGAGAGAGAAAAAGGAGAGAGGTTTTTAGAGAGAGTTGTCTTTCAAATTGCTTCTTGGATGTCTATAACATCTACATAACACCAAAGGATGACATTCGGGACAAAACAAAGGAATAATCGTCTCGGGATCAAAGCGCACTCATTCACGACCGTCGGTGGCCGACCCGAGATCGATTAGAAAAAACCCACTCATACGAAACCGTCAGTGGCAAAAGATATCTCAATCAAAGGTGCTACATAGGCTTAACGTCCCCTAGCATGAAAGGACGCCCCAAGAATGTCATTAAAACAAACCTAATACCATTCACTATAACCTGATTTCCCAAAATCTTATAACACTGAAGCAACCACTCTCCCTTACAAAACATATTCTGATCAGTCAAAGACAAATGTTCAGTACTGCTTATAATCAAATCAATCTGCTGTCATCGGTTCCCATAGCGTTAAACAAACAAAGATGGGACAACACTCCTTACAACACCCAATCACGGGGTTTGCACAATTTGGTTCGTGTCTAACACATATGTCCTCGATAGTTGGGGGTAGGTTCTCAACGGCATTCATGGTTAGATCAATCTGTTGATAGCCCACAAGAGATCGTTCAAATAAGTCAAGTTTTGGGTCCATCAATTTTTCTGCCAAGAATATTCTGGCTACACATTTACAAACAATTTTCAATCCCCTTTTCAAAATCAAGTCAGATAGAGAGTCTTATCAAACCAATCTCGACACAGGTCTTGCCAAATTAAATCAAACAAAGGCCCCATCACATTATATCAAATGAGGATTCTATCGAGGCAATATCAAGTAAAGGTTCTACCGGATCGAATCGGATAAAAATTTCTCAAATAAGGTACATTCGGTTCTGTAAGGCATACTTCGTTTGCTTAGGTACATAGTTAATAGTTTCACAACCGTTCTAAGTTCATCAGTTCTCAAAGTCATATCAAAATTATTCGTCACAACTGTTCACATCAAAGCATTTCAAGTTATGTACAATATGGCATTGACTACATAAATTCAGGGATATATAAACATGCAGTTACTCAAATCAGGAGGTATGTACCATAATTAATACAGCAATCTCCAAACAAGTCTTATATATAGGCACATGGTGCACAGTAACACATTAAACAAAGTTCCTCGGTTGTACATAAGATAAGGTCTATTACGTAAGGGTTCCAAATTAGTCACAAATCATAGGTCTGCGAGTTAAGCCCAATCAATTTTCTACCAATCAGAATACATGGTCTCACAATTATAAAGTTCATCATTTAAGGTGCTCAGCTCAATCACACGATCACAGAATCATAATTCCAGTGGTCTAGTCATTGAAGTAGTAATATAACAAATCACCCTAAGCGTAGGTTCAAATGTACAAGTGCATGTACAGAGTTAATCGATATCCCAATGCATATTTCACAAATTTCCCAATGGACCATATACTTTCAATGAATACGGTCTCGATCTTGTGGGCCTAACCAATCTAGGTACACATGCAGTAGATACGAAAGGACATGCTGATCCGAATCAAATAATGTCCCAAGCAGAAATGTACACATGTACTAATTTCTGAATCAATCAACACATAAGCATTTGTTCATAACAGTATAAATACCTGGGATAGCGTTCGCAATATTTTGAGCATTTTCTGGGATGAGTGCAATTACTCTATCCTGAGTAGCAATTCCTACCACTGGTACGAATCTAGCTGAGGCAGAATATTTATTCCCATTTGTTCAGTTCGGGGACAGTTCCTTACCATATGATCCATTTTACCACATCTATAACAAGCCTCAGAAATCTGGTAACAAACTCGTCGATGTTTCTTACACTGGTGGTGGCAAAGGTTTTTGCCGTAGCGGCAATTGACGCTGGTGTTGTAAGACCTTTGCCATTTCTTGTACTACTCTTTCCAGACTATCAAGTTGGGCTGTGGAAGAACCTCCCAACCTATATGCCCTTAATTTATCCATACTCTACACAAACTCTTATTAAATCATGCCAAATACCGGGATGTCCAATACAAAAATAAGCACATAGTCACATTTGTACATAGACACGTCCTTATATTCTCATTTCACATATCGTATGCAATTAATCACATACGTAACAGATAATTACATACTTATCAGATATCGCATGCTGAACATTTACTAAGTAATTATATACTCAAATCATGTTCATATTTCACATAGACACATTAGGCAGAATTGAATGCACATAAACAACTTTTCATGATTCATATATTCATATATGTGCATTATAACAAAACAAACTTGTTGTACACATTAGTGTAACGATTCATATCTCATGTTCAAATCATGTGTGGTACTTCCTTTAGCGTAACATATCATGTTGGTCAAGCATATCAAGTTCCATAATGGAACCTCTGGTACCGGATAACATATCTCATACATAGGCCACGGTATTGTTTCCCCCGGGCGAGGGCCTGTGCCACGATATTATTTCCCCCGGGTTAGGGCCTCATGACCATAAGCCACAGTATTATGCCCCCTGGGCGAGGGCCTCCGCAAGGATACCACAATTACGTTCAAGGAAAATTCGGCCAATCTTTCATTCATACAAAACATGGCATCTCAGAAACTTATCATTTCATATCAGCAGAAAATAATTATAGTTAAACATAACCTTACAAAGTTATTACTTACCATCTGATTAAACTTGCATTATACTTTATACAAAAGATTCACAAGTATGCATATACCAGAAAGAATACATATTCCCATAGTTTACAATGCAAGCAATTCACGAATTTATAGCACGTAATTGTTCATATCGAAACAATTAAGCATATTCTTGATGCCTTCCAGATTCATTCTTATCACATGAATGCATCCTAGATCTTATCTAGACGCTTATTGCTCTTTTGGACAAGTGTGTGAGTTATTAACTCGTGTTCTGATACCACTCTGTCATGACCCGAACCCGCCCCTATGGGTTAAGGACATAACCGGCCAGTAATCCTGAGATTACCTATGGCCTCAAACCTTAACAAACATAACTCATCAGAGAAAAAGGGCCAAACGGAAGCAAAATTTTAAAACTTTGTCCGTAGAGCCATGCTTATATGCACTCAAAACAAACCATGCACATATACGTTAATAACCCACATCAAAGGTACAGTAGCATAAACTTCTTTACAGACAGGATCATCTGAACTGAGCCAACCCATAACAGACTATATGTAATTATACACAAAGACCTCGCCAACAAGACAAAGTATAATGCACGACAAAATGGCAAGGAGGGGTCTCGTGCGTGAGACACAAGGCTGACTCTCCAAAATCTCTTGTTGTTCCTGGTAGACTTCACTGGGGCTGGGTTTGGACTTCTCTTGGCTCACCTACAAACACATGAATGAGCGTGAGCGATAGTCCAGTGAATAATATCAAATGCAGAAATTACATGACAATGTAGAACAACATATTCTAAACGGCCTTAGGCCCAATCCACATTTCTATTTGACAGATATATATAGTGACTGTAGTTTCAAACATTCTGGCCCTTGGCCCTTCCAAATTTCCATTCATGTCAAAACGGCCTTCGGCCCATTCATTTATGTCAAAACGGCCTTCGGCCCGTTCATTTATATCTAAACGGCATTTGGCCCATTCATTTATATCTAAACGGCATTCGGCCCACTATTTCATGTCAAAACGGCCTTTGGCCCACTCATTCATGTCAAAACGGCCTTTAGCCCACTCATTCATGTCAAAACAGCCTTTGGCCCACTCATTTCTATCAAAACGACCTCCGGTCCATTCGGTTCTATCAAAACGACCTTTGGTCCATTTGTGTTTATCAAAATGACCTTGGGTCCATTTGTGTTTATCAAAACGACCTTTGGTCCATTTGTGTTTATCAAAACGACCTTTGGTCCATTTGTGTTTATCAAAACGACCTTGGGTCCATTTGTGTTTATCAAAACAACCTTGGGTCCATTTGTGTTTATCAAAACGACCTTTGGTCCATTTGTATTTACCAAAACGACCTTGGGTCTATTTGTGTTTATCAAAATGACCTTGGGTCCATTTGTGTTTATCAAAACGACCTTTAGTCCATTTGTGTTTATCAAAACAACCTTGGGTCCATTTGTGTTTACCAAAACGACCTTTGGTCCATTTACTTATTCGTCTCAGACTTTCATCCACAATCCCAATTAGCAACTCATAAAGCTTATAAGGGAATGAACAATTGGACATTTACAAGCATTCAAATATCGATATTACTCACAGTGATCGACTTGTGGATTTGTCCTAGAGCTTGACCCTACATATTTCATGAACACAAAAGGATCACTAACAATTCAATCCATTCTTTAATTCATATATTCCTCTTTAGGCTTTATTCTTATCTCATTAACTCATTTTCAATGCTTAACATATGCCTAAGAGTGCTTACAGGTGAAAGAGAACGGAAAATACAACACAGAATGCATTTTCAGAATTTCAAGAAACAGGGTCCCTGCTCGAGCGGACCCTTAAGCCTGCAAAAGTGCTGGTTACCTCAAATCCCAGCTCGAGCGTGAACTCTGCTGCTCGAGCGAACTGCCTGTCTACATAGCTCCCCGCTCCAGCGTCAACTCCCCCGCTCCAGCGGGAGCCATGTCTGCCAAAAATGCTGGGAGCTCGAATTCTCCGCTCAAGCGGTACTTTCCCCGCTCGAGCGGGAGTCAAAATTCTGAAAATTCCAGGTTGTGTTCTTGAGCTCCAATTCGATTTTCCAGCTACCTTACTTGCATGCAATGGTCCAAATCTCAAATATAATCATACTAACATGGCACCAATGCAAGATTATAACATTATGAGGCTTAATTTCACAAATAAAGCACATGCATGCCCCAATCTCCCATCAAACTCATTTACAATATACAAATTCATGCATTTAAGCTCCCATTCAAATAATTTGTACATGCATGTGATGAATTAGCCACAATCTCAACTTAGATAACATAAACGGTGATCAAAACATAAGCTCCAATTTAAATTGCACATGGATTATACATCTTCATGCTCAAACATGCAAATTCAAGGTACATCCTTACATGCATGCACATATTAAGCTTCAATTCAACAAAACCAACCCAATTCCATTTTAATCTTACTCTTGATCACCAAATTAGCTTGAACACACAAAATTACAAACTATAATTCAAGAATTATTCACCTAGAAGTTTTGATCTTTTAAGCTTTAGTCAATTCTTGAGCTAAATCTCCAAAATTTCCAAGCTTTAAGCCAAACCCTCAATCTCCTACTCTCTCTTCTTCCAACCGACCCTCTCCTCTCTTCTTTGAGTTTATCATCAGTCAAAATGAGGCTAGGGAGAGAGAGATTGAGTGTTTAAAGCCTTGACAACAAAACCCACTAAAGCCAACATTAAAATAATAAAGTAGTTGGGCTCTAATTCATCAATTTAATCAGTTTAATATGACCAGAATCAATTTCTAATTAAATTTCACCGTAGGCTCTAAAAATTATGCCAATCACAATGGCGTAATCAATTTCGGGTTCTGTGGCCGATAGGGCCCTCAATTTAATTCCCAAAGCAGATTATTCAAACAGATATTTCTACGGTGAACAGATAGAATTTCAAAATCACATATTTTCACATAATGGCACACAAAATCATATTAAATACATAATCATACTCACATCAAGGACCGATTAATATATTACGGGACAAGGGTATCACAGAAAGGCAACAAAAGGCAAGGCTTCTTTTCAAAGAAGAAATTTCTGAAAAAGAAAAACACGGGCTCCTCAAATACTTCGAATTCTTCCCTAGACACAATTCCTATGTGCAACATTTGTAGCAAAAGGCACCGTGGAGTTTGTTACCGTGCATCAGGAGCCTGTTTCAAACGTGGGAAACAAGGGCATATGGCCCAAGATTGTAATCAGAATAGTGGAAAGATAGCTGCTAGTTCCACTGCATCGATCCCAAAATTGGGAAATACTTTGAGATCCGCTACCACTGGGGATTGTGAGACAAGGAAGAGTTTTTGCGCTTGTTCCGGGTGATACACGGAATGCCAACGCAGTTGTCTCAGGTACTATTTCTATATGTAATCAGGATGCTTTTGTGTTAATTGACTCCGGATCCACACACTCTTTTGTGACCTGTGCATTTGTATCTAGACTGAGTAGACCTCTAGAATTACTGCTATATCTGCTATGTGTGTCTGCTCCATCTGGGGAATTTGTATTGTGTGAATCCATATACCGGTTTTGTGACATGCGTATTGAGGATGCTATCCTATATGTAGATTTGTTACCCTTGAACTTTTGGCATTTTGATGTAATTTTGGGCATGGATTGGTTGACCAAATATTGTGCCACCATTGATTGTGTGACAAAACGGGTTGTGTTTAAACCACAAGAACATAAGGAAATTGTGTTTGTGGGTAATGGGGTAGTGCCTCCACCTTATTTGATATCTGCAATGAAAGCTAGTAAACTGATCAGGAAATGGTGCCAGGGTTATTTGTGCTATGTGTTGTCTGAACAATCTGTGAATGTTGAATTGAACGGTATCCCTATTGTTAGAGAATTTCCAGATGTGCTTCCAAATGAATTACCAGGGGAATTGGTAAACCGGGAGATAGAATTCACTATTGAAACCGTGCCAGACACCCAGCCTATTTCCAAGACTCCCTACAGAATGGCTACTGCCGAAATGAAAGAATTGAAATAACAGTTGCAAGACCTGCTTGACAAGGGGTTTATTCGACCTAGCACTTCGCCTTGGGGTGCACCAATATTGTTTGTGAAAAAGAATGACGGAACTTTACGTTTGTGCATCGATTATCGGGAATTGAACAAGGTAACAATAAAGAACAAATATCCCCTATCCCGTATTGATGACTTATTTGACCAGTTGCAGGGATCACAGGCGTTTTCTAAGATTGATTTGAGGTCCGGGTCAGTTGAAAGTTAAGGCAGAGGATGTTAAGAAAACCGCATTCAGAACGAGGTATGGACATTTCGAGTTTCTTGTTATGCCATTTGGAGTGACTAATGCTCCGGTAGCATTTATGGACTTAATGAACCGAATTTTTAAAACCTACCTTGACGAATTTGTTGTGGTTTTTATTGATGATATTTTGATATATTCTAAAGATAGACTTGAACATGAACATCATTTGAGAACTGTCCTACAAATACTTCGGGAAAGAAAATTATTTGCTAAACTAAAGAAGTGTGAGTTTTGGTTGGATGAAATTGTTTTCTTAGGGCATGTGATCAACAAGGAAGGAATTTCAGTGGACCCACAGAAAATAGAGGCAATTGTGAATTAGCCTGCACCGACAAATGTAACAAAGGTCCGCAGTTTTATGGGCTTAGCTGGTTATTACAGAAGATTTGTGAAAGACTTTTCCAAGATAGTTGTACCTCTTACCCAGTTTACATGCAAGAGGCAATCATTTGAATGGGATGATGAAAGAGAATTTGCCTTTCATGAGTTGAAAACGAGATTGATCATTGCACCAGTTTTGACACTATCATCAGGTACGAAAAATTTTGTAATTTTCAGTGATGCGTCTTATAAGGGTTTGGGTTGTGTGTTAATGCAGAACGAAAAGGTTATTCCTTACGCCTCCCAACAGTTGAGGTCACAGGAGAAGAATCATCCAACACATGACCTAGAATTGGCCGTAGTTGTTTTTGCTTTGAAAATCTGGCAGCATTATTTGTATGGGGCAAAGTGTGAAGTCTACACAGATCACAAAAGTCTAAAATACTTCTTTATACAGAAGGAGTTGAATATGCGACAGAGGAGATGGCTCGAACTGATAAAAGACTATGATCTTGAGATTCAGTATCACCCCGGGAAAGCTAATACAGTTGCTGATGCCTTGAGTAGAAAGTCAACGGGAAGTATGGCCTGTCTGCTTACTGAACAGAAAGAGATCTTGCAAGATTTTGAGAAGTCTGAAATTGAAGTGGTAATGTGTGAACAAGGCGGATTGATAGTCGCTATTACAGCAGAGCCGGCAATCATGGAGGAAATTAAACAGAAACAAAAAGAGGATGAATTCCTTAATAAGGTGATTGATGAATTTGAGACAAGTCCGAAAGCAGAGTTTGGCATTGAAATGAAGTGTTGAGATTTCGGAACAGAATGTGTGTCCTAGATATTTTGGAACTAAAGAAAAGGGTTTTAGATGAAGCCCACAGATCCGTATTTGCTATGCATCCGGGTAATAATAAAATGTATCGGAATTTGAAACAAACCTATTGGTGGCCTAAAATGAAGAAAGAGATTGCAGAATATGTGTCCAAGTGTCTTTAATGTCAGCAAGTCAAAGCTGAACATCAGAAACCAGGCGGGCTACTTCAACCTCTCCCTATTCCTGAATGGAAGTGGGAGCATGTGACTATAGATTTCGTTGTTGGCCTACTTCAGACTTCTCGAGGTATGGATTCTATTTGGGTTGTAGTTGATAGACTGACTAAATTTGCACATTTTCTACCAGTCAGAACCACGTTTAATGCTTATAGACTGGCTACCATTTATGTTGATGAGATTGTCCGTTTACACGGAGTTCTGGTATCCATTGTGTCGGATAGAGATCCAAAATTTGTATCTAGATTGTAGAAGAGTTTGCAGGAAGCTATGGGGACAGAACTAAGATTCAGTACTGCATTCCACCCACAGACCGATGGGCAATCAGAACGAACAATACAAACTTTGGAAGATATGCTTCGGATGTGTGCTTTGGATTTTCAGGGGAGTTGGGAAGACTATTTGCCACTTGCGGAATTTGCTTATAATAACAGCTTCCACTCCAGCATTGGTATGGCACCATACGAGGCTTTGCACGGTAAAAAGTGTAGATCACCAAATTGTTGGACAGAGGTCTGGGATAGAGCTTTACTTAGGCCTGAAATTGTGCAAGATACTTCTGAGAAAATCAAAACTATCCGGCAAAGGCTCAAAACAACTCAGGGCCAACAAAAGAACTATGCAGACGTTCGAATAAGACCTCTTGAGTATGAGGTCAGTGACCACGTGTTTATCCGTGTGTCCCCAATGAAAGGCCAAGTCAAGTTTGGAAAAAATGGCAAGTTGTCGCCCCGTTACATTGGGCCGTTTCAGATTCTAGAAAGGCTTGGTCCAGTCGCTTATAGAGTTGCTTTACCACCAGGATTCGAACAAATTCATAATGTGTTTCACGTGTCGATGTTGAGGGGTTACCTCCGAGACTTGTTTTATGTGATTGATTATCACCAGGTAGATATTGATGAAAATATGGAATATGCCGAATGGCCGGAACGAATTGTCGATCGGCAAGTGAAACAATTGAGAAGCAAGTCCATCACAATGGTGAAAGTGGAATGGAAAGAACACTATGGGACGGATGCTACATGGGAAAAAGAGGAGGAAATGCGACTGCGTTGTCCACATTTGTTTCCCGACGAAGGTAAAATAAGTTTGGAGGACCAAACTTCCTAAAGGGGGGAAGACTATAATATCCCTGTTCCGTAATATGTTAATTGGTCCTTAATATGAGTATGACTATGTGTTTAACATGATTTTGTGTGTCATTATGTGAAAATATGTGGTTTTAAATTTCTATCTGTTCACCGTAGGAATATCTGTTTGATTATCTGCTTTGGAATTAAATTGAAGGCCCTATCGGCCACCGAAACCAAAATTGATTACACCATTGTAATTAGTGAAATTTTTAGAGCCTACGGTGAAATTTAATTGAAAATTGATTCGGATCAGATTAAATTGATGAATTAGTGCCCAATTACTTTATTATTATATTGGAATTAGTGGGGTTTGTTGTATTAAGGCACTACACCCTCAATTCTCTCTTTATAGCTTTATTTGGCTGATTTGAACTCAAAGAAGAGAGAAGGCCGGCTATAGAGAGAGGAAGAGAATTGTGTAATCTTGGCTCAAGGTTTGGGGAATTTGAAGATTAAACTCAAGAATTTGCTATAGTTTGAAAGATTGAGCTCCTAGGTAAGGGAATTCATGAGTTTAATGTTGTAAATTGAGAATTCAAGTTTGATCAATGGTCAAGAACATGAGTTAGATTGGATTATGATGAAATTAAGTTGGTTTTGTTGAATTTGAAGTCTTAGAACACATGCATGTAAGAAATTTCCATAAATTTCCATGTTTGAGCATAAAGTATGTAATCCATGTTGAGTTTTGATTAATGACCATGTATGTGATCAGCTCTTCACCAATTAAGTTGAGGATATTGTGTATATTTCACATGCAAGTGCAAATCATGGGAGTTTGAGTCTTGCATGTTTGAATCTAGTGAGTTGGTGATGAGTTTGAGTTAATTTGAGTCATGCATGTGATTAAATTGTGAAATTGAGCTTCATTGTATTGTAATTTGGTGTTTATACCATGTTAGAATATGTGTATGTGAAGTTTGAGCTATTATATGCATGAAATGTTGATTGGAAGGTCGAATTGAGCTCAAAGAACAATTCTGGGTTTTCTAGAATTTTAATGTCCGCTCGAGCGGGGAAACCGCCGCTCGAGCGTGAAATTCGTGCTCCCAATATTTTTGCAGACTTGGATGTCCGCTCGAGTGAGTAAGTTCACGCTCGAGCGGGGAGCTATGTAGACAGACCTTCAGCTCGAGCCCCAGACTTCACGCTCGAGCGTAATTTTGATGCATCCAGTACTTTTGCAGACCTCATGGGTCCGCTCGAGCGAGGAAGGCCACGCTCGAGCGGGGACCTTGTTTTCTGAAATTTTGAAAAGGCATTCTGTGTTTCGTTTTCTGTTCCCTTTCACTTCTAAGTTCTCTTAGGCATACATTGAGCATTGTAATTGAGTTAAAGAGATAAGAATGAAGCCTAAAGAGGAAAATGTGAATTTAGAACGAATTGAATTGTTTGTGACCCTTTTGTGTTCATGGAATGTGTAGGGTCGAGCTCCTGGGCAAACTAACCAACCGATCACTGTAAGTAATATCTTAACAGAGATATCTGAAATATGTTGTTGTCCAATTGCTTACTTCTATGTAAGTTTTATAAGTTCATTGATTCAATTGGTGGACAATGTTTACTATACCAAATGAGTGGGCCAGAGGCCAGTCTGATCTGAATAATAGAATGAATGGGCCAGAGGCCATTTTGACATGAATGAATGGGCCAGAGGCCATTTTGACATGAATGGATGGGCGAGAGGCTGTTTTGACATGAATAAATGGGCCAGAGGTCGTTTCGACATGAACGAATGAATGGGCCAAAGGCCATTTTGTCATCTGAATGAGCCAAAGGCCGTTTTAACACAAATGAAAGTTCGAATGGGCCAAAGGCCAGTTTGTTTGGAACCGCAATCACTTGACCTAAATTGTGTATATATGTTAAATAGAAATATGAATTGGGCCTAAGGCCGTTTGAAGCATGTTGTTTTACATATCATCTGTATAGCTTCTCTAATTGATATTATTCACTGGGCTTTCGCTCACGCTCATTCATGTGTTTGTAGGCGAGCCAAGAGAAGTCCAAACCCAGCCCCAGTGAAGTCTGTGAGGAACAACAAAGGTTTTGAAGAGTCAGCCCTTGCATCTCACGCACAAGACCCGTCTTCGCCTTTTTATCATTCTGTTTCATTTTGTCATGTGGGCGAAGTTTTGGAATATGTTGTATATAGTTTTGTTTGGCTGACTTAGACCTATATGATCCTGTATGTACAGAGCTTTGTGTAGTACATATTTTGATATGAGTTATTAATGTGCATATGTATGGTTTGTTATGATGTGCCATATAAGCACAGCTCTATAGACAAAGTTTTAAATTGCTTCTGTTTGGCCTCCATTAACTCTGTTAAAATACGTTGGTAAGGTTTGAGGCCGTAGGTAATCTCATGATTATTGGCCAGTTATGTCCTTAACCCTTGGGGGCGAATTCGGGTCATGAGACTTACGGTATTGATTGCACTCTCCAGATTCTGCAACGAGTGGTGCTTCTTCTTCTTCCATAGCTTCTGAGAAACACTCCAATCAATTGAATTTGCTACGATAAGATCGATTGAAAACCTAGAAATGGTTAGGGGAGTGTATGAGAGAGAGTGCTGATGAGAGTGGATTGAGACGTAGACGGCGAAGAGAGAGAAGGAGGAAAAGGGACCGGAGGGGCATTTCTTTAATCTTGTTTGGTTCGTGAGAAAGTAATGGGAAAAATGAAAATGTTGATGGGAGTGTCCTTGTTTTGACTTCTCTTCAGGTGCTGATTGGCCACTTCTCTAAAATACAGCATTGGTACTGGAACCGACTTTTTTATAATTTTTTAACTTTTGATTAAAATATGATGTAAAAAAATTAGTGTATTTTGAATGAATTTTTGATTTGTTATGCAAAATATGCAAAAAAATATAGAGAAAAATGAAATCTTTGACTTTTTGATATAGGTTGTTGGCTTTTTTATTTTTTTTAATGACTTTTTAACTTTTAAACTAAAAAATGATGTTGTCAAATGAGGCCTTAGTTTTGAGTTAAAAGTCTTATTTATGATGGGTCTTTTGACTTTTTTTATTTTTTTGAAAGAAAATATTAAATGATTATGGTTTAAATAAGACAATTTGTCTTATTGACTTTTTAATTTTTAATTTTTAATTTTTTTGGGACTAAAATAACCTAAAACCAACACCCCAAACATAGGTTTGGAGAAAATAAATAAATTAGAAAATAAATGAAAATATTGACTCTATTTGTTTTCAATTTTCAGAATTCACTTTTCATAAAATTATACTTTTTCGTTTTCCATATTTTTTTGTTTTCACTGAATTTTTTTAATATTTAAAGTAATTTTTAAAATTTTTAAAAACACCTAACATAAATACACTTAGAAAGTATAATATTTGTGAAAAAAAAATCTTTAAAAATTCACTAAATACAAAAAATACAAAAATAAAAAAAAATCAGTATATTTTTCATATTTTTGTGTACTTATTAATTTTTGAAAATATTTTTTCACAAATAATTTACGATTTAGATACATCTAAGTAAGGCATATCTAAAAAAGTACGGTATTTTTTCATTAAAAAAAATTGTTTAAAATTTTAAAAATATTCACTAAAAATTAAAAAAAAAACGAAAAACAAAAAAATTAATTTTCAAATAACTAAATCCATAAAAATTAAACCAAACACGCTGATTGTATTTTTTATTATGATGTTTGGATGAGTAAAAAAAAATAATTATGTAAAAGAAAGATATATGAGTGAGATTTTTATTGTTATTGTATTTTAGAAATAATTTTGGTATTATAAATATTTTCCAATCAATCAACTTGTTTATCATTAAATCTCATCATTTTTTTTTTTTTTGGCCAGAAATTAAATAGTCTTAATAAGATATTTGGCTCCGTTTGGTTTAGTTTTTGGATTTTTGATTTGGAGAGAAAGAGAAAAGAAGAAAAAAGAAAGAATTTTTATGTTTTTTCTTATTTTTGTTTTTTTATAAGAAAAGAGAAAAGGAGAGAGAAAAAAAAAAAAAGAGAGATATCTTTTTTTCTATTATTTATTTTTTTCCAAAAAGAAAAGAGATTGGGAGAAAAAAAAAAAAAAATTTATTTTTTTTTTTTATTTTAATAAAAAAAAAAAAAAAAAAAAAAAAAAAAAAAAAATAAAAAAGTAAATTTGGTAATATACATTAAAATAATTTTTTTTTTTCTTTTTTCTAATCTCTAAAAAAAAAAAAAAAAAAAAAATCAAAATTTTTTTTTTTTTTTTTTTTTTATCTTAAAAAAAAAAAGAAAGAAATTACAATCATTTTTTTTTTTTTTTTTTTCTTTTTTTTTTATATAATTTTTAATTTTTTTTTTCTCTCTAAAGTACCAAAACATAGCGTTAAAGTAAGGATTTCAATGTAGAGTTGTTATAAACACAATTTCGTATCCTGCAATTAAGATACGAAATAAGTGCACAAATAATTAATTTAATTAATTATAATAAATGCGTACAATTCTCTGTAGATTTGCTCTATTGCAAAAGAACAAATCCTCTATTCGATCTCCGAAATAGTTGTAATTCAACGGCTATAAAAGTTTCTTGTTAAACTAAACAAGTTGATGAATTTCTTCAAGTCTTCGAATGTAGAAACTTGGAAAAAAGAGGCTTGATCGAGAGTTTGAACGGCTTGATCTTGAACGATTCTTGAAATGATCTCTTTGGAATGAGAGACCAAATTTGTATTTATAACTTGAAAGGATTGGCATAAGTTTGAAGTGCTTGATAATCCTCTCTTTTTAAGTTTGAAGAACTTTAGAGAGAATTTTTATAAGAGAATTTGGCAAGTCTCGAGATCATTTGGGAGTTTGCAAGACCATTAGCCAAAAACAATGTCTCATCATCCACATAGTAAGAGCCTCTATTTATAGGCTTAGGAGAGAATGGTTAATTTTGAAAACTCCAAAATTGATTTTAATTTCTAAGAAAATAGCAATTTACTTTTTATTTTTATGGACATATTTGCATTTAAATTTGAATTATTCCACAAAATATTGAAAAAAATATCTTCGTGGGCCCCATACTTTTGGATTGTCTCAATTGTCAAAACATGTTCACTTTTCTTTTTGTGTGAAAACGTAATTTTAAATGAGTTAAGATTCACAATTTTAGTTGGACTCATATCTATTTAAAAATTTTGACAATCTTACTTTTGGCCTATCAAGATTTTTTTTTTTTTTTTTTTTTTTTGTCTTGGCACGTAAAATTTGAGTGTCTAAAGTTGTGTTTTGACTTATGAGAATTTTAAATAAGTTTTGAAAATGAAACATGTTTGGTTATGAGTTAATATATATATATATATATGGTTATAAGCTGTATTTTCAAATTATTTTGGATTTTTTTTTTTACATATTTAAAAATGTATTAATTTTTTTTAAGGATAAATATTTTTTATTATAAATATTTATTTTTTTAATGCGTGTTGTATATACTACATTTGTACACTGTATTTTTTTTATTTTAAATATATAATTTTTATTTTAAATATTTTCTTATTTTTTATTTTAAATATTTTATTTTTATTTTAAAAATATTATAAAAAAAATTAAAATATATTTTTATATTTTTTTTAAATATTTAATTTTTTTTAAATTTTATAAAATTTTGGATCTCCTATATATATCTAAGTCATAACAAATTATTTGGTCAATACTTAAAAAAATAGCAAAATAGTTTTTTTGAAAAAATTAAAATATTAAAAAATATCTTTCTTCAAAAATAAAAATCAAAAAATTATTTTCTGAAAATATTATTTTTCAAAAAAATAAAAAATAATTTTGAAAGAATAAAATAAAATAAAACAAAAATTGATATTTTTTTTAAAATAGAGTTTTAAAAATAGTTTTGAGTTTTGGGTTTTGAATTGAGTACTTGGTTATAAGTTTTTTAAATTTTTTTATTCGAATCATAATTTCAAAATTAAACCAAACGCTACCTTTGGCTTCGTTTGGAAAGTGAGTTGTTTTTGGCTTTTAAGTTTTTTTGATTATTTTAATTTGGGGCTAAAAAATATCGTTTGGATTTGACTTTTTTGCTTTTTTTACTATTGTGGAAGAAAAAATAAAATAATTATGATTTAGATATGACATTTTGTGATTTTTTAGCATATTTTGTATTTTTGTGACTAATTATCCCCATGCCAAACAAGGGCTTTGTCTTTCTCACAATTTTTCATCATTTCTTATAACTTGTTTGGAACATGTTTTTTTAGTAATTTTTTTGAATTTTTTTACTATAATATGAGGTAAAAAAAAATTATGATAAATTACAAATACATCCCCAGAGATTTGATTAAAATGCGAATCGCCCCCTGTAGTTTTGGAAATTACATTCCACCGCCTAAGGTTTCAAATTTCATAACAAATCGCATTTTTTATTAATAAATTATCAAGTCAATTAACAGTTTTTAATGATGATAGAAATATGTTTCCATTAATAATTTAAGTAATTTTATTATTATATAGGAGAGCAATTATGAATTTCATTTTTTTAGTTAATTCTGTTAAATAAAAAATTACTAACAAGGTGGTATTTGTAATTTTCTAAACTACAGGGGACAATCTATATTTTAAACAAATTTTAGGAGGTGTATTTGTAATTTACCTCAAAAATTAGTATGTTTAGGATAATTTTTTTAATTTTTATGAAAAAAAAATATAAAAAATAGAGAGAAAAATAAATTTTTGACTACTTTATTTTTAAACTGAAAAATTGAGTTACGAAATGAGCCATTAGTCAATTTATAATCCAAACATAGAAAAAATAGTTCACTTCTCAACATTTCTTATCAAATCAACCCATTTCGAACAGTGTGAGGATGGATGAAAGTATTTTTTTTTTTTCCTTCTTCTTTCAGTGGAATGAGAATTAAATAAAAAATCAGTTGTTCATTGAATAAAAATAATTTATTTGATTTTTTTAATAACTTTTTAGTATGAGTAAGATAGGCACGGTTAGCATGTGCTAAAATAGCACATGTTATTTTAGCACATTATCTTATTTTGATCATAATCATCTCATTTATGTCATATCACCTCTTTGTCATCACTTCAAATTTAATTTATATTTCATTTTTTTTTCGTAAAAAACTAAAAAATATAATAATTTAGTACATGCTAAACACCCTATTATAGAAGTAGTTTTATTCAAAAAATATTATGCTCTTAAGCTAACAATTTCTTTCAAATTATCCTTAAACTAGTATTAACCGTTGACTAGGTACCTAAAAAAAATATTTTTATTTTTTATTATAATTTTATTCCTTCCATCTCAAAATATATATATATATATATATATTTTGAGAAATCTATTTTTTTTAATAGTACAATTATTACATTTTAAAAATATTAATTTTTTAAAACTACCATTGGGTAGTACAATTATGACATTTCAAAAATATTATTGTTAATGAATTTAAAAGAAGGACAAAATATATAATTCATGTTATTTTAGTTCTTGATTTTTGAAAAAAAAAACTAATATTTTGAGATAATAAAATATGAAAGGATTAATTTTTTAAAAAAAATCATGGTTTCACGCATTTTTCACTTTGAACCTCAGTATTTCAATTTCGACAAATTAAACCTTGAAATTCCATCTATGTTCCAATTTGTCCTCTCTATCTACCTCCATTTGTGTAAAATAATAGAGAGGGTTTAAAGTGAAAAAATACGTGAAATCTTAAAATTTTTGTGTAATTAACTATTTTTTTAAAATAAAAATCACTAAAAACAAAAAAAGATTAATTACAAAATAAACTCTAAGGTTTCACGCGTTTTTCACTTTAAATTCTAATGTTTTTCATTTTAAACTCCTTTAAATTGAAATACGAAAGGAATTTCAAATTTTAATTTGTCGAAGTTAAAACACTGAGATTTAAAATAGAAAGACATGGAATTTTGAGTTTTTTTTTTATTATATCTAATTAACCCAAAATAAAATAAAAACTAATATTTTGAAACGGGAGGAATAATTAATTTAAACTTGTAATATTGTATAAAAACAAAAATCACCGGTTAATCGAACCCATTATAAAATGGTATTCAGATAATCTCTAGTAGCTGTCTCTGATGCTTCCTCTAGAGGACAGCTCAGATTTGGCCACGTCATTCACAGAGAGATAAGTGGCTTAGATTTATTCCTTTAAAAAAAAAAAAAAAGGTTTCTATAACACACTCATATTGCCACTAGATTCCTCTCTTTTCAACACATTCACTCTCTATTTGTCTCGCCCTACACACACTCGGACCTGGGGATATTGCTGTAACTAAATCACAGTAGCGATTTGCTGTGAGATCGTAGAGGCTTTTCCGAGTCTTTGTCGATAATCCGAACTGTTCATATTATACAGTTCATTGAGTATATCATTCATATAAAAAAATCAAGTTAATCATAAATCCGTAACCCCATGATCATATTCAAATTGTTTTACAAAACTTATCAAGATAATATCAACCGTTTATTTTTTAAAAAAACAAATGTGTTCTTGTTATAAAGTTATAAATTTCAATCAATTTATTTTTTGCGTGGATAATTTATTCAACAAATCCTACAATATGAATAGTTCAAATCATCAAAAAAAATTCAAAAAAAGCCTCTACAGACTCACAGCATATCGCTACTGTCATAACAGCATCCCCAGATCCCACACACTTACACCACTCTCCCCCCCTCCCTCTCTCTCTCTCTCTCACTTTCTCTCTCCCTCTCGCACATACACTTACCACACACCTCACATTTCTAATAAAAGAATAAAATAATCTGTTCTAATCTTGTTTCATTTTATTTTAATAAAATATATATAATTTTTAATATAAAATTTAAATTTTTATAAAATTAATATCATTGAAAATATGGCAAACATACCTTTAAAATAAGACAAATATTAAATATATTTTAATAAAAATTTAAAATAAATAAAAAGTAATTACTATGTTTAGTTATGTTTTCAAATTATTATTTTTTAAATATAAAAATTAATTTGATGAAAATAAACATACAAAAATTATATATTTTTGAAATTCTCAACAAAAAAAAAATCATATAAAAATAATGACTTTTAATTGAATTTTATTAGCCAAAAGAGTTTTTAATTTTTTTAAAGGAAATAAAAATATAAAAGAAATTGACCAAAATATGCCTAAAATTTTTTAATAATTTATATTTTTTAAATTAAAAATAATTTAAGTGATACACTAAAAATTACAAACATAAAAAAAATTTAAAATTTTTAAAAATATCACTACAGATTAGACTTGCACCATGCGAGTTTATACTTGTGCTACACATAGATTTAATTTAAACATATGCATAGATTGAATTTGTGTATTTTTTATTTCTTTTTAAAAAAATTATGAACTTGTTTGGTTAATAAAACTAAATTAAAAGTCATTATTTTTATATGATATTTTTTGGAATGAAAATTATTTTTGAGAATTTCAAAATTATATAATTTTTGTGTGTTTGTTTTTATCAAAATAGTTTTTATATTTACAAAATAATAATTTGGATACAAAAATTAAACGGTAGCGTTTGGTAATGTTTACGTTTTTTGTTTATATTTACAAAAATTTTATAAACTGGTTTTTGTTTATTTTTAGAAAAACATAAATTATAAACGCATTTGGTTTGAACAAAATGTATAAAAAAAATTTAAAACATAAGCTAAAAAATATGTTTGTTCAGACCTGAAATATTTATATTTATTTTTATTATTTATGACATTGAAAAAAAATTAATTAAAAAAAATAATTGGAAAAAAAATTAATTGGGAAAAAATTAATTGAAAAAAATGAAAAAAATAATTGAAAAAAAAATTTAATTGGGGAAAAAAAATTAATTGAAAAAAAAATATTTGAAAAAAAATTAATTGAAAAAAAGAATTATTTTAAAAAATGAAAAAAATTAATTAAAAAAATAATGGAAAATTTTTTAATTGGGAAAAAAAATATTTGAAAGAAAATTAATTAAACAAAATAATTGAAAAAATATATATTCGAAAAAAAAATAATTGAAAAAAAATTATTTGAAAAAAAATTAATTGAAAAAAAAAATTGAAAACTGAAAACGTAAACTCATTTTTTGAGTTTACGTTTTTTCTTCAAATTTATAAACTGAGACAACTATTTATAAACCAAAAAAATTATCAAACAAGTTTTTATGACAGTTTTTTTAATTTTTGTAAATATAAATTGAAAACTGAAAACGGAATGGGTCTATTTGGTAATCATTCCATTTTTAATTTTCAGTTTATATTTACAAAAATTTTAAAAATTGTCATAAAAACTTGTTTGATAATTTTTTCGGTTTATAAATGGTTGTCTCAGTTTACAAATTTGAGGAAAAAACATAAACTCAAAAAATGAGTTTACGTTTTCAGTTTTTAATTTTTTTTTTTCAAATAATTATTTTTTTCAATTAATTTTTTTCCCCAATTAAAAAATTTTTAATTAATTTTTTTCCCAATTAAATTTTTTTTCAATTATAATGTGTGTGATCCTATTGTCATAAATAATAAAAATAAATATAAATATTTTAGGTCTGAACAAACATATTTTTTAGTTTATGTTGTTAAAATTTTTTAAACATTTTATTCAAACCAACGTGTTTGTAATTTATGTTTTTCTAAAAATGAAAAAAACTAAATTATAAAATTTTTATAAATATAAACAAAAAAACGTAAACGTTACCTGACACTACCACCAAACAGGCCCTACCTAAATGTTTCTAATTATTTTTTAGTTTCCAATAAGGTTTGGTAAGTTCAAAATGCACCAACTTACAAAGTAAATAAATTTTCTACTATGGCAAAGAGCACAATATGCATTAGTGAACACATTGACCAATTGTAGCATATAGCCCTTTCAGGCTCTCACAATCCTTCCCTCCCATGGGTTTGATATCTAAGTTGTATTTGAATCATAAATTTGAGTAAAAATTTAAAACGGAAAACAGAAAAGTAGGTAATGCAATAACTACATTTCACCTATATTCACCTGCCTTTTACCTTTTCTTTTCTAAATTTCTATATAAATTCATGATCTAAACACAACCCTAGAGAAATGAAGACGAAGATGATGGCGATGAAGAATAAACAAGCAGATAAGTTTAAACAACCAGGACAATAAATTAATAAAACCAGCACACCTCACATAAATTCTTGTGAATATTTTAACAAAATCCAAGTAGCAATGAATCCAGAACATATTTTCAGTTTCATCCAGAGTACATTAAACAAGGTATGACGATCCAAACTTATTAGATCTCTTGTAAACTGCAGAACTTATCAGATACCAAAAATCTTATACTTCTGAAATGCGGGCATAACACAATCTGGACAATAATTCACTATCTAAAAGAAATATTATCCGCATGAACCATTTCCAGGTGTTACAAAGTTTGCTACCAAAAGTATTGGATAGACCTTAATCTGGTGTGGCCGCACCTTGGTTGAGCTCCGCGAATCTCATGCCAACACGCATAGAGTGCTTCAGGAACTTCTCAGCACACCGGCGGACACAGGTCTCCTCTTGTTTATCAAGGGATTTGCGCCTGAAGGTGTCCACGCAATCAGTGAAACATCTCTCCACGAGTGAATTGTACATCCTTAAACTGTCACACCACAGTATCATTTTTCATTAGCACATATAAAGTCAATAAATTGCGTAAACTGTCACACCACAGTATAATTTTTAATCACTCTTCTCTTAAAGAGAGACAATAGCAAAAGAAATAGTTCTGCTGCATATAAAATTTTGGGGCACAGATCAGAAACTGCAGAAAGGTGTAGTTAGATCATAGCCAATGCCATCTATCACTACACCAGCAACCTCAAAAGATGACTGTAATTTCATTGTACGTGAACATGCATTTAACATCAAAAAAATTACTAAATATTTGGGTCATGAGTTAGGGGTATGAAATAATTCTAGGTATATTTTCATTATGTATTCAAGTCGCATAGATTTACTTAATACAAAAAGATTTTTGACAAGATCACAGCTGTTAGACGGCATTTTGGAAGCTGAACCATGTGCAATCTGATAGATGTCAGAAAAGGATAAACAGATACAGAAGTCATTGGAAGGAAGACAGCGTAATGGAGACTGAAGTGTGAATAAATTAAATATATATTTTTTTTAAATCTAACACTTGACAAAAGCATCAAGTAACAACTTCTTTGTATAAAAATAATTAGCAGATAACAATTAAGAGGATCAAACTAAGTAAATTGCAGTTATAGATTAGTTTGTTAAGAGAATAAAAGACAACTGGGTATTGACCATGACATGGATCCCTCTGCCAAGTCATTTGACGGCCATAACTCTTTGAAGTTCATGCAAGAGTGTCATTGTGGACAATATAGAAATGCTTTCCTTAGAGATCTTTATCGATGTAAGTGTAAAGATTTGATGATGCAGCACAATTAGCCTCTGCTTTCTGGGAAAACTAACAAAAATTAATTGCAGATGGAGAATTAACTAAACATTTGTTTATTTATGTCATTTTTACTAAAACAAATTTTACAAGCAGAATAGGTAAAACAAGATTAAATCTGAAATATAATAAATAAAAGCCAAGAAGATGAAGAATAGTATGAAATTAATGTGCACTCTATCTATTCTACATTATAAAGGGAATAACACACTTGGGGGTGGTTTGGGGTTTAATTGCAATTCCACTCTCATCATTATCGAGCGATTGAAAGATTTAATTGCTTCAAATTTAAATAATTGTCATGATTGATCTAATTGTTTCACGCACATAGTGTGTGCCCACACTTCTAGTACAAATAAAAGAAAACTGAAAGAAGTTAACTCAACAGATAACAGATAGAATTATATGGAATACAAGATCAATTCTACCTTCTAAATTTGCAATAAATTAATATCAAGAACAAATGATCTAAAGAAATCCTCAAAAGAGTATTCGAATTCATAAATACCATTTAAATACAGGAGGCACGTTGAGACCTGTGCTGTCAATGATTCAACGGCCTGTGCTGCAGCCTCTGAAATTTCATTTGATGTTTTGATGTGTGATATAATATCTTTGCCCCAAATTCCAAATTAAGATTCAAGCCCCTAAAGTCATCAACTAATTATCATTGCCATTGCAGCGGAGAAAGACACATCAAAACCTCTTCGCAAGGAACTCCTAAGCATAACTCAAATTGGGCATGGATGTTAAACCCCATCGGTATGACTTTAGGCTATGTTTGGATCATAGATTTGGGTAGGGATTTGGAAAGAGAAAGGGGAAAAAATCCCAAGGTGGGTAAATGTGAATGAAACATCAAATCCCGACCTTTTCACCCACATTTTCGCTTTCCCTAACCAAATTCACAATCCAAACACAGCCTTAGTTTACTTCCCCTCCCTTACCTTAAAAAATATCAACTTCGATCTCCATTTGTCACCCAATAGTAATCGATAATTTCGATTGGTGGGGTCAATGTTAAAATTTTAGCTAACAGCCTCACTAAAGGCTCTTACTTGGGACTTGAAAATCAAAGCTCAGGTCCTAAACAACCAAAAATGACTCAATTAAATCAAGACCGCATCAAACAACCATCACAAAAACCAAATATTAATATAAATTTTTACAAATAAATAGGTATAAGAATCCATATACATACGAAATGCTCCAAATTGACAATAACACAACGCAGGATAGTACACTTAAAAGAAACATTGAATCAAAAAACTGGGAAAACAAGAAGACCAATTTGAGAACCTGTCACGGATCTGGAGCTGGTCGATCATGGAGGACATCCTTAACTTGTCTTCCTCGGGAAGAGAATCGAGGTCTCCGAGCATGCTCTTGTCCATCCTCGGTTCTCCACAACGTCGGAGGAGCGTTTTGGTTGGTTTGAGTTTGCGTCTGCGTGTTTCTGTCCCTAAACCCTAGTTGTAATTGGATTGTCTCCGGTTTGTGAAAAAACTGGGCCGGTTCAATCCAGCGTTGTTGACCCTACATTTGATTTTTTTTTATTTTTTATTTTTGGGATAAATAACACTAAGGGGTTGTTTGGACAATTTAAAATAGTATGTTTATTATCTTTTTATATTTTTTAAATCATATTACCTTTTTACTGTTTTACATTTTTTTTTTATAAAAAAAAATTAAAAAATTACTGAAATAGTCTATCGATTTTGATATTTGAAAAAAATACAATAATAAGTTTCAAACTTTCTAGGATAAATTACACTTACCTCCCCTGAGGTTTCTGACAAATACAAAAATCTCCTCTGTGATTTGAATAATTACACAAATCTTTCCTATTTTGCTTGACATTGTCAAGATTCTCCCGTTCCGTCAAATTGGTAACAACGTTACTTACATATATTAAATGACCTTATTACCCTTACTTTTGAGCACGAAAAGACGATAATAACCTTCATATCCTCAATCCCTAATTCACTATTTTTTTGATTTCGATCGAATTTGTGGGAGAAAGAAGAAAGAGAGAGACGAAATCTTTGAAGAAAACCAATCAGTGTGAACAAACGACAAAGAAGCTTGAGATTTTGGTGAGATCATCGTTGCTAGTGCAAAATGTAAAAGAGATTGATCTGTGAGAAGTTGATTTTTGGGCTTCCAGGTAAGATTTTAAACCTTTTATACTTCGTCCCCGTTTGTTTCTGGAGCAGTAGTCCAGATCTTTCATACTTCATCCCTGTTTGTTTTCTGGAGTAGCAGTCCATCTAGTTCATATTTATTTTGATTTTGGAACTCTAGATTTGTAGTCCATTTCGGATTTGTAGTCTTTTTCGGATTTGTACGCCTTTACAAACTGATGAGCAATCTGGCTGGGAAATGTTTGGCGACCAGTCGTCTGTGAGGATGTCTTGCAGAACGTCTAGCCGATCAACAAGACAAGCCTTTTTTTTTTTTACATGTTCGGCATTTTTTCTTTTTTTGGGTCTTTTTTTTGTTATGATTTTTGATTTTATGCAATTATGATTGTATTATATGAACTTTTATTTATGTTTGTTATGAAAGTGGGGATTTGGTTTTGTTAATTCACTTTTGACTGCCTTTTTAGTTTTTCTCTTGGCTTGAAATTTTTGAGTTGTACATTGTGGAGCTTTGTGTTGTGCTTGGTATATATACATGAGATCAACTGCTTTGAGGGCATTATTTGTATTTTTGGCTTTATTGGTGATGACATCAGTAGGTCCTGTTACCTAGGGTAACAGAGGTTCACATAGGGGGGAATCTTGACAATGTCAGGTAAAGTAGAAAAGGTTTGTGTAATTATTTAAATAAAGGGGAGGTCCCTGTATTTGTTAGAAACCTCAAGGGAGGTGAGTGTTATTTACCCTAATTTCTATATAATATATTGAGTATCCTTAACATTATAAATTGTGTTTTCTTTTTTTGATTAAACAAAAAAGATGAGCTAGGTTACGTTAACCCCAGCCTCGAGTAAAAACCTCGAGACTACGGAATGTTGAACCCAAGTTAAAGTAATTTTTATCTCTGAACCAACTCCCAAAAAAGTCAAATTTTTTTAAAAAACTTTTTGTCTTTAGCAAATTTTTTTTCAAAATTTGTGTAATTATTCAAACCACAGGGATGTTCCTGTATTTGTTAGAAATCTCAAGGAAAGTAAGTGTAATTTTTCCTAATTTCTACATAATATATTGAGCATCCTTAACATTATAAATTGTATTTTCTTTTTTTGGTTAAAAAAAAAAAAAAAAGATAGAGCTAGGCTACGTTAGCCTCAGCCTCGAGTAAAGACCTTGCGGCTATGAAATGTTGAACCTGAGCTAAAGTAGTTTTTATCTCTAAACCAACTCCCAAAAAAGTCACATTTTTTTAAAAAACTTTTTGTCTTTAGCTGTTTTTTTTTTTCAAAATTATGTCAAAATTTTTTTATTTTTCAAATTCGTCTTAGGTTGATGGATTTTAAAAAATTTACTAAAACTTTTTAAAAAATATTATTAAAAATAAAAAATGAAAATTCAAAAGTTTTTAAGGGATGGTTTAGGTTTGCTTATTTAATAATTTTATTAAGAAATGTAATCACTTTATTGGGTTTTAGTTTTTAGAATTTACATTTCAGAAAAAAATATGTATATAATTTTTTTTAATATTTTAAGCTAATTTTTAAAATTTTTAAACACACTTAACATAAATACATTTAAAAAGTATAACATTTGTGAAAAAAAATCTTTAAAAAATTCACTAAATACCAAACATACAAAAAATATATGAAAATTCAATATATTTTTCATATTTTTGTATATTTATTAAGTTTTTAAAATATTTTTTCACAAATATTTTACTATTTAGATATATCTAAGTAAGGTGTTGTTAGCTTATTTTTCCTACGAAGGAAAATACTATAAATGTGAGCATGCCAGCAAGGATTGAAAAATCCTTACAGATTAAATTCAAGCCAATTATTAAGCGATTGCGTTGACGGTTCTTTTGCCAAGCATAGAGAAAATAAAAATTAAAAGAAGAATGAGGGAGACAGAGAAAGGCGATTGAGTGAGCAATCAAAATAATAATTACTTACCTCTACTCCTATACTTCAAAAAGGAAGTGCATAAAATGTTTTGAAAAGAAAATGTTGAAAATAAATGCTTCGAAATATAAATCTATGTTAAACTACTCTTAAGATAAGGAAAATGACGAGAAATATTGAAATCAATTATCTTTGATTTGAGTTCTGGATCCTTTACAATGTAGCCATGAATAGTTATTTATAGGCAAACATTTGTAGGAAAAAACTACCTAAAACTACCCACTCTTCCACCTCCTCCATTTCATACTACATGATCTTTCATAACTTCCTTCAATCTCCACTTCATGCTCTATGTTCTCCACTTTATTCTCCGTCATCTTTTCACATTTCAGAACTTCTCATAACCTTCAAATGAGTAGGAGGATACTACTTGTTCTGCAATTATATAAATAATAAATAATAATAATAATTGTAGATTTATGGTGTCAACATTACCCCCCGCGGTCCTTAAAAATAATGTTTACTTGAATTTTTGAAGGGTCGAACCAAGCACATGACTAATCTAAGCAATAAAGTGCTTCGAATAATATAATATCAAATAAAGTGCTTCGAATGAGTATGAAATTATGACTAGATGTCTCGAATTATATATATATATATATATATGCCTTGAAGAGATATTATATATGTACTTCAAATTAGCACTAATCCGTTGAAAGAAATTAAACAATTTTATTTTACTCGTATTTCAAACACTTAGAAAACTTGGAACCTTTTGAAGTAGGTAGATGTTGCTTGTACTTAGAATCATTCAGAACCTCATATTTTCAAGGCAAAGCCAATATTCAAACATGATTCACCTTAACAAGCTGTTACACATGCTAGCTATTATGGACTAGTAATAAGCTTCGAAGGTGGTATAGAGAACCAAAATCATCATTCGAAGGTCAAAAGTGTCGACAAAGGACGAATTACATCCTTGGAAATACTCGGCAAAGTTTCGAAGGTTCACAACCACCATTGTTGTTTCTTCGAAGCTGTTAATGCAAGATGGAGTATAACTTCCCCAAAATAATACAAATAATCCAACTCATGAGAAAAATGAGTATAATAAAATGGGTGTATTTTCATTCATCAGAGTTCGTATTACAAAAGATATTACATGCATCATACATTCATAAATCTTTATCCTGAATCTATAGCATGTAACATTAGTTAATAACAACAAAATAAATGCCCTACGGGCTTACATCTTTCCAAGGCATTCACTTGGTTACAATAAAAGGAAAGTCATAAGCTCCATACATATAAAGCCCTTGGCTTAATTAAACACTTAAACACAAAATAACAAAATAGAGCTTTTAGCTCCAAAGCCCTCCCAAGCTACATTCTTGGAAGAGGCATGTCACCGATACCTGAAAGTGGTTTCCCAAGTAGGGTGAGCTAAAACCCAATAGAAATAGTTTATCACAATATATGAGGTTTAACTAAGATATAAGTATTAGAGATATATTTAACATTTATGACAACGCACATGGATTCAATATTCGCGTCTCAATCCATTCCCATTTATTCATTTTAAGTTAATTTATTTCGTTTCAATTCATAGACCAAATTTGTAATTCTCCAAATAACCAAACTGAAGCTACAACTCAATGGTTCTCAATCAACATAATTATCATATAAGCACTTCAACCTTGCCATTTTACGAAAATTTTGTCCGTGAGATTGACACCCATGTATACATATGATTTCGGGGCTTTCACGCTGGATATTCCGACCAACTTAATTTCAATGGAGTCCATCCCCTATCTCCTTTCACAACATAGAGTACATCCTCTTTCTCCTCCCAAAATATCATCCATATACAACGTATTTAAAATTATCGTTATATTCAATGACTATCAATTATGCATATTTAATGCCTTTACACACCGTCATATTCAATGATATAATTTAAATAATTAGTTTCAATTTACCTAATTCTCATGCAGTTTCTACAACAATTATAACTATCCTTTACCAATAGCCCAATATAGTTATTTCTAAATAGATATACAATAGTTATAATAGATAATTTATCAAATTTCCACAAGTAAGTGATTAAACAAATCCAACTACACCATTCATTCATACATCTTTCCAATTTCACATTTCTCATACTAATCTCATTATTTATCCAAAATAATTATTTAACACATATTAGGGAAAATTTCTCCATTTTTCAAATATCAATTCAAAGGCTAAAATCTACCATTCTAACATAAGATGACCTCATATTCAAAACCCCATGCTCATTTATAGAACACAAAATGGAAACCCCTATTTTCAATTTGAATCCAAACTCTAGGTTTTTCTCCAAACACCCCAAATCTCACCATTTATACATGACAACAAATAATTAGGTTAAAGATCATAACAAAGTGTAGAATATCTCTACCTCAAGTGTAGAAGCCCAGAGGAGAAGTGGAGAAACTTCAAAAAATGACGAAATCAAACTCTATTCAGATGAAATGGTAGCTCTTGAGATGCTCCAACTTTTTATCAAAAAAAGTAGGGTAGAGAGACCCTTAGATCCTAGGGGATTTATAGAGAGAAGTTGAGTTTTAGAGAGAGAATGAGCTGATCTAGAGTTTTTGTGTGAAAATATATAAAATTTTTGTGTAAAAATGAGTTGCTGCAGACTGATATACGTGAGGCTTGCTCAAGCGAAAGAGTTGTCGCTCGAGCGACCAGACACGATAACTGACCTCGCTTGAGCGCAGAATACACACCTTCAGAAGTTTTACAGATACACATCGTCGCTCGAGCGAAGAACATTACCCTTCCAGAATCTCTGCAGGTTTGCAAAAATACTGGGAACTCACAAAGCTCACTCGAGCGAAGAAGAAAATCTCTGGACAACAACAACTTGAATAACTAGCAACCAATCTGTCCCAAACATACCCAAGACACTCCAAAACTCCAACTCAAAGACAAATGAGGGAAAACAAGACATGGTTAATAATATTAAACCATGAAACTTGAGTCTAGAATATAACAAAGGTTGGGTCAAAACCAGAATCGCTATAATGTGCTTCGAAGCTTACAAAATTATGGCAAAAGGGCTTTCGAAACAACTTTTGGCCAACATTGTGGTTATTCAAATTTATATGTTCTGGTTCACACATAATTAATGAAAATATTAATTTTGTGCTTCGAACCAATTATTAATTCTCTGAAGACACCAAAACCGTTGTTCTTCGAACCAACTTTTGTAGAATACTAGTTTTATTTTCATGTAACAAATGACTATCAAATTTGCTATCAGTAAAGCCACTAATTATCATGCAAAAAATAGGCATTATTTAATAATTAATTAATTGCCATTTTACATATATTTAAAGAGAGATACACATTTCGAAAGTTTTCTCGTCCCATGTTACATTTCGAAGGTGTTTATTGATGACAAAACCACCATTCGAAAGTCACATATGTTACTAAATGATCAAAGTCGTCTTTTGAAAGTGCACACGACATCTCTTCAAACCAAATCCAAAGAGTTGGATTACTATGAAATTAGTTTGGCATTTTAACTAGCCATTAATGGCTATAAAATGATATTTCAATGAATGACATGTTTCGAAGTGTCTTGGGACATGCTTCGAAGGTAACCACAAAATCAAATGGTGATGGCTTTATGGATCAACTAATAACCATATTTTTGACCCAATATATTAAAATAACGAAATATTATTTGTTAGCCATTCCATCAAAGTCAACATTTGATGTGATCCATAAATCCAAAATGGACTTCAAACAACAAAAGTCATGGTATAATGTGATCATGAAAATTTATACTTTTTGACACTTTGAAAAATGTTAAAAATTTTGAATTCATGAACAGTGGCTTGTTCATTATTCTTGACCATATTTGTTTTAAAAACATAATTTTCGCCGAATTGATTTTCATAATTATTTGGCAAAGTAGGTTGTTTTTTCATGTTAGCCATTAATGACTTATGAAAATCACCCATAGATATGTTATTTTCATGACTTGACTCTCTAAAAATTGATTTTTGGACCCCCCGAGCCATTGATGAAATTATATTTTCGCTATTGAAAACATTTTGTAAAACTTCACAAAATTCAGTCATTAAAGACTTGACAAGAAGGGTTGATAACTCATGTCTCTATTAACAAATTTCTATATCAAGTTGATGAATTACTTTAATTAAATGGTGTATTTTTTCTTCTACCAAACAATATTATAATGGATGAAAGTTTGTTTCATCAAGAAAATGGATATCTTCCTAAAGATCTAAAACTTTTTGTTTACGCCAAAATATTTCATCTAGGCTATTTAAAATGGATGAATCCAATTTATTTTTCATTTGTTACCCTTGACGTCCCACTGGGGCGTACCAAAAATTGTTGACTTATTTTTCCTACAAAAGAAAATACCATAAATGCAAGCGTGCAAGTAAGGATTGAAAAATCCTTACAGATTAAATTTAAGCCAATTATTAAGCGATTGCGTTGACGGTTCTTTTCCCTCAACAGAGAGGACTTCAAAATTGCCAAAGTATAGAAAAAAGAAAAATTAAAAGAAGAATAAGAGAGACGGAGAAAGACGATTGAGTGAGCAATCAAAATAATAATTACTTACCTCTACTCCTATACTTCGAAAAGGAAATGCATAAAATGTTTTGAAAAGGAAATGCTGAAAATAAATGCTTCGAAATATAAATCTATGTTAAACTGTTCCTAAGATAAGGAAAATGACAAGAAATATTAAAATTAATGTCTTTGATTTGAGTTATGGATTCTTTAGAGCATTTCCAATGCACTAGGTATATAATGCTTGTTAGATAAAATACCTAGTATTATTCATTTTTTTCAATTCCAATGCACTAGGCATGTAATTAGGCATTTTAGCTCAACTCACATTCACTAGCTACATGTAGCTAGCCTTCAAGGCTAGGCAAAATGTATTTAATCATTAGGATTATTTCCCTCCATCTTTGTTGCTGATGTGGCATTTTATAAAATTAATAGTATTTTGATGAATAGCTAAAATAAAGAGTGTGGTTGGAGCAGAAACATGAAACAGTTGATAGGCAAAATAAAATGTATACTTTATAGTAATATTTAGATAGGTAAAATGCCTATTACCATTGGAGATGCTCTTACAACGTAGTCTTGAATGGCTATTTATAAGCAAACATTTGTAGGAAAAAACTACCTAAAACTACCAACTCTTCCACCTCCTCCATTCCATACTACATGATCTTTCATAACTTCCTTTAACTTCCACTTCATGTTCCATGTTCTCCACAATTCTCCATCATCTTTTCACATTTCATAACTTCTCATAACCTCCAAATGAATAAGAAGATGCTACATGTCCTGTAATTATATAAATAATAAATAATAATAATAATTACAAATTTATGATGTCAAAGGGTGCATCTAAAAAAATATTAAAAAAGTACTTAAAATTTAAAAAAAAAATTCACTAAAAATAAAAAAAAAATACAAAAGATAAAAAACTTATTTTAAAAAATATTAAATTCAGAAAACTGAAATCAAATATCACTCTAAAGATATGATGCGATAATTTATAACAAATAAATAAATAATTGTTTATTAGATTGTTGTGAAACCACCTAAAGAACTCCAAATCAAATGGATTGTTTATTTCATTTTCTTTTACTAGTAAAAAAGGGTATAGGAAGCCCCGAACACGGCGATCCACGAGATCAGTGCATTTTCTCACTGAACCCAAAATTTAAACGAAAAAACGCAATTCAAATTGAAACGAACTCCCAACGGTCAAATCATTCGAAACTCTACTGCCTTTAACCAACCAACCAACCAACCAACGCGCTCTCTCCTCTTTCATCCATCATTTTCTGCAATTCCAACACCTCTCTCTCTCTCTCTCTCTCTCTCTCTTTGCATTCTCTGTTTGTGGGGAGACTCAAAATGACTTCTTTAGACAAACCCAAAACATCCACAATGTCCACTCCAGCAAAACCCTCTCAATCAAATTCCAATTCCATCTCAAAAGTTAGGGTTGTTGTCAGGATTCGCCCCTTTCTCCCCCATGAAATCGCTGCCAGAAATGGAAACTCCACCCCTTGCGTCTCTGTTCTTGACTCAGAACTCAAATCTGACCACGAAGTCACTGTTCATCTCAAAGATCAAGAAACCAGGTTAGAAATTTCATTTGTTCTATTTATGAACACAATTTGTTTGGAATTTTAGTCAAGGGTTTTTATATTCTTGTTTTGTTTTTTGTGGGTCTAGTCGGAACGAGTGCTACAAGTTGGATTCATTTTTTGGCCAAGACGACAACAATGTGAGTAAGATTTTCTACAGAGAAGTCAATCATTTGATTCCCGGGATGTTTCGCGGCTGCAATGCTACTGTCTTCGCGTACGGGGCTACTGGAAGTGGAAAAACCTACACCATGCAGGTCTTATTTGAATTTAACTTTAAATGCCCTTATTTTGATTGAACTAAAAATGCTTTCTTTTTGTTTTGGTAATTTATTTAGATCTTTGAAACTAAAAATGCATCTTGTTTCACCATCATCTAGTTTGTAAGATGTTAATTTAAGATGCGATAAAGTGTACTAGATCCATGTAATTCAAAGGTTATAACTTTATTGAACTAGAGCAACTCCAACAGACTCTCTATATTGTGCTTGTTAGGCATTTTACCTAGCTAAGTCACAATTTCAATGCTCGCTATGCAATACACTAGGTATTATGCCTCGTCTGCAATGGGGCTAGCTACAAATGGAGAGCCAAGAGAGGCTAGACAAAAAAGAGTCTTGTTGGAGTACTCGTTAGCTAAAGTGATTAGACAAAATAAGGAGTGTACTTTTTTGTTCACTTTTGATAAGCACAATGCCTCGTAATGTTGGAGTTGCTTAAGGATGCATGACTAGCTTGCATTGTTTTGACAAGTTGCTAGAGAAGTTGTTGATGTGGTCCAACAACTTTTTCACAAATTTAATGCATTCACATGTTTGTTCATTCACGATTCATCTACACAAGTTATTCTTATTTCATAAAGAATAGTTGTAATGACCTTGTCCCGTACTACCATGCACGGAGTCTCCCACATCCAAAAAAAAAAAAAACAAAACAAAAATGTACAAGTGAGCTGAGATAACGTAAAATAAAAAAAATCAGACAAAAAGTATGTACATTTGTTTCTCTCTTTTTTGGTACAAGGTTTGCCTCCTACCTATCAAGTAGCAGCTTTTCTAAACCTGTAATCTCAACAAAATCTTGGTTTATCTAATCACCAGGGACCCATAGCCTCACAAATTGTCTATAGATAGAAATAGAGATCAAATACTTGTGATTCAAAAGGTTAACATGACTTGCAGGATTATATTTGCACCTATTTATCAAAATCAACCAGAATTCCTTATAAATGAATCAAGTTTGTTGCAAATTTTAAATATGGATTTATATACATATGTTTGTTATGGCAGCTGATTGTGTGCAAATTTACCCTGGAATGATGAAGTTAGACATTTTCTTAACAATTTAAACTTTTAGAGCAGTCAGTTATGCTTATGGCATTTTCAATGGATGTTTCCTGCACATGCATACACACCTAGAAAATCCCATTTCTAGTACTTGGTTTAGTTATTTTCTTTTCCGTTTTTCGTAATTGTTCTTGGTATGTTTATGATGGAAACCATGGTATGGATGATGATGCATGCAGGGTACTGATGAGATCCCAGGTTTAATACCACTGGCCATGTCAACAATTCTGTCCTTGTGCGAAAGCACAAGAAGTACTGCCGAGATTTCCTACTATGAAGTCTATATGGACAGGTGTTATGATCTTATGGAAGTCAAAGCACAGGAAATTGCAGTGTTGGAAGACAAAGATGGGCAAATTCATCTCAAGGGACTATCTCGGGTTCCAGTTGATTCCATGTCCGAATTCCGCAAGGTCTTTTCATGTGGAAAGCAGAGGAGAAAGGTTGCGCACACGTGTCTTAACGATGTCTCTAGTAGAAGCCATGGGGTACTTTCAATTACTGTTTCAACTCCTGATGATGATGGTTCTGGGGTTAATGTTGCAGGGAAGCTGAACCTCATAGATTTAGCAGGTTCTAAATGACTTCTCCAATAACTTTATTTATAATTGTAATTAAATCATATAGTATGAATTTATAGGTTTAAACTTATGTTTCATATTTTCTCAAATATACTTATGATTTAACCAGGTAATGAAGACAATCGAAGGACTTGTAATGAAGGGATTCGTCTACAAGAAAGTGCAAAAATTAATCAGTCCTTATTTGCATTGTCAAATGTGATTTATGCTCTTAATAACAACAAAACCCGAGTGCCTTATCGTGAAAGCAAACTAACCCGGATATTGCAAGATTCTCTTGGCGGAACTAGTCGTGCTTTGATGGTTGCTTGTTTGGTAAGGACTCTAGTAATCCCATCATCTCTTTTATGACTTTATTATGATGACCTTACCAGAGATTTAGTTTGGTTGGTTAAATCTAAAAAAAAAAAAAAAAAAAAAAAAAAAAAAAAAAAAAAAAAAAAAAAAAAAAAAAAAAAAAAAAAAAAAAAAAAATTTTTTTTAAGTACACAAAAAAAACAAAAAAAAAAAAGAAAGAGCAGCTGCTGGCAGCGGCTGTCAGCAAAGGAATGATGATTCGTAATGTTCACATACACGTGTTTCATGTGTTCATCCAGGGTCGGGTTCCGTTATTTTTTGATAAAGAATGTGAACTAAAAATGAAGAGAATCGAGTAATATAATATAAAAAAAAAAAAAATTGATGGGATATAGATATATATATGATCAGATAGATCAGTATTATTAAAATGGATGGTTTTATTTTTAAATAAAAAAAATAAAATATATGATATCAGATGAATATCCGATATATATTTTTTTTTTTTTTTTTTATATATACACATAGTGTTATTTATTATACACATCATTATATCAAATTTATAAAAATATACCGTGATGATGACCCCAAAAACAAAAAAAAAAAAAAAAAAAAAAAAAAGAAAAAAATAATTTCCAACTCTCTCTCTCCTGCTTGAATGCTGGGGCCCACCTGCCACTATCATTATTTACTTACACACTTTTTTTTTTTTTTTTTTTTTTTTTTTTTTTTAAAAAACAAACAAAAAAAAAAAAAAATACACAACTTTTTTTTTTTTTTTTTTTTTTAAAAAAAAAAAAAAAGTCTTTTTTTTAGTACACCCCAAACCAGCCCTTACTTTTCATTGTTGTTTCTAGAATCCAGGAGAGTATCAAGAATCGGTGCATACAGTTAGTTTGGCAGCTCGGTCCCGCCACATCTCTAATTTTGTTTCTTCAGCTCAAAAAAATGACACTCCCAAGCTTAAAGTTGATATGGAGGCAAAGCTTTGTGCTTGGCTAGAATCAAAAGGCAAGACAAAAAGTGCCCAAAAAATGGGGGCATTTGGTTCTCCATTTATAATCAAAACTCCAAGCTCTATGCACTCAGCAAAGAAGCCCAGCGCATACAACAACAGCTCTGCAAAACAGAAGCCTAACACCAATCATTGTGCTTCTAATGTGAAAGAAAGGTTACGATAATGATTTGAACTTTTTGCTGTCACACAGCATTAGCATGCCTCGGCCTCTTGCTTAACTATCTGACTCGTTTGTAGGGGTTCGGCTGTGCCACGCAAAAAATTATTCAGTAATGGAGATCCAGTTTATCCAAACATGAAGGTAAAACATTTATTTGGCGACATTCTTGTTTGTAGCTTGAAAAACCTGGCACTCACTAATACACAGTAAAGGGATGAAGTAACACTCCTGGCTCTCTGAGTTGTTCCTTAGCATGTTCTCTTCTTAGGTTGTATTTGGATGATGGATTTGTGTAGAGATTCGTAAAGGAGAAGGAAAAGGGAAGGGAAAAGTAACAAACCTCTGCTCAAATCCAAGAACACAGGCTTAATATATTCCTCTTGTACACATGCTTGACACACAGCAGTACGAGGACACTATAGGTTAATCCAAGGTTATGAGTGGAAAATTTGGAACTTCAATTGTCTATCATTTTTGTTTAAATATTAAGATTAGAACAGTTTTTACAGCTGCACAAACATATAACATGGATTTCTACGCAATCCATCCTAATGTTCTTCCATACCATAATAGTTGAGATTTTCAAAAATTTTATTGGTGACATTGTATAGGAGGCTATGTATCTTCGCAAAGTAGAAGAGCATGCTGCTATTTCAGAAGATGGAAGCTCAATAAACGTTTCAGTAGCTCAGTCCAATGTTGCTTTTCAGCTGCATACATCCACTGTAAGTTCCTTACACTCTGAGGAGGGCATTCAGTAATAAAGGGAAACTAGGGGTGGGCAAGGGTCGGTTGCGGCCATAGAATCTCCAATCCGCCATCCGTCCATCAGATTGGCGGATTAGAGAAAATCAATCCGCATCCGTCTGCCAATCCGGCAGATGTGAATTGACGGATGGATGCGAATCGGTTTGGCGATTTAAAATTTTATAAATTTTCAACATAATTCAACTTGTGCACTTCTTCAAAAAAAAAAAAAAAAAATTCAGTCAATAACTTAAAAAAGTATTACAAATCACCGCATGTCTCATCCAAAGAAAGAAAATTTGAGGCTCTATTTGGTTGTGAATTGAAAATGTAATTTTACAGGTGTGTTTCAGTATGATGTTTGGTTGAGTATTTGGAATTAATTTTCAAAATCTCTGCCGAGAGCTCTTTGCATCAGCAACGTTTTTTGTGATTTTTTTGCCTCAGGGAAGACTGCCCGGATGTCCATGGGGTCTTCCGCCCGGACGTCCCTAGGGACATCCACCCGGATGTCCTCTGCTGTACAGATTTTTTTTTTTTTTTTTGCAATTCATTTATATAATCGGGAAAAATATTTTCTGAAAATTTTTAAATTTTTTATGTGCTTTAAAATAATTTTGAATTGTATGTTTAGTTATGAGTTGTAAATTTTTGTATCACATATCAAATGTCACATCAACAATTCCCCACTCAAATCAAACCTCTTTTCCAAAACTATTTTCAAAACTCTTTACCAAACAAATTTTTTACACTCAAATCATAATTCTACAACACACAAACTCAAAATACAACTTATACTCTCAAATCACATTTACAAAACACAACCAAACGCAGGTTGAAAATTTAGAATATTACAATCACTGCATGCCCCATCTATATATTACAATTACAACATGCCTCATCCACATAAAGGATTACAATATGTGGTTATTAAAATATAAAAACAATTCAAACCACCAACCATGAATAGAGCAGTAGTAGAAATTGTATGCCTCTGTATTGTTATATCTATATCTGTTTTTGAAAACAAAAACCAACCATCATATATCATTTTTTTATTTATTATTTTTAAAGTTAGATTTAAAAACCAAAAAATATAGATAAATAATACATTAAAACTCTTTTTTAACAAAATATATTCAACAAAATACTTAAACTATTTTTTAATTGAAAACACAAACAGAATATCTAAACAAATTGAAAACACAAAGTCTTACAAATTACTAGGGGTGCTCGCGGTTTGGCGGATCGGTTGCTGTCAAATGAACTTCAAATCCGCCATCTGTCCAAAACTAGGCGAATTGGAAAAAATTAATCCACAACCGTTCACTCATCATCGCATCCGTCCAAAATGCGGCGGATCGGATCGAATCGGTTCGGTCCTGTTGGTTTGGGTGTATCGGTATATCTGCTGCTCACCCCTAAGGGAAACTATGGGGCAATTTAACGCCATGCATTTACACATTGAAACTTCATTACAGGGTTTAGAGGTTCATACTGAGAACAATGCACAGACTCCACAGAGTCTAGAAGTTACTACTGAGGAAAATACAGGAGAGGAGACTAAGGTCTCTGCTGAGAAGACCTTGTTTGAATCAACATGTACACCTGGTATCTTGCTGCTAACTTGATTGATCCATTACTTTAAGGTTTAAAGCTTTAAAAGTTGTTTAACGCTTTAAAAATTATTTCGTTCTTGTGTAGTTAAATTGTTGGACAAAGCGGAGAAGATGATAACTATCAATGCTGCCGACTTTGATGGATCCTCACCAATTTGTGAGAAAATTAAAGCACTTCAGAGTTCTTTGAGAAAAGTTCTTTCTCCCTTCAACTCCAAGATAAACATTGAGAATATGTCCTCCAGAGATCAAGTATGTGCAGTTCTTCTTGATCCCAAGACTCCCAAAACACCTTTCCTTCTCAGCTGTGCGAGTGAAAAATCACAAAAGATTGGCACTCCTCTCGATAAATTTAATGCACTCGGCTCTAATTTAAAGGTATGCATTGGCATTTGACTTTATGATGTTTCTCTTTTTATCAGCACTTGTGGCTCTATCTCCTAATCTCTGTAACCTGAATTCACAGTGCTCTCTCATCCAAGAATATATTGATTTTCTGAATTCAGCAAGCAGGTAAATTCTGGTTTGCTTTTGTGTCTTCTCTAATTTGTTTTATTGGGAAATGTTTTCTTGACAACATTTTGTGCATTTTTTTCCGTTTGATATGATAGAAAATGAAAGTCAACAAAAAATAAATTTATTTGCGTGGACATTTTTAGAAGGTGGAAAACATTTTCCGGATTAACGTCTTACCAGTACAACTACTAGCATATTAGTTTCAAATGTTTTCCATACAGATTTTTTTTTTTTTTTGGGCTGAAAAGCCATGAAGAACTAACCATTGCCTACTATACCTTTATTTCAGGGAGGAACTTATGGAATTGAAGGTATGTGAAAGAGATCAATCATCTAATTGAATGTCATCATTATCCCGAAACCCATGTTACCAATAGTTTTGCTGATTGATTTTTATCCAGGGAATTGGAGAGAGGATGGCCGAGTACATACTTGAGCTCAGAGAAACGAGTCCACTGAAATCGGTAAGAAATGTTTGAATGAGAACTTCAAGCTTCTTCTTAAAAGGAAGCAAGACTGAAATGCATATTCTGAATTTTGTAGTTAAGTGATTTGGAGAAGATAGGCCTCTCGTCCAAGCAGGTTCATAACATGTTCAATAGAACTGCAAGAGGATTATTTGATTGACTACCACACTGTACGCAACACTCAGTTGCTCAGCAAGTGAAACATGTGGTTGATTCAATTTGTTGATTATGTCTTCTTTTTTTTCTTTTTTCTTTTTATTTGGGTGCAGTAAAACTCTGTAATATTGTTTTAACATTATGATTATGGTAGAACTCATTTGGTGTCAAACAGCGTTGAAATTTGTCAATTTTATTTATGATTATTTAGTATTATCTTGTTTTGCTTATGCTCTCCCATCAGACTAATTGCATTGCAATTCAAATATCATAATGTTGATGTCTACTTAATGACAACGACCCAAAATCTGTTACGTCATCAGAATTTTTTATATAATTATGTGTCATACAAGCAAACACTTTTTGACACTTTAATATCACAACTTGAGGAGGGTTTTGAATTTGATTCACAGACCATGAGATTAGCCTTTTTCTAGTTGGACTTGGGTTTAGAATGATGGCAAGAAAGAAACCACTACATGCCACTTATCACCAAGGATATCAATACTTTTTAGGAGATGATGACGATGACCATGACGATGAGAATGAGAATGAGAGAGAACTGTTACAGTTGATTGATTCAAACTTACAAATTACCTTCCTATAATTGTTGCATCTTTGTTATTAAAACTAAAGAAGTCTCAAAATATGAAACGTAAAATCATCTTTCAACAAAATGTTTTTAAAATTTTTTTTTTTTTTATTTTTTTTTTTTTTTTTTGTTTTTTTTATTATTTTTTTTTATTATTTTTAAGAGAAAGAGAGGTGATCCAAAAAAAAAAAGAAAAAAAAAAAAATTTTTTTTTACTTCTTCCCAAAATGTTAGTGACATTCCAAAGCTTCTTTTTAACTAAATCAAACACGCTTTTAACTTTCGAACTTCTTAGCCAAGAGACTGCAAACATGGCAAAACCTAAATTTAGTGTTGGTACAAGTAACAATCACAATAAATCTGATCCAAAACATAAATTGTTGCAAGAAACAACAACTGTGATCATAAAATAAAGAGTGCACATAAAATCAAACAAGAGAGACCATTCATCAAAACACTAAAGATGAGTTTTCATTAAGTCATTCAAACTCAACATACATATTTATCATATATAAACCTCCCATGATAAAAAGAGACTCTCATCAACCTTGACATACTAACCTTTGTGTACAAACAAAACCAAACAAACAACCAACCAAGTAAACCATGAAACAACCATGGCCACTTTATTTTGAAGGTTACATAATTTTAAAGAAGCTTCCATACCCTCAAACGCAGACACTATTGCTAGTACTACTTAATTATATATTATATTTCTATATTATGGTTGATGATTTTGATTGAGTCATATGATACGATACGACTTTGTCTCTGCTTCATTCATAGAAGGTTGGGTTGGGTTATGGTTTAGAAACTCATTTGCAGGTGCAAGGGTCACAGGTGCAGTTAGCTCCACACTTGCAACCATTCTCAGCTGCCTCACCCATCTCAGTTCCCTCAAAGAATCTGCATATAATCACAATCACAATCACAATCTATATATAGATTTATTTGGCTTTCATTAACTCTACAATTATTATGCAAGTTGTTTTAGCAAAAAGATTTTACAGATAAAATAAAACACCTATGTTTAGTTTGATTTTTGAAAACTATTTTTGAAATTTTTATTTTTATAGAACTTTATCACATTTTGTATAAAACTTATGTACATAAATTTTATTTATATATCATTACTCAGGTTAAAAATATAAATCACTTTAATAGGCTTTTGTTTTTTTAAAGTTATAAAATCTAAGATCTACCCATCATTCTACATTAAAATTTTTAAACATTACAAAAACAATCTCTAAAATTTAACTCTTATAAAAAAATAAATTTTAAAATTTGAATTTTATTAATTTAAATCCTTTTTTTTTAAAGTTATATCGTTCTACATTTAAATTTAAACAAATTAAAAAAACAAACTTAAGAATTTTGACCCCAAGATAAATTCTAAATTTTAATTTCATCAATTTAAATCTTAATTTTTAATTTTTTTAAAAAAATTTAAACCATCATTTATTTCTTTTACTTAAAATGACCAAAAAATAATATTTCAATCATTTCAGTTTAATCATTAAAATACAATTAGTTTTAATTAAAGAAAATATATAAATAATTTAGATTGAAAACAATAAAAAAAAAATTAAAATTAAAAACACAAAATTTATTTTGCTAAAAGGTCAAATTCTAAAATTTTATTTATGTTTTTCCCTTAAAAATTTTATCTGTATAAAACACTCATAAATCAATAAATCGAAACACTTCTTCATTAAAAAGAGTGTGGAATAGACCCAGATATGGATAAATTTCAATAATTGTAACAGCTCAGCCTTTGAAAAAATAATGACAAATATAATTTTAAAAATATATTAATATGTTTTTAATAATAAATATTATAAAATCATATCAATTTATATAAAAAAATAAAATAAATATTATAAAAGAACTTATGATATACATATACTTACGTCTTCTTTGGGGCAAGACCAACAATGAGGGTCTCAGTGGTGGTCTTCTCTGAGTAGCTCAAGTCTGGGTAATTCTTGCATCTGCCATCCATCATCATCCAAAAATTCTTACCATTTCGTTTAATAATAAATAATAAATGATTAAAAAACTATATAAAATATCACAATAATTGCTAATCCAAAGGATTTATCACAAGGAGAATTTTTTTTTTTTTTAAAAAATGATATGATTAGACTGAAGAAATTAGATCCATTAATAAATTACAAATACACCCCTAAAATTTATTTAAAATACAAATAACCTCATATAATTTTTCAAAAATTACATATTTCATTTTCTAATCCCATAATAAATTAGTATCTCTTTTATTAATAAATAAATTATTAAATAAATTATTATTTTTTAATAATATCATACATATATTTCAATTAACAATTCAAAAAATTGTAACAATTGTTTTTTTGTTAATTTTTTTAAATAAAAAATTATAATAAAAAAATATTTATAATTTTTAAAATCATATGAATAATTTATATTTTAAAAAATATTAAAAAGTACATTTGTAATTTTTTTTTTTTTTTGGATACACGGAAAATATGCTTCCAACAAAAATTCATTGGCTTGTTTGACTTTTTAATTATTTTAAAATAGTTAAAAGAGATATTTAAAAAAAATAGTTAAAAGTTAATTTTAATTTTTTTTTAAAATCGTATAAAAAATATAAGAAATGATGCGATTACAAATGAGTTTAACAGCTGAAAAGTAACTTTTTAACGAATTTTCCAAAAAAAAAAAAAGGCCAGAATAATTGTGTTTACAAAGATGATTAATTTATTTTATAATTCATTTTGATAATTACAAACAATAAATTCATTATAAATTTCATATAATATTTTATCTTATTAATTATTTTAACTTATTTTATATTTTAATAAATTATTTTAGCCTAACTCTCTCTTCCAGCCAGGCTAATATGCCACGTTAAAAACATCAACATGAAGTGAAAAATAATTCCCGAGAAAATCTAACCGAAAACATGATATTTCCAATTTACAGACAAAACAAAAAGTATGAAGGCAAAAGTTTTCTCGGGAAAATTTCTCCAAGGAAAACAAACAGAGCTTAAAAGTTAAAACAAACAGAAATTTTACCCTCCACAGCCGCTGCCGCAGCTGCAGCCAGTGCCGCATCCACAGTTTCCTCCGCAGCAAGACATTTTCTAGGGCGAGAAAAATGAGAGAAAATCGAAAGCAATGAATGAAAACCGAGAAAAGCTTTCAAGTCTGGACGAATAATAGGCAAGCAACCCGTGACCCATTTATAGCCGGATGGGAGGAGAGAGCATGAGATATCCACCGTACACGTGTCATTATCTGACGTAATACTAATCCATACATTAACCGGTGCACTGTTGATCAGCCACGTACCTGTCGCTTTTCTGCGGTTCTAATCTGTTCCCCACGAGAAAGCTAGAATGTTCTCGATGTGTATGTCCTATTTAATCTTCCTTTGTCATCTAGGCCCTTTGATCAAATGAAAATATATCTCCACGGTTGATAATCTATGATCAGGATCAAGGTATAGTCTCAGCCGTCCGATGGTTCTGCATATGAACAGAAATTATCCAGTAAAATTATAGCCCCGTTTGGAAAACTTTTTAAATTTTTTTTTTTTTTTGATTTTTTATGAGATGAAGGCTTGGTTTGGCATCATCTAAATAAGTCAAAAAGTCACTATCTTATTTAAGTCACATCATCCTATTTAAATTACATCACCTCTCTAACACATCACATTAAACCCAACCCAAACCCAACCCAAACCCACCAATAAGTCAAAAAGTGCACTTTTTTAGTACATGCCAAACTAACCCGAAATAGTTTGTGCGTTTGGGATACCTTTTTTTAAATTGAATAGATGACTGGTAGAAGAAAAAAAAAATGATCTATTAGTATTTGAAAAATTTACTCATAAATCTTATTTTTTGAAAAGTTAAACCATTTAGTCCTATGAGTTTTTTTTTACACCATTTAATCTTATTTATACATCATCATCAAAACAACATCACAACATCAACCATTTAGTCCCATTTATTTAATAATCATCATCAGCACCAACATTATTTAATAAAGAACTCTTCAAGACCCAAGAACACTTCACGGTTTGAATCTAGTTTTGAATCTAGGTTTGAACCTTTGGATTAAGAACACTTCACGGCGGGTGAGATCGTCCGCGACATCATCATCGGCGTCTCTCACGGCCTCACCGTCCACTTCGCTCTCACCGCCGATCTCTCCGATGCCAACGCTTCCTCCTCCATCATCCTCACCGCCGGCATCGCCGAGGTCGCCGCCAGCGCAATTTCCATGGGACTCGGCGGTGGTTTCAACGTCATCGACGCCACATTCAGTCGGTTTGATGTTCTTCTTCGATTTGAGGGATTTGAGGGAAGAACATCACTGTGTTGATGATTTCGATCGAATATCACACATCCGATATTCAAGAACATTCAAGAACATCACTGTGTTGAAGAACATCACAGATCCGACATTGAAGAACATCAATGTGTTGAAGAACATCACAGATCCGATATTCGATCCGATGTTAAAATGATAAAATGAATGTTAATGTTCTGATAATGAATGTTAATGTTTTGATAATAATGTTCTAATAATGATGTTAAAATGATAAAATGAATGTTAATGTTCTGATAATGATGATAAAATGAATGTTAATGTTAATGTTCTCATAATGAATGTTAATGTTAATGTTAATGATAAACAGATCCGAACATCACTGTGTTGAAGAACATCACTGATAAAGTGAATGTTAACGTTAATGTTTGATGTTTGATCTGTTTTGATGATGTTAATGTTGATCTATTTTTGTTAATGTTGATCTGTTTTGACGATGTTTGATGTTGTTTTGATAATGATGTTGTGATGTTTGATGTTAATGGGACCTTTCAGTCTATAAGAAAACTTTTATGACTAAATAGTGTATAAGTTATTAATTTGAGATTTATTGGTGCATCACCCTTAGTATTTAAGATGTGACATTTCATGTGACGCCCTCAAAATAATAACATTAAACCCACAATATAGACATACATTGATATATAAAAGATCCACATTCTTCTATTCATCAGAGTTTCATTACAAAAGTATTACGTGTTAACAACAAAAGCAAATGCCCTAAGGGCTTACAGCTTTCCAAGTTAACACTTGGTTACAAAAGAGAGCACTAGCTCAATTACACCTTAAGCCCCTGGCTTGAATTTACATGTAATACATCAAAAGAAAATAGACAACAAAAAGTCTGTCAGTCTCAAGTCTCCCAAGCTATGTCCTTGGAGGTAGCATGCTACCTGTACCTGAAAATGATATTCCCATATAGGGTGAGCCACAGCCCAGTAGAAACACACTAAACCAGCTATGAACAATGACTAAAAGATTAGCAGTTGATAGATGGCTAACACTAATATATCCACATATATCATTCCGCAGTTTCATGACTTACAAGTCCATATTACATTTCATTTTCAATTTCCTTTCAATTCTCAATACATAATCATGGCTCAGAACCTAGCCACACAACTTATATGAGACAATAACTCATACTAAACATTTTCTCGTTCCATAATAGATAAACATACTAGCTATATCAACATATCAACAGATATGCATAAGAGCACTATCACACTTCCAAAGACAAGCATATGAGCTGTGTCAACACATCACTAGATAAGTATATGAGCTCTATTTATGGAGTCCATCCCCTATCTCCTCCCAACAACATCCGGTTTAGAGGTCCATCCCCTATCATCCCCTAAACCGTAGAGTACATCCCTTATCTTCTCCAACACAACACAATGCATATAAACAATTATTATATACATCATCAATCAATACATAAATTTAATGTATTCTTTCAACTGTCATACTCAATGACACATTCCAGTGATTAGTTTCAGTTTGCCTAATCATCATGCATTGTCTACAACAATCAAGACTATCTTCCACCGATAGCCCAAAGCAGTTATTTCTAAACAGATAATAAATGCACAAAATGGATATTAAATCAACATTTCAATTAGGTGAGTAGTAATTAATCCAACAACCCCCTTTATTCCCATACATCTCCAAGTCCAATCTTCCCATTCCAATTTCTCATTCCTCAAATTAATTTCGCAAATTAATTAAACAATGTAATTAAGGCATTTTCCATAATTGACATTTCAACCCAAAAGGTTTCATTTTCAACAATGTGTCAACACAAACATCATTTATTTCTAAGCCAAAAATGCTTATAGGTTTATATAAACTAAACCCCAACTTTTATAAAATTACACAAAGGCCCCAATCTTTCACAAAATCACCAAACCAATCCCAACATATCAAAATACTAAAATTCAAAGACAAAACTCATAAAGAGGAGTAGGGTATCCCTACCTCGAAATTTGAGCTCAAAAGGAGATAAAGACCCAACGACCAACGTGCTCCAAATCTAAATATTTTCAGATTAATTCGAAGCCCTCAACACCCTCTATCTTTTTAACAAAGGACTTAGGGTAGGAAATCACCCTAGGTAGATCAAATCTTAGAGAGAGAGTAAGTTTAGAGAGAGAGGGTCCCGAATTTAGGGTTTGAGAATGAAAAAGTTTTGAAAAAGTGAAAATGAACTCGGCTGCTGCTAACTGATATAAATAGGCTCGCTCGAGCGAAGACTCGGTCGCTCGAGCGACCAGACACAGAAAACCCTCGCCCGAGCGAAGAAAATCTCGCTCAAGCCAAAAACTCGAAGCTTCAAGTCTGCAACCCAGAAGCTCGCTCGAGCGACAAAATACTCGCTCGAGCGAAGAACTCGAAAACATACACCTCGCACGCTCGAGCGAAGGAGAGCTTGCTCGAGCAGAAAAACACAGCTCTCAGGTCCAACTGAGACGCAGACGCTCGCTCGAACGAAGAAGACCTGGCTCGAGCCATCCGACACAAAACTCAACGCTCGCTCAAGCGACCAACTCCTCGCTCGAGCGAAGGACCAAAAATCTGAGCAGCAACTCTTGGCTCCCAAACACAACCAACCTGTAACAAACCTGCCCAATACATCCTATAACTCAAATACAAGGTAGTAAAGGACGTAAACAAGATAATAATCAACTACCAATATCAACGAACACGTGTCCGGATCACTGTACAACAAGGGTAAACCCGGGATCGCTATATTTCAAAATTTTGGATTTTTTTGGGTGACTTTTTAATTATTTTTGTTAAAAAAACATTTCTCCCCAAAGGAGGCCTTATTGAAGAGATTTTTTTTTTTTTTAAAGTGAAAATTACAGTTGTGTAATTTTATAAAAATAATTTTAGATAAATGATAGACTTTATTAATATTAATAATTAAAGGTATAAACTTTTACATTAGCCTGTAACTATTTTATAAATGAGCCGCTGAAATGTTATTTCTCCTTTTATTAATAGGATTTGGCTTTTTTTTTCATCTATGATTTAGACAGGAAGGTATTATTCAGGCTTGTAAAACTCATCAATAATCATATTTTAGTGATTCAAACTATTTATTTTCTCAGGCTATTTGTGTGTATCATTCACACACAAAATTAGATCAATTTGATAATCGTAAATTATTCAAATTATCACATTTGTCTAAAAAAATAATAAATGTGTTTTTTAAATAAACTACCAATTATTTTTAGTGATAAAATGATAAAATAAATAAATTATAATTATTAAATTGATTTAATTTTTTTATTATTGATAATTACATAAATAATCTAACAAAATTAATAATTTAAATTGTTGAAACAAAACTCATAAAAAATAATACCCTCTGCGCGCCTGAATAGCAAAGGAGGCCGACGGGATGAAATTAATGTCACGTGACAACAAAATTTATAGGATATTGAAATGATATACATGTGTTTTGAAAAGTTGATAAAAAGTCTATTTTTTAATTTTTTGGTTTTTTTTACAAAAAAACTAGCATCTTTGGGTAAAAAAAAACTGATTTTTTTAACTAAAAAAGATAAAAAAGTCAAAAAATTGATTTTTTTAATCTCTTCCCAAAAAGGTATATAGGTGGTTTCGGATGATCTAAAGAAGTGTGTTTTTTGACTTTTTACGAAAAGATGTGCAGAAAAGTAGAGAGATGATATAATGAAAAAAAAATAAAAAATAAAAAATATGTACTTATTAGTACATTCCAAACAAAGTCATAATATCTTTTATGGGTAATTCTATTTACAAATCACAACTTTCTTAATACACATCATTTACTCAGTATATACCACCCACAAATTACATATGTTGATTTTATCTCAATACACATCCCCAATTTTCATATAATACCATATTATCCCTCATCTTCTCCAACAAACCCTAACCATAACCCTTGGCCACTGTTGTCCGCCGATTGCCATTCATGGCAGTGGGCTTATCCTTCCACCATAGTGCTCTGTTCATGGCGGTGGGCTTATCTTTCAATTCATTCAACTCTCAAATAATCTGTCACTTTCCAATTGTTCGATCCATAGACCTTCATCATGACCTCTGCCACTACGACGTCGTCCAACGGCTGGGGCATCAAGCAAATCATTTGCGACGCTAGCGCAGGGGCCTCTGTAGGTTTCTTCTTTCACTCAAAAAAAAGCCCTCATTTTTGTTCAATTTTAACATTTTTTTGTGTGATTTTGATTAGGGTTTTTATCTGGGTTTGTCCAATTAGTGATATTTATGTTAATATGTTCTTGCAACAATTGATGGAGTGAGCTCATGAGCTTGTTATGTTGAAATGCTTTTGATTCTTGTGAAATTATCATTTTGCTAGCGGTGATCAAAGCCCTCGCCTCCTCTGATGGAGAGAGAGAGAGACAGTGAAGATCTAGGAAGAAAGAGAGGGGATTTGAGAGAGAGACGCGTGCATGATTTTATGGGTATTTTGGTATTTTTATTTTAGGATAAAAATATAATATAAAAATAATTCATTAAGTGTGTGGATTGAGGGAATATGATGTGTGGAAATAGAATTTTTCATCTTTTATAATTATTTATTTGTGGGACGACCATAATACATAAGGGTGTTTTGAAAAGTTAGTAAAAAATTAATTTTTTTAGTTATTTTAGCTTATTTGTCTTTTTGTGAATAAGCTATGTAAGATGTGATCTAAAATTCGTAAAAAGTTAGAAGGTGACTTTTTCCCAACTTTCTAAAAGAGCACATAAGGTTTCTGGATTACATAACAATTTTAACATAAAAAGTTGGGAAAGTTATTTATCTATAAATTTTTTAAACATATTTTAATTATAAAATGTTGAAGCTAAGAGCATCAGTATTAGTATATTCAAAATAATAAAAAATTAAAATATAACTAATAAATCATCAAATTCTCCCTCCATCAGTCTTAACAAATTTTTTTAAAATTAACTTTTGTTAAATTTGTTACAATAACTCCTTTGATGAAGCGAGCAACTGTTCATCACTAAGCCTCCGTTTGGGAAGTGGGTTGGCTTTTTGACTTTTTGACTTTTTTGGCTTTTTTAGCCTGGGCTTAAAAGTTTGGTTTGGGAAGGGCTTTTTGGCTTTTTGGCTTTTTTGATTTTTTTTGTGAGAGAGGAGTGTAATGATTATGGGTTGGATGTGATGTTTTGTTTTTTGTGGCTAAAAAAGCCTATTTTGTCTTTTGTGGCTAAAATAGCCAAAAAGCCCAAAAAAAGCTCTTGCCAAACTTAGCCTAAAACACGCGATTTGGGTCCAGCCGGTCAACGGGTCAATGGCATTTTTTTTTTGGTTTACATTTCCTCTAGTTTTACCTTTCGTAAAACATAAGAATTGTTTGGTTGATAACTCATCAATTTAATTATAAAAAAAATAATAATAACAAATATTTTAATAGGATTAAGTTAAAATAGAGAGTTTGAAGCAGTGGGTAACTAGCTAAAATAAAATAAAAAAAATAATTTTTTAAATTATAATTTAACTAAAATTTTGAAGTGGTTGATACTGATGCTCTAAATATGGGCCAATCTAGTTGTAAATAAATTTATTTACGCATGTGCTGACAAGGGAGTCTTAATCCTTATCCTTACCAAAACAAATATGGTTATGTTTAAATTATAAATTTAAATAAAATCAAAAATTTAAAAATAAATAAAACATAAATTATATTTTTTAAAATTATTTATTTAAAAAAAAAGAAAAAAAAAGGCAGCTATATGATAGTTGACTCTGGTTTCGTTTAAGATGTGAGTTGATTTTTTAATTTTTTAACTATTTTAGTTTTGGGTTAAAAAGTTTTATTTGGGATAAATTTTTTTATTTTTTTATTTTTGTAAGAAAAAAAATAAAATGATTATGATTTAGATATGGTGTTTTGTCTAATTAAGCTAAAAAATCTATTTTATCTATTTGTAACTAAAACAGTTAAAAAATAAAAAAAAATTAACATGTCAAACAAAGACTCTTTGTGGTGTTTTGAAAAATTAATAAAAAATTAATTTTTTAACTTTTTTATTTGTAATTTGTAATTTGTAATTTTTTAATTTCTTTATTAAAAAAATAATATAACTAAAACAATTTTAAAAATTAAAAAATGAGCCTTCCCTTATACACCCAGTGGAGGTTCACCCCCAGTGATGTGGGGCACCCCCACTGGTCAGTTTTCCTTTTTATTTTTATTTTTATTTCAGTCCAATCCCCCGGTGCCATGTGGCACTGAGAGTCACTGGGTGTAAAGAATACTGGGTGTATGAAGCATTTTGCTTAAAAAATTAACTTTTACCACCTTTCAAAACGCCCTCTGTAAGTTTGCTCTTATCCCATACCTCCAGATCCTATATTTATGTCGGGATATCTCTCAATTAGTTTTTGTTCCTCTTTCTTGTGCAGCCAAATGTCAAAATATTTGGGTCCCACGATTTAGATGTCATGTTTCTAATTTTTTTATAAAAATGCTTGCAACTTCAAAGTTCGGGATCCATGAACCCTAAACTAATGTGAATTAATTATATATTTTTTAAATTTTATTTTTTTTCTGGATTAATTATAGGTGAGCGAAAATTATGGGAGTTGTATTTTTTAAGGAGTCATTGTTGTTTTGTTATCACACATGAAATATTAACTGGGAAAAAAAAAGAAAAATTAAAAAAAATAAAAATGATCAAACTGTAAACTGGTTTGAATTAGTTCAAATGTTATGTCTTGATCCAATTTTTTAGAAGATGGATTGATTCTAATTTCAAAAAAATAAGAATAGTTGATTATGGTTCGGTTCACATATCAAAAGAATTGATAAAATTGAGCGAATCTAACTCTTTTAAATTATTATTTTTTAATTTTTAAAGGTTTGGATTCTGAGCCCGTTTTGAGAGTAATCTTAGTAATTCCAACCTTTATTTTTTAAGAATCATTAAATAGAATATTTATTTAAAAAATTAAAATAATCAGCTAGTAGCTATATATTTTTAAGAATATACGACAAATATAATTTAAAAAATAACTATTCATTTTTTATAATGTAAATATTATAATTAAAATATATAACCACTGATATTTGATTATTTTAATTTTTTTATATAAATATTTTACTTAACAAATTTTAAAAAATGAACAATTTAAATTACATGAGTTCTAAAATAGACTTACCAAATTCAAACTGAAACTGTTCTCCCAAATTATATGACCAACTTTATATAATAATCCAATTTTTTGTTTAAAAAAAAATTTCGTTTGGTTTGAATCTCTGAAAAAATTTTGGAAAAATTTCTCTACAAAAGAGTTTTCAGAAAAACTCAAACCAAACATGTTTCCCAAAAAAATTTCCCAAAACTTCTAAACCAAACATGTTTTCCAAACAAATCTCTCTCTCACACATATCAAATCAATCACTTTTTCCAAAACTCTCTCTCAAAATCATTTTCCAAAACATCTTTTGAAAAAAACCAAACCAAACATGTTTTCGTACTTTTTATCTCTAAAACACATCTCCCAAACACAAACCAAACATACCCGGTATGTTCTTTTATTCACTCTATTTGTTTTCAATTTTCAAAATTTATGTTCCTGAAAAATTTACTCTTTTTTTTTCGTAGTTTTTGTTTTTACTAAATTTTTTAAATATTTTAAGAATTTTTTTTTTAATTTTTAGACACACCTACCATAAATATAATTAAAAAGTATAATATTTGTGAATTTTTTTTATAAAAAAAATTCACTAAATATCAAAAATAACAATAACAAAAAAAAACGAAAATTCACTACATTTTTCAAATTTTTATGTATTTATTAATTTAAAAAAAATATTTTTTCATAAATATTTTATTATTTAGATACATCTAAATAAAATCTATTTAAAAAAGAAAAAAAATTACTAAATTTTTTTAAAATTTTTACTAAAAGTAAAAAATATAAAAAATAAAACATTTATTTTTAAAAAAATTAAATTAAAAAAATTGGCAAACACAAGTCAATTCAAAAATTGGTGGTCGCATTATTTTGGCCAATTTTGGCAACATGGTTTTTAGCCACTTTTTTGGGTTAAAAGTTGGTTTTTTTATCTTTTTTTTTTTTTTCATTTGGAAAGTTGGTTTCTAGTCAATGGTAAAATTACAATTTTATCCCTCATTGATCAAAAAGTATTACATAGGTGAAATTATAAATATTTTAAATAAATAGAGGTAGTTTGGTCGTTTTATTGTGATTTGACATCATTAACAAACATTAATAAAAAAAGTCAAAAGTTACTTTTTACCAACTTTTCAAATCATTTATCTAAAAAAACCAAAAACTTAATTAAAACCAAAAAAATTACTTTTTACCATTCTCCCAAAATTATGGATAAATGTAAGGACTATTACTCATTCCATTCCCCCTAAAAAGCTTGATAATACATATGCATTGACTTCACTGAAAATCACTTCGCTTGGATTGGATATGTGCAAAAATCATGAACGGGCAACAGAACCAAAACTTATGAGACGCTGGACGTGTATAAAAATAAAATATTAGAAATCTTAAAAATTTTATCAAATATCTTATATAAATATAAGACTCACATAAAATTTATATTGTGTAAATTTTATATTTATATAAAATATTTGATAAAAATTTTGATAAAATTTTTAAAATTTCTAACATTAATCTTCTTGAAATGTTAAATTGAAAAGAGAAAAACAAAGGGTAAACTACCAATAGGTCCTACTTTGGAGACTTATTACTCAATAGATCCTACTTTGGAGACTTATTACCCATTAAGTCCTATTGATAAATTTATTAAGTGATAAAGATAAATTTATCAGTCTTTTATTTCTATGAATAAATTTATAGTGATAAATTTATCAGTCTCTTTATTTTTATGAATAAATTTTTAGTGATAAATTTATCACTCTCTTATTTTTATAGTGTTAAATTTATTAGTTAGGACCTGTAGATAAATAAGTCTAGTTAATAGGACTAATTAGTAAGTACCCTAAAAACAAATTACGAGATGCTTGAATGTGATGCATAAATTTTAAGATAAATAACAATTCAATGTAAGGTTTTGTTAGATTTATTTATTTAATTATGTTTTTAATTTATTTGAAAGAGAAAAATAGAATCAAAATTTATTTTGATCTATTATTTTTCACCTAAACCTTTATCCTAAATGTTGTTAGAATATATTTAATATTTGATTAAATCAGGAGTTCAAATAGCCCAAAACTGAGGTTCAAATAACCCAGCACAGCAGCAGTTCAAAAGGTTTAAAAGATTCAAGTGGAAGATATTCAAATTTGTAATGATGGAGTGGAAGATATTTAAATTAGTAATGATGGAGTATAACGGCTATAAATTCAAATAGATTAAAAGGTTCAAGTGGAAGATATTCAAATTTGTAATGATAGAGTGGAAGATATTCAAATTAGTAATGATGGAGTACAATGACTATAAATTCAAATGAATACGACGGCTATAAATTTCATTATATATACCAAAGCCTCTAATGTAAACAAGTAACAAAAAAAATCAAAAAATATTCTTTGATCTATAATCACTCACATCTATTCTCTGAAAAATTCTCTGAGAAGTGTTCTTCAATTTTTGTTTACATTATCTCTCAGAAATTATACACTAAGCCTTATAGCATTAAGCTCATCTTTCCTGTGTGAGATTTATAGAAAAATCAAAATTTCATTTTATATATCTATCTTTGAGAGATAATTCTTGTAAGTTTTCTTTGAAAGCAAAAATACAATTTCATCTTGTAAAAGTGTTGTGAACACTGTGTTCTTGAAATCTTAAGAGTGATTGTGAATCATCTAAGATTTGCAAGGGTTTGGGCTTGTGAAGTCTATGTAAAATTTATGGAGGATTGCATTATATATTTATATGGTTATTAGCACCCCTATGAAGCTAGAAGATAGTGAAAAATCTCAAGTGAAACTTTAGGAGTGGATGTAGGCTTGGTTGAAGCCGAACTACTATAAATCTGTTTGTCTCCTCTTCCTTAATCTCTTTACTTTCCTACTACTGCTATAGCTATCTAATATTCATGTGTTAATCATTTGATTTACCCTGTATGTTAGTTATACTTTATTGTTATTTTGCTTGATTATTTACTGCTAAGTTCATCATTGTGCTTGTTAATAATTTGTTGTACTAGTAATTAATTTTATTGAGGTATTATTAATTTTAATTTGTAGAAACCTAATTCACCCTCATTTTATATTATTTTTTGGGTAACAATTGGTATTAAAGCCTGAGGCTCTTGTTTATATTTAACAATCTTAAGTTTTTGATCCATAGTAACCATGTATTCTACTTACTTTGCTGTAAGACAAGCTAACAATAGGTCACCTCTCTTTGATGGTAGTAATTACATTCATTAGAAAGAAAAAATGACTTTGTATCTTCAAGCTATCAATTATGCTTTGTGGTTCATTATCACTAAAGGTCCTAAAATCTTTATCAAGGTAGTAGACCATATCAGTGTGCCTAAACTTGAGGATGAATTTGATGAGCGTGATTATAAACTCCTTCAAATTAATGCTAAAGCCAAGCTTATTCTTGTGTGTGGACTAGATGTAAATGAGTACAATAGAATTTTTGGGTGTATTACTGCTAAAGAGATTTGGGATAAACTTGAAATCACCTATGAAAGAACTAGCCAAATAAAAGAGTCTCGGATTGACATACTTATTCATAATTATGAACTCTTTACTATGGAATCATTTGAATTTATTTTTGAAATATTTTATAAATTTACCAATATTATTAATGCTCTAAAATCTCTTGGTAAATATTATACTAATGGTGAGTTTGTAAGAAAAATACTTAGATCTTTGCCAAATGAATGGGAAGCTAAGATTACAGCTATCCAAGAAGCAAAAGACCTAACAAAATTAGGTATTGAAGAACTCCTACGCTCACTCATGGCTCATGAATTTTCAAGGATGGATGACAGCAAAAAGGAAGCCATTTAGGGAGAAAATGATGGAGTAGCCAACCTGTGTCTCATGGCTCTTGGAGAAGAAGAATCCACTTAAGATGAGGTAATTTCTAATTATGTAAAACTTGAAAGTGTTTTCAATGAATTATATGATATATTTAGAAATGTTTGTATTAAGAATTCTAAATTAATGAAATTAGTTATTTCTCTTTCAAATGATGTGGGTGTTTTAAAAATAAAAAATGCTACTTTGAAAAATGACTTTACGTCTATTGCCAATGAGAAAAACATTTTGAAAAACAATATTGAGGATTTAAACAAAATTCTTGAAAATTTTGTAAAATGAAAAGAAAACCTCAACAAGTTTCTTGGAAATAAAAAATGTGTTTTTGACAAAGTAGGCATTGGTTTTGATCCTCCTAAACCTTTTATGAGATTAAATGTTTTTGAGACTAATCCCCTAGACCCAAGAAAGTATGGGTACCAAGAAAGAAATCAAGATATTTTGTAGGTGGAATCTCAAAGAATACCAAGGATTTCGAGAGGAAATACACCACAAGAGTGTTCAATCTAAAGAGCAAAATCAGTTCTTACAAAAAGAAGAATGATGAAATGAAAATCACCAAGATAAACAATAGAGGTAATGTATGGGTGAAAACTCCGAAGAGGTAAATGAAGGTATAACTCCTAATACACCTTTAAGCTTAAAGTTCTATATTCTTTAAGGTGTAATTTGTGTACAATAGGTTGTGTCTAATCATTACTTCCATGTAACCTAATTGTACTAAGTTTGCTAAGTTATGTTCTGCTAGTTTCTTTCAAACATTCATTGAACTAAAAAATGAGCATTATATTATTTTGATAAATACCTATTAGAATATAAATGATTCATGTATTCATTAACATTTTATATCATGTCATCCATTACTATGAAAAAGAGATAAGAAGTAATAAATTTTTTTTGTGAGCATACTTTTCATATCTTATATATGACTTTATGTTAATATGTTAATTCATTTTTGAGTCATATCTTTATAGAATCAATTTTGATGTCATAGCATATTTTTGAGATGTATACTATCTATATTTTGAATTTTATATTTGTGATCACAAGAATATGCTTAATATGAAAATTTCATGCTTATATGCTTTACATTGGAATATTTGAATGAGTTGTGAAATTCCTTGATTATGATCCATCAACAATGTCTAAATGAAAAGAAGTATCATACGTTTGTAGAGACATTGCATCTATTCTATTGAATATCTTTTGAATATAGATTATATTGGCACACATCTCATGAAATACTTTTGATTGATAAATTGTTGAATTAATTGTTTATAACATTCATGTTGTATTCTATATTGAGTAAAATGTTTTATCACACTTTAGTATGTGGATTGAATTGATGAAAATGCCTTTTGATAATGTTATGTGATTAAATGAGATTGTTGCATCGTTTCTTAATAAAACAAAAAGTATAAAACTATTTTCTTATGCATATTATGCTATGCGTTACAACTTGAAAATTTTGAAAAATAGAATTCCAAACTCTTGTTTGATCATTGAATTATTTTTCATATTTTTAGTTTGTGTTGTGATAAGAAGTGATTTGTGTTGTATTTTTATTGAGTAATAATGATTGTTCTATGAATGCTATATTTACACAAAATAGAAAAGGGTAGCACTAATTTAGGGGAAGAAATCATTTGCTAACATGCTTATTAAACCATTTTGAGATGAACTCCTCATGAAAAAAAATTGAAGATTAAAAAACTTTCATCTCTTGAACCTAATGTATGTCTCATATACTTTCTTAAGTTTTAAAGGTAAAAATTCTATCTTATATCCCTTAAGCTAATACTGTTATTACTTTGATATGAAAAAAATTGATTATGTTTCATATGATTTGCAATTTGTACTCTCTGATGATGTTCTTACCTAAAAATCATGCATATGCTTAAATGTGTGGTACATATTGAAATTCATGATTTTTCTTGGTATATGGATTGTTATACCTTGAACATGCTTTATTTTTTTTTTTTGAATTACATTAGCTCCATGAGATTATATTAAGTTTAACCTATTATGCGCAATATTTGGTATTCTACATAATGCTTGAGTTATGATTGTTAAATTTTCTAGATTGCATATTAGTATTCTTGATAGATTGCATGTTGGTATCATTTTGGCATCCTATTTGATATTATTGACGAGAACATTTCAGTTATGAGCTTTAATTTATCATATCTCCTATTGATTTTGTCAAATGAAACAAGGGGAAGAATTTAAACTTGATTATTTTTTAAAATTCCCTCAGTTTCTATTCTGTTTTTGATATCAAACTTACAGGCTTGCACCTTCACATGTTACTATTTTTTTTTTGCCCATTATTGTCAAATAGTATGAGTTTCAATTGTATGATCATTATGTGCTATCATTTTTTTGGTATCATAGAGCTACCTTGATATGGATGATTATTTGTGCTATAATGAGATTGACATTCTTTCATCCTATATACTGTACCATACTCTCTTCTTGTGCTTGATTTTGTTGAAAATGTCATTGGGGGAGAAAAAGAGACTTGATTGTTTTAGTATCTATGATTATTTTGGTATCTCTATACTTTTGGTATCTTAATTCTTACAACATGACCTTTGAACAAATTAGTTGTTGATAATGTAAAAGAAAGATTGTTTTCCTCAAGGAATAGTAACTTGAACTTTAGCTCATATTTATGCTCTTGCTTGGCAACCTTGTTTGGTCTATGTACTGTTATATCTATTATAGTCTTGAGATTGGTATGCTCTTGCTAAGAAATTGAGAATTACATCATGCTCAATGCTTTTCATATACTCATTAATAATTTGGTCTCTCATTATTATTTTTTGTTTGGGCTTAATTTTCTTATTTTTTTTCTCTGCTTTTTAATTTCATTTTTCAGTACTTAAACATAAACACAACAACAAATCAAAATGTAAATATTTACATAAAAAAAATCCCCAAAAAAAAAGCCCTTCATTTTTTTTACTGCCACACGCCGATCAACATAAACATAAAAAAATAAATAAAAAATCCTTTCATTTTTTTTCCGGCCATACGCCGATCTTACTTACTTGCATCTTTCATCGTTTTCTTCTTCTTTTTATCCCCTTGGGCAACCCTTGACGCCCTAGCCCCCGTACTTTCGTCGAGAGCGACGACTCCCCGCTGACTATCAAAGGCCAAAAACGACGTTACTCCAAATCGGGTTATGGAAGTGTTCTTCCGTTTAAGCTCTTTATTTTCAGCCTTCAGTGTGCCTATTTATGTTCGCACATCCTTGTACATGCGCTGGAGCAGAGAGAGTTGGGCGTTGACCTGATGGAGCTCACTCGTCCTGTTCTGTAATCGGTGAGCCAATTTTGTGACTACCGTCACCGTCTCCATATAGGACGTCAGTGTAAAATGATTGGCTTCTATGTCAGATTGAGCTGCCATGATTTGCTCAATCGATATCATAAGGAGGTTAGGAAGAGGAATGACAGGAAGAGTAGGAGTAGGGGCACTCGGTCCAGCAGAGCTTATGGGATCATTTAGGTCCGAAAATAGAGTGAGGGGACCAGATGAGGAAATGTGACAACCCTCATCACTGATTAGTGCTAATCTATGATTAAGCATGTTAACTGACTGATTGACTGAAATTCTAACTGATTGATTGAGTATATTAGTTTAAATGCATGTCTATCTGTTTGACTGCTGAATTATCTGTTCATATTTTATGTTTAAACTGCAAATTGAAGGCCTTATCGACGGCCGAATCTGAAATTGATTAATGTTTTATACTAATTGAAATTTATGTAAAGTTGTGGTATTTTTAATTGAAATTTGATTTGGTATGATTAAATTAGATTAAATAATGCTAATTTACGAGAATTGGACTTATTTACCAAATTGCCATGCTTAGTAGGCCACATTCTCCAACACCTTGAGGCTTGAGTACACTTAGACATACCTTTTGCTCAGCCATTTGGAGAGACAAACCGACTAAAGAGAGGGAGAGTAGGAGAAAGCTTGATTCCATCTCAATTTGGCTTGGAAACTAGAAGAATTGGAGTATAATTGTGCAAATTGAGCTTGTACATCTTGCATTCTAGACCTAAGGTAGGACATTTACCTTCTTGTTGGTGAATTTAAGTTAGTTCTTGCATGGTTCATGACATATTGAAGAGTAGAGTCAAGAATTAGCTTAATATGTTGAATTTAGAGCTAAATCATGTAGGCATGTGCACATCTTGAAATTTAAAGTTGTTTTTATGGAAATTCTTGCATGCACGTCCATATTATTGTTATAGTCCATGAATTCATCTTGATTTTGAAGGAATTGGCTCTTTGGGGCAAGTATTTGAAGCCTTGAAGTTGTTTAAACACATGCATGTTACATTTAATTTATGTTCTTGAAGTTTTGTTTGAAATTGTGTTTAATTGAACTACCTTTGGCCTTTGATTTCTCAAATTGATCTTTGAAACATGTCATATTGTGAGTTTCCAAGTGTTTTCCAGAAAATTAGCCCAAAATGATCGAATTTGATGCTTTAAAAGTTGGTTTTGAGCTTGAGGTTCAAATATGGAAATTCCAGATTTTGGACTCATGCTCGAGCGGGTAACTCCACGCTCAAGCGTAGACACTGAATTCATGCATTCCGCTCAAGCGGGAAAAGTGACGCTCGAGCGGGAAATGCGTGTATCCAGTACTTTGCATGTGTTTACAGTCCGCTCAAGCGGGGGAATGCACGCTCGAGCGAGGTTTTGTGTTTCACGCTCGAGTGGAGATCGAGCGCCCGTCGAGCGTGAATTTCGTGCATCCAGTACTTTTGCCATGTTTTACAGTACGCTCGAGCGAGGAAAGTGACGCTCAAGCGGGGGATTTCTTGTCTGCATATCCGCTCGAACTTAGAAAGCCACGCTCGAGCGGGATCCCTATTTTCTGAAAATTTTGAAAAGTGTTTAAAAGTGTATCTTTGCATCTTCTTTCCATCCTAGGCATTCCTAGGGCATGTTTAAGACATCTTAATGAGGATAATGCTATAGAACCACACCGAGTCAAGTTAGAGACTAAGTTATTGTTTCCCAATCGAGCAACTTAGTGTGTGTTCATCCTGTAACTGTGTAGGGTTGGTATCCAAGGAAGCTCACTAGCCTATCTGTAGCACAGAACTCTGTGAGTAATAATATTGTAAAGATATGTTCAATTGAGATTATTTTTTGAGCAAATGACTGTACTGCTTTATGAAATGACACTGTTTACTGAATGAATATTTGTCCTATTTGTGAACTGTATTCGTGGCATCCATAGCAATTTCTTTATTCTTTGAGCTATCGCCATCTTTACTGAGAGATCTCTGTCGGTTCCCATGTTGGAACCACTACTGTTTACTGATATGATAGCCATCAACTGATTGTTCGGTCCGTTAAGACCTACTGTACTGTTTGCTATTGGATGTACCACTTATGACTGCTATGATCGAATAACTGATATGCTATTCAAATGATTGTTTTAAATGCTGGAAGGACATTCATTCTTAACCTCCTTACGCATATGTTATTCACTGGGCGTTAGCTCACAGTTTATATATATATGTAGGTGTCTAGGCACCGGATCGAAGCTAAGAGCATTGGGTTAAACTCCCTTATTGTCAAGCCAACCACTGTACCTCATTGAGAGGTTCCCAGTCCTTCAAGCTAGGGCTTTTTAGGGTGTTTTAAATTTTTTCTTTTTGTATCTGCTTTGTAATACTGTATAGACTGAATGATATCTGTACTGTACTGTTATGGTAGGGATTTGGTCCCTAACCTGAATGCCTGTAAATGACATATGTACATACTGTTTTGTTAGAATGTGAATATGTATGAAAAGTCTTTTTACATACAGACTGTCACAGCTCATTGGACATCTTTTATTACTATTTTGGCTTCCACCAGCCCCTGTACTATGTATTACTGTTTTACTGTCAAGCAGGCCTTCAGTAATCACGGATTACTGGCCGGTTATAGTGCTAAACCCATAGAGACAGGTTTGGGTCGTGACAGAAAGCCATGGTTTAAAGGTGAGAGGTGTAAAAGCAATGCGTTGCAGAGAAATAGAAGAGAACAGACTGAGGTTTGGAGACAAGAGTGGTGAAAAAGAGATAGAAGAGGATGGTGAATAAAAAAATAGAAGAGTGTGTGATTAAGAATAAGGCAAAAGAGAAGAAGAAAATAAGGAAAAGGGAGTCGAGGCGAGTACAAATCGAGGCCTTCTTTTGTCGGCCAATGACGCAAAAGTGAGGCCGCGTGTCAAACACGTTTATCGAAGGAAAAAGAGAGACACGGGTGAGTTATATATGTATATATATTTTTTGATTATCTATTTTTTTATGCTATTTATTCCTATCATTTTCCTCATCCTCTTCCAGATTCTGACCTGTGATTTCCTTTTAATAATGTCACAGGAGGAGAAAATTTATGATATTATGATGTTATGTATTATGGTATTATTTTCAAATTATGGTATTATTTTCAAATTAATCTGATGTTATGTATTTATAATTTGAAATCTTAATCTTTATATCATGTTGTTGATTAAAGCTAATTTATTACATATGTGCTAACCTATATATTTAGAAATGAAATCAGGGAGCATGACTTGAGGGGGAGCCTTTCTTACTCCAAAATCAAATCAAAATATCATTGTGTGCCATCATCAAAAAAGAGGAGATTGTTAGACTTATTTATTTTGATGATTTATTTAATTATGTTTTGAATTTATTTGGAAGAGAAAAATAGAATCAAAATTTATTTTGATGATTTATTTGAAAGAGAAAAATAGAATCAACATTTATTTTGATGATTTTATGTTTTAATTTATTTGAAAGAGAAAAATAGAATCAAAATTTATTTTGTTCCATTATTTCTTACCTAAACCTTTATCCTAAATGCTGTTAGAATATATTTAATATTTGATTAAAACAGGAGTTTAAATAGCCCAAAACAGAGATTTAAATAGCCCAGCACAGTAACAGTTCAAAAGGTTCAAATGGAAAATATTCAAATTTGTAATAATGGAGTGAAAGATATTCAAATTAGTAATGATGGAGTACAACGGCTATAAACGGCTATAAATTCAAATTAATACAATGGTTATAAACGGTTATAAATTCAAATGAATACAACGGCTATAAGTTTCATTATATATACCAAAGTCTCTAATGTAAACAAGTAACAAAAAAAATCAAAAAATATTCTTTGATCTATAATCACTCACATCTATTCTCTGAAAAATTTTCTGAGAAGTGTTCTTCAATTTTTGTTTACATCCTCTCTCAAAAATTATACACTGAGCCTTATAGCATTAAGCTCATCTTTCCTATGTGAAATTTACAGAAAAATCAAAACTTCATTTTATATATCTATCTTTGAAAGATAATTCTTATAAGCTTTCTTTGAAAGCAAAAATACCATTTCATCTTGTAAAAGTGTTGCAAACACTGTGTTCTTGAAATCTTGAGAGTGATTGTGACTCACTTAAGATTTGTAAGGGTTTGGGTTTGTGAAGTCTGTGTAAAATCTATGGAGGATTGCTCCATATTTATGAGGTTGCTAGCACCCCTGTGAAGTTAGAAGATAGTGAAAAATCTTAAGTGAATCTTTAGGAGTGGATGTAGGTTTGGTTGAAGCCGAACCACTATAAATCTGTTTGTCTCCTCTTCCCTAATCTCTTGACTTTCCTACTACTGCTATAGCTATCTAATATTCATGTGTTAATCATTTGATTTACCTTGTATGTTAGTTATATTTTATTGTTATTTTGCTTGATCATTTACTACTAAGTTTATCATTGTGCTTGTTAATAATTTGTTGTACTAGTAGTTAATTTTATTGGGGTATTATTAATTTTAATTTGTAGAAACCTAATTCAATCCCCCTTTTAGGTTGCTTTTTGGGTAACAGTTTTATTTTATTTTATAAAAAAAAAAAAGATTAATAGTAAAATTTACAAATTTTAATTGGTGGGACGTTTACCTTTTGTAAAATAATTTGGTAAGAAATATTTTTGTTGGTTTTGAAGGATATTTTATTTCTATCAATCTATTCAATTTATGTCTATCTGGTCAAATTTTTGACTATCTGGTCAATTTTTGTTCCTTAAATTTTATCTATGTATTCAATTTTTTTCTGTGAATTCTATCTATCTGGTCAATTTTTTTTTCTATATATTGAAAATCTGTGTTTAACTGTTGCAATCATTATCAACAACATCAATTTTTTTTTTCCAGATCTGCCTCATATATACACACACTCACACATATATATACACCAACACTATCTGTTGCAATTCACCACAAAAAAAAAAAAACACTCTATCTGATCAAATCTTTTTTCCCTTTATTTCTCTTTTTCCTTCTCAACTGTTCAACACAAAAACAAAACAAAAAATTATCTATTTCATCATCATCATCAACAACAACAACAACAAAAAACAAAATTACAAAAACAAGAAGAAGAAGCTAATTTAGCAGATTTCGGTGAGATCTTGTCGTCGGAGAGGTGAGATGAGGTAAATGAGGGCAGATCTGAGGTAGTATCGAACTAGATCTATACGGTATACCCCTCTGGTACACACCGAATCATACACAAAATTACATTCGACATAGCAATAGAATAGAATAGTAGATCTGGAAAAATCACAAAATCCAAAGAAGTGAAAAATCGCATAAATCAATCTACATTCACCAAAATAAAATCAAAATCACAATGATGCACAAAATTTCCACATATAAACCAACTAAAGCTAGAGGAGTGGAGAAAAAAATACCATTTTTTTAAGAGGATTTGAAGAGCCTTCCAAGAAATCGATCAGATGAGTTTAAATGTTTGAGAAATACAGCTTTTCGTGGTGAAGATGAGGAATGAATAAGAAGAAAATATTGCTAGGGTTTCGCGAAGTGCAACAACTACGGGCTAGGGTTTGGATTTAGGTTTGAAATGGAATTTGCAAATCTGAGATATGAGATCAGCGACGACACTACTATAGGGGTGGATCTGGATGGCGTAACTCGCGTTCACCGATGAAGTGATAGTGGCTGTGGATCGGTGTAACAACCCGATCCGTAATTAATTATTAATCAAGTGATTAAAATAATTATATGTTAGTTGTGTATTTTTGCATGTTATTTGATTTTCTATCTGTTAATCATAGTAATATCTGTTGCAATTTCCGTTTAGAATATTAAATTGATGGCTCGAATGATGTCAGAAATGGAAATTGACCGCATGGATGAACTAATTAGAATTTTTAGAACATTATGGTAAGTTTAATTAAAAATTGATCCAGTTTGGTAAAATTAAGTTGTGTTTGGCTAACCAAATGTTCTAATTATAGAATTAAGTCACTACAACTATAAATATAAGACTTAAGCTCATGTGAGCTCACATCTTCTTCATTCTTTAGTGCAAAAATCTGAGATTTCATTCTAAAGAGAGAGTGGACTCCATCTTAGAGAGAGAAAGTGTAGAAATTCAAGAAAAGTTGGAGATTTTGCTAGAGTAGCTTAAGTTTGTGCTAGAACAAGAGTATTTGAAGGTTCTTGGTGAGCATCTAACCCTTAATTCCTGAAGAGTATATGATTTAGAATTGAATTTATGAACTATATGAAATTACTTGCATGTTTTTAGTTAAAGAATGCCAAGAAGAGGAAGTAGCTAACATGCATGTATAGCTTTGGCATGATTCTTTAGTTTTGATCTTGAATATGTTGTTTAAATTGAGTTTTGAAGCTACATTTCACATGCATTCTTGAATTGAGTTAGTTTGAAGTTAACCTCCATGATTTGTAAGCTTTGAAAAGAATTTGAAGTTGAATGTATCATACATGGTCTTTGAAGTTAGAATTCTACCATCCATGTTTATAATTATAAATGTCTTGGTACATGCATGTTGAATTATCATGTTTTGAACCTTGATTTCATGTTTTGGAAAATAATTTCTTACATGCATGGAGTTTATAAGCTCAAGCTTGTTAAATTCATAAGTTTTGGAGAAAAGAGTTGTATGTTTTACATGCATGAAAGTTTTGGGTCTAATTTTGGTAAATTTATGAGTTTTGAGTAAAAGGAGTTTGTGAAAATCATATATTTATGTTTATGAATAAGTTTTCCAAGTTTATGAACAAGCCATGCTCGAATTTGCCATTGAAATTACATTTGGAAGCTCAAAACTCTGTTTTGGAAACCTATAATTTTTGAAGGTCGCTCGAGCGGGGGATTTGCCGCTCGAGCGTACATTTCGTGCATCCAGTAGTTTTGCAGGCTATTACAGCTAGCTCGAGCGACCACTTGGATGCTCAAGCGAATCCTTTGTATATTGTTGATCCGCTCGAGCGCAGGAGTTGTGGTTCGAGCGTAGATTAAGACCATCTAGTACTTTTACAAACAGACCAGTCTGCTCGAGCAGCCAGGCCAAATTTAGCATATTTTCGAAAGGCATTCAGTGTTCATATTTTTGTTCCCATCATTTTCTGAGCATATTTAGGCATGAATTGTGAGTCATTTAAGAGTATTGAGCCAAGAAATAATATGAGTGATTGAATTAGAGAAAAATACGAGATGAATCCGAGAATTGATTCACGTGTACAAGTCTTAAGTACTGAACTGAATAAGAAAACTAAGCCATAACGGCCATGTGAACATGTATAATGATAAGATATGTTTGTGTTACGTACTTTTGTGTTTGTAGGTTAACGCCCGAAGATTGATTGACTGTTTACGGGAGTCCACTGTGAGTAACATTTCTGTAAAGATGTGTTCATATGAATTATGTTCCAAATGTTATATGTAAAGTTATGATTTCTGACATGATATCTGTTTACGTGAACGAATGTCCCATGTTTGAAATCTATTATGGCATCCATAGATAGTCCCAAGTCATGGGGGACGACATGTTAACGCGAGTCCATGACATATATATGATACGAGATCTCATTAGCCACTTCATTGTGGTGATATGTGTTTAATCGTTATCTGGGACTGATTACTCTAGTCAGAAGACGTTATGTGATGTATTCTATGGGATGTACCATTATTATGTTCAGATATGAGAATGATTATGTTATGGTTTGTTTTACGATTATGATATGTTCGGAATTCGTTCACTAATCTCTCTACCTTAATGTTATTCATTAGGCTTTAGCTCACTGTGTGTATATATATGTATAGGTGAGCGTTTTGGAGATCGAGCCTGAAGGCTTTTGTTGGATTTGTGTTATGTTGTCAGCCAACCACTGTGCCTCACGTGGAGGTTCCGAAAGTGTCACATGTTTTAAGTTTTAGTTGTTTCTGTATGCGAGACTTGTTTGTTTTGTTGGCTATTCATATAATGCTATAATGTGTATGGATATAATGTAAGAATGACTTTTGGATGTGTATATAAAGTTTTAAATATTCTGTTTCATATAAGTCAACACAGCTCATTGGACAATTATAATTATTTATTTGCTTCCGCTAACCCCTTATTTCTGTTAATCAGTTCAGAGGCCTTCGGTAATCCATGGATTACTAGCCGGTTACAACGCTAAACCTATAGGGGCGAGTTTGGGTCGTGACAATCGGCGACAGATCTGGAGCGGAGAGATAGAAGTCGATCGATCGGATTTGGAGAGAGAGACGGTGGTGGTGGCAAAGTCGTGGTTGTTGAACTCATGAGGTGGTAGAGTAGTGGAGGCGGTAGTGGAGCGGTGGAAAATGAGTGGATAGGCGCTGCGGAGAGAGGAAGAGGGAGCGAAAGAGATTATGGAGGGAGAGAGAGGCACCTAGTTTGAGCCATCATTTGGGATCTTGGTTGATTTTTTGGCTATATTGTCTAGTGTTAAAAGGTCTAAATTGAAATGAATTTTGAAAAAAGATTGAGACTTTTATTTTTTATTTTTTATTCCTACCACTCTTAATGTATTGAGATTGACAAATTTTTTGTTTTTTATTTTTTTTCTTTTCCACCTATCACTCATTGACATGTGTCTATAGGATTGTGGGGTCAAGGAAAAAGGGGGTCTCTATCATTTCTCATGATTTTTTTAATTTTTTTAATTTTTGTGAGAAAAAAATAAAATGATTATAATTTGGATGTGACATTTTATCTTATTGATTTTCTAATCTATTTTATCTTTTTGTGGTTAAAACAACCAAAAAAATTCATGTCAAACATAACCTGAAAATAAAATCCGATAACAAAGTATATATGTATATATATAGAAGGTAGCTTGATTATTGTGTAAAAACATGTTCTTATAGACAAAATAATTTTGAGAGTGGATCTTTGAATAATAAAAATCTAAAATTGAACTTTTGCCCAAAATGTCCTAATTAAAATTATAATTTTTTTTTATGAATTTATAATAATTTTGTGAAACCACCACTATGCGGTAATTTTCCTAATTTTTGTACCTTCTATCGCTAAGATCTATGGCCATGTTTGTTTGGCTCTATAGGTGGGGGGATTGGACTACTAATCCCGTGGGCCCTACATAGCCCATGTTTGGTTGGAAAAAATAGAAGGGGACTAGTAGTCCCATGGGACTATGAATACCCTCACACAGGGGGATTAGCATGGGTAGATTTTGGGTGGGATTAGGAAAATAGTGAGGGGATTGAGTCTATTTTATATAAAAAAATTATTTTTTTAATTTCATTTTTTTTTTACTAAGTGCACTTGTTTACTTTAATATTTGTTTTAATTTTTTTAATATAGAAATAATTTACTTATTTATTTTATACAAAAATAATTTAACAATCCCATCATTAATTATCTCTCACACTATCATCAAAACAAACACACTTTTACTTAATCCCCTCACTAACAATCCCCACATTAACAATCCCTTCACTAACAATCCTTTCACTAACAATCTCATCCAACCTAATTCGCCAAACAAACGTGGCCTATGTGATTTTAAGCCTGTTTTGATTTTTGGGTTAGGGAGTAGAATTGTGAGATTCACATTTTCGATGTTTGAACACAAGTAAGCCCTGGTTGGGTTTTTCTTTTGGGCTAAAAATTATAAAATGATAAAAAAAAAGTTAAAAATCATAAAAAGACAAAAAAAATTGTTATTCAAAAGTCAAAAAGTCAAAAAAGCTAAATAAAAAAACCAAACAAACAAAAAAGGGTAATGCTATAGTGTGCAACTTACACCTTATACCTTTTTGTGTTCACTTACACCTTACACTTACACCTTTTTTACCTTGCACTTACACCTTTTGTGTAAGTGGCACATGGTGTGCAACTTATACATTTTATTTATACCTTCCACTTACACTTACACCTTACACTTATACCTTTTGTGTTAGTGGCACATGGTGTGCAACCCACTTACACCTTTTGTGGGTTGCACACCTAAGAAAACTCCAACAAAAAAAACTCCAAACTAAAAAGTTAAAAAACCAATTAAAAATGTCATTGCCAAATGACCCGTAAGAAACTGGATACAATATCCCACAAAATTAGGGATATAAAATCTGAATATAGTGTATTGAAATGGTTAATTCTCATTTTCATTCTCATATTTGATTTGGTAAAAAATAAAATAAAATTTGTATTAAATATGAAATCACCTTTATACAAATTTAGAGAAATGATTATTCTATCGAGAGATTGAAGAATAACCATTGCATTCTTATTTAAAAGCATTATAATGAACCATACACTAGTTACGAATTTGAGTGTTTGGGGTTAACTCTTTTAATAGTTTTTTTGTTAGCTTTTTTTTAATCATCTTTAGGATTTTTTTTTTTTAAAAAAAAAAAATTAGAAAAGCTGTACATGTTTTTTGTAATGCCCCGACTCTTCACATGTCATCGATATTGTTTGCTTTGGGCCACGCTCGTACGAATTTATTCTTCCTAGTGGGTCACTCATCCTAGAACTACTCGAGCCTAAACACGCTTAACTGGGGAGTTCTAATAGGAATTTCACCACCCGAGAAAAGGCCTCGTTGCTATATAAGGGTCTAAGTTTTTACTTTTATAACCCAGGAACTCTCCCTCCATTCTCGATGTGGGACACCGGGACCTTATAATCTATCCTCCTTAAGGATGCATGTCCTCGTGCTGCAGCCTGCCAGCTCACAAACTCGCCCACATGCACCGAGAGATGCCAGGGGCCTACATTCAATACTCCAGATAGTCAGCTTTAATATCATTTGTAACGTCCTAACCCTTCACATATCATCGATATTGTCTGCTTTAGGCCACGCCTGTACGGATTTGTTCTTCCTAGTGGGTCACCTATCCTAGAATTACTCCAGCCTAAGCATGCTTCACTGAGGAGTTTTAATAGGGATTTCACCACCCGAGAAAAGACTTCATTGCTATATAAGGGTCTAGATTTTTACTTTTATAGCTCATGAACTCCCCTTTCATTCCCGGTGTGGGACACCGGGACCTTACATTTATGGTCTAATCAACTAGACGAACAAGAAAATTTTTATAAAAAAAAAGTGAACTTTTTTTTATTTTTTCAATATTTTTTTATCTTTTAAATTGACATGAATAGTAAATTTTTTTGATATAATTCAAATAAAAAATAGAAAAAATGTGATTTTTTTAAAACTGTAACCCAAACTCACAGAATGAGATAACTATGGCCAATATTTTGTTATCATGTAATGTATAGCCAAAAAAAATTCATAATTAAATTTGGGGGCATAGATGGAATTAGGAGAAGATTATAAAGGGTTATGACCTTATTTCATAAATAAAATGACATCTTAATATAAAAAATATATATCTCATTTTTTTTCTATTTTACATTTTTCTTTTTATTTTCTACCAAAAATATTTCTTCGTCCTATTAGGGATTGTTTCTATGATATTAAATTTTATATATATATATATATATAAAATTTATATGTCATATTATATATACATATATATTTGTATATAGGATGAAAAAATATTATTTACTTTTTAACCATACTGATAATAAAATTCAAATTTCGTCTCTAGAGGAGGGACTCTAATCTATACTATATATATATATATCGATCGTGCTACGTAGCTCGAAACCGCGGCTCGACACCAAAACGACGTCGTTTTTGTGTCAAATTTTTTTTTTTCTCTTTTTTCCTGGTTTTTTCTGGTTTTTGGTTCAGGGAGAAGAAGAGAAGAAGAAGGGAGAAGAAGAGAAGAAGAGAGGAGGAGGAGGAGGAGGAGGAGGAGGAGGAGGAGGGAGGGGAGGAGGCCATGAAAGAAGCTGGAGGAGGAGTCGAGGCGAGGGCGGCGATGAGGCGGAGGCAATGACGAAGCTCGATCGGCGATCGACGAGGCGGGGCGAGGTGGTGGCGGTGGTGGTGGTGCCTCCTCTTTCTCTTCCCTCTCTTTCTCTCTCTCTCCCTCTCCCTCTCTTCCTCTCGAGCCATTCGAGCCTGGTAGCTTCGAGCTACCAGGCATTTTCCATATATATATATACACTATATATATAACCAAATGTAGTTATTTTGTCAAAAGTCTCTAAATATTTATTTCTAAATTATCATAATTTTAAAACTCTCTCTTTCATACGTGGCAATCCTCTTTGATTGTCTTTCATATTTTATATTTTCCTCCATTTTCTATTTGTTTGATTAATTAAAATGAAAATTATTTTCATTGCCTATGGATAAAGATTTGAATTTCAAAATTCATCTATATAGATAAACATATAAAAATTGATAAATAATTTATGATATTTGTTTGATTAATTAAAATGAAAATTATTTTCATTGCTTATGGATAAAGATTTGAATTTCAAAATTCATCTATATAGATAAACATATAAAAATTGATAAATAATTTATGAAAATTAATTTTGTATTCTATAGATAAAGATAAAAATTAAATAATTAATTTTAAAAAGTTAATTTCATAACTTATAGATAAAGATAAAGATTAAATAATTGATTAATAAAAAATTAAAATAATAAAATTTAGATAAAGATATGATTTGTTGATCTATATATCTATAAAAAACATATATATATCTAAATCTTTATTTTGATTTACTCTTTTTTTTTTCTTCCTTCTATCACATATTAGCCTTTTTTATTTTGAATTTTTTATCATATGAAATGTCCTTATCTATAACTTCCCAAATGTAGTTGTTTTGTCAAAAGTCTCTAAATATTTATCTCTAAATCCTCATAATTTTAAAACTCTCTCTTTCCTACGTGACAATCCTCTTTTATTGTCTTTCATATTTTCTATTTTCCTCCATTTTCTATTTATTTGATTAATTAAAATGAAAATTATTTTCATTGCTTATGGATAAAGATTTGAATTTCAAAATTCATCTATATAGATAAACATATAAAAATTGATAAATAATTTATGAAAATTAATTTTATATTCTACAGATAAAGATAAAAATTAAATAATTAATTTAAAAAAGTTAATTTCATAACTTATGGATAAAGATAAAGATTAAATAATTCATTTATAAAAAATTTAAATAAAGATATGATTTGTTAATCTATATATCTATCAAAAACATATATATCTAAATCTTTATTTTGATTTACTCATATTTTTTTTCCCATCCATGACATATTATCCTTTTTTATTTTGAATTTTTTATCATATAAAATGTCCTTATCTATAATTTCTTATCTTTTCTTAAATTCTTAACATTCTCTTAATAATTTTTATTATTCATTATTATCTACTAAGTGATAAAGATAAAAATAAATAAATAAATAAATAAAATTTTGTTGGCTCTAAATAAGAAGTGTATTAATATAATTAAATAATAAAGGCTGTATGGGAGAAGGCAACACAAAAATCTTACAAAATTAATTTTCGTCATTATTTTATCCAAGGTAATAATTTGATATTCTTTCTTTTAGTTGTTAAAAATAGTTTGTATTAGATCATTGCTATGTATTTTTTCTTTTTCTTTTTTTATAAGGTTGTCATTTGTTATAACATTTCTTCAATCTCATCTCTAAATTCTCTCTTTGAAATTTTTGTTTTTTCAATAGTAAAGTTTAGAACTAATTTCTTATCAAATTTGTTTTCTTGGTGCATATTTAATTAAAAGATCGAGACGAGCAAAACTTTCCTATGATATATGAAATTAATGAATATAATACAAAGATGGTAGAAAAATACTATATATTTTTCGATATCTCTCTATTATTATTAGTTGATTTGCTAGATTATATTATCAATTTAGAGACCATATGATTTAATTCAATGTCTATGACTTTAGTTGCATTCGACCATTTTTTCATTGAGTAACCTATATAATTTTTTGGATAAATTACACTAACACCCCCTAAGGTTTCTGTTTAATACAGATCTCTCCATCATATTTGAAAAATTACATTCATCTCCCTAAGGTTTGTAATCTCATTACAAACTGGCTTTGGATTGCTGATATTATGCCCTAAATTTTTTTAAATGACCATCATGCCCTTTTTCCTACCATTTCTTCTTCCTATCATCATGATTACATTTTACAACTTTTCATTATTAAAAAAATCCATTAAATACAACAAAATAAGATTATGTATTGAATTTTTGTATTTTTATATTTGGTCAATTTAAAAAAAATCATAAAATATTATATTTGTTAAGTATATCTAGATTAGGTGTGTCTAAAAAATATAATAAAAAATTGCTTTAAATATTTAAAAAATTCAATTAAAAAAAAATCCAATTTTTTGTGTGAGTTAAACCAAAAAAGATGATTTTTATTTCCCTTGAAATAACATGAACAAAATATTTGTATTATTTTATTATTTTATATGTATAAAAGCTAATGGGCAAATATGTCATTATAATCTGATATGGGGGTAAGTGTAATTTTTCAAATGTGAAGGGGATCTATATTAAACAAAAACCTCAAGGGGTGTTAGTGTAATTTATCCTAATTTTTTTTTGTTGGTATATGATGATTAAAGCTATCATTTGTTATATTTCTTCAAATACAATTCAAATAATTTTTCATCATTTTTTTTTTTGGTAAATAAAATGGATTAAAACTATTTTCTTATATAATTTTTATAATCTTACAAAGTTCTTATCTTGATTATTTTTATTTTTTTAAAATGATGTAAAAACTATGCAAGTATTATTCAAATTATGGAGAAAATGATTATGGAGAAGGATTTATTTTTTGATATGCATGTATCATTGATAGAGGAGATCAAAGATAGAGAGTTGCTAATATAATTAATTAATGATTTATTTGAGAAGTACTTTTTATAAGCAAGGTAACAAACTTAGATTAAAAAATTTTAAAATTTTCTTATAAATTATAATTAAAAGTTGAGATTTACTCATAATTTGGTTCCACAATAATAATATATACCACTAATTTAAAAGTCTAAGTAAATTTATAATAACTTTTTCTGAGTTTATAGAATTTTTCTCTTTTAATGATTTCCTTTTCTTTTTTTTTTCTTCTTCTTTTTTCTGCCTGATACTATAGTTTGATATAAGTTATTTTATATTATCAAGTGATTGTGATACTATTATTCCTAACAATCTTTATAATTAACAATTTTTTATTATGCATATCAAATTTTATTGTGAAATTTTATGGGTTAATTATTGTCAATGTCTACCCAGATGGCCTAACATCATGGCTTGCCATTATTAATACATAATTCAAGATTAAGATGATTTATTTATTACACAAAATATATATAATCTATTTTTTCGTGCATCGCACGGATTATCGCTAGTATACTAATAAAATAATGGGTCAGATGAGCAAGGAATGATTCATGATGAAATGCATTTTTCATATGATTTTTTTTTCATTTTCTTTTTTAACTTTTTCGATAATGCCTAACATTATGGAGGGTCCATATCAGCCTGGTTTGCATTAAATTATATAAGTACATTTTTTTACATAAATACATTTATTTAGTTCACATTAATTAATATATATTTTTTATTTTTTAATATATTTTTTTATAAAAAATTAAAAAATAAACTTATTTAAAATATTCTAAACCGACTCTTAAGATTCTAAACCAACTCTTAAGATCGAAAGGGTCCGAATACCGATTTTTTTTTTCCGGGTACTCCGGAAAGTATTAAAAAAAAAAAAGAAAAAAAAAGAAAAAGAAAAAACCATTCAAAGAGTCCAAAAGGTGGTCCTGGTGCTATTGGTAAGTTTCCTAGGTATAAATCCACTCATATTAAAAAAATAAAAAATAAAGAAATAATGACAAGCATGGCCGTTGTTTTGAACTTATGTGGCTTCGTTTGGCTTGTGGATTAACTTTTTAATTTTTGACATTTTAATTATTTTAGTTTAGAGTTAAAATTTTTTATTTCAGATAGAATTTTTGATTTTTTTTACTTTGTAAAAAAAAAAATAATTATAATTTGAATGTGATATTTTATCTTATTAAACTAAAAAAATTATTTTGTCAAACAAAGGCTAACTAGGATTTTGATGACAATGTTGTTTAATCCCAAGTTGCAATAAGAACTCATTTGAGATGTGGATCAACTTTTTGGCTATTAAATATGTGACTAAAAAGTTTTATTTGTGACAAATTTTTTGATTTTTTAAACTTTTTTAAGTGAAAAAATAAAAATAATTATAGATTAAATATAATATTTTATCATATTTTACTCAAATAATCTATTTCATCATATATGACTATTTAGCTCGAATGATACATTCCAAACAGGCTCTAAATTTAATGAAAAAGTATGCAGGTAAGAAAAGATACCGAAAATTTGCCCACTTTGGGTTCCACCGACGTGTTAGTGATTATTACTTTTATTTATTTAAATATAAATAAATAAATAAAAATTACAAAGTCACATCTATCTATATATATTATGGAAAATGAGTGGTAACTCGAAACTCTCGCGGCTCGAACAGCTCGATAGCCCAAAACGACGTCGTTTTGGGCTTTTTTTTTTTTCTTTTTCTTTCTTTCTTTCTTCTTCGTCATGCTCGTCTTCTTCTTCTTCGTCTGAAACAGAGGGAGAGGAGAGGAGAGGGAGAGAGAGAGGGAGAGAGAGGAGGCAGGTCGTCCGTCGCAGCCCTCCGCCGCAGCCTCAAGATCCGCCGATCGTCTCCCGCCTCCTCCGCCTCCGCCCCCCGCCTCCGCCTCCACCCCGATATGTTGGCCCCCTCCAGTCCCTCCGCCCCTCCTCCTCCTCCGCCCCTCCTCCAGCCTCTCCCTCCTCCTCCTTCTCTCTCACTTTTTCGAGCCAATTTCGAGCCTTCCCTCTCGAGCTACCAATCACGATCGATATATTATACAAGGAAAGGAAAATTTTTGAACTATAAGTTTTGTGGGAGATCTAATATCTTAATCCTAATCTTTTAATTTTTTGATTTAAAAAAAATCTCAATATTTATTAACTTCTCACAACCCACAAGCCTTTTTGACTTCTCTCATACCTACTGTCGCTCTATTTTCAACTTCTTCCAAACACTATGATTTGTGATAAGATTGTTAAATTATTTTTTATAAAAAAAATAATAATTTGTATATTAAAAAAAATCTAAAATAAATATAAATTCTTATTAAAAATATAACGGGTAGGTTTGGTTTGTGTTTCTGAAAAAAATTTCAGAAATTTTCTCTACAAAAAAATTTCAGAAATTTTCTTTACCAAACAAATTTTTCCAAAATTTTTTTCCAAAACACACAAACCAAACAAGTTTTCCAAACAAATCTCTCTCACACACACATCAAATCAATCACTTTTTTCAAAACTCTCTCTCAAAACAATTTTTCAAAACAAATTTCCCAAAAAACCAAACCAAACATGTTTTTGTACTTTTTATCTCTAAAACACATCTCTCAAACACAAACCAAACATACATGTTGCAATTGCGAAAAAAAGAGAAATAAAATTACACAGTAAAAAATAATTTGTATATTAAAAAAAAATCTAAAACTAATATAAATTTTTATTAAAAAATAACAGGTTGCAATGGCTAAAAAAAAAAAAATGTGCATTTCATTAAAATCTAAAAAATAATAATTTCTATATTGAAAAAATATCTAAAACAAATATAAAAATTCTTATTAAAAAATAACATGTTGCAATTGCGAAAAAAAATTACACTGTGCATTTCATTAATAATGCTCAAAAAATGTGCCAAGTATTTATGTAAAGACTTGACGCGTATCCACTCTCAAATTATTAAGTAAATATAGATGAAGCTAAAAAACTCATCTTTAATGACTAACAAATATTAGAAGTCTGATCATTGAAGACTAATAACTATTAATTAATAGAATTCAGTAATTGAAAGGTCTCAAACCACATCTATTTGTCTTCTAAATGTTTTCATTTTTTTTGATTCATGCATTCATTCTGATATTGGTAAATAATTAGACATGTGGAAGAGTGAGAGACATTAAAATTATATATTGAATTATGTAATTGTGTAAAAATAAAGGGTGTTTTCCTCTTCTATGACAATTTTTGTGGTTATACCTCCAATTAAAATGTTATGTGTGCTTCTACATCATCATTGAACGTTACTTTTATTTTTTTTAGATACGTTATCTCACAATTGTTTGTGTTTTGTGTTATGAAATTTATTACATCTGTGTTTGCTAAAACTATTAAATGGACCTAATGTAAGAAGTGTAAAATATTTCAATGTCATTCTCAGGATTAGAAGTACAAAAAACATACATAAAAAGTATATGAATAGACAAGATTTTATAAAATTTGTTCGTGAGTTTCATTTCTTGAAAATCATATAATTCATTTATTTTTTGTATTATATTTTATGTTTAGTTTCTGTACTTTTTTTAAAAAATATATTTTTCTTTGTTTTCTTTAAAAGTTTATTTTTAAAAAATAATTATTAAATAAATAAATTATTTTCTATTTCAAACAATTTCATTTTTGTTTTTATTTTTTAATTTTTTCTTAAGGTATTTTTAGTTTTGTACAATTACTTACTTACTTTTTTCTATATATTGTAATTTTGTGGATTTTAAGTATATGATATTTTCACTAATATACTTAGAAATGCACTATGAAAGAATGATCATTTGAAAATCAAGTAAGGGAAAAATAAATAAATAAAATAATATGATGAATGTGGAGTAAAGATCAAATATCAAAACTTCCAAATCAAGTAAGTAAACAAAATAGCAAGTAGAATAGAATGTTTAACAACAGACATTTGAAAATTTGCAACAAAATTTTATAACTTTTCTTTTTGCTAAGAAAATTCTATTTGGCACTAACTAAATAAAATACTTTAAAAATACATATATATATATATATATATTTTAAATTTGAAATTAAAACTGTAATAAATTTACGTAAGCATAATTTCTAACCACATTTTTTTTACTTAATGTATAATATTTATATTGATTATCTTTTTTATTTTTATTTTTTTTAAGTATTTATCTAGAAGAACAAAAATATCGTTAGGAATAATTTTTTTCTTAATTTAGTTATAAATTTTGTCCGTACATTATTTTAAAATTTTGAATAAAAGCAAACATAAAATAATTGATTGAAGATATGCTACATTTGTTAATTCTTTTCTCTGTGTGCAAAATAAATAAATAAATAAAAATAAAAATAAAAATGAGTGAAGCACCAATAAATTCCAAAATGTGATTTTGTCAATTGTTTAGTCCCTCATTTTTTTTCTTATGAATCCAAAAGTCTCATTAAAGTGAAAATTACATAAAATAATAGTCACTTACATGTTTGAGTTTTATTTTCTAGAGATGAAAGTGGATTTCTCTAAATGTAAAATTATACATTTGAGCAATCTGTACTATTGAGTTTTTGAATTTTTCCCCCTCCTATAATAAATCCCACATTACGAATTAAAATGTAACACTCCAATGTCATACACTAAAAAACTCATTCGTGTATTTTTTTCAAATGTAATAGCGTAACATTCTAAAAAAACTCGTTAGTGTACTTTTTCCAAACGTAACATTACATGTAACACACACAAAAAATTCTTTAATGTACTTTTTCAAAACGTAACACTCTTATCAATGTAATCTCGAATATAACACTGTAATGTAACATACACAAAAATGCTAAAAAATTCTTTAATGTATTTTTTCTAAATGTAACACTCACAATTTAAAATTATACATTTACTCAAAACTTACTAAGGAATTTTTGTACTCATTTTGAGATGATTTGAACAATCCCACATCCTTTTGGAATGGTTTGAAGAATCCTATATCTTTTTTTAGAATCTTACATTAGAGTGTTACGTTTAGAAAAAAAGTATATTAAGGAGTTTTTTTGTGTGTTACAATAGAGTATTACACTAAAGAGTTTTTTTAGAGTATTATATTGGAGTGTTATGTTTGAAAAAAAATACACTAAGATTTTTTTTTTTTGAGTCTTATATTTGAGTATTACATTGGATTGTTACAGTTTAAAATTATATATTTGCCCAAAGTTTACTACGGGTTTTTTTTGCTACTTTTGAAATGTTCGAAGAATCCCGCATATTTTTGGAATGTTTGAAAGATATTCTCTACAAATAAGTTTCAAAAAAAAAAAAAACCAAAAAAAAAAAAAAAAAAAAAAAAACTGTTTTTTTTTTTTTTTTTCCATCTCTCTCTCTCTCATACACATCAAATCAATCACTTTTCCAAAACTCTCTCTCAAAATAATTTTCTAAAACATCTTTTGAAAAAAACCAAACCAAACCAAACAACTTTTCATACTTTTTATCTCTAAAACTCATCTCCCAAACTCAAACCAAACATATCCATATTTCAAGTTATTTTTGTACTCTTTTTGAAATATTTTGCAAATAAAAAAATTCCAGTATAAAAATTCATCCTAAATTTAATTATCAGAAATTGTGTACATTATCTTTTTAGCACAAAAGAAAAATAGAGAAGAAAACATAATAGAAATAAGAATATAACTGTAAATCTAATTTCTAAATAATATATTAAATCTATCTTTTCAAAATAATAGGATTAATTGGTCTATAAAAAAATAATTAGGAATAAATAGATTAACATTCCTTTAAATGGTATTTATAAATAATTTTTTTTAAAAAAATTACAATTTATATATATATATATATAAATAATTATAAAAACAATCCGCACCTAGTATGGATAGAACGCTAACAAACATAATAGCAAAGAAAGAATATAAAAGTAAAAAAAGTGGTGTGGTGTAGAATGACAAAATAAATATTGAAATGGACTGGTTAAAATTGAATGATAGGAACACATCATCTGATTTTCCTTTTTCTACTTGCTTATGTATTAAAGTATTGACTAGACGAATAATTTAACAAAAATATTAAAAATTTCATATATAAATATATATTAATAATTTTATACAATACTCTGACTGAGATTTTTTGAGTTTCACACTTTTTATGAATATTATATACTAAAATTGTTAATAATATTTTTTAAACGTCCAACATTGCTCATAATTCAATTGGACCACATTATCAAAGTCAGTATCATAATCATACCTAGTTCTTCCACTAGTTGTCAAAATAGTGAAAACAATATTCATCCTAGGCCATGATGGATAATAAATTATTTAAATTCTTCCTAATCTCTTGTAATTATATATATACACACAAATACAAGATTAAAGGTGGATACACACTATTTGTATATAATTTGTAATTGAATCTGATAATTATAACAGATATTTAAAATAGTTGAAAAGAATTGAAACAATTTATAACAGCTATCATATTCTAAGATTATTTTTGAAAAGAAAAATTTTGTGACACTATTTACTTTATATATTAGTAAAAATATATATTAGGGCGCTTACAAATTTTTAAGCGGTTTAACGAATAAGGATTGAATTAAACTCTGTACAATTAAACTTTTACGTGGTTTTCCGAATAAAGATTGAATTAGAAAATTACTTGGCTATTACTAAATGTGAAGTTTTAACTGTTAACAATTTTAAAGGTGTTTAAGGAAAATAAAACAAGTACTACTAATTTTGCATCCCTAAACCAGCTCTAATGAGTTAAAAAAAAAATAAAAAATCATACAAGAGCAAAATATCTCATCATGTGAGACCCATACCAACATCAGAACTATTAATGCTTCTTTTTTAATGGTCTCAACCATTCTTCAAAATAAAAAGCTTGACAAAACTTATAAAAATTGTATGTTATACATAATAGAATAGAATAGACAGTAACAAGATGCTAAAGTGGCCAAAACTTTTAAAAAATGAAAGATGGATCCTTATAAAGACCAAAAAAGCAGAATTTATGTTGTGAAAGTTTGGTTGATCCAACCAGCTTCAAGTGCTGAATCCAAATTTGAATGGATCCAATGCTTTGCTTTTAGGGGAGGTATTTAATTCCTGTGGTGACTGTTTTCCTCATCATTGCAACTCAATTATTCCAAAAAAATTAATTAAGAATCACAATATAATAAAGTGTATATATATATATATAAGACCAGTGTAACAAAATTCGGTAACACCAATAGGGTTGAAGTGACTGTTATGTTTTGGCCACAACAACTTTTGTCATTTTATTCAATTTTATGATTTGTATAATTTATTTTGAAAAATCTATTCAACATATCATTCATATAAAAAATTAAACTAATCAAATATTATTAATTACCTGATCATATCATATTTTGTTTATAAAAAATAAATTATAAAATAAATTATTTAGATTATCAACATAAATCTCAAGTAAGCTCGATAAATACAACAAGGACTGTTATCTTGCTATGTATGAGATACAATAGCCACTCCAGATTCATTGACAATACTGCAAACATTTTGGATGAGACATTATTCCACTAGGATAAATACATTTCATATTGTGCATATTTTATGAAAATTTTAGTTACTTATTAATTTAATTCTAAACCTGTGCTTGACTAATTTAATAGAAAGGCATATGACACTACCAATTTTAATAGAAAAAAGAAAAAGAAAAAGAAGTGAGATATTAATAGATTCTCTCAAGCACTGGTCTATAAAGAATGGTTCAACTCTTCTTAAGCATATATCTCAATACAGGAAAAGCATGTTTGGATAGCATTTTGATAATTAAGAAATAGAAATTAAAAACATTTCTTTTCATATTTTTTAATAAATAGATTTTTTTTAATCTTATTTAAATTAATTTTATTTTATAAACTGTATCAAATAAAGCCAAAGGTCCACTTTTGAAATTTTGGGTCAATAGGCCCAAACTTAAATATTTTTGGGCTAAAAGAACATTATCTGTCCAAAAAGAATATTATATGTCCAAAAGTTTGCCTATCTGTTTACTTGCTCAAATGTTACCTATTTATCCAAATGTTAGATATATATACAAACGTTACTTACTTGTCTATCTCATCGCCATTGCCTGTGACATTCCAATAATTTTTCTATCAGTTTTTCACTATGTGACCTTATCACCAAATAACATATGGACCATAAATGTAAATTTCTCATAAATTAACCCATATTTTAATAAATTTTGGTATAAATTATTATTATTATTTTCCCTATTCCCTACAGCACATGGAGTTGTACCATACGAAGGGGGTCCTTCAATTTTCTTTTTCAACACCACTTTTTATTCATGACCCATCATATTGATGGACTAAACAACACCCATTTGATATGTGGTAGGCCCTAAATGAACTTCGTCCCCTTGCTGTGGTTGTCGAATCCCTTTTGATTTATGTTGCCTAGCAAGTCTATTATTTTCCTCCCAAAAACTGTACGTGTTAGGGGCAATGTTCTAAGTATCCCCTTCATGTATTATATTTGCTGGTTCGAAATTGAATTTTGACTTTCTAATACCATTATTCATTAATATATTGATTAATATTATTTGTTACTTTTCGATATTGTTTGATATATGATTGCAGTAGTAATATTGATATATATTTCGTTACTTGATTTGAGTTGATTCAATAATTTATAGGCAAATTGATAAATTTAGACTTGAAGGCCAATTGACTTGTTAATTTTTATCATTTAATCTGCTTACTTAATTCATTCACCTTTTTAAGCCGCACAAGTTGACGGCCTATGTGCATAGAAAAATGCACAAAAATAGTAATAATAATAAATGACTTATATTCATTTTATGATGAGAATTACATTAAAAATAAATCTACTTACACATTAATTTTTTTGAGGGGAAAACTTAAATTATTTTTCTCCAATTTAGGCAATTTAACCATTTTTTCTCCTTTCATTACTATTTGATAGTCACCTCTCACCATTATCGTTGTCCATTACCACCCCTCATCCTCTCCAATCATCCTTTTCTTTCGTCCACGATACTCTTCTCTTTCCCTAGGTCACTATCACTGATTTTTCCTTTATTTCCCAGTCCATCGCCATTGTCATCGTCCAACACCATTGACAAAAAAATAGTTAAATTGTTTAAATTGCTCATATTATGTTCATTAAAATTGATATCATTTTAAAAATTTAAAAATTAGAACAGTGTCAAATTCTAAGATTTTTTTTTTTTTTATAATTTTTTTTATACATGATGTATTTTTTTTTTAGAAAAATGTTTGAGGGCCACAATTTTTGTGGCTCATATGGCTCAAAATTGTCAAAACGACGTCATTTTGAGTACAAAACGACATCGTCTTATAACAAAACGACGTCGTTTTAACAATTTTGAACCATTTGAATCACAAAAATTGTGACCCTCAATCATTACTGTTTTTTTTGTGTCTCCTCTTTTTAGGTCGTATTTCATTATCAATGGCAGGTTGTCACGTGCATTTTAACCCTTTGCTGAGCATGATTTATTTTTCTTGGGTACAATAATGATAGTATCTATTTTACCAATTGGTTTCTAGTGGTAAAAAGACAATCTCTCTTTGAAAAGCCTGAAAAAAGTTTGGGCTCACTTTGGGGCCTCTATTTGAAGCATTAGAGAAGGCTGGTGGGTTGGTGACAACAACAACATCATCATCATAGCCTCTATGAAAATGGTGAATGAGATAGTACAACTACTGCCCTCTCTGCGAATGAGAGGGGAAAAAAAACACTACTCTGTTTGATTTTGATTTTCAAAATTTATTTTTTTTAAAATTTTATTTTTTTATTTTCTGTATTTCTTTTATTTTTATTGAATTTATTTTAATATTTTAAATAATTTTTTTTTAAATTTTTAAACACACCTAACATAAACATACTTAAAAAGTATAATATTTGTGAATTTCTTTTAAAAAAATTCATTTAGTACCAAAAATATATATAAAAAAAATACGAATATTCAATATATTTTTTTTTGTATTTTTGTGTATTTAGTAATTTTTAAAAATATTTTACTCTTTAGGTACATCGAAGTAAGGTGCATTTAACAAAGTAAAAAATTTGCTTAAAATTTTAAAAATATTCACTAAAAATAAAAATAAATAAAAAACTCAATTTCTAGAAATTGAATTCAGAAAATTAAAACTAAACACACTGAATTGTAATTTGGGAATAAATGAGCCAAACGAACTGAGGGAAATAGTAAGTTTGGTTTAAATTTTTTTAAAAATTTAAAATTTATTTAAGTTTGGTTTATTAAACTTTTAAACTGATTTCAAATAAGATTCTGTCAAGCTAAGCTCAAGTAATTTGGTATTTTTATATAGTTTTAGACATATTGAACCAAACTGAATGAGCAATTGATTGTTTAAGTTTAGTTTAAAAATTTTAACAAGTTCTAAAATATATTCAAATTTGACTTGTTTAATTAACGAATTGATATTGATCAAGCATTTAATGAGTCAAATACGAGTCCAACTTGAACTATTTGGTTCGTTTATTACTCCTAATTATAATTTTTATAAAATTTTAAGTTACTCAAAATTTGTTGCAAATAAAATTTGTGACATGAAATATTTTTATAAAAATATAATTATTTTAAATTATTTTCTCTAAAACACAAAAAATAATTTTAAAAAAAAGGTACTTTAGATAGAGCCATAGCGGCATGTCTCTATGAAAATGGTGTACTACATGTACTCCTAAATAATTGTACTGCTAAAACAACCTATAAAAAAAAACAAAAAAAACCAAAAGAAAGAAATTATTATCAATTAGAATTCTAAGCCTGTAGACTTTGGCTATGTTTGGGATATGTTACTTTAGTTATTTTAGTTATAAAATGATAAAATAGATTAAAAAATTAATAAGTTTTCGTTTGAAATGTGAGTTGATTTTTTAATTATTTTAACCTGAGATTAAAAAATCTCGTTTGAGATAAGCTTTTTGACTAGTTTTCTTAGAGAAAATTCTAAACAAAATTTTTTAGTTTCAGACTAAAATAACTAAAAAGTCAAAAATTTAAAAAACCAACCCACATCTCAACCAAAGGCTTCATTATAAATTTATTTTTGAAGATCTAAATAGTTTATTTATGCATATTATTAAAAAAAATAATTTTAATTATTGTAATTTATTCAATTTTTCACATTTATATTTAAGAGAAAGAACTACAAATGTATTTTTCAAAACATGTTCAAAAAAATGTGTTTTTCAAAATAGAACATTCATTTTTTTATAAAAAAAAAACTTAATAAATTGAACAAATTATGATTATCAATAATTACTAGAACCACACCTACAATAGATTTTATAAATCTGAATAATACCTCCAATTCAAGAAAAAAGCCATACCCTTTAAATTATTTCTACTAAAACACAATTTCTCCAACCCCCCAAAAATTAAATAAATAAATAACAAAGCAACTTTAATAAGAGCCATAGAGGCACATTATTTGTTGAGCCAAGAAGGAAAAGGGTATATGAATTATTTATTTTTTGTGTCACTGGGCTTTAGTAATACTCTTTCCTGTTTGCTCATTTTCCACATGAGAAATCTTCCGGTGTGCCCCTTATAATAAAATGTGTAATTTCGTTATAAATTAACATTATAAAATGTCCAAATTTTATAGTTAATACTGTAAAAATTTGTGATTTTGTTACAATATTTTTTGTTATACTAATTTATAACGAGATTATATATTTTATAATTGATATTATGAAATTTTATAATAAAATTATATATTTTATAATAAGATACATATAATAATAATATACACCCTTAAAAAAATGCACACCATAACATTTCTCTTTCGACATTGGTACTCTTTAATCAAGTTAATAAAAAATTATTTTTATATAACTTTTTTCACAAAATAAAAATATTTCAATTAGTTCCTTCGGATAAAATCTTCAAAATCATTGAAACCCGACTGCTGCCACCGGGCCATTCTCTATTGGTCTATTTCGTTGATTGGAATAAAACATAATAGAATAGAATAGTCCTCCTCTAATCTCTTACATAATGATCGTTCTCTTAAATGATGAATCACGATTTCATTTATAATATATATTTTATTATTATTTTAATTAACTAAATATGAAAACAAACAATTTAATAAAATGATTGTTTTATTTTATTTCAATGAATCAAACACATTAATTATGTGTCAAAATCATTTTCTTCACACATGTAAATGGTGTGATTGAGGGGTGTTTTGGGAAGATAGTTAAAAGTTAGTTTTTGACTTTTAATCAAGTTTTTTTGACTTTTTCAAAAAGTCATTTGGAAAGTTAGTAAAAAGCTATTTTTTGACTTTTTTACTTAATATTTGTTTATGTTATCATATTTCAATTGATTGAGGGTATTTTGGTCATTTGTAGTGATGTGACACTTTTTAAAAATATTAAACTAAAAATATCACAATCAAATGACCAAAATACTCCTATCCAATTTAAGAAATTTACATTTTCATACATGTGGCTCATTTTGCAACTGGAGGGTATAGTTGTAATTTCACAAGTAACTTTTAGTTGCCTACCTAAATGGTTTTGAAACAAAAAAATAAGTTTTTAGTTTTTTACCCAAGCTGCAAAATGCACTTTTATCTTTGTTTTTAAATGGCATCTGAGTGTGGTTGAAGCAAGTTATTTTTTATTTTTTTCTTCAACTTATGTTAATCATGTATGAAGCATGAATTCTTGGGTTGGCAATCCTTTATTAATCGATGTAGAAGATCATTACATTTCACTGTGCCAAGTTTACCAAATCAAAGCTATGTTGTTGATGTTTTGGATGAAGAGCTTTTTTATTAGGTAAACTATTTGAGTTTGTCCCTTATCGTTATTTTATGCAATTTTTTTTATACTGATTATAAAATAATAAAAATTTAAATTTTATGAAATTATTTTACTAGGTTAGATTTGGTATTATTTTAAAAACTTAAATAGTAAAAAAAATAATAATTAAAAATGCCTACAAAAAATCAGCAAACAAAGTTAATAACTGAATTTTTTATTATTATTATTATTATTTGAGAAGAAAATCAGACCGACCAATTGACCCATCAACTCTGGTCCAAACAGTTCTGACTTGAAAACCAAGCAAAATATAAGAAAGTGACAACCAAAAAACATATAAAAAAACGCCCACCGTGGGGCTCGAACCCACGACCACAAGGTTAAGAGCCTTGCGCTCTACCAACTGAGCTAGACGGGCTTTGGTTGTCGTTCTTCTGTGTTTCAATTATTTGAAGATTCAAGGTCTATTTACGTTTTAAATTTCCCCCTTCATTACCTTTCATTGGGATTTGGGATTTCATTTTAGCTTTTTGTTCTAAATTAATATTAATACCTAAACAATCTTCATCAGAAAATTGCATTTATCAATTTTAATGAATTGAGATATGTAATTTTGAAGTAACAATTTTGCTATGTTTGATTTCGTTTTTTAAAAATGAAATCAAATGGTGTAAATGGCACTCACAAAAAAGAGATTTTCTTATCTATAAATTAGTCAATTATCAGTCAATAACAAAGAAAATATGGTTAAAAAGAAGCAATTTTTTGTCAAAAATGATGGGATAAAAGACACATATTGTGTAAAAGAATTCATGCATGAGTCAATTCCTTAGGTGTGTTTGTTTTGAAGGATTAGGGAGTGGGATTAGACTATTAGTCCCACCAGACTAATAGTCCATTGTTTGTTTCATTTTTTTTGCTCTGGATTATTAGTCCCACAAATATAGGACTATCCTATCTCATGGGAGGAGGTGGGATAGAAACCATGGGATTGGTATCTCATGGGATTATTTTGTGAAATGTCTATTTTAGCCTCTATATTATTGCTTAGCAAACAATTAGAAAATGATAAAATAGTCTTTTGAACATTTATAAATTATTTTTTTAGTGTTGTTAATTTAAAATTATATATTAAATAAAAATATATAAATTATAAATTAAATTTATTTAAAAATAATAAATTATAAATTATGACCTTATAAATTAAATTTTTTTAGTGTTGTTAAAAAATTAAATTTACATATAAATTATTTTTTTTAGTGTTGTTAATTTAAAATTATATATTAAATAAAAAAATATAAATTATAAATTAAATTTATTTAAAAATAATAAATTATAAATTATGGCCTTATAAATTAAATTTTTTTAGTGTTGTTGAAAATTTAATTTATATATTAAATAAATTTATTTTTTTATTGTCGTTAATTTAAAATTATATATTAAATAAAAAATATAAATTATAAATTTAATTTAATTTAATTGAAAATAATAAATTAAAATAATTAAAATATTGTGCAAAAAATAAAATAAAACAAATTTTTATTTAATCTAGCTAAAAATAATTAAAATATTAAAGCTATGTTTAATATTGCTATTACTTAGTAAATAATTGAAAATGATAAAATAGTCATTTGAGCATTTATCCTTCTCCATATTATTCCAAACAAATATTGGATAACTAAAAATAGTTCAATTCAGACATCTAATCTCATGACTAAACAAACATAGGATACAAATTTAGTAATAGTCCCGGGACAATGTATCCCAGGACTAGTCCGATGGATTACAATCCCTCCTTATCTAGTTCGTCCAAACAAACACACCAAGGACTGTGTTTGGATAATGAATTTGGATAGAAATTTGAAAAGGAAAAGATAAAAGGCGGGTGAAATGTAGCTATTCATAATTTACCAACATTTTTCCTTTCTATTTCCAAATTCTTACCCAAATTCATGATACAAACACAATCTGTGTATTAGAATTTTCATTAACACATTCATTAATACATCAATACATCAAACATTTACGCGCTGAAAATTTTCGTAGTTTGATCATCCTGAACAGATCACTATCATTGTTATCAATACTCTTCACATGCTCTCAATTATTAGCTCTAACTTTAGCTTTCTACAAGTATCTCACTTTAATCTTAAAGGCACAAGAACACAAGAACACACAAAAACAACACAAGAAGAACACAAAGTATTATGAATGTAGGGAAAATAAATTTCACTTGCTTATTACAATACTGTCTCCAAAAAAAAGAAAAAAAGTTTTCTTTTTGTTATTGATAATTCGATATCATACATCAGTACATCTAGGAATGGTATAGCATCTGCACCTCATACACTATGAATATCTTTTTCCAAAAGAAAAAAAAAAGAGACACAACATAAATAAAAAAAGAGGGTCTATAAGTACAAAAACCTAATTGCTGTACAATGTGAATAAATTTTAAAGGAGGACTGTAATTTGCCTTGTCTCTTTCCCGTAAACAATACTAATTACACAATTAATCAGAAGAAAAAACTAATTTATGTGTATAATCAAGACAATGGAGACGGGGAAGGAACCTGATTTAGCTGCTCAAGTCCAAACAAGTTCGTCTAAAAGATCATCAAATATCATGTCCTCAAGCTCTAGCCCCACACACTCGGCTTCAAATTGGAGATTCATCCACCTGTCACCCTTTGCTAGATCGCGGCTTATGGTATCATCTAATGATGGATCAGCCTCCGGTTTCCAGCTCAAATACCCGCTTATATTCATCCAGACCACTTCAAGGACTTGGTGTCCCATTGGAACTGGACGAATATGGGAAGTCAAAGACAACAATTTGGGGCAGTATGTGAACGATCTCTCATAAATCTCTAATAAAACTTCATTGACTAGATCGAACAAGAGGAGCTGATTAGAGTTTCCAATTTCTTCGTTTTCAGGGCAGTCCGGCTCTGCTAACAACCAACCTTCCACTTCCTCAAACATGGATGGGTCCATTGGCTGGTCAGGGGAATGCCACATCCCTAGTAACTCATCCCTGGTGAATCCGGATAGTTCTAGAACATATTTTACGTAATTGAATTTAGCTGTGTCTTTTGTATTGACTAGAACGCGTAATAATTCATTATTCAATTGATCGATGGAACTTTGCGTTGTATTAAGGTTTACTAGGATGCTTTTGACCGCAACAGGCGAATCCATTCCTGCCTCTTGTATCTGATTGGCCAAATAATCTAACGACTCCGATTCATCAGAAAAGAGGCTTCTTGGTTTTGATGCCGAGTCTGCTTCTTCAAAACAAATCATAAAACATCCATTTTCGGCCAAATAACATAAAGATAGTGAGAAGAGGATTGATATTCACTAAATCAATAGGGACACCAAGTTGAACTAAGTAAAATGTGAACAAGGTACCAAATAATATTGTTTTGTATATATGTATGAAAGTTAAACTTGATGCTAATTATCAGAACAATTCAGTGCATGACATTTCTAACTCATCTACAAAAATATAATGTTAAAACAAGGGCAAAAGATTTTGAAATTTAGTAATCGTGCCACATTGTTTCCTCCTTGAGTATGTAATCCAATGAAGGGATATCACACAAGGAATGTGAAATCTATGACTTAGAAAGTATACCCTTCTCTATTATATGATAAACTGATACTTTTGACCAAATCAATGCATGTGTGCGGGAGAGTGTGTGTGTGCGAGCATGGAACAAAACTTCATCTCATTTCCATCGACATGGATGAAATATTTTTATATCTGGGGAAACCAATATGAATCATTAATGGAACACTGAAATTCCAATGCTTTCACCAAAACATACTAAAAACTACAAAGAAATTGTTTCGACACCTATTAGGAATGTCCAACAATGGCCATTTCTATTTGCACATATTTGTCAAAGATTTGAGAACAATTTTTTTAGAGAATTTGAGAACTAGGAAGGAGAAAATGAAAATGGAGAGGAGAAGAAACAAAGAGAAAATGGATATACCTTCAGACAACGAGAGCGTTGTTGGGCTGGCCATATCCTCTGGAGAGGAGTCCTGCACAGAATCTGGACATGGTTCTTCCAGCTTACTAACAGGTCTTATTGTGTCCTGAATCCCATTCTCGTGTTGAGCATCATTTTCTGTCGTTTCCAAGCTTCCCAAATCATCAGAAGTAAAATCCACTTCACTATTTGCTTCCTCATTCATGAATGATCTTGATCCCACATCATCTTTGGCAACATGATTCAATTCACCATCTACTGAGTTGTTTTCACTATCAATTTCTACAGAGGCATCTAACAGAGTCTCATTTTCTGAGACTGCAGGAAGGTCTGATGTCTTCCAATGATCAAACCTACTACTGACTGTATTTACATTGCTGTTCACATCTGGAGAGTCCTCATGTTGGAGATAATAGTATGATCTAAGATTAGGTAATGAAAGAATCCTTCCTAGGGTTTTTGGACTCCCACTAGGCGAAGGTGTCTCTTCTGTTCTCAATTTTAGTCTCTCCGATATATGGTGTTTGGCTTCTGTGTTGAAACTGGCCTCATATAACTGGCGATATCTATCCATTGATTCATTGAAAGATGATGTTCTTCTCATGTCTTGAGGTCTACCCTTGCCATTTCTTTCACAGTTACATTTGCCCATGAAATCAGGAATGTCGTCCCTCACATCCTTAGAGACTTTGCGGCCATAAGGAATTTTGTGAAGGACAGCATCCATGGTAATCCGATGCCTTTCTTTCCTACTCTCTTTAATTGCACGCTTTATCTTTTGTTTAAGATTCATGAAACGTTTCATAACCATCCTGTTGTCTTGTCGACTCTTCAGCACAGAGGTTGATGAACCAGTAGAAGAGCTATCCAACAACTCGGGACTTGCCACGTTTGGTTTTGGAACACCATCGATCTTGGATTCAGACAGGATTGGCATTGAAGATTCACCTGCATCTTTCGTAGACTCAAGTTCTGCTAACTGTTGAACTTGACTTCCAACTTCTGTTTCCTGCTTTTGCTTGAGTTTGATTGGCCTGGAACCACTTCTGCCAGATGAGCCAGGCAAAGGAAATGACTTAGACTTGGTGAATCCTATCTTCGATTTGAATGCCAGTTGACCATGGAAATAGTGTGCCAATGGAGAATTTGGGTCTTGTAAAACTTTCAAAAACAACTCCTTGTTCATGTGGAATAAATCAAAAACATCCAGAAACTGCTTGGACTCGTGGAACGAAACATCTATGTTGGACTCCTTTGCATTTGTGAGTTTATATGTTAATAAATCTTGCTTTGCTTTGTTTAACATGTCCTGGAGAAGTGTGTCATTGTCAACTGGTTGCTTCCCATGCTCACCATCCCAGCCGTGCCCCATGTAATTCATAGTAAGCATTGCAGCACACAACTCGCACTTTTTGTCGCTGGTTATTGGTTCCTCAATGTCCTTTAATGTGCTGGGAAGAGAAGAGTTTTCATTGTCTTGGTGAACAATCACCGGAGAAGCATCTTTTGAAGCACCTTCAGCAAGTGGGTTCGAATCTGAAGCAGCTACTAAATGATGGATGGAATCTGTTCGTGTCAGTAGCAATCGTGTGGGATAGGAAGAACTTCTGCGATGTCGACCCTTTCTCTTGGACATTTCCTCTGAAATCAAAGCCTTTATTCGAGATTTCACAGAGCTCTTGGTAACTGGAGTAGCTTCTGTTGCCTTTTCTTGAATCTGAGAAGTTTCAAATTTAGATACTTAACATCTAAGAAGCGCAGACACTTCAATTGAGGAGGCATCCGACATGACACTCTTGAAAAGCGTGTCTAACACTTCTTCAATGTTTCTTAATTAAAATTTTAAATTTATAATATCGGACACTTTATAGACACTTCTCGGATACTGCAGCGACACTTGAACCCTCTGAATAAGATCTATGTAATGAATCTCTTCACTCTCTAAATATGTTTTGAAACATTTATAAGATGCATAAATTATATGTATTTTAATGTTTTACAATTGTTTTGCATTCTTTAGATTACAATTGTTACATGAATGACATCTTAATGTTTAAGTTATGGAATATATGAAATTTATAAAAAAAGAAAAAAAAAAGTAAAAATAAAAATTAGCATGTCCCAGACGTATCTTGTCCTGCAATTTTTTCAAAATCAACATGCAAACTTGTGCTAGTTAGACCACTATTGATATCATTTATATATTTATAAATTCAAAAAATGCTACAAACATCATATTACACAGACTTACAAGGGAGTTGTTTGTTTCAGCATCAGCATTTTTTTGCATTTCATCATCATCCTTTTTTTGCATTTCACCAGCATTGGTGGCATTTATATTGTTTCCTGGATTTCCATCCCATACAAACAACAAAAGGGGTTACCAATTAAGAAAAGGAAGCATATACTTTTCTACCTTCCACTATTATAAAATTTCAAATTTGTGATTAAAAACCACAAACTTGACACAATGCAACAAGGTTTACAACAGGTTGAACTATGGAAACATCACAGCAATCTTCATTTGAGTACATAAAACCTAATGTACTACTTACCTATGGTATGCCTTGGGCCACCAAGCCTTTTATGCAGAAGCATTTTCTTTTTGACTTGTTGCCAGCGATGGTGGTGAAGAACATGAAGTATGCCCCACATGCATCCTGGATGATTGTTCGGTATTGAAATGCCAGTGTCTTGGTTCTTACCCATTTTGTTTCAACGAACACTAATGAACCTTAGGAACTCACTTTAGTGGTTGCAACAATTGGATTCATTTACAAGCTCCCAAGTTTCCTGACCTAATACAAATCATAAAACCCTAAATTAAGCACACTGCACCAAAGAGGCTAAAGATCAAGACCACGTTAATACTTGTATTCAATTACGTTTTTAAATTAGCATCCATAAATAATTGTACATGGTTGTACTGTGCCAAGCACCAAACCAGTTGACATGCTAATATACTGGTGGAAAATATGTTCATCTTGGAAAGAGAAATTGTAAATAGATTATTACATATGAATTAGTCACTCACGTTTTACATGTGATTTCAACACAGAAATTCATCACCTGGAATGTGTACATCAGGAAAATATTAGCCATCACAAAATTGATTTTTATTTTTTATTTTTTATTTTTTATTTTTATTTCCAAATCTTGAATTTAAATCATATAAAAAACATGTAAAAGTGACCACATACATAAGAAGAAATATGGCAAAGTCTTGTGTTTTCTGTACTTCTAACTAAATGCCATATAAACTGTGAATGGGGTCATTCAAATTCAGATGTCGAGGCGGGCCCTAAATGATTGAAGGTTTCTCGATGATGCTAATCTCATAATTGTGCAGGCTACCATTCATTTTAAAGAAAATATACAAGTATATAAATAGATTGTAAAACAATTTCATCAAATGATGATATATATCATGTAAATGTTGCAAAAAAATCATGCCAATGCTTGCATTGTAATGGGTCCAAATAGAATTTTTCCCTAATAGAAACTCAATGGGCTATTGCCTTGAAATGAGAAATGATGATCTCCAATCCCCATCGAAATTTGATCAAAATGTAATTTTCAGATTGACTGCAAAGAAAATTTCAAAGACCAAAAACAGAGTTTAAAAGGAACCTGATAAAATCATTAGGGTTATTTGAAGAGTTGGCTGTTTCATTGATTAGAACCCAGAAACAGAAATTAGCAAGACGAGAAAATTAAGATCATTTTCCTTCAGTTTCTTACAAAACAAACGATCATAAAGATAGAATGCAGCCCAAGTAAATTAGCATTTCTAATTCTGAAGATAGCAGCAGAAGATGCAAATAAAAAATTTCAAATAATGAATGCATACAAAGGCATTTACAATTCAATGAGATATACCTTTGAGGGAAGAGTGAATTGCTGAAAGAAAGTGCTTGTGCTGCTGGTTTGCCATGGTTAGAGGTCCAAACTCCAAAACGAGAGAGAGAGAGAGAGAGAGAGAGAGAGATAGTGGGATGATGGTTGTTGTGTGGGAAGGAAAGAAGAGAGAGGAAAAGGGCGTTAAGTTGGTTAATTATAGATTTGACTGAGTTGGGTTTTTGGGATTGATGGATGAATGGATGATGCAGAGAGGTGCAGAGACATTCAATAATTCAAGCCATTGTTTTCGGGTTGTGATTTTTTTTTTTTGGGTTTTTTTTTTCTTCTTCTTCTTTTCTTTGTGTGTGTGCCTGTGATCGTGATCGTGATCGTGATTGTGGGATTTTTGTGAGTTTCCCTCACATTTATTATACCGACCTTTTGGCGCCATTTATCCTCCAACCACTCCACCCCTCCACCCTCTCTCTCTCTCTCTCTCTCTCTCTCTCTCTCTCCTTCCTTGTGAACTTGTTGCTTTGGAATTTGTTTGGTTGTGAACACAAATTTTAATTTTTAAGATTAATTATACTTTTCATTTCTGTAATTTAATTCAGATTTTACTTTTATCATTTTAATTTTAAATTAAACAATTTGATTCTTATATTTTAAATCTAGTTTTAATTTGATTTTTTTAATCTAAATTTCTATTTACATGTACACTTTAAAAAATTGACACATATTTTAAAATTACAACTTGTTTGGTTTCAATTTTTAGAAAATTTTATTTTTTTATTTTTCGTATTTTAATATTTTCAATAAATTTTTTATATTTTTAAGCAATTTTTTTTTAATTTTTAAACACACCTAACATAAACACACTTAAAAAGTATAATATTTGTAAAAAAAATCTTAAAAAAATACACTAAACACCAAAAAATATAAAAAAATACAAAAACTTAGTACATTTTCGTTTTTTTGTGTATTTATTAATTTTTTAAAATATTTTTTCATAAATATTTTATTATTTAGATATATCTAAATAAAGTGCATCTAAAAAAGTAAAAAAATTACTTAAAATTTAAAAAATATTCGCTAAAAACAAAAAAACACGAAAAATAAAAAATTTAATTTTAAAAAAATTAAATTCAAAAAACTGAAACTAAACAAACTTAATTTTAACTTGTAGTTTCAATAGAATGACTAAATTAAAACTATACAGTAAATTTTTCTTATATTATCTCCAAATGCAGAAATCTAAATTGTTAAAATAGCCATAGTCTTTTCTTTTTGTTTTTTTTAATTAAACAAAAACAAAAATCAGGTGTTTTGGGAAGTTAGTAAAAAGTTGGCTTTTAACTTTTTATCAAGCTTTTTGGCTTTTTTTAAAGTGATTTGAGAAGTTAATAAAAAGTTGACTTTTTTACTTTTTGGTTTAATATTTTTTTAAAGTGTCACATCACTTCAAAATGACTAAAATATCCTTACTTTTTGATTTTTAAATTAATTAATCAAAATTTTCTAGAGGATAATTTGGTAAATTTGGAGGTGGCGTTTTTGGTCTTCCCAAATGAGAATTTGGAGCGTTTTTGGCAACTTGAGTTTTTAGCAACACACCAAAAATGTTGGCTTTTTGCCAACTTCCCAAAATGGCACAATAATGTATTGAATAATGTTTGAGGGCCACAATTTTTGTGGCTCAAATGGCTCAAAACTGTCAAAACAACGTCGTTTTGACATGTTTTGTACTCAAAACGACGTCGTTTTAACAGTTTTGAGTCATTTAAACCACAAAAATTATGACCTTCTACCATTACCCTAATGTATTTCCAACATAAGGAATGAATACAGGAGCATGAAGGACAATTGTGGGGGACAGTGTGGTACAGTGGTGGCTTCATGAAGTGGACCACTAGAAGGAAAATTGAAGAATGTAACCAACTTGGAAACATATAGTTAATAGTGAGTTTTTAACTCATTTTGAGTTATATTATTTTTTATATTTTTTATATATTTTTTTAAAAAAAGTTAAAAAATTATTTTTTAATTATTTTTTCAAAACACAACATATGGTCTTCTTTATTTATTTATTTTTTAAAGGTAATGAGCACCAAGTACAATTAAGAATTTTAACTTTGGAGCAAAAGGTCTTCGTACTTTTAGCCACTTTACCAACTTGGATAGATCTTTGCATCTTTGTATGACAGGTATATGATGGGGGTGTTTATTTGGATTTTTTTGAGTCAATTTATAACTTTTGATTTTGAAAAAATTATTTTAAATTGTTTAGTTAAACTTATTTCAAACTACTTCTGATTCTAACAATTTATTTTAATTCAAAAAAGTTGATTCTGAGAAGTTGCTTACTTCTTACTTCTGATTATTAACTTCTACTGTGGACATATTAATTTATGATTATACTCTTAGATTTTTTTATTTTTTATTTTTTATTTTTTTAAAAATAGAAAAAGATCCAAATGGACTATAGATTATTATTATTATTATTTTTTATGAGAAATGTAGACAAGTAGTAAATAACAAAAAATAAAAGTTAATTGAAAAAGTTACTTCACGGCTTATTTAACAAATACTACTCAGCAACTTAAATCTATAATTCAACAGGTACACCAAATATATTAACAGTTTCTGATTAAAGTCATAATCTATAATATATTAATTTATAATCTATAGTCTGTTTTAATAGCTACACCAAACGGGACCGATGACTCTACATATGTGGAAGATAAAAGGATATACTAGGTGATATACGCATTACATGAGATAAAATATATATATATATAGGCATTACATAAAATATCTCTTCTTGAAACAAATAAATAAATAGATGGTTAATATTGGAATTAGAGATAGAGAAGAAAAAAATATTAAAGAACACTTAATAGACCTAGTTTTTGGCCAGCTTTTGTGTTGAATAAGTACTATCACTATTATTTTGATATAGTGTCTCATATGACATTAATGGACCCTCCTTGTAAGCACTAATTCCATGGAGCCGATGAAATGATACCAAAATGTAGTATTCAAATGAAATGATTCATGCGGTTCTATCATCAGTTTTTGTCTTCATAAACTTTTTTAAATTTGGAATACCATGGCCAAGTAATGATATTGCTTTACAAAAAATATCAGGAATCCATCCTTAGGGAGCCCGAATTCACCTTGAATGTATTTGTGTGGCAGAAATTAAATTAATAAAGTGTGGGGTTCATATAGAAAATAAATCTGAGCCATTAATTTCTTTTTCAGAATAAATTCTAAGTCAATAAAGGCGGGTTTATAGTATTGTTGTTGCTTTACATGATACAGGAATATATGTATGTATTTTTGGGTACAAAAGGCCCATGGAGCTACAATATAGGCCCAGGCCCATATCAAAACTTGTATCAGAATGTCACTCCTGGGCTTTGCTCTCAATCTTTGGAGTCCTATCTCCCAACCCCAGGAGATAGAGAATAGAGTTATGAAGAGATTAATTTAATTAGTCGAGTGCTCGGAGGCAGTGTTTGTTTTACTAGAATGTTGTTCGGTAAAATGAAAGAAATTCTTCCATATTCACAATTGAACTCCATTGTTTCTTCTTTTCCTTTTTTTTTTTGGGGTGGTTCGGGTAGTTGATTAACTTCACATAGGTTCTTCTTTTCTTTTGTTTTCTTTTTTACAAAAATTTGGAAGGAAAGGAAAATACAAAATTATCTTATGCTTTTTTTCCCTCCGCAAATCTCTTTGCAAATTCAAAATGTAAACATAGTTTAATAATCTAACCACAAAAATGCAGCTTAACTAGTTCATACAAGATTTGAAGGAGCTTGTTGCATGTGAAATAAATGCCAGTTTGTGGAAATTAATGGAAGTCAAAATATATGAATTGTTGTTCGGTTTGTCATCATTGACAAAGTAGGAGTTAAATTGTCAATTACACTCAATTTGTGCCCACCCAACACAGATTTGAGATCTTTTAGGCAAAAGGGTTGGAAAAAAATTAAATAAAATAGACGTATTATATATGTAATAATATTATGTGTACAAAAAAAAAATAATATGTAATTTAGGTTCTCCGCTCAGAATAAATTTAGACCGCACATTAGTACTTTTACATACATAGCATTATGATGCTATATGCAAAAGATTTTTTGTAATGAAAAATGATTTATGAGTGCTTATAGAGCCCCCCAAAAAATGTATTTCTTTTTTGTTGATTTGTCAACCATTCCTATAAGGTGATTTTTAGAGAGAGTTTGACGTCTCAATATAGAATTTTAGTACTAGATTTATGCTTTAAAGGATAATACCAAACTCAGAAAGATAGTTAGCGTCGCAAGAGTAGATGATGGAATCTAAAAAGGGATAAACTAGACACGTTTAATAATAGAATGGATAAAGAAAGTACTTGGGATATGGAAGATGATGCTAACACTATGTGAAACTTGATGACCAATTACATGAGGAGAATCTCAAGAGAAGTTCTTGCAGAGTCGAAAGGAATGGGACCCAACTATAGGGAAACTTGGTGGTACATGGAGGAGGTCTAAGCGGTAATAAAGACGAAAAAAAAAGAGTTTTAAAAAAAGTGGTAGAGTGATAAAACTGATGAAAACCTTAAGCGCTACAGATTAGCCAATAAAGAGATCAAAAAAGTAGTAAAAGAGACTAAAGAGGGAGAAAAGAGAATATACAAACTTGCTAAGATAAGAGAGAAGAAAATAAGATATTTTAATCAGATTAAATGCATCATGGGTGATGACTCTAAGGTGTTAGTGAAGGATGAAGAAATTAAGGAGAGATAGAATAACTATTTTGAGAAGTTGTTAAATGAGAAATATGGAGGTAGGTCAAAAGGGAAGGAAGTAGGCAGTTGTGTGAGTGAATTTCCGATCACACTGCCCTCCTTAGTAATCCAGCTGTAGAACACAGGCAGAATAGATGGCACACTGCAATCTGCACAGAAAGAAAAGGCTCCGATGGTGGTTCTTCCACCCGGGGGCACTCCGACGATCAAGTCAGTATATCTCTCAAAGATAATCAAGTATTCAACTCACAAGCTTGAGTATAAAAAACATACCTTAGACCCATGGGGGTGCCTCTTATTTATAGCCAACTCAATCCCAGTCCCAATGAGAGCCTAACTCCAATGAACTCAGGATTACTGCTAATCTGGGACTCCCAGTGGGACTAAGATAAACTCTCTAAGAGTCTTATCTTTACCCAAACTGAAGTCTTCTCCCAATCTAGGACTCTTGTCCCTCATCCACTTATCTCGGATTCCGATATCTTCGGAGATAACCTCGGCCTAACCGAGATCACATCGGCATCACGACCAGGACACGTGGCACCTCGGTTGACACGTCGGCGTCACCTTGCCACGTGTTGGTACTCAGAAAATATATCCCCACAACTGCCCCCTAGGTTCTATTACCTCGACATTCTGAGGTGATGGAACCTATACTGTTCGTTCATCTGTGCCCCTCTGTCCGAGATCAAACTCGCCGTCCTCAAAGTTTCCTGGACTTTTCTGTCCACTTCTGTCAAGTATTAAGCTTCATGCTTTCCAAGCTATTCGAGATCATACCTTCTAGCCAAGGTTTCTGGTTTAATTAATTTCATAAACTCAAAGAGCTTTGCATCCGCTCTATTCACATTTTCTGGTGGGTTCTTGATTTCCAGTCATCAATTTGACTTTGGCGATCTTCATATCGGCGTTCACTTATCTTGGTAGGTTCATAAACTCTTTTATTAAGCTCAATCTTTCATAACCCTTCTGAATCCGTTTACTTGCCCTCTGTTGCCTTCTATTTTCGTCTGTTTTCAAGTTTTGAATTGTTTAAATGCCTAGCACTGTTCTTGTCATATCCTCTTTCTGTTGCTAGTATCTTGTTTGGGCCATTACTTTCTTGTTCTTCACATACTCACTTAGTGCCTGTGCATTTAGCTTTATTCTTGAACTTTGTCGTCTTCTTGACTCTGATTTTTCTCTTTTTTCATTCAATCCTCTGGCTTTTTTCCTTTCTAGCTCTTTTGCTTAAATCATCATTGTTCCAAGCTTTCAAGCTTCAGAATCTTCGTTCCTTTCCTCCGATGAAGCTTTCGTCATTTTGTCATTGTCATCAGACTTCGGCAATTCTCATTCCGACTTCCCTCTTTCTGGTAAGCCACTGTTCCTCCTGGTTTTATTACTTGTTGCTTTCCAAGAAGCTTTGCTTCATTGTTAACCACCATTGCTGTTTTACCCGTTGTTTCCAAACCATCTTCTTGAATACATGCCGTTCACATATCTGTTGATTTCTGCCACTGTTTTTGGCTTGACACACCTATGCAATCTTTTTGTCTTGATTTCTTGATAGCTTCATCACCATTTTTGATTTTTAAATTACATTTCTTGTTTCTGTTTACTGCCTGTATGCTTCCCCACATTTAGAATTTTTTCAACTTTTTTTTTGAACATATTCTGCAAATCACTTCGGGGTAGTACACCTCGGATAAGCGTCTCTTCGGAATTATCATCAAGTAGACACCTTGGATCAACATAACCTCGGTACTTTATTTCTACAAGTGTGTTCAGAGGCTTTCAAGTGCTGCTTCCTCATTCTTCTCGGCTGGCTCCTTGCCGACGTCCTCGAGGACTTGCATGTCCTCGTGTCCGATCTCTGCCTTCTCTGGTTCTCGTATGATTCTATACTTTAGAAAAAATGTACATGTCTTTCCAAAGTATACCTTAACTGTGCAATTTCCTCGGGGTGTCACACGTTGGTTGTACCCATTGATTTATTTCAGCCTCGGCTTAACACTTGAAAATATTTTAACAAATATTTTCACAAGTGTTGCTTCAAGACTTCTGTCTTCCATTATCTTCCAAGTCTTGGCAACATGGTTATCATATCTTGGAAACGTCTTTCAGTTCATCTCGGCTATACCAAACTTGTAAATTGCTTGAAATTTCAACAAGTGGTAGACTTCACAATCTTCAGTTAACTCATCTTGTAATTTTGCTCAAAAATTTCAACAAGTGTTAACATTCCTTAATTATCATTCCTTCCCCCTGCATCTTCTCCCTGCCCTCTAATGTGAACATAAGTTGCACTTAGGATCACATTAGGGAAGTTGGCTTTGTGCCGTAGTCATAGACCTGATGTGATCTTCTTTCGCCGATGTATTAAAACTTCTGGTATTTAATTCGCCCCCCTTAGACCCTCTTTCTCTTGGCCTCTGCAAACTATCATCGCTGTTTCTTGAAGCATTATTCCTTTCACAATTCTGGTCACCACTTCTGGCGTGCACTTAGTGGTTCTGTTCTAACCAAAACGACGTTTGACTCCGGTGAATCTTTTGCCGACATTTAACTTTGTGCACTCTTTAACTTGTAAATTCTCTTAGAATTTCAACAAGTGTTTAAGCCATTCTTCATTCTCGATTTTAACTCTGCTTGTAAACTTTTCTCGGGTTTCAACATCATCTCGGCTTAATTTCGGTTAAGCATCATCTCAGTTTAACTTCGGTTAAACATCATCTCGGCTTAACTTCGGTTAAGCATCATCTCAGTTTAACTTTGGTTAAATATCATCTCGACTTAACTTCGGTTAAGCATCATCTCAGTTTAACTTCGGTTAAACGTCATCTCGGCTTTTTGACGTTTTTCCTTTTTTGTCGCTTGTACTCTTGTACCTTTTTGCTTTTCAAACAATGTAAGCTCTGCATATGGCCGATGTACCCCCTTGTTCTTGAATGTCTAATTTAACTTTCCTTCTCTGAATGCTTGTACCTTTGTCTTTTCTTGACTGCCTTCTTTATGCAATCTTCTCGGGGTTACATACCTCGGGTATAATAACTACAAACTTTACTTCGGCAAGATACTGACCTGCAAACTTTTCACATATTTCAACAAGCATAAGACATATACTATTCAATGTTAACTTTTGCAAACTTTTCTCAAGTTTCAACGAGTGTTTAAACAGTAATCTCAGTCTATCCTACTTGTAAATTGCTACAAATTTCAACAAGGATTAACATATACAGTAAACTTTTCTCAAGTTATAACAAGTGTTAAATAATGATCTACTTAGATTTTACTTCAACCTGTAAATTGCTGCAAATTTCAACATATGATTTCATGTCGGCTTAACTTCAACTTGTAAATTGCTACAAATTTCAACAAGTGTTAAGCATCTTCTTTGGTTTAACCAACCAGTAGATTGCTATAAGTCTGTAAGCAATAACATCGGCTTCACTTCGACTTGTAAATTGCTACAAATTTCAACAAGCGAAGAGAAACAATAATCTCAGCTTATCTTTAACTTGTAAATTGCTCGGCTTAACTTCGGTTAAGCATCATCTCGTTTTAACCAACTTGTAAATTCATACAGAACTTCAACAAGTGTTACTCCATGAACTCGATCTATCTTCATCTTGTAAATTGCTACAAATTTCAACAAGCGATAGACAAGGAATGATCTCGGCTTACCTCCAACTTGTAAATCGCTACAAATTTCAACAAGTGTTAAGGACTGGTTTCAGCTCAACAGCTTGTAAATTGCTACAAATTTCAACAAGTGATAAGGAATCTTTGTCAGCTTAACAACTTGTAAATTGCTACAAATTTCAACAAGTGTTAAGGAATGGTTTCAGCTCAACAACTTGTAAATTGCTACCAATTTTAACAAGTGTTAAGGAATCTTTGTCAGCTTAACAACTTGTAAATTGCTACAAATTTCAACAAGTGTTAAGGAATGGTTTCAGCTCAACAACTTGTAAATTGCTACAAATTTCAACAAGTGTTAAGGAATCTTTGTCAGCTTAACAACTTGTAAATTGCTACAAATTTCAACAAGTGTTAAGGAATGGTTTCAGCTCAACAACTTGTAAATTGCTACAAATTTCAACAAGTGTTAAGGAATCTTTGTCAGCTTAACAACTTGTAAATTGCTACAAATTTTAACAAGTGTTAAGGAATGGTTTCAGCCCAACAACTTGTAAATTGCTACAAATTTCAACAAGTGTTAAGGAATCTTTGTCAGCTTAACAACTTGTAAATTGCTACAAATTTCAACAAGTGTTAAGGAATCTTTTGGTCTTAACTTCGGTTAAGAATCTTCTCGGCCTAACTACGGTTAAGCATCTTCTTGGCTTAACTACGGTTAAGCATCTTCTTGGCTTAACTACGGTTAAGCATCTTCTTGGTCTTAACTTCGGGTTAAGAATCTTCTCGGCTTAACTAAGGTTAAGCATCTTCTTGGCTTAACTACGGTTAAGTATCTTCTTGGTCTTAACTTCGGGTTAAGAATCTTCTCGACTTAACTACGGTTAAGCATCTTCTTGGTCTTAACTTTGGGTTAAGAATCTTCTCGGCTTAACTACGGTTAAGCATCTTCTTGGTCTTAACTACGGTTAAGCATCTTCTTAGTCTTAACTTCGGGTTAAGAATTTTCTCGGCTTAACTACGGTTAAGCATCTTCTTGGTCTTAACTACGGTTAAACATCTTCTTGGTCTTAACTTCGGGTTAAGAATCTTCTCGGCTTAACTGCGGTTAAGCATCTTCTTGGCTTAACTACGGTTAAGCATCTTCTTGGTCTTAACTTCGGGTTAAGAATCTTCTCGGCTTAACTACGGTTAAGCATCTTCTTGGTCTTAACTACGGTTAAGCATCTTCTTAGTCTTAACTTCGGGTTAAGAATTTTCTCGGCTTAACTACGGTTAAGCATCTTCTTGGTCTTAACTACGGTTAAGCATCTTCTTGGTCTTAACTTCGGGTTAAGAATCTTCTCGGCTTAACTGCGGTTAAGCATCTTCTTGGCTTAACTACGGTTAAGCATCTTCTTGGTCTTAACTTCGGGTTAAGAATCTTCTCGGCTTAACTACGGTTAAGCATCTTCTTGGTCTTAACTACGGTTAAGCATCTTCTTGGTCTTAACTTCGGGTTAAGAATCTTCTCGGCTTAACTACGGTTAAGCATCTTCTTGGTCTTAACTTCGGGTTAAGAATCTTCTCGGCTTAACTACGGTTAAGAATCTTCTCGGCTTAACTACGGTTAAGCATCTTCTTGGTCTTAACTTCGGGTTAAGAATCTTCTCAGCTTAACTACGGTTAAGCATCTTCTTGGCTTAACTACGGTTAAGTATCTTCTTGGATTCAAGCCGGGGTTTTCAACCCAGCCAACTTTAGTCTGATCTTTTGTGTTTCCTTTTTATCCTCTGGGATCTTAGATCTGTTCGCTGTGCTCTTCTCTTCTCGGACTTAAGCGCCGAGATCTTATCTTCTTAGATCTGCTCACTCGGGTTGAGCTCTTCTTTTCCCAAGCCTACTCATCTAGGCCGAGATCATGTCTTCTAGGATCCAGGATCTGAAATCCAGAATCTGCTCACTTAGGCTGAGTTCTCGTCTTCTCGGGCCCACTCATCTAGGCCGAGATGATATCTTCTCGGATCCGGGATCTAGAATCCAGGATCTGCTCACTTAGTCTGAGCTCTTCTATACTTGAATGTCATCTCTTTGGGAGCACTCATGCCCCCTGTCTTTGCATCCTTTCTGGAAGGGTCTTCGTTCTTCCGCAGCTATCTATCCTTCCATACCGGAGGTCATCTTTGTTGTAGTATCCGCTTCGATCTGTTGTCTTTGATCGTCACCTTCTCGGCGGCGTCTTTCACTCGTGACTCGTCACGAGTTTACGTATTCTTGATTTGTCCCTTCAAATACGAGGTCGATAGATCTCCCACTCCCAGAGTGTTTGTCTTCAATCGATCCTTCGTCGTCATTAGCCATCTATTCTTCTTTTTTTCCCACGAGCGCCAAATTGTGTGAGTGAATTTCGATCACTGCCCTCCTTAGTAATCCACCAGAGAACACAGTGCGAATAGATGGCACACCTTGCAATCTGCCGCAGAAGAAAAGGCTCGATGGTGGTTCTTCCACCCGGCACTCGACGATCAAGTCAGTATATCTCTCAAAGATAATCAAGTATTTAACTCACAAGCTTGAGTATAAAAAACATACCTTAGACCCATGGGGGTGCCTCTTATTTATAGCCAACTCAACCCCAGTCCCAATGAGAGCCTAACTCCAATGAACTCAGGATTACTGCTAATCTGGGACTCCCAGTGGGACTAAGATAAACTCTCTAAGAGTCTTATCTTTACCCAAACTGAAGTCTTCTCCCAATCTAGGACTCTTGTCCCTCATCCACTTATCTCGGATTCCGATATCTTCGGAGATAACCTCGGCCTAACCGAGATCACATCGGCATCACGACCAGGACACGTGGCACCTCGGTTGACACGTCGGCGTCACCTTGCCACGTGTTGGTACTCAGAAAATATATCCCCACAGCAGTAATAAGGAAAATCAGAACTATAGGTCCTATCGTAGGATTTGGGACTTTGAAATGGAGTTTGCACTTAAAAAGACAGAATTAAATAAGGCTTTAGGACACGATAATATACATATTGAAGCGTGGAAATGTTTGGATAAGAAGGGGGTTATTTGGTTGACTAAGTTATTTAACAATATTTTATTGATTAGGAAAATACCAAAAAAGTGGAGGAAGAGTATTTTAGTGCCAATATATAAGAATAAAGGAGATGTCCAGAATTGCAACAGCTATAGAGAAATCAAATTAATGTGTCACAAAATGAAAGTGTGGGAGAGAGTGATGGAACGCCGATTGTAAGATATAACGGAGGTGACAAAGAATCAATTTGGATTTATGCCTGATAGGTCAACAATAAAAGTAATCTATCTTTTAAAGAAAGTAATAGAAAAGTATAGAGAAAAAAAAAAGAGATGTTCATATAATTTTTATCGATCTTGAGAAAGCATATGATAGGGTGTTTCGGAATATAATCTGATAGGTGTTAGAGAAGAAAAATGTGACAAAAAGTTACACTGATGTGATTAGGGATATGTATGAAGGTGTAGTGACCATTATTATGAGTTAAATGTGACGTTTTATCTTATTAATTATTTTATATTTTAGTAAGTTATTTTAGCCCAATTCTCATTTCAAACACTCCCTTAATTGAATAATTTCATAAAAGAATTTTGACATACTATACGAGTCATAATAGACATTTTAAGTGAGGATAATATAAATAAAATATAATTAAATCTTTCCTTTTTTAGATTTATGATACAAACCCAACATTAAAAAAGACTTGTGGACAAACATGCTTTTGGTGGAGTGCTTAGAAATGAAGCTAGAAGTTGGGTGGAGGAATATCACAGAAAACTAGGCAACAGTTCAAACTTGGAAGCTGAAGTTAAATAAAAATAAAAAAATCTGAGCGAGGTGTTGAATCTAGATGACAATTAACCTCTTACATGATGACGTCAATAAAAACTTTTTGTATAAAAATCTTGATTGAGGATTCAAGATTTGTAACTGCAATATTGCATATATTCTCAAAAAGTGTAATAGCAAGTGCACGAATATGCCATGCCTAGCTTGAAGTCGAACAACATGAACATTTGGCTAGATAAGTCACGAGACCCTATTAAATGTTGAGTGGTGATTCGATAAATTTTTGTAGATGGGTCTTTTTTATAAGCTTAAGTTCTAGAAATTTTAAAAATAATTTTTTATTTTTTCATTTTAAACTAAGCAACATTTATTGTGTTTGGTTTTGAATTTTTAAAAATAGATTTTGAGTTTTTATTTTTTATTTTTTTGTTGTCTGTAGTGAATTTATTTTTATAAGCTAGTCATTTTTTAGATGCGCTTAAAAAATAGAATATTTGTAAAATTTTTCTTTGATAAAATATATATTTTTAAGTGTATCTAGACTAAATGAATCTAAAAAGTAAAACAAAATATGTTTAAAATATTTTAAAAATTCAACAAATGCAAAAAAAACAAAAAATAAAAAAACTAACTATTTTTAAAAATTATTTACCAAACATAAGTAATACCATATCACTATTCACACGTACTACTACCTACTATGACTTGATCTTCACTTGAATTTTTTTTTTATAATTTGGTTACAAATGTGCTATGACGTATACTCTTGTATTTATTTAAGCCAAACACAACAACGTCATGTTAACTAAACTTTTAATGTTTTTTTTGAGGTGGTTATACTGTCTAAATGATGTCATTGTTACCAAAGCCGCATAACAACTGAATTATTTATTTATTTTCATCAAATACAACGTAACATGCATGTGACTTGTTATAACAAAACACGTACAATTATTTTAAGGGGGTGTGTCTTACAAAAAAAGTAAAAGGTTTAAGCAAAAGTGTATAAAACAAGTTGTAAGTGTAAGTGTAAGGTGTGTAAGGTAAAAAGTAAGGGTGTGTGTAATGTAAAAAGAGGTGTAAAATGTGTGTACCCATAACTCACAATAAAAAGGTGTAAGGTGTAAGATATAAAAGGTGTAAGTATAAGGGTAAGGTGTGTAGTGTAAGTTACCATACCAAACCCTATTTTAAGTTAACAAATTAAAATTTTATTTAGAATTAATTACATAAAAATCCTATTTATAAATGTTACGAGAGACTTGATCTTGTCTAAAAATTTTTGAATCAATAAATTATATTTAATAAAATTAAGAATATTATCAATTTTACATAATAATATTCTAGATAATTATTTCACTAAGGGGGAAAAAAAATAGAGAATGAGATTAAGACCCATTTTGGGAGGTGGGTTAAAAGCCTCTTACAAAAAGGTCAAAAAAAGTCAAAAAATAACTTTTAACCATCTTTTCAAAATATCCATAAACGTTTTTGTCTTTCTACTTATTGGTTTGATTAAACTATTTAATAAAACCGAGAACATGCATCAGTTTTTTCAGTTTTAAAGTTTTTTTTTTTTTTTTTCAACTTTGCACATCAATGTTCCATCATCAAATACACAAAATTTTCAGTTTTGCATAAAAAAATAATTCAGTTTTTTCAAATTTTTCAAAAAACATAGTTTTTTTTTCTTCGCACATAATTTTTTTTAGTTTTTTTTTTTTTTAATTTGAAAGTTGATGTTTTAAAATTTTGAAAATCAAAATAAATATCAAATCATCATGTTCCTTTATAGATAATTATAAATGATAAACAATTATTATTTGAAGGACAATTCCGCTATTAAAAATTCAATGAGACTTGAAGGTCTAAAAAAACTTTGTTAGAATTTGATAGAGTATAAGTTTATAAATTAAAACTTGTGTGTAAATGTCTCATTTATTTATTTACTTTTATTAATGGTTAAGGTCACAAATAACTAATCAACACAATGTCACTATCTTGTAAAAAAATAATTTTGTTAATTTAGTTTTATTTTTTTTTTTTAGGTTCACCACCCGGTATCCGACCCTTAGGGCCGACTAATCCGGATTCGGGGAGTAGTTTTGGATGGTTAGACTCAAATCCCCTCCCAATTGGCGGTGCGGGGAATCGAACCGTAGTCCTTCCTACCAAGTCAAGCTCCAATCGCCACTTGACCACCAACCAATTGGTGTTAATTTAGTTTTATGATGGCCGAATATTATTAATCTTTCTCATCTAATTATTCAAAATTTACTTGTTTTTAAATCGAAGGTAAGCTACATTTTTTTTTTTTTTTTAGATTTGTAAAAAAATAAAGCAAGTCTTACAATTTTATCATAATTATATTGGATTTTCTTAAAATTTTAATTCACATAACACTTGACTCATTTTTTATAATAATTCGCTATTCATATGAAAAAATGATAATGTCATATTTTTTTATACTTAAATATATATATATTTTTCTTATTTATCATTGTGATTTCACACTATTTGCAATATAAGGGGAGGATATTGTCACAGTACCTTGTTGTAATGCCCAGGTGGAGTTTTATCTCGATTATTGAGATGATTCGAATCATTCATATTGTAGAATTTGTCGAGTATATCATTTATATAAAAATGAGATTAACTGGACATGCATAACTCCATGGTCGGACCATAATTATTTTTAAAAAAAAAAAAAAATTATGCTAACTATTTATTTATTTAAACATAAATGTGATCTTGTTATGGCTACATATGTCTAATTGACATTTTTTTTTTTATAGATGATATACTCAACGAACTCTACAATATGAACGATTCGGATCATCGAAATATATTCTGAAAACACTCCTACGAACTCATAGCACAGTATTGTGCCTATAAGGGATAACACCCTGCTCCAGTTTCTATTTGCGTTACTTTCAAATGCTTTAACCTTATTAGATGTAATTCTATCAAAACTGTAAGGCTATTTATATTTTCTTAATACCTTAAGGGAGGTAAGTGTAAGGGAATGACTTGTCTTTCCTTGAAATTTCAATTAGACGGTCTCTGACAGTAAAAATCATTAAACGGAAGATTTTGGCCAGTAAAACGATACTCTTATTGGTAAGAGTATTTGAAAAAATTAAATTGGGCTATATTTTCATAAACTTTTACTGGAACGAGTCTTCCGTTTACCGATCAGAGATCTTAATTGTCTGATCTAATTCAATTTTCAACCAGAAACAAGCCAAATCTTAAGTATACTTTGGGCCAATTTGGAAACATGGTTAAAAATCAATTTTTAATTTTTAACTTATTTTTTTATCACATCACCTTTCTACTTATTTATTTATTTTTTTCAAAAAAAAATTAAATAATTATCTTTTAACCAATTTCTCGTACCTTTAGAGATGTTGTATGATTATCTGTACTAACGTCTTGTTTGGATGTAGGTTTCTTATTAGGCTTTGGCTTTAGGTTGTAGGCTATTATTTGACCAGAAAAGTTATTTTCTACAAAGAAATTTAGCTTCTAAGTTTTTTAAATACTTTTACAGCTAATCCAAACGTGTCCCCTAATGCAACAGTATAAAAATAAGAAAAAAAATAAAAAAAATTGATATCAATTTCAATTATGAAATAGTTATTTTAAAAAAATGGTTAAAAATTAACTTTTTAATTATTTTTTAAAAAAGTATATAAAAAATATGAAAAATAATATAACCTAAAATAAATTAAAAGTTAAAAAATGACTACTAACGCACTCCCAAAACAGCCCAAAGTCTCGTATCTGCAAACCCCAATATCAATACAAAAAAGTATAGGGTCACACATAGACAAGTCCTACACCAACAACCACAATAATATCAATAAAAGAAAAATGCATAAACAAAATAAGTAAATTTTGTCTTTAATAATAATTGTTAGGAGTGTAAAATAGCCCGTGGTCTATGAGCGGTCCGAAATGGGTCTAGCCCGTTTAGATCTGTTTAGGTTCGGACTTGAGCCTAGCTCAACTTGGGCTATCATTTTGAAACCCGCCCCACCTTGACCCATCGGCTTACTTGAGGCCTACTTAAGGCCTAGTGTCTATTTTAGTAGAAAATAATAAAATTTTGATAGAAAAAATAAAAAAAATAAAAAAAATGATCAAGTCACCCTCAAGTCAAGTCGGCGGCCAAAGCCAAGCCCCACGAATATACAATTACCCCCTAATATTTTGGCCCATGGGCAGCCGCCTCGCCTCCGAGCCTCGAATTTTGGTGAACTCCCTCGAGAAAACGCCGAGGCCGAGAGATTTACACTCCTAATAATTGTAATTGATATATTGATCTCTCAGTTAAAAATGTATAATATATGGTTAACTAAACTAGCGTCAATTAATTAACTTAGCATAAGATTGATCCATCTAAAACAATGTTTGGGTTAAGTATATTTTTTGACTTTTTATGAAAATATATGCAAAAAAAATAGAAAGATGATATGATTCTAAAAAAATAAAAAGATAAAAAAAAATACATTTTTATAAGAAATGTCAAATAAAGTCTAACTTAAATTAATCTTCTTACATTATTTTTATTTATTTATTTTTGACAACTTAATTTTTTGTCAAAAAGTCAAAAGACTTCACTTTCTAACTGAAAAAACAATTATAAAATCTCACTTTCTCACAACAAATCCAACTTTTCTAACAAAAAATCATTGGTGTGCCAGTTATTATTTTTTTTAGCCTTGACTTATTTTTTGTTAGCTTTTAAGTTAAGCTAAAAGTCTAAGAATATGAAATGTTAAATTTTAAGTTAAATAAGTTATAAATAATTTTTTTCCCAATTGAAAATGTCATCAATTATATGTAAAGTTCACATGTCACATACTTTTGACTAGGGGTGAGCAGCGGATATACCGATCTGCCAAAACCGACCGAACCGAACCGATCCGCCGCATTTTGGACGGATGCGTGATGACGAGCGGACGGTTGCGGATTGATTTTCTCCAATCCGCCAATTTGGCGGACGGATGGCGGATTTGAGATTTCTTTGGCCGCAACCGAACCGCCAAACCGCCAAACCGCCAAATCGCGAGCACCCCTAATAATTTATAAGACTTTGTATTTTCAATTTGTTTAAATATTATATTTATGTTTTCAATTGAAAAAGAGTTTAAATATTTTGTTGAAAAAAAGTTTTCAACTTGAATATATTTTTTGAATTGAAAAAAATAAGCGTATTATTTATCTATATTTTTTGGTTTTAAATCTAGCTCTAAAAATAATAAATAGAAAATATGATGTATGCTGGTTGGTTTTTGTTTTAAAAAACATATGTAGATATAACAATACAGAGACATACAATCTCTACTACTACTCTGTTTATGGTTTTGGTAGTTTGAGTTGTTATTATATTTTAAGAATCACATATTGTAATACTTTATGTGGATGAATCATGCTGTGATTGTAATATGTGGATGAGGCATGCAGTGATCGTGACATTCTAAAGTTTCAAACTTTCTTTCTTTGGATAAGGCACAGAGTGTTTGTAATACTTTTTTTAAGTCATTGATTGTAATACTTTCTTTTTCTTTTTTTTCTTTTTCTTTTGAGGAAGTGCATAAGTTGAATTATGTTAAAAATTTATAAAATTTTAAACCGCCAAACCGATTCGCATCCATTCGCCAAACTGTCAATCCGTTCAATCCACATCCGCCGGATTGGCGGACGGATGCGGATTGATTTTCTTCAATCCGCCAATCTGGCGGACGGATGACGGATTAGAGGTTCCGTGGCCGCAACCGACCCACGCCCACGCCTACTTTTGACTTATGAATTTTGGTTTTTTTCTTCTTTCTTTTTAATCTACTACTAAAAAATATTATGCATTAAAAAAAATCTAAAATTTAAATTTAATTTATCATGCATTATATTCAAATTATATTTGAAAAAGATATTTTTAGAACACTCTATATTTTTAATAAAGGTAAATTAACATGTCCCATCAATTAATTTTTGTAGGGAAAATTACTATTCAGGGGAGTTTTTAAAACTTATAACACATTACTAAAAAAATTTATAATTTTAATTATTAATATTTATAATATATTTTTTGAAGGAGTTTCAGTCATAAGGCCATTTTTGAATCTGTTGGCTTAAATTCTAATAATTTTTTGGCTAAAAGGACACAATTTGTCCAAAAGAATTTGTTGAAATCAATTTATTTGTCTATCGGTTGAAATCAACATATTTATCTATTTGTTGAAACAAAAATGATTTGTCCCCCTAAAAACAATTCCCCTAATTTTCTTTTTTGGAAAACTGTTTTCTTTTTCTTTTTTTTTTCTTTTTTTTTTTTACTTGATTAGGCAATTCGGGGGATTCGGGGTCCCCTAATTCGGGGGACATATCACTGCCGTTGTTGAAATTCATTATACTAACTATTTGTTGAAATGTAATATATGTCACTCATTATACACCTTATTTGTTGAATATTACACATTTTTTTATCTCATCATCGCCGCCTATTATTACTGGCAGCCACCAATTTTTCCAGCCAATTTTCAGCAACTTTTTCAGTATTGGCGAATCTTCTAACTGCCTTTTTCAGCATGTCTTTATCACCAATTTTCTATTTTTATTTTTTATTTTTTATTTATTATTTATTATTATTTTTTTTTAGCAATCACTAATATGTGATTTCCTCATTTTTTTATTTTTTTTATCAGGTAGTTTGACTTAAAACACAATTCAAGCAATATAATTTGATGTGTTGTAAAACTACTGAATAATTATTTATATATTTTTAATTGAATTCAAATATTTTAAATTTTAAATATTTTTTAATATATATTGGGTAAATTACATTGGCACTCCTGAGATTTCTATTTAATACAGATCTCTCTTTTACATTTGAAAAATTGCACTTACCCCTCTATCAGATTAAAATGACGTATTTGTCTCTTAACCTTTATACATATAAAATAATAAAATAATAATGATATTTTGTTCACGTCATTTTAAGAGAAATAACAATTATTTTCTTTGATTTAATTCACACAAAAAAATGAACTTTTTATTTTTTATTGAATTTTTTTAATATTTTAATCAATTTTTTTTATTTTTTAAATACATCTAATCTAGATATACTTAAGAAACATAATATTTGGTATTTTTTTTAAATTCATCAAATATATAAAAAAAAATCAATAATACTGTAATAAATGTAAATGACGGTAAACTGTAATAAATGTGGGTGAAGAGACGAGAAGGAAAAATGATGGTGGAAATAAAAATGAAAGATTATATTTATATATAAAAATTTGCACAAAAAATATCATAAAAGTATTGTGATAGTGATGTTGCAAATATAAATCATATTTATGGGTGTTTTTTTTAAAGTAAAAGATTACCATTAAACTATGGAAAATTTACTTATAAGTCCCATCTTGAGGAATGGTGATTCATTTAGTTCTAAGGATTTTTTTATAGACCAATTAGTTCCATTTATTTTGGAAAGGTAAATTTAATATAATATTTAAAAATTAGATTTACGATAATATCTTTATTTGTATTATGTTCTTCTTCTTTTTTCATTTTTTTCATTTTTTTTTTGTGCTAGAAAGGTAGGTACACAATATATGAGAATCAAATTTTGGATGAATTTTTATAAAAAAATCTTTTTTTATTTGGAAAATATTTTAAAAGGAATACAAAAATGACTTAAAATATGGGATCATTTAAACATTTTAAAAATATGTGGGATTTTTCAGATATTTCAAAAGGAGTACAAAAACTACTTGTTAAGTTTTGACCAAATGTATAATTTCAAACTGTAATACTCTAATATAACACTCAAACGTAATACTCTAATGTAACACTATAATAAAAAAAAAAACTTAGTGTAATATCTTAATGTAACACATAAAAAAACTTCTTACTGTACTTTTTCCAAACATAACACTCCAATATAACAGTTTAAAAAAAAATCCTTAGTATAACGTTTTAATATAACACACAAAAAAATTCCTTAGTATATTTTTTCCAAACATTACACTCTAATATGACACTCCAAAAAAATTCTTTAGTGTAACACTCTAATATAACACATACAAAAACTTCTTAGTGTAACATACAAAAAAATTTCTTAGTGTTTTTGTTCCCAAATGCAACACTCTAATATAATACTCTAAAAAAACTCTTTAGTATAACACTCTAATGTAACATACAAAAACTCTTCAATGTAACATTCTAATATAAGACACAAAAAAAACTCTTTAGTGTATTTTTTTCAAACGTAACACTCAATATAACACTCTAAAATAATTTCTTCACGTAACACTTTAATGTAACATACAAAAAAACTTTTTGGTGTACTTTTTCCAAATGTAACGCTTTAATGTAACACAAAAAAAAAATTCTTAGTGTATTTTTTCTAAACGGAACACTCCAATGTAAAACTAAAAAAAAAAAAATGTGAGATTCTTCAAATCATTCCAAAAGAATACAAATATTTCTTAGTAAGTTTTGAACAAATGTATAATTTCAAACTGTGATTGTTCCGTTTGAAAAAAAGTATACCAAGGAATTTTTTTTAGCACTTTTGTATGTTACATTAGAGTGTTACATTTGTGATTACACTGATTAGAATGTTATATTTGGGAAAAGTTCATTTTTTTTTTGTGTGGTTACATTGGAGCGTTACATTTGGAAAAAGTACACCAAAAAGTTTTTTAGTATGTTACATTAAAATGTTACGTTATTAGAGTGTTACATTGGAGTATTAGGTTTTTGTTTATAACGTGAGATTTGTTCCAGAATGAGGGAAGATCCAAAACTTTTATAATGCAAATTGCCTAAATGTATAATTTTACATTTTGAGAAACCCACTTTTATTTCTAAAAAATTAAATTCAAACATGAAAGTGACTACCATTTTAGGTAATTTCCACTTTAATGGGATATTTGGATTCATAAGAAAAAAAATAGAGGACTAAATAGTTCACAAGATCACATTTTGAAATTTATTGGTGCTTCACCCTTAAACTATATTATTGTGTTTAAAAATTTTATATAAATTTTATATTTATATATCATCATTTAATAAGAATATGTTCAGATAGAATTTAATGATAAAAAATTATATAATGTAATAATAATGATAAGGAGAAGAAACAGTAAAATAAATAAATAAAATGATTATTTAAAATTTTTTAAAATATGACATCAATAATTTAAAGAGCAATTCATAATAAAATTACACATCTAAAAAAAATTTAATCATAAAAAAAAAATCTATATTAAACAAAATCGTGTAATTTACCCATATATATTTTTAATCGCAGTATTCGTATTACTCAACCCCGCGCCCATTCCTTTTGCATGAGAGAGAACAAGCAAACAAATGTACAAAGTCAACTCCCCAATAGCCCACCAAAAAGAATCATCTCAAATAAAAACAAATAAAATCAACAAAAAGCAATACCAAACACATCCATCATATCTTCTCTAAAAGTCAACTCCTCTCTCTCTCTCTCTCTCCCTCCCCTGCATTTTCTTCTTATCTGCTTTTCTCACCTCCCTCCTATTCCCTCTCAACTGAACCAGAGCTTCTACCATGAACAATCAGCTATAGACCTCTCTCTCTCTCTCTCTCTCCCCTAAAATTCTTGAAATGGGTAATGGTGTAGGCAAGCTCAACCTCTGCTTCGCCGGAGACGCCGGCGAAATCTCACGGCGGCGACACCACATCTCCGTCTACCTCTCCGACCCTCTCGACGACGGTTTAGGCCACTCCTTCTGCTACTTCCCTCACGACTCCTCTCTCCTCTCCTCCTCCTCCACCACCACCACCACCACCTTCAAATCCATCTCCGGCGCCTCTCTCTCCGCCAACACCACCACTCCTCTCTCTACATCCCTCATCGATCTCTCTCTCTACAACACCACCTCTCTCGACAAAGCCTCTTCATTCCAGAGCTCCGACTCCTTCGCTTCAATTCCTCTCCAACCCATTCCTCGGAATTCAATTCCCTCTGTTCGTTCCAGCCCAATTCCCCCAACCTCCGGAGCTATTCCTAGCTCCGGACCGATCGAACGAGGATTCCTCTCTGGTCCGATCGAGCGGAACTTCATTTCGGGTCCATTAGAAAACCAATACGATCATCTCCAGAGATATAAGCCTAATTGCAAGAAATGGGATTTGATCAGAAATCTCAAAAAAACTATCGCAAGGGTTGCTTCGGGGAAAGTTTCGGATTGGACTAATGGGTTGGACAAGAACAATGAGAATGGTACAGTGAATAGTGGCAAAATTTTTAATAGACAAGTGAGCTTAGTTGATGATTGTGATGAGTCTTTTAAGAGTATGAATGTTCAGTGGGCACAAGGAAAAGCCGGTGAGGATCGAGTTCATATCGTGATACCAGAGGAACAGGGGTGGGTATTTGTTGGAATTTATGATGGATTCAATGGTCCTGATGCTACTGATTATTTGCTCAATAATCTCTACTCCAATGTTCATCAAGAGCTCAATGGATTGCTATGTAATGACGAGTCCAAGAATGATGAATTTGATCCATCTCTGATGGCAGACCACATGTTTGTTAAATGTTTACAATGTTCTGAAACAGAGGATCATCCATGTGGGTATGGGGATTCGAAATTATATTGCGATTCAAGGACAAAGAGGCGAAAGAAATCCAAGCAAAAATGGGAGGAAAGATTGGAGCTTGGAAATTTGAGTAACTTGGAAAATGTTGGAATCAATCACACTGATATCTTGAAAGCTCTTTCCGTGGCATTGAGGAAGACGGAGGAGTCGTTTTTGGAGATTGCTGATACGATGTTGCCGGAGAATCCAGAGTTGTCTTTGATGGGTTCTTGTGTTTTGGTGATGTTGATGAAAGGGGAAGATGTTTATTTGATGAATGTGGGGGATAGTAGGGCTGTTCTAGCTCAGAAATCTGAACCCGACTTGGCAAGTATCAATGAGGAGAATTTGAATGATTTTGAAGCATTTGATAGTTTACCAAACTTGATTTCTCTTCAGCTCACAATGGATCATAGCACTTCAGTGGAAGAGGTGAAATTTTACATTCTTTCATTGTTTGGAGAGTGGATTAATTCGTGTTTTTGTACCTGGTTTCAATGAGTTAAAACAATGCTTATATGATTTGTTGCGTCTTGAATTTCAGGAAGTGAAGAGAATTAAGAAGGAACATCACAGTGATTCTTCTGCGATATCAAATGATAGAGTGAAAGGTTCATTGAAGGTCACTCGAGCTTTTGGGGCCGGATTTCTCAAGCAGGTAAGCTTATTATTCATCCATGGATTCCAAAATGTGAAATTTAACTATATTTCAATATTGAATTTTGCATATTTATGACACTACAAAAATAAAAAAATAAAAAGCCACCAACATTGAATGCTCTTGATTTTGGAACCATGTAATCCTGTTTGTTGCAGAGACCAGACAATGGATGCTTTGATTTCCTAGTTTTTGTTCTGCATAAATACTCTGTGGTTCACTAGTTTTTTTTGTGAAATTTCACTGTTTAAAGTTGAGAACTTGTAACAACTAGTTAATGCCTATGAATCTCTATGATCATTTTGCAGCCAAAATGGAACAACGCACTTTTAGAGATGTTCAGAATTGACTATGTTGGAAGCTCCCCATACATCACTTGTTCCCCATCACTCTACCACCACAGACTTGGCCCGAGAGACCGGTTTTTGATATTGTCCTCTGATGGGCTCTATCAGTACTTCACCAATGAAGAAGCTATCTCTGAAGTTGAGGTTTTCACTTCTTCATTCCCTGAAGGAGATCCAGCTCAGCATCTTGTTGAAGAAGTTTTGTTTCGAGCTGCAAAAAAAGCTGGTAAGGCATTTGATTCAAGCTTAAATTTGGATTGAAAAGAAATGAGTTAGTAATTGTATGAACTAATTGCATTGAATGTGGATGGGAAATTTGCAGGTATGGATTTCCATGAGTTGCTTGATATTCCACAAGGAGACCGGCGTCGGTACCACGATGACGTGTCAATAATCATTATTTCTTTTGAGGGAAAAATATGGCGTTCGTCCGTGTAAATACTAATTTATACACAGACAGAAAGACAATTTAGTACACAAGACTCTCGTCATTCTAAGCTCAAATGTATGGTTGTTTCTGTTTTTCCAACTAACGATGCCTACGTTAAAATGAAGCAAGTCAAAATGAAGCAACCTTACTGCTACGCCAAGACCAGCCGCCAATTTATACGCAAATGGGAGATAAAGAAAATATTTATTAAAAAAAAAAGAGTTAATTTCTCTCCTTTTCTGTTCTCTCCATTTTTTTTTTCTTACAATGTACAGTTTAGGATAATTTTTAATGAGTTACAGAGAGACTACCTTTCCTGTTTCCTCTTTCTCTAAGATTGACCAATTGATCCGATTTCATTCATTTGTTACTTATGGGTTTATTTTTTTCCCAGTAATTTTTTAGCTTTTGTAGTATACTGATGTTTTTTGCAGATACATTTGTTTTGTTTGAATCATATAACTACTTTAGTAGATCAATCTACACAAAATTTTAATGAACGGTTCAAGTTATTGAAGTGGGCTCAATGAACCAGCGAATCAAATTGCATGGCCTAGTTCTCTCCTCAAAATGGAGAAAATCTAGACCCTTCAATTACACTTTTCACCTATGTAATTTACTCAAATTTCACTTCAATCCTCATTGTTTCAAATTGAATAATTTAGTCATGCTCAAATTTTAATTAATTTTTTTACGTGCATACATGTCTCAAAATTAATAATTTTAACCTCCAAATTGAACAAAAGGACCATTGAAACTAGATTTAAAATGTAGGGATCATTTTCCTTCACCAATGAAGAAGCTATCACTAAAGTTGAGATTTTCACTTCTTCATTCCCCGAAGGAGATCCAACTTAGCATTGTGTTAAAGAAGTTTTGTTTCGAGCTGCAAAAAAAGTTGGTAAGACATTTAGGCTCCGTTTGGCAAGAGTTAAACGGGACTTTTTTGGCTATTTTAGCCACAAAAGACAAAATAAGTTATTTTAGCCACAAAAAACAAAACATCACATCCAACCCATAATCATTACATTTTTCTCTCACAAAAAAAGTCAAAAAAGCCAAAAATCCTTTCCCAAACCAAACTTTTTAGCCCAGGCTAAAATAGCCAAAAAAGCCAAAAAGCCAAAAAGCCAACCCACTTCCCAAACGGAGGCTTAATTTGAGCTTAAATTTGGATTGAAAATAAGTGAGTTAGCAATTGGATGAACTAATTATATTGAACTTGGGAAATTTGCAAGTATGAACTTCCATGAGTTACTTGATATCCCATAAGTAAGGGGGTAAATTTGGCCAGAATCGGCCTACTATTTGGCCGCGCAGGCTCCCGTCAAAATTCAGGACTACTTGGGCCAGTCCACAAACTAGAAAATTAGGCCCAGGCCTAGGGGGTGTTCAGGCCTCAAATGGGTTGGCGGGCTTAGGTCAAGCCTAACTATTTTTTCACCAAAATTTTATTTTTTTTTCACAAAAATGACACTGTGCCTCAAGTCAGGCCTTGAACAGACCAATGGGTTGGGCTTTAGGCCGAGCCTAGCAGGCTAGGCTCACAGGTTGGGTCGTGCTTTGAAACAAACTATCCAAGCCTAGGTTCATGAGCTGGGCTTGGGCTCAGGCCTGGGCTTGGACGGGCCTAGCGGAGCTGGGTCGCATTAGGCTACAGGTGGGCTGTAAGTGGACCGGCGGACCAAATTTACACCCCTACCCACAAGGAGACTGGCATTGGTACCATGATGATGTGTTAATAATCATCATTTCTTTTGAGAGAAAAATATGGCATTCGTTTGTGTAAATATTAGTTTATATACAATAGACTAGTTTATACACAAACAGAAGGGCAATTCAGTACCCAAGACTCTTGTCATTGCAAGCTCAGATGTTCAATTCTTTCTGTGTTTCGAACTAACGATGCCTAAGTTAGAATGAAGCAACCTTATTGCTGCCCCAAGACCCGTTGTCAATTTTTACGCAAACGAGAGATTATTATTATTTTTTTTTAAAAAAGTTATAATTTCCCTCTTTTCTATTCTCTCTCCATTTTTAGTTTTCTTCACAATGTATGGTTTAGGGTTATTTTTCAATGTGTTACGGAGACTGCCTTTTCTGTTTCCCCTTTTCATTTGTTACTTTTTTTTCCAGTAATTTTTTAGCCTTTATAGTACACTCTTGTTATTTGCACATAAATTTGTTCTGTTTGAGTCATACGACCACGATTAGTAGATCAATCTATATTTTTTTTATGAATGATTTACAGATAAGGTTCTAATGAGCGGCTCAAATTATTGAAGTGGGTCCAATGAACCCATCGAATCAAATTGCATGGGCCCAGTTCTCTCCCTCAAATAGAGAAAAGCTAGACCCTTTTTTATAGTTTATATCTAAATTTCACTTTAATCTTTATTGTTTTAAATTGAACAATTTGGCCCTTATGCCCAAGCTTCAGCTACTTTTTTTCTATACGTATACATTAAAAGACTGATAAGTGTTTCAAAATCGTTAATTTTAACCTCCAGCATGAACGAAAGGACCATTGAAACTAGAGTTAAAATACAGAGATCACATTGTTCAATTCAAAGAAGTAGAGATCAAAGTGAAATTTGAGTTAAATTATATGAATTAAAAGTGTAATTTACCTTTGTATTTAAAGTTTGATTAGACTAACTTTTGCCTGCCAAAGGAGAAAAGTATAAAAAAAAATAAAAATTAAAAATTAAAACATTCATTTTCTGATCAATCTAGCAACAGGTTGATGTTAAGCCTCCCTTGAGTTGGCTATAGAAGTCGCCATCTGAAATGCCAAGAACTGTTAGCAATTTCTGTTAGGTTAGTTTTAAGGATCTTTCAAGTTGGGGTATCTGAGTGTAAAAATTAAAATGGCTCTGCTACTAGTCAATGGTAGATATTGTTGGCATCCCACATTGGATGCAAACAATATGCATTTGAAGCTATTAAAATAGAGGAATAATTATACTTTTAGTTTGATTTAAATTTTATTTAATTTTTATATTGTTAAATTGAACAATTTGGTCCTTATATTTTGAATCTAGTTTCAATTTAATTCTTTCATCCAAATTTGCTATTAAAATTACCAATTTTGAGACAGTTGTCAATTTTTTACGGTGACACATAGAAAAAATTAACGAAAATTTGGATTGAAGGACCAAATTGAAATTGAACTTAAAATAAAGATAGTCAAATTGTACGGGTGAAAAGTGTAATTAACCCTAAAATAAAGGTAGTCAAACTCACCCACCCCCCCCCCCCGTGGGGAAGTTTGTTAGGACTGAAAAAACACAAAAAACACCAAAAAAAGTTAAATAAGCCAATAAGACAAAATGTTACATTCAAACTATAATCATTTTATATTTTCTCTTACAAAAGAGCCAAAAAAAAATTCTCAACGGGAGTTAATTAAAAAATTAAAAAATCAGCTTTAAAAAGTTCTTCTCAAATGAACTCTCAGAAAAGTAGAGATTGCCAATTGAAACCACAACCAAGGCACTTGATGCAAATAAAGCCTCAGATTTTCAGTGCAAATTGAAAGAAAAAATTAAAAAAAAAATTAGGGCAAGTGACGTGCTAATTTTTCAAAACCCAAAAATGGTTTAAGTAGAAATTAACTAAGAGGTGATCAACTGCTCTACTCTGCTCTGAATAATCAAACTCAGAAAAGTCAGAAACAGTGACATAGTTTAATTTCAAGAGAGTTGATTCCACGAATTTGATGGACTATGATGTAAACAAACTGTGTGTTAGGTTAGCAATCATTATTATACTACATGAAATCATTAGGGTTCAAAGTTAAAGAGTGACGCATGCTGCTGCACATGAAGATGGAGGTCAACTACATGTTTTTTGACATTTGAACTGTCATCATCAAAGGCATAGTATATATTGAGTTAGTTTTGATCCCATATTACTTGTGATTAGCTATTAAAAAAAATTATATATATATATATAAAGACCCGAGATTTCAACTTGTCGAAATTTACCTTCTCGAAGGCTTACTATATGTGAGTAGTTATTTGGTATAAATAAAAGATTAAGACCCAAGATTGCAATTGTTGAAACCCACTTTCTCAGAAGTCTATTATATGTTGAGTAATTATTCGACCACTACATTATTTTTGGTCTCATATATCATTTATGATTCGCTATATATTTATAAAAGACCCAAGGCTTCTACTGTCAAAACCAACATTTCCAAAGCCCTACTATACGTTAAGAGTAATTATTCAACCACTAGGTTAATTTTGGTCCCATATTATTATTGTTTGGCTACATAGAAAAAGTTAGACCTGAGGTTTCAATTTGTTGAACCCCACTTTCTCAAATGCCAACTACACGTTCGTTAGTTTTGGTCCGATATCACTTATGGTTGGTTGTATAAAAAAACATAAGACTCAATATTTCAACTTGTCAAAACCGAATCGAGTTAAGATATTGAATCCCATCCCATTACTCAAATCCAAAAGTCGATGTTGTAGTTCCTAACCATTGAATAATTTTCTTATTTGTTGGAACCAATAAATTGGTGATGGTGATGATCCTCCAACCCAAAAAACCAATAAATCAAAACATTGGATGGTTATGAGAAATTTCAACATATTCTCCATGGGATTGGGAAGGTGTTTTAAGTCTTTGGCACTAGTTCCCATGTTTCTGGAAGGGGTTTGAATTATGGGTTTACTTTCAAAATGGCATAATATCATAATATGAATCTTTAATGCAACTATTTGAATATTCAAATTCAAATGTTATTGTGTGGGAGTGGGAAGAAGTAGATGCGTCCTTGTGATGTCATGCTTACCTAAGATTTAAAATCACGTAGTCATGGTCATCCATGTTACAAATTTCAACTCATTTTGTTGTGTTTTGTGTCCGTAAACACGAGAAGTTATCTAGTGAGTTCAGAACACCACATGGCCATACATTTTTTTCTTCTTTTTTTTATGTCATTTCCCTAAAATGTTTTCATTTTCCAAGCTAATCGAAACAACAACAGTATTCAAAAGCAAGGTGAGAAAGAATATGGAGAAGAAAAAGAAAGAAGACCTTCAACCAGCGAATCTCATAAAACCGAGGAAATTCCAAAAGTCCTCTATTAAATGAAAGATTACAGGCACAAATCATGTTTACTGAAACATTATCAAATAAGAGCTACAAAAATTTGTTTCTTTAATTAGACTAGGCATAAAAATATTTTCTTCAACAATAGTATCAGAGTACATACCGAGCCATAAGCCAAAACTTCGTGCTCCGTTGTCCGGTGCAAATCACATATATCACTGTTTCTGTTGAAATTTTAGAAATTCGGATGCCAGTACTTTTACCTCCCCCAAAAACCAATCTAATCTGATCCGTCAAAGCGTATGATTTACCAAATAAACCTCTGGATCCCAGGCTCGTGGTTCCAGTAGAATGGCCGAAATAAGAACATAAACATGGTGAAGATGTTGATGGCAATATAAAGGATTCCCGTGAGAAGCCAACTTTTGTAATCATTGACATTGGAATGAAGAATTAAGAAAAAGAACGGTATAGTGTAGTATCGAAACTCTATTAGTGGAGCGGGAATAAGAACTGCAGCACAAGCCAAGAAATAAGACAATACCCAGATCTTTGTGCGAGTTTTTGCTGCCAATGAACAAATAAACAAGTGTTCAGAGCGGTCAAAACAGACAAACAAGAAACAGAGTAGCAAATTAAAATTTGTACGAACCCAAGATAATGAAGATGGAAAACCATGAGTAAACATAAAGTGGGACCAGAAGGTACTTCATTGACCAATGAGCATTGATGATTTTCCGCCAAAGATAGAAGGGATAGTGTCGATTATCAGCAAGAAGATAAGGGTGAGCTATGCTGCGATAATCAGTATGAAATGTAATGAAGCGTCAAATTTCTAGTAATCTTAGAGCTTGCATCGTATTGAGCAGGAAATCTTGTAAAGCTAAGCTTCACCATTGAAGAGATAGAAAATAACTGTGAAATATTCAACAGAAGTAGAAAGTAAAAACAAGTTCAACAGATGTAAGTTAGGAATATGATTGCAAAAATAAATGGAAAGCTGATCATGAAATATAGATGTCATTGGTGGAGCACACTGAATGGCATCAGCCACCTCACACATGAATCACATGCATAAGATGGAACTCAAATCAATTCAATGCAAGTCAAAGATTTTTAGGGACAAAAAAAACCTATTACTGTTTGGTTGATGTTTAAAAGGTTAGATGATCTGACCTGGAATAGTGCACTGAAAGGAAGCCAACAATAAGGGCCACAAACCATTGAAAGAAACTAAGTAGTCCGCTCTTCCGGAATGACTGGAACAGAATTGTGGTGTGACGAAAAGTGGTGTGGAAAGGGGCCATGAACAGAGCAGAAACCAGACTAAAATACATTATTTGTGCAAAATGGGAAGAAACGGCATGAGCATCTTTTGCACCTGTGGTGTCAGGAGGCAGCAAAAAAATTAAAGTTAGTTCTAAAAAAAAATAAGAAAGAGAAGCTAACAAATTAGTAAATAAAAAAATAAAAACAATAGAATTGAAGATGGTTGTTACCCAGAACAACACTCCCATTCCACCTGACAAAAGCAACGAAAGACACCAGAACTATAAAGAAGGGACTAAAGGAAACCAAAAGCTTCCACTTATGATGCCACACCATCATAAAGATGTCTTGAATCTCATAAAAAAAACCTGAAAAGAACATAATGTCAAATAGATATGTTGTTAGCATTGCAACCAAAACCAAATGGCACCCACGGGGCAGGTCAAACCATGAGACAGTCCCAGAGTTGCACATTAATATGTCCATTCTACATTTCCACCAATTATCCCACCATATAATGCAAAACTGTTAAGATCAGCCAAAACAAAGGTCAAATACAGAAACTCCTTAACTTTGATGGAACAATTACGAAGGGTCCACTTCAAGGTATCTTTCAATCTACTTGACATGTATCCTTTATTTTCTTTCTGTCTTTTTTTTTCTCCCCCTATGGCTGGTGAATAACCTAAACATGCAATTTACGCTATCAGAATAAGTTTGAAAATCTAAATCTAAAGTAACATAAAAAAGGGAATTTACTATCTACTTGGGTCTAATTTTCTTCCAAGAAACCTTCTAAGTGAAACCCATCAATCTGTGAGTCACAACACGATACTTTTTGCTGCATATGTTACAGAAAAAGATTGTAGATATCCTCAAGTTAATATTCAAAAACGTTATATGAAGGTTTTGGCAACAAATGTGTTCATTAAATAACAGAATCCTGAGTATGCCACATGAACACTTCAAAGAATATGATATGCCTATGTTTGACACATTATGACATAGGAATTAACTGCAATGATATCACTTCATCTGTAACTATTATACATTTCAATAATATTTTGAAATTTGTTTGACTTGGTACATGCTATAACATTTTTAAATGGTATTCTAGTATCGCAAAGAACAGAAAGCCCATCACTACATCAAGCTCTAATTTTAAGAAAGACATGCCCCCAACTATTAGAAAGTGTGTTCTCTTCAAGATTAATGAAGAACATAGATACTCCAAACTTATCAATACTGACTAGGTACAAATCAATAGTAAGTTCATGTGAAATTTGAGACATAGAACCTGATGAATAGGTTGTTGAAGGGGCACTTCTTTGTATAGAATGGTTGACAATATCCACAGCTTTGCCAGGATTTCTCTTTCGCAAGTTGGAGCCTCTTGTGACACCTTTATTGGAAGTTAACTGATTGTCTTTCCTGATTGATAGATCAGAGTCATCTAATTGCACATTTGCTTTTCTAGAAGCCAGAGTGCAATCTATAACCCCAATACATGCAACAAAAAGCACCCATATAATATTTGTCTGCCGTATGAATACAGAAAAAGACCCAAGCTGCAGGTGAGTGAGTGATTATAAGTTTCCTCATGCATCAAAAAACTAAGCCCATGGAATTATTTTGAGTTAATATAAGAGAATGTATACTAAAGATCTATTTATCTTTCTATAGAAGCATTATGTTCCAAAAAAAACTATGATATACGTAGTTTTCTCAATTCAGGGTCCTAATCTAAGCTCTTGAAGTACTAATCCAAAAAAAAAAAAAAAAATTTAAGTTCTTAAACTAGCCTAAGGCATCAAACAGGAGAGACCTTGAACTAGAGATATTTCACACAACAAAACTACAAAAATAAATAAATAAATTTTCTTTGGTGTCCTTGGAAGGCCCAAGAATGTCCAAGTTCATGATTATAAAATAAGAGAAGTGATTGAGACCCCCTCCAATCACCACCCCCTACACACACATGGGGGCTGGTGATTGGAGGAGGAGAAGAAAAAAAAAAAAAAAAAAGAAAAAAAAAGGCCAATCACAGCCAGAGGGGGTCGTGAGGGTGCCTCCCCTGTGCGGGTCCAAATCATTTTTGATAAAATAAATAAATAAATAAGGATTTCAAAAGTATCACCACTAGTGTTTGGAAATCATTTTTTGAAATCCTGGCTCTAGAATTTGCCAAGACTTGACTGTGTACGATAAACTTGAAAAACATTGAGATTTGAGAAGAATAGAACTAGTTAAATAAGGACATTGCAAAACCTTGTACGATATGTAGATGATTTGGGAAATTTATCATGTATTAACGACATATGAAATTAGCTCAAGTTGGTTCTATTACCAATGCGCTGAAGATGTAATTCTTCTTTAGACACGCAAGATACATGGCAAGCACTGCAGTAAGTGATGCAACATCTGTATAATAAAGAAATGTGAAGAACCAATGGAGGGGGTACAGTGCTAGAACAACTGCATAAAGAGTAGCTTTCCTTTCATCAAGAGCTGGTCTCAACTGAGTGATTATCTCGTAAACCAGAACACTGCAAATCACTGCCAAGATAGCATTGGTGGAGCGAAGAATTGCAGTGGAGCAAGCATCAGAAAATGACTGAGCCACTTGCATACATAACATGCCTGGAAACAAAGAAGCAACATGGGCTAGTGAAAGACAATACCTGCAAAAGTTTTAAATTGCATGTATCAAGTTCTATTGTTAATGTCTAATTTGAACACTTTGACAATATTTCCTTCATCTTTTTCATTTTTATGAGAAACATTAATATATCATATTTATATTTATCTCTATCAGATGCACTACTAACTCTTTATGTTTTATTTAAAAAAAACTCTGTTATTGTTGTTATTTTTATATAATTCATACTATCATTTTGGTTTATTTTTGCAAAAAAAAAAAAAATGTGTTATTTCAAATACTAAGGTTCAACAAACCTCAGAAGAAAAAATTAATCTCATTAGTCAGTACCTAGGTTCAAGTAAACTTACTGAGGTTCAGCAAAACTCACACTGTGCAACTACAAAAAGATTCAACCAACTTGGCTAGCTCAGTTAGCCACGCTTATACACTTCTATTTGAGAGGTCACGGGGTCAATCTTTGCTAAATCCAAGGATTAATAATTTCTTCCTCACTATAGGGCTCTTTGTTGTAGTGTTTATGTCTTTCCCATTATGGAGCTCTTTCTTAGGTGAGTTGGTTTTGTTGGGCTATTCTTATGTTGGTTGGTATTGGGCTAGTTGTTGGACTATGATTATCCGGATATAATTCTCTCTACATTGTAAATAAATAATCTCCTATCGATGGCCAAAAAAAAAAAAGAGGCTATAGAAAGATTCAGAGCAGTGTACTCAGAAAGCCAAAAAACCCTCCCACCTCAAAACCCAAAAGGAAAGGGGAAAGTAAAAGAACAGACAGTTTCTACACACACACACCCCTTATATTTCATCAGCACAAATTCCATATCAATAAACCCAATGCAAATAAAATGCATGTCGAATAGGACCGGTCAGATATGCTTTTTGATCAGATTTTTATTCAATAAAAGGAGCTCACCTCTACATGGATGAATGGTACTATTCTCATAACAGATTCTCATTACATAAAACTATAAGCAGAGGAATGAAAATTATGAATTTTTTCATCAGATGGAATGGAAGGTATTAAACGGCTTCTTCTAAGCTTTCAATTTGCATTAGTTAAGAGGCATGTATAAAACAATTTTACAAAGCACGCTGTGGCATTATATTCTAAATCGCTCTACTTTTTCCTTTGGCTGCTGATGCTTTTTCAGTTAAATTTGTTTGCAGAAGAAAATGAAAAACCCGTCTAAATCCAGTAAACAAGTTAAATTCTACCCAATTGAGTGAAATCTTCTGTTTTCCTGAATCAATTGAATGAAAATACAAGCTTACCACTTTTGATTTCAATTCTTCTCACAACAACCCACCTTTAACTAATTACATTCAATCCAAACTCATTGTTCTCTACTAAACTAAGCTTTCAACCCTAATAACAATCTACAAACACAACACCAGTTCATGAAACACACCATCAAAAAACAACAGATCATGAAAAGATTTCAGAACTCACAATCCAGGAGGAGTGGTGATCATGGGATCCCAACTTGTGAAATTCCCCTTGCAGTATTGTTGTGCTTGAGGTACATGGAAAATCTCATCCTGCACATCACAATTTATAATATATCAGAACATATAAACATTCATACACGCATACACACGCATATATAACGATTGAAGTGGAAGAATACCATGTAAGGGTGAGGAACAATGCGATTGACGAGGAAGGAGATAGGGATAATCCACAAGCTCACAATCACTGCAACTCCTATTCTACCCATCTCTGTGTGTGTGTGTGTGTGTGTGTGTATTAGATTGAGGAAGCTTCTACGGGCTAGCAATCATGGAGTCGAAAGGGTTTTACTTGGACTCCATTCATGAATTCTTTGGTTCCCCTGAAGCTAACTACAAATGTTCGATCCATCAATTTTACAGATTTTTGCTTCACTATAATGTTCGCTAGGGCTCTTTCAAGCAAGGTTTTTCTTTTTTTTGTTTTTTAATTTTTTAATTATAAAAAATTAAAAAAAAAAAAAACTTACAAGAATTCCATCATAATTTTATTATAACATATTTAGAAAATTTACCAAAATTATTTGCAGGGATCTCATCATCCAGTTTAGTTTTGAGGTAATTTTTAAGATAAATATCCTTAAAAAAAAAAAAAAAACATTTTGTTAACTAATTAAGAATGTTTGTGAACTTGAAAGTATTTTTAATTGTCTAACTTATTTTTTTGAGGATTTTGCCCATGAATGTTGTTGGTAAACATGCCATATAATTATTTTTGTGTTAAAATTTTTCAATTACAGTAATTTTTACTTTATGCATTTATCTTTTTTAAATTTATTTATTGAGATCTATTAAATAAGACCCATATCATATATGAAATTATGTTAAAAATTTTAAAAAAATTGTCAGTTTCACAAACTGTAAAATTTCTCCCCTATTTATTTTTTATTTTTTTTCTCTTTAAGTTGTTGATTTCTCAATTTCAAAAACTCAAAATATTGATCCCAAATACTTGAAACTGACCAAGAAATTTCTCATAATTGAGTTATACTTGCATATTTATTGGTATATATGGTGTTCATAGTTTTTAAAATGGGAATATTCATAACTTTTTGAGAAATTCATCGATTAGAAACTATGACTTTTACAATTTTGAGAAATTTCATAGTTTCCATTAGTGCTTTGTTTGTAGGCAGGGACGAAACCAGGATTTCATTATCGGAGGGGCCAAAAGAAAATAATTTTTGTCACCATATACACAAAACATTCATGTATATATAATATTATATAAATAAATTATATATACATAAAAAAAAATTAAATACCATAGAAGAAATTTCTAATAAGATGAAGAAGTTTTTTTTGGTGTAAAATAGAAAAAGAATTCAAAATGAAAAAAGAATGACATATATATATTTTTTATACTGTGGGCCATTTTATGTATAAAATGATATATATATTTTCAAAATTCAATGGCAAACAATAATTTTCAAAAACAGGAAGCCATGGCCCCCCCCATAGTTTTCTCCTAGTTCTGTCCCTGTTTGTAGGTTACCCTCTCTGTAGATATAACATGTGTATTTATTTCAGATTTGCTCTATTGTCAAACTCTTATGATTGACTTCTGCTTCACAATACAAGCTTCGCATCTTGATATATTCATAAATTCTCCTTTGTGCTTTTTTTGAATTTTTTTTTTTTTGGTGTAATTTTTTTTTATTGGATTGGATTTCTTTGCAAGTGTCATTTGGCTTTCCTATCTTAATGGAAATTTCTATCAATCAAAAAAAAATTGAGAATTTTAATATAAATTTTGTTTAATAGATCTTGATAAACACGTACAAAAATTTTATTATTTGAAAAATAAATATTTAAAAGGAAAGTTTTGATATTTTAAGCAAACAATAATTGTTTGATAGTCACTCCATTTTGAACGGATCATTAACAAATTATTATTATTATTATTATTTAGATTGAAGTCGTTAACAAGTTATTAATAAATTATTAACTCTGGTGTTTTGGTCATTTGCTTGAGAATGGACCTACACAAGTTGCAAGAAAATAGACGCCACTCAATGTTGAAAACACTTTTTTAACATTTTTGTTTTAAATTACAAATACACCTCTTTAACATTATATTTAGTTGAGAGATTTAAGAAGAATTCAGAAAAGAAAATGAAAAAAATAAGTAAAATTTAAACCAAATATACTTACATTTTTACCTAATTTTATATATTTTTTCTGTTTCTCTTTTAAAATTTATTCTCAAATCTCTCAACCAATTTGTGAGTGCTACTCAACATGTTTCCGGTCTTGGGCTGGTTGTTAGAGATAGCTTGGGGTGTGTTATAGCTTCATTATCCGAACAAATTGAGTTGATTAAAAATGTTGAATTTTTAGAGGCTGTTGTGCTCTTAAGACAGTTCGGTTTGCTCGGGATCTCGGCATAGATGCAATTCATTTGGAGGGGATTTCTAGTAGTGATCAATGTTATCTTGGGGGCTGTTCTGAATTAACAAGTTTTGGACCTATAATCATAGAGATTCGATAAATTCTTAACACGTTTTACTTCTTATAAGTTGCTTATGTTTGTAGAGTTGAGAATGAGATTCCTCACAATCTAGCAAGGCTGATCACTTTCCCGATTGGTTTGTGTGTTTGGATGGAAGTTCTGCGTTCTCATTATGTCTAGTTAGATGCATGTTTTGTTTAATTCGTAATGTTTTGATTTTATCCTATCTAAAAAAAAGTATTTAAAACAAATACATTTGACTCCCTTAAATTTTAAAAAATACAAATAAAAAAAAAGTTTTAAAAAATATATCCGGTCAAATCAAATAAAAAAACTTTAGATAAATTACAAACACACCCCTTGAGATTTACTTAAATTAAGAATTACCCTCTATGACTCTGAAAATTACATTATGCCCCCTAACGTTTTCAATTTCATAATAAATAGACCTGTTTTTATTAAAAAATTATCGAGTTAATTAATAGATTTTAATGATATTAAAATTTTATTTTAATTAATATTTTAGATAATTTTATTATTGTATAGGAGAACAGTCAGAAATTTTCACTTTTTCAATTAATTCTGTTAAATAAAAAATTATGACAGAAAAATATTTATAATTTTTCAAACTATAAACAACAATTTATATTTTAAACAAATTTACACGGGTGTATTACCAAAAAAAAAAAAAAAGAAGCTTGTCCTGATGTCAACCATAAAAAATTTCCAAATGATAATTTACTCTTTCAACTAAACGATTGTCCTGATGTACTACCAAATAAAAAGGATTGTCCTCTGATGTCAACCATAAAAAATTTCCAAATTTCCAAATTTAACCCTCAATAACATTTGCATATATAACCCACAACAAAAGAATCATTTCTCTCCCTCTCTCATTAATCCCGACCACAAAACAAACTATGAATCACTTGAATTACATTTCCTATCTGAAAGTATCTGTCAACTTACTAAGCAAAAGAAAAATATTTTGCTCATCCCTCATTTTCTCAGCTAAGAAAATAACAGAAATAAAGGGAAAGTAGTATTTTGAACCAACAAAGGAGGATGATGACAGAAAATATGAGAGGTTCAGATTCAATTTAGTAGGTATTTGAAACAATAATCATTCATACAAAAACAAGCATTAACATGATTTTATGACGCAGAATTACCAACAAACCACTTAGAGATCACTTCGCATTGAAGAGAAGCACCTATTGATTTCAATTATTCATCATTCATCAAACAATCCCAAACAAAAGTACACAATTATGAAAACAACGATAGGATTAACACGATGCTGACAGCGTTCAGGACAAATATTTCTCAACTGCTAAGAAAAAAACAAAAATCAAAGAATTGGAAAAATTCTGGGAATCAAACATCCCATTTAGGTCATTGTTTAGATATTAGAATAACGAGAGAATAAAGAAAGAAAAGAAAAGAAAATTAACCAAAGAACAAGAAAACAAGCAACTTTTTCTTTCCACCATACAGTAGTACTCAGTCCAGATATCCTTTTCTCGCTTAGAAGCATTTTCTGTGTACAATTGAAGGGCCAGACTCATCATATTCTGCCTTTGCTATCCACATCTGTATTTGAAATCAAAACCAATCCTCGCATTAAAAACACTGGAAACAGTAAATTTGGAAATGGATAGTGAAGAGGAAATGCGTGTAAAAGAAAGAAAACCCACCTGCTGGAAAGTGCTGAGAGATGCCAAGATGGAACCTCCAATCCAGACACTGTATTTCCTTTCTGGAGGAGCGACCACCTTAATTTTCATGCTGCTAGGTGCTAACGCTGTGATTTCCTTGCTCATTCTGTCAGCAATACCAGGGAACATGGTAGACCCACCACTAAGTACAATGTTTCCATAGAGATCCTTCCTGATATCAACATCACATTTCATTATAGAGTTGTAAGTTGTCTCATGAATACCAGCAGCTTCCATACCGATCATAGATGGCTGGAACAGGACTTCAGGACATCGGAAACGCTCAGCCCCAATGGTAATCACCTGCCCATCTGGTAATTCATAGCTCTTTTCAACAGACGAGCTTGTCTTGGCAGTTTCTAGTTCCTGTTCATAATCAAGGGCAATGTATGCCAATTTCTCCTTCACGTCCCTCACAATTTCACGCTCAGCAGTAGTGGTGAATGAATAGCCACGCTCAGTCAAAATTTTCATCAGGGCATCTGTGAGATCACGGCCTGCAAGGTCAAGACGCAGGATAGCATGTGGAAGTGCATAACCTTCATAGATGGGAACTGTATGGCTGACACCATCTCCAGAATCCAGAACAATACCTGCACAAGAAGTAAATAAACCCAATGAGACATGGCTTATACCCGAGTGGTTTGGCATCTTATTTCTCAATTCATAGGGGTTTTCAAAATATTTTCCAATCCAGGTAACACGACACTAGGCCTAAATTTGTGTTCACAACTTCAACAAACCACCAAGTTAAAACAATTTGTATTTGAGAAATAAGTTTTCAAACAACTTGAGTTTAGTAAATAACTTGTTTATAGCCATTGTCATTCCATCATCACCACACCAACATCACAATTCAAGTCATAGTTCATGGTAATTTATGGAATAAGTATTTGGTTATTCAGAAGTATGCATTAATATCCAAATACAAAAAACAACAAATAATCACTGATTACAATAATCAAGAGGGGCATGATTCACCAAAGATTCAATTACTAGCTTCAACAACAATAAGACCAATCTTGTAGCTGGCATTGACTAGAAGAATTTTGCTAAGAAATCCAATCTTATATATTAAATCAACCTATCAAACAAGACACAAAACAAGAGCTTACCAGTTGTACGACCACTGGCATAGAGAGAAAGAACAGCCTGTATGGCGACATACATAGCAGGTGCATTGAAGGTTTCAAACATAATTTGGGTCATCTTCTCACGATTGGCTTTTGGGTTGAGAGGTGCTTCAGTGAGGAGAACAGGGTGCTCTTCGGGGGCTACACGAAGTTCATTGTAGAAGGTGTGATGCCAGATCTTCTCCATGTCATCCCAATTACTCACAATACCATGCTCAATTGGGTACTTCAAAGTCAAAATACCTCTCTTAGACTGAGCCTCATCCCCAACATATGCATCTTTCTGCCCCATGCCAACCATCACGCCAGTGTGACGTGGGCGGCCAACTATACTAGGGAACACAGCCCTTGGAGCATCATCTCCAGCAAACCCAGCCTATTAGAGAACAAGTTTAGCAATCAACATTAAGTAACAAGTGATTTCTAAGGAGAAAACCTACCAAGATTCAAAATATTCAGATCCAACACCAGACATCAATTACACGGGCATTTCAATCCTTCATCAAATTAAAACTTCATACAAAAAAAACTAAAAATGAGCACCAATCCTTTAATCAAACTTGTATCAAATCAAGGTGAGAACCAAATCCTTCATCAAATTTTCAAATTCCATATTTTTAATCAAATCCGATGAAATCAATAATCATTAAAAGAGTAAGGATAGGAGAAGATTTTCTTTTGTACAAAAAATGGTTAAAAGAAGATTTTGACGTATGCTGGGAATTGTTTAATCTCTTTGGAGTACTCCTAATTAGATCAAACTTTTAACCAAAATTTCACTCAAACCTGATGAAAGAAAGGATCAGAGATGACCTTACTAATTCCCAAAATAGAATAATCTAAAAAGAGGGGATTTTTCAATTGATACCTTAACCATCCCTGTTCCATTATCACAAACGAGAGGCTGAATATCCTCGGTGTCTGCCATCTTCTACTGCCTGCCAGAGAACATACAGATTAACGATAAGAATGTCAATGGAGAAAAAAGAGATAAATCACAATTTTCTTTTTCAGGATGCATCACCTTGGAATATATTTAGGTTCTATCTTTGTTTCAACAAAATTTCTTCAATGTTTCTACATCCATGTATTGATATGTTTACATGCGTACATATCAAAACAATTATATCGATAGATCCATCTAAATCACAATCCGAGCCAATAATCAATCCACAAACTTATCATCAAACAATTTACACACACAAACACTCACATATACATGCGTAAATACATACGAATCTATACAATTTCGTCAATGGATCAATCAAAATCGAATGATCAATCCAAAAACCAATTATCAAACAATTTACACACTCACATTCATGTACATACGTACATATGTATATATATAGAGAGAGAGAGAGAGGGAGAAAATACAATTTTGTCAATGGATCCGTCAAAATCAAAACTTAAATACGATAGATACATAACTATATGAATCGAAATCGGTCAAAAACTTCAATCGGTAAAGAAAGCAAGACAATGTCGAAGAAATCTACAGAAAATTGAACGAAGATTACGATATATACATACATAACTATATCTACATGTATCGAAATCAGTGAAAAACTTCAATCGGAAAACAAAGCGAACACATTGTCGAACAAATCTACAGAAAATCAAGCGAAGATTAGTGAGAATTCACCTTTGTTTTGGAGATCTTGCGAGGGATGAGAGAGAGAGAGAGAGAAGTGGGAATTGAAAAGATGCGAAGCAAATTGAGAAAGTGAGGCTGGAAATAAAACGAGGACTTAAAAGAGAAAAAGGCGTGAAATAAGGGGGTGAATTGACCGAGTCCCGATTCCTCTGAGACAGACAGAGTGTTTGAGCTAATCAGAGGCAGAGTCTCTCGCGTCGCGGATCACACCTGTTTTGTCTCTGTCCCTCTGCTTTTATTTGTTTTATGTACTACTATTTGTTTTCCTATTATTAAATTAATTAATAATTGCCTTTTCCATACATATAGAACCCAAAATTACACGTATTTTCAATTTTGGTAAATTCTTCAATATTTTTAGCAAAAATTAATTTTGAAAAATAATTAAACATAGCGTTTTATTTGTTTGGATGGAGAATATTTTTTTACTTTTTTTAGTATTTGGTATAATGAAAAATAAAAATCAATTGATTTTTTTTCTATAGTCAATGGAAAATAAGCTTATTTGGACAAAATTTTTTTTTTTGAAGTACGAAAGCTATTTTTCAGACTCTAGTGTTATCAATATCATCATATTATCACTATCACTCTCACCTCCACCACCACACCACCACTTTCTACCACCTCCACCACCAGGCGGAGGAAGGAGGGCAGAGAATCACGTGCCCTGAGTTTTGGAGTTTTTTTTTTTTTTTTTTTTAAATAAAAGCATAAAGAAAATATTTTATACAAAAAAATTATAAAAATATTATTTAGAGTGAAATGTCAATGATATTTTTAAAATTATAAGAACAATAATGATTGTTTTGATTAAAAATAAAGAGATTACGATATTATTATCTATGAGAATTTCAATATAATGGTGATCTCTATCATTATTAATATGCAAATATAATTAATTTTAATGAAAATATAGAATTTATTGAATTGTTAGTTACATTTAATATGCAGGGTTCACCCTCCATATATTTCTTTATTATTGATTGGTAATATCACATGTCAAGGATTGCATTGTATGACTATTATATTGAATTTTTACGCATATTTTGTATAAAAAAATTACTTTATCATTATATAATCTATTTTAAAACTTTATATCCATGACTTTTTTTAATGTTGTCCATGATACACTAATTACAAATAACATATTCACTTTATTTGGTTTGAGTTTTCTGAAAACACTTTTCAAAAAATTCTACGTTTTTGTTTTTCGTATTTTTTTGTTTTATTGAATTTTTTTAATATTTTAAGCAATTTTTTTTTAATTTTTAGACACACCTAATATAAATATACTTAAAAAGTATAATTTTTGAAAAAATCTTTTAAAAAGTCACTAAATTTCAAAAATATAAAAAAATACAAAAAATCAATACATTTTTCGTATTTTTATGTATTTATTAATTTTTAAAAATATTTTTTCACAAATATTTTATTTTTTTAAATACATCATGTACTTAAAAAAGTTTAAAAAAAATGCTTAAAATTTTAAAAATATTCACTAAAAACAAATAAAATAAAATAAAATAAAAAATAAAAAACTTAATTTAAAAAACTCAAACCAAATACGTTGATTTTTTTATTTATTTATTTTATATTTCTTGAAGTCAATCGTAAAAATTTATATGAAATATTTTTGTAAATATTTTTAATGTTGTAATTAAGAAGTGCCCCCTCTGACTTCTTTTCTTGGCTCCGCCACTGTCCACCACCCAACATTTAAAAAAAAAATGTTTTTTTGAAAAATATTTTCTGAAAAAAAATTCTATAAAAATATTTTTTGTCCAAACAAATGGAGCGTAAGTGATAAAACTTTAAAAATATTCATATTAAAATCATAAAAAATTTCATGAATTTGTAATAAAATTTTAAAACTACCACTTTAATGGTAATTTTCTCATATTTTTACTAACAAAATTTTCTTAAATTTATGACGAAGAAGAATGAAAAATTAAAAAAAAAACTATGAAAAAAAAAAAGTTTCTCTATGGGAATATGATTTTATTTGGTGCAGCTTATGTTATAATTTTTTATTTTATTTTAAATATTATATTAGAGTGTTTGATATAATTTTTACTTACAAAATGTATGTTTTTTGGTAAAATTTAGCAAAGTTTATATAAGTTGGAAAAAAAATATTTAATGAAAAATGAGAAAATGGGCGTTATTAGCTGCTGCTGTTACTTCTTCTTCTTCTTCTTCTTCTTTTTTTTCTTTTTTCTTTTTTTTTTTTTCATTGTGCAAAAAGCTACACCAAATTGCTTAATTGAGAGGGAAAATAGGAAAAGAAAATAAAAAACTTTTCTTTCTATTAAGTTATCAGGAAAATGAAAATTTGTTTGTCCCCTCAATTTTAGGAAAAATGCATATTTTATCATAGAATTTTATATTATAAAAATTGAAAGTTGCATTAAAAAAATAGTGAGACTTTGAAGGCAAACATCATGTGGTGTAAGAAAGTATTCTATAGACGAAGCTAATTCCTTAGTCTCTAATATATTCATACAAAGTGTAAATTTAAATTTGTTATGATATAGATCATATTTAAAATAAATTTAATTCACATATTCTATTTTTAAAAAATTAGTGAAACATTCCTCTTTAACTTTTTGTAATTAGAGAGATCCAAGATTTTTTTTTATTAGCTAAGGTCTCTCGGCAATTTCACAGAAAAAATTCAACTCAGAAAAATTTTGTTCAACTTAGAGAAATTTTGCCCAACTCAAATTTCTCTAGTATGATCATAGAGAAATTTTGAAATTTCTCTGTGAAATCAAGGAAATTTCTCTAAGTCGGGATAAAATTTATCTGAGTCGGACAAAATTTATCTGAGTCAAATTTTCTCTGTAAAAATGTTGAAGAACCTTAACTACAATGAAAATATTGTATGTTCTTTATCTTATAAAATCTTAATATCAGGAACCTTAAAAAAAATTCCTTTAGTTTTTGAAAATTGCATTAAATTATTGTCTCCAAATTAGTATTTTATTTTAGATCGGGCAAATTAGTGTTTAAATATTAACATATAGGTCATGTTTGTTTTGCAGATTAGGGGGTGGGATTGGAGTAGTAAGGAGGTGGGTTCCACTATAACTTGTTTGGTGGCTTCCTTGAGGAGGGAGAATGCTACTCTAGGTGGAGTATTACTCTGACGCCCCAATATGATTAAGTTGCCCTCATATGGACTGGGATTGAAAAAATAGTGAAGGAATTAGAATGCACTTTTCTTTTTCTTTTTTTTTTTCTTTTTTAATTATTTGTAAAAAATATATATATATATATTTATTTTATAATTTTTTTTAATATAGAAAATTTTGTTTTATTTTATATAAAAATAATTTAATAATCCCATTATTAATCATCTCTCCCACTATCATTAAAGCAAACACATTTTTACTTAATTGTCTCACTAACCATCCTTACATTAATAATTTTTTCACTAAACATCCCCTCAATAACAATCTCATCAAATCTAATCCGACAAATAAATGTGGCCATAGACTCCATAAAATCCCAAAGTGATTGCCAAGGAAAATATACTAATTTGTGTCATACATTTGTACTTAGGGTTGCGCAAAATACCATCTAATTCACTAAAATTGTACTTAATCAATCTACGTTGCTCTATCTGCTAAATCGCGGTTTAAACTTTAAAATTTATAATTCGCCTTCGAAACTGCTTTGCTCCGCTATAATTAATAGATATATATTTTTTAATTTATAATGAAATATCAAAGTAAAAATGAATGTGAGAGAAATTTAATATGTGAAATTTATTACGAATTAGTAGTTATATATATGAAAAAAATTATGTAAAATTAGTTTGTGTTATATATATGAAATTGGTTCAATGGTTAAGACTTGGCCTAATAACCATGAGGTTATGGGTTCAAGTTTTGGGACTACCACTTTGTGTATTATGTCAAAAGTTAAACGTGTACTCAATATTTCCCCTCTCAAACACATTGTGTACTAATTAGGCATTTTTTAAAGTTAGTGTTATAGTTATGCAAAAACATGATAATTTGTTAGAATATTCTTCAACACGTCAATCCGCCTAAAACCGCTCAAACCGCAATTTATCAATTTGTCAATCTACTAATCTACCATTCAATTTATAATTTTACTTTTAAATTGTCCGAATCGCACCACAGACACCCTATTTGTACTACATATTATTGAGTCATTTTTTTGCTGAGTTGGGCCAGGGTTAAGAGTATCATTATTGCACTGGGCTTAAATCTTAATTCATAATTGGGTCGGGTTGACAGATATTTCATCTGGCCCACTAGAACCATATATGCATGCCCTACAATAAATAGTAAAAGAGAAGTGATTGACACTCCCTCCAATTACCACCTCCACCACCTTCCATACACATGTGGGAGCTGGTGATTGAAAGAGAAAAAAAAAAATTGGCCAATCATAGCCAGAGGGGGTCGTGGGGGTGCCTCCCCTGTGGAGGTCCAAATCATTTTTGATAGTAAAAATATGTGTACAGAAAAATATTTAAAAATTATTATATAAGTCAATATATAAAATGAATAAGAACGGCACAATAATTTTATGAAAAATAATATATAAATCTATTTTTTAGACTTAATGATACGAAAAAAAGATGATTAATCGATAATTAGAGAATATATAAAAAAATAAATTTGTTTTAAAATTTAATAATAGACTGTTACATCACTAAATTTAAAAAATATATTTAACTTTAAGTTAGAGTACTACAACTCTAATTTTATTGAGACAAATCTATGACTGAGTTGTGTGTATCTCATACTAACTTCAAAGTAAGGGATTATTCATCTCGCTTAGTGAGTCTATTTTTTTAGAAATATGAAGAGAAAAAAAATTCGTACATTTTTGTTTTTAATCAAAATTTTTAATATTTTAATATTTTTTTTATTTTTTAGATGCACTAACTTAGATATATACTTAAAAAGTGTAATATTTATGGAAAAAATATTTAACAAATTCATCAAATACAAAAATTCATTATTTGTGTATTTATTGATTTTTTTTTTTTTACAACTATTTTTTTAAGTGTATCTAAATTATGTGCATTTAAAAATAAAAAATTACTTAAAATATTAAAAAAAATCATTAAAAACACACAAAAAATAAAAATTTAATTTTTTAAAAATCAATCAAAACAAAACAAGGTGTGGTGGTCCTTCAAATCTTGGAAGAAATTTTAAACTTTTGAGAAAAGATGAGTAACAAAAATTGTTGGGTGACTGACATACCAAGTCACTAACAAGAGAGACACATTATTATAGTGGAGAAGATGACCTTGTACTCTAAGAAAGGTTGATAGCTTCTTCACATCCTTTTCTCCCAACAAAAAATAGTGGAATCATTCATCCTATGACTATAGTGTATGAGGACCACTATTCCAATACACCTATACATAAAATATATGGATATGTATCTATAATAATAATAATAATAATAATAATAATAATAATAATAATAATAATAATAATTTATAATAGTTCCCTTAAAATTGAAGTTGTCTATATTTTTCTCTTTGTCGAATTTTTCAATAAAATTCAATATACAATATTGTCTTAAAACTTTTGTTGAAATTTATCCGATGTTGAAGTTGTAATCTAATTATAAAATGATGGTTTCTGATTTCTTAAATTCTTACAAAAATAAATTAAAAATACAGAAATTAATCATAAAATTAAACATAATCTTCTTACATGAGATAGATCCTATATTTTTATAAATTTTATATCCATATAAGAGGATTGTATTTACTGCTATGATTGTTTTCACTGCAAATAGAAGAACTATAATTTCTTATCCACTCTTACACAATATTAATACTCTCCACTGAATAATTAGTAATTTTGTCATTTTATTTGAAAAGTACATGCCATCCTTCTAATGTATATAAAGTATGCACGGAATTCATTATTCTCAAATTTTGTATCATCTTGTTTCAATGCAATCTTAATAGCACAACCATGTTTGCTCATTATGTTTTAAAATTCTCATCATATTATAAGATTGAAATTACATTAAAAATAATTTGGAAAATTTGTTGATACAAAAGAAAAGCCTTTGAAATTTCATTATTCTCCATTAACTTCTCTTGAATTCTTGTGCATTTTTATTTTTAAAAATAGCTTTTGTCTATAATGTTTTAAGAAAAGCCTAATCATAAAAGGCTGATCTCTAAGGTATATTTTAAAGAGTCAAGATTTCAGAGATCATTTACACTACAGGAAACGATACTTTTGGCGACCAAAATATTGGTCGCCAAAAGCCCTATTTTTGGTCGCCAAATGTGATTAGCGACTACTTTTTTTGGTCGCCAAAGTCGTCGCCTATACTCTGTCGGCGATAGTATTGGCGACTAAACTAATTTTGGTCGCTGAAAGTGAACGTTTTGGCTACTAAAGTCTGCTTAGTCGGCAAAGGGTATCTTTTGGCGACTAAAATATTAGTCGCCAAAAGTGAACATTTGGCTACTAAAGTCTGCTTAGTCGGCAAAGGGTACTTTTGGCTACTAAAATATTAGTCGCAAAAGTGAACATTTGGCTACTAAAGTCAAAGGGTATCTTTTGGCGACTAAATATTTAGTCGCCAAAAGTGTTCGAATAAAATTAATTTGATTTTCAGCGACTAAAAATTTTAGTCGTAGATAAGTTTTAGTCACAAAATATGTAACATTTAGGGACTAAATAATTTAGTAGCCAAAAAATTATTTTTCATTTTATTTTATTTTTGGCTACTAACTATTTGGTAGCGGAAAGTCTTCATTTATTTTTAGCTACTAACTTTTTAGTCACCAAAACTCTTTGAGTTCTTTATGACTACCAAATATTTAGTTGCTAAAAATATTAATTTCCTTTTTGACTACCAATTGGTTAGTCACTAACAAATTCACTTCTTTTTTTTTTCGCTACTAAACATTTATTAATTGCCAAAAACTTTATTGTGTTTTTTTTTTATTATAATTAATTTCTTCACAACCTATATTTATTTCGTGCAACCTGCACCCTGTATTTAAACAATAATTATACATATATCTATTTCTATTTCGTTTCAACAATACAAAAATTTAATCAATTAACATCAGATTCTATACAAATCAAATACAATCCATCCCAAAATAATAATTCCATACATACACAAAATCATACAAAAAAGATGTCCTCCGTACAAAAAAATTGCTTGAATAATATGTTCTCAAAAGGGAAGTGGAGAATGAACCGTGGAAGGAACTCTGTAACAATACAAAGACGCTGAGGTGAAGTTACTGCACCCATAAAAAGTAGAACATTTGGATGTCTGAATCTTTTCATGAGAGATACCTTCATAAACAAAAACAAACTCTACACAACATATATAATAGCACAAAATAATTATTAATGCTAGTAAAATCATTTTTCAACACAAATGATCTAATCAGCCACATAAAAATAAAAATTAAAAAACAAAAAAAAGGACTGGACATCCTATCCCTCCACATTTATGAAGGCTACTTTGTTTAGAGTCAAAATCAAATACTAACAAAATCTACATAAAACAGAGTTACATCTTCATTTCTTCCTTTAAGCAGAATCAGTTATGTAAGAATTCTTAGAATTCCAGTACCATGCAGACAAGAAGGATGGCCGCTGAGTCATGCTAATGTTTTGTGTACCACATCCTTCTGTGTTGTGTGTTCACTTCCTATTCACTATGTCTCATCATGGTAATTATACGGAGATTCAGATTTAAATATTTCAATTGTAGCAACAAATTCTATCAACTTCAATTACATAAGTGTAATGACCCGGAACTGTGTGTCACAATTATCAGTAATTAATTATGCATTTATATGGTTTAATTGAAGATTATCTGTTTGAATTAGACAAATATCTGTTGGAATTACGACTTCAGAACTGGAATTGACAACTGTAATGACTTCAGAAAGTGAAATTGAACATGCCTATATGATGCCGGGAATTTTTAGAATCATTTGGGGCATTAAATTGAGGACTGAATTTCGTCTGAATCGTTAAGCCTTGTTTGGCTCAGGATTATGGCACAAATGTTTATTTATTTAGTATATATGATATATAGATAAGGCTTGACCCATTTTGACTCAAAAAGGAAGAAGGAAAATCTGGGAAAAAGAGAGAGAGAAGAGAGAAGTCGTGGGAGAGAGAGAGAGACCAAGGGCAAGGGAAGAAGAAGAGAAAGGAAAGAAGATTAAGCTCAAACCCTCTCAATTAAGTGTTTAAGGTAAGGATCTTCTCCTATTTCTTGAAATACTTCAATGATCTTATGTTATGGAAATGGATAGGAAGGGAAGTTATGTATAATTTGAGCATGCTTAGTCAATTTGAGGTAGAACCTCCATGATTATAGAGATATGAAGCTTGTATGTATATGTTTGTGGTTTTTCATCTTGGTTCATGATTTTTGATCTTGTTTAAGTTCCATATGAGTTTTGATTGACGATGTAATGGTTAAATCATGTTGGTTTTCAAGTGTTTTGGGCCTTGAAGTTTATAAATCTTTGAAGTGGGTTGTGAAAAAGTGGGATTGATGCTTGGAATGAAGAACCAGATTTTCAGACTTTCGCAGGTCATTTCGGCGTAGAAATCACCCTTCCAAATAGCTTTTGGACGGTTCTGATCCGCCGAAGCGACAAGTGGGCTTTCGGCGGAAGGCTATTTCCAGGAAATTTTGGGGGAAATGAACTACATGATTTCTACATGTAAATTGCATCATTTATCACCTTATGAGCATGAAACGGGTATGAATTACATGAATTACATGAGATTGAAATGAAATGAATGAACATGAAATAAAGTAAAGAAAGGAATGAAGTGCATGATTAAGGATAATGTATATTGAGAAATGTGCTATAATGTTATTGTTGCAGGTCAAATTGAGAAGACCGTGCCATCGGTTTCGGAAACCCTCTGTAAGTGACATTTCTGTAAAGATATGTTATTATGAAATTATGTTCTAAAAGTGCTATGATATGATACGTTTTGAAATGAGAATGTTTTCTGTGAACGAATGTTCTATTGCGAATCTAGTATGGCATCCATAGTTAGTTGAGTCATGGGGGCGAGAACATACGCAGCCATGAGTCATGGGGGACGGCATGGAAAGACAAGCCCATGACCAGTTTACGAGATCTCGGTATGTGTTTAATCGGTGTCCGGGACCGGTTACTCTAGTCGTTAGTCGACACATGTTATGTTCTATGGAATATGCCATTACGTATGTTCTATATGATGACTGATTATGATGATGAATGTTTTATTACGGTTTTATAAGAAATGTCAGACTTCGTTCACCAACCCCTTTACGTTAATGTTACTTGCTGAGCTTTAGCTCATTGTTTGTATTTATGTATTTATAGGCGAGCCTTCGGGGAGTCAAGCCTAGGCGGAGTCTCGAGTCGAGCCGCCGTTCTGAAGCCTAACCTGGAGTTGAGTGCCTCCGAGCTGGGGCCAGGCCTGGAAGGCCGTTTTGTGAGCTCTTGTGTTGTTTTTGTTGTATAGTTGTAACTGAATGATACGTGCTGTACTAGACCATGTTATGTAATGAATGTGGGTAATTAACTCATTTTTGGCATGTAATGTATGTTCATATTTATGCACAGCTCTTTGGACTATAGTTATGTATTTTCGCTTCCGCGAGCCCCGTTTATTTATGTTATGTACAGTAAGGCCTGTGGTAATCTAGGATTACTGGCCGGTCTCGTCGCCGAACCTCTCGGGGCGGGTTTGGGATGTGACAATAAGACTTCTGAATTATGCATCAACTGGTTAAACACACCTCTTTTCTGAAGGAATATATCAAATCATCTGAATATTCTTGCTTGGAAAAAACCTTGACAGCAACACCCTGCAAAACATTGATGTCATTTTTTTCTTTGTACTTTTCATGAGCAAAAAAGGGACATGATTCAATCAAACATTATTTAAACATCCAACTCAATTTTTTTGTTCCATGATCCATCCTTTCTTAATTTGATTAGAGTGATGACTAAAGCCAAATATCACATCATGTCATTCACAACTCATAATATAGTTTGTACATTTTTTTTCTTTTTTTCCCCCCCTTCTCTCTGGTCTGGAATGCAGTTTCAAGTTTCGTGTGACTAGCCCCTAAGGGGATTCTGAAATAATAGTGTTTAGCAGCCCCCTAAACACCCACAACACCTTGCACAGTGTTGTACACCAATACCATACCATCAGTACAATCTCTCTTCTAAACCTTTTAATTGATTTTTGTTACAGTTTATATCAAGTGCATACCCAATATCATGCAACTTGTCTCAATGAAAATAACAACCACAAATTACCACAATCAAATCACAAGCCACATTAGTAAAAGACTGAAATGTGAAATGAATACCGTTGTGATAAAATGTAAGTAAAGGTTCCATTTAAAGCACTAATCAAAAGCTTTTTTCTTTTTCTAATCTTTTCTTTCAGATTTGACTTACTTTTTTCTATTTCTGTTTTTATCTTTTGTATTTTGTTTGTGTTTTAGTACACACGCCTTCTTGGCTTAAACCATGCTTGCTTCCTTCTCCAATTTTCTATTGACTTTCAATTTTCTCTAATTTTGGGATTAAATTGCCGGCAAGAATCAACTCAAATCAATTCCACAAAAACTCACCTGTGCCAAGCTAGTTATTTATTCCTTGTAAGGCAATTTGATTTAATGAATGGGTTAAATCTAATTGGCCAGAACTCCTATAAATTATAAATTCCTATACGCAATTTGTTCATAAATAGGAATGAGTGTACATTGAGATACCTCCTGGTTCATACCCTATATCATATTGACTAAAAAGGTGAAAGAAGACCATTGGCTTTGTGGCCAAAGTGGTAACAGCAAGTGCAGTCCTATCCTTGGTAAGGCCAAGCCGTACAAAGGTGTGTTTCTTATAAAACTAGCTAAATATGAGGTTCTTGAAAGTGCCAAAAAAGAAGGATGAAATAGGATAAAAAACAATCCTTCCTAAAAATCAGAGTACAACTGAAGGCGGAAAAGGATGAGAAAAGAAAGTATTGCCACATCCTTCCTTCCTTAAAATAACTCATACACATTATTTTCAATGCATTACAAGTATACCTTCAGAGTTGAACAACGAATGGCGTAGGCGGGCGGAATCCTGTGGTGTAACATAAGGTGAGCATTCGGCAAGGTTCTTGAGCAAGTATACTTTTCGTTCTTCTGGAGGCTGACAGGGTAAAGCATCACTGGATAAAAAATAAAATCAAATCAAAATAGAATAAGTGAGAAATTAAAAAAATCTGAGAGTGAGAAATCAAAATAGAATACCTTCAGGAGTTGAACAACGGATGGCATACATCGTTTTCATCGGTACGTGAAGTCATACTCCATCATGTGTATGCAGAAAAAACAAAATCCATGTCATGATTTTATTTTTACCATAATTTTTTAATATTACTCTCATTATCATAAAAAAAATTCTACCATAAGATAAAATTCACATTATCTAATTAGGGGTTTTTAATTTGATTTCACATTACCATAATTTGGTTTATGGTTTATTATGCTTTAGTCAAGGGTATTCAGATAAAGTTAAGTTTTACACAAAAAGGAGTGAAAAAGTTATATAGACAATCAGAATGTTAATTTGCAATCAAAAAAAAAAATAAAAAATCATAATGCTAATTTCACACAAAATTGCACTACAACAAAACATAATAATCCAACTGTACCCTACACACAAACCTAAATAAATAAGTACCATGGAAGCAAACAATTTAATGATAAAACCTACAGGTTCACCTTTTCTACTGTTACTCAGTAATAATTTATACCATAATTTCACAGAACTAGGTATCATTAAAAAAATAATCTCATTGTAGGTAAGCAACTGAAAACAATAGTCGCTGGGTTTTCTTGGCGCCTAAAAAAACCAAATCATCCTTTTTGATGAATATATAATATAGTTATGAAAACAATTAATTGTATGGTATTTTAAACTAATTAAAGAAAGGAGATTAAAATTGAAGGCATACTATTCACATAGGGAAAAGAAAATGGGTCGTCCAGTTTTAAGGAGAGCTTTACTCATTGTCAAATATCTACAACCAAGGATGTAATCATATATTTGGTATTAGTCCCTACATTAATTCTTCTACCAAAAATAAATAAATAATAATAATAATAAAAACAAAAACAAAAATTTAAATTTGTTTTTCAATATTGGTCTAACATGAACTAGTTTCATAATACATAAAATTGATTGACAATGACAAAAGATTGAATAATCTATCATCTAGTTTTTATACTAGTTTCATAATACATAAAACAAAAATGTAAACTAGTTTCAATTAACTGATTCAATTCAATCAGTGATATCATTAAACAGAGCATAGAGTGATGATTAGGAACCAATTGTGACATTTATCTGGCTAAAGGTTTTATAACTATAACTAGGAACCAAAAGGGGCAAAATAGCAAGGCAAGGCAAAGCACCAATCTAAAGTGAATATAGTTGCTAATGAAATGATCAGGATTCATTTTCTTCATAAAAATATAGGTTGAGAAGTGATATAGTTGCTAATGAAATTAATACAGAAAGAGTCTTTCAAGCATCAGTTCACTAACAACACAAAATCTCACAGACCCAAATAAAGTTGCTACCCAATGTTGGTCCAACAAATCAAGAGTGTTAGGACAAGTGGAATGAGTGAGCACTTCTAGGAAGTTTGATTCAATTCTTACTATCTATAATTGGTCCAACACATCTATAATTGATTCAATCAAGAGTGTTGGTCCAACACATGTAATGATTATTAATCTATGAATCTAATGAAAAGGAACTTTACATGTGGCCAACTAGCACAGTGGTTTTGCAAAACCAGCTGGATAATTAGGGATTTTCCACAGTCCTTACAATAAACCAAGCCAATCTTGACTGTAGACCTCATCAAACATAACAAGTTGAGCTCGACTTGAGTGGCTAAAACTTTGAAGTCCAGCAAGTTTCTCTCCCAGAAACTGCACAATTAAGCTACCACTGAGTGCAAACTCCTCCACTCTCAGCTAACTAATTTGCACCCCAATTCGAAATAACAAGAAGATCCCTCCTTTCTGGGAAGTTTGATTCATTTTTATTTGAGTCAACAAATATATTGAGCCTTTTAAAGAGTCTATTCAAAAACATAGACTTGAACATGGCATAAAATTTTAATAAATCTAACCATCCCTCAAAGGTTGTTTAATAAATCATGAACAACCAGATCTGTTCATCCACAAAAAATGACGATCGGGAGAGAGAGAGAGAGAGAGATTGAGAGAGAGAGTTCACCTGTGAAGCAGATCGGCTGTGCGATGATGAAAAAAATCAGAGATCACCTGCGAGATCACCTGTGAAGTAGATCGGAGATGAAAAAAATCAGATTCATCCACAAAAAATCAACGATCGGGAGAGAGAGAGACAGAGATTGAGAGACAGAGTTCACCTGGAGATCGGTTGTGCTGTGCGATGGTGATGATCGGTGCGATGAGATGAGAGTGATCGGTGTGTGACAGAGTTCAACGGTGGTGGTGGTGGTGGTGGTGGCGGCGGCGGCGGAAGCGGTGGCCGTCTGCTGCTGGTGGCGGTGGTGGGTGACGTCCCATAACCAGATGGTGATTTGTTTGACATTTTTGGATCCACAAACAACACCGATCAACTAGATTCAGAGAGAGAGAGAGAGAGAAACCCTAACCCTAGAGGGCCTCTGTGGGTGGTGGGTTTCTCTTTGATAACAGCGGTGGAAGGAGGGAGGAGGGGATGGTAGCCTTGGCTGTGCAAACCTGAAATGAAATGAAAAATGGGGGGGAAAACAGGGAACAAGGGGGGGAAGTTTGGGCGGGCGGGTACTGAAAAATGGGGGAAATTTTGTTTCATTTTTATTTTACGATTTTTTTTTTTTAGTAGGAGTAGGGGTAATATTTTAATGAACAATATTTTTTGTCAAAATAAAATTAATTTTTTATGGTCAATGAAAAATATTTTTTTGTAGCCCATTTTTTTTTGTTACTAAAAATCAGTTTTTTTTTGTCGTCAAAGGTAAAAAATAAATTTTTATTTTTCATTCAGCAACTAAATTATTTTAGTCGCCAAAACTATCTATACCGCGACTAACATATTTTTTAGCCGCTGAAATTAAATTTTTTCCGACCAAACTTTTGTGGTAGAGGAGAGAGAGAGAAGAGTGATGAGTGAAAGAGAGACAAAGAGATAGACAGAGATAGAGACACAGAGAGAAAAGAGATAGAGACCTAGACAGAGAGAAACAAAAGATGAGTGAGAGATAGACAAAGAGAGAGAGAAAGCGAAAAGAGATGATCGAGAGAAAGACATAGAAAAGAGAAAGATAGAGAGAGAGAGAGAGAGAGAGATAAAGACAAGAGAGATAGAGACAAGAAAATTTGAACAAAAGAGACAGAGAAAGAAAATAGATGAGAGAAGAGATAGATGAGTGAGAGACACAGAAGAGAGAGAAGAATGATGAGTAAGATAAAGAAAGAGAATAGAGAGAGAAAGAAGAAAAAATGGGTGAAAAGAGATATACAAAGAGAGAGAGAAAAAGAGCGAAAAGAGATAAACGAGAGAGATACATGAAGAGATGAACGAGAGAAATAAAGAGAAGAGAGACAGAGAGAGATAGAGAAAAGAGAGATGAGCGAGAGACACAGAGAGAAAGACAGAGAAGAGTGATGAGTGAGAGAGAGAAAAAGAAGAGAGACCGAGACAAAAATATAGACATAGAGAGAGACAGACAGACAGAGAAGAGTGATGAGTGAGAGAGAGAGAAAGAGATAGAGAGTGAGAGACAGAAAAAGAGAGAGATAAAGAGAGAAGAAAAAAATAAAAAGACATAGAAAAAGAGAGAGATAAAGAGAGAAGAGAGAGAGAGCGAGAGAAGAGAGATGAACAAGAGAGATAGAGACAAGAGAGATGAACAAAAGAGACAGAGAGAGATAGAGAAATGAGAGAATAGATAGATGTGTGAGAGACATAGAGAGAGAGACAGACAGACAGACAGATAGACAAACAGATAGACAGATAGATGAGTGAAGGCCTTGAATGCCCAGCCCCCTGCTTTGCTCGCCACTCCCATCTCCAGAGTAGAATTTAAATTATAGTAGAATTTTAACAACATTCTATAGTAGAAATTTTTTTATGTGAGATTGATTACCTAATGTTGTGATATCTTTGAGTAAAAGTTACATAATCGTTCCCCAAGTAAGGAGATGGGTTAAATTGAGTTTAAATTGTTATAGCAATAGGTAAATGCTAAGAGTAAAAAGGTATGAAATTGAAAGTCATAATTCTATTGTTCATGATTTTTAAATTTTTGTGAATTGTAAGAATTTGTTGAGTTATAGTTACTCTAGAAAAAATTGTAGGCATATTCCATCGCCAAATCCAAGAAAGAATAAAAGAATGGGGAGGGAAGGTAGATCCATAAAGATGAGGAAGTTCATGATTAATTAAGAGATAGATCATGTAATGGTATTGAAATTATATGAGAACGACCATAGATGCAACAACAATAACTAATAACCAATATTTGGTAGTTTGAATAACCATCATGTTTATTTCATATGCATGTTTACTATAATTGTTTACTATAATTATGTAACGTCTCCCTCCAAATTTAAATTAACAATAGTGTTTGATTATTGTTAACCGTGTATAACGTAAAAATAATTTTAAAAAGTTGAAAAAATTAATTATTAAAAAATTAAGAAAAAATTTAAAATCTGAAATAATATCAATAAGTCACACAAATAATTGGGATATTTTGTATTTTATTTGTGAATTTTGATTTATTCTTAATTTATTAGTGTTATTGAAATATGATGATGTAAAAAGTACAAATAGTTTAATTGTACTTTTCATCTGAAAATAATAGTCTATTTTCATAATTTAATTTCTTTTTATAATACAATTATTATATTTTAAAAATATTAATTTATAAAATTACCTTTTCATAGTATATTTTTTAGAAATATCAATTGTCATAATTGTAATTTTTTATTATTAATGGATTTAAAAAAAAGGACAAAATAAGAAATTCATATTATTTTAATAATTAATTTTTTTTAAAAATTAATATTTTAGGATGGTGGGTGTACAACCTCTTAATAAAAAAAAAAATAAATAAAAAAAAAACTAGGTTTACAAAGATTAAAAATATAAATAAAAGATTAAAAATTAATTTTTTCATTTTCATTCGGCTACCAAAGATTTAGTAGCCGAAAGTAGGTTTTTAGCGACTAAAATATATTTGGTCGCCGAAACTTGACATTTGGCGACCAAAACTTTGGTCGGGAAAGATTAAAAATTAATTTTTCTAATTTTCATTCGGCTACGAAAGATTTAGTAGCCGAAAGTAGGTTTTTAGCGACTAAAATAATTTTGGTCGCCGAAACTTGACATTTGGCGACCAAAACTTTGGTCGGGAAAGATTAAAAATTAATTTTTTTTATTTTCATTCGGCTACCAAAGATTTAGTAGCTGAAAGTAGGTTTTTAGCGACAAAAATAATTTTGGTCGCCGAAACTTGACATTTGGCGACCAAAACTTTGGTCGGGAAAGATTAAAAATTAATTTTTTTATTTTCATTCGGCTACTAAACAATTTAGTAGCTAAAGGTACCTCTACGGCTACTAAAATTTTTTTAGTCGCCAATTGTGATATGTTTAGCTACTAAAAATTTTTTTAGTCGCCAATTGTAATATCTTTAGCTACTAAATTTTTTTTAGTAGCCAATAATCAACATTCCCCTACTAAAAAAAATTAGTAGCTAAAAAGTTGACTTTTGCCGACTAAATTTTTTTTTGGTAGCCAATTCCATGACTTTTGGTGACTAAATTGGTTTTAGTAGCTAAAAGTGGTCGGGAAAAATGCTTTTTCTTGTAGTGTTAGATGGTACTACCCAGTAAAATTAATCATGTAGCGGTAAATCGCAAACTCGCACTACAATATGTAAGAGTTTTAGATATCAATTTTTTTTTTTTTTTTATCTCTAAGAGTATAAACTTTATTGCAAAAACTATTTAGGGACTAATTTCAATTGTCGCGACAACAGTCGCTAAAAAATCGTCCAACAAAGTCAAAAAATTGAGTTTTTAAGGACAATTTTGAAAATGTTGTTAATAAATGCGCTTTTAGAAACAAAATAACTTGATCCAAAAAAGATTTATTTTCTTAGATAAAATTTTTGGTCCAAAATAATTAGTAGTTAATCACTAAATGTCTAATTTTGTCGTTAAAAATAAAATAATAACACTTTTAACTACAAAAATATTAATGCAAATTTTATCTCTAAATTTTTATTTCTAAAGATTTTAATTTCTTATAATGTCACACACACACATCTAACACCCGGTATGGTTCCCCCATGTGTCTATCATGTTTAACTAATTAAGGCCTAGTTTGTTAACTATATATTTTTGTTAAAAAAATCAAAAAGTTATTATAAGTTGTCACATTATTCTCTTTATTTTTCTACACATCTTTTTATAAAAAATCAAAAAGTTACCAAGTCTTGGCATTGGCTTCGTTTGGATGTGACATTTTTTGGTGTTTTGGAAATATGATTAAAAGCTAGCTTTTTGATTATTTTTTTTTTAGCATTTTGGTTTTTTTTTTTTTTTTTGAGAGAGGAAGTGAGTTAAAAGTTAGAAAGTGACTTTTAATTCACTTTTCAAAATAAACTTTATTTTATTAACTTATGTAATTAATTTTATATTTTTATACTTTTTAATAAAAAATTTAAAACCAAACAAAACTTAAAAATAAATGTTTCCAAACTAATATATGGATAAATATGATTGTGTGAGACATGGGGACATGATAGTTGGCGATGGGGGCAAAATCATGAAAGCAATGTGCATGACTTGCAACGATGCCTACATGAGAGTGTGTTATGTGTTTCAGTGTCAACTAATCTTTATCCATAATGGTAGACTAAAGAAATTTTATTAAATATTTTATCAAACGTCTCGTATAAATATGACATGTAAATCTCATATAAGTCTCACATTTATGTAAGATATTTGATAAAAAAATTTGATGAAATTTTTGAAATTTCTAACATTACTATTTTTGGAATCTCTAACATTACTCAATCTTTATTTTTAGGGAGAATTTTTGTTTGGTTTGTTTGTTTTATTTTTTAAAATAAAATTTACCATGTTACTAAATAAAAATTATTTAATAGGGAGTAAATAATTAATCTTTGTGTATGATACAAATTAACCTATCTCATATCATATGACATTACGTAGGTGTTTTAATGATTACATTAGAGCAAAATTAGTGTAAAAGTCAATTTAACTGAATTTTGTGTCATGTCTAACTCAACTTTAATTACTCAATTCAACTATTGTCATTTTTATGTGAAAGTGATAAGGAAAATTATACTTTTATACAATATAATTTAATATATAATTTTGCGAACTTTGACATAAGATAAACTAAAATTGAAAAACTTATAGAACATAATGTATTTTTATTTTATCATAAATGTAATTTTTGTAATTTTTTCTTTTTTCTTTTCTTTTTTTTTTTTTCATTTCTAGCAATTAAACTATGACATTTATTTATTTCATTAAAAACTTAGAACATACAATTAATGCCATAAATAAATTAAAAAAAAACCTCAAATAAAAATAATTAAAATTTAATTAATTCTAAATTATTTTTGCTATACATGTCTAAATAAATTGAAGTTTGTTTAAACTATGCATAGCATAGGTACGCCGCTAGTAAATAATAAACAGTAAGACATGATATAACAAGGGTATCTAACAATTTTTTTATTGCTAGATAATTTTTTTTTTTTTTTTTTACTCTATTAAATGCAGCTGATAAAAGTTCCAGCTACGAACACACAAGTAAGGAATCATCCACACAATTTATTAAGAATAATTCTACGTACAGTAACAATTTTATTAAAAATCTTACTAAAAATATAATAGGCTAAATATGATTAATTGTTAAAAAAGTAATGATACTTAAACATCTAATAATATGATGATGTATATACTTTTAATAAAATTATTAGTATTTATTCATTTATTAATTATACCTTATCATGATAATAGGGAAAATAAACCAATCAACACACCAGGTGAATTTGTGATGAAGGGTAGCTGGTTTGTGTGGTTAGAAATATAACTAACCCATTATCTATTCAACACACACACTAAATAAACAAAATAAAACCAATATCTATTTGGTACATGTTGCATGCCAAGCAAAAAAACCTTATGAATTAGCCTCTTGAACAAAAAATTAAAATCTTATGAATTAGGGAACAATAAATGATACACTTAGCCTCCGTTTGGGAAGTGGGTTGACTTTTTGACTTTTTAACTTTTTTGGCTATTTGAGCTTAGGCTCAAAAGCTTGGTTTGGGAAGGACTTTTTGACTTTTTTAACTTTTTTTATAAGAGAAGAACGTAATGATTATGAGTTAGCTGTGATATTTTATCTGTTGTGACTCAAATAACCTATTCTGTCTTTTGTGACTCAAAGAGCCAAAAGAGCCCAAATGAGCTCTTCCCAAACATTATCTTACTAACATAATATTAGTATAATAGGCTCATTACTAAAGTACATGTATAGTGGGGAATGACTTATTTTTATACCACTATTTTTTATATTTAGGTCAAGTTTGACATAACTTAAATAATATAAAACGTCAAAAAGTCACTATTCTATTTAAGTCACATCATCTTATTTAAATCACATTACCTCTCTAACATATCACATCAAACCCAACTTATATAAGTCAATAAATCAAAAAATACATTTTTTTAGAATATCCCAAATCAACCCTTATTTATACTTCATTTTGTGGTCCTACTCTAGGCCCACAAGGATGGTCTCAACTGTTCATGTAGTGATGACATTTTGGTGATATTTGTTTAGCTCTATAGACGAGGGATTGGACTATCAATTTGGTGAGCCTTATATAGTTCATGTTTGGTTGACAAAAATAAAAGGAGACTATTAGTCCTATGGGACTATGAATACCCTCACATAGGAGGATTAGCTTGGTTAGATTTTAGATGGGATTAGGAAAATAGTGAGGGAATTGAGTCTATTTTATATAAAAAAAATTATTTTATTTATTTATTTTTTTACCAAGTACACCTATTTGTTTTAATATTTGTTCTAGTTTTTTTAATATAGAAATAATTTATTGATTTATTTTATATAAAAATAATTTAACAATCTCATCACTAATCATCTCCCATACTATCATCAAAACAAACACACTTTTACTTGATTCTTCACTAACAATCCCCATATTAATAATCTCTTCACTAACAATCCTATTCAATCTAAACCGCCAAACAAACGCAGCCTTTGTGTAAAAAAATCAGTATCATTGAATATCAATAAATAGATAAATAAATCACATTTCATTTCATAAATTTAGCAATTTAAGTTTAAACTCATTGTTGCCGTCCATTTAAAAACATAAAATGTAATTTATTCATGTGTTTAGTAATGTCTAATAAAAACTATTTTTTTTTACATAATTCATCTTTATTGTTGGACCTATAAAATGAACTGTTTTAATAATTGTTATGGGTCTAAGATTGTGCCCACGAAAATTCTATTTCAACCTAAAATATATCTTAAAAATTTATAAATTTTAATTTCTAATATATTTTAATATGAATTTATTAATAAAGATAACACATATTAAATTTTAAAATAAATATTTTTTTTTTCTCATGGTACACCCTAATCAATTATTCATATTCATATTCAAATCTCTGTATCTTCTTCTCCAAGAGATTCAAGTTATTTATTCTTTTTCTTCATCATCATCATCATCATCATCATCCCTCCAAAACTCCAATCCACCCTACCAAAACTCACCATCATCATCAATATGTTTTCATTTTTCAGAAATATTTTTCAGAAAATTCTACATTCTTTATTTTTAGTGTTTTTTTGTTTTTACTAATTTTTTTTTAATATTTTAAGTAATTTTTTATTTTTTAGACACACCTAACATAAATATACCTAAAAAGTAAAAAAATTGTAAAAAAAATCTTTTAAAAATTCACTAAATACCAAAAATACAAAAAAAAAATGCAAGAATTCAGTTCATTTTTTGTATTTTTATGTATTTATTAATTTTTAAAAATATTTTTTCACAAATTTTTTACTTTTTAGATACATCTAACTAAGGTGCATCTAAAAAAGTAAAAAAAAAATGTTTAAAATTTAAAAAATATTCACTAAAAACAAAAGAATACGAAAACTAAAAAACTTAGTTTTCAAAAAACTTAATCCAGAAAACTCAAACCAAACACACTGATTATTTTTTATTATTTTAAAACCCTAAACCTTAGAAGAAAGTTTGAATAAAATCAAATAATGGATGAGAGTAGTAATCAAAATAGTTTTTTGAAACAACACATCAAAAAGAAAGTAAGTATTCATATAAAGGGGTTTCACAATTTTTATAGAGTACCATCAATTATTTTCTATATCGTTTTTTTGAGAAAAATTAAAGGATCAAGTAATTAAATTAATAATAACATATTATTAGAGTTGTTCTTATTTTGTCATTTAAATAGTGCATTATTTGAGAACTACTATTTCTTGTTAGTGCCGAATGTTTATGTGCTTATAAGTTTGGTTTTTATTTTTCCATGAGTATTCTTGTGAATAATTTATAATGTAAATTTTTTTTATTTTGTATTAAAAAGTTTTATAATGCTTATATAAAAGTTTAGTTTTTTCTATATTTATAATGCTATATGCTTATAAGTTTGTTTGTTTATTTGTTTGGTTTTTTCTTCTGTATTGAAAATATTTGAAATAATTTAATTTTTTAAATTTGTTTATTATTTATTATTTAGGTTTACCTTGAGAATAATTTAAAAAAAATAATAAGGTGTAATGAGAATAAAATAAAATTTTAAATAATTAAATAAATTATTTTCTTATAAATTTGGAATGATTACTGTGCAGTTACACATCAACCACTATTGTACAGCTAAAAATAATTGGTATTATTTTAATTTTATACAATGACGAATAAGTCATACTTTATTCTTTTTAGTAAAGGGAAAAAGTACAACTTTTGAAAGCTACTTCCCATTTAATGTAATTTAACTTATTTGTCTTTTTTTTTGTATATATTATATTTAATTTTGGAATTAATGATATTTTTTGGGGGTTTAAATGACATGCAATTATTTTACACTATAGTAAAAAAATCAATAAGACTTTTTTCATGTTATATAAAGGAGGTCTTGCTAACAAGTGCCTATGAGACACCCCCCAGTAAAAATAAAAAAAAATAAAAAAAAAAAGAGAAAAAAGAGAAAAATAGTAAGGAACACGACACTTTTCATTAATTTTAAAATGTTTTTTATTAATTTAATTTTTTTAACCATTTTATTAATTTTCATAAAAAAGATAGATACATATACACTCGTTCCCTAAAGAGAATTCCTAATTGTATGATTCATATTAGCTCTTCCTTATCTTTTCTATGAATCCATCCAAATTCCAAATCCATGTGATATAGTTATTCTCCACAGACATTAAATACAAATTATTCCTCACATAAATCCAAATGATGCAATTTTAAACAGCATTTTTTGTTAAGACAAGATACCATGTAATGATGTAATGACGTTGCGTTTGGAATATTACGTGACAATATATCCATACAATAGAATTATGTTGCATGCCCACTTAATTGGCAATAACCAATCAAGTAGATCTATGTCCGTTATTTAACATAGTCCTTTCATTGGTCTAACAAATTGTCACATAATATTCTACATCAATGAAATGACTAATTATGTTGTGTGCTCACATAGTTGGCTAAACCGATTTAACTGTCACGTGATATTTTGGATCAATGAAGTAACTACTTCTAATTGAAACCGATTAATTGTCATATAATATTTCAGATCAATGAAGTAATTACTCTTGACTTTAACTAATTATGTCGTGTTTCGACCTAGTTGGCAAAAATTGATTAACTGTAATGTGATATTTCGAATCAATAAAGTAATTACTTTTGACTTTTCTATTTAATTGGATATGTAACATAATTTTTTGTGAGAAATATAGTGGTTTCACACCAAAAATTGGATTAAATGTTGAGTTAAATGGAGAGAAGTATTCTAAGCTAGATCTAAATAATATATATATATATACCTACTCAGTATATTTAAAACTTATCCCTTCAAATGGCCATGTTTGTGATTAGATCATCAATAAAAAAATGACATTCAAAAAATAAATAAATAAAAGAATGATAAAAATGTACATTGAACAAAGAGCAGGGGAATGTTTTAAAAATAAATAAATAAAGATCGGGAAGAAAAAACAAAATAAAATAAAATAAAATATTGCTTTGCTTGCATGAAAAACAAAGCATCTAAAGAGAGAGGGGTTTGTAGTTTATGTGCCAGAGATGGTCCCCACGTGGCAATACCACGTGCATAGATGTATCAAAATTCGTAGAGATTATCAAAAAAAAGAAAAGAAAAAAAAAGATGCCCAAACACAATATTTCACTTTTTATAACAATATCGAATAATGATAAACATTTTCACCTATCAAATAAAAAAATTAAACAAGGAGAGAATATAAATAGTATGGTTGAGAAAATAGTTCTCCAAATTAAAGAACTCACTTTGTAATTAAATATGTAGAAAAAGAATAGAAAGTTTTTTTGGAATTGTAAATAAATATGTAAAGCATTTCTATATGGAATGTAGAGAAAAATTTAATGATTGTAGTTAAAAGTTAAATGAGATTTTGATAGAAATTATACAACCAAAAAAAAAAAAAAAAAAAAATTAGCTTGGTCATGAAATTTATACTGCAATTTAAATGATAGTAATCTTGAGGGGAATGAAAACTATTCCAAGTGTGAAATCTATAGTGTAATTTGAATGATAGTTATACTAAGAGGAAATGAAAATTATTCGGATTGTGAAATCTATATTATAATTTGAAATCTATGAGAAAATGAAAACTATCCCCCAACGTGAAATCTATAATGTAATGAGAATGATAATCAGAATGAATTTTCTTTGCAAAGAGCAATTCTACAGTCTCAGTGAAAATATTTTAGAAAAATGTCCAAAAAACACATCCAATGGAAAGATTAATTTTTAGAAAAATTAAAAATCAGTGATATTTCTATAAAATATTTACAAATTCATAATAAAATATAACTTTAATTATTAAAATTGATAAAGTTTTCCACTTATTTATAATTTTTTTAGAAACTTATACCTAAATACAATTTTCCCTGTAATGAACATTGCTATTCGGGCCCAAAAGTTACACTAACTTTTTAGACCCAGTAATGTGTGAAGAAGATGATTGGTTAATAATTAAATATTCTTTAATTATCAATAAATTATTTTCTTAACACATCACTTAATCTAAAAAGTAAAATTATTACTATTTTTCTCCTCAATTTTATGCGTGGACCCCACTATATAAATAATAAATCTCAATTATACATTTTTTTGTGGGCCTACAAACTTTCTGGTTCATAAGGTCTCGTTTCACAAGTGTTTGTTTTAGTTTAAAAATAAAAAAATTATTAAAAAAATCAAAAATCAAATAACTTATATAAAAAAGTTAAAGATTTATTTTTTTCTTTATTTATTACACATCTTTTTCGTAAAAAATTAAAAAATTATTTCATATATACTAGTTTTTTTTACCTCATATTTTAACCAAAAAAATTAAAAAATTACTAAAATAGTCTGTTCTCAAACGAGGCCTAAATTTCAATTTTAAGACTGTATTTGAATTATGAATTTAAGTAAAAATTTAAAAAGAAAAAGAAAAAAACATGGGTAAAACGTAAGTAAAAATAGTTATATTTTATTCATAATTTACTTATCTTTTATTTTTTCTTTATAAATTATTATTTAAATTTATGATCCAAATGCAATTTAAATAATTTTTCAGATAAATTTTTGCTTCTTAATGTGTCTATATAAGTAGAGAGAAATCAGTTAGTCCTTGGCGAAGGATCCAATGCATATAAACACACTCTCTCTCGCATCATTCTCTGTCTCCCTCTCTCTCTTTATGAGCTGAGTTAAAACCGTTCCCATCTCTCTCCCTCTCTCTTATAAAGTGTGTAAAGAAGCCAGAAATCCAAACACAAACGAAACGCATCGAAAAAGATGTTGATTTGATTGTTATAATCCTCTCTCTCTCTCTCTTCCCAGAATCTCTTCTCTCTCTCTCTCTCTCTCTCTGTTTCTCTGTTTTAGCTTCATGTTCACAGACTTCAACCACATTTCCTATGTGGGAATGACATCGACATCGAATTCAAATCCGGACACACTCAACCTCAAAAATGATAAAAAACAGACCGAATCCAAAATTTCATCACCACCCACTTCAGAATTCCCAGATGGGTCTCAATCTACAGACTCAAATCTTGACAACCCAGATCATGAAAATGGCAAAGAAGAAGAGAAATCTGAGGTAACTGCTTCTTTTGATCAGAAACTCAAATCTGAGGCTGCTGTTGTTGATGATGATGATGATGGTTTTAAGACTCCGACATCGTTGGATCATAAAATTCCTGTGAATACTGAGTGCCCACCAGCTCCCAAGAGACGCAGAAAATCACAGTCATCATCACAGTCGTTGAAGAGAAAAGCAACCACAACTGAACTTGATCTGAAGGAGGAGATTGAATTGCTGCTGTTTGCTCCAACAATTCGAGATGATTTGGACCGCAAGATCAAGAAAGCTCGAAGAGACGACAGCACAGAATAAATCAATAAATATATATATATATATATATTTTGTTATCGTGCATATGTGAGAAAATTTAGTGGTTTTTTTTTTTTTTTTTGGGTGTGAAAATCAAAGTGTTCTAGACTTGGTTCTGTCAGATGTATATAAAATCAAAGTGTTCTAGGCTTAGAATTATGTTTTTATTCTCAGTTTTCTTTTATCTATTTTTTATTTTTATTTTTAAGGTTAAATAGATTGTTGGAATGTAGTTTGTGTTATTTTGAATGTTGATATTTTAATTATGTCTATTTACTTTCTAATGTGTCCGATTTATGTTTCAACAGCTCTGCCTCCAAAAAATAATAATTTATAGAGCCATTCTACGGGACAATAAAAAATTAAAAAATGTTACAAATTCTAAATAAATTATCAGAGAATTTTTTTATGCACACCTCCTACCATATACATCTTTAATTACGTTATTTTTTTTAATTATAATCAATTTTCCTTTTTAATTGTGACATTATTTTGAGATCTTTGATTATACTTCATTTGTGTTTAGTTATATATATATTTTTTAGTTATGACTAAAAAAATATAGAATTATGTTATATTCTTTTGTAATTATAAGGTGTATATGGTACACACTTTTTGAGAGATTTTTTTTTCCGAAATTATCAAATACTTTACTTTAAATACTTACATAACTGTAAGCCACCCATATAAGTATTGTATAAAATATTTGATAATTTATTTGTCTTCATTAAAATTGCCCGTAAAAAATTTATTGAGAAATTTGCCACCAAAGCACCACCTCACCTAAAATTGGAAAAATAATATAAAAAGAAGGCTTAATTATACACACCATAGATTTGAAATTATAAATAAGTTTTTGATTTTTTCCCCGAGTGAGTAGACTTTGTTTATGTTTAAATGGTCACAACTCTATTTCCATCCCCAAAAAAATAAATAAATAAATAAATTATATCATGCACATGTGAGAAAATTTAGTGGGTTTTTTTTTTTTTTTTTGGTGTGTGTGTGTGTGTGTGTGTGATGAATTGAAGTGTCTAGATTTGGTCAGGACCATCAGATGTATATAAAATTTAGGGTACATTTTATTTTGTTATTTAGAATTATGTAATTATTCTGCCGTTGGAATGGTATATATTCTCAATTTTCTTTCATCCATTTTTTATTTTTAAGGTTAGATAGATTGTTGGTGTGTTTTCTGTGTTATTTTGAATGTTGATATTTTAATAGTTTTTAATAATGTAACCAATTTAGTTATGTTTAAATAAGTTAATAAGACAAAATATCATATTCAACTCATAATCATTACATTTTTTTTCTCACAAAAATAAAAAAAGCCAAAAATCCAAACCAAATGAGGCTAAAAAAGCTAAGCTAAAAAAATCTCAACACAAAAAAATTGACTATATAGTATTAGCCAATGACAAACGAAGTTTTAATGTATCCAATTCATGTTTTAACAGCTCTACATAGTTGCAAAATAATAATAATAAAATAAAATAAATCAAAATTTATAGAACCATTTTATACACAATATAATAAAATTTCAAAAATGCTAATATTTTAAAATATTCTATAGAATACTCACAGGTCCCATCTCATATGGTGTGAGTCACACCTATATCAGTATTTTGTAGAATACTTTACAATTGCTCATAAAAATTTCATCAAGAAATTTGTTACCAAAACACAAATTTAGTGGGCTCACCTCACTTAAAAAAAGATGCTTGGCCACAAGCTTGGTGTTAACTTTTCGGTGTCATCGGATTTTTCCAAATTTATAATCCACAGTTAGAATTTACTTACGATGTAACTCAACATACATACAAAAATAAAAAATAAAAACATAAATATACGCCATGGATTTGAAATTATGAATAATTTTTTCAATTTTTTTTTTTTTTTGTCGACGTTTAAATTGTCACAACCCTGTTTCCATTCAAATTTTATCCAATACTTTTGCTTCTGGTATAAAATTCGGATTGGAAAAACATTGGAAACCATTCGAATACCAATTAAATAAATTGAAACTAAATTGATATAATTAAAACATCAAAAATAAAAATGAAACAGATTTTATGAAATTCAGTCTATTCAACATTTTTTTTTTCTTTTCTTTTTTGATTAGATTATGTGTATACATATGTACTTAAACATATATATATATATATATATAACTTTTTCTGGTGAGATCTTGATTTGGTGGGGGATTGGTCTAAGAAACTGATCTGATTTTGAAAAGTTAAAGTTAGGAAAGATTTAAGAGTGATAAAAGTAAAGACCAAGGAAAAGAGGCAAAGACATCTAGACTTCCAACTTTATTGCAACCAACTTCTTTTGTGATCAAGGTGTTATTCAGTTACAAATAGAGATACATATACATATATATTCTCAAATGTTCAATGAAAATGAGATTTTTCTTCTTTTTTTTTCTTTTCTTTTTATCTTTGTGGGTGTTGTTTTTTAACCTCACAACCAAACAGATCTCCTTATCGAAATCTATGGAACTCGGCTGGAGAGCACACAAAAGAATAGATTAAGTCAGTACTTGCACACAAGAAGACAAGAAATACCGTAGTGACTCGTCCATCCGAGAATACTCCGATGATTAAGCCAATAACTTATCTTGCAAGATATCAACTCAAATCAAGAGCTTACAAAAGAAAATCACAAACTCAAATCAAGAGTTCACAAAATAAATCGCATGCCTTAGACCCACGGGGTGCCATACTTTTATAATGATCATTGTCTAACTTTCCTTAGAAATCTTATTTCATGGGACTCTATTTTTTACAACGATATCAATTATCCAAGACTTTTCCTATTTAGATTAAGATTAACCCTCTCAAGAATCCAATGTGGTTTGACCAAATCTTGGCCCATCAGAATCACCCACGTGGCACTTTCGACTAACCACGTAGGCCATGTGAACAACTCAAAATTATGTCCCCATAACTACCCCTAGGTTCTGTTACCTATCGTCTGATCTTCTAACATATCGGCTAAACAACATGCTAGAGATACTCCTCCGGCCGAGATCATGACTCGCTGGCGTCAAGAAACAAGGACTCAAATGTTCACTCATCAAGAACCAAGAACCAAGAACCAAGATTCAAGAATCAAGAATCAAGATGATCCTTTTTGGCCTTCTTGTTCTATGTTGGCCATCTATTCATACTAAATTTTCACAAATAACGCTAAATTGTGGATGTTGTTTTTTGACCTCACAAGCAAACAAATCTCCTTGCCGAGATCTAGGAAACTTAGGTGGAGAGCACATAGAAGAATAGATAAAGCTAGCACCTGCGTACAAGAAGACAAGAAATACCGTAGTGACTCATCCACCTGGGGGACACTCCAACAATCAAATCAGTAACTTATCTTCCAAGATATCAACTCAAATAAAGAGCTCACAAAATAAATCGCATACTCAAATCAATAGCTCACAAAATAAATCGTATACCTTAGACCCATGGGATGCCATACTTTTATAATGATCAATGCCCAATGCCCAATTTCTTCTAAAAATTTTACTTTATCGAATTCTATCCTTTACAATGAGATCAATTATCCAAGACTCATCTTATTTAAATTAAGATCAACCCTCTCAAAAGTACAACCTTACCTAAATAGAGAATCTGTCATTATCTAGGACTCTAATCACTCATTCGAACATCTCCAATTCAGATGTGGTTTGACTACATCTTGGCCAATCAGAATCACCCATGTGACAGGCCACGTAGACAACTCAAAATTATGTCCCCACAATCTTGATGATTAAAGTATCAAACATTTGAGATTTAACAACATACACATACATGCATGTGTGTATATATATAATTGTAGTGAGTCCAAACATGACATATTTGTGATTATGCGTAACTTTTGGACGGTTGAGCGGTTGAATAAGGATTGAATTAGAAAATTATTTAACAGTTATCAATCTTTGAAGTATTTTAGATAAGGTAAAAAGTGGGATAAAACTTTAAAGTTGTAAACTTTATATAATAGAATTGATTATAAACTGATGCCAAGTTTACACCTAGTAAGTGTGGTAAGATTCCTTAAGATTTTTTGGGTTTTTTTTTTTTTTTGGAGGAAGAAGTAGCAATGAATTTGGTGATGGTTTTGCATACTAATAATGTTACGTATACCAAATTTTTTTTTAACACTATCAGAATTAGAAATGAATTAAGTTCATTTTAAATATGACTTACATTTATACTATACATTTAAATTATTGGTATTTTTCTATGTAATTTTTTTTTAAAAAAATTTTGGAGTAAATAATATTTTTGTTTGCATAGTCATTCTTGGGTGGTATAATTTGATGAGGATAAATTAGACCAATTTTGCATTTGATTTTTAAGAAGCATCATTATCACAATTAATATGTAGGGATACCCAAATAGTCATCGTTCGTCTCATATGGCCAAATGCCAAATAATAGTTAGGCCTCATTTGGCAAGTGACTTTTTTAACTAAAAAGTCATTAAAAAAATCAAAAAACCAACAACTCATATTAAAAAGTTAAAATTTTCATTTTCTCTTTACTTTTTGTACATATTTTCGTAAAAAATCAAAAAATTATCTCAAATATATTAGTTTTTTTTTTCATCACATTTTAGCAAAAAAAATCAAAAAATTATTAAAAAAACATGTTCTGAAACGAGACCTTAATTTATTCTATTATTATGATATATAAAGCGTACACCTTAATTGGTGTGAATGTGGTCATAAATTTTTTTTTTAAAAGAATATTCTTTTCATTTAGCAACTGTCACATAAACCTTCAATGACTATTTGAATATTTTTCTCATTCATTAAATTACTCAAATTGTTAATATATATATATATATATTTAAATTGCAAACGTATTGTATTTATATTTACTGCTTAGTTAGTATATATGAAAACTAACCAATTATCTCTAGTCCCGTTCATCACAATGAGAATGGATTTATGTGGAACATGTTTTTAACTTGTATGAGTAACTCAATAAACAATTATTTCATATAAAATAATGTTATATGTACTAATTAATATATTAACAGATGATATGACATAATTTTAAAAGTTTTAAGTATTTGTAATTTGTATAATAGGTAAAGTCAGTAGTAATAACATAACCTTAGTTAGTATACTAGTATGTATATTAATTAGTGCATGTGGTACCACCATATCCTATAACATTTCAATTGCCGTTATCACTTCCTATTGGCTATAATCTTGCATTAATTTTCTAATTTTAGCATTAATGACTAGTTGCATTAATTTTCTAATTTTAGCATTAATGACTAGATGTGTAGGTAGTGTAGCCACCAAGGGGTGTAAATTTGGCTTGACTCATGTCCCACCGTGTGATTTTTGCCAAAAATCGAGTCGGCTCATAAGCCAGAAAATTTGGTTCAGGCCAAGGGAATATTCGGGCCTTGAGTCAGGCTAGCGACTTGTGCCAGTCCTGGGCGGGCCTAAACAAATTTTTTATTTTTTATTTACTAAAAATTTATTCTTTTCTAATAAAAAATTACACTGGCCTCAGACTGGGTTTTGAGTGGGCCTTCAACAAGCCGATGGATCAGGCCATGGGCTAGGTCGAACTTCAAAATGATATCCCAAGCCCAAGCTTAGGATCCTAGACTAGGCTTGGGCCGAGCTCACTCTGGACCACGAGCAAACTTCAGACTGCCCATAAATCATGAGTTATTTTTATACTCCTGTAACCACCTCATTACCTAGTGTATATAATTGCACAGCTCATCATCAACGTCGATACAACAATTTCTAAAAGGAAATTACAAAATTACCCATCAAGATATTCAAATCTCTTTGCTTTTTGTCCCAATATAGACGAAATTACAAGAGCAGTATTTTTTTAACTCCCAATATAGACGAAATCAGGAGAGGGGTATTTTTTTTTTTTTACTCCACCTAGTGTACAAAAATCTAATAAGCAAATCATCCCTCTCTTGATTTCGTGTCTGTTATTCAAATCTCTTTGCTTTTTCATTTTTTTAAATGTTTTTTATTTCTTTTTTTTTTTTGTCTTTAAAAAAAATCAAATTATTTATTTGTTTTTTATTTTTCTAGTTCGTCTAATCAAATAAAAGCTTATAACTTTGTACCAAATTTTTTTAAAACAAAAAGTTTATTAAAAAGAAAAAAATTATCAAAAAAGAAACCGTTAAAAAAGCAAATCTCAAATACCTACTTATTTATATAATTTTATAAATCTTACCATTCTTTTACTTACACAATTACAAATCAGACACAACTCTTGTTATATGAACGTTAAAATTCACAAAAATGTAAGTTTCACCTCATGTGAGGGCAAGGATGTCATTGCCAATAATTATTGGCAAAATAAACGTGCAAGTCTGTTGCTCATATAAATGTGGGCGCGGGTCGGTTGCGGCCACAAAACTTCTAATCCGTCATCCGTCCGTCAGATTGGCGGATTGAAGAAAATCAATCCACATCCGTCCGCTAATCTGACGGATGTGGATTGAGCGGTGAATCAGTTTGGCAGTTTAAAATTTTATAAATTTTTAATATAATTCAACTTGTGTACTTTCTCAAAAAATAAAAATAAAAATTACAGTCAATGACTTAACAGAATATTACAATCACTGCATGCCTCATCCAAAGAAAGAGAGTTTGAAACTTTATTCACATATTACGATCACAGCATGCTCCATCCGCATAAAGTATTATAATATGTGGTTCTTAAAATACAAAAATAATTCAAACCACCAAAATCATGAACAGAGCAGATTGTATGGCTCTATATTGTTACATCTATATTTGTTTTTGAAAACAAAAACCAACTAGCATATATAATCTTTGATTTTTATTATTTTTAGAGTTAGATTTAAAAACTAAAATATATAAATAAATAATACATTCATTTTTTTCAATTTAAAAAATATATTTAACTTGAAAACTATTTTTCAACATAATATATTCAACAGAATATTTAAATTATTTTTTAATTGAAAACACAAATAGAATATATAAACAGATTGAAAACACAAAATTTTACAAATTACTAGGGATGCTCGGCAGTTTGGTGGTTCGATTACGGTCAAATGAACTTTAAATCCGCCATCCGTTCAAAGCTAAGTAGATTGAAAAAAATCAATCTACAACCGTCCGCTCGTCATCACGCATTCACCCAAAATACGATAGATTGGTTCAATTCAATTAATTTGAACAGATCGATATATCTACTACTCACTCCTAGATGTGATAATCTTCACAAATTTGTTTTTATTTCCTTTGTTTTGTACAAGTGGCGTTAGAAATACCTTTCAGAACGTGTTTTATGCTGTGGTATCCTATCCATCATTCTGTCAGAATCTTTTTAGATACCTTATCTCTAGACTACAACAGTGGAGGCCTACTAGTGACGAATTCGCGATTTTAAAAGAACTATAATTTAGAGTAGATTACAAATATATTTTTTTGAGATTTATCTTGGTTATGTTTGATTTATAAAATTAATAGTGAATGTATTAATAATTTTATTAAATTAGTATAGTATTTATTATTTAATTAAATTAGCACGATAAATTATTTCTTTATCTATTATTTAATTTACATTTAATAAGAAAACATATAAATGTATGATTACAACTATATTTATTTTCTTTTCTAATCTTAGCCTTTATCAAAATTTCTTCATAAATGTGATTTTGAAAAAAATTATAAACAAAAGCAAAATAAAAATACAAAACACAAGGGTCATGTTTGGTTTGTTTTTTAATTTTTTATAAAAAATATAAATTAATTTGATAAAATAAATATCAAAAAATATTTTTAAATTTTTAAAAATTATTTTTAGCCTTCTAAAATATAAAAATAATAAATGTTTTAATTTTTAGTCAAGGGCAAAAGAGTCCTTTTATTTTATATCTCAATTCATGATATATAATCTCATCTCTATCCCATTACGTATAATCCTACAAATTTGTTGGATTAATTATCCATTGGATTAATAATTCTGAAATAAAATTTTAAAACAAACACAGAATTATTGGGCATATAGATTAATAATCTCAATCCAATGCTCTAACCCGATCAATCAAACATGTCCTTAAAGTACATATTATTGTTTGTGATTTGAAAAATTATAAATAACCCTTTATCATAATTTTTTATTTAATAGAATTAACTAAAAAAATAAAATTTATAATTACTCTCCTATATAATAATAAAATTACATAAATCATTAATTGAAACACATTTCTAATATCATTAAAAACTGTTAATTGATTTCATAATTTATTAATAAAAATGACGATTTGTCATGAAATTAAAAATCTCAGAGGTGAAATATAATTCCAGAACCACAGAAAGTGATTCGTATTTTAATGAAACCTCATGGATATATTTGTAACTTATCCTAAAATTTAAAACAATAGGTTGGAGATCTTAAAAAAATGATTAAACTTTGGATAAATTACACTAACACCCTTAAGGTTTCTGTTTAATACAGATTTTCCCTTTACATTTGAAAAATTACACTTATTTCCCTATCAAATTAAAATGACATATTTTTCCCTTAATCTTTATACATATAAAATAATAAAATAATGCATATATTTTGCTCATGTCATTTCAAGGAAATAACAACCATCTTCTTTGATTTATACAAAAAATTGATTTTTTTTACTTTTCATATATTTTTTTTATTTTTATTGAAAATTTTAAATATTTTAAGCATTTTTTTTTTTTGGTTGTAAATATACCTAATCTAGATATACTAAAGAAGTATAATATTTTGTATTTTTTTTAAATTCACCAAATATTAAAAAAAAAATTTAAATCAATACATTATCTTATTTTGTTGTATTCAATGATTTTTTTAAAAAAATTATGTACAAATTTTATACTTTTTAAATATATATCATTCTGGTGTCTGGAATAAAGTACAATTAAATTATAGTACTATTAAAAAAGAAATTTTATCTACTGTTTTATGTATTAGTAAATTTCAAGATGATATTTTAAATCAAAATTTTTTACTTCGTGTTGATTGCAAATCTGCTAAATATGTTTTAGAAAAAGATGTTCAAAATCTTGCTAGTAAGCAAATTTTTGCTCGTTGGCAATCTATTTTAAGTATTTTTTATTTTGATATTACCTATATATCTGGTTGTCAAAATTCTATTCCTGATTTTCTTACACAAGAATTTTTATAAGGGGGATAGGGATGGCTACTCATTTTATCTCTTACCATAAAACCCAAATTAACTAATACCGAGCTCTAATTCACTAAACTGCTCACAGAATTGCTTGACTAAAATTAGCCTGCAAAACTACACCCTGTACTCAGTATATTAACTATCACCAAATTTAAGCTCGTCGTCATTTACTTGCTGATTATTACAATTGTTTGGATTATCATCAAGCTTACTTAGATCTCCTTAGTGATTGTTAAGTTTTGTTGCTAATCTTTGTTTTTACTCAATAGATGTCTCGCCCTAGGCTTCCATTCAAAGCCTTAGTCCCATCTAGTCAACCTTTGTTCCACCTCCCTTGGAATTAGTAACCTAATATCATTCTATTGAAATGATTAACCGTTACCAAGTTCTTGGTAACGTTCCTAAACCCAGTTACACATCTGCTTTGGCTACTGATCCTTTTGCTTCATCCAGCCAAGCAGTTACTCCATACTCTCCTAATCCTATTAAATTAGCTCGATCTGATTATGTTAAATCTACCACTACTAATCTGTTTTTTAAAGAATCTAGTCACCCTAAAAGTCAGTCTGTTCATGACCTGGTTAAATCTTATTTTTCTCCTGGATGGCATTTTGTTCCCATGCATCTTGAGAAACCAATCACCTTCTATAAAGACATTATGTTCAACCATCAATCCATTGTGATTAAACCTATTTATGATCAAATTTACACTAGTAGAGTTGTTTACCATTCTTTCTATATTCAGAATATTGTTTCCTTAATTGAATGGGGTTCTCCTTATCAACTTCGCAATTTACCTAATCACTCTCTTCAGTATAGTTACTATGACTATATTGATGCTTGGTTCAAAGTATATTTATATCAAAATGAATCTTTTAGTCACTCCTGGTTCATCTAGTTTGATCAAAAGTTTAAATCATAATTACCTACTTGGTTTCTGCGATGGTGGACTCATTATAGTGCCATTTCATATATCTTCCCAGCCATTCTGATCGAACAGGTTAACTATTTTTCAACTGTTTTTTCATTCACTCCACAACAGAAGAAATTCCCTCAATTGCTTATTTTTATATCCAAATACAAAATCCCTTAGATATTTAGATGGCAATATGGCATTTCTGATGATGTTGTTCACCGGCTACATATGGTTAAATGGTGGGATAACTACAAAGTTTCCCGCATTGTTGAAATTGTTCAAACTGAGTTCCCGATTAACATTCATGTTCCTACACCTGCCATGGTTAAAGCTCAGCAAAACCCAATTGCTTCAATCACCTAAAGAAGCCAGCTTCTACTTCCTATAGTCAACCTTGGAAGCCCATCTTCAAGTTTTTCCATGCCCAAGTCAAAGATTAAATCAAAGGATAAAGGATGGAAGAGAAGTAGATGGACAAAAAGGATGGAAGAACTTGAAGATGGGCTTGCAAGGTTGACTGTAGGAAGTAGAAGTTGGCTTCCTTAGGTGATTGAAGCAGTTGGGTTCTGCTGAGCTTTAACCATGGTAGGTGTAAAAGCATGAATGTTAATCGGGAACTCAGTTTGAACAATTTCAACAATGTGAGAAACTTTGTAGTTATCCCACCATTTAACCATATGTAGCCGGTGAACAACTATTGTTCTAATCTAGACATAATTATGAAAATAAAAATGAAAAATTATATTCATATATAAAAAATTTACAAAAAATATCATAAAAAGGTTGTGAAAGTGATATTATTGTAAATATAAATAATGTTTATGGGTGTTTTATTTTAAAGTGAAACGTCACAATTAAACTGTATCATTGTGTTTAAAAATTCTATATAAAATTTATGTTTGTATATCATGACTCAATAAAAATATTTTCAGGTAGAATTTAATAATGAAAAGTTGTAGAATGTAGTCATGATGATGGGAAGAAATGATAGAAAAAATGGCAAGATGGTCATTTAGAAAATTTTAAGGCATGACATCAACAATCTAGATGGTAATTTGTAATGAGATTACAAATCTCAGGAAGGAGAATGTAATTCTTCAAATGTGAGGGACAGATTTATATTAAACAAAAATCTTAGGGGTGTCAGTGTAATTTATCCTTAAAGTTATTGTAGATAGGGAAATTTTATTTCCATACACGTAATTACCTCAATACACATTTTCTCTCAGTACACACACTTATTAATTTTATTATTAATTAATTTTCTCAATCTCCACACTAAAAGTTATAATTATACCATTCTCTCATAATAATTGTACACACACCACTCAACCTTCCTTCACACACACTTGTTGAGTGACTTTACTTCCAGATTTGTAGACCCATTGTAGGTTTACATGAAAATCATTCAAGATCACAGTGTGAAGTGAAATGAAGACAAAATCTTCCATTGAAGATCCAATTGAACCTCCATTAAAAACATCATTGAAAACCCTTCAAAAATATTGTTGAAGGTGAGGTATCTTTCCATTTTGTTATTGCATTTACAATTTCCAGATCTTTGGGCACTCCATTGCCATAAAACCTTTTTTTTTTTTTTTTAATGTTTTTCGATTTGGGGATTTCAGCATTGGTTTTCTAAAATTATATATTTAATTCGAAACTTAATTTCTGAATAAAAGTGATTAGTTCGAAAAATTTGTTCCGAAATTTTTTTTTCGGCAATTGATGTCCAAATATAATGAAATAATTCGATACTGGTAGTTCAATTGAAAACCGCAAAAGAAAAAAAAAAAAAAAAGTTCTACGCAAAAAAACTAACATTTTCATTACTAATAGAGTATAAATTTAGAGATTAAAGCAATATGAGAGTTGTTATAAGAGTCTTACTTTGCAAGTAATAGAGGAGTATAGAGTGTATAGTAAGCAAAGTAACAACAAATAAAAAAATTAGAGTTTAGGTTTTTTTTACTCAAAATGTGTACATTGAGATTGTTTTGTTTTTAAAAGATTTGTATCGAGAATATTTCCATATAATATTGTGGATGCTAGCGGATATCCATTATGATCATTTTAATTTAGAGTATTATTATCATTAAAATAATATTTCATTAAGTGTGTACACTAGGTAATTAGGTATGTGAAAATAGAATTTTCCTTGTAAATACACATAAAATATCTAAAATATTTTTTTTCCGGAATTTAATGACTAAAATACCTACTTTTTTTTTTTTTTTTTTTTTATCGATTTTAGTTAACAAAAATAGGCAAATAGTTCAAATTGGAAACAAATCCAAAATATAAGGTTTAAATTAATAAAATAAAAAATTTAGAATTTATTTTGTAACATGACTCAAATCCTTATTTTTTTTTTTTTTTTGTGTAATTTACCCCCCTTTTTTTTTATCGTATATACAAGCACCTATATATGAACAATATAATCTATAAATTATATATACATAAAATAAAAATTAGAAAAAAAAAAAAAAAAACCATGGAAGCATTTTTTGATTTGATGAAGATTTTTTTTTTTATACAAAATAAGAAGAGAATGCAAGGTGAGAGAAAACTGGGATATATATGTTTGATAATTAGATGTCATTTAATGTATAAACAGGGACAAACCAAGATTAGATCTCCACGGGGGCCAAGACATGAGTATAATTTTTCTATTAATTAATCTAAACTATTATATTCCATTTCAAAATTGAAAATAAATTAAGATTTAGGGGATTTTTTTTTAAGGTCCCTAGTATTAAGATTTTATAATATAAAGGATACTCAATATTTTCATAATGTCTAAGGTTCCTTAACATCGATCCAGAGAAAATTCGTTTCAGAGACTTTTTCTGGACAAATCACAGAGAAAATTCCAAATTTCTCTAGACAACAATGAGGACTAGTGCTCTGCTTCAGAGAAAATTAGGTTGGTCCAGAGAAATTTTTTGGTTTGGACTGAATTTTCTCTGGGTTGGTCCAAAGAAATTCTTTGGTTTTGCACTGGACTAGTGCTCTGCTTCAGAGAAAATTAGGTTAGTCTAAAGAAATTCTCTGGCTTGGATTTAACTTTCTCTAGGTTGAACTCAATTTTCTCTGGATAGTAGTTTTGGTCATATTGATCGTTTTTTTAGTCTCAAATTATAATTAGGACACTTCATAATAAAGTGTAGCATATTAAGTAGGGGTTAAATGTGAAGATAGTGTTATTCATCGAACTTCCTATAATTGCTTAGTGGGATCTTTATGAAGTTAAATGGAGTAGGTAAAAACTAAAATACCGATTAGCTGTTACATTGAGAAATGGAAGACAATTAGTGGGTGAAAAATGAATACTTTCATATGATGTCAAACCTTTCTCACTTTATTATCTGCATTGTCAAAGTTGTATATGAACACATGTACAAACATTGCAATTAAAAATAATGTATTGCTATATAGTTGAAGTTGTATCAGCTGATGAGGGAATGAGTTTTTATTTATTTATTTATTTGTGATAAGCAATATTCTAATTAAAACACAGAATATGAGGGGAAGGGAAAGAAGAGCATAAATTATTTCTTTTGTCTTTTAGATTCAAATATAACAGTTCACACCTTTAAAATTCTATGCCATCATTAATTGCCATTGTGTTATGATGGGTCTGGTGTAAATTATGCATAGCTAACCATGGTAATAAGTAGATAGATGTATGTCATGTGTGCACAACTATACTTGTTTGTGATACTTACAGTAAATGAATTAAAAAATTTATTTTAGTCTTGGTAACTAAATTTGGGGAAGAAATGTAGTAACTTGAACATAGAATGTGGAATCACACTTCATTATGCACTTTTTTTCCCCATACCAGGTGGCCTCAGACTACTGTTCCTAAATTCAAAATTATCACTTCCGAATGTTTACAAAAGGTTTGAATTGGTGAACAAATATCATTAGTGAGGCATGTTATACTTTATAATATTTTGCTTATCTAGAGAAAATTAGTTCCAGAGAATTTCTCTGGACAAATCACAAAAAAAATTTCAAATTTCTCTGGACAACAATGAGGACTAGTGCTCTGCTTCAAAGAAAATTGTGTTGGTCTAGAGAAATTCTCTGGTTTGGATTGAATTTTCTCTTGGTTGAACTCAGTTTTCTCTAGGTTGGCCTAGAGAAATTCTTTGGTTTTGGATTGGACTAGTGCTTTGCTTCAGAGAAAATTGGGTTGGTCTAGAGAAATTCTCTGGTTTGGATTGAATTTTCTCTGGGTTGAACTCAATTTTCTCTGAGTTGGTTCAGAGAAATTTTCTGGTTTGGTCTAGAGAAATTCTCTGATTTAGATTGAAATTTATCTGGATTAATTTGAGTAACCTTAGACATTCTCTTTTTGGCATTTCATCAAACACATTCTTTTCTAAATCCATGTCCCTAACTCTGTGCATATTTTGCATATTTTCAAAATAAGCTTGTGCAGAATCAGAATCAAGTATTTTCTTTGATGAAATATGATCATTTGTTCAAATTTGAAAAATAATATAACAAAATTATTTTGAGGGACCAAAAAGACTGAAAGATTTGGAATTATTCATAAAGTGGTAAGAAAACCCAAACCCTAGCTGGTTCTCGCTCCTCTTCGCACTCTTCTTCTCTCACTACTGCTGTTGTCTTCTCGCTTCCTCCTTCTCTTCTTCTGACGGCGCCAGGAAAGAAGGTGAGAACAGTTTCGGACACTATCGCAAAGTTTGGTTCTTTCATTTATGTGGTCTCTATTCTGGATTTGTTTGTATATTTTGCTGAAGATCAGAAATAGAGAAAGAGAGAGAGAGAGAGTCAAATTTCTCTAATCTGATATATGGGAGTGTGTTTAAGGACCTTAGACATCAAAAAATAATATTGTGGATCTCTTCCATTATTAAAAATGAGAGAGGAACTTTAGACTAATTTTTCCTAAGATTTAATACTAAACTAATACATAAAAAATTAAGGGTAAGGACACTATGTACATCCCTAAACGAGTGAATATAATATATCTTTTATAACAATACTACAAAATTTTGTAACATAAATAATTATAAATGACTTAACTTTTCTTTTCACCCTATATATATATATATAATTTTTTACTCACTACTAAAAGGATAACTTTCACATTAAGTTGCATACCATAATTTTGTTATTTGTATCATTTATCACAAATTGAAACAACACACAGCACAAACATTTATATTTTTGTTGGGAATGTACATTTTAATTGAGGTTGACCATCTCTATCTTCTACTTTTTTTTAATTAAAATTTAAAAATAAAATAAAAAGAGAGATCTAATGATCAACATGTATAATTTTTGTACATTATGTATTGAGATTTTTGTATGTAATGAAAAAACTTATATGATAGATTTTTTTGTACTATATTTTTATACCTAATGAAAAAATTATTATGTAATAGATTTATATGAAAAATTATACAATAGTTTCAGATTATTATATGGCTATACTACCTTAACAATCACCATTCATTATACTCTCTCATGTTTCTCAATCACCTAATACAAATAATTAATACTTTACATTTTCTACCAATCATACTATAATAAAATATCACGCGATCGTACTTTTAAACTACCGAATAATCACCTGAGATCAACCTCTTATTAATTCAAAGTCCTCACGACGAACATCATGCAAGGGAGCCAATCCAACTAAACATACATATTAAAGTAGTAACATATACATATAGGACTTTGAATTGGTGCACAATGTATGATGTGGATCTGAAACACCACGCAGATGTGTCCGATCAAATGTGTTTTGTAATTCGTCCATATTATTCTCATTCTTTTAAATATATCTCTTATTATTAGGCAAACACACTACAAACATAAATTTTTTTAAAAAAACTGAATAAATTTAAATTGGTGTGTGGGTCGCTCTCCCCTCACAACCAGCAAGGGTTTAAATCCTCAACTAACTCAATGCCTCTCCCTCAAAGGACCTTGTCTTGAATAAGTTCTTCATCCAACAAAAAACATAGCCATAAAAAACATGATCTAGTTTAACTCAAAGTTTTGGGTTACAAGTTAAAAATAAAGCAAAATGACAACAATTTTTTTCAAACACCCAAGGACAATATCATTTTTATTCAACTTTAAATCTAGATCGTCAGATTATTACAATAAGATCATGATATTAATAAATAAATAAACAAAAGAAGAATCTTGATTCAGGCCAAAGCGGGTAGGGGTTGTATCCATCACTCGACAAAAATCAAAAAATCAAAAAGAATTATAGGGTTTGACATGGCAAGATATGAGTGGTGGTAAATCTAGACAAGTTTTGAAAAGAAAAATGCTTGAGAGCACTAGAAATAGAGCACTAGAAGGAGCACTAATGATGTGGCAGTGAGTCCCGTCCACTTTCTATGTCTTGTTTATTTTTCATTTATTTATTTTTTTTACTATTCCCAATGCATTAGTGCTATTAGTGATGTATTTTTTAGTAGTCTATATCATTAAATGTCATGAACTCCACTTGCTTGGTAACATGTAGGGACGTGAGGAGAGGTAATTGACAACCCCTTGACCTTTTCTTTCTTGCCAACCAAACAAAGAAAACCATAACTGTCATCTCCCTTGTTTTTCTCTCTTCCATCCTCTCTTTCCAAGCCACTTCTTTCTCAATGAAACAAAACAAGAAAAATAAAAAATAAAAAAATTCAAGCACAGCTCACTCAAGATCTCACACATTTTTTCTTCTATCTTTTCTCGATTCTGATTCGATCTGCTGATAAGACCTATTCACCAATGTACAAAAATGATTCAAATTCAACAAAGAGGTTCAGTAAGGCACCAAAAACTTCATACAAAATGCACAACGATGAAGCGAAGGACGATGACAATGGATTGGGAAGGTTTACTAGATGACGATGATGATGACCGCTTCTTCGAAAGCTTCGATAGATTGTCCTCGGCTCTACCCATTGACTTGGCATCTTCTGGGTCGGACGATGACGAGGGCGATGACAGTCGCACATCCTTTGCTTCTGCCATGTCATCAGCCCCCATTCACAACATGCGGGCCATCGACCCGGCCAGAGCCCAGGCATCAATGCTTAGGGATTTCAACATGTGGATGGCAGAGCCTGGATCAATTAAGGAGCGTCGGAGGCGGCTTCTTCAGGGAATGGGGCTGTCAAGCAACAAGAACTTGCTCAGCCGCAATAACACCAAGCTCAAGGATTCTAGTTCGAAGAGAATGAACTATGACCGCGATCAGCCTTCGACAATGTCAGTCAACAATTCATCCCCATCGGAAGATTTGAAACTGGACACTTCACCTTCACCTTCACCTTCAAGTACTCCGATTTTTCTCATTCGATCAAGATCAGACGGAGATATAGAATCATTTTCTGCAAACACTAGGAAAAGGAAAGAAGAATTCATAGGAAACATATCAAAACAACGGCTCACAAGAACATCGTCAATGTTAGTAACACAACATGGTGGTATATGTCAATATGCAAATACAGTAAAAGTATCACCAAAAAGATCCAGAAATAGATCTTCGATGCTCAATAGCGCCGTGTTGTCATCTATATTGTCGGATGGTCAGTTTGGTGCGTTCTTTTTGATAAAAAATTTGGATACGGGTAAGGAGTTCATCGTCAAAGAGTTTAATGACGATGGGATGTGGAATAGGCTGAGCGAAGTTCAGACTGGGAAGCAACTAACCATGGAGGAATTCGAGAAGTGTGTCGGTTATTCCCCTGTCGTTAAAGAGCTTATGCGCCGCGAAAATGTATCAAGAAGCCTCGACGATGCAAGGAAAATCAACACGAATTCATACCTTAGCAAGAGCTTTCGAAACAGCAAGAGAAGAGGGGTTGCCCTGTTGAAGAACATAAAGGGTGTAGCAAATTCAATGAGCGGATTAATCGTCGACAAAGAAAGAGATCATTCAATAGGAGATCAACGGACTAACAAGAATTCAACCAATAAGTGGATTAAAGTCCGTCAGCATGGGAAATCCATTAAAGAATTTACTGCCTTGCATTTGTGTCAAGAAATTCAGGCTCATGAGGGCTCGATTTGGACAATGAGATTCAATCCAGATGGGCATTACCTAGCGAGTGCAGGTGAAGATCGGGTAATTCACGTGTGGGAAGTACAAGAATGTGAAGTTACATCGGTAAAACCATATGATGATTATAATTCCGTTAGTTCTACCCCACTTCACCCCATGGCAAGAAGTATGTCAGACCGACCATCTTCATTTACAGAGATTTCGCCAATGCCATCAGAGAGAAGGAAAGAACGGCCGCATCTCGCAGAGCTTTCGCCAATGCTGTCAGAGAGGAGGAAGAGGGGAAAAGGGTCCACCAAAAAAAAGGGTAACTTAATACCTGATTATGTCCATGTGCCAGAAGCTGTATTCTCGCTCTCAGAAAGACCAGTATGCTCTTTCACAGGTCACCTGGATGATGTCTTGGACCTCTCTTGGTCAAAATCACGTGTAAGCTTTTCACCACGATTGATACTGCAAAAAAGTAGAGGAGAAAAAAGCAGAAAAACTTATAAGTACAAAAGAAAGAGAAAAAAAAAAAAGACTTCAAAAGGAAAACTTCCAAAATGGCAACATTTCATTGAAGCCAAATAGCAATCTTTGTTTTGACTTTTCATACATCAGAGTCAAATTTACCTTTAATTTTAATCAGAAGCAACCATTTTGAGAATAATTAAAGACTTTACTAGTTCTATGGTCCACATAGAGAGTTGACATACAATCATGCAAATTTTTATGCATTTGCAGCTATTGCTTTCAGCTTCAATGGACAAGACAGTCAGGCTATGGGACATGGAAACTAGGAGCTGTCTAAAGCTGTTTGCACATAATGATTATGGTAAAATTCCTAAACATGCCATTAGTGCTCAATCAATCACCTTTGTCATGTATTTTCTATCTAACATACTTTTGCTTCTGATATATGTTCGGTTTTGTAGTAACTTGTATACAATTCAACCCAACAGATGATGACTATTTCATCAGCGGCTCACTTGATGCAAAGGTTCGAATATGGAGCATACCGGATCGGAAACTCGTGGACTATACTGACCTTCATGAAATGGTTACTTCTGCTTGTTATACCCCTGATGGCCAGGTAGCCCATTTGATTTTTCCCTATCTATTTTTCCCCTGATATTCTGTTTAACTTTTCCTTTAATTTGAGTGGACTCAACATTGTTGCTTCATTTAGTTTATGTGTGGTTGGGATTCAACTTAAACCTACATTCCAGAAGTACATGGACTATTTCTATAATCCACAAGTAGTACTGCATGGACATCCTGAAATTGAAAGTTTGATAGTTTTTGAGTACCCCATTCTGTTTGACCAACACCAAAGTTCGATAGTTTTTAACTTAAATGTATCCAAAAAGTTTCAACCAAGTAACAAAATCATGGTTTTAAATATCAGCCTATATGGTATGGGTGCATGTATTGGGTTTTTGTCTTTCGATACCGATACAATCTGGTACACAGGTTGGAATGAAAATTGCATGTGTATCGGCCGGTGCCCGATACGTATCGGTTTATAGCTAATTCATAGCCGACATGGCCAGTTTGGCTATAAACTCTTTTTTTGACTAACAATATTACAAAATCACAACTATAACACCCAATACCCTATACATATCGCTCAATACTCCCAATATCGTTATATCGCGAACGATACTGCTATTCAAAACCATGAATAGAATCATATCTTCATCAAGCTGAATCAACTCAGCAATATGTGCTGGACCCTAAAAGAGGGGTAAATATAACATTAGCAATTTTTTTTATTTTTTTATAATTTGGTTTTAGCATGATTTTATATATTCAGTAACGTTTATTGTTCTCCATCATTGAAGGGTGCTATGGTTGGTTCAAATACAGGAAGTTGTCATTTATACAGCACAGCTGGTATGTGTTGCTCTACCAGATTTTTCTTTTTCCTTTTTCAATCCTTGCTTTCTCTAATATGTTTGTCCTATCATTTACCAACCTTGTCATCTACCTTTTGATCTAATCATATAAGATACAGACAAATGTATTAATTTCTAGTTGATTTGGTGACTAAGATTGCAGGCTAGAACAAAAAGCTCAGATTGAGACACGAAACAGGAAAAAATCCCAAGCAAAAAAAATCACTGGTTTCGAGGTAATCTTCTAATTTTCTCCTATAGTTCCATCTTGACATACACAAGCCTTTCTTTTCTCAACCAGTTATCACAAACTAACCTTGCTTATGAGCAGTTTGCCCCAAGCAATACTTCTGAAGTGCTTGTAACTTCCGCCGACTCTCGGATTCGAATCATTGATGGCTCAGAAATCATTCATAAGTTCAGAGGTGTTTCCTCAAAAATATATATATATCCTCAATATGAATACAGATTCATGTGTTTGCCACATAACACATATGATGCTGGATTACAGGTTTCCGAAACACTAGCAGCCAAATTTCGGCTTCATTTAGCCCAGATGGGAAATATGTTGTATGTGCAAGTGAGGATTCTCAGGTATATATTTGGAAGCGTGAAGAGCAACAAAACGCAGGTGCAGGGAAAAGGAAATTGGTCACTACTCACTCTCATGAACACTTTCAGTGTAGAGATGTTTCAGTTGCAATCCCATGGCCTGGTAGCATAAAATTTGAGCCACCGGTCGTCGAAGTGCACTCTAAGAGGCACTCAAAACACTCCACCCCATGCCCACCTACTGCTACTGGATCTCCAACCCAAGAAGACATCTTATCGGGATCAAACGGTAAAAGATTGCCGCCTCTTCCCAAGAGAAATAGTCTCTTGGAGAGAGCTGGAAGTTGCCAAGATGAAGAACTCGCTCAGGTTCCTTGCACGGACTCTGGGTTTAGAAATGGTGAGTCATTCTCTTTAGGTTCTTCATCAGTGAGATATGGTTACTCGCCTTCTATTTCTGGGTCTGGGAGTTCTCCATCTCAGACTTGGTCTTCCTCCTGGTCCTTGCTTGAGGGTAGTAGCCATGGAGGCCATGGAAGCCACACTGTCCAAGCAACAGCATGGGGCTTGGTGATTGTGACAGCAGGCCTGGGAGGTGAGATCAGAGCTTATCAAAATTTTGGGTTGCCAGTTAAGGTTCGCCGCCAGACAAATCTCTTCAGAGACCTCACGTAAAAGGTTTTGTATCAGTAAAAGGTACTTGTTTTTGTTTAAGATTTTGTCTTGTGGAATGCCAGGGGCTGTTTCACTCTAAGCAGTTCTATGTTGTAAATGTCTGGTTGTGTATATTAGACAAATGCCAATTCACTTTTAGTTCATAGGCAAGGTGTTCTGAGCATTTTCAACTAAACATTTGAATTTAGAAAATCTCAGGAGATATTGAATGCAATTATTATAGCCAGAGCTGAGTTTATGAAAGTCAGAGCTACAAGTAGTGTGTGTGTTTCTAGGTTCTTAGAATATAATTGTTCAAAAAGACCCAGCCAGCTGGCGAACTCAAATGACTCCTCACTAGTATCTCAGCGGTGCAGTGTGCATTTGAAACAATCCTTTGAAGATCCTTTATATTCTCATTCCATTTGTGTACATTATTGTAGTGCAAACCAACAGCTTTAGTTGGCTCCCACATTTTATGGACCATTATTGATACTCTAAATTTTTACTTATACATTCAACTTTCCAGGGTCACCAAATTCCAAAAAATAAAATTGCAGAAATGACAAGAAAAAAGAAGAATAATTCCATGTTTTGCATTAGAGCAAATGGAGGTAAGCAAATCATCACAAGATAATATTTTGAAAACAATCATCAACAAATATCTCATCCAACACTAATAACCATTAAAGATAAGCAAATTCATCCAAAAACTCAAGGACTAACACAAGGGAAAGACTATGGTACACACCCCGCAAAGGGTGTATACCATATACGCCTTATAACTAAAGAAAAAAATGACATAACTCTATACTTTCTAAGTCATAACTTAAAAAAAAAAAAAAAAAAATCATAACCAAACATTACCTGAGGCATAACCAAACGTATCAAAATAATGTCATAATTAAAGAAAAAAATTGGTCATAACTAAACAAGAAAATGACATAAGTAAGAGTGCATATGGTAAGAGTTGTGTATTGTAAAATTCTCCCCAACACAAACAGCACTCAAACATTTATCACGGGTCATAACAGAAAATGAATATCAGAGCACACTAATGCATAAAGGTTGTGTAAATTATCTGACAGATATGTCAATAAGGTGCAAGTACATTATTTTTTCGAGAGTGGAACTTACAAACTGGTCGAACCAATGGGCAGCTTTCCCTCACTTCTCACTAGGGCAGAGGAACAATCACTCATCACCATGGATGTTTTGCTTTCGCTCCTTCCCTTCAAATAGGTACAGATTGAGGAACGAGCATTAATAATGAGAACAAGATGCCTCACCAACACGTATCAATAGAGAACATAGTTCACATACGCGAAAAACAGGACAGGTAGTAGTAATATACCTTCTTCAGACCTGTGCATTGCAATGTGAATAATGATAAGAGCTACAACCACTAGGAAAACATGACCTGGAATTTGCAACATTAAACCCATTCTATTGGTAGATTCACAATGGTGTAATTTGTAGAAATCAAAATATCGAACAAAACCCATAAGGATTTGGTACTCTCCATTTCATTCCTCAGAAATTAGATAGCAGAATTTTATTGTAATCCTGAACTTTTTGAAAACAGATGAATTATTGCAAGTCCAGAAAATAATGAATTTGCAATTAACTGCAACTAATTTTTTTGTTTTGTTTTGTTTGCCCACAACTCTGACTCCACAAGCAAAATGAACTTCCAAATGATATTAGAAATGCTCAAATCAAAATACAAGCAAAGACAAACAGTAAAAGAAAGAACCATATCATTTAATTCTAGCACTGTCCTACAAATTGTTTCTGAATTCCAGAATCAAACTACGAGGGGAAAAAATGTGTAAACCCCTCAACGATGTGTAATCCGAACACAGAGCCGGACACAATTAGGTGTGAGACCCACCCCAATCCAATTACATGCACTTAAAATTTTTAAAAATGCTGTTTATTATTAAAAATGTTTCACAAAATTCGTCTAGAATTTGTTGTCACTCGACCGGCCAACTGACTGCAAACTTATAATCAATGGCCGGTCGACTGACGACGACGACTTCAAGGTAAAACTTTTTCGTGATCCGGTAGCATTGGTATAAAATATTTCATTTGTGAAACTAACGACCAGTCGTTAACGAGAGCTTTGTACCACGCTTTAAAGGAGGATCGAAAATCGCTTCAAAAGCCCAAACGCCAGAGAGAGAGAGAGAGAGAGAGAGAGAGAGAACAGAGATGGAGAAAAGCAAAGCCGAGGATTCGAAACCTCTCGCCACCGTCGAAGAGATCCAGAGACGCCTCGTTCGACCTCCCTCTCTTCACTCCCAGTCATCAACCTCATCATCCACCAGACCTAGGTACTCAAAATTCTCATCACATCTCTCAACCAAATCCATTCAAATTTCAACAAGTATGTGAATATATGATTTGCCTTTTTACTTACAGGAATGATGATATCACGAGCTCCGAATCGTCGAGTTCAACCAAGAGGCTTGAAGATTACTTGGATCCGATACTTCTCTCTGCAATTCGAGCGAAAATTGGAGGGAAGAGGGGTTTAAGAGGAGAGATGAGAGAGAAGAAGGAGGTGGAGGAGTTTGAATGGCCGGTTGATGAATTTAAGGTGTTGATGAGAGAGGCGGTTGAACTTGGAGATGATGATGATGGTGGTGTTGATGTGATTGGGGGTGATGTTGGAGACGATGATGATGGAGTGTGTTGGAGTCCGTTTCAACGGTTTGAGAGAACAGCGTTGAAGCGGTTCAAAGGGGGTGTGAAGGATAAGCAGGCGATGGGTGAAGGATAAGATTGCGGTAGTTGCTTATAGACTACAGAGCTATCAATATTTCATCAACTACCCAGCGATATCACTCTGTCACATAAATAAACTAGTGCATAACCCGTGCCTAAAGGCACTCCCATATAAACTTTTTTTTTTTCCTTTTTTTTCTTTTTTTTTGTTGGGATTGAACCCATATAACCACTTAAATAGTGGATTTTGTTTCTTGTACCAAAAAAACAAAAAGCAAAAAACTATCACTCATACGATTTGTGGAACTTTAGACTTGGAAGTCATATATATATGTCAATTTAATGTCACATTACCTCATCACATTAATAGCATACATTCAAACCTAGGTTAAGTAAATCCATTTTTAATCCAACTTACCAAAATCAGCTGTCAAGAAAAATCATTACGGCCATATAATGCCAAGGTTGTTAAAATTGGGATCCTACATAGGATCGGTGACAGGGTCTCATAGATCGGATTGTAGGATCGAATCGAGAATCGTAAGATTCTACTTTCTAGGTAAAAATACAAAATAGAATGATGCATAATAAAAATAAGGTGAAAAATCATAAATCCAGTGATCCTATTTACGATCCTACTTGCGATCCTACTATAACACCGATCCTACAACGATTTGGATCGTTTTGACAATTTAGGATTGTAGGACTATAATCCGAATCGCGATTTTGATAACCATGTGTAATGCCCCAATGTGGTTGAATAAATTACATGAATGAAAACATACTTCAAAGAGAGTAATTGTATGGATGATGTAAAAGTCATCAATTAAAAACAATTAAAAGTATTTGCAAGTCATTCAATAGTAGTTGACAATTGCTAGTATCGATACCTAAACCAAAAAAAAAAAAAATCTAAAATCAAATGGATTAAAGAAGAAAATCTAATTCAGAGAAAAATGCCTAATGATATCTCCAAATAATGTCGCAATAGACTTTCTAAGTGCTCAAAAGTATCTATGATGTATCTTCAGCTAGTTTTACTACCTCCACTGAAGTACTCAACAAAAATAAGCACACATGTTTTCCCTAGTTAACTAAACCATATTTTTAAGACATTTGCTCCCAAGAAAGAACAATGAGACAACAAAAAAAACTACACCATGAAACATGATACCATGATTTTCTTGTCCTTATATTCCAAGAGGATTCCAAAAATAAAATAAAATAAAAGAAAGGAATACAAAGAGGGGGGGGTTTGAGCCAAAAATTTCAAATAAAGAGGCATATATTGTCATAAGAAAGGCATCTTTTGGTTTGTCGGTCTATCTTTTTTTTTTTTTTTTTTTCGTAGTCCTCATTTTGCACATTTATTATTTGATGTGGAATGGAAGTCATTCCAACAATCACCAATAATAGCCAAACCAGTACTTTTTATAGGGGAAAAGTAAGCTAGTTGTATACAATCCAAAGCCATACCAAACAGAAAATTAAGAGACCAAAATATCATACATGAAAGTAAGCTAGTTGGATAGTAGATTTCTTATAAGCCATAACCCAAATTAAGAGAGAAACACCTAGATAAGGAGAAAACTAATCTAATGGAAGAAGTAAATCAGATCCCAAAAAGTTTGCTTCCATCATGGGCTACATTTTATCCATTGCTCATCAATCCCATTTTGGTTGCATCTTTTATGCAAAATCTAATTCAAAAAAAAAAAAAAAATGACCAATGTTCAGTATTTCCAAATCGCATCACATAATAGCCAATAAACTTTGTAGTTGCTAAAAAGTATCTTAGTTCTTGATTTATCATGCACCACCACTCAGTATAGAAATAGCCAATCTAAGAGTAATCTACTTCCAAATTGTCTTCAGAGATGACATAGTACATGGACATGGTTATTCGGCTATTTCTAGTTTCTAAACTACACATATAGCCCAACATCAGTATAGAAAAATTTGAAATGATTTAGTGTCACATGTATGTAAAATGTGGGAACGGTTTTACTATTTTCTACCAGAGTGAGTGAAAACAAAAATTGCATTCATTTTCTCAGTGTTATGATCATCCTATTTGTATTTTCTCTGATCTTATTTTCATGAATGTGGCATTTGATCTTTTAATCCCTCTAATTGAACAAATAAATTGAGAGTATTATATGTCTTCTATCTAACCATAGCTTGCTGATTAATATAGGTTATTTGCTTCATTTTATCCTATGTTCTCATGGTTATGGTAACCATATCAGCTCTTGCTAATCCGGCAAAGACTCAAAACTACCAATAAGATAATATAAGCATTTGTCAGATCGGGAAAGTAATCAAATTGAAGAAAATCATGAAATTGAACCCATAATTTGCATATAAGAACCCAAGAAAAAAACAAAAACAAAAACAAAAACAAAAATGATTAATCTTGTATCTAGATCTTTGGCTGAATCATTATCAGAGCAACCAAAGAGTTAAAGACATTTTAAGAAACTGAGGGGATAAAAAAACAAAATATGAAGCAGGCAATCGTACTTGGCCATTTGAGAGTAGAGAGTTGTTATCTCTCTTTAGTATTTGAGCATCAAGTATTGATATCCTCTCTATAAGCTCTGCATTCTTCTGTCTTTCCCTCTGTAGCTCTGCTGAAATCTTTGCAACAATATTCACACTCTCTCCTTTCACTTCTTGCTCAATACCACTGACCAATAACTTTCAGAAATAGCTTGAAACAGAGTAAATAACTTTCAGAAATCACTATCCAATATAAAGTTCCTTGAAGCTAAGCAAAAAATATAACTACAACATATAAAGTTCCCTGAAATGCCTTCTACATATTCCTTACATATTTCTCAATCGATCAACTTTACCAAAGACATGTTCCTAATCTATTATTTTAAAATTCAAAATATCACAATAGACATGAATCTTCAATAGATGCTCTATATTAATGTTGGTTAACAAAGCCAATGCTCAATGGCTCTCTGCAGCAGAAAGAGAAAAACCCTAGTCATAAAATACTATGAAACATGACAGATGCATTTTTCCAACCATTTTTCCTGTTCTATCAAATCTTTCGTTATTGCAGGCTCCGGTGGACCATAAACTACAGGATCTAGTTTCTTTGAGAATTGGAAACTCTGCAAAATAAACTCAAGCCTAAGGACTCTCAATGGACAATTGAGAAACAAAAATTCATCTTTGTAACAAATTGCAAATCTAAGAGGATCGTTCATTACCCTCAAGAGTTCAATGTTTCTTTGGGTTGACCCATAGCGCTGGCGTGAAAACTCGTTGTTCTTGTGACCATGCAAATCTAGTTATAATTGGAAGAAGAAAGGCAAGCTCAAGAATTAAAGCAAGAAACATCAGTTAAACCACTTGGATATTAATATATAAAACTTAAAATGGAGAAAGTATGATCAAATATAGAATTAGTGGCTATTCCTAATTACACATGATGAGGATTACAAAATTATACCTGAAACATATGAAGATGTATGAGAACTATAAATTGCATTTGGATTATGACTGCGCTACTTATACAAAGGTTGTAGATGGTATGCAGTGAAGGGACCCGATTTTAATTTGGGATTTCAACGAATTGAGAGAGAAGGATTTTCAATTTGGGATTTCAATGAATTCCTCACGGTTATTGTTTCCTTCTCAAGAAGGATTTCCACAATTTTGTCAATAGCCTCACGGTTGTTCCTTATGTGGGTCAAGGCGATCTCATATGCTCTATCTGAAAGCCTCTTCATAGCTTGGTGTCAATGTCTTGACAAGCTTTTCTCATAATCACATCAAGACTCTGGTGAAGATTCCATTAGTGACCATGGACCAATTTCAGGCATTCCAAATGTGGTCACCATCTGCAGATTAGATCAATTAAACCCCTCAAATTTTCTATAATTTTTTGAAATGACCCGTGCCTGAACGTCAATTAAACCCCTCAATATGGTTATTAGTTGATCCAAATCTAGGGATGACCCGTGCCTGAAGGCACTACCAACAATTTTTTTGGTAATAAATCAATTCATAAGAAATTGAAACTCAATTCAAAATGGTAATGTCACTCCGACTTAAAACTTCACATATAAGAAATTGAAATTGCTTCTACATATTGAATTAGCGAAAGCATTTATAAATTTCAAATAGCAAATTTCAAAATGAAAGTCGAAAAAATGAATTATATATTTGAATGTAGCATATGCAAAGAATCTAGAAATATTTGCTAAACTTAAAGTCCAAATAACAAATTTTAGATTTTTATCCACGTCAAAATGACACATCTATACACCATAGCAAGTTAGAATGGGATAACTTTTAATAAAAGAATGTTATTAAATTAGTATCATAACTGATAACTCTTTAAACTTTATCAGGTTTAAATTCTTTCAAATAAAGAATGTTTTTTATTTTTTCTTTTGTGGGTGTGGAAAGTCAAGTTTATACTGTTAAATATAAATAATAGTTTTTATTAATAAGTACTTTTAGTAAATTGATTAATAAAGAATTGAATGGTTGTACCATTGTTGACAAATCTTGGCCTTACATTTTTCGAGTCCAAGAATGTTTGACCTTATCACCTTCATTGGAAAAAAAAAATACAGATCATACATTTGGATTTCAAATGCCTTTTTTAATTTTTTTTATGTATATTTTGGGCAGACATTTTTGACTTATCATGTTTTTGGAACATGTGAAGTGTTTCCTTCTTTTGGATTTGGGATCATCTATTTCAAGTTCAGAAGAGAAATTAAAATAGCCTTTAGTATCAATTTTTGGAACATTGTATGTTATTATCATAATTTTGAAAAAAACGAATACAGAAAAAATTCACTACATACGATACGTATGTGAAATTCACGCATGTAGGCTCATATTTTGTCTTATATCGGTGTCTCAAACATATTTTGTGAATTTAAACTTTTTATTTTGAAAAAAAATGATAACCAATGTAGTTAATTTATAAATAAAGAAAAAAAATGTCCGAATCAATGTTTAAATGTTTCAATCACAAAAATTAATATTGAAATTAATTAATTAATTATAAAATTATATTCGAGTTTAGTAAAGACTAAAGATTAGAGATTAGAGATTATAAAATTAGATTAGAGTTTAGTAAAGACTAAAGATTAATTAATGTTTCAATCAAAAGATTAGAGTAAAGATTATCCAAACCAGGCTTAATTAATGTTTCAATCAAAAGATTAGAGTAGAGATCATTATCAGTAAAGACTAAAGATTAGAGTAAAGATTATCCAAAAATTAAAGATTAGAGTAAAGATTATCCAAAGATTACCCAAAGATAGAAATATAAATACTAAAGAAAAAGCCCAGGTTTGCTCACCTGAACCGTATGAAATCCACTCCTGCATAGCCATTGCTTTATCATACTCACTTGTGCATTGTTTCTTGGTACTTTCCAAATGGATTAAGCCAGATCGATCATCTCTGCAATTGCGGCAGGCATGTACATTGAGTCACCCACTATCGGTGCACCACAGACCAATTGTGCTCAAATCTGCATCGCATTTCAAAATGAGGCTTTGCAAAGCAAAAATTTAAAATCTTGAAATTTGTTGTTTGTCTAGCAATAAAGCCATCTTCTGCATGATGCGATTAGAACGCAAGCTACCAACTTTTTCTTTTTCTAGATTTGAAGTGAAGTTCTTCATTTTCTTAATTTGATTCATTAATAAAACCGATAAAAAAAGTCGAGGAAAATATTGGTGATAAAAATATTGGTCACAAACACACTTTGCAATTCTAAATATCATAGCTTGTGATTGCTAAAGATAAGGAAACAACATCAAACAAACCAAAAAGACACAAATAAAGTACTGATGCGTTCGACTGTCAAAAGGTTTATTTTGCACTCATATGCAAACTCTTTTAAAGGCCACCCGATCTGAACACAATACTTTCTTGATTCTGAGTTCGACCATGCAACCTTCTTGCAATCCAAGACCTCAAGTTGGCACAAATGCCATCCTTCAGAGAAATCTTCATGCCATAACAATTTTGTGATTGATCCAGTAAGAGAAGGAAGTAGATAAAGATGTTTTTCGCAAAATAAAGTCTTAGAAAGATGCTTTTCAGCAATTTATTCATCAGCATTGTATCATCTGCAAAGTTCCATCACTTCTCATTGATAGATGAGAAAAAGAAGATTAGAAGATTCAAGATTCTTATTCTCAATCCAAGATTCTTATTCTGAACCACATAATCACAGTTCTAGAGCGGAATCATCACCTCAATAGAAGATTCATGCAACTAAGATTTGCAGAGCAGACCAAAATATTTTGATAAATAATATCATCATGACTCTCGAAATCATGTGTAAATGAAAATTATCCATAAATAGACAACAACAAAAATGCATTCATGTCTATTCAGAAATGTTCGTGTTGCGGTTGAATATATTATTCATTCAACAGTTAATATATTAATGTTGAATACAAATGTCTTTTACCATTTGTTCAAATTATAATTTTAAAAAAAAAATTCAATTGTTACTATTTCACCTCCTAACACACAACTAATATCAAATGTACATTCGAGTTAAAAAAGAATAAAATTGTTTTGTTAACAGAAACAAAAAAAAAAAAAAAAGTAAAATATCGAAAATAGATTTTTACATACATTTTTAATGGCTAACCAAAGTAGAGACATATCAAAGCATGTATGATAAATGGGCACCAGAGAATAGTAAAACTAAATTCAGAAGGGAAAAAAAATGACAACAATAAAATTAAATTTCAAAAAAAAAAAGAAGTAAAATGTGAATGTGTGTGTGTGTGTGTGTGTGTGTGTGTGTGTGTGAGAGAGAGAGAGAGAGAGAGAGAGAGAGATTACCTGCAACAACAGAGATGTCCATATACCTGTACCTATCAACAAAAATATCAACAGTGTCCTTGAAAGCCTTGTGGTTCAGCAACAAAGTGGTTATGTCTTGAAACATTATTCCTAAAAAAACAACAATTATAAAAAGTTTTGTCAATCTGGATGGTAAAATGAGGAGCTCAACCCAATTTCATTTTTTGTCTTTTGTTTATCAGAAATGATAAAAATGGGGGGAGATCATACTGGTAAGCAGACTCCATAAAATGGTGGTTCAATGGCATTTGGATCTGTGAAGTACTTAACTATCTTTGATGGAAGCAATGAATGAACACAACACATGGAATAATCTACTCTATAAAAGGATTTGATAAAAGCAATTAGTAATACGAGATGCAATTCCTAGCTCCACCGAGGAACCAATAGTGGAAACCAATTCATTTCTGCAGATTTCATTCCTACCAAGCAGATTTCATTCTCATCATCCTTTCCTAAATTAGATATAACTTTCAAATAACAATCACATTTTATACTACTCAAACAATCACATTTTATAACAATCACAATAATTGAAGATAATTTGGTCCCTATTATAACAATCACATTTTATACTACTCAAACAATTTTTTCCAAACATGGGCGGGAGGTTGGTTTACTTAATTAACATGCCCACTATACATTTCAGACCCACATTTTCGGACCCAAAACTTTCATTGGACTATCAATTTTATACCTTTGGACTATACATTTCAAGCCTACAGAGCCACATTTTCATTTTCTCAAAACTAAAACAACAAAAAATGCAAGATATTTAAAAATAAAAACAGAAAACAATTAAACAAAATATTTAAAAAAAAAAAAAGATTAAAAATCACATTTCAGAACACAAAGGCCTTTTACTTAAGAAATTTGAATTCTTTATCAATTTTATTTGACTTTAACCCCAAAGATTTCACTCAACTCTACCCTATCAAGTTTCAATCTTCTACTTTTGGGAAAGTACAAGAAACTATATTAACAACAATAATCGACAAACAAACAAAAACAATTAAAACTTACCAACAATTAAAAAATGAAAAGAAAAAGAATTCGAGAGAGAGAGATCTTACCAACAATCAAACCCATTTTAAACGTGGTTAAACAATCAAACCAGATGAACAGTTATAAACCCGGATAAACAGTTATAAACCCGGATAAGGAAGATCAAAAATGCTAGGGAAATATAGAGAGTGAGCGAAAGAGAGGGTATGGAAGAGATAGCAGAAATCTTACCTTGCGAGCCGAGACTGGAGAGCAGCATCGGGAGTGAGCGAAGAGGGAGGGTATGGAAGAAGAAGAAGAGAGAGGGAGAGAGAGAGAAGGGGGTCTGATTTCAATTTGAAATCAGAAACCAGAAACGAAGAGATGAGAGTGAGAGAAAGAGAGGGTGTGGGTTGAAAATGGAGTGTAACACTGTCAGCCCTTAGATTAAGTTCAATCCAATGGCTCCTATTTTGACAACGGGACAGAAGTCCCATCAAGGAAAAAAAATGAGCTTCCTTATTATATAGATTTCCTACAAAAATTTAATCATTTTGTTATCACTTCTTGTTTGGCTCCGAAGTTTAAATAAAAATTAAAAAAACTCAACCAAAAAAAAGACAAAATATTATTTTTATGATTTTTTTGACCTTTCAATCAAAACAAAAATACAATTAATATTACCACATACTAATATGAGAATCATTTGTATTAAAAATAGTGTCTCGATAATATTATTCTATTTGTATTATTTTTTCAACTCATATGACATGCATTATCACAATATTTTTTGTACTACTTTTTTTTAGAAAGAATTTTTTTTGGAGTACTTTGATACAACCAAAAAAAAAAGTTAAAATCAAATTATTTTGGAGTAATGTGCCATGAGATTTTTGACAAATATAAAAAATTTCTTATGAAATTTTAGAAATTCAACTATTTTGTTAATTCTTTTCCAATCATCACTATCACAATAATAACAATACTACAAACTCAAACTTATGAATTTAAAATTTACTCGGAAAAAGAAATCAGTAGTTCAAATTTATTTTACTCGTGAACCCCACATACTATCAATTTAATTTTTACCACATAAACACATCAAAATAAATTATGAATTGATTAGAAAGGGTTCATAACATTTTTATCACAATAAAGACCATCTAACACCAAGTCCTTTCCTTTTTTTCTCCATCTTTTTATGTCTACAATGCCAATCCAAATTGGAGTAATTGGAAAATTTTTAATTAGAGTGATTGTTATGCAATTATAAAATTTGAGATAAAATGTAATTTTTAGAATTTGAGGGAGTTAAATATACACTTAAAAAGTATATTATTTATGAAAAAAATATTTAAAAATTAATCAAATATAAAAAATAAATATATTTTTATATTCTTGTATATTTATTAAATATTTAAAATATTTTTTCACAAATATTTTATTTTTTATATACATCTAAAAATATTAAAAAAATTCACTAAAAATAAAAAAATACAAAAAATAAAAAATTAGAGAACAGATTCTGGTTTCATAATACGACATCGTATTGTTGTCACCTCCAATTTGAATTCTTTAGGACATCACCTTTTCGCGGTTCCGCTGGTCACCGTTTTGCTTTTCACAGACCTGTTGATCTGCTTGCTAACTTACGCCTATATGCACAGAGAGAGAGAGAGAGAGAGAGAGAGAGATTTAGCGAAACTTCCATAGCTTTATTTGATCTCTCACTCATCTTCACTCACAAATCTCTCTCACTCATCTTCACTCACAAATCTCCTTCCAAAACCCTAGTCTCTCTCTCTCTCTCTCAAATTCACAGTAAATGACATCGCCAATCACCTACCCCGTCGACGACAAAGACCTCGACGATGCTGCTCTCTGGGCGGTGATCGACTCCGCCGCCGCCGCTTCTCTCTCCTCCACCATCTCCAAGTCTTCCAAACCCCTCCTCTACACCAATCATCATCATCATCAAACTCCGATCCCCTCTCCAATTTCAAATCCATCGCCTCCACCTACCAAATTCCCCAAAAACCCTAGAAACCACCACTCGGAACAGAACGATTTCAGTGCTCTAACTGACGGCGAGGTCTTGCAGGATCCTTGGGCTCACCACCGCCCGCAGAAGATGGCGAGGTCTTGCGTTTCGGAGCTGAGCGAAACGAGTCCTCTCGCTGTGGTAAAGCATGTGCAGCGAACACCGAATACGCTGTCATATTCATCGCCAGAAAGTCGGAGATTTGTGGTGAAGGAGTGTAGTCCTACTGCTTCAGAGTGTTCGCCGTTCAATTATGGACAGAGTGAGGGGAAAGAAAGCTCCACGCATGGCTTGTCTGGTCGATTTCCATCCGTTTCGCTTTTCAAAGAGTTACAGAATGCAGCCATGGCGGTAAAATTCTCAGATTCTGTTACAGATTTCTTCGTTATGTTTTTGCCACTATGGTCTTTAGGTAATCTTACAATGTGCCTATAATGAATGAGAGATAATTCATGCCTGGATAACTATGAATGAAACAATGTAAGCTTCAGCAATTGGAGTCTGTTTACTAATTTCACAAGTACAAAATGCTTATCCTGCAATTGCCTTTCTCAAGACTTTAGAAATTACTATCAACTAGTTCCAATTTGCTGGGATTGACAATAATGCATTTTTTAAACCTCTTCTAAACTCAAGCTTCATTTGATATGAAGCACTCCAATGGACAAATTCAGATTAAGCATAGATTTGAGTAAAAGCTTCAGTTTTGGCAGAGTTCTAACTTGTAAATTTGAAAGCTACACAATGGTCTCGATATATTTTAAATTATAAAAAACAACTTTTTCTCTCTCTAGAAATGTGCTCCGTAGTTATTGGAGGGTAATGTTCCCAGTTAGGAAAGAAGTTGCGCCACGCCGGCGGATTTTGTTTCTTGGTGGCCGGTCGTTTGAGTTTGAGGAGTTCGAAGGAGTGGATGGAAAGTGTGGGTTGTCGATTGTTGAGCGGGAGGAGGGGTTACGACGGGCGATGGTGTTGACTGTTTCAGAAGTTCGTTGGTTGGTGGTCAGGATGAGGTTAGCATCTAAGGAATCCAGCAGTATAAAGTTTTGGGGCCGTCTAAGTGGGGGTAGTCGGACTACAGCGGTCTGGGTACGAGGTGAGGAAGGTGGAGGGACTTCTTTTCAAATTGTGGTCACTACAGGACAGAGACGTGAACAAGTTTACATACCTGTGTCTGCGTTCGGTGATGGCTGGGAAGGGATGGCGTTGGTTGTCGAAAGCTTTGGGTTGTGCGTTGCAAAGGCCCCCCAACCCATTGGCTTGAGGAAAGCTTCATCCACTTCTGTCGCCAAATGTGAGTCCGTAGGGGTTGTACGCTCTGAGGTGGAGGTTGATTGGTTGCGCATTTTGGATAGGTTGTTAGTGGGGAAACTAGGGGGTTTGGGGGGCAAAGGCTTGAGTTTCGCGACCATCTCTGATTGGGTTGCCCGGTGGTGGAAGCATTCGGGGAAGGTGGACATCAGACCTTTGGGGGATAAAGCTTTTCTGTTTGTTTTGTCAAGTAGAGGTGAGGCGGAAGTGCTGTTGCAACGGCGGTGGACAGTGGAAGGATGTGATTTATTACTGGAGTGGTGGTCACCACTAGCTCTCTGTACTCCGGCAAAGACTTTGCGGCCTGGGAAGAGTGTGTGGATTCGGTTGATGGGTTTGCCTATTCATCTCCGAAGGGAGGCGTTATTTCGATTCATCGGCGATCGTTGTGGTGGCTTCATTGAGGCAAATGAATCGTTGGTGAATCTAGGTTCCATTTGGCTTCGTGTGTAATGCTCATAGTTTACGCCTTCGCCAGTGTCCTTCCGTTGGGGGATCTGGCAGTTTTCATTGCTAGTTTGAGTCGAAGACGATCCGGTGGTGGAACGATGGACGTCGGCGACCGTAAAAGATGGGGTTTCTGCGCCGAATATGGTAACAACGGATGTTGGGCAGTTAGGGCAGGATTTTCAGCCAAGAATAGGGGTGACTAAATATTTGAAACGATTTAGGGGTGAGGAAAGACCCATGGGTTATCAGGGTATTTTTACCCAGCGTATGAGGGCCGAATTGGGTCATCTACGGGGGACTAAAGAAAGGCAGTTGGACTGGAGACGGGACTAAGCTTTTGGTAATGGAGAGGTGGGCCCACGAAGGTGGGTTGTGGTTAAAAATAAGGGGTCTCATTTGAGGGCCCAGGTGGTTAAGGGGAGGAGGATGATGGTTAATCAGTCCAGCCCACAGGAGGGGGGCTTCTCAAGCCTCAAAGGGATTGGTGATTTGGGCCTTTCTAAGCAGCCCACTTCTTTTGTTAATACGAATGTGGGTCGAACTGATGGTGGGTTGGGTTGTAGGGCTTCAGGTGACCTACATTTGAATGAGTTGGGTCGGGTGGCTTCGTTTGGGGTAGGGGGTCATCGGCGAGGATTTGTGTCGCCGTCTGGACTGGAGTTGGTGGTCCACCGTGCCACATCTGCTGCGGCACAAGGATCGTGTCTGGTAGAGGCGTCGGAGAGTGGTACTTCACCGTTGGCGGCTTTGAAGTTGGATGTGCATCAGTCCCAGTTGGAGCTTGCGTCGCCTCGCAATGTGTTTTCTGCGGAGGATCAAGGCTCGCGACTGCTAGTGGCGTCGGAAAGAGATTCTTCTCAATCGGCGGCCTCTGAGTCGTTTGAGCGACAGTCCCAGCTGGAGCTCGAGATACCTCGCGGTACGCAATCGGTTGGGGAACAAGGGTCGCGTTTGCTAGTGGCGTTGGACTTGGAGCCGGTTGAGCGACAGTCCCAGTTGGTGTTGGAGACGTCTTGCGATGCATCTTGGGTTGACCGAGGAGGGAAGAGGCACGACTATGAGGGTCAGTCACAGGTTTTGGAGTTGCAGCCCTTAGCAATGCATGATAGTGAATTGGTCACTTGTTTCAAACAAAAACAGAGGTTTGAGGATATTGGGGGATTATCGGGAGAGGAAATTCCTTCGGCAGAAGCTGTGTCCCAGTGGGTGTTGGATCGGATTACTGAAGTTAGTCGTTGTTTGGGCTTGTCCTTTGAAGGCCACGAAGATGAGGCAATGCGACTATTTGCGGCGATGAAGGTTTCATGGAGGCAAGGGACTCCCAGTCCGAGGGTGTCTCGCTCATTGGTGACCCCTTCTAAAGGAAATCGGGAGCTCAAGAATTTGGAATGTTCTGTGAATTATGATCATGGTGTGAAGGATGTAGGACTGGATGAGAGGAGAGATCGGAGGGGCCCATTGTTGTTGAAATGAAGTTAAAAATTGTATCGTGGAATGTGCGCGGGTTGAGTGATAGGGATAAAAGGGTGGCGGTGAAGGCGGTTTTGCGGAGTGCCAATTCGGATATTGTATGTTTACAAAAGACGAAGATGGAAGAGGTGGGAGTGGAGTTGATTCGCGAGGTGGGGGGGAGGTTTGTGGAGTGGACCTTTTTGCCCTCGTTAGGCACGGCAGGTAGGGTTTTTCTCTGTTGGGATAAGAGGGTAGTGGTGAGGGAGGAGGAGATGGGAGGTTTTTTTGTCTCTTGTTTGTTCCGTTGTGTGGATGATAATTTTCGATGGGGCTTTACTGGGGTATATAGGCCTGTGCAGGATTCCGAGCGGGGTTTGTTTTTGGAAGAGATGGAGAACATAGCCTTTCGCTGGGATGTCCCCTGGTGTGTAGGGGGTGATTTCAATGTTGTCCGTTGGCCTTCGGAGAAGGCGGAGAATGCCAGGAGTTCGGGGGCAATGCGGGCTTTTTGTTCGTTCATTGATGATTTACAGTTGGTTGATTTACCTATCCAGGGAGGCAGCTTCACATGGTCAAATGGTCGGAGTTTGTCTCGAATTGATCGGTTCTTGGTTACTGTGGGCTGGGAGGAGCACTTTTCTGAGGTGGTTCAGCTTCGTTTACCTCGACCTGTGTCTGATCATTGGCCAATTTTGTTGGATAGTGGGGGGATCCGACGTGGTCCTATGCCATTTCGTTTTGAGAACATGTGGTTGCAACACGAGGGTTTTCTAGACCTAGTTCGTGGTTGGTGGAATAGCTACGAGGTTCGAGGTTCTCCTAGTTGTGTGCTGGCTCAAAAATTGAAGATGTTGAAAGCGGCCTTAAAAAATTAGAATAAGGAGATGTTTGGTCAGCTAGAGGGCCAAAAAGCTACAGTGGTCTTTACTTCAATCCTTGGATGAGCTGGAGGTGCAAGATGGTTTGCCTACTGAGGCCGGTATTCGTAAGGAGGCGGCTAGACAGGATTTTGTTCGTATATCCCGTATGGAGGAGGTTTGTTTTCGTCAAAAGTCTAGATGCTTGTGGTTAAAGGATGGGGATCGGAATACAAAAGTCTTTCACCGTATGGCTAATGCTCATCGAAGGGTTAATTAGATTAGTAGGTTATGGGTGGATGGTCGGGAGCTGCACATCGATAGTGAGATTAAGGACGGGGTAGTGGGTTTCTATCAGTATTTATTCCGGCCTCAAGAGGGGGTTTGGCGGCCGGGCCTGGAAGGTGTTTAGTTTGCTACGATTCTGGGAGAGGATCGAGAGAGTTTGGAGCGAGCTTTTACAGAGGAGAAGGTGTTTGGAGCTTTGCGAGGCTATGAGTGGGGATAAAGCCCCAGGTCCGGATGGTTTCACTATGGCTTTCTTCCAGCATTGTTGGAGCGTGGTTAAGGGTGATATCATGGCAACTATGGAAGATTTCCTGGTGTTTGGGCATTTTGAGAAAAGTTTCAATGCAACCTTTTTGGCTTTGGTTTCGAAGAAAGGAGGGGCTGACGATGTTCGGGATTTTAAGCCGATAAGTTTGTTGGGGAGTGTGAATAAGCTATTGGCTAAAGTGTTGGCAAATCGTTTACAAGGCGTTTTATCGACTGTGGTGTCCAAGTCTCAGAATGCGTTTATTGGAGGGAGGCAGATTTTAGATGCAGTTCTGGTTGCCAATGAGTGTGTGGATTCTCGGCTTTGCCAGGGGAGCCCTGGTTTGATTTGCAAATTGGATATTGAGAAGGCGTATGATAATGTTAACTGGGAGTTCCTCTTGTATGTATTGGATCATATGGGCTTCGGGACGACTTGGTATCAGTGGATCAAGTTCTGTATCTCGACTGTGCAGATGTCGGTGTTGATTAATGGGACTCTGGTGGGTTTTTTTCAGACACATGCGGCCTTCTGCAGGGGGATCCTTTGTCTCCCCTGTTATTTATCTTAGTGATAGAGGCGTTGAGTAGATTGTTGGATAAAGCTATGCGCAAAGGTTTCTTGGAAGGTTTTGTTGTAGGTTCTCTGGCGGGGGTTCCTTTGGGGATTTCGCATCTGTTATATGCGGATGATGCCTTGATCTTTTGTGGTGCCGAAGCTGCGCAGGTTGGTTATTTATGATGTATTTTGCTTTGTTTTGAGGTGGTTTCAGGACTTTGTGTTAACTTGCGGAAGTCGGAGCTCATTCCAGTGGGTACGGTTGCTAGGTTACCTGTTATGGCTGCAGTTTTGGGGTGTAAGGTCTCGGTTTTGCCAGTGTCCTATTTGGGCTTGCCTTTAGGGGCTTCTTTTAAGGCAAAGAGGGTGTGGGATGGAGTAGTGGAACGGGTCCAACGTCGGTTGGCAGGTTGGAAGTGCCAATATCTTTCGAAAGACGGCCGTTTGACATTGCTTAAGAGTGTGTTGAGTAGTATCTCCACTTATTTCATGTCGGTCCATGTTATTCTAGTGTCAGTGGCACATCGGTTAGAAAAGCTTCAGAGGGATTTTTTGTAGGGGACTGGTGGTGATGATTTTAAGTATCATTTGGTTGATTGGGGTCAAGTTTGTCAACCCAAGCGGTTTGGAGGGCTGGGGGTAAGACGGTTGGTGACTTTTAACCGCGCTTTGTTAGGGAAGTGGCTCTGGCGTTTTGTTTTGGAGCCTTACAGATTGTGGCGATAGGTAGTGGCGTCTAAATTTGGGCTGGGTAGTGGGGGTTGGGTTTCTGGGTCTGTTACCTGTTCTTATGGGTGTGGGTTATGGAAAGGAATTTGGTTGGGAATGGTGGAGTTTTGGAAGTGGATACAGTTTAAGGTAGGGGAGGGGAGTAGGGTGCGGTTTTGGAAAGACTTGTGGTGTGGGGAGTTGGTGTTGGAGACCCATTTCCCTTTGATTTTTAATATTGCATTAGATCAAGATGCCTTAGTGGCTTCCTATTTGGATGGTGGGGGTGTGGTAGTTTGAGATATCAAGTTACGGCGACAAATTCAGGATTGGGAAGTCGCTCAGTTGGTGGAGTTGTGGGGTTTTTTATATGGTCTGGAAACGGTAGGTGGGCAGGATGTGTTGGTCGACTAGGTTGGGCAAAGGCGGTTCTGATAGCCTCATTTTATCAGGGGTTGATGGGAGATGCTGGTTGGGTCTTCCCTTGGAAAAGTGTTTGGTTTCCGGGGGTTCCGACTAAGGTTGTCTTTTTCATATGGACGGCAGTTTTAGGTCGGAATCTTACTTTGGATAATTTGATGCGGCGGGGGCAGATCCTTGTGAATCGATGTTGTATGTGTTGCGAGGATGCGGAATCAGTGAATCATTTGTTTCTTCATTGCTCAGTGGCTTCGCGTGTGTGGGGATTCGTTTGTTCTCTTTTTGGACTTGCTTGGGTTCAGCCACAAGGGGTGTTTGATTTCCTTTGGGCTTGGCGGGGCGTTCGTCTTGACCGGCGGCGGCACCGAGCTTGGTTATTGGCTCCGTTCTGCTTGATGTGGTTGCTTTGGTTGGAAAAGGAATCGACGTACCTTCTTAGCGGTTTCTCATAGTGTTTCTTGGTTACAAAGTTGTCTTATTACAGTTTTGTATAGTTGGTTGGAAGGGATGGTCGATCCGGATTTATTTGTATTTTTAGATTTTCTAGATGAGGTGATTGGTTAGTTCTTGTTTCAAGATCCTCTTTCTGGGTGGTTTCTCTTGTGTTGATTGCATCGTCTTGATGCTTTTTTAATAAATTTGCTTATTTATCAACAAAAAAAAAAAGCTACATAATGGTCTCGAAATTTTAAGTAAACTTTGATTCTCCCTTGATTTGGGTAAAACTCAATTTGATATACATTTTGAGTCACGGGGTGGAGAGATTTTTGAGTGATTTTTACACAAATTTAAGTTTGATATAATTTTGAGTCAAGTGCTAGAAGCCTCTGAAATCTCTGGGTATCCACAGTGCCTATTGCACCTACACTAAAAGGGCTGGAGCGCGCTGTATTTTTAGGATTTCTGTAACTGCTTGGAGTTGTTTAGAATTTCCTACCCGTGCCATCCAATATATGTGATTAAAAAGACAATTCTTGATTTGAACTCATACTGTGTTTGTGTCATTAAAATGGACAGATTCTGGAGAAAAGTGATTACACTACGATTTCTGGGAGCCCTTTTATTAAAAAGTCAGGTAAAATTTGATTTTCTGTCCTGTCTTGCTGTTTTGTCATGTATGCTTAATCTATCATGGGCTGCATATGTTCTCTCCAGGTTGGAGGAAGATATCATTTTATTTCAACCTCTCCTATGAAATTAAAGACAAGACCATTGAATTTGATGAGAACCGGAATGTTCTTCGTGCTGAATTTGTGGTTCGGGCATACATGCAGTACGGTTCACTTCCATGATTGAGTAATGAATTAGCAATTTGCTTTCACAGAATTTAAATTATAGCTATTACTACTAACTCTCCTATGCTTGTTCTTAGGGGTGGTAGGTTCTCGGATGGGTGGGGTTCGTGTGAACGGCGTGAGAAGAGATTTTTGAAACCTAATCATGATGTTCCAAGCACAGCAGAAACTAGAGCCAAAAATAGAGCATGCCAGGTTTGTAGTTTGTTCTTTCCTGCAGGTTTATTTCAAAGTATGTCATGTGATGTCTTCAGTTGATTCATGTACTATCTGTTCTTGAATCTGGGTGCATATATATTTTCATGCTTATTATTTTGGATGGAGTGAGATCACAGAAGCCAAATCCAGTTGCTTCTTGTTGCAATGACTTCTTGTTTGCACACATGTTTTTGCCTTTGTTTGTTGAGGAATATATTTGAACTCGATGAACAGAAAATCAGACTTTTATGTGAATGTTTTGACCTGACCTTAAAGGGTATTTGCCTTATGCTTGGGTACTGCATTGCTATTACAAGGATTGCTGTTGCTATTGGAAGTATTGTAGATTATTAACTCAAAAATTAGTTAAGTCACTTTGCATCTTAAAGTTTCATGACCTTATTTTTGAAGCATACTGCCTTTTTCAATTGGTTGGGTAGTCTCAAGAAGGGCTAATTCATGTCTTGAACGCTGTTGTTTGAAGTAACTTTTCATCATTTTGACTGGTAGCTGAGAATCTGCAGAGTTGGTAGCTTATAATGCTGCATGTTTTGTTGATAAGATAATCGGTATGCTATAGTTTGAGATGAACCAACACTCATACTTATAAATGCAAAATTCTAAATGTTAACATAAACTCCAGAGTTAAAGTATCCATATATCCTGCCCCTAAATAATTGAGAGTAAATCCTTTTAAGTTGGGGTGGTATTGGGCCATGCAAATGTGCAACTTTCAAGTTTGTAAGCCAAGAAATTTCAATATTTTTTCCATGTAAGGTCACGTCTTCATTTAAATCATAGGATTCCATAATGTTTCTCACAATCTTGTCCTATGTCCTTCTGGATTTTCCTTTCCCCTTGTAGGGATTTCTAGAACTGTTCCCCTTCTTGGGCTTGCTTATTCTTTCAATGGGCATAAATTTCATTCGCTCCCTATTTTTCCCTTGGCTGTGCCTCTCACTTCTCAAAACTGTGGTACATTTTCAATTCCACTGTATCTTCTCTGGGAACCATCTCAAAATTTTCACTTTAGCAATGCTCATTTCATAGGTATTTCGTTTCTCAGTTGCTTAAACTTTGTACCCTAGTAGAACATGAGATTAAATGGTGAATATCCATCACAAAATTTGAAAAATCTGTCAGGCATTTAGATGAATAGATCATGGAACCAAGGATTTATAAAGAAGCTGCAGTTTGAACCAAATTAAGAGGGTGAATTTCTTAATACAATTCTTGTTTGTTTGCTATTGCTTTGTTTGGGTAGTGTGGATCTTGATATGTACTAGCACTAATCACTTGACCTTTAGAGTACATGTATTTTAGTATTTTCATACATGTGACTTGTAGCCATGATACCATGTATATGTGTTGGGGATGGCTATCTTTTTATCTTGGTTGTAATTTTTTTTTTATCATATGAAACCGCAGTGACCACGGATCTACCCCTAATTTTGGGATGAATCACGTTAATTTACAATTCTTGTTTATTGTTCCTCTCAATTTTTGTATCTCACTTATCCTAATTAGATGGTCTGCTATTCTTGACAAACTTTACTATTTTTCATACCACCCAGCAAGGTATCTGTCTCCACTAATTTTGTGGTAACTAAGTGGATCTACCCTAATCCCTGCAGGATCTGCTAGGAATTGGAGAGTATCGACCTGGTGCAAGCCATGCTCAGCACTAAAAGATGTAATCATTCAAAAATTCTGATAACTCAATGGCAAGTCTGGTCCAGTAGTTTTCCCGCCTGAGACCTGAATGATGAAAAATAATCATATCATATCATTTACTGGACCAGCTTACGATCTCCATCATTGTACTATCACATTAGCGTACTCTGAATTTTCTAATTAAATCAATCAATGGCAACAAAAGGGTGAGAGCTCCATCCTTAAATGTTTACTGAGCCTCCCACCCCCAACAGTCTTATCCTGTACCATATGGAGCCATTATTGCTATTTTTTTTTTACAATTAGTAGAATGAGAATAAGAAAATAAAAAGTTGTGTCACACAACGGTAAGATTGGATGCAGGCATTACGCTTAAAGTGAGCGTTTGGCCAACCTGGTCTCTATTGCTATTTTTATTTAGACTTATATAATAGGCTTTTGTTTTTTTATGAGGAAAAAAATGGTCACAGGTAGCTTGTATAGCTGGCCTATGTCATCTGACAGGTCATAAATTGGCAATGGGCATGAATTCACCATTGGAGCACAGTGCACAGCAGGAAATTCGAATGAGGATCCTCTCCTTGACACGTACTTGCGCCCTTCTGAAGCTTCGGTCTATTTTTAGGCCCAATTTTGATATTTTATGATTTATTCAGTACATCATACCTGTAAAAAATCAAATTGATCGGATATCAGAAAGTATGTGTTCGAAAAATTGAACTAAAAACTATTTTTTAAATAATTTAATAAACAGTTTTCCGAACATATGCTTTCTGATATCCGATCAACTTGATTTTTTACAGGTATGATATACTGAATAAATCATAAAATATGAACGGTTCGGATTATTAAAATTGGGCCTAAAAGTAGACCCGAAGGCCTGCAAGAACGGGCGCAAGTACAAAGTTGCAAGGAGAGAACTTTGGCTCAGGGAATTCACCTGGGTGATTTTGTCTTTGTGGTGTTGTGACCCTTGGAAGTTGGCCAAATGGACCAAGCATTTTGGAAATAGAATCCTACTACTACTAGTTGAGGATCACTGTCTAATTCAAAAATGCTTGGGACCTCTAATTTAATCGAAAAAAATTTACATTATTCGATAGTTATAAATAGTTTTATAGTGTGAGGTTTCAGGTTTAAATTTAATAAGGATACTATTAAATATATCTTTTTCTCAACTTATCTTTTTCTTCTTCCATTTTTTTTTTTTTTTGTTAAAGTTTATCTTCACCTATAGCTAACTTTTCAACATTTTCAACCTCCTATCCCAAGATTTGAAATCCATCAATCCAAATGGATCTGGTGCCCTTTGTTACTTACTATCCAAGATGCTCACTCCAAAGATTAGATATTGTGTCTTCTTCACTTGTGTTCACCCAAGATAAGATATAAGTTCAAATTATATATAAGAGTCTATCTTGGTGGCTAAGTAAAGATGGACTTGGAATGGATAAGTCTTGATGGACCAAGACCAAGATTTGACAAAGACTTAGAGATTGTCTTAGTGGATAAGGAACGGATGACTTGAAGAAGACTTGGATAGATAAGCATGGTGGACTTAAAAACTTGGAAGGAAAGAAAAGAAAAGTCAACGATAACACATTAACACATTATAATATTAAAATACCTGCTAACACTTATTATCCAAGATACTCACTCCATAGATTATATATTCAAGTTGTGTCTTCTTCAAACACACGATAGTTAGAATTCGTTGGCCATATAAATAAGCATTTGATAGGCTTTATAATTTCTTCTTCTGTGACTGATATTCAACATCAAACCCTTCACATATGTATACTGTGTGGTAAAAGTAAAAAATAATAATAAAAAATTAAAAAACTTGATACAATGGGGGCCTCTTGTGACACCATATGAAAAAATTAGTCATGTTCTGCAACACTGGGCTAAAGGCATCAATTTGTAGTCACCAAATAAAGTAAAAGTTCAAGGTTGACACAACTTCAAAAAAAAAAATAAAATATATATATATATTTTTTTTACCGACACAATCAAAGAACAATGCAGATAATTTTGTCATTTTTATGAGGGTATTTTGGTCATTTTAAGTAGAAAAGGTACTACTTCTTCCCACTGGCCTCCTGCTCTGCTTTGTGCTGCGGTGTCTTCTCTTTATCTCACGACTCCCTTTGTACCCAATAAAATTATTCCCTCCCTCCCATTTCCTAGTCCACACAGCACCAATCTCTATCTACCAAAACCCAGTGTATGCAGAGACCAGAATGGTTAGTCTCCTCTCTCTCTCTCTCTCTCTCTCTCTCTCTCTCTCTCTATTTATATAGGTAATGTTGTTGGGCAGTCCTCTCTGTACAATTGATTACTCTGTTCTTTGATTTTCTTTGTGTAGAAAGAAAAAGAGAATGTACATGGTCTGATTGATTGTTCCTACTAAAATCAATCAATCACAGCCCCAGTCCTCCCCCAAGTTCTTGGGCAGAGAGAAAGAGCTGCTATGGCACAACAGGTACTTGTTCGCCCTCCTCTCTGTTTTGTCTCTATCCCTGTCTCTCTAGGCATTTCTTGAGATCTTTTTCCGCACTGTTCAAATGGGATTCCTTGCATTTTCCATTTAAATCTTTCTTTTTTTTCTTTTTTTGTTTTGTTTTTACTTTGGTTTCTTTCTCTCTCTCTCTAAGAGATGGTAATATGGTCTTGTGATTGATCTTTCTGGGTTCACTTTTATGACTGTGTATGAACTATGTATATGTATGATTTTGATTTGCAGGAAGATGGGTGGCCTCTTGGGTTGCAACCACTGAATGCAAGAGTTGGGTTGGTGAGAAATCGTGATCGTAATGGTTCAATTTCCTTCAGCACTTTGCTCACTGGTTCTCCCACTTCTTCCACTGATTCTTCTTCGGATCTTGATACAGAGGTCAGTTAATTCTGTGTATACATTGTTTCTGTATGCTTAAATGCTTATGTATTTTTCTATATGTGTTTATTCGAGTGTATAGCAATAAATAAATAAATAAAATAAGGAAAAAGGTAAACGAAATAATTCTCTCTTTTTTTTTCACTCTTTTTTTTTTTTTTTTTAACTCACAAATCTAAGATTTAAAGGCAATGTTAATGAATTTGTTTAGGTTTCAGTGGTTACTTGAGTCAAGTAATGAAAACTTAAGGGTAAATTACAAATACTATCTCCTGAGATTTATTTAAAATATAGATTACAAATAATGTGGTTTGAAAAATTACAAATACTCTCTTATTAAAAAAAAATTATTTAACAGAATTAATTAAAAAAATAAAATATACAATAATAAAATTACCTAAATTATTAGTTGAAACATATTTTTATATTATTAAAAACTGTTAATTGACTTGATGATTATTAATAAAGGGGGTGATTTGTTATGAAATTAGAAATCTCAGGAGGTGAAATGTAATTTTTTGAACCACAGGAAGTGATTCATATTTTAATCAAATTTCATGAGATATATTTATAATTTACCCAAAACTTAACTGGTTCAAATCATGTTTTTACTTATTTATATAATTACTCAATTGAGTTTTTAACAATTTAAACTCAAGTAAATTTTTTATGAACTTGTCGAGTCAAGTAATTAGTTAATTAAATTTGGTTTAAAATTTTAATTATTTTTAAAATGTAATTAAAATTTGATTATTTACATAATTAATCGATACCAAACTAGTAGTTTATAACATGTTGAACACAAGCCGATTAGTTTGTTTTACAACGGTATATTTGTGGTCAATAAGAGAAAATAAAGTTTTTTCATGAAAATAATAAGAATAATTACAAGACCCATCATTTAATTCTGGTTTCTGACTATAAATTATTTACTGTAACTATCATGGTCATTTTTTTTCCCACCATTTATGGCGTTATAAATAAATGTAAGAAAAATATTAAAGCAAACTGGAGAGTGTAGTTGAGTATAAGTTCACATCTAATTTTCTTGTATGTACAACCAATGTTCTAACAAGGTCATGCTTATTTAAAGTTGAAGCCACTTTTACTCATTTCACGTGGTTTTGCATGATGGTGTTTGACTCTCCTGTGCATATAGGCATATATTTATAGTATGTGCTGTGGATATACCTACATATTTATATGACATATGTTTCTATGTAGCTCTCTGTATTTTCACTTCCATGGGGGCATCTTAAGAAGATTCTCAATCTGATTTTCCAGGAAAATAAGTGCGTCTGGGGTAATAAAAAAAAATAATTATTAAAAATTTTTTTATTTAAAAAAAAAAAAACCAAAAAAAAAAAAAAAAAAGATTTTCTCTTCTTTTTTTTTTCTTTTTTTTTTCAAAAGCCAAAAAAAAATCCCAATATATTTTTTTTTTTACCTTTTTTTTTTAAAATTAAAAAAAAAAATAAAATTAACTGCCTTAAAAGCGAGGCCTAAGTGAGATGTTTGGTTATGAAACAGTATTTCACATTATTTATTACATGACATATGTCATGTTTTCTTTTAAAAATTAATACAAAAATAGTCAGATTTACTGTTTTAATTAAGAAAAATTAAATTAAAACACTACGTATATTTATTTTAGGAGCACCATATAATTTTGTCGAAAACAATCTCTTTGCACGCATAGCTAGACAGCCTATATGTGTGACAGTTTTGTGCACTAAGACAGTCCTTCAATGTCTTGGAACATCATAGGCTTGACAACTTTAACCAGTTGAAATTGAGAAACGAGAAGTAGGGTAACCAAGGCCGGTCTTGAGTTTTCGGGGCCTTAGTGGAGTTGTAACATGGGCCCTTTATATGAAAAATACTTTGAAGTTCTAATTCTTGAGCTCTAGAGTCAATTCTAATGAGTTGGCAGTGAGCTCTACTCACTGTGATGTGATATTTTAGTCTTGATTTTTTTTTTTCTTCCTGCTATGTCATTAGTGTTCCATTAGAAAACCAAAATTAGTAATTTGAATCATTGCTGATGTATCATGAAAACATTGGTTTCCTCCCAATTTTAGTAACTTTGGGAGCTTTAGATGGTGGCCTTGCTTGTTTATGCCCAGGGCCAGCCCTGAGGGTAACTACTTGAATGACACTTTCTATTACAGTGTAAATATTAACCAAAGCTTGGTTTATCAGTCTTATTATCAATGATGAGAGTTTGGAGCTGTGAAATTTCTCATAAGAAACCATATTTGTTAATTAATTTACCTAGAACTAACACAACAATTCAAATTAAGTCAACTTGGACAAATTCTCTCTCTAAATATTGCTCCATTTTTTCACCCCATCCCTTGACATGTTCTAAATTTGTTTCAGTCCACTGGTTCTTTCTTTCGCGACAAGAGCATCACCCTCGGGAGCCTCATAGGTGTTTCCAACATCCTCGAGCTCTCAAGAAGATCGATGAGAGGAAGAGCACCCTCTAAAACCTCAAGAGAAAAAACGGGTTTCAAACAGAGGCCATGGTTGTTCTCACTATGCTCAAAGCTAAGCACCGATGCTGTGAACATGAACGACAACAACAATAACACACCGTCCCTTGGTCGCTTGCTTGAAGCAGAGAGAAGAGTTTCTGCCACTACTTACAGGAGGAATCAGAGCCCGGTCCGTACCTATGAGCCGGGTGATTTTTCCCATGTTTCGGATCCAAACTCGTTGTTCGTTGCAGGCCATGTTGCTCCTCCTCCAGATCAGGCAAGTTCTTGGTTGGATTCAAACGGTGAAAACTTATCCAACACAGAGATGTTTGAGCATGGAAATGGGTATGGGACACCACTATTGTTGTCATGCTTGTGTGGACAACTTACTCATTGATTGATCACTTGTCAACACAGCTTTTTGTTTTTGTTGTGGGTGTTGGATATCATATCATGTTCTTGAATTTGAATACAAATTGGATTCTTAATAGAGGACACTTCTCCATCCTATCTAATCTATGATCGCATGAAGTGGACACATAATTTATAAAAATGGACAAAATTTTACAAAATTTGTAATTGCGGTAATGCTGGAGATTAAGAACTCAGACACTAACAAAGTATCAAGAAAAGTAGTGTATTGTCCAGATTCGTTCTAAGCGTGATTCCTATTATACAATAGTTAAATCTAAACCACACACTACTTTTCTTTTTCTTTTTTATTTGACTTTTTAATCTCTAGCTTTCATGTCTATGAAGTGTAGTCTACATCTAAAAAATTATATCCATTGTTGTATTTCTAAACTTATTTGCATACCATTTATTGAGTGTTATGTTGTTTATTTAAGAGCAACCTTTACCAAGAACAACTGCATTTCACTGTTGTGATTAAATTAGTGTTTCCAAGGGCCTATACAATAATGTATGCATTCACTTTAATTTTTATAAAGGTTTTGTGAATTTCAAAAGATTCCTAGTGTCTTAACCCTTTCTTTGTGGAGCTGAGTTGCTTCTGATGCAGACCACCTTTCCCTTTACTTCACTGACCATTTTAATATTAAAATTTTTTCAATTTTAGCCCTTACCGAAGTTACAATTACGGACAAAAACTCCAAAAATCAAAATTGCATGCCCCTCGTCCTCCCAGCTACTCATTGCTTCCCACTTCATCCCTATCTCATCTATACTATTTATACTATTATATTTAGCCCTCGTTTGGGAACAGGCTAATTTAATAACTTTTTAGTTATTTAGCTAAAATATGAGCTAAAAAAAATTAGCATGTTTGGGATGACTTTTTGCCTAATTATGAAAAGATGTGCAAAAAGTAGAGAGAAAAGAGAATCTTTGACTTTTTGGTATGAGTTGTTGGTTTTTTGGCTAATTTAATAACTTTTTGACTTTTTGGCTAAAACAGAGCATTCCCAAACGAGGCCTTAGTCTTTACTTATTTTTCCTTGTGTCACGTGTCTTTTATTTCTTACTCAAAATTTTGATCTTGAGTTTAAAAAACAAAACTCTTACCACTTAAATACAACACGCATTGTGATATTAATTTTTATTATTTATTTTTATGTTTACTTATTTATATTGCACACGTATCGCATGGGCCAAGTGTTAGTATACATGTATGTATATGCTAAGGTTTCAAATATGATTGTGACAATGGTTACCTTTTAAAGGTCTAGGGTTGCAACGGTGGCTAGGCTTCAAAGGATTTACAGTGGGAAAGAGAGGGAGTTAGGGTGATGAAAGAAGGGTTATAGGAGATTGGCAGTGGTCGAGGGTGGTAGGTAATGTTTGAGTGAGGCTCGTTGTAGTTGGGAGTGATAGAAAAAAGATTGGGGTAGCAATCGAAGGTGGAAGAGGTGGTGGCAATGGCAATCAGAGTTAGAGGAATTGGTGGCAAAGGTAGATGTGGCTTGGGTGAGCCTAGAATTTTGTGGTGGGGTACCAAAATATTTTAAAAAAAAAATTCTCATCATGTGATGTAATTTGTTAACAAGTGTCTTAAAAGCACTTGTTAATAACATTGAAATAATTGTACATTCTTTGTAAAAATACATGCTATAAAAAATATATAATCATTTTAAACTTTGTCAACCAAAATTTTAAGGGCAACCAATAACAAGACTTACTATATTATTTTCATTTGCATGTATTTTAAGTTCAAAAAGAGAAATATAATAGGATGCAAGATTAAATTTCTCCATAAAAAATAAAACCAGCTTCTATCAATCTTAGTAAAACATGAAAAGAAGAAGAAGAAGAAGAAAAAATTATTCTATATCAGCTCAACTTGCCTTCAAGAAAAAATTGTGCATATGTTGTATTGTATTATAGATAAGGAAACGGACTTTTTTTTCTTTTTAATTTTTTGTGGGACTAGTGATGTTGGTCCTCTTAATTTATTGTGTTTGATGGGTAAGGCCGACTTGTTGGATGTACACTAGAAGCCCAAGTCAACAAGATTGTATTAAGTTACTAAAAACTCACATGTATGATATGTATAAGACTTTGGTTTAAACCCCCTTCCAGTTCCAAGTCAAATTAAATTTCCACCCTTACATGAGATAAGCATAATACACTGAAAAAAGAAGCAGCAAAATTTCAGAAGAAATATCCATTCCATGAGCATTATCTAACATTCCAACCTCTTATATACACAAACAAATGTTTCCCTTCATGGGTAACATATGACAGAACTAGAAAGAGTGGATGACTTTTGAAAGTTTTCCCAAGTATTGTTTCTTAAATGGAAAATTAAAATTGCTTTGCAAATGGTTGAGCAAGAGAAAAATACTCATAATATATATAGCATTCAAGTGGTAGATCCTCAATTCAGTCTTGCTTCTTCAATCTTAAATGAAGCAGATTACAACAACAAAGAAGCCCTCCTAAACCAAAATCCGTAAGAATTTTTCATTAACTCGTATATATATATTTCTTAGATAGTTTTTAAAAGCATTACAACATAAATTTGGTGGGGAAAAAAGGAGTTCCAGATACAAACCCCGAGTCTCGTGGTCACAACGTGAATCCAAGACTGCCCTTTGTCTGTATGTTCAATTTTTAAAGCTTATCGACTTCGTCGTCACATTCAGCAGCAACTTTCCCTGAACTACGGCCACCCAACTTCCCAAATGAACTCATGGCAGACAAACCCTTGAAGCTGCTGCTCTCTTCGCTGGTATTGAAAGATTTTCTTGATATTCTTGGCTTTGATGGGCTGAATTCAAATTCTTTATCGTTCTTGGTTTTGATTTTGGCAACAACTAGTTGGGTAATGTTGCTTCGGCAAAAGGGGCAAACGGGGGCCTTTGGAGCTAGCGTCGCAGGATTGGGCTTGTTGTGACAGCACAGAGCTAGGGTGCAATTGGCACACATTTGGTGACCACATGTTTGAACCTCAATTGTGCAGACCTGGTCGAAGCAGATGCAGCACAGGTCGACATCGCTTGCCTGTTTGGAAAGTATTTTTCTTCCGGTGAATAAGAATCTTAGAAGTAGATTTAAAGAAAAAGAAAAAACTGGTTCTTTATTTATTAAACTCTAAACTTCAATGTACCCTAAATTGTTCCGACCTCCCCCCCCCCCCCAAAAAAAATTGAATGCAATTTCTTGCAAGTGTAAAACCTGGGTGGTTTTAAATGGAAGAACATTTGGCATACTCACAATTCTTGTTCCTTTTTGTGTTTCGCATCTCACCGATCCTAGTTAGGTGTATCAAAATTCTTCCTGGTACCAAGTCAACTAGATATTGTTGCCACACATTGTTAATACACAATTGGACAATACATCTTTCACATTCTTTTTAAGGTAAGCTATTGTCAGAGCATAGCTATATTAGAGTTTGGATTGAAAAACAGAAGTTAGAGACATCTGAATCAGTGATCAGTCACGCAGAGTGTCAACTGGAAACTACAAGTTTAGAGGAAAACAATTTACCTGAGACATATTGTCACCAGCCTCAGCTTCAGAATGCAAAGGCGATGGAAGTGAGTAGACTGTCGCCTTCAAGATGGTTTTTTCCCTTTCCTTGTTTGTCTCCATTAGTGCCCTCTCTAATAATGCTTTTGCCTCTGGATTAAGCTCAGTAATGAACTTCAATGGTGATGGCCATATAAGAGGCTCTGGAGCTGACGGGTTCAATAACGCTGCACATGCTGCATGTTTGTGCCTCAAAGCAACCATGTAAGGTATCCTCCTGCCAAGATATCAGCTGGTAACAATCATTTCACTCGCAAAACATTCGCAGCTAAGGTCTCCATTCATTCAAAATACAAATAGAGCAAACTTCCCACAATATTGGAAAGACAGAAAAATAGCGAAAATTTTCAAGTGCAACTATGTCAAAAGTTCAGTGGAACTCCAGTGGTGACTGCCAAAAGGAAAATGTCAAAATGTCATTATGTCATTTTTTTTAGCAATGTTGTTCCAACAGTGCAAATGCCAGTTTGGCACATCTAGATCATTGCTCAATTCTGTCCAATGGATGTCTCACATCCAGAGCATTGGATCAAAACCCTCTCTTGGGTAAGCTGAGTTGGCACAAATGATGCACAAGATTTGGGCAACGTAAGTTTGTAACAGACCTTTTGGCAGGCCACTGGAGAGGATTTCTTAGGTGCAGCCACCATATAATTTGGCAATAGCAACCATTATACAAGCCCATTGGAGTTGCTCCTTCTTAGGTGTCACCATATCTTTTGTTAAATCATACTTGTCAAAGCCTCAATCCAAATTCTTTAATGCCATCATCTCATCCTCAACAATCTCGATAGGAACCAATTACTCTCGATTTTCATCATAATTGATCATGAAGACTAATATGGTTTAATCACACTAGAAATACGTAGATTGTGGCACATTCAACTCCATAGAAAGGGAATAACAAGGGGTTTCACATGCTGCTATAACATCTAAATCCATATTGAGTACTCAAAAACTAATTTCAGCATCAAAGACCTTGAAATCATCTACTCTGTATGTCAGTGGATCTAGACTGCATCAATTATCATATACTTCTTTCTAAAGTCAGGAAAGAAAGAAAAACTAAAAAAAATTAAAAATAAAAAGTTTACCCAGATGAATCTCTATGAAGTCTATCAGCCCCCCAAGCAAGTAATTCCCGAACACAATCCAATGAACCCCCACGAGCTGCAAAATGAAGTGGTGTAATCCCAGGGTAACTGCAAGCAGGAATCTTATAAATATTAATGACAAATTAACAGTGCTATGACATTACACTAGAAAACCTTCAAGAAGAGAGTTTTACCCATATGCCCCAGTAGATGCACAAACAAGAGCCCCACTGTCCAACAACATATGAACACACTCCGGCCATCCTTGTCGGGCGGCCAAGTGCAACGGGGTTGCTCCATTTTTATCTCTTATATTCACAAACCTTGCAAATCCCCTGCCATCAACTCCAAATCAAACCAAACAAAACAACCACAGCTTTAGCAACTTCATGGATATTCTCTACACAGGCATATGTGTGTGTGTGTGTGCGCGTGTGCGCGCTGGCGAGCACGTTGAGAGAGAGAGAGAGAGAGGTTCACCAGGAATGGGCGACAGGGGTGGAAAGGGCAGCAGAAAGAATAGCTTGTAGGCAATCTAGATGGCCATAGAAAGCAGCATAGTGCAAACAGGTTCTTCCATGGAGTGAATCAAACATCAAAATCTAATGAAATTTCACACAACCAATGATCAATTTCTCTTCTGCAATTCAGTCAAGAAACTTACAATAGAAATAAATAAACAAATAAAAGAGAATCAAAAAGAGGTAAAAGCATCTCCAATCCTTCACCAATTCTTTATCAAATTCATATTTGATGAATAAAGAGAAAAAAGTGAACTCCAATCAATTCATCAGACTTGTATAAATGAAGAGAAAGAGGCAAAATTTTCACCAAATCAAGGTTGAACGAAATCCTTCACCAAATTTAGGACAGCCATATTTTTACTCAAATTGGAAGTAAGGATTGAAGATATTCATAAAAAATTATTAAAACAGGTTTCTATGAGAGGTTTGGAATATTTCAAAAACATTTGATTAAAAAAATAGGAAGTAAAAGAATTGGAGAGTTCCATAACAGATCAAACTTTTAACTAAATTTTCACTCAAATTTGATGAGAGAGAGAGAGAGAGAGAACATACATTAGCCCCGGCTTGAATCAGCCTTTCAACGCAGGAAATCTTCCCATTCATTGCAGCTAACATCAATGGGGTCTAAACCAATCACAAAGGAAAGTAATCAGTGCAGACACATCATTGCACATAATTGAGAAGAAAAAATTCAATGAAAAGTAGCCAAAATGAGGTAACCCAAAAACAAAATCATATACACAAACACAATGTAAACACGTATATAATGTATACATAAGCTTATTCACGTTGAAATTTACCTGTTTGTGGCGATTCAATACATCAGGATGATCAGACAGGTCCAAAAGCATAGAAAGAACCTACCCATTATCAAAACAAACGACACAAAAACCCATCAAATTAAATCCCAATAAATAAATAAATAATTCAAAGATCAAATCAAGAATCAAAAAAATACACAAAACCCACCTGGATCTGACCATTTGCAGCAGCCACATGAAGTGCAGAGAGCTTCCCACGAACAGTGGTTCGTTCCAGCACACTTGGCTCATCATCAACGATGGTCTCCACTGTCTCGAGCTCTCCATTTTGGACAGCACTAAAGAAGCTATTGTCATGGGGTTCTCTGCAACTCAGTCCCTGACCCATACCCCCTTGTCTTTGCTCTCTGCATCAGGGGTCGCGCCACCGTCCACGGCGGCGATGGGTGGCGGGTGGCGACGGAGTGTGGTGGTGGAAAAAGACTGAAATGGGAGATGAATATATAGAGCAGGAGTAGTATAATGGAGTGCCTTGGAGTTTGAACCCACTGACAGGTGAGATTACGGGCAACTGACCGTGCGCGTTTGGTGAGACTGTCGGGCTATTGTCAGGTAATTTTCGGGCAAACTTTAGATATATTCTCTCTCTCTCTCTCTCTCTCTCTCTATTTGTTTTGATTGATTGATTTTTCAAACGCGATTTCTTGGAACGAATAATGATTCTTTGGTAGGATTTATTTTCATATTATTTTAATTCAAATTATTTTGAGATATTTAATTCAGTTTATTAATATAGTTTATAATTTTTTATAAATTAAAAATTAACTTATTTTTTAAATGGGGGACGAAAAAATTAATTTATAAGTCAAAAATCAGTTTATGTTCACAACTATAAGCTATAAGCTGTTAGGCTATAAGTTATAAGGCCTGTTTGGTAGAGCTTATAAGCTGTTTATTTCAGCTTTTAGCTTAATTTAAGTTAAAATATTATGTTTGGTGCAGTTTAAGTTAACCAGTTTACAGTTTAAATCAAGCTATTTCTCAGCTTCTTTCAAAAGCTGGTCAGGGGTGCTTAAATTTTCGACTTAAGCGCACAGTTGGTATGGAAGGCTAAAATTACTTAAATGTCCTCGTCAATACCTAAATATTAATATTAATTAAAAAAAAATTGTATATTTCTAAAGAAAAAGAAAAAAAATCAATATTAATTAAAAAAATAAATATTAATTGGTATTAATTATTAATAAATTCATATTGTATATTTTTATATTAATTAAAAAATAAAAAATTGTATATTTCTGAAGAAAAAGAAAAAATTTAATATTAATTAGAAAATCAATATTAATTGGTATTAATTATTAATATTGTATACTTTTGTAATGAATTAATTATTAATTGATACTAATTAATAACAATTGTTGATTATTAATATTAATTGATACTAATAAAAATTAATTATTAATATTAATTTATACTAATTAATAATTTTAGTATTAATTGAGACTAATTAAGCCATTAATTGATACTAATTAAGAAATTAATTGATACTAATTAATTTATAATGAAAAAAATTGTGACAATAATACTTTCATTATATTTTTATCAAATGTATCAATTTTTATATTAATTGATACTAATTAATACAAATTATATTAATTTTTATTAATGAAATAGTTTTTTTTTTTAAATTAAAACTAAAAAAAATGACAAAATAATCATTTTTATATCATATAAGGGCAGAAAAGACTATTATATAGTAAAAAGTTATTTTACAACTTATTAACCAAACATTACTCTGCTGCTTAAATCCATAATCCTACAACTGCACCAAACAGATTAACAGTTTATGTTCGCAGCTATAAGTCATAATTTGTTAAGTTATAATGTATAATCATTTTTTCACAACTCTACCAAACGGGGTCATAATCACTTTCCCACAACTCTACCAAACAGGGCCTTTGTTAGATACTTCAGAAAGAAAATAGTATCTAGTTGTCAAAATTCTTCAAGCTAAGTTTTAAAAAATGGAGTAATTATAAATAATTTTTATAAATATTAATAATTATAATTATAAATTTTTTTCATAAATTTGTATAATAACTTTCTCAAATTATAGTATTTTTTCTAATCTCATTTGCCTAAAAAATATATATTTAAATCTTGGATTTATAAAGAAAAAACATAAAACATATGAAAATATATATTCCTGGAGAAAAAAAAAAGATATGATAAAATTAAGTGAAATGAGATAAATTTATATTTAGAAACATAAAAAAAAATAAATATTTATTTTAAAAAAATTACGTATAAAAAAATATAATTAAATTCATTTTCTTCTATAGAGACTCACAATTTAGATCACTAAATTCATTCACAAATTAATAGAGATGAACATGTGTATGACAAATAAAAAATTAACACATATTATGTTACATCACTGCGGGTCAAATTATGAATGTGTTTTTAGGAGTTTGAAACATTTTTGTTTTTCCTTTTTTAACAAATCTAAGATACAAATATAATATCGAGAAAGAGAGTTGAAACTTTGAAAAAAAAAAATTCTTGTTTTGTAAGCGTCTGTTTGGGAAGGGCTCAACAGCTATATGAGCCACATGCGACAAAACAGTCTCATGTAGTCACATGCGACAAAACACGCTTGCTAGGGTTGGAAAGGAACCCTTCTACGGGTAAATTGACCAAAATACCCTCACATCTCTTTCCTTCCTTCATTTCATCCAACGCCCCACCACACTCACACACAACACAACCCAACGGTCCTAGGGCACAGAAGAAGCGAGCTAGGCGATCTCTTCCAACCATCGGCGACGCCATCAAAATACGGCTTCGCAGAGGCAATCGGCACCGGAGTAGGCTTCTGGCGGCGGAGAACAAGACCGAACCCTGTTCGATACACCACCGATTAACTGGTAACTCTTCCAAACCCATTTTGATTTCGTAGATCTTAATGCCCAATGCTTCATGAATGGAATGATTTTATTTTTTTCTACTTTTTTTCTTCCCCCACTTCAGATCGCACTGTATTTTGGCCTGTATTGATGGTATGTCGTCGTAGATTTGCCAATCTGGGGATATTGACATTTTTTCTTTGTTAATTTTTAAGCCACAGTTCGAAATTTGTTGTTTTAGTTGTTATGAGACTCCAACTTTGGGCAAAACAAACCCATATATCCCTCAAACATGGTTGATTCTTCCATATTTTTCCTCCCCAAAATCTGTTCTTCATTTATACATATTATAAAATTATGTTTACATTTTCACCAAGTAAATAAATACTTACAATTTAATATTTTTCTGATAAGTACAAAAATTAATTAACAAACAAAAAAAAATTAAAATTAATATACATTTTTCTGTAAATTAACAAAAAATTTTAATGAATAAATGGTAACAAAAAAATTTCGTATAAATAAATATTTGTTCTTTATTAATTAACATTTTTCTGTAAGTAAATTATTATTTTTTTTTTCAGATTCTGTTCTTAATGAATAAATTATTTCAGATTCTGTTCTTAATGAATAAAAAATTTCGTATTCTGTTCTTAATGAATAAAAAATTTCGTATAAATAATTTTTTTTTTTTTTTTTCAAATTCTGTTCTTAAGTAAATAGTCACATTGTAATTTACATTTTTCTAATTATATTCAGATACACTAATAAATTTGTTAATATTTTTAAAAAATATTTAATATACTCATTCATAAATTGTAATTTACGAAGATAATGTTTACGAACAATGTTCAGACAAAATTACACACAATAAAATTAGTACTTCAGTTATATATATTACACAATAAAATTACAAAATTACACAAGTTTACTTCCCAAGTGAATATGTTTCTCATTTTATTATTAATTCTGAATGAGCACTGTGAATGCACTTACGGTTTTGTCAATGCATTTCTGATTATGGTAAAACACTCTGATGAAACACTCTGATTGTTGTCAATGCATTTCTGATTATGGTAAAACATTGTGATGAAACACTCTAATTCTTGTGAATGCATGTTGAATGTTACGAATTCAGTACATGAATGAATTCTGAGTTATCAAATTAATGTATACATAAATTCAGCAGCTTGTCTCTACCTAGTTGCTATTGGTATTGTCAATGACCACTGCGAATGCATGTCTGATTCTGTGAAATACCTATTGAGGAAAAATGAAATCACTTTTTCTAGTTACGAAATATTTTTACCAAACAAGTATGTCCATTTTTCATGTGCATGTCAATTGTGTTATACTTTCATCTGCATTGTTAAAAATAAGTACAATCTTGCATGTTATATATATTTTTTTAGTATTGTCAAACACTTGAGTCAACCAACTGAAAATAATTTTACATATTTCACTAGTCTAGTAATAATAATGTGCATAATTACAATAACATATGTATGTGGTTACAACATAACTCTGTGCAAGTGCACATGGGTCGGTAACTACTCCTACCAATGTACTACTGATTGGAGATGCACAATACCCTTATCATAATTAAGTGTCCATGATCGGAATCAAAAACTTTTTTTTTGTTAAGATTTGTACGTTTCGTTGTTCATTCATGTACATTTAAAAAAAAATTACGCTATTGTTTGTAAATCGTAGCATGGCTTCATTTACCTCTACTGTAACTTCCAGTACATGGCTACGAATGTGTGCCTGTGGACATGGACCCTGTGTTGTTAAGATTTCCAGGTCCACCAAAAATCCAGGGCGTCCCTACTTTGCATGCCCCCGCCCTTTGGTGAGTGACCCATTCTTTTAGGTTATAACTGTCCTTCATTAACAACCCATGAAACTAATAGTTTCATAATTTGCACTCATCAGCCCTGTGTCAGTTGGATTGGTTGGTGCGATGAACCCAGGAGAGAAAACCAAGACTATGCGTCACCCAGGGATGAATTTGTCATGTAATTGCGGGCTGATGTCATAGACATTCAACAATCCTTCCGTGTCCTTAAGACCATCGTGTATGTGCTATGCATTGTCGTTGTCGTTTTGTTGTTTCGTATGTAAGCAACATTACGATGTTTCAATATGTATAAACACGTTACTATGTTGGTTGTTTATTGGTAGTATGTACAATAGTATGTACGAACACGTTACTATGTTGGTAGTTTCAAAACGGTAGACGTATTAATGACTATCATAACTATGTGCAATACTAACTTCCATGGAACCTGTGGTAGTATAAAATTAATGTGCAATGGTTAACTGCTGCGTTATTTAGTATCCTATCTCTCTATTTCTGTGTTATTAATGTGTAATGGCTTATGAGTTTGTATTTAACAACCGTATGTGTAATGGTAATCTTTTGTAACCGAACATTAGTAATGGCTTCCATACGTATTTCTCCGCGTATCCAATCCAAAAGCAAAGGCGTTGTCACTGACAAGTCAAGCAGTCTTGAAGATACACACAATCATTTAAGCCACAAGGCCACATGAGACAGTGCCTCAACCAGAGTTTTCCTACAATTGATTGCGAATAAGATAACTAAAGGCAATCGCCCATTCCTAGTCCTCAGCCAAGCAGGATACAAGTCCTTGGCAAGAAAATTTGAGAGAAAAACAGGAAGAAAACATGCACTCAAACAGTTGAAGAATAAGTACATGCGTTTGAAAAAAGAGTGGCAAGCGTGGACAAAGTTGATGGATTCAAGCAAATGAGTGTCAAGGATAGGGTTTGACTGTGACACCGGTATGTTTCAGGCACCTGAGGAGTGGTGGAACAAAATGGAATCGGTAAGTACATGTACTCTTATATTTCATATGTGTCATTTACAAGTACACAACTGTACATTTCTACAAGCATGCCAGTATGCCACAGAGTGGTACCAAAAACACATGGCTAAAACGCCATGTCGCAGTTCTATACTGACCGGGAATGCGTGGATATCCGAACTATATGCGGGCCATATGGGCCGATTTGAGGAAAACGTGTCCATGCCGAAGGAAGTTTTTGTCGCGCTGTGTCAAACATTAGTGAATGATTTTGGGTTACAAGTCCCGCAACGTCCACATGGTTTAGCTGTTGAAGAAAGCGTTGCAATGTTTATCCATGTGTTGAAAGGGAAGCAAAATCGAAAAATCCAAGAACGGTTCTAATATTCGGGGGAGACTGTGTCTTGGCACGTGCATAACGTATTAACTTCTATGAAGCAGTTCACTGTTGTCCATTGCCAGCCCACATACAATCAGCATCGTATACATCCATACGTGCGGTCTAGACGGAAATACCTACCGTTCAAGGTACAACCGAAATACATTATTCACATATACATAAAGATGGTCGGTTACTTTTGTTTTTATTATTAACTGGACGTGACGTTTCAAAAAAACAAAACATCGTATATTTTTTTAAGCAACAAAAGAATTGGGTTGTTTGTAGGACTGCATTGGCGCAATAGATGGAACACATGTAAGTGCATGGGTGACGGAGCCAGATGCAGTAACATATTTCGGTAGGAAATACTGTCACACGCAAAATATCATGGCCGCAGTTGATTTTGACATGTGTTTTATATTCATTTCGTGCGGATGGGAAGGAAGTATGCATGATAGTCGCATATTCAACGAGATACTAACTAATGACAATGTTCCATTCCCACATCCTGACGAAGGTAACACATGCCCATGTTAATTGGATTTAGGGGGTTCTCTATACAAATTTTAGGTGTCATACATTATTATCATGTCTGCAGGCAAATATTATCTTGTCAATTCTGCTTATCCAAACCGGACAAGGTACTTAGCACCATTCAAAGGCCACCGTTATCACCAATAAGAATTTCGACGTATTGCACGGAACACGACGGCAAACACGCCAAGGGAATTATTTAACAAAGTGCACTCGTTCTTACGCAGTATGGTGGAACGCACCTTCGGTGCCTGGAAAAATCGATGGGGGTTTATTCGAGACATACCTCGGTATGACTTTGCAAATATGCAAGTTCAGTTAGTAGGTGCGTCAATGGCATTACATAATTATATACGACGCAACACAGGTAACCCTACAACTGTTCACCCAATCTGTGACGAGGAAGAGGTTATGACAATAGTAAATGCCATACCAGCAGTTGAACATGACGAGGATGGTTTAATGGTTGGGGATGAGGACCCACATATGGCATTGGTGCGCCTTCACATACATGACAAATTATGTTACATGTGTAATAACGGAATGTTAGGAAATATATAAAAGTCGACCTAATTTCCGTAGGGTTGTAACATTACTAATGACACACGTGGAATAGACTGTATTGAAATATATTATCATGTACAATATGTATGTGTTTACATGGGGATATACCCCCTTCCAGTTGGTGACGTGCCTCACTTTGAAAACCAAAATTCACAAGATTGGAAATGCTTAATCCATTTTGAATATTTAAATTATTTACATTTTTTTGTTAAAATAATTTTGTCAATATTTAAATTATTTAAATTTTTACGATTTAAATTTTTTGAATATTTGTTTTTCACTTTGTCTTATTAAATTATTTACATTATTTTAATACTTAAAATAAAACTAAAATTACAATTAAAATAAAATTAAAATTAAAATTAACCAAAAAACGTAAATTAAAGAACAAGAACTAATTAAAGTATTAAATTCAAATTAAAATTAGCCAAATCCGAAAAAAAATAAATAAAAAAATTATTTTACCAAAATAAGCCAAAATAAAACCGAAAATAAAAAATAAAAAATAAATAAAATTTAAACAAGATATGCCAAATCCAAACCCAAAATAAATAAAAATAAATAAATATTTTACCAAAATAAAATAAAACCCAAAATTAAAAAAATAAAAAATAAAATAAACTAAGCAAGAAACGCCCCACACATGCGACAAAATTGAAATAAATAAATAAATAAATAAAGCAAAATATGGGAAAACCAAACCCAAAATAAAAAATTAAAAAATTAAAAAAAAAACAAATGCCAAGAAGGGTAGTTTGGTAATTTAACAAGATGACACCTCATCAAAAAGTCAAAAAAGTCAAAGAACCCTTTCCAAACCAGACTTTTGAGCTCCAGACTCATATAGCCAAAAAAATTAAAAAGTCAAAAAACTAACTCACTTTCCAAACGGAGGCTAAATATCCTTTAACTTATTACCCTTTTTTTTTTACAGCTAGTTTCACTTTATGTTTCTTTCTTTTTTTCCCTTCTTTTTTGGTCAATTATTCACAACTCTAAAGCAATTTTGCAAAAAGGAATGAAGACAAAAACAGTCATATTGAGCATGCTTAATTGATATCAGTACATGTTAATTACCTTTAGCTTTTGATGAACATTAAGCCCCAAAAACATTTATCGGATAATTTTATGTACAATAATTTGTTATAGCATTTTTCAATTATTTCTCAAATATAATTAGTGTTCTTTCTTTTAACTAAACTCACAGGTTGAAGTCTGGTTTTCAATACAAGATTTGAAAAACAAACTAAACACCAAAACAAAACCACAAATTCAGTAAAAAAAATTGTGATTTCAAAACATGTCTTTCAATTTGTAAATTGTTTTAATTGTAATTTGAAAACGTGAAATTAAAATTCAAGTTTAAAGTCATGTTTTCAGAAATAAATTGAAAAAAATACCTGAGTCGAGGAAATTAGTTTTAAAATAGCGTAAATTTTTTTTTATCAAAAACAAAAACTTAACTACATATATCATGAGCAATACCAAATGAACCTTTTCTCATAAATTTTTTAATAGGTGTTGTTAAGATTATGTTGAAAAAATTGATTCATGTATTAACAAACTAAAAGTAAATTTCATGGAAATAATAAGATTTATTACAAATTTTTAATTTTTCAAAGATTAATAGAGATTGTTATATATTCGTCATGCATCTTACTCTAAATTCTTTGACCCCATATTTATATCCATCACAATGAGAAAGTCCAAACTGAGTTATGTTTTCTTATTTTTGAGAGTTAGTAGTAATGTTTTCAAAACATGCTTTTAGTTTTAAAATTGTATTTCGAAAATAAGATTTGAACAACGAAACTCATGTGTTTAAGAAATAAGTTTGAATTTGATAAATAACTTGTGAATGAGGAAAATTAAGAAATGAATCCGATAAAAAGATTTGGACATTTTATACCAAGAATATATAGATAGAAAGGTAGCTTGGGTTGTACGGCTATGCACCAAAAATATATTGATGAGTTGGTCCAAAGATTATGTTATGTGTAAAGGGCATAATTATTTTTTGGGAAATTTGGTGATATACCCCTCATTATTTAATTTGTCTTTCAAAATGATAAGAATTATATATGTACTTTCAAAATCCTATAATATTTTAAAACTTATTTCTTTTACTATATTACTCTCAGAGTAAAATTTACTATGATTCAAAGTAAAATTTTATATTGTTAAACAAATTAACATGTTTTTAACCAGAGTAAAATTTTATATCGTTAAGCAAATCAACATGTTTTTAACCAGAGTAAAATTTACTATGATTCAAAGTAAAATTTTATATCATTAAGCAAATCAACATGTTTTTAATCAGAATAAAATTTTACTATTACAAAAAATAAAATACATACTAAATGAACGAACTAGAGTCAAATTTTACTCTCAAATCTATTAACAAATTAAAAAAAGAAAAACAAAAACAAATTGAAAACAACAATCAATCTATCTCTCTCTCTCCCTATTCAACTCCAGAGGACTTGGAACTAAACTCATTAACTCTCTCTCCAATCAACTCCAGAGTACTTGGAGCCAAACTCATTTAGTGCATTCTAAGTTAGGAATGATCTCTAATCTTTGATACATATCATTAGATAACTTCCAATACTGATTCTGATATGCAACCGACAAACACATACTTCTCCACATTCAATTTTATACACAAATCCAGAATAGACTTCACAATACCCCACATATTCGAATAAAAAAATAAAGATCTGAATAAAAAAAAAAATAGAGAGATTTGAGAGTGGTGTGTGGAAAGATAAAATAGAAATTAGAGAGACCTAAGAAAGAGGCAGATGAGGAGCTACAATTGGCTTTTCTTATCTTTATATTTCTCATTGACGTCCTAAGGGAGTTCAATACCCTAACCCTTTAATGATCTTCAATGTCTGCAATTGATTAAAGTTCATAATGACGCCATTAACGCTGTCGTGGCGAATAGCAGGATTTATACAAACTTCGGTGAGAGAGAGAGAAGGAGTACTACCTCACCAGATTTGAAGTCGATTGACCAATTGCCTATGTCGTCGACGTCTAGATTTGAATCAGAGTCATAGAGACAGAGAAGGTGAAGAAAGAATGAGTGGAGAAGGTGAGAAGATAAGGTATAATAGTCTGATAAAATATTTAAATAATAAATTTTGTCCTCTATGCAAGACTTTATAATTATGAGAGGGTTTAGAAAATATAATTTTTTTCTTAGTCCTTCTTATAATGAAAGGAAGATAAAAAGGGTTTATAGCCAAATTTTCCTTTTCATTTTTTTTAAAAGTAGGTTACATTTGACTTATAACCCTTCACTTAGTTTAACATCTAAAACAAAAGATTCTCTATCTTTAATCTTTCCTTTTTATTGTCTAAATTCTAACCATCATTATATTTTTGCGACAAAAACATAGTAAATTATGCCTTTATCTTATAAAATATGAGTCTTTTCCTACTTTAATCTTTAAAAAATATATATTTTTATATATTCCCACTGTAGTTCCTAATTCAAAACAAATTAAAATAAAATAAAATAATAATAAATAGTTTATTGAACCACAACTTGTCACATCATTAAAATATTATTTCATAACAATTAATCTTCACTCTCCTTTATTTCTGGCTTTTGCTCCATTCCTCTATGTGCCTTTCCACCGAACTGCCACAACCAACTATTCCCTTTTCTCACTCCACTCATACAACTAGACCACCTCCCTCTTCCAATCCATCACTTGAACTCCTTTACTAACTTCCACACTTCGATTCACAACTTATTTACACTTCAAATGATGCACACCATTGTAATTTATCATTTTCATACCGTCGGTATAAATTGGTTCTTAATATTGGGTAGGTCATGGAGTATGACAATTTTGAGATTAGGTTGGGTTGGGTTGGATTTTATGAACCACAGTGAAAACAACAAAATAGTTTGTACACTAAAATAAGAGAAACTTTTATTTAAGGATTAAAGTGAAAAATAGCCCACATTTCTGTGGGGACTAAACCAGACCAAAGGCCTAAGCCCTGGAAACAAACAAGTGTATTAAAACCATAGGCCCAAGGAGATCTCAACTCAAGTCCAATTCTTTCTCAACCAGGTTTATTTGAATAACACTATTACAAATAATTTCAATGAATTTAAAGGTGAGTTATTGGAAATGGATTATATAAGCTGTATTTGAATTATAAATTTAGAAAAAATTTAAATAAAATATAAATCAATTGTTTTTTCATTTATTTTATTTTTAAAATTTGTATCCAAATTTATAATTTAAATTTTGCCTGGGTTCAAAAGGATTGTTGTAGTATAGGGCCTCCAAAGCTTTTGCTACGAATCCATTTCTGTGAGGACTTTATGAAACTCTTCATCTCATGCAAGTTTCTTTGTCTATTATGAATCATGAAATTTCTCAAAATTTGAAAGGGGAATTACACATAGTGGTGAGCAAAAAAAACTATTTATAAAACTATGATGAATATTATAAATATGAATAATGTACGAGCACATAAATAATCTTCTCGTATCAAGTTTGCACTCCTCCAAACGTCGTTGCTTTACCACCTGAAAACACAAACGTGAGCTAGTCGGCGAGTGTATGCTGGAAACCTCTTCGATGCCTAATAGACACAAAAGCTCTATATATTCTAGAGTAAGAATTGTGATACCTGTCCATAAGTCCTGTCATGAGCTTTTATAGATTCTGCCTAACACAATCCTAGTATGATTCCAACTCTTATCCTCCTAGGAATCACACTCCCAATGAAGAGTATCTATCCTGATAACACTCTACTCACTACCAACCCCCAATGAAGAGTATATCCTGATAACACTCTACTTACTACCAACCAAGTAAGATGGAGATGGTTTGCACAATCCCAGTAGAACTCCAACTCTCCTTAATAGAGTTCTTCTAGGAGTCTCATGCCCAAGGATAATGTTTATCCTTAGAACACCCTCATCGCTGCAAGCCAAGTGAGATGGCTACTTCCTTATGCTCGGATATACATTCCTGACTGAGTTGCCTTATCTTGGTCCCCTATCATTCGGGCCATGTGACCGAAATCCAATTTACCGAATTACACCCTGCCGAGCTACACATTGCTCAGCCCTCTCCATTGACAACACCTCGGTCTGATAAAGAACTACCTTCAGATAGCTAGGTCCAGCCCCTAACAACCCATCTCTGACCGACCTAGTGTCTTTTTAGTCCAAGACTGAGCTACATCAGCTCTTATCTCGGCCTATTGCGCGGCTTAACTTCCAAAGAAGACTTTTCATAGCTCGGCCCAATTTGTTCACAAATTACCCTTTCAAATAATTAAAATTAAAACTTATATTTTTGTAAATATTTTTTCTATTTCCACTAATCCGTAATTTCTCTAATTTTTAAAGTAAAATTTTAACACGAGTCTTATTTTTTAAAATAATTATCATTTTTCATTAGTTTGTATCCAAATTTTGAGAAAATATACAAAGTTTAGGCATGGTTTAGAAAGTGGATTAATTTTTTTGACTATTTTAGTCGGGGTTAAAAAGTCTCGTTTGGGATAAAAAAAATTATTTTTTTAAACTTTTATGAGAAAAAAAATGAAATAATTATAATTTAAATATAATATTTTGTGTTAACTTTTTAATTTATTTTATTTTTTTATCACTGTTTTAACCCCAGTCTCATTTGCCAAAACATAACGTTAGTGGACAGACAAGACTTTAATCTTTTTGAACAGAAAAAAAAAAGAAAAGAAAAAAGAAGAAGATCTTTGACAGTTGAATTGGAGTAATGTTTTATTATTATTAGGGGATTTTTTTTAAGGTCCCTGGTATTAAAATTTTATAGCATAAAGGACACTCAATATTTTCATAATGTCTAAGATCCCTCAACATCAATCCAGAGAAAATTCGATCTAGAGAATTTCTCTAGACATATCACAGAGAAAATTCCAAATTTCTCTAAATACTGCGCAGCGTCTTAATATTAGTCCTCCGAGGGTAGTGATATAATCCAAAGATCAAGTACCTATTAATTCAATCTGCACTCTGTAATTCATGGACTAAAATATGGACTAAAACATAGATTCCAAATTTCAATTCAGAGAAAATTGAATGAACACCCAGAGAAATTTGAACAATCCAGAGAAAATTCCAATCCAAAGAAAATTGAACATTTCAATCTAGAGATCAGTACCTATTAATTTCAATCTACACTCTGTAATTCATGAGGATAGTGATATAATCCAGAGATTCAGTACCTATTAATTCAATCTACACTTTGTAATTCATGGACTAAAATATGGACTAAAACACGGATTCCAAATTTCAATCCAGAAAAAATTGAATGAACACCGAGAGAAAATTTCAATTCAGAGAAATTTAAACACCTAGAGAAAATCTCAATCCAGAGAAAATTGAACATTTCAATCTAAAGATCAGTACCTATTAATTTCAATCTACACTAGTAGAAAAATTTCAGAGGAAGATTTGTAATGTGAGTCATCTGTATGAAGGAATGATTAATTATGCATAAAAATTCAGAGAAAGATTTTTCATAAAACAATATTTCTTGTTCTGATTTCCATCCATATAGATTTGGGTTTTATTTTCCTTTAATATTAATTAATTGGTTTATGTTTAGAAACAACTTTCTATGGCTTGTTACTGATTGAGTTACCATTCAATCTTTACTGGTGCCAGAGATGTGAAGCATCTGATATGGGAGGCTGGCACTCTGCAGAATCTTCTTAGTTTGTAATTCCAGGAAGACTCTTAAGATCAAATCATGTTACTTGTAGAAAATGGCGATTGTGTTGTTCTTCATCCTCTTCTTCAGTATCCTATGATGAGGTTTCTCTTGAAAGGTTGTAAGAGGTATGATAACTGTTGCTGTAGCACCGTCGGAATCGGACTCGCCAACCGGTTATTCAACACATCGAAAACCAATAACTGCACCAAAAGCCCCAATTGCTGTGGAATCGGACCCGTGAGAAGAATATTGCTAAGATCGATGACGTTGAGGTAGGCGCATAAGGCGATTTGGGGTGGGATTTGGGTTGAGAGGAGGTTGGATGAGAGGTTTAGGACGGCGAGGTTGACCAGGAATTTGAGGAGAGGAGGTTACAGAAGAATCAGATTGTGTGGGATTGGAGAATTTGCTTAGGAATAAAAGAAATGGAAAAAGAAGACAGCAGATAGGTTGAATGATAAGAGAGAGAGAGAGAGAGAGAGAGAGAGATAAAATAGAGAAGGTAGAGAGAGAAATGAGGTTTGATATAATGAAGTTCAGAAACAAAGAGGGTGAAATTTCTTTGATATATATGGGTGTGGATTTAGGGACCTTAGACATCAAAAAATAATATTGTGGATCTTTTCCATTACTTAAAATGAGAGAGGGACCTTAGACTAATTTTTCCTTATTATCATTGTGGGAGGCATAGAGTAAGTTTATTAATGGTTTATTTGGAAATTAATTTTTTTTAATTATTTTTTATATTTTACAAAAGAAGTAAAAAAAATTAGAATTAATTATCTAAAAGTCATATTTACAAATATCATGATAGTACAGGTCTTATTTAAAAAAAATTAAACTAATAAGTCATATTTAGCTGAGAATATCACTTTGCTTGGTTTCATTTTTCTAAAAACACTTTTTAGAAAATTTTACTTTCTTGTTTTTTATATTTTGTTGCTTTTACTGAATTTTCTTAATATTTTAACCATTTTTTTTTTTTTTACTTTTTAGACATACCTAACATAAATATACTTAAAAAATAAAAAAATTGTGAAAAAAATCTTTTAAAAATTCATTAAATACCAAAAATACAAAAAAAAGAGAACTCAGTACATTTTTTAAATATTTTTATGTATTTATTAATTTTTTAAAATATTTTTTCACAAATTTTTTACTTTTTAGATATATCTAAGTAAGTAGTATCTAAAAAAGTAAAAAAAATGTTTAAAATTTTAAAAATATTCACTAAAAACAAAAAAACACAAAAACCAAAAAATTCAATTTTCAAAAAACTTAATCCAAAAAACTCAAACCAACACAGTAATAGTTTAGCTCCGTTTGGGAAGATGGTTTATAGGTTTTTTTGACTATTTTAGTCACAAAAGACAAAATAGGCTATTTTAGCCACAACAAACAAAACATCACATCTAATCCATAATCATTACACTATTTTCTCACAAAAAAGTCAAAAAAACCAAAAAGCTCTTCACAAACTAAGTTTTTTAGCCCAGGATAAATTAGCCAAAAAATCAAAAAGCCAAAAAACCAACCCACTTCCCAAATGAAACCTTTTTCTCAATTTTCAAAATTAAGAACATTATCAATTTTGTATAGTAAGGCCAAGTTTGGCTAAATTAAAAAAGTGCACTTATTTCATATTTTTATCTTTTTTGGGTCACATCAATCAATATTTTCTCTCTACTTTTTCTACACATAATACAAGAAAAGTCAAAAAGTACACTTATTTAATTTTTCCAAACTTGACCTAATTTTCCAAATAATTATTTCACTAACTGATGAAAAAAATAGAGCATGAGATTAATCGTTGTCCTTCTACTTATTGATTTGATTCGACTATCCAATAAAACCGAGAACATTAACCCTTTTTTTCAGTTTTAAAATTGAAAATATTATAAAAAAAATTATTTTTAAAGTTTTTTTTTTTTTTTTTCAATTTTGCACATCAATGTTTCATCATTATATTCTTTTATAGACACAATTTTTAGTTTTGTACAAAAAATAATTTAATATTCTCAAAATTTTCATTTTTTTTTGCAAATATATTTTTTTTTTTTTTTACTTTTTTCAATTTGAAAGTTAATATTTTAAAGTTTTGAAAATCAAAATAAATACCAGATCATCATTTTTCTTTATAGATAATCATAAATGATGAACAATTATTGTTTTAAGAATAATTCTGACTATTAAAAATTTAATGAGAGTTGAAGGTCTAAAAAATCTTAGTTAAAATTTAATAAAGTATAAATTCATAAATTAAAATTTTTATGTAAATGTCCCAAAAAATTACAGAGAGAATGAGACAAATTTAAATCCTTTCAAAGTAATGCATTATATTCCAACATAAGTGAAATTTATCTAGGGTCAGGTCAGGTCAAACTTCTCTTCAGTTTAAGATCGGACCAGAGTGTGTTGTTGAGCTTGTGGGGACTCACCACTACTGTTGTTTTGATAATATGACCTGTTTAATGTGTAAAATTTGTTGAATAGTTCATCCCTACAAAAAATCATATTGATCAGATATCAATAGTTACTTGATCAAATAATTATGTTGTTGAAGTGACTATCGATATTTGATCAACGTAATTTTTTACAGAGATAAAAAATTTGATAAATTCTATACATTAAACAATTCAAATTATTAAAATAAAATTTGTGATGAAACTGTAAACTTGAACAGCACTGTTTAATCAGCAAAAAAAATATGGGAAGAATATAATCCTAATTTTTTGACTAAATCTTAATATATATTTTTGGCCATCTCAAAATAAGTAAAAAAATCAACATCATTCACAAAATCGCAACACTAAAATTATAATAATTTAATATGTTAAAAGACATCTTCAATAAAAATATATATACCTTTTTAATTATTTATATGGTGGTAATAAATTAAAAAAATAGATAAATTACATTGATTTTTTTGGATTTAAAATATATAATGAGTTATATGATTTTGATATAATTATATTGATTTTTTTTGTGTATTTTTAATAATATTACACTTGGTTTTATTTTCATCAATAATTTATTTGTTATATAAATAAAAAATGATATTGTTATATCTATTACACGAAAACATATATTTTACATTGTTTATTTTTGTATTTTCAGATCATTTGAATTAGTTTCGATTCATTTAATCTTACTAAAAGGGAGATCAGTATAATTATATCAAAACTATGAATTCATTGTATCGTTTTCAAACTTCATGGTAGTTTAGTGTAATTTACCCTTAAAGAAAAAGTTAAATTATAAATGCACTCTTGAGTTTTATTTAAAATACAGATTAACCCCTATAGTTCTATAAATTACATATACTCCACTATTAGAATTTTTTAGGTGATAGAATTAACAGAAAAAATAAAATTCCTAATTACTCTTCTATATAACAATAAAATTATCTGAATTATTAATTAAAATATATTTATGATATCATTTAATTAAATTCGTGATTGATTATAATTTGTCATGTGATTGAAAATTGAAAATTTTATCCATAAATCCCATATGAGAGAATGTTGATCCATTTAATTTTAAAAGTTTTCTTATGAATAAATTAGTGAATGCACTTTTTTGATTTTGTGCCATTTTTGAGTTTAAGTGAATGGCATTTTGTGATTAATTTTTTAAAAAATTTTTAATTCGTTTTTGGGATGAAAATATAAAAGTGAGGTATGAAAGATTCTTTTGGGAGATTTGCAATAACAATAATAATAATGGGTGTGGTAGCAATATAAATAATTAATTTTCTGTTATTATATGATAAAGTGTAATTTAATTAGGGATTGATTTATTTATATAGTTATATTAGAAAATTAGGTCAAAGTATAATTATTTAAAATATTTATTAAGAATAAATATAAATCTATATAATTAATGAATCAAACGAGGATTCGCTGGACACGCGTTGGCTTGTTAATGCTCTTACCTCCTTATATAAGGAGGAGGTGATATGCGGAAAGAACAAGGAAAAGAAGGGAGAAAGAAAGGAAAGAAAGAAATAAAGGAAAACTGAAGGAAGGAAAAGAGAGGAAGGAGAAAGGAAGAAAATGAAGAAAAAAACAATTGAAGTTGAGAGAGTCTTTGATAGTGGAAAGAAAAAGTGAGGTATTAAAGTTAAAGTGAGTTATATTATACCTTGAATTACCATAATATATTTTGTATATATTTTGAGTTACCATAATTTATTTTATAAAAGTTATGTTTTATAAATTATATTAATATTTCAATTACGTGGATTAATTTTTGAATCCTATTTGTTAAAATGAAACCCATGGATATGCTTGTTTATATTTTAAAGAATATTTGACTATAACCTTATAAACAATTATGTTTTGTAAGTACCACCACGGGAGTCTCACGCCTTGAAGGACTTAAATAACCATCGGCTTTTGTTTGGTCACTTTGTGGCCCTCTATTGTCATGGATCTATTAACCTCTGTTCTGTGCGGAGATAAGTGCTACACTATTGTGGGAGCCACCTCTATAATCCGTATCTCTGTTCTGATTGTCACTTCTATGACCTCTGTTCTGTTCTGTTCTGTACCATGGTTATGGTTATTTATTTATATAATTTATGTATTTCAGTCTCTGCTACTTAAATAATTTATTTACCAGATTGAGTTATGTAAATATTTTGACTTAATTAACTATTCATAGTTATTTTGTATCTCTTATACTCTTGGTATAATATTTCTCACTCTACCATGTATTTATAGCTGTTTACAAATTTTCAGGAAACAATGCAGTTCAGAAATAGCTTTTGGAAAGTCTTATACGCAGAGCTACGGAATAGACACACATAGCACTTTTATGATATTTTTATATGTAAATATCGGTCTTTTTGGTCAATAAATTTTGTTATAAAAATAGAAGCTCCAATGATTATTTTGGTACCCTCACTTAAATATTATTCCCGCTCGCGTTTATTAATTTGTTCAAGAATTGGCTGGAGGTAACTTCCGTTGCTGGCCATCACGATACTTAACCCATGGGTACGAAGAGCGGGTCGTGACAAGTAGTATCAGAGCAATGGTTTATAAAAAGATAAATAAATCATCATTGGAACATAGGACACACGCACATTTAAGAAGTAGGATAGCGGGTAATTAGTCGATTTAATTATATTATAATTTTATATGATTTTATATATATAATTTTTTTTGTGTGTGTGCATAATTTGTAAGAGATATTAGATATAATTTATATTTGTTATAGCAAAAGAAGGAAATGAAATAAAGGGTGTCGGGCTCAAGCACCTACCAAATTTATAATATAATTAAATACATAGAATTTCCAGTTCAGTATTAAAAAAATATATATATATTTTGACTTTTTAAAAGTGGGTTCAAATTATAAAGATATTAATTTTGAAACTATTTTCCATCAGTGAAAAGTTCACGAATAAAAGAAATGGAAGATCATCTCAAATTCCTTCAACTCTTGTATGTGATTTTGTTATTTTATTTCCAGTCGCTTGTTTAATTATGCTCTTATTTTATTTTATTTTATTACAAAACTAATGAAAAAATTTTAAAGGCACCGATTGTTTCTCATTTTGGCCCAAAACAAAATTTGACAACTAGACAGTGAGTGATTTTTGGTAAAGTTTTTTTTTGAGGTAATATTTTCTATCAGATTAATCATTTAATATATATTTATTAGAGTGCGCAACGGTTAGTTTACACATATGACAAATTTTGAGAACGAAATTTTTAAAAGGAGAGAAGATTGTAACAACCCGAAAATTTAAGTTGACCCTTAAATTTTATGTTGGTATTATGGTTGTATGTGATAATATATTATTAAATAAATAATAATAAATACAGAATCTAATTTGGTATTGGATTATCAAATATATGATTAATTATAGATTATTATTTGGGGCTAAATTAACGAAAATATGGAATTATAATACTAGTTGGGCCAAATTAAAATTAAAAATAATAAATAAATAAATAAATAAATATAAAAGTATGAATAAATAAATAATAATATAAATAACAATAATAATAATATTAATAATGGGTGTGGTAATAAAATAAATAAATAATTTTTTATTAGTATATAATAGAGTGTAATTTAATTAGAGATTGATTTATTTATATAGTTATATTAAAAAATTGGATTAAAGTATAATTATTTTAAATATTTATAAAGAATAAATATAAATTTATATAATTAATGAATCAAATCTGTGGGAGGATTCACTGGCCACGCGTTGGCCTGTCAATGGTTTTACCTCCTTATATAAGGAGGAGGTGATCTGCGGAAAGAAAAAGAAAAAGAAGTGGGAAAGAAAGGAAAAAAATAAATAAAGGAAAGCTGAAGGAAGACAAAGAGAGGAAGCAGAAAAGAAGAAAATGAAGAAAAAAATAATAGAAGTTGAGATGGTCTTTGATAGTGGAAAGAAAGAGTGATGTATTAAAGTTAAGGTAAGTTATATTATATCTTGAATTATCATAATATATTTTGTGTATGTTTTGAGTTACCATAATTTATTTTATAAAAGTTATGTTTTATAAATTATATTAATATTTCAATTACGTGGATTAATTTCTAAACCCTATTTATTAAAATGAAACCCATGGATATATTTGTTTATATTTTAAAGAATATTTGATTATAACCTGTGGGAGTCGAATTAATAGAAGAGTCAGCAGGAATGTACCCCAGAAGTCAGAGACTATTCGGTTCCGTACGAATCGACTAAGATACCGAATATATAAAAATTGCCGAATAGATGGGAAGATGTATGTTGGAATAAATAAAAGGATAATAAGTAGAAAGTGGGCTCTGGACCCGAGGTCTAGAAAATGAGTATAAATGCAAGAGCTTCAGATTTAGAAAGGTATGTAAGAATCATTTCACTAAACTTAGTAAAACAAGCTTTCTTGAGTATAAGAACTGACTTGCCCGTTGGAGTGCTAACCCCGGCACCCCCGACCGGAGTGTTTGTCTTTGCAGGTGACTAAGCTGAGGATCAAGAGTGTCTCCCAGGATCTGAAGAGTATTTCCAAAACCACTTCCCCACAATTGGCGCCGTCTGTGCGAATACTCAAACACATCCACGGAAGGTGTGACGCAAAATCCTCCGATAGCTATCGACGCGATCACACAGAGAGTTGACCTCACTCCGGCAAATACGCTCGAGAAAGAAATCATCGCTGCAAGACGTGCCTTGAATGTCGATTCACAAACGACTTCAACGCAGGAGACGATACTAGCCATCATGGAACGAGCCAAAAGGACCAAACACGCTTTAAACGGACCATCGGCGAGAACAAGCGCCTTACGATCCGCTGGAAATAGTAAAGTCCAAACAAAGCGGTCGCCGGGTTTTCGAGCGACCCCCAAGGCGGCGATCTACGGTTTGCCGGGCAAAGAAAACGCCGACGCTTCAAACTTATTACTTTGAGTTGACTAAAGATGAACGTCTCTGGCGAAGTGTTCCGCATGATGATATCCATATGATATACAGCCTGCCGAAAGTCCCGGTCGTACATGCAATCCAGTCCCTCCCGGGCCCTTAGCAGCAACTCACGCCAGCAAAGCAACCCCGAGAATCGCCAAGCATCGCCTTCGACGACTCTGACTTGATCGGCGTAACACTCCCTCACATCGACCCATTAGTTGTCGCGCTACGCGTAACCGGTTCACCGTCGAACGCGTTCTTATAGACTAAGGTAGCACTTCGGAGGTCATGTATTATAAAACCTTCATCAAACTCAGGTTCACCGAATCGGACCTGACTCCGGCCCCTTATCCACTATTCGGCTTCAATGCCAACCCCGAATACCCACTGGGAAAGATCTACCTACCCGTTCGACAGTGGATGTAGAATTTTTGATCGTCTGGCTGCCATCGCTGTACAATATCATCATGGGGCGATCGTGGTTGCATACCTTACAAGCCGTCCCGAGCACCTACCATCAATTGTTACGTTTCCCAACAGAACACGGCATTGAGCAGATCCGCGGCTTCCAATAATCGGTACAAGCATGTTACCTCCTGGCCGCCAAAATGCCAAAGGAATTACAGGTAAATTCCATTGAGGTACCCAACCGGGAAATCCTCGATGACGTCGGGCGGCAACCAAGCGAAAAGGCCACGGAAGGTTTAGACCGAGTTGACATCGATAGGAGCCCGGAGAAGTTTTTCATGATCGGCACCTCTTTAAACCAAGCCGATAAACAGCAGCTGATCTCCTTTCTACTCGCCAACCTTGACGTCTTTGCGTGGACTCCGTATAAGATGTCGGGAATAGACCCATCAGTTTCACAGCACCACCTGAACGTCGACCCCACATGCAAGCCCATCATTCAGAAAGGTCGTCGGTCTACCACAGAGCACACTGTCGCCGTCATAGAAGAAGTCGACAGACTGCTTGACGCCGGGGCAATTAGAGAAGTCACCTACCCCACGTGGCTCGCCAACACGGTGGTGGTGAAGAAGAAAAATGGAACCTGGCGAGTGTGCGTCGACTTCACGGATCTGAACAAAGCTTGCCCCAAGGACTGCTTTCCCTTACCTAGAATCGACCAACTCGTCGATGCAACGGCGCGCCACCAACGCATGAGTTTCCTCGACGCTTACAGAGGCTATCATCAGATCGCCATGCATCCGGATGACCAGGACAAAACTGCATTCCTCACCCCCAGAGGGACCTACTGCTACAAAGTTATGCCTTTCGGGCTGAAGAATGCAGGGGCAACTTACCAAAGACTGGTCACCGCTATGTTCAAAGAACAACTCGGCCACACTATGGAAGTCTACATCGACGATATGGTGGTCAAGTCCAAAGAAGAAAAGGATCACATAGCCGATCTAGAGAAGACATTCGGCATCTTGCGCAAATACAGAATGAAACTGAACGCCTCCAAATGCGCGTTTGGAATCGGCTCCGGCAAATTCCTGGGTTATATCGTCAACCACCGTGGAATCGAAGCCAACCCGAGACAAGTCACAGCAATTCTGGAACTCGGTTCCCCCAAATCAGTGAAAGAAGTCCAAAAGTTGATGGAGATGGCCGCTGCACTCAATAGATTCATTAGTCGGTCAACAGACCATTGCAGACAATTCTTCCAGACGCTACGTCAAGGTAAAGCTTTTGAATGGTCCGCTGAGTGCGAGGCAGCTTTCACCGGGCTCAGGACTTACCTCCGGTCAGTACCTTTCTTGACAACACCAGCTGCCGGTGACCTTCTTATTCTGTATCTGGCAGTCTCCGATAGGGCCGTCAGCGCCGTACTATTAAAAGAAGAGGAAGGGCAGCAACGGCCAGTATATTATGTGAGTAAGGCAATGGTCGATGCCGAGACACGTTATCTTCCGCTAGAAAAACTCATCCTAGCCTTGGTTATGGCAGCAAGAAAGCTGATGCATTACTTCCAGGGGCCTAGCATTGGGGTGATAACAGATTATCCCCTCCGATCAGTACTATGGAGTGCAGAAGCTTCAGGACGTGTTTCAAAATGGGCTCTTGAACTCGGCCAATATGACATTCAGTTTTTACCCAAAACCACAATCAAGGGACAGGTGCTAGCCGACTTTGTTGCCGAATTCACAGGCGGGCTTTCCGACCTTAAACCTGCCGACGTTCTTCCAAGGTCAAGTTCGATCAAAAGCGGAGAATTTATGTTGGGGATATTTGGCAGCTATATTATGATGGATCATCCAACCAACGGGGCTGCGGCGTCGGCGTAGTAATCATGTCTCCTGACAGCGCAGTAATAGAGCAAGCTGTTAAGCTTGGCTTCGAAGCATCAAATAACAAGGTCAAGTATGAAGCCTTCCTAGCCGGCCTACGGAATGCACATATTCTCAGCGCTCGGCGTTTGCTAGTGTTTTGTGACTCAAAATTGGTCATCAACCAGCTAAAGGGAGAATACGCTGCAAAAAACGACAGTATGGCGGCCTATATGAAAGCGGCCAACTCTTTGCTAACGAAGTTTGACCATCACGAATTGAATCAAATAACACGTGATCAAAACACACACGCAGATGCCCTGGCGTGCCTAGCCTCCGCCATCAATTCTGAGCTCAAACGGACAATTGAAGTAGGTTTCATCCCGGAGCCGAGTATTGGCCCTTCGGAGGAAACCCACGTCAACATTATAGAATCCGCGCCAAGCTGGATGGACCCCATTGCCGGATTCCTCTCTTCTGAACAACTCCCAGAGGACAAAAAAGAAGCACACAAGCTACGCAATAAGGCCCTGCGATACTATCTGGATCCACAAGGAGGGCTTTATAAAAAGTCCCTCTCCGGTCCCTATTTGGAATGCGTACACTCGGATAAAGTGGAAGAGCTTCTAACTGAGATACATGAGGGCAGTTGTGGTGCCCACTCTAGTAGACGCTCCCTGGCTTATCGAGCTGTAACACAGGGGTATTATTGGCCGACAATGAGAGCCGACGCAGAAAATTACGTTAAAAGATGCGAACAATGCCAAAAGTTCTCCCCACTAACCCATTTGCTCGCCGAAGGGTTGAACTCTATCATCAGTCCCTGGCCGTTTGCTCAATGGGGGCTTGATATCGTAGGACCATTGCCAAGGGCCCTAGGAAACAAGCGATTCTTAATCGTAGCAACAGATTACTTTACAAAATGGGTCGAAGTGGAGGCTCTAACACATATACGAGATGCCGACGTAAAGCGATTTGTATGGAGAAACATCATTACGCGATTCGGCATTCCAAGAGCGCTCATTTCAGACAATGACACCCAATTCGATTGTGGCGTATACCGAGAGTTGTGCAGCAAATACGGTATCATGCCTTACTTCTACGCACTCTGCGTACCCCGAATGTGAAGCCTCTAACAAAACCATCTTGGACGGCATCAAAAAGAGGCTGGAAAAAGCTAAAGGCAAATGGGTCGAAGAATTGCCGAGCGTATTGTGGGCGCATCGCACAACGTCGAGGAGGTCCACCGGTGAAACGCCGTTCACTTTATGCTTCGGAACCCAAGCAATCTTACCCCTGGAAATCGGCCTCCCGACTTTGAAATCGTAAGCCTTTGATACGGGCCAAAATGACATGATGCTCGCCCTGGATCTGGATCTAATCGAGGAATGAAGAGACCGCGCCCTGGCCTCCATGGCACGGTATCAGCAGCAGCTCGCTAAGTCGTACAATCAACGAGTTCGATTCTTGCTACGCCTGAGAGCTGGTCTTGAAAAATACTTCCAAATATCAAGACCAGCGGACGGAAAGCTGGGTCCGAATTGGGACGGCTCCTATCAAGTCGACTTCATTACAGGAACTGAAGCATATCGGCTTTCGGACATGTCCGGAAGAAGCCTACCACGGCCTTGGAATTCAATGCATCTACGAAAATTTTACCAATGACCCGATCTGTGGGCTTGGTATCTGTACATACTCTGCTGTAATGCAAAAGTTTCTCGTTTTTATTCCTCAGCTTGTACGCTTCTTATTTGGCCGAACAAGTCTCCGAATTCGGAGCACCCTTCGTGGACACCACGATTGGCCGAACAAGTCTCCGGATTCGAAGTGCCCTTCGTGGACACCACGATTGGCCGACTAAGTCTCCGAATTCGGAGCGCCCTTCGTGGACACCACGATTGGCCGAACAAGTCTCCGGATTCGGAGCGCTCTTCGTGGACACCATGATTGGCCGAACAAGTCTCCGGATTCGGAGCGCCCTTCGTGGACACCACGATTGGCCCAACAAGTCTCCGGATTCGGAGCGCCCTTCGTGAACACCACGATTGGCCCAACAAGTCTCCGGATTCGGAGCGCCCTTCGTGAACACCACGATTGGCCGAACAAGTCTCCGGATTCGGAACGCCCTTCGTGGACACCATGATTGGCCCAACAAGTCTCCAGATTCGGAGCACCCTTCGTGGACACCACGATTGGCCGAACAAGTCTCCAGATTCGGAGCACCCTTCGTGGACACCACGATTGGCCGAACAAGTCTCCGGATTCGGAGCTGTAACAAGCCTGCGGGGGGACCTCGCTACAACTCGGACTCGATTTGTGTTGTCACGGTTCTTAATCTTGAACCAAATAGTCCAAATCCGGCAAATCGTTTTGAGAAAACAGATTTTTAGAAAAGAAGTACCAAACATGGACTGTTTTGCTAGATACAGAGTCGCCACCTAAATATTTTATTTTTGGGAAATTTAGGAAATCCTGACTCGTTTGCCTAAGGCCACGTGTCCGTCATCACCAAAGTTGCCTCGGCTTGGGAACTTGGGTACGATTGGGGAAGGTCACTTCGTGAGCACCCCCGCTCGCTCGATCAAAGATCGGACTCTACTAACCATGATATCTAGTTTTGAAAACATTATGCGTTCTTATTCCGGTTATTAGCCTAGATTTACTATGTGATGCGCACAGCATACAAGTATAGACCGGGTCGCCTGAATTGGAACAAAACATTTCATGTTTGTTTTTGAAAGATGGTTTGCTACCCGCAAGTAGGCTTAAAATGCAGATTTTGCCACCCTCGGGTGGGCTTAGAAAACATGATTTTGCCACTGTCTAGTGGGCTTAAAACAAACATTTGATGAATTGTTCCAATCCAAATAACCCAACCTCCACTCACAGGCATCCAAGCAGGTATATCACATAAGCAGTTAGCCTCATGGTAAGCATGCTATTCATGGCAACACTCACACGCATGCAAGGATATTAAAGCATAAAACTCACCGAGTACTCCAAGCCAAAAAAAGAAGCTAATTAGAAATCCATGCATGATCCTAAGTATACAGAAATACCTAATGCAACATATGCAAAAATGCAACTATAGCAAGCTCGGCTATTCTAAACATGGCATATGGAATGCTACATCTAACACGTATTCAACTTAGAATTGAAATACAAATATAGTTAGTATGATGCGCCGAGCCCGGTGCATGCAAAACAGATGAATGAATGCAAACAGCTATCATACTGTATGTTAATCGAAACATGCCCTAATCTAACCATCATAAGCAGGTAAATAAAAGGGAAGAAAGACGTGGGGTTGGAAGACATACATCACACTCACCCACACTTATTACAATTATGCCCTTGCACAGAGGGTCCAAATAAATATATAGTCCCGAATAAAAGAATAGTACAGTCCAAATAAATATTACAGTCCAAATATGTACAAAAATCCTAATTAATTATCAAATTAACTAAGAAAATAATAAACTGGCATGCAAGCCAGGGACTGCCTTGATTCCACTCCGGATGATGAGTGATGCATGTCCGGGTTGCCTTCGCGCGGAAATCCACTGCGATGCCCCAATTAGCCTCTGTTTCGCAATGGTTTTTTTGGAAAGTGTGCCAAGCCTCGGAAGACTGCTGATTCTTGATTTTGCTGCAACAGAGAGCAGGAAAGGGGCATAGCAATGTATTTTCACAAATGTATGCATGCCTCGATCCTCGTGCCACCAATCACGCATCTCGATGCATGATGGCCGAGGAGTCGAATTGCACAACTCGATATGGAATGAATGCACACGAAAACTTAACAAAACCTAACTCCATCATAGGTAATCCGGAGTGTCGGTGACTGGGGAATTGAGGCACGTTCCGTCACTCGGAGTACGAAACGCCCCTCGTTTCTCGTGCTCGGGCTAACTCCTATTCCAAGCACAATGCAATATGCATGACATGCATGAATGCAAACTAAGATACAACCTAACATGCACAATGTTATGAAATGGCATACACGATGTACGAGGTAACATGGCATACACAATGCACTAATATACAACCTAACATACACAATGCTATGAAATGGAATGGCATACACAATGCATAACGGACTTACACCAACATGAGTGGACCTCAGCCACACTCACATAGGAGGCCATAAGATGAAAATGAGACACTCGAAATGCGTGCACACGTGCACGCAAACCGAGGACCGTCCCTAAGGCACGAATGCCACTCTAACAAGACATGGCAAAGCGTGGAATATGGCATACTAGCATGAAAATTCCAGAGGCAAAATGAGATGCAAAACAGCCCCGAAACATGGCAAAATGGTACCTGATGCATGGAACGAGTCCCGAAACATGAAATTTGGCTCAAGGAATGACCTATAGCTACGCAATGCATGCATTATTTGTACATGAAGTGTGAATACAGAAGCAATACAGCCCCAAAATAAGCATTTTTACAGTTTTAAGAAAGGCCAAACAGCGAACATAAATGGGGCTAAACTAGCATGCAAAAACAGCTCCAAAAGCAAGATAATGAAGCAAGTGGCAGCTTCTGTCCCTAAACAGAGAAGGGCCCTTCTACAATGTTGAAGAGAGGCCCAAAATATGATGTTTTACAGTTTATGACAAACCACAAAAACAAACACAAGTATGGAAAAATTCTCATGCAAGAAAGGGGCCAAAATGGAGACAAAGAAGCAACTGATGCATGCTGGTCCCAAACAGGTGAGGGCCCTTCAACAATGTTGAAGAGGGGCCCAAAATATGACCTTTTAAAGTTTAGTACCAGACCCAGAATAGTATACAAGTATGCTCAAAATACCATGCAAAAATGAGGCCAAAAAGAGAGCTACAACACAAAGTATACAAAAAATGCCTCAAATAGGAAATGACCCTTAATGAAACATGAAGAGGGGGTCAAAATATGGCCTTTTTCAGTTCGGACCAAAGTCAAAAAACAGAAGCACAATAGGCTAATAAATCATGCAAAAATGGGTGCCAAAAGTGAATATCAAAGAAAGTGACACATGGAGGGTTCAAACAGTGATGAGCCCTTCTACAATGTTGAAGAAGGGCTCAAAATAAGTGTATTTACAGTTTATAACATGCTTCAAAACAGATTATACATAGGCCTAAAACGCGACACAAGAAATAGACATACAAGGGAGATAATGAAGCAAGTGCCACAAGGGAGCCTCAAACGGTGAGAGGCCCTTAAACAAACATGAAATATAGCTCAAAATAAGCCTATCTATAGTTAGGGTCGGAGCCCCAATATGCAAGCACAAGGACCTAGAATATAGACCAAGAAAAGAGCAAAAAGAGGAAAAATGAGACTCACCCTTGAAGACTAGTCTTTCATCAACTCTTGGTCCAAAATATGAGCTTTTAACCTCTTCAAAAGAGTCTCAAAGTACTGGAATGGAGGATGGAGGTCTTGTGCTATGAGTTGGTGTGTAAAAATGGTGTAAGAATCAAAGGGTTTTGATGGTTAGAATGTAGAGAGAGAGAGATTTAATGTGAGAGCTCCACAAAAAAATTTTCTAACCCCTAAAACACAGCTGGGGGGTTTGTTATATAGACACAAGAAGGTGGAAAAGAGGGGAAAAAATGGGGGGGAAATGAAATTCAAATTTTTCCCCAAAATTGGCCTAAAAGGGAGATAAAGGGGCAAGTGATAGTAGGAGATCTCAAACTGAAGAGAGCCCTTCAACAAAGTTGAAGACGGGCTCAAAATAAGACACTTTGTAGCTTATGAAAAGCCATGAAAATAAATACAAGTAGGCCTAAACTATCATGCAAGAAAAGGCCTAAAAGAGGGGTAAAGAAGCAAGTGGCAGTAGGAGATCTCAAACAGCAAAAGGTCCTTAATCAAACATGAAAAGGACCTTAAGATATGACTATCTCAAGTTCAGGTCAGAGCCCAAAAATGCAGATCGAAGGTTCGGGAGCCAAAACACGCAGTTCGGGGCCCCGAAAGTGGGCTGTTAGGCACCGGAAGTGGTGTCCGACCACGAAGTCGGTCTCTCGGACCACAGTGTCCCTCAAAAGGGAGGAAATAAGTTATGTACCAAAAACTGGAGTAAACGGAGGTGGTTAAGCGGTCCCGAACCGAGGCACACGGCCGACAGCTCCGAAAAACCGGGAACCGGGCTCCAAACGGGGAAAATGGCCTACGACCACAAAACGTAGCCTACGGCTACTGAGAGATGGTCTACGAGACCTCTCCCTTCCTTTGGGAAGAGAAAACAGAGCCTGGTTCGCAAACCGAGGCAAGGCACAAAAGAGTCCGGAAGTCCGAGGGCATGGCTCGCAGCCGAGACTCTGGAACCTCTGAACGAGCACGATATGCAATATCACCAAGCGCTCAATCAGTGACGTCTGAGTCTTAAGGTCAGTCAAAAATGAGGTGTCTATAGGAGTGCCCTTCGTGGACACCACGATTGGCCAAATAAGTCTCCGAATTCGGAGCGCCCTTTGTGGACACCACGATTGGCCCAACAAGTCTCCGAATTCGGAGCACCCTTCGTGGACACCACGATTGGCAGAATAAGTCTCCGGATTCGGGGTACCCTTCGTGCGGGTCACGACTTGACTAACAAACTACATGATTCTTAATTGGAGCCGATCGACGCATGTTCGAACGTTTACATTACGCAATACAGAAACTGACAATAAATTGTGATAGAACATTTCATTACGCGCAAAACATTTCAAAAGCTGCTAATAGAGAAATTCTATTTATTAAAAAGCCACCAAACATTTCAAGCATTTGATAAAGAAATTCTATTTATTTAACATTATGGTCCACTAAGTCGGCGTCTTCGTCGTCGTTTTTCTCGATTTCGAACTCAAGATACGGAAGGTAATGCTGATGATATAGGGGCGAAGTCGAATTTATACCCACAGACCCAAGAGCTTCCACGGTTTGAAGGGCCTTGATCCAGCCATGCTTGAAACCACGATTTTTGCATCGGCAGACTTCCTCAGCTAGGTCCGTTTTGGTCTTTTTAATCCCGGCCTTCAAGCCGTCCCGATATCTTCTTTCATAACCCGAGGCCTCTCGGTTCGCCCTCTCCCCCATGCTTTTCGCTTGATTGTCCACTACCGACTCGGCCGCTCGAACACTCTTCAGCTCCCGAAGCTCACTCTCAGCCTTTTTCGCGCGAGCCTCCAAACTACGATTCCTTTCGTTGTTTTTCTCACTTTCGCGTCGGGCTTCGCGCAGACGCATCCCGACTTCATAAGCGCTTATCTGATTTCTTGACCTGTATGTATGCCATCCCGAAATACTTGAAATCCCCACGTCCGACCATCGACTGTTGGACCTCCGGAAAAAAAATTTGCCGAGGCGGATCACATCATCTGGATCTTTAATTATAGAATCCGCCTCCGTCATCGGTCTATTCTTCACAAGAACCGCAAAACTCAACGGTCGTGGCGCCGCCTCAGGCTCAACTTGCGGTCGTGGGCACGGGGAACCTCCCCGTTGTCCGTCCTTTCGGGGTGATTTGCTTCGACGACTAGGGGGCCTCTCTTTTTTCCGATCCATGGATGCTCTTCTTCTCGTGTGGATAAGCTCGCTGCCGTGATTCATTTTGACTGCTAAACTTAGCCAATGTTGGCCCTTGCTAGGTTTGGATCGAGCCTGAATAGAAATGAGTCAAATTGTTGGCCTGAACTCGCCCATTTATTCTGGGGTATATGCAGCTCTCCCGAGAAAACGTCAGAAAGACTGAACGCCAAACATCGTAATTTATGCCTCAGCCAGCCCACGATTCCGAGATAGTCGGCTCATTTGGTTCCTCAGGCTCGCGCCCTAGCTAAGGCAATGGCAGATTCATTAATCTCGTCGGCTATATTGCAAGTGTTATCGCCGGTTATCCTATGATCGCTGGGGCAAGGGCACTCATTTATCTAGTTGGCCATATTTTCAAATGATAACGCCGAATAAGTTATGCCTCAGCCAGCCCACGATTCCGAGATAGTCGGCTCATTCGGTTCCTCAAGCTCGCGCCCTGGCTAAGGCAAGGGCAGATTCATTAATCTCGTCGGCTATATTGCAAGTGCTATCGCCGGTTATCCTAAGATTGCTGGGGCAAGGACACTAATTTATCTAGTTGGCCATATTTTCAAATGATAACGCCGAATAAGTTATGCCTCAGCCAGCCCACGATTCAGATCTAGTCAACTCATTCGGTTCCTCAGGCTCGCGCCCTGGCTAAGCCAAGGGCAGGTTCCTTAGGCCGATCGTCTGAGCTGAGTAATATCATTAAGTAATGTCATTCTTCATTAGCAAAATTGAGCACAACTCATGACATTTTATATATATTCAAAATAAATAAGCTATAAGCCCGCACAAAATTGTCTGACAAAACGATTGTAACAATACATCAGTAAAATCCTAATACATTTGTGAAAACCTAAAAGTCAATTGCCCAGCTCATCCTTCAGAATCAATCTCCAACAGCTCAATATCCACTCGCCAGACGCAGACCGCATAGTCAGTGAAACTCCAGCTGCAGCAAGGGCTTTGTGCCAGCCATGCTTGAACCCCTTGTTTTCGAACCGCGGGACCTGGTCCACGTATTCGGCAAGCCCAAAGATCCTTCCCGGCGAATACTTTGAGGCGCCGCCATGTCGACCAACTCACCGCAGGCCGGCAACTTCATTGGGACAATCTCAAGACTGCGCTCGCCCGCTTCTTTTGGCGTCCGCTCGTGGATCGATCGCAAAGGCGAGTTTTTCTACTTCGCCTCGGCCCGAGCCGCTTCCTTGTTCGCTCTCAAAACTGCGTCTTCGGCCCTCTTCCTCTGGCCCTCCACCTGTTCTCGCAAGCGGTCAATCTGTTTGACGGCGTCGAGATGCCAACGTCCCATGTCGGCTATCCTTCCGACGGTTTACAAAGGAAAAATCCAAAAACATAACCCCAACAGTACTTGGATAAAGTGAAGAAAAGTCAAAATACGTACCAGAAGTGCCGATTGCGCGGTTAGTGCCATCGCATTCAGATCTGGTTCCACCCGAAAAGCCTCCATATCGGTAAGAACGACACCTGACGTGGCCACACCGAATGCGACTTCTGAATCTTTAAGCGCCGAAGCGTTAGAGGGAACCGGCATGTCCTTTACCATTGGACGAATGACAAAAGGAACAACCTCATTAGATCCCTCCAATCGAGGACGCTTACCACTTTGTTCGTCTGAACCGGCCTTGAGGTCGGCAGAACGCTTCCCTGTCTTTTCCTCAAATTTTCGGCCGTCTTCCCCGACCAACGGAGATTCGGCATTTCGACCCTTCGTCTCTTCTAGAACCCCCAAGGACGCTGATTCGGCAACAGGGGGGTGGAGTCGAGATTCGATGGTGGGCGGCATTTTAGACGTAACACCCTCCGCTCTTCGCCGTGCGGCTAACCTCTCTGCGTTCACCTTTTTAGCAAGCTTTGTCAGACTCAATCCGGCCATATCCGCGGAGTTTATGACGGGAAGATCCTGTAAGCGTTGAAAAACGTCGGCAGAAGGAAGATCACCCGGTCCCGATGTAAATGGAGGATTCGGCGGAATCCACTACCTCCTCAGATTCAGCCTCGGATTGATCTGAGTCGGCGGTATCAGCTACCTCGTTTCGCTCCGAATCGGACCCTCCAAAGCCTACCTGCCTTAGGTTTTTGAAGTTGGACAGAATAAGAGCAGTAAGTGAATCTTCACCCTTCGGAATCGGTATGTTTTCCGCCGCCGAGAAGGTTGTGTATGTCGGCTCGTAACAAAGCAGAATGTGAGCCGCCTTCCCCTGTCTCTGAATACTTTGACGGCCGAAATACCTGAGAGCAACCCTAATATCTGAAAGAACGGCGCCGTGGGTTGAAGATAGTACCTTTTTCAAACCCCTCCCTGCACGAGACGAAGCCGTAAGATTTCAACGGAATAGGTTTTACAATAAAAATGAACGCGACAAAAACAAGGAGATACACGGCGACTTGGCTCGCCCCTCTGTCTAGGAATAGGGTCAACACGATTCTCCCCTTCGCCAAATTCCCAGTTGCCCTGGACAATGACCATAACATCATCAACTCGTTTCCCAGAGTTGGAAAGCATAGTGATTAGTTGATGGTCGGTATCCTTAGCTCTGAGGAAATAACGCCCTTGCCGACCGGAGGACTTAGCCAAGGCATAGCAGTGCCGGATGGTCGGAATGCCAAGATTAATTCCAAGGCGACGATTCAATACAACAATTCCCATTATAATTCTAAAGAAATTCACGTTAAATTTGAAGGATTAAATCCCAATGGCGGCTGACCCTCAAAAATGGGTGTAGAGGGAAGCGGACTCCACCCTCTGCGATTGACAAGAGAGGAAAGACGACTGTGGTCTCATCCTCCCTCTCCATGTCAAGGGTGCCGTCTGCCAAAAGTGACAGACGGACATCATCAGGAATAGAGAAATGGCGTCTAAAACCAGCAATTCGATCTGATGAGAGGAGGTTTTTCAAATGCTTCGCCATACTCTGCAGTTGGCACAGATACGCCAAAGAATAAAATCGGAATAGTTTTCGAAGCAAAGAAGTGGAAAACTTATGGAAGATGAAGATTTTGGAGGAGACAAAATTGCAAGAACGATCCAAAGGCCAACCCAGCGACCGGTATCATGGAATGTGAATCTGAAAGGATGCCAATCTTTAAAAATGCAATGAATAGATATGTACGAAGAGGCGGGAAGTCGGTACGACAACCAAAAGGGGGTGTACTTAGACGTATGCTTTGTGGGCCCGAATACCAAAATTTTGGTGGGGCATTCAAAACTCGGAGCCAAGCACTCCAGCCAACAAACGTTGGGAGAATGCTTGGGGGGCAATTGTGGAAGCCGAATTAATAGAAGAGTCAGCAGGAATGTACCCCAGAAGTCAGAGACTATTCGGCTCCGTACTAATCGACTAAGATACCGAATATATAGAAATTGCCGAATGGATGGAAAGATGTATGTTGGAATAAACAAAAGGATAATAAGTAGAAAGTGGGCTCTGGACCCGAGGTCCAGAAAATGAGTATAAATGCAAGAGCTTCAGATTTAGAAAGGTATGTAAGAATCACTTCACTAAACTTAGTAAAACAAGCTTTCTTGAGTATAAGAACTGACTTACCCCGTCGGAGTGCTAACCCCGGCACCCCCGACCGGAGTGTTTGTCGTTGCAGGTGACTAAGTTGAGGATCAAGAGCGTCTCCTAAGATCTGAAGAGTATTTCCAAAACCACTTCCCCACATAACCTTATAAACAATTATGTTTTGTAAGTACCACCACGGGAGTCCCACGCCTTAGGGGATTTAAATAACCATCGGCTTCTGTTTGGTCATTTTGTGGCCCTCTATTGTCATGGATCTATTGACCTCTATTATGTGCGGAGCAAAGTGCTGTGCGGAGATAAGTGTTATACTATCATGGGAGCCACCTCTATAATCCGTACGAGCCACCTCTTGAATCCGTGTCTCTGTTTTGATTGTCACTTCTGTGACCTTTGTTATGTTCTGTTCTGTACCGTGGTTATGATTATTTATTTACATAATTTCTGTATTTCAGTTTCTGCCACTTAAATGATTTATTTACCAGATTGAGTTATGTAAATGTTTTGATTTAATTAACTATTCATGGTTATTTTGTGTCCTTTATACTATTGGTATAATATTTTTTACTCTGCCATGTATTTATAACTGTTTATCAATTTTCAGGAAACAATGCAGTTCAGAAATAGCTTTTGGAAAGTCTTAGACGCGGGCCTGCGGAATAGGCATATACAACACTTTTATGATATTTTTATATGTAAATATCGGTCTTTTTTGTCAATAAATTTTATTATAAAAATAGAAGCTCCAATGATTATTTTGGTACCGTCACTTAAATATTATTTCCGTTCGCATTTATTAATTTGTTCAAAAATTGATCGGAGGTAACTTCTGTTACTGACCATCACTATACTTAATCCTGGGGTACGGGGAGCGGGTCGTGACAGGATTGATGGCTGAAGTGTTAGTTGTCGAGCGTGGAAATCTACATTTTTGTTAATTTGATTTTCTGGTGTTACATAGTGTTACATTACAGTGCTATGTTTGAAAAAAATATACTAAAGAAAATTTGTGTTACATTGATTGAAATGTTGCATTTGAGAAAAATACAGAAATTTTTTTTTTGATTGAAATATTACGTTATTACGTTTGAGAAATGTATACAAATTTTTTTTTTAATATGTTACATTAGAATATTACGTTTGTAAAAAAAAATACACTAAATTTTTTTTGCCTGTTACATTGATTGGAGGGTTTTGTTTGGGAAAAACAGAATGAAGAGTTTTTTGAAATGTTATGTTGTTACGTTTGAAAAAAGTATAATAATTTTTGTTTTATGTATTACGTTTATGAAAGTATACTAAGAATTTTTTTTGAAAATTATGTTGTTACGTTTGAAAAAAATACATTAAACAATTTTTTTAGTGTATTACATTAAAGTGTTACATTGAAATATTACGCTTGAAAAAAATATACTAAATAATTTATTTAAAGTGTTACGTATAATAATTTTAACATTATAAGAAAATCACATTTGCCTCTTAATACATAATATGTGCATTTATACTTGACTATTTATGTAATTTACAGTAAAATAGAAAATTTAGGTCTATAAAAAAAAAAACCAAAGGTCATAAAACCGTTATTTAACATTTATTAATGTTTCACCATAAAAAAATTTTGAAAGACGAAATGTAATTTAAAATTTTAAGAATGCATTTATAAAAAAACAAAAGGGCAGTGATTTGTCTCCCGAATGGGGCCCGAATCCTCCGAATTTCCGCTTTAAGTAAAAAAACAAAAAAAAACAGAAAATAAAAAAAAAATTGTCAAAAATAAAAATTAAGGGGGTTAGGGGAAATTTTTTTAAAGGGATTTTTCATTTTCCAAAACAAAAAATAAAAAATCACGGGCTTGTCTTCTACTACCCGTAATTATCGTTAATTATCTTTAATAATACAATAAAGTAGGTTTTGAGAGTACTCTTCCACGCATTGGGGCCACCACTCTCGGCCTCTACTCCGCCTTCCTCCTCCGTCTGGACCACTCTCTCTCTCTCTCTCTCTCTCTACATTTGCCCCCAAATTGGTTCTTCGGAGCAACTTCTCTCTCTCTCTCTCTACATTTGCCCCCAAATTGGTTCTTCGGAGCAACTTTTCGATTTTTGTTCACTGGCCTTTCCTAATTCTCCTCTAAATTTAGCTTAATTATCCAATTTGTCTTCATTTTTAGGAATTGATCGATATATATAAAGAGAGAGCTACGATTATAGTATGGCTATGGAGGGAGAGAGCGCAGAGCAGCTTTTGAAGAAGCTGATCGACATTGTCAACGAGATCTCTTCCATCTCGGGCTTCAAGTGTGTGGTCAGGAGGCAATGTCGCGATCTTTCGAGGCGGTTGAAGCTCTTGATGCCCTTGTTCGAGGAGATCAGAGACCAAATCTCCCAAGAGACTCTGAACGATTTGATTTCGTTGAAAGAAGCTCTCGAATCGGCTAAAGAATTGCTCGGAATCTGCAGCCGCGGCAGCAACATCTTGCTGGTTCGCAATTTTATGCTTCAATTGTTTATTTATTGTTCAATTGCAACTGAATATGGAATTATATGTTTTTTTGTTTTTCATTTTGTTTTTGTGTGTGATCAATTTGTGTTTAACGAGGGACTTGGCATGAATAATGGGTTTCATTTAATTGGGAAGTAAATAATCAAATCCCAAGAAGGGGTTGTGAGAGGGGTGAGCATATATATATATATAGTTTAAATAACCGGGAGTCTGGGTCAGCTGACACACACTTCGAGTAATACCGGTCCTGAAGTTAACTGCCGGCAAACCAAGAGGTGAGGCATAGTTATTACACATATTTCTGAAACGTAGCTTTGTGCTTGTGGCCACACCTAAAACAATTACTTTAAATGCTAGGATACTAAACTTTTAACCAAACAAATGACCAAATGTGTGTGGGTTCGCAATTATGTGGGCCTTACGAGACATTTAGTTATTTGTTTGGTAGAAAATTTGGTTTCTAGCGCATTTTCCTAACTTTAATGCTCAAACTTTGGGCTGTGGAGTCTACTTGCGTACTGGAATCTATTTACTTTGCTAAGAGTATCTTCAATGGTTGGATAGGGAAAGAGCTAGTTATTGCTGTAATTTTTTAGCTAGAATTTAGCTAGGGCAGCAAACGAAACCAGCCGAGCTGAGCTTTAGTATGTTTGAACTTATTTATTAAGATTTTAATAAGTTCGAGTTCGAGCTCAATAAAAATTTAATGAACTGGGCTTGAGCCGAATTGGCCTAGGCTTGACTCGAGTTTGAGTCTGTTTACAAACTTTAGCAAGTAAAAAAATTTATAAATTCATTATTGCGTATAAGACTAAAGTTATAATTAGAATTTTAATTATATAATTATATATACAATATATATAAATATACTAAAAACAAGTTAATATTTTATCACCTACTACCACTTTTATATAAATGTACAGTTAACTATTATTTACATTTATATTTTTTAAATATATAAATAATAAATGTTGAACGAGTCAGCTAACGAGCTGAGCTTTAGTATGTTTGGACTTGTTTATTAAAAATTTAATGAGCTCGAGCTTGAACGCAAAAAAAATGTAATAAACCGAGTTCGAACGAGCTTTTACTGAGTCTGTTCACGAATGGTTCTGTTCATTTGTAGCCCTAAATTTAGCAATGAATGTGTTAAAATGTTTGATTTTAGCAATCTTGCTCCAATGGTATAATGTAAAAATTTTCAACTTTTCTCATTAAATCAAAACGCTACATGTGGGTCCCTAGAGGAGAGATATAGACACAGTTTTTAGCTTTAGGTAAACCTTGTGCTATATTTAACACAATGTTTACCTATAGATAATATATAGCAAGCCAAGTTACTTACTATTGGAGTGGGAACTTGGAAGCTTCAAGGCAAAATATAACAATAGCATGCCATATAGTACGCCCATTGGAGATGCTTAGTGCTATTCTATTGCTAGTTGAAAACCAATGCTTGCTTACTATAATCTTGCATTTAGCCATCATGTTTGAAAACAAATGCTTGCTGAATTTTGTGCAGTAATCTCTTACATTTAGCTATTTTTCTAAGCCTGCAAAACTAGTATGCCTTTACGTGTGACTGAACTTGAATGCGCTTTTGCGTGTTTCCCATTTTTCATTTTGTTCAGTGAATAGGAACTAACATATGTGGAACCAGCATTGAATGGAGAATTTAACTGATAAGCTTTAAACAGGAAAAACTTGGGCCAATCAAGGGAATAACACCAAACAAAGGAGAAAATTTGAATCATAAAGATATATATAGTTTTCAACCAGCCAAATTTATGAATTTTTTGTTGCATATGAAACTACCTTAATCAACTACAACATTTTGACTTTGAAAGACACCGATTTTGCTAAGCAGATTTGGTGTCTGACATTTTGCCATAACTATCAAATCAAAGCTCTCTCTTTCAATTCCAAAAGTGGTGTCATTTGTCTTATGTAATGCTTTTCAAATGCAAGTTCATTTGTATGTTTCTTTCTGCTGTTTTTTTTACCGGATCAAGGACTTATTTTTTATTTTTAGAAAAAAGAACAAGGAATGGAATGAGATATGCTGGTTCATTCAAAATATCAATCTCGTTCTTCCTCTAAACTGATATCATTCCTTTATTTTCTGTGGGTGTTAAAAGCAGCCAAAAGTTTCATAACCAAAATTGAGAGTGAGAGCAACTTACCCAAATCAAACCAAACCAAGTCTTGTGTCCTGACCCAATCAGTTAGGGTCGGCCACACGAATCACTTTTTGCCATTCCACTTAGCCAAGGGCTCACACTGGCAGAGCCAATAAGAGTGACTGGAATAACTGAAAGTAAAAAAATGAGGATGAGTAGTGGCCCTGCTTGTTTTTTAAGGTACATCAGAATTTAGTGGCCCTGCACTACCTTACTATGTTTAATACCCGTGTCGCATGGATTCGTTATTTCTCCCAAAGTATGGGTGAGTGTGTAAAATAAGTATTTGACACCTGTAAACAATTTAGACACTTTGATATTCAAATTTTTTACGATGGTTGAAGTAGATACTCGCATTTGCTAATAAAAAAACATTTTTAGCCTCTCACATGGATGATAAATAATTTTTTTTCCTAATTTTATTTAATTTCAAGTACATTTATACATACTTTACATCTAATCTAAGAAAATTATACAATTTCTAATATTTATAAATATCCATGGCACGTCCCCTTACCAATATCCAGTTTTTGAATACATATCCTAATATAGTTTTACACTTGGATACACTCACTCCCAATACTTGTACCTGAGTTCATGTAACATAGTTTAAACCCTGTTTGATTTTGCATAGGGTTTTGTTGGGAAACATCTCTCTGCACATTAATGCATACAGGTGAATTTGCATGAATGCTGGAATAAAGACCACTGGTTCTACATATTACAAGTTTTGTCCTGGTCTTATGTTGTGGCAATTTTGGAGCCAACTTCTTTTTATGTTCTTTCAGGTATTGCAATCAGAGAAAATAAGGAGTAAATTCAAAGAACTGGCTGTTCAATTTGAACAAGCCCTAAGATTTGTTTCCTATGACAAGCTTGACATTCCAGATGAACTTAAGGAACAGGTGATCATCCATTATGGAAGTTTGTGGTTTGTGACTTTGTAATACTTATTATGGACCCCACAACCTAGATTTCCATCAGTATATGAGCTTGTTTTTATTTTTATTTTTATTTTTTTTATTTCCTTTACTAGACTCGGACCTAAGACTTATCCAACCCAATCCCATGCTTTCATTACCCTTCACTGAGGTCGTGGGGCAACCATATGCAACTTACATATGCCGCAAAAAATTAGAAATAGTCTCATCTTTGACTTTTTATATGTTGGCAAACCCCACAAAAAACTGGTTTTAATTATTCTATTTGTTTGCTATGAAGGACTAGAAGAATTTTTGGATTCCTATTTTTTACCTGCCCCATCCTCTCCCCTTGAGCAAGGAATCTGTGGGGACCTAGAAAATTATCTTCCTGTGTATTTTTGATTCATTCTCTTTCTTTCTTGTTAGTCGTTCACTTTTCTTGTTGTTACCAGGTTGAACTTGTTCATTCTCAATTTGCAAAAGCCAAAGAAAGAATTGAAGAGCCTGATTTGCAGCTGTATGAGCATCTGTTCTCCATTTATAACCAGAGCAGTGATGCGGATATTGAACCAGGTCTCACAAGGACATTGTGTGAAAAGCTAGAACTAATGACCATTGAACAACTTAAAGAAGAATCACTTGCTTTAGATGAGATGGTTGTGTCCTGTGGTTGGGATGTGGTTCAAACCAGAGAGAAGATGTTGATGGTAATGAAAAAATTTGAAGACTGTGTGAGGGCCGAACATCCCAACATCAGTATTCCTGTGTGTGAGAATTGGTCTGGTAGTGATCAAACACACACCATCCAAAGCCCCAAATCGCCATTTGTGCCAGATGATTTCCGTTGCCCAATATCACTGGAATTAATGAAAGATCCTGTCATTATATGCACAGGGCAGGTACGTGCGTCTATTACTTAAAACAAGCCAAAGCTTTTTTTACTTTTATTTGCCTTTAAGTTTTCATTGGATTAATCGTTAAGGTTTCCCCCCCTTATATACTAGTATATTTACAATAGGTATGAGGGGCTGTATGTTGGTTAGGCCCTACCCAGGAAATTTATGACGTAATACTTAAACCTAGTATATGCTCATATCTGGCACCTTTGCCTTCCTTTTAAGAGATTTTTATTCCGCGAATGTCTCCAAAAGAGCAAATTTTTGTTCCAACAAATTCCTTACGAGTCCTCTTTCGTTTGGTAGACCTATGAACGAGCTTGTATAAAGAAATGGCTTGAAGCAGGACATGGAACTTGTCCAAAAACGCAGCAGAAACTTTTTAGCACCACCCTCACACAAAACTATGTGTTATCTAGCATAATAACTCGTTGGTGTGAAGACAATGGGGTGGAACCACCCACAAGATTGGGCAGTTCTCGGCTAGGTAAGACCTCTGCCTGCTCCATTGAAGGTGTGGACATTGATGCTCTCTTAAGCAAGCTCACATCCGGCAACATTGAAGACCAGAGGGCTGCTGCAGGTTTGCATTATGATAAAGATCTCTTTATGCTGAAAATATCATAGATTGAAATAAAGAATCTTCTATAGAGCATCAAAGGAGTATTTTTGTGTTTGATTTTTAGAATATGAGCAAAGTTAAATTCTGAAAGTAACCAATATTTTTTTTTGGCTTTCTTTTCCACTAGTCAAAGTTTAACAATTAATTTTTTTTTTAAAAATTTTTTTGTTGCTTTTTGAAGATGTTTATACAGTTTTACTTCATCTGATACAAATAGATGGAAATTTGTATTGGAAATTTTCTTTATAAATCTTCTTTTCCCACACGTTATATTGGAAATTTTGCATTTGTAGGATTTTCTGAAGCAGAGATTTCTCAGGTTCTTGGTGGAACCTCATAAAATTCTGAACCATGTGAATTAATTCATTGTAGGTGAGCTGCGCCTCCTAGCCAAGAACAATGGCAATAATCGCATGTTCATAGCCCAGGCCGGTGCAATCCCCCTCCTTGTTGGCCTCCTGTCCACGCCCGACACTACCATCCAAGAACACGTCATTACCTCTCTCCTCAACTTGTCTATTTGTGAGGATAACAAAAGAGGCATCGTATCTTCTGAGGCTGTTCCTGGAATCCTTCATGTCCTGAAACACGGTAGTATGGAAGCACGAGAAAATGCGGCAGCCACTATATTCAGCTTGACAGTATTGGATGAATTCAAGGTGACAATTGGCTCTTTGGGAGCAATCCCAACATTAGTAACATTGCTGAAAGAAGGTAGTCCGAGAGGGAAGAAGGATGCAGCAGCGGCACTTTTTAACTTGTGCATATTCCAAGGGAACAAAGTACGGGCGATAAGGGCTGGTTTAGTACCGTTGCTAATGACACTACTGATCGAACCTGGTAGCGAAATGGTGGACGAGGCATTGGCGATCGTTGCGATGCTAGCTAGCCATTCTGAGGGGAAAGGAGTGATTGGAAGTTTCAAGGCCGTGCCGCTTTTTGTGGATCTGGTTCGAAATGGATCTCCAAAGAGCAAAGAGAATGCTACGGCAGTGCTGGTGCATCTTTGTGCTGGTGATCAACAGTACCTTTCAGAGGCTCGAACCCTTGGCGTGGTTGATCCGCTGCTGGACTTGGCAGAGAATGGCACAGATAGGTGTAAGCGGAAGGCTGCACAGTTGCTCCAGCTTCTATTGGACCCCACGGAGCCTGTTGGTGAAGCTCGGGTGCAAACTGGTGGACCGTCTGATACCCAAACTCGGTCCATACTGTTGCCAGTAACAGCCGGTGTTGATGATAGCTAAGGACCTGTTTGGCTTCTCATGGGTTTTGTTCGATTAGCCTTTTGGGAAGCGACTATTGTTTGGTATATACATATATATATATAGTCTAGTATGAATCTATTTTGTGGGATTTGTAGAGGGAGAAATAGAAAAGAGTTGTTTGAAGAGAGGAAGAAAATTATTGAAACAGAGTGGTCATTTTGTGCTGGCCCTCAATTTTTATTGGCAATATATATATATAGTTGTGAAGGAATCAGAATATGATGTTATAAAGAAGGAAAGTAATTGAGAATATAATTCTTGCCACAGACCATTTACTCTTGGGTGTTCATCTCTCAATTGTTTGTCAATTTCTTCTAGGGTTTAGCTTGTAATAAGAAATGGAATAGACTTGTATAACTTCATATTTTTTATTGGAGGAACAAGGTTATTTTCATTTATTTTTTCCCTTTCAATCTGTAGGGATTACATCAAATTGGATTTTGAATTATGAAAGAAAATGTAAATGTAGGTAAAGAGTCAAACTCTGACCTCAGCGAAACACACGAGATTACATGAAATTTTGATTTTTGGTTAGTTTTTCATAAGGTATGTTATGATTTTTTACATCAATATAGGTTGAATCGATCGGAATATTATATTTAAATAATCTTTTATATTTTATTTCTTTAAGTATAAGAAGATAAGTAATTAATGTATCACATTTCGTAATAAAAATTAAAAGGGAAGACATTTATAGAATAATTTGTCGCATTTTTTTTTATTTGCTCCTGATACCAAATTGTACAAGTCTTGTAAAATTGTTCGTCTTGCATGAATGCCCTTTACACTAAATTGAAAATTAACAAAAATCAAACCGCAATTTTGAAAATGAGAATTTATTTTTATCAGGTCTTTTAAAATTTGATGCCTTCAACTATAAGAACGAATATTTTTATTAAAAAAATAAAATAAAATTGAGACTATATATAATATAATAAACTACGTAACCTAGTTATTAAGGATTGAGCTATCTCTGTAACAACAAACCAACTTGGTTAAGTAAGTGTCCTAATCAACAAAAGTGGATGATTGCTTTTAATTTAGAGTGAGAAAAGACAAAACCTAAGACCAATTATAGCAGTGGAATTATTATTCTGATTATAATGTATATGGTGCTAATCAACATCATTTACAAAAGTCACTTTGCCACTACAGTTGACAGAGAATCAATAGTTCAATGACCCCTCCAATTTGCCAATCTAAAAATATTATCACGGTTGGTCAAGCACAACAAGAAGATATTTTAAATTTTATTTTATTTTTATTATTTATTTTACTCAATCGAATAAACAATTTTAAAAATTAAAAAATTTAGGTAATTTAAAAAAAAGTTCACTACAAATAAAATAAGTCAAAATTTTAATATAAAAAATTGCAAAAACTAGCCTCTTTTTTTTATTTTCTGGACTTTTTTCAAAAATAATTTTATTTATTTATTTTATTTTTTTTCTTCTAATTTTAGAATCATCTATTTAACATATTAAAAAAAATCTCTAAAAATGAATAGTTCATAATCAATTTTTCACTAATCGAATATCTGAAACACTAATATTGTCATATCTTTTCTACTAAAATATCCCCCAACTATATTAGTATTGGTCATTTTAACTTTTACTAAAAATGAAGTTAGTATAATTATTTAAAAAATGTGAGACTAATTATATTTTTTCATATCTTAAAAGAGGTGAGTGTAATTTATGCTATTTGTTCACTACAACAAAATGCACATTTGGCGATTAAATTTTTAGTCGTCAAAAATTTTGCCTGACTAAATATTTTGATTGCCGGATTGGTCGTGGGAAGCTTGTCGGGGAAGGGATTTGCGACTAAATATTTTTTAGTCGCCAAAAGTCCTATAAATGGTGACTAATATTTTTAGTCACCAAAAATAAAATTTTAGTCGCCAAAAATCTTATTTTTCGCTACTAAAACTTTAGTCACCAAAACTTGAAGTATTTATGGCAACCAAAATTTTAGTCGCCCAAGGGTTTTTTCATCTTTTTATTTTTTTCATTTTATTTTTGTTAGCTACTAAATTCTTAATCGCCTAAAGTTTGTTTTTGTTTTAGCTACTAAATATTTAGTAGCCAAAACCAAAAGTTTTTTTCTATTTTATAAATAAAATTATCTATATGCTGATAAAATTAGTAACCATTCCATAACATACACACATTTCACTTTCAACCATAAAAAAAAATCATATTTAATGTCAAATTAATATTCCCCAAAAAAATTCCATACAAATCAAGTATAATCCAATCTCAAAAATATAATTCTCTACATAGCAGAGGATTAAATAAAATTAACATCCAATTGTTAATTTGGCAAGAAACCAACCAACAAAAACATCAAAAACATAAAAAAGTAAAGGCCATAAAATAAAATAAAATAACTAGTGATGAAGTCAACTGCAGTCCAACTCTCAAAGCAATTACTGAAGTAAAGCTGAAAGCTGCATACATAAATTAATATAGATCAGTTACACAGATCACAAACAGTTGCTAACAAAAGATAGCACAAACAGATACATAGTTTTTATCCATCATCAATTCACTGATCAACTTTTCTCATTTTGTTCTCAAACCAAGTATAAAATAATTATATAGAGCAGAAATGAGAAGGCATACCAGAGTAATAACTATTCAAAAAAGATATAGCATAATCAATAAGTTTCACCATTTACATTCTCTTGCATAAACCCATATGTATATTGTGCATAATGAGTTAATCTAACCACAAGACCTAGTTGACATTGTAAACTATCTAGGAATGCTTTTCTATAATGAAAATGCTTTAGAACCAACAAAATTAATCCAGTTCCATCACTAAGCCCATATTTTGCATGGTATATTTTGAAATTTTAGTGCCTTTACTTTAAGAGAGGTTCAATACTTGGACAAACAACCGCACCCGATATTCATACCAAGTCCATGTAACATAGGTTAAATACTTCTATAATCTATAGTATGACATGATAGTAATAACAGTGTCCTTCCAAGTGAATTTCACAAACTTCCAAAATAGATTGGTCATGGAGCAACTATAGTAGTTATGCAATCTGCATTGAGTGTTACAAATTGCTTGTGGCCATGTTCTAAAGTGTACGATGTACTCACTGTTTGTTTGGTGCTGTGAGACTTCTTGATCATGTAGTGTATATAGCAGCTTGATCCAATTTTTATATTGAGAGATACTATCCTACTAAATCTTCTAGGAAACTATTGACAGTTTCAAACATGCTTGAAGAATAAAAATATAGGTATATAAATTTTAGCAGATTGTATATATGCCCTGAGTTTCTATACATCTATAGTAACAGTTTTCGATCGGCAATTAAGAGAATTCTAGAAGGAGATCAACCACCTTCTTCAATGTTGGTACTGTGCATATCATCCATTCATTCAAATTGTGACTCAACTGTTGATACTCTACCAGTGGCATCAAATGGTGCTGAAAACACCGCAGCTACAAAAGTAGATTAGATTTTTGAGAAGCCTAAGAGCCGTTTTATCGAACAGTTTGAAGGTAAAAAAAATAAATAAATAAATTGAAAAGCCATAACAACTTCCTAAACCAACAATTCATGGGGAAAACAAGCCATTAGATTTTAATGGGTTTTGATTTATATATATTGAGAGGGTAATTTATAACGAAATATTGGGCGGAGCCACGATCCTTTGATTTCTGTTGTGGGCTGAACTAAAGGGTCGGAGTGTGGACGTTAAGTAGCTCGGTCCCTTTTTATCTGAGTACCAAACTGGGCAAAGGCATTGACCAAGCTACCTAATACTAGGCCCAAGGGTTGGCCGAGGTGTTTGGTAAGATGGAGAGCCGAGCTAGGTGTAGCTCGGTCGATGCTTCTTTTCCATTACTTAGTTGAGCACAGAGCCGGAATAACTTGGTTGACCGCAATGTCAGCCGAGGTAAAAGGGTCAGCCGAGATAAAAGGAGTGGCCATCTCACTTGACTTACAGTGATGAGGGTGTTCTAAGGGTAAGCATTATCCTTGGGCATTAGACTCCTAGTAGGACTCTGCTAAGGAGAGTTAGAGTCCTACTGGGATTGTGCAAACTATCTCACTTGGTTGATAGTGAGTAGGGTGTGTGATTCCTAGGAGGACTCTCATAAGGAGAGTTAGAATCCTACTAGGATTGTGCCAAGCAGAATCTATAAAAGCTCATGACCAGACCTTTGTAGAGGTATCCCAATTCTTACTCTAGAATACACAGAGCTTATTATCTATTGTCTAGTTGCTGACTTAGGCATCGGAGGGGTTTCCGGTACACACTCGCCGGTTAGCTCACGTTTGTGTTTTCAAGTGGCAAAGCAATATTGTTTGGAGGAGCGCAAACTTGATCAACATGATTATACGAGAAGAATTATTTCGTGCTCGTACAATTCGGGGGAAATTGAGAGGGTAATTTATAACGAAAAATTGGGCCGAGCCACGATCCTTTGATTTTTGTTGTGGGCTGAACTAAAAGGCCGAAGTGTGGACGTCGAGTAGCTCGATCCCTTTTTATCTGAGTACCAAACTGGGTAAAGGCATTGACCGAGCTACCTAATACTAGGCCCAAGGATTGGCCGAGGTGTTTGGTAAGATGAAGAGTCGAGCTAGGTGTAGCTCGGTCGATGCTTCTATTCCATTACTTAGTTGAGCATAGAGCCGAAATAACTTGGTTGACCGCAATGTCAGTCGAGGTAAAGGGGTCAGCTGAGGTAAAGGTGTCAACCGAGGTAAAGGGAGTGGCCATCTCACTTAGCTTGCAGTGATGATGGTGTTCTGAGTGTAAGCATTATCCTTGGACATGAGACTCCTAGTAGGACTCTGCCAAGGAGAGTTAGAGTCCTACTGGGATTGTGCAAACCATCTCACTTGGTTGGTAGTGAGTAGGAGTATGACTCCTAGGAGGACTCTGTTACGGAGAGTAAAGTCCTACTAAGATTGTGCAAACCATCTCACTTGGTTGGTAGTGAGTATGGTGTGTGATTCCTAAAAGGACTCTTATAAGGAGAGTTGGAAATCCTATTAGGATTGTGCCAAGTAAAGTCTATAAAAGCTCATGACCAGACCTATGTACATGTATCCCAATTCTTACTCTAGAATATACAGAGCTTGTTGTCTATTATCTAATTGCTGACTTAGGCATCGGAGGGGTTTCCAGTACACACCCGCCGGCTAACTCACGTTTGTGTTTTCAGGTGGCAAAGCAACGTTGTTGGGAGGAGTATAAACTTGATCAACAGGATCATACGAGAAGATTATTTCGTGCTCATACATATATGGATATATATATATATATATACGCACAAAGAAGACTAGAAGAGGAAGAAACAGAGAGGGGTGTGAGGATGATTCTGGAAATTTTCCTGGAAAGTGGAAACAAAGAGAGAGCTTTCAAAATGGAGGCTTTGAGAGAGAGAGAGAGAGATGGAGAGGTACCTTAGGCTCGGACAAGGGTTTGCACTGCATGAGCTATGCAATCTGCTCATCGAGATTCCCATGGGTATTTAAGGCGACCAGATCTACACTCATCTTCTGGATTATATACAGGAAACGATTTCAATAAAGAAAAATAGTGATGGTTCTATCGATACCCAGAAAAATGGTGTAGAAAAAGACCTAATCACCAACCTAGATTTTTGGTTAATATGCGAACTGCCTAAAGAGAGAGAGAGAGAGAGAGCTCGTAATCGGTGCTCCAGTTGTCAGCGACCGTGAGGAGGAGCGGTGGAGGCATGGCTGGTGGAGCGGCGGTGAGAAAGGGAGGGGAGAAGAGCAGCGAAGAGGCAGAGGTAGAGACAGAGATAGCGGGAGAGACAGAGAGAAACGCTGAAGAGAGCGAGATAGAGGCGCAGGTCTGTTGTCTGGGAACCAAACATATATATATATATATTATACCATTACCGACAAAATATTTTTAGTCGCCAATTCATTTTATAAAATCCCTCCATAATTTGAAATGTTTGGCTCCAAAAATTTTTGGTTTTTGGCGACTAAAATAGTTTTTGGTCGCTGAAAATAAGGTTTTGGCAACCAAACTTTTGGTCGCCAAAAATAAATAATATTTTTTTTATATTTCCATTCTGCAGTGAAATAATTTTAGTAGCAAAAAATTCAATATACGGCGATTAAAAAAAAATTTTGTCGCCGAAACTAAGTTTTTGGCGACCAAAGTTTGGTCGCCAAAGATAAAAAATAATTTTTTATTTTTCATTCGGTGACTAAATGGTTTTAGTAGCCAAAACTCAAACTACATCAACTAAAATATTTTTTGGTCGTTGAAAGTAAGTTTTTGGCGTTTGGTCGCCAAAGATAAAAAAATTAATTTTTTACTTTCCATTCAGCGACTAAATGCTTTTAGTAGCCAAAACTCAATATACGACGACTAATTTTTTTTTTTTTTTTGTTGCCAATTCTAGAATTTTTAACGACTAAATTTTTTTTAGTCGCCAATAATCAAAATCCACATACTAAAAAAATTAGTAGCTAAATATTTTACTTTTGCCGACTAAAAAAATTATTAGTCGCCAATTCCCCAACTTTTGGCGACTAAATTTTTTTTAATCGTCAATTTTAATCACCAAATATGTATTTTGTTGTATTGATTATTATTATATTTTGGGTACTATACATATGGTAATGGACATATGGTACTATACATATACAAATAATTACAAACTATACAACCATGCATGTTATTGCCACACTGCCTTCATCTCTAAGGCCCGTTTCACATGCAATATTTTTAGTTTTAAAGTCAAAAAATTATTAAAAAAATTAAAAAATTTATAACTTATACAAAAAAACTAAATATTTCAATTTCTCTCTAATTTTTACATATTTTTTTCTTAAAAAATAAAAAAGTCATTTCAAATATACTATTTTTTTTACCTCATATTTTAGTCAAAAAATAAAAAAATTACTAAATTAACCTATTCCCAAACGATACCTAAGTCTTCCTCATAAAAATCAAAGGTAAATTATAGAATTTTTATATAGAGTTTACATACAAAATTATGTGGTATTTTATAATTTTTTTATACCTCAAATTAAAATATTTATCATTGTAGCTTATTAAAAAAAATATTTTTCCCTCTCAATAAAAAGAAGGCAAGCGTTAAAAAAATAATACATTCCCGACAGAGAGTCTTATCAAATTATTTTATTGAATTTTTATATATAAAAATAATATTTGTAAATTACTTTTTTTTATAATGCTACTGTTAACTATTTTTTTCCACCACTTGATGTGACTTGTTAGATAATAAAAATACGTAAGACATTATTGCATAAAAATATTCAAAACACTTCTAAAGTTGAGGATGGGTCAAAGAAGACTTCCTTATGTTCTCTCTATCTCTCTCTCTATCTTCTATGTGAGAGAGAGAATGCTGATGCCATGCCACCAAGTTAATCTGTAGGCTCTGTATGAGATAGTTGTAATTAAATTAATAGACATTAAAAGGCAAGCAAATAACCAAATCGAACTAATTAAAGTGCTTTCCTACGCAAGCATTCACTCTCCTAATATATATATATATATATTATCAGCGTAAAAAGAATTTTAATATATGCAAGCATTCACTCCATTATCATATGCATATATATAGATATATAATTTTGAATTTTGACTTGTTTACAGTTTGATTTTTAAATGAATCGCAAAATCTAAATTATAAGATTGTGACATGTTGGCATTAATAGAAAACGAAAGGCTTGGACTCACTATGAATCTTTTGTCTGTCATTAATGTTAATGTGTAACAATTTAAATAGTTCAATCCAATGAAAACCAAAATTAAAGGGCAACAAACCCTAATTTTAAATAATGGTTTTGCATTATTTTTGGCTGTTTTAGCCGTACACACACAAAAAATTTAAAAAAATAAAATGCTTTATAGCAAAGACAAGGTAAAATGTCGAGGGGCCGGACATAAGATGAACTAGAGGACTTATTTCACTTAGGCTTCACATAAGTGGATATGGTCAATCTCATAGCCCTTTAATAAAGTTAAAACAATATGAAAAAGTGAATTCATTGGATTCTACTCTCACCTTTTAAAATTGTATAGCCATTTGGTCCAAACATTTACATGTCAAGCAGGAATGGAAGAAGGAATTTTAAGTAGGGCTTTGGAGTATATAATTTTTCAAAGTTAAATTAGTACAAATAAATTAATTTGTTAATGACTTCATGATGCGATTAGATATTTTGTTTGAAAATCCAGCGTATAAGTTTTTATTGATTTGTCATATTTTTCACGCACAAACACACACCAAAAAAAAAATTGTATTACAATCATAATCAAATTCATAATTTGACCAAATAATTTATACATAAGTACTATAATAACAATATAAAAATGTAAACATAAGAAATAAAAAAGTAAATTACACTTTGCCCGTTTTATGTTTGGTCATTTTCCCACTTTCGTCCTAAAAATTGTTTTTCACGTTTTAAGTTTTTCCCACTTTATTCCTAAAATTCACTTCTATTCAAAATTAGATAGAAAATATCACAATAACTGTCAAATAATTATTAAAAAATATTATTTTATTAGAGTTTAAGTTTATGTCAGATGTGTAAGTTATATATAATAAAATATTTTTATATTACGTGACTGTTAATGTGTCATTTTCTATCTAACTTTATGAGTAAAGTAAAAAAAAACTTAAAATATGAAGGGCCAAAGTGAGAGAAAATAAAATTTAAGGGTCAAAGTAAGAAAATGGTCATACATAAAGGGGGCAAAATGTAATTTATCCAATAAAAAAAATACTAATAAGGATCTTATTAACACATGTCCTAAGAGCAGGTTAAGAAAATAATAAATAACTTTAACAACCTCAACTTGTATGGGGAAGGTGAAACAAAAGTGGAAATAAATTTAATATTTTTGAGACGTGTAATATTATGGTGTTAAAGCCCCACACACACAAAAAAAAAAAGAAAAAAAAAAAAAGAAAAAAGAAAAAAGAAAAAAGAAAAGTAGTTTTTTTTTTTAAGGGTACTAACACAGTGAGCCCCTCAAAATATTTATATTGCAAAATAAAACTTTCTAGTTGCAAAATATTTGAATTTGGTTGATTTTTAAAAATTAAAATTTAGTTTGACAAGAAATAAATACAAAAAGGATATTTTTAAAATTTTAAAATTACTTGTTTCTCAAAAAGAGAAAATTATATAAAAATAATGAGTGTTTATTTTTTTCTTTTATCAAACTAATTTTTTAATTTTTTCTAAAAAATAAATTCTGAAAATTCAACCAAATTAATAGTGTATTTTGACAAACCCAAATCAAAATTTCATCAAAAAATAAAAAAAACTAACACAACCGTAAACAAAAAATAGTTCTCTACTTTCATGTGGACGAGTGGGTGAAAAGAAAATAACCAAAAAAAGATACCAAAAATAAGAATTGTGATGTCAGGAGATAAAATGAAAAGACAATAAAAGGGCATTTTGGTTACATTATAAAATTTTTTATTGAGTTGAGAAAACTTTTTATTTTTTGTATATAGGTGAGTGTAATTATTCTCATTTAATACTTTCTTAGGGCATATGTTAACAAAAGCTTACTAAAAATTACAAACTAATAAACAAACATGACATTTACGTAACTGATGTTGAGTCATTAAGACGGGTAATTATTTGGTATTTTTGGAGTATAAATATGTGATACTCCATAGTATTGTGATTGATGGAGAAAGTAGGTATGTGGGGTATTGTATTGGATGATTGAGAGACATGAGCGGATATAATGAATAATGATTAATTAGGAGCATGAGCACGTGAGGGGTTGGTTTGGCAAGGGCTCATTGGGCTTTTTTGGCTCAATAAGCCACAAAAGACAGAATAGGCTCATGAGCCACAACAGACAAAATATCACATCTAACCCCATAATCATTACACTCTTCTCTTACAAAAAAGTCAAAAAAGTCAAAAAGTCAAAAGCCCTTCCCAAACCAAGTTTTTGAGCCTAGGCTCATATAGCTAAAAAAGTTAAAAAGCTAAAAAATCAATCCACTTTTCAAACGGAGGCCGAATAATTTCTCAACTGCTGTGACTTTATTTAGAGAGAGATACAAGGCTGAACAACACACAATTTAATGGGAGAGAGTGAAATCATGGGTTAGATTGAATTTGAAGAGAGATTCGGTAGAAATCTTTATTGGTAAAGGTCCTTCTGAGAGAAATGGGATGAGAACCTTGTCACATTTTTTTCTTTTTTTTTTTTGTTAGTAGGTATTGAAGATTTTATGTTTAAAAAATAAAAATAAATATGTATGCAATATATATGGAGAGACTTTTTATTTTTATGAGGATTGGGACCATGCTTGATCTATTTTCTACACACATTTTATATACTATAAATATAGGAGAGGGGCAATTGGTGTATTTATTAAAATTTGGAAAAGATCATTGAAAATGATTCTTTTTGAAAAAAAATAAAATTAGATAGGGCTATGGCTCCCTCAATACAATGGTTGAGTCTGATTTTCTTCATCCACTTTTTTTTGGTAAATAAACATAACTACATGTATTGATTACTTCTTTTAAAAAATATAATTCTAGATCTTACTTTTTACGTCTAACTTTAGAGATTTTTTAATCCATTTTAAAGACCTCAATTTGAAGGAATATATTCTCCGACCCATTGATTAGTTCTTTCAAAACAGTTATAGAACTTACTGCTTACGTTTAATCTGCTCAAGAAAATCTCCAATTGTTCTCTATTTTAAGGACCTCAAGTAAAGTAATATAAGAAAATGTTTGGTAGCCCACATTTTTGTGGTTCGAATAGTTTAAATGTGTCAAAATGACGTCATTTTACATTTAAAATAACACCATTTTGAATGTTTCGAGTCATTCGAACTATGATTTTTCGAATTACCTATCATTATTGAATAGTATATTCCCTGACCCATGGACCCAAATGAGGACACTGACTAACGTGTTGTCGAACCATCATTTGAATATTGGTCCTACCTCGTCAAAATGTTGCCATGTTTGTATTTAGTTTGCGATTGCAGCAAATATTTTTGGCTCAAGCAACATTGCTCATTTGATTCTTCAAATTTGGCGGTACACAAAAATATCTCCAAAATTGCAGGGACTTTCAAGATTTTAATTCGCCCTTTGGGCATCAACATAATTGAGATGCGATGTATTGACAATAATGTAGTTTTTTTCCAAAAGTATTTCATCTATAATTGGTTTCAATTTTTAATAATATTTATGCTTCTTTGTTGATCAAAAAAAGAAAAAGAATTTAAATTTTGTATCAACCATATCGTTATTTTTTTTTTTATATAAATATGATTATATTTATTTTTTTTATAAAATTTTATAATTGAAAAAAATATTCACAATGCTTTTAAAATGAGATCAATATGAAATATAATTTAATAAAAAAATTCAAAATCTCCAATTTAATAAAAAAAAAATACATCGTTTTTGAACCTTTCTTTTTGTATTGAACTTTTATACAAAATTTATATTCATGGATCATTACCGACCATATTTATCCGCATTTGGAGAAATTGCTTTTTTCAACCCATTAAGATAGGTGCGCAGAATCCATGCACAAAAAAAAAAAGAGTCAGAAAGATAATGGCCCTGTTTGGTTGAGTTGTGGGAAAGAGCTTATACCTTATGGCTAAATAGTTTATAACTTATAACTATGAACATAAGTTGATTTCTGACTTATAAATTAAGCATTTCCTGTCCCACTCAAAGAATAAGCTAATTTCTGACTTCCAAAAAGTTATAAGCTATAAGTTATAAACTAAACCAAACACATCAAAATAGCTTAAATTAAACTAAAAGCTGAAATAAGCAGTTTTTAAGTTGTACCAAACAGGCACAATGTATAATTGAGATTAAACTAGCCAATTAGATTTAGCCTAGTTGGTGTTAGAAATGGTAGAGAAAATTTTTAGAAAAATAGAATTTTTTTTTCTAATTTTGGTCTATTATTTAGGTAGGACCCATGTGCTAAATTTGGTAGGTCTAAGTGGTAACGCATTCTATGCTGCGTTGTGATTCATGTGGTATATTTGGTTGCTCAAAACCATTATCGGGTGAATGGAAAATTAAAGCCAAAGTGTGCTCCATGAAAATGGAGTTTTTGGTAGAACTTTCTTAAGGTTTGTAAAATGGCTTGTCCCACATTGATTTGGTAGGAAGTTTTGAGTGGGTTTATAAGGCATGGGATTGGAACTTAGGGTGTGCTCCAAAGGGTACCCAAGTTTTGTAGAGAGGGAGGTTATGGGTTAAACCCATTAGACCCAAAAATCACCACGCGCGCCATCGTTTGTCCTGGCGGGCTAGGTTTGGCAGGGGTGTGAGCTTGTCTGGGCCAAAAACATTTAAATTTTATTTTATTTATTTATAAATAAAATCTGTCTATTTTTATTTCAAATTCTGATTGAAAATAAAATTCAAATTTTTGGTTTGCACCTCTTCAGAAATTCTGCACAGTTTCGAATTTGTCATAACCAAATCTGTTCAAATTCAAATTCAACCAAAACAGGTTTTTGAATTGTTTGAATTCAAACCAAACAATGCCTATAGATTCTATATCTGTTTAATTTAAATTGAACAGGTATTGTACCTGTTTAATTCAAAATTAGCAGCCACCAAGCCACTACTTCACTTATATAAATAGGCAATCTCTCATTTGGTTTTTTAATATAATTTTCGTACTTCTCCTCTGCTAAAATTCTCTGCATTTTGTTGCATATATTTTCTATGAGAAAGAGTGTAAACACTTAGCGTGTTCGTTGGGCAAATAATTTGTAGTGCTGCCATTGTTTGCTGTTGATCATTTCATCCTGGGAGACAGACGTCCACATTCTAAAAGCACCGTGGAGAGGACGAGAGGACGAATCTGTCTTAAGGATACAGTGTCGAACACTGAATTTGATCAGAACATTATTCAAGAAATTAATTAAGAAAGTTGGTTATTTATTTTCTGTTTTATTTATTTATTTAAATCAGATTTTGATTTTGTTTTTGTAACAAAATAAAAATCTGTTTTTATTTATTTTATTTTATTTTCCTGGTTTGATTTTTGTAATCAAACAAATTCTCTCATTTCCTTTATTTCTTATATATTCTGTTTGTTGTTAAGTACACAACAGAATTTATTTTTCAAATACAGTGAAGATTGTTCAACAATCTTAAGACAGATTATTTTTTGTATCTTTATTGTATTTAATTTTCTATATTTCACAAAGTGATATTCTGGTTAGAAAATACAAATAGTATTTATAAACTATTAGACAGATAGTAGTAATATACGGTCTATTTTCTTTGATAACTAGTAGTACTATACTGGTGTCATTAACAATTGCAAAATATTATTTGGTGTTACAAAAAATTATTGTGGTATTTTATTTTTCTGGTTTTAGTAATAAGGAAAATAAAATTATTTTGTGTTATAATTTATTTTCTGCTTTTAGTAACTAAAAGATTAATTTGTGGTTTGTTTTTCTGATTTTTGTAATCAGATATTATGGCTACCACAACTGAAACTGCAACTGGAAGTGGTACTCCAATTGTTACACCAACACTGATCCCTATCTAGAACCATGTTCAAGTACCAATAAATCATGGAGAAAAATCGAAAAAATTTAACGGTACTGAGTTTAAGAGATGACAGCAGAAGATGCTGTTCTATCTTACGACTCTAAATTTGGCCTGGTTTCTTCATAAAGAGGCTCCAACACTTAAAGAGGGTGAAAGTGATCAGCATGTTATTGCTGCTGTAGATGTTTGGAAACATTCAGATTTCCTATGCAGAAACTACATCCTCAATGGCCTTAACAACATGTTGTATAATGTTTACCGCCCTCTGAAGTCAGCAAAAGAATTGTGGGATTCTTTGGAGAAGAAATACAATACAGAGGATGCCGGCACGAAAAAATTTGTTGTCGGTAAATTTCTAGACTTTGTTATGGTAGACTCTCAGACGGTAATTTCTCAAGTTCAAAATTTTCAAGTAATTTTGCATGATGTTCATTTAGAAGGTATGTCTCTTAGCGAGTCTTTCCAAGTTGCTGCTCTAGTGGAAAAGTTACCACCGGCTTGAAAAGATTTCAAAAATTATTCAAAACATAAACGCAAGGAGATGACCATGAATGAATTGATTGTAAGATTGAGAATTGAGGAAGATAATCGAAAAGCTGAAAAGAGGAATGGAAAAAATCCTATTGAGTCCAAGGCTAATGTGGTTGAACAAGTTCACAAACCACATAACAAAAAGATGAAGTTTACTAGAGATGGTCTTAAACAAGGCGACAACAATGGCAACAAGAAGTTCAAAGGAAAATGCTATAACTGTAGTAAGACTGGACATCGAGCTTCTGACTGCCGCTGCCCTAAGAAGGATCGCGGAAGTACAAGCAAGAAGATTACCAATCAGGCCAATGTAACTGAACTAGATTACATCTCTAACGGGATGAATGACATCAACCTCTCTGCTATGGTGTCTGAGACTAACTTGGTTGGAAATCCTAAGGAATGGTGGGTTGACACTGGGGCAACTCGTCATATTTGTGCGAAAAAGAAGATGTTCACTACCTACAATGAGGCTGCAAATGGTGAACAACTTTTCATGGAAAATTCTTCTACTTCTACTGTGGCTGGATAAGGAAAAGTGATCTTGAAGATGACATCAGGGAAAGAACTGACCCTCAACAACGTACTGCATGTACCTGACATCCAGAAGAATTTGGTTTCTGGCTCTTTGTTAAGTAAAAATGATTTTAGGCTTGTATTTGAGTTTGATAAATTTGTATTATCAAAAAGTGGTATGTATGTGATGGTCTCTTCAAATTAAATGTAATGACAGTTGTACCAAAAGTTGCTATGAATAAGAATAATACATCTTTTGCTTATATTCTTGAGTCAAATTTATAACATGGTAGATTAGAACATGTAAATTTTGATGCTTTGCGTAGATTAATTGGTTTGAATTATATACCGAAGTTTGAAATTGATCTTAATCATAAATGTGAAATTTGTGTAGAAGCGAAACTAATTAAGGCTCCATTTAAATCGGTTGAAAGGAAAACTGAACCTCTAGAATTAATTCATACAGATGTATGTAATCTTAAATTTTTTCAAACTAAAGGAGGCAAAAAGTATTTCATAACATTTATCGATGATTGCACAAGATATTGTTATGTTTATTTACTTAGAAGTAAAGATGAAGCCTTAGAAATGTTTAAACTCTACAAAACAGAAGTTGAAAATCAACTTGGTAAAATCATTAAAATGATTAGAAGTGATAGGGGTGGTGAATATGATGCACTATTAAATGAATTTTGTGCACAACATGGCATTATTCACCAAACTACCCTATTCTCCTCAACAAAATAGAATTCCTGAAAAAAAGAATAGAACCCTACAAGAAATGATGAATACCATGTTACTAAGTTCAGGCTTACCACAGAACTTGTGGGGGGAAGCAATTTTGTCTGCTAATTATGTTCTTAACAGAATACCCCACAAGAAAACCAACAGCACTCCTTATGAATTGTGGAAAGGTCGACCGCCTTCCTACAAATACTTAAAAGTGTGGGGGTGTTTGGCAAAAGTTGAAGTTCCTGTTCCTAAAAAGACTAATATTGGACCAAAAATAGTAGATTGTGTGTTTATTGGTTATGCTCAGAATAGTAGTGCATATCGGTTTCTGACTTATAAATCAGAAATACCTGATATAAATGTGAACACTATTATAGAGTCAAGGAATACTGTGTTTTTTGAACATGTCTTTCCTTACAAGAAAGGACATGAATTAAGTTCACAGAAAAGAACTTATGATTGTACACAAAGTCAAGAGACTAATGACAATCAAACGCAACAGACTAGTAATAGTCTCGACCAACGGGATTTAACTAATGATGAACCAAGACGAAGTAAGAGAGCGAGAACATCAAAATCCTTTGGTTCAAACTTTCTAACATACTTGTTAGAAAATGAACCTCAAAGCTTTAAAGCAGCAATGACAGGTCCTGAAGCACCTTTGTGGAAATAAACTGTTAATAATGAAATTGAATCTATTATGCAAAATTACACTTGGGAATTGGTGGATCTTCCACCAGGTTCTAAACCTCTTGGATATAAATGGATATTCAAGAGAAAAATGAAAGCAGATAGTTTAATTGACAAGTATAAAGCAAGACTTATAGTTAAAGGTTACAGACAAAAGGAAGGTCTGGACTATTTTGACATATATTTCCCGGTGACAAGAATAACATCCATTCGTATGCTTATTGCTATAGCAGCGTTGTCTAATTTAGAAATACATTAAATGGATATTAAAACAGCTTTCTTAAACGGTGATCTAAATGAAGAGATCTATATGGAGCAACTCGAAGGGTTTGTAGTATCGAAGCAAAAAAGAAAGTTTGTCGGCTTGTAAAATCACTTTATGGATTAAAACAAGCACCTAAGCAATGGCATGAAAAATTTGATCATGCTATGCATACTAAGGGGTTTAAGATAAACGAATGTGACAAGTGCGTTTATGTTAAAAACAATGACCAAGGATATGTCATTGTTTGTCTTTATGTGGATGACATGCTTATCATTGGAAGCATTCAAAACATGATCAAATCAACTAAGCAAATGCTTAACAAAAGATTTGATATGAAAGATATGGGGGTCGCAGATGTTATATTAGGAATGAAAATTACTAAAACATCTGACGGATATGCATTATCTCAATCACATTATATTGAGAAAATTCTTGGTAAATTTATCAAGGATGATTTGAATGTAGCTAGAATACCTATAGACATTAGTCTTTATTTATTGAAAAATAAAGGTGATGTGGTGTCTCAGTTAAAATACTCCCAAAACATTGGAAGTCTAATGTACCTAATGAATTGTATTCGTCCTGATATAGCTTATGCTATCAGTAAATTGAGTAGGTACACTAGTAACCCCGGAGAAGACCATTGGAAAACGATTATTCGAGTTCTTAGATATTTAAGATTTACTCGTGATCTTAGTTTGAACTTTACTCGATATCCAGCAGTATTCAAAGGTTATTGTGATAGCAATTGGATATCAGATACTAAAGATTCAAAATCCACTAGTGGATATGTCTTTACTCTGGGAGGTGCTGCTATTTCTTGGAAATCCACAAAACAAACATGCATCGCACGTTCCACAATAGAATCTAAGTTCATTGCTTTAAACAAAGCAGGAGAAGAAGCAGAATGGCTTTGTCACTTCTTAAAAGACATTCCAATGTGGCCAAAACATATGCCAGCTATTTGCATTCATTATGATAGTCAATCTGCAATAGGCAGGGCATAGAATCATATGTATAATGGTAAGTGACGACACATTCGTTGTCGACATAATACCGTAAGGCAATTACTCTCAAATGAAACAATCTCTATAAATTATATAAAATTTAAAGAGAATATTGCGGATCCGTTAACAAAAGGTTTGACAAAAGAACAAGTATATAGTTCATCGAAGGGGATGTGATTAAAGTCTATTACATAAGAGTCATCATAATGATAACTCTACTTATATGACTGGAGATCCTAAGAACTAAGTTCAAAAGGACAACTAAGTTATGTGTGGCTCGCTAGAAATCACCAAGGGATTAAAATTCCTTACCCATTTCTATGGTGAGAGTGATATCTGCAACATGTGTTGTCTGCAGGGGTATAAGGATAAGTTTTGCTTTTAATGATTACTTATATCTTGATTAAGGCATAAAATCAAGACGAGTATAAGGAGATACTCACAATAAGAATCACCTATATAAGTGTTGAACTGGGGTCGGTTCTATGAGAATGAAGAGGTTAAATTCTCTAGAAACACTCATGAAAACCAAGAGCGTTCAAGGTCAAAATGAACAATACAGTGAGAACCACGATGTGTTAGAAGATATTTTGTGTGAAATCTATTGTCTTGGCTTACACAAACGGCTGAACAATTCAAGGCATCGCATTCATTGGTTAGCTAGTAAGTCCGATAGGTTATCACTAGGGAAGGTTTAAGGCTGAAAGCTACCTATCCTGATACAATATATTTTTGACTTATACTCTTTCGACAAAGTCTACATATTGTTGCATTTCTGTTATCATCAAATTCCATTCATGTGGGGGATTGCTAGAAATGGTTCGGAAAGATTATGGAAAAACAGATTTTTTTCCTAACTTTGGTCTATTATTTAGGTAGGACCCATGCACCAAATTTGGTGGATCTAAGTGATAACGCGTTCTATGCCGCGTTGTGATTCACGTGGTATATTTGGTTGCTCAAAACCATTATCGGGTGAATAGGAAATTGAAGCCAAAGTGTACTCCATGGAAATGGAATTTTTGGTGGAACTTTTTTAAGGTTTGTAAAATGGCTTGTCCCACATTGACTTGGTGGGAAGTTTTGAGTAGGTTTATAAGGTATGTGATTGGAACTTGGGGTGTGCCCTGAGGGGTACCCAAGTTTTGTAGAGATGGAGGTTATGGGCAAAATAGGCTAGACCCATTGGACCCAAAAATCACCACACGCAGGTGCGTGGTGTGAGGTTGGGTTGGGCTTGTCCAGCCCAATACTACTCTTTTTGGGCAAAAAACATTTGAATTTTATTTTATTTATTTATAAATAAAATGTGTCTATTTTTATTTCAAATTCTGGTTGGAAATAAAATTCAAATTTTTGGTTTGCACCTTTTTAGAAATTCTGCACAGTTTCGAATCTGTCCTAACCGAATCTATTCAAACTCAAATCCACCCAAAACAGGTTTTTGAATTGTTTGAAATTCAAACCAAATAGTGCCTACAGATTTTGTATCTGTTTAATTTAAATTGAACAGGTATTATACTTGTTTAATTCAAAATTAGCAGCCACCAAGCCACCACTTCACCTGTATAAATAGGCAATCCCTCATTTGGTTTTTTAATATAATTTTCGTACTTCTCCTCTGCTAAAATTCTCTACATTTTGCTGCATATATTTTCTGTGAGAAAGAGTGTAAACACTTAGTGTGTTCGTTAGACAAACAATTTGTAATGCTGCTATTGTTTATTGTTCATCATTTCATCCTGGGAGACAGACATCCACATTCTGAAAGTACTGTGGAGAGGACGAATTTGTCTTAAGGACACAGTGTCGAACACTGGACTTGATCAAAACATTATTTAAGAAATTAATCAAGTAAGTTGGTTATTTATTTTCCGTTTTATTTATTTATTTAAATCAGATTTTGATTTTGTTTTTGTTACAAAATAAAAATCTGTTTTTATTTATTTTATTTTATTTTCCTGGTTTGATTTTAGTAATCAAACAAATTCTCTCATTTCCTTTATTTCTTATATATTTTGTTTGTTGTTAAGTACACAACAGAATTTATTTTTCAAATACAGTGAAGATTGTCCAATAGTTGGCCACCATACCTTCCTTAAGGCTTAGTCTTTAGGGAGGTTATGGGTTTAACTCTCCTTATGGAGTTGAGTTAAGGGAGTGCAAGCATTTAGGTGCTTTGCTGAGAGTGATGAAATTTTTTCTCGTAAGTGCTAATCGAACAAGTAACATTTGCCAATCAAAAAATAAATAAAAATGATTGAGATTAAACCATTATTGATAGAATACATATCTTAAATATTCTTGATACTTTTCTGTGTATAAATTATGTGTGTGTAACACTCCTATTTTTAAAGACTAGTTCCTCACTAGTCCCAAATCAGATAGGAGAGGTGTTGTCCAACCCATGGGACCCACTTTTGGGCCTCATTTTAATGATACGAACTGTTCATATTTTACAATTCGTCGAATACATCACCACTGTAAAAAATCAACTTGATCGAGTAACAAAAATCATGTGTTCAGATTAGTTTTATATGAAAAAATAGACGGTGAAAACATAAATAGTTCATACAAAATTAATTCGAACATGTGAATTTCGTCATCCGATCAATTTGATTTTTTGCAAAGATGATATACTTGACGAACCCTAAAATATAAACGGTTTCGATTATTAAAACGTAATTCAAAAGTGAATCCAATGAACCGAACTGAACTGTCCAGTCCGATTTGAGACAAGAGATTGTCCATATATATATTTTTTTTAGAATAGAAAACCCAAAGCAGAAAATATACAAACGCAACCGTGAAATCTATCCAAAAAATAAGTGTAATTAAAATTTGATATGTTATGGGCTACTGCTATATTGAATCTGGTCATACAATCTCAATTCTTGGCGATTTTTTAGAAGGTGATACTATTTAGATCAAAAAATTAAATTTATTTTTTAAATTTAATGATGTGATAGTTTGTTAAAATATTTAAAATAAATCCCTTTTTTATATGTTTTGGAATTATTAATTATTTATCTTATTATACATCATTACATGTAAAAAGTAAATTTGTATATTATTTTATTTTTTTTACATATTTTTTCTGAAATTATAGCATTTACATTTTTAAAAATGAGTGAGACCTCTAAAATTGGAGTTCTAAAGGAACATTAATTTGTTATTTTCTCTCTTTTATTTCATCTTTTACCTTTCTCTGTCTTTTTTTTTTTTTTTTTATAAATAATGACAGTTCATTAAAATTACTTTTGAGCAGCTCTAATTAGATTAGAGCTCTCTAAGCAAAGCCTTGCATTTCTCAACCCAAGGTGGTACGAGTTCAAATGAGAGGGCATGAGAAATGACTGGGTAGGAATCAAAGAGAGCACATATATGTGTATGATGATTGAGCTCATGTGGAAGAACGTGAAGAGGACTGTGTGAGAGATAGAGACAGTTAAACCCTTTGAATCTCAGGCTCTTTTCCTTCTTTCTTTCTTTCTCCACATGCATACATAAATATACATGTACATTAATACTATGTTTAGTTAGGAGATTTAGAAAGGAATTTGAAAAGAGAAATGAAAAAGATAAGTGAAATTTGAATAAAACATGCTTATATTTCACTTAATTTTACACACTTTTTCTCTTTCCTTTTTCAAATCCCTCCTTAAATTTTTCAACCAAACACAACATAAAGAGAGAGAGAGAGAGTATGTTCTGCAACAAGGACGTTACGTTACAAAAGCGAAAGGTGGAGAGAGAGAGAGAAGGATAACACGAAAACCCAAGTGGAGGCATCTAAAATTCTGACAAATGCATGAGAGCATGGAAGTCATGAAATAGCATAGCCAGATGAGATGGACAGTAGATTTGGGCTTGGATTTCCGAGTCGATATTTATTTATTTTTATTTTTTATAATTAGATATTCAGAATAATTTATGTACATTAAAATTAATTTTGATATTATAAAATTAACGTTCTAACAAATTTTCAATAGTTTCAGGATTTATAATATTTGATTTTTATAAAATTTAAACCTACAACGTATTGAATGATAAATCTTTTCCACCAAACTTAATTGGAGCCACCCCTTCTTCCCCCATTACTTTCCTCTTTGGTACAACTTTAGTTTGTTCCTTCCCTTTTTAGATAATGTACCCAAAGTCTAACAACTATTCTAGATATATAATATATAAAAATTAGGATATTTACACATAAATTTTAATTTATAAATTTATGTTTTATTAAGTTTTAATATTAATTTTTTAGACTTTCAAGTCTCATTGAATTTTATAATCGGAATTACCTTTAAATAATGATCGTTTATCACTTATGATTATCTATAAAGAAACATAATGATTTAACATTTATTTTGATTTTCAATACTTTAAAACATCCTGTAACAAAAAATACTTTAAAACATCAACTTTTTAGAAAAAAATTGAAAAAAATGAAAATTTTGTGTCTATAAAGGAGTATGATGATGGAATATTGATGTGAAAAATTGAAAAAAAAAACTTTAAAAATAAAAAAATTAATAATATTCTTAATTTTAAAACTGGAAAAAACTAATAATATTTTCGGTTTTATTGGATAGTTAAATCAAACTAATAAGTAGAAGGGTAAAAACGTTTAATCTCATACTCTGTTTTTTTCATCAATTAGTGAAATAATTATCTAGAATATTACTATGCAAAATTGATAATGTTCTTAATTTTAAAAATTGAAAAAAATTGATAATATTATCAGTTTTACTAAATAAGACTTATTGGTTGAAAAAATCTTAGATAGGATCTGAGCTACCATAACATTTGTAAATAAGACTTTTAGATAATTAAGCCATAAAAATTTGTTTTGAAAATTATAAAAATATTTTTAAATTAGTGAAAAGTGTGTATTGCGATGTTTGATTTTTGAGTAATACCACAATTCCAAGAATTTTACTCAAAAAATACCGATCGTCTCAAATTCATTTCATACATGGATCCATTTTAGAATAATTCAATCTCCGCTATACAAATATTTCACCCGTAAAAATTTGGAACAACAATTTTGGGACAGTAGTATTTGTGTTGATTTTTCGGTAATTTGTGATAAGAAACACTTGTCAATAAGATCCAATAATACAAGAAAAAGTCTAAGAATATAGAAGAATACAGAACCTAACAATTTTCTTCGTGGGCCAACGTACCTCATATAAGAGTGTTGTGTTTAGTTTTTGTGATTGATTTTGGGAGACTTATTTAGAAGTGTTATTTCGGACACTTATGTTATGTTGAGTCTTATGTAATTTTTTATAGAGTTTCAAGTCCTATTTAGATAGGAATGTATTCCATAAGATCTTATGAGTTGTAAATAAATGATATTAATATACTATTATACACTATAATGGTAAAACCATATATAAGAAATTGAATGTTACCATAAATCATATCTATATGAATGTGAATTTCAAAATACACGAACAAGTAATATTTTCACATTCAATTTAAAAAATCAAAAACTTAGTAAGTTTGCGAAACGTAATGTGACACATTACGTTACGTTTATGTAGGTGTCACGTTACGTTTATGTAATTCAATTCAAAAAATCAAAAAGCTAGTAAGTTTGCGAAACGTAATGTGACACGTTACGTTACGTTTATGTAGGTGTCACGTTACGTTTATGTAACTCAATTTAAAAAATCAAAAAGCTAGTAAGTTTGCGAAACGTAATGTGACACGTTACGTTACGTTTATGTAGGTGTCACGTTGCGTTTCGCAAACTTAATCTATGGTAACATTCAATTTCCTATATATGGTTTTACCATTATTTTTTATATTAACAACTAATATTGAGGGTAAATGTGTCAACAAACTTTACATAGCGCTTATGAGAACATAAATTTTTTAATAGGACCATATGTAGCATAAGTCTCCCTAATAAGACTTATAAATAATTTTCTCATTGATTTTTGTGTTTTTAGAAAAAAAAAAATGTCCTGAGCTTGTTTGATATGGTTTTTTCAAATTGAAAGTTGATAGTAAAAAAAGTACAAAATAAAAACACATCTCCCTCAATTTTTTAATAATTAATTTTTTTTCAACTTATTTCAACTAATTTTACACCATAAATTGAAACAAATGTTCCACCGACAGTATAACTCAAATTCTAAAATAAAAAAAAAGAAGTTAAATTAAGTAATTCTTATAAATTGCACTAAGCAAGACCAGTACAGTAACACACATTTTAGAAAAAATATTTGAAACTAATTTGACTTATAATAGCTTGACATATTATGTATTAATTTTTAGTTTATTATAAAGGATAAATTATTAATATACCTTCTGAGGTTTGCTTAAAGTACATATTACCCTTTGAGATTTGAAAAATTACAAATATCCTTTTGTTAGAATTTTTTATTTAACAAAATTAACCGAAAAAATAAAATTCATAATTACTTTATTATATAATAATAAAATTATCTAAATTATTAATTAAAACATATTTCTAATATCATTAAAAATTGTTAATTAATTTCATGATTTATTAATAAAATGAGCGATTTATTATGAAATTAAAAATCTCAAGGGTGAAACGTAATTTCTAGAATCACACAAGGTGATTCGTATTTTAATTAAATTTCAAGAGATTTATTTATAATTTATCATAAATTGAATAATATAAAATTTAACTCTTTTAACATGTCATTGTCAATTGATTTAAAATTGGGTAAATTATAAATACACCTTTTGAGATTTAATTAAAATACGAATCTCCTCCTGTAATTTTGAAAATTACTTTCCACTATTTGAATTTTTTAATTTCATAACAAATCGCCCTTTTTATTAATAAATCATCAAGTCAATTAACAATTTTTAATGATGTTCAAAATATGTTTCAATTAATAATTTAGATAATTTTATTATTGTATAGGAGAACAATTATGAATTTTATTTTTTTAGTTAATTTTATTAAATAAAAAATTATAATAAAAAGGTATTTACAATTTTTTAAATCATAAGTGATAACTTATATTTTAAATAAATGTTACAAAGTATTTTATAATTTGTCTTTTAAAATTTAAAATTGTGAAATTGTTGTAAACATTTTATTATCGACAATTTCGGGATCAATTCCCACTGATTACTCTTCGTCATGGAAAAACAAGGGAGACGACCCAACGACGGACCCAACGACCAACAATCAGGCAATGATGAGATTCTCCAATCTCCATGCACCATTACCATCACTCTCTCTCTCAAATATATACTACTAACTCTAGAATGTACTATGTACCATGCAACCATGTATAGCGAGAGAAAGAGACACGTGTATTGGGTAGGTAGCTAACTTAGGTGGTGTTTGGCAAGCTGTTTTGGGGTTAAAATAGCCACAAAAAATAAAATAGACTATTTTAATCACAACAAATAAAATATCACATCCAATCCATAATTATTACACTCTTCTCTCACAAAAAAAGTCAAGAAAGCCAAAAAGCTAAAAAATCCTTCCCAAACCAAGTTTTTTAACCCAGGCTAAAATAGTTAAAAAAGTCAAAAAGTCAACCCACTTCTCAAACGGAAGCTTAGTTTTATTGAGAAAATAATGATTTACGGATTGTTCGGAAATAAGTTATTTTAATATTTTTTAAATTTTTTATAAAATGATATACAAAAAAATAATAATATGACAATTTATAGTAATTTTTTAACTTTTTAATTAAAGTAGATAATTGTCAAACGAGCCTTTAGTTTAGTGGAATGAGAGATTATCAAAACACTTATTAGTTAAGAGATGTACAGCGTCGAATTTTACGAAGGTTAAATATTGCAAATTTTGATGTTATTGAAGATTTATTTGATCATTAATTTTAAAGTCAGTAAATTAATTGTGGTGTGCGTCAATTAATTCAACTATCGATTTTTTTTTTTTTTTTTTAAAAAGAAGAAGCTTTATTTAGTGAGGAGGGAGAGGGTGTTGGTTGGTTGATTGGTTGGTTTTTACTGGTTTTTGGAGTTGCTTTATTAGTAAGCAGCCTTGGTTCCTGCGAAAGCAACTTGTGACACCTATATATATATATTTGTAAGATTCCTTTCTTTCAACATTACCAATCTCTTTCCCCCCTTCGACCTTATATTTGGTTTTTGTTTTCTTGTTCAAAATTGACATGCACACCACTAAAATCCGATAATGATAGGACAAATCACTGTATTGATAATATGTATGGGCAGCATTCAATTAATACAATTTTGCCGTATGAGTAACGTTGTTCTATCTTATAATTATGTAGCAATTTATTAAAATATTTTAAAATTTTATTTATTTTTATATATTTTTTAATCATCAGAGTTTTTATATTATTTTTCTTGATGCATAAAGTGCTTTCATAAATTGTGGTAAAAAAATGATCATTCCTTCATTGTTGACTTAAAAAAAAAAAAAAAAAAACACGCTACCAATATTTCATTTAGGGGTAACTATTAGATTAGTTTATCACGGGACATTATTCATGAGACACTCACAATTAGTTAGTGATGTAGCGAATTTTTTTTTCTAATGTTACAATACTGAGCCATCTTTATTAAATAGTTAAGAGATAAGAGATATAGTATAATCTATGTAATATATTTTGTGATTTCTTATTTATTAAAATGATTACATAAATAATACCGTATAATAGTACAAATCTGTCTAATAATTTTCATTCATTTATGAGTTAGTTAGCTCATGCCAACCCCTTTGTCTTGTTCTTGGAGCCCATAAATTGCTATATGTCTTATTTGATACAAACAAGTGTAAGTAAAAAATGTCGTTAGCATTGTTGCATTTCAAAACAAGAGATCTCACTTTATTAGATTTATAATTTTAAAATTATCGCTTTTCGTTAATTTAAATAAAAATTTGAATAAATTATAACAGTAGTTCCTATATTTTGATTCTCTTGTCATTTTAATTCTGTAATTTCAATTAGTTCAATTTTAATTATGAATTTATGACATTGTCGTGATTTGGTTTAATTGATTATAACTCTTAACATTTTTTGGACTATTTTGGAAAGATGGTTATAATCAATTTTTTGGTGAAAAGTTACTTATAAGCAGTTTTTTTGTGAGAGAGGAAGTGTGTTATAATCTGAGAAGTGGATTATAACCCATTTCCCAAAATAGGCCTTTATATAAAAAAAAATATACACATAAGTGGCATGTGTAATAATGTTAAGGGAAAAATTATAAACTTAGTCAATTCGGTAAGTTAATTTCAATTAATTTAGTCATAATTTATTGTCAAAACACTACTAGTATTATTAATTAAACCAAATTGACACAAAATTTAAAATTAATGATCAAATTTGAATCAAGTGTAAAGACCAAAATAATACAAATAACAAAATATAAGAATTACCGGTATAATTTACCTTAAAATTGTTGTATAAAAATTCTCGATGTATAACATTGTATAATAACATTAGGATTTGATAATAAATGAACCAATAACTAAAAATGCATTGAGATATAAAACGGATAAAATTTGCAAATAGAGAATCCTGTGCCCTTTCGCCTATAGGGTTTTATATCAAACTTGGCACATTACATGAGGAACCTTGAGATCCACACAGACAATGAATAGAATAATAGAACAAGTTCACTTGAACCTAACGTGACTAGATCTAGATAAAGTTCACTTAAAACTCAATCACTTGAATTCTTTCTAGAAAAATCATATATTCAGACAAAATTTAAAATTCTAATGTAGCATTTTATCTATAATGTGGAGAGAAATAGAATTAAAGTCACTACGATAAAAGTGAGGTCCACATTTAATCCCTAAGAAAAATGTTCAGACCTGTTTAGTAAAAGTGTCAAAAGTGTTATTAAAAAAATAAATTGAAAAAAAAAAAAAAAAAAACAGCTGGACCTGCTAAGGACCCATTTGTTACTGAAAGAGTGGCTCTAACCACCTTTTCTAAAGGAAGCAACACTGATATGTATAGAAATAAAATAAACTTATACGCACTAATTCATATATCAATTAAAATCTATAATACACATTTCTTAAAAAGTGTGCATGACGCACACTCATTTTCAATAGGTGTAAACTTATAATGTGATGTGCTCAAAGTTTATGTATATCAAATTGAAAGTTTGAGTTATGATTCACTAAACCTATTTGAATTGAGTGCTTTGGAGAAAAAGGAAAAGAAATTAATATCTCTTTCACTTAATCAGTTGTTTAGGTTACTAATGAAGAGAAAAGAAAATACTAAGAAATTCGTTTCTCTTAAAATCCATTTTTTAAAACTCTACAAAGGTACTGAAATTAAAAGAAAAGAAATTGGTTAATTACTAACTTTTTATAATATCAAAATTGTTCTTTTAACCCGTTTGAAAATTAACTATTTTAATTGATTTTTTAATTTTTTTTTCTGAAAAAACGTTTAAAAAAAAAATATTGATTTGATAATTTATAATAATTTTTTGATTTTTAATTACAAACCCAAGTCCCCAAATGAGGCAGTATTGAAAAAATAAGAACATAAAATGTTCTTTTGATGATTTAATCTATATAAGAAAAACCCCTCTCTCTCTCTCTCTCTATATATATATATTTGTATTTTTACAGTTTAATCAAATAATAATGAGAGAAAATAACTTAACAAATTATTATTTTTTCTTTTATGTCATGATTCCCAAACATTCTATTCGAGATTACATCTCATCGTATCTGGAGAAAATATTCATTATGTACACATTTTCAAGCTATTAATTTATGATGTTAGGAGGTTGATGAAATATATAAACCATGGCCAAAGAAGATTTCTGAGATTACAGTTAGTATGTCAGATGCATGAACCAATCACAGCAAAGCATAAGAGAGAGAAAGAGAAAGATGGCGTGCAGAGAGAGAGAGAGAGAGATAGTGATAAAGAATCGAAGAAATCTTCTGAAGACATATTTGAAAGCTTTTGACTCTCTGAAATTTTCAGTCTTTTTTACGTTATTCTTGGGGCCAGAAGGGAACAGAATACGAGAATTTTCAAACCCACCTTTTTTTTTTTTTGGTTTTTCGTATTTTGGTTTTCAACTTTGAAATTTGAAGCCCTGAAGAGTATAGATATTTCTATATTTGTATGGAATTGAGTGGCATATATTTTGGTGTCTTTTGAGACTCTTGTCTCTCAATCTCACTCACTCTCACCCAACATAATAAGTAGCTTCTACAATTGCTATTATTACTTAATCATCATGGAAAATCTCTCTCTCTCTCTCTCTCTCCCATATCTACAACAATGATTAAATAATAATATTAGGTATCATAATTACTTAATCGATTCTATGATGAAAGTAAAATATGGACTATAAATTTAAAATTATTGTATTATGAATTATATGTAAAATAAATCTTATCAGTATATTTCAATACCAAATAAATTTTCTAACAATATAGCAGTACTAATGATTAAATAAATAAACAACATATTTTCTTAAAAAAATATTGAAGTAATTAAGTAACCAAGCTCCATACAAATGAACAATGGTCAAAATTCTCAATTAAAAAAAATGTCTCAAAACACCTATATTTTAAAATATTCATAGTGATGAAATCATTTAAAATTACAAGTTAGGAGAATTTTGATACATAATTTAACTATTATAAGTATTTTGAGATATAAAGATAAAAATATACTGGATTTAAAATTGGGTGCCAATTGACAACAAAAATTTTCTTAGAGAGATGATTAAAAAAAAAAACAAAAAAAGTAATTTAACCAACTTCTAGGTGGATATTCTGAAACTACTCCGGAATTGGAGGACACTGAATACTTAAAGTTTGAACAATAAGCAATGCATGTACAATAGGCATCTCTAGAGATAATGATTGATGAAGCTAGCTAAGGATGAAATATAACTTTTCATTTTCAAATTTGCTACTCACCTATCTGGTGTAGCTTTTATCAAACTAAAAATTAAAAAAAAAAAAAGTAAATTAAAAGTTAAAAATATCTTTGCTCTTGTTTTTTTAATATTAGTTTTTTTTTTTTTATTATTATAATTTATTCATGCTATTTTTATATCATAAACTACAAGCAAAAGTTATATTAAACATGATACCAATTTTCAAATTAACTCTACTACATCCCTCACCAAATGGAATGATATATATATATACACCAACGGATTCACAAAAGATGATGAATAAAATTTTAATTGAAAAATATTGTTATCAATACTAATTAAATACCAAAATAATATATTATTTGTCAAACTTACTTACATTACTGCAATAATTACATGGAAGGCAGCCTCATCATATCCAGAGGCAAATTCAAGCTTGTATGAAAGCAAATTCATTGCTAAAAATTGGTTCTGGTTAAAGGTTGTATGGCATAGGGGGCTTGCTACTGTTGCTCTAGTCTTTTGGCTGTGGTTGTCTTTTTTGTGGTTGGTTTCTCACTAACTTCTGAAGGTGTGCTAGCAGATGATAGGATGGACTTACTGGTGTCAACCTAGTTGGGATTGGTTTGCTTCGTTTTGATGCTCTTTGCACTCATCGATTCCTTTATTGATGTAATTCTTTTTTGTTTCATCAATAAAATTTATCTTTTGCTAATCAAAAAAAAAAAAAAAGAAGAAAAGTATATGATTCTTGTAATCTTATTATCTAATGATAAGTTTCTACTTTTGTACTTCATTTGTTGAAGTAATCACTAAAAGAAGCAACACCTGGTTTTTGAAAGAAGCTAATACGCATTGGTTGTTAAAATATGAGTACCATTTTTTTTTGATGTGGTATGTCCTGATAAACCTACTTGGATCAATAAAACACAAAATGCAAATAAAATAGAACAAGAATCTATAGAAGAAATTTTTTTTTTTACACAATTCACTTTAGAGTAGGGTTGTGGTCGTTGCAGTTTCACTTTGATCTAAAAAGCGTTACAACATAATAAAGAGAGATGTGCCACTTCAACCGTACATACATTATATTACGGTATCAAGATCCACACTACTCAACCTTTTCATTCAGTTTCAAACACGTAGTATATAATCATAAATCACTAAAACAATTACTGGAAGCTTTTGCTATTGAATAAATGAAACCTTTGTTTTCAATTGGATATTAAAATGACAAATGATTTTCTTTCTTGTTAAAGAAAATACCTTATGCAGGGTAACGAGTCCAAATATCAATTTAATGAGGAAAATGAAGCAACCATTTTAACCTTCTCAAGACCCTTAAGAAGTTTAATGACCTTTCATATGAAAATGGCAACACAATGAATGAATGCTATTTGTAAACCAGACACAAATACTGTTGCAATACTTGAAATGTCACAACATAACCAACTTCTAAATGTAATCTATTTAATTAATCACAACTTTATTTAAGAACTTAATGGGATCGATAGAACTATAACCATTAAGGAGACATATTGCCCTTACTTGGACTTTACATTTGTAGAACTTTTACCAACAAATAGTTGTAAAGTTGGAGGTTGATCATCTAAGACATTACAGGTGAAATGAAATGGTTGACAAAATGAACCTAAATCCTCCAAAATTCCCAAAATCACCAAGATGTATCAGATATGAGATTTAGATCTAAAAGAAAAAAGGAAACTCAAAGGAGAGGATGAAAAGGAAAGACAATGTTTTGGAGAATCTAAATGCATTATAGTTGAAGGAAACAGATCATGTTTTGAAAATTGTAAAGTATATAAATAGATCTTAAGAAACCTGAAGGAGTTGGCTTAATGAGCACAACTTGGGATTTGAGAGTGTGCTCCCTCCGAGTATCTTAAATTCAATACTCACTAGCCCTAATAAATTTTTTGTGGCCTCCCGGCAAGTGGGCGGTGTGGGAAAAGGGGTCACTGCTGTGCTCAAAGCACAGTAGTGACTGTGGTGTCTCCGTTTGAGGTGTATTATGGTCTTATTTTTATGATCTAAACCGTTTATTTTGTAGGGTTTATTGAGTACTTAATGCCTATCAAAAATCATATTAATTGGATCTCGAAATAAGTCAAAGTGTACGTAAGCTCGCCAAATTCCGGTTATCAAAAAAATAAAAATAAAAATCTTAGAAAAATATATGAGTTTTTTGAGTTTAAATTGTATTAGGAGTTTTGTTTTCGCTGGTTGGTCTCTTGCTAACCAGCTCTTTTGGGTTGAATGTTTAAAGCATCCTATTCACAATATGATACTTGTTTATCCAAAAGTGTTACATATTCATGCTTTTCTTCTTATATATATAAAATAAAATAAAAAAGATTATAATTATAAATAAATAAAAACTCTTCATCTAATGACTAATATCCGTTGCCTTGGATTCCAAATAATTATTGAAACTCAAATTTCACAAATGAGAATCAAACAATAGAGGTAAACTCCTTGGCTTAGTACTTATTTAAGCCACACACACACACACACAAAAGAGAATCTTAAATGTGGAAGAGGAGCTTATGATAACCATACCAAAACAAATTTTGCGGATTAAAAAAAAAAAAAAAACCATACCAAAACAAAATTTTGATCCAAGAAATATGCTATGACTTTGATTTTGCACCTTGGAATATTAAGTAATTTTGCATCTTGATCTGTATAACCACTTTTGATTTCATTTGCGGATATCTGATGCAATTCATGAGGGTTCAAAGATAGAATCTAACTTTATGCAAACCCTAGGAATTTAAGATCAAATGTGAATTTTTGTCAGCACAGAATTCTATAGAAAACATTCAGCCCAATGATATTGATCACTTTTGAAAATTAGGACTTCAACAAAAGGAAAAAAAAAAAAACTCCAATATAGAAACTACTACAACTCATACATTCATCTATGTAAACATGCTCAGACGCAAACAAAATAAAATAAAATTAAACCCAAAAAAAAAATATTGAAAGCATGAAATACTATCTAGGGTTTTCAGACAAACTTTTTGAGACAAAGTCCTTAGTCCATCATCAAAATCCTCCATCTTGGCCAACTAAATTCAAAACTCCCAAGCTATGACTAAGTATGAAACTTTCATTTCACTTTTCCGAGAAAACTAAGCTTCACTTTGGGGATCACAAGATAGATAGAGAACTTAATCATAGGGGATTCCTAGTGGAAGATGAGCTAAACCCAGAAAGGTCAGTCCAAGCAGAACTAGAACCACTCCAATACTGATCATTTCCTGGAATTCCCAAAAACTGCCTTGACAAATTCAACTCTTGAACCTGATTGTCTTCCATTTTCACTGAACCGAGTTGATGAGTAGTAAACCCTAAACCCGGTGGCTTTGGCCGGACCTGACTACCCTCACCACCATAGCCAGAGGGCTCTACACCACCTTGAAATAGGTACAAAACACCCGGAAAATCCAAGCCCGCCATCGGGGAAATCTGAGTTGGTTGTTGCAACCGCCACTGCTCGATTCCACTGCCACCGCCACCACCGCCACCGAGACCAAGTGAACAACTTCCAAGGTGGAAATTCATGTACATGTCACTTGTAACCACCAAAGGAGCAGAAATTCCACTGTAATTCAACCCGATTTCACCGTAGTGATGATGATGATGATCAGTGAGTTGACTCAGTGGAGCTGCCATGAACCGGAGTGGTGGAATTTGTGGTGTGAGACCTAATAAACTGGCTGTGCCAACACTAGTAGAAGATGAGATTGCACTTGTTGAACCACTGCTAGTTTGCCCATCACCACCGCCACCGCTGACCGGAGATTTCGAGCTGTTACTTCCTTTGCTTCTCTTGTTTCTCCGGCAACCACCGCCCACAGGAACGCTTCGCAGAGCACCGCCTCTTGTCCAGTACCTCCGGCAAGTCTTGCAAAAGTGCCGAGGCTGAGTGAGGCTGTAGTTGTTGAAGTAGCAAAACTTTGTGTTTGTTGATTCACATCTCGGGCATTTTAGGGCAGCTTCTGGCATGGGTATGTTGGCCATTCGGCCCCGGTCAGCCACCGAACCAGGCCTGACTGAGCCCGAACCATCACCCTGGTGTGGTGGTGGTGGCAGCGGAGGTGGTGGAAGATGAGGGTTTCCATTTCCACTGCTAGTTCCAATTTGAGGATTTTGTTGCTGCTGTGAAACAAAAACAAAACAAAAAACGAAAACAAAAAAGCAAGAATGAAAGGTATATTCAAGAAAAGATATGGTGAAAAATAAAGAAGAGGAGATAAAGAAAAGGGGGAGGAATATAATTTTTTTTCTTCCCTTTTTTGATGCTTTATTGGCAAAGAAGCCATGGATTGAAAAACATATATTGAAGAAAAAACCATAACCTGTTGCCAGTTGGATGGATCAAGATAAGCTGGGATGGAGGAAAAAACCATGGTTCTTGATATATCTTTCTCTCTTTTGTAAAGGTTGATGGGGTTCTTGAAATTATAGTGGAGAATCACATCAACACACACACAAGAGGGTTGGCAAAAGAAAGAAGAGGTAGAGAGAGAGTGAGAGAGAAAGAGTAGGAGAGAGATAAAGTGAGAATGAGAATATGGATGGGAAAATAAAAGAGGGTGCTTTATGTTTATATATATGTATATTGGGTTGTTTGTTTGTTTGTTTATTTTTGTTTTATTACTTTTTAGGATTTCGAGAGGTGAAAATATTTCTTAGCCTTGAAGCTTCTTCTATCAATTCTCAGCTGATGCTGCTGTGTGCCCTACTCTTGCATGGCACTGGATGTACTAAATTTCATTCACTGTATCAAAATACTCATTATAGAGTTTTAAAGTATCAAAATTTTGGACATGATGGAACAATGGTTAAATATTGTTTTGAGATAGAGAGGTAAATGAAATATATGTACATTCAATTTTGTCTAACTTACAATTTCACTTTTGTCTTTATCCCTAATCTTCTGATGTTAATTTTTCAAATTCTAACTCTAACCTTAACCCTAACCCTAATCACCTATCGCAATCACCACTAGCTTCAATTATCCCTCATCGCCGCAACCATCACTCCCTCCGTCATAACTGGCCACCACCTTCACCGGCAAGCACCCCCAGCCTCTACTCCACCATCGCAACCCATCTCCCAACCCCCAACTCTTCTTCTTCTTTTGCAAATTTGAATCAAAAAGAGAAAGTGGGAGAGAAAGAGAAAAAGATAGAACGATAGAAAGGAAGAGAGAGAGAGAGAGAGCGCGAGATCGATCTTCACCCTAATTATTGTCATTGCAATCGTGATCGTGATCGTGCTCTACCCCCGCCACAGCAATCACGATCTCACAGCGTTAGAGAGAGAGAGAGAGATAAAGAAGGAAAGGCGAACACTACAACATTTTCTTAGTTTAGTGACATTTGAAAGTGTCACAAAATTATTCTTCTAATGGCATTTTTTTGTCTTGTGGCATTTTGAACAAGTGCCACTTCTATCGGTGCCACGGTAGATACGAGTGCCATGGTAGATACTTGCAAGGGTCACTGCACCATCATGGCTAAAAACTTTCAATGACATTTTAATGTCATGGTAGATATTATTTGTGGCACTATCAAGCGCCATTAAAAAAAGAGTTAGTGACACTTATAAGTGTCATTACATCATCAAGACTAAAACCTTTCAGTGACACTTTAATATCATGGTAGGCACTATTCGTGACGCTATGAAGTGCCATTCGTGACAATAATTCGTTGTAGAACAATTTGATCCCCTCTTGCAGAGACTCGAACCGCCAACCTCCCGCACCATAAACCTTATACACCACACTCTTTCCATTACACCTCTATAGCACCATATGATTATATATGCAACATATATTATTTATATAGTACATACATCTATATTAATATAAAAGTATATGTATAAACATAATTATTTTATTGAACATAATTTATGTAAAATAAACTATTTACTAGTAAAATAAAAAAAGACCACTTTTGGCGACTAAAAATATTTTTTAGTCGCCAATTTTATACTTTTGGTTACTAATTATTTTTTAGTTGCTAAAAAACTTAACTTTTGCCGACCAAAATCGGATTTGGTCACCGAAGATGCACTTTCAGCTACCAAAATTTTGGTCGCCAAAAAATTTAATTCCCGCCTTAGGATTTTAGTTCCCCGTGTTAAAAATAACTACTTTTGGCGACTAAACTTATTTTTTAGTCGCCAATTGTAGACTTTTGGCTACTAAAATTTTTTTAGTCACCAAAAAGCTTTACTTTTGACTACTAAAATTTTTTTAGTCGGTAAAACCCATATAATCAGTGACCAAACTTATTTTTAGTCGCCAATTGTAGACTTTTGGCTACTAAATTTTTTTAGTTGCCAAAAAGCTTTACTTTGGGCTACTAAAATTTTTTTTGTCACTAAAACCCATATAATCAGCGACCAAACTTAGTTTTGGTCGCCAATTGTAGACCTTTGGCTACTAAAATTGTTTAGTCGCCAAAAAGCTTTACTTTTGGCTACTAATGCTGTTTTAGTTGTTGAAAGCTATACTTTGAACGACCAAATTTTTTTTGGTCAGGAAACTTAGTCGCCGAATATGCTTTTTCCTGTAGTGTATATTGAGTTTAATTTATTTATTTTTAATCATTTACTACATTCTAAAAATTTTAAAAATATATTGGCATTTTTTGTTTTTTCAAAAATGCCATTATAAGCTTGGAAAGTTTTTGATTTAGTGGCATTTCTCAAAATGCTATAAAATATTTGTTTATGAAACTTTTCACCTAAGTGTCATAAAAAGTAATTTGCACCTACCTAGTGTCCTGACATTTTTTAAAAAATGCCATTGCTACTAAAGTTTAGTGGCATCTGTTGGTAAATGTCACGAACATAATTTTTTGCGTCATTATTTTATAAAATGCCATAAAATTGATGTGACATTTCTTTATTGAAATGCCACTAGAGCCTTATATGTTTGTGGCTTTGTGGCATTTGTCTAAATGTGTCACCAAATATTATTTTTGTGGCATTTTCTAAAAACATGTCACTAGTATAGTGTCACTAAAGTGTGTTTTTGTTGTAATTTTGTGACACTTGTTCATTGAAATGTCACTAGAGCCTTTTATGTTTGTCGTTTTGTGGCATTTTTCAAAAACGTGCCACTAAATATCATTTTTGTGGCATTTTCTAAAAATATGCTACTAGTGTAGTGCCACTAAAGTATGTTTTTGTTGTAGTTTTGTGACACTTGTTCATTGAAATGTCACTAGAGCCTTTTATGTTTGTCGTTTTGTGACATTTTTCAAAAACGTGCCACTAAATATCATTTTTTGTGGCATTTTCTAAAAATATGCCACTAGTGTAGTGCCACTAAAGTATGTTTTTGTTGTAGTGGAAAATGCGGTGGCTGTGGTTGCGACTGCAGTGGTAAGTGGCTGCAAAGGTGGTGGTTGAGACAGTGGTGATCACAGTGTGGTAATAGTAGCGACAGCCAATGACGTAGCAGAGAAAGTAGGCTAGTGGCGATGGTTGTCGGAGTTGGTGAGGGATGAGATTAGAGTTAGAGTTAAGGTTAGGGTTTAGATTTGGATTTGGGGTTAGGGGTGTAAAGTGGTGGTTCAAAGAGAAAATGAAGGAATTTTATTTTGCTAGATGGGGGTTCAAAAATAAGTGGGATAGCCAAAATAAAAAGATGGGAACAAATAGCAACCCTAAGTGAATATTACTTTATTAACTCAACTATAAAAAATATACAAATATCTCTCTTTGAAGGAGGTCTAGAGAGTTGAAAATAATACATTTTTCATAATTAAAGATATTAAAATATATGTATTCATAGAAAAAGTAACATTTTAAATTCATGTATCTTAAAATTTTCAAATGATTTAATAGTGTAAAATTTATTAAAATAGAAAAACAGAATAATTTGAAAGTAAAAGATCCTTAAACGTAGCTCATTAATTTTAAGACATTAATAACAAAGTATATTAAAAAAATTAGTGGCTCTCCTCATGCATGGAAAAGTAGTGATTGTGTTTGATTTAGAGAGAGAATGTGGGCGCGCTCCAAGCATACAAGTTGATTTAAATTTAGCATTAATGAGCAAGTTTAGTTGAATACTTTTTTATTTTAATATAAATTAAAATGTAAAATAACATAAATTTTTGGATCTAGAATTTTTGTCATGAAATGTACCATGAAAGGCTATGCATGGTGTAGATAATAGATTTAATTATTGTTTGAATCATACCCTTAATTTAAATATGAATCATATATTAAATATTTTAAATAAAATTTTAAGTTTGTAACGTTGTATACAATAATGTATGTGTTGTGAAAAAGGCAAGTCTTGTGCTTTGGTGGGTGTAAGAGTCCAAGAAATGTCGAATAAACCTTTTTTTTTCTCCAGTCCGGTCTGTTCCCTTCCCCACTCTCTCTCTCTCTCTCTCTCTACTTTATATGAATGTATTTATATATCTATATTATTTTTTAAGTGGTGTAAATAAAATTTGATTAGGCTAGATAGCTGTTTTTTTTTTGATCGGATAACTGTTTAGAACAACAGTAATGATTCAGACGATTAATTTTGGTGTTTTAATAAAGTATTAATGACATAGCAATAAACAAAAAAAATAAAAATAATATAAAAACAAACCAAGATCAAAACATCACATCAGTGTGGGTGGAGCCCACTGCTAACTCATTAGAGCTATCTTTAGAGTTCAAAAATTAGAGCTCTAAAGCATTTTTCTTAGAACAATTTCGTATAACAGTCATGTTGTAGAGCTCTAATTAGAGCTGCTATAGTGCAGCTCTAATGAGTTGTCTACCCATTTAAAAAAAAAAAAAAAAAACAATGAAGTAAAAGACAAAAATGAAAAAGAAAATGACAAATTAGTGCTCTATTAGAAGTCTATTTTTAGAGGTCTAAATCATTTTTGTTCCGGAAAATGAGTGAACCAATTTAGTACCACTAATTATCGACCATAAATGATTTGATGTTTTGGCCTTGATGTTGTATTTTTTTTCTTTTTTTATTGTGTGTCATGTTATTAGTGGTCTTTTTAAAACTCCAAAATTAGTGGTCTCTATCATTGTTGTTATTATAAGAAAAAAACCTACTGATTCTTGGTATAAACCCTTTTGCACAATTTTTTTTATTCGTAAATTACCATTCTTTTTGTAATTATTCATTCTTTTGTAACTGTTGGAATGCAAATAAACCCATGTATTTATAACTGTTGATCTGCAACTGTCCAAGAGTGAGTTCTTCGGCAAACTATTTCCAAGAATAATTTTTCCCAATTTTTTTATTTATTTAAAAATTCATATTTTAGGATTTACTCAAAAAAAATTATAACTTTTGCATAAAAAATGAAATTGATAAAAGTTGTTTTTAGACTTTTCAGTACTTTATTTTCAAAAAATAGAAATGAAAAATGAAAATATAATCAAACTGATTTTTTGCTTTTGTTTGGTTAGGATAAGAAATTGAGGGAGAAATATTTTGGCATTTTGTGACATTTTGGCGGTGGTAATACACAAATACAAAAGCTATTCAATGTTTCTAAAACAAATTCAAGCAGCAAATTAATAATTATCAGTATATTAATGGGACATATCGGCCATGTTTAATTTGATTTTCAGAAACTCATTACAAAAAATTAAAGTTTTAGAAATCAAATATTTTTGTTGTGAAAAGTATTATTATTATATTTTTAACAACAAAAATTGGACATTAGTAATGAATTAGTATCCTTTTAGGACCAAATTTTTTGTCTCAAAAAATAAATCATTTTGAGACTAAATTAATTTGTCCCTAAAAGTTTATTTATTAGTGACATTTTCAAAATTTTGTCGCTAAAAGTCTTATTTTTGACTTTTCGAGACGACCTTATGGTGACTATTCTCATAACGATGAAAATTAGTCCCTAAATGTCTTTTGCAACAAAATTTTCACTTTTAGAGGCCAAAATATTTAGTTTCTAAAACTTTTATATATTGTAGTGACTTATTTCAGGAATTTTTTTTAAAAAAAATTAAAAATTAATTTGGTGAAAGAAATAAAAAAAAATTAAAAACACTTATCATTTTTATATAATTTTATCTTTTAGAACGTCACAAATAATTTTTTAAATTTAAAAATATTTTTAAAATTTTATTTTTTTTCAAATTAATTTTTATGTTTTTTAAAAATATTTTGAATTTTTAATACAAACAGCCATCATTTTTATCTAAAGAAATAAATATAGAGAATTTATTTTATTAGCCAAATCAAAGTAAAAATTTATCTAGTGGGATTTTGATGGGTGTCCAAGTAATAGATGGCCTGTTAACTTGTAAGAAGTGGGCACAGACCACATAAGCCCATAGCATAGTTGGAGATCTCCATTTTATTTAATAATATTACAAAGCATTATTAAAATACAAAATAAATAATCTATAGCTACCTTATCATTATAAATTTTATAACTCAACTAATTATGAACTTAAATCAATAATTTTGATATGGATCTTTCATGACCTCTTATAATGAAATGAAAATCTCCCTTCTATTTCACGAATTAAAAAAATCTAGATACGTATTTTGGACCAGATCATCACATGCCTATAGCTCATTGCCTCATCATTGTTATCATTTCAAACTCTCTATCGCTCGAGTAAAAATACAATATCATGATCATACCGATGACGTGATATCACCAACCAACTATAAGCCTATAAATTTCAACTCATATTATTTACACAACACTTGCCAAGAAAATGATCCACCAAGAGAGGATGCACAAATTGAGAAGCAAAATGAAGCATTTACAACATTATTTACACTGTTTTGTCCTGAAATTTTCTGAATCAAGAAGCTTCAAGATAAGCTTCTCTAGCCTTCTTGAACTTCCAGAAGGTTTAACTGCATATGGACTTCCATGAACAACACAAGGATCCTCATCTAGAACAGAATTCCCCCCACACCAACCCCCCGGCGTAAACCGGCCATCTGATCTACGTAAAAGTTCCTTATCAATTTTGTTCAAAACTGGATCATCCTTGGCAAACTTACGAGCAAAAGGGGCACCGCTCTGGACCATGTCATCAAAATGCTCCACCGTCAGATTCATCGGGTGCTGCTTCGGAGGATTATCCCATGCCATGTAACGCAAGTCATGGTTTACCGTGGTGTTCTGGTAGTCTTTGTGGTTGCAGATCACAGTGTGGAAGTAGCCCTCCGGCGATGAAAGGAAATTCGTGTAGTACATGAGGAGAGTCCGTGGGAGATTATCCCACCCACAAATGGAGAATTCAAGAAGTGATCTTGTCAGCATTACCCACTCAGATCCTGCAGATGGGAAAATCTGATTATATAAAGATATAGAATATTGTATCTAATTAGAATATATATAGAATTGAATATCTCTAATAAAATAAGAACGGAAAATTTGGCTTAAATTAACCCAAACTTCATTTAACGATGCCCTAAACACGCTCAATGCAAAATTTTCATTTTGCCCTTAAATATTTTTCACATACATTCCAAGAGTCATGCCTATGGGGTGCAGAAGTTAAATATCAAGCCTAAATTTCCATAAGGAACTTTCAGGCCCCAGCAACACAAAGTTTTTCTTATTTGAGGACTGCAGTGCAGCATCTGTTTTGACAAATTCTTAATCTGAAACTGCAAAACTACACAAAAATTGTGGAAAACAATTTTCTCTTAACCGATACCTGTCATTATGTAAAACCATATATACATGAATAAATCAGCACTCCAAATATGAAGGTGAAAAGATGAACGCAGAAGAAGAGGTATTTAATTATCCACATGGACAATGGAACAAATAAATTAGTAAATTGGTGATACGAAGCAAAAGTTGAGAAAATACCCATGAATAACTTAAATGAAGCAGGCATGGATCTTTTCTCTTTGGCCCAAAATACACCAGATTTCTTTGGGTGATACAAGACTGGATCTATAATGATAGGCCTTGCTCTTTGATATCTGCAAGCATACACTCAGAATCACTCTATGATAATTACATACATGAGCAAATAAAGAAACCATAACTACCAGATGTAAATAAATAATCTATGGAGACAAGTTCAGAGACGTGAATTGCATGCTCACTCTTTCCAACCAATATCGCTTGTGTGCTCAAGGAAGTTCAGATCCCTAGGCAAGTATGAGAATATGTGGAGGAGATCTGGAACAAAAAGAATATATATATACATAGAGTCAACAAAACCTTTATCACATTGTGAAGACAGCAATATAGTAGACATCAATAAAGTGCTTGACAATACCATATGTTGCAATAAATTGCTTCACTTGTAAGAGTGGCAAAAATTAGAAAATTACCTGAAAATGCCAAAGCAACCACAATTCTACTTACAAACTATAGAGAGTGTTTTTTTTTTTTTTTAAAGGTAAATTATAACTTAGCATAGAAGCCTACAATTAAAACTAATATAAGAAAACTCCCAAATATAGCAAGCCAAAAATTCCCTAAATTTACATAACTCTATCCAAACAAAATAAGGCAAGCATATTTACTGCAGAACATCAGCATTCTCCACCAAACTAAAACGACAAAACCCCCATTTCCTATTTGTACCAGAAAATTAATGAAGCAACCATCAAATTCAATCTCACTGTCTAGCTGGACTTCACTCAACAAGATAAACATCTCTAACTGCTAACAGGCAACAAAAAAACACACTCAGTCTCATAGTATTGGTCTAAAGGATACCTACTTAAATATAGAAGTGACAATGAGTTAAGCTCCTAACTATAACCAATTGATGCAAAAATCCTTGATTACCAATCAACTCTTTCTCACAGCCAAAAAAACCCCCCCAAAACAATAGCAGTTGTAAAAGGAAAAAGGGCATTATGATTACCGGAGGCATCTTCTTCAAGTTATAGTTGTCCTTGGCAATAGTGAATTCTTTCTTAAAATGCTCAAATTGACTTGTACTATGACCATTAATAAGAAATACTAGCAAGGAATATTTGCAAGACTATGAAATATCGTGATTCCCCTGCTACTTCCCCACCAACTACTAGAGCATGGTTTCAGCAACTTCCTTGAATAATCTGCCTCTTCCTGGATCTTACACTGGGTGGCCTTTGGGACAATAATATTATACATGTCATCATGTCCCATGAATATCACCACAAAAAGAAGATGTAACTTACAGAACTTTAAGCCCATCTAACTTCTGCATTGTAACCTAGCACCAGTATTTCAGGTAAAATAAAAATAAAAATAAAAATTCTTAAAATATACATAAAAATGACATGCCATTCCTCTAGCTGAACCTAACCCAACAAAGCCACATTCCAGATTCTTCAAGATCTGATATTTAGTTTTCAAATAATCAAATTTCACGCCACAAAATATGAATGTTAGGCCAGTAAAGCTCAAATTTATTTTTTTATTTTTTTACTTCAAATTATCAGTAATGCACATATTAACATACATTTCAACAAAATCATCAAACTAACAACATCAAAAAATTGCAGACCCATAAAACCAACATAAAATGATTTCCAATTAATACCAAATGCAGATCAAATTTGAACTTCCATTCACACTAATTCATGTCTAAGAAGAATCTAACCGTCTTGCGGCACTAGAGGATAATCCGAAGCACTAAGATTTATAAACCAATCCCACTTCGCCTGCTTCAACAATATCGCAACGGCGTGAAGTGTACAAGCCATCATCGTCGGGCCTTTATTCGTAACCAAATTAGCCTTACCCACCACCATCACATTCTTGAATTCCTCAATCACCGTCTCCGATCTCACATACTTCGCCAGCTCAAGCCTGTCGGAATCCGAAGCTTCGAGATCAAGGTGAAGCAGATAAAATTCTCGGTGGTACACCGGCAGCCGCTTGGGCGGCAGTCGCCTCCGTCTTGACAGAAAGTACGTGAACCTCGGGGGTGACCCCAACGGTGAGTTCGTGGCCGAATTAATTAAAACTGAGGATTTCGATTGGGGAAGAGAGGTGGAATTTGATTTGTCTTGGGTTGGGATTGTGATGAGAAGTAAAAAGAGAGAGATGGTTGATATGAACAAGAATGGGATTAGCCATTGTCGATCGAAACAGAAGAGATTGAGACTGTGAATGCGAGTCCTTTTCATTGAAAATTAGGGTTAGGGTTTTGATGGGTTTTGTGAATCAGGTGAGATTGGTCGAAGAGGAGCTGGAATTGGAATTTGAGGGAGTTGGGTATGATTGTGGTGTCGGTTGAAGAAGCTTGGAAGAAGGATTCTGTCTGGCGGTAGGTGAGATTCTGGGTTTGAGAGGGAAAATCAATCTCTGTGTCGGTTGATGCAACTGTCTGCCACAAAGTCATAGGGTAGGTTTGGTTTGTGTTTCTGAAAAAAAATTTTAAAAATTTTCTCTATAAACAAATTTCAGAAATTTTCTTTACCAAACAAATTTTTCTAAAAAAATTTCCCAAAACACACAAACCAAACAAGTTTTCCAAACAAATCTCTCTCACACACACACATCAAATCAATCACTTTTTCAAAAACTCTCTCTCAAAACAATTTTCCAAAACAAATTTCCCAAAAAACCAAACCAAACATATTTTCGTACTTTTTATCTCTAAAACACATCTCTCAAACACAAACCAAACATACCCATATTTTCTGAAAACAAATATTATACCAAAACAAATTTTAATTTAAAATTGTCTGAGTGATTTTCCGATCATACTGTCCTTCTTAGTAATTTAGCCGTAGAATACAGGCAGAATAGATGGCACCCTGCTGTCCTGTACAGAAAGAAAAAGGCTCCGGCGGTGGTTCTTCCATCCGGGACACTCCGACGAGCAAGTCAGTATATCTCTCGAACATAATCAAGTATTCAACTCACAAGCTTGAGTATTAAAAACATACCTTTGACCCATGGGAGTGCCTCTCTTTTATAGTCAATACAGTCCTAGTCCCAATAGGAGTCTAACTCCAATGGACTCAGGATTATTGCTAATCTGGAACTCCCAATGGGTTTAGGACAAAACTCTCCAAGAGTTTTACCTTTATCCAAACTGAAGTCTTCTCCCAATCTAGGACTCATGTCCTTTATCCGCGTATCCCGGATTCCGATATCTTCGGAGATAACCTCGGCAACTCCGAAATTACCTCGGCATAACTTACCACGACACGTGGCACCTCGGCTGACACGTCGGCGTCACCTTACCACGTATTGGTACTAAAAAATATATCCCCACAATTGCCCCCTAGGTTCAATTATCTCGGCATTCTGAGGTGATGGAACCTACACCGTTAGTTCTTTTTAGTACGTCGGTATAAAAACTCTTTAGCCGAGATTATTCTCTTTAAGCCGACATGTCTTCTTTCAAGAAGAATTCAAATGCACTCTTCTACGCGTATGAGCTGTCCTGCATTACTTCTCAACCGTTTCTCTTACGTGTTTCATCTCTATTGGCCCGTGCCTGTGACGCGCTTATAGGCCATCTTTTATCTGTCTGCGCCGTCTGACGCATGCGTTATTCTAAGCGTAATAAATGCCTTATTTTGCCGCCGTTTCATGTTTTTGACAAAAGCTCCTGCTTCTCTCTTTTGTCTCTTTACTTTTTCATTTGTCTACTTTACATTTTCTCTTTCTAAAGCTCTTTCTTCTTTAAATCTGCCATTGCTCCAAGCTTCAAACTCTGCAACTGTCTTCCTTCTGCCATTCCTGCGAAGCTTTCGCTACTGTTTCATCCGTCGTCTGTCCTCAGCGAATTTCATTCCGGCCTCACTTTATCTGGTAAGCAACTGGCCCTTCTTCTCCAGTTCTTGATTATCCCTGGAATTTCCTGATTTTACTGCTTTACTTAAGCATTTATTCTTGTGAATCATTCACCTGAATGCGTCTTATTTCATGATTTTACACATGTCATGAACACTTGCACTATTTCACCACTGTTCTTGGTCTTCCACCTTTTGTGTTCTTCAATCTGAAACTTCGTTTTTGTTTTCTGCTTTTTTGTATCTTTTCTAGATCCGTGCCTTTGATCTTCGTCTTCATAGTTTTTAGGTTTGGGATTTGTTTATAGAACCTTCAGTTCTTAGGAAAAACTGAAACAAGCTTTATCAATATATACCTAAGTTTAAGCCGAGGTCCCAAAAACCCTTTAAGAGCATCTTGTTTCTGTAGCCAAGTCCCTTTACACTAAAATCATGGGTATGTGGAGACATAGGGTAAACACCCCAACCAAACTTGAATTTTTTAGGTAAGAGTTCTCTATTCCTGATGACGTTCACCTTAGATTAGCTGGGGATGATGATTCCATCATGCCTATAGACAATACGATGCCTTTCCCTATTGTAGCTTTTGTTGAATGTGGACTTCGGCTCCCACTCAATCCCCTTTTTCGTGAAGTTCTTCACTACTACACCTTGAACCCTATGCAACTTACCATCAACTCCTATCGTGTGATTAACGGCATCATAGCCTTAGCTAGGCAGGAGAATGTTAGGATCACTCTTGCCGACATACAATATTGTTACACCATGTGTGCCCTTGACCTGAAAGAAAAGGGTTTTGTATACTACCACAAGTCGAGGTCCACTGAGTTCAAAATTGTAGCCGACCTCCCAGACTCCAACAAAGGGGCTGGAGATGACTATCTCATTGCTTCGGGAAATTGGGAGTTTGGCCCAGCCGAGGAAGTCCATCTCTTCCCTCTTCCTCAGACAGTTAAAGAGGGCAAGGGTAAGAGCCCAGTGTCAATTACTTAGTTTGTTTTTTAAATCTTCAAAACTTTGCTTATTTATGATGTCATGTTCTTCTTTGCAGACGTTTGCAAGCCACCCAAGGACTTTCGCCAGTCCTATTTCCTTGGCAAAGATTTAAAGAAGCTTCTGGACCTTCCTATCCAAAAACGCAAAGCTCCACTCTTACTGAATTTCATCTCTACGTACAAATCCACTTTGCCCAACGCCCCAAGGAAGAAGAAAAAGAGCCTCTCTCCACCTACTGTCACAACTCAAGCTGCTTCTTCATCCCACACAGATCAGGGATCCACATCTGACCCAACCAATCAACCTTCCACCTCGACACCATTCTTGGTACCAATTCCTGAAAGAAAACGCCGACGCAGACTCGTTAAAATTGCCGAAATGGTTCGTCCAAAACCTGTCGCCCAAGACCTCCTAGCCGACCTTCCAGCCAACGTTGATGTCGTGCCAACCCAATCCAATCCCCCACCAAAGATAAAAAGAACCAAGAAGGCCCAGCCAAAGTCCAAAGCTACTGAGGCTAAGGCTGAGGCTGAAGACACCTTATCTATCTTACAATTGGCCGATAGCAAGAAGACTGCTTCTTCTTCGGTCAAAAGGTCCGCTGAGGCTCAACCATCAGAGTCCCAAAACTCAAAGAAGCCAAGGTCTTCTTCAGCGACGATTTCAAAGTCTAAAGTGCCAAATGTCCCCTGGAGGCCTGAAATTACATTGGAGAACAAGCCTGTTTTGGCTAGTGACAGCTCCGATGATATCAACATCGGTGCAGCACTAAGCACAGCCCTCCTTCTCCCAGGCAATCTTGAAAAGAGCGCCGAGATGAGTGAATATGAAAATTACGCTCTGATGCTGCAACGTTGCGTTCAAGTAAGTGTCTTCATCTTGTAACCTGTCTTTCTTCATCTTGTTGTACTTGTAAATTTTGTACTAACTTCTGTTTTTATGTTCCTTCAAGCTGTCCAGCACGCCCACTCATTTTCTATGCAATCCTTCAAGACTAAGGAGAAATTGTCTGATATGAAGAAGGAGTATGCTGCCCTCCAGAAGATCAATAAGAGTCTTCAAAACAAAATGAAGACTCTGGAGGATTAGGCCGAGGCTGCCACTCAGGCCCAACAAATGGCTGAGGAAAAGGCCGAGGTCATTAAAAGCGATTCTTTGAGGCGTAAAAGAAAGAAGCCGAGAAAAAGGTCGCCTGCATCAGAAGGAGCTCGAGGAAGCCCTGGCCACGAAATCGGCCGAAATCAAAGAAACCGACAAAAAGGCTTATGCCCAGGGTGTAGCCGATGTTACTGAAGATTACAAACTTCAAGTCAAGCAGTCATGCAATAGGGGATTTTCCCTGGGTTGGATGTCTCTGGTAAAAAAGCTTGATCTTCCTGTTGACTCACCCTGGCGCAAGGCTGAAGCTATTCCTCTTCCCTTTCCTCCTCCTCCACCTCTAAGTCAGGCTGAGGAATAAGCTGAGTTTGAATCCGAAGCCGAAGATGAGGATGAAGACAATAATGATGAAGAGGCCTTGGTGAGAAAGTCTAAGGATGCTGCTGAGGTCAAGTCTCCTCCTCAAGTTGAGCAGATCCTAGACTTAACCCAAGATGAAGAGACTGAGATGGTGCCCAAGGAAGCTGATCCAGTTCATTTATCATCTGACCTTCTTCTAGCTGAAAGAAGTCTTGATAAAACACTTGCGGAGATCGACGCCGAGATTGCGGCAGACAAAGATGCCAAAGTTGTTGTAGAAAAAGATGCAGAGGTTTTGGGAGAAAAAGATGCCGAGGTGGTTCTTCCAGAGCCCTCCAAGGTTCTAGCCCAACCACCTGTTAATGCTGAAGAAGATTGAATGTCTTTTGTACTTTTTTCTTTTTTGTACTTTTGTTTTCAGAACAATGTAAGCTTCCTCTTTATGGCCGACACGCCTTTCTTTGTCACTTGTGAACAATTAACTTTTGCTAGGCCATAGTGCCTTTATTATATACAACTGAAACTGTTTTTCTCTGAATGCTTTAGTCTTTAATTTCTCTTCATTGCTTCTGTATGGCTTTATATGTAAAATATCTTGTATGATTTACATAATTCTTCCTTTGCACAATCTTTTCGGGGTTACATACCTCCGGTATAATAACTGTAAATTTTACTTCGGCAAGACATTGACCTGCAATCTTTTCATAAATTTCAACAAGTATAAAACATATATTATTCAATGTTAACTTTGCAGATTTTTCTCAAGTTTCAACGAGTGTTTAAACAGTAATCTCAATCTGTCCTATCTGTAAATTGCTACAAATTTCAACAAGGATTAACATATACAGTAAACTTTTCTCAAGTTAGAATAAGTATTAAACAATGATCTACTTGTAAATTGCTGCAAATTTCAACAAGGGTTTAAACAATTATATTTACCTCAACTTATAAATTGCTGCAAATTTCAACAGATAATCATATGTCAGCTTAACTTTAACTTGTAAATTGCTACAAATTTCAACAAGTGTTAAACATCTTCTTTGGTTTATCCAACCAGTAGATTGCTATAAGTCTGTAAGCAATAACATCGGCTTCACTTCGACTTGTAAATTGCTACAAATTTCAACAAGCGAAGAGAAACAGATATCTTGGCTTAACTTCAACTTGTAAATTGCTATAAATTTCAACAAGTGAAGTTAAGGAACCATCTCGGCTTACCTTTAACTTGTAAATTGCTACAAATTTCAACAAATGGTAAGCTTTATATCGGTTTGACCAACTTGTAAATTGCTACAAATTTCAACAAGTGGTAAACTTTATATCGGTCTGACCAACTTGTAAATTGCTACAAATTTCAACAAGTGGTAGACTTTGTATCGGTCTGACCAACTTGTAAATTGCCACAAATTTCAACAAGTGGTAGACTTTGTATCGGTTTGACCAACTTGTAAATTGCTACAAATTTCAACAAGTGGTAGACTTTGTATCGGTCTGACCAACTTGTAAATTGCCACAAATTTCAACAAGTGGTAGACTTTGTATCGGTTTGACCAACTTGTAAATTGCTACAAATTTCAACAAGTGGTAAACTTTGTATCGGTCTGACCAATTTGTAAATTGCTATAAATTTCAACAAGTGGTAGACTTTGTATCGGTTTGACCAACTTGTAAATTGCTACAAATTTCAACAAGTGGTAAACTTTGTATCGGTTTGACTAACTTGTAAATTGCTACAAATTTCAACAAGTGGTAAACTTTGTCTTCTCTCTGCCCCTAATGTGAACCTAAGTTCCACTTGGGTTCTCATTTTTTATGTCTTCCAAAAACAATGTTAAGTATCTTAATCAATCATATGTGCTTGAAGAATTCTGAAAAGATTTTATTGATGACATCGGTCAAAAATAATGAACATCTCAATGATAGAAAAATTTCAAATTACAAGTGTTCCAAGGCCTTGGTAATGCTTTGGCCTCATTGTCTTCAAGCCGATAAGCTCCATTGCGTAACACCAAAGTAATTCTGTAAGGTCTTTCCTAGTTTAGGCCAAGCTTTCCCTCTCTGGGATCTTTCTTGTTGCCGACAACTTTTCTCAAGACTAGGTCGCCGACTTGAAAATCTCTTGGGTTGACCTTCTTGTTGTAAGCTCTGGGAAGCTGTTGCTGGTATACTGCAAGCTGAATTGCAGCCTTCTCTCTTTGCTCTTCTAAAAGATCCAGATCTCGGGCTAAGAGAATGTCATTAGTTCCATTCTCAACTCCCTGAGTTCGAATCCCTGGGATGCCGACTTCCAGTGGAATTACTGCTTCTGTGCCATAGGCCATAGCAAATGGTGATTCCCCCGTTGATCTCCTTGGCGTAGTCTGATATGCCCAAAGTACGTTGGGCAATTCGTCTATCCACTTCCCTTTTGCTGGCTGCAGCCTCTTCTTTATTCCATCCAAAATTACTTTGTTGGATGCTTCTGCTTGCCCATTACTTTGGGGGAAACTTGGTGTTGAAAAGTAATTCTTGATCTTGAATTTTGCACAGAAGTTCTTGATAAGTTTGCTGTCAAACTACGTTCCATTATCGGCAACGATGGCTCTAGAGATGCCAAATCTGGTGATAATGTTTTTCCATATGAAATTCTTGATGTCCACATCTCGGATTTTGGTAAGAGGTTCTGCCTCTATCCACTTTCTGAAGTAATCTGTTACTACCAGCAAGTATTTTCTCTGCCCAGTTACTTGGGAAAGTTGTCCAACCAGATCCATGCCCTATTGGGCAAACGACCAAGGGCTGGATACTGGGTTCAGGTCAGCAGCTGGCTGATGAATCAAAGGTGCAAACTTTTGGCATTGTTCGCACTTTTTTACGTATGCTTCTGCATCTTTTTGCATGTAGGCCACCAATACCCCTGGGTGATGGCCTTATGGGCTAATGATCTGCCCCCAATGTGGTTTCCACAAATCCCTTCATGAATTTCATATAAAAAATCTTCAACTTGTAAAGGGTGTACGCACCTTAAAAGGGGTCCAGTGAAGGACCTTCTGTAGAGATGTTCGTTCGCAGTCAAGCTGAATCTTGTCGACTTCAATCTGACTTTGTGTGCCTCCTTGCGGTCTTCTGGCAGATTTCCTTCTTTCAGGAATGCAATAATTGTATCCATCCAGCTTGGCCCCACGTCCACACACATTGCTTCTTGCTTTGCGTTCTGTGGTTCTATGCTCGGGTCCGACATATAATCGATCATAATTGTTCTTGTCTTTCTAGTTTGTATTGAACTTGCCAGGTTGGCCAACGCGTCGGCATGGCTGTTATCATCTCGGCTTACTTGAAGAAGTTGGCAGTTCTGAAATAACTCGGCCAATCTGATAACCTCTTTTGCATATGTCGACATTCTCTCGTCCCTAGCTGCAAATTCTCTTGTTGACTGGTTAACAATTAACTGTGAATCACAAAAAACTATTACCTCGTCTGCTTCTGCTGCTGCTGCCAGCTTTAGTCCTACAATTAATGCCTTGTATTCTACCTCATTGTTTGAGGCCTTGAATCCCAAACGGATGGACTGTTCTATTATTTCTCCATCTGGGGATATCAGCAGTACTCCTGCCCCCGCTCCCTGTCGGTTTGAACTTCCATCAACAAACAGTCTGAATGAGTCGCCGATGTAGATGCTACAAGGTCTGAGTTTTTCCTTCCTTTGCTCCTTTGCTTTTGGCTGGGATTCTCCTTGCTTGCTAGGACCTCGTTCATCCTGGCTCAACGGAGCCCGATGTTCGAGGCATTCAGGCGTGAATTCTGCCACGAAGTCGGCCAAAACCTGGCCCTTGATTGCTGTTCTGGGCCTAAATTCCAGGTCATACTGGCCCAAGGCCACTGCCCACCTTGCAATTCTTCCTATTAAGTCTCCTTGTTGCAATAAGGACTTCAATGGGTGCTCTGTTAGCACTACAATTTTGTGTGCCTGGAAGTAATGATTCAACTTCTTTGAGGCCATTACCAAGGCCAGCATTAACTTCTCTAGTGGTAAGTACCTTGTTTCAGCGTTTGCCAAGGTTTTACTTACATAATAAACAGCCTTCTGTTCTCCCTGTTCTTCTTAGATTAGCACTGCACTTACTGCGTGCTCTGACACGGCTAAGTGCAAAAACAACTCCTCCTTAGGTTCAGGTGTGGAGAGAACTGGAGCCGTGGTCAGATACTTCTTTAGGTCGGCCAAAGCGGCCTCACATTCTTCAGTCCATAGGAAGTCTGCGATCTTTCTTGTCAGGTTAAAGAAGGGTTTACACTTGTCTGAACTTCGGCTTATGAACCTATTTAGGGCTGCGGCCCTTCCAGTGAGCATTTGAACCTGTTTTTACCGATGTTGGACTCTGTAGATCTAGGATGGCCTTGATTTGATGTGGGTTGGCTTCTATTCCCCTTCTTGTTACCAGGTAACCTAGCAACTTACCAAATCCAACTCCAAACACGCATTTAGATGCGTTGAGTCGGAGCCGATATGTTTTGAGTATTTCAAATACCTTTTTCAGGTCAGCAAGATGACTCTTAGGCTCCTTGGTCTTCACGACCATGTCATCGATGTAGACTTCAACTGTTTGGCCTATCAGGTGCTTGAACATTTTGGTTACCAGCCTTTGGTAGGTTGCTCCTGCGTTCTTCAGCCTAAAAGGCATCACCCTGTAACAGTACAGGCCTTTTGGGGTGATGAACGCTGTCTTCTCTTCGTTTGGGGGGTACATGGTTATCTGGTGGTACCCCCTATAAGCATCCAGGAAGCTCATCCTTCCATGTCCTGATGTGGCATCCACCAGCTGGTCAATTTTTGGCAGAGGGAAGTCGTCTTTTTGGGCGTGCTTTATTTAGGCTTGTAAAATCTACGCAAACCCTCCATTTACCGTTTTTCTTCTTTACCACTACAGTGTTTGATAGCCACGTTGGATAATTGACTTCTCTGATGGCCTTGGCTTCCAGAAATCTGTCTACTTCTTCTTCCACAGCTTCGACGTGCATCAACGTCGGTCTTCTAGCTCGTTGTATTACAGGTTTTGCCGACCTGTCGACGTTCAGTTTGTGGCATGTGACCTCGGGGTCAATGCCAGGCATTTCATAAGGTGTCCAGGCGAACACCTCTATGTTTGTTCTTAAAAAAGCTTCCAGTTCTCTCTCTTCTTCTTCGGCTAAGCCTGAGCCGAGAAGAAAGAAGCGCTCTTTGTCGCCCTCCTGGACAAGGATTTTCTTTAGTGATTCCTCACTCTTTTCGGCCGGCTCCTTGTCGACATCATCTAGGACCTCCATGTCCTCATCTTCAATCTTTACCTTTGCTGGTTCTCGAACATTGCAGGTAGTCTTCATTGCTTCCATGGAGCAATTTTTTGTCTGCAGTTGATCTCCTTTGACTTTTTCAATCCCATGTTCTGTTGGGAAGCGCAGTAGTTGGTGTAATGTTGAGAGAACTACCCCCATTGCATGCAACCATGGCCTTCCCAATATGATGTTGTAAGGAGAAGGCGTATCAATCACGATGAATTATGTCCTGATCTTCTTAGTACCGGCCTGTACTTCCAAGTTTGTAGCGCCCAGTGGCCACGTCGGCGTTCCATTGAAGCCGACCATCGGGCCATTCGATTGTTCCATGTCGTCCGGGTGAAGGCCTAGCTCCTTGTAACATCTGACGTACATAATGTCACAAGAGTTGCCTTGATCTATTAGGATGCGTTTTACTTGGCACTCCCCAACCTGGAGGGATACTACCAAGGCATCATTATGTGGATGCTGGACCATCTCTAGGTCGGCTTTGGTGAAGGTTATTATCGGTCCTTGGTACTCTTCAGGCCTATGTCTTTTTTCCCCGACTTGGTAGACATGCTGTAGATGTCTTACCCTTTGGGTTTCTCCTCTGACTTCATTCTCGTTAACCTTTGAGTGTATCACATTAACTATCCGAGGTCCTTATGCTCGAGGTTGCGGATGTGGTAGGGCTGCTGGAGCCTGAGGCAGTCTTGCCTGTTCTTCTCTTGTTCTGGTTTCATCGACAAGGTCTCTCAGGTGGCCTTGTCTTACTAGATCTTCCAAGTGTGCCTTTAAGGCTCTACAGCCCTGTGTTGTATGTCCGTTTTCATTGTAATAAGCACAATGTCTATCCATGTTTCTTCCCATAAATTCTCCCGGTTCCCTTGCTGGCATTCTGAAATAAGGCTGGCTCCGAATTTTTCCTAGGACTTTTTGAATTGGAATTCAGAATATGGTTGTCACTGCCTGTTTAGCCCTTAACTCTATTTCTGTTTTGCTGAATCCGTTGTTACTTCGGCCTCGCTTTGGCGAGTCGTTCCCTTTTTCCTGTTTGACTTCCTTGTGGGCTAATGTATCCTCCTCGGCTCGGGCGTACTTCTCAATTCTTGCCATGAGCTCCTCCATGCTTTTCGGTAATGTCTTTGCCAAAGATTTCCGCAGTGAACAATCATCTTTCAGGCCGTTCTTGAAAGACACGACCGCTACCTCCTGGTTGCATTCAGGTATTCGGTTGAACACCTCGTAGTACCTTTTTGCATAGGCCCTGAGGCCTTCATCCTTGCTGATTTTTAAAGCTATTAGCGCGTCCACCCTTAATGGCTATAGTTTGTTTGTTACGAACATGGCCACAAACATCTCGGCCAGGCCTTCCCATGTCTTCACGCTTCCCTTTGGTAATTTATGGAACCAATCTGATGCAATCTCCCCAAAGAACAAGGGGAACACTTTGTAGAGTAGTGGCTCATTTCCACTGTATAACGCCATTGAGTTCAAAAATAGTCCAACGTGGAAGTTAGGGTTTGACTTACCATCGTATATTTGAAATCTGGGCATGTTGAATCTTTTTGGTGCTTCAAATTTGTCCAGTTCTACCGAGAACGGTGTCCTCGGCTTGACGGGTGAGGTTACCTCGGCTTCAGCGTTATGTTCCTTCCTCTTGAGGTAGTTTCTCAAGTCTTCTTTACTCCTTCCCGGAGCTCGGCTGTCTTTGGACTTCAGTCTCTTTGGCACACTACTTTCGGCCTCGTGATGGGCCCGTTTTGATCTTTCTCCGTGGGTTGTGTCAAAGCAGAGCGCCTGCCCTTGAACATGCCGATGTTCTCTGCGTTCCTGATCTTTCGTTTGATACGTCCTCTGGGACTTCTCTTGTCTTGGCTCCTCTCGCCCGACCTCCCCGGAGGGCGGGTGAGAGTGCCTTTTGCTCCTGGAGTGTTGTGGCGCTTTAGGAATTATTTTCCTTCCTCCCTTCTGAGTATTAATTGCTGGAATTGGCATGTCCTGCAACGGGTATGGTGGCTGCATGACATTGTTTTGCATCATGAAGTTGACGACCGACTGCAGGTCAGCCAACTTGTCTACGAATTCTTTTACTTCCTCATCCCTCCGTAGGCACCTATCCCTCTATACCTGGAGGTTGTCTTCATTGTAGTATCTGCCCTGGTCTGTTTTCTTTGAGGTGTCGCCCTCATGGTCGACGTTTTTTCCTTCCTTTCCTTGGTTGTGGGTTTCTTTATTGTGGTTGTCTCCTTCGACGTCAAGGTCGATAGGCCCGCCACTCCCAGCGGGAGCGTCGTCCCCAATCTTCTCGTTTTGTGCGTTACTGGTCATCTATTCCTCTTTCTTTTCCACAGACGACGCCAAATTGTGTGAGTGATTTTCCGATCACACTGCCCTCCTTAGTAATTCAGCCGTAGAACACAGGCAGAATAGATGGCACTCTGCTGTCCTGCACAGAAAGAAAAAGGCTCCGGCGGTGGTTCTTCCACCTGGGGGCACTCCGACGAGCAAGTCAGTATATCTCTCGAAGATAATCAAGTATTCAACTCACAAGCTTGAGTATTAAAAACATACCTTTGACCCATGGGGGTGCCTCTCTTTTATAGTCAATACAGTCTTAGTCCCAATAGGAGCCTAACTCCAATGGACTCAGGATTATTGCTAATCTGGAACTCCCAATGGGTTTAGGACAAAACTCTCCAAGAGTTTTACCTTTATCCAAACTGAAGTCTTCTCCTAATCTAAGACTCTTGTCCTTTATCCGCTTATCCCAGATTCCGATATCTTCAGAGATAACCTCGGCAACTCCGAAATTACCTCGGCATAACTTACTACGACACGTGACACGTCGGCGTCACCTTACCACGTGTTGGTACTCAAAAATATATCCCCACAAAAATTATGTTGTAATGTTAAGGGTGCATCTTCAAAATCGAGAATTTTTTATTTTTATTTTTTAAAAAAAACTTGAATATGTTTTTGAATTCAAAAATTTAGATAGAAATCATTAGAATTGGATTTAGAGAAAGAGAAGGAAGAAAGTACTCACTCGAAAGTTGAATTATATATAAATATTAAATATATATATATATAAATTATTAATTGTTGAATGTTGTAAAATTGTGTAGAAAAAGAATTTCAAAACTCCAAGTTGTATTTGTGATTAAAAGGAGAAAGTTATCTAATTAAAATTAAAATTAAAAAATACGATTTAGTTTGATTTTTAGAATTTTTTTTTTATTATTTTTAAATAAAAATTAATTTAATGAAAAAATTTTAAATTTTAATTATTTCTATATAGTTTCATCTTTTGAGAGGATAGAATTTATTTTTAAAAATTCAAAAATATATTTTTAATATTTATTTTCTTCAAATTAATTTCTTTTTATTTTTAAAATATATATATATATAATTTAAAAAAATCAAATCAAATATGACTAATATTTTTATGAGATTTTTGGTGAAACCTCCCTTTTGGGCCTTTTTATTAGGGTAAAGGATAACCTAATCAATTTTCTTTTAAAAAATCCCTGAGTAGAAAATGCCTACCTTAATAACAACATTTTATAATTTTTATTTTTTTTAATCATAATATTGTCCTTCTATATATACGTATCACACATTTGAAATATTTGAAATCTGAGCTGAAGATCTCGCATGAACGAAATCAAGAACGAAATTGATGAAGAAGATCTCCAAATCTAAAGATCTTGCAGACAAAGATCTCTCACTTGATCAACAATAGACGATCTTGCTGTCGACGATCAACACTGTCAATTAAACGAGAGTTTCATTGAGATTTGTGATTGTTGATCGAGTTTTAGAAGTTTTTCGTCTCAATTAAATATGTTGATTAATTTGTTTTGTTTTTTTTTTTGGATTTATTTTTGTTATTTTTGTTCTGATTTCATTTGAAAAAACTAGAGTAAAATTTTACTTTTGTTCTATTGCTCTGTTTTTTGTTTCAGATAATGAGAGTAAAATTTTACTTTGGTTCTATTGCTCTGTTTTTTGTTTGAGAGAATTAGAGTAAAATTTTACTCTGGTGTTAGAATGACAGTAAAATTTTACTATCAAGAGGTGGTCATTGCCAAACACTTCAGCCGCCACAAACACTGCCTTCGCCTTTTTACTTTTGTGCAGAATAACATTTTACTCATTTTTCAGAGTAATTTTTTTTTATGTAGAGTCTAACATTTTACTAATTTTTCAGAGTAAAATTTTACTTTTAGTTTCAGAGTGTAACATTTTACTCTTATTCAAAGTAAAATTTTACTTTTATACAGAGTAAAATTTTACTTTTAAATTCAAGGTGTAACATTTTACTCTTAGATTCAGAGTGTAACATTTTATTCTTATTTCAGAGTAAAATTTTACTTTTATACAGAGTAAAATTTTACTTTTACATTCATGTCTCAAGTTGTGTTGGTGACACACTGTATGAATTGTAAATCTTTGGCAAACCTAATAATAAAAATTAACTCTAAAATATAGTATAAAGTTACACTAAATCACGGTAAAATTTTATCAACATAAATTGACTTTTGGACTTTTGGTGACAGTAAAATTTTACTTTAATAGTGATAGTAAAATTTTATTTTGATTGATAGTAAATTTTTACTGTTAATTGTTTCATATTTCCCCACTTATATGAAAGACATTTTAGTCAATTTATGACATTTTTTTAATTGAGGGACTTTTGGAGTCATTGTTTAATTTCGTGAGCTTCACACAAAATTGACTCAAGAAAGAGACTTTTCACCAAAAATTCCTATTTTTATGACTTGAGAAAATTGTTCATGTTATGTTAAACCCACAACATCAATCAATCAATCAAAATCGAAGATGTATGGTGTATTAGGTCCGATTTACAATCCAATTAAACACTATTCACTCATAAAATTTTGCAAGAGAATAGATATTAAACATCTTATTCACCAAATTTGATAGCTAGCCTTATTCATAAAAATTCTACTGCAATAAGCATTTCAAATATCAGCCCACATTCTCAATAGCCCAAAACAAAGCCAAGTTCTCCACAGCCCAAATTTCAGCGGATTCTATTTGATCCCTAAATCCTAAATATGTTTTAGTACGCTTAATTTAAATTTATAAATTTTAATTCTTTTATATTTTAATATGAATTTATTAATAAAGACAATACATATTAAATCTTAAAATAATTTTTTTTTCTTCTCATGGTACATCTTAATTAGTTATTCCTATTCAAATTTTTGTATCTTTTTTCCTAAAAGATCAAAGTTATTTATTATTCTTCTTCTTCTCCATCCTCCCTCCAAAATTCTAATCTACCTTACCAAAACTGACCATCATCATCAACATCATTGTTTTTTATTATTTTTGAAACCCTAAACCCTAGAAGAAAGTTTGAACAAAATCAAATAATGAATAAAAGTAATAATCAAAATAGTTTTTTGAAGCAATCTATCAAAAAAAATCTCCCCAAATATCAAGGTGGTTCAAATTGAAATTGAAATTTAGTATTTAAAGCACAAGAGTTTGGGCCTGGGTTTCCATTACGAGAGATTTGGCTCCACTGAAATTTAGTTGTGATCCTACATAAACTAGAGGCTGGGGCTTATGTTAGAAAAAGAAAAAAGACTAGATGGTGGGGGTTTGGCACTTTAGCCACTTCCCATTCATTGAGATCTCAAAAAAATTTTACAAAAAATTTGTGCGAAGGAAACATAATTTAAAGAACAAAATAATTTTTTAATGACAAAATATCTTAGCTATAAGAAGTATAGTCATTAAAAATTTAACAATAAAATTAAACTATTATCTTTTTAATTAATATTTTACCACAAATTTTTTTTAACTACAAACAAGGTCACACCTTATGTTAAGGATGTCATGGGTAGTAAAATTTATAATGAATGTTTTTAACTAAACGGTAAGTTGATCATCTGTTTTAAAACAGTGGTATTACATGCATTAATTAGTATACTAATTAGTGTATCAACACTAGTTATGATATTATTTTTGATCTCACTCATTAATCACATTATAAATATTAAAAACTTCTTAAATTACGTCACATCATTAATTGGTACATTAATTAATACACTAATTGGTACATATAGCATTATTCATTTTACAATACACAATTAACTTCAATATTAAGGCTATGTTTGTAAGAATATTTTTTAGTTAAAAAATTAAAAAATTATTATAAATTATCATATTATTTTTTTTTTTATTTTCTACACACTTGCCGTAAAAAATTAAAAACTTATAAAACTCAACAAAAATAGTCAATTTTCAAAGAAAGCCTAATTTTGTAACACACGACACAAAATTTAAAGATACAAAATTCTAAAGATAGAAAATGTCCGGCAGCGGCGGCGGAGGAACCCCACCGGAACTCGGCAAACACACCACAACATGGTCTGGCGGCGGAGGTGGAGGTGGAGGCTTAGTCCCAGCACGACAAAGGGGGCAACTGGGGTTTGAGCGAAGCCACGAATCAATACACAGAACGTGAAAACAGTGTGAGCATTCAGGTAGGACTCGAACGGTCTCTCCTTCATCAAATTCACTCAAACACACTGCACAACAACTACCTTCTTTGGTGTTATAACTATACACTGTGATTAGTTGATGATCTCCTTCTGAATTGGCCACGGGGGACTCATTTTCTTGTTGACTGGTTGTTGTAACGATTCGGGGTTGGCGGCGGCGGCACCAACACACGGAAATGCAATGGATGCCGGCAACAATGAATAGGCCACTAAGTACTCCAATGAGGCAGATGAGGACCGGGTCGAGTTCAAATTGGAAGTGGTGGTGGTGATGTTCTTCATTATCCATTGTTGTACCTTGAAAACTTGGAAAAGGGTCTGTTTGGACCAAAAAATTGGCTTTGGGCTTTAAATGGTGACTTGAGAATGAGATGAGAAGCTTGTGTTTATATATTATGGTGTGAACTGTTTGATTCCCCAAAACAAATTTTAGTAATATTTTATGGATGAAAAACAGAATAAAAGAAAATGAATCTCAATTAAAATGTTAAGAAAATTTAATGTAATTATGTCAAACATATACGATTTATTATTTTTTTAAAAATTTAAGTAAAAAAAATGAGTGAGATCCTCTTTTTTTGAAACCTCCACAACCCCCGAAGTCCCAAAGTGATTCACACCACTCATGATATGTGAAGTCCACTCATGTATGTATAGGGCCCACATCATGAGTGGTGTGAATCACTTTGAGAATTGTGGGAGTCTCCAAAAAAGGGGTCTCTTGATATTATATATATTAGACAGTATGCCCACTGATAAGTATGCTAAAAATCAATAATTTTGGTTTAAAAAAAAATTTATTAAAATTTGAAATTTGAAATTAAAATCTGACATAGGATATATATAAGTAGTTGGATAAGGGTAATTTAGAAATGATCATATCATATCATGAAATTTTCACTATATTATACTCTCGAGTGCCTAATGCATTTTTAGTCGTATGATCATTTCTAAAACTTATGTGTCTCTAGATTTTTATCATATTATATAGTAGTTAAAGTGCCAACACACTCTCAATATTATGATTTTGAAATTTTTATATCTCACATATTTTTTTCATATTATTTTGCTAGAATGTATTGTAACAGAAAATCTGAGAATTGATCTATGATTAATATAGTTATGTTTATATGTTTAATGTAAAGTTCAAAGGTTTCGTTAACGTTTGCCTAACGTGGGTGGCACGGTCGAATAGAACATAAGAAAATGTATATGTTGATTAGTATTTTGGAGGCATATGTAAGCATAACCCTTAATGTGGATTTAATTGTGGATGGTAAAAGTTGTTATCAAAATATAATAATTAATATTGATAGAGGATGAACATGTTAATAAAAAATTATCAGCGTGTTCAATGGTAATATATGAATTATTATAAGGACTTAGCTTAGGCCTCGTTTGGGAACAGGCTTTTTTAGTAATTTTTTAATTTTTTGGTTAAAATGTAATGTAAAAAAATTAGTATATTTTGGATGACTTTTTGGTTTTTTACGAAAAGATGTGCAAAAAATAGAGAGAAAAAATAATCTTTGACTTTTTGATATGAGTTGTTGGCTTTTTGATTTTTTTAATGACTTTTTAACTTTTTGACTAAAAAAATCACTTGCCAAACGAGGCCTTAGTGTGGATTGGACGGTCCAATTTAAGTTTGTGGGCCCAGTATGTGGTGGGACTAGTTTGATTTGTTGGTGTTTATGGTGAATTCTTTGATACGTGAAGGAGGATGGACGGATGGTAGTGACACAGAAGTAGGAAATGAATTTTCTGAGGAAAGAATAAGTCTTTGCCCTGGTGAGGTTTTTGTGCTACCAACTAGACATCACGGTTAGTGTGGTATAATCATGGATACGGAGGAATCTGCGTGGAATCTTGAACACCATGAACTTGAACGTTGCTTGATTGGATACATTCTAGGTGGAAAAAAATTAGGGATTATGAAATTTTTTTCATGAAAGATTTGTGATCCTTGGATTACCTTGATTACTGTGTGGTGCTTTATTTTAAGTGTAATTCAAGGGTCATAAATCTTTCATAATCATTTTTATGAAAAAATTTTCATGATACCTAACATTGCTCTTCTAGATGTCCGTCATTTTGTTTCCTATATCATGCAGCTCCATATCAATGAGATATGGAATTGGGAAGGATATGTGTTAGTATATGGTCGAAGCAAGAACTTTTTTGTGTTTTTGTTTGAACATGAGCATGACATGCATCGTATTGCAGAGAATGGTCCATATGCCATTGATGGAGCGTTATTAGTTGTTGATTATTGGAAACCTGATATGGTCATGGAAAATCTAGTGATAGATAAAATGGTAGTCTAGGTTAAGTTGTATGGTCTGCCGTTGGAGTATTTTACAGAGAAAACTGGGTTCAGATTGGGAAGAGCGGTTGGGGACATCATTAAAGTTAATATTGACATGCTAATGCCTCGCAACATTTGTTTTTTGCATATTAGGGTATGGATTCCAACTGATCAACCTTTGATTAGTTGTTTCTTTTTGAAGTTTAGAGATGGACATCATTAATGGATTAGTTGTAGCAATGAGCGACTTTGTCGGGTGTGCTGAAATTATGGAAGAGTGGGCCATACGCAAGGTCATTGCCCTCTAACTTTTGATGAAGCTTAGCGTGTTTTAGATGACGGAATTGAGAAAACGGGACGGAGATTTGGAGTAGTGGTTCTAACGCAAGAAAATCAAGCCATGTACACGTTGAGGATAAGGGCAAATGCTCACCATCCAAACTAGAGAACTACACATGTGTTTCAAGTGACGGGATAGAATCTGATTCCAGAAGTTATGGGTGATCATGCCAATGGGAAGGATGAAGCTCTGTCGATACCAAATATGGATAATTTTGTGGACAATTGGGATAGGGATTGGGATCATGGGTTGTAGCCCTTCTGGTCCGTAAATGATGAAGAACGACAGTGGCGACGGCAAGCAGAAGCACAATGCAATGGTATGCAGATTGGACCATTGGCTCAGGTTGGTCCATCAATGGATCCAAGGAGACAAAAAAAATCGGGTTCTTTCAAATTTGGGTCAAGAACTGACAGAGTCAGTAGGTGAATTGGAGTTACTTTGGCAAAAATGGGAGGATGAATTATCAGCAATGGGAATTAAGACTGGTCATTTAGTGATTGATGGAGGAAGCGAAGTGATGGCTCCACCGCATGTAGCTGAGGAGAGTGGTTAGGGTGATGAATACCCTAATGGATTAGGTCAAGAGTTATTTAATAAGGATGATGAGGAGGTAGTTAGATATCTTAAGAGAGAGGGATTAAGTCTTAGGCCTGGTTTGGCTTATACAATATAAGTTAAAAAGTCAAAAAGTTAATCTAAAATCTAAAAAAATATTACTATTCACCAAAAAAAAAAATTATTTTCTAGGACACCCGTACACAACGAATTGACAAAAGGCGCAGTTGCTGTGTGCGGCAGTGGCAGGGGCAAAATGATTGTGTGTGATTTGCACACACACTGCTATTTGGTCTGTTGGGGTTATCACGGGTCCCGTTTTGATAATCTGAATCGTTAAATATGTAGCACTCATCGAGTACTATATGTCTGTAAAAAATCACATTGATCAAATATCAATAACTATATGATCAAATAAGTTATATACAACAAATGGATAGTGTTACAATTAATGATTGGAAAATAAATAAATCTGATCAGATAGCTATCGATATCCGATAAATGTGATTTTTTATAGGCACATAGTGTTCGACGAATTATACGCATTGAATGGTTCAGATTATTAAAATGGGATCCGTGATGACCCCCACGGGCCAAACAAAACCGTCCAATGCTTTGTACACAAATTAGGCAATAATTTCCAACCCCAATTCACGGCTGCATTGTGTACGGCTGTGGCCCACCCCTCTCTAATCATCTCTTATACATTTTTTTTATACAATTTTTTAATATACATTTTTCTATAAAAATTCAAAAAATTAACCCAAACCTCCATATTTTTTTCTTAACTTTTTTAGTCCAAAAAGACAAAAAGTGCATTTTTTAGGACACCCCAAACCAGTCCTTAGACTTAATTTTCCTTTAGGAGAGGCCCAAGTTATTACTCAAGCTTTTCAGATAGCAAGCCCATTGAACACATTGGCCTCAAGCCTAGTTAATCTTGAGAATTTACAACCAAACTCTTCAGTGGTCAGACTATCCAAAGGAAAACAGTTAATGGATGAGCAAAGTCATTTTGTGGATTCTTTTTAGGTAATAAGTGGGCCACCAAAAAAAAAAAAAAAAAAAGATAAGTGAGGTGGAGTCAGGTTTTATGATTGCATATGAAACAGAGGTGGTGGAACGAGTCGATGTATCTTTTGGACCACCATGGAGACAATCGTATCCAACCCTCATTCATGGGTCTAGTGGGATTTCTGATGTCTTCCATGCCATCTGGGGTACTTCAAGTGTTAGAATTTTAGCCATCTGAAACAGGGTCGAAGTCAGCAACTAAAGCAATACCATGGTACTGTTATGTAATCGCGAGGAGAAATAGAAGAGGTGCCCTTTAGGCAAAGGCAAAATTTACGAAAGCAGAAGGTTAGACGCAGGGTTGTCAATGAGAGGGTTGATCAAGAAACTAGATATGGCTAATGGGAGGGAAATTCTAGAGCGTGGAAGCGACGATATGCAACAGATAGGATTAGAATTACCGTGGAGACACAAGGCTCAGAGTCATGTTATGATACAGAGGTTAGTTCACTTGAAAGCAGAGAGCAATACTAGTCGGGAAATCCGAATTGGGCGAACATGGAGTAGTTCTATATGGAATTGGAGATTGCACGTATTATGGACCTAGCTATAGATCTAACTAAATTCAATCAGCGAGGGATTTTGCAGGAGGTTGTCCCGTAACAACCTCTTCTATCTCCATGAAGATTTTATGCTGGAATTGCAAGGGTCTCGGTCATCCCCTGACAGTTCGAGCAGCAAAGCAATTGACTAGGAAGTATAAACCAAATCTTTGTTTTTTAATGGAGACTAAAACATCTGTTCAACAGGCAAGTAAGATTGGGTATATGATGGGGTTTAAGTATAGCTATAGCAGTAATAGTCACGAAAGAGTTGGAGGATTGTGGGTTGGATAAGATTATGGTAATTCAATCTCAGTGAATTATTGTTCCAAAAATTTCATAGTATTAGAGGTTCGTGTTAGGATTAGGCACACTCAGAAATCAATCACGCACACAGAAAAATGTGACACGAGAGATTTACGTGGTTCGGCAATTATCTACGTCTATGGAGAGAGATATCTACTTTAGAATTATCCCGGAGAGAGATTACAGAACTTACACTTTACAACTCTCTATAGAACTCTCTCACTCACAGATTACACTCTCTGCTTGATGATTAACTCAGTTCACAGCTCTCCCTATTTATATACAAATGAGAGAGCTGCTTGCCAACAACCAACTACCATTGTCAACCTTTGCTTGCCAACAAACAACTACCAAAGTTAATAACACGGCCACCCTAGGTTTGAAAAAACTTCAGCAAATCTGTAGCCTCTATTCTTGACTTCCATGGTGGTTCACATGGTGTGGAATGCTCAACAATTCTTCCCTTCCACACATATGGAGAGTAGGATCCTTACTGGAAGTCCATCCCAGTAATGTCCCTGAATACTTCTAGTTTGTCTCTCGAGACCACTTTTGTAAGCATGTCGGCTGGATTTTTTATTTGTGTGGATCTTGACTAGTTTCAATAACTGCTTCTCCATCACTTCGCGTATCCAATGATACCGAACATCAATGTGCTTCGTGCGAGAATGGTACATGGAATTCTTGCTCAGGTCTATGACACTCTGGCTATCATAATATACCGTGAACTTTTCCTGTTCTAGTCCTAGTTCTTGAAGAAATCTCTTCAACCACAACATCTCTTTCACAACTTCTGTTGCGGCAATATACTCTACCTCGGTTGTGGATAAAACAACACACTTCTATAGCTTGGACTACCAAGACACAGCTCCCCCTGCAAAAGTGAACATAAATCTTAATGTAGATTTCCTACCATTAAGATCGCCTGCCATATCTGAATTAGTATAGCCTTCCAAGACAGGTTTAGCTCCTTCAAAGCACAAACACATTTTAGATGTGCCCTTAAGGTACCTCAGAATCCACTTGATTACTTCCCAAATGCTCTTTCCTCGGATTGGAAAGAAATCCGCTTACAACTCCAACAACATCTATAACTTGTTAGAGGACCGGTTTAACAAGTCACTTTTTATGATGTGGCATGATATAGACCACAGAATAAATATATATCATATGTTTTTTTAAGAAGGTGCACATTGTAGACTTTCCTCACACACATATATATTAGATATATTTTTCCTATGTAACGTGGCCCCCCTTGGCTGTTCCTTTACTATTTGACTTTCATCTTATCTATTTGAAAGGAATAGTGAAAGCTGCTGATATGGAAAGGGAGACTGAAAACTGCTGATATGGAAAGGGAGAGTGAAACTTTATTTATAAAGGATTGGTGCATTAAGTAGCAATATCAACAACGACATGTGCACCTTCTGCGAACCTCACTCAGGTCAGTCATTTATTCTTGCTTTTCCGTGAGATTTGGAAGATATAGATAGAATTATTATATTGGTGGTATGTTCAATGGGTTACAGTTGCAAAATTACAAACAATGTGTAATATTATGATTCATTAGTAAAAGTTATGATATTTTGTTAATGTTATTATAATTGTGAGGAAAAAAGTTATGGTTATGGTTTAGTAGTAAAAGTTAAGATTTGTGCTACCAAAAGTTATGATTTGTTATGGTGAATCATAATAAAAAAATATTATGATTCAATGTTATGATAATTTGTAAGAAATAACTACATTTGTTATGAATCATTATCATATTGTTATGATTGATAGTGTCTTTGTTATGACCCATTGGTAAATATTATGACATTGTTACGATTCATTGTAGTATTGCTTTCATGTAACTTGTTAGAGGACCGGTTTAACAAGTCACTTTTTATGATGTGGCACGATATAGACCACACAATAAGTATATATCATATATCCTTTTAGAAGGTGCACATTGTAGACTTTTCCCATACACATATATATTAAATATATTTTTTCTATGTAACATGGCCCCCCTTGGCTGTTTCTTTACTATTTGACTTTCATCTTCTCTATTTAAAAGGGAGAGTGAAACTTTATTTATAAAGGATTGGTGCATTAAGTAGCAATATCAACAACGACGTGTGCACCTTCAGTGAAACTCACTTAGGTCAGTCATTTATTCTTGCTTTTCTGTGGGATTTGAAAGATATGGACAGAATTATTACAATGGTGGTATGTCCAGTGGGCTATACCAGCAAAATTACAAACAATGTGCAATATTATAATTTATTAGTAAAAGTTATGATATTTTGTTAATGTTAATATAATTGTGGCGAAAAAAGTTATGGTTATGGTTCAATAGTAAAAGTTATGATCTGTGCTACCAAAAGTTATGATTTGTTATGGTGAATCATAATAAAAAAAAAATATTACGATTCAAATGTTATGATAATTTGTAAGAAATAACTACATTTGTTATGAATCGTTGTCATATTGTCATGATTGATAGTGTCTTTGTTATGACACCTTGGTGAATATTATGACATTGTTATGATTCATTGTAGTATTGTTCTCGTGTAACTTGTTAGAGGACCGGTTTAACAAGTCACTTTTTATGATGTGACACGATATAGGCCACACAATAAGTACATATCATATGTCCTTTTAAAAGGTGCACATTGTAGACTTTCCCCACACATATATATATATTAGATATATTTTTTCTATGTAATGTGGCACCCCTTTGGTGTTTCTTTACTATTTGACTTTCATCTTCTCTATTTGAAAGGGAGAGTGAAAACTGCTGATATGGAAAGAGAGAGTGAAACTTTATTTATAAAGGATTGGTTCATTAAGTGGCAATATCAACAATGATATGTGCACCTTCTGTGAAACTCACTCTGGTCAGTCATTTATTCTTGCTTTTCCGTGGGATTTGAAAGTGTTAATCATATTATTTAATTTTGATGATGTCTAAAATATTATTTGTAACAATTTGAATTTTTTAATATACATATTTCTTTGACACAAAATATTATCTTTTTAAAATATATAAATTTGTTAAATATTAGTTAAATAAAAATATTTTTGAAAACTTTACTATTCACTTTTTAAAAATTTAGGCTGATCACTATTCACTCTTTGACAAAATTAAAATTGATTAAATTATTTTGACAAAAATGATTGATTGGTTGTATTATCTTGACAAATGTGATATTAATGAGTTGTCTTCTTTTGACAAAATAGATATATCCAAATGTAGTGGTAAAATCTCTACAACATATATAATATTTTAAAGAGGGCATATATTTTCAAATCCATCATAAATATTATTAAAGAGATTTTTCTGTATGTAAATATTTGATTAGAACGTTGATAATTATTATTACATTGATAATTATTATTCTGTTTTTATTTATTTATTAAAATTCTGAATATTGTGTTAATTTTAATATTATGAAATTTTTTAATAACCCAATTCACCACCCTCTTGGGTTGCCTATTTGGGATAACAATTGGTATCAAAGCCTAGACTCTAGTTTCTGTGACTTAACCGTCTTAGAGTAGATCATGGCAACCCCTAGTTATTCCTTACCTGAGGGACAAGTATCTAATAGGCTGTTAGGGAAAATCGATGTGATTCCCCACAAGTAAATCAATCAATGGGAATAAAAACTAATGCGGAAAAATTAAATCAAAGGCAACACAAGAATTTTTACGTGGTTCCCTCAATGTGAGGTACGTCCACGGGATCGAAATCCGATTCCACTATCAACCAAATAGGTTCCAAACGATTACAAACGAGACACGAATGGTCTCACAAAACCACCCTTAAGTGAATTCCAAAATAATCACAAATAAACAAGAGGAAAGACCTCACCAAATAGATGAACCAAAATCTTTATAACCAAAGTTGAAGAAGACCCAAAATAATTAACCCAAATCAATCCACACAAATATTGCTGAAATCCAAAGCATCAGCCAATCTTTTCCTGGAAAAGTTACACCCGAAGCATTGTTTTCACAAAACAAATTTGCTGCTGCTCACTAATGCCACCGATGAACATAATATATATATATATTATTAAATCTTGGGTTTTGTAATCAAACCCTAATTGTATCCAGATTGAATTGGGCCTCCACAAATATAATATATAAAAATATATTATACCTAAACCAAACCAAATTAAACTCTTTTTCCAAAACCAATTGGGTCCCACACTCCAATAAGGAGGTATACCCAACAATTCTTCCCCTACCGACTTAGGTGGAGACATCAACCATACCCGCCAAAGTTCGACACTTTAAATGTTTGTCTCTCGACAAAGTCTTTGTCAACATATCCGAGATATTATCATCTGTGTGAACCTTTTCGAGTTGTAACAATTTCGAGTCTAACACATCACGAATCCAATGGTATCTCACATCAATGTGTTTCGATCTCGAATGAAAGGTAGAATTTTTACTCAAGTGAATAGCACTTTGACTATCACAATAAAGCACATACTTTTCTTGCTTCAAACCCAACTCTTGCAAAAATTTCTTCAACCATAACTCTTCTTTGCAAGCTTCAGAATGGCAATAAATTCAAACGGTAGTTGAGAGAGCAACACATTTTTGTAATTTAGATTGCCATGCCACAGCCCCCGCAAAAGTCATCAAATACCCCGAAGTAGATTTCCTAGAATCAACATCACCAGCCATGTCAGAATCTGTGAATCCATCAAGCATCGGCTTCCCATTCCCAAAACACAAACACACCTTCGAAGTCCCTCGAAGATACCTGAGAATCCATTTTACCGCTGCCTAATGTTCTTTACCCAGATTAGAGAGAAACCGACTCACCACACCAATAGCATGAGCAATATCCAGCCTTGTACAAACCATGGCGTACATCAAAGAACCAACTGCTGAAGCATAAGGAACTTTCAACATCTCTTCTTTGTCTTTCTCACTTGTAGGACATTGATTCGAACTAAGTTTGAAGTGACCTGCAAGTAGACAACCAACCGGCTTTGCTTTATCCATGTTGAATCTCTCAAGAACTTTCTCAATGTAGCTCTCTTGAGACAACCAAATTAGTCCCTCTTTGCGATCACGAACAATTTTCACACCAAGTATTTGCTTTGCCGGTCCCAAATCTTTCATAGCAAAGGACTTGCTCAACTCAAACTTCAACTTGTTAATCATGGTAGAATCTTGACCCACAATTAACATGTCATCAACATAAAGCAAAAGAATAATAAATTTACCATCTGAAAAATTTTTCACAAACACACAATGGTCCGAAGTGGTTTTAGAAAAACCATTATTCATCATGAAAGAGTCAAATTTTTTGTACCATTGTCGCGGGGCTTGCTTGAGGCCATACAAACTTTTCTTCAATTTGCAAACAAATTTCTTTCCCTTTCTACAAAACCTTCGGTTGCTCCATGTAAATTTCTTCTTCAAGATCACCATGAAGAAATGCGGTCTTCACATCAAGTTGTTCAACTTCAAGGTTCATACTTGCAGCCATGCCAAGTACAACCCGAATAGAAGACATCTTCACATCCGGCAAGAAAATCTCGTCAAAGTCAATGCCTTTCTTTTGCCCAAAGCCTTTCACAACAAGACGCGCTTTGTACCTCAGATTCTTTCTATCATTCTTCAATTTGAAAACCCACTTATTTTTCAAAATTTTCCGCTCTTTAGGCAACTTCACTAAATCATAAGTGTGATTTTCAAGTAAGGAATTCATCTCTTCTTCCATGACCTTTTTCCAATCATCATTCTTTGCATACTTAATTGCTTCTTGGTAGCTCTCCGGCTCCCCTTGATCAGAAATCAACACAAATTCATTGGGAGGATACTTTCTTGAAGATTGTCGGTCCCTTGTAGATTTCCTCAACTCAAGTTGTGGTGGCGGTTCTTGAGTTGGATGCTCTTCCTCAATTTCTGGCTCAACTTCATTAGGATTTGCATCATCCTCCACATCTTCAATATGTGGTCGCACATCTCCCCATTTTCATCATCAATCAAGATGAAGGAGATGGATCCATGTCAATGAGATCACTAGTTTTTGGCTTCGGTTGATCACCTTTGCCAAAGTCTTCAATTGTTTGGTCTTCAAGAAACACAACATCACGACTTCGAATGACTTTCTTGTCGACCAGATCCCACAATCTATACCCAAATTCATTACGCCCATAGCCAAGAAAAATACATTGTCTTGACTTACTATCAAGCTTGGATCTCTCATCCTTTGGAATGTGAACAAAAACTCGGCAACCAAACACTCTCAAGTACTCATAAGACACATCTTTGCCAGTCCAAACTCTTTCAGGAACATCACCATTCAAAGGATAGCAAGGAGATAAATTGATCAGTCAATCAGACTCATTGCCTCACCCCAAAAGGATCTTGGCAATTTAGCTTGTGAAAGCAAACACCTTGTTCTTTCTACAATGGTGCGGTTCATCCTTTCGGCAACGCCATTTTGTTGAGGAGTCTTCTTAACTGTCTTTTGATGCCGAATACCTTGGCTGCGATAATACTCATCAAATGGCCCAATGTATTCACCACCATTATCTGTTCGGATGCACTTCAATTTCTGTCATGTTTCTCTTTTAACCATGGCCTGAAAATGCTTAAATACTTCTAGAACTTGATCTTTAGTTTTTAGTAGATAAGCCCAGACTTTCCTTGAATAATCATCAATGAAAGTAACAAAATAAAGTGCACCACCATGTGTTCTAACTTTTAAAGGACCACAAACATCCGAATGAATTAACTCCAAAACATTTTCTTTTCTAGAAGCAACATTTTTATGAAAAGAAATTCTATGTTGTTTACCCGCCAAACAATGAACACAAGTTTTAAGATGTGTACCTTTCAAACCAGATAGAAGCTCTTTCTTGAACAAAACTTGTAGCCCCTTTTCACTCATGTGGCCAAGTCGCTTGTGCCACAATTCGGTAGAAGTATCATCTTCAAGTGCATTGACAACACCTTTACAAATTTTTCCTTGCATCGAATAAAGTGTATGAGTCTTCTTGCACTTAGCCACCACCAAAGAACCCTTTGTGAGCTTCCATATTCCATCACCAAATTTGTTGTTGAAGCCTTCATCATCTAGCTTCCCAGTAGAGATCAAATTGAGGTGAATGTCGGGAACATGCCTCACATCTTTAAGCAACAATTTGCAGCCCAAATTTGTTTCCAAGCAAACATCACTCATGCCAATAATCTTGGACAAACCTTCATTACCCATTCGAACAGAACCATAATCTCCTTTGGTGTAGGTAGTGAAGAAATCAACTCGAGAAGTCACATGAAAAGAAGCACCAGAATCAATCACCCAACTGCTCTCTTGGCCCATAAAATTGATACAAACGTCTTCACAAACGACCATGAGATCATCGATAGTAACTGTCGTTGTGTCTTCTTGCTTCTTATCTACACTTTTGTCACGCCTTTTCTCCTTATTCTTGAGCTTTCGGCATTCCTGTTTCATGTGCCCTTTCTCATGGCAATAATAACACTCAACGTCTTTCTTTGAAAAAGAACCATCTCTTGACTTGTCACGGCTTTGATCATGACCATGAGGAGTCTTACTCCTCCCCCTTGTTTTGCTTCGGCCTCTCACAACAAATGCTTCCGAATGAGAGGAACCGGCTGATTTTCTTCTAGTTTCTTCATTCAACAAGCTACTAGTGACTTGGCCCATTATGACAACTCCATCGGGTGCTGAATTACTAACTGTCACAACTAAAGTCTTCCAACTTTCGGGTAAAGAACTAAGTAGCATCAAAACCTGCAACTCATCATCAAAAATAATTTTCATAGAAGCAAGTTGGTTAACAATACTCTTTATTTCATTCAGATGTTTCGGAATAGGGCTGCCCTCTTTATATTTTAAATTAACTAACTTATGAAACAGAAAAGCTTTATTTGTGGCTGATTTTCTATCATAAAGACTCTCTAATTTTTTCTATAAATCATGTGCCGAAGTCTCAATGGCAACATGATGAAACACACTGTCATCAATCCATTGACGGATAACACCAACAGTTTTTCGATTAAGCCTTTTCCACTCATCATCTTTCATATTAGCAGGTCTGCCACTATCACCTTCAATGGGTCCATACAAGTCTTTACAAAATAATAGGTCCTCCATTTTAGTTTTTCAAGTTACCTAATTGCTTCCATTGAAGCTAGACATACGACCCACATTCCCCTCCATTGATTTACACAAATAAATAAACCCCAATAAACCGTAAGCTCTGATACCAGTTGTTAGGGAAAATCGATGTGATTCCCCACAAGTAAATCAATCAATGGAAATAAAAACTAATACGGAAAAATTAAATCAAAGGCAACACAAGAATTTTTACGTGGTTCCCTCAATGTGAGGTACGTCTACGGGATCGAAATCCAATTCCACTATCAACCAAATAGGTTCCAAACGATTACAAACGAGACACGAATGGTCTCACAAAACCACCCTTAGGTGAATTCCAAAATAATCACAAATAAACAAGATGAAAGACCTCACCAAATAGATGAACCAAAATCTTCAGAACCAAAGTTGAAGAAGACCCAAAATAATTAAGCCAAATCAATCCACACAAATATTGCCGAAATCCAAAGCATCAGCCAATCTTTTCCTGGAAAAGTTACACCCGAAGCACTGTTTTCACAAAACAAATTTGCTGCTGCTCACTAATGCCACCGATGAACATAATATATATATATTATTAAATTTTGGGTTTTATAATCAAACCCTAATTGTATCCAGATTGAATTAGGCCTCCACAAATATAATATATAAAAATATAATATACCTAAACCAAACCAAATTAAATTCTTTTTCCAAAACCAATTGGGTCCCACACTCCAATAAGGAGGTATACCCAACATAGGCCACCTCTATTTAGCGGTACAAATTTTAGCTATTGGAAAACTAGGATGACCATACATATTCAATCTAATGATTATGAATGTTGGAAAATTATTTGCAATGGTCCAAAAATTCCTACCAAAACTGTAGATGGACTTAGGGTTTCAAAACTTGAAAATGAGTAGGATGAATCAGATACTAGAATAGCTCAAATTAATGTCAAAGCTACAAACATGTTGTACTGCGCCTTAGATGCCAATGAGTTCAACAGAATTTCCACATGTAAAACCAAAAAAGAAATTTGGGACAAGCTTATAGTAACTCATGAGGGAACCGAACAAGTTAAAGAATCTAGAGTCAGTTTGCTAGTCCATAATTATGAACTCTTTAAAATGAAACCTGATGAAACTATTCCTCAAATGTTTACTCGTTTTACTGATATTATTAATGGTTTAACTTCTCTTGGCAAAATATATACTAATGTTGAAATTGTAAGAAAAGTGCTTAGGTCATTACTAAAAAGTTGAGAGACAAAAGCCATTGCTGTAACGCCCTCAAAATAATAACATTAAACCCACAATATAGACATGCATTGATATATAAAAGATCCACATTCTTCTATTCATCAGAGTTTCATTACAAAAAGTATTACATGTTAACAACAAAAGCAAATGCCCTAGGGGCTTATAGCTTTCCAAGTTAACACTTGGTTACAAAAAGAGAGTGTTAACTAATTTACACCTTAAGCCCTTGGCTTGAATTTGCATGTAATACATCAAAAGAAAAACAACAAAAGTCTGCCCGCCTCTAGCCTCCCAAGCTATGTCCTTGGAGGTGGCATGCTACCTGTACCTAAAAATGATATTCTCATATAGGGTGAGCCACAGCCCAGTAGAAATATACTAAACCAACTATGAACAATGACTAAAAGATTAGCAGTTAATAGATGGCCAACACAACTATATCCACATATCTCGCTTTACCGTTTCATGACCTATAAGTCCATGTAACAATTCATTTTCCATTTCTTTTCAATTCTCAATCTATAACCCTGGCTCAGAACCTGGCCAAACAACTTATATAAGGCTGTAGCTTATATTAAACGTTTTCCCATCTCATAATAGATAAGCATATTAGTTGTATCACACTTCCAAAGACAAGCATATGAGCTGTGTCAACACATCACTAGATAAGCATATGAGCTATATCTATGGAGTCCATCCCCTATCTCCTCCCAAACAATATCCGGTTTAGAGGTCCATCTCCTATCATCCCCTAAACCGTGGAGTACATCCCCTATCTTCTCTAACACAACACAATGCATATAAACAATAATTATACACATCACAAATCAATACATAAAGTTAATGTATTCTTTCAATTGTCATACTCAATGACACATTCCAGTGATTAGTTTTAGTTTGCCTAACCATCATGCATTGTCTACAACAATTAAGACTATCCTCCACCGATAGCCCAAAGCAGTTATTTCTAAACAGAAAATAAATGAACAAAATGGATAATATATCAACATTTCAGTTTGGTGAGTGATAAATAATCCAACTACACCCTTTACTCCTATACACTCCCAATCTCACTATTTCCAGTTCAATTCCTCACTTCTCACAATTAATTATACCAATTAATTAATCAATGTAATTAGGACATTTTCCATAATTAACATCTCAACCCTTAGAGTTCCAATTTCATCAATGACTCAACATTAATTCTATTTCTTCATGCTAAACATGCATATAGGTTCATTATAAATAAAATCCCAACTTTTGTAAAATTACACAAATGGCCCAAAGTTTTCTCAAAATTACATAACAACTCCCAATATATCAAAATGCTAAAATTTAAAGACAAAATCCATAGAGAGGAGTAGGGTATCCCTACCTCAAAGTTTGAGCTCAAAAGGAGATGAATACCCAACGACCAACGTGCTCCAAATCCAAAGATTTTCAGATTAAATCGAAGCCCTCAACACCCTCTATCTTTTTAATAAAGGACTTAGGGTAGGAAATCACCCTAGGTAGATCAAATCTTAGAGAGAGAGAGTAAGTTTAGAGAGAGAGAGTCTCGGATTTTAGGGTTTGAAAATGAAAAGTGGATGAAAAAGTGATTTTGAAATCGCTGCTGCTTGCTGATATAAACAGGCTCGCTCGAGCGACCAGACACAGAAAACCCTCGTTTGAGCCAAGAAAGTCTTGATCGAGCCAACAACCCAGAAGTTTGCTCAAGCGAAGAAAAGCTCGCTCGGGCCAAGAACTCAAACCTTCAAGTCTGCAACTAGACGCACGCTCGAGCGACAAACTTTTCGCTCGAGCGAAGACCGAACCAAATCGCTCGAGCGAAGGGAAGCTCGCTCGAGCCAAAAACTACAACTCTCAGATCCAACTGAGACGCAAACGCATGCTCGAGCGAAGAAGACCTGGCTCGAGCCACCAGACACAAAACTCAACTCTCGCTCGAGCGACCGACTCCTCGCTCGAGTGAAGGTCCAAAAATCTGGGCAGCAATACTTGGCTCCCAAACACAACCAACCTGTAACAAACCTGCCCAACACATCCTATAACTCAACTAAAATGTAGGAAATGTGGTAAACAAGATAATAACCAACTACTAACATCCACGGACACACGTCCGGATCACTGTACAACAAGGGGTAAAACCCGGGATCGCTATAATTGCCATTACCGAAGCCAAGGATTTATCAAAGCTAAGTCTAAATGAGTTAATGGGATCTCTCTTAACTCATGAGCTCACAATGCAAGAAGGAAAGGAAGAGGAGGACAAGAAGAAGAAGAAAGGAATAGCCTTCAAATCCACCTCGAAACATCAAGAGGATAAGGAAGATGATTCAGATGAGGATGAGGAAATGGCATTCATCACTAGAAAGTTCCAAAGGTTTGTGAGAAAGAAACAAGGTGTACGAAATTTTTTCAGAAAAGACTTCAACAACAAGGATTTTCACAGAGGAGAAAATCACAAAAACTCTGAAGTAACCTGCTACGAATGCAACAAACCTGGACACTACAAATTAGAATGTCTAGAACTTAAGAAAAAATTCAAGAAGGATAAGAAGAAAGCTATGGTTGCAGCATGGGAAAAAGATAGTGATTAAAGCGACACAGAAACTGAAGTTTGCAAAAATGAAGTTGCTAACCTATGCTTAATGGCACTTGGAAACGAAAATGAGGTAAATGACGAATCATTTACATTTGATGAATTACAATTAGCTTTTGATGAATTACATGCTGAATTTAAGAAACTTAGTTTGAAAAATAATTGTCAAAAGAAAGTAATTTTAAATTTATCAAAAGAAAATGAATCATTGACTTCCAAGATAAATGTTTTAGAAAATGAAGCCATGAAAAAGGAAAATGAGATTTTAACTCGAAAAGAGTCTTCAATTTCTGAAAAAACATTTAGTTGTATTGCAAAAAGAGAACGAGTCTTTAAAAAAGGAGCAAATTATTTTGAAAGAAAATATTGAAGACTTGAAAACTACTCTTTCAAAATTCACTCAAGGTAGAGAGACTTTAGATAAAATTCTTAAAAATCAAAACCGTACTTTTGGTAGAGCCGGAATTGGATATAAACTTTTTTCAAAAGTAAAAACTGTCAAAAATAGTTTTGTATATACATCTTCTAATCACTATCATCTCACATGTCATTTTTGTGATACAAAAGGTCATATTTTACCTTCATGTCCTGTTAAAAGAAATCCTTTTGCTAAAATAAAAAAGATGTGGGTCCCTAAGGACATTTCAAGAGTATCAAATTCTAACTTTTATGGACCCAAGAAAAAATGGGTACCAATAGAAAAATCAAATTTTTGTAGGTATGTTTCAAGACAAAATCCAGTAGCGATAGATGGTATCTTGACAGTGCATGTTCGAGGCACATGACTGGAAATAAAGCTATGTTCGCCACACTTCAACCAAAAGATGGCGGATATGTGACTTTTGGCGACAATAGCAAAGGTAAAATCATTGGTATAGGAAGTATTGGTAAAAATCTCTCTCCTATTATTGTGAATGTTTTATTTATTGAAGGTTTAAAACATAACTTGCTTAGCATTAGTCAATTATGTGATAAAGGTTATAGAGTTATTTTTGAAAAAACTCATTGCACTATTGAAAACACCCTTGAAAACAAAACTTTATTTATAGATTATAGACATGAGAATGTATATGTCTTTAATTTGCATGATTTGTCTTCTCATATTAAATATTTATCTGCTATAAATGATAATGGCTGGCTTTGGCATAGAAGATTAAGACATGCACATTTTGATTTAATTTCTAAACTTTCAAAAATTGAGTTAGTCATTGGTTTACCAAAAATTGTTTTTGAAAAAGATAAACTTTGTGATGCATGTCAATTTGGAAAACAAACTAGAATTTCTTTTAAATAAAAAACAAATCGTTTCAACTACTAGGCCGCTTCAACTCTTGCATATTGATCTATTCGGACCATCTAGAACATTAAGTTTAGGAGGTAAATCTTATGCCATTGTTTGTGTTGATGATTATACTAGATATACATGGGTATTATTTTTAGCATACAAAAATGAAACTTTTTATAATTTCTCAAAACTTTGTAAAAGAATTCAAAATGAGAAAAATCTTAATATTTGTAGTATTAGAAGTGACCATGGTAGAGATTTTGAAAATAATGACTTTATTATGTTTTGTGATGACTTAGGAATAGATCATAATTTCTTAGCCCCTAGGACTTCTCAACAAAATGGAGTAGTTGAAAGAAAAAATAGAACTCTTGAAGAAATGGCAGATTTATGCTTTGTGAAAATAATTTGCCTAAATATTTTTGGGCGGAAGCTGTTAACACTGCATGCTATGTTATAAACCGTGCCATGATTAGACCTATTCTTAAGAAAACCCCTTATGAACTTTGGAAAGGTAAAAAACCTAATATTAATCACTTGCGTGTTTTTGGTTGTAAATGCTTTGTATTAAATAATAATAAAGATAACTTAAGAAAATTTAATGCTAAATCGGATGAAGCTATATTTCTTAGTTATTCTATGTCCAGTAAAGCTTATAGAGTATTCAATAAAAGAACTCTACTTGTTGAAGAATCTGTGCATGTTGTTTTTGATGAATCTAACAACATTATTTCCAAGAATCTTGTAAGTAATGATATTGTAGAAAATCAACCAAGCATGGAGAGCATCTACATAAAGGAAAATGAAGAAAATTCATTACGCGAACATGAAGAAGAAATGACAATGGAGAAACTTCAAGAAATATATGTTATTCTAGAAAATAACGCAAATCTACCAAAAGAATGAAAGTATGCTCATGGCTATCCCAAGGATCTCATCATAAGTGATGCGGCGAAAGGTATAAAAACTCGTTCCTCTGTTAGAAATATTTGTGGTAACTTAGCGTTGTTTCACAAATTGAACCAAAATCATTTTTAGAAGCTGAAAATGATGAAAACTGGATTCTAGTAATGCAAGAAGAATTAAATCAATTTGAAAGAAATGAAGTTTGGTTTTTAATCCCTCGACCTAAGAATCATCCCGTTATTGGTACAAAATGGATTTTTCGAAATAAAATGGATGAATCTGGAGTTGTTACTAGAAATAAAGCTAGATTAGTAGCTCAAGGCTATAATCAAGAAGAGGGAATTGATTTTGATGAAACTCTTGCACCAGTTGCTAGACTTGAAGCTATTAGAATGTTAATTGCTTTTGCGTGTTTTAAAGATTTTAAATTATATCAAATGGATGTTAAAAGTGCTTTTTTAAATGGGTACATTTCGGAGGAAGTCTATGTTGAACAACCTCCCAGTTTTGAAAATTATAAATATCTGGATCATGTTTTCAAACTTTCAAAAACTTTATATGGCTTGAAACAAGCTCCTAGAGCATGGTATGAGAGATTGAGTAATTTTCTACTTGACAAAGGCTTTTTTAGAGAAAAAATTGATACAACACTTTTTTATAAAAATCAAAAAAGAAGATATGCTAATTGTTCAAATTTATGTTGATGATATCATTTTTGGTGCTACTAATGAAAATTTGTGCAAAGAGTTTGCGAAAGACATGCAGGGTGAGTTTGAAATGAGTATGATGAGAGAATTAAATTGCTTCCTTGGTCTACAAATTAAACAAACTAATGATGGAATCCATTTAAATCAAACGAAATATATCAAAGATCTACTCAAAAGATTTGAAATGGAATCATCAAAGCCGGCAGCAACTCCAATGAGCACATCGATAAAAATCAACAAAGATGAGCGAGGTAAACCTGTAGATGAAAAGAAATATCGAGGTATGATTGGTTCTTAACTCTATCTTACTACAAGTAGGCCCGACATAATATTTAGTGTTTGTATGTGTGCACGTTTTTAATTCGCACCGAAAGAGTCACACATCACCGCAGTCAAACGCATTTTCAAATATCTTGTCGGCACTCCAAATTTGGGATTATGGTATCCTAAGGGAACCACCTTTGAACTTTTTGGTTACTCAGATGCCGACTTTGCGGTATGTAGACTTGACCGAAAAAGCACTAGTGGTACTTGTCATTTTCTTGGACACTCACTCACTTCTTGGTTTTGCAAAAAACAAAACTCAGTGGTTCTGTCAACTGCTAAAGCAGAATACATTGCCATTGCTGGGTGTTGTGCATAAGTGCTTTGGATAAAACAACAACTTCAAGATTTTGGACTTCACTATGATCATATTCCTATAAAATGTGACAACACAAGTGCCATTAACCTTTCAAAAAATCCTATTAAGCACTCACGCACTAAACACATTGAAATAAGGCATTATTTTCTAAGAGATCATGTACTCAAAGGTGACATTGAACTCGAATTTATACCTACAAATTGTCAATTAGCTGACATATTTACCAAGCCTCTAAATGAAGAACAATTTTGTTATATTAGAACAAAACTTGGTATGATGAATACTCCAATATAATGTTTATATTAAAAAAAAAATTAATAATTAAATAAAATAACTATAGTAATAATAATAATTATTATAAAAAAAATAATAACAATAATAATATACATATATTTATATATAATTTCTCTCTCTCTCTCTCTCTCTCTCTCTCTCTCTCTCTCTCACCCACTCTCTCCTTACTCTCTCTTTTTTCTTTCTTGGTATCTCGCTTTCTCCTTCTTCCTCACATCCTCAGCCGACTCCATCTCCATGCTCACCATCGTCTACAACCATCTCCATCATCCACAAAATCATCCATCACTTTCATTATTATCATCATCCACCCAAATCCCCCACCAATCCAATCGAACTCCATCACTTCCACCGAAATCAGATTACCATCGTTACCGATTCATCAAGCTCCATCACCGATCCATCAAGATCCGTGACTGATCCATCAAGATCCATTGCCGATCTACACAAATTCGCCACCGATCTACCCAATTTTCTCCATTTCTTCCGATCATCAAAGTCATCACCGATCAATATGTTAAAATTCTTGTTGCACTGTGTTATATTTTTTTACTTGTTATATGTGCTCCAAATTCTCTTGGATTTAATAATGGTTGCTTCTACCTTGTCTGAAGAAATTGTTTTTATTTTTATTTTCTCCTTTTATGCTAGTGCACTTGGCATAATTGTTTATGGCCGGATCTTAAGGGCCCTTAGTATTATAGATTGGTAATTTATTTTTTCAAATTTATGTAATTTTTAGTGCATTAATTTAGGGGGAGACTCATATATTTTGAGATTAACAATCATTATAAAAATACATAAAAAAAAAAGGGCGTGTGTATATTCTGTGCATAATTTTAGGGGGAGTATATATATCATATTTTTTTTATCTGCCATACTCCTTATCTGTACCAACAAACAAATTTTTTTGTGCAAAAACAGAATTAAAAAAAATAATAATAATAATAACAATAACATAAATAAATAAAAACGGACGAAATGCTCGAAATTTTATTTCAGAAAAAGAAAATATTATTCGATTACATGTAAATTTTTAGAAGGCTTCACAGATTTTTTCTTTTTCACTTCTCTCAACAACTTTTCATGAGCCTCTTTTACATGTCTCTCCCTATTTTTGATTTCTATGAGTCTTGGCATTATCACCGTTGCATAATAATGCACTGCATTTTCCAACTGTACATTTTTCTTTTTTAGCTCTTTCTTCTCCTTACACATATTAACTATTTGTTGTTTTAACAAGCACACCTCATCTCTCCATTGCTGATTTTCTTGTATTCTTGCTTGTAATCGTCGCGCCACAATGGAAACTGCAGTCATGGCCTGTGTACTAAGAGCCATAGTGTTATTAATAGCATCGAAATCATTTTGATTGCCAATAACACTAGAACTCTCATTTACAGGCATAGCATGTGCCTGCGTCACTGGTACTCTCTCATTTGCCTGCATTACAAGCACCTCATGCAAGTCCGACTCATTGATAGACAAGGTAAGGAATGACATGATTACACAAGACGCTACAACAAATTTTTCTCTCAAACACTTAATGATTTCGTATCTTTGCCTCTGATCTGTGGCTCTTTCTATACACTCCATTGATCCATTACTCGATGCATATCTGCTATATCTGCTCAAATCTTTTATTTGTCAATATTTCCTGTGCTCAAGATGCTCCAAAATCCCCACAATGATTCCGACAAGACAGACAGCCCATTATTTTATTTTTTGGCCGCTTAGATTATTGTCTCAAATGTGTTTGATTTTTATCTTCATCTTTATTTTGATGATGTCAAAGGGGGGAAAAAAATATAATTTTGAAAATTATATGTTGTAGAGTTATCAAATATTTTGTCAATTTTATTTTGTGTCAAATCCATACAAATATTGTCATCATAAAAAAGGGGGAGATTGTTAATCATATTATTTAATTTTGATGATATCTAAAATATTATTTGTAACAATTTGAATTTTTTAATATACATATTTCTTTGACACAAAATATTATCTTTATAAAATATATATATTTGTTAAATAAAAATATTTTTGAAAACTTTACTAGTCACTTTTTGAAAATTTAGGCTAATCATTATTCACTCTTTGGCAAAATTAAAATTGATTAAATTATTTTGACAAAAATGATTGAGTGGTTGTATTATCTTGACAAATGTGATATTAATGAGTTGTCTTCTTTTGACAAAATAGATATATCCAAATGTAGTGGTAGGATATATTTAGTTTAAAATCTCTATAACATATACAATATTTTAAACAGGGCATATATTTTCAGATCCATCATAAATATTATTAAAGAGATTTTTCTGTATGCAAATATTTGATTAGAACATTATATATATATATAATGCATATAATATAAATAGAATACATCACGTGCGTTATTAAACTTTCTACACTAAATTGATTTTATCATATTATAATCAAACAAGAAGAAAAAGATGGAGTTATATATATGTGTGTGTATATATATATAGATAGAGCAAATCATTTGTTTGTTTAAAAGTTGTGAACTTTGTATTAAATTGTCTACAAAAACGGTGGCTCCATGTTTGAAAAAATAAACAAAAGGAAAAGAAAAAATTAGTCTTACTTTTATCTTTTTAATTATTAACATTTGCTGACTATTTAAAATCAAGAAGTGTGCTTATGTAAGCCATGACGTCAACAAGGAGCGTCCAACGGGTATATTTTTGTGTATAAATAGAAGTGTTGTGTGTAGAGAAAAAATCAAGAACTTGAAGAGAAAATTTTCTGTGAGCTCCAAATTGTATTCTGCTCTTTCCCTTTTCAGATATAAGTCTAGCCTTTGTTCTTACACTTTCATATCTACTCTTTGTGAGAGAATTATTGTAAAAGTGAGTTTAAGTACCACTTATTCTTATTCCTTATTTTTGTGAGAGATTTTGTACGGGTAAGGCTTTTATTGTTGAGTGAGACTCAATAGATAAGAGTAAGTCCTGTGCCAAATCCACAAGCTTGGTGGTGTATTTATTCAATTGATAGTAAAGAAATTCTCAAGGAGTTTCCTTGGGGAGTGGACGTAGGCCTAGCATGCCGAACCACTATAAATCACAGTGTTTGATTTTCTCTCCCTTCTCTCTTACTTTTACATTGATAATTATTATTCTGTTTTTTTTTATTTATTAAAATTCTGAATATTGTGTTAATTTTAATATTGTGAAATTTTTTAATAACCCAATTCACCCCCTCTCTTGAGTTGCCTATCTAGGATAACAGGAAGATATGGATAAAATTATTACTGTTGGAAATCAAGCTTCTTTTTCCATTGTTAATATATAATAATATATAATATATATATTGTATATATTATATTATTAGTCATATAATTGGTGCGTTTAGTCATCAGATGCTTAGTGCTTTACTTTGGTTAGTGCTTTGCTTGCTTTCGGCTGCTTTTAGTTTAATACCATTTCCTTTCATAATGTTGTCTAGTAGCTTTTGTATAAACTCTTCTATATAATGGAGTCTCATCTGAAGGTTTAAGAAATATTGAATCATAGAGCCTGTTTGCTCTTTCAAGCACTCTCTCAATATTTATTTCATGGTATCAGAGCAGGTGTAATCCTGTTTCAGTATTCGAGTTTTCTATTTTTAATTTTTTGTCTCTCTCTTCTACTCAAATCTATCCTTCTATTTCATGCCTAAATACGGTCCAGCTTTTGGAATGGCTATCGACTCATCCCCTTCTTCTTCTGATATTATCATCTCATCATCTTCATCCTCTCATCAAATGGAAACCTCTCATCTTCCGATCACTGCCCATAAATTGAATAGGTAAAATTATTTGCAATGGTCTCAATCCATATTAATGTTTATACGGGGAAAGGAGAAAGATGACTACATCACCGGAGCCTCAGCGCTACCAGAAACCACAGCATTAACCTACAAAAGGTGGATAGCCGAAAATAATATGGTCATGTCGTGGCTCGTCAACTCTATGACCACGACATTGTAAAAATTTTCTGTCATTTGATACTGCCAAAGAGATCTGGGACATGGCAAAAGAAACATTCTCGAACAAGGAAAACACATCTGAAATCATCCAGCTTGAAAGCTCCCTCCACAATTTACGTCAAGACAATCTTACGGTAACTGAATATTTCAATACCCTTACTCGTCTATGGCGTCAACTTGATACGTTTGAGGTTCATAACTGGCAGTGTGTTGCTGATGGTTTGTTGTATAAAAAGATTGCCGAAGAGAAGCGTGCGTTTAAATTCTTGTTAGGATTGAACACAAATCTTGATGAAATCAGAGGAAGAATTATAGGAGTAAAACCGCTACCTAGCCTTAGAGAGGCATTCTCTGAAGTCCGTTGCAAAGAAAGTCGGAAAAAACTCATGATGGGATCCCATCAACAACTGAATATGGCAGAAAGCTCGGCTCTTAAGACTCAATTCACTCCTATTGACAATCGTTAGAAAAATAAAGGAGGTAGGCCTTGGTGTGATCATTGCAGAAAGCCGGGTCACTCGAGAGACACTTGCTAGAAGATTCATGGAAAGCCAGCAGATTGGAAGCCACGTCTGCCTCTTGAGAAAGAAGGACGAGGTAATCATGCAGGTACCAATGAACTATCACCACAACCTGAAGCAAGCCCTTTCACCAAGGAGCAAATGGAGATGCTCCAGAAACTAATGTCTCCTATTCTACAGTCACAATCTGGTTCGTCTTCCAACCACATCATAGGATCCAGAACCTTGGCTCACAAAGGTAATTCTTTGAACGTCTTTACTGTTAGTAAGAAACGTAAAAAACGTTGGATTGTGGACTCAGGAGCATCTGATCATATGACGGGAGATGCAACAATTTTTGATACATATAGCTCATGTCAAAATAATTTAACGGTCCGAATAGCAGATGGTTCACTATCAAAGGTTGCAGGTACATGTTCAGTTGTGCTGTCTAGGAATCTTATTCTCAACTCTGTTCTCCTTGTTCTTAACTTGGACTGTAATTTATTGTCAATTAGTAAACTCACTAAGGAAAAGAGGTGTGTTACTAATTTTTTCTCCACTCATTGTGAATTTCAGGATTTGGATTCGGGGAAGACGATTGGCAATGCTAAGGAATGCTCTGGACTCTACATCCTTAAGGAACGCCACTATCCACAGGAACAACCTCAAACGGCAATTTGTGGTAGTTCTTTTTCGGTTTCGTGTCAAAATAACGATAGAGTAATTATGTTGTGGCACTATCGCTTAGGTCATCCTAATGTTATGTATCTCAAGCATTTATTTCCTTCATTATTTAATAAAAATCCAAAACCTTTTGATTGTGAAATCTGTCAATTTTCTAAGCATGTACGGTCCCATTTTCCCATTCAATCCTATAAAGCGTCTCGTCCATTCTCACTAATTCATAGTGATATCTGGGGTCCATCCAGAATAAAAAATGTAACTGGTACTAGGTGGTTTGTCTCATTCATAGATGATCATACTAGATTAACTTGGATCTTCCTCATGAAAGACAAATTTGAAACAATCCAAATCTTCAAAAAATTTCACATTATGATTCAGACACAATTCCAGTCAAAAATACAAATTCTAAAGTCTGATAATGCTCGGGACTATTTCAACTCCATTCTAGGAGAATTTTTAGCAAAAGAAGGGATAGTTCACTTAAGTTCATGTGTTGACACCCCAAAACAAAACGGCATCGCTGAACGGAAAAATAGGCATTTGTTAGATGTTGCTAGATCGCTAATGTTTTCCACAAATGTTCCACAATTCTTCTAGGGCGAAGCTGTTCTTACAGTAGCCTACCTTATTAATAGGATGCCATCTAGAGTACTACATTTCCAAACCCCTTGTCAACTTCTCCTAAAATCCTTTCCAACTACTCGTCTCATCTCCACCATCCCACTAAAAATTTTCGGGTGCTCTGTCTTTGTTCATATCCATTACCAGTATCGAAGTAAACTTGATCCCAGGTCGCTCAAGTGTATCTTTATTGGGTATTCTTCACATCAAAAAGGGTATAAGTGTTACTCTCCGGTCGCAAGGAAATTCTACAATTCCATGGATGTCACATTTTTTGAAACCCAGTCTTAGTATCCTAAAATCATCATTCATGGGGAGACTCCAACCCAGGAATATCAATTTTGGACCCTTGAGTCATTTAGTGAGCCATCCATCACCACCAAAAATCACACACCTCCAGAGTCATTTAATCAAACTTTACCTACCGAAAATTTTGAGTTCATTGTTGACTTGCGGGATAATGAGCACATCCAAGAGGACATGGAGGAAGGAGCACTTTCTCAACAATCCCATGAGGCTGAACCGGGTTCTAATCCAAGCAACATTCCAAGTAACAATATTCCTACCATAGATAGTACTGTTAATTCTGAGTTAGAAAACAGTATTCTTAATATGCCCATAGCTTGGAGAAAAGGAGTTAGATCATCTACTCAGCATCCCATTGGGATCTTTATTTCTTATGATAAGCTATCACCTTCATTCCGTGCCTTCACTTCTAGCATCACGGAGATACCCATTCCTCGGAATATTCAAGAAGCCTTCAAGTATCCTAAGTGGAAGGCGGCAGTCAATGAGGAAGTTCGGGCTCTGGAAAAGAATGGTACTTGGGCAATTACTGATCTTCCAAGAAGTAAGAAACCAGTTGGATGTAAGTGGATTTTCACAGTAAAGCACAAGGTAGATGGTAATGTGGAACGTTATAAAGCTCGGTTGGTCACCAAAGGATTCTCCAAATCCTATGGCATTGACTATCAAGAAACCTTTGCTCCAGTTGCCAAGCTCAACACTGTTCGTGTACTTTTATCCTTGGCAGCTAATCTCGATTGGTCACTTCACCAACTTGATGTAAAAAATGCCTTCCTCAATGGTGACTTAGAGGAAGAAGTTTACATGGACATTCCTGCTGGACTTGAGACGACATCAAATTTCAACAAAGTTTGCAGACTCCAAAAATCCTTGTATGGTCTCAAACAATCTTCCAGGGCCTGGTTTGAACGGTTCACTAAGGCAGTGAAAGGGTACGGTTTTATTCAATGTCAATCCGATCATACATTATTTGTGAAGCACTCCCGAGGAGGGAAATTGGCAATTATCATTGTTTATGAGGATAACATAATTCTAACAGGTGATCATGAAGAGGAAATTGGTTTACTCAAAAAATTCCTAACAAAGGAATTTGAGATTAAAGATCTTGGAAATCTTAAGTATTTTCTTGGAATGGAGATTGCTAGGTCAAAGAAAGGTATAGTAGTCTCACAACGTAAATACGTTCTAGACTTATTGAATGAAATAGGGATGCTAGGATGCAAGCCAGCAGAAACACCTATGGACACAACTATCAAACTGGAAGAAAGTGACAGTAATGCACCAAGTGATAAAGGGAGATATCAACGTCTTGTGGGAAAACTCATTTATCTTTCTCATACAAGGCCAGACATCGGCTTCTCTGTTAGTGTGGTCAGTCAATTCATGAATAATTCAACCGAAAAACACATGACTGTTGTGACCAGAATATTGAGGTACCTAAAGAGGACATCGGGAAAGGGTCTCTTCTTCCAAAGAACAACAAATAGAAAAATTGAGATTTTTTTAGATGCAGATTGGGCAGGTTCACTGACTGATCGAAGATCAACTTCTGGCTATTGTTCGTTTGTTTGGGAGAACGCGGTTACATGGCGAAGCAAGAAACAGTCAGTGGTAGCCCGTAGTAGTGCTGAGGCAGAATTTCATGCTATGGCCCTAGGTATCTGTGAGAGAATCTGGTTGAACAGACTGTTAGAAGAATTACGGGTTCCATCTGAGCATCCCATGGTTTTATACTGCGACAACCAAGCCGCCATCAGTATAGCTAAGAATCCGGTTCATCATGATCGAACTAAACACGTGGAGATAGATCGACACTTTATCAAGGAAAAGATTGAAGAAGGAGTTTTTCAAGTCAGCTACACTCTAACAAACTATCAAAAGGCTGACATTCTCACAAAAGCTCTTGCTCGAGTTAACTTCTAAGATCTGATGAACAAATTGGGAATGATTAACATCTACAACGTAGCTTGAGGGGCAGTGTTGGAAATCAAGCTTCTTTTTCCATTGTTAACATATAATAATATATAATATATATTGTATATATTATATTATTTGTCATATAGTTGGTGCGTCTAGTCATCAGATGCTTAGTGCTTTACTTTGGTTAGTGCTTTCGGTTGCTTTTAGTTTAATACCATTTCCTTTCATAGCTGTTGTATAAACTCTCCTATATAATGGAGTCTCATCTGAAGGTTTAAGAAATATTGAATCACAGAGCCTGTTTGCTCTTTCAAGCACTCTCTCAATATTTATTTCAATTACAATAGTGGTATGTCCAATGGGCTACAGCTGCAAAATTACAAACAATGTGCAATATTATGATTCATTAGTAAAAGTTATGATATTTTGTTAATATTATAATTGTGAGGAAAAAAGTTATGGTTGTGGTTCATTAGTAAAAGTTATGATTTGTGCTACCAAAAGTTATGATTTGTTATGGTGAATCATAACAAAAAAAATGTTACTATTCAAATGTTATGATAATTTGTAAGAAATAACTACATTTGTTATGAATCATTGTCATATTATTAGGATTGATAATGTCTTTATTATGACACCTTTGTGAATATTATGACATTGTTATGATTCATTGTAGTATTGCTTTCATGTAACTTGTTAGAGGACCGGTTTAACAAGTCACTTTTTATGATGTGGCACAATATAAATTACACAATAAGTATATATCATATGTCCTTTTAGAAGGTGCACATTGTAGACTTCCCTACACACAGATATATTAGATATATTTCTCCTATGTAACGTGGCCCCCCTTGGCTGTTTCTTTACTATTTGATTTTCATCTTTTCTATTTGAAATGGAGAGTGAAAACTACTGATATGGAAAGGGAGAGTGAAACTTTATTTATAAAGGATTGGTGCATTAAGTAGCAATATCAACAACGACGTGTGCACCTTTTACGAAACTCACTCAGGTCAGTTATTTATTCTAGCTTTTCCATGGGATTTGAAAGATATGGACAGAATTATTACAATGGTGGTATGTCCAATGGGCTACAGCTGCAAAATTACAAACAATGTGGAATATTATGATTCGTTAGTAAAAGTTATGATATTTTGTTAATGTTATTATAATTTTGAGGAAAAAAATTATGGTTATGGTTCATTAGTGAAAGTTATGATTTGTTATGGTGAATCATAATAAAAAAATGTTACGATTCAAATATTATGATAATTTGTAAGAAATAACTACATTTGTTATGAATCGTTATTATATTGTTATGATTGATAGTGTCTTTGTTATGACACTTTGGTGAATATTATGATGTTGTTATGATTCATTGTAGTATTGTTTTCATAATTTGTTAAAGGACCGGTTTAACAAGTCACTTTTTTTGATGTGGCACGATATAGACCACACTATAAGTATATGTCATATGTCCTTGGGAAATCTAATCCGATAAAATAGATGGTGAAAAAATAAACGGTTGACAGAAATCTGATCCAATAAAATAGCTATCGATATCTGATCAACGTGATTTTTTACAGGAATACAGTACTCGACTAATTCTACACATTAAACGGTTCAGATTATCAAAACGGGACCCGTGAAGAGTCTCTATAAGCATAACTGCACCCTCCAATCCAATCATGGATGAGAGAGAAACCAATCCAGAGAATTTATAATCTCATTCTTTTTAAATTTCTTTATCATTCAAATGTAGCTGAGTATACAATCGTGTTCGCATAATTCTGTTGAGATTTCAAATATAACACTGTTGGTTTTGAATTTTTGAAAAATAAAATTTCAGTTTTCAATTCATATCTTTTAATTTTTAGTAAATATTTTTACTTCATAGATCTAGTTAATCTAAATATACTTAAAAAATATAAAATTTTTGAAAAAAACTTTTTAAAAAAGTCAGTAAATACAAATATATGTATAGAGTACATTTTCATATTTATTGAATTATTTAAATATTTTTATAAATATTTTAATTTTTACTTTATTTAAATTATACACATCTAAAAATTTTGAAAAAAAATTAACTAAAATGTATTAAAAAATCACTAAAATAATAAAATATAAATAAAAATTTTAAATTATTTTTAAAAATTCAAAATCAAACAAAATGTAATTTTTTAAGAGAAGTAAGATAAATAATTTTTAAAAAATTAAAGCCCCGTTTGGGATGCTTATTTGGGCTAAAATACTTAAATAGGACAAAATATGATATTTTAGCCAAATAAAAAAACATATCACATTTAACTCATAATTATTTTATTTTTTCTTTTATAAAAATTAAAAAATCAAAAAATTTATTCCAAAATTTTTTTTAACCCCGAATTAAAATAATAAAAAAATCAAAAAACTAAAAAATTAAGTCACATCCCAATCAACCGTAATAAAGCTTTTGAGGATGAGGTCAATGGTGGGGGAAAGCATTAAAGGTTTGTCTGGGTCAGCTAGTTGAAGAAGAGGACCAATCACTCAATTCAAAAAATCAGCGGGTCAGATGAATGAACTCCTTACTCACACAAAAAAAGTCAACAACTTCGGCTAAAACAGCATTAACTTCTCTCTCTCTCTCCCTCTGGTCAAAATCTTCCCAAATCATGCCATATAAACACCTCAAAATTTTCAAAATTATAATCCCAAAAATAGTCCCTTCCCAAGTAATCTATTTTTCTATACATATTCGGGACATAGTGAGGTTGCACGAGGTTCCAATGTCGACTGTCTCAGATAGAGATCCGCATTTCACTGCTAGGTTGTGACAGAGTTTGCAGAGTGCCTTGGGTACTAGATTGACTTTTAGCACGGTGTACCATCTTCAGACTGACGGACAGTCCGAGCGTACAATTCAGATCCTTGAAGATATGCTTCGAGGCTGTGTCCTTGACTTTAAGGGGTCGTGGGAGAGACACCTATCCTTAGTGGAGTTTGCCTATAATAACAGTTTTCAATCGAGTATTGGCATCGCACCATTTGAGGCCTTGTATGGCTGACTGTGTAGATCTCCAATGTATTAGGTCGAGGTGGGTGATGCACCTTTGTTGGGCCTGGAGTTGGTGCGAGAAACGACAGAGAAAGTGGCACTTATCTGTAAGAGGTTAGTTACAGCCCAGAGTCGCCAAAAGAGTTATGCCGATCGTAGGAGGAGACCTTTTTCATTCGAGGTGGGTGATCATATCTTTTTGAAAATATCACCTAGACGGCATTTGATGAGGTTTAGGAAGAGTAAGAAGTTGTCTCCTTAGTTTATTGACCCTTTTGAGATCCTTGAGCGGATTGGGGAGATACCCTACCGTTTAGCATTGCCACCGCAACTGTCCGGAGTACATGATATGTTTCATGTTAGTATACTTCGAAAATATGAGCCGCATCTATCACACGTGTTGGATTGAACCGACTTAGAAGTAGATAAAGATGCTTCGTATGAGGAGAGACCGGTGAGGGTTTTGGATAGACGGGACCAAGTCTTGCGAGGCAAGACGATTTCCTTGGTCAAGGTATTGTAGAAACATCACGGAGTTAAGGAAGCGACTTGGGAACGTGAAATGGAAGTCCGAGATAAGTATCCGGACTTGTTTGCTAATGTATGACTTTGTATTGAGATTATAATTGTTGTTAAAGAAAAGTATGAACATTGTATATGTTTAGAAGTATGAGAATATTGTTTATGTTATGGACATCTTGGGAATATGAGTTTATTATAAACATTGCATTTGTTTGGTAATATGGAATATCACGTGTATTGTATTATCTTGGGAGCATTGTATATGCCATGTACACTTCTTGAAAATTTGAATTTTGATTAAACATTGTTAATGTTGTGGAAATTGTGAATTTTGTTTCAATATGGGGCTCTTGTATCGAGTCGATGGGAATGAATGGCCGGAGGATGGGTCATGGTATTGGATTTGTAATAATAACATGGTTGGGAATGACCAAACGTTGATTTTGAACTTAATTTGTAATTTCGGGGACAAAATTCTTTAAAGGGGAGAGGTTATAGCGATCCTGGTTTCTAACTTGACTTTTATAGTGTTTCAGACTCGGGTCTTGTGGTTTAATGTTGTTGTTTATGTCTTTTTCTCTTCTTACCCTTTGAATTTGAGTTTTGAAATGTCTTGGGCGTGTTCAGAACAAGGTGGTTGGTTGTTGGCTTAGAACCTTGTTGCTTAGAATTTTGGTCTTCCGCTCGAGCGGGTCTTCTTGAGCTCGACCGGGGTTTGCAATCTTTCAGTACTTTATGCGTCTACAAAAAATACTGCGGAAATGTTTTTCACGCTCGAGCAGGTTTGAGCTTGAGCGGCCCTTTTGGCACTCGAGCGACTATCTGAAGTCTGTAAAATACTGGGCGAGTGTATTCTACGCTCGAGGGGGTCTCGTTGTGCTCAAGCGGGTAGTGTCTTACTGTTGTGTCTTGGCGCTCGAGCAGCCTTTATTGCAATTTATGTGTCTGACGCTCGAGCGTTAAACTCTTCGCTCGAGCGGACTGTGCGTATATTATATCGCGAATGTGACTTTTTAAATCACTTTTTCTATCTTTTCTCTCTCTAAAACTTTCCAAAACCCTAAGTTGAGAGCTTCTTTCTCTAAAATACTCTCTATCTCTCTACATTTTAACCTAGATCTAGTGATCTCATCACCCTCCTTCTTTTGATAAAAAGATTGAGCTCTTCAAGATCTCCATTTTCATCCGAGTAGAAGTTGATTTCGTCATCTTTGGAGTTCATCTCTTGCTTGGCTTATCTTCTCTTCTTGAGGTAAGGATAATCTACTCATTACTATGAGCTTTAACATAAATATTGGTCATTTTTGTATAAATGGTTGGCTTAAGTGAAGTTAGGGTTTTGAGTTTGGAATAGTAAAAGAGGGTTTTCCTATTTTGGGTTCTATATGTATGTGAGATCTTGAAAATGGGGTTGTTTGTGTATAATGGGGAAAATTTGGCCTTGGGTGCAATGTTTAAGAAAATGAGGAGAATGCCTTAATTTGCATTATATAAATTATTTGTTTAAATAGTGAAATCATTGTGGAAAAATGAAATTGGTTGAGGAATTATGAAATTTGGAGAAATTGTGATTAAATAGTGTAGTTGGATTGATAAATCACTCACCTATGGAAAAGTTAATAATTTATTTGTTTGATAGATTTATTTATCTATTTAGAGATAACTGTTTTGAGCTATCGGTGGAGGATAGCCATGATTGTTGTAGAAACTGCATGATGATTAGGTAAATTAAAACTAATCAATTGGATTATGTCATTGAATATGACAGTTGGATTAACACATTGAATATGTGATTTAATTGGTCATTGTATATAATTGTCACGACCCAAACCCGCTCCTGTAGGTTTAGCACCGTAACCGGCCAGTAATCCGTGGATTACCAAAGGCCTCTGAAAAGATTAGCAAATAATAAGGGGCTGCGGAAACAATAATACAAAATAGACAAGGTCCATTGAGCTGTGATAACGTACATGGGACAGAACATTTCAAAACTTATTTATATATATACAAACATGCCAGTCCAGATACACAATATTTACAACGTATTTACAGAATGTACTTCCCAAGACCTGACTTTACAGAGCATACACAAAGACTAGCATGAATACAAAAATAGCCATGGCATTAGGCTTCGTTCGGCACCTTCTTGAGAGGCACAATAGTTGGCTGATAAAAACAAAACAGAAGGCCGTCAACTCTGGCCCTGGTCACCTGCCGGCTCACCTACATACATAATATAAACTGTGAGCGGAAGCCCAGTGAATAATAACAGAGTAAAGGGGTTTTATGAATGATGTCCAGCACAAGTTAGGATCCAGTATTTAAATCAGAACATATTCAGACTTCAAAACAGAAATAGATTTAGATACACACTCATGTTCATATTCAGATTTGCATAAGATCATACGTGGTACACCTATTAGCTATTAAATCAATTTGGTCCAAGGACCCACATGCATAGTTGGTACCAACGACCATAAAGGTCTATATCTTGCGTGCAAGTAGCCATGGTTTTGTTACCCCCGGGCGAGGGCCACGTGCAGATTGGCCACGGTATTGTTACCCCCGGGCGAGGGCCACGTGAACTAAGGGTGCCACAAATACTTTTCAGAAAATTGGACATTCATTCATAATTCCTAAGATAGCATTTCAGAAAACAGCTCATACCATATCGGTCAAAAAATACTTAAGTTAAACATAACTTTACAGAGTTATTACTCACAGTGAGCCTTGAGATAGATAAACAGAATAAGCTTGGTCAAACGGTACGTGGCACGTGACCTACACAACACATAATAGATGCACACTTGAAACACACGTTCTAATTGTACAAAACTTATTTTGTTGGCTCTTAGTGTGTTTCTAATCTCTTATCCTCATTATAGGGTCTTAAACATGGCCTTGGAATGCCTAGAATGGAATGATGATGCAAAAATGTATTGAAAACCATTTCTCAAATTTTGTTGAAGATAAGGTCCACGCTCGAGCGGACATGCAGACAAAGAAGCTCCACTCGAGTGTGGACTTCCCCGCTCGAGCAGACTGCAAACTTATGAAAAAGTGCTGGATGCAAGAAATTCACGCTCGACGGGCACTCGACCGCCGAGTATATGATCTGCACTCGCCGAGTGTGGCTTCGCCGAGCGGATCGCAAAATACACAAACTTTTGGGTATCGATTTCACGCCGAAGGTGACTTCGCCGCCGAGCGGAAGTGCATGTATCCAGTTTCACGCCGAAGTGAAAGTCCCCGCTCGAGCGTGGGTCAAATTTCTGGAAAATTCAGATTGACCTCCAAGCATGAAACTCAACCATCAACCATCCAAAACTCATTTTTCTGGGTCAAAACTTTGGAAAACACTTGGTAACCCACAAAACAACATGTTAAAAGCATCATTTCAAGAAATCATGACCCAAAAGCAAACCAAATATGCGCAAACTCAACTTAAACTTTATAGATGATCCAAAACATGACATGCATGTGCATTTTTGAGCTAAGGCTCTTCAAAACATGATCAAATGCTATCAAACAATATGAAACTCATTGTGTTTCCAAAATTAGAATGAAATCAACACATGCATGAGGAAATTCTTGAAATCATCCTTCAAAATGCTATGAAACATGCATGCATGTATAAATTAATCCTCAATTCAACATTTTAACCCAATTCCTAGCTTTAGACACTAATTAACCATGAACCATGAAAGAAACAATTCAAATTCAAGTTCAAGGGGATGAAATCTCTACCTTAGGTCTTGAATTCTAGGTATGGGAGCTCAAATATGCAAATTCTCTTCAATTTCTTCTAAGTCTCCAAGCTAAATCTCTTGTTGAACTCAAATTCTCCTACTCTTTCTCTCTCTCTCTCTCTCTCGAATTGGTCTCTCAATAGATGATAAAAAGATGCAACCAAACGTATGAATTAAGTCTCAAAGTTGCCTTAGGTAATGGGCCACTCAATGGCAATTTGGTAATAAACTTAACCAATGTAATTTAATCTAATTTAATCATACTAAATCAAATTTTAAATAAATCTACCATAAAATCACATATGTTCTAACTAGTATGAAACACTAATCAATTTCAAAATCGGGCGCTGATAAGGCTTTCAATTCGCAGTTCAAAGTCTAAACATGAACAGATCATTTTATAACAAACAGATAGAAACACAAAGATAATGCAATACAAATGCAAATGAATTCCGGATTCCTTCTAAATTACTGTTAGGCATAACTAATCATGGATTAGCATTAATCGGAGGTCAAGGTTATTACAGTTTTCCCCCCTTAAAAAAGTTTGGTCCTCCAAACTCGAATTATCTTCATTTAGAATCAACATTGGGTCCAATGGGAACAAATCCGGATATCTCTTCATCATCTCTTCCTCGATTTCCCAAGTTACATAGGCTCCTCCGTGGTTTTGCCAATCAACTTTTACCAACAGTATTTCTTTATTTCTTAACTTTTTGATCTGGCGATTCACAATCTGGATAGGTCTTTCCTCATAAGTGTAGTCATCTTTCAAAAGCACATGTGTCAGTTCGATGACGTGGAGTGGATCCCTCAAAGCATCGATACATGAAAGACGTTATGCATGTGTTCCATTACTGGTGATAAGGCTACCCGATACGATATCGGATTGATCTTTTCGAGGACTTCATAAGGTCCAACATATCTTGGCGCCAACTTGCCCTTAACACCAAACCGAGTTTGACCCTTCATCGGGGTCACCTTTATGAACACATGGTCCCTAACTTCATATTCTCTATCTCTTCTTCGGACATCAGCATAGTTTTTCTGCCAACTCTATGCAGTTTTCAGGCGTTGCTGGATTAGTTTTACTTTCTCGGTTGTTTCTTGCACAAGTTCTGGTCCCAACAAAGGTCTATCACCTACTTCAGCCTAACATATCGGAGAACGACATTTTCTTCCATACAACGCTTCGTAAGGAACCATTTCAATGCTTGAATGGTAACTGTTGTTATACACAAATTCAACTAATGGTAAGTAGGTCTCCCAATTCCTCTGGAAGTCTAACACACACATTCTGAGCATGTCCTCTAAAGTTTGGTTAGTTCGTTCAGTTTGTCCATCTGTCTGCAGGTGATAGGCACTACTCAGCCTCAGTTCAGTCCCCAAAGCCTGTTGCAAACTCGGCCAAAATCTCGATACAAACTTTGAGTCCCTGTTAGACACAATAGATATTGGCACTCCATGCAGTCTCACGATTTCAGTCCTATAGATATTGGCCAATTTATCAGCATTATAAATAATTTTGACAGGCAGGAAATGGACAGACTTAATTAAACGGTCAACTATAACCCAGATAGAGTCCATACCTTGAGAAGAACGAGGCAATCCCACAATGAAGTCTATGGTAATGTGTTTCTATTTCCATTCCGGTATTGGGAGTGGTTGTAGCAAACCAACGGGTCGTAGATGTTCAGCCTTAACCTGTTGGCAATGTAGACATCTAACCACAAAGTCTGCAATACTCTTTTTCATTCAAGGCCACCAAAAATTCTGTTTCAAATTATGGTACATTTTTGTGTTCCCCGGGTGCATAGCAAACTTACTACTGTGGGCTTTAGTCATAATACGTTTCCTCAAATCACCACAATCGGGTACACAAAGACGGTTCTGAAATTTTAGCACACCCTTCTCAGACACAAATCCTGGCGTCGGCTTCAAATCAAATTCCTCCGTGATCTTTTTCAAGTATTCATCCTCACGCTGTTTCTGTTTGATCTCGTCAAGAATTATAGGTTGAGCGGAGATAGCAGTTAACAGCCCAACTTGTTCTAGGTCATTTAGCAATTCTTTCCGGTTGGATAACAGACATGACAAACTTCCTATTGATTTTCGGCTCAAGGCATCCGCTACGGTATTAGCTTTCCCTAGGTGGTACAAGATCTGCAAATCGTAATCCTTGATTAACTCTAACCATCACCTCTGTCTCATGTTCAATTCCTTTTGGGAGAAGTATTTCAAGCTCTTATGGTCGGTGCACATCTCACAAGTTACCCCATACAATTAGTGACGCCAAATTTTCAAAGTAAACACCATGGCTGCTAACTCAAGATCATGCGTTGGGTAATTCTTTTCATGAGGTCGGAGTTGTCTAGAAGCATAGGCAATCACTTTTCCGTTTTGTATTAATACGCACCCCAAACCTTTGTAAGAAGCATCACTGTACACTTGAAACCCATCAATACCATTAGGCAAAGTCAAGATTGGTGCAGTCACTAACCTGGTTTTTAGTTCTTGAAAGGCTGCCTCTCTTTGTTCGTTCTAGTCAAATGGCACGTTTTTCTGAGCTAACTGGGTCAATGGCATGACAGGCTTGGAAAAGTCTTTTACAAATCTCTTGTAGTAACCTGCAAGTCCCAGAAAACTTCTAACTTCCGTTACATTTGTCGGTTTAGGCTAATCTACAATAGCTTCAATTTTCTGAGGGTCAACAGAAACACCATCTTCATTGATTACATGGCCCAAGAATGCTACATTGTCAAGCCAGAATTCACATTTAGACAATTTAGCATACAGCTTCTTCTCTCTCAAAATCTGCAAGGTAGTCGTCAGGTGGTTCTCATGTTCCTTTCTGTCTTTAGAATAAATCAGAATGTCATCGATAAACACAACAATGAATTCATCAAGATATTGTTTGAAAACCCTATTCATTAGGTCCATAAAAGCTGCAGGTGCATTTGTTACTCTAAAAGGCATTACCAAGAATTCATAATGTCCATATCTAGTTCTGAATGCAGTTTTTTCTACGTCTTCTGCCTTAACTTTTAACTGGTGATAACCTGACCTGAGATCAATTTTAGAGAACACTTTGGCTCTATGGAGTTGATCAAACAAATCATCTATTCGGGGTAATGGATATTTGTTCTTAATGGTCACTTTGTTCAATTCCCGGTAATTGATACATAACCTCAAAGACCCGTCTTTCTTTTTGACAAATAATACTGGAGCACCCCAAGGTGAGGTAGTCGAACGAATGAATTTCTTGTCTAAGAGTTCCTGTAGTTAAGCTTTCAGTTCTTTCAGTTCAGAAGTTGACATCCTATATGGAGTTTTGGAGATGGGCTGTGTTCCAGGTGTTACATCAATGGTGAATTCTATTTCCCTATCAATTAAATCCCTAGGTAGGTCATTTGGAAACACATCGAGAAATTCACAAGCAACCGGGATAGTTTCTACCGTAGTTTCGTCAGATGGTGCAGTCAGTATACAACACAAGTAACCTCTATATCCCTTTCTAAGCAGTTTTATGGCTTTCACATCTGAAATCATATATGGGGGAGGAACTACCCTATCCCCAGTAAAAGTAAATTCAGGCATACCCGGTGGTCTAAACACAACAGATTTACTTGCACAGTCAATGGTAGCACATTATTTAGTCAACCAGTCCATTCCTAAAATACAATCAAAGTGGTCAATGTTCAAGGGTAATAAATCAACATATAACATCACATCGCCAATCATAATATCACATGCTGGATAAACATGAGCACACATCATAGAATCCCCAGACGGTGTGGATACAAATAACACATATGTTATACGTTCTAGTGGTCTAGTCAATTTTTGAGAGAAAACATGCGATACAAAGGAATGTGTAGAACCAGAATCTACCAGTACACATGCATTTTGAGAACATACAGAGAGTGTACCTGACACCACAATATATACGTCACCAGGCACTAAGGCGAACACTCTCCCTTGCCTCAATGTTTCATTATTCGCATTCCCTTTAACATCGGTTCTTGCATTTGGTCTTGCTGCGGAAACAAACCTGGTGGAACTTGTTATAGGACGGTTAACCTCATTAGATCTCATCGGGCAATCCCTCACCATGTGGCCAGTCTTGCTACAACGAAAATACGTACCTGATGCTCAATAACAAGCACCTCTGTGCTTCTTTCCGTAGTCGGGGCAGTTTGGAGTAGATCTACTACTTTGGCTAGAGCTACTGGAGGATCCTGTATTTTGCCTCTTCGAAACTGACCGGCCTTTCTTGAAACTGAATCCGGTTCTCTTTTCTCTCCATTCTGTTGTCAGTGTCGTAGTTTGTTTCTTAGCTGCTATTGTGGCTTTTGCCATTAATGCCCTGTTGAGTACCTCCACATAAGTAGGTAATTTTAGGACACCCACTCGGTCAAATATTTCCAGGTCCAGCCCTCCCTCAAACTTTCGTGCTTTCTTGTAGTCAGTATCCACCATATGTGGAGCAAAACGTGCCAATTTGGTGAATTTGGCTTCATACTCTGCTACAGACATTATTCCCTATTTAAGTTCTTGAAACTCGGACACCTTTCGATCCCTGAAGCATTGGGGAAAATATTTATCATAAAAGATTGCATTAAACTGTGCCCATGTCATATTCCCATTGCCACTTCGAATCAGTAACTACCACCTTCAGGCTTCATCTTTCAGAGTATAGGTGGCTAGGAGAACTTTCTGAGTTTTAGAACAAAGGAACACTTCATATAACTTCTCCATTTCAAGTAGCCACGTCTCTACTTTCAATGGTTCAATTCCGCCATAGAACGTTGGCAGTTTCATCTTTATGAATTTCTGTGTCAGATTGATGATGTCATTATTATCTGCTTCGGCCTGTGCTGGTGGAGGCGGAGGGGGTAAAGGCTGTTGTCTCTGTTGTTGTGTCAAGGTTTCAGTCAATGCTGCTAACATCTGTTCCATTCAGCCCATGCGAGCCTCTGAATATTCACTTTCACCACTTCCCCTTACATTCTCCATCTTACTATACAGACATCAAATGGTAATGAACACAGGCATAATCTTATTCGTTTCTTTCAATTCATTTGCTCAAAATTACGTTCAATTTTCATATTCAGGTGAATTACCACATACACACACATGCAGATGGAATGCCCATAATACTTACTAGGATATCCTAAGCTCATACGGACTTGTGCGTGCGGTAGAACATGTGCTCTGATACCACTCTGTCACGACCCAAACCCCGCCCCTGTAGGTTTAGCACCGTAACCGGCCAGTAATCCGTGGATTACCAAAGGCCTTTGAACATATTAGCAAATAATAAGGGGTTGTGGAAGCAATAATACAAAATAGACAAGGTCCAATGAGCTGTGATAACGTACATGGAACAGAACATTTCAAAACTTATTTATATATATACAAACATACCAGTCCAGATACATAATATTTACAACGTATTTACAGAATGTACTTCCCAAGACCTGACTTTACAGAGCATACACAAAGACTAGCATGAATACAAAAACAGCCATGGCATTAGGCGTCATTCGGAACCTCCTCGGGAGGCACAACAGTTGACTGACAAAAACAAAACAGAAGGCCATCAACTCTGGCCCTAGTCACCTGCCGGCTCACCTATATACATAATATAAACTGTGAGCGGAAGTCCAGTGAATAATAACAAAGTAAAGGGGTTTTATGAATGATATCCAGCACAAGTTAGGATCCAATATTTAAATCAGAACATATTCAGACTTCAAAACAGAAATAGATTTAGATACACACTCATGTTCATATTCAGATTTGCATAAGATCATACGTGGTACACCCATTAGCTATCAGATCAATTTGGTCCAAGGATCCGCATACACAGTTGGTACCAACGACCATAAAGGTCCATATCTTGCGCGCAAGTAGCCATGGTATTGTTACCCCCAGGCAAGGGCCACGTGCAGATTGGCCGCGATATTGTTACCCCCGGGCGAGGGCTATGTGCAGATTGGCCGTAGTATTGTTACCCGCGGGCGAGGGCCACGTGAACTAAGGGTGCCACAAATACTTTTAAGAAAATTGGACATTCATTCATAATTCGTAAGATAGCATTTCAGAAAACAGCTCATACCATATCGATCAGAAAATACTTAAGTTAAACATAACTTTATAGAGTTATTACTCACAGTGGGCCTTGAGACAGATAGACGGAATAAGCTTGGTCAAACGGTACGTGGCACGTGACCTACACAACACATAACAGATGCACACTTGAAACACACGTTCTAATTGTACAAATCTTATTTTGTTGGCTCTTAGTGTGTTTCTAATCTCTTATCCTCATTATGGGGTCTTAAACATGGCGTTGGAATGCCTAGGATAGAATGAGGATGCAAAAATGCATTGAAAACCATTTCTCAAATTTTGCTGAAGATAAGGTCCACGCTTGAGTGTGGCTTTCCCCGTTCGAGCAAACATGTAGACAAAGAAGCTCCGCTCGAGCGTGGACTTCCCCGTTCGAGCGGACTGCAAACTTATGAAAAAGTGCTGGATGCAAGAAATTCACGCTCGACGAGCGCTCGACCCCCGCTCGAGCGTGTGACACAAACCTTCGCTCGAGCGTGGCTTCCCCCGCTCGAGCGAATTGCAAAACACACAAACTTTTGGGTATACGCATTTCACACTCAAGCGTGACTCTCGCCGCTCAAGCGGAAGTGCATGTACTCAGGTTTCACGCTCGAGCGTGGGTCAAATTTCTGGAAAATTCAGATTGACCTCCAAGCATGAAACTCAACCATTAACCATCCAAAACTCATTTTTCTGGGCCAAAACTTTGGAAAACACTTGGTAACCCACAAAACAACATGTTAAAAGCATCATTTCAAGAAATCATGGCCCAAGAGCAAACCAAATATGCGCAAACTCAACTTAAACTTTATAGATGATCCAAAACATGATATGCATGTGCATTTTTGAGCTAAGGCTCTCCAAAACATGATCAAATGCTATCAAACAACATGAAACTCATTGTGTTTCCAAAATTAGAACGAAATCAACACATGCATGAGGAAATTATTGAAATCATCCTTCAAAATGCTATGAAACATGTATGCATACATGAATTAATCCTCAATTCAACATTTTAACCCAATTCCTAGCTTTAGACACTAATTAACCATGAACCATGAAAGAAACAATTCAAATTCAAGTTCAAGGGGATGAAATCTCTACCTTAGGTCTTGAATTCTAGGTATGGAAGCTCAAATATGCAAATTCTCTTCAATTTCTTCTAAGTCTCCAAGCTAAATCTCTTGTTGAACTCAAATTCTCCTACTCTCTCTCTCTCTCTCGAATTGGTCTCTCAATAGATGATAAAAAGATGCAACCAAACGTATGAATTAAGTCTCAAAGTTGCCTTAGGTAATGGGCCACTCAATGGCAATTTGGTAATAAACTTAACCAATGTAATTTAATCTAATTTAATCATACCAAATCAAATTTTAATTAAATGTACCATAAAATCACATATGTTCTAACTAGTATGAAACACTAATAAATTTCGAAATCGGGCGCCGGTAAGGCTTTCAATTCGCAGTTCAAAGTCTAAACATGAACAGATCATTTTATAGCAAACAGATAGAAATACAAAGATAATGCAATACAAATACAAATGAATTCCGTATTCCTTCTAAATTACTGTTAGACATAATTAATCATGGATTAGCATTAATCGGAGGTCGGGGTTATTTCAATAACAACATGTTTAAATACATTGCATATGTATCTTTGTTTGGGAGGAGAAAGGGGATGTACTCCATTGTTTGGGAGGAGATAGGAAATGGACTCCATTGATAATTAAGTTAGCCAGAGTGTCTAGGGTGAAAGTCCCGAAATCTTATATACATCTGAATGATGTTGATGATTGAAGTGTTGATTATACGAGTTGTAGTCTCATTTTGAATTGATTGGATAAAAGTGAACCATGTTGATGAATTGATTTGGATAAATAAATGGAAGTGGATTGAAATATAGATGTCAATGTTGATTGGTAATGGAAAGGGTGTAACTTGATTTTCAAGTGTTAAACATTTATCGGATGTTAATGTTTTAGTTAATTTTCATATAATATTTAACATATCTCTACTGGGCATTGGCTCACCCTACTTGAGACACCATTTTCAGATACAGGTGATATGCCGCCTTCAAGATCTTAGCTTGGGAGGTTTTGGAGTTGAAAACTTCCTTTTATTATTCATTTAGATGTTAAATGTATATTCAAGCATAGGGCTTTCTATATATAGAGTTAGGACTCTTTTGTTGAAACCAAGTGATGACTTGGACAAACTGTAAGCCCGTAAGGCATTCATTTTGTTGCTAACATGTAATATCTTTTATAAATAATACTCTGATGAATGTAATATGTAACATTTTTATTATGTTTTATGGATTTTATGAATAGATGATTATGTTTTATTTTGAAGGCTTTACAGATTTGAGGCGGTCTGGTTGGTAGATGAAACAACGCAGAACATCATCAAGAAAGTTTGGCAGGTGCCAATACAGGGGTCAACTCAATTTTTAATGACACAACGACAATCAATATTGTTAAAACATTTGAAGAATTGGCATGCCTTGTCCTTCCGAAGCATACAAGGTCAAATTGATGATATTCAAAGCCAGCTTCAGCAAGTTCAGTCTTCGCTTCAGTGGAATAGGAGTGTGTCCAAAGAATGGGAACGGAGACAACAATTGAATGGATTGCTTCACAAACAGGAGATGTACTGGGCACCATGGTCAAAGCAACAGTGGATGAAGTTAGGAGAACGCAACAAGAAGTTTTTCACCGAATGGCATCCTTGGAGGCGACTCAGAAATCATATTTCATTCATTCAAGGTGCGGCTGGTAATTTAATTACCGAACCAAAGGCCATTCAGAGAGTTTTTGTGGACCATTTTAATTAGCAATTTTTTTCAAATCCAGAGGTGCCAGCTGCGGGTTCTTCGGATGCAGAAGACGCGTGAGCTAATTGGTGACCCAGAATCATGGACACTCATCATTGACGAGTTATGGAAATTGTCTAGCACTAGTGCAGGAATAGCTTGGATTTGTTTGGATGAAAACAATCAAAAAATTACGCAAAGTGCGACTATGGTGAATCCTTTACAAAATCCACTGGTGGCAGAATCTAAGGCATGCTTGGAAGCCATATATTGGGCTGTAGACAATGGGATAAAATGTATTACCATTAAAACTGATTGCCAAGTTTTGGTTAGAATGCTTCGGCATATTGGTGAGGTAACAGATTGGCAAATTGCAACTACTATTAATGATATTATATATTATAGTAAGTTTTTTGAGTTTTTGTTAAGATAGGAAGTGTGGGGATATAGTTTTGAGGATCAACACGTGGCAAGGGGATGCCGACGTGTCATCCGGGGTGCTATGTGTCACAGTAAGATTCTTGCCAAGGAACTCTACTATATGCCGAGGTAAATCTTCGGAGACATCTTAATCTGGGGTAAAAGCCTCCAACCTCGGCCTAAGAGGTTAAGGCCGAGCTACCCGCAGAGAAATCAGCCGAGGTTTATGTTATATAATATTATCTTGGTTTGGTGGATATACAGCTGTGTAAAGGAAACCACGAGGCCACTATCTTACTAACAAGCCAGCCTCGAAGCCATGTGCAACAACCATGAGGCCACTAGCAGAAGTGGGAAGGAATCCGCACTTTTGTCCGAAAAGTGCCGAAAGTGCTGATCGGGCAATACTGACTCAAAAGTGTGAGCTTCTCCATCTCTATGAAGGTGTATATATTGAGATGAAGAGCAAGGTAGGTGGGGATTCTAACTAGGCTCAATGAAGAGATTCAGAGCTTAGAGAGAAGCTAATTGTAATACTTATTTATATACTCAAAGAGTGAGAAAGTTGCCAAAAGTGAGCAGTAATTCTTATTATTACTCATAGTGAAACACCTCGGCACCACCCGTGGATGTAGGCAATTATTGCCGAACCACGTAAATCCTTCTTGTCTTTGTGTCATTGCTTGTGCCATCTATTCTGCCTGTGCTACTCTGTGACTCACTAAGAGGCAGTGTGGTAGAGATAAAATTAGCCCACACAATTTGGCGCCGTCTGTGGGAAAGATAGACGAATAGATGGCTAGCAACGCACAAAACGAGAGGATCGGGGAGACATTCCACTGGAAATGACAGGCCTATTGACCGACACCGAAGGAGGCATCCACAACGGCCAGACCCGTGGCCAGGAGCACGGCGGCAAAAATGTCGTCCAGGAGGAGGACACCTCGCAGAACACGCACCAGGATTGCTACTACAAGCGGGATAACATCCAGATATGGAAGGATCGATGCATAAGAAGGGATGAAGAAGTCAAGGACCTGGCAAACAAGCTGGCCGACCTTCAATCGGTCGTCAACTTCATGATGCAAAACAGGGTTATGCAGCCACCATACCCACTGCCAGATACACCAATCCCAGCAGTTCAAGCTCGGTATGAGGAACGGGCAACGACTCCCGACGCATCACAACGCTCCAGGAGCAAGGAGCACCCTCCCCCGTCCTCCGGGGACGCCGGCAAGTCACAGAGAACGAATAATGCCGAGGATCAAGAACCCAGAGAACATCGGCACGTACAAAAGCAGGCTCTCTGCTTTGACACAACCCGTGGAGAAAGATCAAAACGAGCGCACCAAGACGCCGAGAGCAGTGTGCCGAAGGGGCTCAAATCAAAAGATAGCCGAGCTCCAGGGAGAAGTAAAGAAGACTTGAGAAACTATCTCAAGAGGAGGGAACAGAACGCAGAAGCCGAGGTAACCTCGTACGTCAAGCCGAAGACGCCATTCTCGGTAGAGCTGGACAAGTTTGTAGCTCCAAAAAGATTCAGCATGCCGAGGTTCCAGATCTATGACGGTAAGTCAGATCCTAACTTCCATGTCGGGTTGTTTTTAAACTCGATGGCATTATACAGTGGAAATGAGTCACTGCTCTGCAAAGTATTCCCATCGTCCTTTGAAATTGCATCGGATTGGTTCCACAAGTTACCAAAGGGATGTGTGAAGACACAGGAAGGCTGGCCGAGATGTTTGTGGCGAGGTTGTGACAAACAAACTGCAGCCACTAAGGGTGGACGCTCTAATGGCTCAAGATCAGCAAGGACGAAGGCTTAAGAGCCTATGCAAAGAGGTACTACGAGGTGTTCAACAGAATACCTGAATGCAACCAGGAGGTAGCAGTCGTATCCTTCAAGAATGGCCTAAAGGAAGACTGTTCACTACGTAAATCTTTGGCAAAGACTTTGCCAAAAACATGGAGGAACTCATGGCGAGGATCGAAAAGTATGCCAGAGCCGAGGAGGACACATCGACATCGAAACAGGTCAAACCGAGAACGGAATGACTCGCCAAAGCGAAGCCGAGTTAACAACACCTTCAACAAGGCCGAGGTAGAATTGAGGGCTAAACAAGCAAGAACAACCGTGTTCCGCATTCCGATTCAAAGGATCTGGGCGGAATAAGGAGCGAACCCTATTTGAGAACACCGGCAAGGGAACCCGGAGAATTTATGGGAAGAAACACGGACAGACATTGTTCGTATCACAATGAAAACGGCCACACAACACAGGGTTGCAGAGCCCCGAAGCTCACTTGGAAGATCTGGTGAGACAAGGCCACTTGAGAGACCTTGTTGATGAGACCGGAACAAGGGAAGAACAGGCAAGATCGCCACAGGCCAAGCAGCACCACCACCACCGCAACCTCGGGCAGAAAGACCTCGGGTAGGAAACGTAATTCACTCCCAGGTGAATGAAAGAGACATCCGGGCAGAGACCCAAAGGGTAAAGCACTTGCAATACGTGGACCAGGTCGATGAAAAGACCTCGGCGAAGATCGCCATGATAAGATGATAGCCTTCACTGAGGCCGACTTCGAGATGGTTCAGCAGCCCCATAATGATGCCTTGGTAGTTTCCCTCCAGGTTGGGGAATGCCAAGTAAAGCGAATCTTGATAGATCCAGGAAGCTCTTGTGACATCATGTACGTTAGATGTTATAAGGAGCTCGGCCTTCACCCCGACGACCTGGAGCAGTCAATTGGCCCGATGGTCGGCTTCAACGGAACACCGACGTGGCCACTGGGGGCAATGAGCTTAGAGGTACAAGCAGGCACCAAGAAGATCACAACCGAGTTCGTTGTGATTGACACACCCTCACCGTACAACATCATTATGGGAAGGCCGTGGTTGCATGCAATGGGGGCGGTGCCTTCTACGTTGCACCAACTATTGCGGTTCCCAACAGAGCACGGGATCGAGGAAGTCAGAGGAGATCAACTGCAGGCAAAGAATTGCTCAATGGCAGCAATGAAGGCTACCTGCAATATTCGCGAACCAGCCCTGGCCGAGATTGAAGAAGAAGACATGAAAGTACTGGATGATGTCGGTAAGGAACCGGCCGAGAAAAGTGAGGAATCACTGAAGAAGGTTTTCGTCCAGGAGGGGGATGAGGAAAGATTTTTTCTTCTCGGCTCAGGCTTAACCAAGGAAGAGGAAAGAGAACTGGAAGCCTTTCTGAGAGCAAACATAGAAGTGTTCGCCTGGACTCCTTATGAAATGCCTGGCATTGACCCCGAGGTCACCTGCCATAGGTTGAACGTCAACAGGTCGGCTAAACCTGTTATCCAGCGAGCAAGAAGACCGACATTGGTACATGTCGAAGCTGTGGAAGAAGAAGTTGACAAACTACTAGAAGCTAGGGCCATCAGAGAGGTCGATTACCCAACATGGTTGTCCAACACCGTGGTGGTAAAGAAGAAGAACGGAAAATGGAGGGTTTGTGTCGATTTTACAAACCTAAATAAAGCCTGCCCCAAAGACAGCTTCCCTCTGCCGAAGATTGACCAGCTGGTGGATGCTACATCGGGGCATGGAAGGATGAGCTTCCTAGACGCTTACCGAGGTTATCACCAGATAGCCATGTACCCTCCAGATGAGGAGAAAACAGCTTTCATCACCCGAAGAACTGTCTGTTACAGGGTGATGCCATTTGGACTAAAGAACGCAGGAGCAACTTATCAGAGGCTGGTGACCAAAATGTTCAAGCAACAAATCGGCCGAACAGTGGAGGTCTACATTGACGACATGGTCGTAAAGACCAAGAGCGAAAATCATCTCTGACCGCCGAGGTATTCAATATCTTGAAAACATATCGGCTCGACTTAATGCATCAAAGTGTGCATTTGGGGTTGGATCAGGAAAGTTTCGGGGTACTTGGTAACGAGAAGGGGAATAGAGGCAGCCAGATCGGATCAAGGCTATCCTAGATCTCTGAGTCCGACCTCGGCTAAACAAGTACAAATGCTCACCGGCAGGGCAGCCTAAATAGGTTCATAAGTCAAGTTCGGACAAGTGCAAACCTTTCTTCAACTTGGTAAAGAAGGCCGACTTCTTATGGATGAAGAGTGTGAAATGCTTTGGCCGATCTAAAAGGTACATGACTACGGCTCCATTACTATCAACACCGAGCTGGAGAGGACTTGTTCTTGTATTTAGCCGTGTGAACACGCGGTGAGTGCGATACTTATCCGAGAAGACCGGGGAGACAGAAAGCTGTCTACTATGTGAGTAAGACCTTGGCCAGCGCTGAAACAAGGTACTTGCCACTGGAGAAGTTAATGTTGGCCTTAGTCACGGCCTCAAAGAAGTTGAACCACTACTTCCAAGCACACAAGATTGTGGTGCTAACAGAACACCCCTTGAAGTCCTTGTTACAACAAGGAGATTTAACAGGAAGAATTGCGAGATGGGCAGTGGCTTTGGGCCAATATGACTTGGAATTCAGGCCACGAACAGCAATCAAGGGCCAAGTTCTGGCTGACTTTGTGGCAGAATTCACTCCGGAATCCATCGAACGTCGGCCTCTCTTGAACCGAGATGAGCCAGGTCCGAGCATACAAGAGGCATCCAGGCCGCCAGCAGCAGATCAAAGAAAGGAAAAGCTTAGACCATGCAGTGTTTACATCGGCGATTCATTCAGACTCTTTGTCGATGGAAGTTCAAACCGACGTGGAGCGGGGGCAGGAGTACTGCTGATATCCCCAGATGGAGAGATCATAGAGCAATCCATCAGTTTGGGGTTCAAGGCCTCAAACAACGAAGCTGAATATGAAGCATTGATTGCCGGGCTAAAACTGGCAAGAAGCCGATGAGGTAATTGTTTTTGTGATTCACAATTAATTGTTAACGATCTCTGAGGAGAATTTGCGGCCGAGGACGAAAGGATGTCGGCATATGCAAAAGAGGTTATCGATTAGCCAAGCTATTTGATAACCGCCACTTCTTCAAGTAAGCCGAGATGATAACAACCACGCCGTCGTTGGCCAACTGGCAGTTCAATGCTGTTGGGAAGGCAAGAACAATTATGATTGACTACATGTCGGGGCGAGCATAGAGCCACGGCAAGCAATGCAAGAAATAATGTGCGTGGACATGGGGTATTTGGATGGATGCAATTGTTGCATTCCTTAAAGAGGAAAAGCGCGAGAAGATCGCAAGGAGGCACACAAAGTCGATGAAGTCGGCAAGGTTGACTTGACCTCGGATGGACATCTCTGAAGGTCCTTCATGGACCCCTTTAAGGTCGTACACCTCTTCAAGTTGATGATTTTTGTATGAGATTCATGAAGGATTTGTGGAAGCCACACTGGGCAGATCATTAGCCCATAGGGCCATTACCCAAGGTATTGGTGGCCATATATGCAAAAAACGCCAAGCATATGTGAAGAAATGTGAACAATGCGAGGTTTGCACCTTTGATTCATCACCATTGCCGACTGAATCAAAGATATCAACCCTTGGCCGTTTGCCCAATGGGGCATGGATCTGGTCGGCCAACTTCAACAAGCTGGGCGGAGGAAATATTTGTTGGTGGCAACAGTTACTTCACGAAATGGATAGAGGCAGAACCACTTGCCAAAATCCGAGATGTGGATGTCAAGAACTTTATATGGAAGAACATCATCACAAGATTTGGCATTCCAAGAGCCATTGATGCCGCCAATGGAACGCTGTTTGACAGCAAACTCATCAAGAAGTTTTGTGCTAAATTCAAGATCGAGAACTACTTCTCGACGCCAAGTTTCCTCAAAGTAATGGGCGGCGAAGCTTCCAACAAAGTAATCGGGCGGAATCAAGAAGAGGTTGCCAAAAGGGAAGTGGGTAGATGAATTACCCAATGTGCTTTGGGCATCGGACTACGCCGAGGAGATCAAGCGGGAATCTCCCTTTGCCATGGCATATGGCCGAAGCGATCATTCCGAGGTCGGCATCGAGGATCCGAACCTGGGAGTTGAAAATGGGACTAATGACATACTCTTAGCCCGAGATCTGGATCTTTTAGAAGAACGAAGAGAAGGCGCAATTGACTGCAAGATACCAAAGAACAACTTGCCGTGAGCATACAACAAGAAGGTCAACCTAAGAGATTTTCGGTCGGCGACCGGTCTTGAGAAAGTAGTCGGCAACAAAAAGATCCCAGAGAGGGCAAGCTTGGCCCGAATCGGGAAGAACCTCTGAATTACCTCGGTGCTCGGTAATGGAGCATATCGGCTTGAGGATAACGATGGCAAAGCATTGCCAAGACCTTGGAACACCTCGCAATTTGAAGTTTTTCTACCATTGAGATGATTAATACTCTGGCGATGTCATATAATTGATGATTGAAGACTTGAAAATGAGAACCCAAGTGGAACTCAGGTTCACATTGGGCGAAGAAGATGCAAAGGCAGAGAAGATACAAAGCCTACCACTTGTTGAAATTTGTAGCAATTTACAAGTTGGTCTGGCCGAATAGCAAAGCCTGCCAAATGTTAGTAGGTATGGCCGAATAACAAAGCCTACCCCTTGTTGAAATTTGTAGCAATTTACAAGTAGGGTTTGGCCGAATAACAAAGCCTATCCCTTGTTGAAATTTGTAGCAATTTACAAGTAGGGTTTGGCCGAATAACAAAGTCTACCACTTGTTGAAATTTGTAGCAATTTACAAGTTGGTCTGACCGAATACAAAGCTTAGCCTCGCTTGTTGAAATTTGTAGCAATTTACAAGTAGAGGTTAAGCCGAGAAGATTCCTTGACCTCGCTTGTTGAAATTTGTAGCAATTTACAAGTTGAGGTTAAGCCGAGAAGATTCCTTTGCTTCGCTTGTTGAAATTTGTAGCAATTTACAAGTTGAGGTTAAGCCGAGAAGATTACCTGGCTTCACTTGTTGAAATTTGTAGCAATTTACAAGTTGAAGACAGGCCGAGATATTGTCATCTGTGGAAATTTATGCAAAGTCCAGCCGACATCGGTTCTGTGTTCATGTATATTGTTTAAACTCTTGTAGAAATTGATGGCAATTTATAAGTATATCGTTGATTATAACTTGAGTAGAGTTCTTGGTTGTGTAAATTCTTGTTGAAATCGACATGAGGTCATATGTGTACAAGTTGGTCAGGCCAAATTCAAAGCTTTGCTTCGCTTGTTGAAATCTGTTTGATTTACAAGTTGAAGTTTAGCGAGATGTTTCCTTGGTTCACTTGTTGAAATTGAAGCAATTTACAAGTTGGAATCAAGCCGAGAAATTTGTTTTTTCGCTTGTTGAAATCTGTTGCGATTTACAAGTTGAAGGGAGCCGATGCTATTGCCTACAATTTGAAGCTACATATGGTCAATCTGTTGAAATTGGCAACAATTCTGATTCAAATAAAAGTTGAGATTATTGGTTAAACCTTGTTGAAATTTGTAGCAGTTTACAATGATTCTTGGTTAACACTTGATTATGATTTGAGAAGAGTTTTCTTGTTGAGATTTGCAGAAATTTACAGGTTACAGTTAAGCCGAGGTATTACCATCTGTTGAAATTGAAGCAATTTGAGGTTGAGGTAAAAGCTAAGAATATTGTTGTTAAAACTTGAGAAAAGTTTCTTGTTTATATTGATCCTTGTTGAAATTTACAAGAAAGATAAACTAAGATTGCTATTTGAACATTCATTGATACTTGAGAAAGGTTTGCAAAAGTAACATTGAAAAGTATATGTTCTATACTTGTTCGAATTAATGAAAGAATGCAGATGATTTCTTGTCAAGTAAAGTTTGGGTCTTATGCCCGAGGTATGGAACCCCGAGATGATTGCACAAAGAAGAAAGAGTGTGAAAATTGTGCAGAATATTCTAAGTATGAAGCTACACAAAAGCAATAAAGAAGAATCTCAAGACTCAAGCATTTAGATAAAACAATTGCATAAAAGGAAGGCACTATGGCTTAGCAAAAATCTTGTTCAAAGAAGGCACATCGGCCATAAAACCTTACATTGAAGAAAGGAAACAAAGTACAAAGTGCAAAAAAGGAAAGAACAAAACAAAATACAAGCATCGGTGTTGTCCTTCTTCGATTTGAACAGAAGATTGGGATGGAACCTCGGAGGAATATGGAAGAACCTCCTCGGCATCTCTTTGCTCCACAACCTCTGATCGTTTACTACAAGGACTTGATTTCCTTCTCGGCCGCCACTCCGGCCGCCTTGTCAGCAACCACTTCGGTTTGTTTGTCACCGCTATCTCAAAGATCGATCTCGGCTAAAGTCTTCTCCAAACTCCTATCGGCTGGAGAAGGTTTGAATTTAAATCAGCCTGGCCAGTTTCCTCGGACACCTTCTCAACCTCCTCGTCCTCCTCTTGGGCTAGATCTATTACTTGATCGCCGAGGAGGTGACTTAATTTCAACGGTTCCCTTGGGTTTCTGACCAAGGCCTCGTCTCCTTCATCTTCATCCTCGCTTCAGAATCATTTGGAGATGGAGGAAGAGGACAAGGAAGACGCATGGCCTCAGATGCGCCAAGGCGAGTCGGTTGGAAGATCAAGCTTTTGGCGAGCATTCCAACCTAGGACGAATCCTTTGTTGCAAGCTTTCTTGACTGAAGCCTATAATCCTCAGCAACGTCTTCCATGCCTTGGTCGTAGGCAGCTTTCACGTCGGCTACCTTGGTGGCCAGCGCATCTCTGAGCTCCTTCGGGCTTCATCCTCTTAACCTCGGCTTCTCTCTTTTCAGCCTCGGCAACCTTTTTACGTTCTGCGGCCTCGGCCTTTTGAAGAGCAAGTGATTGGGCCTTTGTGGCCGCCTCGGCTGCTCTTCCAGCCTTTTCATTCTCGATTCGTTGCTCCTATTTTGTTTATGAAGGAGAAAACTCCTTCTCCAAGTCTTGCAACTTCTTTCGTTTCAAAAGCCATCATGGAAAAGGAATGAGCATGTTGGATGGCCTGAAAGAATACAAGGCAAAAGTTAGTACAAGAAATTTCAGAATTCTACAAGTATGGAAGACAGACTTTCGAAAAGACTTACTTGGACTGAGCGCTGCATCATATGGACATAGTTGTCATAACCACTCATTTTTTCATTTTTGGCCATGTCGCCATCAAGAAGGCGGCGATCTTGAGTGCCACGCCGATCGGCCATCGGTGCACTTTCATGAGTGTACACCGGCCTGTCTTCAAGGGTTATTTTGGGTTCCCAGGCACTTTGGCAACCTTGGACCCGAGGACGTCAGCGGATGATTTTTGTTTCTTCGCTGCAGTGGACTTTGTTGGTTGGGTCACTGGCCTTTTTGAAGGTGCCGAGGAAGTCTTCTCGGCCGATTGAGAGATCGGCATCATCATCTTCAGCGACCTCGGTCGCCTTGGTCTTGGTTGGGCCTTCTTCACTTTCTTGGGTTTTATGGCGGAGGCCCATCTTCCATGTCATCTGGAAGATCGGCAAGGAGGTCCAAAGACCTTTTTCTGTGGTCTCTCCATTTCGGCTGTCTTGACAAGTCTGCGTCGTCTCTTCTTTTCTTGGATGGAGCAGAATGTGATGCCGAGGTGGATGGTTGGTCGGCAGGTTCAGATGTAGAGGCAACTTGATCGGAAGAAGCGACTTGGGAGGCACTCTTCTTCCTCTTCTTTGGAGTGTCGGCCAACTTTGAAGTATAGTTGGGGATGAAGTTTAGGAGCAATGGGGCCTTGCGCTTCTTAAGCGGAAGATCCAGGAGCTTCCTCAGATCTTTGCTAATGTAGAAGGTCTGGCGAAAATTCTTGGGTGGTTGACGAACGTCTGCAAAACAGAACAAAACATGAGAAACAGATAAAATTTCTTTTGAAAAGCATGCAAAATTGTTAGCTAAAACAGTTTATGATGAGCTCTTACCCTTGCCCTCCTTATTGTTCGTGGGAGGGAAAAGGTGGTCTTCCTCATCTGGGCCGAACTCCCAGTTGCCAGAAACAATGAGGTAGTCTTCTCCAGCCCCTTTGTTGGAGTCTGGAAGGTCGGCTACTATCTTATAGGCGGTGGACCTCGGCCTAAGGTAGTATATAAAACCTTTTTCCTTATGGTCAAGGCCACTCATGGTATAACAATATTGGATATCAGCAAGGGTAATTCTAACACCCTCCCGCCGAGCTAAGGCTATTATGCCCATAAGTGTCCTGAAGGCGTTAATGGATAGTTGCATGGGGTTCAGAGTGTAGTAATGAAGAACCTCGCGAAAGAGGGGATCTAAGGGGAACCTAAGTCCACATTGGACGAAGGCAACTACAGGGAAAGGCATCTTGTCACCATCAGGCATAATGGAGTCCTTATCCTCCTCGGCTAGCCTAAGGTGAACGTCCTCAGGGATTGAAAATTCTCGCCTAAAGTTTTCTAGTTTGGAGGGGGTATCAACCCTATGTTTCCACACACCCATGGTCTTTGTAAGTGTTTGGCTACAGAGAGAGAGTATTCCTAAGGGTTTTAAAGACCTCGGCAAAAACCTAGGTATGAATTGTTACAGTTTTTCCTAGAAATTGATGGTTCTACAACAAATCCCAAACCTAAATCTACGAGTAAATGAGAATGGAAGGCAGAAAATCTGGAAAATAGGAAAGTAAAAAGAAGTCTCAGATTCAAGAACACAAGAAAGTGAAAGGTCAAAAAACAGAAGTGAGACGGTGCAAGTGTTCAGATGTAAAATCGAGTGAACGATTCGCAAAATAAGTAAAAAGCAGAACAGTAGAAGCAAGAAAAATCAGAAACGACCAAAGAACTGGAAAAAAGGGGAACGATGACTTACCAGAAAGGGTGAAGCCGGGATGAGCGTCGCCGAGGTCAGGTGACAGAGGCAACAGCGGCGAGGGCTTCACAGACGAAAGCAGTTGCAGAGCTTCGAGCAAGAGAAATGGCAGATTCGGAGGAGGGAAGAGCTTTGGAGAAAACAAAGGGTTCGAATGCAAAAGTGAAAGAAGGAGAGAGAAACGAATTGTTTTGTTAAAAATTGAAAGGGCGGCAAAACTGCAATAATTACGCCTCGGGTAACGCATGCGCCAGACGGCGCAGACAGTGAAGCGATTGCCTGCAGGCGCGTCACGCGCACGGACCACTGAGAATGAAACGCGTCATGGGAACGGTTGAGAAGTGATGCATGACAGCTCATGCGCGAATGGGAATCGATTGGAGTTTAAAGAAGCCATGTCGGCCGAAGTAAATGATCTCGGCTAGAATTACGGCCGAGGTACGAAAGAGGTTCGGTGTAAATTCCATCACCTCGATGCCGAGGTAATAGAACTTAGGGGCCATTGTGGGGATATAGTTTTGAGGATCAACACGTGGCAAGGGGATGCCGACGTGTCATCCGGTGCTATGTGTCACAAGAAGATTCTTGCCAAGGAACTCTACTATATGCCGAGGTAAATCTTCGGAGACATCTTAATCTGGGGTAAAGCCTCCAACCTCGGCCTAGAGGTTAAGTAGCTACCCGCAGAGAAATCACCGAGGTTTATGTTATATAATATTATCTTGGTTTGGTGGATATACAACTGTGTAAAGGAAACCACGAGGCCACTATCTTACTAACAAGCCACCTCGAAGCCATGTGCAACAACCATGAGGCCACTAGCAGCGAAGTGGGAAGGAATCATGACTTTTGTCCGAAAAGTGCCGAAAGTGCTACAAAGTCTTGTGAGCTTCTCCATCTCTATGAAGGTGTATATATTGAGATGAAGAGCAAGGTAGGTGGGGGGATTCTAACTAGGCTCAACTGAAGAGATTCAGAGCTTAGAGAGAAGCTAATTGTAATACTTATTTATATACTCAAAGAGTGAGAAAGTTGCCAAAAGTGAGCTGTAATTCTTATTATTACTCATAGTGAAACACCTCGGCACCACCCGTGGATGTAGGCAATTATTGCCGAACCACGTAAATCCTTCTTGTCTTTGTGTCATTGCTTGTGCCATCTATTCTGCCTGTGCTACTACTGCTGACTCACTAAGAGGCAGTGTGGCCGAGATAAAATTAGCCCACACAGGAAGAAATGTAATTCAACTAGCCGATGAACTAGCAACTGATATTATTATATTATATGTTTAATATAATATGGTTATTGGTCTTAAAGAAAAACAAAACAAAATTATGGAATAACTACATGCAGGTGAGAGTTGGGAAAAAAAAATTACAAACACATGCATATGCAAGTATGTATGTGGTGGGGTGCAAATGAAAGGATGTGAGGTGCAAGTGTCACTTACACCTCTCTATGTATTGATAATTTTTTCTCCAAACTTCCACCTACATATTATTTCTCTTACGCTGTGTTTGATTGGGAGATTTGAGGAGGGATTTGGAAAGAAAAAAGAAAAAGTTAGGTGAAATGTAAATAAAATATACTTACATTTTACCTAGTTTTACACACATTTTCTCTTTTCCTTTCCAAATCTCTTTTCAAATCTCTCAACCAAATACAGCAATAAAATTATTATGAACAAGTGAAAGACATTATACCATGACATCATGGGATCAAATCAAACTGTGATGCTTTTAATAGGCTTGGAACAGTGTAACTTTTTTATGGTCACTCCACTTTCAATTATCAACCAAAAAAATAATAGTAAGAACTGTAGAAATACACATCCTCCACTAATAGAAGAGAAGTTGATATGGCAATAATAACTGTAGAAATACACATCCTCCACTAATAGAAGAGAGGTTGATATCGCAATAATTTGCACAGTTGCAGTATCAATGACAAACAACCCAATGAGGGGATTGGAATCCTAACTTCTTTAAAGGGAGTATTCAATAATACTATTGCAAATCACTCAATATGTCTGCAATTTCTCCTAAAATAATAATAATAATAATAATAATAATAAATAATAATAATAATAAAAAGTGTAAGCAAGAATTTATTCAGTATTTTTTGCTCCATGATGTTCCACGTCATTTGTCATATACACTTGAATAATTTGTTAGAAATCTTACTTATTTATCATGTTAGTTTATCGTCCCACAAATAAAAATTATTTATTGTGATTATGTGTCATGCTGTGAGTATCACCATATTGAGATCTGAATTACTTTTTTTTTCTAGCCCAAGTGACCAATATCAAATGTAGAATACCATGACAAGTTTGTTAAATTTGATACAAAATTAAATTCTTGTTATTTTGTTTTATTTTATTTTTTATTCTCTCCAAAACCCTACATAAATCTAAAAATGTAACACAAGGGTGGTGATACATTAATTATCCACTTTGGAGGAATTAATTGGAAATATTACTTTTTCATTATACATATATATATATATATATTTAAAAAAAAACACACGCACACATAATAAAGCACTTTTTGGCTTTGATGGAGTATGATCCTGATTCCAATCAACCTTGATCAATGCCTATTGAGTGGATTGTTTCAATAATTGAGGTCAAGAAAATCAACCTTATCCATTCTTTCTCTCTCCAAATTTATGTTCAAGATTTAATACTACTTCAATGTTTCATCCATAAAAGGATTATCAAATATTCAACTTATTAGTCAATTTTTTTTCCTTGTATTTTTCCATTATTGTACCAATGTATAAGAAGACAATATAAGAGAACTTGAACCATTAGTCTTCAAATAAGCACACCCATTAAAAATTCGCATAAAAACTAATGGTCCCACCTTTATGGTTGAAATGTTATAATTCCACTACATGCAATATGGATTTTGACACCTCATTTTTTCTATTAGATAATGCGTCAGAAGCAAATTTATCGTACTTAATTTCCATACAAATCAAAACATTTGTCACTATAATTCATAATTTAAAAAATATTATTATCATATTATTCTGAATGAATTTATATTCTACAATGATAGAGAACCAACTCAATAATGACAGAGAATTATGAAATTAGTTATAACTTTTTCATTATTCGAGAAGGTTAGTGTAATTAACTCTTTAATTTTTTAATTTTTTTTTTACTAAGAGTGTCTCTAATGGTTGAGTCAAATGACTTGTCAAAGCAAAAAAAATAGCTAGACTTTACAAAAACACTCCTTTTTTGGTGAGCCAAAACCGTTGCAAAAAAATGTCAAAGTCGAAACTTGAGCCAAATTTGAATCAAAGTTTGACAAAATCATTTTGTTATCACATTATATTTATTATTAAAATTTGACTCTTTTTTCAAAACTTTCACAAATCAAAACTCTACCCAAAATTTTAAAATTGTAGAAAATTTACAAATCACAAAAACTCAATAATATTAACAATTATAATCATAATTACATAAGTTGACTACTCATAATTCATCATCTCAAAACTTACAACTTCATAAGAGTAGCATTCACTACATCTCTTGTGAGTAATTAATTTTAGTTCAATTCATCTACCACTTCAATGGTTGGAAATTTTTGAAAGTTGGTATGACTTGGCACTTGATTGTACCAAAATGAAAGTCATATTGTCAAAAAAAATATTTATTTTTCTTTTTATATTGTATTATAACGAGTCAAAAAATGATATTTTATCTTGTGCCATTGGAAATCTTCTAATGAGTCCTTCCATTGGGTTGGGCTTTGTGGGCCAATTAAAGGACATTTAAAACTTTTCTTTGGGCCTAAACTTAGGAACATTGCATAGACATGGATGGTGTCTCCAATTGTTTAAAAACACGTGTTAATTTATCAAGTAAATGGGCCCGAAAGCCCAAAACATGAAGTACACGGGCCAGTCTGCATCTACGACCACGTGGCCCCCACTATCACATTCGTCCTCGTACATAAAGACATGTATGATGTGTGAAACAAAAGAAACTACTAGGTAATCTCCAAGGAAAGAAACACCTGAACAAAACTCATAGGTGATATCTAAGGCACAAGCTAACCATTATCAATTTTTTAATGAATTATTAAAAAAAAAAAATGTGACCCTTAATATATGTACTTTACTTACAAGACCTATTTTTTTACTTCAAAAAAATTACTAGTGGAGTTAATATAAAATTATTTTTGTGTCCAATGTTTCATCCCCTAGTACGTAGTTGTTAAATAATTGTCAAACCTATTATTTTTTTCAAATAAAGATATGAATATAGTGGCAATAATGTGTATATCCTAATAAGAGTGCACTTTTGGTTACCTTTCTAAATTTAGTCATGTGCAGAAGCATCTTAAGCCATTTCATTCAAAAAAGTTGATTCATGTCTTAGAAAAATGCTACAAAAGTGCTCTCTCATGTGCTCATTATAAGGATTCCATTTAATTCACATAATTTATAGTGTTAAATTAAATAGTTATTATTTGATAATTTTATTTCAATAGTACAAATTTTTTTAATATATTTTTCTTTCAAATATGTCAAATGAAGTGTTACTTGTGAATCATATTATAAAAAAGACAGAGACGGAAAGTTTGATCTAATTTTAACATAAGATTTGATGGATTTTAATCATCTCCATTTGATGAATGAAATATTTCTTTGTATCATTTCATAATGTTGCAACAATTCATCAATATTCTAAATCAACAATTTATAACTTCCCCACATCATTATAATTTTTTAAGTTTTCTTAGTTATTTTTCACCATGATGCATTATTGCTTCAGTTTTTTCTTCTTTTTCTTTTTCTTTTTCCCTCTCTTTGAACAAGATAGAATGTTAAATAGATTGCATATTCAAGAGTAGAAATTATAAGCTAGCTTTACGCTGTGTTTAGTTGAGGGATTTAGAGAGAGATTTGGAAAGAAAAAGAGAAAATGTGTGTGAAATAAAGTAAAACATAGGTATATTTTATTCACATTTCAACTACCTTTTTTATTTTCATTTCCAAATCTCTTCTCAAATCTCCCGACCAAACACATTATTAGAGAATTAAGTTTATGAAATTACAATAATAATTGAGACCCCTTTTTTTGGAGACCCCCACAACCCTTTTTGAATCTCAACCATTGATGGTGTAGGCTCCACACATACATGAGTGGGTCCTACATATATATCAATAGTTGAGATCCAAAGGGATGGTGGAGTTCCCCCAAAAACTGGGATCCAAACATTTTTCATGAAATTAATCTATTACAATATTAAGCTAATTATTAGCCCATACGTCATTCCCAACATGGTTTATTAATTGCACATCTCTTTTTTCTTAAAAAAATGACAAATCTTTATTATCTTTTATCACATTTGAATCCAAAAAAAAAACGAAAGGTTAGCTTATGAACACCACAACACCAATAATAAAAGCCAAGCCACTTTTCAATGAAGTGTCATTTTTGTTTTTGTTTTTAAATTTAATTTAATTTAATTTTTTTTTTTTTGGGTGTTGAAGAGGTCCCTCCTCATTCAAAGAAGAGAATAGCCACACCTACCCATCAAAAAAAAAGGTGTGGACTACTTGACAGCACCATCTCCTTATCACAATTTCAAAGGAATTTTTTGACCAAGTTGTTGCATCTATAGTGAAAATGTGAAAACAGCAATGGTCTTTTTTTTTTTTCTTTTATTTATTTATTTATGATATTATATTATAATTTAATCAATTATGATTATAATGATAAAGGTCAAATATAATTGGTATAAAAAAATAAATAAAAAAAACTCCTAAAGTGAGAGAAATGTCTCAATAAATATACAAGAAATAAGACAAACTTATCCACAAGTGAAAAGATTCAAACTATTGACCTCCTAATGAGATGCAAATGTTCTAGCCAAACAAGTTAGCCCCATTGGTTGGTGATGAGCTTGTTTGATGTAATTTCCCATAAGTTGAAAGTTGATTTTTAGAAAGTAAAAAATAAAAACTTATCTTTGTCTCAATTTCTTAATAATTAATTTATTTTAGCTTATTTAAGTTATTTTTACATAATAAGGCATAACTAAAAATTATAACAAATATTTCGATACAAATTCTCAAAATTAAAAAAATAAAAATAAAATTGTAATCCACAAATTACACCAAACAAGTCCAATATTAAGTTTGGAACTCTAGTGGATTATCATCCACATCACATAAAATCAATTTAAGAGTGATGTTTTAAGGGTTTTAAACATTTTCTTTATATACAAATGTCATGATTTTTAATTTTATTTCAAATATCAAAATTTCATAACATTTTTCGTTTTATTAATTAGGTTAACCCGCAGCTCAAGTGGAAGGAGCTTTAGAATTCTTTTATCTTGTCAAAAAAAGAAAAGGCAGGAAAAAAGGAAAAAGAAAAAAGGAATATGCAAGTAATTGCACATAGAAAGAAGAAGGAGGAGGAAAGAAAAAAAAAAGAATATGCAAGTATTCCACGTATGGAAATAAATAATAAATAATAAATAAAAGGGTAAATTACACTCACTTCTATTTAAGTTTAGAAAAAATACAATTAATTTCACACTTTTAACATAATTATATTGGTCACTTTCAAAATTTTAATTCACATAACACATAAATCATTTTCATCAATAAATTGTAAGCTGTACAGATAAAAGGTTGACATTATCATCTTTTGTATACTAAAATGTATATATATCACTGTTTATTAGATAAATCACGTATACACCCCCATTAGGTTGCTTAAAATGTAGATTGTCCTGTGTAAATTTCTAATCATGTGACAAATGACCATTTTTACCAATAAATTATTAAGTTAATTATTAGTTTTTAATGATATTTAAAATATATTACGTTAAACAATTCAAGAAATTTTGTTGTTATATAGGAGATTAGTTATTAATTTTATTTTTTCTGTTAATTCTGTTAAATAACATTTTTTGACTACAAGTTATTTATAATTTCTAAAACTACAAGAACAATTCATACTTTAAATAAATTTCAGAGAGTATATTTATAATTTACCCTTTTATCCTTATTTATTTTATTATCTACCCATCATCTGTGTTAGTTTTAGTCATTTTAATTTTACTAAAAAATTAATGTAATTATTTTAAACTTGTGTGATTAATTATATATATTTTTTGAAAATCTAAAAAGAGCTAAGTGTAATTTAGGGCTCGTTTGGAGATTAAATATTTGGGAAATTCTATTTCCGCACACTTTATCTCAGTGCACACACTTAATGAAATATTATTTTAATAACAATTATACCCTAAACTAAAATGATCATAATAGACATCCATCAATACCCATAATATTATATGAAAATATTCTTTGTACATATCTTTTAAAAATAAAAAAATCTCAATGTATACATTTTGAATAAAAAAAAAACTAAATCTTAATTTTTCCATTGTTATTTGCTACATACTCTATACTCATTTATTGCTTACAAAACAATACTTTTATAACAATTCTTATATTACTTTAATCTCTGTAATGTTATAGTGTGCAACTTACACCTTACACATTTTTGTGTTCACTTACACCTTACACTTACACCTTTTTTACCTTGCACTTACACCTTTTGTGTAAGTGGCACATGGTGTGCAACTTATACATTTCATTTATACCTTCCACTTACACTTACACCTTACACTTACACCTTTTGTGTGAGTGGCACATGGTGTGCAACCCACTTACACCTTTTGTGGGTTGCACACCTAAGAAAACTCCCTAAATTTATACTCTATTAATAATAAAAATTGTGTGAGTGATTTTCCGATCACACTGCCCTCCTTAGTGATTCAGCGGGAGAACACAGGCAGAGTAGTCGGCTCTCTGTAACCTGCACAGAAGGAAAAGACTCCGGCGGTGGTTCTTCCACCCGGGGGCACTCCGACGATCAAGTCAGTATATCTCTCAAAGATAATCAAGTGCAAAAACTCACAAGCTTGAGTATAAACAACGTACCTTAGACCCATGGGGGTGCCTCTCTTTTATAGCCAATACAATCCTAGTCCCAACAGGAACCCGGTCCTAATGGACTTAGGACTCCTGCTAATCTAGGACTCTCAGTGGAATTAAGACATACTCCCTAAGAGTTTATCTTTACCCCAAACTGAAGTCTTCCCCCAATCTAGGACTCTTGTCCACATCCAGGTTAAGCTTCCTCTTCATTCTAGGACTCTTGTCCTTTATCCGCTTATCTCGGATTAGATATCTTCTGAGGTAACCTCGGCCGAGATAACCTCAAGACAACTACCATAACACGTGGGGATCTCTCACGACACCGGTGTCACCTCGCCACGTGTTGGTACTCGAAAAATACATCCCCATTAAGCGCCCCCTAGGTTCTATTACCTCGGCATTCTGAGGTGATGGAACCTATCTTTGAATTTTATCTCGCACATCAGCCTAAGAACTTTTTAGCCGAGATCATTCATTCCAGGACGGCATGTCCTCTTCAGATTCAAATCCATTTCCTTACGTGTATAAGCTGTCATACACCAATCTTCAACCATTCTGAGGACGCGTTTCATTCTTACTGGTCCGTGCCAATGACGCGCCTACAAGCCGTTTTTTCTCTACCTGCGCCGTCTGGCGCATGCGTTACCCTAGGCGTAATTATTGCTGTTTTTTGCCGCCGTTTCAATTTTAGGAAAAAACGATTCCCTCTCTCTTCCTTATTCACTTTTACATTTTGAAATTCTTGTTCTCTTTCTCTCTGAAACTCTTTCTCTTTCGAATCCTCCATTGTCCCAAGCTCGAAGCTCTGCATTAGTTCTACCTTCACCATTTCTGTGAAGCTCAAGCCGCTGTTGCCTAAGTCACCTGACCTCGGCAGAACTCATCTCGGCTTCATCCTTTCTGGTAAGCCCCTGTTCCCTTCTTTTCCAGTTCTTTGATCGTTACTGGTTTTTCTCGCCTCTACTGTTCTGTTTGTCATGTAATTTTTGAATCATTTCTTGATTTTGCATCTGTATACTTGCACCATCTCACTTCTGTTTTTGGCCTTCCACTTTCTTGTGTTCCTGAATCTGAAACTTCTTTTTGCTTTCCTGTTTTCCAGATTTTCTGCCTTCCATTCTCATTTATTCGTAGATTTAGGTTTGGGATTTGTTGTAGAACCATCAATCTCTAGGAAAAAACTGAAACAATCAGTACCTAGGTTTTAGCCGAGGTCTTTAAAACCTTTTAGGAATCCTCAGTTTCTGTAGCCAAACGCTTATCTTTATCAGGACCATGGGTGTGTGGAGAGACAGGGTGAACACCCCAACCAAGCTTCAAAACTTTAGGCAAGAATTCTCTATCCCAGACGATGTTCACCTCAGGCTAGCTGGGGAGGACGATTCCATTATGCCCGACGGTGATAAAATGCCTTTCCCCATAGTAGCCTTCGTCCAGTGTGGACTTAGGTTCCCCCTTGATCCCCTCTTCCGCGAGGTCCTTCACTACTACACTCTGAACCCCATGCAACTGTCCATTAACGCCTTTAGGACACTTATTGGGATAATAGCTTTAGCTCGACAGGAGGGTGTTAGAATCACTCTTGCCGACATCCAGTATTGCTACACTATGTGTGGCCTTGACCATAAGGAAAAAGGTTTTGTATACTACCTTAAGCCGAGGTCCACTGCCTACAAAATAGTTGCCGACCTTCCTGACTCCAACAAAGGGGCTGGGGACGATTACTGATTCGAAACCGAATTCGGCCCAGATGAAGAAGTCCATCTCTTTCCCTTCCGCACGGTCGAGAGGGCAAGGTAAGAGCCCAACGTCAACTGCCTATCTATTGCTTTCTTCAAAAATTTTGCATGTCTTTCAAAAAATTTTATCTGTTTCTCATGTTTTGTTCTGTTTTGCAGACGTTCGCCAACCACCCAAGGACTTCCGTCAGTCCTTTTATCTCGGGAAAGATCTGAAGAAGCTCTTGGATCTCCGCTTGAAAAGCGCAAGGCCCTTGCTCCTAAACTTCATACCCACATACATCAAAGTTGGCGGCGTTCCAAGACAGAGGAAGAGCACCTCCTCATCAATCGCCTCCACAGAACAAGTTGCTTCCACGTCCGAACGATCCAGAAAAGAAGCGCCGACGCAGACTCGTCAAAAGCAATGAAATGGAAAAACCGAAGAAAACGGTGCTCAATCTCTTGGCCGACCTGCCAGATGACATGGAGGATGAGCCAGCTCAAACTGTGCCCCCACGAAAACCGAAGAGAACCAAGAAGGCCCAACCGAAGGCTAAGGCTACCGAAGCTGATGCCGAGGCCGAAGATGCCTTGCCAATATTAAAATTGACCGAGAAGACCACCTCGGCTCCTGTGAAGAGGTCGGCTGAGACGCAGCCCTCTGGATCTGGTCCATCGAAGAAGCAAAAGCCTTCAACCTCGGGATCCAGGGTTCCCAAAGTTCCCTGGGAGCCCAAAATTACACTTGAGGACAGGCCAGTTTATGCCAATGAAAGCGCCTCTGACGTTAACGTCGGCGTGGCACTCAGCATGGCTGTTCTCATCGAAGGTGATCTTGAGAAAAACTCCAAGATCAGTGAATACGAGAACTATGCCCTCATGTTGCAACGCTCTGTCCAAGTAAGCCTTCAGAACTTTGATAATCTTGCCTTATCTTCATACTTGTAAAATGTCATTTTCGCTCTGTAATAACCTTTGTCTTTATGAACTGTCAGGCCGTTCAACACGCCCACGCCTTCTCTGTAAAGGCATTTGAAACAAGGGAGGAGCTCTCTGAATTAAAGAAGGAATTTGCTGCCCTTCAAAAGACCCAAAAAAGAGATCAACTGAGGATGAAAAAACTGGAAGAAGCGGTAGCGGCGACCACAAAGGCCCAATCAATTGCTCTTGAAAAGGCCGAAATTTCAGAACGTCAAGGAAGTAGCCGGCCGAGAAAAAGCGAGGCTAAGAAGGTTTGAAGCAGAAAGAGCTTAGGGATGCTCGGCCACGAAAAAGTTTGAAATCGAGCTGCCACAACCAAGGCATGGCAGGGCGTTCTTTGAAGACTACAAGCTTGGTCAAGCAAGCTTGCAACAAAGGATACGCCCTAGGTTGGAATGCTCGACCAAAAAGCTTGATCTTCCAATCGACTCACCATGGCGCAAGGCCGAGAGCTGCAAGTCTTCCTTGCCCTCTTCCTCCATCTCCAAGCCAAGATGAATCAATCTGGCCGAGGTTTTGAAAATGAAGATAAAGATGAAGATAAAGATGAAGATCAAGATGAACCCCTGGTGAGGAAGGCCAAATCCCCTCCCAAGACCGACCAAATTTTGGACCTCACTGGGGATGAAGAGGTCGAAAAGCAATCCAAGGAAGCTGGCTCAGTTCGCCTGTCTTCTGATATGCTTCTAATTGGGAGAAGTGTTGATGAAACCTTAGCCAAGATTGACGCTGAGGTTGCAGCTGACAAACACTCCGAGGTCGTGGCAAATAAAGAACCTGGGGTTCTGGCTGAAAAAGATGCAGAAGTTGTGGACCCAAAAGACACCGAGGTGGTTCTTCCAGAGCCTTCCGAGGTTCCAAATTCAACCTTCAAGTTGAAGAAGGATGATCTTGACGCTTTTTGTTTTCTTCTATTTCTTGTACTTTGTTTTCTTTTTATGTGAGTTCTCTTTTGTGGCCGAAGTGCCTTCTCTGAAACTTGTGAACAAGAATTTTACTTAAGCCATAGTGCCTTTCTTTTATACAATTGTTACTTCATTGCTTGTGTCTTCAACTTCTTCTTATTGCTTCGGAATGGTTCTATACTTAGAATATTTTGTATAATTTTCAGACTCTTTCTTCTTTGTGCAATCGTCTCGGGTAACATACCTCGGGCATTATACCTGCAAACTTCACTTCGGCAAGAGACTATCCTGCATTCTTTCATAAATTTCAACAAGTATAAACAGATACTATTCAATGTTAACTTTTCTTAAGTCTTAACAAGTGTTAAACAATAATCTTTACTCGACTTGTAAATTGCTACTTAATTTCAACAAGCGAGGTCAAGGAATCTTCTTGGCTTGACCTCATCTTGTAAATTGCTACAAATTTCAACAAGTGAGGTCAGGGAATCTTCTCGGCTTAACTTTAACTTGTAAATTGCTACAAATTTCAACAAGTAAAGATAAGGAATTTATCTCAGCTTAACTTTAACTTGTAAATTGCTACAAATTTCAACAAGTAAAGATAAGGAATTTATCTCAGCTTAACTTTAACTTGTAAATTGCTACAAATTTCGACAAGTAAAGATAAGGAATTTATCTCAGCTTAACTTTAACTTGTAAATTGCTACAAATTTCAACAAGTAAAGATAAGGAATTTATACATGATCTAGGCTTTACTTCGGCTAAGCATTACTAATGTCTTCTCTCTGCCCCCAATGTGAACCTAAGTTCCTCTTGGGTTCTCATTGTTCAAAAAATAACATCATGCCAAGTTGTGTAAGTTCAGAAAAATACTGCTAAGGTTTTATTTATCATATCAGCAAAAAATCAGAGAACATCTAATGATAGAAAAACTTTAGATTACAAGTGTTCCATGGTCTAGGCAATGCTTTGCCCTCATTATCTTCGAGCCGATATGCCCCATTCCCTAACACCGAGGTGATTCTGTAGGGGCCTTCCCAGTTTGGGCCAAGCTTGCCTTCTCTGGGATCCTTCTTATTGCCGACGACTTTTCTCAAGACTAGGTCGTTGACTTGAAAATCCCTTGGATTGACCTTCTTGTTGTAAGCTTTGGCAAGCTGTTGCTGGTATGCTGCAAGCTGGATTGCAGCTTTCTCTCTTCTTTCTTCTAGTAGGTCGAGATCTCGGGCTAAGAGCACATCATTAGACCCGTTTTCAACTCCCTGCGTTCTGATCCCTGGGATGCCGATCTCCAGTGGAATGACTGCTTCTGTGCCATAAGCCATGGCAAAAGGGGATTCCCCTGTTGATCTTCTCGGCGTAGTGCGATATGCCCAGAGCACGTTGGGCAATTCGTCTACCCACTTCCCTTTTGCTGCCTGCAGCCTCTTCTTTATTCCATCTAGAATGACTTTGTTTGATGCTTCTGCTTGCCCATTACTTTGGGGAAAGCTTGGTGTTGAAAAATAATTCTTTATCTTGAACTTTGCACAAAAATTCTTGACGAGTTCTTTGTCAAAGCGTGTTCCGTTGTAAACGCGATTGCTCTTGGAATCCCAAATCGGTGATGATGCTTTTCGGATGAAGTTCTTCACATCCACATCTCGGATTTTGGCAAGAGGCTCTCTATCCACTTTGTGAAGTAGTCGTAGCTACCAAGAGATACTTAGATTGCCCGATTGCAGGGCAATTTTCCAACAAGATCCATGCCCCATTGGGCAAATTTGAAAGCGAACAGGTTCGTGTCAATGGTGATGTATCAATGGTGCAAACCTCGGCATTGTTCACACTTCTTCACATACCTGCGTCTTTTTGCATATAGGGCCACCAATACCCCTGGTAATGGCCTGTGAGCTAATGATCGCCTGCGTGGCTTCCACAAACCCCTTCATGAATCTCATACAAAAGTCTTCGACCAAGAGGGTGTACACACCTTAAAGAGGTCCATGAAGGATCTTCAGACAGTTGTCCCTCTCATTGCAGTTGAACTGGCCGACTTCACCGACCTTGTGTGCTTTTTTCGATCTTGGCGGTTTTCCTCTTTCAGAATGCAACAATTGCGTCCATCGGCTTGGTCCCATGTCCACATAATGCTTCTTGCATTGTGCGTGGTGACTATCTTTCGGGCTTGATAGGTAATCCACCATGATTGTCCTCGTCCTCCGCTTTGAACTTGCCAAATTGGCGATCGTCGGCGTGGTTGTTATCATCTCGGCTAACCTAAAGAAGTCGGCAGCTTTGAAACATGTCCGCTACCGATGGCTTCTTTGCAGATGCCGACATTCTTTCATCTCGCAAAGAAACTCACTGTAGTTTGATTCACTATGAGTTGTGAGTCACAAAAGACTATTACCTCATCTGCCATCGCCACCGACACCAAAGAATCAAGCTTCAGACTACCTCATTATTCGAGGCTTTGAACCCTAGTCGAATAGATCGCTTCCAAGATCTCCCCATCGGGAAATTAATACTACTCCTCGCCTCCGTGACTGCCGGTTTGAGTTCCCATCAACAAAAAGTTGAAAGGAGTCGCTGGCGTAGATGCCGCAGGTCTCGAAGTTTTTCTTTCCTCGGTTCCTTACCCTTTGGCTGGGCTTCTCCTTCCTTGTTTGGACATCGTTCATCTTGGCTCAATCTGGCGATGTTCGACGATTCGGCGAAAACTCACCATTTAAATCGGCCAAGACTTGGCCCTTAATTGCGTTCTTGGCACGAACTCCAGTCATCCGCCCAAAGTTATCGCCCATCTTGCAATTCTTCGATCAAGTCTCCTTGTTGTAACAAGGATTTTAATGGGTGCTCTGTCGAACCACTATCTTGTGAGCGAAAATAGTGGTTCACTTCTTTGAGGCCATTACCAAGGCCAACATTAATTTCTCTGGTAAATACCTTGTTTCGCATTGGCCAATGTTTTACTTACATAGTAGGCTCTGCTCTCCTTTTTTCTTCTCGGACGATCACAAAGACTCACAGCGTGCCTCAAGCTAGGTATAAAACAGTTCCTCCCTGTTGAGGCGTTGAGAGGGGGCGAGGTAAGGTACTTCTTCCGCCAAAGCGGCCACATTCCTCTGTCCATAAAAATCTGCGGCCTTTTTACAGATTGAAAAAAGGTTTACACTTGTCCGAACTTCGGCATATGAACCTGTTTAGGGCTGCGGCCCTTCCAGTAAGCATCTGAACCTGTTTAGCCGATGTCGGATTCTGTAATTCCAGAATGGCCTTGATCTGGTCTGGGCTGGCTTCAATGCCCCTTCTTGTCACCAGGTACCCCAAGAACTTCGGATCCGACTCCAAACGCATTTCGATGCGTTTAGTCGCCGATATGTTTAGTATGTTGAAGACTTCTTCTAAGTCGGTGAGATGATCCTTGGTTCCTTGGTCTTCACGACCATATCATCGATGTAGACTTCCACAGTTCGCCAATCAAGCGTCCGAACATCTTGGTCACCACTTTTGGTAAGTTGTTCTGCGTTCTTCAACCCAAAAGGCATGACTCTGTAATAATCTGAGACCTTTGGGAGTGATAAATTTGTCTTCTCCTCATCCGGGGTACATGGCTATCTGGTGATACCCTATATGCGTCCAAGAAGCTCATCCTTCCATGTCGGGACGTGGCGTCTAACTGGCCAGTCGATCTTTGGCAAAGGGAAGCTATCTTTGGGACAAGCTTTGTTCAAATTTGTGAAGTCCACGCAGACCCTCCACTTGCCATTCTTCTTTTTTACTACCACGGTATTTGATAACCACGTCGGGTAATTGGCCTCTCGGGTGGCCCCGCCTCTAGAAGTCTAGCTACTTCTTCTTCCATCGCCGACGTGCATCAACGTCGGTCTCTGCTCGTTGTATTACGGTTTGGCCGACATCAGCGTTGAGTCTGTGGCAGTGACCTCGGGGTCAATGCGGGCATTTCATAAGGTGTCCAGCGAATACCTCTATATTTTTTCTCGAGAAGGCTTCCAACTCCCTTTCTTCTTCTTGGCTAATCCTGCGAGAAGAAAGAAGCGTTCCTCATCGCCTCACGACGAGGATCTTCTTCAATGCTTCTTCACTCTTCTCTACGGCTCCTTGACATCATCTAGGACTTTCATGTCCTCTTCTTCAACCTCCGCTTCCTCGGTTCTCGAATCTGCGAGTTAACTTCATTGTCGCCATGGAGCAATTTTTACTTCTGGCCGATCTCCTCGATTTCCTCAATCCCATGTTCATTGGGAATCGTAGCGATTGATGCAATGTTGAGGGATCGCCCCATTGCATGCAACCACGGCCTCCCGGGATGATGTTGTAAGGCGTATCAATCACAATAAATTCTGCCCTCATCTTCTTCGTGCGGCTTGCACCTCCAAGCTTGTTGCGCCTAAAAGGCCATGTCGGCGTTCCATTGAAGCCGACCATCGGGCCGTTGAGTGCTCAAGTCATCGGGGTGAAGGCCTAGCTCCTTGTAGCATCGACATACATGATGTCGCAGAGTCGCCTTGATCAATCAAGATCGTTTTACTGGCACTCCCCACGGAGGGATACTACCAGGCATCATTGTGCGGATGTTGAACCATGTCAAGGTCGGCCTCTGTGAAAGTTATCATTGGTCCTCGGCAATCTTGCCGAGGTCTTTTCGATCCGACTGGTTGACATCTCAGAGATGTTTCACCCTCTGCGTCTCCCCCCGTATATCGTTTTCATTCACCTTTGAGTGGATCACGTTAACCACCCGAGGTCCACTGGCGTAGTTCTTCTTGTTGGCGGGGCTGGTGCTTGAGGCAATCGTGCCTGCTCTTCCCTGGTTCTGGCCTCATCCACAAGGTCTCGTAAGTGGCCTTGCCTCACCAGATCTTCTAGGTGTGCTTTAAGGGCTCTGCAACCCTGAGTTGGGTGGCCCTGCTCATTGTGGTAGGCACAACGCCTACCAAGGTTTCTCCCCATAAATTCTCCTTGTGCTCTTGCCGGCGCCCTGAAGTAGGGCTGGTTTCGAATTTGGTCAAGGACTTTTTGGACCGGAATTCGGAACACCGTCGTCACTGCTTGTTTAGCCCTCAACTCTGTCTCCTGTTTGTTTTGTCCATTGTTACCTCGGCCTCGCTTCGGCGAGCCGTTGCCTTTTTCTGTCTTCGTCTCCTTGTTCCCCGAGGTGTCTTCCTCGGCTCTTGCGTACTTCTCAATTCTTGCCATGAGTTCTTCCATGTTCTTTGGCAGGGTTTTCGCCAAAGACTTCCGCAATGGACAGTCATCCTTCAGGCCGTTCTTGAACGATACGACCGCCACCTCCTGGTTGCATTCGGGTATTCGGTTGAACACCTCATAGTACCTCTTTGCATAAGCCCTAAGGCTTTCGTCTTTACTGATTTTTAGGGCCATCAACGCATCCACCCTCAGTGGCTGCAGTTTGTTTGTTATGAACCTGGCAACAAACATCTCGGCCAGGCCTTCCCAGCTCTTCACGCTCCCCTTTGGCAGTTTGTGGAACCAGTCTGATGCAATCTCCCCGAAGGATGAAGGGAACACTTTGCAGAGCAACGGCTCGTTCCCTTGTCTGCTGCCATTGAATTCAAAAATAATCCAACATGGAAATTAGGGTCCGACTTACCATCATATATTTGGAGCCTCGGCATACTGAATCGTTTTGGCGCGACGAATCTATCCAACTCTGCCGAGAATGGGGTCCTCGGCTTGTCCGGGGATGTTACTTCGGCTCCAGCATTCTCCTGTTTCCTCTTGAGGTAATCTCTTAAGTCCTCTTTACTTCTTCCTGCAGCCCGGCTGTCATTGGGCTTCAGCCTTTTCGGCGCACTACTCTCGGCCTCATGGTGGCCCCTTTTTGATCCTTCTCCGCATGATGCGTCGAAACACAATATCCGCCCCGGAACATGCCGATGTTCTTTGGGGTCTGCTTCCTTCTCGCGGTATGTCCTTCGGGACTCTTCTCGTCTCGGCTCTTCTCGGCCGACTTCCCTGGAAGGTCGGTGAGAGTACCTTCCGCTCCTGGTGTGTTGTGGGGCTTCGGGGATTTCTTTCCGTCCCCTCTTCTGGCCGTTTGCTACTGGCATTGGTGTGTCCTGCAGCGAATATGGCGGCTGCATGACATTATTCTGCATCATGAAGTTGACGACCGACTGAAGGTCTGCCAATGTCACGACCCCAAGCTGCCCCTAGTAGAATGGTGCCGTGATGGCCAGTAATCCGAGATTACCAAAGGCCAACTTACAAAGATCACACACAATCAGAGTATACATATGGGGCTAACAAGAGCGGAAGCAATAACTTAAAATACAAGTGGTCCATAAGAGCTGTGCATAAGTCAAATGAAATGACATACATCCTTACATAACTTTACAACTTATAGAATATACATTACATCTTGTCAAAAGGCTTCACAAGCCGACATAAATAAAATACGTGATGTACAAGGTCAAAAGCATAATCTTCACAGTTGCCGACATCCTTGATGCCGACCTAACATGCATGCAAAACGTCGGCACAAAACACACATCTCGGCGTAGCCGACTGCTAGCTTGGAACCTACATATATACATAGAGAGGGTGAGCTTGGATACTCAGTGAATGGTACAAGTAATAAAGGGTTTAATGAATGATTCCCGAGGTCTTGTCAAAACAATACATATATCATAGCTTCTTCAAAACGTACGTATAGCATAGCTTGTATCAAAACATATACTTAGCTTATCTTGTATCAAAACGTATACTTGAGCTTATAACATACTTGGCAAAACATACCCACCCGTTCATAGACCGTCGGTGGCAAAACATACCCACCCATTCATAGACCGTCGGTGGTGGCTATCCGTTCATAGACCGTCGATAGCCGAGCAAAACAAAAGCATAACCTCGGCATCGAGCGCACCCGTTCATAGTCCGTCGGTGGCCGATATCTTAACAAGGGTGCTACTTAGGCTTAACGTCCCCTAGCACGGAAAGGACGATGCTACTTAGGCTTAGAGTCCCCTAGCATGGGAGGACTTGTGCCACTAATGCTTAAGGTCCCCTGGCACGTACGGACTTGTCATCGTCAAAACAAAGCTTATACTTGATACATAAAATAGGGGTAATCATTCATGCTTAACAAATACTTTTAAAAGCGAAGCAAAGCAAAGCCTTTATCAAAACGTATAACATAACTTTATTAAAGATACCACTCACTTAGTTCTTGGGACGTCGGGTTCACAGCAAGGTCCAAGTCCTACAAACACATGACAAAGTCTACTGAACACACTTCTCAAACAAGTCTCACATACATGCAAATGATCTCGGGAAAACATGCTGAAAGTCAAAACACTGCTGTACATGTCAATGAGACGCGCTGGGCACCAACCAGGTCTATGCCGAGGTCCCACACCTCCTGGCCGAGGTGTGTCTACCACGGCTTCGGCGTGCGGCTGCAGGCCGAGGTTCAAACAAGACAAGTGCAAGTGATCATGCAAGGTAGGCCAAGGTGAGATACGATGCTTGGCCTAAGTGTAAGGTCTAGGCAAGGATGATCTCGGCGACTACACTTCGGGAAGTGAAGTCTGGAAATCTGGGTTTCCACCCGTGAAGAACATGAAGAACATGAATGAGATGAATGCCAAAATCATAACTTGCTTATATAAAATCTGGGTTTTCATGCTATGAGTTCGAAAACATGGACCTGGGCACCCATACTTAAAGATCATGTGAAAACAAACACAAAAACATATATCTTGGCTTGAGCATTCGGATCAAAACATGACTTTTCTTCAAGAACACATGAATATCATTTTCTCTTTCTAAAACCGAACTTCAAAACAATGCATGGCTTTCAGAACATATTCGATCATGCAATGCAATAACATAAACATAAAGAACATCATGAGCACATCAAGAATCTAACCTTAGAACACGAATCTAACGGTTTGATCTCTAGGAATCAAGCTTGGATCTCTACTCCCTCTCTAGAACTCCTTCTCCCTCTTCTAGAGCTTCTCTCTCTACTTCCTTAGAACAAAATACAACAAATGATATGTTTCTCTCCATCGGCTGACTTAACACTCTGCTCGGCCACGTGGCGCTACCGGGTTGGTTCTCTTCAAAAAGGTGACTGATAGATTAGACAAGTCACTGACAAAGCGTACCTAACAAGTTTGGTGGCAGGGCACCTCGGCAAGTGATGACATCGGCAAGGACAAGACATCGGCAAACAAAGGACAATGACTTCGGCTAGTCAAGGAACAATGATCTCGGCTAGGAAGAACAACACTTGACTAAGCTGTGCTACACCTTGGCCTAGATGTGCCACACCTCGGTCTTGGTCATACCACTCCAGGACAAGATCACTTGGGTTCAAGATAACATCTCGGCCTAGATAATACACACCTCGGCCTTGGTGATACTCACCTCGGCCCAGATGATAATCATCTCGGCCAATATGCCAGGACAAAGGTGGAGGTCAAGCAAAGGGGTTCCCAGATAGTTCTAGGCTTAGGATGACCTCGGCTTGGAACTGATCTAGGCTCAGCAATACAAGGCTTGACATGACTTAGGCTTAGCATGATCTAGGCTTAACAACACAAGGGAGGGACAAAGCATACATATACACTCAAGCAAATCAAATACGTACAAAACAGGGCAAGGTTCATAAATGTTAATTTAACAAAGCATGGTTATACAAATGCACATGAACATGATTATGGTATGAAATGTGGGTCCTTAAGCCAACTTATTTGCCATCTCCTTTACTTCTTCATCCCTCCTTAGACATCTGTCTTTCCATGTCTGGAGGTCGTCCTCGTTATAGTATTTGCCCCTGTCTGCTTTCTTTGATGTATCACCGTTTTGGCCGACGGTGTTCTCTGCGTGATTCTGATCACGAACTTCCTCATTGTGGTCTCCTTCTTCCGCGTTAAGGTCGGCGGGTCTTCCACTCCCAACCGAGCGCCATCCCCAACCTTTTCCCTCTGCGAGTTACTGGCCATCTACTCTTCTCGCTTTCCCACAGACGGCGCCAAATTGTGTGAGTGATTTTCCGATCACACTGCCCTCCTTAGTGATTCAGCGGGAGAACACAGGCAGAGTAGTCGGCTCCTCAGAACCTACGAAGGAAAAAGACTCGTGGTGGTTCTTCCACCCGGGGGCACTCCGACGATCAAGTCAGTATATCTCTCAAAGATAATCAAGTGCAAAAACTCACAAGCTTGAGTATAAACAACGACCTTAGACCCATGGGGTGCCTCTCTTTTATAGCCAATACAATCCTAGTCCCAACAGAACCGGTCCTAATGGACTTAGGACTCTGCTAATCTAGGACTCTCAATTGGAATTAAGACATACTCCCTAAGAGTTTATCTTTACCCCAAACTGAAGTCTTCCCCCAATCTAGGACTCTTGTCCACATCCAGGTTAAGCTTCCTCTTCATTCTAGGACTCTTGTCCTTTATCCGCTTATCTCGGATTCCGATATCTTCGGAGGTAACCTCGGCCTAGCCGAGATAACCTCGGCACAACTACCATAACACGTGGGGATCTCTGCTGACACTTCGGTGTCACCTCGGCCACGTGTTGGTACTCAGAAAATACATCCCCACAAAAATATTAATTTTTTTGTACATAACTTTTTTTTTTTTCTTTTTTTTTTTTCTTTTTGCCCTTTTGCGTGAAGCAATTCTTTATGGAGATTGCAAGCCCGTTTAAACGATTCGAAAGACTTAGTCGTCACTACTCACCATTCAAGAAAGAATATGGATAAATTACACTGACGCCCATGACGTTTATGTTTATTATAATTTCTCCTCTCAAATTTAGAAAATTATATCTCCTTTTTAAAGTTTAAAGTTTCATTACAGATTACTCCCTCAGTTAGTTGACTGTTACTAACAAATTTTGCTGATGTCAGCAATTTAATTTTTTTAAATACCAAATTTGCCCTCACTCGGTAAATTATATTGACACCCCTCATATTTTAGAAATTACAATCCCCCTTCCCAAGGTTTAAAGTAACATTACCAATTGCTCCTCGATTAACATTAGTTGAAAAAAAATTAATTGGAAAAAAAATTATTTGAAAAAAAATTTGTTAGTCAAATTTTTAAATTTCTGTTTAAAAACCAACATAAACTCATTTTTTGAATTTACATTTTTTTCTCAAATTTACAAACTAAGACAAACCATTTATAAATTAAAAAAATTATCAAACAAGTTTTTATGACAATTTTTAAAATTTTTGTAACTATAAATTAAAAACTAAAAACGAAATGGTTACCAAACAAGTTTTAGATGGTAAAAATATCATAAAATTAACAAATAATTAAATAAGTAACCAATGTAAGAAATGACTTATCAAAAAATTCTTAGGCTATGTATGATTTGATTTTTAGAAATTTTTTTAAAAAATTAAAAATTAATTTGGTTAAGAAATAAAAAATAAAAAATAAATATTATTTTTATATAATTTTTATCTTTCGAGTAGTTAGAAATAATTTTTTACAAATTAAATATATTTTTTCATATTTATTTTTATTAAATTAGTTTTTTTTTTTAAAATGTTAGGAGGGATCTGTTTCAAATTGAAACATTAGGAAGTGTCAATGTAATTTACCTTTTAAATATATGTAAAGATTAAAGATAAATATGTAATTTTAAATTAAAAATTAATACCGTCAAATAATTACACTAATAAGAGGGATCAGTATAATTTCCTAAGTATAAGAATAGAACTATAATAAATATAAATATCAGAGAGTGTCTATTTGCTTGACTGATACAACATCCTCCTTATAGAGCATCATATCAATTCTTGGTGTAATTTTATCCAAGGAAATTTTGTTTATGTATAGTGTAGGCGATACGCTCAGTCATGTATAGATAAGGAGGCAAAATGACAAGATGCAGAATTATTCTTTAGACCATAAATGGAGGTTCAATAGGATGTTAGGTTTAATAGGATCTCTTTTACGCTATGGTCTTGAATAATTTTTACGTAAGTTTATAAATTTAAAATTAAGGTCACTCAATAAGTATATAAAAAAAAAAAATTATGAGATGTGTATAATGGTTATTAGTAAAAGGTATAATTATAATTTTTAGTGTATAGATTGAAAAAAATAATTAATAATTAAATTAATAAGTGTGTGTATTGATAAGATAATTAAGTATGTAAAAATAAAATTTTCTTAAATATTCTATTAAAAATTTATTATAAATTATCACATTATTTTTTTATTTTTATTTTTATAAAAAAGTAAAAATTTGTTACAATAGTGGGTCGCAAGCCAGCTATGCGGGGCCGCCTCTGCTTCCACGAAGCATGTGTATTGAAGTATTGACCTGTGTGGAGAGACTCACAATAAGCAGACAAAACACTACAACGAGACTTCACCGTTACCGTTACCGTTACCAAACGCCTCTCTCTTTCTCTCTCTCACGGCGGTGCTATCCAGGGCAGGCTTCTTCTACCTCCTGCCAAGAAAACACCTCCCTCTCTCTCTCTCTCTCTCTCTTCTTTCTCTCTCTACAAAGCCCACTTAAACGGAGTTCCCAATACCCCCCCTCTCTCTCTCTCTCTCTCCCCCTCGCCCTCACTTCATTCTCTCTCTACATGTCTCTTCTTTTGACAAAGAAGCTACCAGTATAGCAAGAAAGTGAGAAGGAGAAAGAGTGTGTGTGAGAAAAGGGGTGTTTGTTTTTTTTTTTTGGGGTGTGGTAAAAATAGGTGAAATTTTGGTAAAGAAGAAGATATGAGGATCGTCAAATCCATTGATTCTTCACAAAATCCCACTGTCTGTGGATTCTTGGTCGTTGAAGCTTATCCCAAACGGTACTCCTCAAAGATCCCCTCTGACTTGATCCTCTTTTTAGGCCTTGGCTTCATAGATTGGTAATATTACATCTATATATATATATATTATAGTACATATATATAGGGGAAAAAATCACAGAATTTATGTAATAAAGATATGGATTTGATGGGTCATGGAGATTCTTGGTTTGGGTTTAGATATAATCTTTATCTAGCTTTTTCTGATCTCCACATATAGTCAGAGATTGAAGAGAATTACAATTTTTTTGTTTCTTCTTTTCTTGATTTCTCTGTTTCTTGAATTTTAATAATTTGGGGGTTCTAAATCTAGTTTCATTTCCTTGATTTCATGGTCATATTTGCTTAGGGTATTTGGAATTTTTCTGGGTTTTATTGATTTTAATGAGGGCTTGTTGTGGGAAATAAAAGTAGTATTTTGTGAAGAAGGATAGGTCTAGGGTTTTGATGGAGGTGGAGGATTGAGGAGGGGGTTTTTGGGCTGTGATATGATGAGGATAGTGGTGGTGTTTATAAGGTTGTTATTGTGTTGAATTTGCAATGAAATTTCAAAACCCACTAGTGAATTGTCCACAAACAAGACCTAGGGTGGTCATTTGAAATGGTAGATTCACTTATCACAGCTCTGTCAATGGAGAATCATCACCCCTCTACACTTTTGTCCATGGATTCGAGCGCGTCTTCATTGCACGAGGATTTAGACCTCGAGATGAATCGCCAAGGTGTACTTACTCGTCCCCCTGATATCAATTTACCCCTATCGGCAGAGCGTAGCCCACCACCACAGCCACAGCTGTGGAGCACCGACCCCTGTGATATGCGCGATGTTGGGCTCGGTCCCCAAGTTTACGAAACTGAGAGTTTTCTCAGTGTCCCCAAGGTTGTACGGAAATGCGCAAAACGGGTAGATAGCATTTGGGGTGCTTGGTTTTTCTTTAGTTTTTACTTCAGGCCTGTTTTGAATGAGAAATCCAAGGCAAAGATCATTCGGGATAGTAATGGAGTTTCTGGTTTTGATAAATCTGATATTGAGCTTGATGTTTTCATGGTTCAGCATGATATGGAGAATATTTATATGTGGGTTTTCAAGGAAAGGCCCGAGAATGCACTTGGTAAGATGCAACTGAGGAGTTACATGAATGGTCATTCTCGGCAAGGAGAGCGTCCCTTTCCGTTTAGTGTTGATAAGGGTTTTGTTCGCTCTCATAGGATGCAACGGAAGCATTATAGGGGTCTCTCGAATCCTCAATGTGTTCACGGGATTGAAGTTGTTCTCTCCCCTGATCTCATGGGGCTTGATGAAGATGAGCGGAAAAGGTGGGTGGAACTCACGGGGAGGGATTTGAACTTTACTATCCCACCTGAAGCTTACAATTTCAGTTCATGGAGGAATCTCCCAAACACTGATTTCGAGCTTGAAAGGCCACCTCCTCCAATAAAGAGTAACCCAAATCCAAATCCGAAGAAATTGCTTAATGGGTCTGGTTTGAATTTGTCAACTCAGCCATCGAACCTCAGTAATGGTGATCCAATGGACCTATCACCTGTCAGCAAGAGGCGTAAGGACCTTTTCCAACATGGGAACGATGATGAATGTTATTTGGCTGTTAATCCTCCTGATCGTGGTCCGGACATTGAAATTCACCCTCATGAGCCACACTGGTTGAATGACTTCAGTGGGGTGATGAGGAATGTTTATGGGCCTGTCACAGCTGCAAAAACAATCTACGAAGATGAAGAGGGTTATTTGATCATCATAAGCTTGCCCTTTGTGGATCTCCAAAGGGTGAAAGTTTCTTGGCGGAACACCCTCACTCACGGGATCATCAAAGTTTCTTGTTTGAGCACTTCTCGAATGCCATACATCAAGAGACACAACAGGACTTTCAAGCTTACAGATCCATCTTCAGAGCACTGTCCTCCGGGTGAATTCGTTAGGGAGATCCCACTTTCAACCCGAATCCCCGAAGATGCTCATATAGAAGCGTATTACGATGGACCAGGAACGGTGCTAGAGATTATGGTGCCGAAACTCCGCGTGGGCCCAGAAGAACACGAGGTTCGTGTTTGCCTTCGCCCTCATCTGGGGACCAATGATCTTATGTTGACCTGAGCAGGGCATATTTTGGAACTGTGTAGGGGTATTTGATATGGGTGGTGCTTCATTGGTTTTACTAACTTTGTACCATACAGTGTAATCTATGGGACAAAATGTGCATCTTACATTTTGCCATTTTTAATATTAGGTCACTAATTGCTATGGCTTTTGTTAACCATGCATTTGGTTGGCTTTTGATTGTAATCACTTTTTTAGTGGTATTATATATTTGAATTGCTTGTTCAAATCTGTTTTTATTCTACCATTTTCTAGTTCAGTTACAAACTGGGGACATTTTTTGGGTGTTACTGAAACTTGACTTCATTTTAAATCTTTTAATGACAATGAAATTGGAAGGATCCTTGCCAGCTGTCTTCTTTTCATGGAAAACAACTAATATTTTCAACGACTGCTCCCTCTGTGTGTGTGCGCGCGCGCGTGTTGACGATAAATCTCTCTAAGGTAAGTACTTGGACCGATTCTTTCAGATTAAACTTAAGTACTTGCAGCAGTCACCTGTAAATTATGTCTATTGATGAAGATGAGTCAAACTTTACAATTCATTCCAAGGCATACTTTTTCACCAATGTCCTTTGTTGTTGGACAACCACCTCTCTCAGGCAAAGTCCTTGGAGGACCGTTCTTCCATAATAAACTCATAATACTCACAATCATGTCTAAAGAAGGTATATCAATTAAGACTGGATTCATTCTATTTAGGGCACACCCTTTGACCACTGATTTATTACCTGTAAAGTATGTATGTCAATTAAGACCGGAAATAACGTGAGATGAGTCAAACTTAACGGTTAACTTTATGAGTCATTCAATAGGGCACACCCTTTTACCACTGAATTATCAGTGCAAGTTGTTGTAAACAACTCCCTTTTCATTCATTAAGATGTCATTTCTCTTATCTAGAATGCTTATTAGCTTATAATATGCACACTTGGAAAGTGTGTCTAGTGATGGATGTGGATTCTTAGGTAGTCAACAAGTATGGTATGATCCTTGATCTTGAAAAAAAGAAAAGAAACAGAGAGTATTGATAACCTAATAAGCAAAATGAAAGTTTTTAGATATTCCTATATAGAACTCGTTTTTTCATATTAGATTTGTTCAAGGAGTGCCCCATATATATATATATATATGATGTGGACCACATGGTCACATTAGTGGAGCCAACGATAGTCTGCCACTTTAGGAAATGGGAACATAATTGAAGAAACACACTGTATATTGATGTTTTTGACTAGAAAGGATGCGAGAGAATCTGGTTATTTTGTTGTGGAGTCCTACTCAAAATGTGTATGTGTTTTGCATGGAAGTGAATATGGGTTTGGTAGATGAAACATTATAGTAATGGTGGAGATTTTTAAAATAGTAATTTTAAATTTATTTACATCGACTTAATAGGAGTTTAAGTATTAGTTGATTTTTAAACGGTGGTGATACATGCATTAATTAATATACACACTAGTGTTTTAACTAATGTTATGACATTATTACTGATCTCACTTATTATACAAATTATAAACATTCAAAACTTTTAAAATTATGTCACATCATTTGTTAGTATACTAATTAATATATTACTTAATACATATAGTATTATTCATTTTAAAATAAATTAATATTAATTGATAGCAAACCGTTCACGTTTATTAGAGAGTAAATTTAATAGTGATGTTTAGAGATTATAAATATTTTTTGAAAAATTATTCATTTGTTTAGGAATATTATTGTGACACATGCACTTAGTAAATTACCAAACACTTAATACAAAAAATAAAATTTCATTTTTTTAAACTTTTTGTCATACTTTAATATGTAAATTAGAGAGTCCATTAAAGATATTATATAAGGAAATTCTCGTGGTAATAATAGTCAAAGGTTAGTGTTTTGTTCACTCACATTTGTAACAAGTAAAATTGGATATGACCTTCTCATTCATTCTTTTCTTTTCTCTAATTTCGCTTTCTTTTCTTGGTTTGCTTTCTTAGCTCTTAAGCATATGGATGGTGTGGGTGTGTGGGTTTGTTTCACCAAAATAATTGACATGTGGAGAGTGATGGAAACCTAACTAGTCTCTCATGTTGAAGTTGGGTTAAAATAATTTAGGGCCCCTTTGTTAATGGGGGTGTGTGGGTGTTTGAGGCCTTTGTTAAAATGATTGTCGATGTTGAAAGTGATGAATGTAGACCCACACCCAAACAAATGAGAAATTTTTGTATGCTAAGAACATAGATGGGATGTGGTATTTTTGTTATTATGATTGAATTTGATGGTAAGATTTATTATATTTATGTTGGGTGTTTGAAAAAAAATAAATGACATATTTGTGATTGATAAAAAGTAATGTCACATGGTATCTATTAACATATAAAAATTTCTCTAAATACAAAGTAATGTGAAGAACACCAATAATGAGTTTTCTTCAACGAAACTCTTCGTTTGAGAAGAACTAATTTAGTCATACTTTTTGGCTAATTTAACCTAACTAAATTAGTTTCTTTTGAAAAGAAATCTTGATTTATTTATTTATTTTTTTTGTTTAGATATGATGATTGTAAGAGAAAAAATGAAATCATTATAGTTTAAATGTGATATTTTATCTTATTAATTTATTTATAAAAAAAAAATTTAACTTTTTTTCCAACTAAATTGCGAAACGGCAACTTTGTTTGAAAACAAAATTCTTACATCTAACTCGTTTTTTAAAAATGAAGAAAGTTAAAGTAGTATCTTGATCACACATCTTCAATAAAATTGTATATTTCCTTCTCACTAATGTCTCTCTGGTATCTCGCTCCTCAGTAATGTACGTGTGTATTAACTTGTTGCACCTAGCCAAACAAAGAGAAATGCATCCCAAATTTATTGATATATATTTTACCAAACCTCTTATATGGGGTGAGATTTATAAAAATTTACATATGCATGAATCTCACATCCATGTGAGAGATTTGGTAAAAAATTTGGTAGAATGTTTGGAGTCCCTAGCATAACTTGGAAACAAAAAAAAAAAGTTACATGATTTAGATTAATGCCTCGTTTGGGAATAGATTATTTTAATAATTTTTTAATTTTTTGACTAAAATATAAGATAAAAAACTAGTATGCTTGATATGAATTTTTAATTTTTTACTAAAATATGTGCAAAAAGTAGAAAAAAAAATAATTTTTTTGACTTTTTACTATAAATTGTTGATTTTTTATATTTTTTTAATGACTTTTTGGCTTTCATACTAAAAATGATATTGTCAAACGGGACTTTAATCCTAAAATGGTGGGACGAAATCACATTTCAAATAAATTTTAACTACACAATTTTTGAACAAAAAACTTGGGAAAGCTAGATTAGTATACTTTTTGACTTTTTATGAAAAAACGTAAAATATGAGTTGGATTTAAAGTGATGTGATAAACAGGTAATATGACTTAAATAAGATGATTGTGACCTAAATAAAATAATATGCTTAGCACATGCTAAACAAACCATTTAATATGTACTGTGGGGACATATTTTTAGGTAGTCCACGTAGTCGAGGTTGTTAGCTGAGGTACCACGAGGGCGGACCATGATGCCGAGATATGGTGCAATAATACCAGAATCTGAGATATTTGGATAGAGGACTAGAGTCCTAGATGACATCAAACTACCTATTTGGATAGAGATGGGACTCTTGAGAAAGTTCATCTTAATCTAAATAGTATGAGTTGTGATAGATGTTATCCTTGTAAAGGATAGAGTCCCATGAAGTAAGACTTCTAGGGGAAGTTGGACACTGTACACTATAAAAGTGAGGCACCTCCATGGGTTTAAAGTATTCTTTTTATGTTCTGTCTAGTGAGTTAAGCATTATTTGTTATCTTTGAGAGATATTGATTACTGACTTGATCGTCGGAGGGCCCCCGGGTAGACGAACCACCACCGAATTCTTATCTTTCTGTGACAGGTTGTTCGGGCTTAATCTATTCTGCCGGTGCTCTCTAACTGAGTTCCCCCTTTGGTTGTGTGGTTGGAAATCAACACCCACAATTTGGCGCCGTTTGTAGGAACTTAGTAAGGATAGATGGCCAACAACGAACAGGAAGTGAGGATTGGGGACGACATCCACAGTAAGGAGGAGGAGCATGTAGATCCTAACATTGAAGGAAGAAATCATAACGGAAAAGTGCAAGAAGTGAATCTTAAGGCGAATAATGTCGCCAAAGGCCAGGAAGGGAACAAGAACAGTAACCGAGATGAGTACTACTATGAAAGGGACCTTCAGGTATGGAAGAACAGATGCCAGAGAAAAGACAAGAAAACTGAAAAACATGGTAAATATGTTGACAGATCTACAGACAGTGGTCAACCTCATGATGCAGAACAACGTAATACAACCGAACATCCCCATTACAAGACATGTTGGCACCAACAACCAAAACTGGTGCCCAAAAGACAAGATCTCGTCCTAAATGATTATGTCCAAGGAGACAAGAGCTCAGCCGAAGTGAGCAGATCCCAGATTCCAGATCCTGGATCTCAGATCCTAGAAGACACGATCTTGGCCTAGATGATTAGGTTCGAGAAGACAAGAGCTTAGATCCCGGATTCCAGATCCCAGATCCTAGAAGACATTATCTCGGCCTAGGTGATTAGGTCCGAGAAGACAAGAGCTCAGATCCCGGATCTCAAATCCTAGAAGATATTATCTCGGCCTAAATGATTTGGTCTGAGAAGACAAGAGCTCAATCCAAGTGAGCAGATCCCGGATTCCAGATCCCAAATCCTAGCAGACAAGATCTCAGCTTAGATGATTAGGTCCGAGAAGAAAAGAGCTTAGCCTGAGTGAGCAGATCCAAGATTCCAGAAGACAAGATCTCGGCCTAGGTGATTAGATCCGAGAAGACAAGAGCTCAGCTTAAGTGAGCAGATCTAAGATTCCAGAAGACAAGATCTCGACCTAAGTGATTAGGTCCGAGAAGACGAGAGCTCAGCCTGAGTGAGCAGATCCAAGATTCCAAAAGACACAATCTCAACCTAGATGATTAGGTAATAGAAGAGAAGAGCTTAGCCTGAGTGAGTAGATCCAAGATTCCAAAAGACAAGATCTCGACCTAGATGATTAAGTCTGAGAAGAGCAGAGCTCAGCCTAAGTAAGCAAATCTCAGATCCTTGAAGATAAAAAGGAAGCACACAAGTTCAAACTAAAGTCGGCCAAGTTAAAGACTTTTTATAGAAGGTCCACAAAGGAATATGTGGAAACCATGTAGGGAGTAGATCCCTTGCCCATAGAGCAATATTGCAGGGATTCTTTTGGCCTTACGTGCAAAAGGAAGTTGAAGCCTATGTAAAAAAGCATGAAAATGTTGTTGAAATCCATCTACAACATACGAGAGAACAGCAATTCGGCTGGGGGCATACTAGCAACAACTTACTAGGGCTTACAACAAGAAAGTCAGCCCAAGAGAGTTCAAGGTTAGAGACCTCATCCTGAGAAAGGTTGTCGGTAATAAGAAGGATCATAGGGAGCCCAAATAAAATCATCTCGGTTACCGGCAATGGGGCATATCGGCTGAAGTAATAAATAACGTGCTAGTTTGATTTTTGTGAATTTGAAATCTGTGCGATAGGACTGTCCAGTCCTATGACGATGTTTCCGAATGAAACATGACAAATAACTTAGACTTATTATATGGCAAAGTTAAATTATACTTGCATATAATAGAGTTGAACTAAGTTGGCAATGTTTCTGAATGAAACATAACGAGTAACTTAGACTTATTATATGGCAGAGTTGAATTATACTTGCATATAATAGAGTTGAACTAAGTTGGCGATATTTCTGAATGAAACATGATGAATAACTTAGACTTATTACATGACAGAGTTTCTACTTGCATATAATAGAGTTGAACTAAGTTGGCGATATTTCTGAATGAAACATGACGAGAAACTTAGACTTATTATATGGCAGAGTTGAATTATACTTGCATATAATAGAGTTGAACTAAGTTGGCAATGTTTCTGAATGAAACATGACGAATAACTTAGACTTATTATATGGCAGAGTTTCTACTTGCATATAATAAAGTTGAACTAAGTTAGCAACATTTCTGATTGAAATATGACGAATAACTTAGACTTATTATATGGCAGAGTTTCTACTTGCATATAATAGAGTTGAACTAAGTTGGCGATGTTTTCTGATTGAAACATGACGAATAACTTAGACTTATTATATGGCAAAGTTTATACTTGCATATAATAGAGTTGAACTAAGTTGGCGATATTTCTGAATGAAACATGACAAATAACTTAGACTTATTATATGACAGAGTTTCTACTTGCATATAATAGAGTTGAACTAAGTTGGCAATGTTTCTGATTGAAACATGACGAATAGCTTAGACTTATTATATGACAGAGTTTCTACTTGCATATAATAGAGTTGAACTAAGTTGAATTAACTTATATCAGTTAGATTAACAGGGAGACCGAGGTTGATGACCTCGGCTAGCCTCTGTTTGAAACTGATTTCGGCGACAAGATCAATGCCACATATTTAATGAGAACCCAAGTGGAACTTAAGTTCACATTAGGGGGCAGAGAGCTGGAGAATGATACTTGGAAGTTGGAATCTACAAGCTAAGATTAGTCTAACACTTGTTGAAATTTTAAGAAAAAATTTACAAGTTGCATTTAAGCTGAGTTTATGTTAAAAGAGGATTGGTTTAACACTTATTGAAATTTTAAGAAAAATTTACAAGTTGAAGTTAAGTCAAGAATATGTTAAAAAAAGTATCTACACACTTGCCGAGATTACCATGTTGCCAAAACTTGGAAAATAATGGAAGACATAAGTCTTGATAAGTAAAGGTAAGGTGCCAACACTTGTGAAAATATTTTCAAGGGTTAAGCCAAGGTCGAGATAAATAATCGGTGGGTATATCCGAGGTACTTTACCCCGAGGAGATTGTACAGTTAAGGTCTACTTCAAAGACATGCAAATTATTCTAAGTATGGAATCATACAAGACAGTAAAGACAGCGACAAGCATTGAACACTTAGTAAAAAAGAGGACTTGCATTCAAAAAGACAACTTGTTCAGATACAAAAGAATGAACCTCGGCCCAAAGCAAATGATAGATACTACAGGGAATGGCATATATGTCTTTCCAAGCATCATGGAATCCTCCTCCCCAGCTAACCTTAGATGAATGTTGGTTGAAATGAAAAATTCTTGACGAAAGTATTCTAGTTTATTGGAGAAGTTTACCCTTCATTTGAATATCCCCATGACCTCGGTGTTAGGGAAAATCAATGATTCCCCACAAGTAAATCAATCAATGGAAATAAAAACTAATGCGGAAAAATTAAATCAAAGACAACACAAGAATTTTTACGTGGTTCCCTCAATGTGAGGTACGTCCACGGGATCGAAATCCGATTCCACTATAAACCAAATCAGTTCCAAACGATTACAAACGAGACACGAATGGTCTCACAAACCACCCTTAGGTGAATTCCAAATAATCACAAATAAACAAGAGGAAAGACCTCACCAAATAGATGAACCAAAATCTTCAGAACCAAAATTGAAGAAGATCCAAAATAACGAACCAAATCAACTTCCACACAAAGGAAACAAAAACTTAAACAAATCAAGCAATGTTAATCAATCTTCCCCAATTGTCCATTCATCTGCACGAGTCCCAAAGCCGTCTCACAGCCGCCGTCAACCCTTTTTTTGTGTATATGGAACAAGAATAATATATATATTAGATATATATATTATTAAATCTTGGGTTTTGTAATCAAATCCTAATTGTATCCAAATTAAATTGGGCCTCCACAAATATAATATATAAAAATATATTATACCTAAACCAAGCCAAATTAAAACTCTTTTTACAAAAATCAATTGGGTCCCACACTCCAATAAGGAGGTATACCCAACAATTCTCCCCCTACCGACTTAGGTGGAGACATCAACCATACCCGCCAAAGTTCAACACTTTAAATGTTTGTCCCTCGACAAAGTCTTTGTCAACATATCTGAAATATTATCATCTGTGTGAACCTTTTCGAATCGTAACAATTTCGAATCTAACACATCACGAATCCAATGGTATCTCACATCAATGTGTTTCGATCTTGAATGAAAGGTAGAATTTTTACTCAAGTGAATAGCACTTTGACTATCACAATAAAGCACATATCTTTCTTGCTTCAAACCCAACTCTTGCAAAAATTTCTTCAACCATAACTCTTCTTTGCAAGCTTCTGTAATGGCAATAAATTCAGCTTCGGTAGTTGAGAGAGCAACACATTTTTGTAATTTAGATTGCCATGCCACAGCTCTCCCTGCAAAAGTCATCAAATACCCGGAAGTAGATTTCCTAGAATCAACATCACCAGCCATGTCAGAATCTGTGAACCCGTCAAGCATCGGCTTACCATCCCCAAAACACAAACACACCTTCGAAGTCCCTCGAAGATACCTTAGAATCCATTTTATCGCTGCCCAATGTTCTTTACCCGGATTAGAGAGAAAACGACTCACCACACCAACTGCGTGAGCAATATTCGGCCTTGTACAAACCATGGCGTACATCAAAGAACCAACTGCTGAAGCATAAGGAACTTTCAACATCTCTTCTTTGTCTTTCTCACTTGTATGACATTGATTCGAACTAAGCTTGAAGTGACCCACAAGTGGACAACCAACCGGCTTTGCTTTATTCATGTTGAACCTCTCAAGAACTTTCTCAATGTAGCTTTCTTGAGACAACCAAATCAGTCCCTCTTTGTGATCGCGAACAATTTTCATACCAAGTATTTGCTTTGCCAGCCCCAAATCTTTCATAGCAAAAGATTTACTCAACTCTACCTTCAACTTGTTAATCATGGTAGAATCTTGACCCACAATTAACATGTCATCAACATAAAGCAAAAGAATAATAAATTTTCCATTCGGAAAATTTTTCACAAACACACAATGGTCCGAAGTAGTTTTAGAAAAACCATTATTCATCATGAAAGAGTCAAATTTTTTGTACCATTGCCGTGAAGCTTGCTTGAGACCATACAAACTTTTCTTCAATTTGCAAACAAATTTCTCTTTCCCTTTCTCCACAAAACCTTCCGGTTGTTCCATGTAAATTTCTTCTTCAAGATCACCGTGAAGAAATGCGGTCTTTACATCAAGTTGCTCAACTTCAAGGTTCATACTTGCAGCCATGCCAAGTACAACCCGAATAGAAGACATCTTCACAACCGGCGAGAAAATCTCGTCAAAGTCAATGCCTTTCTTTTGCCCAAAGCCTTTCACAACAAGATGCGCTTTGTACCTCAGATTCTTTCTATCATTTTTCAATTTGAAAACCCACTTATTTTTCAGAATTTTCCTCCCTTTAGGCAACTTCACTAAATCATAAGTGTGATTTTCAAGTAAGGAATTCATCTCCTCTTCCATAGCCTTTTTCCAATCATCTTTCTTTGCATGCTCAATTGCTTCTTGGTAGCTCTCCGGCTTCCCTTGATCAGAAATCAACACAAATTCATTGGGAGGATACTTTCTTGAAGGTTGTCGGTCCCTTGTAGATTTCCTCAACTCAAGTTGTGGTGACGGTACTTGAGTTAGATGCTCTTCCTCAATTTCTGGCTCAACTTCATTAGGATTAGCATCATCATCCACATCTTCAATAGGTGGCTGCACATCTCTCCCATTTTCATCATCAACTGACGATGAAGGAGATGGATCCATATCAATAAGATCACTAGTTTTTGGCTCTGGTTGATCACCTTTACCAAAGTCTTCAATTGTTTGGTCTTCAAGAAACACAACATCACGGCTTCGAATGACTTTCTTGTCGACCGGATCCTATAATCTATACCCGAACTCATTACGCCTATAGTCAAGAAAAATACATTGTCTTGACTTACTATCAAGCTTGGACCTTTTCATCCTTTGGAATGTGAACAAAAGCTCGGCAACCAAACACTCTCAAGTGCTCATAAGACACATCTTTGCCAGTCCAAACTCTTTCAGGAACATCACCATTCAAAGGATAGCAAGGAGACAAATTGATCACGTCAACCGCTGTACTCATTGCCTCACCCCAAAAGGATCTTGGCAATTAGCTTGTGAAAGCAAACACCTTGTTCTTTCTACAATGGTGCGGTTCATCCTCTCGGCAACGCCATTTTGTTGAGGAGTCTTCTTAACTGTCTTTTGATGCCGAATACCTTGGCTGCGACAATACTCATCAAATGGCCCAATGTATTCACCACCATTGTCTGTTCGGATGCACTTCAATTTCTGTCCTGTTTCTCTTTCAACCATGGCCTGAAAATGCTTAAATACTTCTAGAACTTGATCTTTAGTTTTTAGTAGATAAGCCCAGACTTTCCTTGAATAATCATCAATGAAAGTAACAAAATAAAGTGCACCACCATGTGTTCTAACTTTTAAAGGACCACAAACATCCGAATGAATTAACTCCAACACATTTTCTTTTCTAGAAGCAACATTTTTATGAAAAGAAACTCTATGTTGTTTACTCGCCAAACAATGAACACAAGTTTTAAGATGTGTACCTTTCAAACCGAGTAGAAGCTCTTTCTTGAACAATACTTGCAGCCCCTTTTCACTCATGTAGCCAAGCCGCTTGTGCCACAATTCGGTAGAAGTATCATCTTCAAGTGCATTGACAACACCTTTACAAATTTTTCCCTGCATCGAATAAAGTGTACGAGTCTTCTTGCACTTAGCCACTACCAAAGAACCCTTTGTGAGCTTCCATATTCCATCACCAAATTTGTTGTTGAAGCCTTCATCATCTAGCTTCCCAGTAGAGATTAAATTAAGGCGAATGTCGGGAACATGTCTCACATCTTTAAGCAACAATTTGCAGCCCAAATTTGTTTCCAAGCAAACATCACCCATACCAATAATCTTGGATAAACCTTCATTACCCATTCGAACAGAACCATAATCTCCTGCAGTGTAGGTAGTGAAGAAATCAACTCGAGAAGTCACATGAAAAGAAGCACCAGAATCAATCATCCAATGACTCTCTTGGCCCACAAAATTGATACAATCATCTTCACAAACGACCATGATATCATCGGTAATGCTTCTTGTTGTGTCTTCTTGCTTCTTATCCACACTTTTGTCACGCCTTTTCTCTTTATTCTTGAGCTTTCGGCATTCTCGCTTCATGTGCCCTTTCTCATGGCAATAATAACACTCAACGTCTTTCTTTGAAAAAGAACTATCTCTTGACTTGTTACAGCTTTGATCACGACCATGAGGAGTCTTACTCCTCCCCCTTGTTTTACTTCGGCCTCTCACAACAAATGCTTCCGAATGAGAGGTACCGGCTGATTTTCTTCTAGTTTCATCATTCAACAAGCTACTAGTGACTTGACCCATAGTGACAACTCCATCGGGTGCCGAATTACTAACTGTCACAACCAAAGTCTCCCAACTTTCGGGTAAGGAACTAAGTAGCATCAAAGCCTGTAACTCATCATCAAAAATAATTTTCATAGAAGCAAGTTGGTTAACGATACTCTTTATTTCATTCAGATGTTAGGAATAGAATTTGCCCTCTTTATATTTTAAATTAACCAACTTATGAAGCAGAAGGCTTTATTTGTGGGTGATTTTCTATCATAAAGACTCTCTAATTTTTTCCATAAATCATGTCTTTGAAGTTTCAAAGCAACATGATGAAACACACTGTCATCAATCTATTGACGGATAACACCAACGGCTTTCCGATTAAGCCTCTTCCACTCATCATCTTTCATATCAGCAGGTTTGCCACTATCACCCTCAATGGGTCCATACAAGTCTTTACAAAATAATAGGTCCTCCATTTTAGTTTTTCAAGTTACCCAATTGCTTCCATTGAAGCTAGACATGCGACCCACATTCCCCTCAATTGATTTACACAAATAAATAGATCCAAATAAACCGTAAGCTCTGATACCAGTTGTTAGGGAAAATCAATGATTCCCCACAAGTAAATCAATCAATGGGAATAAAAACTAATGCGGAAAAATTAAATCAAAGGCAACACAAGAATTTTTACGTGGTTCCCTCAATGTGAGGTACGTCCACGGGATCGAAATCCGATTCCACTATAAACCAAATCAGTTCCAAACGATTACAAACGAGACACGAATGGTTTCACAAACCACCCTTAGGTGAATTCCAAATAATCACAAATAAATAAGAGAAAAGACCTCACCAAATAGATGAACCAAAATCTTCAGAACCAAAATTGAAGAAGATCCAAAATAACGAACCAAATCAACTTCCACACAAAGGAAACAAAAACTTAAACAAATCAAGCAATGTTAATCAATCTTCCCCAATTGTCCATTCATCCGCACGAGTCCCAAAGCCGTCTCACAGCCGCCGTCAACCCTTTTTTTGTGTATATGGAACAAGAATAATATATATATTAGATATATATATTATTAAATCTTGGGTTTTGTAATCAAACCCTAATTGTATCCAAATTAAATTGGGCCTCCACAAATATAATATATAAAAATATATTATACCTAAACCAAGCCAAATTAAAACTCTTTTTTCAAAAATCAATTGGGTCCCACACTCCAATAAGGAGGTATACCCAACACTCGGCTAGGGTGAATTTGGCAAGGAAAGTTGGACTATGTGGGTTAAAGACCTCGGCGAAACCCTAAGGACTACTGGATTATCAGTTTTAGGGTTCTGAGGAAGGTTTGGTGGCAAAATTTGTTTTTCTAAGTGTGTATTCTAGCCAAACCCAAACCTACGTCTATGCAAATGTACAGGATTCAGAGGCAATAATCTACTAACAAGCAAGAACAGACAGAAGAAACATGTCTCAAAAACATGAAACAGTGATCAAAGACTCAAGAACACGAGAAAAATAGAGCATTGATAGATTCAGGGAATGAACAAAATTGATAGAATTCGATGACAGTGTGCTAGAAGATATGTGTCACATACAGAAAAAATGTGAAGATGGGCTCAAGAACATGAAGGACAAAATATGAGTCAAAGCAAGCGAAGGCATGTAGAACAATGGGATTCGAATATGAATACAAGATGGCAATGTAGATGCAAATACAGATACCGTGTGTGATGTGTAACAATCCACAGAAGGAATATATTTGAAAACAATAGAGAACTGAAGTTAAAATAAAAGAAATCAAGGACTTACAAAGTGAAGCCGAGAAAGTAAATGCCGGAAAGGGATTGGCCGGAGTCAAACAACGTTATGATTGGAATAGAACTGCTGAGTGCACGCCAAAAGTGGTGACCAGAGTTGTAATAAGAATGAATGCTTCAAGAACAGTGATAATGGTTTGCAAAGGCCAAGAGAAAGAGAGTCTAAAGGCACAAGTAGACACGAAATGAGAAAATGAAAAGGTTTTGCTAGAATTGGAAAAAGATGGCAAAAAGTTATGATTTCGATTCTTGACGTGCCCGCTCTGACATCAAGCGACGGGGGACAGAACTGACGCGATACAATGGGGACGTGATTGGTATGCTCCAATCTGATAATGATCTTGATTGAGAAGTGCGATCTTAATTGAGGTATTGATCTCGATTGAGATGTTGAAATTGGATGAGGGCAGAACTTGTTTGTTTTTGGTTTCTGATGAGATGATATTAGAATCTTGATGTTCTTGAACTAGCAAGTCATGATCACTGTTAGTAATGTGATCTCTGTTGAGATGTTGGACCTAAATGAGATAGAACATGATGATTCTTGATTCTTGATTCTTGACGAGTGGACATGTGAGTCCTTATTTCTTGGCGCCGACAAGTTACGATCTCGGTCGAAGGAGTACATGTATAGGTTCCATCACCTCAATTTGTTGAGGTAATAGAACTTAGGGGGCAGTTGTGGGGACATATTTTTAGGTAGTCCACGTGGCTGAGGTTATTAGCCGAGGTGCCATGTGAGCGGACCATGATGCCGAGATATGGTGCAATAATACCAGAATATGAGATATTTGGATAAAGGACTAGAGTCCTAGATGACATCAAACTATCTATTTGGATAGAGATGGAACTCTTGAGAAAGTTCATCTTAATCTGAATAGTGTGAGTTGTGATAGATGTTATCCTTGTAAAGGATAGAGTCCCATGAAGTAAGACTTTTATGGGAAGTTAGACACTAACCACTATAAAAGTGAGGCACCCCCATGGGTCTAAGGTATTCTTTTTATGTTCTGTCTAGTGAGTCAATCACTATTTGTTATCTTTGAGAGATATTGATTACTGACTTGATCGTCGAAGTGCCCTTGGGTGGACAAACCACCACCGGATTCTTATCTTTCTGTGACAAGTTGTTCGGACTTAATCTATTCTACCGGTGCTCTCTAACTGAGTTTCCCATTTGGTTGTGTAGTCGGAAACCAACACCCACATGTACCTATTTTGGCCTCTTGCACTTAATGGATGAATCCACAACTATGAAAGAAAATTATTTAATATGTTTGGTTTTAGTTTTCTGAATTTAGTTTTTGAAAAATTAAGGGCTGGTTTGGGAAGTGGGTTGACTTTTTGGATTTTTTTTTACTATTTTAGCCTAGGCTAAAAAGTCTGGTTTAAGAAGGACTTTTTTACTTTTTGACTTTTTTTGTAAGAGAAGAGTGTAATGATTATGGATTGGATATGATGTTTTGTTTTTTATGGCTAAAATAGCCTATTTTGTCTTTTGTGGCTAAAATAACCAAATTAGCCCTTCTCAAACGGATATCTTGTTTTTCATGTTTTTTGTTTTTAGTAAATATTTTTAAAATTTTAACCATTTTTTTACTTTTTTAAATGTACCTTACTTAGATATATCTAAAAAGTAAAATATTTTAAAAAAATAATAAATACATAAAAATATACTGAATTTTCATATTTTATTTTACATTTTTGGTATTTCATGAATTTTTTAAAGATTTTTTTCATGAAAATTATACTTTTTGAATGTATTTATGTTAGTTGTGTTTAAAAATTTTAAAAATTACTTAAAATATTTAAAAAATTCAGTAAAAACAAAAAATACGAAAAATAAGAAAATAGAATTTTTTTGAAAAGTGTTATTAAAAAATTGAAAACAAACATATAAATTGATATACCGAATTAAAATTTGTTCGAATCGGCAAAATTTTATAATTTGGCAATGAATCTCATAAACTCAATGATCATCCAAACAACTAGTGCAACTCTTATCAACTACAACTGTCACTTTTGTTAATCACAACTGTAATTCTTATTTTCAGATGACTAGCTAAAAGAAAAATCAAATGATCCGTCAATTAACACAACCTTTGTTAATCGCAACTATAATCAACTATAATCCGTGTTTCCAAATGACTAGCCGAAAGAAAAATCAAATGAAGAGTCAGTTAACACAAATTCAAGAGCGTCAAAATTAATTGCTCAATAATTTTGAAACATGGACATATAATATTCCATTATATTATGATGGGTGAAAATAATGAGGTATTGTGTTGAGTGTAGTATTATAATGGATGGATAAAGTAAAGTATTATGTTAAATGATTAAAAATATGAAAAGATATATTAAATATTGAATGATATTAAATATAGAAAATGAAAAAATGAGGTATTGTGTTGAGTTATTAAGAACATGATGAATTGATTAAAACATAAAAACACATAATATTCCAAAAATATTAAATAATTTCCCCATTGCTCACTATGAAATTGGAAATTATTTGTGGAAAGAAAGTTTGTCATGAAAAAGCACTGGATATGGTGTACTCGGAAAACTCAGTATATCGGCCAAGAAATCCGATGAGAGAGTATTGGATGAGAAGAAGAGACTCATAATTTTGGCCAAGACAATGCCAAATCAAGACAAGAAATCTAAAACATTCCAGCTGGCTTCGAACAAAATTACCATTAAAACCGTTCCAAGCCTCAAATGTAGCAATTCTAGTGCAGATCATAAAAATAAATTTCAAATATTCAAAGAGACAATAAATAAACCAAAGCCAAGGAAACCACGATCTTAGTCAACCTCCTCGATCTTAGGACCAGCGCCACTTCCACCGGCAGCAGGAACATCATCGTCATCGTCCATGGCACCACCACCCATGCCATCACCTGCACCCTGGTACATCTTTGCAATGATTGGGTTACAGATGCTCTCAAGTTCCTTCATCTTATCCTCAAACTCGTCTGGCTCAGCAAGCTGGTTTCCCTCCAGCCACTGGATCGACTGCTCAATCGCATCTTCAATTTTCTTCTTATCATCTGCAGAAAGTTTGGCACTAATCTTCTCGTCCTTGACTGTATTCCTCATGTTGTATGCATAGTTCTCCAATGCATTCTTTGCCTCAATCTTCTTCTTGTGCTCTTCATCCTCAGACTTGTATTTCTCTGCTTCTTGAACCATCTTCTCGATTTCCTCCTTAGAGAGCCTACCCTTGTCATTAGTGATGGTAATCTTGTTCTTCTGCCCTGTGGTCTTGTCCTCGGCAGATACATTGAGGATGCCATTGGCATCTATGTCAAAGCAAACTGTGATCTGAGGAACACCCCTAGGAGCTGGAGGAATGCCAGAGAGTTCAAATTTTCCCAGCAAGTTGTTGTCCCTGGTCCTTGTTCTCTCACCTTCATAGACCTGAATTAACACACCAGGCTGGTTGTCTGAGTATGTGGAGAAGACTTGCTCTTTCTTTGTCGGGATCGTGGTGTTCCTAGGAATCAACACGGTCATGACACCACCAGCAGTTTCCAAACCAAGAGAGAGAGGTGTGACATCCAACAACAAGAGGTCCTGGACCTTCTCATTACCCTCACCGCTCAAAATAGCAGCTTGGACAGCAGCACCATAAGCAACAGCCTCGTCAGGGTTGATGCTCTTGCAGAGCTCCTTCCCGTTGAAGAAGTCCTGCAAAAGCTGCTGAACTTTGGGAATTCTAGTAGATCCACCAACAAGAACAACATCATCAACACTGCTCTTGTCCATCTTAGAGTCCCTCAAACACTTCTCAACCGGTTCCATACACTTCCTGAAGAGATCCATGTTGAGTTCCTCAAATCTGGCTCGGGTAATAGTGGAATAGAAATCAATACCCTCATAAAGGGAATCAATTTCAATGGTGGTCTGGGCAGTGGAGGAGAGAGTCCTCTTTGCCCTCTCACAGGAAGTCCTCAATCTCCTCAAAGCTCTGGGGTTGCCACTGATGTCCTTCTTGTTCTTCCTCTTGAACTCCTGAACAAAATGGTTCACCATTCTATTGTCAAAATCTTCACCTCCAAGATGGGTATCTCCGGCAGTGGCTTTCACCTCAAAAATACCCTCTTCAATGGTGAGAAGAGAGACATCAAAAGTACCACCACCGAGATCAAAGATCAACACATTCTTCTCGCCAACACTGGTTGCCTTTTTGTCAAGACCATAAGCAATGGCAGCGGCAGTGGGTTCATTGATGATACGCATCACATTGAGACCAGCAATTACACCAGCATCCTTTGTTGCCTGACGTTGAGAATCATTGAAGTAGGCAGGGACAGTGACCACAGCATTTTTCACAGTGGAACCAAGGAACGCCTCTGCAATCTCACGCATTTTGATGAGAACCATGGAAGAAATTTCCTCAGCTGCAAACTGCTTGTCCTCACCCTTGTAGTTGACAACAATCATGGGTTTATCACCTGGACCAGGAATGACCTTGAAAGGCCACAACTTGATGTCACCCTGCACAGATGCATCTGCGAACCTCCTACCAATCAACCTCTTTGCATCTGCACAGCATTTATTATTTATTCATTGTTAAACAACACAAGCAACTTAACAAATACTAACAAACATCAATGGAAGGCTACACAACATAGGAAGAAACAGATACAATAGACTCCATATTCTATTTACACTAGAATGACCTATTAGCAAAAGATAATATGTATTTTAAAAATCTAAAAGACGATCAAAATGAAAAGAATAAGGGTGTACTTAAAGCAACTCCAATCATCAACTCAAACCTATATCAAATTTAAATTTGGGTAAAAATCAGTCAAAAACTTCTCCACTCCTTTGCCTCAAACTTATATCAAATTGAGTTTCACTCAATTATTTTTAATCCAAATAAAGGAAGAATCAAATTTTAAGACTTTGCCATTACTGAAGCTTTTACTCAACCTTGTGCTGAAATACGAGGTTGTTCATTGGATTGTTTCATGTCAAACAAAGTTTTCACTCAAATTCATTTTTGAGTAAGAACAGGAGATGGGATTTGAGTAAGAACAGGAGATGGGGCTAAGAATAATTTTATGTATGTAAAAAGAAGTGCAACAGAGAGAAAGGGGAAGTTTTTCAAGGCAAAAACTTATTGCAAACAATTAATCACCCATAGTGTGCCGGTCTTAGAAATTTTTTCAACCATCAATTACGTTAAAAAGACAATAATGGAAAAGGACCAATAACTAATTCCACCCAAAATGAATTGAAATCAAAGCCCACATACAACAATTCTGCCCCGATCCAAGTCAAGATCCTTCTTTGTGGCAAGTGGGGAATTCAATCCCCCAATAAGGTTGCTTGTTACAAAGATTAAAACAGATATCAACACACTATTGAGTACCCTGTATATCTAGGCAGATGTAATTACCATAAAAAGACAACCAAAACAAAAGTTATGTACTTCACAAATAAATTAGGGGAAATTACACATCAGTGGGATTTTTATAAAATATTTACAGGTTAGTGAAAAAGTTTATGAATTTAATTATTAATTCTTAAAAACTCAATGATTTGAGTTTTTTTTTTTTTCCTCCCAAAGATACAGTGAGTAAAAAAAGAAAAAAGAAAAACCGACCTCATACTAAAATGTTAGATCTGGATCTTATTGTTCCAATAATTTCTAATCCATCCAATCATAATCCTAAACTATGCAAAAGGCTTGAAAGTAGCTAAAAAACAAACATGATATAACCCGTTAAAGTTCTGATTATGACGCGTCAAAAAGATCAAACTTTTACATAACAAGACAACAATCCATAAAACAACTTAAAACAATCAAATCTTATAAACACACAAGCATATACACTACTACATTCATACACCTAATCAAACTGAATCAGAGAGAGAGAGAGAGAGAGAGAGAGAGAGAGAGTTACCGAAGACAGTGTTGATGGGGTTCATGGCGACCTGGTTCTTGGCAGCATCCCCTATGAGACGCTCGGTGTCGGTGAAGGCTACATAGGAGGGGGTGGTACGGTTGCCTTGGTCGTTGGCGATGATCTCGACTCGATCGTGTTGCCAAACTCCGACGCATGAGTATGTGGTGCCCAGATCGATTCCGATCGCTGGTCCCTCTCCCTTTCCTGCCATTGCTGCTGCTGCTGCTGCTCTGGATTGACTGGAAGATGAGAGACGGGAGAGAGAGAAACGGGGAGAGAGAGAGAGTACGGTAACGTAAACTAGGGTTTACGAATTGTTGGGTTAGGTGGAAGGAAATAAGTTGGAATTTATAGGACCCTGTCTGCGTTGGGCTCTCTGTTCCAGAATGTTCGAACCAAAAAAAAAAGAGGAGGGATTCAAGGCCGTACGATTACGAAAGGAATGGACGGTTTCAGATTGTTTCCGTTTTCTTCTTCAATTCCAAATCCATTTTCGTTATTTTAGTTCACGTTTTAATTTTTTATAAATATATATATATATATATATGTATAAAAGTAAATAAAATTATGTAATAATTTACATAATTTTAAATTATTTTAGTATATTGACAAATATATATATATATATTTTTTCTCCTCAGTAATGTTTAGTCTAATTTTATATTGATTAGTTATGAAAGGATAGTTTATATGAAAATTGGGCCGAGTTGGGTATATTGGGCCAAGCTAAGTAGTGGGTCGTTTTTGGGCACTTTTCTGAAATTTGAGTAAAAAGGCCATATAAGTTACTCCAAATCAAGAAGTAGTCTTTGATTAGGCCGTCAAGCAAGTGGTATCTAGTCCGGTCACATACGGCTTATTTCTACTTCGGTTAAGGGATGTGTTGGGAGGAACTCGGTCTTCAGTAATTAGCTTGACTCCACTCTTATGGATAGCTCGGTCTTAGCATGGGAAAGCTGAGATAAGGGAAAGGAAGGTATGGGCCGAACCATAATGGAGAGCCGGATTAAGCATAGCTCGGTTGAAGATCATAGGTGCCTTGCTTACTTCGGTCGTAAGGTAGTTCGGCTATGGTAAAAACCATCTCACTTGGTTTAAGCAGTGAGGGGGGTGTTGAGAGAAGCATTATCTCTCAAGAGTATGAGTCCTAGGAGGACTCTGCATGGAGGAGTAAGAGTCCTACTAGGATTGTGCCACACGAAACCTATAAAAGCTCACCAATATCACCTTTGGAGAGGTAACACAACATTATTTTCTGAATACACAGAGCTTTTGTCTATTTGTCAAGCTTACTGACTTAGGCATCGGAGAGGTTTCCGGTACCCACCCGCCGGCTAGCTCACGTTTGTGTTTTCAGGTAATAAAGCGACGTCGTACGGAGAAGCGCAGACTTGATCAACATGATTATACGAGAAGGCGTATTTCTTTCCCATACAATTGGCGCCGTCTGTGGGAATTCAGACAAGAACAACCTCTTGATCAAGCTTATTCTCTCAAACATCAATGACGAACAACGAAGAGTTACCTCAGTCCGCCATCGACAGACAAACTCTAGATGGGGGTGCAAGGCGCGAGGGCCTATCCTTGGTCACTCCCATGGCGGACATGGAGCCACAGAGACAAAATTCCAAGAGGGATGCGAGGGGACGAAGGCGGAATAACAGCCCTCATCCCTCTCGTTCGCAAAGCCCAGAAAGACAAAAGCGCAGGATTGATCCTCAAACTCTGGAAGATCGCGTCAGACAACCAGACGAATTGATTCGTAAGATGGCGGCGGATATGGAGTCTCTAAAGCGCTAGGTGAAAGGAAAAGAAGTGGCGACAGGAGAGGGGCGTAATAACAAGACGCCCCCTCGCCACTTAGAGGGTCGTAGTAGGAATTCTACACCCTCTCAAGCAGAGAACAGAAGCCTCAGGACAGGCGACACGCAATCCAGATCTTCCAGGACTCACTCCAGGTCTGAGAGGACGAGGTCTGAGAGGTCATACACTGAGAGAAGCACATATTGGCCCTCACATACGCACCAGACAAGGTCTAGACAGATGGAATTGCCCAGATCGTCCGACCTACGATCCGTGCTAGAAGAGAAGGCACGATGGAAGGAGGACGCCAGGGCGCGCGATCCACACAGAGTTTCAGCCTTACAGCGGTTGGCTCCTCGGACGCATGGAAGCGTCGAGGTTGGAATGCCAATACCGCGCCCCGCCTACGAACCAACGGACAAGACATTGGTGAGGCTGCAAACCTCACCATTCGTCCCAGCGATAGAGAACTCACCCCTACCGTCAGGCTTCCTACAATCCAAATTCACAACATATGAAGGGAAGACGGACCCCTACTCGCACTTGAGCCACTTTCGCCAGGTCATGGCTGTATACCGGCGAAACGAGGCCTTAATGTGCATCATATTCCCTTCAAGCCTTGGCGATTTAGGCTTGACTTGGTTTGAGAAGCTCCCAGAAGGCAGTATAGCCTCTTGGGCACAACTGGCGGAGGCGTTTGTAACGCGATTCAGAACAAACACTAAAACCCCGGTGGAGATCGACCAGTTACTCTCCATCGACATGGGTGACAAAGAGACCCTAAGATCATACAACAGTCGCTACTGGGAGACATTCAACCAGATTGGGGACTGCCCAACCAATCTCGCCATTGCGCAATATAAGAGAGGCCTTCCAGTCGGGAACAGACTGAGGGACTCTATCACCATGACACCACCCCTCACCATGGAGGCCCTGATGGAAAGAGTGCATCAGCACATCAAGGTGGAAGAAGATGGTGCTCGTGCCAAGGCAAAGTCTGGCACAACCACAGCACCAGAGAAGAAGACCTCAGCAAAGGTCAATACGGTAGATCGCCAAAACCGAAACGGACGAGGCAGGCGAGACAACGGCGAGGACCAGGACAAGAGATGGTTGAGAGTCCGCACTGCCATAACCACGGTATTCAAGAAACCGATCTACCGTATACTTAGTGAGATTCGAGATGAGCCTTTCGTCAAGTGGCCAGCCAAACTAGGCGAGGCCTAGAAGGACTATGATGACAGATCCAGGTGCACCTTCCACAAAGAAAAGGGCACCATCGAGAATTGACGCCATTAAGGCAAGATTCTGGAAGAGTTGGTGGCGGCAGTCACGGACAAATACATAGAGGAGGGGCACCGGCCAGACCATAACAACCCCAACGGGATGCGGTCGACGCCGCCTCAAGGCATCATCAACGTAATACATGGAGTCTTTGAACTGGCGTGTATCACGAGCTCGGAGGTTCAATCAAAAAGGCTGAGCACTTAAGAGAGGTGCTAAGTGCCCAGCCAGTCGTCAAGAAGGGGAAGACAGAGGCCACAAATGTCATGTCTTTTTCGGATAAAGACTTGGCAAGGATTTATTACCCTCACAACGATGCCTTGGTCGTCACTCTCCAAGTCAAGGATTTTGACGTCAAGCGGATTCTGATTGACCAAGGTAGTTCATGCGAAATCATGTACTATGAAACCTTCAAACAACTAAAGTTGCAAGATAAAGACTTGGCGCCGTATCTCCTTATTGGATTCAACTCCATGCGTAATGGCCCGTCGGCAAAATTATCCTCCTAGTCGAGGCAGGAGTGTGACAAAACAAGTGGAGTTCGGGTGTTGAAGGTCCCTTCACCTACAACATTATCTTAGGCGAACATGGGCTGCGTGCATGCCATGCGATGGCGTCCTCCTACCACCAAGTGATGCGGTTCCCCAACGACACCGGAGTAATAGAAGAAGTTTATGGAGAGCAGATCATGTCAAAGCAGTGCTTTGTCACAGTAAACGGCAGCCGCGCCGCCAAAGGATACGTTCATTCGGTTGAAGAACCTGAGAGTAATGAACTATTCACGGATGTCGGCAAAGCGACTAGTCAAAAAGCGGTGGAGGACTTGGTGGAGGTCAGAATAGATGAAAAGAACCCAGATAAGTTCTTTCTGCTTGGTTCGTCGTTGTCCAGCACTGAGAGATTGGAGGTCTTGGAATTTCTGACCTCCAACATTGAAGTGTTCGCCTGGACCCCATACGACATGCCAGGCATTGATCCCAACTTCATCTGTTACCAACTCAACGTCCACCCTTCTGCCAGACCAATCATTCAACGCACCCCGCAGATCGGCACTCCACCACGCCGAAGTAGTGGCGGAAGAAGTAGGAAACACTAGAAGCGAGGGCAATCGAAGAGGTGCACTACCCAAGATGGATCTCCAACACCGTCGTAGTGCCAAAGAAGAATGGCAAGTGGCATGTCTACGTCGACTACAAAACGGTCAATAAGGCGTGCCCAAAAGATAGCTTTCCTCTACCAAGGATAGATCAACTGGTAGACTTAACGGCAGGGCACAACCGACTTAGCTTTCTGGATGCATACAGAGGCTACCACCAAATCGCCATGCATGAACCAGACCAGGAGGTCACATCCTTCACAACTCCAAGAGGATTATACTGCTACAAGGTCATGCCCTTCGGCCTGAAGAACGCAGGGGCGACATTTCAAAGAATGGTCACCAAGATGTTTGAGCCATTGTTAGGCAGAACAATGAAGGCTTACATCGACGATATGGTGGTCAAGAGCAAAGATGAGAATGACCATCTCAAGGACCTAGGTGAGATGTTCGAGATCCTGAAGAAGCATAAGTTACACTTCAACGCGTCGAAGTGTGCGTTTGGAGTAGGATCTGGCAAATTCCTAGGCTTCTTGGTGACCAACCGAGGTATAGAAGCGGACCCTACTCAGATCAAAGCAATACAGATCCGAGAGGCCAAACTTCGATGAAGGAAATCTGATCTCACCGGCATGCGTGACTCAACCGATTCATAAGCCGGTCATCAGACAGGCTACGACCATTCTTCCATGCACTGAAGGCTAAGTTTGAGTGGGACAAAGAATGCGACCACGCCGTGGAAAGCTTAAAAGAATACATGTCTTCTCCACCACTACTTGTAACCCCAATCCCTGGAGAAGAACTTGTAACGCCCTCAAATAATAACATTAAAGATACTCATATGCGGAATAAATATAAGTTCATATATCAGAGTTCACAGTTTAGCAGACAATTAAATGCCATATAGGCTTACATCTTTCCAAGACCTTGCTTGGTTACACAAATAAAATCTCGCTCATTACATATTAAGCCCTTGGCTTTACAAACAACACTCATGCACACATAAAGCAAAATAAGGGAACTCTTGCTTCCCAATGATCCACCCTTGCTATTGCCTTGGTGGTAACATCCCCTCTGTACCTGAAAATGATGTTCATTATAGGGTGAGCCAATGACCAGAGAAATACACTAAACCAGCTATGAACAATGACTAAAAGATTAACAGTTTGATAGATGGTTAACACTTTTACATTCATTCATAACACATTATAGTTTCATTTTCCATTCCTTTTCAATTCTCAATTCATAACCATAGTCCAGAACCTGACCAAATAACCGATATGAGGCTTAAACATTTCCCCATTTCACAATAGATAAGCATACTAGCTATATCAATACATCAACAGAGATAAGTACGAGCAATATCAACACTTCTCGATATATCACACTTCCCAAGATAAGCTCACAAGCTGTATCTACGGAGTCCATCACCTCTCTTCTCCCACACAACACCCGGTTTAGAGGTCCATCACCGCTCTTCTCCTAAACCGTCGAGTACATCACCTCTCTCCTCCAACACAACACAATGCATAAAAACAATTATTATACACATCATCAGTCAATACATAAAGTTAATGTATTCTTTCAAACGTCATACTCAATGACACATTCTAGTGATTAGTTTTAGTTTGCCTAATCATCATGCATTGTCTACAACAATCAAGACTATCCTCCACCGATAGCCCAAAGCAGTTATTTCTAAACAGAAAATAAATGCACAAAATGAATATAAAATCAACATTTCAACTAGGTGAGCGATAAATAATTCAACTACACCCTTTAATCCCATATATTCCCAATTCTAACATTTCTCTATGCTAAACATGCATATAGGTTTATTATAAATAAAACCTCAACTTTTGTAAAATTGCACAAAAGTCCCTAAACTTTTCCAAAATTACCCAACAACCCCCAACATATCAAAATGCTAAAATTTAAAGACAAAGCTCATAAAGAGGAGTAGGTTATCCCTACCTCGAATTTGAAGCTCAAACGGAGAAGATGAAAAGAGTCAAAGCTCGATCTCCACCACACACTACAAAGCCCTCGAGAATTAACACAACTTTGGCGGAGGAACTATGGCCAAAATCCCAATGGAACTATGGCCAAAATCCAACTCGGCACAACTAAAATTTATACTCAAGCTCGGTTCGTAATGGCTAACTAAACCAAGAAAGAACCTTAGAAGTTGATAAGCTAACCCTATGCCCTTGCACCTATATATAGGAGTTTGTCCACCTCCAAATGTGTCTCCCAACCGATGTGGGACTTCCACCAAATATATAAAAGTTTGACCACCTAAAAATGTATCTTGTAACCGATGTGGTACTTCCAACAAACACACCAAAGGTTCCCAAATACATTACCAAAAGCCTTAAAAGGCACAAGTGTTACAACCTTCCCACCTTAGGAAATTTCGTCCCCGAAATTAAGGACAAGTTTTTGAAAAATAAGTTTTTCTCCGTTTTTAAACAATGTTAAATTTCGACATTTAATAATTTCATATCATAAACAATTTTTATGATACCTCTCCAGTTCTATAATATGGCCAACATATGCAATATTACAATCAACTCCCATATCAAGGCAGTTCTATAATATTTCCAAAAAAAAAAACAAAACATTTACAATGTTTTACAACTTAAGACATACTCAATGATCTTAAAGTCCAACAATACACCACTACATATATAACATACGTTCAAACATCCACAAATAGGTCCGGATATTTCTCTCGGACCTCCAATTCACGTTCCCAAGTGGCCTCCTCCACTCCGTGATGTTTCCACAAAACCTTTACTAACGGAATGGTCTTGCCACGCAGGACTTGATCCCGCCTATCCAAGACCCGAACCGGTCTCTCCTCATACGAGGCATCCTCATCTACCTCTAAGTCGGTCCAATCCAATACATGTGATGGATCCGGTTCATACTTCCGAAGCATACTCACATGAAACACGTCATGAACTCCGGACAACTGCGGCGGCAAAGCTAAACGATAAGCGACCTCGCCAATCCTCTCAAGGATCTCAAAAGGACCAATAAACCGAGGGGATAACTTCCCACGCTTCCCAAACCTCATCAAACCTCGTCTAGGTGATATTTTCAAGAAAACATGATCACCTACCTCAAACACCAACGGTCTCCTCCTACGGTCAGCATAAGATTTCTGACGACTCTGGGCTGTAAGAAGCCTCTTACGGATAAGCTCAACTTTCTCCGTTGTTTCCCTCACCAACTCTGGACCCAACAAAGGTGCATCACCTACCTCGGCCCAACAAATTGGAGACCTACATGGTCGGCCATACAAAGCCTCAAACGGTGCCATACCGATACTCGACTGAAAACTGTTGTTGTAGGCAAATTCCACCAATGGTAAGTGCCTCTCCCATGTCCCACTAAAGTCAAGGACACAACCCCGAAGCATATCCTCAAGGATCTGAATGGTACGCTCGGACTGCCCGTCAGTCTGAGGATGGTATGCTGTACTAAAGGTCAACTTAGTGCCCAATGCACTCTGCAAACTCTGCCACAACCTAGCAGTAAAACGAGGATCTCTATCTGAGACGATCGTCACTGGGACTCCGTGCAATCTCACTATGTCCCGAATATACAAGTCGGCAAGATGATTTACCGAATCTCTCACGCGCATAGGAATGAAGTGCGCCGACTTAGTTAACCGATCTACAACCACCCAAATAGCATCACTACCCCGCTGAGTCCTCGGAAGACCTACAACGAAGTCCATAGTGACATGCTCCCACTTCCACTCGGCTATAGTTAAGGGTTGTAACAAACCCGCTGGCCTCTGATGCTCGGCCTTCACTTGCTGACAAGTAAGACACTTAGACACGAAAACTGCCACATCTCTCTTCATACCCCGCCACCAAAACTGGCGACCCAAATCCTGATACATCTTGGTGCCTCCCGGATGCACCGCAAGGCGCGAATGGTGGAACTCTCGGAGTACCTCCTCTCGGCAAGACTCCGGCACAAACAGACGGTCTCGGTATCTCACACTCAAGTCGGGATACACCGTCAAACCCTTCTCAACTTTCCCACTGGAGATCTTCTCTCGGAGGGATTCTACCTCAAGGTCTCCTCTCTGTGCCTCCAACACTCGAGTCACAAGTGTAGGCTGCGCAACAACAGAAAACAAGGTTGCAGCCTCAACAGATTCGCCCAGATGCAAATCAAACTCGCCAAGTGCCCCCAACATCTCCCACTCCCGGATGGCTACACAAGCTACATCACTAATGGATTTTCTGCTAAGGGCATCGGCCACAACATTGGCCTTTCCCGGATGATAATGCAACTCGAAGTCATAGTCCTCAATAAACTCCATCCACCTCCTCTGTCTCAAGTTCAAGTCTTTCTGTGTAAACAGATATTTCAGACTCTTATGATCCGAGAACACCTCGAATCTCTCACCATAAAGGTAGTGCCTCCAGATTTTCAAGGCAAAGATCACAGCTGCTAACTCTAGGTCATGTGTAGGGTAATTCTTCTCATGTATTTTCAAGCGACGTGAGCCATAAGCTACCACTTTCCTTCTGCATCAACACACAACCCAAACCTCTCGTGAGGCATCACAATAAACCGCATAACTCAACCCTCTCTCCGGAATAAGCAAGATCGGATCGGTTGTCAATCTACTCTTCATATCTTGGCACGACTCTTCACAAGCCTCACTCCATGCAAATTGGACTCCTTACGAGTCGGTCTAGTCAGCGGTGAAGCTAATCTGGAGAAGTCCTTCACAAGCCGGTAATACCAGCTAATCGTAAAGCTGCGGATCTCAAACACACTTTTAGGTGTGCCCAATCACCTTGCCTCGGTCTTGGATGTATCAACAGACACCCTTTCCGGATACCACATGGCCTAAGAATTTGACTCCCCCAAGCCAGAACTCACACTTCCCAAACTTGGCATACAGCCTATGGGCTCTAAGTAACTTAAGCACCACTCTTAAGTGTTCCTCGTGCTCCTCCTCCGAAGGTGAATAGATCAGAATGTCGATCTAAAACGACCACAAAACGGTCTAAGAATTCCGGGAAGATCCGGTTCATCAAGTCCATAAAGATGCCGTGCATTAGTAAGTCCAAATGGCATCACCGAAACTCATAATGGCCATACCGCGTCTGGAATGCCGTTTTGAATATCCTCCTCCACGACTCTCATTGGTGGTAACCCGATCTCAAGTCTATCTTAGAGAAACAACGAACCCTTCAATCGATCAAACAAATCATCTATACGGGCATAGGATACTTATTCTTAACCGTAGCGATTCAACTTAGGTAGTCGATACACAATCTCAAGGCACCATCTTTCTTTTTAGCAAAGAGGCGGTGCTCCCTGACGAAACACTAGGCGAATGAAGCCCTTATCTAGCAATTCTTGGACGTGAACTTCCACCTCACCCAACTCTGCTGGAGCAAAACGGTAAGGTGCCATAGAAATCGGCGCCGTGCCAGGCACCAGATCAATAGAGAACTCAATCTCTCGGTGAGGTGGCAAATCAACGAGATCCTCGGGGAAGACATCCGAATACTCACAAACTACCCTCGGTAATACAATCTGGGTCTCATTACACTCGCCACTCTCAAAGCTAGCAAGTAGGCCACTAAGCTCACTCCGTCCTCGCGGATCATACCCCGGTGGCAAAACACAACCAACTTGGGTCCCCCAAGAAATGGAAATACTCGCCTACGGTACAACAAGTGACCCTCTGGTAGCAATCAATAATCGCCGGTATGACGATAACCAGTCCATACCCAAAATAACATCAAAGCCCTTCATGGGCATAACTACAAAAGGAAACGGAAGCCTATGATCGGCGACCTCTATATCACAACCTCTACATCCGTGCTTCAAAATCAACTCACCCCCGATAGGTGACACAACACAAATAGGAGATGCCAATAGTGCTAACTCCAACTCCAACACAGATGCAAATGCAGCAGATACAAAAGAATGAGATGCACCCGTATCAATCAACACACTAGCAACCGAATTGCAAAATAGAAAGGTACCTCTCACAACTGACGGAGCTGGTACTAGGTCTGTGATAACAAAGATACACGCTACTGCAGTCCCTGCTCCACTTGCTCACCTCTAGGAGCATACATGCTTTGCCAGACCGACTGACGAAGCTCCGGATTGGCCCTCGAGGCACCTGACAGACCGAGGTGGTGATAACTCGCCTCAAACTAGATGCACCAGATGTGCACCTAGCTGCAGCAAGACCTCTTCTTGTGCCAGTACATCTACGAAAAACAAGACCAAAGGTGGCTCTTGCCCCGACTCGTCTGAGGTCTATTGAAGAAGAAGCGCTCGTGACCGACCCTCCTTCGTGGGCAAAACGAAGCCTTGTGACCCAGCTGGCCACACTTGTAGCAGGTGAACTCCCCCTGATTGCCTCTCCCCGAGCCTCAGATTTCAGACCGAAAGGTCGATCGACAACTCATACGAGGCTGCTGAGGGTTATAACCCCTCTGTCTCCTGCCATCACTCTGGCCATCTTGACTCCTCTTGGAGCCTTGATGCTTCTCATCATCATCCTCCTGCATCATAATCTCCATACGAGCAGCAGCATCCACTAAACGTCTATACTCTTGATAATCATATCCTCCAACCTTGAACTTGAGGCCACGCCTCAATCTCTTCTCAAACTCAGCAAAACGGCGTTCCTCGGACGCCACGAGTTCAGGTGCAAACCTGGACAAGGTAGTAAAGATAGCCTCAAACTCGGCCACAGACATACATTCTTTGTTTAAGTTTGTCAACCGATCCTCGGCCTCTAGCAGCTGGAGATAAGAATCTCTCCTGGAAAGCCCCTACAAAAGTCTCCCATGCACCACCAACACGGACCTCCTCATACTTCCACCATTGACCCGCATCTCCCTTCAGCTGGAAGGATGCCAAGGTCACCTTCAGTGCTCCGTCCTCAATGCCAAGCATCTTGAACGTCTTACTCATTTGCTCTAGCCACTCATCAGCCTTAAGTGGCTCCCTTGGATCCCCGATAAACTCATCCGGATTAGACCGGAAGAACTCCCTCTTTAAGAAAGAAGGTCCTGCCTCTGCAACCTGATTTGCAGCGCTGAGAATACGCAATGCTCCTGCTATCCCTCTGGCCAAGGCATCCTCAGCCTGCTGACCCGCTGGCTCGGCCACATTGGCCTGGCCAACTCCCTCCTGTACTGCGGGAATCTCATCCGGTATAGGCACCTCTTGCCTCCCAGGCCTACCACGCCTACCACGCCCTCGTCCCCATGTTGACATCCTAATAAAGGAAACGAAGAATATTAGCATATTCATAAACGTGCCAAAACTAAACACTCACGTCCTAATGCATGGACAACTTTAATTCACTCCATGTAAGCATATAAACACATAAGCACTTACGAATTTCCTTTCCGGATAATGATAGTCCCGAGGCGTTACTAGAGTTCCGGTTAGAAACAGCATTGATCAAGTGCTTTTCTAACAAGACTCACAGGAACCCAAGGATCCACTCAACATCCTAGAAATTAAATCCCATACCCACATAATCACATAAGCATGTTATCAATTTAAACACATAGCATATGACACTACCCAGAAGTCTCTATCAAGCGAGACAAACCCATTGTGATCCTAATCACTTCCCACGTACCCAAAGTATTCGAACCCGGTACGCTCTGATACCAAGTTGTAACGCCCTCAAATAATAACATTAAAGATACTCATATGCGGAATAAATATAAGTTCATATATCAGAGTTCACAGTTTAGCAGACAATTAAATGCCATATAGGCTTACATCTTTCCAAGACCTTGCTTGGTTACACAAATAAAATCTCGCTCATTACATATTAAGCCCTTGGCTTTACAAACAACACTCATGCACACATAAAGCAAAATAAGGGAACTCTTGCTTCCCAATGATCCACCCTTGCTATTGCCTTGGTGGTAACATCCCCTCTGTACCTGAAAATGATGTTCCCGTATAGGGTGAGCCAACAGCCCAGTAGAAATACACTAAACCAGCTATGAACAATGACTAAAAGATTAACAGTTTGATAGATGGTTAACACTTTTACATTCATTCATAACACATTATAGTTTCATTTTCCATTCCTTTTCAATTCTCAATTCATAACCATAGTCCAGAACCTGACCAAATAACCGATATGAGACAGTTAAACATTTCCCCATTTCACAATAGATAAGCATACTAGCTATATCAATACATCAACAGATAAGTACATGAGCAATATCAACACTTCTACTGATATATCACACTTCCCAAGATAAGCTCACAAGCTGTATCTACGGAGTCCATCACCTCTCTTCTCCCACACAACACCCGGTTTAGAGGTCCATCACCGCTCTTCCCCTAAACCGTCGAGTACATCACCTCTCTCCACAACACAATCCATAAATACAATTATTATACACATCATCAGTCAATACATAAAGTTAATGTATTCTTTCAAACGTCATACTCAATGACACATTCTAGTGATTAGTTTTAGTTTGCCTAATCATCATGCATTGTCTACAACAATCAAGACTATCCTCCACCGATAGCCCAAAGCAGTTATTTCTAAGCGAGAAAATAAATGCACAAAATGAATATAAAATCAACATTTCAACTAGGTGAGCGATAAATAATTCAACTACACCCTTTAATCCCATATATTCCCAATTCTAACATTTCTCTATGCTAAACATGCATATAGGTTTATTATAAATAAAACCTCAACTTTTGTAAAATTGCACAAAAGTCCCTAAACTTTTCCAAAATTACCCAACAACCCCCAACATATCAAAATGCTAAAATTTAAAGACAAAGCTCATAAAGAGGAGTAGGTTATCCCTACCTCGAATTTGAAGCTCAAACGGAGAAGATGAAAAGAGTCAAAGCTCGATCTCCACCACACACTACAAAGCCCTCGAGAATTAACACAACTTTGGCGGAGGAACTATGGCCAAAATCCCAATGGAACTATGGCCAAAATCCAACTCGGCACAACTAAAATTTATACTCAAGCTCGGTTCGTAATGGCTAACTAAACCAAGAAAGAACCTTAGAAGTTGATAAGCTAACCCTATGCCCTTGCACCTATATATAGGAGTTTGTCCACCTCCAAATGTGTCTCCCAACCGATGTGGGACTTCCACCAAATATATAAAAGTTTGACCACCTAAAAATGTATCTTGTAACCGATGTGGTACTTCCAACAAACACACCAAAGGTTCCCAAATACATTACCAAAAGCCTTAAAAGGCACAAGTGTTACAGAACTCTTCTTATACCTAGCGGTCTCGCAGCATGCAATTAGCGCAGTATTGGTCCGCGCAGAAGGAATCCAACATCTTCCTATCTACTATGTCAGCAAGACATTACTGGGCACCGAAACAAGGTACTTGCCACTGGAGAAACTGGCATTGGCCTTGATGATGGCCTCAAGGAAGTTATCGCATTACTTTCACGCCCACACCATAGTTGTCCTCACAGCCTTCCCATTAAAGGCTTTATTTGAAAGAGCGAACTTCTCTGGGCGAATTCTGAAGTGGGTAGTGGAGTTGGGACAATACGACATCAAGTTCCAACCTAGGACCGCAATAAAAGCACAAGCATTGGCAGATTTTGTCAGAAATTCACACCAGAAGTCATCACATCGCGGTCGACCTAACAGAGACAACCGAACTAGGGATGGAAGTTGACGTCGAATAACATAACCTTTAATCTTGGTTACTCGAGGGCCCCAAGCGGACGAGTAAAAAAAGGAAGGAAGAAACAAACCATGCTACAACAAGTCAGGACTCACCAACAAATAAAGACTTGGTGCAAACAGAAAGCAAGGGGCAGACAGCGAGCATGGACTCTGAAGAAGCCACCAGCAACATGGAAGATCCCAAGGCATCACATGATCCCTCCACCTGCTGGAAGTTGTTCGTTGGAGAGATGTGGAAGCTCTTCGTGGATGGAGCATCCAACCGGCATGGAGCAGGACTTAGCATAGTTCTCATCTCTCCAGACGGCCTTGTAGTGGAGCAGGCAATCAACCTTGGTTTCCCAGCATCAAACAACGAAACGGAGTATGAAGCGCTTCTAGCAGGTCTCAAGTCAGCACTCTACATGAAGGCCACCGAGCTAATGGTCTACAGCGACTCGCAGCTAGTGGTAAACCAAATATCTGGCGACTACGAGGCAAAGGATGATAGAATGGCCAAGTACCAAGAACTGGTCAGAACGAAGATAAAGAAGTTTGAAGTAGTGAGAATAGAAACGGTCGGCGGGGAGAAAACAAGAAGCAGATGAACTCGCAGGCTTCGCCTCAATGGCAGATACCTCCATACCTCACCCACTACTAATCGACTACCTACTTAGACCAAGCATTGAAGACCTAGAAGCAGAAGAGATATGTTATGCAGAGTTAGGCCCTTCTTGGATGGATCCCATTATACTGTTCCTAAAAAACGACACCTTACCAGAAGAGAAGAAAGAAGCCAACAGAATAAGAGCAAAGTCACAGCGATTTTGGCTCTCCCCATCCTTGGCATTGTACAAGAAGTCGTTTTCAGGACCTTACTTGAAGTGTGTTCACCCCAGCAAAGTGGAAGCATTTCTATTCGAAATACATGAGGGTGTTTGCGGCAGCCATCAAGGAGGAAGATCATTGGCATACAGAGCGATCTCGCAAGGATATTGGTGGCCATACATGCAAGTGGATTCGGAGAAGTATGTTAAAAAGTGCGAAAAGTGTCAAAAATTCGCACACCAAATACACCAACCTGCTAGAGAACTTCTACCTTTGACTAGTCCATGGCCGTTCGCAATGTGGGGATTGGACATAGTAGGCCCACTCCCAACAACACCAGGTAACAGGAAGTTCTTTCTCGCCGCAACCGACTACTTCACTAAGTGGGTGGAAGTAGAAGCCTTGGTATCAATCAAAGAGAAAGATGTGAAGAAGTTTGTTTAGCAGAATATTATCACTCGCTTTGGCATACCAAAGGCTTTAATCTCAGACAACGGCACTCAGTTCGACGGCAGAATTTTCAGAGGCTTTTGTGAAGAATATAAGATAGAGTTCTACAACTTTACGCACGCATATCCCCAAGCAAATGGTCAGGTAGAGGCATCAAACAAGGTAGTCTTGGATGGATTAAAGAAGAGGTTAGAGCAAGCAAAAGGCAAGTGGGCAGAAGAACTCCCCCATGTTTTATGGGCTTATCGCACCACGCCTCGACAATCAACAGGAGAAACACCATTCTCCTTAGCTTATGGCATGGAAGCAGTCATCCCATTGGAAGTTGGCCTCCCCACAATCCAAAGTGAAAACTTTGATCCAAACTTAAATGGCGAAGCCATAACATTTGAGCTTGACCTTGCAGAAGAGAGAAGAGACAGAGCATTGATTCACATCGCCTCCTACCAACAAGAGTTGTCTAGAAAGTATAACAAAATAGTGCACCCAAGATAATTCAAGATCGGAGATTGGGTACTGCGCAAAGTAATGGGAAACACCTTAGTTCCAGGAGATGGCAAGTTGGAACCTAATTGGGAAGGACCTTACAAAGTGGTCGGATTAGCAGGCAAAGGAGCATACCACTTGGAAGATAAGGACAGCAAAACAATTCCCAGACCATGGAACACTGCAAATCTCAAGTTGTTTTATTTCTAGCTTTTTTTTCTCTTTTTAAATATGTGTAATTTTTTACTTCCTCAATAAAACAAATCGATTCTTTTTAGCATAATTGTTTTCAGTAAAAAGTAGTTTTAGTAAGTTAGTAGCATTGTAAACATAGTTGGCCGGAATAACCAACTATGGCCCTTCCTAAGCCCAGGATCAGGATCCAGGCTGCAGGACGTTTGGTCGGAATAATCAAAACACTTTATTCTCAGTTGGCTGGAAAAACCAACTGAGAGGTTGGCTGGATTAAACCAACTCTTTGTACTCTTCAGCCGAAGTAAGTGTATGGCTGAAGAGTGGTTGGCTGGATTAAACCAACTCTTTGTACTCTTCAGCTGAAGTAAGTATGGCTGAAGAGTGGTTGGCTGGATTAAACCAACTCTTTGTACTCTTCAGCCGAAGTAAGTGTATGGCTGAAGAGCGGTTAGCTGGATTAAACCAACTCTTTGTACTCTTCAGCCGAAGTAAGTATGGCTGAAGAGTGGTTGGCTGGATTAAACCAACTCTTTGTACTCTTCAGCCGAAGTAAGTGTATGGCTGAAGAGCGGTTGGCTGGATTAAACCAACTCTTTATACTCTTCAGCCGAAGTAAGTTATATCGGTTGAAGAGTGGTTGGCTGGATTAAACCAACTCTTTATACTCTTCTGCCGAAGTAAGTTATATCGGCTGAAGAGTGGTTGGCTGGATTAAACCAACACTAGATACTCTTCAGCCGAAGTAGCTATATCGGCCGAAGAGTGGTTGGCTAGTAAGTTAGCTAAAACCGAGATCACAGTTGTGCAAATGAATTCTTGGAAAAATTCATTACAAATGCAAGCATACACAAAACCGGAATAAGAGTTGAAGAAGATTTTTTCATTAAAAAGTGCAAAGCAAATACAATTGAGGGGCCGCAGCCCGGTTACAAAGATCAAAAACAAAAGAAAAGAAAGGAAACAAAATCAACGGAAAAGTTCATCAATTTTAGCATCAAAATCTGCATCAGCATCTGTCTAGAGTCCGGTGTCGGTTAGGAGCATGGTTTGAGCTGGTAGCTCGGTCTCAACTTGAACCTCGGTCTCATCTTCAATGTTTGGCTCCGACCGAACTGTTTGATTATTTTGTTGTTCATTGACGGCCGGGGTGAGAGTTTGCTTATCATCCTCATCATCATCATCGTCATCATCTTCGTCATCATCTCCTTCAAGGAATTGTCTCTGGAGATCGGCAGCATACTGCGACAGTGAAGCCGGAATGGAGTACGCTGGAGCATTGTAGATCTCGGTGTCGAGCGTCTGGCAAATTGCTCCACGCATGATCCTCCACCACATTTGAAAAATAGATCTTTGGCTGCGTCACATTGTAGGGTGTATGCTTCTTGACCTTCTTAAAGCCTCGTTTTTGACTTTCTTTATTCCTACCTTGATTCGTTTATTTAAGCATCTTTTTCTTCTCAATTTTTGCCAAGTGGCAGTACTTGTCCTTTGTCCCAATCGCGATCTTTTCCTTCTCGCCTCGGCCGAATTAACCCTTATTCGGTACCGGCCGTTCTCAACCTGGCTTCGGCCAATTGTTTTTGGCTTCCTCTAGCTCGGCCGACTTTGCTTCGGCAACTGCCATGGCTTCCCTTGTATTTCGCCTAAGTTCCATGACCCTCCTGTGTGTAACTTGATTTTTCTGGATGGCCTGCAAAGGAGAAGTAACGTTAGCCGGACTGAAAGTTGAGAAAAATTACATAGAAGGTAGAAGCTGCTTACCAGGATCATGGACTTAATGGAAGACCGGATTGACTTTAGCTCGGTATTGAGTTGTTTGTAGTGGTGCTCTATATCTTTTGGAAGACACACACTTTTGGCTAGGTTAAAAACCATTAAGTGGTCCTTCTCTGAGACCACCAAATCAGAAGCGGTGATATCTTGGTCGTTGAAGGTGAGGGTAGGAGCCCATTTGGAGGAAGAGGCAGTTCGGTCGAACTGCTCCGGTTGAGGGATTTGCTGAAGGCTTGAGGGAGGACTTGGTGGCAGAATGGTCTCGTCCTCATCAACAAGGCGTGGCTTGGTTTGGCTAGTCCAAGCACGCTTGTTTCGGCGAGAAGAAGATGGCTGCTGGGATGGAAGGGCCACCACGGTCTCGGTGGTTTGACCGGTTGGCTGTACGTCGGCTGGAGTGGTTGCGGTCAGAAGGGCCTTCAGCCTGCTCTTCTTTGCTATTTCTTGTTCGGCTGTGAGTGGGATTAGATTTATCTGGGGCAGTGATGGGTCCGGTTCAGGTGCTTCTTCAAGGAGAAAGTCAGTAACTCTCGCTTTTTGGCGACCGGTGTATCGATACGTCGGCTCAAAACTGAGGAGTTTAGCCCAACTTCTTTCTGTAACTCGTAGTCTTGTTGGCAATCGCCTAAATTAGGGGGTATTTACAATGAGTGTAGATGAAATTTGAGTCTGCATGGAGAAAACAATGTTAGTCCGGTCGAAAATTGGAAACCAAGTAAAAAGAAGAATGCATGGAAAACCGAAGTAAGTTTACCAGGGATTCCTTTGTTCCAGTTTATACTTCGGCCTGGGATCTGGGCTTGGTGGTCCTCAAAATTCCCAGATACCCAGAAGAAGTCGTCGTCATTCAAGTCTTTATCCGGCGTATCTTTTATTATTTTTTCTCTACGTCGGCGTATCCTAAGGTAGTATACCCACCCATCTTCTTTGGATCCTAAGGAATATTGATGGAATATTTCGGCTAGACTGAGGTTCAGGCCGGTTTGGCGGTTTAGTTCGGTGATGCCCATTATTATACGGTAAGAATTAGTGGAGAGTTGGGTTGGGCAGAGCCTAGTTTGCCTAAGGAACTCGCAAATTAATGGTTGGACCGGGAATCTTAGTCCGGTCTCAATTATTGAAAGAAGGGTGAAAGGCACAGAACCCTCATTCCCCCAAGGTATGGTGTTTTTCTTGGCTAGGGTAAGGTGGACATCGGCAGGAATGTTGTAATTCTTACGGAATTCGGCAAGGCCTCCTGGGGTTTCTACTAAAAATCTGTACTTCCCCATTTATTGTATAAATTAAGAATAAGTTACTTCGGTGGAAAAGATTGTGCTTAGAAGCTCGGTCGAGCGCTCAAGATGATGGCTTGGGCGGCCTAAAGTCTGCAAAGTGGAAGAATAAAGGGGTTAAGCACAGATCATTGACCGTGCTACAAAATCAAAGCAAGAAAAGGAAGTCTTACTTCGGTTACATAGGGTGATACAGGATCTACCTCGGTTTTAACAAGTTGCTTGTTATCTCGGCTCGGCAGTATGATTGGTTATCTCGGTTGGGCTTCAAGGGGCAGCTTTCTGAGTCCGGTTTAGAAACTAAGAAAGCTGGCTTAGCCCCAAAACCTTAGCCCGGTTGAGGGCCTAGATTTATAGTTCGGTGCGTTTTTATTTCGGCTAGTGTGAATCAGATGGTGACTTATTGAAACTACTGTGATATATACAAGTTCTAGTTCGGTTCCAATCTACCTAAATCTTTATATAAGCAAAAACAGTTTCCTAGTTCGGTTGGATGTGTTTTATGGATCAAATGAGTGTTCTACTAGCTATTACTTGATATTCAAGAGGTTCTTACGAAGTTCTTTCCAGAAACAAAGCTAAGCATGAAAAGTGTTTTGCAAAAACACCAAACAAACTACAATGGATTAAACGAAAGCAGAAAAAAGAAAAACAAGTACAGAGTCATAAAACTTACCAGATGAAAAGGAAGGTGGAGATGGGAGCAACGACAACAGTAACAATGAAGAAAGCGAAATCAGGAAGCTCAGTGGTTGGAATAGCAGAGCACAGAGAGAAGGTGAATAGTAGAGTGAATAATCTGAAATGAAGAGTTTTGTTTTATGTAAAGGCAAAAGGGCGGGAACTGTTCAAATTCACGAAGTATGAAGAACGGCGTGACAGTTGGGATTGACCAATCAAAGGCTGCCACGTGTCACTGGAAAGGGAAGCGTTTCAGTTGCTGCAATTGAAGAGACGTTTTGACCGGACGTGCACAACTCAGCTTAGATTTAGCTCGGCTGATAAGCTAAATAGATTTTAGCTCTACCGGAGAAGTTATGAGTTTTACAATTTCTATTTAATAGCTATAGGATTATAGCTCGGCTGGAAAGGCTTACGAACTCTAGCTCGGCTGATGGTCAAGTAATCCCTATCATGCTACGCAAATGAAATTAAGGGGCAATTGAGAGGGTAATTTATATGAAAATTGGGCCGAGCTGGGTATATTGGGCCAAGCTAAGTAGTGGGTCGTTTTTGGGCCGCACTACAAAGGGCTGAGTAAAAAGGCCATATAAGTTACTTCGGTCTGAAGAAGTAGTCTTGGAGTTAGACCGGTCGCAACCGTGGTATCTAGTCCGGTCACATACGGCTTATTTCTACTTCAGTTAAGGGATGTGTTGGGAGGAACTCGGTCTTCAGTAATTAGCTTGGCTCCACTCTTATGGATAGCTCGGTCTTAGCATGGGAAAGCTGAGATAAGGGAAAGGAAGGTATGGGCCGAACCATAATGGAGAGCCGGACTAAGCATAGCTCGGTTGAGGATCATAGGTGCCTTGCTTACTTCGGTCGTAAGGTAGTTCGGCTATGGTAAAAACCATCTCACTTGGTTTAAGCAGTGAGGGGGGTATTGAGAGAAGCATTATCTCTCAAGAGTATGAGTCCTAGGAGGAGTCTGCATGGAGGAGTAAGAGTCCTACTAGGATTGTGTCACACGAAACCTATAAAAGCTCACCAATATCACCTTTGGAGAGGTAACACAACATTGTTTTCTGAATACACAGAGCTTTTGTCTATTTGTCAAGCTTATTGACTTAGGCATCGGAGAGGTTTCCGGCACCCACCCGCCGGCTAGCTCACGTTTGTGTTTTCAGGTAATAAAGCGACGTCGTACGGAGAAGCGCAAACTTGATCAACATGATTATACGAGAAGGCGTATTTCTTTCCCGTACAAGTTAGAATAGTGAGGGTCAATACTTATAGTTAGATTTTTGGAGAATAATTTATTATGTGTCAAGTGATAAATGATGTGTAGTAATGCTCCAATATCACTAAATAATTGCTTATTGATTGGATGGTTAAACTAATTTCAACAAGAAAATTTTATGTGATTCATCACTCGATTGAATTTTGATTAAAAATTTTATTGGGAAAATTCAGAAGAGGTCCTCCATATATTTTGTATAAGAGTTTAAGGACAAAAAAAAAAAAAAAAAAAAAAATTAGTTTATTAGTTAAAATTGTAAAAGGATAAGGATAAATTTTGACATACATTATTCTAATTTTTCTCCAAACCAGATATATATATATATGTATATATCTCTCTCTCTCTCTCTCTCTCTCTTTTCCCAATGTGTTTCCAGCGTTCATTATTAGCGTTTATCTACTAGGATTGTTCTTTTTCTCTCTCTCAACTACATCTATCGACGCTTCATCATTTACTACCGTTGTTCACCACCATCGACAACATTTCACTCCGATCTATGCATAGATCTAGCATGTTTCTAGTCGATTTGTTTCATTATCATTGATCCTTGTAAAAATCTAACATAGGAGTTTTAAATCTCTTTTGTCTCATCTCATCCCTTCTTCTTTATCTCTCTCTTTCTATTATTTTTTTCATGTCTCTGTGTTGAAAATCAAAATTTCTATGTTTTTTTTTTTGAAACATAAATTTTAATGTGTTTCTGTGTCTCTGAACAAAATTTCTCTACTTCTTTGAGTAAAATTTTTTTGACTTTTGCACATTGAAATTTCTTTGTTTACGTTTTTGTGTTGAAATAGAATTTTTCTTTGTGTTGAAACACAATTTTTTGTATCTTTGAGTGAAATTTCTCTAACTTTACACATTAAATGAGGGAGTTGCGTGAATGGGTGTATGCAAATTGGGTTGGAGGATTAAAAAACTTTTAATTTTACAAAACAAATCTAATTTTTTATTGAATAAATTATATTTTACAAGAAAATTCTGATTTTTTTAATTGAACAATGAGAAAGAGTGAGGGTTTTGTTTTTTTGAAAAGTTAAAAACTTTCATTTCAAATTTTAATATTCTATTTATTTTTTGTAAAGTGGAATATTCTATTTATTGAACATATAAATAATAGGTACATATGTATCAATATTTGAGAAGAATTCTTAATTCTATGCCATCAAGAAGTTCAGTACACGGTCCAGACTTAGGGTGATTATTCAGTATCTCGGAGTATGGATACGTGGTGCTCCTTAAGGTTTTGATTGATGGAGAGACACAAGGGCCCATGATTTATGTTGGAGATGGGGGGACAACATGGGGCTAACTAATTGGTGATTGGTTTGGAGTATAGACACGTGGTGCTCCGGGAGTATTGAATAATTTCCTCCAGACTTATGGGTCCATCTAAAAAACTTATATTAAAGCCCAAACATACTAATGGATATTATTCTCTCTCTCTCTCTCTCATATTTTATTTTCTTCTTTTTTTTTTTTTTCAATTATTAGTAAGAAAACAATATTAGACTAAAAAAAAAAAAGTGAGTAGTACACCAACTATAAAATTAATAATTATATTTACAATATTAAAAATGCATACAAATAATGGATATGTCAATGTAAATCGTATTTCAATAGACAAAGTTTATTGTTTTTCAAGATTTTTTTAATTGTTGTGATGCATTTCAAAAGTTGTATTATATTTTTTCCTAATAAATTTTGAATTTGATAGAAAACAATTTGAATAAAAGCCCAAATTATGAACAAATTGTGCCTATACGGGCCAAACCGGCCCAAAGTCAGTAAGCCCACATTTGAAGCCCATTGATAGGGTTGGGCTTCCCGTTGACTGCCATTGTTGAGCTTTAGTCCACACCCCAAGCATAATGTTACGATATTGACACTTTGTCATTTATTATGAACAATTTTGAAGAAAAAAAAATATTTGTTCAATTCCCCATTTTCATGGAAATTAATATTTTTCTCTAGTCATTGTTGAAATTTTTACTACAAATTTTATATGGAATGTAAATGATTGGGCCAAAACCACCTACAAAAAAAAAAGTAAACAAAACAAAACAACACAGCATGCGCGTGTTATGAAATTTTAAGAAATCTAATCTTAATTATTCAGTTTTAATAAAAAAAACTAAATATGTAACAGAAGTCAAGGGAAATGTATGGTTTCATTTGGCATCATAGTTTGGGGGTTAAAACAGTCACAAAATAAAAAAATAGATTAAAAAGTCAATAAAATAAAATGTTGTGTTCAAATCATAATCATTTTAAGTTTTCTTTTACAAAAGTTCAGAAAGTCAAAAAGTTCATTCCAAATGAAACTTTTAACTCAGGTTAAAATAGTCGAAAAACCAACCCATTTCTCAAACAAAGGTTATGTTATAGTAAAAAAGCACTTGCCCAAGCCAACCCTGTACTTCAAGCGGGATAGATCGGTCCCAAACGATGATTGGACTATAATTGGTCCTTTGGGTTTGAAGCCCAATCCATTGGCCCATCCAATCAACCCATTTGACATTATGAAGAAAATAGGGAAACAATACAACAAACATAAAACACAAAAAAATAGGCCTTAATAAATTTTAGTCCTGGGTTAAGCTCACAAGCTTGGGACGTTGTTTCGATTTGCAAACTTGTTGGTTCTAAGCTCGTTGGGCAAGGGCATACCTAAGGTTTGAGACCACGAATTGGCCCAACCCAAACTATGAGAAAAAACACACTCGTAAATAAAAATTTAGTTCATTTGATAGCAACATGAATAAGTTATTTATTTACTTATTTAAATTATATTATTTTTTTTTTTATAAATAAAGCTATATGTATCAAGTATTATACTACTTTAGTATACTAACGGATAATGTATCATAATTTTAGAGGTTTTGGATCTTGTAATTTGTATAATGAATAGGGTTTATAGTTTTGAAGTAGCAATGTCATAGCATATTAGTATACCAATTGGTAAATGTAACACTACTCTTTTTATTTTTTTACACGTTTTTTTGTAATAAATAAAAAAATCAACTTATAAATCATATTCAAAATAACTTTATAAATTTATTTTAAGAATAAAGATTTGTGGCCCTAAAAAGTGTGGCCCTAATGGCCCTAATTTCATTTTTTTGGAAAAAACTGTTTTTTTTTTTCTTTTTTTTTTTGCCTTGTTTTTTTTTTGTTGCCTTATATGGAAATTTAGGGCCATTCGGGCCTCTAAATTTCGAGCTACCAACCGGTAGCGTTTATTTTAATTTGAGAGTTTTTATCAAACTATTTAGTATAATTTATGCTTATAGTTATTAAGTAGGAATAACTTAAATAATATTTATAAAAAAAAAAAAACTAAATGGTTATTCCACTTTTCAAAAAATTGATTTTTTTAAATATTTTTAAAAAATATTTTCTAGATGAACCTAATTTAGATATATTTAAAAAGTATAATATTTATAAAAAAATATTTAAAAATTTATAAAATACAAAAATTATATTAAAAAAATAATTCTATAAAAATTTAGTAGATTTCTGTATTTTCATATATTTATTATTATTAAAATTTTAAATTATTTCATCACAAAGATTTTATTTTTTAAATACATATAAATTAAGATATTGTTCGACAATATTACTTTTTAGCTTAAAAGTCAAAAAATAACTAAAAAAAATCAAAAACCAACAACTTATACCAAAAAGTCAAAAATTTAATTTTCTCTCTATTTTTGTATATCTTTTCATAAAAAATTAAAAAGTCAACATAAACATACTATTTTTTTATATCATATTTTAGCTAAAAAATTAAAAAATTACTTAAAAAAACCTGTTTCCAAACAAGACTGAACAAATAATTTTAATAACTTTTTGACTTTTTAACTAAAATATAAGATAAAAAACTAATATATTTGAGATAATTTTTTAATTTTTTATAAAAAAATGTGTAAAAAATAAAAAAAAAATTAATTTTTTAATATAAATTATTAGATTTTTTTAATTTTTTAATTAAAAAGTAATATTGCTAAACGAGGGTAACTATATTTTGAAAAGGTAAATAAATTCTCAACTAACACCATTAATTTGATACAGTAAATGAAATTGTTACAGGGGGGTGCGCAATACACACGCACACGACAAGAGCCCTCTTCCACAGTCTACATAGGGACAGTGCGGTACAGCAGTACATACATATAATCAGAGCTCAACACTTTCTGCCGATCGCCATTGAAGCCTTCGCTTCAAACCTCCGATCACTCTCTCTCTCTCTCTCTCTCTCTCTCTCTCTCTCTCTCTCTCTTCCATTCATCCAACAATGGCTACTCACGATCGCATCAACACTGTTGCCCCAGACGAAGAAGCAATCGAGCTCGAAGCCATGCGCAAAGACGACTCCTCTTGGCACCCTTGCCAGGTCTCTCTGAGGTTCAATCTCTTTGTCCTCTTTTCGAACTTCACTGATTTGTTTCTTTCCTGAGAAAATCTGCGAGAAAATGTGCTCTTCTCAAATAGCTGCAGTACCGAGTTTGCATATATTCAGCTTTGCCAATTTTCTATTACTTGAATTGAATTGAATTGAATTGAATGAAATCATGTTTGGATGTACTTTGCTGGATAGGATCTTCTCAATTGCTTACATTTTATATTTGAATTTAATAATCTAACTTTTTTTTTAAATTTGTATTTTAGTTGATTACGGGTTGACTAGGTAAGAAATTGAAGGGAACTCTTGCAATGCATGTTTAAAAATGCCTGGAACTGTAGGAAAAATTGAAACACATGTATTGCATTTCTTAATAAATAATTGACTTTTAATCAAATATGGGTCAAAATTGTTCTGAAAGTAGTTTATGATCTAAACAAACAAGCGAGGTATTGATAGGAAAGGGGGAAAAAAGGCTTGGAAAATGGCTTAACATAATGAATTAATACTTTTGAAAGAAAAATCACGATAAAGAGCTTATTTCTGATAATTAGAATTCAATGTTTTTTGCAGCTTCCATAAGCTGATTATAGCTTATTTTAATGTGTCAGATTATTTGATGCTATTTCTCCTTATAGCTTATTAGGCAGAAATAACTTAAATAAGTTTAAAAACATTGTTTACTTAGAACCTGGTGAGGGGTGCTTTGAGCATTTGCTTTCTGATTATCAACTTTTCGCTTAAAAAAGGCTATACCAAACAGGGTTCTGAAAGCAACGGTGGACAAAATGGGAGGCTGAGGGGGGCCATGGTTGTTAGTTTTCTGAATAAAACTATATATTCAATTGTTTTAATACAATGTGTACATCTGATATAGCAATTCTAGATCTAATCCTAAATAGGAAACAAGAATAAACTTAAATCAATCCTAAATAAGAAACAATATTCACATAATATATACTATATTAATATTATTCTCACATCCCCCCTCAAACTGAAGGTGTTTGGGAAGAAAATATTTAGAGTTTGCCAAGAAGAAACTGAAACCGAGCAGTGGTGTAAGTCTTGGTAAAGAAGTCAGCAAGCTGCAGAGCTGAAGAGACGAAAAGAAGCGAGATAGAGCCAGACTGTAGATGTTGACTAACAAAGTGACAATCAATCTCAATGTGTTTGGTCTGCTCATAGAAGACAGTGTGATGTGTAATTTGAATAGCACTGCAGTTGTTACAATAGAAGGAGGTCGGAGAAGACTGAGGGACGCCCAAGTTAGAGAGAAGACAACGAAGCCAGACAACTTTTGCAGTAGCATGAGCAACAACACGATACTTAGCTTCGGCAGTAGAGCGAACAACAACAGTTTGTTTCTTGCTTTTCTAAGAGATCAAGGAATCGCCAAGAAACATACAGAAATTAGACGTGGACTTGCGATTAGTAACATCACCAGCCCAATCAGCATAAGCCACTAAATCCAGAGAGGAAGTAGAGGACAATAGTAAATCTTGAAATATAGTACCTCGGAAATAGCGAATAATCCAAACTAAGGCAGCCCAATGTGTGGAGCGAGGAACAGAGAGAAACTGGCTAACCATATGAACAACATAGGTAAGATCAGAATGAGTTATTAAACCGTTAGATAGACTATGCAACCCACAAGCTCTCGATATAGAGTAGGATCATCCAGAAGAACACCATCAGTAGTTTTGAGTTTTACATTAAGCTCAATGGGGGTATCAGAAATATTAGTGTCAGTAAGACCGGCAAGATGAATAACCTTATTGGCATACTTGACTTGAGAGAGAAAGTAACTCTTGGGAGAAGAAACTACCTCAATATCAAGAAAATATCACAATAGGCCCAGATCCTTCACTTCAAAGGTGTGAAAAAGATGCTGCTTGATCTCAGATATAGCAGAAGAGTCCAAACCAGTGATGATCATATCATCCACATATAGTAATAACACAATAAATCCAGTAGAGGTGTGGAGAAGAAATAAAGCAGAGTCCTGGGTACAAGGATGAAACCCAAGCTCAGTAGCAGTAGTCTGAAAGCGATCATACCAAGCACGAGGAGACTGCTTCAAACCATACAGAGCACGCCGAAAGCGACAAACCTGTCCAGAGGAATGGTGAAGGCCAAGGGGATGATGCATGTAAACCTCTTTAGTGAGATGACCATTAAGAAAAATAATTTTTTACATCCATCTGATAAAGAGGCCAAGAACGAATAGCAACGACAGAGATCAAAGTACGGGCAGTAGTCATCTTGGCAATAAGAGCAGAGGTCTCCTTATAATCAATACCATACTCCTGTGAGAAACCTTTGGCAACCAAATGAGCTTTATAGCACTCAAGCGAACCATCAGAATGAGTCTTGACTTTGTAGACCGATTTGCAACCAACTAGATTCTTACTAGCAGGCAAAGGAACCAACTCCTAAGTACTAGTTTTCTGTAAAACAGACAACTCATTCTTCATAGCTTGAACCCAATAAGGATCTTGACAAGCCTTCTTATAAGATTGAGGTTCTAAAAAAGAGTAAATAGCAGATATAAAAGTACGATAAGAAGCAGAAAAACATATATTAGACAAACCTAACTTGTTTGAAGGATGATGCGGTTGAGTAGGATATCGGTGTGCAACAGGATCAGAGTCGTCAGAAGCAAGAGGATCAGTAGCAAGGGCAGAGACAATCAGTGGAGGAGGAGCCTTGTGACGAAAATAAACTAACAACGGAGGAAGAGAAGAAACCGAAGGAGGAGAAGCAGCCAGAGGAGATGGAACAAGCTCAGGAGGAACTGTGGAGATGTACTCATCAGAGGGGGCCTCAGAAGGAAACGGATCAATAGGAACCAAATCCTTTTTGGAAACTGGGGCGGTGAGAGGAGAAAGCTGAAAGTAACGTAGATGTTCGAGAAAAGAAACATGACGCGAGACATAAAGACGACGGGAAACAGGGTCGCAACACCGATAGTCTTTCTAAGTAGGACTATAACCCAAAAAGACACGAGGACAAACCGGGCACTAAATTTGGTCCTATCTTTACGGGAAAGAAGGACAAAACAGGCAAGCCCAAACACACGAAGGAGGGAGTAGTTAGAAATTTAGGAGAACAAAGCCTCATAAAAAGACCGACCAGAAAGGAGGGGAGTAGGCATGCGGTTAAAAATAAAAGCAGCAGTAAGAATTGCCTCCTCCCAGAATGGAGTCGGAATTGAGATAGAGAGAAGAAGAGACTTAGCTGTCTCAAGGAGATGACGATGTTTACGCTCGGCTCGATCATTTTGGGTAGGTGTATTTGTACAAGAAGTTTGGTGAATGGTACCCAAATTGGCCAAATAATCACAAGACTCATTTTTAAAATATTTCCCACCCAAGTCAGACCGTAACACTTTAATTGTAGACCCAATCTGAGTAGTAATCATAGACTGAAATGTACGGTATATCTGATAGAAATCGGACTTATGAATCATAAGATAAACCCAAGTGTAACGGGTGCAGTCATTAACAAATGACACATAGTATGCAGAACCCCTTTTGGTGAGAATAGGTGAAGGGCCTCCAAATGACACATAGTATGCAGAACTCCTTTTGGTGAGAACAGGAGAAAAGCCCTAAATATTAGTATGAACTATAAAAAACAGTGTATCTGATATAGAAGTACTTTTATGAAAAGTTAAGGTTGCCATTTTGGTAAGTTTACACTCCCGACATTTAGTAAGTTCACTAGGAGAAACTTTATCCAATATACCTGACTGAGCTAAAGACCGTAAGCAGTCAGCAGACAAATGTCCTAATCTAGAATGTCACAAGTAGAAAGGAGTGGACGAAGAATCTAACTGAAAAGAGGAAAAAGCACTTGGAGAAGTTGTCATAGGCAGATGCAAGCTCTCTATCACATAGAGGTCTCTAACTCTACAGCTAGTCCCAATCTGCTGTTTGGACATACGATCCTACACAGAATAGATAAAAGAAGAAAAGATAACATCAAAACCGGAGGTATCAAGCTGACTGATAGATAATAAACTAACAGCTAACTGAGGAACATAAAGAACAGATAGAATAGAGATAGCAGACATAGCAGACGGTAAGACAAACCCAACAGATATAACAGACATACCAGACCCATTAGCGGCATTAACAGTAATAGGAAAATGAGGGGGAGTACAATTTTGAAGTAAGAAGAGATGGAGAGTCATATGATGAAAGGCACTAGAGTCAAAAATCCAGACAGACGAAAAGATAACTGAAGAAGACCCAAGCAAACCTGAATGAAAAGAGGAAACAATAGAGGCAGACGAGGATGGCTGGGAGGTAGATAGTGTATGCTGAAGCTGACTCATTTGAGCACTCAAGGAAGCCAAATCAGGATCAGGAGCTGGAGCAGATACTGTAGAACTGGCAGAAGCCTAAAAATTACTCGGAGAAGAAGGGCAAAATTGGGTCTGAGATTGCTGAGAATACGAGCCAGAAAGACATCCCTTTTTGGGACAGTGATACTTCTAATGGCCCCACTGATGGCAGAAGGCACACTTATCTGGAGCTAGAGGCATCATAATAACCAGAAAGCTAAGGGGTTGAAACCAACTAGAGAACTAGCAATTGAAGTAAAGTCCAGCAAGTCGAAGCAGAGAACTAGAGACCAATGACGAAAAGCTTCGATCGACACAGCCAGAGAGAGAGAACCAGAAGTTGAGCGAGAAGAACAAGTTCAGACGGAGGTGCGAGAGGGAGAAAGACCTTCGTGAACCAAAACGAGAGAGAAAAAGATCCCTCGCACGAACCAGATGGGTTAACGTGTTGTCGGATTGCAATTCTGGTGACAAATACAACTTCGATGAACACCCAATGGCAGCGAAACAAACACTAAAGATCTAGACGAATTGCGATGATGAACTGCGATGACTAGACAAACCAGACGAAAAGACCAGACGAAGTACCCAACTCAGATGGGTCGACTTCGTGAGACTAGAGATCAGAATTAGAGATGGTTGTTAGGGTTTCGAGTCCTTCAGGTTTCGAACCAAGCTTTGATACCATGTTAGTTTTCTGAATAAAACTATATATTCAATTGTTTTAATACAATGTGTACATCTAATATATATAGCAATTCTAGACCTAATCCTGAATAGATGGCACCAAATTATGTGAGTGATTTTTTGACCACATTGCCCGCTTAGTATCCAGCTGGAGAGCACCGGCAGAATAGATGGCGCCTGACTAACCTGCAACAAAAAGAGAAGATTCCGGTGGTGGTTCTTTCACCCGGGGGTTCTCCGACAATCAAGTCAGTATCTCTCAAAGATAATCAAGTGCTAAAATTCACTGCTCAAAGCATAAATTGCGTACCTTAGACCCATGGGGGTGTCTCTCTTTTATAGTTTACTCAATCCTAGTCCCACTAGAAGCCTGACTTCTATGGACTCTCATTCAGTGCTTACTTTGGACTCTACAAGAGATAAGGATAGACTTCCTAAGAGTGTTATCCTTATCCATCCTGTAGTCTTCATTCATCCTAGGACTCTTGTCCCTTATCCGTTTATCTCGGATTCTGATATCTTCGGAGGAAACCTCGGCCTAGCCGAGATCACCTCATTTCGACTGTGACACGTGGCACCTCGGTGACGACACGTCCTGCTACCACGTGATTGGTACTCGTAGAAAATATATCCCATTAACCCGCCCTAGGTTCTATTACCTTGGCATTCTGAGGTGATGGAACCTATATCGGTACTTCTTTCTGTACATCGGCTCAAGAACTCCTCAGCCGAGATCATTTATTTCAGGCCAACATGTCTTCTTCAGAGAACAAGAATTCCAATGAACTCTTTCACGTGCATGAGCTGTCATGCATCACTATTCAACTATTTCATTTACGCGTTTTAACCCCATTGGACTGTGCTAATGACGCGCCAAATATCCATCGTGCGTCTGTGTGTGCCGTCTGACGTATGCGTTGTTCCAGGCGCATTAAATGTTCTGTTTTGCCGCCGTTTCAAGTTTTTGACAAAACTTGCTTTTTCCTTCTTTTCGCCTTTTCACGTTTCATTTGATTTACTTGCTTTTTCTCTCTCTAGCTTTCTTCTCTTGAATTTGCCATTGCTCCGGACTTCAAGCTCTGCAACTACCTCTATTTCCTCCTTCCGGTGAAGCTTTGCGCTCATTACTCCTCAAATCGTCGTCTGCATCTTGCGCGAACTTTATTCCGGCCTTACTTTGTCTGGTAAGCCACTGTTCCTTTCGTTCTCAGTTCTTTTGATATTCTTCATTACTTGTTGCCATTACTGTTTTGTTCAAACTTTCGATTTGTTGAACTATTCATCTGGATGTGTCTATTCCATGATTTTACTCATGTCTTGAACACTTGCACTGTTTCACCACTTTCTTGTGCTTTTGTCACTGTTCTTGACCTTATATTCCTTGTATTCTCTGTGCTTTTGATAGCCCCACCTCTATTCTTAATTCTGAAACTTTGTTCTTGCTTTTTTTTTTTTTTTTTCCAGATTTGTGCCTTCAATCTTCGTCTTCATAGATTTAGGTTTGGGATTTGTTGTGTAGTACCCATAATTTAGGAAAAACTGAAACCAGTATTTACCTAGGCTTTTGCCGAGGTCTCATTAACCCTCTCAAAACATCTTCTTTCTGAAATCCAACCCCGACCATTCAGGTCGATATCATGGGTATGTGGAGACATAGGGTAGATACCCCGACCAAACTTGAGTACTTTAGGCAAGAGTTCTCCATTCCTGCCGATGTCCATCTAAGGTTGGCTGGAGATAACGACTCCATCATGCCTACAGATGATTCGATGCCCTTTCCTATTGTAGCTTTCACTGAGTGTGGACTCCGGCTTCCACTCAACATCCTCTTTCGCGAGATTCTTCACTATTACAAGTTGAACCCCATGCAACTGGCCATAAATTCTTATCGAGTGATCAATGGCATCATAGCCTTAGCTAGGCAGGAAAACGCTAGGATCACCTTAGCCAACATCCAGTATTGCTATACTATGTGTGGCCTTAACTTGAAAGACAAAGGCTACATCTATTACCTTAAGCTGAGGTCTACTGAGTTCAAAATTGTAGCCGACCTCCCAGACTCCAACAAGGGAGCTGGGGATGACTATTTCATCGCGTTGGGGAACTGAGAGTTTGGCCCAGACGAGGACCTCCATCTCTTTCCTCTTCAACGTTCAGTTTTTGTACAGGGCAAGGTTTAAAAATGCGGTGTTACATAACGGTTTCGGCCGTTACGTAACGGTTTCGGCCGTAGGCACCATGCGTTACCCCCGATTTTGCGGTGTGATTGAAATTCACAGGTGTATCGGCCGTTACGGCCGATGTAACGGTCGTAACGGTGTTGTAACGGCCCGTTACACCCGTTACAGGGCTTTTTTTCGCTGATTATTTTCAAAAAAAAAACAAAAAAAAAGGCTGAAGATGTGGTAGTAAGGTTCTGAAGATGTGGTACACACCTTTGTTGAGCTTTTCTCTTTTGTCTTTACAGCACATGAACAACTTCGAGGTGAGATTCCATCACAAATTTTTAGATCTGGAAATACGGATGAGTGAGAAATAGAGAGAGAAGGGGGAAGAGGGAGGAGGAGAGAGGAGAGAAGAGAGAAGAGGGAAAAGGGAGGAGATGAACCTGTATTGGATCTTCAAGCTGCCTCTGTTCTGTGTTGAGACTGGTCTCCGGCTGTGTTGAAGACGAAGTGCCTCTGTTTTCTTTTTCTTTTCTTTTTTTTTTTTTGTTTGTTCAGCTTCCTTCCTGGGGAAGATGCACATTTGTTGACCTTAATATAACATTTGTTTTTGTTTTGTGTGGACCACCGTGGGCTCCAACTGGCCATTTTTATTTTATTTTATTTTTTTGTTTTTAACAATGATTTTTGGGTTTTAAATTTAGTAAAATTTACAAAATATATGTAATATATTTAGTAATTTTAATTTAAATATATATATATATGGAGCTATGTATTTATTTTTAGTATTTTATATATAATAATTAGTTATTGATTTTTTAATATCTTCTTTTAAAAAAAATCAATACCTTAAAAAAAATTCTTTATAATTCATTTTTTAATTTTTATATGATTATATTAGCATGTAAAATCAAAATGTATAAATAGTGGTTGTATTTTTTTATAACTATTTTATTTAGTATTTAATTTGAAATATTTTTAAATTTTTTTTTTTTATTGTAATGTGTTGTGACAACAATTTTGATGGCACAAATTTATTTATTTTTTAAAAAAATGTCTTTCTATAAAATAAAAAAATAAAAATAAAAACAATAGCTCAAACAATGTCATAAAAAATGTCTTTATTCCTAATTACATTAGCATGTAAAATCCAAATGTATAAATAATGGTTGAATTTTTTTTATAATCATTTCATTTAACATTTAATTATAAATATTTTTTTATTTTGTTATTGTAATGTGTTGCGATAACAAATTTTTTTTTTAATGACAAAATTTGTTGTGACAACAATTTCATGTAAAATCCAAATGTATAAATAGTGGTTGCATTTTTTTATAATTATTTTATTTAGTATTTAATTTTAAATATTTTTTTACAATCATTTCATTTAAAACTATTATTGCATTTTATAAATTTTTATAAATAATTTTAAATATTATTGCATTTTTTTTACAATCATTTCATTTAATAAATGTAAATATTGTTTATTTAGTTAGTTCAAGTTTTGCTGAAAAATAATTTTGTAAACATTTAAAATAAATTAAAAAAAATGTATTAATGATGCAGAATTCAAATTGAAAAATGCCACGACAAAAGGATGCCAATGATAAACCCCAAGTGATGATATTGGTTGAAAATTTGGAACTCAAGTTGAAGGCATTAGGCATCGTATTATTTGCAAATTTTGTGGACATCACATTAAAGGTGGAATTACGCGTTTCAAACAACATTTAGCACATCAAGCGGGACAAGTGCATTTTTAATAATAAGATTATGTAAAATTTACTCTCTGTTATTTGTGATTTATGCTATGATGTTATGTACTTTGTCAAGTTCTTCAATTAAGGATGTATACTTTTTTTAAAATTATTTGAGTTAAAATGTACATATGCTTCCACAAGTATAATAATTAAAAATAATTTTATACATCTAAATCCAATAAAAAAAAAAATTTGCCACAAGTGTAATATGAATTTATGACATATAAAGTCATTAATTATTGAAATAAAATGTTAAAAAATTCATTTTCTAGTAATTTAAAAATATGAAATATATTGGATCATACTTAAAAATTATGAAAAATTTATCAAAATTTATTTTAAAACTCAATAAATATGATTCTAAAAAAAAAATATGCGTATCGGTAAGTTTTTTACAAATTGTGCGAAAAATAAAAAAATTCACAGTTCCGATAATAGCCATGCCACTTCTGAATTCTGGCGACATAGCAACGCTTTTGAGAACCTTGAGTGCACAGGCAATGGTAAGAGCCACAGTATTGATTTAATTTTCTTTCAAAGTCTCAAATATTTTTATCTGTTTCTGACGTCTGTTCTTCTTGCAGCTGTTCGTAAGCCACCAAAGGGCTTCCGCCAGTCTTTCTGCCCTAGTAAAGACTTGAAGAAGCTTCTGGACTTGCCTGTTCATAAAAGGAAAGCACCTCTTCTGCTCAATTTTATTCCAACATACAAGTCAACTTTGCCCGACGTTCCCAAAAGGAAGAAGAAAAGCCTTTCTCCACCTTCTGCCACAACTCCACAAACCGTATCAACATCTCAGGTTGATCAAAGGTCAACATCCAATCCAGTAGAACAGCCGTCTACTTCGATTCAATATCTAATCCCTCCATCTCAATGCAAACGTCGCCAACATCTCGTTCTTGCAGCCGAGATGGGTCGCGCAAAACCTATGGCCAAAGATCTCTTAGCCAGTATCCCAACCGACGTTGATGCTCTACCAACTCAAATGCAGCTTCCACCCAAGCCAAAAAGAGTCAAGAAGGCTCAACCAAAGGCCAAAGTGACTCAGGCTGAGACTGAAGACACTTTGCCAATTTCCCAGCTGGCTCTAAGCGAAAAAACTGCCTCTGTCCCTATAAAGAGGTTCGCTGAAGCCCTTCCCTTCGAATCCACCAAGTCAAAAAGGTTGAGGTCATCTGCAACGACCTCGGGGTCAAAGAAGCCTGATGCCCCCTAGGCCTCTGAAATAACTTTGGAGGATAAGCCTGTAATGGCTAGTGATAGCGCTGACGATATAAATGTCGGCGTTGCACTTAGCACTGCATTGCTTCTCCCAGGTGACTTGGAGCGAAACGCCGGGTTTAGTGAATATAAAAACTACGCTTTGATGCTGTAACACTCTGTTCAAGTAAATGTTTTTGTCTGGTACTTCTTCTTTCTTTCTCTTTACTTCACACTTATAATATTTCTCTAATACTTCTGTTTTTCCACTCTTTCTCCATGTAATCTTTTCAGAACCGTGAAAAGTTAGCCGAGAAAAAGAGGGAAGTTACCACACTTCAGAAAACAGTTAAGAGCCTGCAGTCAAAGATGAAAACGTTGGAGGACTAGGCCGAGGTCGCTATGAAGGAGAGGGATAATGCCGAGGAAAAAGCTGGTGCTGCTGAGGCAATAAATAAAGTTCTTCAATCTCAGCTAAAAGAGGCCGAGGATAAGGTGGCCCAGGCCTAGAAGGAGCTTGAAGATGCCTTGGCCACTAAAGCGGCCGAAATAAAAGATGTGGATGAAAAGGCTTATAATCAGGGCATGGCCGACGTAACAAAGGCCCATGAGCAACAAGTGAAGCAGGCATGCAACAGGGGTTTTACTCGTGGTTGGATGTCCCTTCTAAAGAAACTCAATGTCCCAGAGGACTCACCATTGAGGAAAGCTGATGCCATTCCTCTTCCATTTCCTCCACCTCCTTCACCAGCTCAATCCGAAGAAGATTCAGAATCTGAAGATGATAAAGAGGGTGATGCCCTGGTGAGAAAAACGAAGGAGGCTACTGGGTCCAAGTCCCTTCCTTCAATTGAGCAAGTCATGGACTTGACTCGAGATTAGGGCTGCAAACGAGCCGAGCCGAGTCGAGCATCATCGTGCTCAAGCTCGGCTCGAATAAATTTGTAAGTGCTCGAGCTTGGCTCGAGCTCGAATCGAGCTCAACATTACTTAGCTCGAGCTCGACTCGTGAGACTAAAACACAACTCGAGCTCGGCTCGTGTGGCTCAACTTTATAAATAAAAGTCACTTGAATCACAATAGTAATGCCAAACTGCTGGCTTTCTCCAATATATATAGACCTCTTGTGCCTTTTCATTTTGTAACGGAAGCGATGTGGGATAAAAGAAAAGAAGCAAAGTGATACACAACACCTACTCCTTGTCCTGTTGTCCCACATCGAATGATAAGAAAAAGTGAAGAAATCTCACCCATGATAAAAGAAGCAAAGCAATGGCCCTTTTTGCTGGACAATTCTTTATTGTTTCTTAATGACTTGGACTGTAGACTTTATTATTTATATATAATATATAATATGATATAATATATAATATATAAATATATATAATATAATATAATATATAATATAATTTAATCTAATCAAGCCGAGCCTAACCGAGTCGAGCTCATATTAGCTCGAGCTCGACTCGTTTAATAATCGAGCTTGGTAACAAAGCTCGAGCTCGACTCGTTTGGTAATCGAACGAGCTTAAATGAGCTGTTAACGAGCCGAGCTTCGAGCTGTTCATGAACAGCTCGGTTCGTTTGCAGCCCTACTCGAGATGAAGAGGGTGATGAGGTTATCAAGGAAATTACTCCTGAGCAGGCATCTTCCGACGTTCCTGTAGCCGAAAAAACTATTGACGAAACCCTTCCTCAAATTGACGCCGAGATCGAGGCGGAAAAGGCTGCTGAGGCATCTACTCAACAATCATCTGAACTTCAGACTCAACCAACTGCTGCTGTTGAGGAGTCTTAGCTTTGATGGTTTTTTCTTTTGTTTCATTTGCACTCTGTATGTTTTTGTTTTTTAAAAACAATGCCAGCTTCTTCACATGGCCGATGTGCCCTCGTTGCAACTGAATGCTAATATAACTTTTCTTTCCTAAGTGCTTACATTTTTATCTTCTCTTCATTGCTTTCTGCATGATTCTATACTTAGAATATTCTGCATGTCTTTCATATACTTTTCCTTCTTTGTACAATCTTCTCGGGGTGACACACCTCAGTTATGCAAACCGATGATTTACTTCGACAAGTAAATTTGATTCAGCCTAACCTTGTAAAATTTTTTCTCAAATTTCAACAAGTTTTTAACCTTAGTCTTCAACTGGTAAAATTGTCTCGAGTTTCAACAAGTGTTTGAACTTCTTCTCGGTTTAACTTCAACTTGTAAATTGCTACAAATTTTAACAAGTGAAGATAAACAAATATCTCGGCTTAACTTCAGTTTGTAAATTGCTACAAATTTCAACAAGCGTTAAGCATTACTTTGGTTTAACTTCAACTTGTAAATTGCTACAAATTTCAACAAGTGAAGATAAACAAATATCTCGGCTTAACTTCAACTTGTAAATTGCTACAAATTTCAACAAGTGAAGGTAAACAAATATCTCGGCTTAACTTCAGTTTGTAAATTGTTACAAATTTCAACAAGCGTTAAGCATTACTTCGGTTTAACTTCAACTTGTAAATTGCTACAAATTTCAACAAGTGAAGATAAACAAATATCTAGGCTTAACTTCAACTTGTAAATTGCTACAAATTTCAACAAGTGAAGATAAACAAATATCTCGGCTTAACTTCAGCTTGTAAATTGCTACAAATTTCAACAAGCGTTAAGCATTACTTCGGTTTAACTTCAACTTGTAAATTGTTACAAATTTCAACAAGTGAAGATAAACAAATATCTAGGCTTAACTTCAACTTGTAAATTGCTACAAATTTCAACAAGTGAAGATAAACAAATATCTCGGCTTAACTTCAGTTTGTAAATTGCTACAAATTTCAACAAGCGTTAAGCATTACTTCGGTTTAACTTCAACTTGTAAATTGCTATAAATTTCAACAAGTGAAGGTAAACAAATATCTCGGCTTAACTTCAACTTGTAAATTGCTACAAATTTTAACAAGTGAAGATAAACAAATATCTCGGCTTAACTTCAGCTTGTAAATTGCTACAAATTTCAACAAGCGTTAAGTATTACTTCGGTTTAACTTCAACTTGTAAATTGCTACAAATTTCAACAAGCGTTAAGTGTTTTTATCTTCTCTCTGCCCCCAGTGTGAACCTGAGTTCCACTTGGGTTCTCATTATTTAAAAACAACATTATGCATAGTTTCACAAGTTGGGGAGAATTCTGCTAAGATTTTATTGATGACATCGGCAAAAAATAAAGCAACATCTAATGATAGAAAAATTTTAAATTACAAGTGTTCCAGGGCCTTGGCAATGCTTTGCCCTCATTATCTTCAAGCCTATATGCCCCATTGCCCAGTACCGAAATGATTCTGTAGGGTTATTCCCAGTTTGGGCCAAGCTTGCCCTCCCTGGAATCCTTCTTGTTGCCAACGACTTTTTGCACGACTTGAAATTCCCTTGGATTAACCTTCTTGTTATAAGCTCTAGCAAGTCGTTGTCGGTATGTCTTTGTATCGCTTTCTCTCTCTTCTTTCTTCTAGAAGATCAAGATCTCGGGCTAAGAGTACATCATTAGTCCCGTTCTCAACTCCTTGGGTTCTGATCCCTGGGATGCCGACCTCCAATGGAATGACTGCTTTTGTGCCATAAGCCATGGCAAAGGGTGATTTCCCTGTTGATCTTCTCGGCGTAGTCCGATATGCCCAGAGTACATTGGGCAATTCGTCTACCCACTTCCTTTTTGCTGCCTGCAGCTTCTTCTTTATCTCATCCAAAATTATTTTGTTGGATGCTTCTGCTTGTCCATTGCTTTGTGGAAAACTTGGGGTTGAAATTTTACATTTTGCACAGAAGTTTTTGATCAGCTTACTGTCAAATTGTGTCCCATTGTCTGCAACAATTGCTCTTGGAATCTCAAATCTGGTGATGATGTTTCTCCATATAAAGTTCTTGACATCCACATCTCGGATCTTGGCAAGAGGTTCTGCTTCTATCCACTTTGTGAAGTAATCTGTTGTTACCAGTAGGTACTTCCTTTGCCCAGTTGCTTGGGGCAATTGCCCAACGAGATCCATTCCCCATTGGGCAAATGGCCAAGGGCTGGATATAGGGTTTAGGTCAGCAGCTGGCTGGTGAATCAATGGTGCAAACCTTTGGCATTGTTCACACTTCTTCACGTAGGCTTCTGCATTTTTTTGCATGTAGGGCCACCAATACCCCTGGGTAATGGCCCTGTGAGCTAGCGATCTGCCCCCAGTGTGGCTTCCACAAATTCCCTCATGAATTTCATATAAGAAATCTTCAACCTGCAGAGGGTGTACGCACCTTAAGAGGGGTCTAGTGAAGGACCTTCTATACAGATGTTCTTTTGCTGTCAGATTGAATCTTGCCGACTTCAATCTGATCTTGTGTACCTCCTTCTGGTCTTCTGGTAGCTTTCCTTCTTTCAGAAATGCAACAATTGCGTCCATCTAGCTTGGTCCCATGTCTACGCACATTGCTTCATGCTCTGTGATTACTGGTTCAATGTTCGGGCCCGACAAGTATTCAATCATTATTGTCCTTGCTTTTCCTGGTTGTATTGCACTAGCTAGGTTGGCCAATGCATCGGCATAGTTGTTATCACCTCGGCTGACTTGAAGCAATCTGCAGTTCTGGAATAAGGCTGCCAGCCTGATGATCTCTTTTGCGTAGGCCGACATTCTTTCATCTTGGGCTGCAAACTCGCTCGTTGTCTGGTTAACTATCAATTGTGAATCACAAAAGACTATTACCTCATCTGCTTGTATTGCTGCTGCTAGTTTCAGTCCTGCATATTCTGCCTCATTGTTTGAGGCCTTGAACCCCAATCGAATGGACTGTTCTAATATTTCTCCATCTGGAGATATCAATACTACTCCTGCCCCCGCTCCTTGACGGTTTGAACTCCTATCAACGAATAGTTGAAAGGAATCGCCGATGTAAATGCTGCAGGGTCTGGGTTTCTCTTCTTTCCTTTGTTCTTTAGCCTTTGGCTGGGCTTCTGCTTGCTTGTTTGGACATTGTTTGTCTTGGCTCAACGGAGCCCGATGTTGGATGGACTCTGGCGTGAACTCGGCCACGAAGTCGGCCAAAACCTGGCCTTTGATTGCAGTTCTGGGCCTGTACTCCAGATCATACTGGCCTAGGGCGACTGCCCATCTGGCTATTCGTCCTGTTAAGTCTCCCTGCTGCAATAGGGACTTTAATGGATGCTCTGTCAGTACCACAACTTTATGGGCCTGGAAGTAATGGTTCAACTTCTTTGAAGCCATTACTAGAGCCAGTGCCAATTTCTCTAAGGATAGATACCTTGTTTCTGCGTCGGCTAGGGTTTTGCTTACGTAGTAAACAACCTTTTGCTCCCCTTTTTCTTCTTGGATTAGTACTGCACTAATCGCATGTTCTGAAACTGCTAAGTACAGGAACAGCTCCTCCCCAGGTTCTGGATTTGAAAGTACTGGTGGTGTGGTCAAGTACTTCTTCAAATCGGCTAAAGCTTCTTTGCACTCCTCTGTCCAGAGAAAGTCTATGGCTTTCTTCACTAATTTGAAGAAAGGTTTGCACTTGTCTGAGCTTCTGCTTATAAACCTGTTCAGGGCTGCGGCCCTTCCAGTTAGCATCTGCACCTGTTTTGCCGACGTCGGGCTCTTCAGCTCTAGGATGACCTTGATCTGATCTGGGCTGGCCTCAATGCCCCTCCTGGTCACCAGGTATCCTAGAAACTTACCAGATCCAACTCCGAATGCACACTTCGATGCATTGAGTCGGAGACGATATGTTTTAAGGATTTCAAAGACTGCTTTTAGATCGGCGAGATGACCCTCAAGCTCCTTGGACTTAACGACCATGTCGTCAATTTAGACTTCTACTGTTCGGCCGATCAGGTGCTTGAACATCTTGGTTACCAATCTTTGGTAGGTGGCTCTTGCGTTTTTCAATCCAAAGGGCATCACTCTGTAGCAGTATAGCCCTTTGGGAGTGATAAATGTGGTCTTCTTCATCTCTTTGGGTCCATAGCGATCCGATGATACCCCCGAGGCATCCAGAAGCTCATCCTTCCATGCCCTCAAGTAGCATCCATGTTGGTCAATCTTGGGTAGAGGAAGTGTCTTTGGGACAGGCCTTGTTTAAACGGTAAAGTCTACAGACCCTCCATTTACCGTTCTTCTTCTTTACCACCAATCGTATTGGATGGCCATGTCGGGTAGTGAACTTCTCGATGGCTAGCATCCAGAAGTCTGTCTACTTCTTCTTCTACTGCTTCAACGTGCGTCAATGTTGGTCTTCTGGCTCGTTGAATTACAGGTTTGGCCGACCTGTCAACATTCAGTTTGTGGCAAGTGACCTCGAGGTCGATGCTAGACATTTCATAAGGTGTCCAAGCAAACACCTTAATATTTGCTCGCAGAAAAGCCTTCAACTCTTTTTTTTCTTCTTCGGTTAAGCCCGAGCCGAGAAGAAAGAAGCAGTCTTCATCCCTATCCTGGATAAGGATTTTCTTCAGTGCCTCTTCGCTCTTCTCGGCTGGCTCCTTGCCGATGTCTTCTAGGACTTCCATGTCCTCATCTTCAATTTCTGCCTTTTTTGGCTCTCGTATGCTGCAGATTGATTTCATTGCTGCCATAGAGCAATTCTTCGCCTGCAGCTGATCGCCCTTGACTTCCTCTATCCCATGTTCTGATGGGAATCGCAATAGTTGATGCAATGTTGAGGGAACTGCCCTCATTGCATGCAACCATGGCCTTCCCAAGATGATGTTGTAAGGGGAGGGTGTGTCAATGATGGTGAACTCTGTCTTGATTTTCCTGGTGTCAGCCTGCACCTCCAAGTTTACTGCTCCCAGTGGCCATGTCGGTGTTCCATTGAACCCAACTATTGGGCCATTGGATTATTCCATGTCGTTTGGGTGAAGGCTGAGCTCCTTGTAACATCAGACGTACATGATGTCACAAGAGCTGCCTTGGTTAATAAGGATGCGTTTTACTTGGCACTCCCCAACCTGGAGAGATACTACCAAGGCATCATTATGCGGATGCTGGACCATCTCTAGGTCGGCTTCAGTAAAGGTTATCATTGGTTCCTGGCATCCTTCTGCCCGATGTCTTTTCTCCCCGACTTGATAGACATGTTGTAGATGTTTTACCTTCTAGGTCTCCCCTTTGATTTCATTCTCGTTGACCTTTGAGTGAATCACATTGACTACCTGAGGTCCTCCTACCTGAGGTTGCTGTGCGGGGGGAGGAGGAGCTGCTGGTGCTTGAGGCAATCTTGTCTGTTCTTCTTTTGTTCTGGCCTCATCGACCAGATCTCTTAGATGGCCTTACCTTACCAAGTCTTCTAAGTGTGCTTTCAGGGCTCTGCAACCCTGGGTTGTGTGCCCCTCTTCATTGTGGTAGGCACAGCGCCTGCCGACGTTCCTCCCCATGAATTCCCCTGGCACCCTTGTTAGTGCCCTAAAATAGGGTTGGTTTCGAATTTGTTCCAAGACTTTGTTAATTGGGGCTCGGAACACAGTTGTCACCGCTTGTGCAGCCCTCAGTTCTGTTTCATGTTTGTTCGATTTGTTGTTACCTCAGCCTCGCTTCGGCGAGCCGTTTCCTTTCTCTGGCTTTACCTCCTTAGTCCCCGATGTATCTTCCTCGACTCTGGCATACTTCTCGATTCTCGCCATGAGCTCTTCCATGCTTTTTGGCAAAGTTTTTGCCAAAGACTTCCGTAGTGGACAGTTGTCTTTCAGGCCGTTCTTGAATGACACGACCGCCACTTCTTGATTACATTCTAGTATTCGGTTGAATACCTCGTAGTACCTTTTTGCATAGGCCCTAAGGCCTTCATCCCATCGATCTTGAGCCATCATACATCCACCTCAATGGTGCGGCTTGTTTGTCATTTAACACGCCACGAACATCTCGGCCAGGCCTTCCCATGTCTTCACGCTCCCCTTCGATAGTTTGTGGAACCAGTCTGATGCAATCTCCTCGAAGGATGAGGGGAACACTTTGCAGAGCAACGGCTCGTTCCCACTATACAGTACCATTGAGTTCAGATATAATCCGACGTGGAAGTTGGGGTCTGACTTCCCGTCATATATTTGAAATCTCGGCATACTGAATCTCTTCGGCACCTCAAACCTGTCCAATTCCATCGAGAATGGTGTCCTCGGCTTATCTGGGAAATTTACCTTGGCTTCGGCATTTTGTTGCTTCCTTTTGAGGTAATCTCTTAAGTTCTCTTTTGTTCTCCCAGGAGCTCGGCTATCACCTACTTTCAGTCTTTTTGGTGCACTACTTTCAGCCTCGTGGTGAGTTCTCTTTGACCCCTCTCCATAAGTTGTGTCGAAGCAGAGCATCTGCTCCTGAACATGCCGATGTCCCTTGGGGTCTGCTTCCTTTGTGTGATGCGTCCTTCGTGATTCTTCTCGTCTTGGCTCCCTTCGTCCGACCTTCCTGGAAGGTCGGTGAGAGTGTCTTTCACTCCCGTTGTTCTGAGGGGCTATGGGGATTGTTCTTTGCCCTCCCTGCTGGGCATTGGCTGCTAGAATCGGCGTGTCCTGCAGCGGGAACGGCAGCTGCATGACGTTATTTTGCATCATGAAATTGACAACCGACTGCAGGTCTGCCAATTTGTTGTCCATCTCCTTCATCTCTTCGTCCCTCCGCAGGCATCTATCCTTCCATACTTGGAGGTCGTCTTCGTTGTAATAGCCACTTCGATCTGGTTTCTTTGGTGCGTCGTTAGTCTGGCCGACGTCCTTCACTCCGTGATTCTGGTCACAAGTTTCTGCATTGTATTCGTCTCCTGTGGCATCCAGGTCAATAGGTCTCCCACTCCCGGCAGGAGCATCTTCTCCAATCTTTTCCTTCTGTCCGTTGCTGGCCATCTATTCTCCTATCTTTCCCACAGACGGCGCCAAGTTGTGTGAGTGATTTTCTGACCACACTGCCCGCTTAGTATCCAGCTGGAGAGTACCGGCAGAATAGATGGCGCTTGACTGACCTACAACAGAAAGAGAATATTCCGGCGGTGGTTCTTCCACCTGGGGGTTCTTCGACGATCAAGTTAGTATCTGTCAAAGATAATCAAGTGCTAAAATTCACTGCTCAAAGCATAAATTGCGTTCCTTAGACCCATGAGGGTGTCTCTCTTTTATAATTTACTCAATCCTAGTCCCACTAGAAGCTTGACTTCTATGGACTCCCATTCAGTGCTTACTTTGGACTCTACAAGAGATAAGGATAGACTCCTTAAGAGTGTTATCCTTATCCATCTTGTAGTCTTCCTTCATCCTAGGACTCTTGTCCCTTATCCGTTTATCTCGGATTCCGATATCTTCGGAAGAAACCTCGGCCTAGCTGAGATCACCTCGGTACAACGACCAAGACACGTGGCACCTCAGCTGACACGTTGGCGTCACCTTGCCACGTATTGGTACTCAGAAAATATATCCCCACAGAAAACAAGAATAAACCTAAACTAATCCTAAATAGGAAACAAAAATAAATCTAAACCAACCCTAAATAGGAAACAATATTCATATAATATATACTATACAAATATTATTCTCACAATGGCCCCCACAAGGTCCAAGAACATTATGTGCTATGGTCTTGCATCTTTAGATTAGTAACAGCTGGCCTTACAAATTAGATCAGGTTAGGAGACAAAGCCTTTGTGCTCGACTTTGATTCTGCTTTTATAATGTTTCAATGGGCAGTTAATGTGGCGGCACACTAAACTGCCTAGCTGAGAGCATTTTCATCATAGGTTAGCTTTCTATTAGCATTTTCATGCATTTTAAGTTGTAAATTTCTATGGTTTTGATTTGAAATATATTACCACAAATATTACTTTTCAACTCATTTTTCCATTTTAGGCAGAGATGCCACACATCTTCGAACACCAAGTTAAATGGATATGTTGGATTATCACTTTGGTTTGCTTTGGCTAGCTAAAAAAATAAACTTTGTGGACTGCTTGTTTAAAATAACTATATGGCTCCCTTTGCGTGCACAGCTCTAGTGGAGTTGGTCTTATTGTGGACTATGGGAACACTGACTCAGAAGATATTATAGTGAATGAAGAAGAAGCAATTGCACGTCTGCGCATTCGTTCTATCCCTCTACACGGTGATGATTGTGTTCACATTGAGGAAGGTGAGCATGTTCTTGCCACCCAAAAGTCACAATCTAAGAGCCTCTTCTTTGACGCCAAGGTAGAAAAGGTAAACTCTTATTTTCCTTTTTTAATTTATATAATTATTTCGAAGGATTGGTATGAATGGTGTGTGGAATAACTAGAAAGGGCATATAGTTTTCTTCTATTTTCTTGGGTAGGTAACTTTTTGGACAGTAGACCGGCAAATTCAATTGTTTCACTTGGTAATTGGCAGCATCATTGTGAATGCAGTACTGGACCTGTTTCACAATAAGAGATAGGCCTATTATGTACTAAATCCCCCCTCCCCTTGCAGTAAATTTGCTTGCTGTAATACTTTGAGAGTAAAAGATATTAAAAAAAGAAGAAGAAGAAGAAGAAGTTAAAAAAATTGGAGTTAGTACTTTCTCATGACATAGCATCTGCAGAAGTGGTATTCTGTTGTATACTTGTCTCACTTTTTTTCCTTGTGGAATGCTATGGATCACGGTATATATATTTATTCCCCCCTTTCTCTTAAGAGTACCATTGACTACAAAATTCATTTTTAGAATTTATCATGGCCCTTGAAGAATCCAATGTTGTTACCCACTGGACTATAATTCTAAGGTCATAATAACTATGCACTTGTAATTGGCAGTGTTGCAATCGGTTGGAAATCCAATACATAGACTGTGCAGCTTAACACTGAGATTGGTTGTTCATACCTACTGTTGGCCGTGATGTAGGATGGTTATAGTCCTCTACCATGTGGTTTTATTAAGACCCATTACTTGGTTCTAGGCTTCAAAGCTTGAGAACAGAATTTAAATATATGGATGCCACATTGTCTATTATTAAGACTCTAAAGATAGGAAAGTTTGACTTTTTGGCTTTAAGGCTGTTTAAGACATAATAAAGGCTTCGTTTAAGACCCAGAACTTGACTCATAATATAACCCATCAATCATTGACATCCCATCTTTAGCAATTCTAAAAGTTAAAAAAATAACCCATAGCGAATCTAATAGTTAACAAAATAACCTAACTCATAAATCTTAGTAAAACATAAATAAAATTGTTTCCACAGCATACAAACTTAAAATGAGTGTGAAGTTCGACTCAGATAATTACTAATCACAAAGTCTTCTCGAGTGTTGTCGGGCTAGTAGACTTAATTTTGGGCTTCCAAAGTGGATATGTTGTATCTAACTGAATGAGGGCTATGACATAAATTGCATTAGCTGATCATTTTTGTCCATGGATTATTCTTTAATTAACACACATTTTCTTCTGATATAATGTTTTTTTTTCACATTAGCAATTTCTAATATAATGTCATGAGGATTCATGGATGTTCCTTGGGAGTAGATACGATCTCTGCAAGTGCAATGTATGACATAAAAAATTGTGTATATACTCTCCAAGTATCAGTTTGAAATCTATAAAGGGATTAAGGTTCAACATTTTGTGGCCTATCATTTATGTTTATATTGTCATATAATCATATTGTACCAATACTTTGATCAACTTCTTTAAAAAGTTGTGCTCCAATGTCTTGTTGCATTGTTAATTTAGTTGACATCGCAATCTCCTTGATTATCAGGCACTAAGAGTAAGACATTCAAAGAAGATCTATTGTAGATGTAATTTCATAATCAAGTGGCTTCACCAAGACCGTGGAGGAACTTTGACTGTCCCCTCTAGTTCAATCAAGAAACTGGCTACAACAGGAATCAATGTGAATCCAACTATTTGTGCATTCTTGAATACACTGAAAAACTTGAGTTGCTCCAGTACACCTCCATTACCAACCATCGTAGAAGACATAGATTGCGAAATGGATCTACACAAATTGCTGGAGAAACAGATAGAGGAGATCAGTAATTCAGCTGATGTTTCTAAGAAGAGAATTTCAGACAACATTCTGTTGGGTGTTGAGGGTAGGCACCTATAGCTCTATCACTTTACTACATAGACTATAGTGTAGGTTTTTCCTATTTTAATTTAAAAATTTATGCGTGGATGAGTTAGATTCTAGTTGGTAGCCTGCACTAACAGTTGATGGATAATGCTAATACGGTGTCTTGCACCTGAGCCTCCAACCTGGAAACTTGTTTTTTTTGACACTTTAATGCAGTATGGGCTCCTCTTAGTGACAGTTCAAAATTAAGTATAATCAAATAGGATCTGCTTTGTTTCAAAAAAAAAAAAAAAAGGATCTGTTTTATTCTTCATCTTGGATCCTTGACTATTTTTATAGCTTATCTCTCATAGCAAAATCCTTTAAATTTTTGTATGCAAGATTTGTACTCATTGTGAGTTAACTGTTTGCTCTATCTACAGACTACATGGTTTGACTCCTAACGGCAACTATATGTGGTTATGCTCTATTTTTCTTCTAATTTTAAAAAAGGCCTTGATCTTTTGTTGTTTGACTCTGAATTATCCATAACTCATATTTATCCATTGTATAAATGACGTAATAATTATCAACTGATATTTGTTTCGAGCCATTACACTTATTACGCGGGAAGCAACAAATTAAAATCTTACTTGCTTTGAAGATGCTAATTGTTTATCTGATGAAGTTTTTACTTGTTTATACTTATAACTGATAGGCTGAGACATTGATTGATGTCTTCATCTCAGCTTGAAGGATCATTTTATGATGACCTACTAAATCTGGTGCCTCTTTATTGCCCAATGAAAAGAAGAAAAAATAATGTGCTCTGTTTACTTCAAACCATCTTGGGAATTCTAGTCATCAATGTCTTAAGTCAAAAGTTGACATTGTAAAATCTGATGGTGTAATCAGATTGGTTTATTGACTCCTTTAGCAGTATCTTGTGCCTCAAACCCATTAGAAATAGGATCATGATGGTTTGCTTGCTAGCGCCTTCCCCCCCCCCCCAAAAAAAAAAAAAAAAACGGTGCTTTAAGAGTCACGTTAGTTTTAAAGTGTCAGATCTTTTGTTTTGTTGCAAATATCTTATGATCCAATCTGCTTACCATAATGCAGTTGATAACAAAGGACAAATTCAGTGCAGAGCAGTTGCTGGATCCAAAGTAAGCAAGTCACATGTTCAAGTTCCTCCTGACCAGAATCACTTGAAGAGGACTACCCGGAGCACGAAAAAACTGCAAGTGGAAATGGAAGTGAAGGATCCACCACCATCTGCTACATCCATTCAAGAGTTATCAGAAAGCAGGTCTCCATTGAATCCTCTCGCGGCTCGCGCTGCCCTTGCATCATTAATGTCAAAAATGCCTCAAAACCTTGAAGTTTCATTCTACCGTGAGGAGAAATTGGACTACGCCTATTCACTGAATGGGACTAAATTGTACAAATCTCCTACTAGGAATAGTTTTTCTTCGACCAATAAGCTCCCTCTGCAAGCAGAAGCTACTTCAGTTCCATTTGATCCAGACATTAATAGTGCTTCAGGAAAGCCTCTACTTATGAATGCCTCTCCGGGAATATTGACCATGGAGAGGGAAAGTGAAGACAAAACCTCAGAAATCCATGATTCTAGGGAAAGTTTTACCTGTTCAGTAGCCAAAAGGAAATTAATCCCGCCTCCTAAAGCAACTAATCTAACTGATTCTGTGATAGAGAAAGGTGCTGGAATTCCAGATCGCACTATTGAGAGGAAGACCTGTGTTGAACAGAAGTTACAGTCTTCAACAAACCCAAGAAGGTTTACTCGTTCAGCAGTTGGTAAAGTTAAAGAAGCTCAAACTATGGAAGCTAAACAAGGAATGGAAGATTATAAATCAGGTAAATTTGCTGACTCAGGTTCTGTTGTTCAAAACATTGCAGTCCTAGAAAGCCAAGCATTGAAGGATGAGAAATTGGCCACTTCCCGAAATGATTCTGCTGTCAAGTTGCTCTCTACTGAGGATAGGAATAGCCTAGGAAAAGAAGAGGAAGGGAATAAGAAGCATGTAGTTGAGAGGAAGACCCGTGCTGGGTTAAGGAATTCAACTAGCAAGAGCAGCTTGACTCATTCAGCAGTTCATGAGGAGAAAGGGAATAAAACTACAAAAGCTACAGATGAATTGGAAGATGATAAGTTAGCCCAAAATACAAGGTCAAACTCCTCCAAGGAAAATGTCACTGCCTGCAAGAGCACTGTAGTAAAAACAACAGAATGGACCTCTTCACCACTTGAGGCTGAGGGTGACTTACCCCTTATTGACAAAAGACATAATAGAGGGAAGATGTCCAGCGCTGTCAAGACTACTCAAAAAACTGAAGGTTCTGTAATCCAACTGTTTGCATCTGATATGCTGGTCTTGATCTGCTTTATATCACATTTGCAATTATTTTTTACTGGATTGAACATTTAATGATATATTCCCATTATTTCAGATGGCCTTCTTGTTCCCCCCACCCCCGTCCACCTTGTTCTAGCACATCATCTCTTGTTTTGCTTTCCTTCATTAATATTTCTTTCTTTTTATAACTTTTTGAGCCATTCCAAAATTGTCTTTGAGGTTTTTGTCTTGGTTTCTGTCTGTAATCTCTGAATATTAACGTATTTTGGTTTTCTCATTAGGCTTGATTTACCTACTCTATGTGACTTGCATTTTCTTCCCCAACCCAAATTAATTCTTAAACTTTTTTCCCTATTCTGATATTGTTGCCACTATGTCGCCCTCTAGCTTCCCCACTGTTTTCAGGATAAATGCCATGGCAATACATGAATTACCTTTAATTTTTTTTTCTGTAGTTGTGCAAAATTCCCTCACCATGGATAGTTTTTATCTCAATCTTATTATTGCTTGTCTCAGTAAATTTAACACACTTGGATGGAAGGAGGTGTTCGCTGCCATATTTACCAAATTTCTTTATCGATCAAATTATGCATTTTATGCAATTTATAAATGATATAGCTGTACAGACGACTTGCATGCTAGGTCCCTGATCCACTAATGTGACAGTTTTTAGCTGCCATACATTTCAGCAACGTGAGCGTATTCGGATTGATTTTAATCTTCTCTCTTCTTTTTTTTTGTTGTTGAAGTTTTTGTGCATGTCATATCCACAAAATTCATTGGCTGGGTCTCAGCCATCCCATTATGCGGTTATGGATATCAGTAGTCATGAATATTAGCAGTCAATCATGGTATGTTCTTTTTATTTGTACAAAATAATTGTGGAAGATTTAAATATCACTATGATGTTGCAGGCAAAGTTGCGGGCAATGGTGAAAGTAGTGGAAGCCTGAAGAGGAAAAGTACTTCTTCAAAGAGTCAGGAATCGCGATTTTCTCCCCGACTTCGGTTTCTCCCTCGGACTCGCTCACAGCACAACTCTTAGCCTGGGAAGGAAGGATATGAGCATGATAGGACTTCTAATCTTTTTTGCTTTTGATGCCATCTTGCTTCACATGTTCTCAAGTATGAAAAAGGAATCAAGATGAAAACAATTCTCTCTTTGCTAGAATTCCCGTAAAATCATGAACACTGTAGTATAAAATCGTAAAACATTGTCTAAGCACGAATATGAGATGAATATGTGGATATAAAGTTTAAGGGGTTCTCTTTCTTGTCAGTTGTATCATGGAAGTGGAAGGTATGGATAGGATTTCCTCTGATCTGTATGACATTGTGTTAGTGAATAAGCATTAGGAGTATTGCATTATTGAATGAGCATCCAAGTACACTCTAGTTGTTTTAGAATCATTCAATTCTTAGACAACAACGGATATTATATTATCTTTATCACACTTTCTTTCCATTATTGGGTCTACAGTTTGCTACCAGATTAAGATCCAATTCTTATGAAAGTATATTCCCCCCCCCCCCCCCCCCCAAAAAAAAAAAAAAAAGAAGCATTGTTCCTTACTATTATTAAACCCGGCTTTTTAAGAGTGGCTTAATAATAGTGGAAAATGCAACTAGGCTTGCTTTTATGACTAGAGACCAATGTTTTGAAATCACAAAAGGTGTAAGCGAACTGGAAAGGTGTAAGTATAAGATATAAGGTGTACTTGGTTTAGGTTAACCGAAATCAAATCTTGATGTCATGATTACCTTATAAATGTATTTAAAATTATACATAAATAAAAAATAAAGATATTGAGATATGTTAAGAGCTGAAGTACTTATAGAGAGTGTATATCTATATTTTAAGATACATATATATTTATTTAAATTATTTTTATATTAATTGTTTGTAAAAAAATAAAAATTAAACTTGGTGTTTGAATGAAAAAAAAAAAAAATGAATGTATTATAATATGTTTTTACTTAATATATACAAGGAGTAAAAGCGGTGCAGTGATAACCGCCTGTTGGAATATTTCCACTGAAGGTCTCATGTTCGAGCCCATCTCTCCACAGCATCTTCGATTTTTAAAGAGGATAAAATTCGGCTAGTTTCTTGAACTGGCTACCCGTTCAAACGGGTTACTGGTTCAACTATAATTCTTGGCGGTTCTTTAAAAATAAGACGATTTATTGTTTAAAGAAGGTTTGAGGTGTTAATCCAAACCAAAATCTAGACCGGTAAACAATCAGTCGAACTTATCAGTCCAGTCCAATTTTAAAAACATTGCTTGAGAGACATATGTTGACTGTAACCTGATGGTATGTACCCACCAGCTTTCATGCTCTCTTAATAACCTACAAGGTCAAATTGTTGGTTCAAGACCTTTGAGTGGAGTTGATTTATGATTAATCGATAGGCCATCATGATCTCCCAACAACTCCATATTACCTTAGGTGCAAGTTAGAGTGCGTGCATTCATATGTATACATGCTTTATTCTCTATCGGAGGATATCAAAATTTTACGAAGTACACGTAGTGTAGTGTCGACAATTATCTTATGATAGATCATTCAAATTAGAAGTTTGACGTAAGAACCTAACTTGTCTCAATGAAGTGTTAATTTTTGGCTTTTCCTTTCTCTTACTATTTACTAGAGTCTCTGCAATGTCATTCTTCCTCAGTTGTTAGTTCTTGGTCTGTTGTACCTGACTGAAATGTTTTATAGGTTTTCTTTGATTTTATCCTCAAATGATTGTAGTTATCCCCAATTGGTTGTAGTTCTATTGTCTCACATACATGACTGAACTCTTTGTTGGATTTCTTTGATTTTATCTACAAATGATTCTAGTTAGCTCCAATTGGTTGGTTGTAGCTCAATTGTCTCACAGATGTGTTACATTTTTCAGTTTTGTACATTTAGGGACTGAACTGTTTTATAAGTTTTCTTTAATTTTATCTCTAACGCTGTGTTTGGTTAGGAAATTTTAAGAAGGGATTTAAAAAGAAAAAGAAAAAAGATAAGTGAAATGAGAATAAAAAAAACTTATATTTCATCTAATTTCATACACTTTTTTTCCGAACAGCCAGCACTATCCCTAATCGTCCTACATTAGTTTGGTATCAGAGCTTAAGGTTCCACCATAATGTTTTCACATTGTGGGAGATCCTGTACAAGTGGATTGACTTAGGAAGAGGGTAAAACACTTCTTAGAGACAAAATTTGTCTAAGGAATCTTCAAGATGATTTTATTGATCAATTGTATGCTCTTGAGTAAAGTGATATGCGTGTGGTTGATTATATAAGAAAATTTAAGGAATTATTTATCAAGTCTGGAGTAGTAGAAAGCAAACGGATGACTATTGCTCGTTTCAAAAATAGACTGAGATATGAGATCAAAGAAATTATTATTCCTTATGCTCTTGGAAGTAATGAATCGAAAAGAGTAATTGTTGGTCTAGAGCATATAATACCTTTAGGCCATGTTTGTTATCCTGCATGAGTGGTATAGGATTGGAGTGATAGTGAGGTTAGACCTGTGAAAGTATGTTTGGTTGGAGAAATTTATGAGTAGATTATTAGTCCAGTCGAATTGACAATCCCCCTATACGACTCGAAAAATAGTGAGGGGACTAACTATTATTTTATTATTTTTTAACCAAGTGCAATATGTTATTTGTAAAATATATATATATATTTGTTTTAGAATTTTTTTAAAATTTTATATAAAAATAATTTAATAATCCCATCACTAATCACCACTCTCACTATTATCAAAACAAATACATTTTTATTTAATTTTCTCACTAATAATCTCCACATTAACAATCTCTTCACTAATCATCCCTTCATTAACAATCATATCCACCCAAATCTGCCAAATAAACGCGATCTTAGAAGTCATGACATTGCAATCCAAGGTCTCTAATGACTTTGCTCCAATCATGTTGTGTGAAGAGTCCAAAAGTGAATCAAAAGATGACATTGTATTGCAAAAAGAGGTTAAAAAGATTGAGGAGGCTTTTGGGAATATCAAAGAAAACTTTACGAAAACTAATTTGGATCAATTCAAGAATAATGTTTCAATTCTTTCTATTGAATTTGTCATTTCTGAAATATTTATTATTACGAAGGATCTCAATATTTTTGTTCCTATCTCCAACAAAGAAAATGCGGCAACTTAAAGATTTTAACATGAAGTCGTGAATGTAATTTCAAAGCTTGTAGATACTTATATTTAAACAATTCAAAACTCGTCGTTGGATTTTTTTTCTAACCAAGGGAGAATGATGCAAAGTATAAGAAACTCAAGGAAAGCTAAATTTAGAGAAGTGATAATACTTAGATATTGGCATGATTTCATAGAAAAGTTGATAGAAATCATCGATAATTATGTTTCTAGTATTATTAATCTTATTTTATTTTATTTATTTATTTATTTATTTATTTTATTATTATTATTATTATTATTATTATTATTATTATTATTATTATGATTTTTAAGGTTAGGAGTATTTTGGTAATTTTATATTTGTTGACATGGGTTATATGGGTCGTCTTGTAGGTCAAGTTATTTAATTATGTTTTATATATATTTCTTATTTAGTCTTACATTAATTTTAGAAGTTAAAAATATTATAATAGTTTCTTTTTTTAGGTATAATTGATTTAGGAAGTCTCCTAATTTATACTATGCTATATATATAACCAAATGTAATATTGTCTCAAAAGCCTTCAAAATTCCATTCTCAAATTCTGATAATTTTGAAAAATACGTGGTAATTTTCTTTTTAGTGTATGCTCTTCTCTTATATTCTCATAGACTGTCAACGAAATAAAAGGCTGTCAAAAAAAAAAAAAAAAAAAAAACAATCCTCACTTATCTCCCACACGTTTATCTTCTCACATGTTCAAACTTCCATGTTCATCCCAACTCCGACCAGCTACACTTATCTTCCACACGTTTATCCTCTCACACATTCAAGCCCCCATGTTCATCCTATCACATGTTTAAAACTTATTTATATAAATAAAATATAAAATAATAATAAAATATTCATCCATATCCATCACTCATAACTCCTACAACTTTTCCACACACGTTTTTGTATTCAGTTTATTCCATATTCCACTCAAATTCAATCATTCTCTCTCATCTCATCTATCTATATTTTCTCAGAAAAATTTATCTTCTCCATTGTTACATTTACAAGTTTCATGATTTGCGAAAATCATTACATGGTCGGTGTAATATTATTAATATTATTCTCTCTCATCTCATTTACCCATCTTTTCTCATAAAAACTTATATTCTCCATTGTTACATTTAACAAATTTGATGATCTGCGAAAGTCATTATCTTCTCCATTGTTACAATTTTCAAGTTTGATGATATACGAAAATCATTAACAAGTCAATGTAATAATATTAATATTATTTCTTACTTTATATCTTTGTGTGTATATATTTCTTTTTCTTAATATTTATGATCTACACGTCTTTTCATCTTATCCATTTTTATGCTTCTATGCATTTTTTTTTTTAGTATTTATTACTTTGGTGTTTACATATTTCTTTTTTCTAATATTTTTTAGTTCTTTACACATCTTTTCATCTTCTCCATTATTACATTTTGCATGGCTTGAACTTGCTTGCTTTTTAATTTGTGGTTCACATTTGTCCTTCAATTTAATCAGATTCGATTTGTTTATTCTCATATAACGCTGTTGATATCTTTTTCAACTTTTATAAATCCTATCATTTTCATATCAAAAGTAATTCACCTATAATTCAAGAAAATCATACGCTATCACATAACTTTAATTAATTAAAATAAGTCTTGCTCTCAATTGAATAATTTAATAATTTTTTTAAATGTAATTATTAAATAAATTAATAAAAAATATAAACCCACAAAATATAAAAATATAAACCCCCAAAAAAATATAAAAATATAAAAATTACAAATATCTAATTTTTATCAAGTTATTTTAAAAAAAAAATCTGCAAATATCTGCAACTTAAATAAATTAAAAAATATATAAATTATAAATATCTTGGCAACCTTGTTTGATTGTCATTCATGTGTTCTTTTTTTCTTTATTTTCTAATTGTTATAATCTCATGGCTTGTAGATTAAATAATTGGTTTTATAAAAACAATCTGCTCCTATTTTGTAGGAATTTGTTGGTAGATTGAGTTTGATCAAATTAACTTAAATTTTTTTGGTTGTTGTTGTTGTCTATCATTATCATCATATTCATAATCATCTTATATTAACTCTTAAAAACTCACATTTCGTAAGAATGATTTTTCTTTTACTATCTTCATTGTTCTCTCTCTCTCTCTACGATTTCTCACAACAGATTTGTCTATTTTTTTAAGTGTTATTGTACAATTATAGAATTTTTGAGGTTGATACTATATAAATGTGCCAAATCATATTGTACCAGAACTAATATGAAAGACATAAGGATTCCTTTCATCTGACACTAATTGATTAATTTTCCCACCTATGGACGTGAAGGATAATAGAGAGCTGTTGTTGGTTACATATTTTGTAAAAGTCAATCATAGTTTGACATGTGGCAGAGTAAGGGTAATATAGGAAGATTACTCAAGTCTTCGATCCTGATCGTACACGTGACAGTGAAAATTGGTTCTCACGTGATTTGAGTAGCACTGGATCAGTAAAGAGATACAAGATGACGTGGTTTCAACGGTTACTCATATTCAAATTCAAATATAGGAGGGAAGCCCAACTGCAAGTGATGGCGTAATGGAACTACTTCTAAGGCAGCATGATCAGCGATCATAGAGGGACAGTTCGACGGTTTAAAGTGCAGTTCGATGGTCATCCTTAAGGAGTATAAATAGCAAGAAGGTCCCCAGAAAAAAGGGCCCAGACTCAGATCATACAAACCAGTCTTACTTTACATATTTTCTTTTCCAGTTTTTACATTTCCAGTCTTTACCTTTCTTGCACTTTAAATACCTATTCTGCACTTTGATTCATAGGAGTAGTTTCAAGTAGATCGTCACTGTAAACCTCTTCGAGGCTGAGTTTGGATCATTGTAAGTGTTCATTTTAATGAAATACTTCCATTGTTCTTCATATTAACTATTATTTCTCTTAATTTCTCCTAAGTCAAGCCACCAGTAAAAGTCCTCTTCATTGAGGCTGAAAGAACTAAAACACAATCGTCTGATAATTGGTTGGCAATTATAATTTCTGTAAGGACTGATTGATCCTTCTTGCCGCACGCCAAGACTTACAAAAATACCCTTCGAAAAGCCAAAAAGCCAACATATATTTTTGGCACGCCCGGTGGGACTTGTTAAAATGGCTAGACAAAGATGACAAGGAGAAAATGAACGCTTGGAAGAAGGCGTAGAAGGAGAGGTAGAAATACCTAATCCAGAGGTTAATGTGGTAACACATCCTGTGGAAACTCCCATGCTATCAGAACCTATGGTCGAACAGACCAGTACTTCGGGACAAGAACCATATGTTCATAATATTTGACGAAACTAAGGAATTGGACCATCCACTGTTCCATCTACTCAGCCAACCAATCCATGGGATGGCCTAGTAGATGCTATGGGACAACAATTGATGAACACAATGGAAAGGTGGGCAACATCCTTTTTGGATCGAATGAACAACCACCAACCAACAAACACAAGGCATACAGAGGAAGTCCTAAATGTCCCTCAACAAAGATTGGCTAGAGACAAACAGCCTATGCAAGTTAATGGACATTCTAATGGTCAAACTAATAACCAGAACTATGAAAGACCATCACCTCAGTCTTGGTATGAACCCATTTTGAGGCCTATAGCAGGCCAAAATGCCTCAGTACTTAACAATGAAGCCCCACAAGTTAGTGGATCTGGTCAAGTACAAGAAATTGGCATAAGAATAGCTACAAACCCATGTTCGAAGCCGTACCTGGCACTAGGGGGTATAATAATCCCTTATTCGAATTTATACCTGGGGGGTTGGAAGGTTGGCCTGCAAATGGAAGGGACACAACACCTGTCCCAGCACCTTTCGCAGGTCCTTTCGCAGGACAGGCTCAAAGGGGTTACCCACCCAACAAAGAACCTCGCACCACAGGGCAACCATCCCAAATGTACCACCTTATGGACCAAGAGGACCGCAAGCACAAGTTTGTCCACCAAATCCTGTGTTTATCCCTCCGATGAGTTCAAGCACAAAATATGGTCCCTAGGGACCAAATTCTTGATATTGTTAGGGAGATGTGTGGACCGATGGCTCGGGGTCTAGACTCTGTATCTGAAAACCATACCAGAATGGGTGGATAGGGTACATGAATACCCAAGAGGTTCAAGATACAGATTTTTACCTTTTCTATGGGATGGAAAATCACCAACAATAGAGCATATTGCTAGGTTTGTCGCTTATGCGGTGAATTTACTAATCATGACTTTATGAATCTAAGATTATTCCCAAATTCTCTAAGCGGGGCGTTTGTATGGTACATCAACCTTACACTGCTCCATTCAAAATTGGCAACAAATGGAAGAGGCATTTCATGCCCAATTCTTCCAATCGAGCGAGAGGTTTCTATGCGGAACTTGGCTAGATTGAGTCAAAGGCACAAGAAAAGGCTACTTAGTTTGTTGCATAAAAAAAAAAATAAAAAAAAAGAGTAGAGTCGTGCCGAATCGAATTTGTAAGATTTAAGGGCTCAAAAGCGGCCGGCCTAGAGTTTAGGCGAAAGAAGAAGTTTGACTCAAATGAATTCAGAGATTTGGTGGGCCGACCTATAATGTGTCTAGATACGAAGCATTACTAGAGGAGGAACAAGATCGAAATAATGCGTCGTACAAGACATATTATAGAGATCCTAATTATGAGATCGATGCAATGAGATTGTGGGCAAAGAACACATGTCTGTGAAGCATTAATTCATAAGGATACAACAATTGACCAGCAGTTTAAAAAGAAAGACTTTCACAGAAAATACTCTTTCGATTTAATAAAAGCAGATGACATCTTTGATCATTTGCTTGCGGCCAACTTCCTTAAGTTACCTAAATGAGTAAAACTGCCATCTCCAGATGAACTTAAGGGAAAAGTATATTGTAAATGACATAACTCTTGGTCTCACTTGACTAGAAACTGCATTGTTTTTCGAGACAGAATCCAAGAACAAATTCGGAAAGGAAGTTTGAAGTTCCTATCCAAAACAGAAAAGGCCATGGGGATCGACAGTAATCCATTTTCAGAAGTTGGAGAGGCGACAGCCAATGTCATTACGTCAGACTTCCAGAACTTGTCCTTGACAGAATTGAAAGAAGTCAATGTGCAAATGCATGTTGCTAACCAGACAACCATCAAGAAGGACACTAGAAACCCACCAGTTATTGGACAAGGTTTCTCACGGAGGGAACACTCGATGAAGAGGCGGATGATGATTCCTGGAAGCGGTATGTCGAGAGGATGTGTCCTGTGTGGCGAGTTATAAATGGTTGAAGGGGCTTCCAATTGATGGGAAGCAATACTACAGGGATGTTTAGAGACGCCATAAATCAACTAATGCTTACAACAAAAGGCCGTATCCGGCTAGCGATAGGCAGCGGCCATTAGCGGTTGAGCCTGCAGTGGACAGAATGCATGCTAAAGGCAAGAGGCCCTTGTATGAGTCTAGGCCACCTAACTACTACAGAATGGAAAGCAGTCATTCTGAAAGAAGATTGGAGAGGAGTTCAGGTTATGGGACCAAAACCAGAGATTAACCCCCTAGACCAACCTCACGCAGAACTGAAAGTGGCCACCTTCATCAAAGGCCTGAATTAGGCTCGAAACAGGAGGCCAGAGCCAAGCACTTACCTCCACAGCCAGCTTCGAAGATGGTTTCGAAGGTAGAAAAAGGCGGTTCAACATCTGAGTCAGTAAGCTCTTGGGTACCTGGAGTTCCAGACTAGTTTGTAATGCAAAACAAACCTAGGGAAGTGCCTGCCAGGAGACATGTTAGAATCCCAGGCAAGATGGTCAAGCCTCCTTTGGTGGCTCCGAACAATTGGGTATTACTTAAACACCCAAAGACGAAGGAACCAGATATGGTCCCAGTCATTTCAAGATCACAAAGGAGAAAGATTCAACGCAAGTACACCCAGTACCAGCAAGATTTGAAAGAAAGTGGAGAGAGTTCTTCACTGGTCAAGACAGAAGGAAAGAAAAATCCAAAGTTAGACCATGCTCCAAAGCCAATTCTACAGAACAAAGTGGTTTGTAGTAGAGAGCAGTTGGCCAAAGTTCATTATGAACTGAAAGCCAGAAAGAAGGCTAGTTTAGCAGGGCTGGAGAAGGCTCTGATGGAGAGTGGTAGCGAGACAGAAGAAGAGATTGGCATAGGCCAAAAGAAAGAAATGGTGGAAGAAGAAATGTTCGAAGCCTTCATGGCTGAGCAAACGTTTTTGGTTGAAGAACCAGTCGAGGAAAACCATTCGAAAGAACCTGTTAGCAGTGAAGTGCAAGAATGCAGCATGGAGGACATTTCTGAGGTAACTGATCAAGGTAGCCAAGAGAGGAAACAGGCACAACCAGCCATCCAGTTTGGCTAATTTCCTCCAGTATCAGTCAATATGGTACATATACTACCTCATGAGTTCGAAGCTGGGGATGGGAACCAAGATGATCAAGGAGTTGATCCAATTCCAGTCTCTAGTGAAGATTTGTAAGTGAGTATGGTACAGAATAACTCCAGCATGGCTACCCCTATGGAAACTGACTACGAGAGTGGAGAAGAGGTGAGCATTAACCTCTCATATCCTTTTGAATATCCCTCGAATTCTATGACACAACATGTTAGGCCTTTGTACATCAAGGCTTTCTTCGATGGAATCAATTAAACCGAGTCCTGATAGATAATAGAGCAGCAGTGAACTTACTACCGAAATCTTCTTTGAAGAAATTAGAAAAAAGAATCCTAGGTTGATCCCAACTAGCACAACCATTGCTAGTTTTGTTGGGGGACAAACAGATGGCTCAGGGGATTTTACCCATTAACTTGAGTGTGGGAACCAGGGATTGCATGACAGCATTCTTCGTAATCAACAGTAATGCTAAATATAATGCTTTACTTAGGAGAGATTGGATCCACACTAACAAATATGTCTTCCTCTTTGTATAAGAAAATCATGATGGCCTTAGGCAATGGAGAGACAGAGAAAATAGATGCAGATCCTCAACCCTTCATAGCCTGTGCAGACTTTGCAGAGGCCAAGCTGTATATTGAGGGAGTGACACCACTCAGTATACTGAGGAAAGCTGATGGCTCAGCCGAAGTGATGGCTGATGAGGAAGTGACACACCTGAAGCACTTAGTCCAAGAGAGTGCTGATGAAGAGATTGTCGTTAAAGATGATAATGATGCCTGGTTGTAGGCAAAGAGATAAAGAACAAGAAGCCAAGTCCTTGGCTCTGATTAAATTCTCAACATTGGATGTGAAAGCTATAGTCCAGAAAGTACAAGAGCAAGAAAGAGAAACCCTGATAATTGGCTGTAAACAGGAGCAGCAGCAGGTTAGAATTTTGACCCTTGGGAAATACTGTGCATTAGACATTGAGACAAAAGTCCAGGAGATACAGGAGGAGGATGCCTTATGGACAGATTTTGTTTATGAGGAGGAAGGCAAAGATGTTGAACTAAAGAACTTGGGAGCAGAACAAAGCAAGAAGGTTGTTTCGAAGGTCAAAGAAACCAAGAAAGAAGCTTTAATAAGTTCTTAGATACAAGACCCCTTAGAAGAAGTAAATTTAGGGGAAAGTTCTATACAACAGCCCACCTATATAAGTGCTTGCTTGAATATTCTGGACAGAGACCAGTTGTTGATTGTTCTGAAGAAATATAAAGATTGCTTTGCATGGTCCTATAATGAACTACCAAGATTGGATAGGTCATTAGTTGAACATAGGCTCCCTATGAAGCCTAATTTCAAGCCATACAAGCAGAAACCAAGAAGAAAAGGTCAAGAAAGAGATTCTTAGACTACTCAAGGCAGGCTTTATTAGGACAGCCAGGTATGTTGAATGGCTATCTAATATTGTGCATGTAGTTAAGAAGAATGGCAAAATGAGGGTATGCATCGATTTCAGAAACTTAAATCTAGCAACTCCCAAAGATGAGTACCCTATGCCTATAGTGGATCTGTTGGTAGACAGTTCAGCAAGGCATCAAATTTTATCAATGATGGATGGGCACTCTAGTTATAACCAAATCTACATTGCAAAGGAGGATATCCACAAGACAGCATTCTGATGTCCTGGGAATATTGGCACCTTCGAATAGGTTAAAATGCCATTTGGTCTGAAGAATGCTGGGGCTACATATCAGAGGGCTATGAACACTATCTTTCATGATCTCATTGGAGGGTATCTAGAGTGTTATATTGATGACATTGTAGTGAAATCCCAGTCCATAGAGGAGCATCTGTTTAACTTAGAAGCAGCTTTTGAAAGAATAAGGAAGTTCAAGTTGAAACTTAATCCTCTTAAGTGTGCTTTTGGTGTATCATCTGGAAACTTCTTGGGTTATGTAGTGCACAAGAAAGGAATACAGATTGATCAGAATAAAGCTAAAGCCATCATTGAAACCAAGCCTCCATCAAGTAAGAAAGAATTACAAAGGTTCCTTGGGCAGGTTAACTTTCTTCAAAGGTTCATTTCTAACACTGCAGGGAAAACTAAAGTATTTTCTTCCTTGTTCAGGCTGAAAGATGAAGAGGAATTTGTGTGGACAGCAGAGCATCAAATTGCTTTCGAAGGTATCAAAGCCTACTTGGCCAACCCTCCAGTGCTGATGCCACCAAAGGGGAACAAGCCCTTGAAGTTGTACATAGCTGCAACAGAAGATTCATTGGGAGCTTTTTTGGCCCAAGACAATGAAGAAGACAAGGAGCAAGCTATTTATTACCTTAGTAGGTTTTTAAATTCTTGTGAATGTAAATATTCAAATTTGTTGAAAAGTCATGTCTTGCTTTGTATTTTGCTGCGATGAAATTAAGATATTATCTTTTACCTACAACTGTCTTGTTAATTGCAACCACAGATTTGGTTAAATACATGTTATCTAGACCTATGTTGAGGGGGAGAATTGACAAGTGGATACTAGCCTTATCAGAATTTCATCTAGAGTATGTCCCCCAAAGAGCAGTAAAAGGGCAGGTTTTAGCCAATTTTCTGGCAAACCATCCATCTCAAATAGAGAGCCAAGAGATAATGGAACTTGGTATGGCTAGTGTTGAGCCATGGCAGATGTGGTTCGATGGATCGAAAGCCAATGGCTTAATTGGAATTGGTGTTGTGATTAAATCTCCACAAGGGGTAGAAACTACTCATGGTTTCAAAGTGGATGAAGCCATCTGTTCCAATAACCAGGCTGAATATGAAGCCTTAATAGTGGGACTAGAAATTCTTATTGGATTACAAGTACATGTAGTTGACATATTTGGAGACTCTCAATTGGTGGTTAACCAAATAAAAGGGATTTTCAAGTGTCAAAGCATAAGTATTTTGCCATACTATGTTGTTGCATTACATCTGCTTTCTCAGTTTCAAATAGCAAATGTAACTCATGTTCCAAGATTCTTGAATAATAGAGCTAATGATGTAGCTCAGAAAGGTTCGAACTTCAAGAGAAGGGATAATACCCAAAGGGACATAAGCCAAACAACATATCAAAGATTAATACAACCTTTGAATAAAAGGAATGTGGTCTTGGAAGTCAATCATAATGACTTACAAGAACAAGATTGGAGGCATCCAATAATGCAATACTTAGCTGGTCCATCTTCGAAGGCCAGCAGGAAAATCAAATTACAGTCTATGCAATATATGATATATGGCAATGCTCTCTACAAAAAGGGGGGAGATGGCTTATTGTTGGAATCTTTAGGCCCAAAAGAAGCATTAACAGCTATGGCTGAGGTTCATGAAGGCATCTGTGGTGCTCATCAGCCTGGTATAAAGATGACATGGTTGCTTCGAAGGCATTCCTACTATTGGCCAACTATCCTTAAAGACTTCATAGAATATGCAAAGGGTTGCCAGGCATGACAAAAGCATGGCACAATAAGGCATGTGCCCATAACTGACATTCATGCAGTAGTAAAGCCCTGGCCATTCAGAGGGTGGGCCATGGATATGATGGGGAAAATACACCCACCTTTTTCGAAGCATCATTGTTTCATTTTAGTGGCCACTGATTACTTTACTAAGTGGGTAGAAGCCAAGCCATACAAGGCTGTAGATCAGACAGAGGTCATTGGGTTCATTAAAGATTTGACCCATAGATTTGGCATCCCACAAACCATAACTGTGGATAATAGGACTGTGTTCGATGGAAAAATGGTGAGGTCTTTTGTGGCGGAGTTTGGAATTAGCCTTGTTAATTCCACACCTTATTATGCACAAGCCAATGGTCAAGCTGAATCATCTAACAAGTCCTTGAAAAAAAGAATACAAAAGGTTGTGGAGGATAACCCCAGGGATTGGCATAACCTTTTGTTGGATGTTTTATGGCTTACAGAACTTCCCCAAGATCAAGTACATGAGTCACTCCTTATGCCTTAGTATATGGGCATGATGCAGTTTTACCTGTGGAAATTAATGTTAAATCTTTGAGGGTAAGATGCCAAGATCAGTTAGATCCTGAGCAATACCATCAAAGTATGTGTTTAGAGTTAGAAGGCATAGACGAAGCCAGAATTTTGACATTAAATAGCATTCTTTTTCAAAAGAAGAAAGCAGCCAAGAATTATAACAAGAAAGTCAAACACATAGGCTTTGATGAAGGTGATTTGGTATAGAAAACAATACTCCCAATAGGAATTAAAAGCCATTAGTTTGGCAAATGGTCACCTAACTGGGAAGGACCATATCAAATTCATAGAGTTCTGCCTTTTAGAGCATACCATTTGAGAAATTTGAATGGGTATGTACATCCCAAAAAGATTAATGGCAGATATTTGAAGCCATATTTTCCAACCATTTGGGAAACACAAGGAATAAAATAAATATTAAATACAAAAACACAAGACTGCTCGAATGATAGACAAAATTTGTTCTTTTATAAAGAATTAAGTACATTGTGCCACAAATTGGCCCAGAAATTATTACAATGTCTTAATTGTTTTTGTACAGTAGATTTCCTATTGTTAAGTGATGGAAATAATTGAATAGCTGCAGCCATCTCTCCCTTTCGATCGGCCAGTTCTTGGTTGGTGATTTGCAATTTAGTGTTAGTTCGAACCAAGGCCTGGTTTATTACAGCTAACTCCTCTTCCAGTTGGGCTTTCCTCTCCAACAGCTGGACTCGAAAGTGGGAGGCCGAGGAGTGTTGTTCCTTAAGCTTTGATACTTCAACATGTACTTGGGAAACAAAACTCTGATCGCATTTCTCGATTTCTCGCCTTTCGACTTGACAAATCTTGATGTAAAATCGGCGAGTCACGCCGAGACAAATGACTTGAAACATCCATGCCTGACTGTTCAACAAGTTTACAGCACTGGAGGAATCCATTTATGATTATAGGCCTCTGTAGAGCCTCGAAGGGAATCCTCGAAAAGGAAATCAGTAGTTCCAGGCATGTGTCCAGATCTATTGAAGGCACAGAAGGCTTGTGGCTAGAAGAAGAAGAGCTCTCAAGAATTTCCAACAAGGAGTTAGCCAGAACTAATGGCTCAGCGTCAACACTGGATGTTGGAGAGGTAGAAGGTATGTCAAAAAGACTAGCTAATCTGGCCTAAAAAACATCAACCTCATCCATAGACATGAGGAGTGCAGAGAATGTTGTGATGGAAGGCACAGAAGACTGCATAGGGATAGGAGAAATGAAGGGAGCATCTTTGGCAGCTTCTATGGTTTTAGCCACCAATGAATCAAGGGAAGAGGGGCTGGAAGTAGGCAAAGGTGATGAACTATGGGTTGGAAGACTACCAGCACCCTCTGTAAGGGGATCAATGGCCATCATAGATGGAGTAGCAGTTGGAATTTCCTCGGAAGGAGAGAGAGGAGCAAGGCTCGGAAGAGAAGTAAGTCGAGGGACAAGATCAGTGGTTGTTACTGCAAAAGGAGAAATATAAAATGATGTTAAATCTCAATATTGAAGATTCGACAAGAAAAGAATAAAGGCATGAGGAAAACTACATGTTCCAGAAGCGCTGACACTGATGGGAGAGCTGCGAAGGAAATAATGTTCGGCAGTCTATTGCTCTCTTTCCATTTCCCTTGGTAATGCATCAGCAGCAACAGCTTCTTCTCTTAGAAATTGTTGCTGCCGTCTCCTCTCAGCCCTTTCGAAGACAACTATGGCCTTGGAATGTTCTTGTTCTACGGCCTTAGCAGTTGCTTCATAGATGGGATCTTCAACCAAGCTAGTATCTGGAGCAGTCACCTTCCTTCTCTTTTCTATTGCTTGGGCAATTGTTTCGGAATCAGAATCTTTAGCGAAATCATCAGGAGAGACAGTAATTTTTCTTCTCTTTTTTCTCTGAGTTGGCATTGTCCGCTCCTCCATTGTCTTTTCAACTTCTTCAGTTTGAAATCCGGATTCCCCAAAAATGAGCTCCTCCTCTGCCTCCCTAGCAGCCGTCTCCTTTTGAGCCAAATTGGTCACTCTTTTCTTTCTTTTTAAGGGAGACCCCTGCCCTTGATCTTTTTCTTCTTCTTCTTCCTCTTCTTCTTTCTCCTCTACTTGAACCTTGGATACTTCTTTCTCTAGCTCAAGGAGTCTTCTCTTCTTTTGTTGTTGACCACCTTCATAGAAGAAGAATTGAGAATAAAGTAACCAGCATCATAGAGAAAGTCGAAGGAAAGAAAACAAAGGTATATACCTTTCTTCGAAGCAGCCCGAGTGACTTTAAGAGGAGTTGAGGTAGCAGGAGTGGATTGGGTTGGAAGAGGCACAGCGGAAGAAGTAGCAGCTCCAGTTCCTTTGGGTTTGGATACATCCAACACCTTTAGTAGGTTTTGAGGTGGAATGGCCAAATAGACTTCCATATTGCTCATCCACCAATTTTGGTATCTCTTCAATATAGTACCTTGAGGAATGAAAGGGGTATACTCAAAATTGGCCAAGTCATCCATAAACTTGAAGGTTGCCTCTTCTAACCTCGATTTTCGAACCTTCAAATCCCTCTTAGTAAGGCTCAGGTTGGTGTTGCTGCAGAGAGGTATTGGGACCCCTTGGGTGAGAGCAAATTGTCTAGCAAACTAAGTAGGACAATACGGCTCAGCTATGCATTTATAAGCTTTGGGGTTCGTGGTCCCGATAAATAACTCTCTAGGAATCAGAAGGGAAGCCCATATATCCTTGTGAGTAGGCGAGGCATAGAGTTTGTCACTTAGGAAATTATTCAACCAAGTTGGACCAATGCTGGGTTCGAAGGGGCGAAAATGGTGAATAGGAAGGGCAACTGGAAGTTGATGGAAGAAAGAGAAATAAAAGGCAAAAGTAGAAAGAGAAAGTGAAGCATTGGCCAGTCTTATGCCATGGGTAAGAGAATGTAGCCCAGAAAATTTAAGGCATTTGGATTGTAATTCAGTAAAATAGGCGAAAAGCCAAAGTTGAAGGATCTAGAATGGACCTCCTTGATTGGCATCTAAGGGATTTTCACAAAAGAGGGAGCAGACTCTATACACATGGCCTAGAACATATGGGGCCAAGGCTATCCTTTTCTGCAAAACACGGGCTTTGGCAAGAGGGGCAAATTCAGGCATGATTCTTTGGGAGGAAGTGCAAAAGAGGAATTTGCAAAGCCAATATAACAAGAAGGAAAAGAATTCCCTATCAGTCACCGGGCCCTCCTTTTTATTCTCAGCTTTAACAAAATCACTGTAAGATGAGTTAAGGGAAGGGAGAGAGAAAGGGATTGTTAAATCAGGGAAATCTAGCGTAATGAGAGTGCCAATAAGGGATACTCCTAGTAAATGGCAAATGTCAAGGACAGTAGGGGCCATCATCCCACATCTAAATTGAAAGAAATTAAAGATGGGGTTCCAAAAACATGAGGCAGCAGGAACTAGGAAAGGATCTTCCGAGATAGTTACCCTAGATAGTCGAAGAGCATCGAGAAGACAGAGCTCTTGAAGGTCCAGTGTCCTAGCAGAGATAACCCGGTCGTACCATTCTTGTCACTCTGGTCTCATCGTGGGCCAGCATCGGTGAGGGCGATTAATTCTCCAGCTCCTCCAGTCGAGACCACCCTCATAAAGGAGACATTGGTTCTCCAGACGTGGATACAAGGCGGGAAGCTCAGTAAGGATCTCCTTGAAAATGGGTCCGAGCACGTAGTCTTGCTGCATATGGCGACGAGGGACAAAGATACGCCCATCGATAGCGCTTTCCTCCTCAGCCTTGTACTTCTCACATTCTGCATCAATAAGCCTTTTCAAGGCCACAGATGAGCTCACACGCTCTATGATTGGCACTTTTGGTAAAGAAGAAGCCATTGATAGTACGCTTTTTCGGAAAGTGAAGAAGGGAACAAAAGGGAGTGGAGGACTAATGAGGGTTTGTATGCTAAGAGCGTGAGTAATTCCAGAACGCGAAACAAAAGGGTTTTTAAAGCCTTCGTGTCCGGAAAATATATCCCATAAGTCGTTAAGTACTAAAAGTACGAATACGAGGAATCTCGTCCAATATTCATAGTTTTTGGAGGGAAGAGCACATTTTGGATGCTGGTGCCAGCGTCGAAGCAAGATATTTGGCTTCGATACTAGATTTTGGCGCCAAAAATCAAACAACAATGGCTTCGAAGTATACTACATGCTTAAAGATGCTAGAATGCTCGAGTATTAGTCTACTTCAAAGGGTTTAAAGACCTGTTTGAGGGTTATTAATGAAAATAACGACCTTCGAAGAAAAATTTAGGATTCTTTAAGGAGAATTGCTATTCGAAACATCAAAATCAATCGTTGGTTTTTATAAGAAGGAGATTGTCTTTTAAACTAAAACAGCATGGACTGCTCTTCGAAGTAAAAGTGGTCAATTTAAAATTGATTGGCTATATTAACCATGACCATATATTGGTTATAGTTAGTCTTGAAGGGTAAGGTTGTTGAATTCGAAGCACTAATTCTAGATGATATCAGCTAAAATTGTCAACTTTACTCCATAAATTGGAAAAAGACATGTTGGTTCCTTTTTAGTGTTTTCATTAAAGACGATTGAGTCCAGATTCGAAGGATGAGATTGTTCAATTCGAGGCTCTGAATTGGCTTTTAAAGGCAAAAGGAAACAGGGTCAAAACAATGTCAAATATAGAAGAACTTTGTTTGTATTCAAGCCAAGGCAATTACATCAAGTAACCCTATCTGGGTACAAACTCAAGCTCATAAAAATAAGGAATAGAATGAATAACAAGATCATGAAATTTGGTCCAACAGTGATCAATGAATTTTTCTTCTTTCTTTATTATATCTTCTATTCCTTCTAATGTTGGCTGCATAAGTTGGTGTGCTCTCACTTCATAGTAGAGCTCTTCAGCCTTTATTTCAAAAGCCTCCTCCCTCAATCTTTGTTCCAGTTCATTTATGACCAAATTATCCCAATACGTAGAATTTTTATTCTTGAAATCATTGAATTCTTCGATGAAGTTCTCTGCTTCGTACTAGGCATGAACTCGGAGAGACGAAAGTTGATCCAAAGATTGTGTAGTGACCAAAGAATTTTGATGCCAATAGAGAAGCACCGGAAGTTGGTCCAGGAACATATGAAGTTCTGCTTGGGCAAGGGGATTAAGGACATGGCCCCTAGTCAGAATATCACAAGCCCATCGAAGGTTTTTGAGAGGGACGTCGTCCTCAAGAACATTGAAGGGCAAGTAGGAGAAAGCTGCAAGCAGAAGTTGAGCTTGTTTCCGCTCAGCTGGAGTAGGGGAAGATGGAGGTTTGTAAGGTGGGAAGACCTTATCCATGGGAAGGGCAAGCCTCATATTCTCTGTCCAAGAAAAAGTTGGTGGAGAAGAAGGGGTAAATGGTTCTGCTTCAGAAGATGAAATAGATGCTTCTGTTTCAGAAGATGGAGAAGAAGGTGTGGATGCTTCTATTATGGAAGATGGCATGGGAGCAGAAGAAACAAAGGCATTAATGTAATCAAGCCAGTCAGAAGAACAAATCTTCGCCTTCTTGGCTAAGAATGATGGGTTGTACCCTTGTGCCTCTTCTAGGCGTCGGGCAACAAGCACTGTCGTTGTGGGTATGGAGGATGTGAACCAGGCCACAAGCAGATTCTCCTCCAAACTACGTCGAAGGTCAATAGGCACGTAAGGGTAGACCACTGAACTTCGAGCATATGAAGGAAACTCCAAAGGGTCAGTGAACTCAACAAAATGATGGTTGATTCGTTCCCTCAGATCATAAGTCTCAGGTGTTGACCAGCTTGTCTAGCCAAAAACCCCAGAAGATGAAGAAGTTGTAGCTTCATCCCATGCAGAGGTTTGTGAAGAAGAGTTTCCCAAGTCCATATTTGCAACTTGCCAAATTAAAGGTTTAAGAACAGTTGGTTCGAGGTACAAGGGGGAGTTAGAGGAAGAACTTTTTGTATTTATGTCTGCAACTTGTTGAATCGAAGGATTAAGAGCAATGTGTTCGTAGTCCGAAGGTTGGTAATTTGCAAAGACTCCCATAACTTGAATATAGGAAGGCAGATAGAGGTGGCTAATGAATGCGTGGAGATTCTTTCGAGGGGAAGCAGCATTACTCAATGGGTTTTCATATGCTTGATCAATAGAAAGAGAAGTTGATTTAGCCATAGTCCGTTTGAATGCTGAGGTATTGGGATGTTCAACAAATTGAAAGAGAGTTAATGCAAATGATCACCAAATAGATGACGGTTGTGTTTCTAGAAAATGGATTCCATGCACGTTCTGAAAGCGTGGGAAGAAAATTGTGATCCACTAATATCACCAAGTATTGGGTATATTAGTGCAGGGGGTAATGTTGGCTACATATTTTGTAAAAGCCAATCACAGTTTGACACGTGGCAGAGTAAGGGTAATATAGGAAAATTACTCAAGTCTTCGATCCTGATCGTACACGTGGCAGTGAAAATTGGTTCTCACGTGATTTGAGTAGCACTAGATCAGTAAAGAGATACAAGATGACGTGGCTTCAACGGTTACTCATATTCAAATTCAAATATAGGAGGGAAGCCCAACTACAAGTGATGGCGTAGTGGAACTACTTCTAAGCTGACATGATCGCGATCATGGAGAACAATCGACGGTTTGAAGTGCAGTTCGATGGTCATTCTTGAGGAGTATAAATAGCAAGGAGGTCTCCAGAAAAAAGGGCCCAGACTCAGATCATACAAACCAGTCTTACTTTACATATTTTCTTTTCCAGTTTTTACATTTCTAGTCTTTACCTTTCTTGCACTTTAAATACCTGTTCTGCACTTCGATTCATAGGAGTAGTTTCAAGTAGATCGTCACTGTAAACCTCTTCGAGGCTGAGTTTGGATCATTGTAAGTGTTCATTTTAATGAAATACTTCCATTATTCTTCATATTAACTGTTATTTCTCTTAATTTCTCCTAAGTCAAGCCACCAGTAAAAGTCCTCTTCATTGAGACTGAAAGAACTAAAACACAATCGTCTGATAATTGGTTGGCAATTATAATTTCTGTAAGGACTGATTGATCCTTGCTGACAGGCTCGCACTTACAAAAATACCCTTTGAAAAGCCAAAAAGCCAACAGCTGTATGTCCTTATGTGTTCCCTGAATCTTGTATGAGTAAACTGTTGTTGCAAAAATTCAAGAGCTTCTGGCAATAAACGCAATATTTTTTTTTTTAAAGTTTGTTTATATGTAAAAAATGATAACAAAAAAATGTTAACACTTTTTTTCTTTCTTTCTTTTTTTTACAGGTATTTTTTGGGACATTAGACATGATGAGCAACATCTATTAAGTTTTAATTTATCAAATATAGATAGATTTAATTTGTGACATTTAGTTTATTTTTATTTTTTTTAGCATATATATGTTTTAGACATTAGGTTCATTGAGAAACATCTTATTTATTATTAGTATAGATTATTTCATTAGCTAGAAATGAAGTTGATTATTCCCAGAAAAATTGATCAGTTGGATGATTATAATATTTTATAAATATTTGCTTTGAAATATTGTCTTCACTTATGAAATTTGAGAAGATGATCTCTATGCATTATGATTATAATTTTATGAGTTAACTTAGAAATTAATGCGTTATTAAAAAATTTATACATTATTAAACTAATCCCGTGCATAGCACGGGTTCACCACTAGTTTCATATATAAGCCATGTAATACTTATAATTCAATAGAGCTTATATTTTAGAGAATTTTTCAGACCTTTTGAAGCTTCTTATGTATTGTGTGATGCAACCCTAACTCTAGATATGATGCCTAAGGGGTTCTAGGAGTGATTCCTAAACCTATCTTCTTTTTCTCTTTTATTTCCTTCTTAAAATTCGACACTTTTACAATCTCAGAACAGCCTTTATAGTGTTGTCCCTAATCATCCTACATCCTACATCTGAGAGTGTTTGGTACTTCTTATGAGATAATGATGATGTAACTCCCCCAAATAAATGAAATTAAATAATTGATGAATCACATCCATTAAAACATTTCCAATTTGGTTAGTCAAATGTCTAGATTCATATTTCATTCATATAAGAGATTTACAAAAAAGACCCACATGTATTACACATTCAAGCTTTCCTAAGTTGAATCCATAGTATGTGCAACCATACAATAACAAGAATAATAACAAAGAAATGCCTCAAGGGTTAGAAATTCCAAAGCTCAAGCCTAGTTACACAAAAGTGATTAACTATCCCATACAATTCAAGCCCTTAACTTTTCAAAATAATCACACAAAAAAAGAGCCTCTTGCTCCAAAAGATTTTTTTTTTCCCACGCCTTTAACTAGGCAGGATCACACATCTTTTCCTGCACAAATCCACTAGGGGTGAACAAGCCTAGTAGAGGTATTTTCACCAAATATATATGTTTAAGCAGTCTGATATATATATACATAGATGCGATTGTAACGAGTTGAATCAAATTGAATTTATACTTTAATCTCAGTTGGGGATTTATTTTAAATTATTAAACTCCATTCATTTTGGACTCAATTGATTGAATTGTGACCCGTTAGTAACCATGTAATATTGTTATGGTTTTATTGTTATTATTTGATTACCATAAAAGAGTTGTGAATATCTATGGAGTGTACCATTAAACAAAATATATTTTGTAATGAGAAAATATTATATTTATTTTGTCATTAAAGATGTTGAAATGTATTTTTAAATTGATATATATATATGTATATATATTTGTTTAGTTAGATATTTGTTTAGACTCTTTTTTCATACTTTTGGGAGATTACCGAGAGGAAAGAAGAAAAAGGGGTTCCAAGTTGTTTTTTTTTTTTTTATGGGTTTGATCTAGTGTAAATCATTTTTGACCCCTGGTGCTTTAAATCAAAACGTAAAGGGTGGAAAAGGCATCATTTGGCTCCGAACAGATTTAATTTCTGTTGCCAAAAAATTTGAAAGCTTCTTGGCTTGAGGTAGAGATTTTTCCTACACTTCTTTGTACACTTTTACTTGATTATATGGAGCTTAGAGTTGTATATAATTTAATTATAAATTTTGAAAAATTTATGATTTATTTGCTTAAAAGAGAAATTTTGAGAAAAATAAAGAGTTGATACCCAAATTGCGAAAGTGTAAACTTAGAATATGTTTGTAAGGTTATGAAAGAGTTATGTTTTAAATTTGGACAAAAACGGACTTGGACTCGATTGGTTTTGAAATTTTTACCGGTTTGCGACCAAAATAGCATTTTTAAAGAAAATAAATAAATTATGTTTAACTTTTAGGAATTTTGATCAAAATAGGATGTCATAATTGAATAAAACAGATACGAAAGAAAATGAACATAATTGAATAATGCTTGGAGAATGAGTTTGGAAAGAAAATGATGTTTTCTTGGGAATTAACAGTATTATTTTACTTAATGTATCTGTTGGAATGAAATCGACACGGTTAAAAATGGACCTTGAGAGGTTACCGGACGTAATTGTGATATGAAAACTAGTGTAGTTGTTCATATTTGATGAGATGTGGAATAGATTGTATTTATTGGAATTTTTGGAATTTAATTGTTTAAATATCTGTTTAGAAATATCTGTTTTGGGCTATCGGTGCAGGATAGTTATGATTGCCGTAGAAATGTATGAGACTTAGGTAAATTGAACCACATTCCTCATTTGTTGCATTGGACATTGCATTACATTTATTTAATTGGAAATGTATCTGTTTTTTAGAAATGTTTGGAAATGTATCTATTTGCGAAAATATGAATACTCCGTGAATCTAGGTAGAGGGTGTTGAACTGCGTGGTTAGGTGTCAAGTCTCCCAGTTTACTGGTAAAAATGGCAGTGGTAGTGTATTAGGGCCTATTTGTAGACACTCACCTAAAGATTTACAGAGCCTGTATTCATATAACAAATATGGTTTAAAATGGAAATTGTCTTATATCTGTTATTGTATCTTAGCATTGCATGCTTTATAAAAAGAAAGATAAACTATTTTATCATAAGCATGGCATGAGCAGACTCCTCTTTAGTTTTGTCATGGTTCATATGTTGTGTAGTATATCTCTACTGGGCTATGGCTCACCCTATAAGGGAAATCATTTCAGGTACAGGTACTATGCCTCCGCCAAGGCAATGATTTGAAAGGACTCGGAGCTGAGGCTCCATTTTTGTTTTATGGTTATTTATTGAATGTAAGCCTAACGCTATATTTGTGTTGAGTTAAAACTCCATTTTGTGTAACCAAGAATGTTCTTAGATAAATTTGTAAGCCTGTAGGACATTTATTATCTGTTTGGCTTCCATTTCATACTTGTTGTAAAAGGCATGCTTGGGATTGGAACTGAGTCATTGAGATGTGAACATGTATTTGGCATTTGGGATTAAATGGAAATGGACGTATGAAATAGTTAGCTATATATATGTGTTTGTTTATCATGTGAATTTGTTGTATAAACTGATATACCTTGCCCAATTTTTTTCGAGATGTTACAACCAATGTTTTCAAAACCGGACTGGTGAGCGAACCGGACCGGTGAACGAACCGAAAAAGGGACCGAGTGGATGGGTCACCGGTTCAACCGTCAAGTCAAAGCGGTCGAACCGTGACGTCATAATTAATATTATATAATTAAAAAATATAATTATAAATTATAAATAAATAAATATATATATAAATAATCAAATAAAAATAAAAATAAAAATGGTTGTATAGTATTTATTAATAATATTTAATAAAGTCATAATTGATAAAAAAAAGTCACTTATTTCAAAGAAATTAATTTTTTTAAACATTCCCTCCAAATAAATTGATTGATTGCTAGATTTAATTTTGGAAGGAAATGAAATTTTCAACTCTCCCTCCAATTAATATGTTTCAAATAATTTGATTGAATTCCACATAGAATTTTGTAGGTTCTCTTTGAAAAATATTTTCCTATAAATAGGAATAGACTTTCATAATCTCCTCAAGCTTTCAAATTTCAATGAGATTCTTCCTTATAAAAGGAGACTCTTGAAATAAGAATTTTTAGTCAAAATTTTGAAATATATATATATATATAAGAAAGAAAGAAAGAAAGAAAAAAAAAAAAAAAGGTAAAACCAAAAAAAAAAAAAAAAAAAAAAACAGGACCGATTTTGGCTGGTTCGACCACTGGGTCACCAGTTTTACCAGTTCGACCAGTGGATCACCGGTTTTTCTCGATTTTGGCCCCAATCCAGGTTTAGGGGGTTGACCGGACCGGAACAAGGCCCGGTTCCCGGTTCAATCGGTCCGACCGGCCGGTCCGGTCCAGGTCTGAGAACAATGGTTACAACTTAGTATCAGAGCGTACCGGGTTCGAATACTTTGGGTACGTGGGGAGTGGTTAGTACCACAGTGGGTTTATCTCGCTTAATAGAGATATCTCTATGATGAAGTGCTATGTGATAACATGCTTATGTGATTATATAAGTATGGGGTTTAATTTCCGAGATGTTGATTGGGTCTATGAGTTCTTGGAAGTCTAGTCAGAAGAGCACTTGATCACTGCTATTTCTAATTGGAACTCTAGCAACGTCATGGGACAATCATTATCTAGAAAGAAAATTTGTATGTACTTATATGACTATGTGGTTATGTGGAATGAATTAACTATTGTCCATTGCCCTAGGACGTAAGTGAGTTAGCTTCTGCACAATTGTGATTGTGCTAATATCGAGTGTTACCTTTATTAGGATGTCATGACGTGGAAGGGGCAGTGGTAGGCATGGTAGGCCCAAAAGGCACGAGATGCCAATACCGGATGAGATTCCGACGCAAGAGGAGGGAACAGGGTAGACAAATGTGGCTGAGCCAGCTCGGCAACAGGCCATGGGTGCTTTGGCATGAGAGATAGCAAGGGCACTGAACATACTGGGGGCTGAGAACCTAGCACAGGCCCCAGCTACACCAACTATCCCAATTGTAGAGACAAGACCACTCTTGCTAAAAAGGGAGTTTTCTGGACCTATCCAGATATTTTTATGGGAGATCCTAAGAAGCCACTGAAGGCTAATGAATGGCTAGAGCAGACGGTTAAGACGTTTGAGATGCTAGACATTGAGAACGACGCTCTGAGAGTGACCTTGGCATCCTTTTAGCTGAAGGGAGAAGTGGGTCAGTGGTGGAAATACGCACGAGGATGTATTGGAGTGACCTGGAAGGCCTTTGTCAACGCCTTTCAAGAAAAGTATCTGTCTGCTACTGTTAGAAAGAGGTTGAGGGAACAGTTCAAGAACCTCAAACAGCAGCTTGGCACACCGATGGCGGAGTTCAAGGCCACTTTTGCTAGTTTGTCCAGATTTGCTCCTGAGCTTGTGGCAACAAAGAAGTGCCGTTGTATCGAGTTTGAGACTCGACTGAGAGATGAGCTTATCTACTGTGTGAGCGGGTCTATGACGAGGGGGTATAATCGTCTTGTTGAGGTAGCGGCACATATGGAAACCCGGTTAGGAGCTGGAGAGATAGAGATAAGGGGTTTCAAGCAGAGAGGCCATGAGATGCAAGGTGAGGCCTGAGACAGCAAGAGGTAGAAGGGCTTTACACCACAATAGTTTCATGAGGCACAATCTCATGAGGCACAGTCTAGGTCCACTTTTCCAGTGCCGAGTTCAGGGGTAGGGAGAGGTGGCCAGGGAGGATTTTCTTGTTTCAAGTGTGGCCAGTTGTGTCACAAGTCCTTTTCTTGTCCACAGAAGGGGGGAAGACAGCGGTCTGTTTCGTCTTCAATTTGCCCACCGAGCCAGAGTCAGGGGAGGGGGCAATCTTTGACTTGTTTTCAGTGTGGACAAGCAATACACATGAAGAGGTACTGTCCACAGTTGGTGTCACAACCCAAACCCGGCCCTATGGGTTTAGCATCGTAACCGGCCAGTAATCCGAGATTACCGAAGGCCTGCTTAACAGTAGGACAGTAAGAACAGAGTTCAGGGCCTGGCGGAAGCCAATACAGTAAATAAATAATGTCCATTGAGCTGTGACAGTCGGTATGCCAAAAAGATTTTTCATGCATTCATACATTCAACAGTACAGTCTATACAAATATTTACAGTCAGTCGGTATAGGGACCTAATCCCTTGACAACAGTATAGTAAAGTAGATAACAGTCCATACAGTGATCCCAAAACAGTATGGAGACAGACGGGGGAAAAACAAAACACCCCAAAGCCATAGCATGGCAACTCGGAACCTCGCAGTGAGGCACAAAGGCTGGCTTGACAAAACTGGAGTCTAACCCACGCTCCTAGCTCCGGTCTGGTGGCTGAGCACCTACATATATACATAAACAGTGAGCTAAAGCCCAGTGAATAACATAAAGCGTAAAAAGGTTAAGAATGAAATGTCCTTACAGTAATGAAAACAGTTCATTAAACAGTATTTCAGTCTTTCAGTCAGAATAGTTATTCAGTCATATGTGGTACATCCATTAGCATAACAGTAAACAGTAGGTCTTAAAGACCGAACAGTAATGATGGCCATCGAACGATGCGATAATGGTTCCACGAGGAACCGACAGAGATCTCTATGATAAAGAATAGCAGAACGGTAGATGCTAAGGATGCCACAGTACAGTTCAGAAATAAAGGACATACATTTATTCAGTAAATAATACCAGTTCAGAAAACAATTCAGTATTCGAAAGATGATCATTTTGAATATATCTTTACACAATTGTTACTCACAGAGTTCGGGCTACAAAATGCTAGAGCGTGTCTCCCCAGTCGCCAACCCTACACAGTTCACAGGTTGAACACACACTAAGCTACACGGTTGGGAAATATCACAACTTAATCCCTAATTTGCCTTGGTGTGTTCTACATCAATATCCTCATTAAGATGCCTTAAACTAGGCCTAAGAATGCCTAGAATGGGATGAGGATGCAAAAATACACTTAGAAAAACATTTTTCAAAAGTTGCTGAAAACATGGGCCTCGCTCGAGCGAGCCTTCCTTCGCTCGAGTGAGCTTCCAAAATCAAAGGCTTATTTCGCCGAGGTCTCGATGAAACGATAAAAATCTTGGATGCTTGAATTTTACGCTCGAGCCACCAATCCTTCGCTCGAGTGTAGCTCAGAGTAAACGTTGGTCGCTCGAGCGAGGAATCCTTCGCTCGAGCGAAGAAGCCAAATCTGGAATTTCCAGATTTGCCTTCCAAGCTCAAACCAAGCATTCTTTCACCCAAAACTCGACCCCTTGGGCCCAAATTCTGGAAAACACATCCAAACTCAATGTATAACAAGTTTTAAAGCTCAATTTGTGAATTCAAAGCCCAAGAGTGAGTCAATTGATACCATTTTCAAACCCATTTTCATAAACATGAAGAAATGCTAACATGCATGAAATTCAAACCGAATTCAACCTTCAACACTTGTCCAAATGGACTCATTTCTTCAAGAATATGATGAATTCATGGACTCAAGCCTAATTATGAACATGCATGTACAATCTTACCAAGAATTCAACTCAAATTTCAACATTTTAACCATGCATGCATGGATTATGCTATAATCCTACATGTATGAACTAAAACAAGACTCAACTCTTCAATTTGGCAAGGATCATGCAAGAGCCAACATAAATTCAACATTGAGAGGTTAAATTTCCCTACCTAAGTCTTGTAATCAAGGTGTGGGAGCTAAATGAGCAATCTATACTTCAATTCTCAAGCAATTCTTCAAGGTTTCAAGCCAAATCACAAGAATGAACTCAATTCTCTCCCTTTTCCTCACTTGGTCAGCTATAGGCTCTCAATGTGGCTGAGGATATGTTTTGATTAAGTGTGTAATAGGCTCAAGTAATAAGATTAAACAAGGGCCCACTCAATGACATTTCTGTAATTACGACAAACTCTTTAATTGGCTTAATTTAATCTAGTTTAATCATACCTATTCACATTTTAAGTAAATATACCATAAAATCAGATAAATTCTACTGACCATGAAACACTATCCAATTTTCAGTTCGGCCGCCGATAAGGCCTTCAATTTACAGTTTAAACATAAAATCACGAACAGATAATCAAACAATTGAAAAGATAAAATGCAATGCAATAAACATGCTCAGTCAATTCAGTTTCAATTTTTCCATTAGTCCATTCAGTACTTCAGTTAGCTCAATTATCAGTCATCATCAGTCCAGTTTAGCAGTAATCAGTACGTAATTCGGTAAATTTTCGGTAAACAGTATGGGGTTGTTACAGTTGGGTAACATATCTAGTGCATCTGGATCGAGGCAGACTCAGAGTCATCAGCCAGCACAGTCAACACAGGCCTCGAGGGCCACTCTGGGAGCCTCTTCGGCTCAGTCTGTGTATCCGGCTTATGCTTCGAGAGAAGAGCAAGTAGATCAGAGACCTACTAGGCGTGTATATGCTGTTACTATGCTAGAGTTAGTGCCAGCACCTCCGGTTGTGAAAAGTACTTTCTTGTTCTGCAATTCTATTGCCAATGTAATGATTGACATAGATGCATCACATTCTTTTATCTCATCTGCATTTGCATCGGCATTGGGATTAGAGTTGGCTCAGTTAGCATTGCCACTCTACGTAGAGTCACCAGTTGGGGGTGAGATTGTGTCAGAACAGGGATGTCGGGGTTGTGATATAGAAGTTGCCGGTTGTCAAATTCCATTTTCTTTTGCTTTGCTTGATATGTTGAGTTTTGATATTATACTGGGTATGGATTGGTTGTCTACGTATCGAGTTGTTATAGACTGTTACCGTCAAATGGTTACTGTGTGCACCTCGAGTGGTGACTGCTTATTTCTTGGGAGATTAGGCTGATAAGGCTTTGTTGCCGGTTTGTGACCCGCATGGTCGAGGTGAGCTTAGCCTTTTTCTTACTGCATTCTTGGGGACAGAGAGTGATATAGTTCAGGTTAAGTTGCCGAAGGTAGTTTGTGAGTATCCAGATGTCTTTCTTGAGGATCTTTTTAGTTCACCACCTCACCGAGAGATTGAGTTCTCTATTAACCTAGTGCCGAGCATGGCACCGATTTCCATGGCTTCGTATAGGTTTGCACCTGCTGAGTTAAGTGAGTTGAAGATTCAGCTCCAGGAATTGCTAGATAAGGGTTTTATCCGCCCTAGTACTTCGTCTTGGGAAGCACCGGCCCTTTTTGCCAAAAAGAATGATGGTACATTACGGCTTTATATTGATTACTGGAAACTGAACCCGGTGACTGTTAAGAACAAGTACTCATTGCCCCGTATAGACGATCTGTTTGATCAGTTGAAGGGGTCTTCTTGTTTTTCAAAGATAAACTTGAGATCGGGTTATCACCAGTTGAGAGTGAGGGAGGAGGACATCCCGAGGACGACATTCCGTACGCGGTATGGCCACTATGAGTTCCTAGTCATGCCTTTTGGGTTGACTAATACACTAGCATTGTTTATGGACCTGATGAATCGAGTTTTTTGTGAGTATCTTGATCATTTATTGGTTGTCTTTGTTGACGACATTTTGATTTATTCACTATCTGAGGAGGAGCACGAGGAACACTTGCGGGTCGTGTTAGAGTTGCTTAGAGTCCATCAATTATATGCTAAGTTCGGAAAGTGTGAGTTTTGGCTGAAAGAGGTGAAGTTCTTAGGCCATATGGTATCTGGGGAATAGGTGAATATGGATTTCTCCAAGATAGAGGCAATGCAAGATTGGGGGCAACCCAAGAACGCCTTTGAGATCTGGATTTTCTTGGGGTTGACTGGGTATTATCGCCGTTTTGTGAAAGACTTTTCTAGTCTGGCCGCTCCATTGACCAGACTGACGAGGAAGGGAATCAAAATTTGTGTGGAGTGAGACTTGTGAGAAGTCATTTCAGGAGTTGAAAATTAGACTCACTACTGCACTAGTTTTGATTATCCTATAGAGGGGTATGGGTTATGCTGTATATTGTGATGCATCTCGGGAAGGTTTGGGCTGTGTCTTGATGTAGGAGGGGAATGTAGTTGCTTATGGTTCACGGCAGTTAAAGATTCATGAGAGGAACTACCCTACTCATGATCTAGAGTTAGCAGCAATGATCTTTGCCTTGAAGATCTGGAGGCATTATTTATATGGTGAGAGATTCAAGTTGTTCTCGGATCATAAGAGTCTGAAGTACTTGTTTTCTCAGAAGGATCTGAATCTGAGATAGAGGAGGTGGATGGAGTTTATGGAGGACTATGACTTCGAGTTACATTATCATCCTGGGAAGGCCAATGTTGTGGTCGATGTTTTGAGTCGAAAATCCTCTGGCAGTGCAGCTTGTATTACCGTCCGGGAGTAGAAGATGTTGGGTGCTATCGACGAGTTTGACTTGCATCTTAATGAGTCTGCTGAGTTGGCCACCTTATTTACTGTAGTTGCACAGCCTACACTAGTGAGCCGAGTTATTAGTGCACAGAAGGTTAATCCGGAGGTTGAGACCATCGGGAGAAGATTGCTAATGGTAAGGTGGAGAGGGGTCTAAATATGCATTATGATTCGAGTATTAGATATGTTGACCGACTTTTTGTGCCAGAGTCTTGCCGGAAGGAGGTATTCCGTGAGTTTCATCACTCACGCCTTGTGGTGCATCCGAGAGGTACGAAGATGTACCATGATCTTAGCCGCCAGCTTTGGTGGAAGGGGATGAAGAAGGACGTAGGGTTGTTGGTGTCAAGATGTCTTACTTGTCAGCAAGTGAAAGCCGAGTACCAAAGGCCAGTGGGTTTGTTGCAACCCTTGCCTATAGCCAAGTGGAAGTGGGAGCATGTCACTATAGACTTCATTGTGGGTCTTCCGAGGACTTAGCGGGGTAGTGATGCCATTTGGGTGATTATGGATCGGTTGACTAAGTCAACGCATTTGTACCTATGCACATGAGTGACACCGTAGATCATCTTACCAACCTTTATATTCAAGACATAGTCCGACTTTATGGGGTTCCAGTGACTATTGTCTCGGATAAAGATCCATGTTTTACGACTCGACTGTGGCAGAGCCTACAGAGTGCCTTGGTCACTAAGTTGACTTTAGCACCACCTATCATCCTCAAATTGACGGGCAGTCAGAGCGTATTCAGATCCTGGAGGATATGCTTTGGGGTTATGTTCTTGACTTCAAGGGGTCTTGGGAGAAACACTTGCCTTTAGTGGAGTTTACCTACAACAACAGTTTCTATTCGAGTATTGGCATGGCACCATTTGAGGCCTTGTATAGCCGACCGTGTAGATCCCCAATGTATTGGGCTGAGGTTGGTGATGCATCTATGTTAGGCCCAGAGTTGGTTCGGAAAACAACAGAGAAGATTGCTCTTATCCGTAAGAGGTTGGTTACAGCTTAGAGTCATCAGAAGAGCTATGCTGACCGTAGGAGGAGACCGTTATCTTTTGAGGTTGAGAATCATGTATTTCTTAAGATCTCACCTAAGCGGGGTTTGATAAGGTTTGGGAAGAGGAGGAAGTTGTCTCCGCGCTTTATTGGGCCTTTTGAGATTTTGGAGCGTATTGGGGAAGCGGCATATCAGTTAGCTTTGTCGCCGCCACTATCTGGAGTTCACGATGTTTTTCATATTTCTATGCTTTGGAAATACGAGCCCGATCCATCACACGTGTTGGATTGGACTGAGTTAGAGGTGGATGAGGATGTCTCTTATGAGGAGAGACCAGTGAGGATCTTAGATACTTGGGATCAAGTCTTGCATAGCAAGACAATTCCCTTGGTGAAAGTGTTATGGAGACATAACGGGGTTGAGAAGGCGACTTGGGAACATGAGGCTGAAGTCCGTGAGAAGTATCCGGACCTTTTTATCAATGTTTGAGAGTTATAATAGAAATGTTATTTTGATATTAAGATGTACATTGTATATGTTATGGAATAGAGTGGATTTCTTATGTTTAATTAGGAGGTTGTGTTATCATGCCATGATTGCGTTTCTACAGTTGTAATTGATTTTGATTCAACGATGTTATCTAGTTTAAATTCCGGGGACAAAATTCCTTAAGGGGGGAAAGTTGTAACAATTTGAATCAAATTGAATTTATACTTTAATCTCAGTTGACGATTTATTTTAAATTATTAAATTCCATTCATTTTGGACCCAATTGATTAAATCGTGACCCGGTAGTAACTATGTAATATTGTTGTGGTTTTATTATTATTATTTGATTACCATAAAAGAGTTGTGAATATCTATGGAGTGTACCATTAAACGAAATATATTTTGTGATGAGAAAATATTATATTTACTTTTGTCATTAAAGATGTTGAAATGTATTTTTAAATTGATATATATATATATATATATAGGTGTATATGAAACACCCCGAAATTTATTCAACATAAGCCAATCACCTTAATTAACATTCATTAAGTCATGACAACCTTCGCTCTTTACATAATTAATACACAAGCTTATACAAAAGTTTCACATGCAAGTTATACATTCATTGGTAAAAAAACACATGAATCTATAGCATGTGAAGCATATAGTTCTTAAAACAAATAAATGCCTTTCTGGGCTACAACTTCCAAGGCTTAAGCCCGGTTAAACAAAAGTGGCCTCTCGAACCCATATAGAAATAGCCCTTGGCTAGCAATTAAATCTCAACAAAATAGAGCTATGTACTCTTTACAATTATCCACGCCCTCAACTTGGCGGGATCACCACGTCTTTACCTGCACCAAAGTCCCATAGGGGTGAGCATAAAGTCCAGTAGAGAATTTTTACAAAGTATATACAGTTATGCAAACTCTCAATAAAAATGCAAATGTCAATGCCATGCCATGCTCTTTTAAAGAAATTTCATTTCACGCTCTTCTTGAAGATTTCCATTTCTCAATAAAAGCTTGCAATCTCAACACATTTCAAAACTTCCAATTTTAATCAATAGAGGCGGTAAATACGACACTGGTAATCCCTAAGTTGGTGTCTACAAGTAGACTCTATAAGTACTACCAAATTGTCATTTTTACCAGTATTAACTAGAAGGCTCGACACCTATCCGCGCGATTTTCTGGTCTCTCACCATGGACACTGTCACGCCCCGAACCCGCCCCTAGAAGTTCGGTGACGAGACCGGCCAGTAATCCTAAATTACCAAAGGCCTTCCAAAACAAAACATATATAAACGGGGCTCGCGGAAGCGAATACAACATACAAATAGTCCAAAGAGCTGTGCATAAGTATGAACGTATATTTACATGCCAAAAATGTTAATTTACCCACCAATGTACAAAACATGTATCCAAAATTCATATACAAAACCGATAGGCACTAGCCACATATATAACTGATACAAAACCAAAACTCACTACGGCCTTCCAGGCCTGGCCCAGCCCAGGGCACCAAAACTCAGGTAGGCTTCCAAAACGGCGGCTCAACACAGACTCCGCCTAGGCTTGACTCCCCGGCTGCTCACCTATAAAATACATATATACGGGGGTGAGCTAAAGCCCAGCAAGTAACATAACAGTAAAGGGTTAGTGAACGAATTCCACATATCAAATATCCGTAACAAATCATCATAACATAATCAATTGTATCAGAACATAATAATGGCATACCCCATAGAACATAACAGAACAGAACGTCTTCCGACTAGAGTAATCAGTTCCGGATACTGATTAAACACATATCGTCACAATGAAGTGACTAACGAGATCTCGTAAACTGGTCATGGACCCGCATTTTCATGCCGTCCCCCATGACTTAGGACTATCTATGGATGCCATGCTACATTTGCAAATAGGACATTCGTTCACACAGAAAAACATATTTCAGAAATCATATCATAACATTATTGTTTTGAAACATAAGTCATAACAACGTATCTTTACGGAAACGTTACTTACAGAGAGTTTCCAGAACCGGTTGTACGGTCTTCACACTTGACCTGCAAATAGCCATAATATAACATGATCCTTAACACATAACATTATCAAACTACGTCCACATATTCTCATAACTTCATTACCAAATCTTAATTATAACTTAAGGATGCTCAAAATGAAATGAGAATGCCAAAATCATGCTATAAAACACTGTTTGGATTTTCAGGAAAACAGGTCTCCGCTCGAGCGTAAGAACCTCCGCTCGAGCGGACTGAAAACTGCGACAAAATACTGGGAGTGCGAAATCTCCGCTCGAGCGCCCAGATATCCGCTCGAGCGGACAGTGAAAATCTGGGTAGAAAACTCAACTTCATTTTCTGCAAAACCGGGGCTCCATTTTTACCAAAATCAGCTTCCAAGTTCATGAAAACAAGGCCAAAACCATTAAGGAACACTTAATTTAAACCTTAAAACCAAACCCATAAGAATTACCAAGAGATTAAACCATAAATCAACTCATAAAAGCTTTATTCATTAAAATCATGGAGTTTCTCTCTCAAGTATAAAAGCATGCAAGAAAACTATGGTTGAACATGAATTTCATGATGATATGCCATGGATGCTCAAAGGTGCAACTTAATTCAAAACACAACATAATATCTTTCTTAACCATAATTTCCTTTTCAATCCATGCCCTTGCCATGAGATCATTGATAAACCATCATTACTTTCAAGAAATTAGGGAAGATCCTTACCTTAATCACTTAGTTTGAGCAAGATTAGGCTTGATTCTTTCCTCCCCCTTTCCTTCCCTTCTCCTCCACGAATTTCCTTCTCGCTCTCTCTTAGATATTTCTTTTCTTTGTTTTGAGTCAAATGAAGTCAATCCTTATCCATATATAACATATGCATCAAATAAAATAGAGTTATGCTATAATCTTGAGCCAAACAAGGCTTTACGAATCGAGGCAATTGGGTCCTTAATTTATCGTTTCGAATGGTTCTAAAAATTCTCGGTATCACATCGGTATGTTCAATTCCATTTTCTGAATTCATTACGGTCATCGATTTCGGCCCCGAAGTTGTTATTTCCACAGATATTTTTCCCAATCAAACAGATAATTTCCAATTAAACCGGATAAAAACATAATTAATGAACGGTAATGACGTCATACAATTCCGGGTCATTACAGACACTCAGGCCAACTTATCAAGTTCAACTACACCCCCTATCCGGATTTACCACGTATTTACCCCATACCACATTTCCATGGTTTTTATTTCAACATAAATCTTTCTCAAAGTAAACATCTTTCCAACTTATTTCAAGATATGCAATAATGATGATAAATCAAATGAGAATATGATGCATTACTTAATATTTCATAACATTTCTCCATTTCAAGCATCTTTACAACAATATCAATTAATTTCATTTTCTCACTTCTTATCTTTTATGCTATTTCACAAAATAGCCATGTGCTTTCAACACACAATAACAATTTCTCATCATGTACGATTCTAATCAATTTAGTCCTTTCAAAGCCACATGTGATGTTTTCAAACATAAATCTCCAATATTTATTGGTTTCCACAATTCATAATGCACAACAATTTGTCATCTCACAACAATATATATCATTATGTATTTAACTATAGTTTTTAAAACAAATTCTCCATTTCGACATATCACAAGATGGTCAGTTGCAAATCACATCATGAAGCCAACAATTATCCATTCTTTTTAACACAAGAAGAATAAGAACACTATAGACATTTCCATACTTCCCAAAATCCCCAATTTCTAGGGTTCTTTATCAAAACAAGGCACTTCCCCATTTATTGGTGAAGCCCTATTCAAAACATCCTTCTTAGATTTATAAGATGAGGTCCTCAAGGATTGACTTAGAAAATTTGAAAGTTTTAAAACCCCTTTTTTAGAAAATCTTTGCACTTTTGATGCCACAAAACCCCACTCCCAAATGAGTTCATGAGAACATAAAATCAACATTCAATCTTGCAAAACTTGTATATATAACTCAAGAATGTCCCTACCTCAATGTGTGATGAAGAAAGTGAAAACCCTAGCTTTGATGGAAGACTCTTCAATTTTCCACGACACCAAGAGGAGCCCTAACTTGGATCTTCAAGATTGGTGTGAAATATTGATGATCTAGACCCAAAGATTACAAGAATCAAAGTGTTTTAGTGTTTTGGTGAGGATTTCTAGAAAGAATGAGGATAGAAATAAGGTTTAGAGTGAAAGAAAGATGTCCAAAATGTGATACAACTTCGGCAAAAATGGTGAAAAAAAACAAGTTTCGGACTGCCCGTCTACCGCACGTGGGTGCACCTCCCCGCACATGCAGAGCACCTTCCCTGCACGTGCGGCCATCATCCCCACACTTGCGGAGCCCCTCTCCCTCACCTCACCCTGCTCGTGCATATTAGACAAAATGCACACCACTAAAGCTCAATCTTCACCGCACGTGCGGCCTCATTCCCCGCACGTACGGCCCCAATCCGCATGTGCGGCCTAGGGCCCTGCATGTGCAGCCCTAGCCCAGTAGCCCAAAATTTTTTCACTTCACTCTTGAGCACTTCGGACCTAACCCCGCACTTCTCGGAATAAAAAAACTTCAACACCGAACAAAAACGTAAATATAAATTACATTGAGAAAAACCCTCCGAACAACACAAATCCCAAACGCTCAACATGGCTCCAATTTAACCCGACACTCTATTAGGGTAAATCCAAGGTTAAACAAGGGAAAGTGAAACTAGTGACACACCCGGTCATCACGCTATATATATGGTTAGATATTTGTTGTGGTTAGATATTTTTAAATTGATATATATATATATATATATTTAGTTAGATATTTGTTTAGGTTCTTTTTTCGTACTTTTGGGAGATTGCTGAGAGGAAAGAAGAAAAAGAGGTTCCAAGTTGTTTTTTTTATGGGTTTAATCTAGTGTAAGTCATTTTTGACCTCTAGTGCTTTGGATCAAAACGTAGAGTGTAGAAAATGTGTCGTTTAGCTCCAAACAAATTTAATTTATGTTGCTAAAAAATTTGAAAGCTTCTTGGCTTAAGGTAGGGATTTTTTCTACACTTCTTTATGCACTTTTACTTGATTATATGGAGCTTAGAGTTGTATATAATTTAATTAGAATTTTTGAAAATTTTGTGATTTATTTGCTTAAAAGATAAATTTTGAGAAAAATAAAGAGTTAATGCCAAAATTGCAAAAGTGTAAACTTGGAATATGTTTGTAAGGTTATGAAAGAGTTATGTTTTAAATTTGAGCAAAAACGGATTTCGACTCGATCGGTTTTGAAATTTTTACTAATTTGTAACCAAAAGAGCATTTTTAAATAAAACAAAGGAATTATGTTTAACTTTTGGGACTTTTGATCAAAATAGGATGTCATACTTGAATAATGCTTAGAGAATGAGTTTGGAAAGAAAATGATATTTTCTTAGGCATTAACGGTATTATTTTGCTTAATATATCTGTTGGAATAAAATCGACACGATTAGAAATAGACCTTGAGAGGTTACCGGACGTGATTGTGATATGAAAACTAGTGTAGTTATTCATATTTGATGATATGTGGAATAGATTGTATTTATCAGAATTTTTGGAATTTAATTGTTTAAATATCTGTTTAGAAATATCTGTTTTGGGCTATCGGTGGAGGATAACTATGATTGTTGTAGAAATGCATGAGACTTAGGTAAATTGAACCACATTCCTCATTTGTTGCATTGGACATTGCATTACATTCATTTCATTGGAAATGTATCTGTTTTAAAAAAATGTTTAGAAATATATCTGTTTGCGAAAAGATGAATACTTGGTTAATCTGGGTCTTCCAGTTTACTGGTAAAAATGACAGTGGTAGTGTATTAGGGCCTACTTACAGACACTTACCTAGAGATTCACAGAGCCTGTATTCATGTGACAAATATGGTTTAAAATGAAAATGGTCTTATATCTATTGTTGCATCTTAGCATTTCATGCTTTATAAAAAGATAGATAAACTGTTTTATCATGAGCATGGCATGAGCATACTCCTCTTTAGTCTTGTCATGGTCTATATGTTGTGTAGTATATCTCTACTGGGCTGTGGCTCACCCTATAAGAGAAACCATTTCAGGTACAAGTGTTATGTCTCCGCCAAGGCACTGACTTGGGAGGACTCGGAGTTGAGGCTCCATTTTTGTTTTATGGTTATTTATTAAATGTAAGCCTAGGGCTATATTTGTGTTGAGTTGAAACTCTATTTTGTGTAACTAAGAATGTTCTTGGATAAATTTGTAAGCCTGTAGGGCACTTATTATCTGTTTGGCTTCCATTTCATACTTGTTGTAAAATGCATGCTTGGGATTGGAATTGGGTCATTGAGATGTAAATAGCATGTATTTGGCATTTGGGATTAAATGGAAATAGATGTATGAAATAGTTAGCTATATATATGTGTTTGTCTATCAGGTGGGTTTGTTGTATAAATAGATATACCCTGTCCAATTTTTTTGGGGCGTTACAGCGATGTTATGCTATGCTTTGAAATCATAAACTTTGTTCCTTTTCAAAAGAAAATCAGATGCCACGATTCCTTAGAGAATTACTTAATCATCTCAAAAAAACAAAATTCTAAGATTTAAGACGATGTGGTAAATTCGATTAAGGTAAATCCCCAAGGCTAGTGTTTGCAAATAAGCATATCAAGTACCACCAAATCCTACCTTACCGATTTCTAACCTGAGGGTTTAAGCACTTACACGCACGTGTTTCTGGTCTTACACCAACGACACTTAAGCCAACTTAATTCTTAACTGCACCCCCTAACTGGAGTCCCCACAGTATTTACCTCAAAAATATTACAATAGCAACAATTGTTTTTCTCAAACAACATAATCTTTTCCAAGGCATAGCCATACTTAAACCAAATTTTGAAACTATTTAAATTGAATATATTGAAATGCAATGATTAGTTTCGATATACGTGGTTCCTCCAAAATTGTCAACGTTTGCTCAAGGAACAAGGTATAATATTCAATATTTATATAGATTCAGTATCCAAAAATTCATATCAAATCTATACCCATGTGACATATGACATTCTCTCATATTCACAATCAACATTCATTTTCATTTTCATAATCAAAACATATACACAACATGTCGTCATACATTTTCCAACAACTCTTATCCCTTTCAGGGGTATCTCAACATCATAACAACATGAAGAAGATTTTTTTCAATCTTTCAAGAGATTTAACAACAATTTCATGGATATTTCACAAATTTTCACTTTTTCCCAATTTGCCCAAAACCTTGGGTTTGATCAAAAAAGGGGTTTTCCTTCATTTTCAAAATATTTTTCTTGCATGTACCTCAAAGTAGTTCATATTTCACAAATGTTTTATCTTTGACCAAAATCATAAGAATAACATCATTTCTCTAACATTTTCTAGATCCAACACTTTAAAACTCAAAACCCAAACTTGAAATCAGTGCAAGATGGACTAGACATGCCAAAATCATATATATAACTCAAAGAAGATCCCTACCTCAAGATTTTAGAAGAAAATATGAAAAATTTTGAAATCAACGGCATCGAAATCCAATCTCCACCGCACACAACGTAGCCTTGATAAGCTCTCCAAAATTAAAGAGACACTAGGGTCAAAATCTTAATGAATATAAAGAGATCAAGGAAGTAAATGAGGTGGGTGGAGGATTTCTTAGAGAGAGATAAGAGAAAAGGGAGTGAGAGTAAATGTAGAGAGAGAGTGTGTGTCACGACTGTCACGACCCAAATCCGCCCCCATAGGTTTTGCGTCGTAACCGGCCAGTAATTCTCAAATTACCAAAGGCCTCATGACATAATAGCATGTAACAAGGGGCTGCGAAAGCATCATACAAAATATAAATAGTCCATTGAGCTGTACTGACATATATGGAACAGATAACTTAAAACTTCTTTATAACAGGATACAATATTTAAGCACATACCAAGTACATACCAACAAACATCTTGACCAAACAAAACATAGTATAAACATAGTCTAAAGTGTTTACAAAAACAGCCATGAAACTTGACTTCAATTGGAATCTCCTTGGGAGACACGAGGGTTAGCTGACAAAACTGAAGTGTAGGCTATCAACTCTGGGCCTGATCACGTGTTTACTCACCTATATACATAATATAAATAGTGAGCTAAAGCCTAGTGAATAATAACAGAATAAAGATTTTACAAAATGATGTCCATACAGAAACAAAGCCTTGTACATAATCGGTTATCATAACAGAGTAGATTCATAGGCATAGTTACGTTCGTATTCAAAGCTTGTACATGCATTGTTATAACACGTGGCACATCCATTAGCATTACAAATCTGATGACCCACAAGGGATTACCATGAAGGCTTTCTGATGACTCAAGTGCACAAAGACGTTTCTGATGACCCATGAAGAGACGCATATTATATGATGCTAAGGATGCCACGAATAATTTTCAAAATCTTGGACAATCATTCATTCGTTTCAAACAAAGCATCGCATTTCAGAAAACTAATTACTTCGTATCATAATATTCAGAAAATACTTAACATTGAACATAACTTTACAAAGTTATTACTCACAAATAATTGGTCGCCCCAACTAGATGGCAAAATGGCACTTCACTTATCCTGAGGTGCGTGACCTATACGAACACACATACAAATACACACTTGAAACACACGCTCGAATTATACATAACTTACTTCGTTTGTTCTTAGTGTGTTTTTAGTCATTAACCTCATTATGGAGTCTTAATCATGGCCTAGGAATGCCTAGGATGAAATGAGGATGCAAAAATGTACTTGAAACCATTAGCCAAAATTTTGCTAAAACAGGGGTCTCGCTCGAGCGTGGCTTTCTTCGCTCGAGTGTACATGTCAAATGTGAGTGGTCACTCGAGCGTAGACTCCTTCGCTTGAGCGATCTGCAAAAATGTGAAAAGTACTGGTTACTGAAAATCTCCGCTTGATGCCCGCTCAAGCGTGAGACACAGGTCCTCACTCGAGCGCAAGTCTTGTCGCTCGAGCATGCTTCTACACATACAAAATTCTGAGAGCTTGCAATTTTTGCTTGAGCCAGCCTTCTATTGCTCAAATGAAACAATGAAAACAAACAAGGTCGCTCGAGCGTAGGATCTCTCGCTCGAGCGTGGAAGCACAATTCTGGGTTTTCCAGATTTGCTCCCAAGTTTTAAAACATGATTCCAACTTTTCAAAACACACCTCTTGGGCCCTAAAACTTGAGACAACAAAGCAAACTTGTAAAACATGAAGAATTGAGGATCATTTCACAAAATTATGGCCCAAGAGCTTGCCAATTGTACAAAATTTAACTTAAACTTTGTAAATATTTGAAGGACACAACATGCATGAATTTTTCTTGAATCCAACCTTTTCAAAACATGATCAAACTTGGTAATCTAATGGAAAACATGACAAACTCCCAAAATGTAATTGAGATAAACACATGCATGAAAGAAATCTTTGAACTCATGCTCAATTTGTGAGAAAATGTACATGCATGCATGGTATGGCCCAATTCTTTCCAATTCTAGTGCAATTCCTATGTGAATTCACTTAATTCACCAATGATCTTGTAGAATCTAATTCAATTACTCAATTAAGAGTTTAGTTTCTTACCTAGAGGCTTCAATCTACAAAAATTGATGTTGAGGCTCTACAAATCTTCTTCAATTAACAACATTTCCTAGCACCTCTCTTAGTTTGAGCTCAATTCCTCAAGTCTTGAACCAATTCTCCCTTCTTTCACTCTCTCTCATGTTTGGTGTTGAAGATGGAAGATAATAGAGTCAAAACATGTATAAGGTGTGAAACAATCTTATAAAAGCCCACTCAATTGCACACTTGTAAAAAACTTAAGCTAAACTAACTAACATTAGTTATTCTAATTTAATCATTCCAAATCGACGTTTAATTAAAATTACCATTAAATCTCATAAATCCTACTTAACACATAAATCAAGTCAATTTCTAAATCGGATGCCGATAGGGCCTTCAATTTGTAAACCGAAAAGAAAAAAAAAAACATAAACAGATTTTCCTATGTTGAACAGATATAGACATAATTTATGCAACACATACATGCAATTTAATCCAGAATTTCACCCTAATTACCAATTAAGCATAATTAACAGTGGATTAACGTTAATTAGGGATCGGGGTTGTTACAACGACGCAAACTCACTCCTAAGGGTTTAGGATCGCAATCGGCCAATAATCCATGATTACCAAAGATCTGCTTAACAGTAATAACCGCTAGACAATAAAAGCGACCAGCGGAAGCCTGTAATCATTAAAACATAATGTCCAAAGAGCTGTGATGACTTAAACGGACAAACAACCTTAATATACATATGTACCAATACACACATAAGTTCATGTGCATGTCCAAGCTTATAAATACAACCACTTAGATCCAAAACACGTCTAAGTACAAAATAAAGAACATGTTAGGGAATTAAATCTCAAAGCCAAAACAAAGTATAAAAAATTCACTTTGACATCATATGTCATTCAAAAGAGTGGAATTAGATCACCTAAAAAGCCTTGATAATAACGGTTCAGAGCCTCGTAGTGAGGCATAATAAGTTGGCTTAACAAAACGGAATCGGGTCGACACTGCTAACTCCGCTCGGGTGCCTAATCACCTACATACATATATATAAACAGTGAGCTAAAGCCTAGTGAATAACAAATGCATAAAGGGTTTTATGAATGATGTCCCATCAGTATTTAAAACATGCAATTGCATCAGTGGATCATTATTTGATCAATATCTCATATTTCATATCATATCTGTCATATAGTAAGCACAACAATCATACGTGGTACATCCAATAGCAAAATAGTACAGTAGGTCTTAAAAGATTGAACAGTTAATTGATGGCCATCAATACAGTAACAGTAGTTCCAAATATTGGAACTGACAAAGATCTATGTAACAGTAGCAGTAACAATAACAGTAGCAATAACAGTCAGTTGCTATGAATGCCACGAGTACAATTCATAAATTATGACAAACATTCATTCAGTAAATAATATCATTTCAAAAAGCAGTACAGTTAATCAGTCAAAAAAATAATTATAATTGAACATAACTTTACAACATAGTTACTCACAGCGGGCTCCGTGGAACACGGGCTAAAATGCACTAAAGATGCAGCGTCCGACCTAAACAAACAAATTCAAGCAGAACAACTCAATTACATCTATGCCAGATTCAATCATTTTTATTTCTATTCAATTCGTTGTTTATTCGATCAATTTCTATTCGTTGTTCACTTGTTCAGTTCTAATTGGTTCTAAATTTTCATTCGTTCACTCATGAGATGCAATGTACATGAAAAGCACTTTTAAAACCATGCAAACGGAGGCCTGGAAGGTGGAAAAATGGAGCGAAAAATGAAATCGAGACTGCTCAAAGGGCTGTACGTGTAGGGGTCTTGGCCACACGTGCGAGACCGTCCCTGCAACTACTCCCGCGGGTGCAATTATTTTAGTGTGTTCAGCTCAGGTGCCCTGTTTTTCGCATGTGCAGGGCTCCAAGTCGCACGTGTGACAATGAGTGTTTTGAAATTTGAAAATCTGCCATGTTTTGGGTCTTTAATTTCACCACATTATGGTCTCAGATTCACATCATTCAACCCATAAATTTATATCAACAACCTTGAATTTGGACTTTCAACAGTAAAGGGAGATCAAGCTAAAGATTAAAACTTGAAATTAACTCCCAAAGGTTCAATTTGCAAAGATTACATTTCAATTGAATTACAAAACAAACTCATGAAGAAATCATTTGAGTTCATGAGGTTCATGCATGAAATTATCTATAACTACAAGAAACAACAAGGATATGAAGAATTCATGCCATGCAAGGTGAATTTAAGAGTTAATTCACTCATTCCTTTCATTTAAAGCCATGCATGCAACAACCTTTTAATTACAAGAATTAATCTTTCCATTGACCTTATATTTTTCTTGGTGAATCTTGAATTCTATAGTCATGAGCATGATTCTTCAATTACATGAGAGTAGAGAGGAGAATTCTTACCTAGGGTGGGTGAATTGTGAAGAAGAAGGTTTTAGTGTAATGTTTTCTTAGGCTTTTCCTTCACTTCCCTTTTTCTTCTCTTCTTCTCTATGTTGAACTCTCACTTTCAAAGTCTCTCTTTTTTTCTACGTGTACTCTCAAGGCTCACCAAAGCCCACTATATGGCTCTCTTACTCTTACACTAGATGACTAACCTGGGACAAATCTAAGTTAACTTAACAATTGTTTTAGCCTTAATTATAAGCTTTCAATTAAACTAAATTAAATTCAAATTCACTTAACTTCAATTAATCCTTATCATTTTATGATTTAAATCAACTAATTGAAATTTGTCTAATGTAAATTAGGTTCTAATTGTCCACCCCAATATTTAATTCTACCATGTTAAAATTAGTGAATCAAACAGGTTTAATTTTCACTCTAATCTATTTGTCTACAATAATACAGTAACAAGACTATACAAATCAATACAATACATATAACACATTGCACATACGTCACAATTAACACATAATTGCATGATCAACACTAATCACATAATTAACGATAATCATATAATCAATATGATTAATTTTCTTAATTAAGAGGTAGTCGCCACAGTGTGAAGTGAAAAGTGAAATAAAAATGTGTGAAGGCTCAACTTTTAAGTGATTGGACATATTTTTCAAAGCAAACTGTGAACAAACCTCTCGAGTGACCAAACCTGCGCTCAAGCAAACAATTCAAACTCCCAGAATCTCCCTCCTCCTTGCAAAAGATTGCTCAAGCAACAAAACCTTCGCTCGAGCGAAGAATACAAACTCCTAAAAGTTCAAATTGCAAAATGAGATACTGGAAGGTTGACGTTACCGCTCGAGTGACGAAAGAACTACTCAAGTGGTCTCAACTTAAAAGTGAGATTAAACAACCTTAAAGCATTCCTACCATTCTCGGATTCACTCCAACACCCAAAGATGCAAAATGACATCTTGGAACACATTAGAATGTATATGAACAATCACAAGGAAAAGAATAGGTAACAACACGAGACTCAAAAGGCTTAACAGTGACGAGGACAATTAAAAGAGACAGAAATTACTAATTAATATACTCAAATTGCTTTAAAAGAACTCGGGACATCACAAATGAAGCCATATTGTGTTGAAAAATCTCAAGTAGTATTAGCCACAAAACAAGTATGCTAAGACTCCCAAAACCTAGAAACTACTTGTTAGACAAACTCTTGATCTTTTATCCCCTTTCTCAACTCCATAGGCTCGGCACGGGCGTTAGAACATCTCCAATGTTAAAAATGTTTGTTAAAGTATGTTATATCACAAAAAGTGAGACTTAATTTTATGTGTTACATAGTTTATTAATTTAGCAAATTTATGGTTGTTCCAATGGAAACGTTAAAGTGAGTGTTAAAGTGTATGTTAAATAAGAGTATGTATAAATATGTATATGTAATCATGGGGAATTCTCTCTCTTGCTTTAGTTCTATCGCTACAGCTTAGGGACTTTTTTAAGCTATGTTTGGTTGGAGAATTTGGGAAGGAATTTGGAAAGAAAAAGGGAAAAGATAGGTGAAATGTAAATAAAATATACCTATATTTTATCTAGTTTCATACACTTTTTTCCTTTTTTTTTTCAAATCTCTTCACAAATTCTCTAACCAAACACAGCGTTAGTATCTTGACATTAATTTTGACAACTAACACACACACACACAAACATCCCCATTAGAACAGCAAAAAATCTTCTTTCCCTTCCACTAACATGTTATACTTAAATCACACAAAAACTTCCATTGAAGATGCTGACCAAGAAGTACAGATTGGTATCAACCAGGTGTTTTCCTCTCTCTCTCTCTCTCTCTCTCTCTCTCAGGTGTATATTTTGCAAGTGTATCCAGCTGGGTAAGCATCATGGATTGGAATTGATTCAAGATGTAGTTGCATTTGGTATTGTCCTGTCAACTAACCTAAATTATAGGATTCTGTTACCATCTTCTGCGAGCACAATGCTTTGGCACCCAAATTGTGAAATGGATGGACTCAAGTACATGCATTGAATTAATGGGCATTCCACCATCTCATAATACTGCGACTTGTTAACTCATAGGGGACAGTCAATGCCATAAAAAGTAGGGCATTTGCAAATCAAAAATTTTAAATGCACTCTCATCACAAAATTGAACATGATTCTTTCATATTTGGGGAGTCACACCCCATGTGTGGGAGGATTGCGTTCGGTTTTGCGATCAAATTCTGTGTATGTAGAAGAAATGATTGCAAATCAGTTAAAGCATTTGAAAAAAATATGGAGGTGTAAATGTAAGGCTACAATTTTTATTTGCACCATAATACAGTCTCAGACCTTTCTGTTTTTGCAATTACTTTTATTTCTTTTCATTTATTTGCAACCAGTTCTTTTATATGCACAAAATCCAATCACAAATTTTATTTTGTTTCAATTATTTACAATCCTCCCTAAAATGTAAGAATTAGCATATAGCAAATTATTATGTACTGAGACTATGATTGGATTGGAGGACAAAATCTTTGAGTGCAATGGTGACACTGTATCACTATTTAATCCATTTACCACATCATTAATGTCATCGTAACACTAAATTTTTATTTGAATTGAATATTTTGTGGTATAATTAGAATATTTTGTGGCATATTTGCAGGTATAATTAGAATTATCTTGATATTTGTAAATATTCTCCTACCGATTAACAAAAAAAAGTAAAAATAATAAAAGATAAAATTCTTTGTCATCTTGACTTAATTAGCACACTCTTAAACATAATTAAAAATAGAAAAAATTAGTGTAACATTCCTCTCTAACTTTGTGTAGTATGAGAGGTCATAGATTTTTTTTTTTCAATTAGCTAGGACCCTCAATATTTTCACAGAGAAATTTTGGTCTTAACTCAGAGAAATTTCAATTTTCATAGAGAAATTTCTCTACGATCATATTAGATCATATCAAAGAAATTTTGAAATTTTTCTTGTAAAAATTGAAATTTTTCTGAGTCGAGCAAAATTTTTCTAAGACAAAATTTCTCTATAATACTATAAAAATTTGTATATTCTTTATCTTATAAAATTTTAATATCATCTTAAAAAAAAATTACCCTTAAAATTATATATCTCTCTCACTTGACATTTTGACTTAATTAGCATGTTAAGAATTTTAAAATAGTGATAAATAATTTGACGCACTTTTTGTGACAGCTAAAGTTTTTACAATTATATAAGAATTTTTTTTAAATAAAAAATAACTGTGATTGTACGAAAAAAAAAAAAATCAGATAAAAGATCTGTGGCCCCCCAAGTGACAACCTGAACCTGACAAGAGATTGGAGGGCCTCTTTGGGGGATTGGGGATGCTGCAACGCGTGGTGCGTAGCAGTATCTGTTATGCGGTGAAATGAGTTTATTTTGAGACTTATTTTGATAATGTAAATTGTTCACATTTTAAAATATATCAAGTAGAACATGTCTGTAAAAAATTAAATTCATTGGATATCGTTTATCTATTTATCCACTCGTATTTCTATTTATAAAAGTAAATAATAATTATAATTTAAAGTATTAAAATGAATACAAATGTGAGTGGATGAATAGGTAAACGATATCTGATCAACTTGATTTTTATAGATATGTTTTACTTGATGTATTTTAAAATATAAATAATTTAAATTATCAAAATAGATCTCGAAATAAACCCATTTCGTCGCACAACAGGTGCTGCTGCGCACCCCGGCAGCAGCATCCCAAATTCCCTGTTTGGGAGCTTATTAGACATATTTATTTATTTTCTGTTTTCAGTAAGACCAATATATAGAAATAGAAATAATATTGGTTGGTTGGCTTGGCGTGGTAGATTACGTTGTTGAAAAGGCATGAAATTTAATGGCCGCCTATCAATTCAAATGACTGTTTTGCCAGAGTGCAGATAGTGAGAGCAATTTGGAAAAAATGTCATAATATTAATATGTGGTTGACATTTATCAGGCACGTCCATTTAATCTCCATTTCTAAGGCTGCAAATGAGATCTCCACTTCTAAGGCTGCAAATGAGTTAAGTTTGATAAATAAATCAAAAATGATTTAGAGTTCTAAAAAATGAGCTCTAAATTCATCACTAGTGTGTTGACAGTGAGATTCAGTGATGGACTGTGTCTTATTTTTTTATTTTTATTTTTATTTCCTCCATGCTGACATTAGAGCTGTTGGATTAGAGCTCTCCATCAGTACTCTTAATAAATAAGTGTAAAAATTAAATTTGAACTCGTTAATTTAGTAAAGGAACAAAGTTCAAACAAGATGAGCTTGAGTGTTTGGCACGTTTGTAATCTTATCCACTACACAATCAAATTCCAGATTTCTAGACTTATTATTAATGAAAATAATAAAACGTATGGTGTTTTTGATTTAAGATGTCTATAATACATTGCTTTTTTTTTTTTTTTTGAACATGCAAAAATCATGGCCCCCCCCCCCCCCCGTATCAGGTTGCAGATAGGAATTAACCCACTGTGCCACCAACCCTGGTGGTGTCTATAATACATTGCTTGGGAGCACATTTTGACATCAATTTGACTTTTTTGTAGCTGGAGATAGATTTGGTTTTGTCATGTTTACATGGGATTAGTAAGAGTTCTACTTTAATGATTTGAGTGGTTTATCTTATAGATTTTTGTGTAGATCATTTATAAAAATATTAAATTAATTCAATATTTGTAATTACATGATGCTGTCATATTTGTTTTTTATAAGAAAAAATAAATGAGATGTTATTTTGAAATAAACCATTATTTACTTTTTTTGAAAGACAAATCTAATAAAATAATGAGGTTATGATCATTAATCTACACACAAGAGTTTACAAAAATGGACAAATCAAATCATGTGCTTCGGACACATGATTAACTCCACGAGGAAAATTGCAAAGAATCAAATCTTTTTCCAACTAGAAAGAAATTGGGTCATTTTTATGATGAGAAGTCTCCCCACGATCGATAAGACTTTTTGGGCTCATCTTTGCTTACTTAATCCCAAATACTTAGAATCACTTGTGAATAATATGTATCGATTAGGCGAAGCAATTGTACTAGGTATACAATGCATTCCATTTGGATTAAATAATCAAAAGACAACTCACCAAATTGGTTCTTTTGCACATCACAATATGTCGAGGAAAAAAAGTGTTAGACAATTTTTATTTTTATTTTTTCATACCATTTAAATTTTGTTAGAAGTTGGACATGTGCGTTACATGTGACACTTGATTTTTTATCAATTGTTAGTATTGTAACTATGTGTGTCTCTTAAATTAATATATGATATATATGTATATAAAGTATAAAGACTTATACGGATAAATTGATCTACATCCAAAATACAATTAAGTAAGAAATGAATACATACTCAATTAAAGAATTTAAATGATAAGTGAGAAATTTTATAAATATAAATATTAATTTATAGCTAAATTATTGAGATCACAATCTTATCTTAAACAATAAACAGGTCCTTTAAATATATGATATTACACAAATATTTTTCTATCAACTTCCTACTTCAATTTTTCATAATTTGTACCTGTAATACAATTGAATGTATGAAATTAATTGCACAATTACACAATTTTGTTTAATAGTTCATTGCATAATATAAATTTATTGAACCCACTATTGTATATTATTTACATACTATTGGTGTAAAAATGCATTAATATCAATATGTAATATATTTTTATATATTAAGAGTTGAGTTTCTTTTCTTATACCACAAATATCTTATATGATGAAAAATATAACATTAGTCATTAAAATATTTTCATTTATGTAGAAAATGTGGAATAATTTTTTTAAGAAAATTGAATGATATTGTAGTTTAATATTTCGATCGATATAGAAATTTCATAATTGTTTTCACGATATTTATATATTCATACTTATAAGTGTCTATAGGATCACTTTCATAAAACTGTCAAGTTACATAATTTTTTATGCCATCTGTAAGTAATTAACATATGACAAAAATTAAGCAAAACTTTTTATTTGATGTACCTACTTTCTGCATCATTGGGATAATGTTTGGATATCATTTGATTTTTCCTTATAATTAGACTAAAATATGTGTATGATGTACATTGTTTTTCTTGAATTTCACAACAGATAGGATAATTTCAACTTCAACTCGTCTAACTTTACTTGGAGAGTATGCTGCAATAGATCTTCTATAGTTTTTATTTCATCATCTTCTTATTTTGCTTCTTACTCACAATTATAATTCATTGTAATAAAAATTATGAATTTCAAAATACATTTTCCCTCAATAATGTGATTTTTTTCTTTTTTTTGTGAGGGAAAAAAAAGTAGAATTATTGTGGTGATGTAAGTGTTTTGCAAAGTCTTGATTTGTTATTGAAAGTATTTGTTATAGACATTTGTTTGTATGTGTTGGCTTTTTGGCTTTTCGAAGGGTATTTTTGTAAATGCGAGCGTGCCAGCAAGGATCAATCAGTCCTTACAGAAATTATAATTGCCAACCAATTATCAGACGATTGTGTTTTAGTTCTTTCAGCCTCAATGAAGAGGACTTTTACTGGTGGCTCAACTTAGGAGAAATTAAGAGAAATAACAGTTAATATGAAGAACAATCGAAGTATTTCATTAAAATGAACACTTACAATAGTCCAAACTCAGCCTCGAAGAGGTTTACAGCAACAGTCTACTTGAATCTACTTGAAACTACTCCTATGAATCGAAGTGTATTTAAAGTGCAGTATTTAAAGAATGTATTTAAAGTGCAAGAATTTAAAGTACAGAAATGTAAACAAAAAGAAAATATGAAGTAAAGACGGTTTGTATGATCTGAGTCTGGGGTCTTTTCCGAGGGCTTCGCTATTTATACTTGTCAAAGATGACCTTCGAACTGCACTTCAAACCGTCGAACTACTTCTCCATGATCGCTGATCATACTGCCTTAGAAGTAGTCCCACTACGCCATCTCTTGCAGTTGAGCTTCCCTTCTGTATTTGAATTTGAATATGAGTAACCGTTGAAGCCACGTCACCTTGTATCTCTTTACTGATCTAGTGCTACTCAGATCACGGGAGAACCAATGTTCATTGCCACGTGTTCGATCAGGATCGAAGACTTGAATTATCTTCCATAATACCCTTATTCTGCCATGTGTCAAACTGTGATTTGGCTTTTACAAAATATGTAGCCAACATTACCCCCCGCACTAATATACCCAATACTTGGAGATATTAGTGGATCAAAAGCTTTTCCCACGCTTTTGGAACATGCATGGAATCCATCTTCAGGAAACACAATCGTCACCTATTTGGTGATCATTTGCATTAACTCTCAACTTGTTGAACATCCTAATACCTTTAGCATTCGAACAGACTATGGCTCAATCAACTTCTCACTCTATTGATCAAGCATACGAAGAGCCATTGAGTAATGCTGTTTCCCCTCGAAAGAATCTCCGCGCATTCATTAGCCACCTTTACCCGCCCTTCTATATTCAGGTCATGGAGGCTTTTGCAGATTATCAACCTTTGGACTACGAACACATTGCCCTTAATCCTTCGGTTTACAAATTTACAGATACAAGAAGTTCTTCCTCTAAACTCCTCTTGTACTTTGAACGAACTATTCTCAAGCCTTTGCTTCAACAAGTTGCAAATATGGACTTGGGAAGTTCTTCTTCACAAACCTCTGCTTGGGATGAAGCTACAACTTCTTCATCTTCTGGGGCTTTCGGATGGACAAGCTGGTCAGCACCTGAGTCCTGGGACTTGAGGGAATGAATCAATCACCATTTTGTTGAGTTCGCTGACCCTTTAGATTTTCCTTCTTATTCTCGAAGCTCGGTATTCTATCCTTATGTGCCCATTGACCTTCGACGTAGTTTGGAGGAGAATCTGCTTGTGGCCTGGTACACATCCTCTATGCCCACAAAGATAATGTACACTGCCCGGCGTCTGGAAGAATCACATGGGTACAGCCCTTCATTTTTAGCCAAGAAGGCGAAGATTTGCTCTTCTGACTGGCTTGACTACATTAATGCCTTTGTTCCTTCCGCTCCGTACATCTCCCATAATGTAAGCATCTACTTCTTCTTCTCTATCTTCTGAAATTGAAGCATCCACACCTTCTTCTCCACCTTCTGAAATAGAAACATCCACACCTTCTCCATCTTCTGAAGCAGAACCATCTACTCCTTCTCCTCCTCCCACTCTTTCCTGGACAGAGAAACTAAGGCTTGCCCTTCCCATGGACAAAATCTTTCCACCTTACAAACCTCCATCATCTCCAACTCCAACTGAGCAGAAACAAGCTCAACTTCTACTTGCGGTTTTCTCTTACTTGCCCTTCAATGTTCTTGAGGATGACATCCCTCTCAAGAACTTTCGATGGGCTTGTGATATTCTGACTAGGGGCCATGTCCTTAATCCCATTGCCCAAGCAGAACTTCACATGTTCCGGGACCAACTTTCGGTACTCCTCCACTGGCATCGGAATTCTAAGGTCACCATCCAATCTTTGGATCAACTTTCGTTTCTCCGAATTCATGCCCAGTACGAAGCAGAGAACTTCATCGAAGAGTTCGATGACTTCAAAAATAAAGATTCTGCGTATTGGGATGATTTGGTTATAGATGCGTTGGAACAAAAATTGAGGGAAGAGGCTTTCGAAATAAAGGCTGAGAAGCTCTACTATGAAGTGAGAGCACACCAACTTATGCAGCCAACATTAGAGGAGATAGAAGATATAATAAAGAAAGAACAAATATTCATTGATCATTGTTGGACAAAGTTTCATGATCTTGTTATTTATTCTATTCCTTATTTTTATGAGCTTGAATTTGTACCCAGATAGGGTTACTTAATGTAATTGTCTTGGCTTTAATACAAACAAAGTCCTTCTGTATTTGACATTGTTTGACTCTGTTTCCTTTTGTCTTTAAAAGCCAACTCATAGCTTCGAATTGAACAATCTCATCCTTCGAATCTGGACTCAATTGTTTAATGAAACGCTAAAAGAACCAACATGTCTTTTTCCAATTTATGGAGTAAAGTTGACAATTCTGGCTGATATCATCTGGAATTAATGCTTTGAATTTTAACAACATTGCCCCTCAAAACTAACTATAACCAATATATGATCATGGTTAATATAGCCAATCAATTTCAAATTGACCATTTTTGCTTCGAAGAGTAATCCATACTGTTTTGGTTCAAAAAGCAATTCCTTCTTATATATATAAAAACCAACGATTGGTTTTAATGCTTCGAACAGTGCTCCTCATCCTTAAAGGATCCAAGGAGTTGCTCCGAAGGTCGTTACTTTGATTAATAACCCTCAAACAGGTCTTTAAACCCTTTGAAGTAGACCAATATTCGAGCATTCTAGCATTTTTAAGCATGTAATACGCTTCAAAACCGGCTTCTATATTTCGAAGCCGTTCTCCTTTGGCTTTTGGCGCCAAAATTTGGCTTCGAAGCCAAATGTTTTACTTCGAAGTTGACTTCAGTATTTGGGCTGTGTTTTTTCCCTCCAAAAGTATCAATATTGAATGAAACTCTTCGTATTCGTACTTTTAGTACTTAACGACTTACGCAATATATTTTTCAGACACAAAGCTTTTTTAAAAACCCCTTTGTTTCGTGTTCTGAAATCACTTGCTCTTTCAACACACAAACCCTACCGATTTTCTGTTAACCCTCTCTTCTTTACTACTTGCTATTAATGGATCCTTCCTCACCGAAAAGCGTCCTCAAATTTCTACCATGGCTTTGAAGAAATGTATTGATGAAGAAATTGCCAAGCTCTCGACTGGTGGACCAAGCAACATAGATGGGCGTCTCTTCGTTCCTCACCACAGCCGCCAACAGGAGTATGTCCTAGGACCCATCTTTCGGGAAGCTCCTGACCAACTTCCAGCTTTGTACGCTCGTTTGGAGGATCATCTTCTGCTATATGAAGGAGGGCTTGATTGGAGCAATCGGCTCATCGCCGGCGCCGACATTGAGGACTGAATGGGAGGAATGATATGACAGGGTTGTACCCGCAAGAGAAGATGACCTACAAGAGCTCTACATCCTCGACGCTCTTCGCCTTTCCAGGTTCATCATTCCTGAGGACCCTTTTTTTATTCCAGCTGCTTTATGTTTTTGGAATATGGCTTTTAATTTTTTCCAATTTCAATGTGGCATGATGGCTCCCATCGTTCTCGATATTTGCCATCTTTTAGGGCTTTCCCCCTATGGATCTCCTTTTACTCCCAACTACCCGGACCTTCCTGTTAAATTTTCCATCAGCCTTAACATCTTCTTATAGCGACTTTGTAAAGGCTGAAAATAAAAAGGAAGGCCCTGTGAAAGACAGAGAACTCTTTTCCTTTATTTTGTACTAGTTATGCAAATTTCTTTTTTGCACATCATCTCAGAGGATTATGCCTAAGTTCGCTCCCCTTGCGAAAGCTCTTGTCTTGAAAAAACATGTAGCTCTTGCTCCTTACCTGTTAGGCCATATATACAGAGCTTGCTCCCAATTTTGTGAAAGACCACTTGATGTTAACCAAGGAGGTCCTCTCTAGGTACTCCAGCTCTGGCTCTTCGCCTATTTTACTGATTTGCATTCTAAATGTCTAAGATTTCTTGTCCAAGATCCTAGCACTTATGGGAAGAAGTATGCTAGGATTGCCCTTTATCCTGCTTCCTTTGTTTATTACTTTACCTTCTTTTACCAACTCCCAATTTCTCCATCTGCTTCTTTCTTTTGTCCCTTTCGAAGCCAATATAGGACCAACCTGGCTGCAAACTTTTCTGGTTGATAAAGAATGCTCCACCTTACCTCATAAAGATATGTGGGCCTCCATACTGCTACCAAGGGAGTTGTTCATTGGCACTTTGAACCCTCGAGCCTATAAATGTATATCTGAGGTGTATTGCCCTTCCCAATTCGCCAGACAATTTGGGCTCACTCAAGGGATTCCTGTTCCACTTTGCAGTCTCTCGAATGTCCACCTTACTGCCAAAGATTCGAGAATATCCAAATCCAAGCTAGAGACGGCAATACTTAAACTGCTGAAGGAATTGAATGAGTTCCAATTTGTTCCCTTTCTTCCGTTTGGCTTAGTTTTGAAAAGATTTCAGAACTGGTGGACAGTCAATATGGAAGTGCGCCTGTCTATGCATCCTCATGACTTGCTACTAGGGTTAGAAGTGCCTTCAAAGGCTAAATCAGTAACAATTGAGAACATTTCCCCTCCTCCTGAAGTTGTCACAACTACTCCTGCAGCTTCATCCCCTACAGCTAGAGTTACTAGAGCTGCTTTGAAGAAGGGTAAGTATTTTCAGATTTCCCTTTTCTTTCTTTTGAATCTTTTGTTCGTTTCCCTTACACTTGTGTTTTTGGTGCAGGGTCTCTGCAAGAAGAATCCCCCAAGAGAGCTGAGACTTTTATTCTTCTCAAAAAGAAACAACAAAAACAGAAAAGGAAGCTAGTCCTCCCTCCTCAGGAACCTGAATCTTTGGAAGAAGAAAAGGTTGAGCAAGAGCAAGAAGTGCCCTTGCAGAGAACAAAGAGACAAAAGGTGGCTGTCTCTACTTTTGATACAATCGAACATCCTCCCCTCGAGACAACCACTACAATAATGGGGAAAGAACTGACCTTCGAAGAATCTGAACCCCAAATTGGAGAGAGAGGAATCGAAAAAGAAACAGTAGCATCACTGCCAAGAAGGAAGAGAAAGAAGGTGACTGTTTCTGCTGCTGATTTGGTTGAAGACCCCACTCATGAAGCAGCTGCCAAGGCAGTAGAGCAGGAACATTCCAAGGCAATAATTGTCTTTGAGAGGGCCGAGAAGAGACGACAGCAACAAACATTGAGAGATGAATCTGCTGCTGCTGACGCACTTCAAAGGGAAGCTGCAAGAAGGCAACAAACTCCCGAACATTACTCCCTTCGCAGCTCTCCCATCAGTACTAATACCACTGGATAAAGTAATTTCTTTCACACTTCCGTTGTTTTTCCTTTGTCAACTTTTAATACTGAATTTTGACAGTCCTTTGTATTTCTTCCTCTTGCAAAGAATAGCCATCAGATTCATCTTTCCAGCGAGGCCTCCCTTAATTTCAGTTGAAGTTGACCAGATGCAACATGTGAAAACCATCCAAATCATGCCCCCACTCTCCAAGCCTATATTCGATATACCTTCTTTGAGTCCAAGCATCAATGCGTCTCTTTTTCTTGGCTTAGAGCCATATCTCCCTTTTTTGACTTTTAATCTGCCGCAGTCTACTTCTTCTTCGAGCCTTGCTCTTCCTCCTTCCATCACAGAAATTCCAAGTGCGACTACATCTCTGATGGCAGTTGATTCCTTTACAGATGGTGCTGGTAGTCTTCCAATTCATAGTTCATCACCTTTGCCTACTTCCAATCCCTCTTCTCTTGATTCATTGGTGGCCAAGACCATAGAGGCTGCCAAAGATACTCCTTTCACTTCTCCTATCCCCATGCAATCCTTTGGGCCTTTCACCACAACACACTCTGCACCCTTCATGTCTATGGATGAGGTAGACATCTTTGAAGCCAGGCTGGCTAGTTTCTTTGACATACCCTTTACCTCTCCATCATTCAATGCTGAAGGTGAGCCATTAGTCTTGGTTGACTCATTGCTAGAGATTTTTGAGAGTTCTTCCTTCAGCAGCAAGCCTTCTGCACCTTTGATAAACATGGACACATGCCTAGAACTGCTAATTTCTTTTTCAAGGATTCCCTTCGAGGCTCTGCAAAGGCCAATAATCAAAAATGGGTTCCTTCAATACTGCAAAATTGCTGAGCAGTTTGGCATGAATGCTTCAAGTCATCTATCTCAGGCAGCAGCTACTGTTGACTTCTATCTCAACATTTGTCATCTCGCTAAGGTCATGGATGAGAAGCTGGCTAGGGACCAGAGTTTTGTTTCTCAAGTGCATACTGAAGTATCAACTCTAAAAGAACAACACTCTTTTGCCTCCCATTTTCGAGTCCAACTGCTGGAGAAGAAAGCTCAGCTTGAAGAGGAATTAGCTACAGTAAACCAAGCCTTGGTTCGAACTGATACCAAATTGCACATCACCAACCAAGGGCTGGCTGATCGAAAAGAGGACATGGCTGCAGCTATTCAACTGTTTCCATCACTTAGTAATAGGAAATCTACTGTTCAAAAACAATTAAGACATTGTAATGATTTCTGGGCCAATTTGTGGCACAATGTACTCAATTCTTTATAAAAGAACAACTTTTTGTCTATCATTCGAGCAGTCTTATGTTTTTGTATTTAATGTTTATTTTACTCCTTGTGTTTCCCAAATGGTTGGAAAATAAGGCTTCAAATATCTGCCATTAATCTTTTTGGGATGTACATACCCATTCAAATTCCTCAAATGGTACGCCCCAAAAGGCAGAATTCTATGAATTTGATATGGTCCTTCCCAGTTAGGTGACCACTTGCCAAACTTGTGGCTTTTAATTACTATTGAGAGTATTGTTTTCCATACCAAATCACCTTCATCGAAACCAATGTGCTTGACTTTCTTATTATAATTCTTGGCTGCTTTCTTCTTTTGGAAAAGAATACTATTTAATGCCAAAATTCTGGCTTCATCTATGCCTTCTAATTCCAAGCACATACTTTGATGGTACTGCTCAGGATCTAACTGATCTTGGCATCTTACCCTCAGATTTAATATTAATTTCCATAGGTAAAACTGCATCATGCCCATATACTAAGGCATAAGGAGTAACTCCTGTGCTTGACCTTGGGGAGGTTCTGTAAGCCCACAAAACATCCAACAAAAGGTTATGCCAATCCCTAGAATTATCCTCCACAACCTTTTGTATACCTTTTTTCAAGGATTTATTGGATGATTCAGCTTGACCATTGACTTGTGCATAATAGGGTGTGGAATTAACAAGGCTAATTCCAAATTCTGCCACAAAGGACTTCACCATTCTCCCATCGAACACAGTCCCATTATCTACAGTAATGGTTTGTGGGATGCCAAATCTATGGATCAAGTCTTTAATGAACCCAATAACCTCTGTTTGGTCTACAGCCTTATATGGCTTGGCTTCGACCCACTTAGTGAAGTAATCAGTAGCCACTAGAATGAAACAATGATGCTTCGAAGAAGGTGGGTGTATTTTTCCTATCATATCCATGGCCCATCCTCTAAATGGCCAAGGTTTCACTACTGCATGTAGGTCAGTTATGGGCACATGCCTTATTGTACCATGCTTTTGACATGCTTGGCAACCCTTTGCATATTCTATGCAGTTTTTAGGGATAGTTGGCCAATAGTAGGAATGCCTTCGAAGCAACCATCTCATCTTCACACCAGGTTGATGAGCACCACAAATGCCTTCATGAACCTCAGCCATAGCTGTTAATGCTTCTTTTGGGCCTAAACATTCCAGCAATAAGCCATATCCCCCCCTTTTATAGAGAGCATTACCATATACCATATATTGCATGGATTGCAATTTGACTCTTCTGCCTTCAAGATGGACCGACCAAATCTCGCATTATTGGATGTCTCCAATCTTGTTCTTGTAAGTCATTATGATTGACTTCCAAGATCACATTCCTTTTATTCAAAGGTTGTATTAATCTCTGATATGTTGTTTGGCTTATGTCCCTTTAGGTATTATCCCTTTTCTTGAAGTTCGAAGCTTTTTGAGCCACATCATTAGCTCTATTGTTCAAGAATCTTGGAACATGGGTTACATTTGCTATCTGAAGCTGAGAAAGCAGATGTAATGCAACAACATAATATGGTTGGATGCTTATGCTTTGACACTTGAAAATCCCTTTCACTTGGTTAACCACCAGTTGAGAGTCTCCAAATATGTCAACTGCATGTACTTGTAATCCAATGAGGATTTCTAGTCCCACTATTAAGGCTTCATATTCGGCCTGGTTATTGGAGCAAGTGGCTTCATCCACTCTGAAACCATGTGTGGTTTCTACCCCTTGTGGAGATTTAATCACAACACCAATTCCAATTAAGCCATTGGCTTTCGATCCATCAAACCACATCTACCATGGCTCAACATTAGCCATACCAAGCTCTATTATCTCTTGGCTTTCTGTTTGAGATGGATGATCTGCTAGAAAATTGGCTAAAACTTGCCCTTTTACTGCCCTTTGAGGGACATATTCTAGATGAAATTCTAATAAGGCTAGTATCCACTTGCCAATTCTTCCCCTCAACATAGGTCTAGATAACATGTATTTAACCAAAACTGTGGTTGCAATTACCAAGACAGTTGTAGGTAAAAGATAATATCTTAATTTCATTAAAAAAATACAAAGCAAGACATTTTTCAACAACTGAATATTTACATTCACAAGAATTTAAAACCTACTAAGGTAATAAATAGCTTGCTCTTTTGCCTTCTTCGTTGTCTTGGGCTAAGAAAGCTCCCAATGAATCTTTTGTCGCTATATACAACTCAAAGGCTTGTTCCTTTGGTGGCATCAAGATCGAGGGTTGGCCAAGTAGGCTTTGATACCTTCGAAAGCACTTTGATACTGTACTGTCCACACAAATTCCTCTTCATCCTTCAGCCTTAACAAGGAAGAAAATACTTTAGTCTTCCCTGCAGTGTTAGAAATGAACCTTCGAAGAAAGTTAACCTGTCCCAAGAACCTTTGTAATTCTTTCTTACTTGATGGAGGCCTAGCTTCAATGATGGCTTTAGCTTTATTCTGATCAATCTGTATTCCTTTCTTGTGCACTACATAACCCAAGAAGTTTCCAGATGATACACCAAAAGCACACTTAAGAGGATTAAGTTTCAACTTGAACTTCCTCATTCTTTCGAAAGCTGCTTCTAAATGAAACAAATGCTCCTCCATGGACTGGGATTTCACCACAATGTCATCAATATAACACTCTAGATACCCTCCAATGAGATCATGAAAGATAGTGTTCATAGCCCTCTGATATGTAGCCCCAGCGTTCTTCAGACCAAATGGCATTTTAACCCATTCGAAGGTGCCAATATTCCCAAGACATCTGAATGCTGTCTTGTGGATATCCTTCTCTACAATGCATATTTGGTTATAACCAGAGTGGCCATCCATCATTGATAAAACTTGATGCCCTGCTGAATTGTCTACCAGTAGATCCACTATAGGCATAGGGTACTCATCTTTAGGAGTTGCTAGATTTAAGTTTCTGAAATCGATGCATACCCTCATTTTGCCATTCTTCTTAACTACAGGCACAATATTAGATAGCCATTCAACATACTTGGCTATCCTAATAAAGCCTGCCTTCAGTAGTCTAAGAATTTCTTCCTTGACTTTCTAAATTACTTCTGGACTCATCCTTCTTGGTTTCTGCTTGTATGGCTTGAAATTAGGCTTCATAAGGAGCCTATGTTCCACTAATGATCTATCCAATCCTGGTAGTTCATTATAAGACCATGCAAAGCAATCTTTGTATTTCTTTAGAACAACCAATCGGTCTCGCCCGTAACATTCAAGCAAGTTCTTATATAGGTGGGCTGCTGCACAGAACCTTCCCCTAAATTCACTTCTTCTAAGGGGTCTTGTGTCTGAGAACTCATTGAAGCTTCTTCTTTGGTTTCTTCAACCTTCGAAGCAACCTTTTCGCCTTCGCTTCCTAGGTTCTTTAATTCGACATCTCGCCTCTTCCTCATAGACAAAAATCTGTCCACAAGGTGTCTTCTTCCTGATCTCCCGGACTTTTGTTTCAATGTCCAATGCACAAGATTTCCCAAGGGTCAAACTTCGAATTGTCGCTCTTGTTTACGTACCAATTATCATGGCCTCTCTCTTGCTTCAGACTTTCTCGACTATTGCTTTTACGTCCAATGATGAGAATTTAATCGAGCCAAGGACTTGGTTTCTCGTCTTCACCTCTTTGTCTATAACCAGCATCATTGTCATCTTTCACGACAACCTCTTCATCAAGACTTTCTTGACTAAGTGCTTGTGTGTCACTTCCTCATCACCGTCACTTCCGAGCCATCATTTCCTCAAGATAATCGAGTGGTGTCACTCCCTCAATATACAACTTGGCCTCTGCAAAGTCTGCACAGGCTGTGAAGGGTTGAGGATCTGCATCAATTTCCTCTGTCTCTCCATTGCCCAAAGCCATCATGATTTTCTGATGCAAAGAAGAAGGCACACATTTGTTAGTGTGGATCCAATCTCCCAAGTAAAGCATTATATTTAGCATTGTCGACATTATGAAGAATGCTGTCTTGCAGTCCCTGGTTCCCACACTCAAGTTAATGGGCAGAATCCCTTGAGCCATCTGTTTATCTCCAGCAAAGCCAGCGATGGTTGTGCTGGTTGGGATCAACCTGGGATTCTTTTTCCCTAGTTTTTTCAAAGAAGATTTCGGTAATAAGTTTACCGCTGCCCCATTGTCTATTAGGACTTCTCACCAGATCCCATCGAAGAAAGCCTTGATGTACAAAGCCTTGACATGTTGGGTCATGGAATTCGAGGGATATTCAAAAGGATATGAGAGGTTGATGCTCACCTCTTCCTCGCTTTCACACTCAGTTTCCATTAGAGTAGCCATTCCAGGAGCATCCTGTACCATACTCACTTGTGACTCTTCACTAGAGACAGGAATTGGATCCATGTCTTGGTCACCCTAGTCCTTATTTCCAGCTTGGAATTCATGAGGCACTATGTGTACCATATTGACTGATACAGGGGGAAATGAGCCAAATTGGATGGTTGGTTGTACCTTCTTCCCCTCTTGGCTACCTTGCTCAGTGTCTTCAGCAGCATCCTCCATGCTGCACTCTGGTACTTCATTGATAACTGATCCCTTCGAAGGATCCTTTTCAACGGTTCTTGATCGAAATGTTTGTTCACCATGAAGGCTTCAACATTTCTTCTTCGCCATTTCCTTCTTTTGGCTCATGTTAATCTCTTCTTCCGCTTTCGCTATCACTTTCCATCGAGCCTTCTAACCCCGCCAAACTAGACTTCTCTCGCCTTTAGTTGAATGAACCCGCTAATCGTTCTCTGCTACAAACCACTTTGCTTTGTAGAGTCGGTTTTGGAGTATGGTCCGACTTCAAAATTTTCTTTCCTTCGCCTTGACCAAAGGAAGAACTCTCTCCACTTTCTTTCAGATCTTGCCGGTACTTGGTGTACTGTCGAATCTTCCTCCTTTGTGATCTGAAATAATCGGAACCATATTTGGTTCCTTTGTCTTTGGGTGTTTCAACAATACCCAGCTTGTTCGAGCCACCAAAGGAGGCTTGACCATCCCGCAGGATTCCAACATCTCCCCGGCAGACACTTCCCTAGATTTGTTTTGCATTACAAACGAACCTGTGTACCCAAGAGCTATCGACTCAGATGTTGAATCACCTTTTTCTACCTTCGAAGCCATCTTCGAAACTGGCCGTGGAGGTAAGTGCTTGGTTCTGGTCTCATGTTTCGAGCCTGATTCTGGCCTTTGATGGAGGTGGCCATTTTCTGTTCTGTGTGAGGTTGGTCTAGGGGGCCAATCTCTGGCTTTAGTCCCATAACCTGAACTCCTCTCCAATCTTCTTTCAGAATGTTTGCTCTCCATTCTGTAGTAGTTAAGTGGCCTAGACTCATACAAGGGCCTCTTGCCTTTAGCATGTATTCTGTCAACTGCAGGCTCAACCACTAATGGTCGCTGCCTATCACTAGCCGGATACGGCCTTTTGTTGTAAGCGTTGGTTGATTTAGGACGTCTCTGAACATCCCTATAGTATTGCTTCCCATCTATAGGAAGCCCCTTTAACCATTTGTAGCTTAGTCGCATCCGGGACACATCCTCTCAGACATACCGCTTCCAAGGAATCGTCATCTAGTGCTTCTTCATCAGAGTGTTCCTTCTGATGTGAGAAACCTTGTCCAATAACTGGTGGGTTTCTAGTCTCTTTCTTGGCAGTTGTCTGGTTGGCAATATGCATTTGCACATTGACCTCTTCCAATTCCTGCAAAGATAGATTCTGAAAGTTTAGTACAACCACATTAGCCGCGCTTTCTCCAACTTCTGGAAACGGGTTATTGTCAATCTCCATGGCTTTTTCTGTTTTGGCTGGGAACTTCAAACTTTCTTTCCGAATTTGCTCTTGGATCTTGTCTCGAAAAACAATGCAGTTTTTAGTCGAGTGAGACCAAGAATTATGCCATTTACAGTATACTTTTCCTTTAAGTTCATCTGGAGATGGCAGTTTTACTCCTTTTGGTAACTTAAGGAAATTGGCTGCAAGCAAATGATCAAAAATGTCATCTGCTTTTATTAAATCGAAAGAGTACTTTCTGTGAAAGTCTTTCTTTTTAAACTGTTGGTCGATGGTTGTATCCTTATGAATTAATGCTTCACAGATTACAGGTTCTTTGCCCACAATCTCTGCTGCATCGATCTCATAATTGGGATCTCTATAATATGTCTTATACGAAGCATTATTTCGATCTTGTTCCTCCTCTAGTAATGCTTCATATCGAGACACCTTATAGGTTAATTCGACCAAATCCCTGAATTCAGTTGAGTCAAACTTCTTTCGAAGCCTGAACTCTAAACCGTTTTGAGTCAATCTTACAAATTCTGGCTCTGGAAAGTTGACTTTACATTTATTTCGAGCCCTTTTAAATCTGGCAACAAACTGAGTAGCCTTTTCTTTAGGCCTTTGACTCAATCTAGCCAAGTCTGCCATAGAAACCTCTAGTAATGTTAAATAATAATAATAAATCAGTACATTTTGAATCTACAAATTTTTTAACCAATATTTTACTTTTAAATTCTATTTAAATTATTAGATATTAGATTTTCATGTAAAAGTATAATTTAAATATAAAATATGAAGAAATTTTAGTATCTTTAATCACCAAAACTGAGAAAATATAAAAATAAAAAACTAAAAAATAGATTTAAAAAATAAAATCAACAAAAGTGGTTATTGTTTAAAATTTTGATATCATACCTTGATTATTAAGGTACCGTGTAAAATATTACAATTCATAAAATATAAATTTGATTTATATAAGAAATCTGCATGACTTTTGAACAATAAAGAGATAGTTGACATAAATCACTGTGAATAATTTTGATTGAATCCTAAAGTTGTACGTATTCATTCGAATCTAAACAGAAGAAAGTGCGTGTATTTTTAAAATAGAAATTTGTGCTACATTTCAAAAAAAATATTAAAGTATCCTAAAAATAAAGAGGTAGTTGGTTTATATAAGAGTCTTCATAATCAAGGTATGATGTCAAAATTCAACTCTAAAATAAAGAGATAGTTTATATAAGATTCTGTTGGGTATACCTCCTTATTAGAGTGTAGGACCCAATTGGTTTTGAAAAAAGAATTTTAATTTGGTTTGGTTTAACTATAATATATTTTAATATATTATATCTAATTTGTGGAGACCTAATTCAATTTGGTAACAATTAGGATTTGATTTTAAAACCCAAGATTCAATATATATATATATATTGTTTATTCTTCACAGAATAGGGATGGACGACTTTTACAAATTTTGTTCAAACTTTTCCAAAGTGGTGCTGCTGCAATAACATTTTGTTTCGGGGTTCATGTCAATTAATTCATCTTTGGTCATATTTTGGTTTGGAGTGGCAGTGCTTGAATTCAATTTAGTGGTGTGGTTTCAGTTGCTTTGTTTGGTTCATTTTCGGTGCTGATTTGGGTTATTATTTTGAATTTCCTACAACTCTGGTTCTGAAGATTTTGGTTCATCTATTTGGTGAGGTCTTTTCTCTTGTTTATTTGTAATTATTTAGAATTCACCTTAGGATGGTTTTGTGAGACCATTCGTGTCTCATTTGTAATCGTTTGGAAACTTATTTGGTTGATAGTGGAATCAGATTTCGATCCCGTGGACATACCTCACATTGAGAGAACCACGTAAAAATTCTTGTGTTGCTTTTGATTTAATTTTTCCGCATTAATTTTATTCCCATTGATTGATTTACTTGTGGGGAATCACGTATTTTCCTTAACAACTGGTATCAGAGCTTACGGTTTATTTGGGTTTAATTATTTGTGTGAATCAATGGAGGGAAATGTGGGTCGTATGTCTAGCTTCAATGGAAGCAATTGGATAACTCGGAAAACTAAAATGGAGGATCTATTATTTTGTAAAGATTTGTATGGGCCTATTAAGGGTGATAGTGGCAAACCTGAAGGTATGAAAGATGATGAATGAAAGAGGCTTAATCGAAAAGCCGTTGGTGTTATCCGTCAATAGATTGATGACAGTGTGTTTCATCATGTTGCTATTGAAACTTCAGCACATGATTTATGGGAAAAAAAATTAGAAGGCCTTTATGATAGGAAATCAGCCACAAATAAAGTTTTTTTGTTTCATAAGTTGGTTAATTTAAAATATAAAGAGGGCAGCCCTATTCCGGAACATCTGAATGAAATAAAGAGTATTGTTAACTAACTTGCTTCTATAAAAATTATTTTTGATGATGAGTTGCAGATTTTGATGCTACTTAGTTCTTTGCCCGAAAGTTAGGAGACTTTGGTTGTGACAGTTAGTAATTCGGCGCTTGATGGAGTTGTCACAATGGACCAAGTCACTAGTAGTTTGTTGAATGAAGAAACTAGAAGTATATCAGCGGGTTTCTCTCATTCAGAAGCATTAGTTGTGAGAGGCCGAAACAAAACAAGGGGAAGGATTAAGACTCCTCATGGTCGTGATCAAAGCCATGACAAGTCAAAAGATGATTCTTTTTCAAAGAAAGACATTGAGTGCTATTATTGCCATGAGAAAGGACACATGAAGAGAGAATGCCGAAAGCTCAAGAACAAGGAGAAAATGCGTGATAAAAGTGTGGATAAGAAGCAAGAAAACACAAAAGCAGTTACTACAGATGATCTCATGGTCATTTGTGAAGATGATTGTATCAATTTTGTGGGCCAAGAGAGTAATTAGGTGATTGATTCCGGTGCTTCTTTTCATGTAACTTCTTGAGTTGATTTCTCCACTACCTACACCGAAGGAGATTATGGTTCTGTTCGAATGGGTAATAAAGGTTTGTCCAAGATTATTGGTATGGGTGATGTTTGCTTGGAAACAAATTTGGACTGCAAGTTGTTGCTTAAAGATGTGAGGCATGTTTCCGACATTCGTCTCAATTTGATCTCTACCGAGAAGCTGGATGATGAAGGCTTTAACAATAAATTTGGTGATGGAACATGAAAGCTCACAAAGGGTTCTTTAGTGGTGGCTAAGTGCAAGAAGACTCATACACTTTATTCGATGCAAGGAAAAATTTGTAAAGGTGTTGTCAATGCACTTGAAGATAATACTTCTACCGAATTGTGGCACAAGCGACTTCGCCATATGAGTGAAAAGGGGCTACAAGTTTTGTTCAAGAAAGAGCTTCTACCCGGTTTGAAAAGTACACATCTTAAAACTTGTGTTCATTGTTTGGCAGGTAAACAACATAGAGTTTCTTTTCATAAAAATATTGCTTATAGAAAAGAAAATGTTTTGGATTTGATTCATTCGGATGTTTGTGGTCCTTTAAAAGTTAGAACACATAGTGGTGCACTTTATTTTGTTATTTTCATTGATGATTATTCAAGGAAAGTTTGGGCTTTTCTACTAAAAACTAAAGATCAAGTTCTAGAAGTATTTAAGCATTTTCAGGCCATGGTTAAAAGCGAAACAGGGCAAAAATTGAAATGCATCCGATCAGACAATGGTGGTGAATACATTGGGCCATTTGATGAGTATTGTCGCAGCCAAGGTATTCGGCATCAAAAGACAGTTAAGAAGACTCCTTAACAAAATGGAGTTGCCGAGAGGACGAACCGCACCATTGTGGAAAGAACAAGGTGTTTGCTTTCACAAGCTAAATTGCCAAGATCCTTTTGGGGCGAGGCATTGAAGACAGCGGTTGACATGATCAATTTGTCTCTTTCCTATCCTTTGAATGGTGATGTTCCAGAAAGAGTTTGGACTGGCAAAGATATGTCTTATGAGCACTTGAAAGTGTTTGGTTGCCGAGCTTTTGTTCACATTCCAAAGTGTAATAACTCTCACCACTGTTTACCGAATGACCACTAATTACTGTTAAACCAAGACTGATTATGATTGATAACTGAAGTAATCGAAATCTCGAATCGATGATCAAATCTGAAACTGATTGACTGAGTATATGTTAGCTAAATTGTATTCTATCTGTTTGCTTGCCAAATTATATGTTCATGTCTTTGTGTTTAAATTGCTAATTGAAGGCCTTATTGGCGGCCGAACCGGAAATTGATTGATGATTTAGGATCATAAGAATTTATGTAATTTTATGGTATATTTATTGAAAAAAAAAGTGATTTGGTATGATTTGTCACGCCCCACTTTTTATTACTCGAAGTATTACCAAATTCATTAACTAAATTCCATTTCAAAGATAACATGTGGAAATAATCTCATATATTCAACTCTTAGAAGTGAATAACAGCACTCTCATTCGTATGCAACATAAATACAACTTGAGCATGCTAAATAAATTGCCCTTGGGCTTACAGCATTTAAGAGTCAAGAAGAAAGGTGTAACCCTTTTATATATATGGCATTCCGCCAACATAAAAGAGGCCCCGTGGCCAACAATTAAGGAGATCCAAATCTTGTAGCACATCCTGCTCAACAACTGAAAAAGATTCAACAATGTGGGATGAACATATAGTCCAATAGGGATCTCAACATGGCCTTCAACAATAACAACTTACAGATAGCTATGATCATGAATGCCCAACCTCATACTAGAATAGTAATGTGACAGTTTATACAAAATATACATAAGTATGAACTTTCTCAAAAAAAAAGCAATTTCATTCAACGCTATAAGCGATTCATCTTTCTTTTTTTTTTTCTTTCATTAACCCCAATCTTTCATAACATCAACAATTACTTAGGAAATAATCTCACTAAGCCCATTACTCTCTTCCATTTTCCATACAGACAACAGATGTACCTTTTCAAAACATATTTTCAAAGCATTCGACCCTCTTCACACTTTCCAAAAGACAAAAAGGACGTTTTGGTTTCTTCTCGATATAATCATACCTATACATGCATACCTTATATAAAAGGGAGATAACAAATCATCAACAAGAATAAAATCAACTAATGAGACAACTTGGCCCTCCAAAACTGTAATCTTCCCCCAATCCATGATATTCTCAAATATACTGAAACAACAACAACAAAACTTTGCTCTACCAGCTATGTGCGTGGTAAGCCAAAGATACACCTCTCACAACGACCTGCCAATTTACCAGGCGCTAGCTGGAAGGGTTTGGTGCCTTCGATTCTCAGCGCAGTTAGTTCTCCAGGCGCTAGCTGGAAGGTAACGGTACCTCTGATTGTAAGCGCAGGGTATAACACCAATAATCACAATACAGCAGGGCATAACCAACATGTATAACACATATACATAAACCATCAAGATACAAGCAATGTGTTAAAGTATATGAACACATAATTAATTTTCCCCGAGCAAGTATACATATATAATGTATCTCAGCACCTCCTCACATACAATGCTATATCCACAGTGGTATAATGCATACACGACAATCCTACACAACCATGTCATCCTCCACCAATGACCAAGGATAAAACCTCTAGATGCAAGTATATTGTACATCTATTAACAGACACAATTATCATGAGATCACAAACCTATCAACAACATTAACATGGTAAGTAAAGATACAACCCACACGTGTGTTCAACACTCAAGAAACAACAATCTAATCTTCATACTTATATAAAAGATACTTTTCTCATTTCATAAAACAAATCCCATTTCCTCTTGTTTTCACAAAACCAACTCCATCCCTTTTGTTTCCACAAAACCAATTCCATTCCTTTTGTTTTACAAAACCAATTCCATTGATAATAAAGCCATAACTCACATTTGTCCACTACATTCATTTCAAAACCATTCCAAAGCCAAAGTTAACCCCTTAGGCATTAACACTTTCACCCAACTCACATTAACAATAGAGATTTACAACATAGGTTAACTACCCTCCATTTTTAATTTACCAAATCAAAATATAACTTAGGGCTTTTTCTCCTTTCAACTATAACATGCTAATTTACACTCCAATTAGCCCAAAACAACCATCAATGATAAAATAATCATTTTCAAACAACCAACCCTAGGTTCCTTCTCATGGTTTCAAACAAATCCAACATGGATATGATTTTCATGCAATACAAACTACCACATGTCTATCTATAGAAGAAGTATTGAAAAAGAACAAGGAAATCCCTACCTCAAATGTAGAACCCCAAGGGAAGAAGAACAAAACTCGGAAGTGCTCCAAACTCCAACTTTCTCGGATCAAAATGTAGCCTCCGACGATCAACACACTTTTTGTAAAGGCCAAAGGGTAGGAGAACACTCTAACTAGATCAATCCCTAGAGAGAATGTGGGTTTCTAGTGAGAGAGGCTCTCCAATGGAGTTTTAGAAAAGTATGAGAGAGAGTGAGGATGTAAAAAGTGATTTAAAATATCACAGCTGCTAACTAATATACAACTCTCCCGCTCGAGCGGAGAACAGGACGCTCGAGCGTCAAGAACAAAAACTGGACACGCTCGAGCGCAAGAGGTCCCGCTCGAGCGCAAGAGGTCCCGCTCGAGCTCCAAGACACAGAAACAAAACATGTCTGCCCGAGCACAAAAACCAGTCCGCTCGAGCGTAGATTCTCCTCACTCAGAAACTTCACAGACAATGAACTACCCGCTCGAGCACCAACAGACCCGCTCGAGCGCAACACGCTCGAGCATAAAGAAACCCGCTCGAGCGTGAAAAACACACCTGCAGAAATTTTGCAAGGGCACGAAATACTGGAACTGTGAAAACCCCGCTCGAGCGCAAGAAGGCCCGCTTGAGCGCACCACCAGAAATCTGGGCAACAAGGAAAGGGGCTAAGGTTCAACCAACCTGTTCGAAACACACCCAACACATCCTAAGACTCAAATGTATGAAATCAAAGGATGATAACAAGACATAAACAACCAACAACTCCACAGAACCGAGTCCGGAATACGATTTAAATTGGGAAGGGAAACCGGGATCGCTATAGATTAAATTAGATTAAAATAAGCCAATTACAAGAATTAGCTTAATTACCATATTGCCATTGTGAGTGGGCCTTTGTTTATTAAAATATTGAGCCTTATTATTACACTTAGGCAAATATTTCATCAGCTATATCCCTTGATATTGCCGACTAGAGAGAGAGAGTAAGAGGAGAAGAGTGTGTTCAACTTGTTACATCTTGTATTGCTTGTAAATTGAGAAGGTTGGAAGAGTTTGTGATCAATTGAGCTTCTAGACTTGTATTTGAGGACTTAGGTAAGGAATTTATCCACTTAATTGTGTCTTTAAGTTGATCCTTGCATGATTCATGTCAAATTGAAGAGCTAACTCATGATTTAGTTCTAGCATGTTAAATTGAAGTTCATTCCAAGCATGCATGTTTGAATTGTTGAGTTGTGAGTTGATTTCATGGTCAAATGTTACATGTATGCTCATATTTATGTTTAAGTCCATGAATCTCTCATGTTTTGCAAGAAATTGGCTTATTAAAACATGTTTTAGAACTTGGAAGCTGTTTAAAATTCATGCATGTCATGTTTGGATCATGTTCATGGAAATGGGTTTGAAATTTGGATTTAATTGACTCATCCTTGGGCTTTGATTTCACAAATTAAGCTTTGAAACTTGTTGTATATTGAGTTTTGATGTGTTTTCCAGAAATTGGGCCCAAGAGGTCGAGTTTTGAGCTAAGGAATGCTTGGTTTGAGCTTGGGAGGCAAATCTGGAAATTTCAGAATTTGGCTTCTTCGCTTGAGCGAAGGATTCCACGCTCGAGCGACCATCGTTTATTCTGAGCTCCGCTTGAGCGAAGGAATGGTGGCTCGAGCGTAAATTTCAAGCTCTCAGAATCTTAGAGCACGCAGACGCACGCTCGAGCGAGAGAACTTATGCTCGAGCGAGTACTGTGTCTTACGCTCGAGCGAGCATCGAGCAGAGTTTTCCAACATCCAGCACTTTTTGCATTTTTGCAGACCGCTTGAGCGAGGAAGTCCACGCTCGAGCGACCCTACTATTTTGACAAGCTCGCTCGAGCGAAGAAAGCCACGCTCGAGCGAGACCCTTGTTTTCTGAAAAATTCTGAAAATGTTTTCTAAGTGCATCTTTGCATCCTCGTCCCATCCTAGGCATTCTTAGGCCTAGTTTAAGGTATCTTAATGAGGATATAGATGTAGAATCACACTGAGGCAATTTAGGGATTAAGTTATTACTTTCTCCAACCGTGTAGCTTAGTGTGTGTTCAACCTATGTACTGTGTAGGGTTGGTGACTGGGGACGTGCTCTAGTTTACTGTAGCCCAGAACTCTATGAGTAACAATTGTGTAAAGATATGTTCAAAATGATTATCTTTTGAATACTGAACTATACTGTTTTCTAAAATGTTACTGTTAACTAAATGAATGTATGTCCTATGTTCTGAACTGTATTGTGGCATCCTTAGCAACTCATCTTGACTATTCTTTATTCTGAGAGATCTCTGTCGGTTCCCTCGTTGGAACCATTACTGTTTACTGATTGATGGCCATCATTTACTGTCCGGTCTTTTAAGACCTACTGTTTACTGTACTGCGATGCTAATAGATGTACCACATATGACTGAATGATTGTTCTAACTGAAAGACTGAAATACTGATTTAATGAACTATTTTCATTACTGTAAGGACATTCATTCTAAACCTCTTTACGCATTATGTTATTCACTGGGATTTAGCTCACTGCTCATATATATATGTAGGTGAACAGGCACCAGACCGGAGCTAGGAGCGTCGGGGTAGACTCCCAATTTGTTCAGCCAACCACTGTGCCTCACTGCGAGGTTCCGAGCCTATCTAGCTAAGGCTATGGGGTGTTTTAGTTTTTCCCCCTTCTGTTCTGTTTTGTAATGACTGTATAGGCTGTTACTGTACTGTTAATAGGGATTTGGTCCCTGTTCTGAATAACTGTAAATGTTGTGCATACTGTTCTGTACTGTGTATATATCTATGTATGTATGAAAAATCTTTTTGCATACAGACTGTCACAGCTCATTGGACATTGTTTATTTACTGTATTGGCTTCCGCCATGCCCTTGTACTCTGTTATACTGTCTTACTGTTAAGCAGGCCTTCGGTAATCTCAGATTACTGGCCGGTTACGGTGCTAAACCCATAGGGGCGGGTTTGGGTCGTGACACAAAGGATGAGAGGTCCAAGCTTGATAGTAAGTCACGACAATGTATTTTTCTTGGCTATGGGTGTGATGAATTTGGGTATAGATTGTGGGATCCGGTCGACAAGAAAATCATTCAAAGCTGTGATGTTGTGTTTCTTGAAGACCAAACAATTGAAGACTTTGGCAAAGGTGATCAATCGGAGCCAAAAACTAATGATCTTATTGACATGGATCCATCTCCTTCATCTTTGGTGGATGATGAAAATGGGGGAGATGTGCAGCCACCTATTGAAGATGTAGAGAATGATGCTAATCCTAATGAAGTTGAGTCAGAAATTGAGAAAAAGCATCTAACTCAAGAACCAACACCATAACTTGAGTTAAAAAAATTTACAAAGAACCGACAACCTTCAAGAAAGTATCCTCCCAATGAATTTGTGTTGATTTTCGATCAAAGGGAGCCTGAGAGCTACCAAGAAGCAGTTGAGCATGCAAAGAAAGATGATTGGAAAAAGGCCATGGAAGAGGAGATGAATTCCTTGCTTGAAAACCAGACTTATGATTTAGTGAAGTTGCCTAAGGAGAGGAAAATTCTGAAAAATAAGTGGGTTTTCAAATTAAAGAATGATGGCAAGAATCTGAGGTACAAGGCACGTCATGTTGTGTAAGGCTTTGGGCAAAAGAAAGGCATTGACTTTGATGAGATTTTCTCGCCAGTTGTGAAGATATCTTCTATTCGGGTTATACTTGGCATGGCTGCAAGAATGAACCTTGAAGTTGAGCAACTTAATGTAAAGACCGCATTTCTTCACGGTTATCTTGAAGAAGAAATTTACATGGAGCAACCGGAAGGTTTTGTGGAGAAAAAGAAAGATAAATTTGTTTGCAAATTGAAGAAACGTTTGTATGGCCTCAAGCAAGCCCCGCGGCAATGGTACAAAAAATTTGATTCTTTCATGATGAATAATGGTTTTTCTAAAACCACTTCGGATCGTTGTGTGTTTGTGAAAAATTTCCCAAATGGTAAATTTATTATTCTTTTGCTTTATGTTGATGATAGGTTAATTGTGGGTCAAGATTCTACCATGATTAACAGGTTGAAATTAAAATTGAGCAAGTCTTTTGCTATGAAAGATTTGGGATCGGCAAAGCAAATTCTTGGTATAAAAATTGTTCGTGATCACAAAGAGGAACTGATTTGGTTGTCTCAAGAAAGCTACATTGAGAAAGTTCTTGAGAGGTTCAACATGAATAAAGCAAAGCCGGTTGGTTGTCCACTTGCGGGTCACTTCAAGCTTAGTTCGAATCAATGTCCTACAAGTGAAAAAGACAAGGAAGAGATGCTGAAAGTTCCTTATGCTTCAGCAGTTGGTTCTTTGATGTACGTCATGGTTTGTACAAGGCCGGATATTGCTCACGCCGTTGGTGTGGTGAGTCATTTTCTCTCTAATCCGAGTAAAGAACATTGAGCAGCGGTAAAATAGATTCTACGATATCTTCGAGGGACTTTGAAGGTGTGTTTGTGTTTTGGAGATGGTAAGCCGATGCTTAATGGGTTCACAGATTCTGACATGGCCGGTGATATTGATTCTAGGAAATCTATTTTGGGATATTTGATGACGTTTGCAGGGGGAGCTGTGGCATGGCAATCTAAACTACAAAAATGTGTTGCTCTCTCAACTACCGAAACTGAATTTATTGCCATTATGGAAGCTTGTAAAAAAGAGTTATGATTGAAGAAATTTTTGCAAGAGTTGGGTTTGAAGCAAGAAAAGTATGTGCTTTATTGTGATAGTCAAAGTGCTATTCACTTGAGTAAAAATTCTACTTTTCATTCAAGATCGAAACACATTGATGTGAGATACCATTGGATTTGTGATGTGTTAGATTCGAAATTGTTGCAACTCGAAAAGGTTCACACGGATGATAATATTTCGGATATATTGACTAAGACTTTATCGAGGGATAAACATTTGAAGTGTCGAACTTTGGCAGGTATGATTAATGTCTTCACTTAAGTTGGTAGGGAGAACATTGTTGGGTATACCTCCTTAGTAGAGTGTGGGACCCAATTGGTTTTGAAAAAAGAATTTTAATTTGGTTTGGTTTAGGTATAATATATTTTAATATATTATATCTAATTTGTGGAGACCTAATTCAATTTGGTAACGATTAGGGTTTGATTTTAAAACCCAAGATTCAATATATATATACATATTGTTTATTCTTCACAGAATAGGGATGGATAGCTTTTACAAATTTTGTTCAAACTTTTCCGAAGTGGTGCCGCTGCTATAACATTTTTTTTCGGGGTTCGTGCCAATTAATTCATCTTTGGTCATATTTTGGTTTTGAGTGGCAGTGCTTGAATTCAACTCGGTGGTGTGGTTTCGGTTGCTTTGTTTGGTTCGTTTTCGGTGCTGATTTGGGTTATTATTTTGGATCTTCTACAACTCTGGTTCTGAAGATTTTGGTTCATCTATTTAGTGAGGTCTTTCCTCTTCTTTATTTGTGATTATTTGGAATTCACCTTAGGGTGGTTTTGTGAGACCATTCGTGTCTCGTTTGTAATCGTTTGGAAACTTATTTAGTTGATAGTGGAATCGGATTTTGATCCCGTGGACATACCTCACATTGAGAGAACCACGTAAAAAATTTTGTGTTGCTTTTGATTTAATTTTTCCGCATTAGTTTTTATTCCCATTGATTGATTTACTTGTGGGGAATTACATATTTTCCCTAACAGATTCTTCATGATTTTTAGTAAATATAGTAGTTTGAGAGGATAAAATTAAGATTTAAAAAAAATAAAAAATATGATACGCTCTTCACACTTTTATAATAATAATAATAATAGATAGATAGATAGATAGATAGTAGAAATACACTAGTAAGGGGATAACTTCTCAATTACTGATGAAGAGCTCAAGTTGAGAACACTATGAAAAACATAGCAATTTTTATGTCCAAATGGTAAGGATGTAATCGGTTTGGGACAGTTAGCATTTAGATGAAATTTTACACCGAACTGATAGTGTTGGTTTTATTATATTAAGAACCAATATAGACCAAATTTTTCAATAAATTGCACCAATTCAAACGGTTTGACTGGGTACGATTTTTGGGTTATGACCTTTCAAATTTGAGTTAGTTCTTAAATTTGTAGTACAATAAATAATTTACATAATAATATTGAATTAATCATTTGTACATTACTTTAATATCCAATCCAACCATTCACAAAATACAAATAAAAGAATTAATAAACACTAAGTGTTTAAACTTTTATTGAAGTAGAGTTAGAAACAAAATATAATCTGAAAACTAAAGTTTTGACACCGAAACAAAACCAAAGTTTAAAACCATCATCCCGTAAGGCTAAATCACAAGTCTATCAAGTAGAGTTAAGACAAAAAAATTAAAAACGACATAAACATCTGATATAGCTATAGGCATAACAGTGGCAAAACTTGACTGAATCATATATAAGTGATACAACTTATCACATTACCAATATCTATTGTCAAACTTGAAATATTTAAGAAAAAATAAATAATTAAGTGAATCAATTGAATTTTGTACTCAACAAATTTTATTATATATATTATGTTTAATATATGAAACTTTCGGTCGATTTCGGTTAATTCGGTGCGCAAAGTGCCTAAACTAGTACCGAAACTGAAAATCGAAAAAAATAATTTTAAAAACCACACAGATCGATTTATATTAAAAAACTAACTTAATATAACTAGTTTGGTACAATTCAATTGATTTGGTTAATTTTTTCGATTTTGTTTACATCCTCACAAAATGGTTTAAGAAGTCATTGGATGATGAATTTTCATAATATTGTTGTTTTTTTTTTTTTTTTTTTTTTTTTTTTTTTTTTTTTTCTTTTTTTTTTTTTTTTTTTTTAAATAATTTAAAAAACAAAAAATATTAATAAGGATTTGAGTGTTGTTTACAAATTTATTTAAAAAAAAAGATGACCAACAACATCACAATTATTTTTTAAAAAAAACTCAGGCTTTACAATCACCGTGATGGGTTATAATTACACTATTTGACTCGTAACCGAATATCACATATGATCATAATTGATATGTAACACACTCTTTTTTGAAATGTGTATTACAAAATGGTCCTTTTTCCCTATCAAATAAGTTACTCTTATGAGATCTAGAATGCCATTTTATTATTGGGGAAATTACCCACAGGTCCATGTAAAACATGTGGACACCATTTAATTCTGTAACTTTTTGAGTAGCCCAAAAGTCCTTCTTTCTCCTCTCTCTCTCTCTCTCTCTTTGCTTTTTGTCTTCCCCTTTACGTTTTCCTGTCTCTCTTTTTTTCTGCATTTTCTTTCATCGTCTTTGTCATGGACGACGACCGGTGATCATGTCTTTCTCCATTGATCGGGGTTCACCAATAACCACCAACCATCGAAATCAACTCGTGACTTCACTCTCACCGACAGCGAAGATGATATATTTTCAACGAAGAAGATGATGGTGGTGTTTGGGAACTTGGTTCGCAAATTTTTTTCTCATTTTTTCCACTAAAAGACAAAAGTTTTGCAAAACCAAAAAAAACACATTCAAACAAAATATTACATCAAACCCCATAATCATTTCATTTTTTCTCTCACAAACATCAAATCCAACTACAAAAAAACCCAACTATCTTCCCAAACACTAAAAAAATTTTATCCAATAATATCCTAGAACTAAAAAAACCTACATAAAAACTCACTTCCCAAACACCCACGATATATTTCCAACGAAGAAGATGAGTGGATCTACATCAGATCTGAGTTGATCTACATTAGATTTGGCTAGATCTAAACAAAAAATAGTTGCCGGAGTACAATCCTCTCTCTACATCCGCCTTTCTCCTTTCATATCTTTTTTTTTTTTTCTCTACTATACACTTCTGTTTTTCTGTTCTAATGGAGAAACTTTTCAAATTCTGAACAAGTAGTTTTCGAGTTTTAGTTATAGGCGGTGAAAACTATAAAATTTTGCAGTTTCAAATTTTTTTTTGTTCTGGAATGAATCATGATTTAAAACTGTAAAATTTTGTAGTTTCAAATTGTTTTGGTGCAGGAATGAATCATGGTATAAAACTGTAAAATTTTACAGTTTCATAACATGTTTTTCAGTTAATGAGGATAAATGCTTAATAGATTTTTGTTTTGAAACTGTAACATTTTACAGTTTCAAAACTTACTTTTCAGTTTGATCACTATTTAGAGATTATTTGCTTGAACCTTACAAAAATTGAAAAATAACATATATTTTTTCCATTGTTGCTGTTTTTTGTCGTTTCATTTTTTTTTCTTTTAGTTTATCAATATTTAGCACATTTTGCTATGTTTTTTTTGCTATAATTTATCCATTTATTCTTTTTTTTCGGCAATATTCTAGACATTCCGGTGAGTCTCCAGTGATGTTCTTAACGTCCAGTGAACGTTTTGAACATTCCGGCGACTTCCATTAACATTCTTAACACTCCGGTGAACTTCCGGCGAAACTCCGGCGACTTCTCGGCGATGTTGAACATTCCGACGAGTCTCCGGCGACCGTTTGACGGAAGTCCGATGGTAGTAAGATATGAACAGTGTCTGTAAATTTTTTAAAAAAAAGATTTTTTGGTAACAATTAAAAATGTATTGGATTAATTGGTGCAAGTGTTTTGTTTGAGGATTAGCTGAGTCTTGAACTTGGTACATGGGACTTATCAGTAAGTTCTCCTTTATTATTTCATGAATGGTGCCTTGTTTGGAGTATTGTGAATTGACCAAAAAAACAAAACACTTTTCAAAAAATTCTACTTTCTTATTTTTCGTATTTTTTTGTTTTTACCGAATTTTTTTAATATTTTAAGCAATTTGTTTACTTTTTAGACACACCTAACATAAATACACCTAAAAAGTAAAAAAATTATTAAAAAAAATATTTTAAAAGTTTACTAAATACCAAAAAGATAAAAAAAAAAAAATACAAAAATTTAGTATATTTTTTGTATTTTTATATATTTATTAATTTTTTAAAATATTTTTCACATATTTTTTACTTTTTAGATATATCTAAGTAAGGTATATCTAAAAAAGTGAAAAAAAAAATGTTTAAAATTTAAAAAATATTCACTAAAAACAAAAAAATATGAAAATCAAAAAAGTCAACTTTTAAAAAATTTAATTCAAAAAACTCAAACCAAACACACTGGATAATAATTATCTTGGCTGATCAATTTTTGCTATGATGCCTATGACACTAGGGTTGTCCAATACCCAAAAAGGATGTCTATATATATATATACACTAATGACTGACCCGCGCAATATATATAGTTTAAATATATAAAAATAATAAAAAAGATTATTATATGTTGCGTGGGAAAAAAAAAATTTATTAAGTCAAGTTTGGCATCTATTATAATATAAAAAGTCAAAAAGTCACTATCCTATTTAAGTCACATCAACTTATTTAAATCGTATCACTTTTCTAACACATCACATCAAACCCAACTCAAACCCAACCCATATAAGTCAATAAGTTAAAAAGTACACTTTTTTAAAACATCTCAAACCAACCCTTAGACTTAAGATAGAAGGTTCGAGTCCTAATCTTTCCATCTATCTAATTTTTTTGTTTTAAATAAAAATATAAATACTTAACAATATAAGAAGGGAAGGTGGTTAAAAGACACAGGGATACTTACGTGTATATCCTAATAAGTAAACTTATTATTTAATAGATTCTATGAAAAAAATTTGCCACAAAAAAAAGTCACTAATTGTAAGTTTTAGCAACAATTTATAAAAATCAGGACAAAAAAAGTCACTAATTGTTAATTTTTAGCGACATATATAAAAAATTGTTACAAAAATTATTTTTCGCGACAATTTTATCAAGACTTATTTTTAATAGGACTTGATGGGAATTAAATCCAACTATTATGACCTATTGGTAATTTACCAAAGATACGTATTCACTTTATAATAATATAGAGTATAGATAGATAGAAGATATATATATATACACTAGTTTATAGCAATTAGTCCATTATTAGAAAAAATAATATCTTATCCATTTTCATAAATTAAAAAATATGTCTTAAAAAATATTTATGCCATGTATACCAAAAAAAATAGTTAGGAAAATCTAACAAAATTTTTCATATATGGAAAAGATTATGGTGTACACTCCTCAAAGGGTGTGTACCGTATGCACCTTATAAATAAAGAAAAAAAAATATATAATTTCATAATTTTAAAATCATAACCAAAAAGAAAATTATAACCAAACAGCACATGAGATATGACAAAATATCTTATGAGTCACAACTAAATAGATCATAATTAAAGAAAAAAATAATATAACTTAAAAGTACATATAATGAGAGGTGTGTATAGTAAAATTTCTCATTTTCTCGACATAAACTATCTTAATTTTTTTTCTTGTCATATCTCAGATGACATATTATTAATCAGTGTGTTTTGTTTCAATTTTTTGAGTTCAATTTTCTAGAAATTGATTTTTTTTGTGATTTTTTTAGTGAATATTTTTAAAATTTTAAGTAACTTTTTTACTTTTTTAGATGTATCTAAATAGTAAAATATTTGTGAAAAAATATTTTTAAAAATTAATAAAAACACAAAAATATAAAAAATATACTGAATTTTTATATTTTTTTATATTTTTAGTATTTAATGAATTTTTTTAAAAAAAATCACAAATATTATACTCTGTAAGTGTATTTATGTTAGATATGTCTAAATTTTTTTAAAATTTTGCTTAAAATAATAAAAATAATTAAGTGAGAATAAAAAAAATATGAAAAATAAAAAAATAGAATTTCTAAAAAACATTTTTTGAAAACCAAAACTAAACAAAGTGAATGGTATTTTCCCTTGTCCTGTTGCATATGGTTTATTACTAAAACTATAGCGATCCCGGTTGTCCCTTTACTATTCAATTGTATTCCGGACTCGGTTCTGTGGAGTTGGTAGTTGTATTTGTCTGGTTGTCGTCCTTTAAATCCATTTGTTTGAGTTTTATGATGTGTTAGGCTTCGTTGTTACAGGTTGGTAAAGCTTTGGCTCCCATTGTTATTGTCCAGTTTTTGAATGGTCCGCCCGAGCGGGTCTTCCTACGCTCGAGCGGGGTTTACACACTCCCAGTATTTCGTGCCTCTGCAAAACTTCTGCATGTGTGTTTTTCACGCTTGAGCAGGTTTATTTGCGCTCAAATGGTCGCACTCAAGCGGGTATGGTAGCGCTCGAGGGGGTAGTGCTTTGTCTGTGAAAGTTCTGGGAGATGAAAATCTACACTCGAGCGGACTGGTTTTTCGCGCTCGAGCGGATGTGTTTTGCTTTTGTTTCTTGGCGCTCGAGCGTGCTTTCTTGCGCTCGAGCGGGTCCAGATTGTTGTGCTTGACGCTCGAGCGTTCTATTCTCCGCTCGAGCGGATCATGCGTATATGAGTTATCCGCTGGGTGATTTTAAATCACTTTTCACTTTTCTTTCTCTCTCTTACTTTTTCAAGAAGCCATTTTTGAGAGCTTATCTCTCTAGAATCTCCCTTCTCTCGAGGGTTTGATCTAGCTAGAGTGTTTTTCTTCCCTTGGGCCTTTACAAAAAGTGTGTTGATCATCAATGGCTACATTTTGATCCGAGAATATTGGGTTTTGGAGCACGTTGAATTTCTTCATCTTCATCCTTTGAGCTCCGAATTTGAGATAGGGATTCCTACTCACTCTTATGGGTTTTGACCTAGATATTGAGCATGTGGTTTAAGTGTCTTGATTTTGGGACTTAGGGTTTCAAAATGTATAAAAGGGGGTTTTGTGATTTTGGCTCATAATATGTATTTTGGGTCTCAAATTGATGATATAGTTGTTGGTTGTTGATATTTAAACCTTTGGATTAATATTGAGAGATGGGATAAAAACTCTAAATTGTGTATAAATTAATTGATATAATTAATTTGAAAAAATTTATTTGTGAAATTGAGTTAAATATAATGATATTGGTTCATTATGAGTTGGAATAGTGGAATCGGATTAATAAATCGTTCACTTTTGAAAATGCGGATAATTTATCTGTTGGTCCTTTTATTATCTGTTTAGAAATAATTGCTTTAGGCTACCAGTGGAGGGTAGTCTTGATTGTTGTAGACAATGCATGATGATTAGGAAAACTAAAACTAATCATCAAATATGACGGTTGAAAGAGTACATTAATTTTTATGTATTGGTTGATTATGTATATGACCTATGTTTATATACATTGTGTGTGTGGGAGGAGATAGGGGATGTACTCCACGGTTTAGGAGAAGATAGGGGATGGACCTCAAAACCGGATGTTGTTTAGGAGGAGATAGGGGATGGACTCCGTTGATACAGTACTAAAATGTGTATATGTTGAAGTGTTGATATAGTTCATATGCTTATCTGTTGAAATGTTGATACAGCTAGTATGCTTATCTAATATGAAGTGGGAAATGCATAATACGAGTTACTATCTCATTTAAGTTGTTTGGTCAGGTTCTGAGCCATAGTTGTGAATTGAAAACTTGATAAAAAAAGAAAATGGAAAATAAAAAGAAACATGGACACAGTTGTCATGTAATGGAAATGGTTTATGAATTGATTTATGTGAGTTAAACATTTATCAATTGCTTATGTCTTAGTTGCTGCCCATATTGTGTTTAGCATATCTCTACTGGGCGTTGGCTCACCCTTTATGGGACATCGTTTTCATGTACAGGCAGCATGCCACATCCAAGGACATAGCTTGGGAGGCTTGGGACTGTTGGACTGTTATGTGTTTTTGGTTGTATTACATGTATATCAAGCCGAGGGCTTTCTTTGTATAGAGTTAGCACTCTTTTGTTGTAACAAAGTGTTGACTTGGAAAGTTGTAAGCCCTTAGGGCGTTTACTTTTAATGTCAACATGTAATACATTTTGTAAAGATTACTCTGATGGAATACAATTATGCTTTACTTTCTCATGTCTAAGCATGCTATTGTTGGCTTATTTATGGGTTTATTTTGAGGGCGTTACAACTTGGTATCAGAGTGTACCGGGTTCGAATACTTTGGGTACGTGGAAAGTGATTAGTATCGCAATAGGTTTGTCTCGCTTGTTAGAGACTTATGTGTAATGTTACGTGCTTATGTGATAACATGTTTATGTGACTACTTGGGTATGGGATTTAGTTTCTAGGATGTTGATTGGATCTTTGGGTTTCTGTGAGTCTTGTTGGAAAAGCACTTGATCAATATTGTTTCTAACCGGAACTCTAGTAACGCCTCGGGACTATCATTATCCGGAAACAAAATTCGTAAGTGCTTATGTGTTTATGTGCTTACATGGAGTGAATTACAGTTGTCCATGCATTAGGACGCGACTGTTATAGCTTCGACACATTTGTGAATGTACTAACATTCTTCATTACCTTTATTAGGATGTCAGGACGAGGACGAGGTGGTAGACGTGGTAGGCATGGTAGGCAGGAGATGCCTTTACCGGATGATATTCCGGCGCAGCAGAAGGGGGTTGGCTAGGCCAATGTAGCCGAGCCAGCAAGTCAGGAGGTTATGAACGCTTTAGCCCGTGGGATAGCCGATGCTTTGAGGGAGTCTATGGGTATTTTCAGAGCTGAGAATCCAGTGCAAGCTCCGGTTGTTGACGCAGGGCCTTCCTTCTTGAAAAGGGAGTTTTTCTGGTCTAATCCGGATGAGTTTGTCCTGGACCCGAAAGAGCCACTTAAGGCGGATGAATGGTTGGAGCAGATAACAAAGACGTTTGAAATGCTTGGCATCGAGGACGGAGCATTGAAAGTGACCTTGGCATCTTTCCAGCTTAAGGGGGATATGAGGCAATGGTGGAAGTACATGAAGGGTCGTATTGGTGGTACGTGGGAGGCCTTCGTAGATGCCTTCCAGGAGAAGTATTTATCTCCAGCTGTTAGGGAGAAGCAGAGGGACCAGTTTTGTCAGCTTAGGCAGATGGGTTTTTTAGTGGCTGAGTTTGAGGTTGCTTTTACTAGCTTGTCCAGGTTTGCACCTAAACTTGTGGCGTTTAAGGAACGCCATTGCCTCGAGTTTAAGAAAAAGATGAGGCGTGGACTCAAGATAAAAGTTGGGGGTTCGATAACCCGGGATTTTGGGCGTTTGGTTGATGCTACGGCCCATATGGAGATTATGATGCAGGAGGAGGATGAGGAGCAGAGAGGCTCCAAAAGGAGCCAGGATGGCCAGGGTGATGGTAGGAGACAAAGAGGTTCTAACCCTCAACAGTCTTAGGGTGGTGCTGCTAGATTGACCTTTCCAGTGCCGAGTGCAGGCTCGGGGAAAGGCAATCAGGGAGATATCACCTGTTTCAAGTGTGGTTAGCTGGGCCACAAGTCTTCGGTTTGCCCGCAGAGGAGAGAAGGTCAGAAAGCTGTTTCATCTTCAGCTAGACCGCAGAGCCAGAGTCAGGGCAGGGGTCACCCACTGTCTTGGTACCAGTGTGGTCAGGCGGGGCACCTGAAGAGGTTTTGCCCGCAGTTGAGTGGTACATCTGGTGCATCTGGGTAGAGGCAGAATTTTCAGCCAACTCAGTCAGTGCAAGCCTCGAGAGCCAATCAGGGGGCTTCATCGTCCCAGTCTGTGCAGTAGTTTTTTGCTCCTAGAGGTGAGCAGGTTGATCAGGGGCCTACAGGGTGCGTGTATGCTGTTACTGTGCAAGATCTAGTACCAGCTCCATCTATTGTAAGAGGTACCTTTCTATTTTGCAACTCGGTTGCTAGTGTATTGATTGATACGGGTGCGTCTCATTCCTTTGTATCTGCTGCATTTGCATCTTTTTTGGGGTTGGAGTTGGCACAATTAGCATCTCCTATATGTGTTGTATCACCTGTTGAGGGTGAATTGATTTTGAAACAAGGATATAGAGGTTGTGATATAGAGGTCGCCGATCGTCGGCTTCCGTTTCCCTTCGTAGTTATGTCCATGTCGGGATTTGATGTTATTTTGGATATGGACTGGCTATCGTCATATCGGCTGCTATCGATTGATACTGCCAAAGGGTTACAGTATGTACCTTGAGCGGGGAGTGTTTCCATTTCTTGGGGGATCGGGTTGGTAGTGTGTGACCACCGGTGTATGATTTGCGAGGGCGGAGTGAGCTTAGTGGTCTTCTCGCTAGCTTCATGAGTGGTGAGTGTGATAAGACCCAGATTGTATTACCGAGAGTGGTTTGTGAGTATTCGGATGTTTTTCCTGAGGATCTCATTAGTTTGCCATCTTACCGAGAGATCGAGTTCTCTATTGATTTAGTGCCCAGCATGGCACCGATTTCTATGGCACCTTATCGTTTTGCCCCAGCCGAGTTGAGCAAGTTAAAGATTCAGCTCCAAGAATTATTAGATAAGGGTTTTGTTCGCCCTAATGTTTCGCTGTGGGGAGCACCGGCCCTCTTTGCTAAAAAGAAAGATGGTACCTTGAGACTTTGTATCGACTACCGAAAGTTGAATCGGGCTACGGTTAAGAATAAGTACCTAATGCCCCGTATAGATGATTTGTTTAACCAGTTGAGGGGTTCCCGTTGTTTCTCTAAGATAGACTTGAGATCGGGTTACCACCAGTTAAGGGTCAGGAAGGAGGATATTCTGTAGACGGCATTCCGTACGCGGTATGGCCATTATGGGTTTCTGGTGATGCCATTTGGGCTTACTAATGCTCCGGCAGTCTTTATGGACTTGATGAACCGGATCTTCCGGGAATTCTTAAATCGCTTTGTGGTCGTTTTCGTAGACGACATTCTTATCTATTCACCTTCAGAGAAGGAGCACGAGGAACGCTTGAGAGTGGTGCTTGAATTGCTTAGAGCTTATAGGCTGTATGCCAAGTTTGGGAAGTGTGAGTTCTGGCTAGGAGAGGTCAAATTCTTAGGCCATGTGGTATCTAGGGAAGGGGTGTCTGTTGATACATCCAAGATTGAGGCAGTGCAGGATTGGGCACAGCCTAAGAGCGTTTTTCAGATCCGCAGTTTTCTGGGATTAGCTGGGTATTACCACCGGTTTGTGAAAGATTTCTCCAGGCTAGCTTCGCCGTTGACTAGGTTGACGCGAAAAGGGGTCAAATTTGTATGGAGTGAGACTTGTGAAAAGTCGTTCCTAAAGTTGAAGGTTAGATTGACCACCGCTCCGGTCTTGATTATTCCGGAGAGAGGGTTGGGTTATGCGGTTTATTGTGATGCTTCGCGAGAGGGCTTGGGTAAAAGTGGTAGCCTATGGCTCACGTCAGTTGAAAATTCATGAGAAAAATTACCCTACACATGACCTAGAACTAGCAGCTGTGATTTTTGTCTTAAAGATTTGGAGGCACTACCTTTATGGTGAGAGATTCGAGGTATTCTCGGACCATAAGAGTTTAAAGTACCTATTTACACAGAGGGACTTAAATTTGAGGCAGAGAATGTGGATGGAGTTCATTGAAGACTACGATTTTGAGTTGCACTATCACTCGGGAAAGGCCAATGTTGTGGCCGATGCCCTTAGCAGAAAATTCATTAGTGATGTAGCTTGTATAGCCATCCGGGAGTGGGAGATGTTGGGAGCACTTTGAGAGTTTGATTTGCTTTTGGGCGAATCCGTTGAGGCTGTAGTCTTGTTTTCTATTGTTGCGCAGGCTAGACTAGTGAGTCGAGTGTTAGAGGCACAGGGAGGTGGCAATTTTCGTGTCTAAATGCCTTACTTGTCAGCAAGTGAAGGCCGAGCATCAATGGCCAGCGGGTTTGTTGTAACCCTTGCCTATTGCCAAGTGAAAGTGGGAGCATGTCACTATGGACTTCGTTGTAGGTCTTCCGAGGACTTAGTAGGGTAGTGACGCTATTTGGGTGGTTATGGACCGGTTGACTAAGTCAGCGTACTTTATTCCTATGCGCGTGAGAGATTCGGTGGATCATCTTGCCGACTTGTATATTCGGGACATAGTGAGGTTGCACGGGATCCCAGTTAAGGCTGGACATAGGGTTATCCGACCCGCCCAAACCGCCCTACTCGAACCGAACCACACGCGCATTGGTGGTTTCGCAAACACATTAGGGTAGGCTGCTTGTTGAATTTTATATAAATTTCAGATTGCGGGCGGGTTGCGGGTTTGAACCGCACCTGCCCAACCCGCCCGCATTAAATTAATTAAATTTTTTTTTCTTTCCCCCTTTCGAATCTAACCGTTCATCTCTCACCATCTCACCCACCCATCTCATCTAATCTATTACAATCAAAACAAAAAACCCTAAACCGTGTCCCTCACTTTCTCAGTCTCATACATACTCATCTCATTACTGTCTCTCTCTCTCACTCACTTCTCTCGTTGGTTGTTCTTGTTCATCTTCATACACCGATCGATCATTCTCTCACTCTCTCGTTGTTCATCTCATCGCACCGCCGATCTACTCAATCTCTGTCTCTCTCAATCTCTGTCTCTCTCTCTCTCTCGCCCCGATCGTTGATTTTTTTTTGTTTTATATATATATATATATACATATATATATCAGATATCTCTCTGATCTGATCTGTCTCCCTTTCTCTCTCATCTCATCAGTCTCTCTCTGTGTGTTTGTTTTGTTTTGGAATCTGATATGATCTGTTTATTCTGCACCGATCACTCTCTGATGTGTGTTTGTTCTTAAGGAATTTGTTGAATCTGTGTTTGGTTACCGAGAAAAAAAAATAAAGAGAACGGAAAATGATTCTGGGATATTGAAATGCCATTAAGAAATGAAGAAAATGTAAGAAAGAAAAAACAAATTGATTAGTAGTTGGTTGGTTATTTATTTAGTTATTTGGTAATGATGAGTTGATGTTTTGTTTGGGTTTTGGTAACTGAAAAAGAATGCGTAATGTGGGTTTTCCATTTCCCTTTTTTTCTTTTTCTTTCCTTTTCCTTTTATTTCTTGGCAACCAAACAGAGTCAGTTTTGGGTTTTGAATTTTGAATGCTTTATGTACTTTCATATTTTTGTTTTCCTTTCCATTTTGTCTGTTATACTTGCTCTATCGAGTGGAACTGTTGCATTGGATAAATCTTTATTTTTTTATATCTGTACTTGAAATGAATTTGTTAATAATACTTACCCTATTAATACTTGTCTGTTATATCTATGCTTAGTTGAATTTGTTTATATCTGCACTTGTCTGTTAATACTTACTCTATCGAGTGCCCTGTTACCATTTCTGGGAAAATGAATTTGTTAGTAGCTGTGTGTGAAAATATGAACTTTCAGCACAAACTTTGTTAATTTTGTATGTAATTTATTGTGTATGTTAATTTTATTAAATCTGAAATATGAATCTGTTCAAAAATGGGAGAAAAAAAAGGTTTAAAAATAAATTTTTGAAAAAAAAGTTCAATCTGCAAATCGCCTGCAACCGCCTGCACACAAACCGCAAACCGCATTGCGGGTTGACTTTTTCCCAAACTGCATAGATGCGGGCGGGTCCAAACCGAACCGTAAACCGTCCCAAACTAAATCGCGGACACCTCTAGTCCCAATAACGATCGTCTCAAATAGAGACCCTCGTTTTACTGTTAGGTTGTGGTAGAGTTTGCAGAGTGTCTTGGGTACTAAGTTGACCTTTAGTACGACTTATCATCCTCAGACTAACGGGCAGTCCGAGCGTACTATCCAGATCCTTGAGGATATGCTTCGAGGTTGTGTCTTTGACTTTAGTGGGACGTGGGAGAAGTACTTGCCCTAGGTGGAGTTTGCCTTCAACAACAGTTTTCAGTCGAGCATTGGTATGGCACCATTTGAGGCCTTATATGGCCGACCATGTAGGTCTCCAGTTTGTTGGGCCGAGGTGGGTGATGCACCTTTGTTGGGCTCGGAGTTAGTGAGGGAAACAACAGAGAAAGTTGAGCTTATCCGTAGAAGGCTTGTTACAGCTCAAAGTCGCCAAAAGAGTTATGCCGACCGTAGGAGGAGGCCTTTGGCATTTGAAACGAGTGATCATGTTTTCTTGAAAATATCATCGAAGCGAGGTTTGATGAGGTTCGGGAAGAGTAAGAAGTTATCCCCTCGGTTTATTAGTCCCTTTGAGATCCTTGAGAGGATTGGGGAGGTTGCTTATCGTTTGGTTTTCCATCGCAGTTATTCGGGGTACATGACGTGTTTTATGTTAGTATGCTTCGGAAGTACGAGCCGGATCCATCACACGTGTTGGATTGGACGAACTTAGAGGTAGATGAGGATGCCTAGTATGAGGAGAGACCGATTCGAGTCTTGGATAGGCGGGATCAAGTCTTACGAGGCAAGACCATTCTCTTGGTGAAAGTTTTGTGGAGACATCACGGAGTGGAGAAAGCCACTTGGGAACGTGAGTTGGAAGTCCACGAGAAATATCCAGACATATTTGTTGATGTATAATCATGTATTGAGATTTTGTAATATTATTGAACCTTAAGAGCATTGTATATGTCTTAAGTTGTAAAACATGGTAAATGTTGTAGTTTATGGGAATGTTGTAGAACTTGCCTTAAAATGGAAGTTTGTTTTAACATTGTGTATATTAAATATTTTGTGGAAATGCAAGCATGATATTAATGTTGCAAATGTTATAGAATTGTGGAGAATGTGTTGAAATTGGTAAATTTCAAAAGAATGCAGGTTGGTATATACAATATGAATTGCCTCTTGAGAAGAGATGAGATTGACCAGTAATGGGTCAAGATGTTTAATATTATGTTATAATATTGTTGGGAATGGAGAAAACTTGTATTTAATTTCGGGGACGAAATTCTTTAAGAAGGGGAGTTTATAGCTATCCCGGTTGTCCCTTTACTGTTCAGTTGTATTCCGGACTCGGTTCCGTGGAGTTGGTAGTTGTATTTGTCTGGTTGTCGTCCTTTAAATCCATTTGTTTAAGTTTTAGGATGTGTTGGGCTTGATTGTTACAGGTTGGTAGAACTTTGGCTCCCATTGTTGTTGCCCAGTTTTTGAATGGTCCGCTCGAGTGGGTCTTCCTACGCTCGAGCGGGGTTTACACACTCCTAGTATTTCGTGCCTCTGCAAAACTTCTGCATATGTGTTTTTCACACTCGAGTGGGTTTATTTACGCTCGAGCGGTCGCGCTCGAGCGGGTATGGTGGCGCTCGAGCGAGTAGTGCTTTGTCTGTGAAAGTTCTGGGAGATGAAAATCTACGCTCGAGCAGACTGGTTCTTTGCGCTCAAGCGGATGTGTTTTGCTTTTGTTTCTTAGCACTCGAGCGTGCTTTCTTGTGCTCAAGCGGGTCTAGATTGTTGTGCTTGACGCTCGAGCGTTCTATTCTCCACTCGAACCGGTCATGCATATATGAATTATCCGCTGGGTGATTTTAAATCACTTTTCACTTTTCTTTCTCTCTCTTACTTTTTCAAGAAGCCATTTTTGAGAGCTCCTCTCTCTAGAATCTCTCTTCTCTCTAGGGTTTAATCTAGCTAGAGTGTTTTCCTTCCCTTGGGCTTCTACAAAAAGTGTGTTGATCGTCGAGGGCTACATTTTGATCCGAGAATATTGGGTTTTGGAGCACGTTGAATTTCTTCATCTTCTTCCTTTGAGCTCCGAATTTGAGGTAGGGATTCCTACTCACTCTTATAGGTTTTGACCTAGATATTGAGCATGTGGTTTAAGTGTCTTGATTTTGGGACTTAGGGTTTCAAAATGTATAAAAGAGGGTTTTGTGATTTTGGTTCATAATATGTATTTTGGGTCTCAAAATGATGATATAGTTGTTGGTTGTTGATATTTGAACCTTTGGGTTAATATTGAGAGATGGGGTAAAAACCCTAAATTGTGTATAAATTAATTGATATAATTAATTTGGGTTCATTATGAGTTGGAATATAATGGTGCAGAATTGAGTTGAATATAATGATATTGGTTCATTATGAGTTGGAATAGTGGAGTCTGATTAATAAATCGTTCACTTTTGAAAATGCGAATAATTTATCTGTTGGTCCTTTTATTATCTGTTTAGAAATAATTGCTTTAGGCTACCGGTGGAGGGTAGTCTTGATTGTTATAGACAATGCATGATGATTAGGAAAACTAAAACTAATCAATTGGATGTGTCATCGAATATGACGGTTGAAAGAATACATTAATTTTTATGTATTGGTTGATTATGTATATGACCTATGTTTATATACGTTGTGTGTGTGGGAGGAGATAGGGGATGTACTCCACGGTTTAGGGGAAGATAGGGGATGGACCTCAAAACCAGATGTTGTTTGGGAGGAGATAGGGGATGGACTCCGTTGATAAAGCACTAAAATGTGTATCTATTGAAGTGTTGATGTAGTTCATATGCTTATCTATTGAAATGTTGATATAGCTCGTATGCTTATCTGTTGAAATGTTGATACAGCTAGTATGCTTGTCTAATATGAAGTGGGAAATGCTTAATACGAGTTACTATCTCATTTAAGTTGTTTGGCCAGGTTCTGAGCCGTAGTTGTGAATTGAAAATTGGATAAAAAAAGAAAATGAAAAATGAAAAGAAACATGGACACAGTTGTCTTGTAATGGAAATGGTTTATGAATTGATTTATGTGAGTTAAATATTTATCAATTGCTTATATCTTAGTTGCTACCCATATTGTGTTTAGCATATCTCTACTAGGCGTTGGCTCACCCTTTATGGGATATCGTTTTCAGGTACATGCAGCATGCCACCTCTAAGGACGTAGCTTGGGAGGCTTGGGACTGTTGGACTATTATGTGTTTTTGGTTGTATTATATGTATATCAAGCCGAGGGCTTTCTTTGTATAAAGTTAGTACTCTTTTGTTGTAACCACGTGTTGACTTGGAAAGTTGTAAGCCCTTAGGGCGTTTATTTTTTGTCAATATGTAATACATTTTGTAAAGATTATTCTGATGGAATACAATTATACTTTACTTTCTCTTGTCTAAACATGCTATTGTTGATTAATTTACGAATTTATTTTGAGGGCGTTACAAAAATAGAAAATTAAAAAATTAAAACAAAAATGTTACAATTAGTTTATGGGTTTAGTTATGGTGTGCAACTTTTACATACACACTTACACTTTTACCTTTGTGAAAAATTTTTACCTACACTTACACCTTTTGAGGTTGCACATACACCTGCACCTACCACCACCTTACTTACTTACACACTTACTTATATACTTTTTACACTTACACTTTTTTTGTGTAACTGCACATAATACTCCTAACTTAAACCTTAAACTAATTATTTATTTGGGTTATGTATATTTAACTCACTTACCTTTCCTTTACCACTTACTCACCTTTTACACTTTTTTTTTACTTTACACTTTTTTGTGGGTTGCACACTTAAGAAGAAGCCTAATTTATTATGTCAAAAGTATATTTATAAGGATCAACTGTCTTAATTTTTTTGCTTGTCATATCTCAGATGACGTGTATTATTAATGGTCTTTTCACTTGTCTTGTTGCATTTGGTTTATTACCGAAACAGAAAATTAAAAAATTAAAAAACAAAAAAGTTGAAATTAGTTTATTATGTGAAAAGTATTGTTATAAGAATCAACTGTTTGCATTTTGTTTGTTACCCAGGCAGAAATAACAAAAAGGCCAAAAAAAAAAAAAAAAAAGTTGCAATTAGTTTATTACATGAAAGGTATTGTTATAAGAATCAACAATGGGGTTGGTTTGAGAATAGATTATTTTAATAATTTTTATTTTTTTAATTAAAATATAAGATAAAAAAATTAATAAGTTTTGAATGATTTTTTAATTTTTTATAGAAAGATATGTAAAAAGTAAAGAGAAAAGACACTACAAGAAATTAACTTTTTAGGGACAAATTTATTCCGTCCCTAAAAGTATAATATTTGTTGGGAAAAACTTAAGTCAATCAATTTTTTCCGTTGCGAGTCGCGAAATTTGTCCCAAATGGCTCGTCCCGAAAAGTCAAAAAATGACTTTTAGAGACAAAATTTTACATTTGTCACTATAAATAGACTTTTAGAGACAAAAATATGTGGTTGCAAAAACTTTTGATTTTGAGACAACCAAAATTTATCTCTAAAAATCTAATTATAGTCCAGCAGGCAGAGTGGTTATGGAGACAAAAATTAATTTTTGAGACAATAGAAATTGGTCTCTAAAAGTTTAGAGACCAATTTCCTTCCCAAAAGAATTAAAGAAATAGCTATTTTTCAATTCTCTCTTTTTTTTTCTTTTTTTTTTTTTCTTTTTTTTTTTTTTTTTTTATGTTTTGGGGAGAGGGGATTACTATTGTTCCAAATTTACATTTGAATTAATTTTTTTCTCCATAACTACTCTGCTTATTGTACTATAATTAGACTTTTAGTGACAAATTTTGGTTGTCTCAAAATCAAAAGTTTTTACAACCACATATTTTTGTCTCTAAAACTCTATTTATAGTGACAACTGCACCAAAAGTCATTTTTTGACTTTTTCGGACGGGCCATTTGGGACAAATTTCATGATTCGCAATGGAGAAAATTGGTTGACTTAAGTTTTTCCCAACAAATATTATACTTTTAGGAACGAAATAAATTTGTCCCTAAAAAACTTATTTCTTGTAGTAAGAGAATTTTTGACTTTTTTAGCATAGGTTATAAGTTTTCTTAATTTTTTTAATAATTTTTTGATATCTAGGCTAAAATTGTTATACGTCAAACGAGGCCTGAGCCTATTTGAATTTTCTTACTTGCATGCAGATTTTATTCTATTTATATTTGTTTGGCGATTTTCAGTTGATTGTGATTTTATTAGCTTCATTTGCAATTGCAATTTCAATGGGTTTTTAAATGAGACTGGTAAAGTAAAATAATTAGTTATTTTTATTTTTTACTGTTTTAATGGGCTCTCTAAATGCTATGTTAATTTAGCTCCCACTGTTTTTGCTCTCTAGATTCAGAGAGCCATTGAAGGTTCTTCAAATTCTAAGGAACGCCTATCTTCTTTCCCTCAATCTCTGAATGACATACTATAAAACACTATCAATAATAAATTAATTTGGATAAAAAGTTAGATAGAGAGTAGCGTTGAAGTAATTAAAAAGTAAAGTGATTAGTTAAAATAAAAATTATATTTTTTTTATCTCCTTTACCTAGTAAAAAATTACTACCATGATTGGAGTTGCTGATACATTGTAACTTCTTTTTTTCTTTTTTTTAAATTAATATAATAAGATGAATTCAAAATTTGCAGAATATACATGGAAAAAATGGTGAAATTCAAAATTGTGGGAAACTGTCGTGGTACAAATGATTTTATAAATATGCCCACTGCTTTTATTTTATTTTTATTTTTGCCGACATTAATACTTCACACGGTGAAAGAACTGACACTTACACATCAATAGTGAATACGTAACTTATCATATTATTATCAATAAAATTAAAAAATATTTTTTTAGAAGTCTCAATTTTTTTTCTTTTATGAGGACTAATAATTCATGTTTGTAAACGAATCAAGTTAAATTTAGATCTTGTTTGTCATAACTTAAAAGAATCAAAAATTTGTTATCCTATTTAAGTCACATAATCTTATTTAAGTCACATCACCTCTCTGTTACATTACTTCAAACCCAACAAATATTTCATAAAAAGTAAAAAAATACACTTATTTATATCATCCCAAACCACCTTTTAGTAATTGGTTATTTGAGTTTAGTTTAAAGACTTAACATATTTTAAAATTTATTTAAATTTAACTTTTAGGAAGGGCTAAGGTGGCTATTTTAGTCACAAAAGATAAAATAGACTATTTTAGCGACAAAAAATAAAACATCACATCTAACTCATAATCATTACACTCTTCTCTTACAAAAAAATTCAAAAAAGTCAAAAAGCCAAAAAGCTCTTCCCAAACCAAACTTTTTAGCCCAAGCTAAAATAGTTCAAAAAAACTAAAAAATTAAAAAATCAATCCACTTCTGAAACGGAGGCTTGGGGTTGTTTGGAGTGTCCTAAATAAGTGCACTTTTTGTCTTTTTAGACTAAAAAGTTGAGGTTGAAAATATGAATATTTAGATTAACTTGTTGACTTTTTATAGAAAAATGTGTAATAAAAAATTGTAAAAATTGATTTGTATGAGAAAATTAGAATTGGGAGTTGTGCAGTCGTAATTGTTGACTTTTTGTAAATAGTGATAACTTTTTAACTTTTTAAATAACTTTTTAACTTTTTAACTTTTTTATTTTTTTAAGACTTCCCAAACTTTGCCTTAATTACCTTTTTTAAAATGATCTCAAACAAATTTAAGCAAGCCTGATGCTTCAAAAATATGTTTTAATTCAGGTTTATTTACGCAATGGATTGTTTTTTGGGTAGAGGTGAGCAGCGGATATACCGATCCGCCAAAACCGACCGAACCGAACCGATCCGCCGCATTTTGGACGGATGCGTGATGACGAGCAGACGGTTGCGGATTGATTTTCTCCAATCCGCCAATTTGGCAGACGGATGGCGGATTTGAGGTCCCTTTGGCCGCAACCGAACCGCCAAACCGCGAGCACCCTTAATAATTTATAAGACTTTGTGTTTTCAATTTGTTTAAATATTTTGTTTGTGTTTTCAATTGAAAAAGAGTTTAAATATTCTGTTGAAAAAAAAATTTCAACTTGAATATATTTTTTGAATTGAAAAAAAATAAACTTATTATTTATTTATATTTTTTGGTTTTTAAATCTAACTCTAAAAGTAATAAATAGAAAATATGATATATGCTAGTTGGTTTTTGTTTTCAAAAACATATATAAATATAACAATACAGAGACCTACAATCTCTACTATTGCTCTGTTCATGGTTTTAGTGGTTTGAATTGTTTTTATATTTTAAGAACCACATATTGTAATACTTTATGTGGATAAGGCACGCTGTGATTGTAATATGTGGATGAGACATGTACTGATTTTCATATTCTAAAGTTTCAAACTTTCTTTCTTTAGATGAGGCATGCAGTAATTGTAATACTTTTTTAAGTCATTGACCGCAATACTTTCTCTCTTTTTTTTTTTTTTTTTTTAGGAAGTACACAAGTTGAACTATGTTGAAAATTTATAAAATTTCAAACCGCCAAACCGATTCACATCCATCCGCCAAACCGCCAATCCACTCAATCCACATCCGCCGGATTGGCGGACGGATGCGGATTGATTTTCTCCAATCCGCCAATCTGGCGGACGGATGACGGATTGGAGGTTCCGTGGCCGTAACCGACCCGCACCCACCCCTATTTTTGTTAATTATTTACGCAATGAATTGATCATTCATGTCACATCATTTTTAATAACAAGAGTCGTACTTTGTTTGACATGTAATGAAATGCTTAGGTGCCGTTTGGAAACACTTACGTTTTCAGTTTTTTGTTTATATTTACAAAAATTTTAAAAACTCAAATAAAAACTTGTTTGGTAAAATTTTTGATTTATAAATCAGTGATCTCAGTTTATAAATTTGGCCAAAAAATGAAAATACACAAAATGTGTTTCCATTTTGAGTTTTAAGTTTTTTTTTTTTTACCACCCAACACCAGCCACCACCCGCCACCATTTTCCACCATCGTTTTCTGCAACCACCACCCACCCCCTACCACCACCTGCCACCACCACCGCTTGCCACCACCACCACCATCTACCACCACCACCACCACCACCACCCGCCACTACTACCACCACCCGCCACCAGCCACCTACCACCACCACCACCACACCACCACCACCACCACCCACCCACCACCACCACTACTTGCTACCTACCCGCTACCACCCACCACCACCCGCCATCAGCCACCCACCCATCACCACCCACTCGCTACCACCCGCCACCGTCACCCACCCACCCACCATCACCATCCACCACCCACCACCACCACCATCCGCCACCCACCTACCACCACCACCCACTACCGCCACCACCACCCACTACCACTTGCACCCGCCACACACCCACCCACCACCATCACCACCGCCACCATTCGCCATCCGCTACCCACCACCACCACTACTACCACCACCACCACCCATCACCACCAGCTACCCACCACCCACCGTCACCACTTTTCACCACCGTCTTCTGCCGCCACTTGCCACCACTTGCCATTTCTCACTCTTTTTTATATTTTTAAAATTTTTTAAATATTTTGTCAATTACCAAACGCGTTTATAGTTTATGTTTTTCTAAAAATAAACAAAAACCAGTTTATAAAATTTTTGTAAATATAAACTGAAAACGTAAACGTTACCAAACATACCTTTAAAAACTTAACATATCCAATGGTTTGTAATTAACAGGTTGTTTGGGTTGTTCTAATTAAGTGTATTTTTTATTTTTTTGAACTAAAAAATTGAGGAAGAAAATATGGATGTTTAGGTTAATTTTTTAATTTTTTATGAAAAAATGTGTAATAAAAAATTGTAAAAATTGATTTGTAGGGAAAAATTAGAATTGAGAGTTGTGCAGCCGTAATTGTTGATTTTTGGTAAATAGTGTTAACTTTTTAACTTTTTGACTTTTTTGCAATATGTCAAACTTGGCCTAAATATTCATAATTAATTGGGAGGCTTACATATAAATCTTAATAGGTAGATTATCTTTCAATAGGTCTTGTAATAATTAATGATATTTTTCATCAAATATTATTTAAAAAGTTATTAATTATTAATTTTCAGTTACAATTTAAAAATTTTGTCACAAAAAATGTCACTAATTATAAATCTTAATGACATTTTAAAAAAATTGTCACAAAAAAAGTACTAATTTTCAAGTTTCAGCAATAGTTTGAAAATTGTAACAAAAAATGTCATCAATTATAAGTTTTAGCGACAATTTATAAAAACTGTGATAAAAAAAAGTCATTAATTATCAATTTTTGGCGACATATGCAAAAAATTGTCGCAAAAAATTGTCACAAATAATTATTTTTAGCGATAATTTTATTTGAACTTATTTTCAATAGTACTTAATGAAAATTAAATCTAACTATTAGGGGCTATTGATAATTTATTCTAGTTAATTACCATTTAATTTTAACAATTGACTTCAAATAGGATTTTAAATTTCAGTCAAAGAGACATGTTACTAAATGGTGGAAATTGTGTTCCACAATCTTAAAACTATTTTTAACTTAAAAATTTTAAAAATTAGTAAAACGTCACTTTTTAACTTTTAGTAATAAGAGAGATTCAATATATTTTTTCTTATTAGTTAAAGTCCCTCAATAATATTATTAGAAAAATTTCAACTCGTCATAGAGAAATTTCAACTCGTTCTCTGTGGCAAGCTTAAATTTCTCTATAAAATTTTTGAAATTTCTCTATGAAACTAAAATTGCTTTTTGAAGAGTTGAAATTTTTTGCCAACATTTCTTCGTAAAAATGTTGAAGGATCCCAATTACTATGAAAATGTTACATATCATTTATCTTGTAAAATCTTAATATCAAAAATCTCAAACTAAAAACTTCTTAAAAATTCTAACACCTAAAATAATTTACGACTAAATATTTTCAATATTAATTCTAACTGGACAGCGGCAAACCTATTCGAGCTTGGCTTTCCAGTATAGAAAATTAATATATATATATATATCAGAAATGATTTGCGCACACAAATTGTGTGCACACAATTCCCCGAATTGCCTTTTCAGGTTTTTTTTTTTTTTTTTTTTGCCTTTTTGGTAAATTGTGTGCATTAGGGGCACACAATTTCGAGCTCCCAACCGGAGCTGTATATATATATAAAGAATATAATGATTAAAATTTAGCTCTCTCACCTCCTCCACCCATGAAGGTCTCGTATGGAAATAGACTTTTTTAATTTTTTTACTAAAATATGATATTTAAAAAAAACTAGTATGTTTGGATGATTTTTTAATTTTTTACAAAAAATTGTACAAAAAATTGAGAGAAAATAAAATTTTTAACTTTTTAATATAAATTGTTAACTTTTTGATTTTTTTTAACTTTTAAACTAAAAAATAATGCCAAAAAAGACCTAAACAACCAACTATATTTAACTTTTGATTTAACTTCTAACATGTTTGACACCTTGGCCATCGCAACTCTAATGGAGGGGAAAAAATTGAAGTTAGTCACAAAAAGTTATTGAGTAGTCTACGATTAATGATTAAAATTTAGCTCTCTTGCCACTTTCACCCATCAAGTCACCGACAATTATTCATTCTACTAATTTAGAAATATTAATTGATCATTAATGAGATAGAAATTTAAAATAAAAAAAATTTAAGACTAAAATATCACATCAATAAGTGAGATCACACTCTAAAATTTCTTTAGAACTCCAAATTTAAAACTCCCAAATACTTTTAACTTTTGATTTGACTTCTAACATGTTTAACACCTTGGCCATCACAACTCTAATGGAGGGGAAAAAATCAAAGCAAATTACTAAAAGTTAACGAGTAGTCTACGGTTAATGATTAAAATTTAGCTCCCTGGACTCTTTTATCCATTAAGCCACTAACCATATTTGACTTTTGATTTGACTTCTAACATGTTTAACACCTTGGCTATCACAACTCTAATGGAGGGGAAAAAATTGAAGTTAGTCACCAAAAATTAACTAGTAGTATACGGTTAATGATTAAAATTTAGCTATCTCGCCTCTTCCACCCATTAAGCCACTAACCACATTTAACTTTTGATTTAGCTTCTAACATGCTTAACACCTTGGCTATCACAACTCTAATGGAGGGGAAAAAATTGAAGCTAGTCACTAAAAGTTAACGAATAGTCTACGGCTAAGTAAATAAATCAGAGAATATAATGATTAAAATTTAGCTCTCTCACCTCCTCCACCCATTAAGCCTTTGCTATCACAACCCTAATGGAGGGGGAAAAAAAGTTGAAGTTAGTCACTAAAAGTTAACAAGTAGTCTAAGGTTGAGTAAAGAAATTGAAGAATATAATGATTAAAATTTAGCTCTCACCTCATCGACCCATTAAGTCACTAATCACATTTAACTTCTAAGGTGTTTAATACCTTGGCTATCACTACTCTAATGAAATTGAAGAATATAATGATTAAAATTTAGCTCTCACCTCGTCCACCCATTAAGTCACTAACCACATTGAACTTTTAATTTAACTTCTAAGGTGTTTAATACCTTGGCTATCACTACTCTAATGGTGGAAAAAAAATTGAATACCTTGGTTATCACTACTCTAATGGAGGGAAAAAAAGTTAGAAGTTAGTCATTAAAAGTTAACGAGTAGTCTACGGTTGAGTAAAGAAATTGAAAAAATTGTAAATTAATTCAATCTAGACTAAATTACACGTTTAGTTTGATTTTTTTAATGTATAATTAGATTCTAATTCTTAAAATAAATTAATTCTATTTCATTATTTGGTTCGTAATTTTATAATGGATGAAGCATCAATAAATTTCAAAATGTGATCTTATGAACTATTTAGTCCTTCATTTTTTCTTATGAACCCAAAGGTTCTATTAAAATGAAAATTACATAAAAGGGTAGTCACTTACATGTTTGGATTTAATTTTTTAGAGATAAAAGTGGATTTCTTAAAATGTAAAATAATATATTTGGACAATTTGCACTATAGAAGTTTTGAATTTTCTCTCATTCTAGAATAAATCTCACATTACAAATAAAAACTTAACACTCTAATGTAACACTCCAATAACGTAATATTTCAATATAACGCATTAAAAAACTCCTTGGTTTACTTTTCTCGAACGTTACAACGTAATACTCAAAAAAAACTCTTTGGTATATTTTTTCCAAACGTAACGCTCTGATGTAATCCCAAAAAAAAAAAAAAATCCCCAATGTATTTTTCCCAAATGTAACACTCCAATCAGTGTAATCCCAAGCATAACACTCCAATATAACATACTCCAATGTAACACACAAAAACTGTAACGCCCTCAAAATAAACCTATAAATCATGCATTCGTGACATCCATAAACATAAGAGAAATAAACATATTGCTATTTATCAGAGTATTTAATCCAAAAGTATTACATGTTGACAACAAAAGTAAATGCCCTACGGGCTTACAGCTTTCCAAACCAACACTTGGTTACAAAAAAAGAGTACTAACTCAAAACACAAAATAAGCCATTGGCTTGAATTACACGCAATACACAAAATAATTACAAAAGTAAGCCTTCAGCTTCTAAAACCTCCCAAGCTAAGTCCTTGGAAGCGGCATATCACCTGCACTTGAAAATAATGTCCCATATAGGGTGAGCCAACGCCCAATAGAAATATGCTAAACATAATATGAGTAATGACTAAAACATAAGCATTCGATAAATGTTAACACTGGTCAACCAATTTACAACGCCATCTAATTTCATGACAAATATGTCCATGTTCATTTTACTTTCCTTTACTAAACAAATTTCGATTCATAAACATGGCTCAGAACCTGGCCAAACAATTCCCATGAGGCTACGGCTTATGTTAAAAACTTTTCCAATATCAACAATTTAAATGAGATCATAACTCATAATAAAACACTTTCATACTTCACAAATCACATGATATAACAACTCATATTAAATACTTCCATACTTCACAAATGATACACATATTTGTTGTATCAATGTCATATTCAAACACTTCCATACTTCATAAATGATACACAGATTTGTTGTATCAATGGAGTCTATTCCCTATCTCCTCCTAAATAATATCCGGTTTAGGAGTCCATCCCCTATCTTCCCCCTAAACCGTGGAGTACATCTCCTATCTCCTCCCACACAATGCAATGTATATAAATATGTATCATATATAAAATCAATCAATACACATTGTAGACGTCCCCGAACGCCCCGGGAGGGTTAAGTCCCGTTCCGTTCATATTCTGGGTCACTACAGTTCAAAGGACACAAATGTCACGGTTCTTAATCTTGAACCAAAGGGTCCAAATCTGGCAAATCGTTTTGAGAAAAACAGATTTTTAGAAAAGAAGTGCCAAACATGGACTGCTTTACCAGATACAGAGTCGCCACCTAAATATTTTTTTAAAATGGGAAATTTAGAAAACCCTGACTCGGTGCCAAAGGCCATGTGTCCGTCATCACCAAAGTTGTCTTGGCTCGGGAGCTTGGGTACGATCGGGGAAGGTCAGCTATGAGCACCCCCTTTCGCCCGATCCGAAGACCGGCCTCTACTAACCATGATATCCGATTTTGAAAACATTATGTGTTCTTATTCCGGTTATTAGCTTAGAATTACTATGTTATGCGCACAGCAAACAAGTATAGACTAGATTGCCTAATTTGGAAACAAGTATTGCATATCCGTTCGTTTTTTTTTTTGAAAAGCGCTTTGAAATTTGCTACTCACAAGTAAGCTAAAACACGGATTTTAATGAGTTTTTCCAACTCAAACAATCCAACCTTCACCCACAGGCATTCAAACAGTTATATCACATAAGCAGTTAGCCTCATGGTAATCATGCTGTTATGGCAACATTCACACGCATGCGATATGCTAAAGCGTAAAAACTCACCTAGTACTCCAAGCCAAAACAGAAGCTAGTTAGTAATCATATGCATGATCCTAATTCATGTTAAGTGGCTAATGCAACGCAAGCAAGGGTGTAATCTAGACAGGCTCGGCTATCCTAAGCATGGCATGTAAAATGCTACAGGTAACAAGTATTCAATTTGGAAATTGAAATACAATGCAGTTAGTGTGATGTACCGAGCCCGGTGTATGTAAGACAAATGTATGGATGCACGCATGCATTGCATAAGGTATGCTAATTTTGAATATGCCCTAATCTACCATCATAAGCAGGTAAATAAAAGGGAAGAAAGAAGTGGGGGTTGGAAGATATACATACACTCACGCACACTTATTACACAATTGCCCTCATACAGAGGGACTAAAAGAATATACAGTCCCAAGTAATACAATCCGAATACAGAATAAATTATTACAAAAAAAAAATCTAATTTGATTAATAATTTAAATGCAGAATAGAAAAGGCCGCAGCCCCGCCTCGGGATGCGCAAATGATGCATGCTCGGATCCGACTCGCCCGGAAAACCCGCACCATACCACTACTGCCTTTGTTTTTACTGTCCTGCCTTTTTGAAATCTGCCAAAGTCCCAAGACACCTTCTAAGCGCACTGCAGTACACCACCGGCTGAAGGAAATGACCACCGGCCATTCAAAATAACCATCGGCTGCTTGAGAGGTTATCGGCCACAAAAAAATGGTCGGTCGGCACTCTTTTATGCCGGTCGACAAACAATTCCTGCAGAAGACAGTTTTGACAGCAACAGCAGACAAACAATGCATAGTGTGGAATTTTGAGCATATGTAAGCATGGCCAATGCCCCCTATCATGTATGGGACTCAATGGAGCATGGCCCTTCGTCCTTAGGCCACTAATTATACCTTTTGGGGCATGATGGCCTAAGGGACCAAGATTGCAATTCAATGTAAATATGCATGCAACACACAAATGAGAACCAAGCCCCTATCATGTCAAGATCAAGGGCCTTAGTGACATGAGAATTGAGGTGTGTATTGTCACTTGAAGTATAAACACCCCTCATTTCTCACACTTGGTTTGACACCCCAAACCAAGCAATGCAATGCATGTTATGCAAACATGGCTCAACAATGCAATATGACGCTAAAATACAAGGCATGCCAAATGCTATACAACATATCATGTTAGGTATAAAGTGCTAATCATATAGGAGGCAAATGTGATGCAACCATGGACCAAAATGCCATGAAGCTAGCATGGGACAACATGTAATGAACCAAATAAGCAACAAGCATATGGTAAGCAAACAATGGTGGACTTAACCACAATGGGACAGACCTCAAACCTCCCTAAAACAGTGGCAAAAAAAAATGCCCAAAAATATGAACAAAATGCTATACAAGCATGCAAGTTAATGAGCCTAAACCTAAGGCACCAAAGAGAGTATCTTACTACCACTAACATGATCACTCATGGCATGTATTAGGCGAGCAAAAAAAAAAGAGTTCTACCATGCAAAAATACACCCAAACCCCTTGACATGGTAGCCCCAAAATACCCTAAACACACAAACATGCACAAGGCCTATCTCAAGGCATAAAAGGACACATACTCAAAGCATAAAAGAGGTCACATATACAAACATACAAACATGATTTATGGACTGAAATATGATCCTAAATGATGCCAAATCATGAGGATGGTCTAAGGTGAGCATGCTAGAGGCCAAAATACTCAAGGCTTACAAGCCCAAAATGCAAAACAACCACATCAAGCATGCCAAACATGGCAAAATCAGTGGCTCACAGCCCTTAAACATGGCAAAATGATGCTAACATCTTCATGGAGTTATGCTAATACATGCAAGAAACAAGGCCTAAACACAAGATGCATTTTTATGCCAAATAGAGGAATGCAAAGCAAGTATGTTAAGCATGCAAGAGGCCAACAAAATGCCATTAGACAGAGATAAAATATTATCCAAAATACCCAAAAAAGTTCTGAAATGGCGCCAAAAACAAAGCAAGCATGCACGTTGCCTTTTAAGCCAAAACAATAGGCAAAAGAGGGACAAAGGGGAGAGGGGTGTCCCTCCCCTAAACAAGACTTCAAACCACCTTCCTCACCACTAAAAACCCACTGGTTTTCAGTGGTGAGAAGACCAAAAATAAAAAACAAAGCAAACAAGGCTCAAAATAAAGGCACCAAAGAGGCCAAAATAAGGCCTAATAGGGTGAGTTTGCACTCAAACCACAAAGTGACCTTAATGAAAGTTCAAAAGAAAGAAAATATAAGACTTTTTTATGTTATACACAAAGCTAAAAACAGCAAGCAAAATAGGTAAAAACTAGTTGCAAAAACGGGGAAACTAAAGTAAAGTGCTCACCCTTGAAGAACACCTCAAGAACAGATGATCCAGCCCTTTTCTATTGATCAAAACTAGTCCAAAAGTTCAACAAACAAACCTCCAAGCCTCCCAATCTCGAGCTAAGGTGTGATGATGTGTGTATTGGTGCAAAAGTAAGGTAAAACCACACTTTTAGGCCTAAAACACACACACACAAAAGGAGAGAGAGGGAAAGTGTAGAGAGAGGGAGTGTATGGCAGATATATAGATATAGAAGCTCTGGTTTTTTTGTTGAAAAAATGGCTAACCTCCAACAAAGGGAGAGAGATGGTGTTTATATAGGCAAAAATCAAGGCTCAAGGCTTCTCCAAGAAGCTAACTAAAAGGGGCAAAGGGTGCAAAGGGGTCTTGGCTTCTTGGAGAAGCTAAGACAGCTGTCCAAGCTTCTCCAAGAAGCATGGCCAAAAGGGTCAACCTTCTAGAAGGTTTGGGGTTTCAAAGGTGCAAAGGGGTCACTCCCATGCACGGGGATGAGTGATGGTGCATTCCAGCTGGCATAGCTGGCATGCACCATGCCTCAGGGGTGCAAAGGGTGCACACCGGCCAGCCAAAGGGATCGCCGGCACAAAAAGGTGCCGGTCGGCAACATATAGTGCCAACCGGCCATTGTTTTTAAGAAAACACTGCCGGTGGTACACATATGAGGCCGGTGATGGTAGAGGAGGGCCGGTGGGGTGTGGGAATGGCCTCTGCCTTTCAAGGCAAAAACACAGGTGTTTGGTGCCAAAACCAAACACGAAGCAGTCGAGTCAAGAGGTCCTGAGACGGGGCGCACTGCCAAGGCCTCTAGGAACTCGAGACGAACACAAACATGGATAATCACCGAGTATTCAAATGGTGACGTCCAAGTCTTGATAATGGTCAAAAATGGGGTGTCTACACACATATTCGATGTATTATTCCAACCGCCTTATTCAATGACATATTTAACGTGATTAGTTTCAGTTTTCCTAATCAATATACAATGTCTACAACAATCAAGACTATCCTCCACCGATAGCCCAAGCAATCATTTCTAAACAGATAATAAATGCACCAACAGATAACTTATCAATATTCTCAAAAGTGAGCGATTAATCAATCCAACTCCACCATTCTTTCTCATAACTTTCCAATTTCACTATTTCACAATAAAAGTCATTAATTACACTAATGACCCAACAAAACCCAAATATGGCATTTTCTCTATTTTTTTCAAAATTGACCCAAAGGTTCAAATATTATCATTAAACATCCAATACCTCATTTTAGGGCCCAAATACACATGTATTGGCCAAAAGAACCAAAACCCCTCTTTTCATATTTGAAACCCTAACACCCACAATTACCTGACTTTAACATTACATCAAAATGACCACAACTTTATGTCAAAAACCATAAATATGAGTAGTTATTCCTACCTCAAATTCGGAGCCCAAAGAAAAGGTGAAAAAAATCAAAAGTGCTCCAAATCCCAAGATTTTCGGATTGATAGGTAGCCCAAACCAAGCTCTACACTCTTTGCAAAGGAACTAAGGTAGAAAATCACTCAAACTAGATCAAACCTTAGAGAGAAGGTGAAATGTAGTGAGAGAAGCTCTCAAAATAGATTTTGAAAAGTAAGAGAGAGAGTAAGAGTTGAAAAAGTGATCTAAAATGACCTAGCTGCCAACTGATATACGTATGATCCGCTCGAGCGGAGAATAGGACGCTCAAGTGTCAAACACAAAAACGGGATCCGCTCGAGCGCCAAGACACAACTGCAAAACTCCACCCGCTCGAGCGCAAAGGAACACCCGCTCGAGCGTAAATTACACTCTTCCAGTATTTTTACAGACATCGAACACCCGCTCAAGTGCAAGGATACCTGCTCGAGCGTGACCCGCTCAAGCGTAAGGAAACCCGCTCAAGCGTGAAAAACACACCTGCAGTACTATTGCAGACGGACAAACTACTAAAGGTGTGCAAACTCCACTCGAGCGTAAGAAGACCCGCTCGAGCGGATCACCAAAAATCTGGGCAGCAAGAGTTGGGACGAAAGCTCAACCAACCTGTTTGAAACACGCCCAAGACAATAAGGATGAAAGCATTAAAGGACGAAAATAAAATACAGGTGACAACAACTATCAACGGAACCGAGTCTGGAATACAGTAAATAAGGAAGGGAAAACCGGAATCGCTATAAAAACACTAAAAAAAACTCCTTGTATATTTTTTCCAAACATAACACTCATAGTTTGAAATTATATATTTGCCTAAAACTTACTAAGGAATATTTGTACTCTTTTTGGAATAATTTGAAGAATCTCGCATTCTTTCTTTTTTAATTAGAGTGTTACGTTTACAAAAAGTACACAAAGAAATTTTTTTTGTGTTACATTGGAGCGTTACATTTGGAAAAAATATACCAAAGAGTTTTTTTAGTGTGTTACATTAAAGTGTTACACTAAGAAATTATTTTAAAGTGTTATATTGAAGTGTTACGTTTGGAAAAAGTACACTAAAGAGTTTTTTTGTATGTTACATTACAATGTTACAATAATGAGTTTTTGTGTATTACATTAGAATGTTACACTAAAGAGTTTTTTTAAAGCATCATATTAGAGTGTTACATTTGGGAAAAGTACACTAAGAAGTTATTTTTGTGTTACATTAGAGTATTACACTAAGGAGTTTTTGTGTGTGTTACATTAGAGTGTTGCACTAAGGAGTTTTTTTGGAGTATTATATTAAAGTGTTACGTTTGAGAAAAAGACACTAAAGAATTTTTTGTGTATTACATTAGGGTTTTACAATAAGGAATTTTTTTTTTTGGTGTGTTGCATTAGAGTGTTAAACTAAGGAGCTTTTTTAAAGTGTTATATTAGAGTGTTATGTTTGGGAAAAGTACAATAGGGGATTTTTATGTGTTACATTAGGGTATTGCACTAAGATTATTTTTTTTTTTAGTGTTACGTTTGAGTATTACATTGGAGTATTACAGTTTAAAATTATACATTTAACCAAAACTTACCGAGTAGTTTTTGTATTCTTTTTTAAATATTTGAAAAATCCCACATCCTTTTGGAATGTTTGAAGAATTTCATATTTTAAGTCATTTTTGTATTCTTTTTGAAATGTTTTCCAAATAAAAAATGTTTTTATATAAAAATTCATTCCAAATTTAATTCTCATATATTGTGTACCTTAAAATCTAATTTTTAAGAGAGAGAGAGAGAGAGAGAGAGAGAGAGAAGGAACATAATAGAAATAAGGGTATAACCGTAAAATCTAATTTTTAAATAATATATTAAATCTACCTTTCCAAAATTAATGAAACTAATTGATCTATAAGAAAATCTTTAGGACTAAATAGATCACCATTCCTCAAGATGGGATTTATAGTTAAATTTTTCTTTTATAATTAGAAAACTGATTTTGATCCAAACTAGATAGTTTATATATTTTATATTTATAACTTTGTCACATAAGTTATAATCCTCTACTCTTGCAATCATGTTGTATAATGGTAAAACTAATTCTAACACTTAAGGCCTCGTTTGGCAACATTCAGTTTTAATTTCAAATCCCAACAATTATTAAAAAAATCAAAAAGTCAACAACTTATATGAAAAAGTTAAAGATTATATTTTCTCTCTATTTTTTGCACATTTTTTTGTAAAAAGTTAAAAAGTCATCACAAACATAATAATTTTTTTAGAGTAAATTGGTGATAAATCCAATGTAAAGTGAGTATAAGACATTAAGTCCAGTGAATATTTCTTTTTGATGAGAGATCCACTCTTTGTGAAATAGTTTGGTGAAAAATCATTTTTATTATTTTAAAGAACATTTTATTTTCAATTTTACCTCTTAATTTATCTGTTGACTTTCCGTTGACTATCTGTTCAAATTTATATCTATATATTCAATTTTTTTTATCTATTCAAACTTTTTATCTATCTGTTCAATTTTTTTGTCTATCTGTTTACAATTTTTTTGTTGAATTTTTTAACCTATCTGTTTAATTTTTTCACAAAAATCTATTTGTTGAAATTTTTATCAGTTCAAATTTTCTATCTATTGAAATTATTTGTTCAAAAATCTATCTATCTATTAAAAAAATTTATGTTGAAATTATCTTCTTCTTTTTAAATCTATATGTTGAAATTAATTATTAAAATATTATTTTGATATTTTAATGTATCTGTTGAACTTCACTATTAAACTTATCTGTGTGAATCTATCTATGTAAATTTGCTAATCTATGTGAATCTATATGTGTAAGTTTGCTAATCTATATGAATCTATCTGTGTAAATTTGCTCCATTGTTAAACAACTCAACTTTCTCATCAACCAAACAGAAAACACAAAAATCACCCATACAAGAATAAAAATATATCCACTTCAACGAAACAGAAAACAAAAATTATTTTATTTTTTTAATTCTGACACAGATTAGAGGGACTAATCTCTTCAATTTGTATAGAGAGAGAAACATAGTCTAATTGAATGACGAAGAATTAGTTTGAAGGTGGGACAAATCCTAGCCCTAATTGCAAGAAATATAGAACAATATATGGAATTATATGTAGATATAAATATTCTTAGCTTAGATTTGGAGTGGGAGAATCATATCGATCAAGAAGTACAGAGTCTTCAGATTACAGTAAGGAGTCATGAAGAAGGAGAGAGAGAGAGAGAGAGAGAAAGAGAAATAAAGGTGTCAGTGAAAGTTGGTCGGTTCGATTAGTTGCCAAAAGAGAGAGGGAATCGGTTGCAGTAGATAAAATGGGGAATGACCATGGCATTTCTCATTGCCCTCTCGCCCAATGCCACCAGACTTGCCGCTAATGCCGTTACTACATTAACGCCACCAGAACTAGAGCCTTTACTACACTTTCTTCATTTGTACTCTTTCTTCCTCTCTATCAAAACATTATTCTAAAGCTTAGGAAGGGAAAACAATTTGCTTCAAAAATCTTTAATAAAAAAAATAAAAAAATAAAAAAACATTGATATGCTTGATTAGATATACTAATCCAGCAATTCATTGTAATTAAGTATAAGATGAAACTATAATAAAAAAATTAGTACAAAATTTAAAATGTAAAAAGCAAAGTTACTAATGGCACCTGGTTTCAAATTTTGAATCGAAAGGGATGGCAAAATGAAAAAATTGGGATTCAAATAAAATGGCGAGACGAGAGAGATTCTGAAATACAAATCTCAGACTTTGATCTAAAAAGATCAACGGTGGTTGCTTTTTGTAATCAAAAACTCATATATGTACATAAATCTTCTTCTCTTTCTCTTTCTATAACATCATCGCTCTCTCTCTCTAGCCAGTGATCAGATCGAAGTAGATTAAAGGTGTTTTCATGTAAAATGACGCACAACCATGGATCTCTGGCCTTGCTGTGAGGTGCATTGTCCGAATTCGGCGACTGAGATACTATTAGAGTTGACAAATTGGTGGTTCGCCGCCGAAGGACAGCAGAGTAGTCTGGTCATTGAAGCTCACTGTGAATATAGAGAGTGAAATAGAGAGAGAGAGAGAGAGAGAGAGTTGAAAAAAAGAAAACTGAGTAAGAAAATGATTTGCTTAGGGTTTGATTTGGAAACCACGCATATATATATATATATATATGTCGGTATTTTTGTCATTTCGCAAAGGCTTATCCTTATGGACATAATAAAGTAGCGCATGGATCTCCAGACATAAGAAATACAAAATTGGATTTTTCACCTGAGTATTCTTTTTTTGACCTCATATTTCAGCTAAAAAAACTAAAAAATTACTAAAATAGCATATTCCCAAATGAGGCCACTATAAATAATTCGTAGGTTATGAATAATATTTTATGATTATGTTGTGAATAATGGCAATTTTTTGAAAATTGTGGTTCCAATTCAAATAAAACTGCATTTTGGCCTTGTTTGGAAAGTTAGTTATCTTAGTTGGTGTAACACCCGCCTCCCTACTTAGCTGTTCCTTCTATGGTTTACCATAATTATGTGTTTATATGTACATTCTATGTTTATCTGTGTGTAAAGTTATAATAACCCTCACCACTGTTTACCGAATGACCACTGATTACTGTTAAACCGAGACTGATTATGATTGATAACTGAAGTAATCGAAATACTGAACTGACTGACTGAAATCTGAAACTGATTAACTGAGTATACGTTAGTTAAATTGTATTCTATCTGTTTGCTTGCCAAATTATCTGTTCATGTCTTTGTGTTTAAATTGCTAATTGAAGGCCTTATTGGCAGCCGAACTGGAAATCGATTAGTGTTTTATGATCGTCATAATTTATGTGATTTTATGGCATATTTATCTGAAAATTGATTTGGTATGTTTTAATTAGATTAAAATGGGTTAAATTGCATTGTTGACTTAATTACTATTTTGCCATTGTGAGTGGGCCTTTGTTTATTAAAATATTGAGCCTTAGTGCATGTAAACACAACATTTGATCAGCTCCTTCCTCACCACAACCGGCCATAGAGAGAGAGAAAGTGAGTGAATTGAATTCAACTTGTTGTTTGGCTTGAATCTTGAGGAATTGAAGGATAATTGGCAAATTGAACCTCTAGACTTGTCATTGAGGAACCTAGGTATGAATTTCATCCTCTTAATTGTGTCTTTAAGTTGATCCTTGCATGATTCATGTCAAATTGAAGAGCTAATTCATGATTTTGTTCTAGCATGTTGAATTGGAGCTCATTCCATGCATGCATGTTTGAATTGTTGAGTTGTGAGTTGATTCCATGGTAAATGTTACATGCATGCTCATAGTTATGTTTAAGACCATGATTTCATCTTGTTTTGAAAGAAATTGGCTCATTAGAGCATGTTTTGAAGCTTTGAATTGAGTTTAATTCATGCATGTCATGTTTGGATCATGTTCATGGAAATGGGTTTGAAATTTGGATTTAATTGACTCACCCTTGGGCTTTGATTTCACAAATTAAGCTTTGAAACTTGTTGTATATTGAGTTTTCATGTGTTTTTCAGAAATTGGGCCCAAGAGGTCGAGTTTTGAGCTAAGGAATGTTTGGTTTGAGCTTGGGAGGCAAATCTGAAAATTCCAGAATTTGGCTTCTTCGCTCGAGCGAAGGATTCCACGCTCGAGCGACCATCGTTTATTCTGAGCTCCGCTTGAGCGAAGAAATGGTGGCTCAAGCATAAATTTCAAGCTCTCAGAATCTTGGTGCACGCAAACGCACGCTCGAACGAGAGAAACTACACTCGAGCGAGGACTGTGTCTTACGCTCGAGCGAGCATCGAGCGAAGTTTTTCAACATCCAGCACTTTTTGCATTTTTACAAACCGCTCAAGCGAGGAAGTCCACGCTCGAACGACCCTACTGTTTTGAAAAGTTCGCTCAAGCGAGAGAAAGCCACGCTCAAGCGAGACTCTTGTTTTCTGAAAATGTTTTCTAAGTGCATCTTTGCATCCTCATCCCATCCTAGGCATTCTTAGGCCTAGTTTAAAGTATCTTAATGAGGACATAGATGTAGAACCACACCGAGGCAATTTAGGGATTAAGTTATTACTTTCCCAGCTGTGTAGCTTAGTGTGTGTTCAATCTGTACACTGTGTAGGGTTGGCTTTCCGATGGGACGCTCTAGCTTACCGTAGTCCAGAACTCTGTGAGTAACAATTGTGTAAAGATATGTTCAAAATGATTATCTTTTGAATCTTGGCATCTTTTTTTACGCTATTCTTGTTATCTGAATGAATGTATGTCCTATATTCTGAACTGTATTGTGGCATCCTTAGCAACTCATTCTTGGTATTCTTTATTCTAGAGATCTTTGTCGGTTTCCTCGTTGAAACCACTACTGTTTACTGATTTATGGCCATCATTTACTGTCCGGTCTTTTAAGACATACTGTTTACTGCACTACTATGCTAATGGATGTACCACATATGGTGAATAGTATTACCGAAAAGATCGATTTAATGAACTGTTTTCATTACTGTAAGGACATTCATTCTAAACCTCTTTACACATTATGTTATTCACTGGGCTTTAACTCACTGCTCATATACATATGTAGGTTTACAGGCACCGGACCAATACCAGAAGCATCAGGGTAAACTCCAGTTTTGTCAAGCCAACCACTGTGCCTCACTGCAAGGTTCCGAGCCTGCCAAGCTATGGCTTAGGGTGTTTTATTTTTCCCCCGTCTGTCTCCGAAACTGCTTGTAATAACTATATAGACCGTACTGTACTGTTTAGTAGGGATTAAGTCCCTGTTTTGAATGACTGTATATATGTACATACTGTTTTGTCACCAACTGCATATATGTATGAAAAGTCTTTTTGCATACAGACTGTCACAGCTCATTGGACATTGTTTATTTACTGGTTTGGCTTTCGTCATGCCCCTGTACTCTGTTTTACTGTATTACTGTTAAGCTGGCCTTCGGTAATCTCGGATTATTGGCCGGTTACGGTGCTAAACCCTTAGGGGCGGGTTTGGGTCGTGACAAAAGTGTGTACTATGTGTTATGTGCATTCTATTCTGCTCAACAGATATGTTAATTTAAAAAAAAGACTTGTCTGATTCGTTAAATTGTAAGGTTACAAATTAAATAATGGACTAAGTGATTAGAGCCTAATTCACCTTAATTACACAAAGTGGAGTTCAGGTAACTTAGGTTATAATAAGAAATTTAATTGAAGTGATTGTAATTTAGTTTAACTTAAGTCAAGTAACTTAGATATTTTATATAGATATTTGAATTCAAGTGAAGAGAGAGAGAGAGAGAGAGAGAGATCACATGAGAGAGAGAAAGAGAATTCAAGAGTTTTAGAGAAGAAAGAGAAGAGTAGCAAGAGGGTTAGAGTCAATCTTCCACAATTCCATAAGCTAATGTAAGGATTTTTGTCTCAACCTTGGGAATTAACATATGAGATGGGAGAACTTGCACTGGTTTAAGAATTAAGGTAGTGTAGGTTATGTCAAGAATCCTAAATTCAAGACTTCATATTCGTATATGGCATACATAGCATTATTCATGTTCAATTCCTTTCTTTTGCATGATCTTTGGTAGTTGGAGGAAGGAATTTATGGATTTGAGTTGGGAAGGTTACACTAAAAGTTTTGATCTTTTCTTTTCCAATACCAATGAGTTGTTTGAACTTATTATGACATTAGTTTGAACTTAGAATTTACTCTTTCATCATGTTTTTGTAAGTTTTAAGCCTTGACTTGTTCAAATTTGGGTTTGATTTTTGAAGGATTGAAGCTCCAAAACAGAACAGAAATTTTGGTTCTGGAACACCCAGAACCGCACGTACAGAAAGTAGGGGCAGAGACACCTTGCATTTTGAAATAATTACACCATCCAATGTACGTACGGCTATTTGGCAGACCCAGTTTCAGTTTTCTGCTTTATTTCTCCATCTTCTGGGCCTTTGTTGGCATGATTTTCATATATATTTGACGATTATATGCATTACACGGACATTAAAGAGAATAAGGAACAATTAGGCCAACCAATCAATAAGTTATAGAACAACTAATTAATTACATGGTAAAGTAAACATGTTATGGATTTGAAAAACTAATTAATTACATGGTAAAGTAAACATGTTATAGAACAACTTAGAATTTACTCTTTCATCGTGTTTTTGTAAGTTTTAAGCCTTGATCATGTTTTTGTAAGTTTTAAGCCTTGATTTGTTCAAATTTGGGTTTGATTTTTATAGGATTGAAGCTCTAAAATAGAGCAAAAATTCAGTCTTAGAACACCCAAAATCGCACATACGGCATGGGGAACCGCACATACAGGAGACAAGGCCGCACATGTAGAAAACAGGGGTAGAGGCACCTTTCATTTTGAAATAATTGCACCATCCAACACATGTGTGGCCAAAGGGCTCCGTACATACAGCTATTTGGCAGACCCAGTTTCAGTTTTCTGCTTCATTTCTCCATCTTCTGGGCCTCTGTTGGCATGATTTCCGTATATATTTGACGATTATATGCATTACACGAACATTAAAGAGATTAGGCCAACCAATCAATAAGTTATAGCACAACTAATTATATATATACATATGTACATCTAGGTATCACAAGTTTGTCAAAATACAACTAAAAGAGGGGAGACATTCCCATCAACCACGGATATAATACTAGCGGCAACCGACCATAACACGTGAGTGATTTCAAAAGGGCGCTCACTGGACCACCTACGTGCTTCAACAAATAGGAACCTTGCCGTGAGGCATAAAAGGTAACTTGACCAAAACAAAGGCAAGATCGCCGCCACTACGTCCCCTTCTGAACTGGATCACCTACGTATATATACATATCAAAACGTGAGCTAGAGCCTAGTGAATAAAAACAATGTAAAGAGGTTCCGAATGATGTCCTTACTAAAAAATAAAACCATAAACTTAACATATTCTTATTTCATACAGGGACATAAATGTTTACGTGGTACATCCCATAGCAAACTAGTTTAAGCAGTCTTGAAGACCAAACAAGTGGTCATGAAGACTGATAATCAGATGTGATGGCCATCAATATAATAAACAGGAGTTCCACAAAATGAAATTGACAGAAATCTCTGTAACAATGTAAACAAGTGCTAAGGATGCCATGAAATACAGTGTAAGAACATAGGATCATCATTCATTAAACATAAAATAAGCATGTTTAGAGAACGGGGAAAAGATAAAGCAGAAAAGAGATACTTAAGTTAAACATATCTTTACAACAGTGTATTTTATATAGATATTTGAATTCAAGAGAAGAAAGAGAGAGAGAGAGAGAGAGAGAGAGAGAGAGAGAGAGAAAGAGAATTCAAGAGTTTTAGAGAAGAAAGAGAAGAGTAGCAAAAGGGTTAGAGTCAATCTTCCACAATTCCATAAGCTAAGGTAAGAATTTTTTTCTCAACCTTGGGAATTAACATATGAGATGGGAGAACTTGCATTGGTTTAAGAATTAGGGTAGTGTAGGTTATGTCAAGAACCCTAAATTCAAAACTTCATGTTCGTATATGGCATACATAACATTATTCATGTTCAATTCCTTTCTTTTGCATGATCTTTGGTAGTTAGAGGAAGGGATTTATGGATTTGAGTTGGGGAGGTTACACTCAAAGTTTTGATATTTTCTTTTCCAATACCAATGAGTTTTTTGAACTTATTATGACGTTGGTTTGAACTTAGAATTTACTCTTTCATCTTGTTTTTGTAAGTTTTAAGCCTTGATTTGTTCAAATTTGGGTTTGATTTTTGGAGGATTGAAGCTCCAAAACAAAGCAGAAATTTCAGTTCTGGAACACCCACAACCGCACGTGCAGTATAGAGAACCGCAGTCGTGGGAAGCAAGGCTACACGTGCTACGAAGAGGCCCGCACGTGCGAAAAATAGGGATAGAGGCACCTTGCTGTGACAACCCTCACCTCTGACTAGTGCTAATCTCTGATTAAGCATGATAAGTAATGAATCATACTGAAATTCTGAACTGATTGCATGAGTATATTGTTTTAAATGCACTCCTATCTGTTTGATTACTGAATGATCTGTTCATGTTTTAAGTTTCGAACTGCAAATTGAAGGCCTTATCGGCGACCGAATCTGAAATTGTTTTGTGTTATATGCTAATTAGGATTTATGTGATTTTATAGTGGATTTAATTTAAATTTGATTTGGAATGATTAAATTAGAGTTATTTAAGTTAAAGTGCATTAGTTGGACTTATTTGCGAATTTGCCATTGAGTGGATTATGCTAGGCCACTTTTTCTCTCACCTTTTACATTGTTCAGCATCATTTCTTCATTCATCTTTTTGAGCCAAACCGAGAGAGGAAGCAAGATGGAGGAAATTGGTTTCATCAAGAATTTGGCTTAGAGAATTAGAAGAATTGTACGGAATTTGCAAATTAAGCTAACACACTTGAGATTCTAGACCTAAGGTAAGAGTTTCATCCTTTCAATTATGAATTTAAGTTGTACCTTGCATGGTTCATGGGAACATTGGAGATTAGAGTCAAATTATGGCTTTAAATGTTGTATTGAATAGTTATGGTTGCATGCATGTTCAAATCATAGTATTTTGAAGTTGTTTTTCATGAAATCCTTACATGTATGTCCATATTTTGAATGTTGTCCATGAATTCACCATGTTCTTGAGCTAAAACTTGCATTTGGTCATGTTTTGAAACATTAGAGTTCATGGGAACTCATGCATGTATGATTTTTGCATTGTTCTTCATGTTCTTGAATTTTGAGTTGAAATTTGTGTTCAATTGCCTCACCCTTGGGCTTTGATTTTACAAATTGATCTTCAAAACATGTTATACTGTTGGTTTCCAAGTGTTTTCTAGAAAATTGGCCCAAAAGGTTGAGTTTTGAGGTGTTGAATACTTGGTTTGATCTTGGGAGGCAAATCTGGAAATTCCAAATTTTGGCTTCCACACTCGAGCGAAGGATTCCACGCTTGAGCGACCGTCTTTTGTTCAGAGCTCTGCTCAAGCGAGAGAATGCTGGCTCGAGCGTAGATTGCAAGCTCTCAGGTTTTTGGTGCACGCAGACACACACTCGAGCGAGGCCTGTGTCTCACGCTCGAGTGAGCATCGAGCGGGGATTTTCAACATCCAACACTTTTTGTATTTTTACAGACAGCTCGAGCGAGGAATCCCACGCTCGAGCGACCCCTCTGTTTTGGAAAGCTCGCTCGAGCGTAGAAAGCCACGCTCGAGCGAGACCTTTGTTTTCTGAAAATTTTGAAAAGTGTTCTAAAGTACATCTTTGCATCCTCATTCCATCCTAGGCATTCTTAGGCCTAGTTTAAGACATCTTAATGAGGATAAGGTTATAGAACCACACCGAGTCAAGTTAAGGGGCTAAATTGTAAATCCCAAGTGTGTAACTTAGTGTGTGTTTGTTCTGCAATTGTATAGGGTTGGCATCCGAGAACGCTCATTAGCTTGCCTATGGCCCAGTGCTTTGTGAGTAACAATGTTGTAAAGATATGTTCAATGATGATTATTTTCTGAATAATTAACTGTACTGTTTTCTGAAATGATACTATTTATTGAATGGATGATGTCCTATTTATGAACTGTACTCGTGGCATTCATAGCAACTTCATCATTCAAGCATCGTCACAGAGATCTCTCGGTTCCAATACTTGGAACCAATCATATCTTGTTATGATGGCCATCAATCGTATTCGATCTGTTAAGACCTCTTGCATCTTGTTTTGCTATTGGATGTACAACTTATAACCGTTATGGTTTCTAAATGACTGATATGACTGATTTATTTCTGAAAGGACACTCATTGTTAACCTCTTTACACAGTTGTTATTCACTGGGCTTTAGCTCACTGTTTATATTTATATGTAGGTGTCCAGGCACTAGATCGGAGCTAAAAGCTCCAAGTTAAGCTCCCGTTTTGTCAAGCCAACCTTTGTGCCTCACTTCGAGGTTCCCAAGTCTGTCCAAGCTAAGGCTATTTTGGGGTGTCTCAGTTTCACCCTTTGTCTCTGTTTTGTAATAAATGTTTAAGACTTGTCTGTACAGTTCTGTACAGTTATGGTAAGGGATTTGGTCCCTAGCCTGAATGTTTGTGTATATAATGTATATATGTTTTGGCTTTGAATGTGGCTTGTTCATAAAAGTCTTTTCGCATTCAAATTTTCACAGCTCATTGGACATCTTTATTTACTGTTTTGGCTTCCGCCAGCCCCTTTACTATGTAACACTGTCATTACTGTTAAGTAGGCCTTTGGTAATAACGGATTACTGGCCGGTTACGATACTAAACCCATAGGGGCAGGTTTGGGTCGTGACACTTGCATTCTAAAATAATTGCACCATCCGACGCACATGCAGCTCACGTACAGTGAGTCCCGCACGTACGGTTGTTTAGTAGACCTAGTTTCAGTTTTCTGCTTCATTTCTCTATTTTTCAGGCCTCAGTTGGCATGATTTTCGTATATATTTGATGATCATATGCATTACACGGATATGAAAGACAATAAGGAACAATTAAGCCAACCAATCAATAAGTTATAGCATAACTAATTAATTGCACGGTAAAGTAAATGTGTTATACTTGTATCTGTCCTTGTAGGTCAATGCCACGTCCCAACCACATGTTTTGCGGAGCCAACTGTGAGTAACACTGTCGTAAAGATATGTTTAACTTAAGTATCTCTTTTCTGCTTTATCCTTTCCCTGTTCTAAACATGATTATTTATGTTTAATGAATGATGATCCTATGTTCTTACACTGTATTTCGTGGCATCCTTAGCACTTGTTACAAAAGTCTCTGTCAGTTCCATTTTGTGGAACTCCTGTTTATTATATTGATGCTCATCACATCTGATTACCGGTCTTCACGACTGCCTGTTCGGTCTTCAAGACCGCCTGAACTAGTTTGCTTTGGGATGTACCACGTGAACATTTATGTCCCTGTATGAAATAAAAATCTATTAAGTTTATGGTTTTGCTTTTCAGTAAGGGCATCATTCGGAACCTCTTTACACTATTGTTATTCACTGAGTTTTAGCTCACGTTTTGATATGTATATATATATAGGTGATCCTGTTCAGAAGGGGACGTAGTGGCGGCGATCTCGCCTTCGTTTTGGTCAAGCTACCTTTTGTGCCTCACGGCGAGGTTCCTATCTGTTGAAGCACGTAGGTGGTCCAGTGAGCACCCTTCTGAAATCACTCACGTGTTATGGTCGGTTACCGTTGGTATTATATCTGTGGTTAATGGGAATGTCTCCTCTCTTTTAGTTGTATTGTGACAAACTTGTGATACCTTAATATACCTATGTGTATATATATATATAGTAATGCATTTTGTCTCATGTGAGTTCGTAGCTCGTTAGACGTTTTACTTTTTTATATCTTAGCTTCCGCTAGCCTCATTTGTTTGATTTGTACAGTTAGGCCTTTGGTAATCACGAATTACTAGCCAGTTATGATGCCAAACTTTTAGGGGCGGGTTTGGGTCGTTACAGTTGGCTATTTAGCGTTTTGGTTATTTTAGTCTGGCTAAAATAGATGTGTTTGGAAAGTTGATTGACTTTTTTTGTAATTTATTTGATAGTTGTGAGAGAAAAAGTGAAATGATTATGGATTAGATGTGATATTTTGTCTTATTGGTTATTTTAACCTGTTTTGTCTTTTAATTGGCTATTTTAGCCCAACCCTCTTCCTAAACACCCCATTTATTAGTTTGGTTTCTAGATTTTCTTGGTTTGGATTAGTTTTGTTCCATGAAACTATAATTAATGGTTTAGTTTTTAATTTACTGCTAAATCAAACCAAAACTTCTTTAATTATAACCAAAATAAAAATCATAAGAGATCATAACTAACATTATAATAAGTTATAAGCGAATCTCCAACGTTGGATCAAAAATTTCATCAAATTTGAATAAAAATTTGATTTGATACTGTTCACTTCAATATTAAAACTAGAATTTTTCTTAGATTTTTTCACATCTCCAGTTGTCTGGGAGGACGTCCGGGCATGTAATGCCTCGAAATAAATAGCATCAACCCATCTCATAACATTACTACAATTGATTAACAACATCATATCTTCTATTCATTATACCTTTGATCATTTCAAAAGATGGCATATACAATATACATTCATAAACCCTAAATTCTAAATCTATACCATATGACATGAATACGTGATTTAAAATAAAAGTAAAACCAAATAATTACATTCCCTAAGGGCTACAATTTTCCAAGTCAATACTCGGGTACAACAAAATGAGTTTAAATTTAATAAAAGTAAAGCCTGAGGCTTAAACAAAATTAATTACATCAAGCCTTAAGCTCCAAATCCTCCTAAGCTACGTCTTTGGTGGAGACATATCATCAGCACTAGAAAGTTGTTTTTAACATAAGGTAAGCCAAAACCCAATAAAAATATTCTAACACGGCATATGAATCTTAGGAAAATTATAAAATAAATACACATGCATGCCATTTGTCAAACATTTCTTCGTTTTTCATCTCAAAACATTGCAATGCCAGATTATAAATCAATTCATGAAAATAATCCTTTACGACAAAAAACAGGGTAATAGATACAAAAAACTGGAAATCTCTAGGTACGTGTCTGCCAGTAGGCTATACAGCACTACCAAAGCCATTTTACCGGTACTAACCGGAAGAATCAGCACCTAACCGCATGAGTTTCTAGACTTTCACCAAGGATACACAGGCCAATATCATAACCACAATTACATCCCTAACCAGATTCACCAATGTATTCAATCTTTTTTTCTCAAAATAAATACATTTATAATGTTTATATAGAAATGATGCTCAATGAACAATGTATGAGAAATTATTTTCAATTTAACCTAATTCTCATGCAATATCTATAACAATCAAGACAATCCTCCACCAATAGCCCAAAACAAATATTTCTAACAGATATTTTTCAATCAAAAGATATAACTTTATCATTTACAATAAGAGTGATATTACATACCCAACTCCACTATCATCATCAACATAAACATTATTCTAATTTTCACAAAACCCAACATCCTTTTCCACTTCCCTTCATAATTTCAAATATCCAAATTTTAGGGCAAAAATCTCATTTTCTTACAAAATCAATTTTAAGAAAAGTTATCCATCATTTTAACATATCTCATCCATAACCATATCTCCACAATTATTTTCAAGAACCCATTTGGAAAACCCCTCTTTTGACTTCAAACACAAACCTTAAGTTTTTTCAAATTTTTCCAAATTATCAACCATTTTCAAAAGACAAATAACTAAGCTAAAAATCATATAAAAGAGTCAAATGAATCCCTACCTCAAAGTAGATGACAAGCTAGAATGAGAGTTGAACAATGGCGGAGCCGAAAACAATAAATGCTCTGATTAAAAAGAAACCCTCAACGTGCTTAACATTTTTGTCCAAAGGACTAGGGTGAAGAAACCAACGAATTGAGAATATTATGAGGTAAAGTTCAAGTACTAGAGAGAGAAGGTAAAGATTTTAGGGTTTTGAAATGTTAGAAAGAGAGAGAGAGATTAAAAAGTGATCCAAAAAGTCATTTTCTTGGACTGATATATGCACAGACTACTCGAACGTAAGAATGATCGCTCGAGCGCATAATAACTCCCTTTTAGAAATTCAGACCTACGAAACACTGCTCGAGTGCAAGAAATACCACTCGAGCAAAGATATCAAATTTCTAATAATTTTCAAACTGTAAAAGACCGCTTAAGCGCAAGAATGGTCACTCGAGCGAACAAGCAAAATTCTGGGGCAACCACTTCTTGAAAAACTAACTTTTCAGCTTGTTTCAAATACAACCAAAACTCCCAATAGCCAAACTAAACAAGCAACAAGATGAAAATGAAAAGGACAATAGCTAAGTACATGGGTTCTCGGATCCACAAATAAGAAATAAGTCGGGTCTAAACCAGAATTGTTATAGGGCAGATATCCTGGAGGTTGTCCGGACACGAACAAAAAAGGTTGTCAAAGTTGCTCTTAGGTAAACATCCGAGTAGACATTTGGGAGGATTTTCGATTCAACAGTAACAATTTAAATTTAATAAAAAATGAAAGACTCCCTTCACTTGATGAAATTTTTTATTTTCCCCTCATTTAATATGGGTTTGATGTCAATGTTATAACAGAAAATGTGAGCATATGTTATCAAATTTAGATTTGATAAAAAAAATCTAAGAATTTGAGATATTCTAACAAAATTATAATTAAAACTCGTTTGGGATGTGAGTTGACTTTTTAAATTTTTTACTATTTTAATTTGGGGTAAAAGGTCTCGTTTGAGATAAATTTTTTAACTTTTTTGACTTTTATGATAGAAAAAATAAAATAATTATGAGTTCGATGTGATATTTTATCATATTTAACTAAAATAACTAATTATTTTATATAATTATTTCAACCCAAAAATATATCTCAAACGAATAATTAATATCATATTAAATTATAATTAAACATCACAAAAATCATAACTGAACGTGCACTATGAAATTTGGCTTGACATTGCCGATTACCTTGTAGAAAAGGAACGAAATGTAATGGCTACCAATCAATTCAAATGACTGTTTTGTCAGTGTAGATAGTGGGAGCAATTTGCAATAACTATCATAATATATTAATATGTGGTTCAGAATTTCAGGACGTCCATTCAACACCCACCACTAAGGTTGCAAATAAAATGAATCTAGTTGAATTATTATTATTATTATTATTTAAACTTATTTATTAAGATTTTTTTAAGAAGATAAAAAAAATTAATCTATTGACTTATTAATTTATTTAAATTATATTATATTTTTATTTTTTTATAATAAACTGATAAATAAATAAAAATATTATACCACCTTTCTATTTTTATTTTTATAATAAAACTAATAAATAACTAAATAAATAAGACATTTAAAAAATAAGCCTAAGAATTAATTGAGCCCGAACTCGATAGCTTAAGCTTCCGTTTGAAAAGTGGGTTGATTTTTTAATTTTTTGGCTTTTTTAGCTATATGAGCCTGGGCTCAAAAGCTTGGTTTGGAAAGGACTTTTGACTTTTTGGCTTTTTAAACTCTTTTGTGAGAGAAGAGTGTAATGATTATGGGGTTAGATGGAATGTTTTGTCTGTTGTGGCTTATAAGCCTATTCTGTCTTTTGTGGCTCATTGAGCCAAAAAAGCCCAATAAGCCCTTGCCAAACCAACCCTAAACTTCAATTACATGAGCGAGTCGAGTTTAAACTAGAGCTTCAAAAAAAATTAAACCTAAATTAATTTAATTATTAAGTTAAAAAAATTATAATAAAATATATAAGAATGATTATATTAATAATAAATTTCATCAATCAAATATATAAATTTATACAAACGTCAAACATAAATAAAAAAATAAAATAAACTAATAAAAATTTATTTAATATATTATTAAAATCAAATATTAATTTATTTTTTTATATATTTATGAATCTTATCGAGCCGAATTTCGACCTACTCAATCTAAAAGGGGGGAATTTGACAATTAGTGATGAAGAGTTCAAGTTGAGAACACTATGAAAAAACATAGCAATTTTTACTAGGTTAAAAACATTATAAAGAGACTTTATTCTATTATATTTTTGAAAATTTGAGGCCTTCAACTTAGGCTTCATTTGGCAAGAGACTATTTTAGTTAAAAAGTTGCTAAAAAAGTCAAAAAGCCAACAACCCATACTAAAAAGTCAAAGATTCCTTTTTCTCTCTACTTTTTACACATCTTTTCGAAAAAAGTCAAAAAATCATCCCAAACATACTAATTTTTTTTACATCGCATTTTAGCCAAATAGCCAAAAAGTTACTAAATTAGCCTGTTCCCAAACGAGGCCTTAGTGGATATTAGGCGAATTTTGAGTCACCTCTAACAGATTAATGTTCAGATGAATAACTAAAATAGATAACAATATTAAAATAGAAATATGAAATAGTATAGATAAATAAAATAATAAATATAGGAGTCATTCTACGGAAAATGAGTGAGAGCTCTAATTAGAGCTACCACTAGTGATGTGGCAATGGGTCTCATCCACTGCCACAGTTTGTATTGTGTCTGTTTTTTTTTTTTTTTTTTTTTTAGCTTTGCCACCTCATTAGTAATGGGTTTAGAGCCACTAAATTAATGGTCTCTAGCACCACCCGTCATTCTACAATAAGTATTGATACTACAAATATTATAAATAATAAAAATATATAACAGGTCATATCCAAATACTACTTAAGGGATAATCAAAAACCTTTTCGGTTATAATTCACATAATAATCACAATGAATTATAATCAAAATCACAATGAATCATAGGTAAGAGTCATAACTAAACATTATTTATGGCATAACTGAAAACCTTTTCGATTATAATCAAAACAAAAATCATAAATTATAATTAATATTATAATAAATCACATAAAGTTGTAATTAATATCACAATAAATTATAAAACCGAACATGCAATACACACTTGAGGGCCATGAATTATAGAATCTCCAGAAGTGTAATTTTGTGTACTTTTTGGCTAATAGGTGAAGATGCCAACCTGAAAGGACAATAACCAATTTACAAAAAAATATCATATACATTGGGAAGAGTTGCCAAGTGGAAACATTCTTTGCTTTGTCTTTTTATTTTTCTTGGAATAACTGTCTGATAGAAGAAATGTAACAGTCTACCTTCTCTAGAATGGAATCCCACTGCCTTGGACTCTATTCTCTATAATACACAGATTTTGTCTTCACTTTTAGAAAAGAAAAATTCTGAGAACACTAATTAGTGCTCTCACTAATTAGGTGACAGTGGGTCTCGTTAGTAATGATGTAATATTTTGGTCTTAGAATTGTATTTTTTTTTTTTTTTTACTTTTTTAATGCATTAGCGCTATTAGTGGTGATATTTTTAATGGGATGAATCATTGTTGTTTAGAAAATTATATGCACTGCACTTTAATATATATATATATATTTTTTTTTTTGGAACTGGGAGATGCCGAAAGGCTACACTGAGGAATCTACACGCAATAACTCCTTCAACGGAGGAGGAACAATCTTCCTAATCCACAGGTAGCTTTCTTTCAGAATGTGTTATATTTGATTTGAGATGAAAGGGTCATGAACAATTATATTATTTTTATGAAAGTTATGTACGAAAATTCTATTTATGTTACATTACTTGACTCATTTTGGTCTAGATTGGTACTTATTTCAATGGAGAAAACTATGAGATAAGTAATACCTTTCAACCCTTTTTTTTTTTCCTTTCTTTTTGTCTTTTTTCATTTTTTGGTACTATTACAACATGCATTAAAACAATGTGGAAAGGTATATAAAAACATTAATGTGTGACCCATTTTCACAGGGAGAATCTTGGATACATTGATTTGTGTACGCATTTTTTTATAAATTTTTTGTGCATGTTATTGTGCACTTTTTTTTTGTACACACAATGTTATTTGTTTAGTTGAAATTTTAGATTTTCTTTTTTGAAAAATTAAAAATTAAAATTTTGTTTAATTAAAATAAATACCAAAGTTTTAAAAAATTATTTACACCTCAGAAAAAAGATAAAATTTTAGAAAAATAATGTGCTTTTTCTTTTCTTTTCTTTTCTTTTTTACCAAACTAATTTTTAACCTTTTTATAAAGAAAACAAATTCCTAAAACTCAACCAAAAAAAGTTGTTATTTCACTCAAAATTTTCACCTCCTATAAAGAAAACAAATTACTAGAACTCAATCAAAAAAAGGTTGATATTTCACTCAAAATTTTCACCTCCTATGTGATTTTTCATATAACATGATAAGTTCTGCTGTTTTTCAAAGGAGAATGCTAACCGCGGCCGGTAAGGCGTTCATGAAGATTGAAAAATGGGTAAAAAGATATTAGTGTATAGTAATAAATGACATGTGCATTAAATTTATAAATTTTTGTCTTTATTTAACTCTCAACCATCACCTAGATAGTAGGATTGTGATGAATTCCAGTACTTGATTATAATGGAAGGCCTAAAGGAAAAATTTATTGCAACATGTAATATTACCATTCAATCATAATTTATCTCATAAGCATGATGTACCCTACCATACAGATAGAGTAGGGTTGGGAATTGAGTTAGAAATATAGTTACATTTAAATAATAAGGTCACTATGACCTTCTTTGGGACGAATATTTGGGTTAAAATAGTCATATAAGATAAAATAGACTATTTTAGTTAAATATCACAAAATATCATATCCAACTCATAATCATTTCATTTTTTCTCTCACAAAAGTCAAAAAAATCAAAAAATCTATTACAAACGAGACTTTTTAGTCCTACACTAAAATAGTCAAAAAACTAACCTACATTCCAAATGAGCTCTATATTATTAGATAGATAATTCTTGATCCACTGAATTTGGCAAGATCAAACCGCCTAAGTCCCAGGTAGAATACACATAGAAATGGCAACGGGTCGGGACGGGACCAAGCAATACACTCTCCGTTCCCAATCCTCGAAGGTACAAAATTTCCCGTCCTCTCCCCCGATCCCCGACAAGACTCATCCCGCCGCCACCCCCTAACGAGGATTAGGTTTCCTTGACCCTGAAAAATCCTCGATCTTTTTTTTTTTTTTTTTGAAAACTGCAAATCATCATTTTATCAACAACAGATCTAAGCTCAAATCTATAATATGTGTGTGTGTGTGTGTGTATAACACATAGAGAAAGAGAGAGGAATAGAGAGATAGAAAGATAGAGAAGAAAGAGAGAAGCTCCAGATATGAAGCGGAAGAAGAAATGGAAGCTAAGGCTAGTGGAGTGGCGAACGACGGAGATAGCAGAGGAGAAGGAGGTGGCGAAGAGGTTGTTGGAGAGTAAGGCTAGGGTGTACCGTACGACGAGGATCGACCTCTGCGACATCGATGGCGATTTTAATGGCGTCCAATGAGGGTTTTAGAACTACGGGAAACTCATCAAGATGAGTCAATTTCGAGAGATTTGGATTCAGAGTCTCGAAGCATATGATCTGCTCAAAGTAGTCTCTGATTCCAAGTCAATCCAGTGCCTTCATCGCATGATTTCTATCCGAATTGGTAAAAACCTGTAAATGCAACATATAATCAATTCACACACATACACACACACACACACATACACACACATATATATATATATATATATGAAAATGTATGTATAATGTATAGAACCTACGGCGGCAGCGACGAAGTAAGGAGTGGCGGCGAAGGGATCAAGGTCGTCGATCTGTGAGTCTGTAAGAGAGAGTGAGTGAGTGACAGAGAAGGGTATATAATAGAGGGGTATATATATGAATGGATAGAGGGGTATAATAGTCCTATTTAAGATTTTTTTTTAAGATTTTTTTATAAGTCATATATATGAATAGATAAAGGGGTATATATATATATGAATGGATAGAGGGCTCTTTTTAAGATTTTTTTTAAACTAATAAATCCTATTTAGTAAAATTAAGAATATTATCAGTTTTTTATAATTTTTAAAACTAAGGACATTATCAATTTTGCATAGTAGTATTTCAAATAATTGTTTTACTAACTGATGAAAAAAAAAGAGTATAAGATTAAACGTTTTTGTCAATTTACTTATTGCTTTGACTCAACTATCCAATAAAACTGAAAATATTATCAGTTTTTTTTAGTTTTAAAACTAAAAACATTATATTAGTTTTTTCATTTTTAAAGTTTTTTTTTTCCAGTTTTGTACATCAATGTTCCATCATCATAATATTTTATAAACACAAAATTTTTAGTTTTACACAAAAAAAAATAATTCAGTCTTTTCAATTCTTTCAAAAAAAAAAGATTTAGTTTTTTTTTCACATAATTTTTTTTTAATTTTTTCAATGTGAAAGTTATTATTTTAAAGTTTTGAAAATCAAATAAATGTCAAATTATCATGTTCCTTTATAGATAATCATAAATGATAAACAATCATTATTTAAAAGGATATTAAAAATTTAATGGGACTTGAAGATCTAAAAAAATTTAGTTAAGACTTAATGGAATATAAATTCATAAATTAAGATTTGTGTGTAAATATCCTTTAATATTATTAATATTAATAATCAGTAATATTGTTGATATAAATAAATAATTAAAAATTAAAAATTTTAAAAATAATAAATTTTATTAATTAAACACATAAGCAATCCGCGTTATCCGGGCAACACCGCCTATCGAGTCCGGATCCTCTGCCATGCTTTCTGCAGTGCCCCAAAACGACATCGTTTTGGGGCAAATTTTCAAAAAAAAAAAAAAACCCCACTATTTGGCCACTCCAAAAACAACCCTAAAAATTTTCAACCAGTACTATATAGCTTCACCAGTAGCAAAAGAAGAAGTGGAAATGGAAGAGGTCACCATCAAAGGCGTTATATGCTTCCTGACCACTCCCATTGCCGAAGACGCCATTGTTGAAGCTGTTCAATTTGCTCAATTCAACTCTTATGCCCCAAATGTCGGTATTCTTCCTACCATAAGGTAAAAATCAAAAATTATACTATATATATGAAACCATCCCTATATATATATATTACAAATCATAGGCTAAAAAATATAATAAAAAATGTGAATGTATATCTCTGCATCAAAATCATATTTGGGTTTGAGTCAAAACTGACGAGAAATTCTGATCAAAACCACTACTCTTGTTCTCTGATTTTCTAATCTGGGTTTGTTTTCATTGTTTTATCTGGAAGAACCTAACAGTGCCATCTGCTTTCTCCCACTCTCCATCATTCTTATCGTCCTTTCTTCTTCTCCTTCTCATTCTCTGATTCTGTTTTGTTTTATTATTATTTTTTTTGACATTTTGCCCCAAAACGACGTCGTTTTGGGGCACAACAGGAAACATGACAGGAAAGTATGGCAGAGAATCCAGACTCCCGGCTATCGAAGTCAAGTTGGTGGATCTAGTACCACCCTTATTAGATAGTAATAATAGGTGTCCAATACTTGACATTATTACATGAGCAATGTTAAGGACTTTAAAAAAAAAAAAAAAAAAACAATTATCAAAATTTTTATAAAAAAAAAAATTATCAAAAATTCTACTACATCCATGTGAGTATTATATAGAATTTTAAATAATTTTTTTAACATTTAACATTTTTGTTTTTGTTTTTGTTTTTATTTTTTTGTCCAATGATAAGATGGTAATAAGCACTACGACATATAAGAGTTTTAGAGATCAAATATTTTAGTTTCTAAAGTGAAAATTTTGTTTCAAAAGATATTTAGAGATCAATTTTTATCATCACGAGAATAGTCGCTAAAAGGTCATTCTGAAAAGGCAAAAACAAGGCTTTTAGCAACAAAATTTTGAAAATGTCACTAATAAATAGACTTTTAGGAACAAAATAATTTAGTCTCAAAATGATTTATTTTTTGAGACAAAAAATTTGGTTCCAAAAGCATAATAATTCATCACTAATGTCTAATTTTTGTTATTAAAAATATAATAACGACCCTTTTTGCAACAAAAATATTTTGTTCTTAAAAAATAATTTTATCTTTAAATTTTGGTCTCTAAAACCTTAATTTTTTTTGTAATGAAATTAAATTAAAATGAAAGGGTCATAGTTTCTATCAACTCGAATTTTGAACCTCTAACTTCTTTACTATTTTAAGAAATAATTACATAAATCACTGAGCCAACTATAATATCTAAATATATTTAATCGTGAAAAAGTGGAGACATTATAATCAAATGTCCGCTTAAAAAAATTAGGGCAAATTACCTACACCTCTCTTGAGGTTTAGCTAAATTACAAATTTTTTCCAAAGGTTTCAGAAATTACATCCCGCCCTCCGAAGTTTATATTCACATAACAATTTAACCCCTACCGTTAACTAAACATTAAAAATGGTTAATTGACATCACCAAAATATAAATTAATGAATGATATTGCCCCTACTAAAATTCCTTTGATAAATCAATAAAATTTACAAAAGAATTACGTTAGATGGAAAAAAAAATTAAGTTTTTGGAACAATGTATGATTTGTTGTTTAGAAAAAAAAATTCAAAATTTAAAACAAAATAAAATCAAAACTAATTTAATAAAAATAAATATGAAAAAATATATTTAATTTGTAAAAATTATTTCTAACCACTCAAAAGATAAAATTATATAAAATTAATATAAAAAAATTCTTAACCAAATTAATTTTTAATTTTTTAAAAAAAAATTTAAAATAATTTTCTAAAAATCAAACAAAACATATTCTAAGAATTTTTTGACAAGCCATTTCTTTTGTTTTTAACTTATTTAATTATTTATTAATTTTACGATATTTTCACCATCTGACACTACAACATATAAGAGTTTTAGAGACTAATTTTTTTGATCTCTAAAATTGAAAATTTTGTTACAAAAGACATTTAGGGACTTATTTCTATCGTTTTGAGGATAGTTGCTAAAAGGTCGTCCTAAAAGTCAAAAATAAGGATTTTAGCAATAAGTTTTCAAAATTGTCAATAATAAATAGACTTTTAGAGACAAAATAATTTGGTTTCAAAATGGTTTATTTTTTAAGATAAAAAATTTGATACCAAAAAGATAATAATTAATCACTAATTTTCAATTTTCATTACTAAAAATATAATAACGACACTTTTCGGAAAAAAAATATTTGGTCCCTTAAAAATAATTTTGTTCCTAAATTTTGGTCTATAGAACCTTAATTTTTTATAGTGTGATAAGTGTTTTTCTATTTTAATTTTGCATTTCATAACTTATTCAAAAAATATAATTTAGCTAAACCTCAGAGAGAAATATGTAATTTAGCTAAATCTCAAGTGAATGTAGGTAATTTGCCTTTATTTGTCAAAAGAACATTTTAGTTAATTTATGATATCCTTAGAAATTAAAACATATTGGTTAAAGTTGGTTTAATGACTAATTAATTGGTTTAATGGCTAATTAATTAGTTTAAATATCCCATATGGTGGTTAATAACATAGTCAATAACAAAGAGTTTATTGATAATCACGCTTCCGTTTAATCATTCATCAATAGATTCAGGTATGTCGTTAATTGCAATGGGACATGATGTAATTTTTGAAATCTCAAATGAAAATCTGCAATTTCATTAAACTTTAAGGAAGGTGTAGATAATTTGTCCAAAAAATTACTAATGAATTGTGGACCCCACATCTATTTTTTAATTGATTCTCTTTCCAACGATGTTAGGGATCGTTTGGCAATGACTTTTTTAATTGACTTTTTAGTTTTTTTTTTTTTTTTGCTTTTTTAGCCTGAAACTTTTTTATTTGTTTGGTTTTTTCATTTGACTTTTTTGGCTTTTTGGCATTAGAATGACAAAATTACCCTCCACTTGGAAATGATGGTTTTTTTGACTTTTTATTTGTATATGGGTTAGTTTTGTAATTTTGTAACTTTTTTGTCTTTTTTGTGACTTTTTAGCCCAAATGGTGTGCCAAACCAAGGCTCAGAGAATTTCACTTTTAAATTCACAAATGTTCATATAATAAAATGATAGAAATTCAAATGCAACTATAATAATATGGTAGAATAAAATTATATGTAACAATTAGTATATTAATTAATATATTAACGAATGATATGATATAATTTTAGAAATTTTAAATCTTTATAATTTGTATAATAATTGAATCTATTGTTTTGAAGTAACGATGTGATATCATATGTTAGTATACTAATTAGTATATCAATTGGTATATATAACATCACATAATATGATAAGAGAGTTGAATCTTATATCATTAAATATCTAATAAATTAAAAATTAATACATATAATATCACATTATTATAATATGATAAAAGAATTAAATTTTATATTATTAAATATATAATAAATTAAAAATGAGTAATGTTAGGGATCATGAAAAATATATCATGAAATACATCATGAAAATTTTTTATTCCTTGATTAGTCTTTATTAGTGTGTGGTGTTTTATTATATGAGTAATCTAAAAGTTGAAAATCTTTCATGATATATTTTTCATGATCCCTAACATTACTTATTAAAAATTAACATCTAATATCAGTACAATTATAATAACTTTGTAAAGTTGTTAAACATATACCCTCACTTCCACGAGCATATACCCTCACTTCCACGAGCACCTCTCTCTCATTTGAATGCTTCTATTGCATGCTTGAGACGGGCTTCTCGAAGCTTATACTGCCGTGTACACACCACACCACCATGCCAGCTTGCTTATATAACTAACTAAAACAAACACATCCCACCACACACAACTTCTCTGACACACTCCCTTACCCTCCCTTTTCACCACCACATGCTGCCTCCGCCGCCCGCCACATCTCCCGACGGAGCCAGACCCCAAGCCGTGTGGCGGAATCGGCTTGGCTCCGCATTCCGTACCGGTGTAGGATGTGCTATAGTGGGCTGTGTATCCCTCTATGGCCCACACCCTCTAAAAACGCAACTAACATTCCCTGCTTTCTCTTACGTCACCGCCATCCTCATCGTCTCTGACGCCACCCTCGGCGATGCCATGAGGGACTGCTGGCACGCCGCGTGCGCCACCGTCATGGTGGTTCCGGCCGCCATACTCAGCTTATGGGTAATTGGACCCCAAAACTTCACGGCCGGGGTTGCGGCGGTAGCGGTGGCGATCGGGTCGTTGGTGGTGGCGGTGCCGGAGTCGATGGAGTTGATGACAAAGAGGATTGCGTTTGGGCAGATAGTGATTGTGTGTGTGGGAGCTGTGATCCATGGGAAGGAAAACGGAGCTGTTTTGGGACCGATTCATGTGGCTTCGAGTACGACTCTCGGAGCCTTGGCTTCTCTCCTGGCTTTGTTGCTTCCCTATCCTCGGCTAGCTCACTTTCAGGTAAAACTTGCATGCACACTTTTGATCGACTCAGGAATTTTTTAGAAACAGTTACTATAAATTTTTACAAACTCACAATAATAAATGGACACCTACTTGTAATAAGATTTTTAATGCTAAGTATTTTAGTACATATAACATTCCTCTTCGAAATTTACCATTAATAGATGAAATCATATGGCAATGCCATAGTCCGAGTATTCCACTCCACTTAAAATTCACTAGGATAAACTCTCTTAGATTTTTTTTTTTTTTTTTAAAAAAAAAAAAAAAACAAATCTTCCAACTTTAACATAATTACACTGACATTCCTTTTAGCAAAATTACGAACGTCTTCAACCCTTCACTAGATCTTTTATTAAATTTAAATTTGATAAAAAAAATGATGAAAATGGTGCTCTAATCGTTTCATCAGTTGGTATCAAACAAAGGACACAATACTTTTTTCATAAAATGAAAAGAGCATTTTAACCTTTTATCAAATTTGTATATAACCACTGGACCGGACATCTTCCCAGACAACAAGTTGTGGAATGAATTTGATAAAAATTTTACACTAGCCGATCAATCGCCTAGACATTCCTCTGGTCGTCCTCTCAGTTGACTAGTACTTTGCTGAAAAATTAAAAAATTTCGTTGGAACGTTCGATTTCAGATGAAACTTTTAGTTAAATTTGATAATTAAAAAAAAAAAGAGTAAACATTGGAGATGCTCTAAAGAGATCAAAATTAATGCAGATAGTATGAAAACATAAAGATACATAAGATAAAATATACATTTCAATGTAAAATAGATGATAATATTATTTTTTTCATTCATACGATTAATGGTTTTTTTATAAAATGAAGGCCAAGTTTTATATAAATTAAAACATTAACACTGTGTTTAGTTGGGAAATTTAGGAAGGAAATTAGAAAATTTAGGTGAAATGTGAATAAAATATGCATATATTTCATCTAGTTTTACACTTATTTTTTTCATTCCTTTTTTAAATTCCTTCTCAAATCTCTTTACCAAACACAATATAAAAAAAACTTAGTGCAATTATAACAAACTTAGAAAGCTTATTATAATTTTTTCAAATATCAGGATAGGTCCACGTAATTTACCCTATTTATTAATTTTTCACCAATTTCACGTTCCTACCAAAAAAAAAAATAATTCAATTCTACTTGATTGAAGTTTTTGGCTAAAAAGAATTCCGATAATCAAGTCACTGATTTGCCCTTAGTTTTAAGAAAATGGAAATGGAATTCAGGCCAAGTTTGGCATCTTCTCAAAAAGTCAAAAAATCAAAAAATTATTCAAAAAATTAAAAAGTTATCACTATTCATCAAAAAAATATTAAAAAATTGCTTTTTCACACATCCATACAACTCAGCAATCATGAAAAGCTGGCGCTGTGCAGCGTTTGTTCCAAAAATTGCACAGTTTTGATGTAATTTTCACACATTGTTGTTCGGCCCGTGGAAGCCCATCACGGGTCCCATTTTGATAATCTGAACCGTTCAATGTGTAGAACTCGTCGAGTACTATATGCTTGTAAAAAATTACATTGATCGGATATCGATAACTACATGATCAAATCAGTTTTGTATAAAAAAAGGATGGTATTATAATTAACAATTGAAAAAAACAAATCTGATCAAATAACTATCGATATCCGATCAATGTGATTTTTAATAGGCGTATAGTACTCAACGAGTTCTACACATTGAACGGTTCAGATTATCAAAATGGGACCTGTGATGACCCCCACGGGCCAAACAAAACCGTCCACTGCAATGCCCGAAAAGTAGCTAATAATTTCTTACCATCAATTCTGCTTGTAAATTGTACGGCTGTTATACACACATCTCCAATCTACTCCTACACACTTCTTTATACAATTTTTTAATACATATTTTTCCATAAAAAGTCAAAAAGTTAACCTAAATATCCATATTTTTTCCTTAACTTTTTAATTCAAAAAAACAAAAAATAAATTTATTTAGGACATCCCAAACAATCCCTGATGGTGTTGGTAATCTTGTTTGTACGTTCCTTTTTTTTTATATTTGTTTTTCGTAGAATATTTTTTTGGAAAGTTCCAACCATTATTCTGGCACTTGTAAATTTTTGTGCAGCGATGTTCAATCTCATAAACATCAATAAAGTCTTGGCAAAATGATTAGCTCTATCGCCAATCTCTATTCATCTTATTTCATAACTCCGATGTTATTTGATCGGAGTTTTTGTACTTCTCATCCTGATATGTTTAGTTGGAATACTTTTCTAGAGTACTAATTCTTGTACGGACATATTTCCTTTTTACTAGCTGGGCCTTCATTTTAGTCCAGCCCTTTCTTACAGCCGTGATCAAATTGTATTTTTCTTTCCACCACAATAAGTGAATGTTCTCATTCTCTTGGATTAATTATTTTATTCTGTTCTAATTCTCTTGGAATAATTATTTTATTTTGTTGACTTTTGTTCTAATAAATTAAACACGTACGATGTTATTTAACTTTAGCCATGTGGGGATGACGAGAAATGATCTGATTCCAACTTTCCTAGATTCGTTTGGCAACTTGGGTTGAGTTGGATTTGAGACTTTTTGGATTATAAAAAAATAAAATAAATTTTTTAATTTAATAAGATAAAATATCATATTTAATTTATAATTATTATATTTTTTTCTCACAAAAAATTAAAAAATATAAAAAAACTTGAGGCCTCGTTTGGGAACAGGCTAATTTAGATTCCGTTTGGGAAGTGGGTTGTCTTTTTGGCTTTTTAGCTTTTTGGCCTGAGGCTCAAAAGCTTGGTTTGGGAAGATTTTTTGGCTTTTTCAACTTTTTTTGTGAGAGATGAGTGTAATAATTATGGATTGGATTTAATGTTTTGTTTTTTGTAGCTAAAATAGTCTATTTTGTTTTTTGTGGCTATTTTAGCCTCTAACCCACCAAAACCAACTTTCCAAACTATGCCCTGTAAGTTTTTGGCTATTTGGTTAAAATATTAGCTTAAAAAAACTAGTATGTTTGTGATGACTTTTTGTCTTTTTACGAAAAGATATGCAAAAAGTAAAGAAAAAAAATAATCTTAGACTTTTTGGTATGAATTGTTGACTTTTTAATTTTTTTAGTGACTTTTTGACTTTTTAGCTAAACGGATCACTTCCCAAACGAGGTCTCAAACGAGACTTTTTAACCACAAACTAAAAAAATTAAAAAATTAAAAAAACCAAAAAATCAACTCACTCTCCAAACGAACTATGCCATTAGATTGCAAATTCCTTCTTGTTTGTCGTAATTGAGTTTGTGAATAAAATAATTTCTATTAGTTAAAATAGTAGGATAATATAAAATAATTTATAGTGATGCTACACGCACTAATGGATATATTAATTAGTATACCAATATAGTTATGATATTGTCATTTAAAAAATATGACTCAACCTATTATACAAATTACAAAGATCTAAAATCTTTAAAATTATGTCACATCATTCGTAAGTATACTAATTAGTATATCAATTGATGCATATAGCATTATTCAATAATTTCTATCAAAATGTTTTCCAGAATATACCCCCTCACCCAATTTTTTTTTTCTTTTCTTTCTCTCTTAGTTGGACTTCAAACGTATACAAAAACATATAGTATAAAATTATTATCAATATTTACATATTGACCAATACATAATTCCGATAAATGGGATGACTAAGATGGTGATAGTTAAACTATATTTAAATCATAAATTTGTGGAGGAAAAGCGAGAAAAATAGGAAAATGTTAAAAAAAAAATTTAAAAATTGAAGTGAAATGAAATGAGCTAAATTTATTTCTTTCATTTCTCTTGGTATATTCAAGATTCAAACACAGCATTACTACAAAACCCTTTCCAAGCCATAATTAATTATGATTTTTTTTTTTTTATGCTTATTTACAGGTAAAGAAACTATGTAGATTGTATGCTGAAAATGCTTCAGAGAGGATTAATCTGTACATGAAGGCCTTCTCTGCCCAAGACAACACAACTGCATTGGATGCAATCTCTCAAGCTAAGCCCTTTACAGAAACAGGAACCAAGCTTCTTCAGACTGTCAAACTTATACAGGTAAAGCAATTTTTTTTATTTTTGGTTCAGCGGTTAGGATGTCCGAGCCAGCATACGAACACCTCAAACTAATCCCCCTCGGTCTAGTCAAAGGCAGACCATGCACCTATAATACCACTAATGTTTTTCAAAAGAAAATATTCGGAAGGGCAGGTATTAAAAAAAAAAAATTGGCAGAGGGAGGGGCATGCCTTTTCATTGAGCTTATTACAAGTTAAAAGCTAATAATCAAGAAGTAAATGTTAAAAACACATTTTTCCCTACTTCTCAATAATTAAATTTTGCCTCAAAAATCATGGCACAGATTTTTAAAATTAAAAAAAGAAACAGCTCCATAAGCTGTACCAAAAACAAGGTGTTCTGTGAGAGAGGCCAGGCCTATGATCATTATAATATATGGCTCTGCTATGAACATCATTGATCACTATAACAAAGACTAGGGTTGTACTACACTTCAAACCATCAACTCAACTAATGCAAAAATTCTTCCTGAAACAGGAAGGTGTACTGTGGGAGAGGCCTCAAATCAGACTATTGAAGCCCCATTTCATAAATCCCGGAGTTCGATTGCAAGCCATGGAAATCCCAATCAGAGGGATGGAAATTGCGGTAACCTCTTCTCCTTCCTTTCCTGTAAGAATCATTGATAAAGAGCTCAGTGAGGTTTTACTAGGAATGGAACTACAAATCGGCCTAAAACTAGAGCAAGCCAAGTGTTCTCTACCTTTCGAGGCAACGACAGCTCTGGAGGCAAAGGGGGAGATTTTCAACAAGTTCCTCGAGTCCCTCCCAACCGTTAATCTGAATATTGAGGATCTAACTACTTCTTTCTTCCTGTTCTGTATAAAGCTCCTCCAAGATGACTTGACTATGGCTGCAAAAACAGAATGTATCATAGACAGATCTAACATTAATGAAGAACCAAGAATTACATTAAAAGAAGCCAAATGTGGCTTCAAAAGGATCTGCAGTAATTGGTGCGTAAGACGACCTAAGATTGAAACACTGACATTTGCAGTCAAGTATTCACTTTCTTTAGGTCTTGCAGTGTTCTTTGGTTTGATATTCAACAAAGAAAATGGGTATTGGTCGGGGCTAACCATTGCCATTAGTTTTACAGAAGGGAGGCAAGCAACATTTACAATGGCAAACGCTAGAGCGCAAGGAACAGCACTGGGATCAGTCTACGGTGTCTTGGGCTGCTTTTTCTTCCGAAATTTTCAGGAAGCAAAGGTTTTAGCCCTTCTACCTTGGATAATATTTATCAGTTTTCTAAGACACAGTCAGATGTACGGCCAATCCGGTGCGGTTTCAGCAGTTATCGGAGCATTATTGATCCTGGGTAGGAAGAATTATGGCCCTCCAGCTGAATTTGCAATTTGTAGACTCACAGAAGCTTTCATTGGACTATGTTGTTTCATCGTAGTTGAGCTTCTCTTGCAACCCACAAGGGCAGCGACTCTAGCAAAAGGGCAACTCTCACAGAGCTTGGGAACACTTCAAGAATGCATTGGGGAAGTGGGTCTCTCTTCTGATCCAAAAGACAAGCCTCCGAAATTAAGAGAAAAGCAAGAGAAACTAAGAACTTGTGTCGATAAATTACAGAAATTTGCTGGAGAAGCCGAGTTGGAGCCTAATTTCTGGTTCTTACCTTTTCGGATTGCGAGTTATAACAAGCTGTTTAAGTCTATATCTAAGATGGCAGATCTCTTGCTTTTTATGGCGTACAGAATGGAGTTCCTAGTAGAAGCAACAAAGAGTTGTGGGCTTGCTTGGAAGGAGCTACAAGAACCCATCAACAGTGATCTAGAGCTTTTCAAGAAAAATGTAAATTCTTCACTGGAATGTCTTGAAAAGATCACTTTGATCAAGTTCTTTGCAGTCGTCGAAAGAGAAACTCATGGGAACAAAATACACAATGACCTTGAGTTGGGAAAATCATCAAATACAGATGAGTGTAGAATGCATGCAGACGCTGAGAAGATTGTAAGTTCCTTCCTTCAGCACTCGAAGGAAGCAACAGACAAGATCTGGGCTGAAAAAGGTGAGGAGAGACGTAAGAGCGAAATGGCTATTTGTTTGAGTGCCATTGGGTTTTGCATCAGTGGCCTAATGAGAGAAACAAAAGAGCTTGAGAAAGGAATAAAAGAATTGATTCGGTGGGAGAATCCTTCAAGACGCATAAATTTCTATGAAATATCTGGTAAGATCAATGCTCTTTATCCAGAGTAAATTTAGCACCATCACCCCCATAAAGGGTCATGAAACCAGGGCAGTATATAGAAAGGTGGCTGCTATGGAAAACCAACAAATTGTGCAATAAAAATGTGGAAAGTTTCCAGATTCAACAAATAGACACCAGGCTAGTCAAAAGAGATTACCATACGTCTTTTCCCAGAATGTACAGTCACACAATGTGGTGAACATCCCACTTGAAGATATAGCCACAGTGTCCCTGGTGCAGAGAGATGGACAGAGACTGTAGTATGTAAACTGTAAAGCAGTATGAATAATTGGATAAATTTTTTAAAATGTTTATATAAGTATCGTAAACATTTTTTGTTATATTTCCTCAGAAACCATACCAAACTAAAATAATTTTCCTATACTGCAAACCAAAAAATAGAAAGCACAGTCAGGAACATTTCAAAAAAAATATTGGATATAGGTATAAATTCACTTGTTTAGGTTTGAACCTACACAACATCATCAATTGTCCTTCATAGACATGTTGTACTCAGTATTCTACCATGCATTCACGAGTCAATGGCATGTTTGGTGCAGGCTCTAACAAATTAAAAGTTTTCATCATAAGCAGAAGTTAAAATACTCTCCCCTGTTTTTCAATAATCATTTGTTAAAACATATGTTATTTTTGTCTTATAAGTTATAAATATAAATTACCTTAAAAAGTCTTACACGTATTTTCAAAATAAGAAAAAGAAGTTATAAGCAATTCTATAAGTTGTACCAAACAGCCCCATCGACAATACTACTTCTATCACAAAAATTCATTACTAAAGTGCATTACTCCTTTAAGAATTCAAATCCTCTATATTTCATGGATAGAATGAAATTGAGATCTCCGTACCATTAAAAATGGCCACGAAAGATTCACATTGACAAATCTTGATTTAGGATTGGTTTGGCATAAACTAAATAATACAAAAAGTCACTATCCTATTTAAGTCACATCATCTTATTTAAATCACATCACCTCTCTAACACATCACATCAAACCCAACCCAAACCCAACCCATATAAGTCAATAAGTCAAAAAGTGCACTTTTTTAGAACATCACAAACCAACCCTTAAATTCAAAATCAAATATGGAAGTTACAAAATTTATAATGATAGGGTAGTTATAAATCATTGATTTTGTACTTTAGTGAAGCGTTATAATAATATTAAATCAAATGGAACCAAAAACAAAAAAGAAAACTCCAAAAAACACAAAAACAGAAACCAAAGACAGAACTACCAAAAAAAACCTTAACAAAACTCCATTAACAATCAACCAAAAAACATCATTATGGTTTTCGAAATCATGCAGAAATTACAAAAAAATGAAAAACATAGTAAAAGTTTAATAGATTAATTGTCTATATGACTTATTAGGGGGGAAAAAAAAAAGAAATCATGCAGAAATTACAAAAAATGAAAAACATAGTAAGAGTTTAATAGATTAATTGTCTATATGACTTATTAGGGGAAAAAAAATAAAAAGGAAAGCGATGAATTTATGGACTATTGGAAAGGTAAGTGATTGATTGATTCCTCTGAATTTCGATTTTCTGAGTGAAATAGTTGATTGCGAAGTTCGATGGTTAAAAAACGATGTCGTTTTTTATATGCATATAACGACTAAAAAGGTTGTTGTGTGGCTGCTGGGATTCGAGCCCAGGTCTCCACGGCCACAACGTGGAATTCTTACCACTAAACTACAGCCACTTGATGATGAATTGTTTATATTTTATGCAATTAACTCCTACCTAGTTTTCTAAACAAGCAAACTTAATTTTGACTTTTTTTCTTGCATTTCATTTTCCCTTTTGTCTTCACTTTTCCTTAAATCATCATACTAGCCTATCACCCGTGCTATACACGGGATAATTATAGATATTTAAATTTGTTTTAATTTTTTTTAATATATAAATTATATTTTTTAAGATTTTTTATAAAAATAATTTAACAATCTTATCACTAACCATAATGTACAGGAAAAATTAAAAAGGCTATTGCAATAACTATGCACGGGTTGTGTCTATAATTATTTATATGAGGGGATTTTAAATGCTAATCAAAGATTTTGACCAAATCAATAAATGCAGGTATGTGGATTAGAAAAAGTTAATAAATGCTGATCTGAGAATTTTGACCAAATCAATAAATATTGAGTTTTTTTTTTTTTAAATCAAAAATTTTAAAAATTAAGATTGAGAGATTGGAACTCCCAAAAGGCTTGGGTTTTAGAAACTCCATTTTTCTTAATATATTTACAATTATCTATATATGTGAATTGCGATTTTTAAATATCTTTTTTTTTATTTATTTTAAATGTTTTCCTTTTTTCCTTTTTTTTATTATATTAAAATTTAATATTTTGATAATAATCATATGTGTTGGACTTTTCATGGAATTAAATGTCTTCTTTTTTTTATTATATTATATTAAAGTTTAATATTTTGATAATAATCATATATGTTGGACTTTTGAAGAAAATTTTTTTATACTTGTTCTTAATGCATTAAAATGTTATTATAAGAGATAACAATCATATATGTTGGGACTTTTCAAGAATTTCATATGTGTTGGATTTTAAATAATTTTTTTTATGCTTATTCTTAATGCATTAAAGTATTATTATAAGGGTAAAACTTGAGGGTTAGGAGAAGATAATAAATGTTAAGATTTTTTTTTAAAATCAAAAAATTAAGAAATTTAGATTGAGAGATTAGAGCTCCCACAAAGCTTAAGATTAAAATCTCCTTTTACTTAATATATAGTATAGATTCTCAATTAAATTTAAAATTAATACTATCCTTTTTAATCCTTTCATCCATATTATAAAATTATATACTACTGGACTACGCTTTTTTTTTTTTTAATAAAGAAAACTTCTTAAAAAGGAATGAGAGTTACTAGTAATAAAAATCATGTGTCGACGTTATTAATATGTTTGATTTCGTTGTAAGGCCTCGTTTGGGAACAGGTTAATTTAGTAATTTTTTGACTATTTGGTTAAAAAATTAGGTAAAAAAAATTTGTATATTTAGGATGACTTTTTGGTTAATTACGAAAAGATGTGTAAAAAGTAGAGAGAAAAGATAATCTTTAACTTTTTGGTATGAGTGGTTGACTTTTTGGCTAATTTAATAACTTTTTAGCTAATTAGCTAAAAAGGTAAGTCCCCAAACGGGGTCAAAAAATAGTAAATTTTAAATATTATTAGCTCAAATTATTATTATTATTATTATTATTATTATTATTTTAATTTTTACCCTCAAAAGGTTAGCACTGTAAGATTTCTCCAAGAAGTGAGAAAATTGAATTGTAAATATTTGTCGTGAATATATAATAAAAAATCACTTTCCTATTTCAATCAATTCTAAAAATTGAATTCATGGATCAAAATCACATTTTCTTTCTCCTTAACTACCTATCCTAATCCATCCAATCCTTACGGAAGTTAGCCTCTAATGAGATTTTGAATTGTTCATTTTGTAAATGTTGAAAAAAATATGTAAGTGCAAAAAATTAGTTACTAAACAGTTTTAGTTTGAAATTATATTTACTATTTATTTCAAAAAAAAAAAGAATACAATTAAAGGCGAATTACACTAACAGTTTCTGTAATTTAGGCTTTTATCACTTTGATTCCTGACTTTTCAATTGTAACACATTTAACCATAAATTTTGAATCTTGTTCAAAATAAAGATAATTGAATATATCATTGCTCAATTTTAAGAGTAAAGTCGTCAATTTAATAAAATATAAACAAATTTGACAAAATTAGATGTCAAAAAAAATATTTTAAACTTTTTAAAAATAATTTATACCCACCGAAGATAAATTATGTAAAATTGATAAATATTTTAGACATTTATTTATGGGCAAACTTCACTTCTATCCCCTATAATTTGGGTCGGGTGCAGTTTACCCCCTGACATTCGGATATCACCACGTAACCCCCATGTGGTTAATGGATTAAAACGCACACTAACTTCTGTTAACAGAAGTTGTAAATTGACAATTATACCCTCATATATATATATATATATATATATATTATTTCAGAGAAAATCCAATTCTTTCTCTCCATCTTCATTTTCTTCTTCTCTCTCCATTTCAAAGTTTATATGTGTACATAGATATACATAGATATACATATATATACATATACAATCTCATTTTCATCCTTTTCTTGATTATGTGTACATATATATACATATATCTATATATCAAACCTTGTTCGAATGCAAAGCCCTGTTCAAATGAATGGAAATTTTGAGATTAAAGTCGGAGAAATTTATAGATCACTGAGGTATTTTTTCGTCTCAAGTATTTTACTTGAAGCAACCATGCCTAGTTCATAGTATCATGTTAATTGCTCTGAAAAGTTCACCCTATTTTCATTCTATGAAAGCTTATGAGCAGAATTTATAATGATTCGATAGGTGGAGGCATCGAGTTCATTACCAGAATCCTTCAATTTTAGACCAAATGAACCATCAGAGCCTTGACTCTTTTCCTTCATCTCTCTGAAGAGGCTCAAGGACATACCCAGATCACCCCCTTAGGTTGTATATATATGTGCATATATATATAAAGTTTGATTCAAAATTTATACAACTAAAAAAAAGATATATATCTATAGATATATAAAGTTTAATTCAGAAATTATAAAACTAAAAAAAAAAGTTTGATTGGATTATATATATATATATATATGCATATATATAAAGTTTGATTCAGAAGTTATAAACAATGTCATCAATATTCAGATCTATAAACTTCTACCTAGAAAAGAAAAAAAAAAATGGACTCAATTTGATGAATCATATATTACTGTCACAGATACATCATTGAGTTGTTCAATGCTTTGATCCAATAAGGTTGATGATGGCAAAATATCACACCCTAAGATTAACTCCACTAACAACAGTTACATAGCTTTTGGTTTCAACGGAGAAGATAGAGAGAAGATAGAGAACTTTTGGTTTCAACGGGGAGAGAGAGAGAGAGAGAGAGAGAGTCTTATATATAGAGGGGTATTTTGGTCATAAAACATAACTTATTCTCTTCATGGCACGTGAATCTCACAGCATGTTAATTTGGATGGAAAAGCTAACTGTGCACTTTACTCTATCGACCACATGGGAGTTATGTAGCCATATTCGAATGTTAAGGGATAATCCGTACATGGCCTAAACCATAAGGAGATAAAGTAAAGTTTGCCTTTTATTTATTTATTTATTTTACTAAATTAATTTATTATTATGTGTTTGGATGATAATCATGTAATGGGCGATTGTTAGACTTTTAATGTGTAATCGATATATTTAATATATGAAATGTTTTTAGTTTTGAATTTTTTGATTTAATGGATTGGTTTAAAATGATATTAAAGTTGTCGTCATCTTTGACTTTTGGAAAAATAGAAACTAATTTAATGAAAATAAAAACAACCACCTATTACATAATTATCATCCAAATACATAGCTTTTAACCTATTTTGTGTCACATCATCTCTCTGTGGGGACATATTTTTTGGATAGCAACACGTGGCCAAGGTGGCACCGAAGTGCCAGCCAAGGTGCCACGTGTCTTTGACTTGATGCCGAGGTAATCTCGGTTAGGCCGAGGTTATCTGCGGAGATACCGGAATCCGAGATAAATGGATAAAGGACAAGAGTCCTAGAATGAGAGAGGACCTCAGACTGGATAAGGATAAAGCTCTTGAGAAGTTTATCTTTATCTATTGAAGAGTCCAAGATAAGCATTGAGCTAGAGTCCATTGAAGCTAGGCTTCTATAGGGATCAGGTCAGTGTTGGCTATAAAAGTAAGGCACCCTCGTGGATCTAAGGTACGTTTTTTTTTTTTTGTATTCTGAATAGTGAGTTAAGCACTTTTGCTATTTTTGAAAGATAACTAACTTGATCGTTGGAGTACCCCCGCGTGGACGATCCACCACCGGAATCTTATCTTTTTGTGACAGGTTGTTTGGGCACAATCTATTATGCCGATGTTCTCTAGCTAAGTACCTGTTTGGCAGTGTGGTCAGAAAATAGCACACATAATTTAGCGCCGTCTGTGGGAAAGAAAGGAGAATAGATGGCCAACGACGGACAGAAAGAAAAGGTTGGAGACAACATCCCTACTGGGAGTGGTAAGCACATTGACCCTAACGTGAAGGAGGATAACTGCAACGAAGAAACTCAAGATCAGAATCCCGGAGAAAAAGACGTCGGCAAGGAAGGCGACGTACCAAAAAAGTCAGACCAAGACGGGTATTACAACGAGGACGACCTCCAGGTATAAAAAGATAGATGCCTGCGAAGGGATGGAGAGATGAAAGGAATGGCGAACAAATTGGCGGACTTGCAATCAGTCGTCAATTTCAAAATGCAGAACAACGTCATGCAGCCATCGTTTCCGTTACAAGACACGCCCATTCCAAAGTGACCAAAAAGATGCCGAAAGGGGCAAAAAGCGATCCCCAAGATCCCGTGATGGGACCAAGGAACACTCTCACCGGCCTTCAAGGGAGGTCGGGCGAAGAAAGTCAATGAAGGGAGATTCATAGAGGACGTATCGTACCAAAGAAACTGACCCCAAAGAACACGGAATGTTCAAGGAAAAGAACTGTGTTTCGATGCAACTAATGGAGAAAGGTCCAAAAGGACTCATAACAATACTGGAAGTAGCGCGCTGAAAATGCTAAAATCTGTTGATAGCCGAGCTCCTGGAAGAACCAAGGAGGACTTGAGGGATTACCTCCAGAGGAAGCAACAAGATGCCGAGGTAACCTCACTGGTTAAGCCAAGAACGTCGTTCTCGGTTGAATTGGACAAATTTGAGGCCTCGAAAAGGTTCCACATGCCGAGATTCCAAATATATGACGGTAAGTCTGACCCTAACTTTCACGTCAGCTTGTACCTGAACTCAATGGCATTATATACCGGGAACGAACCGTTGCTTTGCAAGGTGTTCCCCTCATCCTTTAGGGAGATCGCATCAAACTGGTTTCACAAGTTGCCGAAAGGAACTATGAAAAGTTATGAAGGCCTAGCCGAGATGTTCGTGGCTAGATTTGTGACAAACAAACTATAGCCATTGAGGGTGGACGCCCTGATGGCTTTAAGAATTGGCAAGGATCAAAACCTTAGGGCCTATGCCAAAAGGTACTATGAGGTGTTCAACCGAATACCAGGATACAACCAAAAGGTAGCGATTGTGTCTTTTAAGAACGGCCTGAAAGATGATTGTCTGCTTCGAAAATCACTGGCAAAGACATTGCCAAAAAGTATGGAGGAACTTATGGCCAGGATAGAAAAGTATGCCAGGGCCGAGGACGACACACCGGGGACGAAGGCGACAAAACAAGAGAAGAGAAACGGCTCGCAGAAGCGAGGCCGAGGTAACACTGGATACAACAAGCAAGAGACAAGACTGAGGGCTACACAAGCAGTCACAACCATATTCCGAATTTCGATTTACAAAGTCTTGGAAAGAATCCAGAATCAGTCCTATTATAGAGCACCAAAGAAGCTTCCTAGTGAATTTATGGGAAGAAGTCTGAGGAAACACTGTGCCTATCATAACGAAAATAGGCATCTAACTCAATGGTGCAGAGCCCTAAAGGCACATCTGGAAGACCTGGTAAGACAAGGTCATCTAAGGGACCTAGTAGATGAAACCAGGACAAGGGAAGAGCAAGCGAGACTGCCTTAGGCACCGGCAGCACCATCTCCACCATCACCGCAACCACAAACAGGTAGACCTCGAGTGATCAATGTGATTCACTCAAAGGTCAATGAGAACGAGATACGTGGGGAAACTCAGAAGGTAAAACACTTGCAACATGTGTATCAGGTTCGGCAAAAAAGACCTAGGGTAGACGAGTGCCAGGGACCAGTGGTATCCTTTACTGAAGACGACCTAAAGATGGTGCAGCATCCATATAATGATGCCTTAGTAATATCCCTCCGAATTGGAGAGTACCAGGTAAAACGAATTCTGATCGACCAGGACAGCTCTTATGACATCATATATGTCAGATGTTACAAGGAGCTTGACCTTCACCAAGATGATCTAGAACAATCCAATGGTCCAATGGTCGAGTTCAATGAAACGCCGACATGGCCCCTGGGGGCGGTAAGTCTAGAGGTGTAGGCTGGCACCAAGAAAGTAAAAACTGAATTCACAATAATTGACACTCCCTCTTCTTACAATGTTATCCTGGAAAGGCAATAGCTGTACGCAATGGAGGTTGTTCCCTCAACATTGTACCAGCTGTTGCGGTTCCCAACAGAACATGGAATTGAGGAGGTCAGAGGGGATCAAGTGCAGGCAAAAAATTACTCTATAGCAGCAATGAAATCCACCTGCAACATACGAGAAACAGAAGCAGCAAAGATTGAAGACGAGGACATGGAGATCCTTGAGGACGTCGGCAAGGAACCAGCCGAGAAAAGTAAGAAAGCCCTGAAGAAGATCTTAGTCCAGCAAAGGGATGAAGAAAGCTTCTTCCTCCTCGACCACAGGCTTGGCCGAGGAAGAGAAAAGGGAGTTAGAAGCATTCTTGAGAGCAAACCTTGAGGTATTTGCTTGGACACCGTACGAGATGCCTGACATTGACCCCGAGGTCACTTGCCATAAATTGAATGTGGACAAGTCGGCTAAACCTGTCATCTAGCGAGCAAGAAGGCCGACGTTGATACAAGTTGAGGCAGTAGAAGAGGAAGTGGATAAACTTCTAGAGGCCAGAGCCATTCGAGAGGTAAATTACCCGACATGGTTATCAAACATGGTAGTTGTAAAGAAAAATAATGGGAAGTGGAGAGTCTACATGGACTTCACCAGCCTGAACAAAGCTTATCCCAAAGACAGTTTCCCTCTACCCAAGATTGACCAATTGGTGGATGCCACTTTAGGGCATGGAAAGATGAGCTTCCTGGACGCTTACAGAGGGTATCATCAGATAGCCATGTACCTCCCAAATGAGGAGAATACCGCATTTATCACCCCAAAAGCGCTGTTGTCACGACCCAAACCCGGCCCTATGGGTTTAGCATCAGAATCGCCAAGAATCCGAGATTACCAAAGGCTCTGAAACGATATCTGATCAAACAGTCTGAGAACTGGCGGAAGCCAAAACAGTAAATAACTAGTGACCATTGAGCTGTGAAAATCAGTATGCCAAAAACATTTTTATGCATTCATCTGATTCGAAACGATCCAGTCTATACAATCATATCTGATCGGTCGATCAGGGATCGAATCCTCGATAACAGTCGAAGAAATCTATACAAAAGTACAATACTGAAGGAGACCGACGGGGACACAAAACACCCCAAGCCATAGCATGGCAACTCGGAAACCTCGCAAAGAAGGGCACATAAATTTGGCTTGACAAAACTGGGGACCGACCCACGCTCCTAGCTCCGGTCTGGTTGCTGAGAACCTACATATATATATAAACAGTGAGCTAAAGCCCAGTGAATAACATAATGTGTAAAGAGGTTATGAATGAATGTCCCTTACAGTAATGAAATCAATTCATTATACAGTATTTCAATCTTTCAGTATTTCAGTCAATCAGTGTTTCAATCAATCAGTCATATGTGGTACATCCATTAGCCTATAAACAGTAGGTCCAAAAGGACCGGGCCTTAACAGACCCAACAGTAATGATGGCCATCAATCGATAAACAATATGGTTCCACAAGGAAACCGACAGAGCTCAGAACGATCCAATAACAAGAGGTGCTAAGGATGCCACAATACGCTCAAATACAGACATACATTCATTCAATAAACAATATCAGTTCAATAAAGTCGATTCAAGATTCAAAATATAACCATTTGAACATATCTTTACACAACTGTTACTCACAGAGATTGGGCTATAGCGACTAGAGCGCCCCGGAGCCAACCCTAAACAGTTAACAAATAGAACACACACTAAGTTCACAGTCGGAAGGATGATAATTAAATCCCTAAATTTCCTTGGTGTGGTTCTATGTCTAAATCCTCATTAAGATGTCTTAAACTAGGCCTAAGAATGCCTAGAATGGGATGAGGATGCAAAAATGCGCACAGAAACAGTTTCAGAATTTTCAGTGAAACAGGGCCTCCGCTCGAGCGCAGGTTTCCCCGCTCGAGCGGACAAGCAAACAAAGGTCCCCGCTCGAGCGTCAACATCCCCGCTCGAGCGTGACACACAATCCTCCGCTCGAGCGTACATTCCCCCGCTCGAGCGGACTGATGAACAGTGAAAATGCTGGATGCTCGATTTCTCCGCTCGAGCGCACGTTTCTCCGCTCGAGCGGACTGTAAAACAAGTCGAAGAAAATGCTGGGAGCATGAATTCCCCGCTCGAGCGGCACTTCCCCCGCTCGAGCGGACCTCAAAAATCTGGAAAACCCAGAACTGTGTTCTGGGTTCGAAACTCAAGTTTGGGATACCAAAATCGATCCTCTTGGGCCCATTTCCTGGAAAACTCTTTTAAACACATAGAATAACAAGTTTTAAAGCTCAATTTAAGAAATCAAGGCCCAATGATGTTTCAATTAAACTCAATTTCAAACTAATTTCAAGAACACTTTTCAAAACATGCAATGCATGAACTTCAAACCAAATCCAAGCTTCAAATCTTGCTCTATTGAGCTCCAATCTTTGAAAACAATGTGAAAACATGGACTATGGCAACAACATGGACATGCATGTATAGTTCTCCAAGAATTCAACTCCCAAATGCACCAATTCAAGCATGCATGCAACAATGGAACTTCAATTCAACAATTATGAACAAAATCTTGGCTTGGCTCTACTATGATGCATGAAACATGCAAGGTTTAGCTCAAGACAATAAGAAGACAATGAATTTCCTTACCTAGGTCTTGTGATTTAAGCCTAGAAGCTCAATTATGCAAATATACTCCAATTACTTCAAGTCTTCAAGCAACTCAACCAAATGAACTCACTCTCTCCTATTTCCTCTCTTAATTCGGCTAAAGCATGGAGAATGGCTGAGAAATGTTGTGTTTGATCAAATGAGGACACAATATATGTGAGATAGTGGCCCACTAGGAGTGGCAATAACGTAATTAAATCAAACTCTTTAATTGACTTAATTTAATCTAATTTAATCATTCCTAATCAATTTTCAGATAAATGTACCATAAAATCAGAAATATTCTACTGAGTCTAAAATACTAAACGGTCCCTAATTCGGCCGCCGATAAGGCCTTCAATTAACAGTTTAAACACATGAATTCAAACAGATAATTAATCAATTAAACAGATAGAAATGCAATATAACAGATTACTTTTCCAATTTCAGTTCCAGTTTTAATCAGTCCATCCAATACTTCAGTTAATCCAATTATCAGTCATTAGCGATCCAGTTTAGCAATAATCAGTATTTAATTCAGTGGTTATTCAGTAATCGGTACGAGGGTTGTTACAGCTGTATTGCTACAGAGTGATGCCTTTTGGGTTGAAAAATGCAGGAGTAACTTACCAAAGATTGGTGACTAAGATGTTCAGACATCTAATAAGTAAAACAGTGAAGGTTTATATTAATGACATGGTCGTAAAGACCAAGGAACCTAAGGATCATCTGGCCGACCTAAAGACAGTCTTTGATATCCTAAGGACATTTCGGCTCCGACTTAATGCATCGAAATATGCATTTGGAGTTGGGTTAGGGAAATTCCTGGGATACTTGGTCACCAAAAAGGGCATTGAGGCCAACCCAGATCAAATCAAGGCCATCTTGGAGTTAAAGAGCCCAACGTTGGCAAAACAAGTGCAGATGCTAACTGGAAGAGCTACAGCTAAGGTTTAAAAATGCGGTGTTACGTAACAGTTTCGGCCGTTACATAACAGTTTCGGTGGTAGGCACTACACGTTACCCCCGATTTTGCGGTGTGATCGAAATTCACAAGTGTATCGACCGTTACGACCGTCGTAGCGGTCGCAGCGATGACGTAACGGCCGTAACGGCCCGTTACGCACGTTACAGTGCTTCTTTAGCTTATTCTTTTCAAAAAAAAAAAAAAACAAGAAAAGGCTGAAGATGAGATTCCATAAGTGTATCAGACATCCACAAATTTTCAAAAAAAAAACAAAAGAAAAGGCACGTTACGCACAGTACATACCTTTATTATAATAGAGCTTTTGTCGTTTGTCTTTACAATCCATGAACCACGTTGAATTGAAGTGAGATTCCACAAATTTTCAGATCTGAAATACGGATGAGTGAGAAATAGAGAGAAAGAAGAGGGAAGAGGGAAGAGGGAAGAGGGAAGATGGAAAAGATGAACCTGCGTTGAATCTTCAAGGCTGTTGAAACCAGTGACTGCCCCTTTGTGTTGAAGAAGAAGTAAGTCCAGAGTTTGATCTGTTGCCTTTCTTTATCAAATTTTGTTTGCTTAGTAGCCTCTGTGGATAGCTTCGTGGGGAAGATAAGCATTTGTTGACTGCCCCTTTCTTTATCAAACCGTATATAGCATTTGTTGACTTCACCTTAGGAAGATAAGCATTTGTTTTCCTTATGGTCTCCAACTGGCAAAGTTTATTTTATTTTATTTTTTTTTATTTTTATTTTTTTTAAACAAGGATCTCAGGTTTAAATTTTGTAAAATCTACAAAATTTATGTGATATATTTAATAATTTAAATTTAAATATATATAGAGAGAGCTATGCACTTATTTTTAGTATTTTATATATAATAATTAGTGAATGATTTTTTTTTTTTATAATGTCTAAAAATCATAACACATTTAATTATATGAATACATTTTATATATGTCAGTTTTTATTGAATTTTTTTTTTTTTCTTGCAGGTTGTTCAAAAAGATAACAAATACTCAAGTGATTGAAGCCCAAAAAACAACTATGTATGAATTTTTTTCTTCATAATTTATTTTTTAATTTTTATATGATCACGTTACCATGTAAACTCCAAATGTATAAAGAGTAGTTGTATTTTTTTTATAATCATTTCATTTAATATTTAATTATAAATATTTTTTATTTTGTTATTGTAATGTGTTGTGATAACAATGTTGAAGTCACTATTTTTTTTTTTAAATATCTTTTTCAAAGAAAAAAAAATCAATACCTCAAAAAAAATTATTTATAATTTATTTTTTAATTTTTATATGATTATATTAACATGTAAACTCTAAATGTATAAATAGTGGTTGCATTTTTTTTTATTTATAATCATTTCATTTAATATTTAATTATAAATATTTTTTATTTTGTTATTGTTATGTGTTGTGACAACAATGTTGAAGTCACTATTTTTTTTTAAAAAAAGAAAAAAAAAATCAATACCTCAAAAACAATTATTTTTTAATTTTTATATGATTATATTAGCATGTAAATTTCAAATGTATAAATAGTGGTTGCATTTTTTTTATAATCATTTCATTTAATATTTAATTATAAATATTTTTATTTTTTTATTGTAATGTGTTGTGACAACAATGTTGAAGTCACTATTTTTTTTTTTTAAATATCTTTTTAAAAGAAAAAAAAAATCAATACCTCAAAAACAATTATTTATAATTTATTTTTTAATTTTTATATGATTATATTAGCATGTAAATTCCAAATGTATAAATAGTGGTTGCATTTTTTTTATAATCATTTCATTTAATATTTAATTATAAATATTTTTTATTTTGTTATTGTAATGTGTTGTGACAACAATGTTGAAATTACTTTTTTTTTTTGAATATCTTTTTAAATGAAAAAAAAAATCAATACCTCAAAAAAAATTCTTTATAATTTATTTTTAAATTTTTATATGATTATATTAGCATATAAACTCTAAATGTATAAATAGTGGTTCATTTTTTTTATTTATAATCATTTCATTTAATATTTAATTATAAATATATTTTATTTTGTTATTACAACACTGTTAAAGGCACAATTTTATTTTTAAAATATCTTTTTTTTTTTTAAATCAATACCTCAAAAAAATTCTTTATAATTCATTTTTTAATTTTTATATGATTACATTAGCATGCAAAATCGAAATGTATAAATAGTGGTTGCATTTTTTTATAACTATTTTATTTAGTATTTAATTTGAAATTTTTTTTTTTTAATTTTGTTATTGTAATGTGTTGTGACAACAATTTTGATGGCACAAATTTTTTTTAAAAGAAAAATATCTTTCTATAAAATAAAAAATAAAAAATAAAAAAAAAACCACAATAGCTCAAACAATGCCATGAAAAATGTCTTTATTCCTAATTACATTAGCATGTAAAATCCAAATGTATAAATGGTGGTTGAATTTTTTTTATAATCATTTCATTTAACATTTAATTATAAATATTTTTTATTTTGTTATTGTAATGTGTTGTGACAACAATTTTTTTTTTTTTAATGACGAAATTTGTTATTGTAATGTGTTGTGACAATAAATAGCGGTTGATTTTTTTTTTTTTTTTTTTGTAATACAGAATTCAAATTAAAAAATGCCACGACAAAAGGGTGCCAATGATGAACCCCCAAGTGATGATATTGGTTTGAAATTTGGAACTCAAGTTGAAAGCACTAGGCATCATATTATTTGTAAATTATGTGGACATCACATTAAAGGTGGGATTACGCATTTCAAACAACATTTAGCACATCAAACGGGGCAAGTGCATTCTTGTCCTAATGTTAGTAGAGATGTGAAGCAAGAAATGATGAAACATTTACAAAATAAGAAAATGAGTAAAGCAGACAAACAAAAGAGAAAAGCTGAATTGGAAGCACATATTAGGGGAGATGATCTTTATGATGAGGATGAAGGAGGAGATTTTGTAGATCTTCGAGATGATGACTCTGACTCTGATCCAGAGATGACTAGGGCTAGACAAGCAAGTATTAGTTCATAACAACAATGGGAGGAAAGGCAACAATTTAGACGAGGTGTTGCAGGTCATGGATTACAATACGATGCAGGTGGTAGTTCTGGTGCAGGGGGTAGTGGTCAAAGATTGCCAAAAGAGTTAGGTATTGCTAATGTTTTTCGTTGATCACAATTCGTGCGTGAAACTGGTGGGAGTGGACATAATTGGATTAAGCCCAATGCTTCTAAAACAAGGTTGAGAGCAATGAATGTAGAACTCCAAAAGAACAAGAGTACAAAGCAACGAAAAATCTCTATAATGAATTTACAAAAGTTAAAAGAGAGATTGGGACGGGCAGTGTCCAAGTTTATACTCTATAATCGTATTCCATTCAATGTAGTTGATTCAGAGTATACACAACCCATGCTTGATGTTGCTGCTGAAGTAGGGCCAGGAGTAAAGAGTCCTAGTGCTTATGAAGTTTCTGAAGTATATTTGGGCATGGAGCATAATGAAATGACAGAATGGATAAGATCATTTAAGGGAATTTGGGCAGAGAGAGGTGTATCCATCATGTGTGATGGTTGGAGCAGTCTAACTCGGCAACACATCATCAACTTCTTAGTGTACTGCAATAGAGGTACTATATTTCACAAATCAATTGATGCCTCTAATATTATTAGTAGGACTGCTGAATATTATTTTGTGTTGTTAGATAAAGTTGTTGATGAAATTGGAGAACAATACGTTGTTCAAGTGGTAACTGATAATGAACCTGCCTTGAAAGTTGTCGGTAAAATGTTAATGAGAAAAAGAAAACATTTATATTGGACAGCTTGTTCAGCACATTGTATCGATCTCATGCTAAAAGACATAGCCAATAAAAAAAGTGTAGCAAAGGTGATTGAAGATGGTAAAACCATCACTAATTTCATTTATAATAGTGGATAGGTGTTGGATTTAATGAGAAAATTCACTGGAGATAGAGAATTGATTCGACCTGCCATCACTCGATTTGTTACAAGTATTGTTAGATATAAACAACAATTGAGAGCTATGTTTAATAGTGATGAGTGGAAAAATTCTAGATGGATGAAGGCAAAGACTGGGCAGCCTTACAATGTGAAAAAAATTATTTTGGGAAAGGAGTTTGGGTAGAAAGCAACAGAGCTTTATAAAGTTCATAAGCCCTTAGTCAGAGTATTGAGGTTGCTTGATGGGGATGAGAAGCCAACAATGGGTTTCATATATGAAGCTATAGATAGAGCAAAGTTGGCAATTAAAAGAGATTGTCGCCACTAGACCGACTATTGGAAAATTATTGATACTCGATAGTCTTTTCGATTACATCAAGATCTGCATGCGGCTGGTAAGTATTACGATTTCAATTATAAAATGTATATTTATTTACAATTATTAATTGTCTTCTTATTTTTTAAGGATATTTTTTAAATCCTCAATTCCAATATGGTGTTACCTCATCCAATGAAATGATGAGAGAAGTGATAAGACTTAAAAAAGTCATTACCAGGTTGAAGCCTAATATGAATGCTCAAGTGAAAATAACAAATCAAGTACGTAACAATTATTTAAATTTTAATAGTAATAATCTACTTTTGCAATGTTACTTGTAATGATTGTCTAAATTGTAGTTGTTGCTATTTCGAGATAAACAGGAAATTTTTGGCACTTCTTTAGCACAAAGAACATGGAAACAATCAAATCCAGGTTTTATTTTCAAAATTACAAATTTACAATATATAAATACTTAAATAATTTTCTATCATATTTTGACTTATGTCTAGTGTAATGTAATTTTATGCAGCTGAGTGGTGGATTATTCATGGCAATTGTGCTCCTGAACTTCAAAAAATAGCTGTGAAAGTATTAAGTCAAACCACCACATCATCTCACTGTGAACGTAATTGGAGTACTTTTAGTCTCATCCATACGAAGACGAGGAATAGATTGAAATATAAGAAAATTCAAAGATTAGTCTTCATCACCTACAACATGAGATTAAAATTGAGACATGTTAAAAGAAGCAACCAAGAGGAGATTGATAGGAGTTTTAATCCTATTAACTTGGATTACATATTTGAAGAAGATGATTCAATAAGGCCATGGATAGAAGAAAGGGAAAATCCTTTACTAGATGGTGTGGATAATTCTGAATGGCTATATTTGGTCTTAGATGATGGTGGTGGTGGTGGCGACGACAGCAATGGCGATGGCAGCGATGGTAGTGGCACCCATAGATATCAAGCTCGACGCACTTCTCAAAGCTCAACTCCTATTCCAACTCAAAGTGATAATAGTGGTGGTTTAACACCATCTGATGGAGGAGGTGATGATAGTGATGGTGAAGGCACTTCTCACGGTGACGGTGGTGGTGGTGGCGGCGGCGACAATGGTGGTGATGGCGGTGATGGTACTAGTTTTGATGTAGGAAGTGAAGATTTTATTGGAAGATTTGGATTATGCGATGTTGGGGAACATTATGATATTGGAGAACCTGTTGCACCTTTACCTCAACTACCTAGGAGGTTTCGTGGTAGTGATACACGTAGGGATGAAAGAAGAATAAGAAGTAGAGAACAATAGCTTGATTCATCTGATAGTGGTCATAGTTATCCATATCACCCTTACCTATCCTATAGCAGTGATAGCCAGAGTTATCCTTACCCACTTCAACAAAATTATCCTTGGCCCCCTCAACAACATGGTCTTCTAGGATACGGTTTGCCAAATTATCAACAAACTCAAAAAGAGTATGTTGATCCTTTTCAGCCAAGGTATCCATTTTCTCTCTCAATGCACGAAACAGAAAGGGATGACATGATGAGCACATTTACTTATGTATTTCCTACTGGATGGGATGAAGGTAGTAGCAATCAAGCTCAACAATCTGATTCCCAAGATGCACCACATCACTCATTTTGGTGGGGTGAAGGTAGCAGCAACAATCAAGCTCAACAATCTGAATCTCAAGATGCACCACGTCACTCATTTTGGTGGTGACATTATGTAATTTTAGTAGTAACATTATGTAAAATGTACTCTCTATTATTTATGATTTATGCTATGGTGTTATGTACTTTGTCAAGTTCTTCCATTATGGATGTATACTTTTTTAAAACTATTTGAGTTAAAATGTACATATGCTTCCACAAGTATAATAATTAAAAATAATTTTATACATCTAAGTCCAATAAAAGAAATTTTTGCCACAAATGTAATATGGATTTATAACATATAAAGTCATTAATTATTGAAATAAAATGTAAAAAAATTCATTTTCTAGTGATTTAAAAATATGAAATATATTGGATCATACTAAAAAATTATAAAAAAATTATCAAAATTTATTTTAAAACCCAATAAATATGATTATAAAATATATATATATATATATGCGTATCGGTAAGTTTTTTGCAAATTGTGCGAAAAATAAAAAAATTCTGATTCAATAATCAAGCCGTTCTGCTGCGGCCTTTACACCTCAAGAATCAAGAACCGCACACTACCGTTCTGGCGACATGCCGCTTTTGAGAACCTTGGCTCTGACCTTTCTAAATAGATTCATAAGCAGAAGTTCTGATAAATGCAAACCTTTCTTCTGTTTAGTGAAGAAAGCCACAGATTTCTTATGGACAGAGGAGTACGAAGTCGCCTTAGCCGACTTGAAGAAATACTTGACCACAGCTCCAGTTCTCTCAAATCCAGTACTTGGAGAGGAGCTGTTCTTATACTTGGCGGTCTCAGAGCATGCAGTAAGTACAGTGATAATCAGGGAAGACAAGGGAGAACAGAAGGCAGTTTACTACTTGAGTAAAACCCTAGCAGATGCAGAGACCAGATATTTACCTTTGGAAAAGCTAACACTAGCTTTGGTAATGGCCTCCAAGAAGCTAAATCATTACTTTCAAGCCCACAAGATTGTGGTGTTAACTGAGCATCCTTTGAAGTCCCTGTTGCAGCAAGGAGATCTGACAGGAAGGATAGCCAGATAGGCAGTGGTGTTGGGCCAATATGACCTGGAATTCAGACCCAGAACAGTAATCAAAGACCAAGTTTTGGCCGACTTTGTGGCCGGCCGAGTTCACACTAGGCGCCATCATACATCGGGCTCCGTTGAGCCAAGGTATATGATGTCTAGGTGAACAAGCAGAAAACCAGCTAGGGATAGCCGACCAGAGGAAAGAAGAGCAACTTAGGCCCTGCAGTATTTACGTCGGCAACTCCTTCCGCCTGTTTGTTGATGGAAGTTCAAACCGATAAGGAGCGGAGGCAGGAGTAGTACTAGTATCGCCAGATGGGCAGATACTGGAACAATCCATTCATTTGGGGTTTAAAGCCTCAAACAATGAAGTAGAGTACGAAGCACTGATTGTAGAGTTAAAATTGGCAACAGCAATGGAAGCCGACGAGGTAATAGTCTTTTGTGACTCCCAACTTATCGTCAACCAGGCAATAGGCGAACATACAGCTCGAAATAAAAGGATGGTGGCCTACGTAAAGGAGGTGGGCAGACTGATGGCATTGTTCCAAAATTGCCAACTACAGTAAGTCGGCCGAGATGACAACAGCCATGCTGATGCCTTGGCCAACCTGGCTAGTGCAATGAGACCAGGAGAGGCAAGGACTATAATAGTTGATTACTTGCCAGGTCCAAGTGTAGAACCACTGAACACAGAGCATGAAGCAATGTGTGTGGAGATGGGTCCAAGCTGGATGGATGCAATAATAGTATTCCTTAAAGAGGGAAAAATGCTAAATGATCATAAAGAAGCATACAAGATCAGACTAAAGTCGGCAAGATTCAATCTGACAGCAGAAGGGCATCTCTACAGAAGATCTTTTACTAGACCCCTTTTAAGGTGTGTGCACCTTTCACAAGTTAAAGACTTCTTGTATGAGATACATGAAGAAGTATGTGGAAGCCACACTGGGAGCAGGTCACTTGCTCATAGGGCCATTACCTAGAGGTACTGGTGGCCCTATATGTAGAAAGATACTGAAACTTATGTCAGAAAGTGTGAGAAGTGTCAGAGGTTTGCACCCTTGATACACCAACTAGCAGCAGATTTGAACCCAGTGTCAAGCCATTGGCCATTTGCCCAATGGGGCATGGATCTCGTTGGATATCTGCCTCAAGCAACTGGATAAAGGAAGTTGTTAGACTTATTTATTTTGATGATTTATTTAATTATGTTTAATTTATTTGGAAGAGAAAAATTGAATCAAAATTTATTTTGATGATTTATTTGAAAAGGAAAAATAGAATCAACATTTATTTTGATGATTTTATGTTTTAATAAAATCAAATTTTATTGTCCCATTATTTCTCACCTAAACCTTTATCCTAAATGTTGTTAGAATGCATTTAATATTTGATTAAATCAGGAGTTCAAACAGCCCAAAATAGAGGTTCAAACAGCTCAGCACAACAGCAGTTCAAAAGGTTCAAGTGGAAGATATTCAAATTTGTAATGATAAAGTGGAAGATATTCAAATTGGTAATGATGGAAGTATAACGATTATAAACGGCTATAAATTCAAATGACTACAACGGTTATAAACGGCTATAATTTTCATTATATATACCAAAGCCTCTAATGTAAACAACAAAAATCTGAAAATATTCTTTGATCTATAATCACTCATATCTATTCTCAGAAATTATACATTGAGCCTTATAGCATTAAGCTCATCTTTCCTGTGTGAGGTTTACAGAAAAACCAGAGCTTCATTTTTATATCTATCTTTGAGAAATATTTATTGTAAGCTTTATTTGAAAGCAAAAATACCATTTCATCTTGTAAAATTGTTGCAAACACTGTGTTCTTGAAATCTTGAGAGTGATTGTGAATCACCTAAGATTTACAAGGGTTTGGGCTTGTGAAGTCTATGTAAAATCCGTGGAGGATTGCTCCATTTATAAAGAAGTTGCTAGCACCCCTATGAAGCTAGAAGATAGTGGAAAATCTCAAGTGAAGCTTGAGGAATGGATGTAGGCTTGGTTGAAACCGAACCACTATAAATCTGTTTGTCTCATCTTCCCTAATCTCTTTACTTTCCTACTACTGCTATATCTATTTAATATTCATGTGCTAATCATTTGATTTACCCTGTAATTTAGTTATACTTCATTGTTATTTTGCTTGATCATTTACTACTAAGTTCATCATTGTGCTTCTTAATAATTTGTTGTACTAGTAGTTAATTTTATTGGGGTATTATTAATGTTAATTTGTAGAAACCTAATTCACCCCCTCTTAGGTTGCTTTTTAGGTAACAATTAGTATCAGAGCCTGCGGCTCTTGTTTAGATTTAACAATCTTGAGTTTTTGATCCATAGCAACCATGTATTCTACTTACTCTGCTGTAAGACAAGCTAGTAATAGGCCATCTCTCTTTGATGGTAGTAATTACATTCATTGGAAAGAAAAAATGACTTTGTATCTTCAAGCTACCAATTATGCTTTGTGACTCATTATCACTAAAGGTCCTAAAATCTCTACCAAGGTAGTAGACCATATCAGTATACCTAAACTTGAGGATGAATTCAATGAGTGTGATTATAAACTCCTTCAAGCTAATGCTAAAGCCAAGCTTATTCTTATGTGTGGACTAGATACAAATGAGTACAATAAAATTTCTGGGTGTATTACTGCTAAAGAGATTTGGGATAAACTTGAAATCACCTATGAAGGAACTAGTTAAATAAAAGAGTCTCGCATTGACATGCTTATTCATGATTATGAACTCTTTACTATGAAATCATTTGAATATATTTCTGAGATGTTTTATAAATTTACCAATATTATTAATGCTCTAAAATCTCTTGGTAAATCGTATACTAATGGTGAGATTGTGAGAAAAATACTTAGGTCTTTGCCAAATGAATGGGAAGCCAAGGTTACAGCTATCCAAGAAGCAAAAGACCTAACAAAATTAGGCATTGAAGAACTCTTAGGCTCACTCATGGCTCATGAACTTTCAATGATGGATGGCAGCAAAAAGGAAGCCATTTGGGGAGAAAATGATGGAGTAGCCAACTTGTGTCTCATGGTTCTTGGAGAAGAAAAATTCACTCAAAATGAGGTAATTTCTAATTATGTAGAACTTGAAAGTGCTTTCAATGAATTACATGACATATTTAGAAATATTTGTGTTGAGAATTCTAAATTAAAAAAATTAGTTACTTCTCTTTCAAATGATGTGGATGTTTTAAAAATGGAAAATACTACTTTGAAAAATGACTTTACGTCAATTGCCAATGAGAAAAATATTTTGAAAAACAATGCTGAGGATTTAAACAAAACTCTTGAAAATTTTGTAAAATGAAAAGAAAACCTCAACAAGCTTCTTGGAAATAAAAAATGTGTTTTTGACAAAGTATGCATTGATTTTGATCCTCCTAAACCTTTTATGAGATTAAATGTTCTAGAGACTAATCCCTATGGACTCAAAAAAGTATAGGTACCAAGAAATAAATCAAGATATTTTGTAGGTGGAATCCCAAAGAACACCAAGGATTTCGAGAGGATATGCACAACAAGAGTGTTCAATCTAAAAAGCAAAATCACTTCCTACAAGAAGAAGAATGATGAAATGAAAATCACTAAGATGAACAATAGAGGTAATGTATGGGTGAAGATTCCAAAGAGGTAAATGAAGGTGTAACTCCTAACACACCTTTAAGCTTAAAGTTCTATATTCTTTAAGGTGTGATTTGTGTACAATAGGTTGTGTTTAATCATTGCTTCCATGTAACCTAATTGTACTAAATTTGCTAAGTCATGTTCTACTACTTTCTTTCAAACATTCATTGAACTCAAAAATTAGAATTATATTATTTTGATGAATGCCTATTAGAATATGAATGATTCATGTATTCATTAACATTTTATATCATGTCATCCATTACTATGAAAAAGAGACAAGAAGTGATAAAAAAAAATTTTGAGCATACTTTTCACATCTTATATATGACTTCATACTAATATGTTAATTCCTTTTTGAGTCATATCTTTGTAGAATCAATTTTGATGTCATAGCATATTTTTGAGATGTATACTATCTATATTTTAAATTGTACATTTATGATTTCAAGAATATGCTCAATATGAAAATTTCATGTTTATATGCTTTATATTGGAATAGTTGAATGAGTTATGAAATTCGTTGATTATGATCCATCAACAATGTCTAAATGAAAAAAAGTATCATACGATTGTAGAGACATTGCATCTATTCTATTGAATATCTTTTGAATATGGATTATATTGGCATACATCTCATGAAATGGTTTTTGATTGATAAATTGTTGAATTAATTATTTATAGCATTCATGTTGTGTTTCACATTGAGTAAAATGTTTTATCACATTTGAGTATGTGGATTGAATTGATGAAAATGCCTCTTGATAATGTTATGTGATTAAATGAGATTGTTGCATCATTTTTTAATAAAACAAAGAGCATAACACTATTTTCTTATGCATATTATGCTATGTGCTACAACTTGAAAATTCTAAAAAATAGCATTCCAAACTCTTGTTTGATCATTGAATTATTTTTCATTTTTTGAGTTTGTGATAAGAAGTGATTTGTGTTGTATTTTTATTGAGTAACAGTGATTGTTCTATGAATGCTATATTTACACAAATCACATTAGAAAATGGTAGCACCAACTTAGAGGAAGAAATCATTTTGCTAACATACTTGTTAAACCCTTTTGAGATGAACTCCTCATGAAAGAAAATTGAAGATTGAAAAGCTTCCATCTCTTGAACCTAAGGTTTGCCTCATATACTCTCTTAAGCTTTTAAGGTAAAAATTTTATCTTATATCCCTTGAGCTAATACTGTTATTACTTTGACATGAAAAAGATTGATTATGCTTCATATGATTTGCAATGTATACTCTTTGATGATGCTCTTACCTAAAAATCATGCCTATGCTTAAATGTGTAGTACATATTGAAATTCATGATTTTTCTTAGCATATAGATTGCTATACCTTGAACATACTTTATTTTTTTTTGGAATTACATTAGCTCCATGAGATTATATTGAGTTTAACCTATTATGAGCAATATTTGGTATTCTACATAATGCTTGAGCTATGATTGTTAAATCTTCTAGATTGCATATTAGTATTCTTGGTAGATTGCATGTTGGTATCATTTTGGCATCCTATTTGATATTATTGATGAGAACATTTCAATTATAAGTGTTCATTTATCATATCTCCTATTGATTTTGCCAAATGAAACAAGGGGAAACATTTAAACTTGATTATTTTTTAAAATCCCCTCAGTTTCTATTCTGTTTTTGATATCAAACTTATAGGCTTGCACCTTCACATGTTACTATTTTTTTTGCCCATTATTGTCAAATGGTATGAGCTTCAATTGTATGATCATTATGTGTTATCATTTTTTTTTTTTTTTTGATATCATAGAGCTACCTTGATATGGATGATTATTTGTGCTATAATGAGACTTACATTCTTTCATCCTATATGTTGTACCATACTCCCTTCTTGTGCTTGATTTTGTTGAAAATGTCATTAAGGGAGAAAAAGAGACTTGATTGTTTTAATATCTCTGATTATTTTGGTATCTCTATACTTTTGGTATCTTAATTCTTACAACGTGACCTTTGAGCTGATTAGTTGTTGATAATGTAAGAGGAAGATCGTTTTCCTCAAGGAAGAGTGACTTGAACTTTAGCTCCATATTTGTGCTCTTGTTTGGCAACCATGTTTGATCTATGCACTGCTATGTCTATTATAGTCTTGAGATTGGTATGCTCTTGCTAAGAAATTGAGAATTAGATCATGCTCAAATGCTTCTCATATACTCATCAACAATTTGGTCTCTCATTATTATTTTTTGTTTGGGCTTAATTTTCTTAATTTTTCTCTGCTTTTTAATTTCATTTTTTAGTACTTAAACAAAAACACAATAACAAATCAAAATACAAATATTTACATAAAAAAAAACACCCTTTATTTTTTTACAACCACACGTCGATCACAATAAACATAAAAAAAAACCCTTCATTTTTTTCCGGCCATACACCGATCTTATTTACTCTCCTCTTCCATTGTTTTCTTCTTCTTTTTATCACCTTGGGCGACCCTTGACACCCCTACCCCCGTGCTTTCATTGAGAGCGACGACTCCCCGCTGACTATCAAAGGTCAAGAACGACGTTGCTCCAAATCGGGCCATGGAAGTGGTCTTCCATTTAAACTCTTTATTTTCGGCTTTCAGTGCACCTATTTCTGCTCGCGCATCCTTGTACATGCGCTGGAGCAGAGCGAGTTGGGCGTTGACCTGATGGAGCTCACTCGTCTTGTTCTGTAGTCAGTGAGCCAATTTTGTGGCTGCAGTCACCGTCTCCATACAGGACGTCACTGTAAAATGATTGGCTTTAATGTCTGATTGAGCTGCCATTATTTGCTCAATCAACATCATAAGAAGGTTGGGAAGAGTGGGAGCTAGGGCACTCGGCCCAGCAGTGCTTATGGGATTATTCAGGTCCGGAAATAAAGTAAGGGGACGGGACGAAGCCATGTAGTCGGAGAGAGAGATGTAACCGAAAGGAGAGTAGTTTTTGGTAACCTTTCTGTTTTGCTTAGTCTCTGTGTTCTACCTCTCTCACGAAGCAAATAAGGAAGAAGAAGACGAAGAGAGTGATTAAGAAGAAGACGAAGGAGAAGACAACAAGAGGGAGAGAGAGCCGAGGCAGCTGATTGACTAATTGACCCATCTCGCTTTTGTCAGTCGTCTAACGCAAAAGCGAGGGCGCGTGTCCGACGTGATTTTCGACGAAAAAAAAAAGAGACGCGGGCGAATCTTTTATATCTATATATATATGTATATATCTGTCTTGATTATCTATTTTTTATGCCATTTATCACTATCATTTTCCTCCTGCTCCTTTTCTTCCTCCTCATCCTCTAGATTCTGAGCCATAATTTCCTTTTAATAATGTCACAGGGGGAGAAAATTATATGATGTTATGTATTATGGTTATTTTCAAACTAATCTGATGTTATGTATTTATAGTGTGATATCTTAATCTTATATCATGTTATCGATTAAAGCTTATTTATTACATATGTGCTAACTTATGTATTTAGAAATGAATTTAGGGAGCATGACTTGAGGGGGAGCCCTTGTTACTCCCAAATCAAATCAAAACATCATTCTGTGCCATCATAAAAAATGGAGAGATTGTTAGACTTATTTATTTTGATGATTTATTTAATTATGTTTTAATTTATTTGGAAGAGAAAAATAGAATCAAAATTTATTTTGATGATTTATTTGAAAAGGAAAAATAGAATCAACATTTATTTTGATGATTTTATGTTTTAATAAAATCAAATTTTATTTTGTCTCATTATTTCTCACCTAAACCTTTATCCTAAATATTGTTAGAATGTATTTAATATTTGATTAAATCAGGAGTTCAAACAGCCTAAAACAGAGGTTCAAATAGCTCAGCACAACAGCAGTTCAAAAGGTTCAAAAGGTTCAAGTGGAAGATATTCAAATTTGTAATGATAGAGTGGAAGATATTCAAATTGGTAATGATGGAAGTATAACGGTTATAAACGGCTATAAATTCAAATGACTACATCGGTTATAAACGGCTATAATTTTCATTATATATACCAAAGCCTTTAATGTAAACAACAAAAATCTGAAAATATTCTTTGATCTATAATCACTCACATCTATTCTCAGAAATTATACACTGAGCCTTATAGCATTAAGCTCATCTTTCCTGTGTGAGGTTTACAGAAAAACCAGAGCTTCATTTTTATATCTATCTTTGAGAAATATTTATTGTAAGCTTTATTTGAAAGCAAAAATACCATTTCATCTTGTAAAAGTGTTGCAAACACTGTGTTCTTGAAATCTTGAGAGTGATTGTGAATCACCTAAGATTTGCAAGGGTTTGGGCTTGTGAAGTCTATGTAAAATCCGTGGAGGATTGCTCCATTTATAAAGAAGTTGCTAGCACCCCTATGAAGCTAGAAGATAGTGGAAAATCTCAAGTGAAGCTTGAGGAATGGATGTAGGCTTGGTTGAAACCGAACCACTATAAATCTGTTTGTCTCATCTTCCCTAATCTCTTTACTTTCCTACTACTGCTATATCTATTTAATATTCATGTGCTAATCATTTGATTTACCCTGTAATTTAGTTATACTTCATTGTTATTTTGCTTGATCATTTACTGCTAAGTTCATCATTGTGCTTCTTAATAATTTGTTGTACTAGTAGTTAATTTTATTAGGGTTTTATTAATGTTAATTTGTAGAAACCTAATTCACTCCCCCTCTTAGGTTGCTTTTTGGGTAACAGAAGTTCCTGCTAGTGGCAACGGATTACTTTACCAAGTGGGTTGAAACTGAACCCCTTGCAAAGATTTGGGACATTGATGTAAAGAACTTCATATGGAAGAATATCATTACTAGGTTTAGGATCCCAAGGGTAATAATAGCAGATAATGGTACGCAGTTTGACAGTAAGCTAATCAAGAGCTTATATGCAAAGTACAAGATCAAGAATTATTACTCTACTCCAAGCTTCCCTCAGAGTAATGGTTAAGTAGAAGCATCTAATAAGGTTATCCTGGATGGGATTAAGAAAATGCTAGAGGCAACAAAGGGTATGTGGGTGGATGAGTTGCTCAATGTACTCTGGGCATATCGGACTACGCCGAGAATACCAACTGGGGAATTCTCATTCGCCATGGCTTATGGCACAGAAGCAGTTATTCCACTGGAGGTCGGCATCCCAGGAATAAGAACCCAGGGAGTAGAGAATGGGACTAATGATGCATTTTTAGCCCGAGATCTGGATCTGTTAGAAGAAAGAAAGGAGAAAGCAGCAATTCAGCTAGGGGCATACCAGCAGCAGCTTGTTAGGGCTTACAATAAAAAGGTCAACCCACGAGAGTTTTAAGTTGGTGACCTCGTCTTGAGAAAGGTCGTCGGCAATAAGAAGGATCCTAGAGAGGGCAAGCTTGGCCCAAATTGGGAGGGACCTTATAGAATTATCTCGGTCCTGGGCAATGGGGCATATCGGCTTGAAGACAATGAAGGCAAAGAGTTGCCAAGACCTTAGAATACTTGTAACCTGAATTTTTTCTATTATTAGATTTCTTTTTATTTTTTAAAGTTTTTTGTTATTAGCCGAAGTAATAATAAAATTTTAGCTCTTTTGTTATTAGTCGAAGTAATAATAAAATTTTAGCTCGATTTTTTTATTTCAAACTTGTGTAAAAGAATTGATCAGTCACTTAGCGATGTTTCTGATTGAAACATGACGAATAACTTAGACTTATTATATGGCAGAGTTGAATTATACTTGCATTTAATAGAGTTGAACTAAGTTGGCGATGTTTCTGATTGAAATATGACGAATAACTTAGACTTATTATATGGCAGAGTTGAATTATACTTGCATATAATAGAGTTAAACTAAGTTGGCAATGTTTCTAATTGAAACATGACGAATAACTTAGACTTATTATATAGCAGAGTTGAATTATACTTGCATATAATAGAGTTGAACTAAGTTAGCGATGTTTTTGATTGAAACATCACGAATAACTTAGACTTATTATATAGTAGAGTTGAATTATACTTGCATATAATAGAGTTGAACTAAGTTGGCGATGTTTCTGATTGAAACATGATGAATAACTTAGACTCATTATATGGCAGAGTTGAAATTATACTTGCATATAATCGAGTTGAACTAAGTTGAATTAACCTAGATTTGTTTTGTCAACAGAATGAAAACTTTGAATGACACTAAGTACATATCAGTTAGATTAACAGAGAGACCAAGGTTGATAACCTCGACCAGTCTTTGTTTAAATCTGATCTCGGCGACAAGATCATAGGTACATGCTTAATGTAAACATAAGTGAAACTTAAGTTTACATTGGGGGGCAGAGAGTTGGAGAATGATGCTTGGAAGTTGGAATTTACATGCTAAAGTTGGTTTAACATTTGTTGAAATTTTAAGAAAAATTTACAAGTTAAAGTTAAGCCGAGGTTATGTTGAAAGAAAATTGATTTAACACTTGTTGAAATTTTAAGAAAAATTTACAAGTCGAAGTTAAGCCGAGGTTATGTTGATAGAAGTGTCTACGTACTTGCCAAAATCACCATGTTGCCAAGATTGAGTGGAAAGGTTTTAAACAAACACTTGTGAAAATATTTTCACAAATGTTTTCAAGTGTTATGCCAAGGTCGAGATAAAAATTTAGAAGATATATCCGAAGTATTTTTACCCCGAGGATATTTCACAGCTAAGGTGTACTTTGAAGACATGCAAAATATTTTAAGTATGGAATCATACAAGACAGTAAAGGAAAGACAAGCATTCAAATACTTAGTCAAAAAAAAAAAAAAGACTTGCATTCAAAGAGAAAAAAAGGCACTTCGGCCTACAAAGAGACTACTTCTTCATATTACAAAAGTGGCACATCGGCCAAGTACAAAGTTAACATTGTTCAAAACAAAGAAGATTTACAGCTATCCAAAAGAGAGCAAGTTCTAAAAAAAAGAAAAACTAAAGTTTACGCATTTTCCACATCCGCCTCATTAATTGGCGTTGTGTCACCTCGTGAGATAGTCAAGTGATTTTAAGCTTGGACCTCGGCGTCGATTTCACATAGTGTATCATCCAAGCTCTTGTTAGAAGTCTCGACCTCGGCCTCAGAGGTGGTCTTTTGGACCTCGTCCTCCTCATCCTGAGTCAAGTCTAAAACTTGCTCATTCAGAATTTGGGACTTGGCCCTAACAGTTTTGGCCTGCTCAGACTTAGCGGCCTCAGCTTCCTCTTTGGACTCAGCTTCGTCCTCGGATTGGCTTGGAGTAGGGGGGAATGGCAGGACGAGTCTGCTTTCGTCTTTAAAAGGAGAGTCCTCGGGGACAACCAGCTCCTTCAAAGCAGCCATCTAGCCAAGGGAGTAACCCTTGTTGCATGCCTTCTTGACCTGCTTCTTGTAGTCCTCGCGGACATCGGTTGCCCCCTCAGCATAGGCTTTCTCGTCCGCCGCCTTCATTTCTTCTTCCTTTATGGCCAAAGCAGCAATGAGCTCGGCTTGGGCTTCGGCGGTCTTTGCTTCGGCCTCTTTTTTCTCAGCTTCAAGGACCTTAGCAACAGCCTCAGCAGCTCTTGCCCTCTCATCGACCTCATCTTGGGCCTGTTTGGCCGTCTTAGCCTAATCTATCAGTGTCTTCATCTTGGCCTCGGCCTTATTGACAGTCTTCAGCAAACCAGCAGCCTCCTTGGTCTTGTTGACCAACTTCTTCTTAATGTCAAAGGCTTGCATCGCAAAGGAGTGGGTATGCTGGATCGCCTAGAAAAAATAGGAAGAAAAACAAGAGTTAGTAAAAAAAACTCTAAGTATGGAAAAACAGAGAATGAAAAGTGCCAAGTGTTAGGGGCTTACTTGTACGGAATGCTGCAACATCAGAGTGAAGTTTTTATATTCGCTGACCTCGGCGTTGCATTCAAGGCCTTTTGGAAGGAGCAAGGCAGTAGAGAGGGCAATGCCGACTTCAATATCAGTCGCATTGTCGCTGACTCCGACTGGCTTGTCCTCAATGGTAATTGGAGTCTAATTTGAGGGACCCCGATGTTGTGGCAAACTCTAACCTCGACTTCTTTGACTGGGTGGATTCAGAAGGAGCAGCCTCTGCGAGCCTCTTTTCGGTGGCGGAGGCACTTTTTTTCGCCTCGGCCATTTTTGAGATCGGCAAGATATCTTTAGAATCAATCTAAGTTACCGTTGCCTTTGCTTGGGCTTTCTTCAGCCTCTTTTGTTTTGGTTTTGGCTGAGATTGTGATGGTGAAGATTGTACGGTGACAGTGTTGGGGATGTCGGCTAGAAGGTCGTTTGCTACAGCCTTTTTATGACCCATCTCGTCGGCGAAAATGGCAACGGTGACCTTAGTGCCCAAATGGATCACTGGAAGAGCAGTTGAGGGGTTGGTTGGATCGTATCAGGATGCCTTGGCACTTCGGCATCTTTCGCTTCGAGTTCTGCCTGCTGGTGCGTGCAGTGGAGTTCAACGTCGGCATTGGCATTGAGAAGGTGGAATCAGTTATGGAGCAGAGGTTGATGGTTGCTCCACAAAACCAAATGTTGATCCTTGGTCAGGCCTTAATGATTCAGCTTGAGGAGTTGTTGCTGAAGGAGGAGACTTGCTTTTTCTTGGGAAGTCGGGAAGTACAGATTTATAAGTCGGGATGTAGTTAAGCAGCAAAGGGGCTTTTCGCTGGTCAACTGGCAGACCCAATAGCTTCTTGAAATCCTTGCTGGTTAGAAGTTTTTGCGGAAGTCCTTTGAAGGTTGAGGAAGAGCTGCAAGTAAAAAACAAACATTAGAACATTTAGAAGGAACAAAGTATTAAAGAAAGTAAACACTTGGCTCTTACCATTTTTCTCTCTAAACAGTGTATGGCTTAAAGGGTAGAGGTGAAGGTCATCATTTGGAAGGAACTCCCAGTTGTCCGAAACGATGAAATAATCATCTCCGACACCCTTGTTGGAATCAGGGAGGTCGGCGATGAGTTTGTATTCCGTCGACCTCGGCTTAAGGTAGTAAATGTAGCCTTTTTCTGACTTAAGGCCACACATGGTGTAGCAATACTGGATGTCGGCTAGAGTTACCCTAACATTTTCTCGGCTAGCTAAGGCAATGATACCGTTGATGACTCTGTAAGAGTTAATGGCTAATTGCATTGAGTTGAGTTTATAATAGTGAAGGACTTCTCGGAAGAGGATGTCAAGAGAGAGCCTAAGTCCACACTCTATGAAGGCTACAACTGAGAATGCCATGGAGTCATCTTTGGGCATAATGGAGTCCTCCTCCCCAACCAACCTGAGGTGAACATCGGCAGGGATGGCAAACTCCTGCCTAAAGTATGCTAGTTTAGTTGGGGTGTCTACCCTTCACCTGAACATACCCATAATGTCGGCTAAATGGGAAGGTGTTGCCTTTCAGAAGGAAGTGGATTATTAAGGTTTGAGGGACCTCGACAAAACCTAAACGTATGCTAGGGCAAGGGCTTTTTAAGATCTAGGGAAATTTGTTCCAATTTTCCTAGAGATAATGACTTCTATCAAAACCCAAGCTTAAAAACTATGTGGAAATAGGAAATTGGAGGCAAGAATCTGGCAAAATGTAACAAGAAAACAAAAACAAGAACATGATTCAGACTCAAGAAGACAGAACAAGAAATTCAAGAATATCTTAATGATAGAAGTACAGATATACAAAGCCAAGTTTAGTGGCAGAATAACGAGTATGTGTTTGGTTAAGAACGCAGAAAGCAAAATCAAGAACAGTGACAAGCTATCAAGAACATCAAGTATGTGTGTGCATGGGTAGACCCAGAAAACAGAGTGGGCAAACACAAGATTGCCAAATCGAAACATGCTCAGTTAGACGAATGATAAAATTTAAAAACATAAGTAAAGGCTGAGTACATTCATGAAGACTGAGTACAAATATCACAGAGTTCGAAGTGAATCAAATAGGGAAGAGCAATGGCTTACCAATGAATATGAGGCCAGTATGGAGTTCGCCGGAGTCAGACGATAGCAGCGAGCGGAGAGCTAAGCTTCTACAGGGATCAAGTCAGTGTTGGCTATGAAAGTAAGGCACCCTCGTGGGTCTAAGGTACGTTTTTTTTTGTATTCTGAATAGTGAGTTAAGTACTTTTGCTATCTTTGAGAGATAACTGACTTGATCGTCGGAGTACCCCAAGGTGGACGATCTACCGCCGGAATTTTATCTTTTTGTGACAAGTCGTTCGGGCGCAATCTATTTCGCTGATGTTCTCCAGTTGAGTACCTGTTTGGCAGTGTGGACAGAAAATAGCACACACACAACTTTTATACATTTTTTTTCAGAAAAAATAAAAAAAAAAAATTCAAAAAATCAATTTTTAACTGTCTTCCTAAAACAACACTTTATTTTTATTGGGTAGAAATAATTTTTAAAAATTTTAAAATATTTGTTTGACATTTATTTTTGTCAAATTAGTCTATATTTTATCAAATTGGCGACTTTGCCCTTAAAATTGAACAATGGTATCTCCAATTGTCTTTATTTGAAACAAAATTCAAAATTCAAGGTCATATGTGTCACAATTGAAAAGTTAGAGATAAAAAAAACACAAAATTCAAATTATAGGGACCGCTAGTATAATTCGTCCCACAATTGATCAATGTATCTATCTGTTAAATTTATTATATATATATTAATGAAAAATTTGATGTTGTGTCTGGTTTGACTTTGGAATCATGATTCCAAAGCCAAAATTTTTCAATCACTTTTCAAAATTCATAACCAAACACACAACTCAAAATTACTTAAAACTCAATTCAAAACTCTTTTGATATAGTGTTGAAAATGTTTAGTGATGGAATTGTTAAATTATTTTTATAAAAAATCTAAAAAAAATATTTTCTATATTTAAAAATATCTAATATATATATATATATTTTTTAAATAACAGATTGCAATTGCTCAAAAAAAAATTAAGGGTAAATTACATTAATACTTCATGAGGTTTATATTTATTATAGTTTTCCCCTCACCTTTTGGAAATTACATCTCCCTCCCTGAGGTTTAAAGTTTTATTACAGATTGTTCCCTGAGCTTTAAAGTTTCATAACAGTTCCCCCCTCACCATAGTGATCATCATACAAAAAATTAAATTAACAGAGGGGTCAGTGTAATTTTCTATACGTTATGGGGTAAACTGTAATAAATATAAATCTTAGGGGATGTCAGTGTAATTTACCTAAAAAATAAATTGCATGACGTCCGAGAGGATATTCTGGTGAACAACTGGGTAGACCTAATCCACTATTTTCAAAAGTTAAAATTCAAAAAAAAATTTCAAAACTTATAACCAAATAATTTTTTTTTTCAACCGTACTGGGGACCCGAGTGAGGGGTGACCCTAGCACCTTCACCTTCACATGAGAGGCTGTGGACCAAAAAAAAAAATTCAACCAATCATACCCCACTAGGTGCCATGGGAGTCACCCCCAATGGGGTCTTAGACTTTTCTCTTTTCTTTTTATCAAAATTCTATTCATAATTTTACACTTAAATCATAACTTAAAAAAAATAAATAAATCACAATTCCAAAACTAAATGCAACCCAACGTTAATAATTAAAATCTATGTGTGTAAATCTAAAACTAAAAGGTTGCCGCCAGTTCTGAACACGAGGGAGAAAAAGTAGCGTTCTCGAAGCTCACCGTAGGGTGCTATGCTCTGCTCTCTCTCCCTGCCATGGCTTCAACTTCAGCACCGATTCACCCAATCAACGACACTCCCACCAACGACAGTAGTAATCCTGCTTCCTCATCTTATTTTCAAAAAACAGTAAGTCTCTCTCACTCTCTCTCGATTCAAAACCCTCACATGTTGTTTCTTGGTTTGATTTCTGCTTTTTTTAATAGGTTTGTTTGCATGATTGGTGGTTGATTATGGCTGAAAATGATTTCCAAGGGAAGAGACTTGCCGTTGCTGGGCTGACCTCTCGAGAGTAAGGCTTCTTTTTTAACTTTTAGGGTTTTGTTTTTTTTTTTTTTTGAGGGGTGGGGGGGGGGGGGATTTCATTTGTATGTGTCAATTGTGCTGTTATGATTAGTGGTTTTATATTTAGTTTTAAAAAAATTATGCTTTTAAGCAAAATGTGAGTTAGGAATGGTGCAAAGTTTTAATATGCCCACAAGAAAATGAGCTATCACATGTTTTTTTTGTTTCTTTATGGATACCATATGAAGGGCTTCTTGAATAAGGGCTTTTTTAACTAAGGGCTTCTTGATTTGAAATTAATTGAAGTGTAAATTCAACAAATATGGGTTGGAAATCGGAACTTAGAAATGTTGAGGGAGAGGGGAAACAAAGAAAGCAATAGTATGGTAGCTGAAATAAGCGAATTCATGGATCGTAGTTCCTAAAGGTGGGCAGAGGCCTGACAAAAATGCACCAAGCTTATCAAGCCACGGCCAAAGTGTCTCACTATACATGGGACTCCTTACAGTGAAGCACATGCAATGCAAGGCACTCAATTATGCCTTCTTTGTAGGTTCCATGCTCTTGAAAATCTCACCTTCATTTTCCAATTATTCAATCCATTAATGATGTAAATACTTTAGCTTTTACAGCAGATATTTTTTAGCATGGGGTTAAAACGACAAGGTTCTTTGTTCAAGTATTGATATCATACTTACCCATATGCTTCACTCAATCACAATGTAATAGAAGTGATTGATACAGGAGATCCTCTCAGGCTCTGTTTGGTTCATGGATTTGGGAAGGGATTTGAAAAGGAAAATATTTCACACATATTTTCCCTTTTTCCTTTCCCTTTTCCCTTTTCAAATCCATCTCCAAATCCATGAAGTAAACATAGCCTAAGTGTTCCAATGAGCGGATCGACTCTTGGATGAATGTTCAATGTGCTTGGAGAGCCTGTTGATAATTTAGGTTCTGTATATATTCACACATCTTCTATTACTATGGATTGGTACTAGTCTATCAGACTTTGCTCCAATTATATTATAGTTTATGGACTAGAGAGCATCAGTGCTTTGAGATTATGCTTCAATTTAAGTTTTCTTTCCCATTGATATTCATCCTCTATATCATATATCAAATGGTAGGATGCCAATGTGTCTTACATGAAAGGTATTTTCTCTGAATGGACAATAGTTTGCTACTTCCTTGCTGTCTCTTTAATCATAATTTTTCTTTTCCATAGACTGTTCATTTGAAATTCTATCCAATTGCATTTTTATGGTTTTAATTTCGTGTTCAACTAGCTACGTATTTTTGAGGTTGTGATTTGTTTTAAAAATGTTTAGCTGACGTGGGACTTCTAGTGCTTTTGTTGTCCAATATTTATTTTCTTTTGTGCTGCAGGCAACAAGCTGTGCGAGTGTTCTCCTCTGCACCAATTCTTAAGAGATATGATGTTTTCACTCTTGAGACAGTTGACGGGATATTTGTTCTCATCAAAGGCTTCATAAACAAGGATCGCACAAAAGAAAATGGGTTTCCCTCTGAGGTATGTAAATGTTTGTGTTTCTTCCACTTTCTTAGATTAGGTGATTTGTATGGATTAATACATAATTTAAGAATGGACTAACTGGTATGTCACTTAGATCCTTTGCAGACTATACCATAAAATTCACCTATGTCATATACTTTTGTGATACAATACAACCATTTAAACCTGGATCCTGTCATAATAACAGGTCAAGTGAGATCATTTGATGACCGTGATGGTCATTGAGTAAGGGAATGCTTCTTAAGCTTAGAGCATCTGGTTCAAGCTTGGTTAGTTGCCTTTGGTTTGGGAGAAGCTATAATCAGTTAGGCAGCTGTCATGCTTGACATAGTGAGCTCTGTTTGGGAAGATGGTTTATGGGCTTTTTTGGCTATTTTAGTCACAAAAGACAAAATATGCTATTTTATCCACAACAAACAAAATATCAAATCCAACCCATAATTATTACACTATTCTTTCACAAAAAAAGTCAAAAAAACCAAAAAGCCCTTCCCAAACCAAGCTTTTTAGCCCAGGCTAAAATAGCCAAAAAAGCCAAAAAGTCAAAAAGCTAACCCACTTTTCAAATGAAGCCAGGTTGATATGCAAATTGAGTTGAGACTTTGTATGCATGGGTTGCATGGGTTGAAAATTAGTCATTTCTGTATGCATACTGCAAATGGTAGAAAGCAAGTCTTGAATGGTGGAATCCTGGCACACCATACAGTCATTTTTTTCCTGTGAGAAGATGCACACATAAAGGCTTTTGTGTTGTTTAACGGTTGCACAAGCACTGGATTTGGCAAATCTAGAAGTTGTGATTCCAAATCATATACTCATATGTTTATTATTTATTTTTTCTTACATATAAATTACTATGAGAGATAGCAGATTGACTAAATAAAGTATCATGTTTTTCTCATTTTTTATTTTCAAGTAAGGAAAAAAAATATGCAAGAAAATCCATCTGTGTCTAGATCTACTGTATTCATTAACACATCATTGGGTTGCACTACTGCACGTTTTGTTATGTATATTTCACATAGACATAGCTCAAGGTTGTTTTTAATCTTTTTATGAGTAATGCAACAATTATATGTTTCCAATGACGTGTTACAACTATGCTTGCAATTGATGACATGCCAAATTGAAGTTTAAATTTTAGCTCGTGCTCTGGATAGGTGTTCAATCATTTTGTATTTGGTTTCCCTCCTTTCTGGGAGGAATATGCTGAGAAGTGCTTGGGGGAAGGATTTAGCAATGAGGATGTTTCAAGAAGCACCTCGGATCATGACAAGTTATCCACAGATTCAGGAAGTAGCATGCACTATGCCAAATTGTTTAGATGTTATTAATTACCAGAATATTTTTTTTTGTCACTTTTCCAGACTGATCAATTTGACATTTCTATGTTAACATTGTCTCATATTCTTCTTGCTTGAAAATTTTCTTCTGTTGCAGGTATTGCTGATTTTAGTGAAGAAACTCCAAACAGAAATAAAAAGGGCATCAGTGAGGAAAGGCATGATAGCAGTGACAAAATGGATTTGAGTTCAGAAGACTCTGGAAATATGTTCTCAACAAAGAAACAACATAAACTCCAAGATGGTGCTTCTAATGAGTCTTCAGTTGAAGATCCAAAAATATGCTCTTCTCAAGTAGTGTCCGAGATGAACATTGGCAGTGCTTCAACTGGTTTCGACCTGCAAAATCATGTAACTGACTCATTTAATGGCGTTGAAGATGAATTTCATGTCAACATTGGTTCAGGAATCTCTAATGGTGGCAGCAAAGGTACTGTAGAAAGATTTCCTTTGACATCAAAAATTGTGGTTCATCCAGGTTCCACAGCAGGTCCAGTAAACAGGGATGTTTGTGATGTGGAAAGTGATACCATAGACCCTCCTTTATCATTACATTCTGATAGGAATACTGTCAATTCATTTGAGGTTGACATTGCAGTGCAACCGAAACATTTAGGCAGTTGTGTGGCAATATCTTGTGAGAGGAAAGACCTATCAAAAAGTGATGGGAAAGGGAAGAAAAGGACGAGGGGTGAGTCAGAAAGAGAAGGATCAGACAACCTTATCATTTTGAATGATAATGTCAATTTGGATGTTGCATCAATAGAATCTCCATTACGAAAAAGAACCAATGTGTCCAAAGTTCATAGGTGTAAATTCACAAAGGCTGTGCCTTTGGAGACTTCAGGTATGAACCTGAAATCATCGGGTGAAAGGTCAGAGAGTCCAAGAACGAATTACAAAGATGAGGAGAAGGTTATGTTGGGAAATGTAAGTGCAAACCTTTCTACAATTAAATTATCCCTAAACCCTGAAGCTGGTAAGCAAAGGAAGAAGACGAACAAGGCACTGAAGTCTTCCATTGGGCTTGGTGATGCAAACCTGAAAGAAGACTTGGAAATTGGAGTCAGCAAGAAAGAAACTAATGATAAAAAAGCAAGCAAATCTAGTGGGAAAACCAAAAGAAAATTGACATATGTTAGTAAGCTGTCCCCTGAACTTCTACATCTAAATTGCTTTGTTCACCTTGATCTAGAGATGCTAATGTTATTAATATATGTATATATGTATAAAATTTTCTTCTGTTAGTTTGATATTAGCAATTTCCCCATGCCTTAGAACAAGCCAAGTTACATGATGCTTAAATTATCAGGCAATATTAATATATTGACTATGTTGTAATGCTATTTAACTGGAATAGAAGTTTAAGGTTTTTGGCTGCATAAAGATTATTTCTGTGGAACTATTGGAACTGGTCTTCATTATTATGATTGAAGATCATCAGTAGAGAAAAATTGGAGCCTCATTTACCTCTGGAGTGAAGTTTTTTGCAGAATTTCTTGATGTTATCTTTTGACTTTTGGATTTGTATTTTTATTGGCAATTATTGATTTAACCAGGTGTACTATCTTTTATTTTTCACATTTTTTCTTGTCACAGTTTAATTTTTTTTTTTCTTGTTTTTATTCAGGAAAGTCCTGTAAGCCAGGGAGGAACAGAGAAAGCATCTTTTATTTCTCCAGAATCTTTGAGTTTTAAAAGATCTAGATCAGGTAAGTTTGTGATAGTATAAAACCACTTGCAGATATATATTTTCATGGCCTGTTATATCCTGTTGCATCATCAACCATAAAAAGTCTGATCTATATTTCTCTCTGTCTCTCTCTCTCTGGTTTTTGGTGTATATATTTCCTTTCACAGTTTGCTAACTATTTACTATTTTGCTCAATTAATTCCCAATCATAACAAGTGTATTGTTGTATAAGAGCAGTGGGGAATTTGGATGATTTTTTTTTTTCCACTATGCTTTTCTTTACGTTGTCCTAATATTCTTTGGAAATGAAAGAACAATAACTTGGATTTCTTTATTCACAATTTTATTTTCAGATTGGTTCTTGCCCATGTACTGATTGTTTGATTATTTTGCAGGAAGACTACTTCTACCCACCCTACAATTCTGGCGCAATCAAATGCCGATTTATGATAAGGTTTTTGATGATTTCTAGGCTTATGAGTTGTTCTTTACATTTGCTTTACTTGCATTGAGTGGATGGCTGGATGCAACTCTACTTTATGCACACACAATTCTGCACTTGTGCAAAACTTTATTCATCTGATAAGTTTGAATGTGGGGGTTGTTGACAATTTTACTCCACCTGATTAAATTTTCTGATTGAGTTGAAAGTTTCTATATGTAGATACTAGCCTCTTTGCACATGCAATGTGTGTGCAAGTAATAATGTGCGAGTAATCGCTAGAGAAGATGTGTGTAAGTTTTATGTAAAGCTATTTGTTGAAGGTGGGCTACTTGATCCTTCTTCTCCAATTGGCTTTATGTAAAGCCATATATTCAATTGCCTAATCACATCCATTTTGGTCTTCCTTTTGTCGTCTTTGCAACTTCAAATTGGAATTTTGTAAGATCTTTGTTGCTTAATAATATTTTCTGCTTCTTTCTTCTAAGGACACTTGCACTTCATTTGTTTTCAGGATCGTCAAATTACTGGAATTCGAGAAGGGGAAGGCCTTCGCGGTGTAGAACCATCTAGAGGTACCCTATAATTATGACTTTTTCGTGCAAGTTAAAAGATAATCTGTCTCCGCATTCTGACAGTATTGTGGTAGGATATACATTGCAGTGCAATTTGTACCTACTTATTTTAAAATAGGAGAGACTAAATGCACAGCAACAAAGGCTATATCCACAGCGCTCCCTCACACAATTGGACCACTCATGTGCGGAGGGAGGGCTATTGAGTGTGTTGTTTGGGGGGTGGGTATAAATGTTTCAGGGATCAGTCCTGCCATAGGTTTCTTAGTCAAGAAGTCGATTGGATCCCAAATTTTTTTTATAAAACATATCTTTCATTGATGCAAATGGTTTGTTCTTTTTTAACTATTATTTTTTTTATCGGCTTTTTTAACTAACATTTTCCCATGTGTTATCATATATATATGCCTGCTGATCTTGGAGATTGACTGCTTATTTTGGATCCTATGGCATTTTTTTTTGAGGGGGGGGAACTTTGCCAGTGTACGAATTTTAAGGATAGCTTGCTTTGTTGGCAGGAAGTAGATCTGAACCTCAAAGATAAGCTTGTTGCAGAATCTTCCCCATGAAAGGTAGACAAATTTGATTTTGACCTTGTGGCGAACGGAGAGATGTAAAAAATGCTTAAATAAAAATCCTGGTCTTTTTTTTTTTTTTTTTGGTGGGGGGGGGGGGGTGGGGAGAGAGAGGGTGAGCACAGGAAGAAATCCAGGATATCATCTGTTAAAATTGGAAAGATTAGCTTTTCGGCAATCTAAAAACTAGGAATACAATCACAGGGGGAAGACCTTTCTTGTTGTCACCACCTCAGGAGATTTTCATTGTGGTGGGAAGTGAACAAAATATTGTGCACAAGCCCAAAACATGTATTGCAGTAAACAACTCACTCACCTATGTTGGAACTGTCTGCTTTGATGGCATTCTCTACAACGGCAATTGTGTGGTAGACAGTATTAATTGGGCCTAGATTCTTAGCATCATGCATATTTTTGTAGAGCTTAAGAGAGCACAAGAAGAAACGGTGCATTTCATTTTTTCTTTTTTATTTGTTTTTTTTTTTTACATAAAATATTATTCTTATTGGCAGATTGATAAAGAAAATGAAGATACGGCATCCAAAGGAGATGAAGTCGATACCTAGATCACTGGGGGTGCATGTATTTGTATGGGGTCTCATGTAGTTTTTATTTGTACAAAACAACCTTCTATTTTTCTGTCCTTTCTTTGTATTTGTATGGGGTCTCATGTACTTGTATTTGTATAGTATTAGTTTTTATAATGAAGCCTATTCAGTCAAGAAATGGTTTTCAATTGACTTATAATTTTGTTTTGTTTCAATTTCAAAGCTCAAGAAATTTTATATAGGTCAATACTTGCTATCATTTACTTTCTTGGTTAGCCAGGTACTTGATAACATTTGTAGCCCAATGGTAGACAAGTATAGTAATGTAGTTGTGTTTTGATTCATGTGTGTTTCTCACAACATTGTGATTGAATCGGTTTTCAATGGCAAGCAGCACCTTTTTAGCCGTTTCATGTGGAGAAATAGTTTTTTTTTTCTTTTTTTTAATTGAAAATTGAACTTCTATGAATGTTTTAGTAAAACATAGAAGTAAAATTGTTTGGGAAACTCATAATTTTAATGTCTTTTTTTTTCTATTATAATAAAAATAAATAAATAAATAAATAAACCTCTAAGGCTGTGTTTTAATTGTGGTGTTTTAATTATGAATTCGGATAGAAATTTTATAAAAAAAAAAAAAAAAAAAGATAAAATATAAATAAAAAACAATTACATTTTATCCATGTTTTTTCTTTCATTTTTTCAAATCCCTACTTAAATTTAAATTTATAATCTAAACATAACCAAAATCAATTCCTAGGAAGATGAAAATTTAGTATTAGGTCACTCCACAAGCAGAGAGTTCTGCTACTCATTCCTTCTCTCCCTCCATCTCTCTCTATGAAAGTTGAATGTAAATTTAACATAGCAAACAACGTAGACATACACACCCGATCAAATTGAAGAAACTGGAAACATTAAACTCACAAATCAATGAAGTTATATCTTCATGAATAGCCACACAAAATCAATAACAATAATCTCACAAATCAATGTAAGTCCCATTCTTCATGGATACCCAAAAAGTAAAATTCAGTGCTGAACTTCTAAAACATTCAATCTTTATTAACATGGAAATAGTAACAGATTGATGTTCAATCCCAATGCATGAAACACGGCACTGAACTTGTTTCTACATCAAGCATTCAGAAACTCACCTGCAAACCACAGATTTTTACCAGTTAACAAGTGTGAAAACACCCAGAAACTGCCTTAAAATCTACAGCGTTGATAAATAATAATAAAAAAAATCAAGAAAACAAATATGAAACGGGCAAAAGCTGCTTTATAAAGTATCAAACAAAGATCTTTACCAATACATCAAAGCTCTCACCTTAGGACTCTTGAAACAAGAAAGATGAATGAATAGCCATAATTAAGTAGCTCACCAAGAGTCAAATTATTAGGTGTCAATAAAACAAAGACGAGTGCAAAATTTTAATCTGTGAAAAGAGAAAATACCTTCGAAGCTCACTAACCGCATGTTTGGTTTGAAGGAAGAAACGAAAGAAGAGAAAAGAGGAGAGGAAAACAGGATGGACATTACTACCTGTTTGGTCTGAAGGAGAAGGGAGGGAATGGAATGAGGTAATGATCATTCTCCACAGCCCACTATGCCCAAAAAATGGTCAAACAACAAGATAGATAGCAATCAATAAAATATGGCCAGCAAAACAACAACACCGCCCTCCAATAATTCACCCCTCAACCGTTTCATCTGCCCAATTATGAGTATAATGATAAAATGATTTTAAACTATTCCCTTCCCTTCCCCTGTATCCATTTTCCTTTCTTCATTTCTCTCCTTTCTATTCGTATATTTAGTGCAAACTGCCAACAATGGACTTAGTAGATGCCAACGTGGGTCAGGGGGCATTATACTTGGTCTATGTTGCACATAATCATACAAATCTCATATGAGTTTCCCCACTTATCTTCAAACCATACTTCTAATTAATTCCCCCAGAATGTGGGAATCTACTAGCATTTTAGTAATAAAAAAAATAGAATAATAACCACAACACACCCTTTTGGTGAATCTGAAGCCCTGCTTCTATGTTCTTGTGACACATAGTTGCTAGCAATCTAAAAAAGTAAGTACTTACAAGCCTCAAATTAGAAGACAACTTTATCTAATGAAAGGAAAGGATAAAATAAGTCAATCGTCACTCATCACCATCACCACCTTCCATCTAATCTATGAGTGCACGACACCACCACTGTAATTACAATTACAACACCGAAAGCACCCCAATATTCACAGTTTGTTAGCTATTGAGATTCTCCAACCGTGATCATGCCATTTGCAAGCATCACACTTGAACCTCCCCATGAGCAACAACTTTATCAAACTTTCCACAGACCATCACAACTCCTCAAAGGTTAAGCCACCACCATCCCCAATTTGCATATCCCCGATATTACACCACCTCAAATCACTTCGTCTTGTATCATTCTACAGCATGCTCCATTAGACCTAATCTACCACCAACCCACATTCTATAATTTCACATTTCTGAGATCACAAACCATGTTCCTACTCAAACCAACTGAACATCCACATTTTAGACCAAAAATGTTACTCCATCCATCCCATTTATGTGCCCTAAACTTTGAAGAAAGCAAGTTATGATTATAATTACAAATAAGAATAAAAGTTCCTTTTGTCTTGTTTAATAAATATTGGGAATTGACTGTATTTAAATATAAATTTTAAAAAAGGTTATTGATTAGGGAAACTGATGGTTAAAATTTTTAACTTTACAAACTAAGACACATAAAACGGGACTTAAAAAAAAAAAAAAAAAAAAAAAAAAAAAAAAAAATTGCACACATAAAATGGGACCCGGGGGGTAGAGTTTAATTTCTCCAACCACATCTTCCATTTAAACACATTTTATTGGGCAAGAATTACATTGCTTACTGAATTTGAAAACTTCAAACTAACTCAAGTAGAAGTTGTTTTCATAAGAACTTTAGATCCTTAACTTTTGGGAAAAAGTGCGCCACATTTTAGGTGGAATTTCAATTAAAGAACCCTTGGTGTCAATGCAACCACAAGAATTCTCTTTTATTTCCTACTATAGTTGTCACGGAATGGAAACAGTAGCACATAGGCTACGGCATCTTAATGTATGAAGAAAAATCTACAATTGTCCATGCATCTTTACAATTGTTCTAGCATGACTGCACGCGTTTAAAGGCCTTGCAAAAATGCACAAGGCATAACATAAAAGTGACAGAACAAACACATGCAGTCCTCTTTTCGACAAGATTTAGTTCAATTGAGAATTCAAAACACCATATCAGGCTTTCATTAACACAATTCATGATACGATCAACATTCAAAACCATGAATTCCAGTAGATCTGACAGCAAAATTTAGCAAATGAATCTAGCAATATTAGGTTTATCCATCCATGATCCATCCATACATCGAAATGTGAACCCTAACTAAATGCAGATAACAAAAAGAAGGATAGATTTCGATGGAAATTAGGGCAAAATGAGAGATTCACCTCTTGTGCCTCTGCACGAAAGGTGAGTTCTTTGCATCCTCCTCTGCAATACGATTCCAATATCAATTCGATTAACAAATTAGGTTTTCAAAAAAGTCAAATAATGAAATGATCAGAGAGAGCGAGAGAGAGAGGGTACCGGTGAGGCCGAGAGATAACTTGGTGATAATTGCACCAGTTATGGCGAAACCGACCAAGAAAGGCCAGTTCCGACTCCATTCTCTCCGGAAGAAAACAGGCCATGGATCGAACTTCCTCATCTCTCTCTCTCTCTCTCTCTCTCCCCCGCTCTGATCGCAGTTTCAATGGCTTGGTAGACGCTCTGCCCCGTTTGTCTTTAGATGGGAGGTGATTGATAGTGAGTGCTTAAACAGCCATCATAGGTAACCCGAATTTTTATGACTTGTTTCAAAATGATGCCGTTTTGACACATTAAAACGGGTATCTCTATCAGATCACTTTTCATCTTAATGAATATCATTAATTAATTTATTTTTTATTATAATTTTAATTTAATGTAAAATGACTACAAAGAACAAAAGGTTATAATACACACCAACTACTCATTGCATATTATACTCAATTTTGATTTTTTTATTTTTCACTCAATACATACTATTAATTTTTAAATATTTTCAAAATATCCTCATCTTCTCTAACCATAACCATAATCATAACTCTAACCCTAACTCTACCCCGCAACTGTCAACTTATTTTCAAATTTTCAAAGTAATATTATCCATTGACAACCGTTGGTCCTTGTTAATTGAATGTACGGAATAATTTTAGATATTTATATTTGTTTTAATTTTTTTAATATATAAATTATGTTTTTTAAGATTTTTTATAAAAATAATTTAACAATGTTATCACTAACCATAGTGTACAGGAGAAATTAAAAAGGTTACTGCAGCAACTATGCACGAACTGTATCTATAATTATTTGTATAAAGGGATTTTAAATGCTAATCAAGGATTTTGACCAAATCAATAAATGCAGGCATGTGGATTGAAAAAAGTTAATAAATGCTGATCAGAGGATTTTGACCAAATCAATAAATGTTGAGATTTGAAAGAATTTAATAAGTGTTTTTTTTTTTTTTTTTCAAAAAACAATACAAAAAAATTAAGAGGGAAAAAAATTAAGAGCTATTTACACAATAATTACATGGATCTCTTGGGGATGCAAAAAGTAATGGCGTGTAAATACGTGGGGTTTGACCGAGGAGTTTGAAAGAATTTAATAAGTGTTTTTTTTTTTTTTCAAAAAACAAAACAAAAAAATTAAGAGGGAAAAAAATTAAGAGCCATTTACACAATAAAGTAATGGCATTTAAATACTTGGGGTTTGACTGAGGAGGTAACCCCAAAGGCAAATGCCTTTTTTATTATCACACATATATACACCACATAGTCATATAGCCTCTCTCTCACAGTTATTGCTTTATTCTAGTCAGTTGTGCTTTCCCAATAGTGTAATTGTAATCTTTGAACCAATCACCAAGTCAATTTTTTTAAAAATAAAAATAAAAAATCAAGAAATTAGGATTTCATTTGTTGCATTATTCTCTTCCCCACCCTCTATCTCTACTATTTGTCAATAGTGTAATTATTATAATCTTTGAACCAATCACCAAGTCAATTTTTTTTTTAAAAAAAATAAAAAATCAGGAAATTAAGATTGGCATATTGGAGCTTTCACAGGCCTTGGGGGTTAAAACGCGTTTTGACACATTAAAACGGGTGTCTCTATCCGATCACTTTTCATCTTAATGAATATCATTAATTAATTTATTTTTTATTATAATATTAACTTAATATAAAATGACTACAAAGAACAAAAGGTTATAATACACACCAACTACTCATTGCACACTATACTCAATTTTGATTTTTTTTATTTTTCACTCAATACATACTATTAATTTTTAAATATTTTCAAAATATCCTCATCTTCTCTAACCATAACCATAATCATAACTCTAACCCTAACTCTACCCCGCAACTGTCAACTTATTTTCAAATTTTCAAAGTAATATTATCCATTGACAACCGTTGGTCCTTGTTAATTGAATGTACGGAATAATTTTAGATATTTATATTTGTTTTAATTTTTTTAATATATAAATTATGTTTTTTAAGATTTTTTATAAAAATAATTTAACAATGTTATCACTAACCATAGTGTACAGGAGAAATTAAAAAGGTTACTGCAGCAACTATGCACGAACTGTATCTATAATTATTTGTATAAAGGGATTTTAAATGCTAATCAAGGATTTTGACCAAATCAATAAATGCAGGCATGTGGATTGAAAAAAGTTAATAAATGCTGATCAGAGGATTTTGACCAAATCAATAAATGTTGAGATTTGAAAGAATTTAATAAGTGTTTTTTTTTTTTTTTTTCAAAAAACAATACAAAAAAATTAAGAGGGAAAAAAATTAAGAGCTATTTACACAATAATTACATGGATCTCTTGGGGATGCAAAAAGTAATGGCGTGTAAATACGTGGGGTTTGACCGAGGAGTTTGAAAGAATTTAATAAGTGTTTTTTTTTTTTTTCAAAAAACAAAACAAAAAAATTAAGAGGGAAAAAAATTAAGAGCCATTTACACAATAAAGTAATGGCATTTAAATACTTGGGGTTTGACTGAGGAGGTAACCCCAAAGGCAAATGCCTTTTTTATTATCACACATATATACACCACATAGTCATATAGCCTCTCTCTCACAGTTATTGCTTTATTCTAGTCAGTTGTGCTTTCCCAATAGTGTAATTGTAATCTTTGAACCAATCACCAAGTCAATTTTTTTAAAAATAAAAATAAAAAATCAAGAAATTAGGATTTCATTTGTTGCATTATTCTCTTCCCCACCCTCTATCTCTACTATTTGTCAATAGTGTAATTATTATAATCTTTGAACCAATCACCAAGTCAATTTTTTTTTTAAAAAAAATAAAAAATCAGGAAATTAAGATTGGCATATTGGAGCTTTCACAGGCCTTGGGAGTTAAAACGCGTTTTGACACATTAAAACGGGTGTCTCTATCCGATCACTTTTCATCTTAATGAATATCATTAATTAATTTATTTTTTATTATAATATTAACTTAATATAAAATGACTACAAAGAACAAAAGGTTATAATACACACCAACTACTCATTGCACACTATACTCAATTTTGATTTTTTTTATTTTTCACTCAATACATACTATTAATTTTTAAATATTTTCAAAATATCCTCATCTTCTCTAACCATAACCATAATCATAACTCTAACCCTAACTCTACCCCGCAACTGTCAACTTATTTTCAAATTTTCAAAGTAATATTATCCATTGACAACCGTTGGTCCTTGTTAATTGAATGTACGGAATAATTTTAGATATTTATATTTGTTTTAATTTTTTTAATATATAAATTATGTTTTTTAAGATTTTTTATAAAAATAATTTAACAATGTTATCACTAACCATAGTGTACAGGAGAAATTAAAAAGGTTACTGCAGCAACTATGCACGAACTGTATCTATAATTATTTGTATAAAGGGATTTTAAATGCTAATCAAGGATTTTGACCAAATCAATAAATGCAGACATGTGGATTGGGAAAAGTTAATAAATGCTGATCAGAGGATTTGACCAAATCAATAAATGTTGAGATTTGAAAGAATTTAATAAGTGTTTATTTATTTATTTTTTCAAAAAACAATACAAAAAAATTAAGAGGGAAAAAAATTAAGAGCCATTTACACAATAATTACATGGATCTCTTGGGGATGCAAAAAGTAATGGCGTGTAAATACGTGGGGTTTGACCGAGGAGTTTGAAAGAATTTAATAAGTGTTTATTTTTATTTTTTTCAAAAAACAAAACAAAAAAATTAAGAGGGAAAAAAGTTAAGAGCCATTTATACAATAAAGTAATGGCGTGTAAATACTTGGGGTTTGACCGAGGAGGTAGCCCCAAGGCAAATGCCTTTTTTATTATCACACATATACACACCACATAGTCATATAGCCTCTCTCTCACAGTTATTGCTTTATTCTAGTCAGTCGTGCTTCCCCAATAGTGTAATTGTAATCTTTGAACCAATCACCAAATCAATTTTTTTTTTAAAAAATAATAAAAAATCAAGAAATTAGGATTTCATTTATTGCATTATTATCTTCCCCACTCTCTATCTCCTCCATTTGTCAATAGTGTAATTATTATAATTTTTGAACCAATCACCAAGTCAATTCTTTTTTTTAAAAAAAAATAAAAAATCAAGAAATTAGGATTGGCATATTGGAGCTTCCACAGGCCTTGGGGGTTAAAACCCCCTTTTGCTTAATATATAGTATAGATAGATAGATAGATATCATTAATTAATTAATTTTTTTATTATAATATTAACTTAATATAAAATGACTACAAAGAACAAAAGGTTATAATACACACCAACAACTCATTGCACACTATACTCAATTTTGATTTTTTTATTTTTCACTTAATACATACTATTAATTATCAAATATTTTCAAAATATCCTCATCTTCTCTAACCATAACCATAATCATAACCCTAACCCTAACCCTAACCCTAACCCTACCCCTCAGCCGTCAACCTATTTTCAAATTTTCAAAGTGATATTACCCATTGACAACCGTTGGTCTTTGTTAATTGAAGGTGTTAAGCCTAGTTGCAAACCTTACCATTGATTTGATAGAGAATACGATCATAAAGAAAGATGATAAAGAAAAAAAGATTCGTGAAGCCCATTCCAAGTAATTCGATATGTGAGTTTATTTATGTGAGTTTTATATGTGATTGTATGAAAATCAAATGAAAGCATAATAGGTATTGATATTGATTTGAAACCCCCTCTCCCCCCTCCCAGGACCTTCTGTTGGCGGTGGAATGTTAACATATAACTCACATAGCACGGGTGTTATAAGGAAAGATAGAATAAGAAGTGAATGTCTTTCGGAAATTAGAAGTTGCATTGACTGAATATGATTTTAGTTGGTTTGGTTTTATGAAATATAATCCAACTATGTTGGTGTGAATGAGATGACTGGATCCTGCGCTAAAATAGATTCAAGAGGAAGACAAAAAATAATGTTGGTTGATGCTATGAGACATGATATGATTGCCTTGGTCTCAATGAGGGTATGTCTTTAAATAGAGTTGAGTGGGATGAGTTATTTACTCAAGCAATCAAGTGACTGGGATTAAGCAATCGAAGGATAAAGATGTAATAAATTTTTTTAAGGAAATGGAATATTGAAGATTGTGGGTGGAGTGTGTGAGTGAGTAAGAGTAAAGATGAAAAAAATGTAGGTAGGGTGTGTGAGTAAGGGTAAAGATGGAAGATTGTGGTGTATATTAAACAAATTTTTTATTTATCAAATTACTAAAGGTATGTCTTGAGTAATGGTGTGCCTTGAGATGGAATGTGATTTGTAAATAGAGGCACTCCTTTCAAACCATTTGAACCATATAAATTTGGGCCATCAAACATTTTTCTTAAGTAAAATAGGTAAATTATAAACACACTGTCTCACGTTTGGTTAAAATACCAATTGGTTTCTAATTTTAAAATTATAAATATTCTCATATCAAATTTTTTTATTTAATAGAATTAATTAAAAAATAAAATTCATAATTATTCTTTTATATAATAATAAAATTATCTAAATTATTAATTGAAATATATTTCTAACATTATCAAAAAATGTTAATTGACTTAATAATTTATTAATAAAATAGACAATTCATTATGAAATTAGAAACCTCAGGGATAGAATGTAATTTCCAGACATATAGAGGACAATTCGTATTTTAATTAAATCTCAGGGGATATATTTGTAATTTACTCAAGTAAAATTGTGTTAGTTTTGATGATAGTTGTTAAGACCCATTCGTTTTCAGATATAGATTGGGTGAGATTGTTAGTGAGTGGATTGTTAGTGAGGGGATTATGAAAATTGGTATTCGTTTGATAACCAGTGAACTATCAATAATTCTTGTTCATTTTGAGAGATGTGAGTGGGATTAGGGTGTCTCTATTTACACACAATCTTTCATTTCAAGGAACACCATTTTCTAAAAAAATAATTACAAACACACCACCCCTTACCTCATCGAAAATGTGTCGCTACCGCCATCAATCCCAGCACAACGCCAGCCATCTCCTAGCTCTCCACTTTCGTGATCCCTCTCTACAACCACTTCACAACTGATATCACTCATCTTCCCGTCGCCCTTTTTCACTCCACCGTTCTTTCCTCTTCTTAAAACCACCGCAACCCTCTCTTTCCAACCAAAATAATTGTCCTCTCCTCTACCTTGTGCACAACCACTACCTCTCCCACTTTCTTCTTCTAAAACTGTAGCCCTCTTCCGCCACTCACCACTGTTAGATCGCGAACCACGTTCGGTATGCAACATCCGAACTTGCAATTGAAGTTCATTCTGCAACTTCCGAACATCGTAAACCAGTTCAGAAGACAATATCAGAACATCGATAATTTGTTCGACGCTAGTTTGCTGCCACTATCTCTTCACTTTTTCGTTGAATCTCACTCTTTCTCTTGCTCGAGATTTGCCGGGTTGGCGGCTGTGGCATTGACAGAAGAGGGTTAAGGAAGGGGTAGCGGGGAATAGAAGGGAATTGAGGAGAATTGGCGAGAAAAATAGATGGCTAGATAGGGGAATAGACAATACCAGCAAGGGAGAAAGAAGAGGACCGGGAAGTGACGGTACAGGTGACAAATAAGATATGCGAAGAGAGAGGAGCTACACCAGCGCAGGTGACGGAGTTGGGTTACAGGTGATGGTGCTGGTGGTGGGGTGTATGACTAAGAGTGAAAATGGAACATTGTGGTGTGTATTGAGCAAATTTCCTATTTTTTAAATTACTAAAGGTGTGTCTTGAGTAACTAGAGGCACCCATGGGATTAACTAGTAAAATTTAATAAATGCCCTTGTTGCATTACTATCAAATTGGGGAATTGATAATGAATGGATTATGAAAAATTGTGTGTTTCTTTGTGATATACTTTAATATTAAAAATTATGTTTTATAAAAATGTATAAAAATAATTATGTAATAACGAGAGAGCAAAAAAAAAAAAAAAAAATCAACCTTGACCCATGGTTTTCCAAAACCAATCTATGGTTTTAAACAGTGTATTGAAAGATTTTATTTACTTAAATATTCGTTCATTCATCATCATCTCTGCCTTCTCTGTTCAAAAAAAAAAGGTAGAGTTTTGCTTTCATTCATCAATAGAGCTTTGCTGATAACGCTGACGAAGAGTGAGAATGAGATCACCGTAATAACGCTGATCATCACCATCAACGACGACACCGATCTTCACAGTCAACACGATTTTATTTTTCTTGCAAATTTCAATTTCAGAAATTATGAAATACCGTTAAGTTAGATGATGTGGCTAAATCTTGTTATGGCCAAAATTGTCTTTCACATTGTAATACCAACGGCTTCATCTCTAATACCAAGTCCCCTAGGCCTATGCTAATCCGCTTGTTAGAGGGGATTTAGAGTCCTTTGGCTAAAAAGGAAAACAAATAGGAACTTAGGGAGGAGGAGCTCACTGTTAGTCTAATCCATAAGTGTAACTCGGAAAACAAATGGACCCTTAGTGTGAAGATTGTTAAATTATTTTTATATAAAATAATAAAAATAAATAAAATCATGGTTTTTACTTAATAAAAAATACAAAAATATTAAACATTAATGTTTAAAATGTGTTTCTCAACAAGTAAAAATAAAATAAAATTGCACTCGACCGGTTGATTGGTCGAACGTCTTCCCAAATGACCAGAAACACCATAAGCCGAACAATAACACCTTAAGTCGAACGAACTAATTTTTAATAGCATCTCCCAATCTAGATTCGTAATCCGCTCGCTAAGACCTTTGGTAGTCCGCTTGCCAAGGCCTTTGGTAGTCTGCTCCAAATTACGAATTTGGAGCTCATATTGCAAAATAAATATGATATTATTTTACCGCTCCTCACTATGAGTCCACTCCGGACTCCTACAACGGAAAACAAATGAGGCCTCTAATGGGTTGGACTGACGAGCTGCCTCCTACGGACAACTAATAGAGCTGCAAATATCCAAGTTGTTCATGTTCAGCTTGGTTCGTTTTAATACTTCTTTGAGCTTACTTTGGGTCCGTTTGGCAAGCAAGGTTGGGGCTAAAATAGCCACAAAAGACAAAATAGGCTATTTTAGCCACAACAAACAAAACATCACATCCAACCCATAATTATTACACTCTTCTCTCACAAAAAAAGTCAAAAAAGCCAAAAAGCCCTTCCCAAACCAAGCTTTTTAGCCCAGGCTAAAATAGCCAAAAAAGCCAAAAAGCCAACCCACTTCCCAAATGGAGGCTTTATTTGATTAAATTTGAATGTAACTTTTAGACTCATTTAATAAATTGAGCTGGAGTAGATTCAAACTTGATTCGATGAGACTCATGAATATAAAGAAAATAAATTACTAATGACTTGAGATTAATTAAAAATATTTAACAAGTGTATACTAATAGGGTACTATATGGCATTACCTTTTACCGATCATAAATGTATATATTCCCTATTGTTCCCCAAATACCCAATAATATGCTTTCTATTTCACTACATTCCACCAATCACAATAATAAAAGGTACTATATAGATATACCCTATCGGCACACAAATCTCTCTTGACTTCGACAATGCCTAAGGCTTCGTTTGATTACAAAAAATTTAATAGAAAGTGAAAGTGAAAGTGAAGGAAAAGAAATAAAAAAGAAAATATATTTTCTTACAAATATTTGATTAAGGTGAAAATTTTGTTAGAAAAAGATAGAACAATTTAAAATTTTAGTTATAGATAACTCACATATTCAAATTTTTTATATTTTTTTTACAAGAAATTTAAAATTAGTTACAATGCTAATGTGGGTTGTAGAAGAAAATTTTCTATCCCTTTCAAGCTAAACAAACTCATAAAATTTAACTTTTTTTCTTTATCCCTCACTTTTTACCTATTTCATTCTAAATAAATTGAGTTTGAGAAATTTTTTATTTTTTAAATAAATAAATTATAATTTACCATTACAATCAAAACTTAATATTAACTCTTTTTAAATAAATAAATTCAACTAGCATGTCACCCGTGCTATGTATGGGATAAAATAATATATTATTTATTAAAAATATGATAATTGTATTTAATTTTTTTGTATTTTGTCTTTCGTAAATAAAATTTTATATATAAGTTTAAGAATTTTGTTTCAAATGTTCTGTACGGGGAACAAATATTCCGCGGAGCCCGTACTCCTTTCGTCCAAGCTCCTTGTCTATCCGATTGACCTGCGAGCACAACGGCGATGAGCTACCCGGCGGTGTGTGGCCAGAAAATCCCTCCTACGGTCAAGTTAGTACACACACTCAGAGAGAGAGAAAGAGAGGAAGAGAGAGATAAATCACAATGAGTGTTTCTCACCAAATGACGTTCCATCCCTAGCATGGGGGCGCAATCACGCTTATATACTTTTTGCGCTCAACTCTACACTCATTAGTCTCTTGACACGTGGTGCTGCTCTCCCATCTGTCAGCACAAATCTAGCAATCACCACCTAACCCAACCGTCAGGCTACATTAGCGGGAACTCAGCATCCCGGCAGAATCACCTCGATTTTCCACGACCGTGCTGCGTAACGTGCCCGAGTGCTCCACTCTTCGAGCTCCATAACAACCAAGCTCGGTAGCACTCCAGCATGATCGAGTTCTAAACAGGTTACACTGGCATTCAGAAGACTTTTCCCACCGAGCTAATCGTGCTCCCACAAAACCCGATAGCAGACGCTCATCTCGGCTAAGTAGACCTCAGGGATAAGCCTCGGCCAAGCAAGTCCAGATCCGGGGAAGCTCGGTCCAAACATGGGACTTGGACCTCAGACCTAGGCCTGGACCGAGCAAGATCATCTCAAAGGAAGCCCCAGTTAGCTCGGCCTAAACAGGGGCGAGCCTCGACCGAGCAAATCCCACTCTGATCAAGCCCAAGTTAGCTCGCCCCAAACATGCTCGGCCATCTTCTATCCGGCTCCTTCCACGGCCCAAAGCCAGATTATAAATCTCTCTCTCATGTTCCTTTACTATAATATATAGTATATAGATTAAAATTGTTGTATTGACAATTAATAATTAAAATTATGTTTTGTTATAAAAAAAAATGACATAGTTCTAATACTTGACTATTTTAGAATAAAAATATATGAATTTTTAAAAATTGTTATATTAGTTTTTGAAAGGAAAATAATTAAAGAAATTTTAAAAACTTAATGAGTAAGAAAGAATTATCGTAACATGTAATTTAAAATATCAAAAAAAAGTAAAAAAATGAATAAAGACTTTAAAAAGATGTGAGTACAATTAAAACTAATGCCTTGTTTATTAATAAGTATAATTGTATTTGGATATCTATTTATACTTGGGTGATGTAACGACCCAGAACCGTATGATGTCATTTTCAGTAATTAATTATGTGTTTACGTGATTTAATTGAGAAAAATCTGTTCGAATTAGATAAATATCTGTTGGAAGTACGACTTCGGGACTGAAATTGATGCCCAAAATGGGTTCAGAAAATGAAATTGAGCACGTCTATGTGATACCGGGAATTTTTAGAACTGTTTGAGAAAATAAATTGAGGACTGAATTTCGTCTGAATCGCTAAGTCTTGTTTGGCTTGAGTTTATGGCACAAATGTTTATTTATTTGATATATATGATATAAGATAGGACTTTGACTCATTTGACTCCACAAGAAGAAAGAAAAATCTGGGAAAGAGAGAGAGAGAAGAGAGAAGTCGTGGGAGAGAGAGAGACCAAAGAGGAAGAAGAAGTGAAAAGGGGAAAATCAAGCTTGATTAAGTGATTAAGGTAAGCATCTTTTCTAATTGCATGAAAATGATAGTTGATCCTTGGCATTTAGTAAGTTTGGCTCAAAGCATGGCTTTTAAATGGTTAATTCATATTTATTTGGCAAGTTGAGGAAGAAACCTCAATGGATGTAAAGACATGGAGATTGTATATGCATGATTGTGATTTTTCATCTTAGTTATGGGTTCAATTTTGTATATGATTCACATGGATTAAAGCAAATTGGTTTTAAATGGTTTTGAGACTTGGATTTCATGTATTAGGAATGGATTTTGTAAAGGAAGAAGGAAGCCATGGATTCAAGAAAGAGTTCCAGATTTTCGGACTTTTGCACTGTCCGCTCGAGCGGAGATAAGCCCGCTCGAGCGTAGAAATCACCATTCCAAATAGCTTTTCGGACGGTTCTGATCCCGAAATGACAGTGGGCGGCGGGAAGAAGGCTATTTTGTGAAATTTTGGAAATGAACTACGTGATTCCTACATGTTAATTGCATCATTTATCACCTTATGAGCATGAAACGGGTATGAATTACATGAATTACATGAGATTGAAATGAAATGAATGAACATGAAATAAAGTAAAGAAAGGAATGAAGTGCATGATTAATGATAATGTATATTGAGAAATGTGTGATAATGTTATTGTTGCAGGTCAAATTGAGAAGACCGTGCCATCGGTTTCGGAAACCCTCTGTAAGTGACATTTCTGTAAAGATATGTTGTTATGAAATTATGTTCTAAAAGTGCTATGATATGATACGTTTTGAAATGAGAATGTTTTCTGTGAACGAATGTTCTATTGCAAACCTAGTATGGCATCCATAGTCAGTTGAGTCATGGGGCGAGAACATGCAGCCCATGCGTCATGAGTCATGGGGGCGGCATGGAAGGACAAGCCCATGACCATTCTGAGATCTCGGTATGTGTTTAATCGGTGTCCGGACCGTTACTCTAGTCGTTAGTCGGCACATGTTATGTTCTATAGTATGCCATTATGTATGTTCTTATAATGACGAATGACCAAGTATGTTTATATCTGTTTTATTATGGTTTTATGGAAATGTCGGACTTCGTTCACTAACCTCTTCTTGTTATGTTACTTCTTGAGCTTTAGCTCATTGTTTGTATTTATGTATTTATAGGTGAGCAATCTGGGAGCCAAGCCTAAGTGAGTCTCGGATCGAGCCGCCGCTTTGAAAGCCTACTGCTTTTGAGTGCTCCGAGTGAGCTAGGCCCGAAAGGCCGTTTGAGAGCTTTTCTTTTGTCTTGCATCAGAGCATATATTTATGTTTTGTGTATGACTTGGTTTATGTCATGTGTAGTTGGTGGGTAAATTAACATATTTTTTTGGCATGTAAATGTATATTCATATAAATGCACAGCTCTTTGGACTATTAGTTTCTTTTTTCGCTCATGAGATTTATTTATGTTTTGCACAGTAAGGCCGGAGGTAATCTCTTTCTTGGCGGTCCATCACTATCGAACTTCTAGGGGCGGGTTCGGGGCGTGACAGGTGAAGTACCAATAAATCACTAATATTGATCTTCTAAACTGTTTGGTCCTCCATTTTTTTCTTATGGACCCAAAGGTCTTATTCTAGTGTGAATTACATAAAGAGCCAAAATATGTGGGTTTCTCATAATATTGAAATTACTAAATATAACACTTCAAAAAAACTCCCTAGTGTATTTCTTTCTTTAAACATAATACTCCAATATAACATTCAAAAAATGTATCACTCTAATGTAATATACTCAAAAATTCTTTAGTGTATTTTTTCCGAACGTAACACTCAAATCAATGCAACAAGAAAAAAATTCTTAGTGTACTTTTATCAAATGTAACAGTTCAATATAACACAGCAAAAAATTTCTTAGTGTACTTTTCCCAAACATAATACTCCAATCAATATAACATACTAAAAAATTCTTTAATATACTTTTCTCAAACATAATAACATAGCATTCTAAAAAAAATTCTTTATACTTTTCTCAAATGTAGTATTCCAATCAATGTAACACACAAAAACTTCTTAGTGTACTTTTTTCAAATGTAACACTCTAATGTAACACAATAAAAAACTCCTAAATGTATTTTTTTCAAACGTAACACTCTAATGTAACACACTAAAAAACTCCTAAATGTATTTTTTTCAAATGTAACACTCTAATGTAACACACTAAAAAACTCCTAAATGTATTTTTTTTAAACGTAACACTCCAATTAATGTAACACACAGAAACTCCTTAAAATACTTTTTCCAAATGTAGTACTCTAATGTAACACTTCAATCTAACATCAGAAAACCACACTACAGAAATGTAAATTTTCATGCTAGACAATCAATACTTCAACCAACAATTCTTCCAAAAAGAATTTTCCACACCTTACTTTTCCATTCCCATCCCAAAAATGAATTAGAAAATTAAAAAAATGAATCATAAAAAGGCATTCACTTAAAATCAAATAGCATCAAATCAAATAAATATAACTTTTCAAAACAAAAGGATTAATTAGTTCATAAAAAAAAACTCTTAGGACTAAATAGATCAACATTCCCCATATGAGATTTATGAGTAAATTTTCCTTTACACTTGTTTATTTAAAACAAAAATAAAAATAAATAAAAATATTAATAATTATGAGTTTTAAAATATGATTTTATAGACTTGCTATATTAACTTTGGGAAGGAATATATTGGAATTTTTTACAAAAATTGAATATTAGTCATTGAACAAATCTTATAAGATTTTAAATAAAATGTACAACATGAAGAAATCAATGATATTGCAACATATGCATTTTAACAATTTTAAATTTTGAAAAAAAAAAAATAGATTAGGATTTTCTTCAATTATCGTATAATATTTTTATTTATATAATAATATAAATAAGGATAGGTAAAGATATATTAAAATTAATTATAAATATAGCTATATTTAAAAGAATATGGTTTTGTATAACTATATTTTAAATTCCAGAATTTATTTTTTAACTACCTATATAAAAATATTTAAAATTTTAAATAACATATGATTTTTTTCCCTAAAAACATATGAACTTACAGTGGAGTAGGGAGAGAAATACTATAAAGTAAGAGAGGAGCTGTACATATTAAAGATAAATAATTAAATAATTGACTAACACCCTTAATAGTTTTGAAAAAATAGATTAAAAATAATATTTTCTTTTTATAGCTTTGGAAAACTATTATATGCCTTTGAAGTAATATTCTGCACCAACTGTCAATTAACACATATCATGATATCAAAAAATATTAAAAGTAAATTTTTTTTAAAAAAAAGTAATGATATACAAACATAAACGCTTTAGTTTACTGATTTTGAATTTTTTTTTTCCAAAATCACTTTCTTTCTCTTACATATCAATCAATCACTTTTTCTCTCTTATCTCTATTTCTTAATCATTTTTTTCTCTTACACATATCTATTCAACTACAACAAAATATCAAATTATCTTAAACTCTCATACTCCAAAGCTATTTCCAAAATATACAACCAAACAAACCCAACAAAATTCTAAACTCTCTCCCAAAATTTTTTTTTGAAAATTTATCTCTCAAAACTAGGGGTACAACTCAAGCGGGTTGGGTCGGGTTGAGAGGTTGTTCAAGCTCAGCTCAAGTTGTGCTGAGACCTGTCCAAACCCGCCCAAGCCCGAATTGCAACCCGAGATTGCCTGCCCAAGCCCGACACAAGTTAAATCCGAATTGCCCGAGTTGCCTAAATTGTAAATGAATTTCAATTTTTTTTTTTTGAAGCTACATTATTAAATTATTAAAATTTGACTTTATTTACAATTTTTTTTAATAGAAAATCATTAATACCATCAAAACAAATAATTTATATAATGTAAGAGAGATGCCACTATAGTAATCCTTACAATTTATAAGTGAAAATAAAAAGAAAAAAGTAAGATTTTATGTTATTTGTATATATAATATATATTCAATATGATTTAATAATATAAATTATTTTAATATCATGCAATGACTAATAATTTATATGTATATTTAATATTTTTATATATCTATATATATAATTCGGGCTTCGGGTTGCTCGGGTTGTTTGACGTCTATGCCCAAGCTCGCCCAAATTTAATTCGGGCTTCTGAATTTTTGTCCAAGCTTGTATCAAATTTAAAAATATTTTGTCCAAGCCCTAAAAAAATTCATGCTGGGCTTGGGTTGTTCGGGTTGAGCTCGCCTAAGTTGCACCCCTACCCAAAACCAAACCAAACACACCCAAAACCAATAGAAAAAACTTATTAATAATGATTTTGTTTGGATTTTAATCTATCACTTTATAATAAGTGAAATGTTTTTATTATACAAATGACCCTATCATGCCATTTTAGCATAAAAATTCTAGTAAAACAATATTAACCAACAAAAAATAATTATAAACAAAAAAACATATAATGGCTAGTTGAGAAGAGGGAGAAATTGTTACGACCCAAACTCACCCCAATAGGTTTAGCGTCATAACTGGCTAGTAATCTGAGATTACCAAAGACCTGCTTAACAATAAATTAGTAATAGGGGCTGGCGGAAGCCTTTTACTAATAAAATATAACGTTCAATAAGTTGTGCGACTTAAATGAAACAAGATGAACTTTTAGATAAATACATATATACTCATTCACATAAGTTCATACCAAACCCATGTACAAAACATAAACATAGTTTAGGGAGTTAAACCCTAATAATAGAAACCAGTCATAACAAAAGTCTTGAGACAAAACCATGAACACTTGATCACAATTCCAAAGGGTGAATTCTAAACCACCCAAAAGCCTTGACGCTTAGCAGTTTGGAACCTCGTAGTGAGGCACGATAGTTGGCTTGGCAAAATAGGGTTCAGGTCAATGTCGCTAAGTCTAGTTTTGTGCTTGATCACCTACATACATATACAAACAATGAACTAGAGCCCAGTAAATAACAACAGAATAAATGTTTTGATGAATGATGTCCTTAAAGTATTTGAAATAATCAATTCAACGGTGGATTACTTGTCAATCAGTAGCTCATAACTTGTCATTCAAATTGCAGTCATATTAAGATTATAGCAGTCATACGTGGTACATCTAATAGTAAAACAGTACAGTAGGTCATAAAGACTGAACAGTCATATATGATGGCCATCAATACAATAAATAAAAGTTCCAAGAATTGGAATTGAAAGAGATCTCTGTAGCAGTAATAGTAATAATAGTAATAACAGATACTAAGGATGCCATGAATACAGTTCAGAAAACAGGACAATCATTCAACTAATCAGAAAATATCATTTCATAAACAGAACATGTTATAAGTTAGAAAATACTTATAATTCGAACATATCTTCACAAGGTTGTTACTCATAGTTGGCTCCCTGAATCACGTAGCTAGGATGCGGCATCTGACCTACAGAAGCACATTCAAGAAGCACATTCAAGCATAACATGTTCAATTCACAATCAATTCATTCAGTTGGTTCTTAATCTATTTGGTTTCTTCATTACTTGTTTGTTCGATTAGTTTTATTCGCTCTTTAACTCCCTTTGTGTTCATGAAATGCATATGTATGTGAAATGCACGTGAAAACTATGCAAACAAAGGCTTGGAAGGTAAAAAAAGGGAAAGAAAATCTGCATATGTGAAACTGTCACCGCACGTGCGCTCCGCACATGCATTTAAAGTAGTAGGTTCAGTTTTCCAAGCTTTATTTTCCGCACATGCGAGTCTCTTAGTCGCATGTGTGGTTCTGGGCCAAATTCTGTCTGAAAATCTGCTACAATTTGGAACTTCTCCCTTTGCATAATCAACTTCAATTTTATGCAAATCAAAGCCCAAAACTCTTCAAAAACATGTTAAATAAAACATTTCTAACTTCAAAACAAAACTCAAATCCCCATGTAAGAATTTAAACCCATGAACTTAGAGGGTAAAATCATAAAACATAGAAGTTTGAGTTCAAACCTTGAAAATGCATGGAGTTTCCTTCTCAATTCTCATAAAACATGCAAGAAAACATAAATCTCATGAAAATATGCCATTCATGCCATGTTCTTGAGCTAATTCTTACAATTTCTTCCTTACCTATATTCTCTTCCAAAAACAACTACTCAAAGCTTAATTCATTCTTGTTTGCACAGATTCCAAAGATTCATGAGTGTCACATCTCAAATTTAAGAAATTAGACAGGAATTTTTACCTCATTTGGTTGAATTGCAGAGATCTTGCTTTGGTTTTCTCTTTCCCTCTTTCTTCTTTCTTTCTCTAAAACTCTCTAGGGTCTTTGTCTCTCTCTCTCTCTCTCTAATGTTTGACTCCAACAAATATCACTAACTCCCTTACTCTCCTATTTCTTTTATATACCTTAATGTTGAGTAGGGATGGATTTACCCACTAAGTTCCTTAATCAATTATAAGCTTAAATTAAGTTATGTCAAATTCATTAGTCCTAATCCAATTTAGTCTAAGGTCGCGTTTGGCAAGTACTTGTTTTACCTTAAAATCCAAAAAGTTACTAAAAAAACTAAAAAACCTATAACCTATACAAAAAAGTCAAGATTCATTTTTCTCTCTACTTTTTGTACATATTTTTGTTAAAAACCAAAAAGTCATTTCAAACATATTAGTTTTTTTACTTTATATTTTAGCCAAAAAATTATTAAAATAGCCTGTTCCCAAACAAGGCCAGCTAGACTAAACTTAATTATTCTATTATGAATTAGGCTCTAATCACCTATCCAAACATTTAATTTTTTTACCTTATGATTTAACAATTCAGACAGGTCCATTTCATGTCCTAACCATATCTGTTTACAATTACACTTGTCAATTCGCACATGACACGCAAGAATACACAGAAACACACAAGCAACATATAATCAAGGAACCCCACAGAATTAACAGTTAATTAATGAGGTGGTTATTACAGAAATGACACACAAAATATGAAATACAAAAACAAAATATAGTGTATCTAAAGGATGAAAAAGTCTGTTTAAAGAATACAATAGACTAAATATAAACTAACCTCCAAATTGTCTTATAAAAAAAGTTATAAATAATGAGTTTCATCATTCTATGAATGTAATAAAGGCTTGATATATTTTGAGAGGGAGGGGAGTCGAGAATTGTGTGCTTTTTTCTTTCTTTATTCCTTTATTTATTTTTTGTGTGTGTGGGTATTGACCAGTAATATATTTGTATTAAATAATTTTAAAGGTTAGTATTCATATCCTTGGAATAGTAGATGTATTTATTTATTTTTTATAAAAATAAAAAATTCAAAAAATTAGATTTAAGGTTTTAAAACATTTAGAGCTTCTAAGATAAAAAGTCACTTTGATACAATAGAGTATAGATAGACAGATTATGAGGATTATGAAAGAGATAAATATTAAGAGAGAGATTTTAGGAACTTATAATTAAATTATTATTTTTTTAATTTGTTATGAAATGAGGTTTTTTTTTTTTAATGTATAATTACTTTGTTATTTATTTATTTATTTTAAATTTTTTTTATAATCTACAATTACTTTGTTAGCATATAGTACTATTTTTAAATATTTTTAAAATTACAAAAATTAGCCATTTTGATTTTACATTCTTTTTAATCTATAATTTTTTATAAAAAATATATAATTACTTTATCATGAGATGAGATTTGTATTTTTTTAATGTATAATATTTTTTTAATATGTAATTACTTTGTCATGAGATGAGATTTAGGAAAAAGAAAAATATTAGTGGAGAAATTTTAAGAATTTATAATTTAAAATTTTAAGGAGTTTTCTTTTTCATTAATCTATAATTACTTTATTAGTCAATAAAATTATTTTCAAAAATCTCATTTTTTTTATATAATATTTTAAATAAATAAATACAATAAGTCGATTTATTGGTGAATTTTAATCCGAGCTTCAAATTTCAAATCTGTACAAAAGTTTTAGGAGCACACCTCACACGCTACGCTAGTACAAACCTCAAAAAACACAATCCGCGAAACTACTCACTAACCAACTCTCCACCGTCGATCCACCTACTATGGACGACTCACAACTCTTCAAACCCCTTGACACGGATCGTCATCCTCACCGTCGATCACTCCTGTCAATCCAACGATCCACATCTTCCCGCCTCAAACACTTGCCATATATAAAACGCCCATCGTCTTCCAATACCTCTCATCTCATCATTACTCAGATTTCGAAATCATCTCTATCCTTTGAAACCCTAGAAATCTTCTCTCTCTAAAAATGTCTGGCAGAGGAAAGGGCGGTAAGGGATTGGGCAAGGGAGGAGCAAAGAGGCACAGGAAGGTCCTCCGAGACAACATCCAGGGTATCACCAAGCCTGCGATTCGGCGTCTGGCTCGGAGAGGAGGAGTCAAGAGGATCAGTGGACTCATCTACGAGGAGACTCGTGGTGTTCTCAAGATCTTCCTCGAGAACGTGATTCGTGATGCTGTCACCTACACTGAGCATGCTCGGAGGAAGACCGTGACCGCCATGGATGTGGTCTATGCTCTGAAGAGGCAGGGAAGGACTTTGTATGGATTTGGGGGTTGAGTTTTTAGGGTTTCGTTTGGTTTGGCGTTTTTGGGGGTTTATTAGGGTTTGTTGGCTGTAAATGGTGGTTTAGGGGTTAGTTTCATGTGTTTTTGAAATTGGGTTTTAGTGTTTTTAAATGTTTCTAAGTTGAATGTACTGTAATCTTATTTGGATTGGAAATATGTTGTTCTTCAATGATAGTCCTTGATTTCGGATCCAAATATGTTGTTTTTAAATTGTTCTTCTTATCCACCATAATGTTGTGTTGTGATTAAATTATATATACGTACACATGCACATGTGTGTGTTTGTTGATTTCCCTAAATGAGATATTTCCGATTCAAAATAGAATTACACAACTGAAAATGTAGAGCTAATGATCTACAAGTGTTTGGTTTTGATATGCTTATTGTTGTATGTTCTGAAACTAAAGGCTTTACAAAGTAGTCTTGATCTCGTTAATTGTATTTAGTGTTAATAGGCTTTGTGATGGTCTGTGCAGTTTTAATTTTGATCATTTGTAATTAAGTTATTGTCTAGACATTTGCTTGTGCAAATTGTAGAGGATGAAGGCCTCCCTAAAAGCGGTGTTTTTTAGTTTCTGGCGTTTGGGGATCAAAATGTTATTGTGTGTTTTTTAGTTTCTGGCGTTTGGGGATCAAAATGGTAGTGTGCAATTTATACCTTACACTTTTTTGTGTTTATTTACACCTTACATTTATATTTTTTTTACCTTGCACTTATAGTTTGTGTAAGTGGTATATGGTGTGTAATTTATACATTTCATTTATACTTTTCACTTACACTTACACCTTTTGTGTGAGTGGCATATGGTGTGCAATCCACTTACACCTTTTGTGAATTGCACACCTAAGAAAACTTCTAATTTGTTTTACCCTTTTTTTTAAAAAAAAGTTGAAAATCAGTGTGTAAAAAATAAAAAAATCAGCCTTTAATTACTGTTCAAAATAAGTCGAAATTAGTTGGGAGTGTGGGGAGTTCAATATGAATTAGGATTCTCTCATTGACTTCTATTCTGGACTCCCTATTTATTGGGTTTATTTTTGGTAATTTAAATTGTTCATATTATCTATGTAAAAAATTATTATATATTAAAAATTACGTGTTTGGATCATTGAATTAAAAATTATTTTTTTAAAAACTTTAATAAATAATTTTTTGATTTTCTAAACATATATTTTTGAATATCCGATTAATTACTCAATAAATCTTAAAATGTGAATAATTCAAATAATCAAAATTGAGTACAAGTTCAAATTTATAGCTTAACAGCTTATATTTTATAACTGTAAACATAAGTTGATTTTTGACTTATAAATTAAATTTCTCTTCTCTTATTCAAAAAATAAGTTAATTTTTGACTTATAAAAAGTTATAAATTGTATTATTAAGCTGAACTAAATATATCAAAATAGTTTAAATTAAGTTAAAAGTTGAAATAAACTGGAAATAAGTTGCGCCAAACAGTGCCAATCAAGGAGAGAAATTAAAATAGGAAATGAAGAAGAGAAATTAAGGAGTCTAAGCCCAATGGCCAATGAAGGAGAGAAATTAAAATAGGAAGTCAAGAAGAGAACTTAAAATAGGAAGTCAAGAAAAGAAATTAAGGAGACAATCTTGATTCGTTTAATATATGTAGAGGATTGTAATGGTCTTCTAGAGGTATGAAATCGTTACTTTTGTTTACGTGGGATTATTAATACATTTTGATTTGATAATGCATTGGTTGATTCTGTATATCAGGATATATCTATATGCTATTTTACAGCATAACCTTTTTGCCCTTGTCTTGGAAATTCTTTCCTGTTGTCAAAATTGTATACATTCTGAAAATTTTCATGAAAAGTTCTCATTACTAATCTCCTGCATCTCGCTTTTGTCTACCACCAATCTTCCATTGCTGCTGAGTACAAGGCAACGGTACATCTATGCTATTCACATCATATTGTATGCAAAATCATGGATGTGATGAGAGTTTTGCACTGGCTTATTTATGGGTGATTAATGCTATTCCCAGAACAAACCAAGACTACACCACGCACCCAAGCAATGCAAGCTAAATAGCTAATCAATCAAATGGAAGTAAAAACAGAATGAGTGATTCACTTCAACTTTGCCAGGGCAAATTACAAGAAATGAGAGAGAGAGAGAGAGAGAGAGAGTGAAGAAACTAATCCTCTACTGATGCTGGCAACAAAAGCAACTCCAACAGCTATCCATCAACTGATGCTCCTCAATACATATTAAACCTCACTGTCACAGCTTAAACATTTGGGTAGTTCACAAGCAATTAAAAAAAAAAAAAAAACTAGGAACAATGGAGGATACAAATGGAGATAAACAAAATAGTTCTATGGTACAAACAACAATTTCTCATTAAACTGTAAAATGACAATAATATTCAAACCATAATAAAAGAACCTAAACTTCAAAACAAAATCTAAGCAATAATCTACGATTGCATTTCATTCTCCGAACTTTGTAGAGCATGTTGGAAGAAAAGACAACCACTTTAAAGAGTTGAGGCATCATACAGCAGAGTGTGCTAACTGAAGAAGATTATGGTGATCTTGTTTGTTGCCATCAATTTGTTTGCATTGCTTCTGCGTGGTACTTCTCCAAATCGGCATCAAGATCTTCTGGAGAAACCTTTTCAACACGACCTCTACCGCCACGTTCACGGCCCCTCCCAAAGCTGCCTCGGCCACCACCTCGAGGTCGTCCAGTGGCACCACCACCACCGCCGCCGCCTTGAAGTCGTCCAAGGGCACCACCACCTCTTCCTTGACTGCTCTCATTGGATAATAGTAGATGCCTAAAACACATTAATCACAAATATACAAACAAAAATATAACTAGAAGTGAATTTATACGAAATACAAAACTTCGAAGTTTCTACTAAAAGGCATAAAATTCCAACTTAAATACCCACACAAACAACAATAGAAGAGCCAGATGATTCTCATAAAACCAAAGCCTGTAATTTGGCCAATTAGGGAGCACCTCAGAAACACTAGCGCATGGTCTCAAATCATTTAATTTTAAAAGATACAATAACTATTTTACTTTAAAATGATTAAACATTAAACAAGTTCAAAGGTCAACAGTCAGTTGATACCTGCAACTTAACAGAATACAGTTGTATTCTCTATGTCATAACAACGTGAGCATCACATTGTGAATATTGACAAGGATAGCTGTGACTATAAATTTCAATATTGAGGTCAAAATCATGTCAGGTAATTTCAAACACACCACCCAATTTTATTTTTTTAATTTTTTGCAGGAATCAGTACAAATTTTTTCTTGTCAATTGGTTTAAGGTGCTGAGCAATTGAAACATGCAGCAATCAAGTTTGAGGAGCAAACCTTCTCGGTGCACCATTTTGATCTCCATACATGCCATTTGTAGATGGAGGTGGAGCAGCAGAAGTTGTAATATTTGTTCCTACAGTGTCAATTTTCATGGGCTTTCCATCCAGTTGAACATTGTTGTATCTTTTCACAGCCGCCTCAGCATCTTTTCGTCGTGAAAAGACTACTTCTGCTGTTCCCTAATAGAAATAATGTTTCTTAACGAAGCAGGACACAAATGAATCTTTTGGGAAGGCAAAAAAAGGCCAGCTTATTGACTTATTTGGATCACATCACCTCTCTTTTTTTTTTTGCACTTTTTTCATAATAAGCCAATAAGCCAAAAAAAAAAACCCACTTTCCAAAATAGGCCAAACAATTCCTGGAAGGACCATAGTATGCCAAACTTGATGGGTACCTTTGATCTTCCGCTCCTGTCATAATGAATTGAATAACGTTTTAGGTCCCCGACCTCTGCAAAGAGCTCCTGTACATAAAAAAACTCATTAAACCACAAAACAGGCCTTTACATTTTCGAGTTCTTCATATTAGATACAAAGGATTATGGGGGCAACAGTGATAGAAGAGACTTAACAGTGAGTTTAATATACACCTAAAGAAGCACAGACACGGATATGAATGCAGACATAAGACAACGATTTCAAAAAAATGGAGATACGGACACGGCGGAGACACGACAATAAAATATGTTTTCATATATATATATATATTTGCTATCTAGATTAATATTACATTGACAAACAATCAATATTAATAAAAAATAACTCTAAATCTATTTTTTTTTTTAAATTTTAAAAAACACTTTTAAATTAATACTTACAGTTTATATCTTTTTTTATAGATAATCTATTAAGTATTTAAATCTAAGAAAAAAAATAATAAACATTCAACATTTATCAAAAGCACTAAATAAAATGGGAGAAAAGACAATTTGGCATGCTCCTAGTGTCTCCTGAAAATAAATTAATTAAATAAAGGGACACATCATGTGGTGTATCCCATACGTGACACCGAAGTGTCCGACACGGATACGGCAATTGTTTTGAAGTGTCAGTGCTTCATAAATATACACAACACACACACAAAACACATGCACTAGAAATGCTAATCGGGCTTAGCAAGCTTGAGGCTCAAACTTTTTGGGCTCAGCTTAGTTTGAGTTTGGACTAAACTGAGCTTGGTAAAAAAAATCAAGGCTGAATTCAACTGCAAGCTAAGCTTGAGCTAAGACTAACTCAGCCAAAAGCTCATTGCACATAATGGGCTGAGGTTGGGCCAAAGAGAAGTGATCTACAATCAAGTTGTTTAGATACACACAACTAACACACTTAATAAGTTGAGGTTTTCCGTATTTATATATACACAGACTTAATAAGTTTGTTTAGATATTATACATATGATGTTTTGAATACAACAAAGAACAAATTTACGAATTTTATCACAGTTTTGAAGTTCTCCTTATGGTTGTGTGATGCAATTTTAGTTTTTGGCTGTGATGCCTGCTGAACTGTAGGGACTGATCTCTAAATTCTCCTCCTCCTTCCCCCTAGTTTGATGTACTTGATTTATTTATTTGATAGGTAAATTAAGGAGACAAAAACTTGAGTCACTTCGTTAGGGAAACAGAGTAACCTGTTTTGATCTACTTTATTAACCACTTATAGAAACTAAAACCCCTTGCTACCCTAGAAAGTCCCATTTGACAACCTCATATGCCTCTCCATTTTCAATCATTCAGCTATGGTAAAGGGACTAGGTACTCGTGCACATAAAGACAGGAAAAATGCTCAATTATAAAAAAAAATTCCAAATAAAAATTTTCCAGCACCAAGAGAACAAAGTCACATTGATGTAGGATGGTTGGCAAAGAGAAATACTGTAGCGAAAGAAGAATACTTCAATCAAATAAACTAAACCCTGACCCTACAGAAATTCTCAACACACAAAAATAAATTCTCAGTGTTCAATATTCATTCAAAGCTGGAAAAAACCAACTACATATTGGCCTATTTATAGGCAACCAAAAACCCTAATTCAGGAATGTCCAAAATTAAAACGAGGCAATAATTATAAAAATAAAAAAAATCAATTAAGGGTTTCCAAAATAATTAAATCCTAATTAAAAGTCACAAGATAATTGAATCCTTGATAATAATCTAATGTTATAACAATTCTTAAAAATCCTAATCTTTCCAAAATTCTCCAAATCCTTCCTCATCTAATACCTTTTCTGTCCACATCACACATCTTATATATAAGCAGCATCCTAATCACTTCATAGAATCTGCCAAACTTCTCACAACTTAGCTCAGGTGTTGTTTATCAGTTACCACTACTTAGATCAAATTCAATCTAACAATCCAACATATATGATATAACTAATTCATTCAGACCAAACTATATGCTTAATATGAAAAAAAGAGCAACAAAAGATATGTGGAATTTTTTTTTTTAATCAATGGTTGATTTATTAAACACATCAAAAATCCCCTATGCAAGTCTCACCGCATAAGGTTTGGATTGTTTGGTCCCATACCCAAACAATCCCCCCTGCCCCCAACAAGGAACCACCCTCGGTGCCTCAAACCTGCGAAGTACACTTTGATACCACATGTTAGGAACTTTCCACTCTCAAATTACACTATCTCTCCTAAAACCAACTGGTGCTACGGAGAGTTTCAGCTTTGGTTTAAAGGCTGGTGCCATCAACTGGTTAGGGTCTCTTGAGCCCTTGGACAGGTCTTGGGTTGTATTGGTTGGTAACACATCTCATTTAAATACATGTTGACTAATCTTCCCTTGTAATCATTTGGGATACTGCTCTCTTTTGCATATCCTTGAGTTAATGCATAAATTTACTTCATACCAAAACCTAGGCATGTTTTGTGCAAAGTTTCCAATTTCCAAGTATACTTTACACTATTGTAAGCTCCTAAATGTTATGATGAAGCTACACGATTCTCTTTATTTTAGCTGGCCTTTTCAACAACTATTAATTTTATGAATTAACACTGTCAAGAGATAAAAACATAAACAGAACAAATATTATTTTTTTATGTTTGACTAGTGAATAGTGGCCAGTTAAATTTAACTAGCAAGATTGGAGCTCTCTGAAATGGCTATCCATTTGGAGTGGAGCAAATATTATTTTATTATTATTTTTGACTAGTGAATAGTGGCTAGCAAGATTGGAACTTTTTAAAATAGCTATGCAATTAGTTAACTCGTCAAAGTGGTAAGAGTATTTCTTGTTGTTGATATTACAGAGGAAGTGTCAAAATGTTATAATTTGACAATCCTGCTCCAATGATGCAAATGTTATTTTTTTGATTTTCACAAAATGTCAAATAGAAATGCTATTTGTGGGCCTATCATGAAATAAGCAAAGAATTTTAATTTTAATTTTTTTTAAAAAAATTTGGCAATTGCCAAACTTTGTGTCAAATTTGACACAAGGTTTGGCAATATGATAATATAACAATAGTTTTAGTAGACCATTGTAGATAATTTTAAGAGATCTTCCTAAATTTTGACTTTGGCAAGGTTACTGCAAGCCATTTTATCTAGCAAAAATATACTAAAAAGTGTTTTTTATTTTACCATGCCACTTTTTTTGTAATACATCATCCATCGATGTTCTCTATTTTAATTAGCCACTTTTAACCACTATTATTATTATTATTATTATTATTATTTTTATTTACACTTCAGAGAGAGAGAGAGAGAGGAAAAGTGGGGAGAGACAGAGGGAGACCAAAAAAAAAAGTTGTTAGCTATCAAGAGTAGGACTAACTAAAATAGCTAGCTTGTTGAAGAGATAAATTTGGGGAGAAACTAGCTAAAATGGCGCATTTGGCTAGCCTCTTAAGAGCAATTCCAACAACTTTAGCGCTTATAGCTATTTAACTAGCCCCTCTTGATGGCTAAACTTAAAAGGATTTTCTTAATTAGTGCCCTTAGAGCACTTGATAAGAAGCTTGAAATGCTTGTACATAATATATGAGAGTGCATGAACTATGCGATGTACAATCAATTTTAAACTTTGTTAACCAATGCCCTTATAGCTATTTAACTAGCCCCTCTTGATAGCTAAACTTAAAAGGATTTTGTTAATTAGTGCCCTTGGAGCACTTGATAAGAAGCTTGAAATGCTTGTACATAATATATGAGACTCGTTAACCAAACCCAATAAAACTAATTTTTTTTTTTTTTTAATCTCTCTCTTCCTCTATTCATGGAGATTTTAAATATCATTTGTTATGCATTGTATCAGTTGTTACGTAACCAAATTTTGAATTTCCAATACTGTTTATATCAGCTGCTACTGTCAAATATCAACTGATATGTAACAATATTGCCAATAGTGATACATATTTTTCGATATCATTATTTAAGAGTGTAAATTAAAAAAGAAAAAGAAAAAAAGAATTGTTGTTAAAAGTGACTAGCTTACAAGAAGCAACTAGTTAAATAGAAAAAAGATACTTTTTATTATACTTTTGCTAGCTAAAATGGCTACTAGAGTTGGAGACATGCTAAATAAAGGAGCCCTTTTAGCCATTTTAGCTAGCTTCCCCCTGATATTAGAGCATATCTAGTGACCTACAAAGGCCGCTATAACCCTTGCCAAAGTTAAATTTTGGCAAGACCTCTTAAAAATTCATTAGCAACGGTTTACCAAAGCTGTTGACAAAGTATAACATTGTCAAACCTCTTGCCAAATTTGACAAAAAGTTTGGCAATTACCAAATTTGGAAAACTCTTTCTACCTCTCTCATGATTGACCCACAGATAGCATTTTCATTTAGCATTTTATGAAATTAGAAAAAATAACATTATCACCATCAAAGCAGGATTGTCAAATTATACCATTTTGGCACTATAACATGCAAAATTTGGCTTTGGCACTGTCGCTATGGCATCAACCATGATAGATGCTCTTACTACTCTATATTTTAAATAGCTAAAATATTACTAGCTAAATTTAGCTAGCCATTATTCACTAATGTTATGAATATCATACCAGTTACAATACCATTTTTTGTTATGGACGGTACATACAAGTATTGATGTGTTATCAATGGTCGAAAATTCGATTAAACATGCAAAACAAGTAGTTGTACAATTATGCAATTTGAAATAATAGATAACTTGTCACTGTTCAAAAGTCAAATTTACAAATCTGACAAATAAAAAGATATCCAATTTACCTATGTCAAGTTTCTTAAAATAATCATTTCCCATCTTACCCTCACATGATCATCCTTTTGCCTTCTGCTATGCACGAGCAAGCAACTCAAGAAAGGGGAGTTTTGGAGAAATGCAGAGAGCACAGAGCCCCTACAACACCATAGCAACAATATTGCTGAGAAAGTTCTCTCCAGTCAGCAATTGTGATCTCATTGGCAATAAGACATGCACGATTTGAACTTGGGAGTCAGTTGAGCCTTGACATTGTTGATGCCCGCCAAATCCTCATTCTTGTTGACATGCTGATCGCCGACAAGAATTGAATCAACAACTAGCATAAGATTTTTCGCTCTCTAATCCACCAAATCCAAATCCAAATCCACCACTAGAATTGTGATCCTACAAATCTACCACAAGAATTGTGACACAAAGATCATCGTTGCTCAATAACTCGCATAAGATTTGGGTCTCAGACAAAAACCGATAGAAGAGCATATGGACAACATTCGGCAAATTGTTGAGAATTACCCAAAAACAATCAGTATTTTAACTAGAACAAAACTGAAGGGTGAGGGTACCACCTTTTGGTTGAAACGGTATATCTTGGACTGTATTTGACCGTACAGCACAGGATGATAACCTTGCTATTCACTAGTCAAAAAAATTGTTCCATTTTTCTTTCGCTCTCCAGTTTTTCCTCTCTTAAAAGTGTGAATTCAAAAAGATAATAACTGCTGAAATGGGTAACTAAAATAGCGAGCATTGTTAGAGTATGTATTGCAAAAAATTGATACATAACTTTTTGGTATGCCTTCGCGAGCTAAAATAGTTAGTATTGTTAGAGATGCTCAAAGAAAAAGAAAAAGAAAAAGAAAAAAGAATAATTAATTAGGAATAACAACCCAAATAGTCGAAAATAAATTTTGTTCATCGTCCCCTTTCGTCCTAAATGAACGTTTTTCATTGCAGTACACACAGTCAGTCTACAGTGAAGTACTAGAACAAAGTATATAGAAAACCAAACAGCAATTAAACAGTGATGATGATGAATCAGAGCTTGACAAACACATAACTTGAACTTGAACTAGCACAAAAACAATGTGCATAAAAAAAAAAAAAAATAAAAAAAAAAAATGATAACCAAAACATTACCTTGATGTCTTCATTAGAAACTCCATAATCCAAGTTAGAGATGAAGAGTTTTGTTCCGGTCTCTATCGCCGACACTCGCCCGACCTGCGCTGGATATGCCGCCGTCGCATGATCTGCGAACATGTCGTGCTGCCACGTCGTCTCCGGCGCTTGAACCTGTCGAATTTCACATTCATAGTCAACACCAGAGTCACAACCACAACTAATAATCAGATCGCGCACACACACATACTGTATAACAATTCGTGAAAAGCCTGAAGTTGTGAGAGTTTCGAACTCACCTTTCCAGCTGGATACGGAGTGGTGCGATTTGAGCTCCGATTTGGAAGTCGACGAGCTGGTCCAGGTCCCGAGTTACGAGCTCTACCTCTAGGGTTAGCTCCTCCTCCTCCACCTCCAGATTTCTTGTTCATCTTTATTATATCGTCCAGAGACATGTCCAAATTCGACATCTTTGAAATTGAAAGAGATTGAAGCTGGATTTGGAATATCACAGAGTTTTCAGATAGGGTTTAGAGAGAGAGAGAGAGACTGCTAGGGTTTTGCAGAGGAAGAGGAGGAGAAAAGAAGAAGAAATCAACAAAATGGATCAAGAATTAATATTCAAAAGATAAACGATATATATAGTATTATGAGAAAAGATTGGACAAAGAGGTGTCGTGGTGTAGTTGGTTATCACGTCAGTCTAACACACTGAAGGTCTCCGGTTCGAACCCGGGCGACGCCACCTTTGATTTATTATGTATCAATTTTTTTGTTTCTTTCACTTTTATTTTCAAGTGAGGCTATAAATACATTCTTTTATTTTCTTTGAATTTTTATGGCCATGTTTGGTTTGATTTTCTTAAATTAATTTCAAATATTTTTTCAAAAAAATAGAAGTTAGTGTGGCAAAAATAAACATCCAAAAAGAAAATTTTGAATTTTTAAAAATTATTCTTGCCAAGTTTTAATTTTTTTTTATTTTTATTAAAATATATTTTGAAAATCAAACAATAACCAAAAGTCTTGTCTATTTGTAAATGGAGTTTCAATAGCAGTTAGGTCTAGAGAAAAGCTATGAGCATTATTATAGTCATGCATAACTTTTATACTAAGGTTAGCACAATTAATGATATCAGTCCAAGTATTAATTACACGACCTTGACTATCAACTACAAATTGGTTGAAATTGAAATCAATTAAGTTGAAACTTATAGTATTGATATATAAAGCAATCAATTAGATACCTACTACAGGTCAAGTTGCTAAGAATAAATATAAAGGACCAGAGTTGTTGAAATTAACATATTGAAGATCAATCGGCCAAAATAACCATAAGCAGCCACGATATTATAAATTTATTCCTCTTCACCAAATTCATTTTATGTGAAATGAAGTAGAGGCAAATCTATCAAAGGCCACTTTTCTCTGCCTTGAAATATTGATGCATTTTATTCAGTATAGGCCCAAATACTAAAACCACAAGGGCAAAACATTAAGAAAGCCCAAATGTAGCTTCCTATAATTTTGATGAGATATCAGCCCACTTCTAGCCAGCCATCAGACATTTATTGACCAACAACATGCCAGAGGCCAAACCCACACTACAAGGAAGCCCGTTTGTAGGCCTAAACTGCCCAAAACTAAACTTATTTGACAGACTTTATTCAAAAAGTGGTTTGTAATTAGATTTTCAAAAAAATACCAGAAATTTAAAAAAATAAAAACAATATGAGAGTAATGAATGTTTTTGAACTTTCATTGTTTTGTTTAAAAAAAAAAAAAAAAAAACACCAAACAGGGTTTAATTGAAGATCGGCTGTGAGTTTCTAGTTTAGAGCATCTCCAATGCAATACTCTCACTAAGAGGATGAAAATAATGTTTTTTATTCAAAAAGTAAATATAGAGGAAGTTACTATTTATTCAAACTCCAACTACAATCCTTAATTTCCTTCACTTTCTTCATTCAAACTCTATTCAAAAAGTAATTTTTATTCATTAATAAATATTTAATTTTAAAATTTTTGTAAAATATATTTAATATTATACTCATTTTAAAGGTATGATTTTATACTTTCTAATGATGTCAATTTTATAAAAATTAAATTTACAAATTAAAAGTTATTTGCAATATAATAAGAAATACAAAATGAATAGTGTTTTGAAGGAAGCCTTCATTTTTTCATCCTCTCTTCAAATATGAAGGATGAATTCATTCTCCTCCCAAATGGAGATGAATTTGAAGGGTGGGTTGGAGGAGAACATCCTTCATATTTGAAGATATGAAGGATGGGTTGGAGATGCTCTTAAGACCGAATTGTAAATTTGTGTTGGTTCAGGTTGAAACTGCAATTTTACTAAAATTGTTTCTAAAAAAATTCAAATACTCATCCTAAATCTCAACCAAAAGTTATCCTTACGTCCAACACTTTTCATTTATCTTAGTTAGTGTAAAATTCTACCATAGTACATGTTCAAAGCCAACTATATAAAGACATTTTAGAGTATGCATATAATATATAAAGAAATTTATAGGAAAGAGATGTATTGGTTGGTTTGGTCGATTTTGGATTTTTAGAAGTCAAATTGAACGTTTGCCGTTGATTTTTTTAGTAACTTCTTATTAATATTTTTTGTATTTAGTAAATTTTAAAAAATTACACTTTAAATTCTAATCAACTAGACGGATTAAAAAAAATAAAAAATAAATCCACTAAACAAAATAATAAAAAAAAGTTAAAAAGCTGATTTTTTTCAGTGATCATCCAATAATATAGAAACTGTATAGCATTTTTTTCTTCCATACAAAACAAGCTTTTCATATTTCAATTATTTTTTAAAATAATTTTATGACTTTCCTTGTGTCGATTAGGCGTGGAAAAGTACGGACTAAGTAACAAATCTCTAATAAAATGAAGTTATTTTAAGACTTGTATTTTAAATAAATATTTATTTTTCAAGAAAATGTTACCGCCCAAAATGTTTGAGGTGACTTCTACAAAGGAATCAAAAACAATTTATTTTTATTTTATAAACTGTATAGAATTTTTCCATACAAAACAAGCCTTTCATATTCCAAATCTTTTCTACAAATTATTTTATGTGTTTCTTCGGATCAATTAGACTTTGGAAAGTAATTATTACCTAATAAGTCTCCAATATGATAAAGTTGTTTTAAAACGCGTATTTTAGATATAAAAAAAAATCCACAAATGCATGGTACCACAAAATAATACTAGATGTGACTTCTCCAATGGAATCAAAACTAATATTAATTAAAAGGACAATACAATAATTTTGAATGTTTAAGCCTTTTAATTTTCCCATTAATGTTCTACAACAAAACAAATATTCCACGTCTTGTATGTTTTTACTTGGCAGTTTACTTTGCTATCAATCCTGAATATTCAATTGATCTTCATCAATTAAGAAATTATAAATCTTGTTAGGCCAAGGATTTCGTTATCCAAGTATCATTTTTTTCTCGACTATTTCATAACATCCACTTTAAATTTGTTTTATTAAGCCCACCTAGTTGCAAAGAAAAACAAAACAAGTATTTCGAAATTATTTGCACACTGATTTAAAATCACAAAGATCATCACTGCAACTTTTCTTAGCATTTTTAGTCCTTGATTGTGTCAAAAGACATCGCATTGTATGATTGACTCTTAAAATCATGTTGCCATTCATATGTATGAAGCATGCCGGTATTATTTTTGCTTAATTTTTTTTTTTTATAAAAAAATTATAGATTAGGTCAACAACGACCACTATTTATGCATCTTAGTCTTTGGATGGATCAAGACATCACATCTATGACCCCAAAAAATTATGCTTAAACTCTATTTCCAAGCGATCATTTCTATTAGTACAAATATATAAAAACATAATCTATTTTCTAATACAAATTACTTTCTTGGATTACATGAAAAATGAATATATTTTCGATGGAGATGAGAAAGAAAAGGGCAGTAGATAAGCTTGCTTGAATATTACCGAAGGCAATTAAAACCAAAAAAATGCCTACTAATAATCCAAACTTGATATAATGATGTGGTTGGTGGCTAAGATTAATGTCTCTATTCTATTATATAAAGTTAACCATTGAGTTGATATAGATAAAGTCGGATCACATTGATAATTGCTTGGAGTAGTTTCTTTCTTACCCTAACTAACTATTTTAATTAATAACTGTCAATCTAATTGCTTCACACACAACATAGTGTGTCAACCGTCTTCCTCAATGTTCTGAACTAGTCTCAAGTTTCATTATGTGTGAAGTTGGCAATGTATCTTTGTGGTAGCATATATTTATTTTATTTTGTTTCCACAAAATAGAAAGAAGGAAAAAAAAAAAAAAAAAGAAGGCACAATTGGATAACCTAGTCACTGTATGACAATTATTTTTACCTCTTATGTTTTATGTTGTTACACTTTTCTTACTTCAAACTTTACGTTTAAAATTAATACAAACCTTAAAGAAGTTTCCGAAAAAATGCTCTAATATGTGAAATTTTTGGGTCCGTAACATTATTAATTTTTTTTAAAAGTAAATTATATTAATCTCCCTTGAGGTTAAGAAAAACTTTAATAAGTCGCATAATTTTAATATAATTATATTGATCTCTTTTTTATATTATTAAAGCTAAAGAAACCGAAACTAATATAAATGGTATATAGACACAAAAATAAACAAAATAAAATATACATTTTAATAAAAAAAAGATGACAACAATAATTTTCCTATTCATGTGACTACAAATTATTAATAAAAAATGGACTACGAGCTATGTAAATTAAAATCTTAAGGGAGTTGGATATAATTATATCAAATTTGTGAGACTTGTATTTTTTTCAAATCTCAAAGAAGGTTAATGTAATTTTTATTTTTTTCTTTTTTCTTTCTCTGAAAATATTTGTAGATTGTAGATTGCAATAAATATTTTTTGGAAATTTACAATACAAGGTTTTTTTTTTTAAAAAATAAAATAAAATTCAAATCAATGATAAAACTTACAAACTTTAATAATTATAATTATATTTTTTTTATTAATCTGTAAATGCTTTATAAAAGTGTAATGATGTGTTATTTCCCAATATTTTTTTTATCCCAATTGATCATATATGTCTTGTCAATTGAAACTTTAAGGGATTCTTTTGGCTGGCTGCTAATGTGTTTCAATAATCTCTTTTTTTTTTTGGGTCCATTGGTGGTAAACAATAATGATTTTTTCTCCGAAATCTCCCCTCTCAACCGTCACAGAGAGAGAGAGAAGAGAGGGAAAGAAGAGGAGCTCCGCCTCGTCGCCGATCGTCGCGATCGTCGTAGCCCACCGACGGCTTCGTTCACAGTCCCGCTTCCGACCGCGGTCGCCTCCGGCCCCGCCTCCGCCTCCAGTCCAATTTTGTTGGTCCCCTCCCCTCCAGTTCTTCTCCTTCTTCCTCTTCTCCTCCTTCTTCCTTTGATTTTCTTCTTCTGAAAAAAAAAAAAAATTCAAAAACGACATCATTTTTTAAATTCGGGAGATTCAGGGGGCTCAAATTCGAGTTACCAATCACTCCTGAGTGGTAAAATACAAAAAATAAAATGCAAAATGCCATCTTAGAATTTCAAAGGACATCTAGAAGCATTTTATTTTGATTTGAAAGGTCAAAAATGCAATAACATCTTAATTGGAATTAAAAAGTTGGCTTGTGTAAGACCAACAAAGCACTTGTGTAAAATTTTCGCGCCAAGGTTTTAATATACATCTTTTTTTTTTGGTTGAACATTAAAGGAGCTCATCCATTTGCCTAAAGTACAATTGTATTTACATTTTAAATTTATGAAAAGAATTAAAAAAAGTAATAAAAATTCAACTTTTACTTTATTTCTTTTCCATATTTTTTTTAGGGAATGGCTTCCCATGGACAGGAGGATACTGTTGGGCCCGTGGAGGTCCACCACGGGTCTCGTTTCGATAATCCGAACTATTAAATGTGTAGAACTCGTCAAGTACTATATATTTATAAAAAATCACATTGATCGGATATCGATAGTTATGTGATCAAATCAGTTTTGTATGAAAAAAATAAATGGTGAAAAATAAACGGCGTACAAAAATCTGATTTGATCACTTAGCTACCGATATTCGATCAACGTGATTTTTTATAAGCATATAGTACTCAACGAGTTCTACATATTAAATGGTTCAAATTATCGAAATGGATTCGTGATGAGCCCCTACAGATCTAACAGTACCCTTCAATCCACGGACTAGAAGGAATCCATCCTCCTTTTTTTTTTTTTTTTTTTAATCCTTCTCTTTATGAACTCTTTACAAATTAAAGAACAAAATACAAATTATAAATGGACCAATCAAAAGTATTTTAAAACACTTATTTTCAAGCGACAATTATGTTTTTATGAGATCGGTGCACAAGAGAATAAAAGAAAATCACATCGGGTGAAATTTCAACCTCAATCAATTTCTAATGACACTTATAAAACATCATGTCGATATCCAAATAAAAAGCAAAAAATTATCTCAAAAAAAAAATGAAAAAGTTATAAAATTAACCATACAATACAATATGTGGAGGTTGTTTTCGAATAGATAGAATGACAAATCATAATGCGACCTAATTTCTATGGGTTATTTCTCAATTAATTTCAATTCTATTTTTTTGTCTATTTTTTTTTTTTGTTTTTTTATTTTTGACAATTGATAAGAGAGTAATTACAAATATGCAAAATATTACATCATCAAATAGATTACTAGCTAACCAACAAAGCCTATTAAGCCCACACTCAACAACCATTCTACTATTACTTATATACAATCCCCATAATGAGGGAGAAATAAATACCACTGCAAGATATTAAACTCTTCTCCATAGAAATTAAATCCGAAAACTGACACCACAAAAGGTGTTCTGGGCAACAATAGAAGCGGAAGGAAGAAACCTAAGAGAAGACATTCTCTTAGATTTTTTTACACAACCATTAAGCCAAATATTTAGTGATTATGCCTATCTAATCCCACAGAGCTCCAAACACACCCACAAATAATTATGCTAAAAATTTGTAAGTGAAAGGGTGTTAGTGGCAAAATAACAAATGTTTTGACAATGTTGTTATCTACACCAATAAAACAATGCCAAATTATGGTAGCTTTTGGCCTATTGTAATCAACCCAAAAATGGAATGTTGAGGTTCTAATAAATGGATTTATTATTTAATAAGTCTAATGATAATTAATGATATTTTTTTTATCAAATACTATTAAAAAATATCACTAATTGTTAATTTTCAATAACAGTTTAAAAATATCAATAATTATAAATTTCAGTGACAGTTTTAAAAAACTGTCACAAAAAAAGTCACTAACTTTCAATGACAGTTTGCAAATTTTGTTACAGAAAAATGTTACTAATTATAAGTTTTAGAGACAATTTATAAAAATCGTAACAAAAAAAAAAGTCACTAATTATCAGTTTTTAGCAACATATGCAAAAAAAATCGTCAAATAAATTATTTTTAGCGAAGATTTTACTAGAATTTATTTTTAATAGGACTTTATGAGAATTAAGTCAAACTATTAAGATCTATTGGTAATTTATCTAAATGCAAAAAAAGAAAAAGAAAAAGAAAAAGAAAATGTTTAAGACCTCCAAAATATCACTTATAAATTGATCTTCAATTACGTGATCTGTGGGGATATATTTTCTGAGCCCCAGCACGTGACCAAGATGGCGCCGATGTGTCAGCTTGGGTGCCACGTGTCCTGATTGTTATGCCGAGGTAATCACGATTAAGCCGAGGTTATCTCCGAAGATATCGGAATCCGAGATAAGCGGATATGGGACAAGAGTCCTAGAATGAAGAGGGAACTCGACCTGACTATGGACAAGAGTCCTAGATTGGGAGAAGACTTCAGTTTGGGTAAAGATAAACTCTTAGGGAGTTTGTCCTAATTCCACTGAGAGTCCTAGCTTAGCAGAAATCCTAAGTCTAATAGGGCCGGGCCCCTATTGGGATTAGGATTGTATTGGCTATAAGAGAAAGGCACCCCCATGGGTCTAAGGTACGTTGTTTATACTCAAGCTTGTGAGTTTAGCACTTGATTATCTTTGAGAGATATACTGACTTGATCGTCGGAGTGCCCCCGGGTGGACGAACCACCGCCGGAGTCTTTTCCTTCTGTGCAGGTTACAGGGAGCCGTCTACTCTGCCTGTGTTCTTCCGCTGAATCACTAAGGAGGGCAGTGTGATCGGAAAATCACTCACACTATTCTATGTCAGTTGTTGATTATTTATGAATCAATCAATTAAGATCTAGTTTATTTATGAATCAACTAACTAATATTTAACTCCTTGTTAGCGTGGGTAAATTTGGAAATGATATTTTAAGAGTTTCTTATATTACTAAGAAAAAATTACACATACAGGTTGGTGTGAAATGGCTAATCTAGTGTTATAGGATAACCATCTAAATATGTGTGAAGGCATAAAATATTAGCCCAAGCCCAAATTAATTAAACATTAGCCCACAAGAAAGGCAAAACCCAAATAAGTTTTTTTAGGAGCTCATTAGGAATAATTGTCAGTAAGCTGGTGCGTGCCTAAGAGCGTGAAGGGCAATCAAGTATAAAGATATTTCTAGAAGATAGATCTATAGAACGAAAGAGGGACGTTGGATTGAGCTTCATCCAACAATAGAAACACCAGATAATAAATACAGGGGCATATGTCAGGCCTAATAGACAATAAGGCCGTCCGATCAACTTGATCTGACAAAGTTGGCTACTAACATCTGACATAATTTGAGCCGTCTGTAAGATGATAATCCAACGATCAAGGATAAAAGCAATTTGGTCACTTGCTCGACCATGGTTAGATAAAGACAAAACCGTTGGGTTGGACAACGATCCAACGGACGAGATTCAAGTTAGGTAACTATATAAGGCCAAGCATGAGAAGCATAGAAGAGAGACCAGAGGTAACCTAAGAAACCTCTTTTAAATATAGAGATTATTATTCTTATGGCCAAACGGTTTACTAACTTGATCGTTGGAGGGTCCTCTCGACCTATTCTCGTCGAGGGTGATCACTGATGTTGGTAAAGTGAAAGAAGTGATACATCATCTCACTTTCCTTATTTAGAAAATTTCACCTTCCACAATATGTATTAAGGGAAATGCTGATATTGGTATATGGGTAAAAATTGTATTACAATATGTAAAAACTATATAGAGATATGAAAAATGTAAATTGAGATTCTAGCTTTTTTGATATTGTTTACTTTTTAATGAGCACCCATTATACAATCGTTAGGAGGATCCATATATTAATTAGTCCTTTTATAGATGATATCGTATTTGGTTTCATTTTCATTTTTTATTTGTGATTCTCAAAATAGAAAAAAAATGAAAAGAAATCACACGAAAACTTCTTGTTTTGCAAATTTTTTCTTTAAGACATCCCATTTTTTAACAGTTCAAATTATTATTTTTTGAATTTTCAAAAAATGTTTTCTTACAACAAAAAAAAAAAAAAAAAAAAAACACAAACAAAAACAAAAAAACAAACAAACAATATAGAAGATGAAGTCTTTGATTTATTTATTTAACTTCTGAAAACATAAAAAATAGAAATGAAGCCAAATGGACGATCCAACTAATGCTAAGTTTAGTTTAGCAAACGTGTTTTTTTGTTGCTTCACATGTATATGTATATATATATATATAAAATAACATTTGAAGATGGCAATGTGTGAATAAAAATTTTGAAAAGTAGGAAAAAATGCTAGCTTATTGGTAAATTGGTTTATTTGGGTCATATCATTTCTCTATATTTTTGTACGTATTTTCAAAAAAATTCAAAAAAAGCCAATAAACTAACACTACAACAAATTTGGGATTTAAAGACGAAACACATTTGTCCCAAAATGTATATATTTCGTCACCCAAACTAATTACGACGAAAATTTTTCGTCACCCGTTTTGTCGCCAAAGCCTCGTCGCTAAAGGGTCTTAGAGACGAAAAAACAATTTCGTCATTGAAAATGATAAATTTGTGACGAATTTTTTTGTCTCCAATAAGCTCTGTTGGGAACATACTTGCAAGTAATTAGAGACAAAATATTTTGTCATTAAAGGAAGAAATTAGAGACAAAAGTATTTCGTCATAAATATAAGAAATAGAGACGAAATAATTTTGTCACGTTTAATATAAACGAAGACGAAAATTTTTTGTCAAAGAAGCTATCAATAAAGACAAAAACAAATTCATCATTAAAAATGATAAATTTGTGACAAATTTTTTTGTCTCCAATACACTCTGTTGGGAACATACTTGTAAGTAATTAGCGACAAAATATTTTGTCATTAAAGGAAGAAATTAGAGACAAAAGTATTTTGTCATAAATATAAGAAATAGAGACGAAATAATTTTGTCACGTTTAATATAAACGAAGACAAAAAAAATTTGTCAAAGAAGCTACCAATAAAGACAAATAAATTCATCATTAGAAATGATAAATTTGTGACGAATTTTTTTGTCTCCAATACACTCTGTTGGGAACATACTTGTAAGTAATTAGCAACAAAATATTTTGTCATTAAAGGAGAAATTAGAGACAATTATTTTGTCATAAATATAAGAAATGGAGACAAAATAATTGTCACGTTTAATATAAACGAAGACGAAATTTTTTGTCAAAAAAGTTAGCAATAGAGACAAAAATAAATTCATCATTAAAAATGATGAAATAATGTCAAAAAAAATTCGTCACACATTGAGGGTAATAATAACAAAATGTGGCAATATTTTTTGTTATGATAAATTCATTTAGCGTTAAATAAAGAATTCATGACAAAATTAATCATCCACCTAAGCCAAATAAGAGACAAAAAACCTTCTTTAGGGATGAAAAATTTTGTCAAGAATTCCATAATATTTTTTTCCATATTATATACCTATTTTATCAAAATCTAAATTTTAGTTCAACAAATATAACCCTGTTCATGTTGAAACCTGTTAAATATAACAATTCCATCACAACTTAACCTAACATGTTATCAACACATTTATGAATTAACAAAATGAAAATATTCATTCATCATCACAAATAATTTCATCCTAATACAATAAAACAGAGGAATATCCACAAAATATCCAAAAGTTATAACTTGTTCAATTCTACCAAAAATCCAACAATAACTAGTGCAACTCCACAAAGTATGTATATCCTTATCAAATAAAAATGAACATTCAAGCAAATTACATCATTGTTGCACGTCAAAAATGACACCCCAATCCAATCTGCAAAAAAATAAATTAAAAGCTTTAGTAATTAATTAATTATACAAAAGATTAAAAACATTAGTAACTCATCAATTTACAATTAGATCAATTATACAATTTACCCCTCTAACAGACTTTTTTTTCAAGATTATGAGAACAAAAAATTAATTTTAAGACTAATTCACAAATGGTGCATCCCATTAATGTGCCGTAAGTTCATACAATTTATATTGGTCCATTTAATTCTTAAAGTGCAAGGATACGTACCAATTTTTCTACTCTAACAAGGATTGACCTAGAACCACACCTGTGTTTTTGTATACATCCTTTCTCTGTTCGCGATGTTACCCTTTGATTGCTCCTATAAGAAAGAATGACCAATATAATAATGAAATGTATCATTAGTAAGACAAATATGTTGGCTTTTGATTGTTTCCATAAGGAAGAATGAACCAATATAACAATGAAATGTATCAGTAGTAAAACAAATTTAATGCTTGATAATAAAGAATTGCATTGTTCATATCTATCATTTTCCTATATATCATTTCAACTTAAAAGATGTTTCAAATTATTCACTAGTTTCATTCAATTCTTTGAATAAAAAAAAACGAGTAATTTACACCGTTCACAAATAGGGGGCATATAAGCATGGGTAAGATAGATTGTGAAAAAATCCATTTACATTTCACAAGATATGGAACAATTACTGATACCAAACTCATATCCCTTTCTTTCTTCCACAACTATATCAAATCTAAAGTTCTGTCTTAATACCTCAGTATTAGTTACTCACTAGTTGCTTACCATTACCATGAAACTTCACCAAACTCAAGAACAAATGTAAAATACAATCTTAGAAACTGAAATCTTAGTTCTTTATTCTATGATGTGAAAGATGCACTTTAAGGAATCATAAATTAATTTCCTATTATGTGAGCCTTCCAATCCATGTTTAATAGTTTCCCTTTCTCATTTTGCCACTTATTTGGTTTTTATTATGTTTCACTTACATGCCTAGAGGATAAGGGAAAAAGAACACATGGAATTTCACAGCAAATTGATTGTGTTCTTTCTAGTTTTTTTGGAATCTCTCCCTATTCTAATCAAATTCTTTCTTCGCTGATATAATAAAAAAGATGAAAATGTTACCAAAAATTCTTTAGTGTTCCACTTTTTATTAATAAGATCTATCCACTTGGTAGGATCAACATCCTTCGGTGGGTGGTTTCTTCCACACTCCTCCCCAGGCTCTCGATGGTATCTCTAACAGCTGAATAACATAATAAAATATGAATATATGTACAAAGATATACATATCTACGTGTGTATGAATTAAAAGTAACAAGACAGAATATATTTCACAATGCATAAATGTATAATACCTCATGCTCAAACGAATCATAAGGTTCAGTGTCACTGTCATCTTTAGCCTCTAACGGTCGATAATCATCGTCATTTTCCTCAATTGGTATTTGTTTTTCCTTCCTTAATTTCTTATGTTGAACCGCAACCTTCAAACAAGTTGTTATATTCTTCACTCCTAGAACATTCATTCTCTCACGATTGTTATTAATTGTCTTCAGTCTTTGTTTCTCATAATTCATTACCTTCTTAGTTTCGGTACTTGGTTTGGTCAACTGTTTTTTTGTAGTGTCCATTATGCCCAACTATAAAGCATAATTGAACATTTTTTAGGTGGATAAGCATAATTAAACATTAGATGTAAAGAAAAGATAATTATATATTTCTATACATAAAACATAAAGCAACAATAATCTCAACAGGTGGATATGTCATATAGGCTCTAAATCATTGAAATATGGCTAGAGTGAGATGGATGATTTTTGTTTTTACCTTTTACATATCATACCTCTATTGATAGGTCTAGTTCATTTTTTGTGGATGATTTCCCATGTCCTCTTAGGTCCATGGCTACTACCCTTGACTTTTCCTTAAGTTTACTAGTCATCAATGCAAATGAAAGATGTCCAAATGAATTTTGTCATGTACCAAGGTAAACAAGTCGCAGAGAGCACTTGAAATAATAATATCAAGATATGCAATCTTTATTCTTATCATAGTTTTTGGTTCTCTTTCAATCTAGAACTGCAGCCATATAACAGTAAGACATACACAACAACAAAACAATGTGAATTAAATTTAGTTAATGTAACTTTCTTGTTCTTTAATTAGTAAGGGATTTGGGTGGGGTGTTTGAAGACGTGTCATTTTCTTGGGAAAAAAAAAATTATATTTACAGATAATCAAAAGGCACAAAGTGGAACATTGCAAAGGAGAATCAGACGAGATCATTGATGTAACGTAAATGAAGTTGCGAGTTAAATTTTCTATAATTACGATAAATAAATAAAAGACATTAAACTCCTTTCCTTAAAAATTATATTATGAAATTACTATTCAAAGTGAGTCCTCTTCACTACTTATTTCTCTTGTTTCAAATCGCTATATGTTACGCTTTTGTCTTTTCTAAATACAACAACTAAGAAAGCTAGAAAGATAAGATATTGCACCACAATATAGACTATTTTGATTCTCCTTGTATATTAGTTTGTTGATAACCTCACTAAAGTTTACATAACAAGATGCATTAGTCTTGATCTCAAGATTCTCGTAATTCATGCATTAGAAATACTATGAAAGAATATAAGACAATTCTATTAAAATAAAAATCAAACGTACCCAGAATAACCACCTCCATGCAGACAAAAAATAATTGGTCCATCTGATCCTGCATTATAAATGTGAGAAGCCTAAAATGAAAAGGCATGTTAATAATTCCACCCTAAATAATAATAATAATAATAATATGAAAGGGAAAATTAAAATATTGAAAGAAACTTTCAGACGTATTCAATAACTAAAAGGAGAAAAAAATTTACTTACATCATTCGAATCGGATGTGAATATCATCTTCTTGGTCAAAATAGCCAAACCAATCCAAAGGTGAGTATTTTTCTGAAGAAGTCCTACAAGAACAAATGGTAACCAACAGTTAAGCCTCGTTTGGGAACCCTCCCTTTTAGGCAGATTAAAGTGTGACATAACGAACAGAAGTCAACTTCGATCTTCAAAGAAGTACTTAAAGAACATTTACGAAGAATTAAAATCAATGCCACAAGAATGTAATACTTATATATACATATGTAAATACATGTACATAGCACGCACATAATGAATTTAATCGCATTAGCATCATCCACTAGTGGACTCACTGTTCAAGGAAACTTTACGCCTTGTTTGGTTTGTTCTTAAGAGGGGGTTGATAAATTGAAAACTAATTCGATAAAAACAAATATCAAAAAATATATTAAAAATTATTTCTAGCCACCCAGAAGATAAAATTATGTAAAAATAATAAATGTTTTGTATTTTTAATTTCTTTTCACAAATTAATTTTTAGTTTTTAAGAAAAAAATTTCGAACAAGTTTTTGAAAATCAAACCAAGCATGGCCTCTAGATTCCATTCCTACATTATCACAGATTCACAGAAAGGCAGATTAAAGTCCTTCCTACCAAAGCTAACCCCAACAATGGAGTACCAAGCAATCATATACTGATTACCTCATGGCTAATATGTTTGATCTAATAAACCAAGATCGCCATGATGACCCAAAGCAAAGCGATAAGTTGCTACATGTTGAAAAGTTCGATAACGAAAAAGAAACCAAATGAATTAGAATACAACAAAAAAAATCACAATGTAATTCAAATAATGAGTTGGATGAGAAACTTACACGTTTAAATATGGATTTGCGGTACTTCCCAAAGCGAAAAGCAAACCTAACACTCACAATGTATGCTCTTTGTCTTTTAGATGCAAAGAGAATAACTTGACTATTGTGTAGGGTACTAATGGCGAGCTATTATAGTCAAGATGAATATTGGAAAGAGCGCCGTCCCAAGAAATTAATTCAATTAGGATACTGCATTTCAAATCTGTGTATAAACCCAATAGAAGCACATCATTTACCCACAAAGAACAGGGATTAGGAAAATATAGGACTACAAATGCATGCACCGCTTATACATATGGGATTACGAAAATATAGGACTACAGTTGCATTGGAATCAAAACAATGGCAAACTCAACCCATGAACAAAAATTAATTTTGCACCAAATTATACACACAAAGAATAATAATATCGACATCATTCAATGCCGTAAATCTTGCACCAAAGAATAATTAACTCTATGGGGCTCTTGTTTTGGACTTGTATTCTAATCATTATCTCTATTCGCCTTAATGTAGCAAAATAACAAATAGCAAGCATCAATTTAAAATGAATAGCAAGCATCAAGCATCAATTTAATCATTATCTCTATTCTCGCCATAATTAAGTGTCATTGAAAATGAATTTGGGTTATCATTCATGTTTTGCATGATTAGGATGTATTGTTCTTACTTCTAGTTCTTAATATAATTAAATTAACATAGCTCAACATTATCAATTTTCCTAAAACAAATAGTTTTGTATACTAAATAAATCAATACCCATCGTAAAGAATGCCTTAAATAAAACTAAAATATGACAAAGAATAAAAGCAGACCACTCACCTCCTTTCCCGATGTACAACTTATTTTAATCTCTTCACCGTTAACTTCCAAGATTTCCCCATCTACCCAGAATTCTCAAAGATCCTCCACCCAAACATGAGATCCAACCACTATATTAATCGGGAAACTCTGCATGTACAAGGATATGTTAATAAGTTTCACATGATGTAGGTATTAAAAATAGCATTATATACAAAATGAACATCGAGTAAGCGCAATGCCATAACCGTACTTACAGTAATTCAATGTAATTAATTTAAAATCGAGAAGATTCAAGACAAAATAGAAATCCATATCCATTAGCGACAATAAGCACGGCAGAATGTAGATTGGCTCAAATGGCATCACCATTGTGACACATTACCATTGAGAAAAAACAAACAAAAACAAACAGAACAATCACTTTCAAACAAAAAAAAAAAATAAGTTTTCTACACTAAGCCATGACACAAATAATAAAAATTCCACCAAAGAAAGTTCCTCAATGTTCAACATTAGATAAAGGTAAAATAATGTAACATTGAATTGGGTATTGAGTGCCTTCATTGTTTGTATTAGTAACCACAATAAAATTAAATAAACCCGGTTTTAAGAGCGAAAATCATTCAAGCCTCAAAGATCACTTGGTGAAATGGAAGACTGTTTTGCTCCCATTACCACTAAGGTCAACAAATATAACTCAAAAATCATCAAAATTCCAACAAATGAAAAACAAAATAGTTGCAAAAATCAATTGAAAGTAAATACCATTTTCTCACAAATCAATCAGATTGGGAGCGATCAAACCCTAAATTTCCTTCAAAAGCGCAATGTAGGCGAACCCATTGATTCTTTCCAATGTACCCACAATGTGAATAACCTACAAGATCCAATTTTTGCCCCCAAAATCGATCCAATTAGTAGCCAAAAGTAGGCACGAAGAGGGAGAGGGAGTACTCAAGAAGATCAATGAGATCTTCGATGTTGTGGAGGATCGCTCCTCGAAGCCCATGAAGATGGCACGAACCTCGACTTTTTGGCGATCTTGCTCCCAAGTTCAGCGGCAAATCAGGGGAGTTAAGCCTCCGCAATAGTTGGCGATAAAGAGAAAGAATCCGCTCAAGAACAGAGCTGCTATCAGAAAGAGAGAGAGAGAGAGAGAGAGAGAGAGAGAGAGAGAGAGCTGGAGGAGGGCAGAGGCGTGAGAGAGTGAGAAAGAGAGAGAGAAAAGAAAGAAGTACTAAAATTTCCCTCCGAAGTTTCCCTCGGTAGTCTGAAACTTATTTTTAAATTTTGTAATTATAATCGCCGACTAATATTTAGTCGATAAAAATAAAATAACAATTTCAAAAAATATTTAAATAAAAGTAATAAATATATTAAAATTATATTTAAATAAAAATATAAGTAATAAAATTATAAATTAAAAAAATTAAATTATTTTAAATATTTATCTTAATATTTTTTGTACTGAAAAATATAATAATATATTTTAAAATTTTATATTCTTATATTTTCTTATATTCTTATATTATATATATATATATATATATATATATAAAATAAGAAAGAAAAGAAAGAAAGAAAGAAAGTGAATTTAAGTGAATTAAATGAGTACTTCTTTTGTATTTAAAAACAAATCACAAATATTTTTTTTTTAAATATATCTAAATTAAGTGAATCTAAAAAATTAGTGAATTTTAAAATCTGAAATAATATCAATAAGTCTTACAAATCAGATTTATTTACTCATAAGTCATGAGTGAATTTTTTTTACACACTTAACCCTCGTTTTGATAATAAAATTTTTTTAAAAATTTTTAAATATATGTTTTGTGTCTGCGAAATGATTATTTCATTAGTACTGGTAATAATATTGAAAAATTTATTAAAATGATAAATGATAGAGGAGATGGAGTGGCAGTGGTGGAGGAAAGGTAATAGTAGTAGTAGTAGTAGCAGCAGTAGTAGTGGTAGCAGTGGTGGTGGTGGTGGTGGTAGTGGTAGTGGTAGCGATGGTGGTAGTAATGGTGCTCGTAGAGATGGAGTGGCAACAATGATAATAATGGTGGTAGTGGAATGACATTTGCAGTAGTGGTGAAGGTGGTAGAGGAGATGCGTGGTGAGAGAGAGATGAGTGAGAGACAGATAGAGAAGAGAGATAGAGAAAGAGATAGAGTGATGAGCGAGAGAGAGAGAGAGAGAGAAAGAGAGACAAAATGATTGCTAAAAGTGCATTTTCTTGTAGTGGAGAGCTCGGTAAATAGAGAAGAGATGAGGGAGAGAGTGAGCAAGATGAACACAATGTGGGAGAAAGACAAACATACACAGAGAGAAAAAGAGACAAAGAGAGAAAGAGATAGAGAGTGAGAGATGTGAGATGAACGAGAGACACAAATAGAGAGATAGAGAGAAGAGAGATGAGTGAGAGAGACAGAGATAAGAGATATGAGAGATAAAGAGATGAAAGATGAGCGAGAGAGATAGATAGAAAGAGAGGGATATTTATACCTCAAATTGTTTTTAGGGAGAGTTGAATATGCTCTAGAAAATGAGAATGGTGAAGGCCCTGGTGGGTGAGACATTATGGAACAAAATTACTTTAGTCAAAGATAAAACAAAGACAGAGAGAGTCACAGAGTGAGAGAGACAGATATTAGGGGAAGAGAGGTCGAGAGAGGGACAGAGATAAGGCAAAATATAGAGGACATACTAGGAAGAGGGATAGAGAGGACATATTAGAGAAATGAACGACTAAGAGAAAAGAGAGATAAGTGAGAGACAGAGAGAGACAGAAAGAGACATAGAGAAATAAAAAAAAAGCGAGAGATAGACACAGAGAGAGAGAGAGACAACAAAAAGAAATGAACAAGAGATAGAGAAAGAGACATAAAGAGAGAGAGAGAGAGAGAGAGAGAGAGAGAAGAATGATGAGTGAAAGAGAAAGAGAGATAGAGATAGAGAGACACAGAAAAAAAAGAGAAAGAGAAAAAGACAGAGAGAAACAAGAGAGGAGTGAGAGATAGACAAAGAGAGAGAGAAAGAGAACGAAAAGAGATGATCGAAAGAAAGACATAGAAAAAGAGAGAGATAGAGAGAGAAAAAAGATGAATAGGAAAGACAGAGAGAGAAAGAGAGAATAGAGATGAAAGAGAGAGATAGAGAAAGAAAAAAGATGAGAGAGATAGAGAGAAGAGAGATGAGTGAGAGACAAAGAGAAAAAGAGACAAAGACAGAGACAAAGACAGACAGATAGAGAAGAGTAATGAGTGAGAGAGAAAAAAGAAGAGAAAGAAAGAGAGAAAGACAAAGATAGAGAGAGAGAGAGAGTTAGAAAAGAGATGAGATAGAGGAGAGATGAATGAGATAGACAGACAGAGAGAGATAGAGAAGAGAGATGAGCGAAAGAGACATAGAGAGAAGAGAGATGAGCGGGAGAGATAGAAATAAGAGAGATGAGCAATAGAGACAGAGAGAGAAAAGAGAGATGAGAGAGAAGCGAGAGAGAGATGAGCAAGAGAGATAGAAACAAGAGAGATGAACGAAAGAGACAGAGAGAGAAAAGAGATGAGAGAAGAGAGAGATGAGTGAGAGACAGAGAGAGAGAGAGATAGGCATGATGAGAGAGAGATAAGAGTGATGAGTAAGAGAGAGAAAGAGAAATGAAAAATAGGTGAAAAGAGATGCATAAAGAGAGAGAAAGAGAGAGAGCGAAAAGAGATAAACGATAGAGATACAGAGAGAGATGAGCGAGAGAGATCAAGAGAAGAGAGACGAGAGAAGTTGAAAATTAAATAGGTATGAGAGAAGTTGAAAATGGTGTGTATGGGAGAAATCAAAAAGACTTGAGAGAAGTTAATAAGTGCTGAGTTTTTTTTTTAAATCAAAAAATTAGGAAATTAGACATGTGGTATTGGAGCTCTCACAAGGCTTGTGAGTTAAAAACCCTTTTTCCCTTATATAATATAGATAGATAGATAGATATAGATATAGATATAGATATAGATATAGATACAGATAGATAGATAGATAGATAGATAGATATAGATATGGCACATATCATTTATATGATATAAAGACCAAAGTATCGGGACAACTGCTGCAATTTTCCCTCATCTAAATTAAGGTAAGAGTGTCTCTTAGTTTCTAACTGCCACAATAGCCTAGATTTCTTGTATTTTGTTTCCTTGTTTAATTATTATTATTATTATTATTTTCTTTTTGTGGAGAGGGGCTTACTATGAGAAAGAATAGTAGCTTTGCACAAAATGTCTTCTTGGATAATAATGTTTACATGCACAAACGGCTTAAATGTGAGAGAGAATAGAGGAACTTCAGTGCGAAATAGAAGAGATGGTTTATAGAGATTGTTTTCTCGAGTCACAGCTTCAATACTTGTAATAGAGGAGACTCAAGTGTGCGACAAAAACGAGGATTTGTAGAGGGTGTCTTTTCGGGTCACGACTTTAGTATTTGTGTGTGTGTGAAAGTAGGTGATTAAGGTAAGAGTGTCTCTTAATTTCTGACGGCATTTTAATAAAGAGAAATAATTAGTGATAAAATATTTTCGTCTCGAACTCATATGTTCGTTGCCTAATCAACAAAAATACAAAAACAATGTTGTGTGGGGATGGAGAATTTATTGGCGATGAAATATTTTCGTCTCCTTCAATTTTACCTTATGGGGCGAAAATATATTAAATCACACAATCAATCAAAATGCAACATGACACATGGAGACTTTATTAGTGACGAAATATTTTCGTCTCCCAAAACATATCCTTCCGATACAAAAATATATTTGTCACCTTATTGATAGAAAGATCAAACGAGCATGAAGGGTTTATTGGTGACAAAATATTTTTGTCTCCCATAACTTATCATTCCCAGACAAAAAATATAATTGTCACCAAATAAATAAGAAAATGAAAGCGACATCGCCTAATAAGTTTGGAATTTATTGGTGACGAATTCCTTTTGTCGCAAAAAAACTTTAATTTTTGTAACAAAAATGTTCCCACCCATTGACCTAAAATAATTGGCGCCAACAAGAAAAAAAATTCGCGCCTCTGTTTTTTGATGATTTTATTTTTTCATCTCCTATAGTTTTGAGAACAATTAAAAAAAACGATAAAAGTAATATTTGGTCATGTTTGGGTTACGTTCTAAAACAAAAATAAATTTTATCACCAAATTTTAAAAATTAATTATTGAAAACTCCATACTAAACAAGGTAATGTTTTCTATTAATTTTGAAAATTACAAATATTTTATTATTTGTTTCTTCAGATTTTTTCTCACAAAAAAAAAAAAAGCTACATTAATTATCTTTTTCTTTTTCTTTTTTGTGGAGAGAGGTTTTGACCTTCGATTTTTCTAAAATGAGTGTTCTAGATGAAAAGGATAGAGTTGGTTCAGACAATGAGAAAAAGTACTTGCGTGCAAGAGGGGCCTTCACTGTGAGAAAGAATAGTGGGTTTGCATAGGGTACCTTCTTGGATAATAGCTTCAATGCTAGCATGCACGAAGGGCTTAAGTATGAGACAGAAGAGAGGGGCTTTAGCGCGAAATAGAAGAAATGGTTTACAGAGTATCTTCTTGAGTCACGACTTCAATACTTGTGAGAAAAGAAGTAGACTCAAGTGCGAGAGATAAATGAGGGTTTGTAGAAAATGTTTTCTTGGGTCACGACTTCAAGGTCCGTGTACATGAAAATGAGTGATAAGCGTCAGAGTGTATCTATTGGGGTCACAGTTTCACGGCATTTTAATAAAGAGAAATGATTAGTGATAAAATATTTTTGTATCCTTCAATACCAGAACAAAGAACTTATTATTGGTGATGAAATATTTTTGTCTTCCACGACTTAATCTTATGAGACGAAAAATATATTCGTCACGCAATCAATTAGAATTTATTAGTGACGAAATATTTTCGTCTCCCACAACTTATTCTTCTGAAACAAAAATATATTTGTCGCCTATTTAATAGAAAGATGAAATGACATTGTCTGCATGATGGAGTGTTTATTGGTGATGAAATATTTTCGTCTTCCATAACTTATCATTCCCAGACAAAAATATATTTGTCGCCTAATAAATGGAAATATGCAACGACATCGTTTAATAGGTATGGAATTTATTGGCAACGAATTACGTTTGTCACAAAAAAAAATTATATTTTGTGACAAAAATGTTTGTCTCCAATGAGCTAAAATAATTCGCGCCAATGCAAATGAAATTGGCCTCATTTTGCACCTAAATTTTGTTTTCGTCTCCTATACTTTTGAGAAAAATTAAAATAAACGACAAAATTAATATTTCGTCATCTTTGGGTTAAATTTTAAAACAAATTTTTTTTTGCCACAATAGCCCAGATTTCTTGTATTTTTTATTGATTTTAAGCATTTGGTGACGAAATTTGGTATTCCTCTCTAAAAATACATTTGGAGACGAAATTATTTCCTCTCTAAAATTTTTTACAATGGTGACAACAAATTTCGTCTCCAAAATGATGCCAAATCTTACACCAAATTTTTCAAGGGCGGGAAATTGTTTTGTGACGAAAAATAAAATTTAGAGACGAATAAAATTTTCGTCACCTATTGTTTTATTTGATTTTAAGCATTTGGTGACGAAATTTGGTTTTCCTCTCTAAAAATAATACATTTGGAGACGAAATTATTTCCTCTCTAAAATTTTTTACAATGGTGATGACAAATTTCGTCTCCAAAATGGCGCCAAATCTTCCACCAAATTTTTCAAGGGCGGGAAATTATTTTATAACGAAAAATAAAATTTAGGGACGAATAAAATTTTCGTCACCTATTGTTTTATTTGATTTTAAGCATTTGGTGACGAAATTTGGTTTTCTTCTCTGAAAATAATACATTTGGAGACGAAATTATTTCCTCTCTAAAATTTTTTACAATGGTGACGACAAATTTCGTCTCCAAAATGGCGCTAAATCTTCCACCAAATTTTTCAAGGGCGGAAAATTGTTTTGTGACGAAAAATAAAATTTAGAGACGAATAAAATTTTCGTCACCTATTGTTTTATTTGATTTTAAGCATTTGGTGACGAAATTTGGTTTTTCTCTCTGAAAATAATACATTTGGAGACGAAATTATTTCCTCTCTAAATTTTTTTACAATGGTGACGACAAATTTCGTCTCTAAAATGGCGCCAAATCTTCCACCAAATTTTCCAAGGGTGGGAAATTTTTTTGTGACGAAAAATAAAATTTAGAGACGAATAAAATTTTCGTCACCTATTGTTTTATTTGATTTTAAGCATTTGGTGATTTAAATTTGATTTTCCTCTCTAAAAATAATACATTTGGAGACGAAATTATTTCCTCTCTAAAATTTTTTACAATGGTGACGACAAATTTCGTCTCCAAAATGGCGCCAAATCTTCCACCAAATTTTCCAAGAGCGGGAAATTGTTTTGTGACGAAAAATAAAATTTAGAGACGAATAAAATTTTCGTCACCTATTGTTTTATTTGATTTTAAGCATTTGGTAACGAAATTTGATTTTCGTCTCTGAAAATAATATAATTGGAGGCGAAATCTTATTTTCATCACTAAAACATGCATATTTGGAGACTAAATATTTTTTCGTCACGCGTTTTCGTCACCATAGACCTTTTTTGTTGTAGTGTAATTTTTTTCAGGTAATTATTTAGTAATCCTAGAGCATGAACACGTGGTATTCTATAGTATTATGATTAATGGAGAAGGTAGGTAAATGGGGTATTGTGTTGAGTAATTGGGGAACATGAGGGAACATATTGAATGATGATTGATTAGGTACCGTTTGGTAACACTTACGTTTTCAATTTTCAATATATATTTATAAAAATTTAAAAAACTAAAATAAAAACTTGTTTGGTAAAATTTTTGCTTTTTAAATCAGTGGTCTCAGTTTATAAATTTGGCCAAAAAATGAAAACACAAAAAATGTGTTTCCGTTTTGAGTTTTGATTTTTTTTTTTTTTACCACCCAACAGTAGCCACCACCCGCCAGCATTTTCCACCATCGTCTTCCACCACCACCACCTGCCACCACCACTCACCACCCACCTACCACCCACTCATCATAACCACCCACCCCTCGCCACCATCACCACCATCACTACCACCCACCTACCATCCACTTGCCACCACCCGCCACACCCCGCCACCTACTTGCACACCACCACCACCACCACCACCACCACCACCACCACCACCACCACCACCACCGCCACCACCATCACCCACCACCCACTCACCACCACCACTACCACCTACCACCACCACTGCCACCCACCCACCCACCCACCCACCACCCGCCATCACACCACCACCTAGCACCACCACCCCCCACCACCCACCACCCATCACTACCCGCCACCCACCACCACCCGCCACCACCACCACCACCACCACTACCACCCACTCACTACCACCCATCACCCGCCACCGTCACCCACCCATCCACCCACCACCACCCACCACTACCAGCTACCCACCACCCACCGTCACCACTTTCCACCACCGTCTTCCGCCGCCACTTCCCACCACTTGCTATTTCTCACTCTTTTTTATATTTTTAAAATTTTTTAAACATTTTGTCAATTACCAAACGCGTTTGTAGTTTATGTTTTTCTAAAAATAAACAAAAACCAGTTTATAAAATTTTTGTAAATATAAACTGAAAACGTAAACGTTACCAAACACACCCTTAGAAAGTACAGACACATGGTACTCTGGAAATATTGAATAATTTTTCATTTTTTCTTACTTCTCAAAACAAGCCTGGTGATTAGGTCATGACACAATTGCGTATTTACATTTCTCATTGGCCATTTTCCAAGGATTTTTACGAAACAATAATGTTAAGATAATCATTTTTTAGTTATAATTTGTTTAATTACTTTTGTCGATATTGTTGCATCAATTTAATTGGTCCTACCATTCGTTTTTGTTTCTAATTCAATGTTCACATATTGTTGCATCAATTTAATTGGTCCTACCATTGGTTTTTGTTTCTAATTCAATGTTCACATATGAGAAGATGAGTAAAATATGAAAGAAAATTGTAATCATCATAATATTATTGTATCGGTTATCAATACAATGATAACACATGATAAGATAAATAAAATATAATCATAATAGTATTAATTATTGTTTCTAAAAAGTTAGGGTAAGTTGACACACTTTCTAAAGCATTTATTTGACTACAAAATAATCTTCTATTCAAAGAGAAAAAAAAAATAATAATAGCAAGAAAAAATAAATTGAATTAATAATTAAAGTAATTATACAAGGCATAGTAGGATGCTATTCATCAAAGATAGGTAGACTTTGTACTGGTTGAAGTGCACTTCAAAATGAAAAGTTTGGTTGTTGTTTGGCAATCACATTTTGAGGTGTGAATTAATTGGAATGCTCTGTCATATATTAAGCATTCAAGACCACCCTCTCTTTGTAGCCATTTATCCCTATGATTTTTCTATGCAATTTGGTGCACCAAAAGACCACCATATGTGATCTCTCAACCAGGAGATTAGCCTTTACTAAAGATGGCTGCTACTTAATTTTTTTAGATCCTTTAATTCCTATTTTTTTATTACAATTATATCCTAAAATAAGATTAATTTAAAGGATAATCTTTAATGGAATACTCACCCACCAAATAAAGACAATTAAAATGACACTTGACAATATTATGCACTCACCTCCCCCATCTAAACGTATTCATCACCAACCTAAACCCAACGTATTCCTCTTCATCACTATTCTAAACCCAAAATGTATTCCTCTTCATCATCATCCTAAACCTTAAACCAAAAATCAGTAGCTGAAGTTCAACGTTCAAGTCGTTTCAAATCATTGCACTACTCATACCACATATAAGTTATTTCACCATTTGTTGATACTTATAGAGCAATGGAGGACGATGACAATAACTCCAATGAGGTTAGCGTTGCATTAGTAAGTTTATCTATCTTGCATTAATGATTCTTGGTCGTTTTCGATGGTTGCTGTTTTGTTTGAGCTTGATCGGTATTGGTTTGCCGACTGTTAAGGTTTCGTTTGGTAACATAATGCTGAATAAAAACATTTAGTTCGGAAGATGGGTTCTGAATAGTAATGTAGCCAATCAGTGGGTGTGTTCCGAACAAAACCTTTGGTTTTAGCACTGTTCAACTGAACAAAAACTAAGAAGAGATTTCCGACGAGTCGAAGAGATTTCTGATGAGCGGAAGAGATTTTCATTGATTGAGAGGTTACAACATCGTTCACTAGCTTTGAAGGATCATTGTCGTTTACTGGCTTCGAGGGACCGTCATTGACTCCTCGTTCTTCAACAGGAGATAGGGTAAATTTCGATTGGGGTAAATTTAGGTGGGTGTGCACTTGGATGTAATAATGTTATGAATAGGAATAAATTTGGTATTAAGTGGGGTGTTAAAATAAATCTTATTAAAATTTAGGATTTAGGGCGGAGTTCAAAGAGGAATTAGATAGATGCTAATAGCAGCCCTCTCTACTAAATGGACAAAAGTAGTAAGAAAGAAACAAAAAAGGGGATGAAAAAAAGAAAAGAAAAGAAAAGAAAAGAAGTTAAAGAGGTTTTTATTTATTTATTTTCATAAAAATGGTTCAATTGTTTTTAAAAAAATTTAAAATCCCTTAGATGCCAATATTCACTAAGTAAAATATTTTGAGCACTAATTATAAAGATATTCACTAAAAAACTATTGAAAAAAGGGGAAATTTGGCCATAAATCCGTTAGTAGGCACTTATCTTGTCAAAAGGATAAGAATTATATGAGTATATTTTCAAAAGCCCTTAATATTTTAAAACATCATTCTTATCATTCTCATAGTTACTGTTTTTCTCCACTATCTCATATGAGAATGATGACCTTAGATCTGAGATTTGTTACCTTAGATTTGAAAATCGATAATTCGTTCTCTCTGTCTCTCTCTCGTTCACTGCTTTCCCTATAAACCCCTGTTTTTTGTTCGTTCCCTTTTTTTTATTTGTTCATAGGCGAAATCACAAATTTTACTCTGATTCAGAATAAAATTTTACTTTGATTTAGAGTAAAATTTTGTCATTTAAAAAAAAAAGAAAAGAAGCTGTGAGAGAGTTTTGCAAGTATTGAATTTTTTTTTGTCCTTTTGACAAAAAAACGAAAGGTTTGAGGGATTTGTGACTAAATCTCCCTTGAAAAAATATAACAGCGGAATGATGTAGAAATGAGCAATTTCTCTCTAGTTTTAAAAGGATGAGAGATGAGAGAGGTGTGATTTATAATGGATCTCATTTCAATGATTTGAGTCATTCATTTTGTAAGGAAGTCATGTTTCATATCATCCATAAAAAAATTAAATTAATTTGATAATTATATCCACATGATTTTGTCATATTTAACTTCAAAAAAAAAGAAAAAAAAAAGATGACTATTATGATTTGAAAATATGACATTTAGTTTTTATTTTTATTTTTATGGCTAATATAGATAAAATTAGGTGGTTACAATAATTGAATCAATCTATTTTTTTAATAAATAATTTACATTTTTTTAATAAATAATTTACATACAAAATCTTGTAAAATAAATAATTTATATAATCAAATTAAAACACGCAATGAATCTACACATATCCGGTCTATATCGAAACTGAAGAGATATTGCACATATGACAAAAAGTCCTTCAACTCTGCTACTTTGACCTTTCTCTAGAATAGTCACGAGAAGAGGATTCAAAAGAAAAGTTTATATTACCAAGTGATTTATGTGAAATACAAACCCGCAAGAAGCAACTTCATTGATAGTTGTTTGGAAACACATTTTATACATGAGTCCTCTCTCTCTTTCTCTCCTAAAAGTTTCACTTCCCACCTTTGCTTGCTAGCTAGTTGATTGATCCTTTTGACTCACAAGCTCCATGCCTCTCCATCTCTCCTAGTGGCCAAATCAAAAGTTGGTGTTGACATTACAGACTTTTGAATGATCTTTATTTTAGTTATATCACATATTCAAAATTTTTATTTATAAATTTATTCAAAAACATAAATAAATTATCTAGATGCGTTTTATATATCAACTCACAATACATAAATTGATTACAAAACATCCATATTCATTCTAAATAATATTTTAATTTAATTTTTTCTGAGTTCACAACTTTATTGTATACATGTACATATAAGAGAGGGAATAAACTTCCATATATATATATGCGCACGCACGCTTATCCTTTTTTTTTTTTTTTGAACACAAAAAAAGGAGGTTCTGAGGGGGCATCACGACCTCCGTAGGCCCAGGCCCCGGGATAGCCAGTTGCCAGCCTGATTTAACTCAATCCACAGGAAGGGACCTACCACCGAGGCACCAGTGGAACTCATCAACCGACCCGCCATGGACAAGTTTCGATCGGAATACAGCGCGAGGTCTCCACAGAGAGTCCCTAAAAAGCCCAGGATTTTTGCGCCCCCAAGAGTCGAACTTGACTCATGGCTGTAGGAAGGCAATGCCTTCACCACTAAATTGAACATTATCATAACAATGGTTGGACTAGGGGTTTTTTAACAGTCACATGCATATTAGGTACACATTTATTTACTTCAATGCATGCACACATGGTTACTTGTTATATGTTCACCTGCTATCACTTCTCTTCTCTATATACCATTCTATTAAGAATAAACTAGATATATATATATATATATATATATTTCAAATAAATAAATTAGGAAGAAAGAAGAATTGTGTGTAGGTGATTGTGATGCAACTAAAATTGGCATTGCAATGGAGGTGGTGGGACAAGTGCTTGTACGAAGATTATGTTGAATTTGATTTGATTGCTCTTGTCTCCAATAATTGCGGTCTAAATTTGAATTCTATGCCGAGATCAATTTTTTTTTTAAAGAACGGGTGCCGAGATCAAATTTAAATTGGCAATATTATATGTTTAGAATATTTTTTCAAAATATTATTGTAAAGAAATGATTTAAATTCATTCTAAATATGAGTGAATCTGATACAACTTTTTTTTTTTTTAGAGTAAAATTTGGATATGTAGCTTTAATCAATTTAATGTATTACATCAAAAAGAAGTTAAACAATAAAATTTTAATCAAATTCTTTTTAAGTCTTTCAACTATTAATGGATATGTTTCATCACGTCCTTCATGAATCCGTATCTTTTAACTTATTCAATTGTAAAAATATTTTACTTTCACCTCTTCAAAAGAGAGATATCTAATAATTGAAGAAGGATTAATTACACTTTTCAACTCTGTAATTTGATTCAAATTTCACTTTAGTCTTTATAATTTCAATTTGAATAATTTGATCTCTACACTTTATGTCTAGTTTTAATTTAGTCATCCTATCTAAATTTTTGTTAATTTGTCTACATGTACACCATCGAAAATTGACAAGTGTCCCAAAATTATTAATTTTAACCTCCAATTTAGATAGAATGACCAAATTAAAACTAGACTTAAAGTATAGGGATCAAATTGTTCAAATTGAAACTATATGGACTAAAGTGAAATTTTAGTCAAATTATAAATATGAAAAGTGTAATTAACCCATTGAAGAAATTAAAATGTATGAATTCATAAATGAGAGGGCTAATGATATTCGTTAATAATTAAAAATATTTTAATATAATTAACACTCAATAAAATCAATTTACACAAAATTATTGGATGTTCAATGTGTCATATAAAGTCCAGATAGATAAATAGCAGAGCCTCTCTCTAGGTGATTTTCGGTGGTGCTCGAGTGACCCACTTTACACTTTTAAAGTGTAGATTTACATTCCTAGAGTATAGATCTATAGTTTTTAAGTATAGATCTGGACTTTTTTTTGGTCCAAAATAAGGGTTTTGGAAATTTTCTCCTCCGATTTTGGCATAAATTTTTAAATTTTCAACACTCACAATGGTTTCATTCTCTCTGAAGCCTTCTCCCATACCATTGTGGGTGTCCTTCCTTCCCAACTCTAGTTTCTGGTGGTGTTCGATGTCTAGCTGCGGTGATGGCGGAGTTGGTCAGCAACGACGGGGACAACGTCAATGAGAACGATGAGTTTTCAAGCAGATCTTTCCAGCCTACATCTTTCAGAAGATTAGTAGTTTTTCCTGGCTTGTAACCTTTTTTTGGCGGATTTGTTTTTTATTTGTTGTTTGGTTGGGATGACCATTTGGAATCTTGTTTATATATTAATATAATGTTTCCCATGTTCTTAAAAAAACAAAAAAATTGTGTCATATAAAATCAATTTTCACTAAAGATAAAAAAAAAAAGGTTAATTTTTTTTAAATAAAAGTATTTCAAGTTTTCTAGTCTAGTAAAATCTTAAAAAAAATTAAAAATTAAAAAGAACAATTTTTTTAAAAAAAATAAAAAAGGAAAATGAATCTAAAATTTTAAAAAAATAAAATAAAGGGCAAATCATTTTTTATATTTGTTATAAAAATAAATGGCATTTGAAAAAAAAAAACCCTCAAAATTTCATTTAAAAATAAATGCATTTAGTTTTATGATAAAAAAATATTTAGAAAATAAGTAAACTCTATTTGAAAAGTTGATAATGTTGAAATAGAGAGAATTTGAGAAAAAGGGTAGTTTAGTCTTTAGGAAGACATATTTATAGATTTTCCTTTCTACAATAGTAGAAGTTATTGAGATGATTTAATTCATCTTTTAACAAGTGTTCTCAGAATACTTGTTAGCAAAACTCATTATAAAAATCAGCAACAAAGCTAATTGTCAAACCCCACCCTAATAACTTCCAATAATGGTTTTACCCAAAAAAAAAACAAAAACCTTAATAATGGGATAACAAAAAGCTTTAAACCCACAAGGGAGACATGGCAGTCATCACTAAAGCTAAAGCCAAAGCTAAAGCTAAAGTGTGTAGAAAATTGTCCAGAACGGTGATGTATAATTACGATTGAGTTTCTGTATTGTGGGGTTTATGACTGATGAATTTGAGCACACCATTTAACATTAGTGATATTGTGACATCCATATATTCCTTCATAAGTGATATTGTTGGAAATGGTTATAAATTTTAGATAAAATCAGAATTTTATCTTAAGTTTGATCTATTTTTTAGGTGGGTCCCGTGCGTTGATTTTCACGGGTCAAAGTGGTAACGCGTTCTATGCCGCGTTGTGATTTACGTGGTATATTTGGTTGGTCAAAACCATTACCGAGTGAATGGGAAATTGAAGCCAAAGTGTGCTCCATGGAAATGGAGTTTTGGTAGAAAATCCTTAAAGGTATTGAGTAAGGCTTGTCCTACATTGATTTAATTTAATGGAAAGTTTTGAATGGGTTTATAAGGCATGGGTTTGATACTTGGGGTGTGCCCCAAGGGGTACCCAAGTGTTTTAGAGGGAGAGGTTATGGGCAAAATGGGCTAGACTCATTGAACTCAAAAATCACCACACGCGCGCCGCCGTCGCCGTCGGGTTGGGCTACTAATCTTTTTGGGTCAAAAACATTTGATTTTAATTTTATTTTTGGTAAAATAAAATCCAGAATTCAAATTAAATTGGTTTGGTTTTTCTGTATATCCAAACAGGGCCCTTCCTGTATTAAATCGGAAATAATCTAATCCGAATTTACTGTACACCCAAACAAGGCTCTTCCCGTTTTTGTATCTGTTTAAATTTGAACCCAACAGATTCAAATCTGTTTGAATTCAAAACCAACAAGTTTCATACCTGTTCAATTCAAAACCAGCAGCCACCTTTACATCTATAAATAGACTAGCCTCCCATTTGGATTTTATTCCAATTTTCGTACTCCATCATCTGCTATAAATCTCTCTGCATTTTGCTGCATTTAATTTTTGAAAGAAAGAGTGTAAACACTTAGTGTGTTCGTAAGGCAAACAATTTGTAGTGCTGCTATTGTTTGTAGTAGATCATTTCATCATGGGAGATAGACGTCCAAATTCTGAAAACACCGTGGAGAGGACGAATCTGTCTTAAGGACACAGTGTCAAACACTGGACTTGATCAGTTTATAATTCGAACCAATTAAATCAAGTAAATTATTTAATTTATTTTCAGTATTATTATTATTTGTTTAAATCAGATTTGAATTTTGTTTTTGTAACAAAATAAAATCTGTTTTTATTTATTTATTTTTATTTCGAGTTTGATTTTTGTAATCAAACAAATTCTCTCATTTCCTTTATTTCTTTATATCTTTATATTCTGGTTGTTGTTTAGTACACAACATAATTTAATTTATTTAAATACAGTGAAGATTGTCAAACAATCTTAAGGCATAATATTTTTTGGTATCTTCATTGTATTTAATTTTCTGATTTCATAAAGACATATTCTGGTTGGAAAAACAAAGAGTGTTTATACTATTTGACAGATAATAGTAATATACTGTCTCTTTTCTTTGACAACTAGTAATAATATACTGGTGTCATTAACAATTGCAGAATATTAATTGTGTTACAGAAAATTATTGTGTTATTTTATTTTTCTAGTTTTAGTAACAAGGAAAATAAAATTATTTTGTGTTATAATTTATTTTCTAGTTTTAGTAACTAGAAAATTAATTTGTGTTTTAATTTTTTCTGGTTTTTGTAATCAGAGATTATAGCTGCTACAACTGAAACTGCATCTGGTAGTGGTACTCCGATTGTTACACCAACATCGGTCCCTATTCAGAACCATGTTCATGTACCAATCAATCATGGAGAAAAATTGGAAAAATTTAACGGTACCGAGTTTAAGAGATGGTAGCAGAAGATGCTATTTTATCTTACAACTCTTAATTTGGCCCGGTTTCTCCATGAAGAGGCTCTAGCACTTAAAGAGGGTGAAAGTGATCGGCAAGTTGTTGCCGCTGTAGATGCTTGGAAACATTCAGATTTCCCGTGCAGAAACTACATCCTCAATGGTCTTGACAACATCTTTGTATAATGTATCTGATCCTTTGAAGTCGATAAAGAATTGTGGGATTCTTTGGAGAAGAAATACAAGACAGAAGATGTCGGGACGAAGAAATTTGTCGTCGGTAAATTTCTGGATTTTGTTATGGTAGACTCCCAAACGGTAATATCTCAAGTTCAAAGTTTTCAGATAATTTTGCATGATATTCATTCAGAAGGTATGTCTCTTAGCGAGTCTTTCTAAGTCGCTGCTTTGGTGGAAAAGTTACCACCGACTTGAAAAGATTTCAAAAATTATTTAAAACATAAACGCAAAGAGATGACCATGGATGAACTTATTGTAAGACTTAGAATTGAGGAAGATAACCGAAAGGCTGAAAAGAGGATTGGGAAAAATCCTATTGAGTCCAAGGCTAATGTGGTTGAACAAGTTCAAAAGCCACATAATAAAAAGAGGAAGTTTACTGGAGATGATCCTAAACAAGACAACAACATTGGCAACAAGAAGTTCAAAGGAAAATGCTTTAACTATGGCAAGACTGGACATCGAGCTTCTGACTGCCGCCGCCCTAAGAAGGATCATGGAAGTACAAGTAAGAAGACCACCAATCAGGCCAATGTAATAGAATTGGATTACATCTCTGACGGAGTGAATGACATCAACCTCTCTGCTGTGGTGTCTGAGGCTAACTTGGTTGGAAATCCCAAAGAGTGGTGGGTTGACACTGGAGCAACTCGTCACATATGTGCGGATAAGAAGATGTTCACTACCTACAATGAGGCTGCAAATGGTGAACAACTTTTCATGGGAAATTCTTCTACTTTTACTGTGGCTGGACAAGGGAAAGTGATCTTGAAAATAACATCAGGGAAAGAGCTGACTCTCAACACTGTACTGCATGTACCTGACATCCGGAAGAATTTAGTTTCTGATTCTTTGTTAAGTAAAAATGGTTTTAGGCTTGTTTTTTAGTCTGATAAGTTTGTATTAACAAAGAGTAGTATGTATGTTGGTAAGGGATACATAAGTGATGGTCTCTTTAAGCTAAATGTAATGACAGTTGTACTAAAAGTTGCTATGAATAAGAATAACACATCTTTTGCTTATATTCTTGAGTCGAATTTATGGCATGGTAGATTAGGACATGTGAATTTTGATACTTTGCGTAGATTAATTGGTTTAGATTATATACCAAAGTTTGAAATTAATCCTAATAATAAATGTGAAGTTTGTGTAGAAGCGAAACTAACTAAGGCTCCATTTAAATCAGTTGAAAGGAAAACCGAACCTCTATAATTAATTTATACTGATGTATAATCTAAAATTTATTCAAAGTAGAAGAGGCAAAAAGTATTTCATAACATTTATCGATGATTGCACAAGATATTGTTATGTTTATTTACTTAGAAGTAAAGATAAAGCCTTAGAAATGTTTAAACTCTACAAAATAGAAGTTGAAAATCAACTTGGTAAAATCATTAAAATGGTTAGAAGTGATAGGGGTAGTAAATATAATGCACAATTAAATGAATTTTGTGCACAACATGGCATTATTCACCAAACTACAGCCCCTTATTCTCTATAGCAAAATGAAATTGCTGAAAGAAAGAATAAAACCCTAAAAGAAATGATGACTACCATGTGACTAAGTTTAGGTTTAGCACAGAACTTGTGGGGGGAAGCAATATTGTCTGCTAATTATGTTCTTAACAGAATACCCCACAAGAAACCAACAACACTCCTTATGAATTGTGGAAAGGTTGACCACCTTCCTACAAATACTTAAAAGTGTAGGGGTGTTTGGCAAAAGTTGAAGTTCCTGTTCCTAAAAAGACTAAGATTGGACCAAAAACAGTAAATTGTGTGTTTATTGGTTATGCTCAGAATAGTAGTGCATATCGATTTCTGACTTATAAATCAGAAATACCTGATATAAATGTGAACACTATTATAGAGTCAAGGAATGCTGTGTTTTTTGAACATGTCTTTCCTTACAAGAAAGGACAGGAATTAAGTTCACAGAAAAGAACTTATGATTGTACACAAAGTCAGGAGACTAATGACAATCAAGTACAAGAGACTAGTAATGGCCTCGACTAATAGGATTTAACTGATGATGAACCAAGACGAAGTAAGAGAGCAAGAACATCAAAATCTTTTGGTCTAGATTTTCTGACATACTTGTTAGAAAATGAACCTCAAAGCTTTAAGTCAGCAATGACAGGTCCTGAAGCACCTTTGTGGAAAGAGGCTGTTAATAATGAAATTGAATCCACTATGCAAAATCATACTTGGGAATTGGTGGATCTTCTACCAGGTTCTAAACCTCTTGGATATAAATGGACATTCAAGAGAAAAATGAAAGCAGATGGTTCAATTGAGAAGTATAAAGCAAGACTTGTAGTTAAAAGTTACAGACAAAAGGAAGGTCTGGACTATTTTGACACATATTCCCCTGTGACAAGAATAACATCCATTCGCATGCTTATTGCTATAGCAGCATTGTTTAATTTAGAAATACATCAAATGGATGTTAAAACAGCTTTCTTAGACGGTGATCTAAATGAAGAGATCTATATGGAGCAACCCGAAGGGTTTGTAGCGTCGGGGCAAGAAAAGAAAGTTTGTCGACTTGTAAAATCCCTTTATGGATTAAAACGAGCACCTAAGCAATGGCATGAAAAATTTGATCATGCAATGCTTAGTAATGAATTTAAGATAAACGAATGTGACAAATGCGTCTATGTTAAAAACACTGACCAAGGATATGTCATAGTTTGTCTTTATGTGGATGACATGCTTATCATTGGAAGCAGTCAAAACATGATCAAATCAACTACGCAAATGCTTAACAAAAGATTTGATATGAAAGATATGGGGGTCGCAGATGTTATATTAGGAATGAAAATTACTAAAACATCTGACGGATATACATTATCTCAATCTCATTATATTGAGAAAATTCTTGATAAATTTATCAAGGATGATTTGAATTTAGCTAGAACACCTGTAGACATCAGTCTTTATTTATCGAAAAATAAAGGTGATACAGTGTCTCAGTTAAAATACTCCTAAATCATTGGAAGCCTAATGTACCTATAAATTGTACACGTTCTGATATAGCTTATGCTATCAGTAAATTGAGTAGGTACACTAGTAACTCCGGAGAAGACCATTGGAAAGCGATCATTTGGGTTCTTAGATATCTAAGATTCACCCGTGATCATGGTTTGAACTTTACCCGATATCCAACAGTACTTGAAGGTTATTGTGATGCCAATTGGATATCGGTGTGTTTGGTAACGTTTACGTTTTCAGTTTATATTTACAAAAATTGTATAAACTAGTTTTTGTTTATTTTTTGTTTATGTTTAGAAAAACATAAACCACAAACACGTTTGGTAATTGACAAAATGTTTAAAAAAATTTAAAAATATAAAAAAGAGTGAAAAATGACAAGTGGTAGAAAGTGGCGGCGGAAGACGGTGGTGGAAAGTGGTGACGGTGGGTAGTGGGTAGTTGGTGGTGGTGTGGTGGTGGGGTGGGTGGGTGTGGAGGCGGTGGGTGGAGTGGGTGGTGGCAGGTGGGTGGCAGATGGCGGGTGGTGGTGGGTGAGTGGTGGTGGCGGGTGGTGGTGGTGGTGGTGGTAGGTGGGTGGGTGGGTGGGTGGCGGTGGTGGGTGTGGTAGCGAGTGGGTGATGGTGGTGGTGGTAGTGGTGGGTGGCAGTGGTGATAGGTGGTGGCGGGTGGTGATGGTGGGTGGATGGGTGACGATGGCGGGTAGTGGGTGGTGGGTGGCGGCGACAGGTGGGTGGCGGATGGTGGGTGCTGGCAGGGAGGTGGCCGGTAGTGGTGGTAGGTGGGTGGGTGGTGGTGGTGGTTGGCGGTGGTAGCAGTGGGGGTGGTGGTGGTGGTGGTGGTGGTGGTGGTGGTAGTGGGTGGTGGTGGTGGTGGTGGTGGTGGTGGGTGGCTAGTGAGTGGTGGTGGCAAGTAAGTGGCGGGTGGTGGCGGCGGGCGGTGGATGGTAGTGGCGGGCAGTGGGTGGTGGTGACAGGTGGTGGGAGGTGGTGGCAGGTGGGTAATGGGTGGTGGTGGCGGAAGACGGTGGTGGAAAATGGTGGCAGGTGGTGGCTAGTGTTGGGTGGTAAAAAAAAAAAAAAAACTCAAAACTCAAAATGGAAACACATTTTTTGTATTTTCATTTTTTGCCTAAATTTATAAACTGAGACCACTGATTTATAAATTAAAAATTTTACCAAATAAGTTTTTATTTGAGTTTTTAAAATTTTTGTAAATATAAACAGAAAACTGAAAACGTAAGTATTACCAAACGTCACCTAAAGATTCAAAATCCACAAGTGGATATGTCTTTACTCTGGGCAGCTGTTTCTTGGAAATCCATGAAACGAACATGTATCACACGATCCACAATGGAATCCGAGTTCATTGCTTTAGACAAAGCAGGAGAAGAAGCAGAATAACTTCGTCACTTCTTAGAAGACATTCCAATGTGGCCAAAACCTGTGCCAGCTATTTGCATTCATTGTGATAGTCAATCTGCAATAGGTAGGGCACAGAATCATATGTATAACGGTAAGTCACAACATATTCGTCGTCGACATAATACCGTAAGGCAATTGTTGTCAAACAGAATAATCTCAATAAATTATATAAAATCTAAAGAGAATATTGCGGATCCGTTAACAAAAGGTTTGTCAAAAGAACTAGTGTATAGTTCATCGAAGGAAATGGGATTAAAGCCTATTACATAAGAGTCGTCATAATGGTAACCCTACTTATATGACTGGAGATCCCAAGAACTAAATTCAAAGGGACAACTAAGTTATGAATGGCTCGCCAGAAATCACCAAGGGATTAAAATTCCCTACCCATTCCTATGGTGAGAGTGATATCTGCAACATTTGTTGTATGCAGGGGTATAAGGATAACTTTTAATGATTACTTATATCTTGATTAAGGCATGGAAATCAAGACGAGTATAAGGAGATACTTACAATAAGAATGACCTATATGAGTGTTGAACTGGGGCTGGTTCTATGAGAATGAAAGAGGCTACATTCTCTAGAAACACTCATGAAAACCAGGAGCATTCAAGGCCAAAATGAACACAACAGTGAGAACCACGAAGTGTTAGAAGATATTTTGTGTGAAATCTATTATCTTGGCTTACACAAACGGCTGAACAATTCAAGGTATCACGTCCATTGGTTAGCCAGTAAGTTCGATAGGTTATCACTAGGGAAGGTTCAAGGCCGAAAGCTACCTATCCTGATGCAAGATATTTTCGACTTATACTCTTTCGATAAAGTCTGCATATTGTTGTATTTCTGTTGTCATCAAATTCCATTCGTGTGGGGGATTGTTGGAAATGGTTATAAATTCTGGGTAAAACCAGAATTTTATCCTAAGTTTGGTCTATTTTTTAGGTGGGCCCCGTGCGTCGATTTTCACGGGTCAAAGTTATAATGCGTTCTATGCCGCATTGTGATTCACGTGGTATATTTGGTTGGTCAAAACCATTACCGAGTGAATGGGAAATTGAAGCCAAAATGTGTTCTATGGAAATGAGTTTTGGTGGAAAATCCTTAGAGGTATTGAATAAGGCTTGTCCTACATTGATTTGGTGAGAAGTTTTGAATGAGTTTATAAGGCATGGGTTTGGTACTTGGGGTGTGCCCCAAGGGGTACCCAAATGTTTTAGAGGGAGAGGTTATGGGCAAAATGGGCTCGACCCATTGAACCCAAAAATCACCACACATGTGTGCCGCCGTCCGTCCGTCCGTCCGGTCGACTGGGCTGGGTTAGGCTTGGGCGCGGGTGCGTGGGGTTTGAGTTGGGCTACTAATCTTTTTGGGTCAAAAACATTTGAATTTAATTTTATTTTTGGTAAAATAAAATCCAGAATTCAAATTAAACTAGTTTGGTTTTTCTGTACATCCAAACAGGGTCCTTCCCGTAGTAAACCGGAAATAATCTGATCCAGATTTACTGTACACCCAAACAAGGCCCTTCCCGTTTTTGTATCTGTTTAAATTTGAACCCAACAGATTCAAATCTGTTTGAATTCAAAACCAACAGGTATTATATCTGTTCAATTCAAAACCAGCAGCCACTTTTACATCTATAAATAGACTAGCCTTCCATTTGGATTTTACTCCAATTTTCGTACTCCATCCTCTGCTATAAATCTCTCTGCATTTTGCTGCATTTAATTTCTGAAAGAAAGAGTGTAAACACTTAGTGTGTTCGTAAGACAAACAATTTGTAGTGCTACTATTGTTTATGGTAGATCATTTCATTATGGGAGATAGACGTCCAAATTCTGAAAGCACCGTGGAGAGGACGAATCTGTCTTAAGGATACAGTGTCAAACACTGGACTTGATCAGTTTATAATTCGAACCAATTAAATCAAGTAAGTTATTTAATTTATTTTCAGTGTTATTATTATTTGTTTAAATCAGATTTGAATTTTGTTTTTATAACAAAATAAAATCTGTTTTATTTATTTATTTTTAATTCGAGTTTGATTTTTGTAATCAAACAAATTCTCTCATATCCTTTATTTCTTTATATCTTTATATTCTGGTTGTTGTTTAGTACACAACAGAATTTAATTTATTTAAATACAGTGAAGATTGTCAAACAGATATCACACCATCTATATATATCATGTTATGCATTGAGAGTACAGAATAAATTCTCTAAACCTATTATACAAATATTAATGTAAAGAAAATAAAATCATGTGAAATTTATGAGAATCAACCTTTCAAAGATTACTTCATTATTGGTCATTAGCATTCTTTGTGTGACATAAATAATCGGTGGCATAGTTTTAATGATCATATGATTAAAATAGCACCGCTTCTATATCGGCATAATGCTACAAATCATGAAAAAATAATCATAAAAATGATTATGAAAGATTTTCTACCTTTAGATTACACTTATAATAAAATATCACACACTAATCAAATGATAAAAAATCTTCATGAGACATTTCATGATATTTTTTTCATGATCCCCAGTATTATTTACAATTTGGCAAAAGATAAAAGTATCAATTAATTTATTTGTTAAAACATAAGATTTGGTTAACTTGTGTTTTCATAACACATGTTAAAAAATTTAAAAAGATCATGTATGTAAAATTTGTTTACTATTATACATATTTTTAATGTGTTTTCTCGTGACGTAAAATATAAAAGTGTGATTAAGATTTAATTAATATATTATAAATTCACGGGCGGAATTAATCTTAATCACATATTAATTTTTCTAAATAAAAGTATGGATAAAAATTATAAATATGTAGTATTGTTGGATTATGAAGTCTTAAAATGAGACTTCCTCACCTCTTAAAAGTCAAGCAGTAATGATACGTAACTTGAAAATTTTCAAGTTCGAATTTACTCCGAATCTAAAATGACGTTGTTTTAAACGGTAGTTTCGTTTTACGAGGGAGTTACTTAATGGAAATTATCTTACTGGTAAGAGAATTTTAATATATCTTACCGGTAAGAGAATCCAAAACGACATCGTTTTGAACAGTCAAGGAATTCGGGAAAGAAAGATTCCGGGAACAAAACATTATTGAAAAGTCAAGTTGAGCTAAAGAAAAGAAACAAAGCATTTCAAATGATGATAAGTCAATGCTATATTTATATATATATAAAAAAATAATAATTTGTTTATTCAAATTTATTCTAAATGTGAAAATGAATATGCTGGATGGCACATTGATCTCCTTTCTTAAAAACAGTAGGTGTATGCCCTTCTATTCAATGGGTTAGAACCTTACAAGATGGTGGCTTTTTAAGTAAAGTTAACTATTTATTATAAAACAAAATACAGATAAATATATTTTGAAACCTAGGATCTTATGACGCCGAAATACAACTAAATTATGAGCTAAAGGTGGTTGCAGCTATTGGACATGTAAGAAGAGTTTCTAAATGTAACGACTAAATCATGTTGGCTCGTGAGCCTCATAATGGTTATTATTTTAATAATTTGAATTATTTATTTTTTTGTACTATCTTAATAATTTAAATTATTTATTTTTCAAATCATAACGTAAAAAAATTCAGATCGATCCAATAATCGTAATCACGTTAGTTTATGATATTTATTTGTAATAATTATAATAATAATAAATGAGACAAATATCATTTGAAAATTAGACGATTTATATTTTGGAAAACAAATGTATTAAACGGTTACGGTTATTGGATCGACTTGATTTTTTTCATGAATAATTTGTATGTTGTGATTTATTCAGGTAAGACCCGTGGTAAATCCCACAAGTCCAAATAACATGGTCCAGTCACTATGGACGAGAGATAATCTAGTTCCGATATAGATATATTTTGAAACCTAGGAGAACAATGTTACATAATCTCATTTTTTGACTTCTAAATACAAAGTAAAGAGACACATTTATAAATATATATGTGATCCACTCATTTGCATTTTAGAATAAGAAAAAAATGTAAAAAATATAATTATGTATAATATTTTTCAATCTAGAATCTTATGGCCCCGTATAACAACTAAAATACGAGCTAAAGGTGGTGGTAGCTATTGGACATATAATCAGTGGCGGAGCGAAGAAATTAAATTAGAGGGGACACTTATTGATTATAATATTGAAAATAATTACAAAAATATTTCTCATAAATTTTTATGATTGACTTCAAGAAAGATAAAAAAAATAAAAAAATAATAATCAGTGTGTTTGGTTTGAGTTTTTTGAATTAATTTTTTTGAAAATTGAGTTTTTTTTTTTTCTATATTTTTTTTTTGTTTTTAGTGAATATTTTTAAAATTTTAAGCATTTTTTTACTTTTTTAGATGGATCTTACTTAGATGTATCTGAAAAAAATAAAATATTTGTAAAAAAATATTTTAAAAAATTAATAAATATATAAAAATACGAAAAATGTACTATTTTTTATATTTTTTTTTGTATTTTTGGTATTAATATTTTTTAAAGATTTTTTTTTCACAAAAATTATACCTTTTAAGTGTATTTATGTTAGGTGTGTCTAAAAATTAAAAAAATTGCTTAAAATATTAAAAAAATTCAGTAAAAATAAAAAATACGAAAAACAAAAAAGTAGAATTTTCTGAAAAGTGTTTTTAGAAAAACTTAAACCAAACAAAGTGAATGTTATTTGTAATTAGTGTACCATGGATAATATTAAAAAAAGTGATGGATATAAAGTTTTAAAATAAATCATATAATGATAAAGTAATTTTTTATACAAAATCTGTGTAAAAATTCAATATAATGGTCATACCATGTCATCATTGACATGTGATATCACCAACCAATAGTAAAGAAATACATGGAGGATGAACCCTATATGTCAAATGTAACTAACAATTCAATAAATTTTATATTTTCATTGAAATTAATTATGTTTGCATGTTAATAATGATAGATATCACCATTATATTGAGATTTTCATAGATAGTAATATCGTAGTCTATTTATTTTCAATCAAAATAATCATTATTATTCTTATAATTTTAAAATGTCATTGACATTTCACTTTAAATAGTATTTCTTAATTTTTTTTTATTTAAAATATTTTTTTTATGTTTCCCCCCCCCCCAAAAAAAAAAAATCAAAACCCAAGGGGGACACATGAACCCCTGGACCCTTCTTCCCTTCGCCCCGCATATAATAGGAATATACATAATAAATTTTACTTTAGCATCACATGCAAAAATATTTCTTCTTACGACATAAGATTTATTATATATATAATGATGTCAAGAAAAAATGAGTTTATTTAACATTATTACTTATGAAATAGTCAATAGTAAATAAAATAATAATACATGCTTATAATAACATTACTGTACACATAATGCCATTATATTATTATTGGACAAATAAATAAATTATCATGTATTTATTTTGAAAAATATTATGTTGGCGAAACATGTCCTCTGAAGGAGCTAAATGTTTACATAGTCCAAAAAAAAAAAAAAAAAAAAAAAAATGGTGAATACGAATCACAAATAAAAATGCTAGGGATTTACAAATTTTTACTTAAAATTTCATCTAAAAATATCAACGCATCCTCTGAATTCATTTCGTGCATAAACCTTACAAAACACTCATTGAATCTCAATTTTATTGGACACATGGAAACTTCTACTTATTAGACAGTATAATAAAAGGAAAAGTTATCAGATATTTTCTAAATATCATATAGCGTTGTCTCTATATATAGATAATATTTTCACAAATGAAAAACATAAATTTTTATCATTCTCTATTACCTAACTATTTAATAAAAATAAATTTATATATATATTTTTATAATTTTTTTATTATATAATTAATTTAAAATACCACATAAATAATAGCAGATGGTTGAATAATTATGCATGACACTTCAGCAGCCCCATAAGTACATGGACTAGCCATATGTATGCATGGCACTTCAGCAGCCTCTAGTTATATATTTCTCCCCAATTCTGAATAAATCATGGTGCCACCATCTTTCCGAATCACAATGTCACACCCAAAAAAAAAAAAAAAAAAAAATTGAAATATTTAAGTTATCATTCTTAAAATTATACTTTAATGATGAGTTTGATAAGTATCAAATTTTAATTGAGTATCCACTTTTTAGATCCAGTTATATGAATTAGTTGATAATTTAATTATCAACAAATTATTTTCTTTTACATATCATTGAATTTAAAAATAAATCTAAAAAATAAGTTTATATATAATTTTTTATTTTAATTTATAAATATTCTATGAATTGAAATTAATTTTAATGTCACATCACTAAATATAAGTCAATTGTATGTGGCCTTGTTGCATTCATGGACAAGGCAAGGAATAACGAGTCCTATATATTACACGGGGGCATAGAGCCCCCCTCTTCTTCAGTCTCTCTGCCAGTTGATGACGTACACACCTGACAAAGTTTATCTTCCTCAATTTCCAGCAACTTAAACACAGCATTGTCTATATATATACAAAATTCAAAAATCCATTTCATGATTTAAACAAACCATAGTGAGATCGAGCTTCAAGAACACTCATTCCAAACAATCATGACAGTCAATATAACCTCCATTAAAACCTCCTCTAATGGAATTTGGCAAGGTGACAATCCTCTAAACTACGCCTTCCCTCTCTTAATCGTCCAGACCACCCTAATCCTCCTTGTCAGCCGCATCCTCGCCTTCCTCCTCAAGCCCCTCCGTCAACCTAAAGTTATTGCAGAAATCATCGTACGTTTTTGTTTATTTCCAGAGAAAACTGCATTTGATTTTGATAATTAAAATTTCTAACTACCAAACACGACCTGATCTGATCTGATCTGATCTAATATGATATGATATGTATTTGTAATTTTCAGGGAGGGATTGTTCTCGGTCCATCGGCAATTGGAAGAAACCAACATTACAGGCATCGGATTTTCCCCACATGGAGTACTCCGATTTTAGAAAGCGTTGCAAGCATCGGTCTATTGTTTTTTCTCTTCCTCGTCGGTCTGGAGCTGGATCTAACCTCGATTCGCCGGAGCGGAAGACGAGCTTTCGCCATCGCTGCAGCCGGAATCACACTTCCGTTCACTTGCGGTATAGGAGTTGCTTTCGTGCTTCGAAAATCTGTAACAGGAGCCGATAAAGTCGGTTATGTACAGTACCTAGTCTTCATGGGAGTCGCTCTGTCCATTACCGCCTTTCCGGTCCTCGCTCGCATACTCGCCGAGCTCAAACTTCTCACCACTCGAGTAGGGGAAACCGCCATGGCCGCCGCCGCATTCAACGATCTCGCCGCCTGGATCCTCCTTGCCCTAGCCGTCGCACTCGCCGGCCCTCACAAGAGCCCATTGGTGTCGGTCTACGTCCTTCTCTCCGGCGTCGCCTTCGTCGCCTTCATGATGGTTGTGATCCGGCCGGCGATGCGCTGGGTGGCTCGCCGGTGCTCGCCTGAGCACGAGGCCTACATCACTCTGACTCTCGCCGGAGTGATGGTTTCGGGCTTTGTGACTGATTTTATCGGAATACATTCAATTTTCGGTGCATTTGTGTTCGGATTAACCATTCCGAAAGGTGAATTTGCGGAGAGATTGATCGAAAGAATCGAAGATTTCGTGTCGGGATTGCTTCTTCCGCTTTATTTTGCTTCGAGCGGGTTGAAGACCGACGTTGCTAAAATACGCGGGGGGCAGGCTTGGGGGCTGCTGGCGCTTGTTATCACGACGGCGTGCTCCGGGAAGATAATCGGAACGTTTGCAGTGGCGATGATGTGTATGATTCCGGCAAGAGAGGCCATAACGCTCGGTGTTTTGATGAATACCAAAGGGCTGGTGGAGCTCATCGTCCTCAACATTGGCAAGGAGAAGAAGGTATGTCATGCATGCTTATTTTAGCATTTTCTCATGGTTTTGACTAACTTGTGCTATGGGTCAACTCACCGGGTTGACTCAGTTAATCATTGAGAATTTTACGAATAGGCGATAGTGTCGAATTGGGATCTCTAGAGTGATTTTTCTCTAAAGTTTCACATTGTGTGGTTGAAATTTACTGACAAATCACATCAATTTTTCTAATGTGACTTGCCAGTAAATCTCAACCACACAATGTAACACTTTAAGAAATTTTAAGAAAATTTCTATCTAGAGGATCCTTGCACGATAGTGTCACTCATATTTGTTAGCCAATTAAGACGTTTGAAATGACTTACTTAATATAGTTTACAATTACTCATTTACCGACAACACCATGTAGATAACTATCATAGGATATTCTGATTCAAGACTATCAAATAATTTTTCACTAATCACATATATTAATCCACCAATTAAATAAATAATTGTTAGAACAAAGTTATCTTTAATTTATTTTTATCTTTTTAATCTTCTCCTTTTTTGAGAAAGGAGAATATGAAAGAATAAAATAAAAGAAGAAGGGAAAAAAAAAAAGAAGAAAAAGGGAAAAAAAAATGCCTATCAGTGTGTTTGGTTTGAGTTTTATGAATTAAGTTTTTTGAAAATTAAATTTTTTAGTTTTTGTATTCTTTTGTTTTTAGTGAATATTTTTTAAATTTTAAACATTTTTTTTACTTTTTTAGAAGCATCTTAGTTACATGCATCTAAAAAGTAAAAAATTTGTGAAAAAGTATTTTAAAAAATTAATAAATATATAAAAATATAAAAAATATACTGAATTCTTATATTTTTGGTATTTCGTAAATTTAAAAAAAAAATTTACAATTTTTTTATTTTTTAGGTATATTTATGTTAGGTGTGTCTAAAAAGTAAAAAAATCACTTAAAATATTAAAAAAATTCAGTAAAAACAAAAAAATACGAAAAATTAGAAAGTAGAATTTTCTGAAAAGTGTTTTCTGAAAAATGAAAACAAACAAGCTGATCTTATTTTTTTTTTATTTTCCTATGTACTAATGTAATTTTAGAGGGAGAGAATTCTTGTCATGATTAATGAACTAATGTAATGTCTTATTTTTGTAATTGAAAATGTTAAGTTGAAATATATATTAATAATATTGCTAAAAAAAACACTTGGTAAAGCATGTGTAGTGTTGTATAATTAAAAATTATATACAAAATAAAGACAAAATTTTATATTATATAATTCATTATTTAGGGTTGGTTTGACATAAATTAAATAATACAAAAAGTCAAAAAGTCACTATCCTATTTAAGTCACATCATCTTATTTAAATCACATCACCTCTCTAACGCATCACATCAAACCCAACTTAAACCCAATCCATATAAGCCAATAAATTAAAAAATGTACTTTTTTAAAACATTCCAAACCAACCCTTAATATGAATCAAAGAAAGACCTAGTGATATAAAAAGGTTGTTAATCAAATGAGTTGTCCTACAAGCAACAACAATAAGATTTTCCACTAATTAAGAGAACTTGCAATATAGTCAAATTCAAAGTTTTAAGATTGGGTTAGCCGTTTAGATTACATTGTTTTGAACATTTTAACTCTAGATTCCCAACATATGCCTCTTCTACTTATATCTACAATGCTTTCTTTTTTCTCTCTTTTTTTATTTTTTCGTAAATTATATTCAAGCCTTACTATTCTCTTTATAATAATCACCATATTATCATGCACCAATTTATATTTACTATACATTCTTGAATGAGTAATTCTATATATCATTACATTTTTCACCATTTTATTTTATTAATTACATAATAAGATATTATTATTATTTTTTTTTCATTGAGTCATTATTATCAAATAAAAAATTTATGTTAGAATGTAATTCTCTTAATATTTATAAATATTTTTTATTAATTAATAAAAAGCATCGTAAACATTAAGATATATATTTTTTTAATGATACTGAGTTATTAAAATATGATGTATTATAGGCGTAAACCAAGAATTATTGAAAAAAAAAGACTCAATTAGATTTTCTAGGCTCATTTTTAATATTTTAATCTATTATTGGAACTCTCAAACTAACTCATACCTGTCACAAACCGATAAAGACAATTTTTAATGATCAAGACAATTTTTAATAATTAGGTGAATGTCGTATTGTCATAAATATTGAGTCGACTAGTTTTTAGCTCACTTTTAATGTTTAGTCGAAAATCACAAGTTAATTGTAATCTATTTTCACAAAAGTTATACTAGGGACCTCAAATAAATTACTAAATTTTCTACCAAATCTCTCACATGGGTGTGAGACCCACACACGCGATTTGTGTGGGTCTCACACCCATGTGAGAGTGTGTGAGTCCCACACTTATGTGAGGAGTTTGGTAGAAAATTTGATAATTTATTTGGATTCTATAACATTTTCGTTTTCACAAAGAGTTATGACATAAAACAATTTATAATTTTGAGTAGGTAAATTTTTACGCTTTACAAAATAAGAAAAAAACTAGTATATTAACAAATGTAATTTACTACTGTCATATGCTAAATTAAAATTACGAAATTTATAAAACGAAATGTATTTATATTTTATTGTAAATATAATTTTTGTAATTTTTTCTTTAATTTTTACCAATTAACTTATAACACACAATTAATGACATCAGAATAAAAACCTTCTCTTATGTGTAACTCTAATAAAAATAATAAAATTTAATTAATTATAAATTGTTTTTACTACATATATTAAATAAATTTTATATTATTATTTTAATTTAAAAACTAATTTTTTATTTATTATAACTTTAATATGCTAGTTATCATCTAAAGAAAAACAATACTACACACAAATAAATTTTCTATCAAATTTTTTCACAATTGATGTCTCATGAAAAATCAATCATATTCAAATAAGTCGAGTAACAAAACAACAACAAAAAAAAACAATTTTGTTTTCCAATTTATTTTGAAAAACTAAAAGAAGTATCCAAATCTAAATTTATAATACTCGCTTGTGTAGATGTCTACATATATAATCGTTTTGTCTTATAGTTTAGTTTATCAATATATATATATATATATATTTTGCGAAGGCAACTGGACATCTCTTTCATAGTGTCTGTGTGTAGATGTAGTTCCATAATCTTTGGACCTCCAAATCAAGATTTTGACATTTTGATTGAATTTTTTTTTATGTTTTTTGTTTTGCTATGTCGTCATCAACGACAATGGGTCATACAAAACTTTGTATTTAATAGAACAATATTCGTGTTTAAAAAAACCGAACAATATTAAAAAAAAAAAAAAGTCTAGAAAACTGGTAAGACAAACAAGAATATGATCCATATTTCGTAGTCAAAATCAAAGTGTATATTTAAAATTCTTATTATGAGGTCACATGGATAAATCTTAATCTTTGATTATAAATTTTGAACACTTTTTTGATTTATTTTTCTTGGACTCCTAATATTCTTGTTTATTTTTTTGATTTATTTTTCTAGGAAACTGGTACAACAAACAAGAATATGATCCATATTTTGTAGTCAAAATCAAAAGTGTATATTAAAATTCTTATTATGAGGTCACACTATAAACAAATCTTAATCTTTGATTATAAATTTTGAACACTTTTTTGATTTATTTTTTTTAGACTCTTACAATTGTAGAAAAAATAGCCTCTTGTTTTTTGCTATCTTGTTTATTTATTTTTAAATATTTATTTTGAATTTATAACATTTTTTTTTATTTGCAAAAAGTTGCAATAAAACGTAACAAAGTCTTCTTTTAACTATTTAGTCATAAACAAATAACATGAATTCTTATTCTAAAAGTAAGAAGTACAGTGTATTTAAATTAATGAGATATGAACTACATCCTAATAAATATAATTTATTGATTTGATGTTTTAAATAATTTTTTGACTATATAATATTACCTTTGGCCATTCATATCAAATTTTTTTTTTTTTTTTTGATCGACCATTCATATCATTTCATTTGGAGCAATATTGCACCAACGAAAAGCACTAAGCTTCATTTAAGTTTTTAGTTAAAAACTCACAAAATCAATATATAAGGTTAATTTTTTTTTGATTTTTTTATATATACTTGTGTAAAAGTTAAAAAATTAATTCTGAAACCAACCCTTAGATGGTCTTTGATTAGCAGTGTACATTCAAACAACTTGATTAGATGGATATTAAAATGGGGAAATTATTCAATATTTTCGGAGTATCATGTGTTTGTACTTCTTAACCAATCATCATTTAATATGTCCTATTATGTTCTTCAAATCACCCAACACAATATTACACTTACTCAACTTCTCCACCAATTGTAATACTATGAAATACCACGCGTCCATATTCTGAGATTACTAAATAATTACCCTAAAATAGGAATGACTTGTTTTCAGTTGAAATTTTAACTGGACTAAACAGTTGAGATTTTTGACTGGGAAGAGTCATTAAACGGAAGACTTTAATAAGAAAGAATCATTAAACAAAAAAACTCTTACCGATAAGAGTCTTTGAAAAAATTCAACTCGATTATGTTTTCATAAATTCTTATTGGTTCTTCCCGGTCGAAGACCTCAACTCTCTAATCCAGTTCAACTTTCAACTGGAGACAAGTCAAATTCATTAAAAAAACACAATTTATTTATTAATCATTTTATTTAAAGTTTAGGGCAGACCAATGGTAGGGCTAGACTTCAAAATTATGGACAATTTAAATTCAACCGTGCTATGGACCCCGATCAAGTGACGTGGCGCCCCCGGCCGAAAATCAAAAAAAAAAAAGCTTTTTCACCCAATCAGCCTCCGCCACCTCACTGGGGGTCGACCCCCAGTGGGGGTCTCGCGCATTTCTCATTTAAATTATGGACAATAGTTAGGTGGTATTTGCCAATTATTTTTTTAGTACTTTTTATTATTTTGTTACAATTTAAAAATATTGATGTGTTTTATAATCATTAAAAAGTTACCTTTTTATTATAGATTTTTTTTTTTGGTCTTTCAAACTTTGATTTTTTGTATAAAAAAAATTACCATATTACTTTTATTTAGTAAAATCAAACAATTTTTGACTTTTAGCCTTTTTTAGTTTAAAAAATATATATTATTATTATTATTTTATTTTATTTGGTTTAGCGGGATAAAAAAATCCACTTAATCCTATTTATAACATTTATTGACCAATTACACTAATTTACATGATACCATTTTTACACTCAAATATATATATATATATATATATTTCAAACTCCTGTAGAAATAATCAATCAATTTGTTACAAGTTTACACTTCACAGTATCAACTTGGAGTCCTTGTTATGATTCAATAACAACAATAAAAATAAGTAAATTGTATAACGTGCATGTTCGTTCTGTATTGTGTATATAGAAGTGAGAAACTAAAATAAGAGTTAAGATTATTTCCTTTTAAATATTGAAAGAAAAATAAACATAAAAATAAAAATATGATGACTAAATTTCTATTATCAAAAATTTCATCAATTTCACCAGTAAATTAATAACATTATTTGACATACAACTTTAATAGGGTCCGACCAAGTAATCCCGACTCTTGTGATCCGGTCTATGAATTCTCATCCTTTCACATAAGGATCGGAACAGAAAGATAGTTACTTGTTATAGTTGCTCGCTCGTCCCCTGAAGAGATGCCCATCCAAAGTCAAAAGAAAAAAAAAATTAATTTTGATAATAGTAAAAATGCAAGAACCATATTGTTAGTTTTATATAAAAAAAAATTATATTTGTAAATCATTTTTTCATTTCTGTATTGTATAATGTGCAACAGGTACTAAATGACGAGGTCTTTGCAATAATGGTGCTAATGGCATTATTCACCACCTTCATTACAACTCCTACAGTTATGGCCATCTTCAAGCCCGCTCGCCCCGGCAAATTACACTCCGCCAGGTTCAACAACATCAAGGATGAACTTCGAGTCCTTGCTTGCGTCCACGGCCCCGGATACATCCCTTCCCTCATCAATGTCATCGAATCAACTCGATCCACCATCAAGTCCCGACTCAAACTCTACATCATGCATCTTGTGGAGCTCACCGAGCGGTCCTCCTCGATTGTCATGGTCCAACGTGCCCGGAAGAATGGTTTTCCGTTCATCAACCGGCAAGGTGGGAGCGAGTTGCATGACCGAGTGGCTGTCGCGTTCCAAGCTTACGGCCAACTCGGTCGAGTCAGCATCCGACCCACAACTGCAATATCACCATTGTCCTCTATGCACGAGGACATATGCCACATGGCAGAAGACAAGAGAGTGACCATGATCATACTGCCTTTCCACAAACAGTGGAGGAGGAGAGAGGATGGAGGTGACGAAGAAGAGGTGGAGAATGTGGGCCACGGTTGGAGAGGAGTCAATCAAAGGGTGTTGAAGAATGCGCCATGTTCGGTGGCGGTGCTTGTGGACCGGGGATTCAATGGTGGATCCCAACGAACCCCTGGGGCCACTGCCACCGTGGCACAAAGAGTGTGCATTGTGTTCTTTGGTGGGCCTGACGATCGCGAGGCACTAGAATTGGGTGGAAGGATGGCGGAGCATCCGTCCGTTAAGGTGACCGTTGTGAGGTTCATTGAGAAAGATGGCTTTGAGGCTAACGGAGTTATCTTACGTCCGTCACTAGATAAGAGTAGAGAGAAAAGTTACACCTTCTCAACAGCCATTATGAACCGTGAGAAGGAAAAGGTAATCTCTCTATAAATACATCTCATCATCATTAGACAACTATTATATTGATAATATTATGATGATTATATTTAATATAAAAAATTGATATATAAAAAAATTTACATACACAAAATTAATCGACAAAAAAATATAAACAATGACATGTCAAATATGGATGAGTTTACTAAAATAATTTTTATAAGCATACCATAATTGAATGTAAGGTACTCGAGTTTTGACTCAATTTTTGTTGGCAAAACTTTGCAGGAGCTGGATGAAGGAGCTGTGGTGGAGTTTCGGAACAAGTGGGATGGAGTGGCGGAGTACACCGAGGCGTCAAGCAATATTGTCAGCGGGGTTATGGAGATAGGGCAAAGCGGAGACTACGACCTCATGGTTGTAGGCAAAGGCCGGTTCCCATCATCCATGGTGGCCAAATTAGCAGACCGGGAGGCTGTGCATGCAGAGCTAGGGCCCATAGGGGACATGTTGGCTTGTCCGGGCCAAGGGATAGTGTCATCAGTTCTGGTGATCCAACAACATGATCTAGCCCACACAGAGGAAGCCCCAGTGTCAAAGATAATGGACCAGGAGGATGGTCCAGTAACAACATTCCATGGGCCATCAAGTCCAGTGGGAACTCAAACAGCAGATTGTGTGTGACCACCCAAAGAATTTAGGTATGTAGATGTGTACTATGATCTTTGAGTTCAGTTCCCACAGATAGGATAAAAACTTCAATACAATGGTGATACCACCATATGATTAGTATCACCATCTAATAATTTCTTGTCTTTTATTCTCTATGCATACGTGACAAGATAGTTGTACCTGAAAAATGGGATTGACCCTCCACATCATGTAGCTTTATTGTTTATTGGTGATACTACATTATCAGATACTGTAACTACAATTGTGGGTAGACAAGATTTTATAAGATTTGCTGAAAATCTTATACACCAATATATTTTTGATATTCAACTCTGTATTTAGTTTCTGTATTCATAAGCTCATTGATTGTGGTTTCTTCATTTCCAAGTCTTGTAAAAGCATGAACAGATCAAAATTTGAAATCATCTACTCCAAAGGCTCTATTTGAGCTCTCTGTTAGACTAAATGATATAAAAAATAAAAAAATTACTTGCTGCAAATCAGGTTTTTGCAGATGCAACAATCCTGAGAGAGAGATGAGGGAGGGGGGAAGCTGGTTGCAGTGTGGGGGGTGGGGGGGTACCTTCAGGGCAATACTTTGTTATTGACCACATAAGCAATGAGGATTATAAGGGTTATTATATATTACCAAAATACTTTATCGAAACTCTTTCTTTTCTGATTTTTATGTTCCTGAATTTAGACACAGATTTGAAAAGGGCAAAAAAAAAAAGAAAAAAAAAAAGTAAAATGTAAATGAAATATAACTAAATTTCCCTAGCCCTTCCACACTTTTTTCTTTTCTATTTCCAAATCCATGAACCGTCTTACCGAAATATTTTATATTTTAATTGGTTGCTTAATGGTACCGTTGATTTTCTATTTGAGCTAAGAAACAGAATTCCTAAGAATATGTTCGGCCATTGGATTGGTGAAGGAATTTGTTAGAATTTGGCCAATAGATTTGAGTAGAGATATCAAAAAAACAAAAAAAAAAGCAACGGCGACAGCAACAGCAAAAGAGAGGAAAAAAAAAACCTTATATTTCATTCCGTCAGGGCAAACAAGCATTTTTCATAAAAATGCAAATCATTTTTATGATATTAAAAAAATTCAAATCTACATAGAAATTAAATAGTCATCACAAATCAGAAAGCGTTCTAAATTTAAGAGTCACAAACAGGACTCCTCACACTCAATTGCAGCTGTTGTCCTCTTTAGTTGGGCAATTTAGCCCACAATGTTAACCGTTATACATATTGTAAACAATTCTCATACAGAAATGCCCATTCCCAGCAAAAGTACACATTTAAAATCAATTTAAAAAAAAAAAAAAAAAGAAAAAAAAAAAAAAAAAAAGAAAGAAAGAAAAGTCGTCGATAATATACCAACCTTAGAAAAAGCCACCATCGCTCCACTTGGTATCTGATTTTCCATTGTGACCAACAGCTTTCGTATACGAAGATGCACTCTGGTAGAAATTATCGAATCCATCATCCTTACCATCGTCCCAACCCGCCCAGCCATCCCCATTACTAGACACTGCACCCTTTGTGGATTCTTCTTTCTTATTGTCTTTATGGTCCCAATCGTCCCAAGAGCCCGAGCTGACAGAATTAAAATGTGCACCAGTTGAAGACTGCTCTCCTCCGGAACTTTTTGAATCTTTTGAAAACTCCTGATAATACCCATTTCTCTCACTTTCGTTTTGTTGCCAGCCATCGGCTTTCCAGCTGGCACCTCCTTCCTTGGTGTACTCCTCTACTTTCTGCGTGGCCAATGCCACGACCCCTTTCATGATACCCCATGTCTTTTGTCCAATCTCTGTTGTTTTTGCAGTGACAACGTTGACCGTTTCGTTCACCTTGGTATCGTAGCCCCCCTCTCTCACCTGTTAGAAATGATTTAAAAGTTGATTTGCTTCAAAATTCACGTCTTATTTTTGGTAATAGTAATATCATTATAACCACACAAAAGATTGACAAGAACTTCTATATATAACATATTTTCCAGAAAAAAAATCCAACACATTTTGCCAAGAAGAATTTTCAACATAAAAAACTATTAAGAAGTGAGCGCATAATATATAAAGGATGATAAAGTCTGCAAACTCATTGGCATTAACCAACCAAAATTAGTATTAAACTGCAACAATTTAAGGAATAAACAAAATAAAACAAATTAAATGTACAATTGGAAAACATGATACATGCCCTAGCCATTGATGATACCTACCATCTAGTAAACCAACAAAGAATAAGTCATCTCAATAACAACATGAGTTTACTCTTGAGTTTAAGACTTTTTTTCCTAGTAACATTACAATTTCCTTTCTTTTTTTTTTCCCTAAATGTGATATCCTCTCCTTACAGTTCGGTAAAAATTTGAAACAACTAAGACACTTGCCTTTTAGGTCCCACCTCTAAAAAGACTCAGAATCTCTGTGATCTATGAGATAAAGATTCTAACTTTTAGAAAGCCCATGAAAACATCTAAATTTCAGTTTTAAGGAAATTTGTGAGCTATGAGGTAGGGAAGGGTGTAAGGACCCTGGTATACCTGGTAGTTAAAACCATAGCTAATTCAACAGAATTCAAGAAAATTATATTTGAGATTAAAATGTTACCAAAGCCACTGGTGGATTACATGCTCCTCTCATAAATGCTGTGGCACCTATTTGACCATACATCAAGGCAAGGGAAAATGAAAGGATTTCATGAGAATCAATTCAAAGAGGAAATTTCCACGTCAACAAAGCAACATTTTCAATAGTTGTGGCAAGAGATTGCCATGCTGCTTCAATTGCTGTGTAGTGTAAACATAAATGCATCACAAATACATCCAAAATACCCAAGTTAAAACCTAAAAAATTAAGTTCACACTATCAACAAACATTGGTAAACTATATTCATATTTAAGTGATATTATTGTTATTTGATTTGACAACTGGTCCAATCAAAGATCGATATTCATCGCACTAATGGAACCCAACAAGGCAAACGACACAAATTTAAAATAAATTAAAAAAATAAAAAATAAAAAACTAGCTAATGACATGTATGTTGTGAAGCTACATATGAGATACTAAACCTTCAGAATCATTGAGATAATCAAAACTAAAATGACATTAGGATTACACAGTGTGCCTCTCTGCAGAGCCTTTTTCACCCTCAAAGGCTAGCATATGAAAATAACAATATTTATTGTCTTTACATAAGTCCAAATAAGCCAAAGGCCACTTTGGGTAAGCTATTACAAGGACAGTCACACTGGTTGGATGATATAACTGGTGCTTAACTAATATAATATCAAATGCAGCAAGTAGGCTGCAACTCTAGGTTTGGTTGGCTTCTTCGTGCTCTGCTCATTATAAAAACTAAAGCACTTTCAGTGACCGGCACCTCTGCCACCTGCTAGATCACCAGACACCAGGTATGCAAATGCTGAGAACTTTTGTTACTGACTACAAAATGGGATGAGAATTAAGGAACTTCCAACATGGTGGCTTCCAGGATTACCAACATTGCCTAGTTGTCACACTTTTGGGGATGTTTTAAATCAGATTCAATACCTCAAGATGAAGATGGAAGAAACTTCAAGGTCAGCCATTCCACCAACGATTCCACCACAACCGTGAATGTGTGTGTATTTCTATAAGATCTATTAAATATATTAACATTATAATAAATTGATAAAATATATTAAAAAGTAAAAGTAAAAGTAAAAGATCTTGTAGGCTTGGCATTCTTGTTTTCGGCGGGAAAGATAGCATGGAGTCATCTAGCAAACACGATGCCATAGCATGAATCAAACAAAATTTTCCATTTGCAACAAATTAGGATAATCAATTGTGTAAAAATAATTTAAAATTCCAGTACAATTCATGCTTGAATTCAATCTCACAAATACTCAAGAGAGAAAAATTAAGAAGGAAATTTTTTTTATTCCAAATTCTTTTTCACCACCCAAGATTTATGTAATTGCCTTGATTTGTATAACCAAATTCACCTGAACTTGATTTCACCAACAATTTCATAAATAAAAATTGACTAGACAAATTTTGCAAACATTTTTAAAAGATAAGGACAGCCAACGAATCTAGTCAGCATAGACCAGATTATTAAGGAGGGTGGGAGTATTGGTGGTAGAGAGACATCAATCTGACAAAGCTCAACTTTTATAAAATGGTCTCAATCATGCAACTAGACAACCAACCACCCTCTCTTAAGATTAGGTGAGGAACTGGCACCTTAAGGTGTCTGCTTGGAAGTTGCCAACTTCCAATTGGTACTTTAAAGTTGGTAATTTCAGTTTGACACCACAACCAACCTTGAAGCAAAACCAAATCTCAAGTTCTCAATCATAAACTCTAAATGTTAAAGGCTGAGCCCCTTGACCATCATATCAATAATTTTCCTTGCTTGACTTCTCCCTATGTCACCAAGTAAAGCACACGAATATATCTTGTACTTCAAATTTACCCTAAACTGTTGCTATCCATCAAGGTAGGCTCCATAATCACAAAATCCCTCCCTCCCTCCCTCTATCCATCTCCCTTGGTTGTAAAATCAACTCTTCTTCTAACTTCACTCTGTCAACCTAACCCAGCCACATCTGAATTATGTGAGAGGTTTGAGATGGGTTTTTTCTCTCCATTGTCAGGCAGGCTCAACTTGAAACCCCCACCCTTCTTTTCTCTCACTTGGGGGATGCCATCACAAAAGTTCCTTGATAAAGGACATAGTCACAATTTATTAGATCAAAGCCTTAGGAAAGCTTCTTCAACAACCAATCACTAAGAAGCATGCACACTTCTATGGAGAAAGCATGTCAAGTCGGACACAACACTCTATTGATACCCGAGTTTTAAAAGGCTTTCCTGAGACTCGCCTTGATGCTTGCCTCGCCTCGAGATTAAGGTAAAACGCATCAAGGCTTTGATTCTTAGGCATTACTCCCCAAAGGCTTGCACATTACAGTTTGAGACATGCGCCTTAAGTGCGCTTTGTACGCTTTTGCACATAAACATGTGAGGAGTACGCACATGCAGAGGTTGCCTTGGGCTTTTGTTAAACTTAGTCTATTAGATTGTTTAAACATAAAAAAAAATAAAATAAAAAGAAATCTTTTTTGCAACTATGTTCTACAATGAAAATTAAGTAAATGATCAATCTAAAAAATAAAAAAAAAACACAATTAGTGGTCAAGTGAGAAGCTGAGAAGCTCAATCACTAAAGTCAAGAAAATCAATCACTTTCAGTGAAGGAAAACTTCCTTTTATGTAGTAGAATGTTCAAAACCTTAAGGAGAAAAGTATTTACACCTTTATAATTAATTGTTTTTATTTTTTTTACTATTTTAAAATATTTAATTTATTCACTAAATATTAAAATTTGAAATTTGAAATGCTTATGCCTCAACGCCTTGAAGCTTATGCCTCGCCTCATGAAGGGTAAAATGCCTCGAGGTACGCATTCGCCTTTAAAAACTTTGATTGATACTTCTAAAAGCGTGTTCGGCACTTTTTCAACATGCCTTCATTAATAACATCGGACACTTTACAAGAACTTCTCAAACATTTCAGCAACACTTGTCGAACCCTCCGAACACAATCTATTTGATGAATCTCTACATAGTAACAACGTTTTTAATTATTTAGAATGTAACTTGTGCACTAGAAATATGTTTTAAAACATTTATCAGATAAATATTTCATATGTATTCTAATGTTTAATAATTGTTACGTGAATAATATATTGATATTTAAGTTATGAAATATATGACTTTTTAATTTTAATTAGTGTTGTATTATTTTTTTATTACATTTGAATAAATTATTCATATATTTCGCATATAATAAATTTTGAATGTGCTCCACGCATATTGTGTGCTGTATTTTTAAAAATTATCGTGTCAACATATCCGTGTTGTGTGCCTATATCTATGCTAAATAGACCAAGCATCAAATGCATGTTAAGATCTTCTAATTAGATTAAAATGAATTACTACCAACGGTCCAATTCTGACCTAGAAACTTGCAATCAGATTTCTTCAACAGCAGGCCCAGTATAGTATTCAATCCAGGTGAACTATAAGCCAATTCCTAATGTAAGACGGTGAATTTATGCGAAGAGCTAGTGACTGTGAGGTCACATCATCCATGTAACCGTCCTAAATCTTCCCTAGTTCAAACTTGCAAGAACCCCCAGCAAGTATAGTCACACTGTAATGGCATTGTAGTATTATCTAAATTCTATAATGTCATTGTTCATACAAGCATCCATGATCATTTTTTTTCCTCATCATGCATTTTCATAACAACACACAAGCATAACCACAATCATTAGCACTACCAGCAAAATCAAATAAAACATGAAAATCAAAGTTGTACAAAAAATTTGCACAGAAAAACATGAAAGATATATGACAGCAGAAAACATAATCATAAAACATGCCATTTAACAGTAGTTCCAAAAAAAGCCAAATACCTTTGAACTGAACTCCTTTGTGCCTACTTGAACAACATTTGCCGCAGACTGTGCTGCCGATGCAGCAACCATAGATAGCCTACCAAATCCCTGAATCAAACATATTATAATAAACAAGATCAATACATCAAAAGATCAATCTTTTGCATGAATTACGCTGACATGCACAGAGAATTCGACGAATTACCTGAGAAACGGCAGAAAGTACATCGCCTTGAGAATTATTTCTGGGCATTGGGGCCGGACTCGATCCGAAACCAACATACTTCCCACCTTGCGATGGATGTAAACCTTCAGGCTTCGATTCATTCTCCGCAATCTTACTAGCGAAAAAGCTCTCCTTATTCGCCGCCGAAGCCTCCAATTGCGCCTTCGTATAAATATTATCGGTCGATCTCGACCTCGACGGAACCCCTCCGCCGCCACCGCCGCTCCTGAAATCGCTCACCGACTGGTTCCGCCTCACATCCGCCGACGATTTGAACCCTCCCTCATCAAAATTGTCCCAACTATCCCAATTCCCCCCAGAATTACCATTCCTACCGCCGCCGCCGCCGCCACTCAACGGCGGTTTCTTTTTGCTGGCGCCGACGCTTTCCTTGACAACCGGAGGGTCCCGCCAGGGGCGGCCCTCGGCTAGGGTTTGGATGCGATCGCGGTAGACGGAGGCGGCGTTGGTATTGTATTTGGTGACGATATCGGTCTCTTTTGCGATGCCGTACTGAGAGAGGAAGCTATTGAGCTTCTCGTTACCTCCAGACTCCATTTTCTTGAGCTGGATCTCGGACCACGAATCCATGGTGACCGATCGGACGAAGCTGATGTGAACTCCGAGACCGCGGTGCTTCCCCGAGCACTCCAAGCACATGAACACGCCGTACGACACCGACGCCCATTGCGGATTCTTCTGAGCGCAGTCGACGCAGATCTTGTTCCCCGATTGCGCTTGTAGGTCTCGGAGGCGTCTCGATGCCGCCATTTTCCGATTCCGATCAGATCGTAGATAATTAAGAACTCTCTTCAATTGAATCAACAGAAACTGAAATCAAACGTTGAAATTGATGTGTGTATAGATAAAGATTTGAGGTGATCAGATCATATTTGGATCTGTTCTAGAAGAGAGAGAGAGAGAGAATGAGAAATCTAGAGAGAGAAAGCCCCTTCGCTTTCTCGGGGGGAGAGAGAGGAGCGAGATTGCCGACACCGTCGAAAACTTTTGGGGCTGACAAGTGATAGGGTGTACACAAATTATGTGCAATCTCATGAGCTGTTACGATAGAGATACAGAGCTGTTTCCCACTAATTTTAATACTATTAAATTTATTATTTATTTATTTTTATTAAATTTTTACTTTTAAAAAATATCAGTATATTTGATTTTAGTTTTTTAAAATTTTAACTTTTTTATTTTTTTGTATTTTTTTATTTTTAATGAATATTTTTTAAATTTTAAGCGATTTTTTTTTAATTTTTTTTAGATACACCTTAGTTAGTTTTATTTAAATAGTAAAATATCTGTGAAAATATTTTTAAAAATTAACAAATACACAAAAATATGAAAAATATATTGAATTTTCATTTTTTTTTTGTATTTTTTGGCATTTAGTGTAATTTTTAAAGATTTTTTTCACAAATATTATATTTTTTAAATATATTTATGTTAGTGTCTAATTTTTTTTTTTTTGAAAAATTACTTAAAATATTAAAAAAATTCATTGAAACATTTAAATATGGAAGATAAAAAAGTTGAATTTTGTGAAAACTGCTTTCTGAAAAGCAGAATCAAACAAGCTGATTTTTTTTAAAATTATATTCACAATCTGTTTGGTTTCTATTTTCAGAATTCACTTTTTAGAAAATTTTATTTTTACACTTTTCATATTTTTTTTATTTTTACTTAATTTTTTTAATGTTCTAAGCAATTTTTTTTTAATTTTTAGACACACCTAACATAAATACACTAAACACCAAAAATCTTCAAAAAATTCACTAAATATCAAAAATACAAAAATTCAATACATTTTTCATATTTTTATGTATTTATTATTTTTTAAAAATATTTTTTCACAAATATTTTACTATTTAGATACATCTAAGACCATCTCCAACGCTATACCAAATCTGATATCAAATTTGAATTTTGATGAAAATGACACTGTTCATGGCTCCAACGGTGTACCAAATCTGATATCAAATTGAGTTTTCATCAAACATTTCATCAGATCGCAGAGGAAGTAATGAATTCATCAAAACACTGTAGCGGACACTGTTGCGGACCGTTGGAGAGGGCCCGGGTCGACCAACCGGTTGCCCACCCGGTTGACCAACCGGTCAACCCAAGAAAAGGTTCGATACCAGAAAAAATTCAAATTCAAAAAAAAAAAAAAAAAAATTTTGCCTAACCGGTCGACCCGGAAAAAGTTCAAAAAGTTCAAAAAAAAAAATAAAAAATTCAAAAAAAAAAAATAATAAAAAATTTTGGTCTAACCGGTCAACCGGCCGGTCGACCACCCGGTTGTCCCGGGACACATTTGGTGAAAGATGAACCGTTGGAGCGTCTGTCAAAAAATTTGGTGAAATGGGTCATTTTTGACTCAAATTTGATGAAAAATTTGAGTCACCGTTGGAGATGCTCTAAGTAAGATGAATTTAAAAAGTTAAAAACAAACATTTAAAATTTTAAAAATATTCACTAAAAAAAATAAAATAAAAAAAAATCAATTATCAAAAAATTGAATTCAAAAAATTAAAATCAAACACACTGATTGGTCTCGAAAAAATATAGAGAGATTTACATATAGATTATAATAGGTGGACCTTATTATCCAACAGGTCCTATGATAATTAATGATATTTTTATCAAACACTATTAAAAAAAGTCACTAATTGTTAATTTTTAACAACAATTTGAAAATTTTGTCACAAAAAATATCAGTAATTATAAGTTTTAGTAACAGTTTAAAAAATCATCACAAAAAAATACCAATTTTGAACCTTTAGTGACAGTTTGAAAATTTGTCACAGAAAAATATCACTAATTATAAATTTTAACAATAATTTATAAAAATTGTGACAAAAAAAAGTCACTACTTGTCAATTTTTAGCTACATATATAAAACATTATCACAAAAAATTATTTTTAGCGATAATTTTATTAGAACTTATTTTAAATAGCATTTGATAAGAATTAAATCTAATTATTAGGACCTATTAATAGTTTATCCAATATATATATATACATGAAAAAGATCATTGATTATAATTTTTTTTGGTTTTTTAAACTAGTTTTTAATTATTTAAATATATATCTATATGAAAAAAAACTAGTGTGTTTAGTTTTTTTTTTTTTTTTTAATCTAATAGTTTGTTTGTTTCTTTCCACACACAAATTTGTTTTTTTTAACTATCTATTTATTTATTAGTATTACCCTCGTTAAAATGGGCCATAATGCACAAGCGTTCAAAAAAAAAAAAAAAATGTTAAAAGGGAATTTGATTTTTTTGATATTTTACTCCCTGCTTATTATTTTTTTTTTAGGTAATAAAAAATGGATATAGAGATAGATTATTCTTCAAATAGAGAGTATTGCTCTTTAGCACTTACAACACATTTGTAGGAAACTCATTTACATCGAAGCCAAAGCTAAGGTGCCTATATGCTCTGTATGCTAAGAAATATGTTTAACCTTGACAAAGAATTATGAAAACTTAAATCTAAATTTTGTACTATGAATTTAAAATTCTACCACTGAACCAACCCCGTTGGTTACTCCCTGTAACTATCATAACATGGGTATAGATTATGACAATTTTAATCTATGAGGATATATTATGATGATTAAAATGAAATATAACCATTAGGACTAATTTATCAAATTTCTCAAAAATAAATAAATAAATATAAATTTGTAAACACGACGTGTTGACATTCACTGCTAATCATCTTTAATGTTAGAGAATACCAAATCTTAACCTTCCCTCAAGCCTTAACTTCACTTCCAAGAAATATTTAGCCTACCTATATGCTAACTATTGTGTTTGTTTGGAATGCGAGTTGATTTTTTAGTTATTTTAATTTGGAGTTAAAAAGTTATGTTTGAGATAGATTTTTTTGACTTTTGTGAGATGAAATGATTATGATTTATGTTAGCTGTATATTATTATAGTTGCTTCTTATCTCTTTGTATTTGTATCTCTCTCCATCTCTTGTATTTGTATCTCTCTCAATCTCTATCTCCTTACTTCTCTAGGTTTTCCTTCTGCCTATATATAGAGGCTTCTCCTATTGTATTATTCATTCAATTCAATACAGAGTTTCTTCTTTCTCTTCTCTCACTACTTTCATAACATGGTATCAGAGCCAAAAGAAAAAATTATCTCCTAGCTTTTTTTTTCTTTGCTTCATTCCTCGGTGTTGTTTCTCTCGCTTCACGTATTTTGTTCATCCGCCTTTTTCACGCTTTGAACTACACCAAACTCTTCGTCTCCTCACGACGAAGCCATCGCCACCAAAATCACTACCATCGCGTTCTCAGCGTTCCACGCCACGCGCGCTTAGCGTTGCCTCCGCGCTTCACCACGTCTTTTCCTTACCACGCCTCCGCCGCTCACGACTTCCGCTCTGGCTTCGCCAGCCGATTCTCCATCGGCTTCCGCCCGGCTTCTTAGTCAGCTTCCGCCTCGCTTTGTCAAATTGCTTGTTTTGCCTTCTCACCACGACGTCATCTCTCTGCGTACGACATCATCCAAATTTCAAGGTCACGACATCATCCAAATTTCAAGGTCGACATCATCTACTTGTTCCTAAGGTTTTCCAGCCTTCTGAATCTGTTGGTGACCTCCGTTTTGACAGTTATGGATCGTACCGAGAACATCCAATCTGTCTCTGTTATCCTTGATGGGTCCAATTATGTTAGTTGGGCTCAAGCTCTCTCTAGCTTCATTAAAGGGAAACGCCTTTGGCGGATTATTACTGGTACTCTTTCCAAACCCACCAAAAAGGTAGATAAGACCGACTCTACATTCGATGACCGTCTTGACGACTGGGAAAGTAAGAATTATCAAATCATCACATGGTTCCGGGCTACCTCAGTTCCTTCCATCAACCTTCAATTTGGACGCCAGACGATGACTCTTTGCCTTCCCTGCCAAAGCAATTTGGGATTTTTTGAAGGAACGTTATCAGACCACTGGCCATGCTCATCAATATCAACTATTGCAGACTCTTCATCACATGCGTCAAGCACCCGGTCAGTCTCTTAATGACTTTCTATTCCAGATGTCATCCGTTTGGGACCAGCTTGCTCTTTCTGAACCTCCATGGGCTCATTCTGATGATGCACAGCTATTTATTACTTATTGGAATCATCAGCGACTATTACAGCTTTCTTATGGCTCTTCATAGCACTTTTGAGCCCGTCGTGCGTGCTTCTTTGCTTCATCGCTTGCCTTTGCCCACTTTAGAGCAAGCCATTATCGAGCTCTTATCGAGGAGACTTTTTAGGAGTCTCAGATCTCACGACACAGATTCTGTTCTTGCTACTCCATCTTCTCAGAGTTCCTCATCTTCACAGCCCCTCATATGCAGTTATTGTCGCAACCGAGGCCTGCCAGCCACTCATTCTCTTGTTCATCGCCAGTTCGCGAATGCTTGACTTGTCATAAGATCGCCTGAGCCATCTCCAAAGCCATTGTCCTCGAGCTCCTCTACTACTTCATCTAAGAAAGGGCTTCGCTTACGGTCTCACCCAAATTTAACCCCTTGCTTCGCTTCTCGTCATTGCATTTCATGGGTTCTTCGCTTCTTCTTTCTATGGATGATGTTGAGTCCCTCATCCACCGTTCTCTCAACAAATCGGTACTCTCCTTCATCGCTTCTTTCCGTAACCTCAGGTAACTCTTCATGGTATTTTGATTCCGCATGCTGTAATCACATGACTTCTGACTCCACTCTATTTTCTTCGTTGTCCTCATCTTCTTCTGCTCCCACTATACATACTGCTGATGGTTCTCATATGCCTGTTAGTCATATTGGCCACATCTCTACTTCCACTGTAACACTTTCTGATGCTTACCATATTCCTTCTCTTAAAATGAACCTTATCTCTGTTGGTCAATTATGTGACCTTGGTCTCACTATTACTTTTTCTGCTAATGGTTGTTTGGTGCAGGACCCTCAGACGAGACAGATCCTTGGGATAGGCCGTAAGCATGGACGTCTGTTCGAGCTTCTACCTTCGCAGTCCCCACCAATCACCTCCTGTTCCTGCTCCCTCTACTATGTCTCCTTTTCATCTTTGGCATTGTCGCTTAGGACATGTCTCTTTTAGTCGTTTAAAATATTTAGTTTCTAGTGGTCATTAGGGTATTCTGCGTGTTGACAATGTCGATTGCTTATCTTGTCAAATTGCTAAACAACCTGCATTACCTTTTAATAAAAGTAATTCTATTTCTACTGCTCCTTTTGATCTTGTGCATTCAGATATTTGGGGACCTTCCCCCACACCTACCATGGGGGGGTCTAGATATTTTGTGATTTTTGTTGATGATTTTTCTCGCTATACTTGGCTTTTTCTTCTCAAACATCGCTCTGAACTTAAACAGATTTACTATGATTTCTCTGCTATGGTCCACACTCAGTTTTCTTGTACTATTAAGCTTTTTCGTTCTGATAATGCTAAGGAGTACTTGGATTCTGACTTTCTTTCTTTTCTTCAGGCTCATGGTACTCTTTCTCATCGATCTTGTGCAGGCACTTCCCAACAAAATGGACGAGCCGAAAGAAAGCACCGTCATATTCTAGACACTACTCGGGCTCTTCTCCTTTCTTCTTCTTGTCCTGAAAACTTTTGGGGGGAAGCTGCCCTCACTGCCATCCATACCATCAATCGAGTTCCTACCCCTGTCATAGCTAACACAACTCCTTACGAGCGTTTGTATGGTTCTCCTCCTGATTATACCACTCTTAAAGTTTTTGGTTCTGCTTGTTTTGTTCTCCTTCAGCCTCATGAACACACTAAACTAGAACCTCGTTCTCGTCTTTGTTGTTTTCTGGGGTATGGTATCGAACATAAAGGGTATCGTTGTTGGGATCCTATCTCTAAGCGTCTTCGTATTTCTCGTCATGTGGTCTTCTGGGAACACAAAATGTTCTCCACTCTTTCCAAGTTTCACCTACCCCAGTCCACCCACTCACCAGTCTTCACTGATATTTCTATCGATTTGTTTTCTGATGACTTTGATGCAGATTCTGGCCCCATGCTTCCACAGCCGCCTATGCCTATCGTCCATCCTGAGGATCCTGTGTCGGTGATGGCCTCCGCCTTCTCCGACTCAGAGAGGTTCCCTACTCTATTTCCATTGAGGTTCCTCCTCCACTGGCGTCATTCTACCCGAGTAAGGCGACCTTACGCTCTTCTTCGTGATTATATTGTTGGTTCCTTTTTTTGCTCTCATGAGCCTACTTCTTATCAAGAAGCTTCTTCTAACCCTCTTTGGCAACAAGCTATGATCGATGAGCTGCAGCTTTCGAACAAACTCATACAGGATGTAGTTGATCTTCCTCCGGCAAGCGTCTTGTTAGTTGCAAATGGGTTTACAAGATCAAAACTCATTCGATGGCTCCCTTGGCGTTACAAAGCTCGCTTTGTCGCCGGGGATTTAGTCAAGAATATGGGATTGATTATGAGGAAACATTTGCTCGCTGTTGCCGCCTTACTTGATTCATGACTTACTTGCTTTGCCGCTTAATCGCATCTTTCTCGAGATGGATGTCAAGAATGCATTTCTCAATGGTGATCTCCGAGGAAGTTTTTATGCAACCTCCTCGGTTCTTCTGTTCCCTCAAACAAGGTTTGCAAACCGCCGTGCTTTATATGGTTTGAAACAAGCTCCACGTGCCTGGTTTGCCAAGTTCAGCTCTACCATTCGTGACTTTGGTTTTTCTTCCAGTGCCCATGATTCTGCCTTGTTTATCCGTAAGACGAAACGGGGTACTATTCTTCTTCTCCTTTATGTGGATGATATGATTATCACTGGAGATGACACAGTGGGTATTTCTAGTCTCAAACAGTTTCTCCATCGCCAGTTTGAGATGAAAGATTTGGGTGCACTTAGCTACTTCCTTGGCTTAGAAATTTCTCAAGATTCCTCTGGTTATTTTCTCACTCAAGCCAAGTATACTTCTGATCTTTTGGCTCGTGCTAACCTTTCCGATTGCAAGACTGTCACTACTCCAGTTGATCCTCAGACTCGTCTTACACCTCTTGACGGCCCCCTATTGTCAGATGCAACTTTATATCGTCAGTTAGTTGGTAGTCTTGTCTATCTCACAGTTACTCGCCCAGATATTGCCTATGCTGTTCACATTGTTAGTCAATTTATGACTGCTTCTCGCCCTCCACACTATCTTTGCTCTGGTTCGCATTTTGCGCTATCTCAAAGGAACTTTGTTTCATGGTCTTCACTATTCCCCTCACTCTTCTCTCCAGCTGCATGCCTTTTCTGATGCCGATTGGGCAGGGGATCCTACCGATCGTCGTTCCACTACTGGGTACTGCTTCTTCTTGGGCACTTCTCTCATTTCCTGGCGTAGCAAGAAGCAAACCCTTGTTGCTCGTTCTAGTACCGAGGCTGAGTATCGTGCTCTTGCAGATACTACTCAGGAGCTTATATTAGCCGTTGGCTTCTTTCTGACATGGGTGTTTCTCATTCCGCTGCCACTAATCTTTATTGTGACAATCAAAGTGCTATTCAGATTGCTCATAACGATGTCTTCCATGACCGCACCAAGCATATTGAGATCGATTGCCACTTCATACGACAGCATGTTACTAGTGGCCATGTTCGTCTTCTCTTTGTTACCTCTGCTGATCAGACCGCCGACCTCTTCACCAAAGCTCATCTTCCAGGCCGCTTTTCTGATCTCCTCTCCAAGCTCAAATTGATATCTGACTTACCACCTTGAGCTTGAGGGGGGGTGTTAGCTGTATATTATTATAGTTGCTTCTTATCTCTTTGTATTTGTATCTCTCTCCATCTCTTGTATTTGTATCTCTCTCAATCTCTATCTCCTTACTTCTCTAGGTTTTCCTTCTGCCTATATATAGAGGCTTCTCCTATTGTATTATTCATTCAATTCAATACAGAGTTTCTTCTTTCTCTTCTCTCACTACTTTCATAACAATTTAAATGTGACATTTTATTTTATTAATTTTTTAGTCTATTTTATCTTTTTATGACTATTTTAATCTAAAAAAAATCTAAAAAGTCAATATGCCAAACGAAGGCATTGTATGCTAATAATTTTAAACAAATAAAATATGGTTTAAAATTGGTTCATCAAGATCCCTTGTATTTTTTAAATGTTGTTGTGTCATTGGACTATGGTCCTTTGCTTAGCCGACTTTCTTGATCTAATTTCTTTACATATAAATTGTGAATTTTTTGCACATGACACTACAGAAAGTCGTATTTTTGCTGACTAAAACCAAAAACCAGAAAGTCAAAGCCTTGCTTAGTTTGGTTTGGCTCAGCTCGACTCGGTTCATTTGTAGTTCTACTTGTGACCAGCAATGGTATGAAACTATTAACATCAGCAAAAACTCAAAGAGGTGGGATAAAAATGAAATTGTTAGTTTCGACGACAATCACCACCCAATCAAATGCCACCTCCAAAATTAACTAGCAGATCCCCAGCTTATCTTCAATGAAATTGTCCCCATAGAAAGCATATTTCCAATATCACATTCTCAAATTCAATTAAGCATTTTGAGTAGCAAGTTTCATCTAACCATATAAAGTAGAGGACGTGTTTAAATTTAAAGACATCAAATTCAAAATCAATTAATAATAGACGGAAAGACCTATAGATTATCTAAAGTCTCGTTTGGGGATATGCTATCACTACAAGAAATTATACTTTTGGCGACTAAAAAAATTTAGTTGCCAAAAGTTGTAGAATTGACGCCCAAAAATTATATTAGTTGGAAAAAGTATAAGATTTAGCTACTAATTTTTTTAGTCAGGGTATATTACTAAAAAAAATTTAGTAGCTAAAAATGTCATAATTGGCGACTAAAAAATATTTTAGTCGCTATATAGTTAGTTTTAGTTACTAAAATTATTTAGTTGCCGAATGAAAAACAAAAATTTACTTATTATCTTTGGCAACCAAAAATTTGGTCGGAAAAAATTTAATTTCAGCGACTAAATAAATATTTTAATTGCTGTATAGTTAGTTTTGGCTATTAAATTTATTTAGTCGCCGAATGAAAAATAAAAAATTACTTTTTATTTTTGGCAACCAAAAGCTTGGTTGCCAAAAATTTATTTTCAGCAACTAAATGAATTTTAGTCGTCATATACTAACTTTTGCTGACTAAAAGAAACTTAATTGCCAAATATCTAGTATAATTTTATTTTTAATCTTTGGTGACTACCTCATTGGGTCAGCAAATATACATTTTTAATGACCAAAACACATTTCGTTGGCAATAAAACTCTTTTTTTTTTTGGTGGGAACACTTACTACCCAATTTGAGTTTATGTTTAATTTTATTATTATTATTATTATTATTATTATTATTATTATTCTTTGTATCTCAGCTGAGATACATAAACCAAATACCAAGCACCAAATAGCATAATTTTTACTTTTTATCTTTGGCAGCCAAAAAATTGGTCGGTAAAAATATATTTTTAGTGACCAAACAACTTTTAGTTGTGTTATAAGAATTTTTTGCCTACTAAATAATTTAGTCGTCAACCAAATAACATAATTTTTACTTTTCTCTTTGGCAACCAAATATTTGGTCGGTAAATATTTATTTTTGGTGACTACAATTATTTAGTCGGCAATATTTAGCTACCAAAAAAAATTTAGTCGCCTTTAGCTTACTTTTACCGACTAAAGTTTTTAGTCGGCAATTGTAATTAAAATTTTTGGAGGTAGGACCCCAAATTTTGGAGGGATTTTAAATTAATTTGGTGAGGAACTCTGGAGGGATTTCAAACACACTAAAATGAGTTAGGGCTTAAAAATGTCTGTCTGTCTGTCTGTCTCTCACTCTCTCACTTTCTTTATAGCGATATCGGTTTCAATCATTCTTTCACGTTTTGCCACTTCGACTGGCATTGGGGTCGAGCCTGGTCACCGCGAGATCTAGGGGGCGCTGGCGGGGTTGAGGCGTGCCTCGGCAAAAAAGGAAAAATGTATTCGAAGTTGCTTGTCCGCTCGAGCGTCCATTTCCCCGCTAGAGCGGAGAATGTTTGGTTCCTGCACTTTGACCTGTCTGCAAAAAATACTGGAAAGGTGTATTCGACGCTCGAGCGGACCACGCTTTATCAGATCGTGAAAGTGACATTTCAGATCATTTTCTGCTTTCTCTCTCTCTAAAAGTCTCAAATTTCCAGATCTGTAACAACCACTTTGCCTTAGTCATGCTCACATGCATTTATATGATTTTGTCTTGTTAAGTTGCATTCATAAGATCCTGTTTTGTTTATCTAAGTGTTGTTGCATGCTTTGTTCCTTGTTTGGTGTGTGTTTAGCCGAGGTCATCTTAAGCTTAGGTTACACCTTTGAACCTCTTACACCTAGGACTATCTTGGAACCACTTTGGTTGACCTCCACTTTCACCCTGGCATATTGGCCGAGATGTCATTATCTAGGCCGAGGTGTTCATCACCAAGGCCGAGATGTGTATTATCTAGGCCGAGATGTTATCCTTGCACCTAAGTGATCTTGTTCCTAGACTGGAATGACCTAGACCGAGGTGTGGCACAACTAGGCTGAGTGTTATCCTTCCGAGCCGAGATCATTGAGACCTTACTTACCGAAGCTTATGTCCTAATCCGAGATCATTACCTGCCGGAGTACCCATGTCACCTTACTTGTTATACACACTTTGTCTTACACATGTCTTGTCTTTCAATCACCTTTTGAGGAGAACCAATCCGGTAGTGTCACGTGTCCCAACAGAGGGTTAAGTCAGCCGGCAGAAAGAGAAAACATATCATTTTGTCATATCCTTGTATTTGAAGAGAGAGAAGCTTTAGGAAGAGAGGAAGAAGAGTTCTTGAAAGAGAAGTAGATTTCCAAGCTTGATCCTTAGAGTTTAAACCGTTAGATCCGTGTTTTGAGGTTAGATTCTTGATCTATTCTTGTTGTTCTTTATATTGATCCGATCACATTGCATGATCCACCATGATTCATGAGCCATGCATTGATTTAAAGCTTGTTTTAGAAAGAGAAAATAATGTTCTTGTGTTCTTGAAATAAAACTATGCTTTGATCTGAAAGTTTGTATCAAGATCCATGTTTTTGTGTTCATTTTTATAAGATCTTCAAGTATGGGTACCAAGGTCCATGTTTTTTAACTCATAGCATGAAATCTCAAATTTTGTAATAACAAGTTATGATTTTAGCATTCATGTTCTTTATGTTCTTCATGTTTTTCAAGGAAGAAAACCCAGATTTCCAGACTTCACCTTTCCCTAGGTGTGGTCACCGAGACCACTCTTGCCTAGATCTCACACTTGGGCCAAGCATCGTATCTCACCTTGGCCTACCTTGCATGATCACTTGCACCATTAGTCTATCTTGCATGAACACCTCGGTAGACAACCGTTCGCCGAAGCCTTGGTGACCACACCTCGGCCAAGAGGTGTGGGACCTCGGCAAAGACCTGGTTGGTACCCAGCATGTTTTCCCCAAGATGAAAAACAGCGTTTTAACTTCCAGCATGTTTTGCTTTGACTTGACCTGGTTTTGAAAGAAATGCCGGGATCATTTGCATTCATGTAAGGCTTGTTTTGAGAGTGCATTTCATATCCATCTTTGAGCATTCTTTCTTGTCTTCTTGAAGTGCATTCAGTAGACTTTGCCATGTGTTTGTAGGACTTCGACCCTTGTTTTAACCCCGACGTCTGAAGAGCTATGTGAGTGGTATTTTTAATAAAGCTATGTTATAAAGTTTTGATAAAGCTTTGCTTTGCTTTGAAAAAGTGTTTGTTCAAGCATGAATGATTATCCCTAATTTTTGTATCAAGTATTATCTTGTTTTGATGACATTCTTGGAAAGTCCATAGTGCCAGGGGACTATAATGCAACTGCACCCTTGTTTTGAAAGTCCTTAGTGCCAGGGGACTATAATGCAACTGCACCATTGTTTGAGATATCTCATTTGTTTTGCCACCGACGGTTTACCGCATGGGTTTGTCCGGAATGTCATCGTTTGGTATTATGTGGATGTTATTAACATTCAAGAAGCTTTGAAAGATTTGATAGATGAACTTGGTTCATCCCTTTGATTTGTAAAGTTATGATATGTATTGTTTTGGAAAAGATCTCGGATATCATTCATTTAAACCTTTATTACTTATACCATTCACTGAGTATCCAAGCTCACCCTCTCCTTGTATATATGTAGGTGTCGAGCAAGAAGGCAATGACGCCTAGATGTGTTTTACAAGTTGTATTCGAATTCATTTTGCTAGCATCTTGAAGACTATGCTTCTTAACTTTGTATTTCATGTATCTTGTATATGTTGGCTTGAGAAGCTTTTTTATTAAGATGTAACATGTACTTTATTTTATTTGTATCCAAATTGTAAAACCATGTTAAGATGTATGTCATTTCATTTGATCTATGCATAGCTCTTATGGACTAATTAGATTTAAATTTATTGCTTCCGCACATGTAGGCCCCATATGTATACTTTGATTGTGTGTGAATCTTTGTAAGTTGGCCTTTGGTAATCTCGGATTACTGGCCATCACGACACCATTCTACTAGGGGCGGAATGGGGTCGTGACAAGATCTAGAGCTTCTCTCTTTAGACACTCACATTCTCTCTAAGATTTCATCTAAATTCATTGTGTTTTTTATCCTAGTGTCTTTGAGAATAAGGTAGAGGGCTTCAAGAGCTTCGTATTGATTTAAGTAAAAGTGGGTTTTGTCATTTTTGGAGTTCAACCTTGCTTTGCTCGTCATCTCTTCTTGAGATAGGGATTTTCTACACTCTAACATGGCTTTTAGCTTAGTTATTTACTATTGTGTATAGATTATGAGATTTGGTAGTGGTTTGGACAAATCTAAGATTTGGGTGTGAAAGGAAAAGAGGGGTTTTTGATGAATATGAGGTAAATGAGTATGGAGTTTGAATATAAGATCTTGGTGTACCAAAATAGTTGATTTTGGGTGTTTGGGTCAATATTAGAAAAAGGAGAATTTTTGCCCTAATTTGATAAATGATTATTTTGTATAAATAATTGAAATTAACATTAAATATGTTAAATTGGATGGTTATTTATATAGGTGGTGAAATTGGTTATGTATTATCTTACACCTTTGGAAGTTTTAAATAATTATTTATCTTGAGATTTCATATATGTCTAGAGATAAATGTATTGGGCTATGGGTGGAGGATAGCCATAATTATTGTAGAAATTGTATGAGGATTAGGCGATTTAATGCTAATCTATTGATTGGTTGTCACTGAATACGACCGTGCTATAAATACATTGTATATGTATGTTTATTGGGAGGAGATATGGGATGTACTCCATTTGTGGTTATGTTTATAAGTACATTGTATATGTATGTTTATTGGGAGGAGATAGGGGATGTACTCCATATATGATTATGTCTATAAATACATTCCATATGTATATTTGTTTGGGAGGAGAAAGGGGATGGACTCCATTTTAAAGCAAGTTGGCCAAAGTGTCCTAGGTGAACGACCCAAAATTATATATATAAATGGGTGCCGGTTCCTTCGAACGAAATATTCGTAAAATGGCAAGATTGAAGTGTTTATGTGTGTTTTGCATAGTTGAAAAACCATTGAGTTGTAGTCTCATTTTGGTTGTTGAAAGATAAAGAATTTAACTCATGAATTGAGTAGCATATATGAACTGAAAATGAATTGAAGGAAAATGGAATAAGATTGGTCTTAGTGGCATATGATTATGCAGGCCTTGTGAATACTTCCGTATCGGTATTGTTTATATACGTGGTATTTATACCTTTGCTAAATCTCATAAATTGTGTTAGATTATTTCTACTGGGCTGTTGGCTCACCCTATACGAGATTATCATTTTCAGGTGCAATTGAGATGTTTCCTCCAAGGCAATAGCATGGATGGACTTTCAGGAAGCAAAAGCTTCTTAATTATGTATTATGTGTGTATGTTTGTTATTTGTAAAGCCAAGGGCTTAAGTTGTAATGAGCGAGACTCAATTTGTGTAACCAAGTAATGACTTGGAAAGATGTAAGTCTATAAGGCATTTAACTGGTTGTTAAACAGTGAACTCTGATGTATGAAAGTATGTTGTTTCTCATATTTATTCTGCATATGAGCTATCTTTATTATACTATTTTGGGGGCATTACACACACACACACACACACACTCTCTCTCTCTCTCTTTCTCTCTCACATCTGCTCTTTAGCTTACTTTTACTGGCTAAAGTTTTTAGTCGACAATTGTAATTAAAAGTTTTAGAGGTAGGACCCCAAATTTTGGAGGGATTTTTAAATTAATTTGGTGAGCAACTCTGGAGGGATTTCAAACACACTAAAACGAGTTAGGGCTTAAAAATGTCTGTCTGTCTGTCTCTCTCTCTCTCATCTGCTTACCTCTAATTCTCTGTCTCTTCAATTCCTTGTCGAAGACCCAACCCTTGCCAGAGACCCAACCCCGAACCCCTTATTACTATCTTCATTTTCTCTCTTCCTCACTCATTCTCTCTACCATCCCAATCTTTATCAACAGTGGTAGCCCTAAACTCCCTATTTCAGCCATAGAGGAGATTTCAAAAGAAGCCACTGCAAAGGGGGAGATTTCACTAGACCACCACCTTCTCCAAGGAGATCAGTACTCGGTCGTCGTCAATATTCAAGGAGATCTGAAACAGGTATTTTAATTAGTTAAGTTCTTTGTTCCCCTCCCCTCCCCCGAATCAGATCAATCTCTCTCTACAAGATAGGGTATTTGAATGTTTGCTTGTGTAGTTTGATTGTTTGGTTCAATTCTGTGACACCCCAATTGTTTAAGTAAGTTAATATAAAGAAATAATAAAAGAATAATAATAAAAATAGTATAAATAAAAATAAGAAAATAAAATAAAACATATATTATTAGAGTAAAATATATAAAAAAGATGTTATAGTAGTATGTGATAAAGTGTAATTTAATTAGGGATTATATATTATCAAAAAAAAAATTATATATAAGAATTGGGTCAAATTAAAATTAAACCAAAAGTTAAGTAAAAAAAAAAAAAAAACACACACACACACACACAAAGAAGATATAGCTTTGGTGAATCACCAGCTTAGACCACATAGCTTTGATAAATCATCAATTTAGAGGGTCACGTAGGGGAAGGGTGAGTTGACACTTGTTGGACAAATGGCCGAAACTAGCGAGCCACATATTGACGGTCAATGCACGTTCACTGCCTTCAACAAAAACAAAGGAAAAGTATACAAATCAATAACTAAGAGGAAAGCCGGGAGTTGGTCGGAGGAAGGTAAAGGTTAAGGGCAATTATTAAGGTGAGTTATATTATATCTTGAGTCACCATAACATGTTTTATATATATCTTGAGTCACCATAATATATTTTACGAATGTTTTGAGTTACCACAATACAATTTATGTTTTATGGTTATGTTAATGTTTAAATTTTGTGGATTATTTCCTAAACTCTATTTGCTTAAATTGAAACCCATGGATATATTTATTTAAATTTTAGAAATTATTTGACAATAATTTTGCAAACAATTATTTTCTTAAGTACCACCACGGGGAGTCCCACACCTTGGGGGACTTAAATAAACCGTTGGCTTCTGTTTGGCCGCTTTATGGTCCTCTGTTTGTCATGGATCCATTGATTTCTGTTCTGTTTGTCACTCTAGTGACTTTTGTTCTATTCTGTTCTGCACTGTGGTTGTGGTTATTTACATAATTTCTGTCTTTTAGTTTCTGTCACTTAAATAATTTGTTTATTCAAATTAAGTTATGTTAATGTTTTAGCTTAAATAATTACCCATGGTTATTTTTGTGCCCCTATACTCACAGTATAAATATTTCTCACTCTGCTATGTGCTTATAGCTGTTATCCATTTCAGCTGACGAGATTTAGCAGGATCAAGATGGGGGATAAATCGCAGTGTTTTGTTTTTATTTGTTTACTATATGTATTTCTGAGTGGACTCTTTTAATCAAATAAAAAGTCCAAATGACAATTTGTTTTTCCTTTTAATAAACTTTTGGTACCCATTTATTTTATTTTAATATATTTAATTTATCCGCTTGCGCTACTAATACAGTAATTTTAGAATCATTTCATTTTTCTTGTCTTATTGCGACGCCAAACTTTTGAGTACCGGGTTTGGATTGTGACAAATTCCATAGATGCGACAAAAAGTTAGGTCTTTATGTATGAGTTACCTGATATATATACACATATAGATATAGATATATGTATTGTGGGGAATATGTACGCATATATTTCTATATATACACATATACATATAGATAAATATAGATATAGATATATTTCTGTATTGTGGGGAATATGTATTGGGATTTTTTTTGTTTACATATGTGTATTTATGCAAAAGTTTTGGGAGCTTCAGAAATTGAAGGCAGTGGAATAATTAGAAAAATTAAAATTGGTTTTTTTTTTTGTTTTTTTGTTTGTGCTTGAATCTTGGGCACATTTCATCACTGGAGCTGTTAGTAAGCTGTTCGCCTTTTCATTCTTTGTCAAACATTGATTCATGCAAGAATTCCCTTACTGGATCTTTGCTACATTTATCCAAGAACATGCCCATTAAAATCTCGGAAAACATTGTTTGGTTGTGGACTTTTCAGGTTATATTAGAGAGCTTGAGAATAGCAAGCAAGCATTATATATATCTGTCACATTCAGAGAGGCAGTAGCTGATGTAGAATACAAGAGCAACATTTTAGGAAGTGAAGTAATAAACAAATATAAGAATGAAGGGTTAATAAATTTCTATAAAATTTGGATTGGACTCATTGGTTTGTCTCATTTCAATTTGATGCTTAAAGTTGGATTTCCATTACTAAATTCAATAATAGACAATGCTGAAGAGTCTATATTGGTTAAGATGTTGTAATTCAAATATTTTGCTTTGTTTGCTTACTTTTCTGTAAATGTAGTTGTTGAAGTTTTGAGATAACTAGAATTAATTGTTGATACTAAAAAACTGACTTCACCAAGGTTATAATCACAGAATGACCCTTAACAGGATGCATAGCTGCTGGAATGATAGTCATGTTATATGTGCAGAGGAAAGAAGTTGCTGGAATTCTCCTTCCCAATAGGAGGACTTGCTTGCTTCAGGTGAATACAATTATTTTCTTTCCAAATGCTTGCTCATTATTCATTTTTTTTTTTTTTTTAGCTCAGGTCATAGAGGAGCAGCATTCATAGAGTAAGCACACTGTGTCTTATGTTATACATTTTATTTAAGATTTCATTATCCATAAAGTACAATTACTTTGATTTTTTCCCATTTAAATGCACTTTTCCCTAAATTAAATAAATTCGGTATGCCATACCATTTAAATTTATCCATCTTGGAGACAAACTTGAGCAATTACAATTCATTTTGTAGATTGAGGCATGTGGTGGTTAAGCACTTGAGCAATTACAACAGAAACATAAATTTTTGTTTTTGTCTTTTTGTTTCTCCTTTTATCAGCAATTAACCTCAGAATAAATCTATTTTTCGTGAAATCTGATACTTTTTGTCAAGCTACTATAAGATTGTCGTATTTTTCTCCCTTTGTGCATTTAACTTTGTAAAGCATGTTTTTGTTATCAAATTGTATTATCAGGTTTTGTGATTTTCTTCAAATTGTATTAGGAGGTTATTTTTTTTTGTCTCTACGATTAGATCCTATTGATTTTTCATCCTAAAGCTGAAACTTGATAGCCACTCAAAAACAGTAGGTTGCATCAATCTTCGCAGCATTCACATTTCTTGTTGCTATTTTTGATGTATCATCTTTGTTAAAAGTTGTGGACTTGAATCACTTGACACCATCTGGAAAAGGTTGCCCTTTTTTAATACTAGAACTTGCAGTTTATACTTTATAAGAGCTCATAAGTTTTGTTGTTGGTAAGTACACATTCTACTTAATTTATACATATTCCTATTGCTATGGGCTCCTTGACAGTTCATCTCAAGCATAGGAAAAACCAGTGGTCTAGGGAAGAAAATTATAATAAGAGAGGGGAGAGTAATGAAAATATAGGTATTGAGATTATCTACAATGCATATATATATATGGGTGGGTTAAGTATTCATGTTCTCTCATAGCAATATGTGCAAGATTATTCATGTTCGGCAAATGTATATTGAGATTATTCATTGTTCATAACAATCTAATTTTCCCATTGATCCTCTCTAATTTATAAGTATTATGTGCAGGATTTTTCCAACAAAATGTCTATATTATTGTACTTCAAGAAAAAGGTTAGTAGCTTTATCCCCATTTTTCTTGCAAGAGTATATATGCCCATTTGCTTTGTTGACAGTACCTGTTCAAGTGCCCATTAAAATAACTTCATTCTTTGCTCTACAGGAGAAGCAAAATTCCAAGAGAGAAATTGAATGGCCTGAGTTGAAGCCTTGTTTGTACAAGCGTCGGTGAGCTTTGAACAAAAGTGCTTGTGTTTCAAGATCAATAAGCCCAAATTGATATTGCTCTGTGGCGGAGCTAGAAAATCAAATTAGAGGGGGCACTTATTAATTACAATATCGAAAATTTTTACAAAAATATTTCACGCAATTTTTTACGATTGATTTCGAAAAACATCAAAAAAATAATGTTATGTATAATTGGTGTATCATGGACAATATAAAAAAACATAGATAAGTCTTAAAATAAATTATATAATGATAAATTATTTTTTTATACAAAATTTGATTAAAAATTCAATATAATGCTAATATCATGTCATCATTAGTATGTGATATCACTAATTAATAGTAAATAAACACATAGAGAGTGAATTTCACATCTCAAATGTAACTTCTTTTTTTTTTTTTTTTGAGTAGATCTCAAATGTAACTAATAATCTAATAAATGCCATATCTTTATAGTGAGATTACTTATACTTGCATGTCAATAATAATGACATCATCGTTACATTAAAAAATTTTCATAGATAATATGGTTTATAATAGTCTATTCATTTTCAATCAAAATAACCATTATTGTTCTCATAATTTTTAAAATGTCATTGACATTTCACTCTAATAATAATTTGTAATTTTTTTATTTAAAATATTTTCTTTAACTTTTGTAAAAAAAAAAAAAAAAAAGCCCAAAATCCGGGGGAGCACCCCCTCTGGTTCTCACTTCCCTCCACCACTGGCTTTGGCTACTACAGTGTGTAAAAGTTTTTTCGTGACCCTGATGTGGCAATATCGATTTTTTACATGTGTACATAGTTAATGAAGCTGCTGGATGTTTGTGATATTGTATTTATGTTGAGGGCTAGGTCTCTCATGTACATGAATTGCCTACTGCTTTCATTTGTGCCCCCATGGATTCAAAGCATCCATTCATGCACTTGATAGGGTTTGGGGATAGAGGATTCATAGCTTGAGGACCTAATTCTTTGCCTTTGTTTGGCAAGAATTGTTTTAACTTGCCTTCGTTTGTATTACATTTAGAATTTGATGTTAAATATGAAATTTTTGCATGGTTGAAAGTGAAATGTGTGCGTTGCTAGGAATAGTTGTTAATATAATTAGTATTCAAGGATTATTTTGTTTATATACTGAGGTACATGTTGTACTAATAATGGAATAAATAGGTGGTTGAGAAATTAATTAAAAAAAAAACAAATTATAAAGTTTTTAATGACTAAATATTTTGGTAGCAAGAAATACAAGCAAGGGTTTTTGGTGTCTACATATTTAGTAGTAAGAAAGAAACAAAAGACTTTTGGAGACCAAATAGTTAGTAGCCAAAACAAATCAGAATGAGGGAAGAAACTATTGCCAACTAAATATTTTAGTCACCCAAAAACACGGCATCCTTCGGCGACTAAACTATTTGGTCGTAAAATAGAAGGAAATGAAAATATCCACTCTTTTGGTGACTAAACTGTTTAGTCGTGAAAACTAACTAACGACTAAACTATTTAGTTGCTAAGTGTATTATTATTAGTGACTAAAATATTGTAGCAACTAAATATTTTAGTCGCTAAAAGAGAATTTCATTTTGTTTTGATTACTTTTGGTGACTAAATATTTCGTCACCGAAAAGTTATGTTTGGTGACTAAATTTTAGTAGCCGAAGATGAGACAATTAGCGACCAAGGTCAATTTAGTCGTGATTGACTATTGCCAACAAGGCTTTGGTGACTAACGAGGTGACGAAGAACTTTAGTCGCCATTGACTCTCGGCGACAAAAAAATAACCTTCGGCGACTAAAAATTTGGTCACCAGACGTGTAATTTCCTAAAATATATTTTAGTAACTTTTTGATTTTTTACGAAAGGATGTGCAGAAAAGTAGAGAGAGCGATGTAACAACTTATAGTGACATTTTGACTAAAATATATAGTTGACAAACGAGACATAAACCAAAAGTTTTGGGGCTTAGTGAAATAATATAAGACAAGTTTGTAACACACCACAATAATTAAGGCATATATGCATAGTGAGAGTAGTACATACCAAGATGATTTGTTGCAAATTGCATCTCAATTCCATCTTCAGATAGCTGGTATGGAAAAAACATAACACTAGCATTGTTTCTGAAACAAATATAGATTATTCAAAACTTGTAATTTTTTTTGTTTATTTTCACAGAGAGAGAGAGAGTACATTAAGATGTTGAGGGGAAGATTGAGAGAGTTGAAGTGATTAACAAAGGCTTTAATTGAGTTGATTGAGGAGAGGTCAAGTTTTAGGACATCCACACGAGCGGTTTCGTAGTCTTTAAGGATGAGGTGTTTGGCTTCATTAGCAGCTTCCATCACTACAGGAATGTGCACTTTTGCTGACCAAAAATTTAGTCAGCAAAAGTTATCCGTGACTAATTTTTTTGGTCGCCACTTTGGTTGCCAATTGAGGGTCGCGAAAAGTAATTAGCGACTCAAAAGTTTTTTGGTCCGGAAAAAGTTCTATTTGCCGACTAACTTTTTGGTTGCTAAATATATAATTAATGCGACTAATCCATTTAGTAGCTAAAACACTTTAGTTGCGAAAAGTCATATTTTCCCGACCAAACATGTTGGTCGCCAATTATCACATTCCACGACCAAACATGTTAGTTGCCAATTGTCACATTCAATGACCAAAACGTTTGGTCGCCAATTATTACATTCCACGACTACAAAGTTTGGTCGGCAATTTTCACATTCCACGATCAAAAAGTTTGGTCGCCAATTGTCGCATTCCACGACCAAACTTGTTAGTCGGCAATTGACCAATTAGTGACGAAATCTGTTGGTTGCCAAAATTAATGATTTTAACTACTAAATAATTAGTCACCAAATGTACCCTGTCGCCTACCTTATTTAGTCGGCAAAAATATTACTTATATCTTTCCCGACTAATCACTTGGTCGCCAACATAGGAAAAACAAAACCAAAATTTAGTCGCCAACTTCCAACAAAATAAATCTATAATTCATAATAATCCATCCAATATAATATGTAATTTGCAAGCATCATTCAAATCAACTGAATCACGAACATTCGACAAAATACATAAATCATCAAATCCTGAACCTGTTTAATAAAAGTCAGCAACTATTATAAGTTTGCATCCACAAGTAATTCCAAACTACATATTTCTCTAATTAAAAATCCACTTGTAATCTATATAATCATCCAAGTCACATCCATATAGCATAAAAATTTAAAACAAAACAAGTACTTGTTATCATGTTTTAAATTTTTATCCATGTGCATCTATCAAAAAATATAACTAGTAGTTTACCCAAATATTTTCTATACACATCCATAAAAAAATATAACTACTATTGTACCCAAATATGTTCCACCAAAACATCTATCCAAAAATATATATTTCTTCAAAAAATGTAACAAGTACCAACTAGTCCTATACAATTTAGTTTCGTGCACGAGTTCATCCATCTATACCAAATAAAAAGAGAAATAATGTTAGGTACTTTTTTATGAAAAATTTGCATATCAAATGATTGTAAAATTGGACAAAAAATGAAAAATGTCCAATTTCAATATAGGTAACAGGAACAAATTATTGAACTTTCAATACTAGTTTGTAAATAAAACAATAGCATTCATATGTATATATCCAGCCAACATTACAATTCTATCAATATGATCATTTCCAATGTTGTTTGTCGTCTACTTTTAATACCAACCGCATTGGCCTCATCCCCGGATTTTTGCATCTATGGTCTTTACTCAAATAAGCCTTCTTCTTAGTGTTCTTTACAAAAATGTCTGTTTTTGTTACTATTTCAAGAACTATGTGGAAAAGGTGGTGTTTTGTTGTTGGCTCGAGGTATTTTGAACTTAAAAGTCACACCATTGTTTAAAGAGTCGTTGTAAGTTGTGGCAGCCGTTTCAAGGGTGAAGTGTAAAATTCTATCAATTGTAAGTCCATGTGATTGATAGGATTTGCTGAAAAACATTTTGTTGGAGTCTTAAGGTAATTGAAAATATATGTAGCCTTTTGCTATATGGTAATTTCGTGAATGCACTTTATTCAGTACCAGACATAACTCCTATTTCTCCAGCTGGTGCATCTCTGTGAAGCCGAAAGCATATCTTTCGTATATGAGGATGCCAAGAAAAGTCTGTTACATTCAAGGTTTACGCATGATATGTCATTTTTTGCTTCCAAGTACACATATTTTCGCATTTCAATGGACAATTTATTGCATAAATCTCTAATTGTGCATCCTATCGACACGCCGCTTGCTTTCACAAGTTTATTTAATCTAGTCCTCGGTGACCATGATGATCTCAAGGCTGTTTGGGGGCTGTTTCTAATTTTGTCCCCCAAACGGCCCGTTTTCGCCTATTTTCCTCAATATTTTTTTGTCTAAATCTCTAATCGTGCATCCTATTGACGCGCTGCTTGCTCTCAAAAGTTTATTTAATCTAGGCTAAGGTGACCATTATGATCTCAGGGTGTTTCGATGCTATTTCCAATTTTTGCCCCCAAACGGCCCGTTTTCGCCTTTTTCCATAACATTTTGTTGTCTACATATCTAACCGTGTGTTTAATCGACACGCCGCTTGCTCTCACAAGTTTATTTAATGTACTCCTACGTGACCGTGATGATCTCGGGGTTGTTTCCAATTTTTTCCCTCAAAAGGCTCGTTTTCGCCTCTTTTCCTCACAATTTTTTGTCTAAATCTCTAATCGTGCATCTTATTGACGGACCGCTTGCTCTCACAAGTTTCTTTAATCTAGGCCGAAGTGACCATTATGATCTCAAGGGTGTTTTGATGCTATTTCCAATTGTTGCCCCCAAACGGCCTGTTTTCGCCTTTTTCCATAACATTTTGTTGTCTACGTATGAAGAGACCCACCTTTCATATCCCTTATCTTTGTATCTATATGCATCTCATGAAAGTTCCACATATACAGTTTGACCTATAACAAAAGATATATAATATGCAGAAAGACTCAGAAAGTTGTACACTCATAGCTCCTTCATGCGTATATGAAGAGACCCACCTTTGTTTCTAAGAAAGTGTCTAGAGTCTTTACACATTTTGGGTTTACAAATTAAGGGTTAAACTAACTGTATGGCATGCATAACCTTTTCATACAAGACAAATTCATTAACGATTTCCACCTTTAAAACACACTTATCTCTTTCTTGTACACTTCCTCCTCTACAATTTGCTAAAGAATTTTATCCCTAGAATCATTAGTTGATTTAAAATTTATATTAAATTACAAGTGTTTAGTAATTTGTGAATGATAATGCAGCCTGGCATTTAGGCAAAAACACAACAGGCTGTGTTGGTGTTCTGTAATTAGCATTCTCAATTTCAAGAGAGATTGATACAGGATTGATATTGGCTCTATTATCTCTAGGCTTGCTTGAACTTGTACTCTATTATTCCTCATTTGGCTTGAGAGGAATCATAGAGTCTTCAGCAAAGAGAACATTCCTGCAGCAGTTCTTGCTTTGAAAATCTTTAATATGATTTAGAGTGTTGTCACTTAAACATTTGAAGAGGAATCCAAATGCTGCATGGTTTTTATCTACTTGGAGGCAGCCATCATCTATCCTCATTAAGGATCTTAATTGAAGTTTTAGTAGGTATATCTAACAGTTTTGCAGGTGGTCCTGCCCTCACTCTGGTTGCTGGTATACCTCATTATCGTGAATGGACCATATGATTGGAGCAGTGAGTTGAGTGTGGTGTGTTACCTATAATCAGGGTTGACAGTATGTGAGCTACTATAACATCTTTCCTAACAGTTTGCTATGCAGGTTGTCATTCTGGCCTTTCTTAGGGATGGTTGGTTGAGTTTGTTTGAGCATTTAGTCAGGTGTTGGGCAGTAGTGAGCTTGTGGGTTGAGTGATGTGAAATTTTGTAAGAGTGTTCCTAACTATTTTCTTGCTGGTTCAGATCTGTACTGCCACATTAGTAGGGAATTCTTTGGTGAGAGCCTAGTGATGAGAGGATATATATTTGGTTTGATTTATATATAGTTTCTATAACCTGTTCATTTGATGAGTTATTATGCTATTGACTGTTGAGTTTGTTAGTACATATATCAGTGAGGTGTGGTTGCCCAGTTAACTAGGTTCCCTGATTCTTCTTTTATGCTCCATAGTCAACTAGGTTTAATTCTAATGATTTTTTTTTTGTCTGTGTATTTTTTAATTTCAGAGTTGGCTGACATATCTGGGCTTGGCACCAAAGAAAACAGCATCCCCTGTGCAAGAGAAGCAAGGGAAGCAACCTAGTCCTATACAGAATGGCACTAGTGATGAGGCCAGGAGGCTTACTGCTGCAGCCCTGTCAGCAGTTAAGGATGCTGTTGCTTTGGCTGCTGCTTCAGGCAAGGGGAAAGTTGAGGTAATCACATTGTTTCACATGTAACTATTATTGCTACCGGTGTCTTTCATGTTAACTGGCCTTGTTACCTGTGCACAATGTGTCCTACTAAATTGACATTGATTTATTAGGGCCCTGCTAATTGAACATTTTGTAGTGGTGGATGCTAGTATTTAGTTTGATCTTGTATGAGGGACATCACAATTTAATTAAGGGTAAATTGTGCTAATCATCCCTGAAGTTTAGAAAATATATAATATTTTCATACATTTAACATAATTACTCTGACCTCCCTTTTAATAAGCCTAAAACGACTAGAACTAATGCAGATAGTATGTAGAACAAGCATGATCAAAGGGTAAAATACATATTGTAGTGCAAAAGAAAGAAAAAAAATATATCATTTTTCTATTCATACGACTATCGAATAATTGATGGGCAATGTTATATGAATTAAGACCTTTAGGGAGCATAGTGTAATTATGACAAACTTGTGATGTTCATTGTATTTTTGCAAAACCTCGAAAAGTTAGTGTAATTTACCCTTTAATTAATGTCCATATTAGACAATTAAAGGTCCTACAAACCCATTTACTGAAGGACGGAGATCGATGATATTCATATGGTAATAACCATAGTAAACCCGACTGTGCATCTGTGAACCATATAATAATAATTCAAAGTGAATTCTTTTAATCTTATACATCACAGAGGTTCGGGAATTTGCAGGTCAAGATATTGAAGTCAGAAGTTTGTTGATGCTGATTCGAAGGAGGCATCTGAAAAAGCCAAAGCTACTGTAGGACGCCCTTCTGCTGTTGATGCCATTCTTGAACAAATTAGGAAAAAGCAAAAGCTCAGTTTGCTTGACAAAACAAAAAAGGATTGGGAGCATACAAGGAAGAAAGCAAGGGCCTGGAAAATGAGTTGGATGCTTACAAGAAGAGCTCAAATCAGTACTGGGTCCAACAATGCTTCCCTGTGAACATACTCAGCATTCATCAGAATGCATGCAAACAAGGCAACATGATGAAGTTTTAGTAAGCAAACATTCCTATACAACTACTCATCAGTGTAAATAATCCAGACTCTGTGTACCGTTTTTAACACCAAAAATTCTGAAGGTCCCAAAGAGACCTAAAGATTGATGTATAAAAGTCGTTAGATCTACTGGGTATCACCCAGCGAGTGAGACAGAGGAAAGAAACGGTAGGCAAAAACTGATGCACATAAATTTTTTTCACAAAAAGCAGGTGCGAAAACACATTCGTTCCAATAGGTGCAACCCAATGAAGGAATGTACCTCCATGAAAGATTGTGACTCTTCCATGTATATAACCATCTCTCTGTCTCTCTCTGTCTCTAATCTAATCCTACTGGCTGGGATATAATATTAGAGAACAAATTTTGAAAAAACAAAGGCTAAGTCTTCTAGATCATGGATGCATGATTTTTGTTACTCATTTAACACAAACTTCAAAACGAAGACACCAACCAGCAAGCTTAAAAAATAAGCAATTCTTTTCCAGCAAATGCTACCATCAAATTAAAAGGTGACCTAAGTTCTTAACATAATGCAATGAAGTGAAACATACTTTCTACCTCGAAAGAAATCCATCTGTCATGTATTTGACCCTTGTTGAACTAGAAGTCATATCATCAAATCTAACAGAATAACCAACTTTTTGGCCCAACTCAACACCGCATTCCTTAGCTACCCATTTCACAACACTAACAGCTGCAATGCGTCTAGATTGAGTGATCCCAATGATCTTCCCATCACGACAGAATCCCGCATTAAACAGAAACTGTGGCAACTCTAGAAAAATTGGCCCATATAAGAGTAAAAGGTTAGAGAATAAACAAGGGGAAGATCAACTGTAAGGAAGAGTAAACCCTTTTTATATTTGTCCCCCAAGTCGAAGGTCCTGGCATAAAAACCCAACTAAAAAATTGTGACAATAAAGATTCAACAGTAAATCTCTTCATAAGTAATATGAAGTGCTGAAGCCTACTTTGCCCCTAATAGCCTTTTCTCTTAAGCAGGTAGAATGATCCATCATTTGTTTGATATCATGCACTACCTAGATAAGAGCCTAAAGCATGCATAAAGCTCAAAGCCTACTTTGCTCCAAATGCATCGAAATTCATATTGAAGAGTACATTATCACGTAAAGACATCTACTAAAGAGGACATGTTAAATATTAAGTTCCAACCAAACATCTATATGAGGAATCACAAAGGAACACCATACATTATATTCCAATTTAGAACATTCTTACATGTTGTTCTAAAGGAAATTAGAAAAGAATATCATAAAAATACAAAACTTATGTGTTGTTTTTCCGCTTCCAGTTTCACCAACTATTATCAGTATATCATTACTCTTGACCTCTCCACAAGTCGTTTTTCAACTAGGGAACTATCAAGAACATTATAAGCAAATCCGCATTTGAATAATAAACCAACGGTAAGACACCATACCAACAAATGAAATAATAAATTCATCATACAACATAATAAATTTTAAATTGTTCATATAATCCAAAAAGCACAAGTTTTCAAATATCTTTAATTTAATCTCCGTAATCTCTAGGTTTTACTGCCTATTTCAACAAAAATTTGAAGGGTAGGTAGCTCATATAAAGGTTTCTAAACTGTTTGCCTCCATGAATTAAAGTGATGTAAAATTAGTATACAAGAGAATCTGGAATAAAATTATTGGAAAATGATGTTCAGAAATAGAATTGCTACTCATAATAGGTCTTTAATTTTATTTAACAAAAATTTGACAAGATATCAAGTATTTCATCCCCAAGGTACCCAAATATTTACTCAGCCAACATCCAAAATAGTGCTGAAATAATTGGCAAGCAATGTTTCATTTTTTAAGTGAAAGGGTTGCACTGAATATATTTACTCAGCCAACATCCAAAATAGTGTTGAAATAATTGGCAAGCAATATTTCATTTTTTAAGTGAAAGGATTGCACTGAATTTGAGTGAAACAAGGAAACCTACAGATAATTTCCATCCACAAGGATTGCTGGTAGAGTTATATGCCAATGCCATCAAGGAGCCAGGCTTCTTATCAATGCTTCTCTAGGTAACATGACACTTGAATCGCCATTTGTTTAACGAGTACTATTATCAAAGAGTAATTCTACATATACAGAATTGAATCATGTAGTTAAGTACTAAATTGTGTTTCGGTACGATGGGATGCACCTCTTTAGCAGACTTTTTTCCAAATTTGATTTTACTTTCCTATTCGTCTAGTCGAGTAGAACCTAAAAGTCTAAAGCTTTTTGAAAATTTAAAAAAAAAAAATTCACTAAACGAAAAAAAGTCAACAAAAAAGTCTGTATATCCTTTCAAAATTAAAAGACAATTCCAATTCCTATGAACTAAAAGGTTAATAATCATTGCATAGAAAGCGATCACAACCCATTATAACAAGGATTGAAAGGAACTATATATATGGTGGTGTGTCTGTGTATGTAATGAACAATGGAGAAAATATGTAGAGGCTAAAATTGTGGGGGGAGAGGAGTGGAGTAGAAGAAACTTATAATAAACAAAACCCTCAAACAGTTGGGATTCGGAAGACAAAAAAAACACAAACACAAAAAATTATATATATATAGTGTTTTTACACTTTGCCCCGTTATATTTGATATTTTTCACTTTGGCCCCTTGAATTTTTTTTTGACTTTGACTTTTTATATTTTACGTTTTTCTCAATTTACTCCTAAGTTAACTTCTATTGAAAATTAGACAAAAAATGTCACATTAATTGCCACATGACATAAAAAATATATTTTTATATTAGGATTTGAGTTTTTGTCACTTGTATAAGTTATAATAAAATAAAATATTTTTATATCACATGACTATCAATTTGTTATTTTCTGTTTAATATTAAAAATAAGTTAATTTTTTTAAAATAAATTGAAAAAACTTAAAACATAAAAAGTCAAGTAGCGAAAATAAAAATTAAAGTGGAAAAATGGTCAAATATAAAAAGGGCATAGTATAATTTACTCAAAGATTAAAATACACATTTTCTAAAGGTTTGAAAAAAATACAATTAATCACACACGTTTAATAAAATTATACAAGACTGCTTTGAAGTTTTAATTTATATAACAATTACATTAAATTTTTTTTAATAATTCGTTACTCGTATAAAAAAAAATGATATTGTCATCTATATAAAATTAAAATATTTATTTATTTTATTTACTTCAATAGATACTCACCATTTGTATTAATTTCATTCGAGGTGAGTGGATATATCCGACAAAAATAGAGAGCAAATTTGTCCTACAAATTTTAAATTCCATTAACTTGTAAATATTTTTAAACATGGCACTATCATATAATTTTCAAAATCTTTCCACTGAATTATAAATTCTTGCCCCCAAAAGCCACAACTAATATGTAATTCCCTTCTCTCTCTCTCTCTCTCCTTTTTTTTTTTTCTTTTCACTCAATTTTTTGGTAGTCTCACAAACAATTTACAACTCAAGTTAACTATACGGTATCTTTACATATATGTGTATATGATTCAATTAGCATGGTTTTAAAACTCATCAAACTTAAATTGAATTAGCAGATATTCTAGTACCAAAAATAAAAATAAAAATAAAAATTCCCAACTTTCGGTCCTTTTGGATTGAAACACACCCAAAGCCTTCGTATTCTTCCAATGAAACCCCTTCATAACCCAAGTTAACAGCTCCCGCCACCACCGATGCTCTCAAAACCATCCGAATCAAACACATCAGAGATGTTTTCACATTGCAGCAGGCAGAGTTCCAAAATGATGGTTCAAAACCGCACACACCTGAAAGTCAAACGTAAAAAATTAAAAATAAAAAGTCCATCAGAATTTTTCTGAAAATTGCCAAAACTTGAATATTTATTGAATATATATACACGTATATACTAAATACGATATGTACAAGCCTAGTCACGACGGGGACGCAATGGGTACCCCTAATCTATGTGACTTGGTCATTACGGTATTTTGAGTGTACAAAAACACTTCACAACAAAAGTCTACCCAATTAAATTTAAAATATATATATTTTTAAGATTGTCCATCTATACACATCCACCGGGATTGGGAGCACTTACAAAATCTTTTTTTTTTTTTTTAAATTATGCTACTTTTTTTTTAAAAAAAAATTCAGTCCATAAAAAATTCTAAAAAAATTTAAAATACCAAAATAAATAAATAAAAAGTTTACTATTTTTTTAATTCTTTGATATGTCTTTTCTAATTTTTTTATTTTTCGATACATCTCGTCGACTAAAATCTAGAGATCTAAAATTTTTAAAAGAATCATTAAAAGAAGAAAATAAATAAATTTTAAAAAAAACAAATAAACATATTTGACACCTAAAGCTCCTAACAGTAAACATATTTCCCACAACCGGTATAGAAAAACAAGTACCCATAATATCCTTGTCAGAGTAAACTTCTCAAGAATAAGTAAATTTGACACCTAAAGCTCCTAACAGTGTAACTTTCCATCAAAATTGAACAGAAAAGTGCATAAACTAGGAGTATTCCTTCTAATTTGATAATTTCCAACCACTGAAATAAATATTAAAAAAACAGAAAAGAAAAGAAATACATCCACAATATCCTTTTCAGGATGAACTTCTCAAGAACAAGTAAATTTGACACATAAAGCTCGTGATAGTATACCTGAATGGAAGGAATGAGGATGCTGGCTTCTTTGGTTTGTTGGGATCAGCAATCTTCTTCTTCTTCTTCTGGCGATTCTCTTTTGTTTTCTCTTTCTTCTTGAGCAATTCCAAGGCTTCTTGCTTGTGAATTTTCATCATCTCATCCTCTTCTTTTTTGGGATTGGCAGACCCTTCCTCCTTCCTCTGCTTGTAAGCCTCCATTTCTTCCAAATACTTTTCCATGTTTTGCTTTGCAATCTGCAAGTTCCCAAAATATGAAATGGTTGTTGCAGAGAGAGAGAGAGAGAGAGAGAGAGAGATTGAGAGAGAGAGAGAGAAAGAGTTAATTAAACCTTTTCATAAGGCTTCTTCTGTTTCTCTGTCATGTTATTCCATTCTTCAAATACCTCCTGACCACACTTGCTCATTTGCTCTTCGAACATGAAAACGCAGACATCGTTGTTTCGGCTTCAACGGGTCCTTCTCTTTCTGTAGAAATTGAACGAGACAAAGATTAGAGAGAGAATAAGAAGAAGGGAGAGAGAAATATAGAGAAAACTTACTTATTCAATCGAAGAAATTGCTCGTCCTCCAACAACCTCATGGCATCGATTGAGAACGCTAATGACGCAGACATTGGTTGATGAGGACTCAAACTGTAAATATCAAAATGCTGAAGATCAAAAATCTGAACTCCACTTTTTTCCTCCTTCTGATCTTCCTTTCTGCTGTTGGTGCAGAGGAGACGGCCTATGATGGAGTACCAAAAGGCGGCGAAAACCTTCTTCTGTGACTCGGCCATTTTGAGACACACAAAGAGAGAGAGAGAGAGAGAGAGAGAGAGAGAGAGAGAGAGAGACTGTGAATGACTGCAAAAACTGTCGTGAGAGAGAGAGAGAGAGAGAGAGAGAGAGACTGCGAATGGCTGCAAAAACTGTGGTGAGAGAGAGAAAGAGAGGGTCATGTGGAATGGTATTGGCCGATTAATATATATGGATAGACAGAGGGGACAGGGAGGGAGAATAATTTCCAAAAGGCTTATTTCCGTAATTTTAATATGTCCTATTAAATTTAGGGCAATATTTGAATATATCCTAATATGAATAAGGAAAAATAAACCCCATATAATGATTACCAAAGTAAAGTAAAAATATAATTTTAGTAAAATTTAGGAAAAATATTTACAAATTAATGAAAAAAATTGTTCTATTAAAAGTCAAACTTATAAAATTTTAATTTTGAAGATGTAAAAAATGACCTTTTACATCTAAATTATTAGATGTAACGTACTAAAAATTAATTTTTGATTTAAAATAAAATTATAAAAATTTTAAAAAGACATTTAAGTTCTTAGGTCTCGTTTGGAAACAAGTTTTTTTAGTAACTCTTTGACTTTTTGGCTAAAATATAATTTTAAAAAAACTAGTAGGTTTGTGATGACTTTTTAACTTTTTATAAAACATGTGTAAAAAATAGAGAGAAAAATAGAATTTTTAACTTTTTTGTATAAGTTGTTGATGAGGACTCAAACAGTAAATATCAAAATGCTGAAGATCAAAAATCTGAACTCCACTTTTTTCCTCCTTCTGATCTTCCTTTCTGCTGTTGGTGCAGAGGAGACAGCCTATGATGGAGTACCAAAAGGCGGCGAAAACCTTCTTCTGTGACTCGGCCATTTTGAGACACAGAGAGAGAGAGAGAGAGAGAGTGTGTGTGTGAATGACTGCAAAAACTGTCGTGAGAGTGAGAGAGAGAGAGAGAGGCGGTGTGGAATGGTTGAACTGAAAGTGACTAATATATATGGATAGACAGAGGGAACGGGGAGGGAGATGATTGAGAATATTTTTAGTGAATATTTTTTCGTTTATTGATTGAGCACAGTATTAGGTTTTTTTTTTCTTCATTAAAAAGTTCCCTTGTGTGTGTTTTTGGAAAAAAAAAAATCAGTGCTCATAATTTTGTGTGCGTGTGTTTTTGAAAAAAACAAAAAAAAAAAAAAGTATTTTTTGTCTTTTCATTAAATTAATTTTTAGGTTCTTAATATTTATAAGTGTTTTTAATTAAACACTTTGACACCTATGTGTAATTTTTTAGAGACTTAAATAGTTTTGGATTTTTTTCTATTTCACTTTTTAAGCTGTTGTTTCTTTTTGTGTATAAATTCAATTTTTTTATAATTTAATTTGTTTGTTTGTTTACTTTTGTGAGAATACTATTATCTATTTTTTTTTCTTCATTAAAAAGTTTCATTGTCTGTGTGTTTTGAAAAAAAAAAAATCAATGTTCTTAATTTTGTGTGTGTGTATTTTTGAAAAAAAAAAAATCAGTGTTTTTTTGTGTTTTCATTAAATTAATTTTTAGGTTCTTAATTAATATTTATGCAGGCTTCTTTGAATAATTTGGCACCATGTGTGTGTGAATTTTTTTAGATTAGACTTAGACTTAAACACCTTGGGTTTTTTTTTTTTTTTTTTTTCCTGTTTTACTTTTTCAAGCATTTGTTTATTTTTGTGTATAAATTCAGTTTTTCAAAATTTGGTTGGTTGGTTTGTTTGTTACTTAATGGTGTGTGTTTTTAAAAAACTAGCAACCGGGCACACGCGATGTATGGGCAAACTCATTTAAAGTTATAATATAAAATTGACATTTTTTAAATAATGTACATATATATAACCATGTCCAATATTAATATATTTGATATTTGATAAATAATATATATATATATATATTAAAATATGTACAAATCTTTATAAAGAAAGGCACACACGAAATTAAGGAAACAAACAAATCAATTTTTTGGAAACATAATAAACCCACAAACACAAATTTTGATAAAAAGAAGAAAAATAAAAGTTTATTTTTTTTATTTTTATAACTTGATAACATAATGAAACATTTCATTTTATAGAAAGTATAATTAACAATATTACATAAAAAGACAAATACAAAAATACAAATCCAAGGCACTTAGAGCACTGAATTTTTTTTAAGAACACTGAATATTTTTTAAAAACACACACAATTAAGTAACAAACAAACCAAATTTTGAAAAACTGAATTCATGCACAAAAATAAACAAATGCTTGAAAAAGTAAAACAGGAAAAAAAGAAGAAAAGGTTTAAGTCTAAGTCTAATCTAAAAAATTTCACACACATGGTGCCAAATTATTCAAAGAAGCCTGCATAAATATGAATTAAGAACTTAAAAATTAATTTAATGAAAATACAAAAAACATTGATTTTTTTTTTTCAAAAATACACACAAACAAAATTAAAAACACTGATTTTTTTTTTTTTTTTTTCAAAACACACAGACAATGAAACTTTTTAATAAAGAACAAAAATATATAATAGTGTTCTCACAAAAGTAAACAAACAAACAAATCAAATTATAAAAAAACTGAATTTATACACAAAAAGAAACAATATCTTAAAAAATCCAAAACTATTTAAGTCTCTAAAAAATTGCACATAGGTGCTGAATTTATACACAAAAAGAAACAATAGCTTAAAAAGTGAAATAGGAAAAAATCCAAAACTATTTAAGTCTCTAAAAAATTGCACATAGGTGTCAAAGTGTTTAATTAAAAACACTTATAAATATTAAGAACCTAAAAATTAATTTAATGAAAATACAAAAAATACCATTTTTTTTTTCTTTCAAAAACACACACACAAAATTATGAGCACTGATTTTTTATTTTTTATTTTTTCCAAAAACACACACAATGAAACTTTTTAATGAAGAAAAAAAATACATAATAGTGTTCTCAACCAATATATTTTTTTCTCCAAAGAACCTAATTACATAGTGAAACTTTTCATTGAAGAAAATAAAAATATAATTAACAATACTACACTTACAATGTAGGATAAGCAATAGATATATATTTCGGATAAAGAGAACCATAAGATTGCAATGTTCTTGAATTGTATTTCTCCCAACAAAAAAGAAAAAAATCATTGACAAATAAAAAGGAAGATTTTATAGTAAATAGAGAGAGGGGTGAAGATGTTGAAACTATTTAAAACTGCATAGCAGTTTGAAAACGTGGGAGGTGAGATTGGTTGGTATCATGAGAAGTGGGATTGGTTGTAATTTATTATTTTACCCTTAATTACAAACTGATAAGTATAAAAATAATATAATTATTTAAAAAGTTAGGGTCATTTTAGGAAAATTTGGAAAAAGTTTATGGGGAGTGGCTTCATAACACCAAATTTGTTGTTCCCTTTTAATAATAGAATAGATATTCAGTGTTCTTAAAAAAAATTCAGTGCTCTAAGTGCCTTGGATTTGTATTTTTGTATTTGTCTTTTTATATAATACTGTTAATTATACTTTCTATAAAATGAAATGTTTCATTATGTTATCAAGTTTTAAAAATAAAAATAAAATAAAATAATTGACTTTTATTTTTCTTCTTTTTATCAAAATTTGTGCTTGTGGGTTTATTATGTTTCCAAAAAATTGATTTGTTTGTTTCCTTAATTTCGTGTGTGCCTTTCTTTATAAAGATTTGTATATATTTTAATATATATATATATATATATATAGATTTTATTTATCAAATATCAAATATATTAATATCAAATGTTACATTGCACATAGTTATATATATGTACATTATTTAAAAAAATGTCAATTTCATATTATAGCTTTAATAGAATTTGCACACGATTATGTAGCTTTCGCTAGTATATATATATATACTAGCACACGATGATTCAGATAAGTAAGAAACCCATAATCTTAGGTTTAAACATTACTCATGTCCCTTCAACACTAAGTATAATAATATAGATATATATATATATATTTTTTTGAAAAATGATATAGAAATCTACTTTTTAAATCTATTTTTCAAACTCAATGATATGTAATTGATATGATTGGTTATAATTTAAAAAATATGAAAGAGAATATTATCTTAAATATTCTAATTGATTATTATATCATTAAGTTTGAAAGTTAAGTCTAATTTTTGAACTTGTGTAGCAATGTCATATATGATTATGTGGAGAAGAAGATGAATCTAAACTCAATGACTTTGGATTGGGAATTGTGTGAAAGTAGATTAACCCGAGTGGTGTTGATGATCTCATGAATGAATCAACCTCCTGTTTGCTTGTTCGAGTTCGTTATGATGGAATAAAATATCTTTCAGAGTGGTTATTTTGGGTGACTAAGACTGACGTTTTTGTTGTTTGATACCAATATTTTAAAAATCTGACCGGTGAGTAATCTGAAAAAGAAATTAAGTGGACGGATTATTGGTTTAACCGTCAGGTTAAACCAGAATCAAACCGTAATATCATAATTATTTTATGAATATTTTTATAATTTAATATATATTTTTTTATATTAATATTGTTTGTAAAAATATTAATTATACAAATGTTTGAAAGAAATTAGTTTGAATACAATTAATATTATATATTTCCTATATATTAATAAGGAACCATGGTGACAGAGTAGAAATTCATACTCTTTGGAGCTTAAGGTATTGGATTCAAGTCCCTTGCCGGTTCATCCGATTTAGCGGTTTAACCGTGATTCACACCAATTTAGTTTAAAATGATCGATTTTCAAGAAGGAACGGGTTAGAGGGTATATCCGAACCGAACCATAGACCAGTCGACAGTTCAACCGGTCGAACCGACCAATTCAGTCCGATTTTCAAAACATTGGTTGATACATAATTAAATCACATATAATAAATATATTTTTTTCCAAAAAAATAGATAAATATAAAGTCATTGTTATTAAAGTATCAATATTGTTATATGGTACAACAAGTAATGATTTGTAAATAAAAAGTTTATTATAATGTGGTTTTGATATATGGAGCTTTCATTTTAAAACAAAATAGGTATAATTCATAAATATGAATTTATTTATAAAAATGATATTATTGTGAAAATTTTTGCATGAAAAGAGTATCTTTATATAAAAAGTTATTCACATGACCAGTAATGTAACAAAAAAATTTATGAATGAAATAATGTTAGTTCACATTTGTTAAGTAATTAGGGCATCTCCAACAGTTCATCTTTTTTTTTTATTAAATTTGAGTAAAAGCTCCATTTGATATCAAATGTTCTAACAGAGATTTTTAAGGCTTCATCAGAACACCAATCGACCAGACAATATAATTTTTTCACAAATTTTTGAATTGAGGTGGTCATCTAGGGATGGGACATCCAGTGGGAAAAATCTAACAAATATAAATAGTGATTAAAAGGCACATCTATCCTCAATTTGATGAAAGATTCAAAAAATTTTGAATTTGATGAAAAATTGAGTGCTCAGTTGGAACAACAAAAAGTAAATTTTTTTCATCAAATTCAAATTTAATGAACTATTTGGAGAACCATTAAAGATGGTCTTAGAGACAAGATATGAACCAACCTAACATCTTTTGTAATTCTTGACTATGTACACAACACCACACAATATTCTAGAACTATAACTCAAAACAATTGAAAAAAATAAATAAATCCTCCGTGCCAACTGATCATAGTATGATGTGGGGACAAAGGAACATCCTGCATGTCCAAGTATTACTGTTTTTTTTTTTTTTACTATCAATTATATTTTGCCTCTAGTAATTTTAGTAAAAATGTTAATATCTATAAAAATATTCAATTGCATAACATCAAACAAAGTGAATGATGCATTAACAAGTTTCGAGTTTAGAAGTGGGTTTTTTTATGGGAACTAGTCCAACACTTTGTGAAACCAAGATCAATTATCTCTCTCATTGCTTTCTTGTTTAATTTATGCAATTGTTCATGTAAGCAAAAACAATCTCTTTCATAAATCGATAAAATCTAAAAGAGGTAATCTAGGTTCCAATTTAGGCAGGGCATACAAAAGATGTCCATATAGACTCTATTCTCAATAGAAAAGAACAATAATATGATATTTACATTCAAATTAGCCTCTCAATACTTTTCTTTTGAAGAAATATTAACCGGTGAAGATATTTTCTTATTGAATAGATTTCACAGGCAGATACAACTTTCTGCGGCAATTAATGTGCAAGACGTGAATAATACATGTTTTGGCAACAAATATTGATTACGTATCTGGCTGCAAAAAATCAATCAGCACAAGAGAATGCTTTCTCGACCATAAGAGTGAGGAATAGAAACCCGACAACAGAGATGCAGACTGCAACAAGCATAACCACTAACACAGCATGCAAAGAAATGTGAGGGCTCACAAAAAACACAATTTTCATAATTTTAATTATTTGAATAATTTTCATAATTTTAATTATTTACAATATGGAGGGAGTAGTAATCCGCGGAGTCTATCCTAATTTCTATAATTTGAATAATTTGAATTATTTACAATATGAATAATTTGAATAATTATCCTAATAATTTGAATAATTTTCATAATGGGCACCCAGATCATGTGCTAGACAATTAGACCGCTGTTAGAGTATCTCTAATGCTTACTCAAAAAAAAATTAATATTAAATTTGAATAAAAAATTAATGAAAAGTTTCATATGATACTATGTGTTCCAATGCTAATTTTTTAATTTTTATCAAACAATTGGTTGACCAAGAGGTCGTCCGACTTATGGTATTAAAAAAAAAAAAAATCTCAAGAATTTCTAAAAATATGATGGATATTTGGTGTTGATGTTGTGGGGTCCATCTTAACTAAATCTTGACCATTGATAATAAATTCAAGAAAACCTCCAATTGGAAATGAATTTCTAACATTCTTTTTTTTTTTTGGGTTACACTGGAAATAAAATTTCTAACATTCACCTAATGCTTCTTATAGCAACATTAAAACCTTTACAACTAGCACATGATTCACAATGGTTATCAATATCTACAGAAAATTTTCGTACTAATTGTGGATAAATTGTAGTTTACCACGAGGTTAGGCCAAAAAGTAGTGTTCTCGGAAGTTTATTTTGTGACAATAAACCCCATATAATGATTACCAAAGTAAAGGAAAAATATAATTTCAGTAAAATTTAGGAAAAATATTTACAAATTAATGAAAAAAATTGTTCTATTAAAAGTCAAATTTATAAAATTTTAATTTTTAAGATGTAAAAAATGACCTTTTACATCTAAATTATTAGATGTAACGTACTAAAAACTAATTTTTGATTTAAAATAAAATTTTAAAAAGACATTTAAGCTCTTAGGCCTCGTTTGGAAACAAGTTTTTTTAGTAACTCTTTGACTTTTTGGCTAAAATATAATTTTAAAAAAACTAGTAAGTTTGTGATGATTTTTTAGTTTTTTATGAAAACATGTGTAAAAAATAGAGCGAAAAAGAGAATTTTTAACTTTTTTGTATAAGATGTTGGTTTTTTAAATTTTTTAAATAATTTTTTGACTTTTAAATTAAAAAATAATGTTGCCAAACAAGGCCAAAGACTGGGTTAGGGAGGAAGGGGTTGCAACAATAAAAGTAGTGAAGAGTGCTGTAACAAGAGGTGTTCAGTAATGGTAGTAAATTCGAATTCAAATATTATGATTGGTACACGAAATGTTTCATCCAGACAAGCCACTTCACTTTTTTTCTTTTTCTTTTTTTAAAAAAAAAAAAAATTAGTTTGATGATTAAATGGTTTTCATTCATTTAATTAATACACTTTTCATCATCCAATGATATCCTGTGTGAAAGAAATTAGAAATTGTTTAGCCAAAAGGCTGCAGTGATGCCACTGTTTTACCTACATTATGTCATTTCGTTGGCTCTATAGGTAATCTAATATTACATAAAAATGTCATGCCAATATAGAAGTTTAAAAATGTGTACTTTCTTTATGTAAAGTTTGAAGTGGTGGTGATTCCACGTGTAATTCAATTCAATTGGTGAATGAACTTAAAAGTTGAATTTTATGTCCCAATTGAAAAAGAAAGGAAGATTTTACCAAAACAATAAAAAAAATCTAGAGAGGTTTTGTGGAATCACTACTTCTACTGTAAATTCACAATCACCACGTGCTCATAGCACTCCGCTTTTAAAATTTCTCACATCAGAGCAATTTTAATGTTATTTAAAAAATTTATTAGTTAAAGTATAAAAAAAAATACATACTTTATTTTGCTTAGTTATTTATTTTATTTTTTTCTGTCTATAATGTTAATCTTTATTTTACTTATCTATTTGCATAAACAGCTTAAAGAACTCTAGAGTTCTCTAATGTAACTATTATAATAGTTAACTTGTTCAAGAAAGTAAACATGATGAGATTAGTTATTGTTTGGTTTTATTCTTGGCAATCCCGTTTGACAAAACTCCTTTGAATTGTAATTTTATTCGCATTTTTATTTCAGTGAGGCTATGAGTTGTTAGATGCGAATCCAACCCGAATTGTGTTTTGCAAAGAAGTTTGTGGTGTTTAATTCTTTCAAGATTGCCACTTCGCTGATTATGACAGGGATCGAGCTGCCCGGTCATTTCATGGGTCGAGGGGCGCCCTTGGCGGTCCGGCGCCAAAGTGGGTCGAGCAAAATGCAAAAACGCATTCAAAGTTGCCTGTCCGCTCGAGCAGAGAATGCTGAGTTCCAGAAGTTTAGTTTGCCTGCAAAAATACGGGATGTTTTTTTCCCGCTCGAGCGGAACTTTCCACGCTCGAGCGTAGGTCCGCTCAAGCGGCCAATTTGACGCTCGAGCAGAGATCGCAGGACAGTTTTCTATAAATACGTGTTGCAATCCAAATCTAGGATTACTCCTCCAGATCTTCTTCATGGGTTCTAGGATTTATATCTGGGGATATTTTGCTAGTTTTCTTTGATGTTTTGATTGAATATTCAACTCATGGTTTAAAGAGTATACATCAAATGATTATTTGTTTATTCTACACAAAAGAGAGAGTTGTTCTTCGGTAGATTCCGAAGAATTCGAGTGTGAAGCTTTGGTGGATTCTGGAGTGGCTCATCGTCAAGACAATTCTAAGGTGAAGACGGGGTTGGAAGAGGCACATAGGGGTTGGTTCAATTCGGGCGTGGATTCGCTAGGTAATTGAGAGTATACCTGTGTAATTCCTTTATATCTTCTTAGTGGATTGTTTTGTGGTAGTTGCCCGTGGTTTTTTATCACAATTGGAGGTGTCCAATTGTGGTTTTTTCACATAAAATCGTTGTGTCGATTTGTCTTGATTGTTTAATTGGGATTGTTGTTTACTGCTTAAAATTGATACATAATCACAAATCAACATCTAGGGGATTTCTAGATTTTTCAATTATAATAATTGACAAACTTTTTAAAAGAGTCTATTAAAAATGCTATCGGATATTAGGATTGAGGTCAAGTGTGCTACATTATGGTGAACCAGTTATCCAATCATATACATTCTCTCTCTCTCTCTTCCTCTCTCTCATCAATAGTATATAGTATGTTTCTTACCTTCCCTATTTTCTTCTAACACACTTCCCCTCTCTTCTATGGAAGTTTCATTCCTTCCTTCCTAATTTCAAAAAGGCAATATATCCTAATATACTTATTTTCATAATTTCCTTATTCTCATAATTTCCTTATTCTGTGACTCGGTTTGTGAGAGAGAGAGAGAGAGAGAGAGAGATATGGAGAATGTATATGGCTACAAAAACTAGTGTGTGTTTTAAAAGGTGGTAGTGATAATATGCTTATTTGAATAATTTGAATTATTTACAATATGAATAATTTGAATTATTTATAATATGAATAATTTGAATAATATTTGAATAATTTCCATAATTTGAATTACTTACAATATGAATAATTTGAATAATATTTGAATAATTATCCTAATAATTTGAATAATTTGAATTGTTTACAATATGGAGGGAGGAGTGATCCGCGGAGTCTATCCTAATTTCCATAATTTGAATTATTTACAATTTGAATAATATTTGAATAATTTCCATAATTTGAATAATTATCCTAATCATTTGAATAATTTTCATAATAGGCAACCAGATCATGTGCTAGACAATTAGACAGCTATTAGAGTATCTCTAACGCTTACTCAAAAAAAAAAAAAATATTAAATTTGAATAAAAAATTAATGAAAAGTTTCATACGATACTATGTGTTTCAATGCTAATTTTTTAATTTTTATCAAACAACTGGTTGACCAAGAGGTCGTTCGACTTATGTAAATTTTCATCAAACAATCAGTTGATCGGGAGGACAATCGGCTGGTCATCCTGTGTACGGTGAAGTCTCTACAAAAGTAACGACTATCTATAAAAATTTGATGAATGATGAAGCCTCCCTCAATTTGATGAAATTTTTTATTTTCCTTTCATTTGATATGGGTTTGATGCCGTGGTTGGGGCAACAAAAGTGTGCGTATTTTAACGAATTTAAATTTGATGGAAAATCTAAGTAAAAGTTTGAGACACTCTTATCGGAGTAGAAAAAAATAAATCGACAAAATAAATATATGCATTTATACTTAGGGCTTGTTAAGGAAATGGTTTTTTAGTAATTTTGTTAAATTATGAGGTGAAAAAAATAAAGTGTTTGAGAATAATTTTTTGAATTTTTAAAAAAAGAAGTACAAAAAGAAATAAATGAATCTTTAACTTTTTTACATTATTTTTTAAAACTTTTTTAATGATTTTTTGATTTTTGATTTGATTTTATTTTATCAGTTTCCCAAACAACCTCTTAAGCTTAATTTCATATCATTTGATTGGTAAACGAAACAAATATCACATGTTTCTTTTTTGTCTCTTTAAATTTTGTTAATTTATAAAATTATTCATGTCACAAAAATCATCATAAGAATCAAATAAGATCCAATAGGATAGAGAAGAGAAAAGAGGTAACAAGTAATGTAGATTTGTGTAAACTATCATGATGATTTAGATTCATTTATATAATGCTACTTTTTCTTTTTCTTTTTTAAAGAAATGCTGAAATTTCAATCCTAACATATAGTTTGGTAGAAAAACCATGATCATAGGGTAATTATTTAGTAATTTTAAAACATTATGTAATATTATTTATGTGATATTCTAAATTAATCATGTAGTAAAATATTGTATGACTGAAATATGAAGATTTGTACCTTTATTAGATAATTAAAAAACAAATGATGACCGTGTGTTGTGATTTTTCTCATTTGCCGAGATTAATTATCATCTAGACAATGTCATATGACAATTAAAAAAAATAGACAATGTTATATGATAATCTGAAAATATTTAATAATTTTTATGATCGTATTGTATACAAAAGACAAAAAACTGAAAATAAAAAATTGAGGGTGCTAGTTGTCAATTGGACAAGATAATAAAATTAGCATAGGTAGGGAGCGTGGATTTTGGGCGCGTTTGTAGTATCCCACTCCTACCTAGATTGTATCAAATCAGGGAGGGGCAAATTAGGACGGAACAAGGGTAAGTTAATTTTATAGTTGTAAAAATGAGGATACTAATACAAAATCAGAGATAATATAATATAATATATTATGAATAATGATTTATTATTAATAAGAGTTAAAGTATGTAAGATGAGGATTAAATGTGTGAAAATGAATGTTAAGTCTCATTCTTTAATATTAGAAAAAAGATTGGGAACTCCAAATTAAGAGTTTTAATAACTTTAATTGATGTGCGGGTCCCATTTGATATGATGTTTTAGCTTTGATTTTTTTGTTCTTCTTTTTTATTTTTATTTTTTCACATCATTAGTACTCTTTCATAGCTTCCAAATTCGAGAGATGTATAATTTCTGTTAATATTATTATATTAAAAAAATTAAATTATATACATAAATTTATTTAATAAATATTATTGGGTGAGAGGAAACAAAATTTGTTTCTACCCCACTAACTCATTAGAGCAAGGCGGGATGGAAAAAAATGACCATTTCTAGGTACTGGTCATATTACAAGTGCATCACTGAAATTTGATTGGCCTGCCCATGATGTGTAAGAGAGGAACATGTAGCCTATTTAACAACATTCATTTACACAACCATTCAAAATTTTAACATTCACACAACCATTCAAAATTTCATCTCTAATGACACTTTTTTAATTAGGGATAGTAATGGGGGAGGTTATTCTATAGGTTTTGATATTGAAAATCAGATTTTTTATTCCATTTTGAGATAGTTGAAAAGGCACTATCTCATTGAAAGTGTCCAATGGCAGCAAGAATTTTTAGGAACAGAAGGTTAGAGTGGTACCTGACCTTGTTAGTCCTAACATTTGTTATTTGCATAGAGCATCAAATTCTTAGGCTGTGTTTAAATTATAAATTTAGACAAAAAAAAAAAAAGAAAAAAAAGAAAGGGAAATAGAGTGAAATATAAGCTTTCTTTTTGTGTGTGCCGTTTATTTTTTTATTTTCAAATTTCTATCTAAATTTATGATTCAAATACAATGTTAGAGTTCAAAATTCAAAACACAACAATATTTGATTAAAATAATCAACATTTTATCTAAAAGGCATATAAATATCACTCAAAATTTTTATATTTCACTATTTTTGACCAATTTGATATTGCGTTTTATTCACACATTTTCAAACTTCAAAAATGTTGCTTTGATTAGCAATATAGTTATGGAAAAAAGTATGTAAAAGAAAAAAATTCTTATATTTTTTTGTTGTGTTTTTTATTTTAGCAATAAACTTTCATACAATCCTCTTAAACTTTTAGATTTTGGTTTCTCACAAAATAAGTGAACACTTGAAAGTGGAAAAAAATTGTCATTCCTTTGAGATTTGCTCATGATTCCATTCATTTGTTTAAAATGAAAAAGATCATTAAGTAAAATATAAGAATTTTCTTACAACTTTCAAGCTTTTCAAATGATAAAGCTAAAATTTTCAATAATGTTCTTATAAAATTTTGATGCTAACCCTTCACTTTTTCATAATTTTCTTTCTAATCAAATAGATAACCAACACCTTAATATATGAATATCTTGCGTTTTCACGTCTTTCAAATTATTTTATTAACTTTTCCTTATATTCTATATATATATTTTTAATTTTTATTAATTTATTATCAAATTTAACATTTAGACACAACCTTAATAGCTTATAATTTTTATGAGCATTTAATAATTCTATAATTTTTACATGAATAAATGAAGCTAATTTCAATCCTTGTTTCTTTCTATTGTTGTCTCGTATGGTCAATCCAAACTAGCTAACATATTGCATGCCAACTAGCTTTCTCGACGTTTACAGGTGATTTGGCTGCTTTTTCAGAAAGCTTGCTCCGTTCAGTTGTTAAAAATATTGTAAAAGAAAATATTTTTTTCAAAAAAATTGAATTACAGAAAAGGAAAGGGGAAAAAAATTACAAATAATTTACTTTTCTTTTAGTCATCCACTTTACAAGAGAGTTCATATACAAAAATAATTTGAATGGTAGGGAAAAGCTTAATTTATGTATACCTAATTTTTCTCTTACAAATAACCCAATTTTGGACTCAGAGTTGCTACTAAAATTAAAAGTGGATTTTTACCCTTTTGCCCCTCTTGCACAAATACTTTTTATCACCTCCATATTAGCTTCTCCCCCTTCTGCTGACTCATGATGATCTCTAGGGGCTTTTTGCAACTATTCTTGGCCAATGCAAAATTTTTTTTATGATATTTCTAGTAATATTTGTGTATATGCTTCCAATGTTGATCATATATTCATTGATGTGAGTTGCATATATGCAGAGTGTACTCGGTGCATCCGGGGTTGATAATGACAAATCTCATGAGACATTAGCCCCGTTTGATAGAACTGTGGAAGAGTGATTATGAATTATAACTTAACAGATTATAGCTTATGACTGTGAATATAAACGATTAACCTGTTTGGTGCAGTTGTGAAATTATAGTCTTAAGTAACAGAGTAGTATTTGGCTGATAAGCTGTAAAATAACTTTTTGCTATATAATTGTCTTTTTTGCCCTTATATGATATAAAAATTATTATTTTGTAATTTTTTCAGTTTTAATTTTAAAAAAGTTATTTCATTAATAAAAGTTAATATAATTAGTATTACAAAAAATATTATTTTCATTAATAGTATCAATTAGTATAAAATTATTTCATTTTTTTCATTATAAATTAATTAGTGTCAATTAATGGCTTAATTAGCATCAATGCTTCTTTTTTTTCTTCTTCTTCTTCTTCTTTTTCTTCATTTCTTTTTTCTTTTTCTCCTTATTTTCTTTTCTCTTCTTTCTTTTTCTCCTTAGTATTAATGTTGTGATGTCATTACATTATTTTTCTTTATATTAATTTCAATTAGTTATTTAATAGAAGTTATAATATTGAATTTTTTTTCATTTAATATAAGTTATTTCATTTTGTATTTCATTTTTTTTCTTCAATCTTAATTTTTTTTTAAATTGTGATTATGTTTGTATTAGTTTTTTTTTTTTTTAATTTAGTGATATAGCATTTTCTCATTTTTTTTAGTGATATTTCATTTTTTTTCATTTTTAGTAATTCATTTATTCATTTGACAAATCCTTTCATTTTTTTCAATTTATATCATTTTTTTAGTGATATTTCATTTTTTCATTATAAATTAAATAGTGTCAATTAATGGCTTAAGTAGCATCAATTAATACTAAATTTTTTAGTTAGTATCAATTAATATAAAATTTATTTCATTAATGGCTAAAATGCTTAATTATTATTATGATTTTTTTTATTAAAAAAACACTGAAAACCTCAACAACAACAAAAAAACACCAAAATCCATCGCCGGAGAAAGAGAACAGCAACGACGAACCAATGCTGAAGAAAGAGAGCAGCAGCAGCGACGAACCAACGTCGGACGATGACAGATGGTTGATCTTCACCATCGATCATCACTCAGTCAATCATGACTCTAGGGTTTCAGATCGCAATCATCACGCAGTCGATGGTTAGGATTTTGATCGCGAAGCTAGGGTTTCGATCACTAAGAGAGAGAAGAGATCTGGTTCGTGAGTGTGAGAGAGAGGAAGAGCACTGGTGTGAAAAAGAGAGAGCACCGAAAATCGCCTCTCGTCGGAAATTGCCTCTCTCTCTCTCTCTCTCTCTCTCTGAGAATAAACAGTGATGCTTTTTGGTTTATATAATGGCAATTTGGTAATATTTCAAATTAGTAAAGGGCATTTAAGTAATTTTGCCCCTCAATTTGTAGCTTTCCACTTAAGCTGAATGAGTTAAACACCCCGGAGGCCACTCAGCCAAAAAGCACTTTTTTGGCTTAATTTAAGCTACAAAAAGTGATTTTAAGTTTTACCAGACATACCAAAATAGCTTAAAATAATCTAAAAGCTAAGTTAAACAGCTTTTAAGCTCTACCAGACACCCCCATTCTATTTTGCTCATGAGTATGTACTCACTTTAGTACTATTCTGTAGTTTGAAAAATGAGAGGGAAGAAGACTTGGATGATTAATTATTTCAGTAACTTTCTTTCTCTCTTTTTTTTAGAATTTTCGAAGATATTCTCTTGTTTCCTATGGAAGAACGTCCCACAGGTAATCAATCCCTCTCTATCAATAGCAAGTGAAAAGGAAAGGGGTAAAAACTAATCAGTAACCCAAGGGGGCTGTGGCACTCTGGTAAGACTATGGGGTATAAGCCCTGAGATCTTAGGTTTCACACCCCCTAGGGCCAACTCCTAGGGATTTGGTGTAGTGGTCCTAGGATGGCCCTCTAAGTGCTAGACGACCCGTGTCCAAGGCTTAGTTGTGAGGTTGAATCCTGACCGTTGCTCTCTTTGACTAAAATAGTGTGTGTTGCGGAGTTGGTGCACACACCTGATATTTGACCCTCGTTCTACTCCAATTAACCGACATTAGGTAGTTGATTCCGAAATCAGCGGATAACAGGCTTGGGAGTTTACTCATTAACTAAAAATAAAAAAATAATCAATGTGTTTGGTTTCAGTTTTTTGAATTTAATTTTTTGAAAATTGAGTTTTTCGTTTTTTATGTTTTTTTGTTTTTAGTGAATAGTTTTAAAATTTTCAACAATTTTTTTACTTTGTTAGATGCACCTTACTTAGATGTATCTAAATAGTAAAATATTTGTGAAAAATTATTTTAAAAAAATAATAAATACACAAAAATACAAAAATTATACTGAATTTTCTTTTCTTTTCTTTTTTGTGTTTTTGGTATTTAGTATTTTTTTTAAAGATTTTTTAGCAAATATTATACTTTTTAAGCGTATTTATATTAGGTGTATCTAAAAATTATTTAAAATATTTTTAAAAAATTCAGTAAAAACAAAAAAAAAATACGGAGAACAAAAAAGTAGAATTTTTTGAAAAGTGAATTTTGAAAATTAAAACCAAATAGATTTGGCCACTCTGAACTTTGTTTCAACCACCACCACCAATTTTTTTCCTTTTTTTCTTTTTTTTTTTTCATTTAAACCCTTCAAGATTTCTACTATTACTAGTTATGAAACGTTGTTGTCTTGATTGTGAGCTGTGTATTATGAAGTTTTGTGATTGTCGGATTTGTGATGATTAGTTATAAGACTTTGTGGTGGTTGGCTTTGAATCAAAATAGCCTTGATTATGAGGCTTTCGTTTTGGTTATAAACCAAATTGGTGGTTGGTCTTTAGTGATTTTTTTCAAATGTATTAGGTCAAATTTTATTTATTTTTTTTACTTTTTCATCAATTCATCTATTGTAGAAGGATTTTTTTTTAATGAAAATTTTCAAAAAAAAGTTTACTAAAAAAAAAAAAGAGGGCTTAAAAGTGATTTTTTAAAATTTTTATTTTTTAAAAATTTCTAATCCATCTAGTCAAGTAGAACTTAAACATATACTAAAACAGTCAGTTTCAAATCACACCTAAAGATTTTGGTTGCAAAATATTACTGGTCTCAATACTAGTGCTTATTTTGATAACCTTTTTATAATATGTTTTAATTGTAATGGAAACAATTAGACCATATTATCTATAATTAAGTTTTTAATTTGTGGCCCAACTACCTAGTACTTTCACTAGTTTCTTGCTTAAGAATCACTTGTTCCACTTCCAATTTTTTTTTCATTTCCATTTTTTATTTTTTATTTTTCAGGGAGCAACCACAACATGCTACGTGGCATTTCACCCCAAGTTGAAAGGTGTAACTGGAAAGTATTTTCTTGACTGCAATGAGGGGCCACCAAACAAGTTTACCACAGACAAGGTGTTAGCCAAGAAACTTTGGGATTTCAAAGAAAGATTGATTAATTCAAATTTCATAAAATTTAAATTATATGTGTGTCTGTGTGTCTGTGTGTTTCTCATTGTTTGATTTCAATAGTTGATTTTTTTCACAAGGTACTGTTAGTTTTTGTTGATCATATGGTTTCTGTTGAGCCATTTGCTTCATGATTGTAAGAGTTATATATGGGTGTAATTAGGAGCATTCATAAAAAACTGGTAGAATTCAAATAAATAAATAAATAATCAATTCAATTCGATCCAAGTGTTGGTATATTCCGGATTTTATTAGTTTTGGTTATGGTATCAATTTCGTAAAACAGTGGAATTTATTTATTTTTTTTGAACGCCAAATGATGGAACTGTTTAAATTAACTCAGTAAGTTCCATTTGCGATTTTAAGGTTTCAATTATAATTCTGAACCAATTTAAAGAGTGATGTGTTTATTTATTATTTTTAGATATTTCTGTATGTAAGAACAAAAATGCATTGGCTAGCAAGATTCAAATACCAATTTATGGAATTGAGTAGGTTTGATCAACTCAATTATGTCACTTGTTGATAGTTTATATTTTATAATAAGACATAGAAAAATATTTGAGACACGTAATTTATTATTTTTAAAATTTATCCCTAAATTAATGATGTGTCTAACAAGTGTCAAATTTTGCTTTGTCAAACATTTCATCCTGTGGGGGTTTAACTTCAATGCCATATCATTAAGGATCATGTAGGAGTGATAAATTAAGAAATATAACATTATTGTAAAATATATATCATATCCAGTTATATATTATTTTAAGAACTATAGGCCAAACCAAACCAATGATTAGTTGGGAGTGATATATCGTATCTAATTATATATTAGTTGCGATTTTAATGAGGAATGATTCAATCTCTGATTTGTTTTGAAATCAGATAAATTTAATTTATGAACACCTATGAAATATGAGTACTTTAAAAATGTTAACGTGCAAGTTTTGAATATGTATTGAATATGGATACACGTATATATTGGATACGTTATATACGATATGTGCAAGCCTAGTCGCGACGGGGACGCAATGGGTACCCCTAATTTATGTGACTTGATCATTACGGTATTTTGAGTGTACAAAAACACTTCACAACAAAAGTCTACCCTATTTTTAAGAATGTCCATATATACACATCCACCAGGATTGGGAGCACTTACAATATCTTTTTTTTTTTTTTAGTATTTTTTTTAAAATTATGGTACTTTTTTTTAAAAAAAAATTCAGTCCGTAAAAAATTCTAAAAAAATTTAAAATACCAAAATAAATAAATAAATAAATAAAAATTTTACAATTTTTTTTTATTTATTTTTGTCTTTTCTAATTTTTTTTTTAATTTTTTGACATGTCTCTTTTAATTTTTAATTTTTCGATACATCTCGTCGACTTAAATCTAGAGATCTAAATCTTTTAAGAGATTCATTAAAAGAAGAAAATAAAAAAATTATAAAAAAAAAAACAAATAAACATATTTTTCAATTTTTTTCTCAAATTGGATTTCATTTTGCTGACAAATATATATAATTAGGTAGATATTGTTATGGGTAAACAAAACATATCTATAATATAATCAACTTCCACAAGTAATGCAAACATGAAGAAACTGACATATAACATGATTTGTGTTTCAATTGAGAGGGTAATTTATATGAAAATTGGACCGAGCTAGGTAATGGGCCGTTATGGGCCGCTGTGCGAAGTGCTGAGTAAAATGACCATAAAGTTACTCCGGTCCTGCAGAGGCGTGAAGTTACTCCGATCTTGCAGAGGCGTGAAGTTACTCCGGTCCTAAAGGGCTTACGGTTAGTTCGGTCACCATACTAAAACTTATATCGGTCATAGCATAGTGTAATTAACGTAGTCTAAACCTTACTAAAAGTTAGCTCGGTTTGGGCTTACTATGGTTTGTGGAAGAGGAACTAAGGTAGGGGCAGTGAACCGAACTAAGGATAGTTCGGTCTATTCTACGGCTAAGCATAGCCATGCTTACCTCGGCCACATTGGAGTCTGACCATAGTAAAACCATCTCACTTGGTTTAAGCAGTGAGGGGGGTGTTGAAAGATAAGCATTATCTTTTAGGCGTATGAATCCTAGGAGGACTCTACGTGGAGGAGTAAGAGTCCTATTTGGATTGGGCCACACGGAACCTATAACAGCTCACAAACATCACCTATAGAGAGGTAACACAACTTTGATTTCTGAATACATAGAGCTTTTGTCTACTTGTCTATTTTGCTGACTTAGGCATCGGAGAGGTTTCCGGCACACACCCGCCGGCTAGCTCACGTTTGTGTTTTCAGGGAATAAAGCGACGTCGTACGGAAGAGCACAGACTTGATCAACAGGATTATGCGAGAAGGTTTATTTCTTTCTCGTACAATTGGCACCGTTTGTGGGAAACTCAGACAAGAACAAAACCTCTTGATCAAGCTTTTCCTCTTTTTAATGGCGCATAACGAAGATTTGCCACAATCCGCCATTGACGGACAAACACCAGAGGGAGGTGCAAAGCGCGAAGGTCTACCTTCTATCCCTCCTATGGCAGACTTGGAGCCACAGCGACAGAATCCTAGGAGGGATGCAAGGGGGAGAAGGCGGACTAACAGCCCCCGTCACTCTCGTTCACAAAGTCCTGAGAGACAAAGGCGGAGGATTGATCCTTAAACTCTGGAGGACCGTGTGAAGGAGCAGGACAAATTAATACGACGGATGGCGGCGGACATGGAGTCCATGAAGTGCCAGATAAAGGGAAAAGGAGTGGCGACAGGAGAGGGGCACAAAAACAAGACGCCCCCTCGCCACTCGGAAGATAGTAGTAGATGTACCACACCATCCCAAGCAGAGAGTAGAAGCCTCAGGACAGGCAATACCTAATCCAAGCCTTCCAGAACTCGTCACTCCAGGACTGAGAGGTCGTACACTGAAGGAAGCACCTATTGGCCCTCACATACGCACCAAACAAGATCCAGACAGACGGAGTTTCCCAGATCATCCGACTTACGAACCGTGCTCAAAGAAAATGCATGATGGAAGGAGGACGCCAGGGCACGCGATCCACACAGAGTTTCTGCCTTACAGCGGTTGGCTCCTCGGACGCATGAAAGCATCAAGGTTGGAATGCCAATACCACGCCCTGCCTACGAACCGACGGACAAGGCACTAGCAAGGCTGCAGACCTCGCTGTTTGTTCCGGCGATTGAAAACGCGCCCCTACCATCAGGCTTCCTTTAGCCCAAATTCACTACATATGAGGGAAAGACGGACCCCTACTCACACTTGAGCCACTTTCGCCAGGTCATGACTGTATACTGGCGAAACGAGGCTTTGATGTGCATCCTCTTCCCATCTAGCCTTGGCGACCTAGGCTTGACTTGGTTTGAAAAACTTCCAGAAGGCAGCATAGCCTCCTGGGCATAATTGGCAGAGGCATTCGTAACAAGGTTCAGAACAAACACCAAAATCCCGGTGGAGATCGACCAGCTACTCTCCATCGACATGGGCGACAAGAAGACCCTAAGATCCTACAATAGTCGCTACTGGGAGACCTTCAACCAAATTGGGGACTGCCCCACCAATCTCGCCATTGCACAATACAAAAGAGGCCTTCCAATCGAGAACAGACTAAGGGACTCAATCACCATGACGCCATCCCTCACCATGGAGGCCCTGATGGAAAGAGTGCATCAACACATCAGGGTGGAAGAGGATGGCGCCCGGGCCAAAACAAAATCTGGCACGACCGCAATACTAGAGAAAAAGGCCTCAGCAAAAGTCAACGTGGTAGACCGTCCGAGTAGAAACGAACGGGGCAGGCGAGACAATGGGGAAGACTAGGATAAAAGATGGTTGAGAGTCCGCACTGCTATAACCACGGTATTCAAAAAATCGATCTACCGAATTCTAAGTGAAATACGAGATGAGCCTTTCGTCAGATGGCCAGCCAAGCTAGGGGATGCTCAAAAGGACTACGACGAAAGGTCGCGGTGCACCTTCCATAAAGAAAAGGGGCACCGCACTGAGAATTGCATGCCATTGAGGCAGCACCTAGAGGAGTTGGTGGCAGCCGGTCACCTGGATAAATACATTGAAGGAGGGACGCAACCAGCCCCCCAGGACCACAATAACTCCAACAGGATGCCAATCGACGCCCCATCTCAAGGCATAATCAATGTAATACATGGAGTCTTCGAACCTGAGCGCGTATGCGAGCTCAGAGGGTCAATCAAGAAGGCTGAGCACTTAAGAGAGGTACTAAGTGCACAACCTACCATAAAAAAGGGGAAGATAGAGGCTACAAACGTCATGTCTTTTTCAGATAGAGACTTGGCAAGGATATATTACCCTCACAATGATACCCTGGTTGTCACTCTCTGAGTCAAGGATTTTGATGTCAAGCGGATTTTGATTGACCAGGGTAGTTCATGTGAAATAATGTACTACGAAACATTTAAACAATTGAAGTTACAAGATAAAGACTTGGTACCTGCCGTATCTCCCCTGATTGGATTCAACTCAATGCCAGAGTGGCCAGTCGGAAAAATAATTCTTCCAGTTAGAGCAGGAAGCATAACAAAACAAGTGGAGTTCTGGGTATTGAAAGTCCTTTCCATTTATAACATCATCTTGGGCAGAACATGGCTGCATGCCATGCGATCGGTGGCATCATCCTACCACCAAGTAATACGGTTCCCCAACGAAACTGGGGTAATCGAAGAGGTCTATGGAGATCAGATTATGTCCAAACAATGCTTTGTCACGGTGAATGGCAACCGCGTTACCAAAGGATATGTTCATTTGGTGGAAGAACCTGAGAGTAATGAACTGTTCGCAGATGTCGGCAAAACAGCTAATCAAAAAGCGGTGGAAGACTTGGTAGAGGTAAGAATAGATGAAAAAAACCCGGACAAGTTCTTTTTGCTCGGTTCGTTGTTATCCAGCATTGAAAGGTTAGAGGTCTTGGAATTCTTGACCTCTAACATCGAAGTATTCGCCTGGACGCCATACGACATGCCAGGCATTGATCCAAACTTCATCTGTCACCAACTTAATGTCCACCCATCCGCCAGACCAATCATTCAACGCACTCACAGATCAGTACTCCACCACGCCGAGATAGTGGCAGAAGAAGTAGGAAACCTGCTGGAGGCAGGGGCAGTCAGAGAAGTGCACTACCCAAGATAGATTTCCAACACAGTCGTAGTGCCAAAAAAGAATGGCAAGTGACGTGTTTGCATCGACTACAAAACAGTCAACAAGGCATGCCTAAAAGACAGCTTTCCTCTACCACGGATAGTCAACTAGTAGACCTAACAGTAGGGCACAACCGACTTAGCTTTTTGAATGCATACAGAGGCTACCATCAAATTGCCATGCATGAACCAGACCAGGAATTCACGTCTTTTACAACTCCAAAAGGACTGTATTGCTACAAGGTCATGCCCTTTGGCCTAAAAAATGCAGGGGCGACATTCTAACGGATGGTCACTAAGTTGTTTGAACCATTATTAGACAGAACAATGGAGGCTTACATCGATGACATGGTGGTCAATAGCAAGGATGAGAATGACCATCTCAAGGACCTAGGTGAAATGTTTGAGATCTTGAAGAAGCACAAGTTGCGCCTCAATGCGTCCAAATGTGCATTCGGAGTAGGATCTGGCAAATTCTTGGGCTTCCTGGTAACCAACCGGGGTATAGAGGCAGACCCCTCTCAGATCAAGGCAATTCAGGCTCTAAAGAGGCCAAACTCAGTAAAGGAAGTACAGCATCTCACTGGCATGGCAGCTGCGCTCAATCGGTTCATAAGCCGGTCGTCAGACAGACTACGACCATTCTTCTATGCTCTAAAAGCCAAGTTTGAATGGGATGAAGAATGCGACCGTGCTCTGGAAAGCCTGAAAGAATACATGTCTTCTCCGCCACTGCTTGTTACCTCAATACCTGGAGAAGAACTCTTCCTGTACCTAGCAGTCTCTCAGCACGCAATTAGCGCAGTGTTGGTCCGTGCGAAAGGAATCCAACATCTGCCCATCTTTTATGTCAGCAAGACATTGCTTGAGCGCCGAAACAAGGTACTTGCCACTAAAAAAACTGGCCTTGGCCTTGATGATGGCCTCAAGGAAGTTGACGCACTACTTTCACACCCACACCATAGTCGTCCTCACAGCTTTCCCATTAAAAGCTTTGTTTGAAAGGGCGAACTTCTCTGGGCGAATTTTGAAGTGGGCAGTAGAGTTGGGACAATATGACATCAAGTTCCAACCCAGAACCGCGATAAAGGCTCAAGCTTTGGCAAACTTTGTCGCAGAATTCACCCCAGGAAGTCATCATATCTGCCCAATCGACCTGACTAAAACAACCAAACTAGGGATGGAAGTTGACGTCGGAATAACGCAACCCCTGGTGCAAGTTACCCAGTCAGGTCCCAAGGCAGACCAGAGTAAAGTAAGGGAGGAAGAAGAAAACCATACTACCCCAAGCCAAGACTCACCAACAAATGAAGGCTTAGAACAATCAGATAGCGAGGGGCAGACAGCAAGTATGGACCCTGAAGAAAACACCAGCAACGTTCTTAACCCCAAGGCATCATCCGATCCCTCCACTTGCTGGAAGTTGTTCATTGGAAAGATGTGGAAGCTCTTTGTGGATGGAGCATCCAACCAGCATGGAGCAGGACTCAGCATAGTCCTCATCTCTCCAGACGGCCTAGTAGTAGAGCAAGCAGTCAACTTTGGCTTCCCAGCATCAAACAATGAAGCGAGTATGAAGCGCTTCTTGCTGGCCTCAAATCAGCATTCTACATGAAGGCCACCGAGCTAATGGTTTACAGCGACTCATAGCTGGTGGTAAACCAAATATCAGGCGACTACGAGGCAAAGGATGACAGGATGGCTAAGTACCAAGAGTTGGTCAGAACAGATATCAAGAAATTTGAAGTAGTGCAGATAGAACAAATCGGCAGGGAAGAAAACAGCAGAGCAGATGAATTAGCAGGCTTTGCTTCAATGGCAAATACTTCCATCACTCATCTATTGCTGATCAACTACCTACCTAGACCAAGCATTGAAGACCCCGAGGCAGGAGAGGTATGTTGCGCCGAGCTAGGCCCTTCTTGGATGGATCCCATCATATTGTTTCTAAAAGATGGCACCTTACCGGAAGAAAAGAAAGAGGCCAACAGAATAAGAGCGAAATCGCAGCGATTTTGGCTCTCTCCATCATTGGCATTATACAAAAAATCATTCTCAGGACCCTATCTAAAATGTGTTCACCCCAGCAAAGTAGAAGCATTCTTATTCGAGATACACGAGGGTGTATGCGGAAGCCATCAAGGAGGAAGATCATTAGCATACAGGGCAATCTCACAAGGATATTGGTGGCCATACATGCAAGATGTAAAAGTATGTCAAAAAGTGCGAAAAGTGTCAAAATTTTGCACACCAAATACACCAACCTGCCAGAGAACTACTACCATTAACAAGCCCATGGCCCTTTGCAATGTGGGGCTTGGACATAGTAGGGCCACTTCCAACAGCACCAGGCAACAGGAAGTTCTTTCTTGCAGTAACTGACTACTTCACAAAGTGGGTGAAAGCAGAAGCCTTGGCATCAATCAAGGAAAAAGATGTGAAGAAGTTTTTCCGCGTATCATCACTGACGGCATACCAAAGGTACTAATATCGCATAACAAAGACGCAGTTCGACGGCAGAATCTTTAGAGGCTTTTGTGAAGAGTACAAGATAGAGTTCTACAATTCTACACCGGCATATTCCCAAGCAAATGGTCAGGCAGAAGCATCAAACAAGGTAGTCTTGGATGGATTGAAGAAAAAATTAGAGAAAGCCAAAGGCAAGTGGGCAGAAGAGCTCCCTCATGTTTTATGCGCTTACCGCACTACACCTCGGCAGTCAACAGGAGAAACTCCATTTTCCTTAGCCTATGGTATGGAGGCAGTAATCCCACTAGAAGTTGGCCTCCCCACAATTCAAAGCGAGAATTTTGATCCAGACTTGAATGGTGAAGCCATAACATTTAAGCTCGACCTTGCAGAGGAAAGAAAAGACAGAGCACTAGTTCACATTGCTTCATACCAACAAGAGTTATTCAGGAAATACAACAAAACAGTGCATCCAAGGCAATTCAAGATCGGAGATTGGGTACTGTGCAAAGTGATGGGAAACACCTTGGTACCAGGAGATGGAAAGCTAGGGCCTAATTGGGAAGGACCTTACAAAGTGGTGGGATTAGCAGGCAAAGGGGCATACCACTTAGAAGATAAGGACGGCAAGGCAATTCCCAGGCCATGGAATACTGCCAATCTCAAGTTATTTTATTTTTAGCTTTTTCTCTTTAAGTATGTGTAATTTTTATTTTATTTTTTCAAACAAAACAAGTAGTTTCTTTCCAGTATAGACGTTTTCTTCTGTAAAATTTTGTTTTAGTGAGTTAGGTGAGTTAGGGGTATTAAAAACACAGTTGGCCGGAATAACCAACTGCGACCCTTCCTAAGCCCAGGATAAGGATCCAGGCTGCAGGACGTTTGGTCGGAATAACCAAACACTTTATTCTAGGTTGGCTAGAAAAACCAACTTAGAGGTTGGCTGGATTAAACCAACACCCTTCCTAAGCCCAGGATAAGGATCCAGGCTGCAGGACGTTTAGTCGAAATAACCAAACACTTTATTCTAAGTTGGCTGGAAAAACCAACTAAGATGGCTGGATTAAACCAACACCCTTCCTAAGCCCAGGATGAGGATCCAGGCTGCAGGGCGTTTGATCGAAATAACCAAACACTTTATTCTAAGTTGGCTGGAAAAACCAACCAAGAGGTTGGCTGGATTAAACCAACACCCTTCCTAAGCCCAGGATGAGGATCCAGGCTGCAGGACGTTTGATCGAAATAACCAAACATTTTATTCTAGGTTGGCTGAAAAAACCAAGTTAGAAGTTGGCTGGATTAAACTAACTCTTATTACTCTTCAGCCGAAGTAAGAATATCGACTAAAGAGTGGTTGGCTGGATTAAACCAACTCCTAGTACTCTTCAACCGAAGTAAGTATATCGGCTAAAGAGTGGTTGGCTGGATTAAACCAACTCTTATTACTCTTCAGCCAAAGTAAGGGTATGGGCTGAAGAGTGGTTGGCTGGATTAAACCAACTCTTATTACTCTTCAGCTGAAGTAAGGGTATGGGCTGAAGAGTGGTTGGCTGGATTAAACCAACCCTTATTACTCTTCAGTCGAAGTAAGAGTATGAGCTGAAGAGTGGTTGGCTGGATTAGACCAACTCCTGGCACTCTTCAGCTGAAGTAAGTATATCGGCTAAAGAGTGATTGGCTGGATTAAACCAACTCTTATTACTCTTCAGCTGAAGTAAAGATATCGGCTAAAGACTGGTTGGCTAGTAAGCCCAGTCAGATTGCTCATCTAAGACCAGAATAAAGTATCTTGGCTGAAAAATATTGTGTTTCATTCAAATTGTAGTTAGAAAGCAAGCACAAACAGGAAAGTAAACCGAGATAACAGTTGGAGCAAAAGAATTCATTAAAAACTCATTACACGTGCAAGCATACAGATCAAACCGGAATAAGTGTTGAATACAAAAGAAGATTTTCATTGATCAAGTTTAAGCAAATACAAAGGAGGGGCCTCAACCCGGTTACAAGACCAAAAGAGAAGAAGAAAAATACTGAAAACAAGCAACAAAAAAAGAAAGTACAGAATCAGTTGAACAGATCATCAAGATCAGCATCAATGTCAACACGAAGACCGGCTTCAGACGGTAGAGCGGTCTCGGTTGGGAGCTCGGTGTCTATTGGAAGCACAGTTTCAGTCGTCAGGTCTTCAACCATTGGCTCCAACTGAGCTGACTGTTCGTTGGCTTGTTTATTGACGATCGGGGCATTATTGGGCTCGGTGTCCTCATCATCATTTGAACCTTGAAGAAACTGTTGTTGAATGGATGCAGCGTACTCTGCCAGTGAGCTCGGTATGAAGTACTGAGGAGGATTGTATACCTCGGTCTCAGGTTCATAACCGAGCTGCACCATGGCTGCCCTCCAACCGCATTTGAAGAACAAATCTTTGGCGGCCTCACATTGTTGCATATAGAGGGCCTCCCCCTCCTTGAAACCTTTCAAAGATTCGTGATCATCTGCCTTTTTCTTTAGTTCGGCGATCTCTGCGTCTTTCTTTCCTTCGAGCTTGACTAGCTCACGCAGGTACTTGTCCTTCATCACGGTTAATGCCCTTTGTTTGTCAGCATTAGCCGAGGTAACCAGTCTGGTCAGACGGGCTACCTCGGCCTCTAGCTCGGCGGTCTTCTGTTGGAGTCTTTAGTTCGGTTTTTTTTCTTCGACTTCACCAGGCTTGCCTTCTGCTTTTACAAAGCTCCAACACACGCTTGTGTGCAATTTGACTCTTTTGCATGGCCTGAAAAAGAAGTAAAAGAAACTAATGACAAAACTGAACAGAAAGTTGGAAAAAATTAGAGAGACAAGAGGAGCAACTTACTAGGATCATTGATTTCGTCGCCGACCAAGTGGCCTTGAGCTCGGTCAGGAGCTTGTGATGCTCCATGTCAGGGGGCAGACATACACTCTTAGCCAGATTGAAGGCTAGCATGAGGTCTTTATCTGCCACCACTGAGTCAGTATCACAGATAGCACGGTTTTGAAAAGTCAATTTTGGACTCCATTTAGAGGAGCTAGCTCGGTCGGCAAGCTCCGGTTGTGGTCTCGGTGGGGGGCTTGGTGGTAGGGTTGTTTCGTCTTCATCAACAAGGCGTTGCTCGGTTTGGGTAGTCCGGGCGCGCTTGCTTGGGCATGATGAAGAAGGTTGTTGAGAAGGAAGGGCCACCACAGTTTCTTGAGTTTGGTTCAGTGGTGGTACCTCGGCTCGGTTTGTCTCTGTTAAAAGGGCCCTTACTCTGTTCCTTTTGGCCATTTCTTGTTCGGCAGTCAAAGGGACTAGATTGATCTGGGGCAAGGTGGGGTCCAGTTCAGGGGCGTCTTCTAGCAAGAAATCTGTCACCCTAGCTTTTCGTCGGTTGCTGTATCTGTACGTCGGTTCAAAATTCAGCAGCTTGGCCCAACTTCTTTCTGGATATCATAGGGCGGCGCGGAGAGTGTTCAGATTGGGTAACTGTACAGTGATTAAAGATGGACTGAATCTACATAAAGAAGATAACTATTAGTTCGGTTCAGGAATAGGAAACCGAAATAAAACAGAAGCATACAAAGAAACCGAAGTAATTATACCAGGTGTTCCTTTTTTCCAGTTTATACTGCGGCCTGGGATCTGGGCTTGGTGGTCTTCAAAATTACCAGATACCCAAAAAAAATCGTCATCATTCAAGTCTTTGTCCGGTGTGTCTTTTATTATTTTCTCTCGGCAGCGGCGTATTCTTAAATAATAGACCCACCCATCTTCTTTTGAGCCTATAGAATATTGGTGGAAGAGTTCGGCTAAGCCGAGGTTAATACCAGCACGGCGGTTTAGCTCGGCTATACCATTTATTATGCGGTATGAGTTTGTGGAAAGTTGGGTTGGGCATATCCTAGTTTGCCTAAGGAATTCACAAAGTAAGGGCTGTACAGGGAATCTTAGGCCGGTTTCTACAATGGAAAGGAGGGTGAAGGGAACAAAACCAGGGTTTCCCCAAGGTATGATATCTTGTTTGGCTAAGGTGAGATAGACGTCATCAGGAATGTTATACTCCCTTCGGAATTCGGCCAGGCCACCAGGTGTTTCTACTAAAAACCTATATTTACCCATTTTTGTCTTAAGTTATGAATAAATTATACTTGTGTTAGCTCTGTATAAAAGTGGAAGTCGATTAAGCGCTCAAGGGAGTGCCAGGGCAACCTAAAGTCTGCAAAGTAAAAAAACAAAGGTGTTAGGCACAGATCGTTGGACCGTGCTGAAGAGAAATAAAGGCAACATATATCAAGTCTTAGTTTGGCTATGTGGCATACTAAGGGTTTTTAGCTCGGTTTGAGCTAGGGGCTTGTTGGCTTGGTTTGGGAGAGCGGTTCGGTATCTCGGTTAAAAGGAAAGTTTTTTGTTAAACCGGTTGAGCTTCTAGGGGCAGCTTTCTTAGTTCGGTCTAAAACTAAGAATGCTGGTTTAGCCCCGAGACATAGCTCGGTCGGAGTTGAGGTTTTCCCAGTACACTAATTGCAGGCTTATTGGAACTACTGGTATAAGCATAAAGTGCTAGTTCGGTTAAAGTAGTCTGATAGAGTGACATCAACTACAAACAACTTTTTAGTTCGGTTATACTATGATTTTGGATCAAAATCAATGGTTTCTCAGATTATTCATAAAGATTAGAGGTTCTATTACATGGTTCTTCAAACGATAAAAAGGTATATGTTTTGAAAAAACATACAAAAAATAAATTTTATAAAAGCAAGTGCGAAAACAACAAAAATAAGGCAGATTTGTGATGCTTACCTGATGAAGATCAAAGAACCTGGAGGATGGGAGCAATAACAGCAGCAAAACACGAGCTCTTTCAGAAAACAAAGAACAAAATAAACTTAGCAAAAAGAGAGAAGAGAAAGTGAATAGTGTATGTGAGTGATTCAAAGACGAGGGGTTTTTTGTTTTGAAGAAGGTTTATCCAAAGGCGGGAAATGTTCAAATTACGCGAGGTACGAGGGCGGCGTGACAGCTGCCTTTAGCCAATTAGGGCATGCCACGTGTCATGGGAATGAGAAACGATTCAGTTGCTGTGATTGAAGGGATGTTTTGACCGGACAAGTTGAGCCCGGTATGGGTTTTAGCTCGGCCGGATAGGTTTAAAAGCTTTAGCTCGGCTGGATATGCTTAACAACTTTAGCTCGACTGATAGATAGGTAATCCCTATCATGCTGTGCAGATGGAATTAAGGGGCAATTGAGAGGGTAATTTATATGAAAATTGGGCCGAGCTAGGTAATGGGCCGTTATGGGCCGCTGTGCAAAGTGCTGAGTAAAATCACCATAAAGTTACTCCGGTCCTGCAGAGGCGTGAAGTTACTCCGGTCCTAAAGGGCTTACGGTTAGTTCGGTCACCATACTAAAACTTATACCGGTCATAGCGCAATGTAAACCTTACTAAAAGTTAGCTCGGTTTAGGCTTACTATGGTTTGTGGAAGAGGAACTAAGGTAGGGGCAATGAACCGAACTAAGGATAGTTCGGTTTATTCTACGGCTAAGCATAGCCATGCTTACCTCAGCCACATTGGAGTCCGACCATGGTAAAACCATCTCACTTGGTTTAAGCAGTGAGGGGGGTGTTGAAAGATAAGCATTATCTTTCAAGTGTATGAATCCTAGGAGGACTCTACGTGGAGGAGTAAGAGTCCTATTTGGATTGGGCCACACGGAACCTACAAAAGCTCACAAACATCACCTATGGAGAGGTAACACAACTTTGATTTCTGAATACATAGAGCTTTTGTCTACTTGTCTATTTTGCTGACTTAGGCATCAGAGAGGTTTCTGGCACACACCCGCCGCTAGCTCACGTTTGTGTTTTCAAGAAATAAAGCGACGTCGTACGGCAGAGCGCAGACTTGATCAACAGGATTATACGAGAAGGTTTATTTCTTTCCCGTACACAATTCATACAAAATACAAATTCAAACCAAGGCTTTAGATTCCAATATTACACTGTGAATTAATGCAAAAGCGAGAAAATTGACCGTGATCGATTTAGTTGAGCTCCAAGGTCTTCAATGTGTCTCATCATCGTCATCAACCTCCCACAACCCCAAGGCTCGGACAACCAATGCCGAGGTGCCGACGATGACCGCCACAAAAACCAGAGGAGCCATCGGAACAGCACCTCCGAGTTTTGCTTTTCTTCTCCTTGGGTTCTACATTTGAGGTAGGGATTTCCTTGTTTCTTTTCAATATTTCGGGTATAGATAGACATGTGGTAGTTTTTTTTGTATTGCATAAAAATTATATCATGTTGGATTTGTTGAAAATCATGAAGTTGAACCTTGGGTTGGTTGTTGGATTTGGGTTTATTATTGTTAGTTGTGGTTTGGGCTAATTGGGGTGTTGATTGGCACGTTGTTGTTGAAGGGAGAGGAAACCCTAATTTTATTTGACTAAATAAATTAATAGAGGAGTTTTGGTCTTTGGGCAAATACTTATATATTTTGGGTCTTAAATGAGGCCATTGTTATTCGTTGTTGATAATTGAGTCTTTTGATCAACATTGAGAAAGAGGGAGGAAAACTCTAACTTAAGGGTTATGGCTTAATTTGCATAATTAATTTTGGAATGGCTTGAAATGAATGTAGTGAGTTAAAATGGGCTATGGCTTTATTGTCTTTGAAATGGGTTTTGTGAAAACAAAAGGGATGGAGTTGGTTTTGTGAAAATAAAAGGAAGTGGAATTTGTTTTATGAAAATCGGGTTGTTATATCTTATACTACCATGTTAGTATTGTTGACAAGTTTGTGATCTCATGATAATTGAGTTTGTTAATAGATGTACAATATACATGCATCTAGAGGTTTGGTCCTTGGTCATCGGAGGATGACACGGTTGTGTTGAATTGTCGTGTCTACATTATACCATTGTTGATTGAACATTGTATGTGATGAAGTGCTGAGATACATTACATATGTATATTTGCTCGGGAGGAGATAGTTATGTGTTCATACATTTTAACACATTGTTCGTATCTTGTTGTGTATATATATGTGTTATACATGTTGGTTATGCCCTATTGTGCTGTGGTTGTTGGAGTTATACCCCGCGCTTAAAATCAGAGGTACCGTGACCTTCCAGCTAGCGCCTGGAGAACTGACTGCGCTAACAATATATGGCACCACACCCATCCAGCTAGCGCTTGGTAAACTGGCAAGTTGTTGTGAAAGGGGTATCTTTGGCTTACTACGCGCATAGCTAGTAGAGCAAAGTTTGTTGTTGTTGTTTCACTGTATCTGAAAATATCATGGACTTGGTTGGTTACAGTTTTGGAAGGCTGAGTTGCTTCAATTGTTGGTTTGTACATGTTGATGATTTGTTAGCTCCCTTCTTATTTAGGGTTGTATGTATAGATATGGCTGTCTCGGAAAGGAACCAAAATGTCACCTTTGTCTTTTGGGAAGTGAAGGGAATCGTATATTTTAAAAATATGTCTTTTTTAAAAGATACGTCTGTTGTATGTTTGGGAAAATGGAAGAGAGTAGTGGTCTTAGTGAATTTATTTCCTACGTAATTGTTTAAGTATGAAAGAGTAGGAATGGGGGGTTAATGAAAGGAAAGGAAAGATGAATCGTTTAGCGTCGAATGAAATGGCTGTTTTCGGAAAAAGTATATATATATATTTTGTATAAACTATCACATTACTATTCTAGTACGAGAATGAGCATTCATGATCATAGCTATCTGTAAGTTGTTATTGTTGAGGATCATGTTGAGACCCCTACTGGACTATATGTTCATCCCACGTTATTGAATCTTTTTCAGGTGTTTAGCAGGATGTGCTACAAGATTTGGATCTTCTTATTTGTTGGCCACGGGGCCTCTTGTTATAGGCGGAATGCCATATATGAAAAAGGGTTGCACCCTTCATTTGATTATTTATTGTTGTAAGCCTGAGGGCAATTTATTTAGAATGCTCATGTTGTATTTAATTGATATTCAAAAGAGAGAGCTATTGTTCATTCTTTCTAGTTGAACATTTGAGTTTATTTCCGCAGGTTATCTCTGAAATTGAATTAAGTTAATGAACTTGGTAATGACTTCGAGTAATAAAAAGTGGGGCGTGACATTAACCAACCCCTCCCACTCACATGCCCGAGAGAATACAGACTTCCGAGAGATCGCCGGTACGAACGTCGCCTCCCACCAGAACGACGCCACCGCCACAGTCACCGTCAGAACCGCCATCCATGTGGCGGCATAGAGTAGCGGCGGCGGAGGAGGCCACCGGGAGGTGAGCCGGTGGAAGATTGAATTGAAGAGAGTGAGAGTCATTTCCAGGATCAAATCGAGCACAACAATGGCGAAGAATGATTCGAGCTCTTGTGTGGATATGCATACTAACAGGTGCCACATACGCAAGAAATAAAAATAAAAAATAAAGAATAAGTAAGAAATATAAATAAATAATAAAAAATTAATATCACAATATGTATGTTTTTTAATTGATAAGAGTGTTCTTAATGAAACTTATAATTTTAAATTCAAACATTACTTATGCCACTTGGACACTAAAGTCCAGTGCTCACATATATAATAGTATAAATATATATATATATATATATATGATGGAAAATGATATACAAGTCTACGTTTTAAATTTATTTTTTATATATGTAAGTGATATGATTAGTTATGATTTAGAAAATATGAGAGAGAGTGTTACTTTAATATACTAATTAATTATTATATCATTGAACTTGAAAATTAGATCTAATTTTTAGACTTTTGTAGCAATATCCATATATGATTACAATAATGATTCATACCACTAAAAAAAAATCACTAATAATACTAATGCATTGGGAATGCCACAAAAAAAAAAAACAAGGCATATGCAGTGGGCAGGGCCCACTGTCATATCATTAGTGATGCTATTAGAGCACGACTTTTAGTGCTCTCAATTATTTTTCATATGATTATGTGGAGAAGAAGATGAATCTAAACTCAACGACTTTGGACTGAGAATTGCATGAAGTAGATTAACCCGAGTGTTGTTGATGATCTCATGAATGAATCGACCTCCTATTTGCTTGTTCGAGTTCGGTATGATGGAATAGAATATCTTTCAGAGTGGTTATGTGGGCGACTGAGACTATTGTTTTTGTTGTTGATACCAATGCTTTAAAAATCATATCGGTGAATGAATTAAAAATAGATTAGATGGATGGGTCATTGTTCAACTATCGAGTTGAACCGAAATTAAATCGTGACATCATAATTATTTTATCAATATTTTTATAATTTAAAAATAAATAAAATACGTTCATTTAAAATATTTTTATAATTTAATATATACATATATATATTCATCAAACATATATGTTCATATATATTTTTATATTAATCTTGTTTGTAAAAATATTAATTATACACGTGTTTGAGGGAAATTAGTTTGAATACAATTAATATCATATATTTTCTATATATTAACAAGGAATCATGGTGGCAATGTGGAAATTCATGCTCTAAGTTTAACTTAAAATGACTGATTTTCAAGAGAGAACGGATTAGAGAGTATATCCAAACTAGACTATAGATCGGTCGACAGTTCAATCGGTCAAACCAACCAATACAGTCTGATTTTCAAAACATTGGTTGATACATAATTAAATCACATAATAAATATATTTTAAAAAATAAATAAATAAATAAATATAAAGCCATTGTTATTAAAGTATCAATATTGTTATATGGTATAACAAATAATGATTTATGAATAAAAAGTTTATTATAATGTGGTTTGATATAGAGGTTTCATTTTAAAACAAAACATGTATAATTCATAAATATGAATTTATTTATAAAAATGACTATCATATTATTTTTGTGAAAAATTTTGCACGAAAACAGTATTTTTATATGAAAAGTTATTCACATGATGCTCGCAACTAATAATGTAACAAAATTTTTATGAATGAAATCATGTTAGTTCACATTTGTTAAGTAGTTAGGACATCTCCAACGGTTCATCTTTTTTCATCAAATTTGAATAAAAATTTAATTTGATATCAAGTGCTCCAACGGAGATTTTGAAGGCTTCATCAGAACACCGATCAACTTGGTGAACGACCAGGCAAATGTCCAGCTGATCGACCGACTAGTGTAATTTTTTCACAAATTTTTGCCTTGAGGTGGTCATTCTAGGGGATATCCGATGGTGAAAATCTAACAGATATGAACAATGATTTGATGAAAGGCGCATATATCCTCAATTTGATAAAAGATTTGAGAAATCCTAAATTTGATGAAAATTTTGGTGACAGACTGGAACAACAAAAAGTAAATTTTTTCATTAAATTTAAATTTGATGAACCATTGAAAATAAGGGTGGGCGTGGGTCGGTTGCGGCCACGAAACCTCCAATCCGCCATCCGTCCGCCAGATTGGCGGATTTGAGAAAATTAATCCGCATCCGTCCGCCAATCCGGCAGATGTGGATTGAGCGGATTGGCGGTTTGGCGGATGGATGCGAATCGGGTTGGCAGTTTGAAATTTTATAAATTTTCAACATAGTTCAACTTGTGCACTTCCTCAAAAAAAGAAAAAAAAGAAAAGAAGAAAAGAAAGTATTACAGTCAATGATTTTAAAAAGTATTACAATTACTGCATGCATCATCCAAAGAAAGAAAGTTTGAAACTTTATAATATCATAATCACTGCATGCCTCATCCACATAAAATATTACAATCTGTGGTTCTTAAAATATAAAAACAATTCAAACCACCAAAACCATGAACAGAGTAATAGTAGAGATTGTATGTCTCTGTATTGTTATATTTATATATGTTTTTTAAAACAAAAACCAACCAGCATATGTTATATTTTCTATTTATTACTTTTAGAGTTAGATTTAAAAACTAAAAAATATAGATAAATAATACGTTTATTTTTTTTAATTCAAAAAATATATTCAAGTTGAAAACTTTTTTTTAACAGAATATTTGAACTCTTTTTCAATTGAAAATACAAACAAAACATTTAAACAAATTGAAAACACAAAATCTTATAAATTACTAAGGGTGCTTGCGGTTTGGCGGTTCGGTTGCGGCCAAAGGAACCTCAAATCTGCTATCCGTCCGCCAAATTGGCAGATTGAAGAAAATCAATCCGCAACCGTCCGCTCGTCATCACGCATCCGTCCAAAATGCAGCGGATCGGTTCGGTTCAGTCAGTTTTGGCGGATTGGTATATCCGCTGCTCACCCCTTGAAAATGGTCTTAAAGACAAGATATGAGCCAACCTAACATATTTTTGTAATTCTTGACTATTTACACGCCACACGATACTCTAAAACTATAACTCAAAAAAAAAATATTAAAAATAAATCCTACGTACCTAGTGACCATAGTATGTATGATGTGGCGACAAACGAACCTTCTGCATGTCCAAGTATTACTGTTTTTTTTTTTTTTTTTGACTATCAATCATATTTTGCCTCTATTAATTTTAGTAAAAATGTTAATATCTATAAAAATATTCAATTGCATAACATCAAACAAAATGAATGACGCACTAACATGGTAGACACAGAAGAAAGAAGTTTTGAGTTTAGAAGTGGTTTTTTTTATGGAAACCAATCCAACACTTTGTGAAACCAAGATCACTTACCTCTCTCATCGCTTTCATGTTTAATTTATGCAGTTGTTCATGTAAGCAAAAACAATCTCTTTCATAAATCAATAAAATATAAAAGAGGTAGTCCAGGTTCCAATTTAGGCAGGCCTAGCACACAAAAGATGTCTATATTCCACAAAATATTACTTGCACTAATTGCCAACTTTCTCATAGACTCTATTCTCTATAGAAAAGAACAATAATGTGTGTAGTTGGATTGAATTTTTTAGATTAAATTTTTTGAAAACTAAATTTTTTATTTTTCATATTTTTTTTGTTTTTAGTAAATATTTTTAAATTTTTAAATATTTTTTTATTTTTTTAAATGCACCTTACTTAGATGTATCTAAAAAATAAAAAATATTTTAAAAAATTAATAAATACATAAAAATACAAAAAATATACTAAATTCTCATTTATTTAATTTTTTGTATTTTTGGCATTTAGTAAATTTTTAAAAAAAAAAAATCACAAAAATTATACTTTTTATGTGCATTTATGTTAGTTGTGTCTAAAAATTAAATTACTTAAAATATTTTAAAAATTCAGTAAAAATCAAAAAATACGTAAAATCAAAAAATAGAATTTTCTGAAAAATGTTTTGAGGAAACCAAAAACAACCAATGATATTCAAATTAGCCTCTCAATACTTTTCTTTTGAAGAAACATTAACAAGTGAACATATTTTCTTATTTAATAGATTTCACAGGCAGATGCAACTTTCTGAGGCAATCAATGTGCAAGACGTGAATAATACATGTTTTGGCAACAAATATTGATTACGTATCCGGTTGCAAAAAATCAATCAGCAAAAGAGAATGCTTTCTCGACCATAAGAGTGAGGAATAGAAACCCGACAACAGAGATGCAAACTGCAACAAGCATAACCACCAACACGGCATGCAAAGAAACGTACGGGCTCACAAAAAACACAACTGCGATTGAAACACACTGCCAAACCTTGAGCTGTGCAAATGCTCCTTCCTGTACACCCCAAAAGTAACATTTGAGAATTAAATGCAAGTGCATTTGCACAAAGAAACGACCAAGAAAGAGTGACGGCCAGATATCTTTAATATACTTGAATGAGAAAGAAATTAGACATAAGTATGAAAATCATTAAGATAACTAACATGAAGAGTACAACACACAAAAGTCAATTTTCACCTATTTGTTTAATTGTTCAATTAGGAGAACACTTGTGGAACCCATATCTTTAACTTTCCTAAAGGAATAAGGTTTCCTAATTTCCGTCAACATATGGAATTTATGTCTCAAGAATCTCAATATACCTTGTCTTCAACCATAAAATATACGTTTTCACAATTACATCCACTGATTTATTTATTTTTTATAAATAAATAAATACATTTCATCCCACCTTCCTCTCAATTAGATCCCCCAAGCACAAACACCTCTAAGAAGATAATGTGTTGGATACACGTCCAAATGTGTCATTAATTTTATTATTTTTTTATGTTTTTTAGATCTAGACACGCTTTGGACACATGTCCATTACTTATTCATACAATCAACTCAAGGCATGCACTTCTCGTGTCAACACTTGTGTGAAAAAGAGTATAAATCAAACTAAAAAAGGCTTAGTAAAACAAACAAAATAAATCACTACCATATCATGCTTAAAGAGCATCCCAAGCAAAGCATTAAGCTGTGTGTTGAATATTCCATCCCCAATTCCCAATGCGGCTGCCATGAGAAGCGGGCATAAAATGCCAAGTACTCCACTAGTTACGCTGCACAATGGCACAGTTAACAAGAACTGATAAAGTCATAGCAGCTTCAAATCAGATAAATACAATTAAAAACTTTAGATTCTAAATAACTTTAATTGGAATCGACAAGAAACCTAACCTGTACCTCAGTAGAAGCCACAGCAGTACAATTAACTGAATGAAAGCTCCGGCACAAACTATTAGAGTCATTGACTTGAGACCAGAGGTGAGTCGACCAATAGCCAATGAACACTGACACATATTCCAGATATAAATTGAGTCTGAAAAACTTAATGAATCAAACAAATGACAAATTATAAAACAAAGATGGTTTTCCTGGGTTTTTAACTTTTAGCGAGCTTGAGGTGTAATAGTATTTACATCCTATGCTTATCGAATAATTTCCTATAAAACATATGAGGCTAGAGATCATAGCAGAGGTTGTGAGTACATAACTTGAATGCACATACCGTGGGAAAAATAAGATTATGGAACAGAACACAGGATATGATTATCCATCCATATTATCTATCAATAAATGAAATTTTGTATATTGTTGCAAACACACAACACAACTCATAAATATGGAAAAGGATATATATTATTTGTTATTCTTGTTCCTTACAAAAGGAAAGGGTTAATGAAATTTAAAATTGTTCACTCAATTCATTTTTATTTCTCCAACTCAACAAGAAAGAGATGAAGAACATGCCTTGTCAAAGTTAATGTACGTAAAACAGAAACAGACTCACCAAGTGAGCTAAATCATTTAAACCATTCCATAAAGCTACTCATTTCTGCATTGCCATACTTACAATTGCATCAAAAGCCCCATACACTGCCATAGCACCACCTACACCAGACTCACCAAGTGCAGGTTCCGCAATGTACTTGGTGTATTCAGCCCTAAAATTGTAAACGCTTTCCATGCTTAATTGAAGAAAATGTTACAATGTATATAGTGCACAAATTGAATGGTCAAAGGACAATAAAATAGTAAAATGTCATAAGTTAATCAACAATTACCATACAAATGCTTGTTGTAGGCCTGAATATGCAATAAGGGGGATGATTAATAGCATTCGTAAGTCAAACAATGGAGCGATGACAGACTTCGACAAAGAAACCATGGAAGTGTAGAAACTGACAGAAGAATCTGGTAAAATCTCCTCTCCTTTAGCATCCCTCTTTTGTAAGAAGCACATGAGTATGGTACCTAAGGTCATACTACAAAGGAACACAATATATAGTAAAGTTGTGCCACTGCCACTGGTAGTTCCCCCCTGCAGTGATGTGAAAGAAAGAATAACAAATTAAAGATGCGAGTGTGTTAAAAGAATTAAAAAATCATAGATTCTGACACTGAGGTAGAATCTACAATGCTTCAAATTTTCCATAACCAAATGAAAGATACTGGCATATTGCTGTCAAGGACAGCACTACATAAGATTAAAGGTGTGCCATTGAATATCCTTATTTATTTTTTCAATACAAGTAATTTATGTACATTTTAATATTTTATTTGCTATCTTAAAAATATATATATTGAACACCCCAAGAAACACATACACTTCTTAACACTACCAAGAAGGTGCGTATCCATGTTCGATGCATGTCCGGCACTAGCACTCATCGGACACTTTTTGACATGTGTTGGATACTATATCAACTTTTTTTTTTAAGACCTTGATACCCTTCGGATACTTGGGTAGCAGTGTGAAGGATTCGCAGAATGGAACGGTCAAGTTTGTCAACTTGACAAAATTTTCTAACAAAAGGAATGCCAAAAATGGGAGCCAACCATGTCGAAAACTCTATAGCTCTAATAATTTATCAGAAAAAAAAAAAAAAAAAAAAAAAAAAAAAAACACTCTATGGCTCTAATTGTCAACATGGCTATACAATTGTTTCCCACGGTTAGACAACTACTCCAATGGGCTATGCCACTCAAACCAACTAAGGGAAGTCATTCCTCTTGAAACTCTCTTCATTGATTGATTTTGAGACTATTGAATAAGGTTTGGGACCCTCGATTTTATCCCCTTTTTTTTAAATAAAAAAAAAACTATCATTAAAACGTCCACCAAAGAAATTATTAAAGAAACAAAAGAAAAAGGGAAAGCCTCCCTTAGCCAAAGAGGGGGGGAAACGGAAATAAACATCATTCACTTTATAATAAATAGGACTCTCCTCATCTTTTTGCCATCTTTATTTTTTAGTGCTAACTTATAGCTAAAATTGCATTAGAGATGCAAAAGAGAAATTTAACATTAAATAATTTTTTGGTACAATGAAGGTCAGAGTTTCTCGAGTGTAATGCAAGCATTAATAACTAAATCTAAGATAATGAATTGGTACTGGTAATACAACAAACAACATAGAAAAATATAGGACATGGATATCCGCTTGGAATCACAAGCATGCACATACCGTTCCATCTTTCAATAGAACAAGAGACATGAGGTTTCCAACAAACTGCAAAATTCAATAAAAAATGAAGATTATTCCAGATGCACAACATCCATACAAAACAAATTGAATATATTCTTATTAGAACCAAAGATCATTAAAATTGTCATCAAAAACTAAAATGCAGCACCTGGTGACCTGCAAACATTCCCCAAAATTCTCCATTGAAGTTACCAATCACGTTTCCTTCTTCTAAGTTTAAATCATGTGCATGACTGCGTGCTGTAGAAGTAAGATATGTACCCTGATGGACTATAATATCGTTAGGGAAAAAGTAATGTACTTATTACATCATCAAACACAACAAAGTGATGAACCAAATCTAAAAGATGGACTTGTACCTCCGCAACCCATATTATTGAAGCAGAAAATCCCAGGTACAAGGAAGCTGGAACCATCGTGTACCTACCACAAGAATATTCATTTTTAAGTATATACAACTTCATCAATTTGATGTACATAATATCGCTGTGTCAAATATGTGTCCACATCATTATTTAGTACAATACTGACAAGCACAACAATGTTGTCGAGTCAAAGAGCAACCACTTTGCACAAATAGTGGACAGACAAGGTCTACATCTAGTCTTACCCTCCCAAGTCCCAAACCACATGGACTTTTAGTCTCATGAAATTCACTCAAACATTTTGGGAGCAGCTCCCCTCAAGACTTCAACCTCCCAATATCTCTCAAGACTTCATTTTGCGGGTTCCATGTAGCCAAGGAAGGTGATCCAAACCGCTCATCTTGTATGCCCAATAGAGTAGAACATATATGCAAAAATTAACTTTATTGAATATCGATAAGCATACTAACTTATCATATTTTGTCTTATAAGATCAATGGTTTTTATTTAGATTCAAATGTACCATCCATTTCATAAAATGAAACACACGATTAGTTTTTTTTTTATCGGCATGAACACAATTAGTTAATGTATCGATCGATGTCCGATCAAGCTAAATTTTTATAAATATATTCTTCTCTTTGACCTACGAGATGAACGGTTCGAATCACAAAACCATGGAGCCCACAAAATAGAGTCTTGAGGGAGTATGGAGAAGATGTAGTCTTGAGGGAAGCCTACTCCCCAACAATTTTGGCTATTGCATCACCTATCAGTGCAAAGGCACAGTCGCAGAAAACTTAAAAAACACGTTTGTCCTCAACTGAATTAAAACAATAAATCAATGGTGAAAAAATTGTTACAATGTGGGCTTCAAATTCGCTGCTATGAACAACCAATACCCAGTAGTCCCAAGAACAAGAGCATTTTTTGTACCCAGAAACCGAACCACCAATGAAGCAAAGAAAGAAAAAATCATAAAAGACGAATACAATATACCGAGCGAAATTGTCCCTAAATCTTCCTCCTGAAACCCAAATTCAAACTCTAAACCATCAAAAAAAACATAAGCAATTGTTCAATTTATGTCTCATCAACCCAATTTAGAACTCACAGTATTGATTGTACTCTCCAGATTCTGAACAGCACCATAAGCCAAGAAAATCAACAAGAAAGCCGAGCTCAGAATATGCACATCTCTGGTATGGTTCTTCTTCGTTAGGGTTTGAGTTTCGGAGTTCTCAGCAACGAGTGGTGCTTCTTCTTCTTCCATAGCTTCTGAGACACACTCCAATCAATTGAATTTGCTGCGAGAAGATCGATTGAAAACCTATAAATGGTTGGTGGAGTGTATGAGAGAGAGTGCTGACGAGAGTGGATTGAATCACAAGATATCTGATCTGAGAGAGTGTGATTATTTTATAGAACGAATCGAAGATTCCGAATATGAGACGCAGAAGGGGAAGAGAGAGAAGGAGGAAGAGGGACCGGAGGTGCATTTCTTTAATCTTGTTTGGTTCGTGAGAAAGTAATGGAAAAAATGAAATTGTTGATGGGGGTGTCCCTGTTTTGACTCTTCTCTTCATGTTCTGATTGGCCACTTCTCTGAAATACAGCATTCGTTTGGATCTGGGTTTTTTTTACAACAATGCTAAAGACTTAAAAAAGTATCTCTAAACCCACCTCTAATGAGGTGGAAAAAAAATAAATAAATAAATAAAAAATCAAGACACATGATTGACTGTGGCAGTGGAGATCCACTAGAGGTACCAAGCATTTTTGTTTTTTTTAACCCCTTTTATTATTATTATTATTATTTAGGCCTTGTTTGATAGATACTAAAAAAATTAAAAAGTCAAAAAATTATTATTCTATTTAAATTACATTATTTTATTTAAATCACATCACTTCTTTACCACATCATTTCAAACCCAACCTTTATCCAACCTATATTTCATAAAAAGTTAAAAAGTGCACTTATTTAGAACATTCCAAACCATCCTTTAAGCCTTATTTGGAATTGACTTTTTTTAGTAATTTTTTAACTTTTGATTAAAATATGATGTAAAAAAGTATGTTTGGAATAATTTTTTACGAAAAAATATACAAAAAGTAAAAAGAAAATATAATCTTTGATTTTTTTATATAAGTTGTTGGCTTTTTTATTTTTTTTAGTGACTTTTTAATTTTTCGGTTAAAAAATAATGTTGTCAAACCAGACCTTTAGGGTTAAAAGTCTTATTTATGAGGGGTCTTTTGACTTTTTTGATTTTTTTGAAAGAAAAAAAATGAAATAATTATGATTTAGATATAACAATTTGTCTTATTGACTTTTTTTTTTTTTTTTTTTTTGACTAAAATAGTCTAAAACCAACATTCCAAACACAGGTTCGAAGAAAATAAATGAAATTATCCACTTTGTTTGTTTCTAATTTAAAAAATTAACTTTTCAGAAAATTATATTTTTTCGTTTTCCTTATTTTTTTGTTTTCACTGAATTTTTTTAATATTTAAAATAATTTTTAAAATTTTTAGAAACACCTAATATAAATACACTTAAAAAGTATAATATTTGTGAAAAAAATCTTTAAAAATTCACTGAATACAAAAAATTCAAAATTCGAAATTAAAAAAAAAAATCAGTGCATTTTTTATATTTTGTGTATTTATTAATTTAAAAAAATATTTTTTCACAAATAATTTACTATTTATATACATCTAAGTAAGGTATTTTCTCATTTTAAAAAAAAAATTGCTTAAAATTTAAAAAATATTCACTAAAAATAAAAAATACAAAAAATAAAAAACTCAATTTTCAAATAACTAAATCTAAAAAATTGAAACCAAATACACTGATTGTATTTTTTATTATGATGTTTGGATGGTTAAAAAAATTAATTATGTAAAAGAAATATATATAAGTGAGATTTTGATTGTTATTGTAATTTAGAAATAAATTTGGTATTATAAATATTTTACAATCAATTAGCTTGTTTATCACTAAATCTCATCATTTTTTTCCTGTGAGAAATTAAATAGTCTTAATAAGATATTTGGCTCCGTTTGGTTTAGTTTTAGAGTAATAATTTTAGTGTAAAGTTGTTATAAAGACAAATTCATATCCTGCAATTAAGACACGAAATAAATGTAAAAATAATTAATTTGATTGATTATAATAAATGCTTACAATTCTTTATAGATTTGCTCTATTACAAAATAACAAATCCTCTATTCGATATCCGAAATAGTTGTAATTCAACGACTGTAAAAGCTTTTTGTTAAACTAGACAAGTTGATAAATTTCTTTAAGTCTTTGAATGTAGAAACTTGAAAAAAAAAAAGAAAAAAAAAAGGCTTGATCGAGGGTTTGAACGGCTTGATCTTAAACGATTATTTAAATGATCTCTTTGGAAGGAGAGACCAAATTTGTATTTATAACTTGAAAAGACTGGCACAAGTTTGAAGTGTTTAATAATCCTCTCTTTTTAAGTTTGAAGAACTTTGGAGAGAATTTTTAAAAGATAATTTGGCAAGTCTCGAGATCATTTGGGAGTTTGCAAGACCATTAGCCAAAAATAATGTCTTATCATCAACATAGTAAGAGCCTCCATTTATAAGTTTAGGAGAAAATGGTTAATTTTGAAAACTCCAAAATTAATTTCTAAGAAAATAGCAATTTATTTTTTTATTTTATGGATATGATTTGCATTTAAATTTGAATTATTCTACCAAATTTTGACAAAATATCTTCGTGAGCCCCACACTTTTGGATTGACTCAATTGTCAAAATATGTTCACTTTTCTTTTGGTGTGACCCGTTCACTTACCCAAAAAAAAAAAAAAACCCGTAATTTAAAATGGCTTAAGATTCACAATTTTTATTGGACTCACATCTATTTGAAAATTTTGACAATATTAATTTTGGCCAATCAAGATTTTTTTTTTTTTTTTTTTGTCTTGATTAATCAGGTTGCAATCAAGGCATGTAAAAAATTGAGAGTCTACAGTGGAGTTTTGAGTTATGAGAATTTTAAATAAGTTTTGAAAATGAAACATGTTTGGTTACGGGGTTATAAGAAAAAAATTGAGCTGTATTTTGAAATTATTTTGGGCTCCTTTTTTTTTTTTTTTACATATTTAAAAAATGTATTAATATTATTTTTTATGATAAATATTTTTTATTATAAATATATATTTTTTTAATGTGCTCTGTATATACTACATTTGTACACTGTATTTTTTTATTTTAAATATATAATTTTTATTTTAAATATTTTCTTATTTTTTATTTTAAATATTTTATTTTTATTTTAAAAATATTAACAATTTTTGTAAAAAAAAAATTTAAAAATATTTAATTTTTTGAAAATTTTATAAAATTTTGGATCATCCATATATATCTAAGTCATAACAAATTATTTGGTCAATACTTAAAAAAATAACAAAACAGTTTTTTTGAAAAAATTAAAATATTAAAAAATATCTTTCTTCAAAAATAAAAATGAAAAAAATATTTTCTGAAAATATTATTTTTCAAAAAGATTTTTGAAAGAATAAAATAAAATAAAATAAAAATTAATAATTTTTTTTAAAATAGAGTTTTGAAAATAGTTTTGAATTGAGTATTTGCTTATGAGTTTTTAATTTTTTTTATTAGAATCATAATTTCAAAATTAAACCAAAAGCTACCTTTGGCTTCATTTGGGTAGTGAGTTAGTTTTTGGCTTTTAAGTTTTTATAGTTTGGAGTTAAAAAATCTCGTTTGGATTTACTTTTTTACTATTGTGAAAAATAAATGAAATTATTATGATTTAGATGTGACATTTTGAGATTTTTTAGCATATTTTGTATTTTTGTAACTATTTAGCCTCATTCCAAACAAGGGCTTTGTCTTTCTTACAATTTTTTATCATTTCTTATAACTTGTTTGGGAACATGTTATTTTAATAATTTTTTGAATTTTTTACTATAATATGAGGTAAAAAAATTAGGATAAATTACAAATGCATCCCCTGAGATTTGATTAAAATACGAATCGCACCCTGTGATTTTTGAAATTACATTCCACCCCTTGAGATTCCTAATTTCATAACAAATCGTCTATTTTATTAATAAATCATCCAATCAATTAACAATTTTTAATAATATTAGAAATATGTTTCAATTAATAATTTAGATAATTTTATTATTGTATAGACGAGCAATTATGAATTTTATTTTTTTAATTAATTATGTTAAATAAAAAAATACTAACAATGAGGTATTTGTAATTTTCCAAATCACAAGAGCAACTTGTATTTTAAGTAAATCTCAGTAGGTGTATTTGTAATTTACCCAAAAATTAGTATGTTTAGGATATTTTTTTGAATTTTTATGAAAAAATGTATAAAAGTAGATAGAAAGATAAATTTTTGACTATTTAATTTTTAAACTAAAAAATTGAGTTACGAAATGAGCCATTAGTCAACCTATAATCCAAACATAGAAAAATAGTTCATTTCTCAACATTTCTTATCAAATCACCCCATTTCGAACAGTGTGAGGATGGATGAAAGTATTTATTTATTTTTTCTTTCAGTAGAATGAGAATTAAATAAAAAATTTGTTCATTGAATAGATAGGCACGGTTGGCATGTGCTAAAATATATGTTATTTTAGCACATTATCTTATTTTGGTCATAATCAGCTCATTTAGGTCATACCACTTCTCTATCATCACTTCAAATTTCACTTATATTTCTTTTCTTTTTTTTTCTTAAGAAGTTCAAAAAATATAATAATTTAGTACATGTTAAACACCCTATTATAGAAGTAGTTTTATTCAAAAAAATATTATGCTCTTAAGCTAACAATTTCTTTAAAATTATCCTTAAACCAGTATTAACCATTGACTAGGTACCTAAAAAACATTTTTATTTTTTTATTATAATTATATTCCTTCCGTCTCAAAATATTAGTTTTTTTTTTTTAGAAATCGAATTTTTTTTAGTAGTACAATTATTACATTTTAAAACTATTACCATTGGGTAGTACAATTATGACATTTCAAAAATATTATTGTTAATTAATCTAAAAGAATGACAAAACATAAAATTCATGTCATTTTAGTTATTGATTTTTGAAAAAAAAAAAAACTAATATTTTGAGATAATAAAATATGAAAGGATTAATTTTTTTTTTAAAAAAAATCATGGTTTCACGCATTTTTCACTTTGAACCTCAGTATTTCAATTTTGACAAATTAAACCCTAAAATTCCATCTATGTTCCAATTTGTCCTCTCTGTCTATCTCCATTTGTGTAGAGTAATGGAGGGGGTTCAGAGTGAAAAAATATGTGAAATCTTGAAATTTTGTAGTAATTAACTATTTTAAAAAAATTAAAATCACTAAAAACAAAAAATGGTTAATTACAAAATAAACTCTAAGGTTTCACGCATTTTTTACTTTAAATTCCAATGTTTTTCATTTTAAACCCCCTTAAATTGAAAGACAGAAGGAATTTCAAAATTTAATTTGTCGAAATTAAAACACTAAGATTTAAAATAGAAAAATCATGGAATTTTGAGTGTTTTTTTTATATATATAATTAACCCAAAATAAAATAAGAACTAATATTTTGAAACGAAAGGAATAATTAATTTAAACTTGTAATATCCCATAAAAATAAAAATCACCGGTTAATCGGACCCATTATAAAATGGTATTCAGATAATCTCCAGTAATTGTCTTCGGTGTTTTCTCTAGAGGACAACTCAGATTTGACCACGTCATTCACAAAGAGATGAGTGGCTCATATTTATTCCTTTTAAAAATAAAAAATCCAAAACACACACTCACATTGCCACTAGATTCCTCTTTTTTCGACACATTCACTCTCTATCTCTTTCTCCCTACACACACACACTCGAACCTAGGGATGTTGCTGTGACTAAGTCACAGTAACAATCTGTTGTGAGCTCGTGGAGGCTTTTTCTAAGTCTTTTTTTATAATTTGAACCGTTCATATTATACAGTTCATTGAGTATATCATCCATATAAAATCAAGTTAATCATAAATCCGTAACCCCACGATCAGATTCAAATTGTTTTACAAAAATTATCAAGATAATGTCAACTGTTTGTTTTTTAAAAAACAAATGTGCTCTTGTTATAAAGTTATAGATTTCCAATCAATTTATTTTTTACATGGATGATCTATTCAACAAACCCTACAATATAAACGGTTCAGATTATCAAAAAAGACTCAGAAAAAGCCTACACAGACTCACAACAGATCATTGCTGTCACAGCAGTATCCCCATATCCCACACACTCACACCACTCTCCCTCTCTCTCTCTCTCTCTCATACACTTACCACACAAGTTCAGATCCTCTGCCATACTTTCCTGCATGGTTTCCTACAGTGCCCCAAAATGACGTCGTTTTGGGGGAAATTTTCCAAAAAAAAAAAAAAAACAGCAGAACATAACACACCACTAGCATCATCATCATCATCATCATCTCTCTCTCTCTCTCTCTCTCTAAACAAAACCCACATCAGTTAGACACACACTCACGGACTCTACAGGCACAAGAAGGCCTTGTTTCCATTGAAGAAAATGAACAACAGAACACATTACCATTAAAGAAGATGATGGTCTTGCCTCTGTTGTAAACATAGAGGCTGGGTTCTCTAGAAACAACAATAAGAAGCCTATATGCAAACAATATAAGGAAATGTGAAAATCCTAAGTGATTCGTGATTAGATCAAGATTAAAATATTCCAAATCCCAATTATTCAAAACATGCAATCTAAATCATCAAGCACTTACGAAAGAGATTTAGATTGTTGTTTTTCTGAATAAACAAAAAATCAACACAAACGATTCTTACGTGGAAAAATCACAATTGAAGAACCTTCAATTGTAATTAAAAACCACGGCTGAAATGCCACTAATCAATCCACTACTGAAGAAAGAAAGATTACAAAGATAACACACAAATTACCAAACTCAATCAATTTGTCTTCAAACCTTCTGTAACTCTTTCACCAGACCTTCGTCTCGGAACTGATTGATCTGAAGTTGAATCCACAACTTCGTTTGTCGAATAAACAACCACGTACAGAATCAAACTCCTTTGAAACTCCACGTTTGAATCTTCGGAATCCACCAAAGAGAACTCTCTTGAATTTAAAGTAACAAACTCATTGATGTATGTATCTTAGATCGTGAGTGTTGAACTCTCTCAAAACATCAAGGAAAACTCACAAGACTTTCAGAAGAAAACCTCAAACAAAACCCTAAGACTCTTTTTTTCAAGATCTAGGAAAAGTAAACCCTAAAAACAACCTAAACAGATATATATATAGGAAAACAGAGTTCACGATCTCCGCTCAAGCACAGGACAGCCCGCTCGAGCGGCTTTAGTAAAATACGCATGTGACAAAACAAGTTTCCGCTCGAGCGCTAGAACATACGCTCGAGTGCAAAATCACACAACTCAGTATTTTTACAGACTTGACAAACTACTAAGACATCCCATATTACACTCGAGCGCCAATGGGTCCGCTCGAGCGGGAAAGACAAAAAACAAGGAAACATTACAACTCTTTCAAAACAAAGTAGGAACCTAACAATCTCCCCCTTTGTCAATTCCCGGACAAAACTCTTCTAAACAATTTTCCTTAAACACACGCACTAGACACTTTAACAACCAAGAAAATAAGAAAACGAAACCACTTTGTGATCCACAAACAACCCTGCCATTCGAACAATCCATTCAACATCCACCTGTGAAATAACAACCAACATACCAGAAAAACAAAAATTGTGGAACTTCATAAGAAGATAGCAATACATATATATAAAGTGAACCATGATATTATATTCAAAATGATATCCAAAATGAAAAAAAAAAAACTGAATATACCATAACAAGAAAAAGTATCCATCAGATGGTTTAGGACAAGAGTATATCACAAACCAAGTATTCCAAAGTATATCACCAATATCCCAAAGTATAGCACCAATCACCAATCCAAAAATTCCTCTCCCTTTTTTTTGCCGGGAGACAATGAAACAAACACAGAGATCATGCATCAGGTGGAGGTTGAGGCTGCTGAAGCTGAAGTAAGGAAATAATGTACGCCAGCTGAGTAGTAGTCTGGATGGCGGACTGCTCCAGCTGCCCGAGGCAACCATCAAATGCAGCAAAGCGAGCATCCAGAAAGTACAACCTCTGTGTCATAGCCTCCTCAAAATGCTGAAGCTGGTCATGAAAAGCCCGGGGTGGAATAGCATCCTCCTTACCACCATTGGTGCATCAAACTCGCCTCCTCAGAAGTCCAAAGTACATTGTACTGCTAGAAGACTCCACTTTGACGTGTGCACGACTCTGGGAAACAGTCTTTTTAGTGAATGGTCTAGAGGGAAAGGCAAACTCATCATCCTAAAAAACTGGAACCTCAAGTTGGGACAAGAGACGGTTGATCATACAACTATAAGGGAGACCTAACTATTTGTTCCCAAAGACACCTATCATCTTGCGAATAATGAGGGTGGCAAGATCAATGGACATATTACGAGCAAGACAAAAAAGAACGAACCCTTGATCCTGATTGATTTTTGAAGAGTGTGTGGTCACAATAATGTTAGCACAGACAATGAGATTAAGCAGTCTAAACTCGGGAAGGAGTTCAAACTGTTTAATCAAAGAGCCCTTAATCCAATTGCGTGGACCACCACACAAAACTTCAGCCACATTATCAAAGTCACATGTAGGACGAACCGGGAAATGATAGTGTTCAGGAAACACTCGATCAATCTTAAGAAGGCCTCGGATAAGATCAGGAGTTACAGAGATGGATTTGGACCTAACCCAAGTGGTGAAGGAAGGATCAATGTCACTGATATGCTCAATATTGCAGAAAAATTCTCGAACCCAGTCAAGATTTTGACGACCAGAGAAAGACAAAACCAAGTCTCCACCTAAGGGGTCAAACAAGGGACGTATGGGGATCAACTCGAAAGTATTGGGCTGGACATTAAGTTCGAGGTGAACAATCCGAGCCGCAAATGACTTACGGAATAATTTGGCTTGTTTGGCAGATGGAAACCTATCAGAATTAAAAAGAGGACGCGACACTGTAGACTTTCGTCATTTAGGAGCAGACATGATGACACCAAAACACAACTAAAACCCAAAACAGAACAATCCCAAAAACCAAATCAACAAATATGAGTAACTGAGTTTAGTAAAATATCTCAACCTAGCAAAAACAGAGATAATGACAATAATAAAACATATGAGAATAATAGTAGGATGAAACTCACAAACACAAGGCATAATAGAGATGACAGATTTCAAAGCATAATCTCAAAGACAATCTCAAAACATAAGAATGATGATATTATGAAGAAAATAAGGCTCTAAGGAGAATCCAAAACCTTGCCAACAGAACAAAAAACCCACCAAAGACATGAAAGACATGAGACCACCATGAAGATTATCAATGAGAAACCCTTGGTCTAGTGATACTACAAACTACATAAAAATGCAGGAAATCCACCATTAAAAGGAAACCAAAACTCAGTGAGAGTGTGTGAGGTAAGGAAGAAAAAAACTAAACACAAAACAATGAAAAAACCCGAAGTCCAACCCCCACAAAAGTCGAAATTACCAAAAAAAACAGAGAGAAGAAGAGGGAAATGCTTACCAATGGTGAAATCGGCGATGAGAGCGGAAGGAGGAAAGCACAAACGAGTCCAACAATGGCGCAATCCAAACCCTAGAGAGGAGAGACGAAAAAAGAGGAAAAAATGACCTGAAGAGTCGAGGGAGGGAGTTTTATACAAAATAAGTCCGCTCGAGCGTAAGTATGAACGCTCGAGCATGAGACAACCAAAGCAGATACCCACTCGAGCTCGAAGAATACCGCTTGCGCACAAAAACACCCCTCACAGAACTATAAAACAAGAACAAAAATGCTGCAAGGCTAAAAAACACGCTCGAGCTTAGAACATTCCACTCAAGCGGGGACCTTTTTTTAAAAAAAAAACAAAACAAAACAAAAAACAACTAGGATGACCTGTAACAAGCAGGGAGTCCAAGTGAATGACTATATCACTAGGATAAAAGAATCTATCAATCATGCGTCCTGAAAATTTGTAAAAAAAAAAATTGAAGCACCAGGTTATGAACAAAACAGATAGAATTTAATCAAAGCCATACGCAACTTAAGAATGCATTACTCAAAAACACACATGAGAGCTCACAAATAAAATGTGTGTGTGTGCAATCCTTGAGAACAACAAAGCTAGAGTTAATCCTCGTAATGATCGGATGGCTGGACCTCCGACAAGAGTAACTGACCATCACAGAGAAAAGTCAAACCACTAGGAATCACGGGGTATTTGTTGAGTAAACGCGGAGGCTCCCCCTCAATCAATGATTTTTTTTTTTTTTTTTTTTTTGAACTTTTCTTTCTTGTGGGCACTCACTGGTGGCATGCACGCTCAAGAGTATGGAGACCAAACCAGTGAAGAATGAAATAAAAAAGGATGACCTGGTTGGTGCTCCTGAGGTAGCCTTTCCCTAATGCCCGGATTTTAATGAACTGAGGGAGAAACCATAGAAGTGAAAAAAAGATGGTAGATGGTTAAGAGACTCAACATCACCCATGATATACTAGTATAAGTCAATTCCTCTGAAAAAACAAGAAACACTGTTAGTGGTCCAGAGAGAACTTTGATCACTTGTGCGGAAACCCCTACAACAGTTTATCTCAACGATGTGTACAGAATGAGATCATGAAGTAAATGAGTATGGGCATTCAGAATGAGCTATGAACAAAGAAGAATGAGATCTTGTAAGCAACATGAGCAGTGTTCATATAAATTTTTTGATGCAAAGATATCAGGACTCAATGACAATGGGATTATCACATCCAAGTACAGTAAGCCAACCACTCACACTCACCTAAAAAAAAACAAGAAACAACCTAGATATTGAGCACTACACCCAAGGTCTTTCTAAGAAACTCAAATCGAAGAAGATCTAGGGGTTTTGTAAAAATATCAGCTTTTTGATGCTCAGTAGGTACATGTTCCAAAACAACAAGGCCTTCTTCCATTAACTCTCAAATAAAATGATAACGAATGTCAATATGTTTGGTGCGAGAGTGTTGGACAGGATTTTTTGAAATGTTTATGGCACTTGTGTTATCACAAAAAAGAGTGATAGTGTTTTGTTCTATCCCATAATCATGAAGCATTTGCTTCATCCACAACATTTGTGCACAACAACTCCCTGCAAGAATGTACTCAGCCTCAGTAGTCGAGAGGGAGATGGCATTTTGCTTTTTACTATGCCAGGAAACCAGATTATTCCCAAGGTAAAAACACCCCCAGATGTACTTTTCCTATCATCAGCCACCCTGCCCAGTCGGCATCAGAAAAACAAGTAATTTCAGTTATAGTATCAGTAGAAAACCAAATCCCATACCCCAATGTCCCATTAACATATTTAATGATGCGTTTGACCGCAAGAATGTAAGACTCTTTAGGACTGGCTTAGTAACGGGTACAAACACCGACACTGAAGGAAATATCAAGACGACTGGTTGTAAGATACAGAAGACTCCCTATCATACTTCTATAAAGGGTAGGATCTACATCAATTCCGGAAGAGTCTTTGGAGAGGTGAAGACTGGTGCTCATAGGAGTACGTGCATGTTTGGCAGACTCAAGACCAAACTTTGACACAAGATTTTTGGCATACTTAGACTGAGAAACAAACATACCTGAAGGAGACTGTTTAATTTGAAGACCCAAAAAATAAGACAACTCTCCCATCATGCTCATCTCAAACTCATGTGTCATGCTATCCGAAAAATATTTCACAAGATGATCAGTAGTGGATCCAAACACAATATCATCAACATAAATGTGAGCAACAAGAATATGAGACTTATTATGTTTTACAAATAAGGTCTTGTCCAATCTATCCCTTTGGAAATCATTATCAAGAAGAAAGGTAGTAAGTCTATCATACCAAGCCCGAGGAGCTTGTTTCAACCCATATAAAGCCTTGTCTAACTTGTAGACATGATTCGGACATTTAGGGTCCTCAAACCCTTTTGGTTGCTCAACATATGCCTCTTCTTTCAAGTACCCATTCAGAAAGGCACTTTTCACATCCATTTGAAACAATTTGAAACCAAGAAAACATGCAACACCAAGTAAAATACGAATAGATTCGAGACGTGCAACTGGGGCAAACGTCTTATCATAGTCAGTACCTTCTACTTGAGTGTAACCTTGAGCAACCAACCTAGCTTTATTCTTAACCACAGTACCATTCTCATCAGATTTATTTTTAAAGATCCACTTGGTACCTATCACATTCATGTCTCTAGGTCTGGGAACTAAAGTCCAAACGTTGTTACGTTCAAGTTGACCTAATTCTTCATGCATAGCATTGACCCAACTATCATCTAGCAAGGCCTCTTTGAAATTCTTAGGTTCAATCAATGAAACATAACACATATGTGATACCTCATCCCGAATCTATCATCAGGTTTTCATTTGATCCGATACACTTCCAATCACCTATTGAGCTGGATGATTCAGTTTCACCCTTGCTGATGGTTTGAACTCAGGACTTGCGGTGACAGAAGCATCAAGAGTGATGTCCCTTTGAGCACTTTTTGGACTTGAACTTACCTGTGAGGATGGTGCTGTAACAACCTCTTGTGATTGGACCTCAGCTTCTCTTTGAATTTGTGGTTCAGTATCCAAGATTGGAGACTCACCATTGTCATCCTCATTTGTTGCTGGAGTAGGTGAACCTGTATCATTTATAACCACATTGATTGATTCCATTAAAGAAGAAGTTCGCAGATTATAGACTCGAAAAGCCCTACTGGTGGTTGAATACCCTAGAAAAATACCTTCATCACTACGGGAGTCAAATTTGCCCAAAGGCTCTCTATTTTTGAAGATGTAACACTTACTCCCAAAAGTTTTGAAGTATTTTACATTAGGTTTCAAACCCTTCCACAATTCATATAGAGTTTGTAAAGTGTCGAGCCTTAAATACACGCGATTTATGACATAAACAGCAGTATTTAGGGCTTCAGCCCAAAACTTTGGAGGAAGTTTCTTACTAAGGAGCATGACCCTAGCCATTTCTTGAACAACTCTGTTCTTCCTCTCAACCATTCCATTTTGTTGTGGAGTAATAGGTGCAGAGAATTCATGCTTAATTCCATGCATATCACAAAAATCCGAAAATGAACTATTTTCAAATTCACGACCATGATCAGTTCGGATCCTTATGATACGCCCAATGGAAACACCCTGTTCATTTTGGATTTTAAGGACTAAGGCCTGGAAAGCATCAAACGTATCAGATTTTTCCCTCAAGAAATTTACCCACGAAAATCGAGTAAAATCATCAACAGTTAAAAAATATATATCTTTTACCTCCAATACTTTTAGTGCGAGTAGGACCCATTAAATCCATGTGAACCAATTCAAGAGGATGTTTGGTTATAAAGTTGTTCACCTTTTTATGAGGGGCATGGGTTTGCTTTCCAAGTTGACATGGTCCACACATATGGTTCACATTCTTACCCAGTTTAGGTACTCCTCTCACAAGCTCTTTGTTGGCTATTTTAGTTAGGTCTTTGAAATTCATATGACCTAATCTTTGATGCCACAAATCAATGTTACTTATAATGGCAGAGTGACAAGTGAGATCATTAGTAGTAACAATCCCATAGCAGTTATCAGATGTGCGAACCCCATGCAAGATAGTATTTCCCTTTTTATCCAAAATTTCACATTTATTTTTTGAAAACAATACTTCATGGTGGGAATCACACATTTGACTAATGCTTAAAAGATTTGCTTTAAGACCATCAACAAGAAGAGCATTTTCGAGCTTGGGAAGACCAGCAACATTTATAGAGCCCTTACCAATGACTCTAGAAGTGCCGCCATCTCCAAAGGTAACAATTCCTCCTTCATATTTTTCAAGAGAGGTGAAGTAGGATTTGTTACCGGACATGTGACGAGAGCACCCACTATCAAGATACCACATGTGTAAGTCACATGCTTTTAGGGCCGTGTGAACAACTAAACAAGTCAAATCCTCTTTTCTCACCCAAATCTTTTTGGTCTTGATAAATGTCTTGGCGTTGTGAACACCCTCATGACTCTTGGTATTCCGCCTAAACATGTAAGGTTGTCTCCTAACCCAAAAAGTATTCGAATTTCTACCCTTTTGAGACACCTTACCAAACAATTCATAGCAATAAGGACGAATGTGGCCATACCTACCACAGTGATGACAAATAAAAACAGGTTTTACTTCCCTTTTGTTGATCTTACCCCCTTTAGGTAGATGAAGAGAGGGATCACCCTGGTCTACCTTCAGCTTTCCCTTTGTTTGAGTCTTCAGGTCATGTGAAGTAGAGGCATGTCCCTTGTGAGCTGTCGCACCATAGCCTAGCCCACTTTTGTCACAACCCATTTGTTGAGACCCGATGATGTCTTCTAAAGATTTGGAACCTTTGTTCCACATGGCAATAGTGGCTCTAGCAATACGGAGTTCTTCATCTTTTTGACAGACTCTCTCTTCCAATGTAGCTTGTGACATCTCAAGGCTTTCAAGCTTCTCTTCATATGTGGAATACACCTTCAGAAGTTCATTCCTTTCAGTTTCACAGGATAGAAGTTTTCCACATAAGTCTTGCCTGTTACTTGAGATCTTGATGATATGCTGCTTCGCTGCTACAAGTTCTCTTTTCAGCTTGACATTCTCACTTTCACAAGCTTTGAGTTTGAAAGAGAGTTTGTTATTGATTTTGGACAAATTTAGAGATTCCTCGTAAAGCTTTTCGTAAGCTTGTTGCAGTTCATCACCATTAATCTCATCATTGTCTTCTGATGTTTCATCATCCTTTTTTTGCCCTTCATTCTTCTTGACCTCATCCAATCTAGCAACTAAGGCAGAAAAGTTGCTGGATGATAGTGAAGGTGAATCTCCTCTTTCATGAAATTGGCTCAGAATTTCCCATGCATCTTTGGCCTTTGTGCAGTGAGCAACCCATTGCTGTTCTTCATCAGAAATTGCTCCACGAATAGTAATCAGGGCTCTCTGATTGCTCTGATTGTCAGCACTTGCTGTATCTTCTTCAATCGCCTGCCAACCTTCGGGATCAAAAGCTCTCAGAAAAGCCTTCATTCTGATCTTCCAATATAGGTAGTTACTCCCATCAAAAGTGGGAGCATGATGCACGTTCTAACCACGAGCTAATTCCGCTAACTTTGGAAGAGGTTAAGTGAAAGTGGACCAAAATGCCATGAAAGCACTATCCCCGTCTTTTTCGGATTCAGGTTTTTCGAGTTCTTGCTCCGACCCGCTTTCATCATCCCAAGTCACAGTGTAGACTTTCTTTTGATTCTTTTTCGAAGGGCATTCAAGGGCAATATGACCAAACCCTTGACATTCATAGCACTTGACCCCTTGCCCCTTTACAATCTTCTTTTCAGTTTTTGGAGCAAGTTTTGGTGGAAAAGTTTTGGGTTTTTCATTACTCTTGTCTTTTGAAATAGGGTCTCTGAAATTAGGCTTCTTTTTCTTCAAAATTTTTTTAAACTGTTTAGTAAACATAGCCGTCATCTCAGACTCTAAATCAAATTCAGTCTCCAGAGTTTTTGCAGTCTCATGAGTACTAGTAAAAGCCACACTATCTTTTTGTTTTTTCTTTGAAATCTAGTGGGCTACATAAGTCTACAAGTTTCCAACCAACTGATCAAGCTTGAGGGTATCAACATTCTGAGCCTCCTTAGTGGCTGTCACTTTTGATTGGAACCTCTTGGGTAAAGACCTCAAAATTTTTCCAACAATTTTAGATTCAGGAATTTTTTCACCAAAGGTGAAACAGAAATTCACGATATCACTAAGTTTTGCATAGAAATCATCAAACATCTCATCTTCGCGCATAAAAAGGTTTCAAAGGCGGAGGTGAGACGTTGAAGTTTTGACCTTTTGACCGAAGTAGTACCTTCGTGAATCATTTCAAGAATGTCCCAAGCCTCTTTTGCTACCTCACACGTGCAGATATGACGAAACTCTTCAGGTGTGACGGAGCAAAATAGGGAATTGAGAGCCTTACTATTCCAACTCGAGTTTTGATAATCAGTTGTGTCCCATTTATCAAGGGGTTTAGGAATATCAACACCATCAATGGTGATAATAGGTTCATTCCACTCATAGATCACGCAGTGCCAAACTTTCTCATCGATGGATTTTAAAAACGCTCTCATATGAGCATTCCAACAAAAATAGTTTGTACCATCGAGTAAAGGAGGTCTATAGGTCGAGTTACCTTCACGAATAGAATCCATATCACTAGTCACACAAAATCACACTCCTATAGTTTTGATAAAAACAAAGAGTGACCCGCTCTGATACCAATTGAAATCCTAAGTGATTCGTGATTAAATCAAGATTAAAATATTTCAAATCTCAATTATTCAAAACATGCAATCTAAATCATCAAGCACTTACGAAAGAGATTTAGATTGTTGTTTTTCTGAATAAATAATAAATCGACACAAACGATTTTTACGTGGAAAAACCACAATTGAAGAACCTTCAATTGTAATAAAAAACCATGGGCGAAACGCCACTAATCAATCCATTACTGAAGAAAGAAAGATTACAAAGATAACACACAAATTACCCAACTCAGTCAATTTGTCTTCAAACCTTCTGTAACTCTTTCACTACGCCTTCGTCTCGGAACTAATTGATCTGAAGTTGAATCCACAACTTCGTTTGTCGAATGCCCTAGTTTGGAAGGTGTTAATGCTCTCTATATGCAAAAGATAAGTTTAGTGACAAAATGGTAAATCATTTATTACGATCAATATACCACTTCTTCCATAAGGGAATGATCAAACAGTACTAGTAGCATAATCTGATGCTTGCCTTGTTGACATAACATAACCCACGAATAGTGTCCGGGATATTATGCAACAAACCTGAGAATAGGTGAACGGCAGTTAATTTTGTTTAATACTTACCATCGGATCTCGAAGTCATCATTAGTACCCATTAGGTGATAGTTGCCCAACAAAGGTAATTTTGAGGAATTTTAATGATACCTACCAGAGTGATCAATCTAAACAATTGTCTTTCCATTACTTATTGTTTCTCGAAATGTGCCCCAATGTATTTCCAAAAGTGCGTGATCACATTTCCACTTCAACTTTTTTTCAAAACCCTTTTTAAAAATAAAGTGCCTTTTTTTTATTTAAATTTCAAAACTTTTCCTTTCCTTATTTTTTTCAAATGTTTTGAGGAGTTCAGATTTTATTCCAAGAAATCAATCAAACAATCATCCTTTAGCCAAATATCTAATACTGGAACCAAAATTTTATTCAAAATGAGAGACTTGGTCATCACTTCCTTGTCTAACATTTCTCCATAAAATTAAGGTTCCCTCAAAGTCAGTGGCCCAAGGATTTTTACTCGATGAAAAGAACTTTCCATAATTTCCGAACTCTACTCAAATTTTATTTTCAAAAAATTTCCAAGGAATTTAAGATCTTATTCGAAGAAATCAATCAAACAGCTACCTTATAGTCAAATGTCTTCTAAGGAAATTCAAAATTTCATTTCAAAGTGAAAGACTTGGCCACTATCTCCTCATCTAACACTTTTCCATAAAATCAAATTCTCTCTAAAGTCAAAAATCTAAAGATTTCTGTCTGATAAAAAACTTTTCATAATTTCTAAAATTCTACTTGGGTTTTCTTTAAAAACTCTTTCATCCCAAGGAGCTTTGGATTTTATTCCAAGTATCTAATCAAACAATTGTCTCCTTAGTCAAATATCTTATAGGGGATTTCAAAATTTATTCAAAATTGAAGATTTGGTCACCACTTCCGTCAAAACCATTTTTCATAAAAGTTGAAATTCCCCCAAAAGTCAATGACTTAAAGATTTGTATTCAATCAAACACCTTCCACAACCTCCAAGGCTCTACTTAAGTTGGAAAGTTTTTTTTTTTTAGAAGTTATTCTTTAATCACATGTTTTATTGGGGATTTAAATTTTAAAAAGAAAAAAATTCTTCTTTTTTTTTTTTTTTTTTATCACTAAGGTAAGAACCCAAATTCAAAGTCAAATTCTTTAAAATTGGGAAACAACCCCACTAATTTACTACTGATTACTCAAATCATTATCAAAATATGAATAACTGCCTAAATTGAATCCCCAAACCTTTGTAATTGGATCATTGCCCCAAATAACTCGAATTGCAACAAAATGAAATCACAGCCATATCAAACTCCCCAGATTTTGGGAATGAAATCACTGTCTTTCTGGTTGTTGGTCTCTGGAATCAAATCAAATCAGTTTCAAAATATCACATAAGCACATAATTTGCATTCATGCCAATTGGGGGGTAGGATTGCCCGGTCCTAATTTAGAAATGACATCTACAATTCACTAAATCACTCAAAGAGGCAATAATACAATCCTAGAAAGGAAGGTATCCTGCCCTAGTTTGGAAGGTGCTAATGCTCTCTATATACAAAAGGTAAGTTTGGTCACAAAAAGGTACATCAGTTATTACTATCAATATACCACTCCTTCCATAAGGGAATGATCAAACAGTACTAGTAGCATAATCTGATACTTGCCTTGTTGACATAACATAACCAAAGAATAGTGTCCAGGATATTATGCAACAAACATGAGGATAGGTGAATTGACCTAGGCAATTTTGTTTAACACTTACCATTGGATCTCGAAGTCGTCGTCATCACCCATGAAGTGATAGTTGCCCAACCAAGGCAATTTTGTGGAATTTTAATGATTCCTACCAGAGTGATCAATCTAAACAATTGTCTTTCCATTATTTATTGTTTCCCAAAATGTGCCCCAATTTATTTTCAAAAGTGCGTGATCACATTTCAACTACAACTTTTTTTCAAAATCCTTTTTCAAAATAAAGTGCCTTTTTTTTATTTAAATTTTCTAACTTTTCCTTTCCCCTTTTTTTTCAAATGTTTTGAGTTCAGATTTTATTCCAAGGAATCAATCAAAAAATCATCCTTTAGCCAAATATCTTATAGAGGAACCAAAATTTTATTCAAAATGAGAGACTTGGTCATCACTTACTTGTCTAATATTTCTCCATAAAATTAAGGTTCCCTCAAAGTCAGTGGCCCAAGGATATTTACTCGACGAACAGAACTTTCCATAATTTCCGAACTCTACTCAAATTTTATTTTCAAAAAATTTCCAAAGAATTTAAGATCTTACTCGAAGAAATCAATCATACAGTTACCTTATAGTCAAATGTTTTCTAAGGAAATTATAAATTTCATTTCAAAGTGAAAGACTCGACCATTACCTGCTCATCTAGCACTTTTCCATAAAATCAAATTCCCTCTAAAGTAAAAAACCTAAAGATTTCTGTCTAAAAAAAAACTTTTCATAATTTCTAAAATTCTACCTAGTTTTTCTTTCAAAATTCTTTCCTCCCAAGGAGCTTTGGATTTTATTCCAAGTATCTAATCAAACAATTGTCTCCTTAGTCAATTATCTTTTGGGGGATTTGGAATTTTATTCAAAATTGAAGATTTGATCACCACTTCCTTATCTACCATTTTTCATAAAAGCTGAAATTCCCTCTAAAGTCAATGACTTAAAGATTCTTATTCAATCAAACACCTTCCATAACCTCCAAGGCTCTACTTAAGTTGGAAAGTTTCTTTTTTTTAAAAAAAAAATTATTCTTTAATCACATGTTTTATTGGGGATTTAAATTTTAAAAATGCAAAAATTCTTCTTTTTGTTTTTATTTTTTTTTATCACTAAGGTAATAACCCAAATTCAAACTCAAATTCTTTAAAATTGGGAAACAACCCCCCTATTTTACTACTGATTACTCAAATCATTATGAAAATATGAATCACTACCTAAATTGAACACCCAAATCTTTGTAATTGGATCATTGCCCCAAATAACTCGAACTGCGACAGAATCAAATCACCGCAATATCAAACTCCCTAGATTTTGGGAATGAAATCACTGTCTTTCTGATTGTTTATCTCTGGAATCAAATCAAATCAATTTCAAAATATCACATAAGCACATAATTTGCATTCATGCCTATTTGGGGGTAGGATTGCCCTGTCCTAATTTAGAAATGATATCTACGATTCACTAAATCATTCAAAGAGGCAATAATACAATCCTAGAAAGGAGGGTATCCTGCCCTAGTTTGGAAGGTGCTGATGCTCTCTATATGCAAAAATTAAGTTTGGTCACAAAAAGGTACATTAGTATATTACTATCAATATACCACTCCTTCCACAGGGGAATGATCAAACAGTACTAGTAGCATAATTTGATGCTTGCCTTGTTGACATAACATAAACCATGAATAGTGTCCGGGATATTATGCAACAAACTTGAGGATAGGTGAATGGACCCAGTCAATTTTGTTTAACACTTACCATCGGATCTCAAAGTCGTCATCATCACCCATTAGGTGATAGTTGCCCAACCAACTCAATTTTGAGGAATTTTAATGATTCCTACCAGAGTGATCAATCTAAACAATTGTCTTTCCATTATTTATTGTTTCCCGAAATGTGCCCCAATTTATTTTCAAAAGTGCGTGATCAAATTTTAACTTCATTTTTTTTTCAAAATAAAGTGCCTTTTTTATTTAAATTTTTTAAGTTTTCATTTCCTCTTTTTTTTCAAATGTTTTGAGGAGTTCGAATTTTATTCCACAGAATCAATCAAACAATCATCCTTTAGCCAAATATCTTATAGAGGAACCAAAATTTTATTCAAAATGAGAGACTTGGTCATCACTTCCTTGTCTGACATTTCTCCATAAAATTAAGGTTCCCTTAAAGTCAGTGGCCCAAGGATATTTACTCAACGAAAAGAACTTTCCATAATTTCCGAACTCTACTCAAATTTTGTTTTCAACAAATTTCCAAGGAATTTAAGATCTTATTCGAAAAAATCAATCAAACAGTTACCTTATAGTTAAATGTCTTCTAAGGAAATTATAAATTTTACTTCAAAGTGAAGGACTCGGTCATTACCTCCTCATCTAACATTTTTACATAAAATCAAATTCCCTCTAAAGTTAAAAACCTAAAGATTTCTGTCTAATCAAAAAAATTTCATAGTTTCTAAAATTCTACTCGGGTTTGCTTTCAAAATTCTTTCCTCCCAAGGAGCTTTGGATTTTATTCCAAGTATCTAATTAAACAATTGTCTACTAAGTCAAATATCTTTTGGCGGATTTCGAATTTTATTCAAAATTAAAGATTTGGTCACCACTTATCTACCATTTTTCATAAAAGTTGAAATTCCCCCTGAAGTCAATGACTTAAAGATTCTTATTCAATCAAGCACCTCCCATAATCTCCGAGGCTCTACTTAAGTTGGAAAGTTTTTTTTTTTTTAGAAGTTATTCTTTAATCACATGTTTTCTTAGAGATTTAAATTTTAAAAAGGCAATCATTCTTCTTTTTTTTTCTTTTTTTTTTTATCACTAAGGTAAGAACCCAAATTCAAACTCAAATTCTTTATAATTGGGAAACCACCCGCCTAATTTACTCCTAATTACTCAAATCATGATCAAAATATGAATCACGGCCTAAATTGGACACCCAAATCTTTTTAACTGGATCATTGCCCAAAATAATACAAATTGTCACAGAAACAAATCACTGCCATATCAGACTCCCCAGATTTTGGAAGTGAAATCGCGATCTTTCTGATTGTTGATCTTTGGAATCAAATCAAATCATTTTCAAAATATCACATAAGCACATAATTTAAATTCATCCCTATTGGGAATTAGGGTTGCCCTGTCCTAATTTAGAAATGAGATCTAGAATTCACTAAATCATTCAAAGAGGCAATAATACAATCGTAAAAAAGAGGGTATCTTGCCCTAGTTTGGAAGGTGATAATGCTCTATATATGCAAAAGGTAAGTTTGGTCACAAAAGGGTACATCAGTTATTACTATCGATATACTGATCAAAAAATATATAAATACATAAATAAATAAAATAAAGTGGATAATTATTGGACACCCCACAAAATTGAATTTTCCATATATATAACACTTGAGCCCTTTAAAGCTTTTGGTAAATGTATTTGAACCCTTTATTTTATTTTGGGAATCTTTGGTGTTGTTGTACCTTAGTTTTGGAGGTGTACAAATTGATTTAAACTTGTTGGGATTACTCGTTCACGCTCATTTGCGTTGAAAAGTTGTTTGAAAACTTGAAAATCATGTTCTGGGGTCGACACCGGTCTTGGTGGTGTTGACACCTTCTCTTTTGTTTGCCACAAGGGTCGACACCAAAGCTGGGAAGGGTCGACCCTTGATCTAAATTTGTTCACTGCATTTTGGTGTCGACACCAGCCTTGGTGGTGTCAACACCTTCGCTTTTTGGTTGGCCGTAAGGGTCGACACCAATCTGTAGAAGGGTCAACCCTTGTTCTGAAATTACCCACTACATTTTGGTGTCGACACTAGCCTAAGGAAGGGTCAACACCTGCAATGCAGTCACACTTAGTGTTCCAGATTTCTTCTTAGGTGTCGACACTTGTGTTGTGAAGGGTTGACACCTGCAACTTTTTCCCAGATTTTTCTCACGGTTTGGACCTACTTTTTGGGGATATTTTGACTAGATATTTTGAGTTGACTTTGGGGCTTATATCTATTTTTGACCTAGTACTATATAAAGGCCCTCACTTGACCTTTTCTCTCACTTTTTCTTTCCTTTCCTCTCTTTAAACCATGAAACACCTTCTCTCTCTCTCTCAAAATGGTACTTTTCACTCAAAGATCCTTAGATCTACTTGTTTGAAGACCTTTACTCACTTTGCTCCTTTGAGATAAAGTGTAGAGCTTGTCGAGGGCTTCATTTTGATCAGAGCAAAGCTTGGTTTCTCCTCCGTCGACTTTTGAGTTTTTCTTCCTTCTTCCCCTTCTAAGCTTAAGGTAGGGATAAATTACTCTTGTTATGAGTTTTAACATAGATGTTTGTCATTTCGTATAAATGGTGGGCTGTGATGATTTTGGGAAGTTAGGGTTTTGGAATTTGAAATTACAAAAGAAGGGTTTTCAAGTATTGAACTCTATGTGTATGTGAGACCTTGGAAAATGGGGTTGTTGGTGTGAAATTTATGAAATTGAGGCTTAGGGTTAAGGTTTGAGAAAAAGGGGCAACATGTCTAACTTGAATGTAACTCATTAATTTGTACAATTAATGTAGTAAGTGTGGGAATATGAAATTGAGTTGGAAATCATGAAATTAGATGGAATTGAGATTCAATGGTGTAGTTGGATTAATTTATCACTCATTTATGGAAATGTTGATATTTTATCTGTTTGATAAATTCATTATCTGTTTAGAAATAATTACTTTGGGCTATCGGTGGAGGATAGTCTTGATTGTTGTAGACACTGTATGTTGATTAGGGAAAATTGAAACTAATCATATGGAATATGTCATTGAATATGACGGCTGGAATAATACATCGAATATGTGTATTGATTGATCATTGTATATGATATTTGTTAAGTACATTGTATATGTATGTTGTTTGGGAGGAGATAGGGGATGTACTTCACGGTTTGAGAGGAGATAGGGGATGGACGCTTGAACCTGTTTGGGAGGAGATAGGGGATGGACTCATTGATAATTAAGTTGGTCGGAGTGTCTAGGGTGAAAGTCTCGAAATTCTAATTGCGTTTGCATAACGTAGATAATTGAAGTATTGGAAGTGTTTTTGACATGAGTTGTAGTCCCATTTGAATTGTGAATAAAGGAAGTGTTTTAATATGGGATGTAGTCTCATTTAATAGTTTGGCCAGATTCTGAGCCATGTTTATGAATTGAATTGGTTAAGTAAAGAAAAGTGGAATGAAACATGTACATATTCATCATAGAACTGGATTGTGTTGTAAGTTGGTTTATAAGTGTTCGCCATTTATCAAATGCTAATGTTTTAGTTATTGCTCATATCTGGTTTAGTATATCTCTGCTGGGCTTTGGCTCACCCTATATGGGACATCATTTTCAGGTTCAGGTGATATGTCACCTCCAAGGACGTAGCTTGGGAGGCTTAGAGGCTGAAGAACTTTTGTTGTTATCTTTTTGTGTGTTACATGTAAATTCAAGCCAAGGGCTTAATTTGTATAAAGAGTTAGAACTTTTCTTTTGTTGAACCCAAGTGTTGACTTAGAAAGTTGTAAGCCCGTAAGGCATTTACTTTTATTGTCAACATGTAATACTTTTGTATTTATTACTCTGATGAATGGAAATATACTTTATTCTCTTAAGTTTATGGATGTCAAGAATGTGGGTTTATATGTATTATTTTGAGGGCGTTACAATATAACACCAAGAATATATCTAGTAACAATAAAAATATGGCTTCAACAACAGAATCAAGAGAAGCAAATTCTAACACGTGTTTCTCCACAACTAGTACTAACTCTGCCGAAACCACTTCTGCGTCATTTCAGTTCAAAATGATTTAGGTAACTATCAATTATGCCTAAACAGCTAGCATCACAAAGAGACACAGTTAAAAAGGCTTCAAAGATTTGAGAGTCAAGGACCAAAATACTATACAAGCACAAAAGATATAATTGGACTCTACTCTACTATTCACGATTAACTAAATATTTCGAAAGAGCGAAAGCACCAACAAAAGGAAGAAGATGATTCGTAGAAGCAATTTTCCTTATCAAGAAAATTGTGACCTTAAAAATTGTGCCTCACCTAGTCTTAATTAGTGCAATCCCCCCCCCCAAAAAAAATAAATAAATAAATAAATAAAAAGGTTGTTTAATTCGAAAAATAATTCGAATTAAAATAATTCGAAACACGATGAGGTACAAGTCCTTAAGCAGAACTTCACTCCATTTCTAGAGAGCTTAACAAAAAGTTCTTAGTCAGTAAATTCTTCAATTCAATTTTTAATTTGTTGTTAAATTGTTTCAAACATGAATTTATTGATCTTTTATGTAGTTTAAATCATGTTTACAAGATGGAATGAAAAGAGGCTTTAGTAAAGCAAAAGCATAGCTATTTTGGGGGTGAGAATGATTGCGCAGAATTGAAATTGTGCAGAGGCCCGACTTTGATGAATTTTTAAAAATAGTTCTCTACCTTGTAATTTCATGAAATTTTAACAGGCAATCCTTCCATAAGTCTAGTATATTATGTAATAGAAGAAAATTCCAATAAATGAATTTTAAATAAATCTCAAACTAGGTTGTGTTTTGTTTTACTACTATGCTGAATTCTATTTTAACCTACTGTTTTCTATAAGTTTTTTAGTCAAAGAGACACTTGAAACAATTCAAAATAAGTCAAATTTCTTGAAGTTGTACTAGGGGAGCACAATAAATCACTGCCTTCAAACTCTATTGCAAAATGTGCAAAAATTTTATTAGATTTTCACCAAAAATTTATCATTAGACCTTCAAGTTTTCTATCTGAATCAAAAATGAAAGAGTAAAAGAATCAAGTATTATTATGTTGCAGACGCATAGAAGAAGTGTAAATTGAATCAAATTATGGTTGAACAACCTCACCTATCCACTTTAATGAAAAGCTAAAACACTTCCACTTAAACAAAACACATTCAGAAAGTAGCATTGACAGCAAAATCGATAGAAACAATACATACACATACGTATAGGGCAAAGGAAAATCATATTTGGATCTGAGACAGAGAGGGCACAACTTGTCAATACAAAATCAAGGCATCGACATTTCTACCCTGCAATGAATCCACTATTAAAGAGATGTTTGATAAGGACCAACAACATATGGTGAATGTCATTGTATTTTTATAAGAAAAGTGAGGTCATACCACCCCAGAATAGAGTAAACAATACAAATATAAGATCGGCTCAACGGGAAACATAAGCATGAGATGAGACAAATCTGTTTAAACTAACAATATTATCATCATGACAACAACTCCAATAAACCAATAAAGTAAAACGATGGCCAACTAATTGGATTCAAATAGTACCATGTTGCTACGGTCATCTCCTCAAGTGCCACCATGACCACCGTTCAAGGAATCCGGCATAGTCACTTCATCAAGTGGGTTCTCTACTTGCAGCTCAAATGCCACTACCTTCATGGCCACCTTCCACAGTGCAACTCAAATGAAAATTGATTAATACATTTAATATCACAACATTACAATCAACAACTGTCATGTTAAGATGTAATAATATGTCATAATATCATCTAATTTATTTCTATTCAGAAAAAATTCTTTGTTTCTCATCTTTTGTATTTGTTGAGATGGATGATATATTTTCTAAAAAAGAAAAGAATAAAAAGGTAGTTTTGTCTTTAAAAGATTATTGTACGGTACATTAATTCACCTGAATTGATAGTTTGATATCTATCTTTGATCACTTTTTTTTTTTCCTCTCTCTATCCTCACCATACATTTAAGTAATGTCATTTTTCTAAATATTTTTCACATGGAAATGTTTTGTATAATGAATTTAAAAAATATACCTAAAAATTAAAACTCAACACATTTCAAATTCTTAGTAATTTTTTAAATATTTTTTTTTTCTAAGCAAACCATCTCAATATAAGGATAACTATTGAGGTTCTCTCTTATTTTTTATTTTTTCATTTGAGTGCCTACAATATCATTGATTTGTATTAAATTGGTAATCCGACAAGTATAAAATAATATAAAATAGGCACACAATTTAATTATATGCTTAAAATTATTTTCAATTGACTTTTTACCAAATCTATTTATTAGTAGAATTATATAAAATTGGTAAATCATTTAGAAAATATTTCTCAAAGAATTGGTAGATTTTCAACCCAAAATTATTAAGTTTGACAAAATATTGCATAAGAATGAAAATAGATATGGTGTGCGATGTTTTTCTCTTACCTTTTCTCTTTATTATTATTATAAGAAAAATATTTGAAAGCTTTAATTGAGCATTCCTAATCCACCCACAATGACATGGAATGACCATATGAAGAGGGACTCATACTCCTCATTCCTCCCTCTCTATCTCTCTCTATTCTCTCTCTTCCATCTCATTAGAGGTCAAAATAGAGATGATATATTAGGGGATGTAACACCACTCTTATTTATTATTTTATTTTTTTTGGATCGGCAAAATGAAACTTTATTGATGAAGAAAACAATACATGCAAAAGCTTACATCAACAAAGAGGGAAGTGCAAAGAGCATCAACACTAACCTTAACAATCCCAACTAGGTTGGCACCGCTAAGTAAGCACAATCATTTGCAAGCACTTGACCCAAGATTGGTGATCAAAATGAACTAAAAGAATGTGAAGAACAAAAAACAAAACAACAAAATCATTATCAATGAGCAAAAACCGATTGCATCGGCATTTCAACTCCTCTCTAGTTGCACGGATGCCTCCTGCCTGAGACTAGACCAATCAAAGCAGACCGGCTGACATCTGATGGGCCAAAAATAGACCAGACTAATCCTCTGAATAGACCAAACCAGACCAGATCAGCAACCTTTCACCAAGTCTTTTAGTAGACCTTAGACACATACCTTTACCACAAAAGCAACAAAGATCACACAACATCAATGACAAACAAAAAAATAAATGACCAAAAACTAATGAAGTGCTTAAAAAAATCTTAACAGCAGAGAACAAAAAATAGAGAATTAGCAGTAGAGTAAAAGACTAGAGACCCTCTACACCTAACCAAGCAATTATTTTATGCCACCAGACTTGAGCCATTTCTGATACAAAACTTCACTTAAGCAAAGCAATCCAGCAGCAGCCATCAAGATCAACCAAGAAGCAAAACACCCAAAAATGGCAGCCAAACTCACCAATAACAAGCACCATCACAGTAGCTACCTTCCTCAGCCATCTACACAGATTTCATTGAATATTGCTCCCATATGAAGAATTCAGCTATACAAACTGCATTATGGATAGCTTAGCTCCCATTCCTAATGCAATATTGAACCTGCTGGTTTAATGTACACTTTCACACATATACCTCATCCACAGTTCATAAACTGCAGTCTTTAAGCCCAAGCTTCCCACCTAGCAGTAGGGCAGCCTTCTTATAAGCCCAAAAGACCTCACACCAATGCAAACCACACTCTAGAGAGATTGAGGCCAAACCACAACAATATACAACAGAACACACCAGAAAACAGCACCAAGTTCCGGGCCACACTCCAAAGACTCAAGGTCATTTCAACCTCTACCAATGCATACTCTACCCAAACAATATCTAATGCCTCTAAGATTAGAAATAAAATCCTGAACAATAAAGTGATACTCCTTGAGGATTGGTTTTAACCAAATAACAATTCTAATCTTGACCTCTCCATATAATTCAGGTAGATTTGGTGAAGAATTATTGAACACACAATCATTTCTATGTTTCCATAAAGACCACAACATAGTAGGAGGAATACCTCTCCAAATCTTTCTCTCCCTCTTGTTTAGACTAACACCATCCCACCATAGTAATAATATATCAATTATTCTTGTGAAGGCCCCTTGTAAATCCCACCAACTCAACATATAAGACCATACACTCCAAGCAAATGGGCAGTACAACAGTAAATGATTCACTGATTCAATCTCCTTTTTACAAAATATACAGAGTGTTGAGGCACTAGCAGGTAGTACACCAATTCTATGGAGAAAGGCAGAGGTTTTGACTTTATTTTTCCAAGAAAGCCAACATAAAAATTGAACTTTGGGTGGGAGGTACTTAATCCATACAAACTTGTTGGTTAACATATATGGACCAAAAGAGTGTTCAAAAAATTGGTATATAGACGGTACTGAAAACACACCTGAGTTTGTGGCAGCCCAAGATAGCATATCAGTTTGATCAAAACTGATGTTAGGAGCAACCAAAAGCAAATTAGTGAATCTGGAAACCTCCCTATACTCCCAGTCAAACAGCGTCCTTCAAAAATTGAATATCTAATTGGATGAACCATCTCTTTTCTCATACATTGATCTAAATGATTCTTCTTTGTCAACTATCAATCTAAAAAGAACAGGGAACTCTTTTTCCAAACACACATTCAAACACCATTTGTCTTTCCAAAACTTGACTCTAAATCCATCACCAACCTTTATAATCAAGTTGTTCAAAAAGAATTCCATTAAGCTGCTTCTGTAATCTGCTAAAGATATGATGTCTTTCCATACACAAGAATACCTGCTACTAGATCTAAATGATGAAACCTAGTTATCCAACTCCAGGTTGTAATTGCTACAGATTACCCTCCTCCACAAAGCTTTCTTATCAACCCCAAATCTCCATCACCACTTGATTAATAAGCTATCATTAACCTCTCTAACTCGTCTAATGCCAAGCCCACCTTGTTCCACACTTTTTGAAATTTCCTCCCACCTCACCATATGAAGTTTTTTCTTCAAATCAGATCCGCTCCATAGGAATCTAGCTTGAAGCTTCTCAAATTCAGTAGCTACCCCTTCTGGCATCTTGAAGAGAGATAGATAGTATACAGGTAAAGAGGAAGTTACAGCTTTAATTAGAGTGAGCCTACCGGCAAATGATAGCAACCTTCTCTTCCAAATCGCACTTTTGCCGACTAAAAATTTGGTCATCAAAAGTCGATTCTTAGTTGACAAAAGTTATCCGCAACCATTTTTTTTGGTCGCCACTTTGGTTGCCAATTGAGGGTCGGCAAAAATAATTAGCGACCAAAACTGTTTTTAGTCGGGAAAAAGTTGGATTTGCCGACTAAATTTTTAGTCGCTAAATATATCATTACTGCGACTAATCCTTTTAGTCGCTAAAACGCTTTAGTCGTGAAAAGTAACATATTCCCGACCAAACATGTTAGTCGTCAGTTGTCACATTCCAAGAACAAACGTGTTAGTCGCCAAAACTCATAACCCAGGACCAATAGATTAGCCACCAAAAGTCACATTCCACAACCAAACATGTTAGTTGCCAAAAGTAATGTTTGCGTGACTAAAAGTTTAGTCGGCAATAGACCTATTCGTAACCAAACTCTTTGGTTGCCAAAATTAACAATTTTACTGACTAATTATTTAGTCGCCAAATGTACCCTTTTGCCTACCAACATTTTGGTCGCCAACATCCAAAAAAATAAACCTATAATTGAAGACAAATATTCCATCCAATCCATTCAATATAATCTGTAATTAAAAGAATCATTCATACCAACAAAGTGTCTAAATCATGAACATTCAACAAATACATAAATCATCCAATCCTGAACCTATTTAATAAAAGTCAGCAACTATTATAAGTTTCCATCCACAAGTAATTTCAAAGTACATATTCCTCCAATTAAAATTCCGATTCACATTCTGACTAGCATAAAAATTTAAAACATAACAGGTACTTGTTATTATATTTTAAATTTTTATCCATACGCATCTATCAAAAAATATAACTAGTAGTGTACCCAAATATTTTCCATATACACCCATCCAAAAATATAACTACTAGTCTATCGAAATATTTTCCATACACATTTATCCAAAATATATAATCCTTCCAAAAATGCTTGTAGTGCCAATTAGTCTTGTACAATTTAGCTTCGTGTGCGAGTTTATCCATCTGTACCAAAGAAAAAGAAAAAGAATGTCAAGAATTGAGCAATCATTAAACCTTGTTTGTCTAAAATGAGGCAAAACACTTAAAATTTTACTTTCAAACTGGAGGGATGGAGCACCTCCCCAAAAGACCACATAGATGTGATTTGAGAATTAGTCACTACAAAACTAAATCTTTATTTGGATGCTTCTAGTAAATTGTCCAATACTGTATATGATTATTCAGAACATGCAAACATGTTCCCTGCCATACCACACTATTACTTAACATCAAACCAACCATCATGTTTACATTGTGTAAGAATCTCAAAAACATCAGATGCAACAATTTTTGCAAGAAGAAAGTTCTATCGTTCCCCTGCCATTTCATGCAAGTTAATTTTGTGATAAAGAAAACAAACATCTTAGAATAAGACCTCTAACTTCTCGAGAAGTCTACCCACCACTACTAAGGACATAAATCTTTTGTTACATCATACGCATCACATTAACTAGACATATGATAGTTTGACCCACCATTTAAATAAGCTTAGACTTCTTTTATTTTTGACAAAAGCATGGATGTTGGCGTTAACCAGTCAAGAAAACTTACAAGGAAAGGGCCACTAATTTTCTCACACAAGAGCCCATGCTTACCTACAATTTTTTAGAGTTTGCACAGTATGAATTTAAACACTCCATGGACCTCCAACATCTATAAAAAAAAAAAATTCAGTCAATTGCAATTTATATGATACACAATATTTAAATTTTCTTTAAAATTTTCCAAACAAAAAGTAATTGAACTTATCTTATAAAAATTAATATTACTAGAAAGGTTTATTAACTTATTAAAAAAATAAGAAGAATGACAATGTTACTTTTTCCTTTAGTTTGTCTAACCTTTTTTACAAATATCTACTCATCATAAGAATTGGTTCTCTTAGGCTACTCTGACTCTAGCAGATTGGACGAAACACCTAAAGTTCTCACAAAAATATTTAGTTCTTGTAATCCAATGTTACATGCACAATATTAAGTCACTTCTTCATCCATTTGTTTTTGCCTTTTTTATCACATTTTTTGGTCTAAATATCTAACCGTGAGTCTTACCGACACGCCGGTTGCTCTCACAATTTTGTTTAATCTAGGCTGAGGTGACTGTTATGATCTCGAGGGTATTTCGAGGCTGTTTCCAAGTTCTGGCCTCAAATGGCCTGTTTTCACCTTTTTAATCACATGTTTTGGTCTAAATAGCTAACTGTGCGTCCTATCGACGCGCCACTTGCTCTCACAAGTTTTTTTAATCTACACCGAAGTGACTGTGATTATCTCGGGGTTGTTGGGGGCCTGTTTCCAATTTTCGCCCCCAAACGGCCTGTTTTCGCCTTTTTTATCACATTTTTTGGTCTAAATATCTAATCGTGCGTCCTATCGATGCACCGCTTTCTCTTACAAGTTTGTTTAATCTAGTCCGAGGTGACCGTGATGATATCTTAGGGCTATTTGGGGGCTATTTCCAATTTTTTCCCCCAAATGTCATCCTTCAAAATAAAAACAAACCAAACTAGAAATGATCAAACCAAAATAGAGAACAACCCTCAGCAGCAGCAGAGCAAATGATCCAAAATGAAGTTTCAACATTTCAATACTAGTTCCAAAACTATTAGGATGGCTCGCGGCAGTTGAAAACCCACAAGAGGAATTCTCCTACTCACGACTTAGAGTTAGCAGCTGTGATTTTTGCCTTAAAGATTTGGAGGCATTATCTGTATGGTGAGAGATTTGAGGTGTTTTCTGATCATAAGAGTCTGAAGTATTTGTTTACATAGAAAGACGTGAATTTAAGGTAGAGGAGGTGGATGGAGTTCATAGAGGATTACGATTTCGAGTTGCATTACCACCTGAGAAAGGCCAAGGTAGTGGCCAACGCCTTGAGTAGGAAATCTATCAATAGTGTGGCTTGTATTGCCATCCAGGAACGGGAGATATTGGGTACTCTTGGGAAGTTTGACTTGCATCTGGGTGAGTTTATTGAGTCTGCAGCCTTGTTTTCAGTGGTCGTACAATCTACACTGGTGAACCGAGTGTTAGAAGCGCAGAAGGGTGACCTCGAGGTAGAATCCCTCCGGGAGAAGATCTCCAGTGAGAAGGTAGAGAAGGGCTTGACTGTGTATCCTGACTTGAGTGTGAGATACCGTGACAGCTTGATTGTGCCGGAGTCTTGCCGAGAGAAAGTACTCCGAGAGTTTCACTATTCACGCCTTGCGGTGTATCCGGGAGGCACAAAGATGTATCATGATCTGAGTCGCCAGTTTTGGTAGATAAGTATGAAGAAAGATGTGGCCGTGTTTGTGTCGAACTGCCTTACTTGTCAGCAAGTGAAGGCCGAGCATCAGAGGCCAATGGATTTGTTACAACCCTTGCCTATAGCTGAGTGGAAGTGGGAGCATGTCACGATGGATTTTGTTATGGGCCTTCCGAGGACTCAATGGGGTAGTGATGCCATTTGGGTGGTAGTTGACCGCTTGACCAAGTCTGCACACTTTATTCCTATGCACGTGAGTGATTTGATAGACTATCTTGCCGACTTGTATATTAGGGACATAGTGAGATTGCATGGGGTCCCTATGTCGATTGTTCGGATAAATATCCGCGTTTCACATCTCGGTTATGGCAGAGCTTGTAGAGTGCCTTGAGCACTAGACTGACCTTAGCACTGTTTATCCTCAGACTGATGAGTAGTCCGAGCGTACTATTTAGATCCTAGAGGATATGCTTCGAGGCTGTGTCCTTGACTTCAAAGGGTCGTAGAAGAGGCATCTGCCCTTAGTGGAGTTTTCCTATAATAACAGTTTCCAGTCGAGTATCGACATGACACCATTTGAGGTCTTGTATGACCGACTGTGTAGATCACCTGTGTATTGGGCCGAGGTGGGTGATGCACCTTTGTTGGGTCTAGAGTTGGTGCGGGAAACGACGGAGAAAGTTTGCACTTATCCGTAAGAGATTGGTTACAGCCCAGAGTCGCTAGAAGAGTTATGTCGACCGTAGGAGGAGACCCTTATCTTTTGAGGTGGATGATCACGTCTTTTTGAAAATATCACCTAGGTAGGGTTTGATGAGATTTGGGAAGAGTGGGAAGTTGTCCCCTCGATTTATTGGCCCTTTTGAGATCTTTGAGCAGATTGAGGAGGTTGCTTATCGTTTGGTATTGCTGCCACAACTTTCCAGGGTGCATGACGTGTTTCATATTAGTATGCTTCGGAAGTATGAGCCGGATCCATTGCATGTATTGGATTGGACCGACTTAGAGGTAGACGAGGATGCCTCGTACGAGGAGAGACCGGTGAGAGTCTTGGATAGGCGGGACCAAGTCTTGCAAGGTAAGACAATTCCCTTGGTCAAAGTATTATGGAAACATCACAGGGTTAAGGAAGCAACTTGGGAGCACGAATTGGAAGTCCAAGAGAAATATCCGGACTTATTTGTTGATGTTTGAGTATATGTTGAGATTTGAATTTTGTTTATGAATTATGAAAACATTGTATATGTTTTGAATTATGAAAGCATTGTATATGTTGAATATGTTTCGGAAACGCAAGTTGATTTGAACATTGTACATGTTGTTTCGGTTTTGAAAATGCAAATTTATCATAAACATTGAATATGTTTTGGAAATATGAGATGTATGTCTTGAAAGTGGTTAAATTTCGAAAGATGTATATTGATAATATATGTTGAGGTATGTGTTGTAGATTTGTTCTCTTGTGAAGGGATTAAATGACTGGTAGGTGGGTCATAATAATGAGAATTGAATTATAATCATTTTGGAAATTGGCTAAAACATGGTTTTGAAACATGATCTAAATTTCGAGGACGAAATTCTTTAAGGAGAGAAGGTTATAGCGATTCCGGTCTTGACCTGACCTTTGTTATGTTCCGAGCTCGGGTTCCGTGGTTGAATATTGTGTCTATGTCTTGTTTTCCCCCTTTAACTCTTTGAATTAGAGTTTTGGAATATGTTAGGTGTGTTCGAAGCAGGTTGGTTGCTAGTTGTTCAAGTTGTTGTTGTCCAAAAATTTGCCTCTTCGCTCGAGCAAGGTTTTTTGCGCTCGAGCGACGGTGTGCGTCTGTAAAACTTCTGAAGCTTTGTATTCTACGCTCGAAGCGAGACTTCTTGCGCTCGAACGAGGTCACTTGTTGTGTTTGGTCGCTCGAGTGACAACTCCTTCACTCAAGCGAGGGTCGCATATATCAGTTCGCAACAATTCATTTTTACACAGAAATTTCATACATTTTCATCCCAAAACCCTAATCCGACACACTTTCTTTCTAAAACTCTCTCTCTCTCTACAAATACCACTTGATCTAAGCACCTCTCTACCCTACTTCCTTTGAGATAAAGGTGGAGCATCTTGTGGGTTTCCATTCCATCCGAACCAAACTTGGTTTTGTGCACTTTTGAAGATCTCCTTTTCTCCTTGAGCTTCTACACTTGAGGTAGGGATGTTCTACACCTTAGTATGATTTTAAGCTAGGTATTTGTCATTTTGTATAAATGGTGGAATTTGGGAAGATTTGGGTGAGGTTAGGGTTTGGGTCCAAAATTTAAAAGAGGGGTTTCTACATTTGATTCCATAAATATATATGTGGGTATTGAAAATGAGGTTACATAGGTTAAAATAGTGAAATTTGGCCTTAGGATTGATATTTGGAAAAAATAAGGAAAATTGCCCTAATTTGTGTTAAATATTATTTTGTATAAATAATGAAATTGATATGAGAAATATGAAATTGGGAGGATGTATGAATGAATGGTATAGTTGGATTTGATAAATCACTCACCTATGGAAAACTTCATAGATTATCTGTTTGATAGATTGTATATCTGTTTAGAAATATATTTTGGGCTATCGGTAGAGGATAGCTATGATTGTTGTAAAAACTGCATGAGGATTAGGTGAATTGAAACTAATTATTTAAATTATGTCACTGAATATGACGGTTTGATTAAACCACTAAATATGTTATTTGGTTAGTCATTGTATATGACAACGCTTTTAAATACATTTCATATGTATTATTATTTGGGCGGAGATAAGGGATGTACTCCATTGTTTGGGATGAGATAGGGGATGGACTCCATTTAAAATTAAGTTGGCCGGAGTGTCCAAGGTGAAAGTCCCGAAATCTTATATATATATATATATGGGTGCCGATTCCCTCGGATGAGAATTCCATAAAATGGCAAGAAAATTGAAGTGTTTGAATAATGGTTGCTATTGAAGTGTTAACAAATGAGTTGTAGTCTCGTTTGGGATTGTTTAGATAGGAAGGGACTATATCTATGAGTTGATTTGAATAAATGAATGGAAATTGATTAAGATATTGATGTCATTACTGATTGGTCATGAAAAAGATGTCAGTTGGTTTTAAGTATTGAACATTTATCTAATGCTTATATCTTAGTTAAATCTCATACATTGTGTTAGTATATCTCTACTGGGCTTTGGCTCACCCTCCTTGGGAAACCATTTTCAAGTACAGGTAACATGCCACCTCCAAGGACATAACTTAAGAGGACTAGGGGCTGAAGGCTCTATTTTGTTATTCTTTTTTTTCTTTTTTTTTTTATGTTAAGTGTTTACTCAAGCCGAGAGCTTTATATGTATAGAGCTTAAGACTCTTTTGTTGTAACGAAGAGATATCTTGGAAATATGTAAGCCCGTAGGACATTTATTTTGTTGTTATCAACTAGTGTTACATGCTATAGTTTTAGAATGAACATTTATGAAAGTGTAATTCATGTAATATCTTTTGTAATATAAACTCTGATGAATGAAAGTATAACAATTTCAGTATGTTCATAGATCTCATGAATGGTTTATTAGTATCATATTTTGAGGGCGTTACAACTTGGTATCAAAGTGTACCGGGTTTGAATACTTTGGGTACGTGGGAAGTGATTAGTACCACAATGGGTTCGTCTCGCTTGTTAGAGACTTAGATATGGATGTCATGTGTTGATATGATAACATGTTTATGTGATTAAATGGGTATGGGATTTAGTTCCTAAGATGTTGGTTGGGTCTATGGGTTTCTGGAAGTCCTATTAGAAGAACACTTGATCACTGCTGTTTATAATTGGAACTCTAGCAACGCCGTGGGACGATCATTATCTATGAATGAAATTCGTATGTGTATATGTGATTATGTACTTATGTGGAGTGAATTGCAGTTGTCCACCGTATTAGGACATGAGTGAATTAGTTTCGGCACATTTGTAAATGTGCTAATGTCTATTGTTACTTTTATTAGGATGTCAGGACGTAGTCGTAGTGGTAGGCGTGGTAAGCCTAGGAGGCATGAGATGTCTATACCAGATGAAGTTCACATTCACATTCCAATCCACATTCCAAACGAACCCATAATGAGGAGAGAGAGAGAGAGAGAAAGTGAGAGAGAGAGAGAGAGAGAGATGGCTTTGGCATTGAATGATGTTAGATTTTTCTTATTTTTTATTTTTTAGAATTTAATATTTGTAGGATGACATTAGTGAGTCATGGAAGAAGAAACAAACAAAGGATGACCACTGTATGGTCATTTTGGTCGTTGTCACGTTGCATTGCATTCACATTTCATTTGTTTACTACATTATTATTATTTTTTTAAACAACATTTAGTACCTAAATTCACATTGCCTCCACTAATATTAAAAAATATAGATTGTGTTTGGTTTAATTTTTTAACTGAGTTTTATTTGTCTTTAATAATTTTTTTTATATTTAATTAATTTTTGTTAAATATAGAAAAATTAGATACATCTTCTTATGTTATGACATTTATTTATTTGTCTTGCAAAAATCAATAAAAGTACTCTATATTTTGAGTTTTCAAAAATATTTTTTAAAATTTTTAATTCATTTTTTTATTAAATTTTTTTAATATTGTAATTAAGTTTTTAATTTTTTTGATCTGGCTCAAGTAGATATAAAAATTTAAAAAATAAACAAATAAATAAAAATTGGTTAAAAAAATAAAAGCATTCACTATAAAAAAATATATGAATTGAAAATTCAAAAAACTACACTTGAAAACTCCAATCAATAAAAATTGAGGGCTGTTAAATGCCTCTACCTTTCTATTGTAGATCTCCTACTTCTTTGGCCTTCCATCACCAAAATTGCTTCCCTCTTTAATTTTCTTTTGACCCCTACCATAATCTCAAATATACCCTTTGAACCTCACCCGTACACTTTCTACTTGTAACTCCTCCTTCTCTTCTCCAGTAGTCCCCCTTTCACTCCGGCGACCCTCTCTCTCTGGCCAACTAGTTTGGAATAGTATTCTCAAAGATAAATTTATTCCTTGTGGTCTAGATTTGATCATTGAACAATGGCCAAAAATGATCATTCAACAAAACTTCAACATCAATAATTATTAGATTTGATTCAAATCTCTGACATATATATTCAGGGTAAAATTGTCTAGAAAAAAATATATATATATTAATCTGCCTTTTATGAAGAACACGCTTCTTGTTCAAGAGGTTTAAGAAATAAAATAGTTTAGATTGTCCTTTACACAGTAACATGTTGAGCATAGAGAATTTTGGCTAAATTTCCCTAATATTGTTGACAAATATTGACTTTATTTTTTATTTTTGTCAAGTAAAAGAACATGATTTTATTGATAAAAATAAGACGTACAACTAAAGACGCCATCATCAACCCATTGTTAATTAGAATCTCATATTGGAACGATTTGGTGCAATTTATGGGCTACGTAGTATAATTTTCTTTTCTTTTCTTTTCTTTTTTAATTTGTGTAAGAATTTTTGGTGTCATTTTGCTTACATTTTATAAGAAAAAAAATAGCTTGAATAAAATGAAAAAAATATAATTTTTGAAAAGCAAAACAAAAAAAACAAAAAAGTGATTTTAATTTATATTTTTTGATTATCTAGTTTCAACATGTTAAAATCTACACCAAACATAGTGATAATAGTCTTCAATTGAAATAGCCTTAACTGGGTATTCGCAGTTTCGGATTTGGACGGTTTGTGGATCGGTTTAGACCCGCCCGCATCTATGCGGTTTGGGCAAAAGACAACCCACAATCGCTCGCAGTGCGGTTTGTGGTTTGTGAAGATAGGGTTCGCGGATGTGCAGGCAATTTGCAGATTGGATTTTTTTTTTCAAAAATTTATTTTTGAGACTTATTTTTTTCCCATTTTGTAAATATTTATTTGGGCCATTTTCTCCTCATTTTTTAAAATGCTCCAACATTAATAATTAATGAATTATAACTTATAAAATTAAAAACACAACAAAATTAATTTGTAACACAAACAAATCATTCAAAATATTAAATCAAATTATAAACTAATACAAGCACGTATTTCAAAATCTTAAACTATAACTCCATATTCATTAAGGAATTTAAAATTCCAAATCACACTTCATCCGGGACAAGTTCAGTTATATAACAATAATATTATGATCAGTATTTACTCAGTTTCAATTGATGTAATACTATTAGCAAATATAATGTTAGGGTAAATTCAAAGAATAAATGGTGTTTTTTTGGGCAAAAAAATATAGATGGGATATAGGAATGAAATCAACGGTTAAGATAAAAAAATTAAAAAAATTAAAAAAATTTTAAAAAAAGTACGGGTGGATTCTTGCGGGTACAGGTTAAACCTGTAACTCGCAAATATGTCATATTTCAAACTGCATCCGCCCGCATTGTATTTGCAAAACCGCCCATTTATATGCGGGTTGGGCAATTTTTGTGAATTGGATAAACCGTTGCCCACCCCTAGTTTAAACTTAGCAAAAATGTTTGAAAGTATTAAAAGTAGAGCTCTAATGAGAGTTCTATTTATGTGACAGTGACCCTACTTATAAATAATTTGATGTATGTGTCATTTCTTTTTCTTTTTTTTATTTACTTTGTGTCATATTATTAGAGTCACTGTTAAAATTATAAATTTAAAGTTATGAATTATTGTTCTTAATTTTTAAATATGTAAACATTAATTCAATAAGAGTATCTCTGACTAATATTTTAATTACTTTTCGTCACATTAACAAGTTTTTATCAATATTTTAAAAATTGACACTTCAAGAAGTTGTAACCGAAAGCATTTGACATGCCTTTCCAATGTCAACGTGGATGGTAAATTTTTTTCTTTGAAAGTAGCAAGGATTCTTATAAAAATTTAAGGCCTATTTGGTAATGTTTACGTTTTTAGATTATATTTACAAAAATTTTATAAATTGATTTTTGTTTATTTTTAGAAAAACATAAGCTACAAACACGTTTGGTTTAGACAAAATATGTAAAAAAATTTAAAAATATAAAAAAGAGTGAGAAATGGCAAGTGGTGGCGGGTGGGTGGTAGGTGATGGTGGTAGTGGTAGTGGTGGTGGTGGTGGTGGTGGCAGGTGAGTGGTGGGTGGTGGTGGTGGCGGGTGGGTGGCAGGTAGGTGGTGGGTGGTAGTGGTAGTGGTGGTGGCGGGGGTGGGTGGTGGTGGTGATGGTGGTGGCGGGGATGGGTGGTGGTGGCGGGTGGGTGGTGAGTGATGGTGGGGTGGGTGGTGGTGGTGGTGGTGGCGAAAGACGGTGGTGGAAAATGGTCGGGTGATGGCTAGTGTTGGATGGTAAAAAAAAAAAAACTGAAAACGGAAACATATTTTTTGAGTTTACTTTTTTTGGCTAAATTTATAAACTGAGACCACTAATTTATAAATAAAAAATTTACCAAACAAGTTTTTATTTGAATTTTTAAAATTTTTGTAAATATAAACTGAAAGCTGAAAACGAAGTGTTATCAAATGGCACCTTAGTATATGAATATGTTAATATTAAAATAAACATGTAATAAAATGATAAATTTGAAATATTTGATGGAGATCTTTTTTTTTTTAATATAAAAATGTCAGATTTAGATATATTAATTTGTCACCTATTATGTTATTTTACTTGATTCCATTAAAAAAAATCAAAAATTATTTTTTATTATCTAAAAGAAATTTGGTCAAAAATAGCATTAGTACAGTTAAATTATAACCGAAGAGTTCGTTACTCTTCTATCAACTTAAACTACTAATCTCTCACGTACCACACTCTAAGATATAATAGCTGTTAAACCATTGGATCACACTCCAATGTCAAAAATTTATTTATTAAATATCCATCAATTTGTAAAAAGATTTAATAAAACAATTGTTTGTATAATATTTTTTTTTTAAGTAAAAAGAGTAATACTATGAAAACAATCCATTTAAACAACAACCCCCCCCCCCCCCCCCAAACCAACCCCAAAAAAAAAAAAAAAAATCCTTATCACATTATTAAATTAAAATGGATCATAATCATATTTCAAAAATTTAATTTTTAATATTTTAAAAATAAATATTCATTGAACTACCAAGCAAGAACCCTTCTTTCTCATCGCTCTCAAGTTCTCAAAACCCATCAAAAACCTCAATTGCTCTCTCTCTCTCTCTTAATCAATCCCAAAAATCATGAGTTCATTCAACAGCACCCCCAACTTTGACAACCTTCTCTTCCAAACCCTAATGGGCAGACTCCAAATCCGACCCCCCAATCTCCACTCATCATCACCATTCCTCAACCAAACCCTAGAAGACCTTCTCTTCGACACCTCCAATCTCTCCGACACCGACGATGACAACGACAACGACAACAACAAAACCCAACTCGCCAAAGAAGAATCCAAGCTCGAAAAAGAGCTAATCCGAACCATCCTCAGCGGCAAAATCGAATCCCTGAAACCCAATTCAGGCCAAGCCGTTACAATCAACGAACACCATATATGTGTTGGGTTTCACCAAGACACTGGATCGGATTACAGGGTTTGGGAGTGGCATGGTCATATAATGTTGTTTGATGATGAAAATGGGTATACTCCTGAGTATATATATGGGAATTATTTTGAGAGAATTCAGGCTAAGTCTGTTGATGTTGTTGTTGCCAATGAGGATGATGAAAAGGTTGATGAGAAGAAGGAGAAAATGGGTAATTTGGGATTGAGGGAATTGATTGGATCGGATGATTCGGGCGGTGGCCGGATACTTCATCGCAATATGAATTCTGGGTCTCCCAGGTTTGTGTAGAAATCCTTCATTTTTTTTTTTTTTTTTTAAAGCTATATGGGTTCATTGATACTTTTCTATTCACATTTCTTACAGCCTCTGTGATATTCAGATACTTTGTCATTGTTACATATGATTTTTATTTTATTTTTTTGTAATTCTTCATGATTGTGTATATGGTGATTTTGTTTGTTGGTCAAACCCAAGTTCTGGAGCAGTTTGTGCTGTAAATTTGGCTTCATTACTGTTATTGAGTAATTTCAATATGCTAATTTCAGTGTTGGTAGCTGCATTCGAAATGGTTTTAGATAACACTATGTTTGGTACCCTAGGAGAGAAAAGAAAAGGAATGATTATGAAAAGAAAAGCAAGGACTGATTTCTCTCCCTCTTGTTTGGATAAATAGGAGAGAAAAGAAAAGAAAGGCTATTGATTTATCTCCGGTATTGTTCAATTACGCCGTATAAAAGAAAAGAAAATAAATGATATCATGTTATATTACAAAATTAACATTTTATAGGTGAGTCTTTTTATTTTTTCTATATCTAAAGGTAGTTTTGGTATTATAACAAAATAGTATTTAGTTGGTTTATTTTCTCTCCACGTTTGGAGATATTCAAATTAGGGGTTATGAGAGAAATGATTCTCTCTCCATTTCACTCCTCTTTTGCTTATCCAAACTAGTGATATGAACCAAGAGAAATACATTTCTTTTCTTTTCTTCCCAAATCATCCAATCCTAATGGGCTCTAAATGTGTGAATGCATGTCATATTTCTACTAGCAATAAGTGGTGATGACTTGAGATTATGCTTATTTGTGTCATAAATGTGGTAGTGCTGGCAAAGTTGTTCGTAGCATACATGACTGGGGGGAGTGCATTATGCGATGATGATTGTGATGGCACTTCCTAAGTGGTGTTAATAGTGGTAGGAGTACTCTCAAGAGCTATCCAGAACCTGTTTCTATGTTTTTAATGTGTTCATGAGAGGAAATTATTGTAGCTGGTGAGACACTTCATACGGTCATAAGGGATCACGTGGCGATGCCCGATGAATGGAAGCTATATAGGCTCTTCTTTCTGTAATCAGTTCTGTCCTGACAGTAAGATGCCACTGTTAACATTGAGATCTATGCTGATATTTTTTTGATAAAGCTAGTGCTCTCACCAACAATTTAATGAAAATCATTGACATAAAGCTCTAAATGCCACATTATAGGCTTTATAGCTACCATTGGACTTCTAGGGACCAGTGGCCTCAAGGATAAGCTAAATCAGAAGTGGCTGTTTATTACCCCACAGTCAAACCTTAAAACATTTTCAAAGCATAGTTAGGAAACCTGTTTTCTGGTTAGATGGGTAAATATTGTTTCCTCTGTTAAAGTTGTCATATACGTTTTGAATTGAATTGAATGATATTCTCAATTGGTCATAGTATTTTGAATTGAATGATATGCTCCATTGAATGACCTATTTTCCTGGTAGATGGGTATTCTTCTTCTTCCTCTTCTTCTTCTTGATGAGCAATGTTTTAGATGGCAATCCATGTACAAAAGTAAATTTATATCACCTTTTTCTATTCTAGCTTGTTCCTTCTATCACTGCATAGTCAATCATGGTTGTTGTTTGGGTCTTGCTAACAACTGCCCAATGGGCGTTTGTTAAGAACTACAAAATGCCCAAAATGTTACATTTTCAATACACATTTCACATCTTTTGGTACATTTTATTTTTATTTTATACATTTTCCACAAATTTCAATACGTTTTTTACACACATACATACCAACACTAACCACCGCCCACATTTCCATATTTGTTTTGACCATGAACTAGCCTATGTGTGACGTAGTAGAATAAATATTTTAATTGTTTGGTAAGTGTCCTATTAATTGTAGTCTATAAGTCGGTGATATAATCTCCATTGTACTTAGCTTTTAATTGAAGAATATCGAGTATTGATTAGAGCCAAGTGCTCTTGTTCTCTCTTTCTTGATTTTGAATCTTATTGCAATTTTGGTTTCACGACAGTTTCTTGGTCTGTATCGTTTTAGTTATGTGTAGCACATCAAATATTTTCTTAAGCATGCATTTTACTTGGTTTTTGTTTGTCTCTTTTACAATTCCCAGGTTTTAGTTGGTGTTGAGTGAGAGAGTGAGCAAAGAAGGCCTGGATATCGAAGAGGAAGGTTGCACACAGATTTTGCTTTGGTTCATTACTTCAAGATCAAATAAAGTGCTCTACCTTTTTTGTTGATAATCTTTGAGCACTTTGAAGGTTTCAAGTTGCATCTCTTTGTTGTTTTATATTCTCTAAAATTCCAACATGAACCAAATGATATACTAGAATTTAAGGAAACAACAAACCTTCTTTGTTAAGATTGAAGTTCTTTGTAGTAGTTTTCTTAATGAAGCAGCAGAAGCAATTGTCTGCATTATTTTGTTGATCTACTTGTCTTTGGTTTCTTATCACATAATGTTATGTTTTATATTTTGTGATGAAATGGTAACTTTTGCTTGTCTGTATAATGGGTCTGAGAGGCTCCTTGAGTTCTTGGTGATGATGCCCCTTTCAAGATTTTTTGGGTCTCAGATTTTTCTTTTAAATCCTTGAGTTGCCATTGATGTTCACTCTCTCTCTCTCTCTCTCTCTCTATATATATATATATATTCTCTGCACAAATTCATGGTTACTAGCCCAGTGATGAAACTACTGGAAAATGCATCTATGCTGCTGTTTCAAATGACTGCCTTTGGTGATTGCTTTATTTTGGATGACAGATGTATTGTTGGTAGAGGTTGGTCTTGGTGTAGTGATAATATTTGTGTACTGCGATCTGTGCATCATAGGGGTTTTTTTTTTTTTTTTTTTTTTTTCTTTTTTGAACAAAGGCTGGGTTCATACCACAGAATTGATTTTTAATTTTTTTTTAAAAAAATAAATTCTGAAACCCCAACCAAAAAGAGTCACACACATAGCCATACATGTATTAAATTGCTGTAACTTACATGGGATCCCTCACCACCAACAGGTTGCAATTTGGGATAGAACCAATTATAGTCACCACCTGTATTCCTTTCACTGAACCACTTTTGGCCAAATGTTAATTTTGACAATTTTGCAAGTGAAATCACAAATTCAACATACCACTTCCTTTTCGAATTTGAAATTCCAAGTTGAATATATAATTTTAACTTGACAGTTTTATTTGGAAATGTTATGAAAATTGGATTGAGAATCTATCTCCTCCATTTTAGGCCGTGTTTGTTTCCCTTAATTGATTTAGTGGGAATTGGATACTGAGAATAGATGCAACAATCAACCATTATTTACTCAAAAGGGAGCAAAAAAAACTAGTGAGCTGGAATCTTCAATTCACAAGTTGCAAAATTCCAAAAATTAATGAACATGAAGAAACCGTCCCATATAGTTTAGAATCCATTGTTACCAGTAATGTTGATAGCATTGGAATGTACATAAATAGCATATTTTGAGACATTTAGGCTGTGTTTGGTTCATGAATTTAAAAAGAAATTTGAGAAGGAAAAGGAAAATAAAAAATGTGTATGAAATGTACGTGAAATATAATTATATTTCATTTACATTTCACCTACTTTTTTTCCTTTCCAAAGCACTCTCAAAATCTATGAATCAAACACATATCATCAGGGACTCTATTTTCAAATGGCATGTAATGAAGCCACTTTTAGTGTCTAATTAAGGGTGAATTTAAATCTAGAGATTTGACACTACCCAACATAAAGGTGCATTACTTCTCATATAGTATTAACTGAAATTACACTCTCCTTCATTAACCACAGATCACAGCCACCAAAAGCCACAAAGAAAAGAAACAATGTGCATTTCATCATCAGATGGAATATGTATGCAAATGACAGAGAATTGAAATTTTCAATTTTTCTACTGGAATTTAACAAGAAGTCCATCAGAATAGAACGAATCACAAACTAGAAAAGATGGGAATCGCAATACAAAAATCAACATCCAACCTCAAGTTGGACATGTGAGTAACTGGCCATCTTACCAAAAGCAGAAGCCAAAGTACGGAAATCCCTCAAACATAATCTGTTACAAATTCAGACAGCAAATCAAAGAAGCCAAATTACAACAGGACAACCTTCATTAATTCAAAACTATAAAAGAAACTGATACAAATTAGTATGCAACTCACTTTTAACAACAATCCTTCAACAACTAGTGTGTAGATAATCATCATTCGAGCATAATGACTGCATGTCCTCTTCTATTATTTATCCTAAGCCAGACCTAGTTTCAACGCATAAACAAGCAACCATTCCATGAAGTTGACAACTGAGATTCGAAACTAGGAAGTTGATTACAAACAAAGATGTTCTAATAAGGATTTGAAGCAAAGAGTACAATAACATGAAGCTTTCCTACATTCCACGACAAAAATGAAATTACATATGTTGGGCAAGCGAGTAACCCAAACCATCTTACCAAAAGTGGAAGGCAATGCTTGGAAGTCATTCAAAAGTAAGAGCATCTCCAACGGTGACTCAGATTTTTCACCAAATCTGAGCTAAAAAAGACCTATTTCACCAAATTTGATACTACTAACTCCAACGGTGCACCAAATTCAGTATTTGTGCTTCGGGACAACCGGGTGGTCAACCGGCCGGTCGACCGGTTAGGAGGAATTTTTTTTTTTTTTCCAAATTGTTTGCACCTTTTGTTGAACTGTTTGAACCTTTTCCGGGACAACCGGTTGGTCAACCGGCCGGTCGACCAGTTAGAAGGATTTTTTTTATTTTTTATTTTTTTCAAATTGTTTGAACCTTTTACGAATTGTCGAACCTTTTAAGGACAACGGTTGGTCGACCGGTTGGTCGATCGAATACTCCTCCAACGGTCCGTAATAGTGTTTTGATGAATTGATTTCGCTTCAACTGATGAAACATTTGATGAAATCTCAACTGATATCATTTTGGTGAACCGTTAGAGCCGTGAATGCACTTTTTCATCAGAATTTAAATTTGATATCAGTTTTGGTGAACCATTGGAGATGGTCTAAGTAGATTAAGGACGGTAAGAGCACAAAACATATTCAGACAGTAAAGGAAAGAAGCCAAATTACGAGGGACAACACCTTCATTAATCCAAACTAAAAAGGAATTGATACAAATACAACTCACTTGTAACAGCAATCTTCAACAACTCAGCAGTCAATAATCATCTTTCAAGCATGATAAATGCATGCCCTCTTCTAATATTTATCCTAAGCCAGAACTAGTTTCAGTCTCGGCTTGGCCTTGCACATGCACGTGAATATACAAGCGAACATCCCATCAAGCTGACAACTGAGATTCGAAACTAGGAATTTAATTTCTTTGATTTCAAACAAAGATGTCATAATAACAATTTGAAACAAAGACTGCAATAGTTCCTTACAACAAGAAGATTTCCTACATAACACAACAGAAAACGAAATTACATATACAGAGAAATAACTAAAAGCAGATAAGGCTTTCTTCAACACTCTGAGAAGTTAAGCTTTCCTCTTAGGTGACTTGGCTGCCTTGGTTGGAGACTTTGGCTCCTTTGCAGCCTTCTCACTTTTCTTTGGAAGAAGAACGGGGTTGATGTTGGGAAGCACCCCTCCATGAGCAATAGTCACGCCTGCAAGTAACTTTCCAAGTTCCTCATCGTTCCTCACAGCCAAAAGCACATGCCTTGGTATGATCCTGTTCTTCTTGTTGTCTCTTGCAGCATTGCCAGCCAATTCCAAAACCTAACACGGTTCCAATACCCGCCATAACCATCACCAGATCATGCAAAATTCACTACTAGGCAATGTCAAATTTACTGCTAAATTTGAGGGAAAAACAAAGGAAAGTAATGTCCTTTTTTATTATTGTTTTGGAGTACTTGTTTTTCAGTTTTTTAGCAAAAATCATAGCAATTTTTTTATTTCTGAATGAGAGTTGCGAAATGTCAAAACTCCATTCAAATAAATTGTATGTAGTTCAGCATGGTATATTAACAAAAAGTTAAAATGTTTCCATCATTTTCCAACCATCCAAACAAATTATTAAGGCATTTCATGCTTTGACAGTGTTCTACTAGAACCAACTCAACAACCAAAAAGGATATCGAAAATCATTTTGGGTTTTTTTTTCTTTTCTTCTCACTTTTCATGCAAAAATCATAGCAATTTTTGCTTTCGGAATAAGAGAATCAATCACAAAATGCATTTGATCCAGGCCTAAAAGTTGAAATTCCAAGTTTTTACTTTACCCTGTCTCGTCAAACTAAACTAAACTAAAACCTATACAGTTCAGCATGGCATATTCTCAGCACCCAAACGGTACATTATTAGGGCTTTTCAACAGAAAAGGCAAAACTACTAGATTAGATCCAACTCAACAACCAAAAAAAATCAAAACTTTGCTCAACAATTTCGAAACAACTAAAATTAATAAAAAAAAATCTAATAATTAAACACAAGACTCAGACCAATTTTGGCCAAAAAAATTCCACAGAACAAGCTCAGTGAAGATTCACAGATTTTGAGAGAGAGAGACCTCAGCAGCGAGGTACTCGAGTACGGTGGCGAGGTAGACCGGAGCGCCAGTTCCAACGCACTGAGAGTAGCAGCCTTTCTTTAAGTATCGGCCGATCTGGCCGATCGGGAACTGGAGGCCGGCTTTGATGGACCGGGAAATGGATTTCTTCTTCGGACCGCCGCCCTTTCTTCCACCTGCACCTTTCCTGACCTTCTCAATTTTCTCAGGATTTCCAATTAGGAAACTAGTTTCCCGAGAAACAAACAGCCGAGAAATGTAGAGATTGGTGAGGTGAGGCTACTTTTTTGTTGGGCTACAGTGTAGGGATTGGGATGTCGTTGTCTCCAATGGAATCACTTTTGGGAAAACACTTTTTTTTAAGTGTTTTTTTTTTTAATTTCAAATCTTTTTTAAACATGTTTATTTTTTAACTTTTAATGACTTTAATTTTGATTAATATAGCAAAACATCAAATTATTAAAGTCAAATTACACTCGCAGCAATTTTGAAAATAAAGATAATTTATATATAATTACACTACTCGCTCTTATGTTGGGGCATTTGGGATAATGTCAAATAAATTAATAAGTCAAAAAATTATTTTTTATTTATATATTATTTTATTAATAAATAAAAAAGTAATTATAAATATAAAAAATTTTACATAATCAAACAGATTATTAACCACAATAACTCAACAAGTTATTTAGATAAACAAGCTAAATGTAATATCAAATTTTTTCACTCAAAAAAATAATTTTTAGGTAACTTCAAGGTAACCTCTACGGTAAAATATTTATTTATTTTTGTAATATTTGCTAATTTGTATAATATTAAATTAGTATTACACCTGTGTTATGTATGGTATCACACAAATAATTTAACAAAAATATTAATATTAAATAGTAATAAAAAAATTAAAATATAGAGATAAAAGAGATTTAAATCAAATAATTTTTAATTATTTTCATAATTTTTACAATTATTATTATTTTAGTCTTGTTATCAGTAGTGTGTTTTACTTATTAAAATAAAAATGTATTATAATATAAATAGTCAAACTTAGAGGTGAAAAATAGAATAAATTATAAAAATTGAATTTACCGTAAAACATAAAATTGCACTTATCAATATCTCTTTAGCTTTTCTTATGAAAAATTAGTCTAAAATTCCTCTCCCATTTTTAGTAATGAAAGATATCAATAATATTATTGTATGATGTCTAAAGTCTTTCAATCTCACACTCATATATCACAGAGAAATTTTGTTATCAATAGAGTCTCGAAGGTGAAGTAATGAATTTATGAAATTCCATAAGAACTTGGAATGCATCGTTCTTTGAAGAATTGTTATTTTCGATGACCAAATTGAGGAAGTTGACAAGTTCGAAAATTGATTTCTTGGATTGGCAGAAATTTTCGCATTTGATTGACTGTTAGAAATGTAAGTTGATATACAACATTAGCAAACCCTAGAATACATGTATGTATATATATATAGAGAGAGAGAGAGAGATTATGGTAGAGCATGAGATTAGGGCTTCTTGAAGGCGGAAGATGTGGGGCTGTAGAGAGGAGAGCTAAGGAAGTGTGATAACCCTTACCTCTGCTTAGTGCTAATCTGTGATTAAGCATGATAAGTAACTGATTAGAATGAAATCCTGAATTGATTGTAGAAGTGTATTATTTTAAATGCATTTCTATCTGTTTGATTTCTGAATGAATCTGTTCATGTTTTAATTTCGAACTGCAAATTGAACGCCTTATCGGCAGCCGAATTAGAAATTGATTGGTGTTATGTGTTAATTAGAATTTATGTGATTGTATGGTAGATTTAATTGAAATTTGATTTGGAATGATTAAATTAGATTAAATAATGTTAAATCACATTAGTTCAAGTAAATTACCCTATTGCCACTTAGTGGACAATTCTAGGCCATTGTTTATTCTCCTTGTTAGATGTTGGCATCATTTTCATCCATCTTCCTAGGCCAAAACTGACAAGAGAGAGAGAGAGAGAGATAGGAGGAAACTTGAGTTCATCACAATTGGCTTGGAGAATTAGGAGTATTGAAGAGCATTTGCATTTTTGAGCTTCCACACCTTAAATTCAAGACCTAAGGTAGAGAATTCAACATTTTAATTATGAATTTAAGTTGTATCTTGCATGGTTCATGGAAATATTGGAGATTAGAGTTAAGTTTTAGCTCAAAGTGTTGAATTATGAGGCATTGTGTGCATGCATGTCCATATCATAGTGTTTTGAAGTCATTTTCATGAAATTCCCACATGCATGTTACTATTTTGATTTTGATCCATGAATTGATTATATTCTTGAGCTCAATCTTGCATTCTATCATGTCTTAGAGCATTAGAGTTCTTGGAAACTCATGCATGTATGATTTTGAATTGTTCTTTATATTTACATTTGAATTTGTGTTCAAATTGGCTTATCTTTGGGCTTAATTTTACAAATTGATCTTCAAAGGCATGTTGTACTATGAGTTTTCAAGTGTTTTTCAGAAAATTGGCCCAAAAGGTTGAGTTTTGATGTGTTGAATGCTTGGTTTGAGCTTATGAGGCAAATATGAAAATTCCAGATTTTAGTTTCCATGCTCGAGCGAATGATTCCACGCTCGAGCGACCATCTTTTGTTCAGAGCACCACTCGAGCGAAGGAATGCTAGCTCGAGCGTAAATTGCAAGCTCTCAGGTTTTTGGTGCACGCAGATGCACGCGCTGACGGCAAGACCTACGCCGGCGAGGATCGTGGTCTCACGCCGAGCGAGTATCAGTGAGCATCGAGCGAGCGTCGAGTGGAGATTTTCAACATCCAGCACTTTTTGCATTTTTACAGACCACTCGAGCGAGGAAGTCCACGCTCGAGCGACCCCATTGTTTTGGCAAGCTCACTCGAGCGAATAAAGCCACACTCGAGCGAGACCCCTATTTTCTAAAAAATTCTGAAAAGTGTTTTAAAGTACATTTTTGCATCCTCATTCCATCCTAGGCATTCCTAGACCAAGTTTAAGGCATCTTAATGAGGATAATGTTATAGAACCACATCAAGTATCATTAGGGGCTAAGTTATTAATCCCGAGTGTGTGTTCGTTCTGCAACTGTAGGGTTGGCATCCGAGGACGCTCGTTAGCTTGTCTATAGCCCAGTGCTCTATGAGTAACAATGTTGTAAAGATATGTTCAATTATGATTATTTTCTGAATGATCAACTGTTTTACTTACTGAAACGTTATTGTTTAATGAATGAATGTTTGTCCTATTTGTAAACTGTATCCGTGGCATCCATAGCAATTTACTGTTACTGTACTGTTACTGCTACCGTCACAGAGATCTCTATCGGTTCCCATATTTGGAACCACTACTGTTACTGTTATGATGGCCATCAACTAACTATTCGGTCTGTTAAGACCTACTGTACTGTTTTGCTATGGGATGTACCACATATGACTACTATGGTTCTAAGTGACTGATATGATTGTTTAATTACTGAGAGGACATTCATTCTTAACCTCTTTACATAACTGTTATTCACTGAGCTTTAACTCACTATTTATATATATATGTAGGTGTCCAGGTACCGGACCGAAGCTAGGAGCGTCAGGCTAAGCTCCCGTTTTGTCAAAGCCAACCATTGTACCTCACCTCGAGGTTCCGAGTGCGTCAAAGCCAAGGTTGTTATGGGGTGTTTTAGATTTCCCCTTTTTGCCTCTATTCTGTAATAAATGTTAAGACTTGACTGTACAGTTAGATAGGGATTTGGTCCCTGGCATAGATGTTTGTGTTTAAGTCGCATGTACATACGTTTTTACGTTTTGGTTATCTATGTGGCATGTTTATAAAAAGTCTTTTTGCATTTAGACTGTCACAGCTCATTGGACACCTTCAATTTCTTGCTTTTGACTTCCAACCCCTTTACTCAGATATTGTCATTCTCATTAAGAAGGCCTTCGATAATCACGGATTACTGGCTGGTTGCTAGGCTAAACCCATAGAAGCGGGTTTGGGTCGTGACAGGAAGGTTTGCTTTAGAGAGATTGAGAGCGTTGAGGCTCTCCTTTGACATTGTGCGACTTCTTCTATTATGCTACTAATCTGATGTTGTCCTTTCAAGGATTTAACACATTCATAGACAAATCACAAGCATTTATATCAAATGAGTAACAAAATTGAAGATATCATTCTCGATATGAACAAATTCACCAGAATATATTTCAAAAAGATCGGAAATACAAGTTGTGAACTGAGCAAGTTACAGAGAAACTGAGAGAAAACAATGAGAAAATCAAATGAACAAAGTGGAAAAAGAGCAGAGTAAAGTATAAAAGGAAACAGAGCATGAATTTTGGCGAATCTGAAGTAAAAACGCACCTTCAAAGTCTATAATAGACTTCTTAGTTTTGGTAGCACAGCCCTCGTAATGCATGTCGACCTTCAAAAATATAGTAAGGACACCGTCGTCATTCTTTCCTCTATCTCTCTTTTTCTACTGATCATCGCTCTTTTGCTCGCCTTGGTTGTCTTGGTTCTTGCTCTTCTTCTGCAACCATACATCCAAAGACAAAAATACTAGAGAGAGAGAGTTTAGGCCAAGCTGAGACTTGAACTTACTTTGCTCATTGCTCAAGTTCAATGCCAATGGAGAGTAGAAAGTCCAGAGAAATTTAGAGAGAATTTTTCTGGAGAGTGGAAAATCCAGAGAAAGTCCAAAGAAATTTGGAGAGAAATTCTTTGGTGAATGGGAAATCCAGAGAAATTTGAAGAGAATTTCTTTAGAAAGTGGGAAATCCAAAGAAAGTCTAGAGAAATTTTGAGAGAATTTCTTTGGGAAGTTTAGAGAAATTCTCTGGATTGAAATTTCTTTGGATCGATGTATAAGAGACCTTAGACATTATGAAAATATTGGATGTCCTTTATGTTATAAAATCTTAATATCATGGATCTTTAAAAAAAAATCCCCATTTTCTTAGTGTAGACTCACTAAAAAATTCTCATTGTTTAAATTATGTCACTTTTTAAATTAATATATTAAATAAATAAATAAATATTTACATATAAAATAATGTACGCAAACTTACTTTTTTGACTTTTCTAATTGAACCATTTTAGTGTTTAAAGCCTAACCTATTGATAAAAACTCTAGTCTAGGCATGATTTTTTATTTTTTATTTTGGACCAAATTATTTAAACTGCAGGTTATTCAACTACGAATAATATTAGATGATGAAATCTAGGGTTTATTACACTTTCTACCCATCAACTATCACCAAATTGTTTATTTAATTCTTGAACTATCGATTGAATCTACGTAATCCCTAAAGTATATAAGTCAAAATCTATTTAGTTTCTAAACTATCAATTGAATCTATTAAGTCTTTTAAATATTTAATTCAAATTTATTTAGTCACTAAAAGAATTACAAAAATAAAATATAAGCCTATAACTATTGTAAATTAGTAAAAGACCCTACCAAATTAAGATTTTATTAGAGAAAAATCTTCAATTTGTACATTTTCATTAAAAAATATTCGCTGTGTGTTTAAATTAGTATTAGAATCTAATTTTTCAGTCTTACCAATAAAATTATACGAGTATTAGATATAATGAATAAGTTGAATTAGATAATTTAAATAATAATATTTCGCTATAAATTATAATTGAACAAAATAATGCATTAATTAAGTTATAAAAATAATTTAGTGAAAAGCTTAAAAATAATCAGTTAGTAATTATAAAGGAAATGTTTTATAATACTAGATAAAGACAAACATGTAGCCATTATAGAATATAAGTAAGAAAATACTATAGAAAATTACTCTTATCCTTATAAAGAAAATTCAACATAAAAACTGATGCCCACTTTTCAAAAAGAAAATAAAAATTTAAGAATATTTTGAAATAAAATTTTAACAAAATAGAGTCTTTTACTAATTTATGATACTTATGAGTTTATATTTTATTTTTGTAATCCTTTTAGAACTAAATAAGTTTGAATTAGATACTTCAGGGATTTAATAGATTCAATTGATAGTTTAGGGACTAAATAGACTTTGATTTGTATACTTTTAGGGACATAGTAGACTCAATCGATAATTCAGGGACTAAATAGACAATTTAGCAATAGTTTAGGGGTATAAAGTGTAATAAACCCTGAAATTTATTATGATTAGGGATAGCAATTTGAATCCGGCCTGACGGGAACCTAATCCCCCGACCCCGAATTGAGCTGTTTTTTCTCGAAAAATACCCCCGACGGGTCGGAGATGGTATTCAAAAATAAATCCCTGATGATATTCGGGCCGAGGACGGTGATACATTTTTCAGCCTCGGCCCCGTCCCCGTCCCGTTTAGCCTCCGATTTGTATATATATATAAATATGTGTTTAGGGTTTGGTGACTCATTATCACACACAAAACAAACAGCCTTTCCTCTCTCTCTCTCTCTCTCTCTATCGCTTCACTCTCTCTCTCTCTCACACACGACCGTCGCTCCTCTTTCTCAACGTCAATGAAATCTCTCACACACGACCGCCGCTCCTCTCTTTATGCCTTCACCGTCGCTCTTCCCTCACCGCCGCTCTTCTCTCTCGTGTCGGTGTCGGCTCCTCCATGTGTTTAGGGTTTGTTCTTCAGATCTGAAAATGATGAAGATAAAAATGAAGATGTTGTTGTTGATGAAGGTTTTTTGCTTTTGTTTTTGATGATGTTGTTGTTGTTGATGATGTTGATGTTGTTGTTGTCGATGAATGGTTGTATTTTCTGAAGCTAGTTTTTTTTTTGGTCAGGAATGTTCGAGTCGAGAAACCCGATCCAGATTAAGGCGCGAGTGGAAGCAATGATAGGTTCCCCATCAAGGATCGAGGCTAGGGACGGGGGAAATTCGACCATCGAGGATCGGGGATGTCATGACTCAAACCCGGTATCCAAAAGCTCGGTGTCGTAACAAGATAAACATAAAATAATTCAAATAATTTTATAGTTGTAGCGCAAGCGGTTAAATTAAAATAAAATAATCGGGTACCAAATGTTTAATAAAATGAAACAAACATAGTCAATTGAGCTTTATTGTATTACAAGAGTCCGGAAGAAAAACATATAGAAATCTTAAAAATAAAAAAAAAAACAACACAGCAATTCATTCCCCATCTTGATCCCGCTAAACTTCGTCACCTGAAAGGGATAATAGCTATAAGCACATAGCAGAATGATAAATATTATACTGTGAGTATAGGGGCATCAAAATAGCCATGGATAATTATTTAGGGTAAAACATTAACATAATTTGAGTTGAATACATAAATTAATTAAGTGGCAGAACTGAAATAAATAACTATAACCACAGTACAGAATAGAACAGAACATGGGTCACTAGAGTGACAATCAGAACATGGGTCAATGGATCCATGACAAACAAGAGACCACAAGGTGGTCGAATAGGGGCCAATGGTTATTTAAGTCCCCCGAGGCATGAGACTCTCATGGTGGTACTTACAGAAAATAATTGTTTACAAGATCATTGTCAAATACTTTCTAAAATTTAAACAAACATGTCAATGGGTTTTAATTTACGCAAATAGAGTTTAAAAAAAATAATCCACGTAATTGAAACATTAACCTAACCATAAACATAAATTATATAAAATGAATTGTGGTAACTCAAAACATTCATAAAATATATTATGGTAACTCAAGACATGTAGAAAACATATAATAGTAACTCAAGGTATAATAAAACTCACATATAATATAAATTTATCCCTATTTTTCCCGCGCTCCAAGGCCTCACTTGTTACACTCCTCTTTACTTACTTCGTTTCTGTGCTTCATCAATCTAATTCGCTTCACTATTTATACCCACACAAAGTGTGAGGCCCAAGCAAGAGTCACATAAGTGGTAGCATTTCACTATCCCCCTCTAATTTACCATTTTACTTTGACCCTTATCCTGATACAAGAGTCTTACCCATTGGCTTTATCCCTTATCCTGTACCAAGAGTCACCTAGGTCTTGAGAATTGAATTATAAATTTAAAGGGTTATTATCCTCTTTAGTAATCCACAATGATCCCTAAAAATTACGTATAATGATAAGTTAGGTTCGTGTCTAAAAATCTCATCACCTAACTATAAAACATTACTTACCACTTACTAAAATATTTAACGTGCGGTGTCTTACAATCAATTTAATCGATTAATTTTCAATTTCCTAAACTATACATTTATTTATTTATTATTATTATTATTATTATTATTGAGTTCTATTTATTGAAATACTAAAAAAGAAAATTTGGGTGTCACAGGGGACGCCCGCCCCACCCCGTTGTCATTCCTAATTATGATTTATCTTAGGGATAGTTTTCACACTTCATATGTAAATTTTTAAAATGAGTAATATTATATAATCATATTTTGATATTAGATTTTGGTATCATTTATTGTAACACTTCAAATTATTCGATGAATGTCACATGACACATATGATATAATTATTGTCTTTATACCAAACATCAAATATTACCAAATACGATCCACGTAACATTACTAAATTCATATTTTAAATTTTAAATATTTATAATTTTCAAATTACAAATGACATATGATTTAAATATGAATAAAATTTTGGTACTTGTTTGAGATCTACTACAAAAGTTAAAAAGTTAGAAAGTCCATACTATAAACGTGGGAGAAGCTTTTTTTTTTTTTTTTTTAAATTTTTTTTAATAACCGACAAGTTCGATCAGTGTTCTTTACATATACATTTAGCAAAATGAGAAGACGTGACACATCCCAAACCACGAATTCCCATTAAAAAAAAAAAAAATTCATACACATCCCAAAAGTCAACAATTTGGTCAGTGTACTGTGCATCTATAATATTTTATTATAATTTTTTTTTTATAAAAAGTTAAAAAATTAAATATACATTTTTTCTATATTTTTTTAGTCAAAAAATTAAAAAGTATACTTAGATAGCACATCTTAAAAATATTTAAAATTAAATATTTAAGTTGATGCGTCAATAATTTTATGCAAAATATATTTATTAGCTTTTAAATTAAAAAACAAAAACATTTGTAGGAATTCTTTTTAAAAAGTTTAAATGAAAAATTTAAATAAAAAAAAAGGACTTTGCATAATAAAATTTAAAAATTAACATTGATAGGTCATGATTAATATGTGTACTATGAATTTAGGTTTATTATTAAAAAACATGTTAAAGATCTTCAAAATTCTATAAATATCTCATATATAGAGTCATACTGTTACTAAGGTGCCGTTTGGTAACACTTACGTTTTTAATTTTTTGTTTATATTTACAAAAATTTTAAAAACTCAAATAAAAACTTGTTTGGTAAAATTTTTGATTTATAAATCAGTGGTCTCAGTTTATAAATTTGGCCAAAAAATGTGTTTTCGTTTTGAGTTTTCATTTTTTTTTTTTTACCACCCAACACTAGCTACCACCTGCCACCATTTTCCACCACCACCGTCTTCCGCCACCACCACCCACCACCCATCCCCTACTACCACCTGCCACCACCACTCACCACCCACACACCCGCTACCACCACCCACCCACCACCACCCACTTGCCACCACCACACACACCCTGCCACCACCACCATCACCACCCACCGCCATCAACCCGCCACCATCACCACCGCGCCACCACCCGCCACCACCACCACCACCACACCCACTGCCACCACCACCACCACCACCACCACCACCACCCACCCACCCACCCCCCACCACCACCACCCCACCCACCACCCACCACCCGCCACCCACCCATCCACCACCCACCACCGCCACCACCACACCACCACACACCCACCACCACACCCACCACCCACCACTGCCACCACCACCACCACTCCACCACCACCACCCACCACACGCCACCTGCACCACACCCCACCCACCCACCACCACCACCACCACCCACTTTTTTTTCTTTTTCACCGCTACTTGTTATCACCATTTTTTTCTTTTTTTTTATATTTTAATTTTTTTTTAAACATTTTGTCAATTATCAAACGTATTTGTAGTTTATATTTTTCTAAAAATAAACAAAAAATAAAAAAAAAATCAATTTATAAAATTTTTATTAATATAAACTGAAAACGTAAACGTTATCAAACACACCTAAATATTGGATTCACATATGAGTCTCATATATATAGATCCATACTGTTACTATTATATTATAGGCAAACCAAAAAAAATAAAGTCCACCTATATAGATAGATCTGAAATCCACTTTACCATTGCAAATCTATCGGCTTAGGAGGACTGACTTTCCATGCCGAAAACCGTGTGTTTCTCTAGTCCGATGGGCTAATCTAAAACTTTCAGATAGATAGATCGATCGATTCTCATTTCCATTTCAATCGAAATCTACTCTCTTTTTCGTTCGATTACCATAGATCTCACTGTGTAGATCTAGGGTGTTATACGTGTTTCTGTGTGTGTGATTTAGGGTTTTAGGGTTTCGAAGAGCATCAGACAATGCCTTCGGTGCCCACCGTTGAATCTCTCACTCGTTCCCTTATTCTTTCTGACTTCTTTCTATGGTGGTTCTTGCTCTCATCGCCTGAAACGTCTCGAAAAGGGTAATCGTCGTGGTAATCTTAGTTAACACTTGGTTTTGTCTTTGTCTTTTTTTTCTTTTTTTCGAGGAGAGAGAACCCAATTAGTCATCTACGAATCGGAGATTTTGAGTTTGAGCCATCGCAAAGTGTGTTATTCGCTTGCTAACAAGTTATTGCGTGGTGGGTTTCACCTGCTTTTCCTTCTTGTTGCAGAAAGGTATTTTCTTTAATTGCTATTGAATTTTCATAAGATGCTCTTCTTTTTATTTATTTATTTATTTTAGTGGGTTTAATTTCACTTTTATCCCCTTAATTACCACAATTTTTTTTCCTTTGATTTCATATAGTCCTACTAGAGACAATTTTTACTTATGCGGTTCAATTGTCGACGATTGTAACCAAATTTGATTGGAAAAAGGTAATTTTAAAATTGAAACAACTTAAATCATACGACAAAAACCCATTAAATAAGTTGTGGGGTGTAGTTTATTCAAATTGGTAAGAAAAATTAGTTTTTTATTGTATTGTTTAAGATATTCAAATTTATGAAATACGTTCTTTGGGCCAAATTAGGTTTCAACTGTTATTAAGTTCTATAATCATTCTCCAATTGGACCACATGAAGATAAATTAGAAACTTTAGCGACCAAAGAGACGAAAGTGATAGCTTAGGGATGAAATAGAAAAAATGGTGATAGTTTAGGGACGAAAGTGAAATTATCCTTCTTTTTTCCCCTTCTTATTTAACATGATAGATAGAGTTTAAATCAGTTTGATTGTTGCAAAAATAAAGTTTCCTTAATTTTGAAAGATGGTCTGTCAAATTTGAAATTTAATTAGATATATCCGGTCTTTGTGAGAACCATTTGAATCAAGTAGTGTCCCAAATACTAGTTGCAACTGAAAAATTTGAAAGCTTTTCTTTGTGGCGATAATGCCAAAATATCAAGTTGGCTTAGTTGTCTTGTCTTTATCTTGATCATGGTCCTTAGAGGCTTGTCCGCATCTATGTGCTCTTTAAATTATAACACGTTTTGATTCTCTTAAAGCTTAACACCTATGAAGCACTGGTACGCCTAAAAGGTTGCCGTGACGTCACTGGTACATTTAAGATGCACGTCTGCACGGGTTTACTGTGGTACGCCATGGGTACCTTCCGGTGCAAAAAATAGAGAGAGAGAGAGAGACAGAGGAATCGAGAGAGAAATTACATGTATACATGGACAGAGAGATAATCTCAGCTTTAAACATACCATAAACACAATAGAGGGAATCGAGAGAGAGACAGAGGAGATGAAGAGATTGAACCTGATAGTGTAGATCATCGTCTAGGGTTTTCTCTTTGATCGATCGATCACGTCTCTCTCTTTGACCGATCTTCTGCTCTGTTGATCGATCGTCTTCGTCTCTCTCCTTTCTCTCTCTCGCCGTCTCTGGATCGCCTCTGTTCTCTCTCTTCGTTCTCGATCGCCTCTGCTCCGTCTCGCCCCTTCGTCTTTGACATCTGCAAAACAAATATCTGATATAAGATATATAATATAATATATATAATATAATATAAGATATATATAATATAATATAATATATATAATTTAAGATATAATATAAGATATATAATATATATAATATAATATAACTGATCATACATATAATATATAATAATATAATAAATTTTTATATATAATGTAATTTATCATGTATAATATAAAATATAATTGATCATATATAATATATATAATAAATTTTATAAATTATAATTTTTATTATATTATATATAATAAAAAATATATATTTATTGGCGTACCGCAGTCGTACCCGTACCCTACTTTTTTGAGATTTTACCGTATCGACGTGCACTGCAGCTTTCAACTTAACCGATTCTGTTACTTAAAATTAGTATTTTTATGGTTGATTTAGTGTTTATTGTTTCTGCTGAGAAAATTACTTTTGTTGCACTTTTGTTTGTAGACTTCACATGTTTGATTTTTCCAAGCCTGCTATGTTTGGTTGTTCAACTACTATTTAATCTTGTGTCTTTATAGATATCTTTTCTGTACAATTTCACCCTCTTAATATTGCATTTATCTTATCCTGGATATGAGTAAGTTCGAATGTTGTCAGCTTTTGTACTAATTTTATTGCAATATTAATCATACTTAATTTGCACTATGGTTTATTTTATTGGTTACGAAGAGTCTTGTTTGATGTGGTTGTATGAGAGAACCAGTGGAAGTCGGCTGCTTTGTTGACAGTCTTATTTTTTCAATTGTTGTAAATGAGATCAGAAGCCTCAAGTTATTGTTGGCATTTCCAAATACTTCATGATCGATAAAACATTGTTGCCGTGTACTTGGTAGGCTTATTTTGTTTACTTCTTACGTTAAAATTGCCATTTTTTTCCAGCTGTCTACATAAAGATGTGACAAGTGTTTATCTTGAATCTTTATATACCATAGCCTTTGATCATTAACATCATCAATCTCTCTGTCGCTTCCTCTCCAACTTATTTCCACTGTTTAGAACTTGAGATGTAATGATGTTCAAGAAATTGATAATCTATACGGGATTCAATACCCATTTCAGAAGCAGCTTTGTCACGTTTATATTGATAGTACTTATAAGAATGGTTATAATTAGCATAAATGTAGGAATTTTTCCTATTATAATTTGTATCTGTGGCGTGTGGTTTTTATGTGGACAGAATATCTTTCCAATGGGAAGGCTGAATTTTTCTAGTTTAAGCTGTTGATGCATCCTCCCTACCCACAAACTTCAGATGATTTTCCATCATTTCTGGAGCCAGCTCGCTTCATATACGAGCACACTCTTTGTGACATGTTTCTTTAAATAGCCTCTTTTTTCTTTTTTTCTTTTTCAAATAATAATAAAAGCTTGGCGATCTTTTCACAGGAGAAATCTATTCATTTGATTTTGTTTATGAGCATTTTGTCCTTTGACTAAGAAGTTTTGCCTGACAGCTCAGGATTTTCATAAGGACACTGGTTCTCCTGTGGGTGCGTTAGTTTCTCAAGATGTTAACAGGTCTGATGACTTGAAGCAGCTTTATCCAGAGCCATCACAATGTACTTGTTATGTCCTGGAAGATGTTTCTCTCAGTGAGCTTGGGAACAGTCTGACTGAATTTCTACATATTCAAGATGATAAAAAATTGGCATCAAGCTCCAATTTAGTTCAACCTGCCGATAGGACTGATAACTTCAATGTGGAGAAGGGAGATAAATGCAAAGATCTAGATCAAACTGAACCAACCACTGCAACTTCTGAGAAATTTTTTCCCAAATGTGCAACATTTGCATGCTCTGGTAAGAAAGCATCCCTTGCTATGTCTGCAAATGTGGAAGATGACATAAATGCTGCAGTATTGGAGCAAAATGGCCATGAATCTGTTAATCCTGCATGCCCTCAATCCATATACTTGCCTGTAAGTTTGCACTATATTTGTTTTCATTTTATGTTTTTTTTTTTTTTTCTTCATATTATTACCAAGTCATGATGCTTGGATTCCTATCATGTGAGTTTGATGCTGGATCAATTCAAGACATAATCAATTGTCTTAAAACTTGCTTGTATCATTTGCAAGTATTTGGACAGTAGTTAGGTGGATGCTTTAATTGTAGTTAGGATGTTACTACAGATGCTATTTGGAAGTAGTTAATGGATTTTGATCATTATTTTCAATGCGTGTTTTTCAGTTTCTTACAAGTGCAGGGTATGCATGCCAGAGGCAGTTGGGGTTGAATCCTGTTGCATTCTGAGGAAGCATTTATGTGTGTATTAGGTGCCTCTTAAGTGTGTTCCACCTTCCCATTCGTTCTACCCGAGCCGGATTAGTTAAGATACTTTTTACAATTCTAATATATCTTAGGTAGACGATACTATAATGAATGTGTTTTTGTCCAAGTAACCCGTAATTGATTGGAGGTTGCATTGTATGTTAAGCGTGTGATTTATGTTGCAAGTTGCCACTAGACTGAAATGGTTACTTATATGGCACCAATTCTTTCTAGTTTTCTCTTTTATCAACTTTTTTCTTTTGAAAAGAAAAAGGAAAATCTAAGCAAAACATTTTAAATTTTTAGAGACATTGGACATCATTTCAGGCCGGCTGAAATTTCTTTTACCCTTGGCTTCTATATTAGATTGTTGTGTGGAAGCTGGTGATAACCAAAGATATAATTATATATGGAATTTTATGTAATGGCTGTACAATCATGGACCAGTAGCTGATTGAATGTACATGATGAGAACTAGTATCTTCCTCGAGCCACCTTTTTTTTTGGACAGTTCTGTTTATTATTTTCTCTTCATGTTTTGCTTTCTTGCAGACTCCTTCAAAGCTAGTATCTGCCATGAAGGGTAGCCGTGAGAAACAGGGGATGACACCTCCAGAGAAACTGACCGTCAGATGGGCGCCTGATGTGTATGATCCTCCTCCATCAATATCTACATCCACATCTGTGAAGATCAAGAAACCACGGCCCAAGAGTGAAAGTAAGAGGTATTATGATTATAAGAACGGAAAGAACAAGCGGAAGGGCAAACCTTCTAAAGGGAGTAGCAGTAAGGACAAGAAACATGTTCGAAAACACAGTGGGAGTTCTAACAAGTATTACCAAACGCTAGACAATGATGACAGAGTGGTTGACTATAATGAGCCTTGCGGTGAATCGGGGGGTTTTGGTGTTGGTAGCCCAAACTCGTATTGTGGGAGTAGTTTCCTTAAGAAATCTGTCAGAGAGTTGCATTTCTCCGTTGCAGAGGCTACATGAGCCTTATCTTCAATCACCACCGAGTAGTCCTTTCTTCTCATTCATGGTGTTAATAAATAAAGTACTGTTTTAGGGTCTTGTTGACTCTGGTTATAGTACTTCGGAAACTTTTGACAATTTTCTTCTGCAGTGCCGCTATTGGTAATCTGCAATGACATCCTCACAAACTTCAGGTTTTGTCTGTAGATGAGTTTTTACAATCTAGTCTGCCATTTCTTTTTTCCTGGTTTAAAGGAAATTGTCGTGCTCTTGTTCTTCATCGATTCTAGTCGGTGGGTGTTCCTGGTTTATGTTATTTCGTGTGGTTGGTGTTGGAATTTTGACCAGAGTTTATTATAAACCATTTTCTGCGCCTGTTTGGCCAGTGGGAAAAGTTCTCTATTGGGAAAGCTGGAACTGTATTGGGTTATATAATTAGGGCTGAAAGGCGAGTTGTGAACTGTATTGGGTTATATAATTAGGGCTGAAAGGCGAGTTGTGTATTAAGTTGTGCAAGTTTGATTTGATAACTTAACAATTTTTAAATTGTATTTAAGTTTGATTTGTTTACATAACGAGTCGATATTGAACAAGATTTTGACAAATTGATACAAGTTGAACAAGATTTTAACAAATTAATATGAGTTGATACCGTTTGGTTTGTTTTTGAAACTCAATTATGTTTTTAAATTATAATTGGGATGAAAAATGTTAACTAAACATATTTTTAAAATTATTTTTAAAACTCCTATCTTCGCTTTATTTTATTATTATTATTATTCAATCAATTAATTATTTTTTTTCTCTCTCATTTTACATTTTTTCACATTTTATATATTAATCAATTCAAAAAAAAAAAAAAAATACAAATCATTTCAAAATTATTTAGAATTTATAACCAAACAAATTTTCTCTTTTTAAATCATATTTCAAAAACTCAAAGTATAACTTCACACTCAAATTATAATTTTAAAACTAATGTAAGCTTATTGATTCAAAAGTAAATTATTTAAATTTAGTTTGAAAACTTAGCCGGTGTAAATATGTGTTTACCTTTACTTTTGGTTTGTGAAAAGATAATTTTTTTTAATAAAATTTATACATGTTCGGCAATTGTTTAAAAAAATTGCATTTTTTTCTCTTTGCATTAAATTTCTTTTTCGTTTATTAAGATAGGATATAAGAAGTAACAAATAAAAAATAAAAATCTAAAGAAAATCGGTGAACATTAAATAAAAAATAAAGAAACAACAATTTATTATTTATTTAAACTTTTCTAATAAAGTTAATCTAACACTTTTGATACATACCTATCTTCCTTGAATTTTGATATACATAATAGTTAAAAACAAATTCATCAGTAATTCATTAATCATGAATAAAAAATGATATTATCATTTTAATTTTTAACTAAAATGTATATTTATTATTTATTTTAGAATACATGGACCCAAAAACCCTAATTTACACCTTTTCTCTGTTCATCATCTTCGCCAGAGGGTCGGCCACAAGTAGAGAAACTCGTAGGTACGGTCTCCATAACCCCCTAAGTAGAGAGAGAAATGGAGATAGAATTACATACATACGTATATATATGTGTGTGTATATTGAAATTACATGTGTGTCGAGATTTCAATTTTACAATTTTGTATATAGCTGTTTTGTTTAAATGTTATGGTTTGGTGATTTGATTTAGTATAATATTCAAAGCAATTAGAAAAGTCGGAAAATGGAAATAATATAGTTTTTTAATTTATTTAAGCATTGCCAATTTATACAGACAGCATGGAAATATAAGATTATGATTTGGGAGCCCTGCATTAGATGAAAATTTTGCATCAAATAGGCAAGTCTTTCATTTCCATGTGAGACGCTATATCACGATCACCACGGCCAAGGTGTAAGCCAAAAGCTCACTCACTTGGACCAGGTTTGCTAGGAATAATAGTAAGTATTGAAAATATTGCATTACATGACAAAAGCTCTCTCACAAGTTTCATTACTAACTGTCAATGTGTATAGAATGCTTATCGCCATCATCATACACTACTATATAGGAAGCGATTCATCAGAAAATGTAATACAAGCACACATTTGTGAATCCATGTGTGCATGTGATGCAAAACATAAAAGAGAGTTCTTCAATATAACAAACAAAGCCTATATAATACTAACAGCATATCACCACCACCCAACATGTATGTGGCAAACAAACTACCGCCTCAGGCTCTCCACGATGTAGTCCGCATAGAGATTCCTATAGAAGCAAAATGCACAATGAGATTAAGACCATAATCCATGCCAGATGAGATTGATGACAAGCACAACAACAAATTTGCTGAAATTCCTAAAGTCAAACAGGAAACTCCAAATATTAAAAATATGAAATAGATGTGAACCATCAATTCCACAGTAATACACTCAATGTGGAGATGTCCGGAACAACTATATTAATTGTCCCAAATTCGAATAAAAATAGTATAAACATTTTTATGCAATGTATCTCATAAGCTACTATTGTTTTGGGCATGAATGGATGATTTCCAAAGACAGCATTGGGTCACACACCCTGATATTGGAAACAACATCACATAAGCTAACATATACAATATATACCAGACAATTGAATAGCTATGATATTTATATGATGAACCCAATGGCTTTCTCTCATAAATCTCAAGATATGTAACTAAAAATAAAGTTCTTGTTTAAAAGAGAGATGCCAAGGGTTATCCTACCAAATAAATAAATAAATTATTAAAACTAAATTAATTTTGTATTTTAAACTATTAAAATAGCTACACACTGAAGGTAAGCCCTTTTGGTTAGGGTTGCGCCACGAGTGGCTTCTACCAAATTCAGTTCAACCAAAACTTCATTAATAATGAGTCATCCATTGCGGTATTGGTTAGTCCATCCAAATCTAATACTGTGCAAATTAAGGAAGATGGGAAAAGAAGAACACTGAAAGGGCGTATAAATTCGTCACTTACATGGAATACTGGATCGCATCATAAGCATCAGAGGCAGGCAGAAAATCGTTAACTGCAACTTCCTTGTTCTCATTTTTCTTGTCTAATTACTCGTTAAGAGAATAACATTCTTTCGATACATTCCTTTTGTACCCATTTTCCTTAAAGAAAAGAATTGTATAGACTAGAAAAAATTGTTACACAATGCAGAGTCAATTGCTCAATATGAATTAAAAATTTTAGAAGGATACAGTCCTCAAAGAAGCGGCGGATCTCAGCCAATCGATGTGGTGGGAGCTCCTTGATATCAGTGTAGTGTCGATACTCAGGATCATCAGCACACACTGCGATTATCTTGTCGTCTTTTTCACCCTATATTCAGACCAAGGTTAAAATCTCTTTAAGGTAGAAGGAATAGTACTGTAACAGTATACCCACCTGATCAATCATAGGCATGAGGCCTATTGCTTTAGCCCGAAGAAAGCATCCTGGAAGAACAGGTTCCTGTATGCATTTTAAAGGCTTGTAAGCATTAAATGGTATATAAATATAATATGGACCAAATGTGCATGTGGTCTACAAATTGTAAACCAGGGTGGTCAAATCAGTGGGCTGTCCACCCAAATGAGGTGCAAGTGCAAGGCTGCAATACTATTGTCCTTGGGTGGTCAAGAAAGCTTGAAAGCAAATAATGTGGTTCATGTAAGAGGTAAGTTGTGGCCTGATTACTGTGATCACTATCTTTACATGACTTGGCACAGCTGTCCTACAATCTGTTCATGACAGATAAAACTATGGGTTCTGCTAAATTTCATTACATAGGACACCCGAAAATATATAATTTTTCAAGGTCTGATTTAAATGAAACGAAATGCTGACAAATCCACCAAGCAAGACATGAACCTTTTTCCCCTTAATTATACGACAATGTAGTTGAAAATCTAACATGACTAAGGTTCATTCCAAGGTAAATAGACATAATTTTTCTGGGGCTTTTTTATTTTTTAAAATACCCTGCCTGGACAACTCATCAACTACCTTTCTATTTCTACTATTCTCAATAGAAAATATTTCCCAAAGAGTGCTCATTCTCTCACAGGATCACTGGGTTCTGAATTATTTCATGTAAAACATTACTTGCTACATTTAAGCTTTATCAAGCCTCAATATTTTCAGTGCATCCGTAAAATGAAAACCAATATTGCATGCATAATCTGCAAATGTTTGCAAATGTGAAAAAATGCATATCAAACAGCACACCTGCATGATAACTAAGACATCCATGGGGTCATTGTCCTCACAGAGAGTACGAGGGATGAAGCCATAATTATGTGGGTAAACAACCGATGAGTAAAGCACACGGTCAACCTGCAACATGCATCGGCTTTAGCAACCATTAACGATCAAAAACAGATACTGAGATTAATGACTGACTATGCATGATTACCTTGATCATTCCAGTTTTTTTGTCAAGTTCATACTTCACTTTACTCCCCTTACTGATTTCAACCACCTGCAATAATTAATTATATTTATACTAGTCTTTGTGAAGTGAAAAATTTATACTTTATGATTATCGACATTTGTAAAATTGCTATAGATCATTGGAACAATAAAATTCATCTGAAAGAGCTTAAAACTAGACAGTTTATTCAAGAAAAGAACCTGTAGAATGAAAGTCAAAACAAAGCTGTATATTTATAAAATAAAATAAAATAAATTCAAATTGACAGTTTAAGAGTTTTTCTAACAGACAACTGAGGACTTATTCAAACTCCATGTTTATTACAAACAACACAGGTAGGCGTTTTTTTCTGAGGATTTTAAAACCCAATTCTGCTTTTTGTAGTAGAAATATATTCCCTCTGGTTGCTCATAAAAGAGAGCAAAAGTTGGTCACTGTCTCTACTAATAAGAAAACAAAAATTTCAAAGAATATCATGCCAGAACCATGGGGCAATCAAGTATACAATAAATTGTATTATCAAATTGAGGGTAATGGTCATAAAATTTTCTTATCATATTAGGTCCTTAACCATCATTCAATCAATTATCTGATAAAATGTAGGATCACTGCCTGTGAACACCTTTGCATGCATGGTACAGAATTAGTACTTTAGCAAAAATAGACCAGAACAGCTTTTACAGTCATTCGTGGGGATGCTACAGAACAATTAATTACAGTTGCAAGTTGCTTTCTACATATTCACATCAGGTATTGAGAAAGTAGGACCTTAAAGCAACTTATAGGTCAGTGAGATACCTTAATATCACACGTGCATTTGGTTAGGAGTGAAATTTTAATTGAAAACAAAGGTGTGACCATCAAACAGTACACCCACATAACAGTTGTACAAAGGGACCATATGATGGTAATTGGTAATTATGCATGTATCAATATTCCATGTACACGGTTATAAGGTTTATTACCTGGCATTATAATATAAAACACATAATTTTGATTTGGTTAAGCTACATTTTTCCTCCAACTTTTAATAATTACTGTAGGTTAACTATGTGATCAACTTCAACTACATTCTTGATATTCCTTAAATAGACCTACAGCTATATAAATCTTAGCAGGTTAATATATTAGTAATTAAAATGAGCCATATAAAGTTTAGAATCCTTACACAGTTGAAAACCGTTGGGGCTCCAGGTCCTGCATTAAATTTGAAGGAGTTACATACCAGAAGTTTGTTAGGTCAATAAAAGAATGCATACGTAGAATGAACAATCTATCCAGTATGATAAAGTTAAGTACCTATCTCAAGATCATGCCAAGGATGTGCAGCATACGATCTTCTGGTCAAAGATGAAAGTATTCTTTCATTAAGAGGTGGATGGGATTTATGAGAGTCGGGAGCTTGGTATGCAGTCTCAACAGTCTCAACAGTCACAACAGTCTCAATAGGTTCAGTCATATTCGCCAGCTGCATGGACAATAATAAATTCAATGTAAGCCTGTCTTTGTTTGTCCCAATCGAAACTAGTAACAAATTGTTGGCAATTACTGAGCAATATAATAAAATGATGTACTTTAACAACATCCAGGTCCCAAAACTTTAAAATGAAACTCAACTAGGGTATGTTTCCCAGAAATTAAAATATCCAAATTGCAGGCCATGTGAAATTCACGTCAAATGAAAACATTCAATGACAGGTAAACAAAATTCTGGTTTCATGCATAGTAAACCAAGTAAGTAAACAATCCATATTTAAATTTAAATTATTAAAAGCATTTAACCACTCTTTAGCAACGCCTATTCAATATCACACGGATCTAGCATACAAGTTGAGAGTAACAAATGCCATTTGATTAGTCCTATATAGTTGACTCACATTCACAAAAAACCAACATAATTGGATTGTTGAATGCATCATACATATAACATCTAACATACAAGTACAATTTTTACCATATACATTCAACTTCCAAGAATTCTATTTCACTTTTAAAAATTACAACCCTTATGACCTGAAACATAGTACTGTGGCACAGCCGCCGAGCAACTTGCACAACGCAACAAAACAAACAATGAATAAGTAGAAATTATTATATACACAGGGAACTTGGGATGGGAACATGCAAGAAAGTAAGAAGCTTCTTGATCTAAGATTTTGAATCGTTGATAAGAAGAAACTGACACAAATTCCTCAAAAATTTTACGTGTTTCAACTGTGTTACATTGATCCTAAGAAGCACCGACACTTCTAAGAAGGTGACGTATCCATGTTGTGTCTGTGTTGGACACCGACATTCTTTGGACACTTTCCCGACACGTGTCCGACACTCTTCAAAACGTGTCCTATTTTTTAATTTTTTTTAAAAATCCGGACACTCTTTGGACACTTAGAAGACACACGTGTCTATCGCTTAAATACATGTGTCTATCGATTAAACACTAATAAAACTAATTATAAGTTTGAACAAAATAACTAAGATACAATAATAAAACAAAATCATATAAAGTTACAAGAATTAGTATCATATTGCATTTTTTATTACATTTGAATGATATATTCATATATAGAACCTTAGTTGCAGCGGGAAGCGGGAGGCGGAGGCGGGAGGCGAGCGAAGCGTGAGCTGATAGAAGTTTCTTAGGTTGGGAGCGCCTCGGGGAGCGGTAATATATATATATATATATATTTTTTAATACACATTAGAAGTTTTTTATAAATATTTTTTATAATACACATTAATTATTTTATTTATTTATTATATTTTTTAAATAATATGTTATTGTTAATTTATTTTTTTATTTTTAATTGATATATATATTATAAATAAAAAAATATAACAAATAAGGAATAATAAAATATGTTAAAATAAATAATAAAAAATTGGATGATTTATTTTATAAATTTTATTAGATTTTTGTTATTATATATGATTTAATTAGATTTATTATATAACAAATTATATTATTATTATATAACAAATTATATTATAATTATATTATTTAAATATAACAAATTATATTATTTATTATATAACAAATTATATTATAATTATATTATTTATTATACTCATATGTTACAAACGGGAAGGGACAGATCGACGAAAGACCGATCGATGAAAGAGAGACAGAGAGAGAAGACGAAGACAAAGACGACGATCGAAGACGTGTCCGAGAAACCCATGCCCTAAACCAGTGAATCCATGTAACAGATCGACGGCAAGACAGGTTTCTCTGTCTCTCTCTCTCTTCTTTACGATCCCATCGTTGACTGAATCGCGTTTCTCTCTCCACAGAAACGCGATTCCTACGCGTTTCTTTCTAGGAAGCGCGGAATCGCGATTCTTACTGAGAATCATCGCCTGGTTGCACGATTCCTGCAACTAAGTATAGAACATATGATAAACATATAAAATTATATATTTCATGTGTATCCTTCACGTGTCGTGTCCTATATTTTTTCGAAAATTGACGTGTCAGCGTGTCCGTGTCGTATCGGTGTCATGTCGCGTGTCCGTGTCCATGCTTCTTAGCATTGATCATAAGATCCTAGAGAACTTCACACATACTAGCATAGCAAGGATGGAACAACTACACTATAGAAAATATAGGCTGGTGAATCAAATGATTGTGGAGCTTCACATGCTGGTAAGATAATGTAATCACTAATCACTAAGTTATGGACACAGGTGGAAGTGAATTGAACATTTTCTAGCATATTATATTTTGATCTAAGGATGATTATAACAGCCACTGTTCTACATCCTCAAGACTTTAATAAAGTATTGTTCAAACTATTTGGGGCAGACTACATTAAATGGGTTTTGCAATTGTGCTCTGGCTATACATGATATATTCATGAAGTTTTAAAATTAAAAAGTGTGACGTAACAGAGCAGGACTGCTTAAGTTACAGATTAAAGAAAATGAAATACAAATATATTCTTCAAACAATTTTTTATTTTTATTTTTTAATAATAAAAACACCAATTATATGGCAGAAAGTGTGTCAAAACTTCCTCAGCATAAGCTGGAATTGAAAAGGCATTGTGCTTTTGTAATAACCACTTTGATCTTCAATAGGCTTTCAATAATTTATTATGATCAAAGGTTGGCCAATTCAAGCACCAGAAGTATTTTGTAAGAAGTGTTTAGATCTTGAATTTGAAAAATGATTTGCCGAGATCAAAAAAAATGGAAAAACTGACAAAATTTTAGCTCTTAGTTCCATCACTTTTCCATTCACTTTTCATTTCCCTCCGCAAATCCTACTAAAATCCATTATCCAAACATGGCCTTAAAGCATTCGATCAACTCTATCAAAAGCAAACCATCCAGCAGATTGCAGACTAAATACGCTTCACATCAAACATTTCCTTCTCTTTCTTTTCATCCTATAAACCAACACAAAAATCAAAAATAAAGATCTTCCAAACTAAAATTAAAATTCTACATCCAAGCAAATTACCACAAGACGCAGAATTATATAACGAATTTTCACATAAAATCATGATACATCAATCGATCTCAAGTCGAACATGAAATTAGACCGATCCACACAAACGCAGTCATATATACGTATATCCACATGCATTCGTGTAGATAAAGCTATAAGCGCGCATAAACACAAACACACGCACACATATACATATATAAAATGCAACTCGAACAGAAACAGCGTCAAATTGGAAGAAAGAGAGCTCAGATAATCGATCTAAACACTGAGAAACCAAAACTGAAACGTACCTGGAGTGATCAAAGCTCTGAACAGAGTCGAACGATGGAGAAGAAAGTCTCAGATCTCAAATCCAGAGAGAGAGAGAGAGAGAGAGAGAGTCAAGAGGAGAGTAATGGAGAGATTTAAAGAGGAAACCCTAAGGAGGGGGCACTCAAGCACAGGGAATCCCGTACCCGTTCCCGCTCTGATGAGTTCGCACGTAGCCATTTTTGGGCCAAAAAAGAAAGGATTTGCCGGGGAAATTAATTAAAAATGTAAAATAATATCATATTTTGCTTAAAATTGTGATTCAGTTACTGACCTTGTTTAGAGCATCTCCAACGCTACACTTCTTTTTTCATCAAATTTGAAGAAGAAAATGATAATTTTCTCAATTTGATACGAGGCGCTCCAACGGTGAGCATCAAAGTAAAATTGTGGAGGTGGTCGACCGGCCGGTTGACCAACCGGTCGACCGACAAAGGCAAAATTTTTTTTTTTTAACTGTTTAAACTGTTTTTGACCTATTTAAACCCATGAATTTCAAAGAGAACGGGCGACCGGTTGGTTGATCGGTGTACCATTTTTAACGGTCAGTAATAGTGATTTGGTAAAATCTCTGTCTTGGTATCAGTTTGATGTTTTGTTTGCTAAATTCTCATTTTGATATGAGTTTGGTGTAACGGTTAGAGCTTGAAAATGTGAATTTTTCATCAAATTTTGAATCTGATGCTGGGTTTGGTTCACCATTGGAGATGGTCTTAGGAATTATTATTTGTACTAAAATAGTCAATAAAATATAAATAGACTAAAGTTTTTAATAAAATAAAATATCACATTTAATTTATAATTATTTAATTTTTTCTCTTATGATTATCAAATCAACTATAAAAAAAAATAAATATCTTTCAACTTTCCAAACGAGGCCACTATATACAAAATGATTGAATTTCTCTCATGTTGAGATCTCATAATGAGAGAATTTGAGGGTCATAACACCGCCCACTATGGGTCTCGTCTAGATGATTCGAACCATTTATTTTGTAAAGCCCTTAATGTATATTATCTATGAAAAAAGTTAGAACGATCCAATAATGATAACCTTTTCATTTTATCGCACTTTTCTTTTAAAAAAAATGATGGTCTATTTCAAAAATATATTTTTTATCTATTTTTTTGAAAACAAATGTGAGAAAATAAAAAAAAGTTATGATTATTGGATTGAATTAATTTTTTTCATGGATAATATACACTAATAACCCTGCAAAATTAACTGTTCAAATTATGAAAACGGGACCCGTGGTGGACCTTACAGACCTCTCAAGTTCATGTTGAGATCTCAATATGAGAGAAATCTAACCCTATGCAAAATGTATTTAAGTAAAATATTGAGGATGTCTTATTAATTTTTATTTTCCTTTTAAATGTATTTCCTTTTAGTACTTGTTTTCTTTAACAATAAGATTATATTAATCATCATTTTAGTAAGATTATATGAATAAAAATAAATACAATAATATAAAAACACTTGAATAAATAAGAATATATATATATATATATATTTCAATGTGAATACATGATAATTTATTTTTTTATTCATATAACAGGGGTTAATTACACTTAATACAGTTATACCTTTCGCAGTAATTTTACTTTTAATTGTAATAGTCAACTTCTTACATTCTATGTCAAATTACAATATTATCATTATATTTATCTACATTTAAGGCTAATATATTTCTTTTGTCTCGTTAGTGTCCCTATCGTTTGCCTTTTACTTTCACTAAAATCTCGCTTTAGTTCTTACATTTTTACTAGGCATTGTTTGAAAACAGGCTTTTTTAGTAACTTTTTAGCTTTTTAGCTAAAATGTGATGTAAAAAAAACTAGTATGTTTGGGATGACTTTTTGGCTTTTTACGAAAGGATATGTAAAAAGTAAAAAGAAAAGAGAATCTTTGATTTTTTGATATGGATTGTTGGTTTTTTTTTTTTTTTTTAGTAACTTTTTGACTTTTTGGCAAAACCGGTCGCTTCCCAAACGAGATCTAAATCTCATTTTAGTCGTTTCACTTTTAATTTTGTACAAACTTTTCTTTTTTTTTCGTGGTTTAGGCCATGTGTGATTTATCTCCATAATATTTGAAAATGACTACATAATCCTATTGTGATTTGTGAACTAAAGTATACTCTTAAGCCCGTTAAATAATTTAATGAAAAAGTTTGAAATATTCTTATATTTTTGTCATTTGTTTGAAAGACAAAAGTGTACTTTAACTCCTGTGTTTTATTCCATATGTGATTTATCCCTTTGAACTTTGAAAATAAACATATAATTTTCTTATATCTGCTTCACACTTGTTAAATTAGATGGAACGTTTAACGGTATACTTCAATTCACAAATCACTTGAGAATTATGTAGTTATTTCTAAACGTTAAGGGATAAACCACACACGACTCAAACCACAAGAGATAAAAGTGAAGTTTGCCCTTTAATTTTTATCAATATCATTAATATTGATAGCCGAAATAGTGATGTTGTAATTTCATAGTGTAAGAAAACGACTGTCATAATTAAAAATGAAATAACTAAAGTGAGATTACTGTAAAAGTGCAAGAGTATTAAGCATAATTAACTTTCTAAACAAGCTCCTAGTAACTAAATATGAATATTAGCAAAATATGTACTTTGAATTCTATTATGAAGTCTTTTGGTTGCGTAAACAATAATTGTTCCAGAAATTAAATACCTTGCGTCTCTCTCTCTCTCCACACACGAATAATCTGCCAATGTCGAAAGTATATTCTCTACTTTTTTTTGAACATAAGTATATTCTCTATTGGAGGAGGAAAAATTAAAATTAAACGTATTTATGGGCTCTTTTGGAAAGAAAAAAAAAAAAAAAATAGTGCTGGGCTCTTATGGGCTCTTTTGGAAAGAAAAAAAAAAAAAAAACAACGGGTATGTTTGGTTTGTGTTTGAGAGATGTGTTTTAGAGATAAAAAGTACGAAAACATGTTTGGTTTGGTTTTTTTCAAAAGATGTTTTGGAAAATGATTTTGAGAGAGAGTTTTGGAAAAAGTGATTGATTTGATATGTGTGAGAGAGAGATTTGTTTGGAAAACTTGTTTGGTTTACAAGTTTTGGAAAATTTTTTTGAGAAAATTTGTTTGGTTTGATTACTTTTGAAAACTTATTTGTAGAGAAAATTTCCCAAAATTTTTTCAGAAAATCAAACCAAACGAACCCAACATCTCCCACCTTCACGTGTCTTGCTGTGAGAGCAAGACTGAAAAAATAAATAAATAAATAAAATTTGAATCAATTAAAAAGTAGTAGAGGTGGTGGGGTCACTCCCACTGAGGTTTGGGATATTTTCTCAAAAAAAAAAAAGTTTTAATCACATCACTTTTTAAAAAGTCAAAATAAATTAAAAAGTCATAAAATTAATTTTTTACTAAATTTCTAAAACGCCACTAATATCTTATACAAATCACAATTTTTTATAATTTTTAATTATTTAACACAAAATTATAAAATTACACTCCTATTGATCACAATGGAGTATTTTGAAAAGTTAGTAAAAAGTTGACCTTTTGATTTTTTCTTAAAAAAATTCAGTATGTTTGGTTTGAGTTTTTTGGATTAAGTTTTTTGAAAATTGAGTTTTTTAGTTTTTATGTTTTTAGTGAATATTTTTAAAATTTTAAACATTTATTTTTACTTTTTTAGATACAAATCACTTAGATGTATCTAAAAAGTAAAAAAATTGTGAAAAAATATTTTAAAAAATTAAAAATACATAAAAATACAAAAAAAAAAATGTACAGAATTCTTATATTTTTTTTTACATTTTTGGTATTTAGTAAATTTTTAAAAGGTTTTTTCACAATTTTTTTATTTTTTAAGTATATTTATGTTAGGTATGTTTAAAAAGTAAAAAAAAAAATTATTTAATGTATTAAAAAAAATGCAATAAAAACAAAAAAAAAAAACAGAAAATAATAAAATAAAATTTTCTGAAAAATATTTTTAAAAAAATAGAAACAAGCAAAGTGATTGACCTTTTTTTTTAACTAAAAAAACTAAAAAACACTTTTTTTTTTAGCTTCTTCCCAAAAGAATCCAATACATATAGAACGTTTACTTCACGTTATTCCTACATCAACCAATATCTTCTCCTGGGGAAGCGGTTAAGATGCGAGTCCACCTAGACTGCCAACACGTGTCAAAATATGATTCGGAGATCGGTTTGTGCCAATAGGAAGGGGCCCAACGGAGACAGAGACAAATTCCTAACGGTCGTGCGGTTTAAATTTCTCGGTGCACTATCCTAAACGGACGTCGAGAAGTCTCCGTTAATTTGTGGAGTGAAGGTGGGATCCGGTGGGGCGTCTCCTCATTGCGGTACAGTGAAGCCAAGTAATGACACGCCAGCATTTTTTTTTTTGTAATTTGATTAAATTATAAATGATTGTACAAATCAATAACAATTGAAATCTAATTAATAAAAAAAAATTAGAATTTGAACAACTTAAATAATACAATAAAATACTTTATATATATATATATAATAATTTTGTACAAATTAGACCTGACAATTAATTTAATAGGTATTTTTTTGGTATGATTCAGTTTGTTGAAATCATAAATTTATGTTTTTGGACATTAAATTATGATTTAATGATTACTAATTTGCAGAAAATTATCTCCAATTAAACCACATAGATAGATAAAAAAAACTTTAAAGACTAAATAAACAAAAGTAATAGTTTATGAATAAAACAAAATAAAAAAATTGATAATAATTTATAGGAAAAAATGAAATAAATTCGATCAAATATAATTTAAGTTAAAGTGGGGCACACCTTGGCTATGAGGCTTTGGTCATGTAATAAAATAGTATTTTTAATTATGATCTAAAGCAATATAAATTATGAATTAAAGCGATATTAAGGTTTGTTTTAGGTATGATTTATTTTTTGATTTTTTTTGTTTACTATAAAAAGACATGCAAAAAAAATATAAAGATAATATGGTTCAGATAAGTCAATAAGATACTTCTTTTTTTTTTAGTGTTGCCAAATAGGGCTTAAGTTATAACTGGAGTAATGGTGAAATCAAAATGGGTCTATAAGACTCTATGACCATGTTTGATTCATAAGACTAATAGTGAGGTATTAATAATCCTATCAAAATTAGTGTGGTATTCACTATTCAATTGGATTAATAGGATAAATTATCTATTGGATTAATAATCTCACCCATACCCCATTACTAATAATCTTACAAATTAGTTGGATTAATTATCCATTGGATTAATAATCCTAAACCAAAATGTTAAAACAAACATAGGATAATTGGACCCACAGATTAATAATCTCAATCTTATGCTCTAATTCATCCAATCAAACATGCCCTATCTGAATAGAAGGAAAATTTAGTAAAAAGTAAAAATGAAAGAAAATGAAGTGAAGGAAAATAAATAAAAAATATTTTCTTGTAAGCAATTAATTAAGATGAAGATTTTGTAAGAAAAAAATAAAAATAAAAATAAAAATAAAAACTTAGTTATAGATAATTTATACATTCAATATTTTTTGTAATTTTTGTAATAAATTAAAAATTAGTTACAATGCTAATATTGATTGTATAATAAAATTAGTTTTTTTTTTCACCATTTTCAAGTTAAACAAATTCATAAAAATAAAAAGGAAAATGTTTTGTGGCACTAATTTGGGGGGCACTAATGCCCCTAATTTCCTTTTCAGGTAATTGTTTTGCTTTTTTTTTTTTTTTTTTTGCCTTATATGGAAATTAGGGGCATTAGTGCCACCCAAATTAGTGCCACAAATCAAAACCCAAATAAAAAATTATCTGTCCTTCACTTCTTACGATTTTATCCTAAACAAACTGAACCCTAATAGAGAAAGAAAATATCCGAAAATATCCGGATCCTTCAATTTGATAGGCAAGATAATTTTTGGGTAAATTACAAACACCTCTTGAGATTTATTTAAATTACAAATTATTCTTTTTAGTTTTAAAAATTATATTATGTCTCTTAACGTTTCTAATTTCATAACAAATAGGTCTTTTTGTTAATAAATCATCAAATTAATTAATAGTTTTTAATAATGTTAAAATTTTATTTCAATTAATAATTCAGATAATTTTATTATTGTATAGGTGAACAGTTAGAAATTTCACTTTTTTTTAATTAATTCTGTTAAATAAAAAATTCTGATAGGGAGGTATTTGTAATTTTCTAAACCATAGTGGGCAATTCGTGTTTTAAGCAAATTTCAAGAAATGTATTTGTAATTTAACCATAATTTTTTTATTATGAGACAAAGTTGCGTTGACAAAAATGTAGGTAGTCTTGATGCAACCTCAATACACAAATGAATTATTTATCTATAGAGACTGGCTTTTCTCCAGTCTTAGATTGGATTAGAGAGTATTATTGAGCTTGTCTGTAAAAAATCGCGTTGATCGGATACTGTAACACTTCAGAATTTTTCCCTCCGCTTGAGCGCAAGAGTTGACGCTCGAGCGGTCTTGTGAGGCTCCTAGTACTTTTGTAGTCTGTCCGAGATTCAGAGAGTTGTGAATTTCTGCTCTAGCACAGGAGTGGTTGTTCGAGCGGGTCGACTTTGTTGGTTTGTTCACTTGAATGCAAGATTGGACGCTCGAACGGTCTGCTTGGTTGAGTCTGAATTTTTGGGACTAGTGAGATTGCTCTTGACATTTTTATTATTGTGTTTGGAGCCCCCTTATTTTATTTTGGGATATTGCTCGAAGTGGTAACATGATGGTAAAGTAAGATTGGACAAAAAAATTTAATTCGGATAATTTTCCTGCAAACAATCGTCACTCTTTTGCCCTTTCCTTTTTCCATACTTTGAATTTGGGTGTGAGGCTAGAACCATTGAAAATCTTGTTTCTAGGGCTTCGATTTGGACACAAGAACAACCTAAAACGGAGTCCGGATGACAGAGTTATACCCGTTTGAATATTTAATATCTGTGTTGGAAATAAGTGCGTTCGAGCGCAGAAAGTGGCACTTGAGCGAACTGCGCGAATTCAGCAACTTAAGAAGTGATTTTCTAGATCATTCTTTGCACTTTCCTTTTTCCTCTTCCTTCCTCTCACCCTAGGTTCGAAAACCCTTGATTTCTTGACCCAAATAGCTTCTATTTTTCAAAGATTTGGCCAATATCTCTTACTAAAAAGTGAAGAATACATGAAGCTCAACATTTTTAACTGATTGGATTTTGGATTTGTGAAGGATTCTTCTTGAAGCTTTGCTTTCTTACTTGATCCTTGAGGTAGGGGTTTCTAGTTCTCCTTCAATACTCTCATTTATATATAGATTTGTGGTATTTTCTTTATATAAACACAGAATTTATATTTTTAAGCATATTGTGGTAAATCATGAGATTGGGGGTTTAGGGTTTGAAATATTAGGGTTTAATTGTTGGGTTATGATTATGGGGCTTGTGAAATTGGGTGTATAATTAATAGAAGAGTTTGAATAAAAAGTATTTGGGTGAAAAGCTTAGGGTTGGTTTGGGGTATCCTAAAAAAGTGTACTTTTTGTCTTTTTGGACTAAAAAAGTATGGAGGTTTGGGTTAACTTTTTGAATTTTTATAGAAAAATGTGTATTAAAAAATTGTATAAAAAAAGTGTGTAAGAGATGATTAGAGAGGGGTGGCCCACATCCGTACATTACGTACCGTGAATTGGGGATGGAAATTATTGCCTAATTTTTGTACAAAGCACTGGACGGTTTTGTTTGGCCCATGGGGGTCATCACGGGTCCCATTTTAATAATCTAAACCGTTCAACGTGTATAACTCGTTGAATACTATGTGCCTATAAAAAATCACCTTAATTGGATATCGATAGATATCCGATCAGATTTATTTATTTTTCAATCATTAATTGTAACACCAACCATTTGTTGTACATAACTGCTTTGATCATATAGTTATCGATATCCGATCAATGTGATTTTTTATAGACATATAGTACTTGACGATTTCTACACATTGAACGGTTCGGATTATCAAAACGGGACCCGTGATGGCTCCCATTAGACGAGCAACGGTGTGTGTGCAAATCATACCTAATCTTTTAGCCCCTGGGACGAACAGCAGCACATCAGCTGCTTTTTGTCAATTCGGTGCGTACTTATTTTGAAAAAATTGATTTTTTAATATATTTTTTTTTGGTGAATAGTGATACCTTTTTTGATTTTGGAGTAACTTTTTGACTTTTTAACTTATTTAGGCTTACCCAAACCAGCCCTTAATTTCTCTTAAAACCCTAGTTTGGTTCATGAAAATAGAAGATGGTTTTGCTTAAATTGGAAGTAGTATTATGAAATTAAGGTATTAAATTGCACATATACAAGTTTAATTGCATTGTGGAAGTGGTTGAAAATTTATGTAAAAGTTGCGATTGAACTCTTATTGTTGATCTTTTAAATTATGTTGTAATATGAAACTAAATTAGAGTAAATAAATTTGTTAATGGTATGGATGATATGAATTTTATGATAAGATGATGAAGTGAAGATTTAAGAATTTTATTATGTAGTTAGAAAGTGATTTTATACCTTAAAACTAAAAGCCCAAATTTATCTTTAACTCTAGTTGTGAAGTTTTATTTTGGAAAATGAAGAATACTTCAAATAACATTAAATTTATGAAATTAAGTCTAAGTTGGGTTAAGATGAGTGTAAACAATGATAAATGGGAGATTGTGGAATATGACAGTATTATATGAAGGAGTTGTATCAAGGAAATTAAATGTTAGAGATTTAAAATTATAACCTTTGGTAGTAATTGGTGTACGAGCACAGAAATAATCTTCTCGTATAATCCTGTTGATTAAGTTTGCACTCCTCTAAACGTTGTCGCTTTGCCACCTAAAAACACAAACGTGAGCTAGCTGGCAGGTATGTGTCGGAAACCTCTCCGATGCCTAAGTCAACAAATAGATAATAGACACAAAAGCTCTGTGTATTCCAGAGTAAGAGTTATGATACATGTACATAGGTCCTGCTATGAGCTTTTATAGATTCTGCCTGGCACAATCCTAGTAGGATTCCAACTCTCCTTATAAGAGTACTCCTAAGAATCACACTCCCAGTAAAGAGTGTCTATCCTAATAACACTCTACTCACTACCAACCAAGTGAGATGGTTCACACAATCCTAGTAAGACTCTACTCTACTCAGCAAAGTCCTCATAGGAGTCTCATACCCAAAGATAATGTTTATCCTTAAAACACCCTCATCACTGCAAGCCAAGTGAGATGGCCACCCCTTTATGCTCAGATATACATTCCTGACCGAACTACCTTATCTCGATCCCCTGTTGTTCGGGCCATGTGACCGGAAGTCGATTTACCGAATTGCACCTTGCGGAGCTAAACATAGCTCGGCCCTCTCCATTGACAACATCTCGGTCCGATAAAGGACTACCTTCAGATAGCTAGATCCAGGCCCTAGCAACCCATCTCTGGCCGACCTAGTGTCTTCTTAGCCCAAGACCGAGCTACATCAGCTTTTATCTCGGCCAATTGCGCGGCCTAACTTCCAATGAAGACTTTTCCTAACTTAGCTCAATTTGTTCACAAATTACCCTCTCAATTGCCCTTAATTCCATCTGCGTAGCATGTTTGGGATTATTTTCCTCCAGCCGAGCTAAGAACGCCCAACTCTGTCGAGTTAGAAAAGTTGTTCGGTTTCATCCAGCCGAGCTAAGAATGCCCAACTCTGTCGAGTTAGAAAAGTTGTTCGGTTTCAATAAGTCTTGTCAGTTACTTAGTATGTCCTAACACGATGTCATTCCTAGGATATGTTGCATGCCCCCATTATCCTCGTTCTCTTGTTACAACCATCATGTACCTTCAAAAATTTGAACAGCCCCGCCTTTTTGCCTTCAACATTTATATCCTTTGAGATTACAATCGTACGAGAAAGTGTTCTTTCTGTGTAACCGGGCTATATGTCCACCTTTTGTAATCATCTTCCAATTAATGAAAATTTTCGATCTTTTGGTGTGGTTATTGTGTTTCTTTTTCAATGTTTTGCATCATTTTGATTGCATGTCTAGCCAAACTAATTAGTTTGGCCTTACCTGATCCTGCCAACCTTCTTTGGCTGAGATACGGATCTCGGGTGAAGAATCAAAAAAACTTGTTGGTCAAACCTGCCAACTTACTTTGGCTGAGGTAACTGTCATCTCGGCCAAAGAGTACAAAAATTTTGTTGGTCAAACTTGCCAACCGCCTTTAGCCTAGATCCTGATCTTGGCTGAACGGTCTAAAAAAGTTTTGTTAGTCAAACCTGCCAACCGCCTTTGCCCTCCAGTTGGGCAAGGAGTCTAAAAATTTTTATTGGTCAAACCTGCTAACTCCCTTTAGCCTAGATCCTGATCTCGGTTAAAGGGTGCAAAAAAGTTTTGTTGGTCAAACCTGTCAACTGCCTTTCCCCCCTCTCCAGTTAGGCAAGGAGTCTAAAAATTTTTGTTGATCAAACCTGCCAGCCTCCTTTAGCCTAGATCCTGATCTCGGCTGAAGGGTGCAAAAAAGTTTTGTTGGTCAAACCTGCCAACCGCTTTTGCCCCTCAGTTAGGCAAGGAGTCTAATTTTTTTTTTTAATTTATTATTATTATTATTTTATTTTTTTTTAAAAGAGTTGGTCAAATCTACCAACTCCCTTTAGCCTAGATCCTGATTTTGGCTGAAGGGTGCAAAAAAGTTTTGTTGGTTAAACCTGTCAACCGCCTTTGCCCCCTAGTTGGGCAAGGATTTGTTAGAAAGAGTTGGTCAAACCTGCCAAGCCATTTTGCCCCCAATTGGGCAAAGATTTTTACGCAGTCGGTCCTACTTGTTGACCGTGGTAACTCGCACCAAAAGCTTTTGGTCTGGCATCGCTGTTGTGTCAGACTCTACCTTGATGCGCGTCCCATCTTCCTCTACCTAGATGTGTTGGTGCATTCTCTCCATCAGGGTTTCCATAGTAAAGGGCGACGTCATTGTCATTGAATCTCTCAATTTATTGCCTGCTGGCAAACTTCGTTTGTACTGTGTGATAGCTAGGTTTATGGGACAATCTCCAATCTGATTAAAAGTCTCATAATACCGATTATTGTAAGGCTTCAATGTTTTCTTTTCGCCCATATCTATGGAGAGTAGCTGGTTAATCTCTACCGGTGTCTTGGTGTTTGTTCTGAATCTGGTTACAAATGCTTCTGCTAGTTGCGCCCATGAAGCTATGCTACCTTCTGGTAACCTTTCAAACCATGTTAGACCCAGGTTACCAAGGCTGGAAGGGAATAGGATACACATTAGAGCCTCGTTTCGCCGATACACCGCCATGACCTGGCGAAAGTGGCTAAGTGCATGTAGGGGTCTGACTTCCCCTCATAAGTTGTAAATTTAGGTTGATGGAAGCCTAAGGGTAATGGTGCGTTCTCAATTGTCGGAACGAACGGTGAGCTCTGTAACTTTGCTAACACTTTGTTCGCTGGTTCATAGGCAAGGCACAACTCTAGCATTCCTATCTCAACACTCCCATGTGTTCTAGAAACTAATCGTTGCAGTGCAGAGACTCTGCGGGGGTCGCGAGTCTGAGTGTCTTCTCTTCTTCAAGCCCTTTCCTCAAGCACTGTCCGTAGGTCTGCCAACCTAGGCAACTCCGTATGCCTATATGTCGTTTGGTGTGAATGTGAGGGCCGATAATTGATTCCCTCCGTGTAAGACCTTTCAGTCCTTGTTCTCTTAGACCTGGAGTAACGTGTCTTGGAAGTCCTTGATTGCGTATCGCCCGACCTGAGGCTTCTACTTTCAGCTTGTGATGGTGTGACTTGTCTGTCATGACCTTTTAAGTGGTAAAAACGTGTGTTGCCTTTGCGCTCCTCTTTTGTTGCCACTCCTTTACCTTTTATTTGGCGCTTCATCATCTCCATGTCTGCTGCCATCCTCCGTATCAATTCATCTTGCTCCCTTACCCGTTCTTCTAGAACTTGAGGATCTAACCTTCGCCTCTGCCTTTCAGGGCTTTAGAAGCGACGAGGACTGGAGCCCCGCCTTTCACGGGTATCCCTCTACGGGTTCCGTCGCTGGGGATCTAACTCTGCCATGGGCGGGATAAAAGGTAAGCCTTAGCGCCTTCTGCCCTTCTCTGGGGTTTGCCCATCAATGGCAGAGTGCGACAAGTCTTCATTGTGCGCCATTGAAATTAGTTGAAAGAAAACTTAATCAAAAGGTTCGTTCTTTGTGATTGCGTTTCCCACAGACGGCGCCAATTGTACGAGCACAGAAATAATCTTCTCGTATAATCCTGTTGATCAAGTTTGCACTCCTTCAAATGTCGTCGCTTTGCCACCTAAAAACACAAACGTGAGCTAGCCGGCGGGTGTGTGCCGAAAACCTCTCCGATGCCTAAGTCAGAAAATAGATAATAGACACAAAAGCTCTGTGTATTCCAGAGTAAGAATTGTGATACCTGTATATAGGTCCTGCTATGAGCTTTTATAGATTCTGCCTGGCACAATCCTAGTAGGATTCTAACTCTCCTTATAAGAGTCCTTCTAGGAATCACACTCCCAGTGAAGAGTGTCTATCCTGATAACACACTACTCACTACCAACCAAGTGAAATGGTTTGCACAATCCTAGTAGAACTCTACTCTACTCAACAGAGTCGTCCTAGGAGTCTCATACCCACAGATAATGCTTATCCTTAAAACACCCTCATCACTGCAAGCCAAGTGAGATGGCCACTCCTTTATGCTCGGATATACATTCCTGACCGAGCTACCTTATCTTGGTCCCTTGTCGTTCGGGCCGTGTGACCGGAAGTCGATTTACCGAATTGCACCCTGCGGAGCTACACATAGCTCAGCCCTCTCCATTGACAACATCTCGGTTCGATAAAGGACTACTTTCAGATAGCTAGGTCCAGGCCCTAGCAACCTATCTTTGGCCAACCTAGTGTCTTCTTAGCCCAAGACCGAGCTACATCAGCTTTTATCTCGGCCCATTGCGCGGCCTAACTTCCAATGAAGACTTTTCCTAGCTCGGCCCAATTTGTTCACAAATTACCCTCCTAATTGGAAATCAATGTATTGCAAAAAAATTGAATTTGAAAGTTTGAACCCAAGAATTGTGAATACTTTAAAGATGAATCTTTATGTCTCTATGGATGTGTTGTTATATTTTTGCAACAAAAACGATAAATGATTTGATGGACAATGGACAAGGTGGTGGAACATATTGGGTACTTGTTATGTTGAATTGCATTTAGTGGTGTTGAATTATATTGACTTGAATTGTGTTGAATTATGTCGAATCATGTTGATTTGTATTGGATTGTGTTGAGTTGCGTTGGGTCGAGTTGTGTTGAGTAAAGTTGGGTTGTGTCGAGTTATGTTGGGTAAGTTGTAATTGGTACTCGCGCGGGGAGTTAAAGTGCCCAATTGCCTTGTCTGTGCATATCGCCGAACGAATGTTGGAAGATGTTTTTGGGTGTCCATGAGCCGCCGTTCTTGGAGCCGACAAATATGGAAAACAGATGGTTTTGGGTGTCTACGTCCCCGTCCCCGCCTCCGCCGTTTATGGAGCAGGCAAATGTGGAAGGTTGTGATATTTTTGGGTGTCCACGAGCCCGCCGTTTATGGAGCCGACAAGTGTGGAAAACGGATGGTTTTGGGTGTCCACGTCCCCACTGTTTATGGAGTTGGCAAATGTGGAAGGTTGTGATGTTTTTGGGTGTCCACGAACCCGCCATTTTGGGAGTCGGCAAATGTGGGGGATGGTTTCAAACTAAAAGGTGATTTTGGGAGTCCACTTCCCGCCGTATCAAGTCGGCTAAAGGTGGAAAGTGTTGAGGAACATGTTGAGTCGGTAATAATATGTGTGACATGTGATGAACTTGTGAAATTACAACTTGATGCGTAATTTGGCATGAAAGCAAAATGGAAAATGAAATGGCAAATGGATTAAGGATTGGTGGTGATGAACTCAATGGATTGCTTGTGACTATAAGAGAAGAGTATGAGTTTTGTTTTGTAGATAATTGAGAAATTGAATTAAAAAGAGTTTGTTATTCTTGTGTTATGTTTGAACTCTAATTCTTTGGATTTTGATGTTATGGAGTATAGTAATTGGAAATAGTATAAAGGAAAATGGAAATGAAATGAGGAGTAATTTGGAATCGGGTTAATAAATTTAAGATGATGTTTTTTCTTAAGTATACTTATTATTAAAGAGAATTTATAGCTTGCTAATGATAAGAGACTACATATATGACATGGAGTTTTCTTAAAGGTTCAAATGAAATTTTAAAAAAATATACTTTTCGTATAATATTTTGAACTTATAAAATGTCACCTTACTATATGGTATCACCCTGCATGCATGATCATTCCTATCTATGTGTTAGCAAGTGTTGTAGAACTATGAGATTCCTACTAGGCATTAATGCTCACTCCTCGTTATTTTATTCTTTTTCAGGAAGAGAAATTCGGATTGATTAGTCGAAGAGTTATTGAGTCTATGTATCTTTTATGTAGAATTTCATCATAGATGTGAAAGGAGTGAATAATGTATCTTGTTGTTAACAATTATTTATTTGTAGTTTTGCAGCAGAAACTTGGCATTAATTATTGTTATTATTGTATTCATTGAGAGAAAGAGAACATTATTATTATGTTTCTATTACTCAAGGGTAATGGATATTTGTTAATAAAAAAAAAAAAAAAAAGGACCTAAATAACAGGCTTTGGTAATGTTTCCGAATAATTAAAATTTGGGGTGTGACAGATACTAATAGCTATTTTATCGGATTAGATTTCTATCAACTGTTTATTTTTTTACTATCCATTTTTATTTTTAATATAAAACTGATTTGATCATGTAGCTATTGATATCCGATCAACGTGATTTTTACAGGTGTATAATATTTGACGAGTTGTACACATTAAATGATTCAAACTATCAAAACGAAACCCGTTGTGAATCCCATGGATCTAACAGGACCCTCCAGTTCGATCTTGGACTGGAGGGAAGGCTGACCCCTATCTATACATGCATTGCATGTGGACTATTAAGAGAATTGTGAATTAGTGCACATTCTCACCATTCCTCAACGGTTTTTACTTGTTCAAGGAAAGCCAAACCAACCTACTTTGTTTTTGTCCAGTATTTTTATTTTTTATTTTTTGGTATATGGATCAATTTATTTTTCAATTTACCTTAAACTCTGTATTTAAATCCTGTTTTTCTTAAAAATATTATTATTAATCACATTTTTTTTACTTTAATGTAATAATTTAAAAAGAATGATTCTAATTGAGGTTCAGTTGGTGAAACTAGAAGGTGTTGTTGGTTTTAATAGACTAATTTTGATACTCACCTCAAATGATTTAAATTGTTCATTTTTTAAAATTCATCGAGAAGGGTATTCATGAAAAAAATATATTGATCAAATATCGATAACTAATTTATTTTAAAAATCATATTAACCAATCAATTTTATAAAACGAATATAATTTGAATCTGCAACTATTGATATCCAATCAACTTGATTTGTATATGAATTATCATCTTGATGAGCTATACAAAATGAATAGCTTGGATCGCTAATGTGATCCCTAAAATAGGCCCCCCAAATTGATCAAGTCATCTCCAATTGGATCACCAATGGGAGAGAAATAAAATAAAGGGCAAATTACCTAACTTTTCTTGAGATTTAACAAAATTACAGATTCTTCATGAGGTTTCAAAAATTACATCCCTCCCCATCGCAATTAACACCGTTAACGGATATCATAAATTGACTAAAATGCCCTTTTGACAAATAAGGGAAAATTACCTACACCCCCTTGAGGTTTAGCTAAATTACATATTCTCCCTGAGGTTTAGCTAAATTACAGATTCCCCCCTAAGGTTTAGTTAAATTATCATTTTTAAATAAGTTATGAAATGCAAAATTAAAATGGAAAAACACTTATCACACTATAAAAAATTAAAGTTTTAGAGACCAAAATTTAAGGATAAAATTATTTTTAGGGGATCAAATATTTTTGTTGCGAAAAGTGTCATATTATATTTTTAGCAACGAAAATTGAACATTAGTGATTAATTATTATCTTTTTGGTATCAAATTTTGTCTCAAAAATAAACCATTTGAGACCAAATTATTGTCCCTAAAAGTTTATTTATTATTGACATTTTCGATATTTTATCGCTAAAAGCCTTATTTTTTACTTTTCAATATGGCCTTTTAGCGATTATCCACATGATGATAGAAATTAGTCTTTAAATATCTTTTGTAACAAAATTTTCACTTTTAAAAATCAAAAAAATGGGTCTCTAAAACTTTTATATATTGTAGTGTCAGATGGTGAAAATATCATAAAATTAACAAATAATTAAATAAGTTAAAAACACAAAAAATGGCTTGTCAATTTTTTTTTAGAATATGTTTGGTTTGATTTTTAGAAATTTATTTTTAATTGTTTTTTAAAAAATTAAAAATTAATTTGGTTAAGAAATAAAAAATAAAAAATTATTATTATTTTTATATAGGATAAATTACAAATATACCCCCTAAGTTTTGATTAAAATATGAATCGCTTGCTGTGGTTTTGAAAATTACATTCCACCCCTCTAAGGTTTCTAATTTCATAACAAATTGGCGCTTTTATTAATAAATCATCAAGTCAATTAATAATTTTTTAATGATATTAGAAATATGTTTTAATTAATAATTTAGGTAATTTTATTATTGTATAGGAAATCAATTATGAATTTCATTTTTTTAGTTAATTCTATTAAATAAAAAATACTAACAAGGAGGTATTTGTAATTTTTCAAACCACATGGGACAATATGTACTTTAAGCAAACCTCAAGGTGTATTTGTAATTTACCCTTTTACATAATTTTATCTTTTGAGTGGTTAGAAATAATTTTTACAAGTTAAATATATTTTTTCATATTTATTTTTATTAAATTAGCTTCTTTTTTTTTTTAAATTTTGAAATTTCTTTCTAAACAACAAATCAAACGTGGTTTCAAAAACTTAATTTTTTTTTCCATCTAACGTAATTATTTTGTAAATTTTGTTAATTTATCAAAGGGATTTCAGTAGGGACAATATCGTTCATCAATTTATGTTTTGGTGATATCAGCTAACCATTCTTAACGTTTACTTAACAGTAGGAGTTAAATTGTTATGGGAATATAAACATCAGGGGTGGGGTGTAATTTCTAAAATCTCAAGGGAGAATCTGTAATTTAGTTAAACCTTAAGGGAGGTATAGATAATTTGCCCAAAAATAAAATAAAAATTAGAAAGTAATTTGTGTTAAATAAAAATCGTAATTAGCAATCACACTTTAATTTTATTTAAGAAATAAATTTCTTTATACACTAATTATTTAATTTCAAAATTACAAAAATAAAAAAACGTATGCAGGTCAAATAGCCTAGCCTATCAGCTTTTAAAATTATGACTATATTTGGTTTGATTTTTAAAAAATTATTTTCAAAATTGAATAAAAATAAAAACACACACATCATTTTCATACAATTTTATCTTTTTAAAGAGTAAAAATAAATTGTAATATTTTAAAAATATCTTTTATTATTTATTTTTATCAAAGTAATTTATAATTTTTCCAAAAAAAAAATTGAGAAAACAATTTCTAGGCTTCACCGCCCTGAATTTTGAGTGGCTGTTGTATGGGGTGCACAATAGCCGCACAACAGTCACTATTGTGCAGTTAGATGGGCCCATTTAAGGACTCATTTCGATAATCCGAATAATTTATATTTTAGAATATATCAAGTAGAATATACCTGCAAAAAATCAAATTAATCGTATATCGTTTATCTTTTCATCCACTCACATTGTATTCATTTTAATACTTTAAATTACAATTGTTATTTATTTTACTTGATATATTCTAAAATATGAACGGTTTGAATTATCAAAATGAGCCTCGAAATGGGTCCATTTAACTGCACAACGGTAACTATTGTGCACCCCATCACAGCAGCCACCCCAAATCCCACCACCCTATCCTTGCACATTTTCCAACCTCGGAGCCTAGTGTCACGCCCCGACAATTTATGTGACACGAAGGGCAGCATTTGAGATGTGCCAAATGCGCAGGAAGGTTTCGGAAGGCATGAGAACGGGCTAGAGTATGTTGGAAGACTCTAGAACGTGGTGGAAGGGTCCAGAGTGGCCTAGAAGATTCCGGAATGTGGAAGAACCTTGGAGTGTCCAGAGGAGTCTGGATGGGTCCGGAACATCCTAGAATATCCTGGAGAAGCCTACCATGTACTACACTAGTGTGGAGAGTTCTAGAATGTAGTAGGAGGGTAGTTGTCCTAGATAGTTCTATGGAGTGTTCTAGATGAGAGTTTGTAGCCCTTGGATCAAAATGATCCTAGCCGTCCATCAAGAAGGGGGATGGCTATATAAGGTTGAGGGGTCTCATTTTGCTAGGCATCGAATGCTGGAGATCCAAGAGTGCTCTAAGAGTGAAGCACTTGTGAGTGTGAGTGTGAGAGCCTTGTAAAGCTTTGTACACGACTATACTTGTAAAGTTAACTTGTATAGTGAAGGCATTCTTCCACTTAAAATTTGTGTTCAAGTTAGTGTGGTTGAGTGGGTAAGGCTGACTTAGGTGCAACCAAGAGGGTTGAAAAACATCTAAGGCCGCACGGTTGGCTTGCGAAGTCTAAGGCCGTGACAGTTGGTATCAGAGCAAGGTTACGTGAGAAAGTAACCAAGAGAGGTGTACATGGCTACGTCGGGTGACGAAGGTGCTAACGTCCCCAGGGTGAAGCTCTCAACAAAAGACTCGATGGCAGCATTGGAGGCACGACTCGAGGGGATGATGGAGAGTGTGGTGGAACAGTTCACTAGACTTAAGGAAGCTCTAGTTGGCCCTAGTAAGCCCACATCCCATATAAGAGAGTTTTTCATTCACTTTGCTAGTCTTATTGCTAGGGTAGAAGAGTTGGAGGAGAAGGTCGACTCCTTCGAAGAAAGGGTGAACTCGTCTCTCACTGAGGTAGTTAGAGATAGTCCCACCAAACGGAAGGCCTTGGAGGCAAGGGTGGCTAGCTTAGAAGTGGAGTTGGAGTTGTGCAAGAAGGCCATCGTCGCTGGCAATGGAGGGAATTTGGCTCCAACCAGGAGGAAGGTTCGTGCGCCAGAACCTAAGAGCTATGATGGTGCAAGGGATGCCCGGGAAATCGATAACTTCGTTTGGAACATGGAGCGGTACTTTGAGAACGTCAACATCGCGGATGAAGACGAGAAGGTGCAGACCACTACCATGTATCTGAAGGACACTGCAATGTTGTGGTAGAGGAGGCACTACGCCGATATGGAGAAGGGGTTGTGCAAGATAGAGACTTGGGCGGAGCTCAAGAGAGAGTTGAAGAAGCACTTCTACCCTGTCAATGTCGAGTTCCAAGCATACAGGAAGCTACGCAAGCTAAAGCATGTGGGGACATTGCGGGATTATGTGAATGAGTATTCCGCGTTACTATTGGAGATCCCTAACATGGCAGAAAAAGAGGCGTTGTATGGCTGCCTGGATGGTTTGCGACCTTGGGCGACAAGAGTTCTGAAATCGAGCCGCATTGGCTTCGGAAGTCTAAGGCCGTAGTGAGCGAGGTTAGTATCGAGCGAGAAAGTAACCAAGAGAGGTGTACATTGCTACGTCGGGTGACGAAGGTGCTAACGTCCCCAGGGTGAAGAAGCTCTCAACAAAGGACTTGATGGCAGCATTGAAGGCACGACTCGAAGGGATGATGGAGAGTGTAGCGGAACGGTTCACTAGACTTGAGGAAGCTCTAGTTGGCCCCGGTAAGCCCACATCCTATATAAGAGAGTTTTTCACTCACTTTGCTAGTCTTATTGCTAGGGTAGAAGAGTTGGAGGAGAAGATTGACTCCTTCGAAGAAAGGGTGAACTCGTTTCTCACTGAGGTAGTTAGAGACAGTCCCACCGAACGGAAGGCCTTGGAGGCAAGGGTGGCTAGCTTAGAAGTGGAGTTGGAGTTGTGTAAGAAGGCCATCGTCGCTGGCAATGGAGGGAATTTGGCTCCAACCAGGAGGAAGGTTCGTGTGCCAGAACCTAAGAGCTATGATGGTGCAAGGGATGCCCGGGAAATCGATAACTTCATTTGGAACATGGAGCGGTACTTTGAGAACGTCAACATCGCGGATGAAGATGAGAAGGTGCAGACCGCTACCATGTATCTGAAGGACACTGCAATGCTGTGGTAGATGAGGCACTATGCCGACATGGAGAAGGGGTTGTGCAAGATAGAGACTTGGGCGGAGCTCAAGAAAGAGTTGAAGAATCACTTCTACCCTGTCAATGTCGAGTTCCAAGCATACAGGAAGCTACGCAAGCTAAAGCATGTGGGGACATTGCGGGATTATGTGAAGGAGTATTCCGCGTTACTATTGGAGATCTCCAACATGGCGGAAAAAGAGGCGTTGTATGGCTTCCTGGATGGTTTGCAGCCTTTGGCAGCAAGAAAGTTGCAGAGTCAGGCCGCATAGTTGGCTTGCGAAGTCTAAGGCCGTGACAGTTGGTATCAGAGCGAGGTTACGTGAGAAAGTAACCAAGAGAGGTGTACATGGCTACGTCGGGTGACGAAGGTGCTAACGTCCCCAGGGTGAAGAAGCTCTCAACAAAGGACTCGATGGCAGCATTGGAGGCACGACTCGAGGGGATGATGGAGAGTGTGGCAGAACGGTTCACTAGACTTGAGGAAGCTCTAGTTGGCCCCGGTAAGCCCACATCCCATATAAGAGAGTTTTTCACTCACTTTGCTAGTCTTATTGCTAGGGTAGAAGAGTTGGAGGAGAAGGTCGACTCTTTCGAAGAAAGGGTCAACTCGTCTTTCACTGAGGTAGTTAGAGATAGTCCCACCGAACGGAAGGCCTTGGAGGCAAGGGTGGCTAGCTTAGAAGTGGAGTTGGAGTTGTGCAAGAGGGCCATCGTCGCTGGCAATGGAGGGAATTTGGCTCCAACCAGGAGGAAGGTTCGTGCGCCAGAACCTAAGAGCTATGATGGTGCAAGGGATGCCCGGGAAATCGATAACTTCATTTGGAACATGGAACGGTACTTTGAGAACGTCAACATCGCGGATGAAGACGAGAAGGTGCAAACCGCTACCATGTATCTGAAGGACACTACAATGCTGTGGTAGAGGAGGCACTACGCTGACATGGAGAAGGGGTTGTGCAAGATAGAGACTTGGGTGGAGCTCAAGAGAGAGTTGAAGAAGCACTTCTACCCTGTCAATGTCGAGTTCCAAGCATACAGGAAGCTACGCAAGCTAAAGCATGTGGGGACATTGCGGGATTATGTAAAGGAGTATTCCGCGTTACTATTGGAGATCCCTAACATGGCAGAAAAAGAGGCGTTGTATGGCTGCCTGGATGGTTTGCAGCCTTGGGCAGCAAGAGAGTTGCAGAATCAGGCCGCACAGTTGGCTTGCGAAGTCTAAGGCCGTGACAGTTGGTATCAGAGCGAGGTTACGTGAGAAAGTAACCAAGAGAGGTGTACATGGCTACGTCGGGTGACGAAGGTGCTAACGTCCCCAGGGTGAAGAAGCTTTCAACAAAGGACTCGATGGCAGCATTGGAGGCACGACTCGAGGGGATGATGGAGAGTGTGGCGGAACGGTTCACTAGACTTGAGGAAGCTCTAGTTGGCCCCGATAAGCCCACATCCCATATAAGAGAGTTTTTCACTCACTTTGCTAGTCTTATTGCTAGGGTAGAAGAGTTGGAAGAGAAGGTCGACTCCTTCGAAGAAATGGTGAACTCATCTCTCACTGAGGTAGCTAGAGACAGTCCCACACCGAACGGAAGGCCCTGGCGGCAAGGTTGGCTAGCTTAGAAGTGGAGTTGGAGTTGTGTAAGAAGGCCATCGTCGCTGGCAATGGAGGGAATTTGGCTCCAACCAGGAGGAAGGTTCGTGCGCCAGAACCTAAGAGCTATGATGGTGCAAGGGATGCCCGGGAAATCGATAACTTCGTTTGGAACATGAAGCGGTACTTTGAGAACGTCAACATCGTGGATGAAGACGAGAAGGTGCAAACTGCTACCATATATCTGAAGGACACTGCAATGCTGTGGTGGAGGAGGCGCTACGCCGACATGGAGAAGGGGTTGTGCAAGATAGAGACTTGGGCGGAGCTCAAAAGAGAGTTGAAGAAGCACTTCTACCCTGTCAATGTCCAGTTCCAAGCATACAGGAAGCTACGCAAGCTAAAGCATGTGGGGACATTGCGGGATTATGTGAAGGAGTATTCTACATTACTATTGGAGATCCCTAACATGGTGGAAAAAGAGGCGTTGTATGGCTTCCTGGATGGTTTGCAGCCTTGGGTAGCGAGAGAGTTGCAGAGTCAGAGAGTAAAAGACCTTGCAATTGCACTAGCGAAGGCGGAGAAGTTGGATGACTTCAAAGCGCTAGGGAAACCCAAGGGCAAAGGCGGGAGACAGTCTCCACCAACCACCGATGATGAGCGCAGTGATGGAGAGTCCCAAAAGAGACGGGAACGGCGCAAGGATGGGCAACGCACTGGATCTCCAAGGAGGAGGCACGAAGGAAAAGAGCGGCTTGAGTGTTTCCTGTGCAACGGACCGCATATGGTGAGGGACTACTCAAAGAAGGTGTTTCGTGCTAGGAAGAGGAAAGCGGCAAAAGGCTCCGATAGTGAAAGCGCTTCAGAGAAGGAAGCACAACTGGGGAGCATCCAACTACTTGTGTCACGCCCCAAACCCGCCCCTAGAAGTTTGGTGACGAGACCGGCCAGTAATCCTAGATTACCACAGGCCTTACTGTACCTAACATAAATAAAAAGGGGCTCGCAGAAGCACATGCAGAAACTATAGTCCAAGAGCTGTGCATTTATATGAACAAGTATATACATACATGCCAAAAATGATAGTTACCCATATGTTGTATAACATGATCCATAACCTCACATAATTACATGCCACAAAACAAAAAGACAAAACTCTCACTCGGCCTTCCAGGCCTGGCCCCAACTCAGAGGCATACAAAACTCCAGGTTAGGCTTCAAAATGGCGGCTCAGCTCGAGACTCCGCCTAGGCTTGGCTACCTGAATGCTCACCTATAATACATAAATACACGTAATGAGCTAAAGCTCAGCAAGTAACATTTAAGTAAAAGGGTTAGTGAACGAATTCCAACATTTCATATATACAGTCATAAACAGTCAACATTCATAATGGCATAGTCCACAGAACCTTTCATAACCTTCAAACAGTCTAACATTTTAAACAGTCTAATAGTCTACGAGATCTCGTGACTGGCCATGAGCCTTCATCTTCATGCCCTGACCCATGACTGATCGGGTCGTGGGCCCGCATGTTCATGTCGCACTCATGACTTCGTTATCTATGGATGCCATACTAGATTTGCAAATAGGCCATTCGTTCACAGAAAACATTATCATTTCAAAAACATATCATAATAATCACTTTTGAACATACTTTCATATTAACATATCATTTACAGAAATGTTACTTACAGCGGGTTTCCAATACCGGTTGCACGGTCTTCGCGACTTGTCCTGCAATTAACAGTATAAACAGTTTTAACATTTATTATCATTATGCATTAAATCATTCCTGCCTCTCTTTCTTTCCTTTACTTTAATTCATGTCATTACATTCATTCTATACTTCATTTCGTGTTCATAAGATGCTAAATGATGCAATTAAGATGGTAAAAACAAGTGTGCAACTTCCTCAAAATTTTCCTGAAGAAGGCCTTTTTCCGCCGGCGCCACCTTGGCGCCGAGCGGATCGATCAACCGAGCCAAATCTTTGGGAGGTGTTTCTGCGCTCGGCGGCTTCACGCCGAGCGACAAAGTGCAAAAGTCCGAAAATCTGGAACTCTTCCTTGAATCCATGGCTTTCTTTTTCCTTTACAAAATTCATTCCCAATACATGAAATCTAAGTCTCAAAACCATTGAAAACCATCTTGCTTTAACCATTACAAAACCCATATGAACCATATACTAAATCAAACCCATGAAGTTAAATGAAAAACCATGATCATGCACCTTAAAGCTTTATAGCTCTACATCCATGGAGGTTCTTTTCAAATATGCCCATTACAACCTAAATCAAGATATTTGAAGTCATATATGCTCAATTTCAACATAATTCCCCTTTCCTTTCATTTACTTGCCATGAGATCACAAAAGATTCAACTTTATTTCAAGAAAAATAGAAGAGATTCTTACCTTGATGCTTGATTTCCCTCTTGCCTTTTCTCTTCTTCACTTGGTCTCTCTCTCTCCCTCACCCACGATTTCTCTTCTCTCTCTCTTCCTAGATTTTTCCTTTTCTTTGTTGAGTCAAATGAGTCAAAAAGGCAATGCATCCTTATCTATATATCATATAACATTTTGTGCCCAAATTATGCAAACCAAACATGGCCCTTACATTTACATCTCATATATAAACCCTTGTGCCAATTTTGCAACCCAAACGGGACTTAGCGAATCAGATAAATTCCAGTCTTCAATTTATTTCATCGAACGGTTCTAAAAATTCCCGATATCACATAGGCGTGTTCAATTTCATTTTCTGAACCCATTACAGTCTTCGATTTCAGTCCCGAAGTCATAGTCTCAACAGATAATTTTCTAAATCAAACAGATAATCTTCAATTAAATTATACTAACACATCATTAATTACCGATAATTACCTTATACAGTTCCGAGTCATTACAACTTGGGTCAATATCCAAGAAGAATGAAAAGTTGGAAGAGCCGAGGAGCATCCGAAAGAAGGATGTGCACTACGCGAAGGTGAAGGTTAATGGGAAAAACTCACATGCGTTGGTGGATACATGTGCCACACAAAACTTTGTGAGCACCGGAGCAGCTAAGAGGCTAGGCTTGAAAGCGAAAGAAGACAAGGGAAAGTCACTTGTGGCAATGCAGCAGGGTAAGTAGCATGGCCAGGGCAAGGGTGAAATGGCAAGCACTAGCAACAGCAGCGGACACAGATCATATCAAGACGTGGTGGCTTGGTATGCTTTTGTGTGACGAGGGCGTCGCGGGATTGGGTGGGGGAGAGTGTTACGCCCCGACAATTTATGTGACATGAAGGGTAGCATTTGAGGTGTGCCAAATGCGCTGGAAGGTTCCAGAAGGCGTGAGAACGGGCTAGAGTATGCTGGAAGACTCTAGAACGTGGTGGAAGTGTCACGACCTAAGCCCGCCCCTATAGGTTTGGTACCATAACCGCCAAGAATCCGTGGATTACCCATGACCTCAAAAGAATAACAAATAGTAAGAAGGGTCAAGCAATTACATAAAGTAAACAAGGTCCAATGAGTGTGATGACGTATATGGATGTAAAATTCACAACTTATTTATATACATAAACATGCTAGTCAGGTACACCCATATGTTCAAAATATTTACATAAGTACATCCCAAGATCCAACTTAACAAAACAGGTACAAAAGACTAGCATGAGGTGCAAAACTGCCATAGCATCGGGCTTCGACTGGAACCTCCTCGGGAGGCACAACAGTTGGCTGACAAAAAGGAACAGAAGGTCCTCAACTCTGGCCTTGGTCATGTGCCGGCTCACCTACATATATATAATAACTGTGAGCGAAAGCCCAGTGAATAATAAACAGAATAAAGGGGTTTCAATGAATGAGTTCATACAGATTCAGAAAACATAATTCAATTTCCATATCAAAATCATAAGTTATCCAGATCGTATAAAGACATAAATCATAAGTCATGATTAAATTTACGTGATACATCCATTAGCATAACAGAACAGAACGCATAAAGTGTAACAGAACAGAACGCATAAGCGTAGTTCCACGAAGGAACCTCCGGATCCGTAACAATAAAGAAGCCCCATGGCGGGCCTCAGACGGTAACAAAGGTGCAGATAGAACACATAAAGCGTAATGTAACGTAACGCATAAAGCGAGTTCCACAAGGAACCTCCGATCTGGGTAATGGTCAGAGGTATCACACAATACTAAGGATGTCACGATACATGTCAGAAATCGAACAATCATTCATTGTACAGAACATATCTTTACAGAAAATAGATTTCATTTTATTTTACAGAAAATAAGTACAGTTGAACATATCTTTACAATGTTATTACTCACAGTGGGCGTTGAGACAGATGAACGACCTACATACTTGCTCTGAGATACATACACTTGAAATATGCATTTCTAATTGCACAAAACTTACATCAACGATTCTAAGTGTGTACCTAACCCCTTATCCTTAGTATGGAACCTTAAACATGGCCTAGGGATGCCTAGGATGGAATGAGGATGCAAAAGAATGCCTTAGAAACATTTTCAAAATTTTCGGAAAAACAGGGTATCGCTCGAGCGCATGTCTCCCCGCTCGAGCGGACAAGCAAACAAAGGTCTCCGCTCGAGCGTCAACTTCCCCGCTCGAGCGGACCAAAAAGTACTGGATGGGTGAAATTCCCGACGCCCGCCGGCGTCACCGAGCCTCCGCCGAAGCGACATTCCTACGCCGAGCGATCGACAAACAACAAGATGCCGAGAGCTCGATTTCGCCGAAGCTTAACTTTCTTCGCCGAAGCGGGAGACAAAAATCTGGAATTTCCAGATTGAACTCCAAAGCTCAAATTCAACATTTAACCATTCAAAACTCAACCTCTTGAGCCCACTTCCTGGAAAATACATGTAAACCCATAGTACAACAAGTTTCAAAAGCAAATTTGTAAAATCAAAGCTCAAGGATGAGTCAATTAAACACCAAAACCCAAGAAACTCCAAGAATTTTAGGAAAACATGACATGCATATGATCAACTACGTTTCAATGCTCCAAAACAAGATTTAATGTAACGTTGAGCCCAAAACCAAGGTAAATTCATGGCCTAGAACAAAAGTATGAACATGCATGTACCAATTTCCATAAAATCAACCTCAAAATGTAAGAAGACCAACATGCATGCATGCCTTAAGCTTCATGTCAACAATCTAGCACCAATTCTAGACTCCACCCTTAAATGGACCATGAACCATGCAAGAACCATCTAAAATACAACAATGAGAGGTTGAATTTCCTTACCTAAGTCTTGAATTTAAGGTGTAGAAGCTTAATTGCCAATTCTCTCTTCAATCCTTTCAAACCCCCAAGGAAATTCTTGTTGAAGTCAAGACTCTCCTACACACTCTCTCTCTCTAAAAAAAATGGCTGAGGAAATATGTTAAGGCTAGCATAAGGAGATCAAACATATAGCCCATGGAATAGTCCACTAAGTGGCAATTCTGTAATTAAGCTAGATTCATTATTAAAATGTTATTTAATCTGTTTTAAACATTCCAAATCGAATTTTCAATTGAACCTACCATACGTTCACATAAAATCCAACTAGTCTAAAACACTAATCAATTTCGGAATCGGGCGCCGATAAGGCTTCCAATTTGTAGTTTAAAGTTTCAAACACGAACAGATATTCCGACACCGAACAGATAGGAACACATAATTCATGCAATGCACATGCAAATTAGTTCCAGATTTCCTCTTAATTATTATTAGGCATAATTAAGTTCCAATTAGCGTTAATCAGGGTCGGGGTTATTATAGGAAGGGTCCAGAGTGGCCTAGAAGATTCCGGAATGTGGAAGAACCTTGGAGTGTCCAGAGGAGTCTGGATGGGTCTGGAACATCCTAGAATATCCTGGAGAAGCCTACCATGTACTACACTAGTGTGGAGAGTTCTAGAATGTAGTAGGAGGGGTAGTTGTCCTAGATAGTTCTATGGAGTGTTCTAGATGAGAGTTTGTAGCCCTTGGATCAAAATGATCCTAGCCGTCCATTAAGGAGGGGGATGGCTATATAAGGGTGAGGGGTCTCATTTTGCTAGGCATCGAATGCTGGAGATCTAAGAGAGCTCTAAGAGTGAAGCACTTGTGAGTGTGAATGTGAGTGTGAGAGCCTTGTAAAGCTTTGTACACGACTATACTTGTAAAGTTAACTTGTATAGTGAAGGCATTCTTCCACCTAAACTTTGTGTTCAAGTTAGTGTGGTTGAGTGGGTAAGGTTGACTTAGGTGCAACCAAGAGGGTTGAAAAGCATCTAAAGCTGCACGGTTGGCTTGCGAAGTCTAAGGCCGTGACACTAGGCTATGTTTGGCATTCTACTCTTGGGTTAAAATAGTCACAAAAAGACAAAATAAGTTTTTTAGCATAATAACACAAAGTAATATTTTGAAAAGTTGGTAAAAAGTTGACTTTTGACTTTTTTAGTCTATTTTGTCTTTTTGTGAGTAAAAAATATGAGAGGTGATGTGATTCAAAATGGATAAAAAGCTAAAAACTGACTCTTTTTTTTTTTTGCTTCCCAAAAGACCTCAAAATATGTGACACCCGAATTTTCTTAAATTTAAAATTTCAATAAATTAAGACTCAAAAATAAATAATAATAATAAATAAATAAATGCATAATTTAGGAAATTGAGAATTTATCGATTAAATTGTTAAGGAAATAAATTGTAAGACACCACACATTAAATATTTTAGTAAGTGGTAAGTGATATTTTATAGTTGGGTAGTGAGGTTTTTAGACGTGAACCTAACTTATAATCATAAGTAATTTTAGGAATTATGATTTTTAAAATTGGAATAACATAATAAATAAATAAACAAATAAAAGGAGTATAAATTTCGGTGTAGGCCAAGGGGCAACTTGGCCCTTGGTGAATTCAAGAAGATGAAACAAAGGGGTGAAACATGTGTCAAGAAAGAGTTAAACTTGAGGAGTGAAGAACATGTGGCAAAGAGAGAAATTATCCACATGTGCATTGGCTTTACTTGGGCCTCACTTTAAGAGATGTATAAATGAGAAATTGGTGCTGTAGCAAGAATCATAAGTGAAGTAGAATCAGGAGCAAAAGACGAAGTAAAGGAGTGTAAGGAGAGCATAGCAGTGAGGCTTTGGAGCACGGGAAATAGGGATAAATTTATATCAAAAGTGAGTTTTATTATACCTTGAGTTACTATAATATGTTTTCTACATGTCTTAAGTTACCATAATATATTTTATGAATGTTTTGAGTTACCACAATTTATTTGATATAAATTATGTTTTATAGTTAGGTTAATATTTCAATTACATGGATTATTTTTTGAACTTTATTTGTTAAAATGAAAGCCATGGATATGTTCGTGTAAATTTTAAAGAATATTCGACCATGATCTTGTAAACAATTATCTTCTGTAAGTACCACCATGGGAGTCCCATGCCTTGGGGGACTTAAATAACCATTGCCCCCCATTTGACCACTTTGTGGTTTCCTGTTTGTCATGGATCCATTGACCCCTGTTCTGATTGTCACTTTAGTGACCCCTGTTCTGTTTTGTTCCGTACCGTGGTTATAGTTAATTATTTTAGTTTCTGTCACTTAATTAATTTATGTATTCAACTCAAATTATATTAATGTTTTCGCTTAAATAACTATCTATGGCTATTTTGTGCCCCTACACTCACAGTATAATATTTCTCACTCTGCTATGTGCTTATAGCTGTTACCCCTTTCAAGTGTCGAGGTTTAGCGAGACCAAGATGGAAAATGAATCGCTGTGTTGTTTTTTTTTTAAATCTTTTTTTTATTTCTATCTGTTTTGTTTTGAACTCTTGTAATATAATAAAGTTCAAATGACTATGTTTTATTCCCTATTAAATAAGCATTTGGTATCCAATTATTTTATTTAATTTATCCGCTTGCGCTGCGACTACAAAATTATTTGAATTATTTTATTTTTATCTTGTTATGACACCGAGCCTTTGGGTACCGAGTTTAGGTCGTGACAAAAGCGATATCAGAGCAATGGTTGTTTTTTTTTTTAAAATAATAATAATAATAATATTTTTGTGTATAAGTTTCCCATTATTTGAATTAAAAACTATTGCAAAAAAAAAAAAAAAAAAAAAAACAAGGCAATGAATTAGGGGCATAGTTAAGTCAGTGATTCTATCTTCTCCCCCGCTCGAGCCACCTAGTTAGTGTATTTATATCGGTCAGGGTATCCATACCAGTCAGTGTATATAAATGTGTTTAGATTGTTTTGCCTCGTTTTTCTTTCGTTAAGCTATTTTGTGATTCAGGTCAGTATGGAATTAATGTCCAATTCAGAGAGATGTGCTAGTTACACCATTGATGTACAGAACCTAAACTGTTTTTATTGCAGTTTGGGGAGGACATCCCCGATTACAGAGACTCCAAAAAAAAAAAAAAAAAAAACCAGAAAATACAAAAAAAAAAAAAAGAAAAGAAAAGAAAAGAAAAGAAAAAAAGAAAGAAAGAGAGGGATCTGTTCTTTTTTATCCTCCGGCAAACGGCCATACGCCGACCTCACTTGCTTGACTCTCCCACCATTTTCTTCATCTCAATTTCGTTCTGGGAGACCTTCGAAGGCCCTGCCTTAGTGTGTTCCCCAAGAGAAGGCCCTACCTCAGTGTTTTAACTAAGAGAGTTAACTCTTTGCCGACCATCAAAGGCAAAATATGACGGCGCTCCAAACCGGGCCATACAAGTGGCATGTCGTTTTACCTCTTTATTCTCCATGGAGGTAGCCTTCCGTTTCAATTCTTTGTTCTCTGCTTTCAGCGTGCAAATCTCCGCTCGCGCATCCTTGTACATATGCTGAAGCAAAGTGAGTTGGGTGTTAACCCGATGTACCTTACACGTCTTGTTTTGCAGACGGTGAGATAGGTTTGTGACATGACCATTGTCTCCATACATGACTTCAACGTGTAGTGGTTGGCCTCAATATCAGTTTAAGCAGCCATCACTTGCTAAACTGTTAGTGTAGGAAGACTAGGATGAGTAAGAGCAGGGCCACTTGGCCTAGAGGAGCTCGATGGATCATTAAGATCCGGAAAGAGAGAGAGGGGGCGAGACGAAGCCATGTACAGGAAGAGAGAGGAAAGAAGGGAGTCGCAGAGAAATGGCAGCAAATAGAGGAGGAAGAGAAGAAGGGGATGGAAGAGTGATGAAGAAGAAAAAGATAGAATAGAAGAAGACAAAGAGAGAGAGAGAGAGTTAAGGCGAGGCGAGCTTACAAATTGAGGAGGCCTGCTTTTGTTGGCCAGCCGATGCAAAAGCAAACCCGCGTGTCAAACGCGGTTTTCGAAGGAAGAGAAAGATGCGGGAGAATTGTATGCATATGTGTATATGAATTGTATATCTATGTATTATATATATTTGTTTGCATATTTGGTCACAAGAGTGGCTTGGGTTCAGTGGTTCGGCTCAGAGGTTGAAAGAGCAAGAGACTAAAGACAGGGGTTCGAAACCTCGTATCCCCACATCCATGCATTTTGAGTTCTTTCCTCAATTGAATATGTCATTTATGGATGGAGATTTTGAGTTTGATCTGAAATTGAAGGCCTTAAAGGTTTGAGGAACCAAAATTGATGAGCTCAATAAGTTTAATTTGATATTTGGAACCTTTTGGGGGTTTGAGTTGAACTCTGATTCAGAATGATAAATTAATTAGGTCTTAATGGAAGTCAAATTCGACCAATTAAATTATGTGGGATTTGTGATTAGGTTTAATTAATTTAATTACGTGTTAATCAAGATTTATTAATATAGAGAATTGAGATCCACCACTGTAATTATTAAATTTGGATATAGTTGTAATATTGTTTATTTTGGAGGTAATTGTGCTATAGAATATTTAGAGGATATTGTACCATTTGGAGATGATTTTGTAGTTATATTTTTTGGGAGCAAAACTTGTATTTTTTTTTTGTGTTTGGCTATTTGAGAGTATTTAACGACCCGGGAGTGGGGCGTTACAATCTACAGTTGGCCCCTCTGAACCAGTCCGAAAACCCGCGATACCTAGATGAGTGAGAAAGGACCAAAAACGCCAAGGAAGAGCCTTTGCCTTAGTGCCTGGAAGCCCAGAAGTTACAAAGAACGTCGTGTCAGGTACACTTTCTGTTTGTGGTCACTTAGCCCATGTTCTCTTTGACTCTGGCTCAACTCATTCTTTTGTTACACCACACTTTGCTACCAAGTTGGCATCAACACCCGAACCCTTAGGATATGTATTGTCTGTGTCTTTTCCTTCTAGTAATTCTACCCTTAGTACTAATGTGTACAAATCTTGTACTATATCCTTAAAAGGTGAAACCTTACATGTAGATTTGATTCCTCTCTGCATTAGTACCTTTGATGTGATCTTAGGAATGGATTGGTTAGCTGTCAATCGTGCTTCCATCGATTGTGAAGCCAAAAAGGTCTTCCTCCGGTCACCAAACCAACTCGAGCTTATTTTCGAAGGAACTGGAGCCTCTCCCCCTCCATGTATTATATCCTTCATGACAGCCCAACGACTACTAAGAAAGGGTTGTTATAGTTGTATCTGTTATGTGATCGATACTCAACAAGAGACCTCCACACTTGATGCAATCCCTGTGGTTCGAGAATTCCCGGATGTATTTCCTGAAGACTTGTCTGGTACCCCAGTTGACCGAGAAATCGAATTCACCATTGAAACCCAACCTGGTGCACAACTAATCTCAAAAACCCCTTACCGCATGTCCATGACAGAATTAAAAGAACTAAAAACCCAACTCCAAGAACTACTGGACAAAGGCTTCATCCGACCAAGTACCTCACCATGGGGAGCTTCGGTGCTGTTCGTAAAGAAAAAGGATGGTACAATGAGGCTATGCATCAATTACCGGGAGCTGAACAAGTCACCATCAAGAACCGGTACCCTCTACCACGAATTGACGACTTGTTTGATCAACTGCAAGGCGCCCAAGTATTCTCAAAAATTGACTTACATTCTGGTTACCATCAACTAAAAGTCAAAACAAAAAGTATTGAAAAGACTGCCTTCAGAACTCATTACGGGCACTACGAGTTTCTCGTCATGCCATTTGGCATCACAAATGCTCCAGCGGCCTTCATGGACCTCATGAATCAAGTGTTCAAACCCCATCTTGACGAGTTCGTCATTGCCTTTATTGACGACATTCTTATATACTCCAAATCACCAGAAGATCATGAGCACCACCTGCGAAGAGTTCTACAGACACTACGTGATCATAGGCTTTATGCCAAGTTGAAGAAATGCAAATTCTGGATCACTAGTGCACACTTTCTCGGTCACGTCATTAGCAAAGATGGTATCTCAGTTGATCCCCAAAAGGTTGCAGCAATCGTGGATTGGCCATGACCTACTAACGTGTCTGAGATTCGAAGCTTTTTGGGCCTAGCCGGCTATTACTGGCGCTTTGTGCAAGATTTCTTGAAGATAGCTTCACCTTTGACCTAGCTAACTCAGAAGAACAGGCCCTTTAAATGGACGGACAAGCAGGAACATTGCTTCCAAGAATTGAAGAACAGACTCGTGACGGCTCCTATACTAGCACTTCCCGCGGAAGCAGAAGGGTTTGTAATTTATAGCGATGCCTCATACAATGGTTTGGGTTGCGTTCTTATGCAAAATGGGAAGGTCATTGCTTATGCCTTCCGCCAACTAAAGACTCACGAAAGGAACTACCCAACTCATGATCTAGAATTGGCTGCGGTGATCTTCGCCCTAAAGATCTGGCGTCATTATCTCTACGGTGCAACCTGTGAGATTTACATGGATCACAAGAGTCTCAAATATCTGTTTACATAGAAAGAATTGAATATGAGACAACGACGATGGCTAGAATTTATACGATATAGAGATCCATCACCATCCCGGCAAAGCTAACGTAGTAGCAGACACATTAAGTCGAAAAATGACCAAAAGTTTGGAATGCACCCTTATTCCCCGCAAGATCCATGGACTGCTCGCCAACATAATCGTGGAACCCAAGTTGATTAAAGAAATTATAATCCGCCAATTTGAAGAAAAAGTACAAGGAACAAGGAAGCATGCCCGATCCTGACTTCACGATAAGCAATGGGATGCTAAAATTTTAGAATTGAATTTGCGTACCCGACCTTCCAGAACTCAAGAAAAGGATATTGGTAGAAGCTCATAGCTCGAGGTATGCAATCCACCCTGGCAATACGAAGATGTATCACGATCTGAAGAAACACTTCTGGTGGACAGGAATGAAAAAAGACATAGCAAGCCAAGTCTCCAAATGCCTGCGTTGTCAACAAGTTAAAGTAGAACATCAGAGACCTGTAGGAATGTTGCAACCACTCCCTATTCCTGAATGGAAGTGGGAACACATTACTATGGACTTCGTGGTCAGGCTACCGCAATTAGTTTCGAAGAATGATGCAATATGGGTTATCGTGGATCAATTGACGAAGTCGGCGCATTTTTTACCAATCAGAATCATGTACTCTCTTTCTAAGTTCGCCACTCTATACATTAAGGAAATCATTCGCTTACACGGCACCCCAGTTTCAATCGTATCCGATAGAGACCCCCGCTTTGTGTCTCATTAACCATCGTGTCGAAGAAGCAACGTAGGAAACTGAAAGTCAAAATCTGGGCCAAATACCCACCACACCTCTTCGAAAACCAAGGTACGTCAAGTTTGGGGACAAACTTCTTTTAAGGAGAGGAGAAATGTGACACCCGAACTTTCTTAAATTTAAAATTTCAATAAATAAAGACTCAAAAATAAATAATAATAAAAAATAAATAAATGCATAATTTAGGAAATTGAGAATTTATCGATTAAATTGTTAAGGAAATAAATTGTAAGACACCACACATTAAATATTTTAGTAAGTGATAAGTGATGTTTTATAGTTGGGTAGTGTGGTTTTTAGACGTGAATCTAACTTATAATCATAAGTAATTTTAGGAATTATGATTTTTTAAATTGGAATAACATAATAAATAAATAAATAAATAAAAGGAGTATAAATTTCGGTGTAGGCCAAGGGGCAACTTGGCCCTTGGTGAATTCAGGAAGATGAAACAAAGAGGTGAAACAGGTGTCAAGAAAGAGTTAAACTTGAGGAGTGAAGAACAATTGGCAAGAGGAATTATCCACATGTGCGTTGGCTTTACTTGGGCCTCACTTTAAGAGATGTATAAATGAGAAGTTGGTCTTTGTAGCAAGAATTAGAAGTGAAGTAGAATCGAGGAGCAAAAGGCGAAGTAAAGGAGTGTAAGGAGAGCATAGCGGTGAGGCTTTAGCACGGAAATAGGGATAAATTTATATCAAAAGTGTGTTTTATTATACCTTGAGTTATTATAATATGTTGTCTTAAGTTACCATAATATATTTTACGAATGTTTTGAGTTACCACAATTTATTTGATATAAATTATGTTTTATGGTTAGGTTAATATTTCAATTACGTGGATTATTTTCTGAACTTTATTTTTAAAATGAAACCCATGGATATGTTTGTGTAAATTTTAAAGAATATTCAACCATGATCTTGTAAACAATTATCTTCTGTAAGTATCACCACGGGAGTCCCATGCCTTGGGGACTTAAATAACCATTGGCCCCCGTTTGACTACTTTGTGGTCCCCTATTTGTCATGGATCCATTGACCCCTGTTTTGATTGTCACTTTAGTGACCCCTGTTCTGTTTTGTTCCGTACCGTGGTTATAGTTAATTATTTCAGTTTCTGCCACTTAATTAATTTATGTATTCAACTCAAATTATATTAATGTTTTCGCTTAAATAACTATCTATGGCTATTTTATGCCCCTACACTCACAGTATAATATTTCTCACTCTGCTATGTGCTTATAGCTGTTACCCCTTTCAGGTGTCGAGGTTTAGCGAGACCAAGATGGAAAATGAATCGCTGCGTTGTTTTTTTTAAAATCTTTTTTTTTTATTTCTATCTGTTTTGTTTTGAACTCTTGTAATATAATAAAATTCAAATGACTATGTTTTATTCCCTATTAAATAAGCATTTGGTACCCAATTATTTTATTTAATTTATCCGCTTGCGCTGCGACTACAAAATTATTTGAATTATTTTATTTTTATCTTGTTATGACACCGAGCCTTTGGGTACCGGGTTTAGATCGTGACAAAATATCACATCAAAACCATAATCATTTCATTTTTTCTATCACAAAAGTCAAGAAAACTAAAAAGCCTATCTCAAAAGAGGCTTTTTAGTACTAGTCAAAAAAAACTAAAAAGTTAAAAAGCCAACTCATATCTTAAACGAAGGCTAATTAAGGTAGTTAATTATAGGTCCCACCACCCTATCCCTGTGGACATTTTCAATTATTAATTGTTCTGTTCAATTTTTTGAATTTTTTATCAAACTGAGGATAGATGTGCCTTTTAATCACTATTTATGTTTGTTAGATTTTTCCCACTGGATGTCCCATCCCTAGATGACCACCTCAATGCAAAAATTTGTGAAAAAATTATATTGTCTGGTCGATTGGTGTTCTGATGAAGCCTTAAAAATCTCCATTAGAACATTTAATATCAAATGGAGCTTTTACTCATTTAATATCAAATGGAGCTTTTACTCAAATTTAATAAAAAAGAGATGAACCGTTGGAGATGCCCTAATTACTTAACAAATGTGAACTAACGTTATTTCATTCATAAATTTTTTTGTTACATTATTAGTCATGTGAATAACTTTTTATACAAAGATACTCTTTTCATGCAAAAATTTTCACAATAATATCATTTTTATAAATAAATTCATATTTATGAATTATACCTATTTTGTTTTAAAATGAAAGCTCCATATATCAAACCACATTATAATAAACTTTTTATTTAGAAATCATTACTTGTTATACCATATAACAATATTGATACTTTAATAACAATGGCTTTATATTTATCTATTTTTTTAGAAAAAAATATATTTATTATATGTGATTTAATTATGTATCAACCAATGTTTTGAAGATTGGACTGAACTGGTCGGTTCGACTGGTTGAACTGTCGACTGGTCTATGGTTCGGTTCGGATATACCCTCTAACCCGTTCCTTCTTGAAAATCGATCATTTTAAACTAAATTGGTGTGAATCGCAGTTAAACCGCTAAACCGGATGAACCGGCAAGGGACTTGAATCCAATACCTTAAGCTTCAAAGAGTATGAATTTCTACTCTGTCACCATGGTTCCTTACTATTATATAGAAAATATATAATATTAATTGTATTCAAACTAATTTCCTTCAAACATATGTATAATTAATATTTTTACAAACAATATTAATATAAAAATATATATATTAAATTATAAAAATATTCATAAAATAATTATGATATTACGGTTTGATTCTGGTTTAACTTGACGGTTGAACCAATAATCCGTCTACCGAATCTCTTTTTCAGTTTACTCACCGATTCGATTTTTAAAATATTGGTATCAAACAACAAAAACATCAGCTTCAGTCACCCAAAATAACCACTTTGAAAGATATTTTATTCCATCATACCGAACTCGAACAAGCAAACAGGAGGTCGATTCATTCATGAGATCATCAACAACACTCGGGTTAATCTACTTTCACACAATTCCCAATCCAAAGTGGTTGAGTTTAGATTTATCTTTTTCTCCACATAATCATATATGACATTGCCACACAAGTTCAAAAATTAGATTTAACTTTCAAACTTAATGATATAATAATCAATTAGAATATTTAAGATAATATTCTCTTTCATATTTTTTAAATTATAACCAATCATATCAATTACATATCATTGAGTTTGAAAAATAGATTTAAAAAGTAGATTTCTATATCATTTTTCATAATATATATATATATATATATCTATATTATTATACTTAGTGTTGAAGGGACATGAGTAATGTTTAAACCTAAGATTATGGGTTTCTTACTTATCTGAATCATCGTGTGCTAGTATATATATATATACTAGCAGCCGGACACACACGATGCGTGTGCAAATTCATTTAAAGTTATAATATGAAATTGACATTTTTTTAAATAATGAACATATATATAACTATATACAATGTAACATTTGATATTAATATATTTGATATTTGATAAATAAAATATATATATATATATCTATATAATAATGGAAGCGTTAGTTTGAATTCAAATGTCTATGTGTCAAAATGTGGATCATTAGATTGCTTCAATCCAAGGGCTAGAAATGTTCCATTCTCATTTGTCCTACAAGGACATTTCAATGGTTGAGATCAATTACAATCAACATCTAATGGCTCAAAATGTCTCTCACCTAATGTGGCTGAAATCTCTCTCTCACGTGCTCCTCTCTGCTCAAAATCTCTCTCTGTTTCAATTTTCAAATTTTGAACACACTCCCCTCTTTCTCTCTCTCTCTCTCTCTCTCCATCAGAGCCCATTCCCTTGCTGGAGACCCAACCCCAATCTTCATCTTCATCAGTCGAGGCAGCCCCAATCTTCATCTTCTCTCTTCCTCCCTTTCTCTCTCTGCCATCCCAATCTTCATCAGCCGAGGCAGCCCCAAAAGGGAGCCACTACAAAAGGAAGAATATAAAGGAAGAATCTATTAGAAAAATTGGAAAAGATTAGACTGATCTAAAGCGGGTGATCACCGAAGAATAACACCTGCCATTCCTCAATTGGGAGGCTTGGATTGTATTCACAATGCCAGCATTATAGAGGTATTAATTTAGTACTGATCTTTAATGTATGTTGTTTATGAAAGACAAATTTTTGTGTTCAAAATCTATAGTTTATTGATTTCAATAACCCGTGACGATCCAAGGATTTTGTACAAGTTTAATCAAGGAAATGGAAAATATTTTCGTTCAAGAACAAATCTAATGAATTAAATTGTGAACCTATTTGGGGATTCACACAATGGGGCAACCATGAAAGTGAAATTTCTCTACTTAGGTATGAACTTTTACTTCATACCCATTGGGCAGTGATTAACATTTTCTTCATCAACAAAGTCCATCACTGTTATCTGAAATAGCAGAAATGATAATGAATTATAGTAAAAATGCTCTGTACAAAACCCTCTTTCTAATAGGAAAAATGATAATGAATTATAGTCCATCACTGTTATTTTTCTTCATCAATAGGAAAAATGCTCGCATAAAAACCCTCTTTCTAATCTATACTGTACATTTCTAGGTGTTTTGTAGCGTAAGCTTCTCATGAATTATAGTATTTGGAGCTATCATTTGGAGAGATTCTGTGGTGTTCAAGAAACACACTCCAGGAAATGGACAAGCCTCACATCCTTCAGGTAATTTCAGTGTTTTTTAATGTTGTGTTGCGTCTCCCCTTCTCTCTGTGTGTTTGTTTTTGGTTGTTAGATCACCGCCATTCGCACACGCACCTCTCATGCTTGGTGTTGAATTTTGCAGAGATTGGACCAATCTAAAGCGGGTGATCACCGAAGAAGAACGCCTGCCATTCCTCAATTGGGAGGCTTGGATTGTATTCACAATGCCAGCATTATACATGTATTAGTTTAGTACTGATTTTGATGTATGTTGTTTATGAAAGATAAATTTTTGTGTTCAAAATCTATAGTATGCCGATTTCAATAACCCGTGACGATCCAAGGATTTTGTACAAGTTTAATCAAGGAAATGGAAAATATTGTCGTTCAAGAACAAATCTAATGAATTAAATTGTGAACCTATTTGAGGATTCACACAATAGGGCAACCATGAAAGTGAAATTTCTCTACTTAGGTATGGACTTTTACTTCATACCCATTGGGCAGTGATTAACATTTTCTTCATCAACAAAGTCCATCACTGTTATCTGAAATAGCAGAAATGATAATGAATTATAGTAAAAATGCTCTGTACAAAACCCTATTTCTAATAGGAAAAATGATAATGAATTATAGTCCATCACTGTTATTTTTCTTCATCAATAGGAAAAATGCTCTGTACAAAACCCTCTTTCTAATCTATACTATACATTTCTAGGTGTTTTGTAGCGTAAGCTTCTCATGAATTATAGTATTTGGAGCTATCATTTGGGGAGATTCTGTGGTGTTCGAGAAACACACTCCAGGAAATGGACAAGCCTCACATCCTTCAGGTAATTTCAGTGTTTTTTAATGTTGTGTTGCGTCTCCCCTTCTCTCTCTGTGTTTGTTTTTGGTTGTTGGATCGCTGCCATTCGCACACGCACCCCTCCCGCTTGGTGTTGAATTTTGCAGAGATTGGACCAATCTAAAGCGGGTGATCGCCGAAGAAGAACACCTGCCATTCCTCAATTGGGAGGCTTGGATTGTATTCACAATGCCATTATAAGATTAGTATTAGTTTTGACGATTTTGATGTATGTTGTTTATGAAAGATAAATTTTTGTGTTCAAAATCTATAGTATGCCGATTTCAATAACCCGTGACGATCCAAGGATTTTGTACAAGTTTAATCAAGGAAATGGAAAATATTGTCGTTCAAGAACAAATCTAATGAATTAAATTGTGAACCTATTTGGGGATTCACACAATGGGGCAACCATGAAAGTGAAATTTCTTTACTTAGGTATGAACTTTTACTTCATACCCATTGGGCAGTGATTAACATTTTCTTCATCAACAAAGTCCATCACTGTTATTTCAGAAGCAGAAATGATAATGAATTATAGTAAAAATGCTCTGTACAAAACCCTCTTTCTAATAGGAAAAATGATAATGAATTATAGTCCATCACTGTTATTTCAGAAGCAGAACGTCACTTTGTTGGTATGTGTAGAAGATACTGGGATTGGCATTCCTTTACATGCCCAGGAGCAAGTTTTCACGCCCTTCATGCAAGCGGACAGTTCAACCTCTAGAAATTATGGAGGAACTGGTATTGGGTTGAGTATTAGTAAGTGTTTGGTTGAGCTAATGGGTGGTCAGATAAATTTCATAAGCCATCCTCAGGTTGGAAGCACGTTTTCATTCACTGCAGCCTTTAGAAGATGTGAGAAAAACACTTTTGGTGATCCAAAAAAACCTGTTGCCGGTGATGTCCCTAATGGGTTTCAAGGATTGAAAGCAATTATAGTTGATGAGAAACCGGTTAGAGTAGCTGTGACAAGATACCATCTGAAGAGACTCGGTATTCTGGTTGAAGTCGTAAGTTGTGTAAGGATGGTAGCTACTATGTCTTGCAAAAATGGATCCAAGTAAGTATTTGTTTTGGTGTCCTGTATTTATTTTAGTGTTTACTTGGATAGAAATTTTTGTTATTCATGGTAGATTTGAAAATTCCAATTTTAGTTTATTTAAATACTGGGCAATGACTGCCATCTTATTGGCCTAGGATTCAAAAAACATAACTTGGAACACTTCCAATAAAGTATAAACACTTTCTTTACTATTTGTTTTGGATTTTTGTTTGTTGTCCTTAATGAATTAGTCCTCTTTCTTGAATTAGTCCTCGATTTCTATTTTTTCTTTGGTTTTTTTTTTTTTTTTTCCACTGTTCTTTACTTAAAACAATCCATTGGTCTCTGTTTCCTACAATGATATGTACTAGGGTAATGACTTTTATTGCTTTTGTAATATTAGAATTTGTTTATTTTGTATGGTTTGGTTTGGGAATATGTTGAGTAGTGGGTTTTTTTTTTTTTTTGGCACCAAAATGGTAGAGTCTTGGTTGTTTTGGTATAGGACTCTTCAGAAATTTGTGAACTTATTTATTTGGGTTTTCCGTTTTATTTTCCTCCCTATTTTGTTTTTCCTTGGCCATCCTACAACACAAATACACTTTTGAAGTACTAAAAATTGATTGAGAAAATGTCACCTGAGATACATAGCTTTTGCATATTCTATTATTGTTGGTTTCAGGTTATTCAAACAATCTGCTCTATTTTTATTTTGTCTCTATGGTTTAAAACTTCTTAGTTGAATGTTTATTTAAATTTTCTGAATATTATGACAACCAAAACTATTCCTTTAACATAAACAGAGTGATACACAGAGTGATTAATCTTCAGAATTATTTTGGGATTAATTTTCTGAATGTTTATATAAACAAACCACAAAGAAATAGGTTATGTTATGTTATGATAAACAGAGTGATAAACAGGATTAATCTTCAGAATTATGTAAACAAATTATGTTATGTTAAAGGAATACTTCTTAGTTGAATGTTTTGGTGGTCATAGGTTATGTTAAAGGAATAGTTTTGATGGATATAGCAATCATGGTTTAAAGGAATATTATGAAAATATTCAAAGTTTGATTTTTTTATGTTGTATCCAAACATGCTGCCTCATTTCTACACTGTGTTTTCTGTTTGTATCCACACAATCTGTGCTATTTCTATTTTGTATATGGAGAGTATTTTTTTCCAAACTTGAAGCCTAAGGGGTATCAAAACAAATTCTTGCATGGTGGTATATACCTGTTTCTGAGTAGGAAAATTGAACAAAAAAATAAGACAAGCTCTGTGTAGTTAAAAAATTTGCAAATTTTGGTCAACAATTTAATAAGATGAATGTGATCAATTTTTCACAATTAAAGAATTTTGGAAATTTGACAATACAGAAAGAATCTCCTTGTTGTATGATGTCAAGTTAAAGGATCAGGTTGTATTAGTTATTTTGCCCCACTAAAAAAGAAAACCTATTTGTATAGGAGCTAAATTAATAATAAAAAAAAAAAAACTAAAACAATGGAATTTACCTTCTTAGTTGGTTGATCCACAAGGTCTTCCAGTTGAGGTAAACATTTGCAAGTGTTCAGTGTCACGGATAGAAGATATCATATGTATAAAAGCTCTTTTATATGGTTTCATTGATTAATGGCTTCTTCTCATTTATTTGGTAGGCTGAAAGACTGCTTACAAAGACATTGCCGTACCCAAGAAGTGTTTGAACAGAGCATCCGAATGCCTATTGGACCTGAATTCAACCCAGTGACAGCGGTTGGAGCTCTTAATTGGCCAGAGTTCAATTTGTTGGCAATACTCTAATCACTATACATTTTATTGTTTTGTACACTGAGTTCAATTTGTTGTCAATACTTTAATCACTATATAGTTTATTGCTTTGTACACTAAGTTTAATTTGTTGTCAATACTCTAATCACTATAAAGTTTATTCATGTTTTAAATTTTTTATTAGATGCATTTCATTCATATCTTTCTAGTGTCAAACATTTTAAAAAATTCACTCCCTACTCTTTGAAAAAAAAAAAAAAAAAAACACCGTGCCTTTAGGATTGTTGGTGTTTGTTGCTGGAGATAGAACTGCTTTGCTGAATAGTGGTTTGTTGCTGGAGATAGAATTGCTCTGAATAGTGGTTGAATAATGGTTTTTTGGTTTTTAGTACAGATTTTTTTGAGATATTAAAAATTATTTATGATGGCCTCTTATAGAGTTTCGTTTTAAAATAAAATGGATTTTATTAATCTTATTCGAAGGTATGAATTTATCATGGTGAATTTGAGGTATCATGCCTTCAAAATCTGTCACCATTAAAGAATTTGTTACTTTCCAACATTATTCTATTAGTATAATATGCCCTTTTATCACATCTTCCCCATCTTTTTAGTTTACCCTACTATGGTGGCTTAATTTTCGTCTTCACAGCCTTACCCCACCATCAAATACTAATTCTCAAAACACATTGTACAATCAAATATGATGTACCCTACTATGATGTTTACAAGCTTAATAGTCATTTTGGAGGGTTTGAACATTGTGTAGACAGCATAATCAGTTATTTGTTAAAAACTGACATTCTGCTGGAGTTAGTGCAACATGTTATGTGCACATCCTTTTTTATATCTTAATTTTTATGTGATTATCCTAGGTTTGCTTGCTTATGGTTGCATCCATTTGAATGGACAAGTAACTTATTGGAAAATAAAAAGAAAAGAAATAGATTCAAGGCATTTTATTTGTCAAGTTGGTAATAATTTGTTATTTGTCTTCTGCAGGTTAAGATTGCAATGATTGGAATCATGGCTGGTGGTGAAGGACTTCATTTTTCATCAGCTGCCTCAGAACCCATCTCATATGTCTCAGGTGTAATTAATTTGCATATCCTTGAGCATTGCTGAATCTTCTCTTTAATCATCAAGAAATTGGTGGATGGTTAAAATTATGCATTCTTGGTTTAAATTCAATTATGAACTAATGATTTTCTATTAAGTGGTTTAGGTTAAAGTCTTCTCATTTCTAAATCTTTACCTTACTCTTTATGTATGATGAAGTTATCTTATTTGGACCATTCATGGTCACCTTACAAATTTGAGCCCACCACTTTGTTCTTGATATTGCGCTATTTTTATTGTTATTCTTTTTAATATTTTAGGCTTGCTACTTATCATCATAATTTTCAATACATAACCAAATCAACATCATCAAATTCCAAATCAAATGTCTTTTTCTCGCTATGAAATGATGTAGATCTATATTGGATGGGTTACACTGGAGAGATGGTGTGGTAGTATCATCCCTTACAAAAGCATGTTTAATGTGCTTGACTCTTATTTTGATATGTTTGAATGCGCACACAGAATTAAAGACTCTTTTAAGTCACATGAAATGAATAAAAAACATCATAATTTGAAGATGGTCAATGAAAAAAATCCCTCAAAATTACAAACGAAACAAACATAAATCTTTCAAGCAAACTCAAGGAGGTGGTTTGTTAGTGTTTAGCCATTTAAGGTGTTTTTGATCTATCTTAGTAAGTAATCTATGGTTTTTCAGGATGTGGGCTGATTTTTTAATTTGGGCTCTTAGACAGGTGGTTGTTTTAAATAAAAATGTATTACTCTGATCTATATAGCTTTCCATTCACTGGAAACAAAGGAAAACAGATGAGGATGTGAAATTGAAAATTTTAAAAAGAGTCTTTGATCATCAAACCATTTTCTGGTAATTGTGGAAAGGGGCTTCATTTCTTTGACATTTGAGCCTTTGGGGACCTACATCGTGCTCTTTCTCTCTCTCTCTCTCTCTCTCTCTCTCACAGGTGATTTTGTTGATTTACATAGTGGGTGTTTGGGAAGTGAGTTTTTATGTAAATTTTAGGAGATGTAGGTTTTTATGAGATAAAAAATTTTTAGTGTTTGGGAAGATAGTTGGATTTTTATGTGGTTGGATGTGATGTTTGTGAGAGAAAAAGTGAAATGATTATGGGGTTGGATGTGATATTTTGTTTGGATGTGTTTTTTTTGGTTTTGTAAAATTTTTGTCTTTTAGTGGAAAAAATGAGATAAAAAATTTGGGTGGTGGCTTCCCAAACACTACCATAAGTAAGTATATGTGTGTGTCAAAAAAATACCTTTTTGTTATATAGGTTTGTTCGGAGATGTGTTTGATGAATTGGCTCTTCACACAACTACGTAACAATCTTTAACTACTACTTTTTTCGTAAACCGTATAGTTATATGTAAATGAGGTTTGTTGTTTATATAGAATTTTATATGTTAGCGCTTCCCAATTTGATGTGTTGGTTTGATGCTGAATAATATTGGGGAGCAATCATGCATGTATTGTTTAAATGTGTTTTCAAATATAATTGTTTATTTATTTACTTATTTTGGATATGCAATGATCTGAGACATAATTTTGGATGTGAAGAATGCATGAACAAATGGGAGAAATGGGGAATTTCTTAAGTAGGCGGGAGGTTTTTGAATCTAAGTATACCTACCAATCAATTCATAACAATGGTCAGTTCCCGTTTATTCTTTGTTTTCCCTTTTCCCCTCCCTTTTCTGTCTTTTGTTTCCTAGCTCTTTTACAATTTTTAGATAACTGAATGAATAATTCTGTTCGAAATCAAAATTATAGCGTTGATAGGAAATTGATTGACTGGAATATAGGGAGAACCTGAGCCTAGGCGCAAAACACTTTTCCTGATGATGGTTTATCAAACAGACTTGTGCCACTGGGACTCAAGTATCGTTCCAACTCAAGGCTTTTTTTTTTTTTTCGGTTGGCCTTTCATGTGTCTTGTATTAGCCACTGGTTGCGTATGAAATGCTTGATAAAAGATTGATTAGAAGGATCATTTCTTTGTCAGATGTATTATCATGTGCAACATGTCTCCTATTTGGAACTCTAAAACCTTTGTACACTTGAGAAAAGTCTAATTTCTATATTCAAACATATTATTGTGATTTGTGAATAAGGTACTGCAAATCCAAAGAAAAATCAAACACTAAATTTTCATTATTGATGAGTTCGTTTTTTAACTTTTACATTTGATTCATTGTTTCTAGATTTATAGATGTTCAGTTAGGTGATTTTTGTGTAGTTAGTTCAGTTTATAGTTATAGTTATAGTTATAGTTATAGTTATAGTTAGTTCAATTTATAGTTATAGTGAGCTTTTGAACGTTTAAAAATTTGTAGTGGGTTTTGTAATTTTTATAATTTCTGTTTTTGTTATGTTGTACACAACTTGAGACAATAAAGAGCCAAATAAATGGAAAAATTTCTAAGTAGTCTGAAACAAAGGAAGTGTGAATACTGGAAATTACTGTCAAAATTAGTTTTTAAAGTCTCATTCTAGTATTTGTATTAATGAAATTGCCTATTTGTCATGATAAAAATATTAACTTGAAATTTTTGTTATTTAGTTTATAGTTGTGCAACTTGCTGTCACTAGAATGTTGTGTTGAACTTTTTGTCCATCTCCTTCATGACCTTAAGGGGTTTCAAGGTTATGTACATTTTTAGGGTTATTTTAGATTGTTTATGGGTCATTTAGATTGGGCTCCATACTGTTATTATTAGAATTCCATTCTCCCAAACTCACAAATTTTTGAATTAATCTAATACATTTTATTTGAATTCCATTCTCCATAATTAATTACAACACCTCCTTCACAATTAATTAAACTCATCTCATTCTCTCTCTCACGGCTCATTTGTTTATTAAACCCATCCAAGCACCAAGAACTTTGTAATCCACCCAAGATATAATCAGATCTATATTTGAACTGGTAGTGTATTTGGGTTTGGGTTTGGATTTGTGATTTGTCATTCAAAGCTCAAACTTGAGCAACAATGGAGTTCAAATAGGAAGAGAGAGATGTAGAGGGAAAAAAAAGACAGAGCTCTCTGCTAAAAAAACCCGCTTAGGTCTGCTTTTCTTTTCCAAGAATAGTGTTGTTTTTATATTAAATTGATAATCTATATAATAAGATGGAAGTGTTGGAATTACAATTATATTAAATTGATAATTTACTAAATAGTGTTGGGATTACAATTATATTTTAATCTCAACATTATTAACACCGTGCCTTCAGGCACCGGCATACGCTAGTATATATATATTAACGATAACTCGTGCTATGCACGGCACGTACAAAAATTAATAATTTATTTTTATACAAAATAATATAAATAGTTAATTTTTTGTACACAAAAAAAAAAATTGAAATTTATAATTTAAGTTTCATAATTTTATCACAATTTATTTATTATTTTTAATTTGTCACAAATTTAATTATGTAACTTTTAACCCCTTACTAGAATTACAAATTTAGGTGAGCTCAACCCAAACAACTTGAGTCGAGTTTAAAAACTTTTAAAGATTGAACAATATAATTTTTAATTAAGTAAGGACCTATACAGAAATTTAAAAATTCAAAATAAATTTGAGTGGATTTGGACAAAAACACCAAATAACTTGAGCAACCAAAACAAAATTATATAATAAATTAAATTAATTAAAAGTTTAATATTAATGAACAAAAGAAAAAGCAATATACTTAAGATTTCTAATAGAAATTTTCTTAAAAATATTTTAAAAATACACATTTTAGAAAGGGATCATCGAATAAAGGGTTGTTTGGGAAATGCCGTATTAGCTCATTTTTTTATCTTTTTATCTTTTTTGGATCATATTATATCTCTACTTTTTTACATATCTTTTTATAAAAAGCAAAGAAACATACTTAGGCCTCGTTTGGGAACAGGCTAATTTAGTAACTTTTTGGCTAATTGGCTAAAAAGGTTGGTAAGAAAAACCTATATGTTTGGGCCAACTTTTTGGCTAATTAAACGATAAAAAAAGTAGAGAAAAGGGAATCTTTAACTTTTTGGTATGAGTTATTGGCTTTTTGGCTAAAAAGGTAACTTTTTGGCTAATTGACTATTTTAGCCTCTTGCCAAACGAGGCCTTAATTATCTTTTTTGAATCACAACGCATCGCTATTTTTCTATAACTATTTTTGTAAAAAAATAAAAAAGTATACTTATTTGACACTTCCCAAACTACTACTAAGTTGATATTAAAAAAAATTATCTTTTATAATGGCATAAATAATTTAAATATGATTTTTTAGAAATTATTTTTAATTTAAAAATTACAATAAAATATTAAATAGAATAAAAATAAATTTCTTACAAAATAAAAGTATTTGAACAAAAAAAAGGTAAGAAGAAAATTTAATATCATATTTTTATTTAATATGAAAATAATTCTAGATGAATAATAAATTATCACCTATAACCCTTTTTTTTTTTAAATAAAAAAAGTTTAACGAACTATCACTTTTAATAATAATAAATAAAAAAAAATGTTTCTTTCTAATTTATTTTAGCAAAAGTAACTTTTTAACAATTTGAGCCAAAGATATCTTTATTCTTTATTTTAATTATTTTAATTGACAATTGAGATTTTAAAAAAAAAATCCAACAAAATCTACCATGTTTGGTAAGTATTAAAAAAGTCATGTTTTATTCTTTCGTTAAAAAAAAATTATATTAAAAATTATTATTGTTCAAGTCCTTATGGTTTAGAAGTATATAATTTTTTTTAATAAAATTTAAAACAAAAAAAAAAGAAAAAAAATAATAGCGATTAATAATTTGAACACATGTATTTAATACAAATTATATTTAGACCAATAATATTATGACACATTATTATGACACATGTGAATATTGATTCCATTCTAATTGTAGTAATATAATTTGAAAAATAATTTAAATTTGAAATTTTATTTTATAAATTAATAAGTGATGCAAAATTTAAGGAATGAATATTGATCTCATTCTAGTAACATAATTTGAGTAATAATTCAAATTTGAAATTTTATTTTAAGAATATAAAATTAATTTATAGACCAATTATATTATAACACGTATTAACAAAAAATTAAACAAAATAAAAAAAAATGTGAAAAAAAAATTACAACTTTCAACTTTAATGAAATGACACTATTTTGCAATTATAATAGTGTATAGATATATGGATATATAAATAAATTATGGAATAGGTCATTATTTAAAACTTAAATATTATGGGATAAATCATTATAATTTTAAATTTAAATTAATAAAATGCTTTCCATATTTAATGCCCCTCAAATTTGAATTTGAAATGGATTAGTATAATTTCTATTTTTTATTTTATATATTTGATATACTTTTTATTTGAAAGTCATAAATCAAGAGACATTAATGTTATTTATTTATTTATTGCTTGAATGAGAGCTATATACGATTTTTTTTAATTATTTAAAATTAAAAAATTAAAAATTTTAGTTTGAAATATTGGAAATCCCACAAGACTTGCCTATTTTACTTATATAATATAGATATAGATTGATAAATAAATTTAATAAGAATTTATATTTGTTTTAGATCTTTTTTTAATATACAAATTATATTTTTTTAGTTTTTTTTTATAAAAATAATTTAACAATCCCATCACTAACTATAGTGTATAGAAGAAGTTAAAAATGGTGTAGCAGTAGATATGAGAGAAGTCAAAAGGGCTTGTGAGTTGGAGGAAATTAATAAATGCTGAGTGTTTTTTGAAATAAAAAAATTAGAAAATTGAGATTGGGATATTGAAACAACTTATGTATTATGGGATAAATCATTATAATTTTAAATTTAAATTGATTAAATATTTTCCATATTTAGTGTCCCTCAAATTTGAATTTTGAAATGGATTTGTATACTTTCTATTTTTTATTTTATATATTTGATATACCTTCCATTTGAAAGTCATAAATTAAGAGATATTATATATATATATATATATTTTTTTTTCTTGAATGAAAGCTATAGAGGATTTTTCTAATTATTTAAAATCAAAAAAATTAGAAATTTTAGTTTGAGATATTGGAAATTCCACAAGATTTGCCATTTTACTTATATAATATATAGATATAGATAGATAGATTTAATAAAAATTTATATTTATATTAGATATTTTTTTAATATGCAAATTATATATTTTTATATGTTTTATAAAAATAATTTGACAATCTTATCACTAACTATAATGTATGGAAGAAGTTGAAAAGGATGTAGCGATGGTATGAGAAAAAGAAAAAACTTGTGGGTTGAAGTCAATAAATGTTGAGATTTTTTTCCAAAATAAAAAAATTAAAAAATTGAGATTAGGATATTAGAGCTCACACAAAACTAGTGGATTAAAAATTTTATTTTTCTTACATAATATATAGATATATATTTATAATAAATAAAAAAATTAATTTATAAGTCATACTCAATTATAATTATTATTATTTTTGGTTTGCGTTAAGGAAAATGTGTGAGAGCTCGAATGTCCTGAATGGTACGAAAATATTATCTTACCGATAAAAAAATAAAAAAAATAAAATGATGCCGTTTTAAAATTTCAAACCATTTGAATCGTTGATATCTCGAACTACAGGAATTGTTGCGCTAATGGAAGCCTAAACCCAAAGAGAAAAACCACAAAAACAACCCTACGCAAGGAGTCAATGCCTTGACAATCACCAGACAAAATAGGCCTCGCAGGAGGCGGAACTCGAAAAATAACATTGGAGAAACGTTGATTACAGGCTGTCTAGCCGTCTAATCTGCACAAATGTTGAAGTTGGGATTAGTCGCTGATATTTTAGTGATGGCACCAATGGCTTCATTGGTTGGCTTATTTCTATTTTTCAAATGTAATTTTGTTAAAAAAAATTTACTTTTTCCTTATTTGAAATAAGCAAAAAGCTAGCTTATTTCTAACTTTTCAAAAGGTTTTTGAAAATATATTAAAATGTATAAGAGATAAATTTTATTTGAATGGTTGGGATGATTCCTAATCAAATATCTGAGGGTCCAGATTAAATTTTTTCCCGCCCAAACACTGTCTACCCTCTCTCTCGCCCACGTCTGCCAAACACGGCTCTTGAACTCAATCTCTCCACGTTCTCTCTCACGTTGGTGGATCTCTCTCAATGTGTTGTAGTACAGAGAAAGAAAGAGATGGGTGCTGTTGTGTTCACACACACTCTTTCTCGATGCCGCCAAACCTGCCCTAATGCCGCCGTCGCACTACCGTTACCAGAACCACCGCCAACCACATCAACCATGCCCCTCTTCTGCAGCAGCGCCGTAGTCCGCATCTGCCGCTCTCTTTCGTGTTCACCACTCGATGGTGCCGTTGTTTCGGTGCCGTCGCTTCTAGATCTAGATCCACCACTCCTCTGCCGATGATTTCACCACAAACACTCTCAACCGATGATTTCACCACTGCCGCCTCAGAGAATCTTCTGCCGAACAGACAATCTTCGGCAGACTCTCTGTTTTTCCCGCCCAAAAACAGCATGGGGTTTGAACTACGCTTCGATTTCGCTTAGATTTTCTTTGCCCTTTCTTTCTATTTTAATCTATTTTTATGTTTTTGTTTTTTTCCCCTAAAATTTGTATATTTATATAATATCAAATGGCCCAAAACTGACACCATGAAGAAGAAGCTCGATAACTGTTTTCCCGCCGTAAGTTTCTTTCTCTTTCTTTCCTATGTTTTTCTTGCATCTGCAATCGATGCAGATGCGTATATGATTTTGAATTTTTGTTTTTTTGGGGGTTTGTTTTGTGTGTGTACCAAATAAAGTAGATGGGTGTTCATTATTGGATTTTGTGGAATCTGGGTTATGCTTTGTATAGAGTTTAGGATTGCTGATTGTTAGCATGACTGTGACATTAGGCTTTAATTTCTAAAATTTGAAGTTATTTATGTATGTGTTTGTATTTGATTTGGGTGTTCTATGCAACTATGAAAATGTTTGACACCCCTAAAAAGCTGCCTCAATTTGACCCAGGGGCATGATAAGTGTCAATTTTTGATTTGTCACACACTCAACCATATAGGTCCCAACTCCCTTTCTACATCATTGTGAGTCTCAATTTTGGGTCTTTAGCATTTCTCATGGAAGTATATGATTGTGTTATGTCTTGCTTTGAATTTCGGTTGGATTGTCTTTGGCTTTGTTGTTATTAGGATTTTCATTGCTTTGGGTAGGTAGGTAGTAACTTTGATTGTGTATTTGGTGTTTTATAAAAATTTTGTATTTTTTTTTGTAGGAGACTCAAGTACTTTTTTTTTTTTTGGGATGAGTAAGAATTTAATACAGAAGGCACATCCACAATCCGTATGCAAAGATAAAAACCTGTACCCTCAATACAAAAACAACCTATTTTGAAACCTCTATAAAATTCAAAAATTGGTGTAAATGATAGTTGAGGAATTTGGTTTCTAGGATTAATTATGATGGTTGAGCAAAAGAGGTCATAGGTTGGATAAGTTATAAATGGAGATAACAAGTTGGAATTTTCATGGCCTTGGGTCTAGGAGTAGGAGAAGTGCAGTGAAGGATACTTTGATCAAGAATAATCCACATATTGTAATCTTTCTAGAAAGTAAAATTGAAATTTTTTTAGGAGCATTTGGGGGTCTTGGAATAGGAGTTAGGAGGCCTTATCTTTCAGTAGTAGATCCTTCGGGGATTTTGATTGTTGGGGATGATAGGGTGGTCGGTAAGCTGGGTGTTTTTTGTCTATAAGGTTTAGAGATTTTGATGACAACGATGAGTGGCTTAGCTTATGGGGGTCTATGGTCCTAAGTCCTAGGTTTAGATGGTCGTTTGTTGGAGTTAATTGGTTTGTTTGGGTTGTGTTTGCCAAATTGTTGTGGGAGGTGATTTTAACGTTAATGGATTTGCTTCAAAAAAGTTGAATGGGGATAGAATCTCAAGGCGTATGAGAGATTTTGATGCTTTTATTACGAATTCTGAGTTGGTTGATCGACATTTGTAGTAGGCAAGGCTTTTTTCTTATAATTGCATAACAATATTTCTCTTATATGTTTTTTATTTATTTATTTTTATTTGACTATTTTATTGGTGAAGTAAAATAGATGACTTTTTTTTTTTTATTGGTGAATATTATAAATTTTATATGTTTATTTCTTAATTTGTATTAAGATTAGGCGGGGTTGTTATTTTTAATTGAGAGTTCTGTGTAGATATTCTCATTATAAACATACATTTTGTTTGGTGATACACACTATAAATATTTGTAATCCTTTCATAATTACAAATAATTTAATCATTATGGATGAAACATAATTTAATCATTTGAGTTTAAAATGAATGAAATTTAATAATTTAATCAATTGAGTTTAATAACAATATTAGATGATTACTGATGGAACATAATTTAATCAATTGAGATTAAAGTACATAATATTTTAGATGGACTTAAGATAATTCCCACCACTTATATAATTAAAAAGGACCACATAATTAAATAAGACTTACCTGCATAAATCTAAATTACAACGTTATAATATCCAAAATTTAACATAAAAAATTTGCTATAAATTAAACTGAACCATTTGTAAGAATTCTTTATTTTGTTTTATTTTATTTTATTTTTTTGGCCTTTATAGATTTGGCCTCTTCTTCTTGGGGTAGCAATGCGTGTTTTGAGGGGAGAGAGAGAGAGTGAGTATGTGTTTTAAAATTTGAAATTTGAAAAAGTGAGGTGAGCGAGAAAGGATGGATGGGTGGGTGGGGGTGAAGAGTTTTTTTTTTTGGCCTATTGTGGCTTTTGGGCACAAAGTGTGTTTTGTTGTCCATCACCGCCACCGCCACCGCCACCGTCGCCTCACTTTCTTGGGAACAAATTATGTTTTTGTTTTTGTTTTTGTTAGTGTTTATTTTATACAAAATATAAAAAAAAATAATTAAAATGTATTATTTACTATAATTTGAGTTCAAATACTCAAAATACATAAAAATACATAATCATGCAAAATTATAAATTTTGAAGAATCCTTGACTGCTACTAAATGTTTCATTGCTAATGAATAAAGTTTATTGATTCTAATTGAACTAAAACCTTAATTTCACTTAATTTTAAAGAATCCTTGATTGCTACTAAATGTTTGATTGCTAATGAATAGACTTTATTGATTCTTTTATTCTTATTTTTTGAATCCACAAGTGTCTCTCTCTATCTAAGACCAAAAATGACTTTGACTGGAAACTTCCATAGCTTCTATGATAGATTGGGGTCAATAGTATAATGATTTCTTGATGGTGGTTATCACTTGGTTGGTGATATTTTTGAGTTTGTTTCATGGTTGCTCAGGGTTGTTCTGATTCAAAAAATAGTATAATGATTCTGTTTTTGATAGATTGGGGTAAATAGTAATGTTTTGATTGGGGTAAATGGTTGTTTTGATTCAAAATATAGTATAATGATTCTGTTTCTAATTCAAAAAGTGGTAAATTTTTTTTTTTTTTTTTTTTAATTTTTTTTTTAATCCAGTTAAATTCTCAACCTTAGAGCATTTTTTGTTTTTTTAGAAAATTTGTGTTAGAATATTTGGTGCTGCTTTTGCCAATAACTTACGAGATTTTGCTTAATTCTATTGTATGTGTGTTTTTTAATTTTGTTTTGTTGGGAAAGAGTTGTTCGATGTTCCGATTGTTCTCTCACCTTCCCTGACGAGGTCGATCTCTCTCTCTCTCTCTCTCTCTCTCTCTCTCACGTGCAACCAAACTTGAGGCTTCAAGGTTTGATTGTTTATTTGGGTTTAAACTAGGTTTATTGTACATAGATTGAGAAAGAAGATAGATTATAACATATACGTCCATCCAAATTCCGACATATTTAACAACTTTTGTCATTAAAAATAAAGTGCAAAATTGGAGAGAAGTTAACCTTTGAGTGCTGGATGAGGCACAATCTCCAAATAATCATTAAAGAGAAAAAATAAATAAATAAATAAATTTGGCCAACTATGTGAAGGATGATGATTTAGAATGAGCATTTTTTCATAAACTATTTTGGTTCGAGAATGATTAAGTTGCTAAACTTCGATATAGTTTTTGGTCTTATAGGTGATGAGAACGCTAATGTTTTTGGATAGAAACATTTGAACAATAATAGATTATGGCGGTCTTTCTTTGTTTGAGGAAATTAAAAGGAACTCATTGTTGTCGATATGTAAGCATTGAAGCCCTATTTTGTTCATAGTCTATTACTTTCATTTGTTGTGTAAGCTAATAGTGGTGTTGCAATAATCATGACTTTAGTCTTGAAGAATAGCAGTATGAATTTTTATGTGTACTATTTTGGGCTACTGAGGCACTAAATGTTGATCTGTGTCTCTTCCCCGCAGAAACTCTTTCCAATATTTCTTCTTCTATTCAATAAGGCACTAAATGTTGGCAATGGACCATATTTTCTTATTATTTTATTTTCTTAATCCATTAGAAATTATAGCAGTGTGCTTGCAGCTAGATATTGATAGTGGCATGCAACAAAGGACATTTATGTTATGAATTAAAGTACTTTTTATTGATTATTATTATTATTATTATTATTATTATTATTATTTCCATTTTAGGTTTGATGTTATGGTTATATCTTGAGAGGTACTTTATTATATAGATTTGGGCTGCCATTCTCTCTCAATCTGGGTTTATTTCCTGTTCTTCAACTGGTTTTCCGCTTGGGGTTTCAATATGTTTCTGCCTTTTCCCTTCTCTCTCCGTTTTTTTCAGCTCTGATGGTTGTGTTTGTTTCCCTAGCATTAAGCAATTGTGGTCTTTGCTCTTGTTGGGAAAAATTGTAAAACACATCTTTCTTGTTAGGAAAAATTGTGGTGTTATTCTTTGTTGGGAAAGAATTGAATTGTTTGAGGATTTGACCTATGTTAACGGGTAATTTGATTTCTCTTTCTCTCCTTTCTCTCTATCTCTATTTCTTTTGGCTCTCCTTTGGAATAGCTATGCTCACATTTTCTACCAAAAAAAAAAAAAAGAAAGTATGAAGAGTAATTGAGTAAAAAAAAAAGAGTAATTGAGTAATTGTATATGAAGTCTGACTTCTTCTATGATTTTTTTGTTGTTGAAGTGTTGGTCTTTGTGAAATGTTCTATTTTGGGGTTGGAATTGGATTGTTTTACTATGAAGCTTTTGGGTGGAGTCATTGGCAAAATTGAGGGTTTAGTTGAAGTGCTGGTAAATTGGTGTTGTTGAAGTGCTGAATTTGGAGTTTATTTGGATTACTAATAAATTAGTGTTTCATTTGAGTTTCATAGAATTTTGTTTCTTCCTGTGAATTCACTCCCTACTCTTTCAAAAGAAAAAAAAAAAATTGTGCTGTGTTGTGTGACTTTTTTGGGTGTCTGTCCACTTCAGATTTCTTTTGCTGTGTTTCTTTACATGTTTGTACCAATTTTTTTTTTTTTTTTTTTTAATATTATAAAACTTGCAGCTTTTTTGCTATTTTGAGGTTATAAAAATATATAAGCCTTTGGTTGGATTGTAAGGGGTGAGAAAAGAATGGAAATGACACAACACATGACATTGGTTTACTGCATGTAAAGGCATTACTGTCATGGATATAAACTGTAAGCTATGAGATTGAGGCCCTTGATCACCCATTTTGATTTATTTTAATTCATTTTGGACCATAATGCATCTTGTAGGTAGTCTGTAGTTTATGGAAAATTTTACTTTCCAATATGGTCCAAAGGTTTAGTCATGGAATTCTTGGGGTTTGTTTAGAATTTCTTGGGTTGTGTCTGTTTGTTTTGCCTCTCCCGAGTACCTCGATCCTGGATAGTCCAAGCGAGGCGGAGTCCCGATCCACTTTCATCTAGTCGCGGAATCCGTCGCAATTGGTGCGGTGAGCGTGGATCACTTTATCTTTGAGCTCTGCATTCAGTTTCGGCAATGGGGATTGAGGACGCTTCGCCTTCAGCACATACTCCGCAGATGGAGAAGACGAAGGACAAAGGTTTGGCACTTCCAGCGATTACGGAGAACAAATCGAAACAATAATCGAACCCCCGAATCCGTCGAGCATCGACTGCCCTTCGTCGGAGGTTCTTCTCATCATTTCCTTCTGGAAAAGGATTATAGAGATCAAATTATAGATTCCATGGGAATGGAAAGACAAGAATTGAAAGCTCAACTTAAGAAGGTGTTGGGTGATCCAGCGGAAAAGTGGGCGAGCGAGCCCTCTCGTTTACCTTGAAGGAGCTCGTCTGAAGAACTACCAAGTGAAAAATTCCCCAAGAATGACTCGAACAGAAACCAACCTATCGGCCAAAGAGTGAAGGCTGCGAGTAGCCACACGTGGATCATGCACGAGGAGGGCCAGAGGCGAAGGCGGATAGTCAACAAATGAATACCCTCCTCGGGACCTTCGCGACTTGGCTAATTGGCAATAGGCAAAAGCGAGCAACATCGAGATTATCTGGACCGTCTTGTTCACGGAGAGAACATCGAGCCTTTGGATAGGCTCGCCTTCGCCATTCTCTCCGGAGATTGAGACTATGAGACCTCCAAAGAAGTTCACTCCACCAAAGTTCACTTCAGACGATGGAAATCGGACCCTCGACACATATCGGCCATTTTAGGCAGATGATGTCCCTATGGGCGAGATGAGGCAGCGATGTGCAAAGTCTTCCCATCTAGCACAGGAGAAACCAGACTCCGATGGTTCGATCGACTCCCCGCTGGATCGATTCATGGCTGGAAGCAGCTCTCCGAAGAGTTCCTAGCTAGGTTCGTCTCCAATACTAAGATCCCAAAAGATGGGATCTGTTGTTCGGCCTCAAGAAGGAACAGAGGAAATCTTAGCATAATTACGCTAGGAGATACTGGGAAGAGTATAACGATTTGGAAGAAAATGTGTGCAGCGAGCAGATGGCCGTCATGTCCTTCAAACATGGTCTACCCCCGGAAAGTAAGTTGAGACAATCACTTACCAGCGCTGACCCGCGCTTTGAAAGACTTAGCGCCCGAGATTGAGCAAGATGCTCGTCTCGAAAACGATCGGATCCCCATCGAGGTAGTGTCAGAGAACAAGCGGCGGTGAGAAGAGAATGGATCGAGGAGAACACCGAGGATTGCGATAAATGAGGTAGATAAGTCCAAATCCGAAGCCGTTGTGGCCAGGTGTTCAAAGAGCCAATCTATCGAATCTTGGAAAAGATCAAGAGAGAACCCTTCTTTGTTTGGCCGCCAAAAATGTTGGGAGATCCAGCCCGGCGCAATCAGAAGCTCAGATGCACCTACCACCAAGACAAGGGACATATGACTCAGAGCGTAGAACCTTGAAGCAACACTTGGAAGACACAGTGGCGGTGGGCACCCAAGGAATACATTGATCGGGGATAAGGAAGTGGCGGTTTGGGGAACCCACCTCCAGAAGCAAATGTTGAGCATCCACCCCGACTGATAATAAATGTGATCCATGGGATAGCGGCTTAGGAATCTGAGGAGGCACTGAAGGAAGAGATCGCTAAGGCTGTGTAAATTCAGTGAATCATGTCAGTGGAGCCGGCATCGAAAAAGGTGCATACCGTACATAAATCCCCCTTGAGCACTGTTTCATTTACCAGCAAAGATTTAGAAGGCATACAGCACCCACATACTGATGCACTGATTATAACTGTTGGGATTGGGAAACGATTTGATATAAAACGAGTCCTAGTAGATTAGGGCAATGCAGCAGACATACTGTATTATGATTTGTTCAGAAAGCTCGGCCTCTCCGATCAGCATCTCACCCAGCGGCAGCCCCGTTGGTCGGTTTCAATTCACAGCCGGAATGGCCGCTCGGCAGAATAGTATTGCCAGTCGTAGCGGGGACAAAAACCCTCCAGATAGAGTTCTTGGTTATTAATACACCATCCCCTTATAACGCCATACTTGGTCGTCCGTGGATTCATCGAATGGAAGCAGTCCCTTCAACCTATCACCAGCTCATCCGTTTCCAAACGGAACACGGAGTAGAGCAAATCTCAGGGGATCAAATTGCGTCCAAACATTGTTTCATGGCAGCATTAAAGGCAACCAGCGACTCTGCAATGGTCAGAGCGGTAGAAGTGGCGGACAACCGATCTTGGAAGATGTGGGGAACTCGAGAGGAAAAAAATGGTAGAGGATTTGGAGAAAGTCTTGATAAGAAGATGACCGGAAAAAGTACTTCCTTATCGGTACCTTGCTAAGCCGATGAGAAACTTGATTCTTTGGCTGTTGAGGAAAATATGGAGGTATTCGTGTGGTCGACATATGATACTCGAAATTTGGACCGAAATTTGCTTGCCACAAGCTCAACATCAATCCTTGACTTGGCCCATCTGAAAAGCGGAGATCCTCGGTTGAGCACACCGCGATAATTGCGAAGTTGAAAAACTCCTGACCTTGGGAGCAATCAGAGAAGTTCAGTACCCCCAATGGCTGTCTAACACAGTTGTAGTAAAAAAGAAGAACGGTAAATGAAGAGTTTGTGTTGATTTCACTTGCTTGAACAAAGCCTGCCCTAAATATAGTTTTCTGCTGCCTCGCATTGATCAATTAGTAGACTCAACAGCAGGGCATGAGCGCATGAGCTTTCTGGACGCCTATAGCGATTATCATCAAATACCCTTTGTTGTCCGGGATAAAAAAAGCGGTGTTTATCACTCAGAGGACCTCTTTGCTATAGAGTAGTGCCATTCGGCCTCAAGAACGCCAGGGCGACCTACCAGCGAATGATCACTCGGATATTCAAAGACCAACTGAGGAAAACCATGGAAACCTATATAGATGATATGGTAGTAAAAAGCAAGTTCGCTACAAACCACCTCACAGACTTGAAAGAAGTTTTTAGCATCCTGAAAAGCCACTAGTTTCGCCTTAATGCCTCGAAATGCGCCTTCGGGGTAGGAACAGGGAAGTTCTTAGGATACATGATCACTCACAGAGGAATTGAAGCGAATCCAGATCAAATCAGGGCAATACAGGATCTCGAAGTGCCAACAAAGTCTAAGGAACTGTAGAAACTAGCCGGAATGGCGGCCGCACTGAATCAGTTTATTAGCAAATCCTCAGATCAGATGAAGCCCTTCTTCCAGTTTTTGAGGAAAAAGGCAGCATTTGAATGGAATAACGAATGTACCGAAGCACTGCAGAGTCTCAAAAGATACCTCAGCACACCCTCTCTACTGTCCACTCCAGAATCGGGAGAGGAGCTGTACTTCTATCTAGCAGTCTCAGATCACGCCGTGAGCGCAGTATTAATTCGAGAAGTTGACAAGGAACAGAGACCAGTATATTATGTTAGCAAGACTTTACTAGATGCCGAGACACGGTATCTACCACTGGAAAAGTTAGCTTACACGCTGCTTATCGCCTCAAGAAAGTTGCAACATTACTTCCAAGGGCATACCATTAACGTCCTCACTGAATTCCCCTCGGTTGTATTGGCCGAGCCGATTTCTTTGGCGAACGACAAAGTGTCATAGAACTTGGTGAGTTTGACATTGGTATCAACCGGGACAATCAAGGCCAGTCTTGGCGGATTTTGTCGCGAAATTTACTCCACCCAAAGTCTTGAACCGGGGAATCTAAGTTAAACACAGGTGCCATCGCCACCGAACAAGGAAAACCAGTAACCGAAAAGATGGAAACTCTTTATTGGAAACATCTGGCAACTCTACGTCGATGGTTCGTCCAATAACCAAGGCTCGGGGGCAAGAGTAGTTCTTATTTCTTCAGAAGGATTCATTTGGGAACAGGCTCTCAGGCTAGGCTGGAAGGCTTTAAACAACGAGGCCGAGTACGAAGCGTTATTGGCTGGCTTGCGTAGCGCCGAACACTTCAGTGCAGAACAACTTCTTGTTTTCAGCGACTCACAACTAGTGGTAAACCAGCTTTCTGGGGTCTATGAAACTCGAGATGAAAGAATGGCTATGTACACAGGCAAGGCCAGAGACCTACTCAGAAAATTTCAATCCATACGAGTGGAACGAATCAGTCGGGACAAAAATAGCCAAGCAGATGCTCTGGCATGCCTCGGCTCATCAGTGGATACGAAGGATGCCAGAAGAGTTTGGATTGAGTTCGTACCAGAACCAAGTATTGCATCTCCAGTCCTCTGCAACAACTTAGAGCCGAGCTGGACCAATCCAATATTGGTCTTTCTGAAATTTGGTAAACTCCCCGAAGACAAAAGGGAAGCCAACAAGATCAGGCATAAATCAGCCTGATTCTGGATCTCACCGTCTGGAAAGCTTTACAGACGTTCCTACCTTGGCCCCTACCTCCTATGTATGCATCCAAATCTCGTCGAGAATGTTCTCTACGAAATTCATGATGGGATTTGTGGATGCCACGTTGGCAGAAGGTCACTGGCGCACCGAGCCCTAACTCACGGGTACTGGTGGCCACGAATGCAACAAGATGCCGCAATGATGCATAAAGGTGCGATAAATGTCAGAGGTTTGCTCCACTCATTCATCAGGCAGCCAAAACTCTCACTCCACTCACCAGCCCATGGACCTTTGCGTAATGGGGCCTGGATATTGTTGGACCAGCGGCGCGCCAGGAGCAGGCGATTCTTCATTGCTGCAACCGACTACTTCACCAAGTGGGTTGAAGTTGAGGCACTGGCAAGCATCAAGGAGGCAGACAAAAAGCGGTTTGTTTTGAGGGATGTGGTAGTGCGTTTCGGCATTCCGCGGGTACTGATTGTGGACAACGGAACACAGTTTGATGGTAAGATCTTCAGAAAATTTTATGCTGACCTCAGAATTGAGTATAGGAACTCTTCTCCAGGATACCCTTGAGCAATGAGTCGGGTAGAAGCGTCGAACAAAACCATCATCAGCGAAGTGAAAAGCGGCTTGAACATGCCAAAGGCAAATGGGTTGAGGAGTTACCTCACGTATTATGGGCTTATCGAACTATAACTGCATACGGGAGGATAAACACCTTACTCTTTAACCTACGGAATGGAGGCGATCATCCCACTCGAAGTAGGTCTCCTAACCCTTGATCTGAATTATTTGAAAGCTCGATAATGAGAAGCTATCGCGCAAGCCTTGGATATGGCGAGAGGGCGAAAGCGTGATCGGACTTGAAGCATATCGGACTGACTCATCAAGTTTCAACCAAAAAGTTTTCCCAAGGCAATTTATACCAGGAGAATTGGTTTTGAGGAAAGTCATGGATCACAAAAGGGTGCTTGGTGAGGGCAAACTTGGGCCGAACTGGAAGGTCCCTATAAAATCACAGCCGTTGTTGGAAATGGAGCTTACTACCTAGAGGATCTGAACGGCAAAGCAATACCTCAGCCTTGGAACGTAGCAAACCTTAAGAAATATTACCAATAGAATCATTCCCCAACTTCTCTATCAGGATGTAAAGGCACTTATTTGTTGACCAATGCAAATGTTTTCCCACCCCTCTCAGATTTATCCAATTCTTGTAATTAGCTTTGATGTTTATCAAATGGAATAAGCTTTGGCTCCCACCAAGCGGAATTAGCTTTGGTTCTTACCAAGGAATTAGCTTTGGTTCTTACCAAACGGAATTAGTTTTGGTCTTTACCAAGCGGAATTAGCTTTGGTCTTTACCATGAATTAGCTTTGATGTTTGTCAAATGGAGTTAACTTTGGTCTTAACCCAAATGGCTCAGTTTCAGAACGACTGAACGGAATTTAAATTTGGTTAGCACTCAAACATGCTAAGTGGTACAGCTTGGTGGAAAAATGTTTGGCAACTAAATTGGAATTTAGCCAAGTGGAATTACTTGGTGGAAACCGCACTAATGTATCTTAAGTAAACATCTCTATTCAGCCAAGTGGAATTGCTTGGTGGAAACCACACTAATGTATCTTAAGTAAAATTTCTCTATTTAGCCAAGTGGAATTGCTTGGTAGAAACTACACTGACATATCTTAACCGCACATCTTTGCACCTACAGAACTTCTTAAGTATCAGCACATCAACACTTCAGTATTGATTCAAACAAGCAGAGTTGGAACAAACTCAACCGAGCTACGTCAAGAGCAAACTTCTAGCATCAGTCTTACTCAGCTCCAGCTGGGGGCAAACAATTGTTTTCTTTCGAAACCTGCCTGGACCTGAGTAAGACATCTCTCTTTGCATTTCTCTCATTCAAATACACTTGTACTATCAAAGTTGAAACGGACTTGAGCAGTTCTATACAAGGGACAACTCTTCAGTATCGATCTTACTTAGCTCCAGGTGAAGGCAAACAGTTGTTTTCTTTTGAAACCAACCTGGACCTAAGTAAGACCCACTTACCACATATCCGTTAGCCACGCCGATCACTAGTTCGCCGAGGTCTAATAGTGCTCGTAGGGGCAAATAGTTTAGTGCCACGCCGAGTATCAATCCGCCCCAAGGCTATTGCCTTGACAAGGCACAGCGATCTAAATCGAATGAGCATCTATTTAAGGACTGTATAGAGTCAGATCGGGCACCAATTCGGCCCGAAGGTCCCAACAGAGCTTGGCCGGGGGCAAGCAGTATAGAATACATTCAGATATAAAAGCCAAACAGCATCAAATTACAAGTTCAAAGAGAAAATTATATCATCCAGCAAAGGGCACAGAAGGCCTTACAACCAGCAGCAAAAAAAAAAAAAGAAAAAGAAAAATTGTCTCCACCAAAACAGAAAAGAAAAAAGTTCAAATCCTTTCAACATCAATTTTCATCAACAGTGGGCAATTTAGGAGCAGCATCAGCAATTTTGTCCAGGCCATCTGCGGGAGGGAAAGTAGAGGAAGCTCCAACTTCCTGAGAAGTAGGAGCCATCTTAACCACATCTCCCGTGGCTTCGGTCTCAAGGGTTTCAATCCCTTCAACGTCCACCGTTTCAGCGGCAACGGTCATGCTCTGGGTCTTGCTTACAGAATCATCTTCTGGGAAAACATCGTCTGGCAGAACAGTAGGGGTATGAATAGTCTTCAAACCTAAGGATTTCGAAGGAACAGGGACATCATGATACAGAGAAGAGCCTTCAGGAACCATCGCAGCGGCTAGAGCACTCGTCCAACCCTTTACAAAGAGCTTGTCTCGCAGCACTAGAACCTCCTCCTTGTACGCCGCCCCAGCTTCATCCCAGCCTTGTTGCGATGCACGGCCTCGGTATGATACGCTTCGGCGACCATCACGGCAATAATGGCCTCGGTTCGACCACCTTCCTTGAGTTGAGCTTTGTGTCCCAATGGCGGCCTCCTTGATTGTTCGTGAAGCGACAATCTTGCTCAAACGAAAGGCTTCCCTCTCAGCGGTTCGGCGTCCTTCCTTCTCTGACTCCAAGTTTCCCGTCAGTCTCTCTACATTCATTGCCTCGGCCACGGCCCTTTCGGCTCTTGCCACGGGTAATGGGCGGTGCATTCTCTGGATACCTTGCAAGGGCGACAAAGAACTTAGAAAAAAGAAAACAATGCAATGAAGTTAAGTAAAGCGAAGAAAACACTTACAGCAGTCATCATTTGAAGGGTCCCCTTCAAGATAGGAATGTCACGAGGCCCATTATGGTCGGCCATATCAACCGGTATCAACAAAAACTTGGTCAAATTAAAGGCAAAATCTTGTGAAGCGACAACTGAATCAGAGGTGGAAATGGGTCTGCCCTCATGCGATATTGGCGGCTCCCATTTCTCAAAAGCATCATCCTCAGCAGGATCCTGAGAAGCTTCCCCTACCACTGCTTTGCCAGTTTCCCTTCTCCTCTTTTTGCTTTCGTCAGCAATTGGTGAGGCTCGGCGGCGATCATAGGGGTACCAGAAGCTCCAACTTCCATTTTTACCTCCATGAGGCTCTTCACCTCGGTCTTCTCCAGAGGGGTTTGCAAAGCGTCGGAGGCTCCGAAGGCCTCGGCCTCTAAATCCACCAACATCCTTCTCTTCACCACAGACCCGCTCCCTGCGAAACTGGGGGCAGGGGAGGGCGCTCTCTCAGAAAATGCATCTTGACTCCTGCGACGATTCGAGACCAGAGGGGTGAGAGACGTGTCAGTCTCGGTATCGAGTCGAGAAGCGATGCGAGCCTTGCCTTCTTTGGAATATGAGCGGTAAGTTGGTGGTAGTCCAATAGCTCAGGTGCAGATCTCTTTTTATACCTCAAGGCAGCTTTGATAGCTTTAGCATTCTCTCGGTTCGACCTTCGTTGGAAACGGGAGGACTCTGCAAAAAGAAAGCAACCCATCAGAGCAATATTCAAAATAGAGTAAGAAACACCAAAGACATTAAAATGAGAGGCCCGGACCTGGGTAGCCATCTTTCTGTGGCATCCGTTTAGACTGAAACTCGATTCCGGCGGGGAACTCTCAATTTCCACCAACTTGTAGGAAATCGTCATTTTGTTTATCCGTCGGGTAGTCGATAACTTCACAATCGGTAGAAGCGAACACGCAGGTAATATGTACTATGGTCTTTGTTATAAGAAAGGGTGTAACATCCCAAGATATCCCATATGTAAAGGTTCAGGCCCAGTCGTCTATTGAGGGCAGATACGTCGCAAACAACACGGAAAATGTTCACAGATACTTACATTGGGGTTAACTGGACTTGATACAGAAAACGGCGCACTAACGGGTCAAGAGGAAAACGAACCCCTCCCTCGACTATTGCCTCGACGAGAAAGGCAACGGTGTTCCTCGTATCCATAGCAAAACGACGCGACGCTTGGAAAGCAAAACAATAGCTCCCACCAAGGGGAACCTTAGCGCGAGCTAGGGGACAAATAAAGGGGCTAAATGTGAAATGGGTCAGGTCCAAGCTTTGGGCCGGCCCAACCTGACAAAGTCCGAATCCAAGTGGGTCAAATGAGTATATGGACAAACCAGTTGAGCCCAACTTCATGATCAATAGTCCACCCAAGTCCTCAAGCACTTGGGCCTAACATGATGGAAAGGCTAGCCAGTAGTAGTCTTTGATGCAGGCTGGCCGAGCGGAATCTGTAATGGGCCAGCCCATCTCCATGAATGATCCCGAAAAAGGCCGAGCCGAGGCATATCAGTACTGAACTGAAGTACATTACTACCGAGCTGGAGAAATCTCTCAAGGAAACGTGGGAGCTGTGAGTGCAAGCATGTGCAAGTTACCACCTCAGCTGGTCCCCCACACCTAGACCCACGGAAGTTGTTGATCCAAAGGAATGTGGTTTGTTATTAGCATGCCTACAATGAGTATATGCATTTATTGCAACTAACAGGTGGTCCCCCACCATGAGTAATGTCAAAAGGACACCTGTCAGCATCCAAACTCCATGAATCTACCTTGAGAAGCAAGCAAGGAACACTATATATACAACTTGAACTTCACATTAAAGGTAACTGAACGATTCCAAGCAAAACAACACTCATATACAGATTGAACCCTCTACACACTGCGTCTCCGATTGCTAATTCCCACGCCGGAGCGGTTATCCGGCCAACCCCGGCCGGGCAGCTCTGACGGTGCTTCCTGTGGCAGGTACCTCAGTCTCTGGATAGTCCAACTGAGAGCGGAGCCCCGATCCACTTTCATCTAGTGCGGAATCCGGTACGCACAATATATATATATATATATATATATATTAAAATATGTACAAATCTTTATAAAGAAAGGCACACACGAAATTAAGGAAACAAACAAATCAATTTTTTGGAAACATAATAAACCCACAAACACAAATTTTGATAAAATTATTATTTTTTTTTTTAATTTTTAAAACTTGATAACATAATGAAACATTTCATTTTATAGAAAGTATAATTAACAGTATTACATAAAAAAACAAATACAAAAATAAAATCTAAGGCACTTAGAGCATTGAATTTTTTAAGAACCTTTGAATATCTATTCTATTATTAAAAAGGAACAACAAATTTGGTGTCATGAAGCCACTCCCCATAAACTTTTTCCAAATTTTCCTAAAATGACCCGAACTTTTTAAATAATTATATTATTTTTATACTTATCAGTTTGTAATTAAGGGTAAAATAATAAATTACAACCAATCCCACTTCTCATGATACCAACTAATCTCACCTCCCACGTTTTCAAACTGATATGCAATTTTAAATAGTTTCAACATCTTCACCCCTCTCTCTATTTACTATAAAATCTTCCTTTTTATTTGTCAATGATTTTTTTTTTTCCTTTTTGTTGGGAGAAATACAATTCAAGAACATTGCAATCTTATGGTTCTCTTTATCTGAAATATATATCTATTGCTTATCCTACATTGTAAGTGTAGTATTGTTAATTATATTTTTATTTTCTTCAATAAAAAGTTTCATTTTGTAATTAGGTTCTTTGGAGAAAAAAATATATTGATTGAGAACACTATTATGTATTTTTATTATGTATTTTTTTTTCTTCATTAAAAAGTTTCTTTGTGTGTGTTTTGGGGAAAAAAAAAAAATCAGTGCTCATAATTTTGTGTGTGTATTTGAAAAAAAAAAAAATCAATATTTTTTGTATTTTGATTAAATTAATTTTTAGGTTCTTAATATTTATAAGTGTTTTTAATTAAACACTTTGACACCTATGTGCAATTTTTTAGAAGCTTAAATAGTTTTGGATTTTTTCCTATTTCACTTTTTAAGCTATTGTTTCTTTTGTGTATAAATTCAGCACCTATGTGTAATTTTTAGAGACTTAAATAGTTTTGGATTTTTAAGCTATTGTTTCTTTTTGTGTATAAATTCAGTTTTTTTATAATTTGATTTGTTTGTTTGTTTACTTTTGTGAGAACACTATTATGTATTTTTTTTCTTCATTAAAAAGTTTCATTGTCTGTGTGTTTTGAAAAAAAAAAAAAGAAAAAAAGTGTTCTTAATTTTGTTTGTGTATTTTTGAAAAAAAAAATCAGTGTTTTTTGTATTTTCATTAAATTAATTTTTAAGTTCTTAATTTATATTTATGCAAGCTTTTTTGAATAATTTGGCACCATGTGTGAAATTTTTTAGATTAGACTTAGACTTAAACACTTTGGGTTTTTTTTTTTCTTCTGTTTTACTTTTTGAGCATTTGTTTATTTTTGTGTATAAATTCAGTTTTTCAAAGTTTGGTTTGTTTGATACTTAATTGTGTGGGTTTTTAATAAATATTCAGTGTTCTTAAAAAATTGAGTGCTCTAAGTGCCTTGGATTTGTATTTTTGTATTTGTTTTTTTATGCAATACTGTTAATTATACTTTCTATAAAATGAAATGTTTCATTATGTTATCAAGTTATAAAAATAAAAAAATTGACTTTTATTTTTCTTCTTTTTATCAAAATTTGTGTTTGTGGGTTTATTATGTTTTCAAAAAATTGATTTGTTTGATTCCTTAATTTTGTGTGTGCCTTTCTTTATAAAGATTTGTACATATTTTAATATATATATATATTATTTATCAAATATCAAATATATTAATATCAAATGTTACATTGGACATTGTTATATATATGTACATTATTTAAAAAAATGTCAATTTTATATTATAATTTTAAATGAGTTTGCACACGCATCGCATGTGCCTGGTTGCTAGTTTTTTAAAAACACACAATTAAGAAACAAACAAACCAAATTTTGAAAAACTGAATTTATACACAAAAATAAACAAATGCTTGAAAAAGTAAAACAGGAAAAAAAAAAAAACCCAAGGTGTTTAAAAAGTGAAATAGGAAAAAATTCAAAACTATTTAAGTCTCTAAAAAATTGCACATAGGTGTCAAAGTGTTTAATTAAAAACACTTATAAATATTAAGAACCTAAAAATTAATTTAATGAAAAGAAAAAAAATACTGAATTTTTTTTTTTTTTTTTTTTTCAAAAACACACGCACACAAAATTTTGAGGACTGAATTTTTTTTTTTCCAAAAACAAACGCGAGGAAACTTTTTAATTAAGGAAAAAAATACCTAATTTTGCGCTCAATCAATAAACGAAAAAATATTCACTAAAAATATTCTCAATCATCTCCCTCCCCGTCCCCTCTGTCTATCCATATATATTAGTCACTTCAGTTCAGCCATTCCACACCCCCTCTCTCTCTCTCTCTCTCACGACAGTTTTTCCAGCCATTCACAGTCTCTCTCTCTCTCTCTCTCTCTCTCCCTCTCCCTCTCTTTGTGTGTCTCAAAATGGCCGAGTCACAGAAGAAGGTTTTCGCCGCCTTTTGGTACTCCATCATAGGCCGTCTCCTCTGCACCAACAGCAGAAAGGAAGATCAGAAGGAGGAAAAAAGTGGAGTTCAGATTTTTGATCTTCAGCATTTTGATATTTACAGTTTGAGTCCTCATCAACCAATGTCTGCGTCATTGGCGTTCTCAACTGATGCCATGAGGCTGTTGGAGGAAGAGCAATTTCTGCAGTTGAATAAGTAAATTTTCTCTATATTTCTCTCTCCCCCCTTCTTATTCTCTCTCTAATTTTGTCTCGTTGAATTTCTACAGGAAAGAGAAGGACCCGTTGAAGCCGAAGCAACCGATGTCTGCGTTTTTCATGTTCAGAAATGAGCGAAGAGCAGAGAGCAAGTGTGGCTGGGAGATAATTGAAGAATGGAATAACATGACAGAGAAACAGAAGAAGCCTTATGAAAAGGTTCAACTCTTTCTCTCTCTCTCAATCTCTCTCTCTCTCTCTGTCTCTGCAACAACCATTTCATATTTTGGGAACTTGCAGATTGCAAAGCAAAACATGGAAAAATATTTGGAAGAAATGGAGTCTTACAAGCAGAGGAAGGAGGAAGGGTCTGCCGATCCCAAAAAAGAAGAGGATGAGATGATGAAAATTCACAAGCAAGAAGCCTTGGAATTGCTCAAGAAGAAACAGAAAACAAAAGAGAATCGCCAGAAGAAGAAGAAGATTGCTGATCCCAACAAACCAAAGAAGCCAGCATCCTCATTTCTTCCATTCAGGTCAGTCATTTTAAAATGTTTTATAAGCACCTACATATATACCTAACAAGATTAAAAGTAAATACTATTACGAGCTTTATGTGTCAAATTTACTTGTTCTTGAGAAGTTCATCCTGAAAAGGATATTGTGGATGCTTTTCTTTTCTTTTCTGTTTTTTTAATATTTATTTCAGTGGTTGGAAATTATCAAATTAGAAGGAATACTCCTAGTTTATGCACTTTTCTGATCAATTCTGATGGAAAGTTACACTGTTAGGAGCTTTAGGTGTCAAATTTACTTATTCTTGAGAAGTTTACTCTTGACGAGGATATTATGGGTACTTGTTTTTCTATACCGGTTGTGGGAAATATGTTTACTGTTAGGAGCTTTAGGTGTCAAATATGTTTATTTGTTTTTTTTAAAATTTATTTATTTTCTTCTTTTAATGATTCTTTTAAAAATTTTAGGTCTCTAGATTTAAGTCGACGAGATATATCGAAAAATAAAAAAAAATTAGAAAAGACATATCAAAGAATTAAAAAAATAGTAAACTTTTTATTTATTTATTTTGGTATTTTAAATTTTTTTAGAATTTTTTACGGACTGAATTTTTTTAAAAAAAAAAAGTAGCATAATTTTTTAAAAAAAAATTTACTAAAAAAAAAAAAAAAAAGATTTTGTAAGTGCTCCCAATCCCGGTGGATGTGTATATATGGACATTCTTAAAAATATATATATTTTAAATTTAATTGGGTAGACTTTTGTTGTGAAGTGTTTTTGTACACTCAAAATACCGTAATGACCAAGTCACATAGATTAGGGGTACCCATTGCGTCCCCGTCGTGACTAGGCTTGTACATATCGTATTTAGTAAATACGTGTATCTATATTCAATAAATATTCAAGTTTTGGCAATTTTCAGAAAAATTCTAATGGACTTTTTATTTTTTATTTTTTACGTCTGACTTGCAGGTGTGTGCGGTTTTGAACCATCATTTTGGAACTCTGATGATTCGGATGGTTTTGAGAGCATCGGTGGTGGCGGGAGCTGTTAACTTGGGTTATGAAGGGGTTTCATTGGAGGAATATGAAGGCTTTGGGTGTGTTTCAATCCAAAAGGACCGGAAGTTGGGAATTTTTTTTTTTAATTTTTATTTTTGGTACTAGAATATCGGCTAATTCAATTTAAGTTTGATGAGTTTTAAAACCATGCTATTTGAATCATATACACATATATGTAAAGATACAGTATAGTTAACTTGAGTTGTAAATTATTTGTGAGACTACCAAAAAATTGAGAGAAAAGAAAAAAAAAAGAGGGAGAAGGGAATTACATATTAGTTGTGGCTTTTGGGGCCAAGAATTTATAATTCAGTGGAAAGATTTTGAAAATTATATGATAGTGACATGTTTAAAAATATTTACAAGTTAATGGAATTTAAAATTTGTAGGACAAATTTGCTCTCTATTTTTGTAGGATAAATTACACTCACCTCGAATGAAATTAATACAAATGGTGAGTATCTATTGAAGTAAATAAAATAAATAAATATTTTAATTTTATATAGATGACAATATCAATTTTTTTATCAGTAACAAATTATTAAAAAAAAATTAATGTAATTGTTATATAAATTAAAACTTCAAAAGCGATCGATATAATTTTATTAAACGTGTGTGATTAATTGTATTCTCTTCAAACCTTTAGAAAATGTGTATTTTAATCTTTGGGTAAATTATACTATGCCCTTTTTATATTTGACCATTTTTCCACTTTAAGTTTTCCTTTCCCTACTAGACTTTTTATGTTTTAAGTTTTTTTCAATTTATTTTAAAAAAAATTAACTTATTTTTAAAATTAAACAAAAAATAACAAATTGACAGTCATGTGATATAAAAATATTTTATTTTATTCTAACTTACACATGTGACAAAAACTCAAATCTTAATATAAAAATATATTTTTTATGTCATGCGGCAATTAATGTGACATTTTTTGTTTAATTTTGAATAGGAGTTTACTTAGGAGTAAATTGAGAAAAACGTAAAATATAAAAAGTCAAAGTCGAAAGAATAAATCAAGGAGCCAAAGTGAAAAATATCAAATATAACGGGGCAAAGTGTAAAAACACTATATATATAATTTTTTGTGTTTGTGTTTTTTTTGTCTTCCGGATCCCAACTGTCTGAGGGTTTTGTTTATTATAAGTTTCTTCTACTCCACTCCTCTCCCCCCACCATTGTAGCCTCTACATATTTTCTCCATTGTTCATTACATACACAGACACACCACCATATATATAGTTCCTTTCAATCCTTGTTATAATTGGTTGTGATCGCTTTCTATGCAATGATTATTAACCTTTTAGTTCATAGGAATTGGCATTGTCTTTTAATTTTGAAAGGATATACAGACTTTTTTGTTGACTTTTTTTCGTTTAGTGATTTTTTTTTTTTAATTTTCAAAAAGCTTTAGACTTTTAGGTTCTACTTGACTAGACGAATAGGAAAGTAAAATCAGATTTGGAAAAAAGTCTGCTAAAGTGGTGCATCCCATCATACTGAAACACAATTTAGTACTTAACTATATGATTCAATTCTGTATATGTAGAATTACTCTTTGATAATAGTGCTCATTAAACAAATGACGATTCAAGTGTCGTGTTACCTAGAGAAGCATTGATAAAAAGGCTGGCTCCTTGATGGCATTGGCATATAATTCTACCAGCAATCCTTGGGGGTGGAAATTATCTTTAGGTTTCCTTGTTTCACTCAGATTCAATGCAACCCTTTCACTTAAAAAATGAAAGATTGCTTGCCAATTATTTCAGCGCTATTTTGGATGTTGGCTGAGTAAATATTTGGTTACCTTGGGGATGAAATACTTGATATCTTGTCAAATTTTTGTTAAATGAAATTAAAGACCTATTATGAGTAGCAATTCTATTTCTCAACATCATTTTCCAATAATTTTAATCCAGATTCTCTTGTATACTAATTTTACATCACTTTAATTCATGGAGGCAAACAGTTTAGAAACCTTTATACGAGCTACCTACCCTTCAAATTTTTTGTTGAAATAGCGTAAAACCTAGAGATTATGGAGATTAAATTAAAGATATTTGAAAACTTGCTTTTTGGATTATATGAACAATTTAAAATTTATTATGTTGTATGATGAATTTATTATTTCATTTGTTGGTATGGTGTCTTACCTTTCACTACAAGAAAAAGCATTTTGGCGACTAAAACTTCATTTTTGTCCTTTGAAAGTAGTAGAATTGGTGACTAAAATGGAATTAGTCGCCAAAATTGAACACTTGCCGACTAAAGAGTTTAGTCACGAATCTGAGGGTTTTAGCGACTAAAAGGCAGTTTAGTGGCCGAATGTAGGGGTTTTAGCGACTAAAGGTTGTTTAGTAGCCAAAAGTGATGGTTTGTGGCGGCTAAAATAATTTCGTAATAAAAGTGATGGTTTTGGCGACTAAAAACATTTTGATGCCGATTATAGGTGTTTTGCCGACTAAAAACAGATTGGTCGCTGAAAAGAGCTTTTTAGCCAAAGTGGCCTAAATTTTTTTAATAAATAATTTATTTTTTACATAAATTATATTGAATAAAATAATTATATTTATATATATAGTTTTGTATTAATACCGGTCAATATACTATATAAATAATATATATTGCATATATATTCATGTGATGTTGAAGTGGCATAGTGGAGGGAGTGTGTTGCTAAAGGTGTTGGCGGTTCGAATGTGAAAGAGGTTGGCGGTTCGAATCTCAGAAAAAGCAAAGAAATTTTTTTTTTTTTTTTTTTCACGGAAGGACCTTTGGCGACTAAAATTTTAATCGCCAAAAGTGTTTATTTTGGGCGACTAAACGGTTTAGTCGGTGATTCATGGACTATTGGCGACTAAAAGATTAGTCGCTAAATGTGTGATTTTAAAAAGTGTAAATTACTATTGGCGACTAAAAAGTTGGTCGCTAAAGAGCTATTTTTTGCCGACAAAAAAAATTTTAGTCGCCAATACCTCCGGCAACCATATATACGCGACAAAAGGGGCGACTAAAAAAATTAGTCGCTGAAAGTAAAAACTCGACTTTCGGTGACTAAAAATGGACTTTTGGCGACTAAAAATTTAGTCACCAAAAATGCTTTTTCTCGCAGTGTTTGGTTTATTATTCAAATGCGGATTAACTTATAATGTTATTGATAGTTCCCTAGTTGAAAAACGACTTGCGGAGGAGGTCAAGAGATATACTAATAATAGTTGGTGAAACTGGAAGCGGAAAAACAACACGTAAGTTTTGTATTTTTTGATATTCTTTTCTAATTTCCTTTAGAACAACATGTAAGAGTGTTCTAAAGTGGAATATAATGTATGGTGTTCCTTTGTGATTCCTCATATAGATGTTTGGTTAGAACTTAATATTTAACATGTCCTCTTTGGTAGGTGTCTTTACGTGATAATGTACTCTTCAATATGAATTTCGATGCATTTGGAGCAAAGTAGGCTTTGAGCTTTATGCATGCTTTAGGCTCTTATCTAGGTAGTGCATGATATCAAACAAACGATGGATCATTCTACCTGCTCAAGATAAAAGGCTATTAGGGGCAAAGTAGGCTTTAGCACTTCATATTACTTATGAAGAGATTTACTGTTGAATCTTTATTGTCACAATTTCTTAGTTGGGTTTTTATGCCAGGACCTTCAACTTGGGGGACAAATATAAAAAGGGTTTACTCTTCCTTACAGTTGATCTTCCCCTTGTTTATTCTCTAACCTTTTACTCTTATATGGGCCAATTTTTCTAGAGTTGCCACAGTTTCTGTTTAATGCGGGATTCTGTTGTGATGAGAAGATCATTGGGATCACTCAACCTAGACGCATTGCAGCTGTTAGTGTTGCGAAATGGGTAGCTGAGGAATGCGGTGTTGAGTTGGGCCAAAAAGTCGGTTATTCTGTTAGATTTGATGATATGACTTCCAGTTCAACGAGGATCAAATTCATGACAGATGGATTTCTTTTGAGGTAGAAAGTATGTTTCACTTCATTGCATTATATTAAGGACTTAGGTCACCTTTTAATTTGATGGTAGCATTTGCTAGAAAAGAATTGCTTATTTTTTAAGCTTGCTGGTTGGTGTCTTCATTTTGAAGTTTGTGTTAAATGAGTAACAAAAATCATGCATCCATGATCTAGACAACTTGGCCTTTGTTTTGTTTTTTTAAAATTTGTTCTCTAATATTATATCCCAGCCAGTAGGATTAGATCAGAGACAGAGAGACACACAGAGAGATGGTTATATACATGGAAGAGTCACAATCTTTCATGGAGGTACAATCCTTCATTGGGTTGCACCTATTTGAACAAATGTGTTTTCGCACCTGCTTTTTGTGAAAAAAAATTATGTACATTAGTTTTTGCTTACCGTTTCTTCCCTCTGTCTCACTCGCTGGGTTATCTAACGACTTTTATACATCAATCTTTAGGTCTCTCTGGGACCTTCAGAATTTTTGGTGTTAAAAATGGTACACAAAGTCTAGATTATTTACACTGATGAGTAGTTGTATAGGAACGTTTACTTACTAAAACTTCATCATGTTGCCTTGTTTGCATGCATTTTGATGAATGCTGAGTATGTTCACAGGGAAGCATTGTTGGACCCATACCTCTCTAGGTATGCAGTTATTATTGTCAATGAGGCTCATGAGAGAACTGTCCATCCTGATGTCTTGCTGGGCTTACTGAAAAGTGTGCAGAACGTGAGGTCAGGATCAGTCAATCAATGCCCTAATATTGATCATATGAAAGCATACAATGGCGTGATGATGGAAAAGAAAATGATGCTGAGAGCACTGGTATCCTCAAGCAATATCAGGGGACAAAGTTTAGTCCATTGAAGTTAATCATCATGTCTGCCAGTTTGGATGCGCAAATTTTTTATGAGTATTTTGGTAGTGCAAAAGCCGTTCATGTACAAGGGCAACAATTTCCTGTGGATGTACTGTACACTTATCATCCCAAGATAGATTGCATTGATGCAGCTTTAATAACTATATTTCAGGTTGTTAATTGAGCCTCTCTTGGGTTCTCGTGATTCCAACCTTATCCCAGTATTTTTTTTACAACTTACTTAAATTGGAACTCACCTTTAGATTGCTTGAGTCTCTTCTTTTGTCAAGTTGAAGTTTGGGCTACAAGGGATTTTGTTTAAGTTTTTGTTTTTATCCCGGGGTGTGTATATGATTTCTTTAAAGGTTGTTTAGGATATTCCCACCTGGTAACTTGCTGTTTGGTTTCCAATATCTCTTGTTTCTTTTTGTTATGGTGGAATCAAGTTTTACTGTTCCTTTCTCAAGTACTTCTCAAAGGCCTTAACATATCCATCTTTAATACCTAGATCAATTTGGGTCTGCAATTGTTCACTAGTTGTTACTAACATATTAGACATTTGTCTGGTTGTCCTCGTTTACATTCATTTTTACAGCTTCATTAGCTCATTTTCTTACCTTGTAGATACATTTGGAGGAGTGTCCAAGTGATATACTTGTATTCCTGACTGGCCAAGAAGAGATTGAATATGTTGAGAAGCTTGTCCAAGAAAGTCTTCGACAGTTACCGGAAGACAACCAGAAGCCAAAAGTTTTACCCATATTCTCATATCTTCCATCAGAAAAGCAGATGCATGTGTTCATGCCACCTCCAACCAGATTTCGCAAGGTAGATTGTTGATGCATATTAGATTTCTTTTAGGTTGGATATTAGCTGGATGCTTTCAGATATTTATGATCGTTGACTTAGAATTTTTTAATTTGATGCTAGTAATTTTAGAAGGAAAAACAAGAAATGACTCTCTCTTAAAGGCTGTCTAATATGGCATTTTACTTGGGCTATAATGTTTGTTCCTGGGTTTGATCTCCCTGGTTGAAACAGAGTCTACAAATAATGAGGTTATATTGGGCTGAGGTCCACTTGTCAAAAGAAATTCTGCAAAAACTAGTTCGAACTGACATATTATTAACAGTCATATAATTGAATTTTTGTATATCATGGTGACTATGCTGGTTTGAACTGAAGCCTATGTATATAAGCATAATTAATGAAATAACAATGAGATGTAGGAATTTTCTATTTTAATGATTGCACAAAATTAAATTATCACGAAGATCAAAAGAATTCAAACCCTTAATTAGCAGTTGCATGTGTCTTACTCTAAAGTTTGGTACTGGCTGATGATTTTGGTGAGTGCCTGCAACCAAGTTCACTCTTCTTGTTACTTGATGCTCTTGGAACCATACAAGGGTGTCAAAAAAACGAGCAATGCATTGGATGAGAATCGAAAACATGGTTCTCTTGAATTTTGTGACTTCCCAAGTGTGCCGTGCATATTGGTTAGATAGTCTGCTAGAGTTATCTTCTTCTTTTTTTTTTCTAAAGGGTGTTGTGGTGTATGAACTGAATCAACCTCTGCCTTTTGGTTGAGGATGTCCAGTGATTGTGTCATGTATTTTAAGATGCTTTTGAATCATCGATTCATTTGTATGATCTGTTTTTAAGTTGAAATATATTCTGATAGGCCAGTTAAATTTTGTGGTGTTTTTTTTCTTTGATCACTTTTGTTTTTTGTTGTTTGTCTTACATGACTATTGGAAATGGTATGAAGTGTGAGCTATACTTGCATGTTGGATGATCATTTCCTTGTGTGATGCACTGTTCTAACAATTTCTGGTATCTATGTCTAGCACTAGTTAATATGATTGCTTACATTTAGGTAATACTAGCAACTAATATTGCTGAAACATCGTAACAATACACGGAATCAAGTATGTGATAGATCTGGATTGGTGAAAGCATGCACCTCTTGTGCTCGTCTGAGGATGGAATCATTGATTTTTGTTCCAACCTCAAAAGCACAGGCTTTGCAAAGGAGGTAGGCATACTTGGATGACTAAAGCCGCGAAAAAATCCATGTTATATTTTAGTGATTTCATTTACTATTTTAAGTAAATTTCTTATTTATCATGTCCTCCTTAAAAAGAGATCTACTTATGTTTTGAGCTATCTTTTTTCATGGAGTGGGTGGGTGGGGAGAGTACCCATAGGTTTACAAACTTCATCATATAAGCAGGCCAAATGATGTGGATTTTGTTGTATTTACCCAATATTCATACGTATATTTGTTTTCATTTTCATTGACTAAATATAAGCAATTTTAATCTCATGCTGCTACTTTATTTGGTGGATGTGCAGCCCGTGAAGGACCCGAGCAAGTGCTTCGCCTCTACGAGATTGAATTTGAGAAACTTAGGGATTCTACAATTCCAGAGATTACACGGTGCAACCTTTCAAATGTCATTTTGCAACTAAAGGCTCTTGGTGTTGATGATATTTTTGGGTTTGATTTCATGAAAAAACCATACCAAACCAAACCAAGCCTTAAGTCCCATCAAATGAGGTCAGCTACATGAATCCTTCTTCTCCACGTGGCCCTATCAAAGGCCATTTCGTTAGTCAAATTAAGTAGATCCATATCTCTATTTACAATGCTAATTAACGTTAATCTAGGCCTACCCCGTCCCCTAACACTTCCATCTACCGTTACAGCATCACATCTTTTCACTATTGCCTTTGTTGGTCTTCGTTGAATATGACCAAACCATCTCAATCGATTCTCTCTCAACCTATCTTCTATCGGTGCTACTCCTACCCATTCCCTAACAAACCGAAGAAGCCCACATCCTCATTCCTTCTATTCAGATCAGTCATTTTAAGATATGTTATAAGCACCTATATATATACCTAACAAGATTAAAAGTAAATACCTAAAATTTTGGTCATTTTATTTTTATTCACAATGATGCTGGAATTGCTAGTAGTCACGGATGAGCCATATGGAGGTGAATCAAAGAATTAGCAGACATTAACAGTACAACAAAATGTAATGAAATTTGCTTTATATCTTCTTATACTATGTTATTTTTGTTGAAAATACAGCAAAGAGGCAAAGAAGAACTTGTTGGAAGAAGTAGGGAATTAATGACTCTACCCTTAATGCCCTCATTTTAGTGAAATGGAAGGTGTGAAATTTAACTGTCTGTGTGGGTAATTCTTTTTTTGAAAAAGTAAAAAAAATCTTGAAAATTTTAGTTTTGTACTTGTAGGAATTGAGTGAAGAAGATAAGCAAACACGGAATGAAAAAGGCTGCGAGAGCCAAGTGTCACGCCCGAGAATTTTGTGACACAAGGAGTAGCGTTTGAGGTGTGCATGACGTTGGAAGGATTCGAGAAGGTGTGAAACGGGCTAGAGTATGCTAGAAGGCTTTAGAACACAGTGGAAGTGTCAGAAGTGGCTTGGAAGATTAGGAATGTGGTGGAAGAACCTTGAAGGGTCAGTGAGTTTGGATGGATGCAGAACATCCTAGAATATCATGGAGAAGCCTACCATGTACTACATTAGTATAGGGAATTCTAGAAGGTAGTAGAAGGGTAGTTGTCCTAGATATTTCTATGGAGGGTTCTAGAGAAAAGCTTGTAGCCCTTGGATCAAAATGATCCTAGCCATCCGTTGAAGAGGAGGATGGCTATATAAAGGGGAGGGGTCTCATTTGTAAGGGATCCAAGAAAGGAGCCAAGAGGGGAGATCCAAGAGAGCTCTAAGAGTGAAGCACTTGTGAGTGTGAGAGCCTTGTAAAGCTTTATACACAACTATACTTGTATAGTGAATACATTCTTCCACCTAAACTTTGTGTTTTAGTTAGTGTGGTCGAGTGGGGAAGGCTGACTTAGGTGCGACCAAGTGGGTTGATAAGCATCTAAGACCGCACGGTTGGCTTGGAAAATCCAAGGCTGTGACACAAGGAGCCAAGATGGAATTGGAAGAGTATAACAAATCTGCAACAATGGAGGAGAAAACAACAACAACCCTAGCGGTAAAAAGCAAGCTTGAATATTGATGAAGGAGGCTCTACTTACATCAATGTGTTCAAAACTAATTCTTTTGTGTTAACATCTGTTAACTACTACTGACCCCCCGGACATGTTAACATCGTTGATTTTTACTTTTTTTTGGCCATTTGAATGTTGAATCTGTAGTTCAAGATTGAATTAGTATGATGATTCAAAGTAGTTTGCAAAATCAACGAAGTTGTGTTTTCCAAACATTCCAACTTGTGTGTTGAATTAATTTGATGATTCAGATCAAAGTAGTTCCCAAATCAATGAAATTGTTAAAATACTCACTTCAGTTATTGCAAGATGTTGTTCTATGCTGTGGAAGGTGATTTTAAATGTTAATGTATGGATAAAGTTATATTTGAACTATCAAATTTTAGAAATTCATTACTTCAAAATATTTGGACACTACTAATCAAGCACTAGATTTTTTTCATTACTCAAAATTTCAGTTTTATATAGCTCTTAACTGATTGTTTTTGTTTCATCCTTGGGAGGATGCAACGTGATTGCTAAGAAAATAAATGCTGACCCGGCCCGTTTCAGTTTAGTTTATCTTTCCAATTTGTTAAACAGGAAAGCTTTAGCTGAACTTCGTACACTTCTAATCTCCTACTCCTTGGCTTTGTTCTAAAGCATCTCAGAAGAATAACTTGTCTATTGTTCTCAATTCTTATTGCCTCTGGCATCACAAAATGCATTTGCTTTTCTATCTTTTCTTTTGCATTGTCACCTATTCATCCTGTTACCTTTATTTCTGACTGCATAACATTCTCGTGACAAAGCATAGTTGGACCTTTTTTCCGTAATTGATATGGACATTTGAAGAATGAAGTTCATATGATGCTTTTAGATATAATTCTCTCTTTCACCACTTGCTTGAAACATAATATTTTTATTTCTATTAATTGAACATTCCAACTTGTAAAAAGAATCTTCCAAGGAATGTTCAAACTACTACTCTAACAAAAGCCAAGACAATTCTTTTCGTGTTAACATCTGTTAACTACTACTTTCCAAGGAATGTTCAAACTATATAACAAAAGCTAAGTCAAATCTTTCCTATGCTTTGGGTCTTTTGCATATATCTAAAGAGTTATCAAGATTAAAATTGCAGATTTACCTTGTTCAATCTAATGCCAAACAAGAAAAACTCACAGCTAAAAACTCATCATTTAGGCTTATAAATTTAGATTTTTTAGTAAGTATATGGACACAACCATATAAAAATATGGGTTCCACACTCTAACAATATGCATAGCAAGATTATGTCGTTTTTCATTGTTTTAGTTGTTCATTTTTCCACTATTTTCTCTAGTATTTTAAATTTGAAATTAACTTAAATTTGTTTTTTTTCTTAATGTTGCTTTAGAAATTCACTATTGTGAATTTTCTCTAGTATTTCCACTATTTTGAAATTAACTCATTTCTTGTGACTCTTGAAATGGGTGAATTGTGCGGTGAATTTATGAATCTAAATGATGTGAGTTTTTTGATTCCACGTATCTTTAGGAAGAAATAGTTGTGGATGTAGTGGTGGGTGTCCAAACAATTATCATGTAGAGCATTTTTAATGGAGTAGTTAAAATTGTGGGTTAATTAATAAAAAAAATAATAAAAGTAAAACTCAATTTTGTGTGTTAAGAGCATCTGTAACATTTATTCTTTTTTGTTTTCATCAAATTTGAGTGAAAAATTCATTTGATATCGAGCGTTCTAATAAAAAAAATTCTTTTTCATCAAACTACCGATCGATCAGGAGGATGTCCGGCTTTGTGGACAGGTTAGTGTAAATTCTGGAAACTCTTAAGCTAGTTGTCCAGTATATGATTCTAACGGCTATCACTTGTGGTGAAAAATGTTATGAACCATTTTTATAAGAAAAATTGTGGCATATTGTGATGTATATTACTAATGTTATGAACCATTACAGTTGGTTTGTTTCCCAAGAAAATTCGGTAATTTTCTTTTGTGATTGTTATTTGGTCTTTCATATTTGATGGTGCTGATGTGAGAAAAGATAAGTGGTTAGAAAAAAAATTTATTTTCTTTTTTGCTAATAGTTGAAGCTGTTATGCTCATTATTACATGCTATAGAGCACATCTCTGCATTTTATTTTCTCTGTCTATGTGCATGCGGGTGCATATGTACTGTTATGATGCCTTCTGTTAGTTTGATACCAAAATGTTTTCTCTTAATAAAATAGACACTGTTTCTTTGTTGTCTTAATTTTTTTGGTGAAACTACTGAGGGGGGAAAAAGACAATAGAAGTGTTAATGTGAAACTAATCATTGCTACTTAACTATGAACCAGCGATTTGGGAATATGGCATCATTTATGTGCAGTTGCTTACTTACATATGTCACTTGTTCTTGAAATGCAGAAAAGAGTAAGATATTCGTGTAGCCTCTCAGCTTTTTATGCTTATGGACTCCAACAAACCCCCATCAAGATCTGTGCCACAGGTGGTTGTGGTGGCATCTACTGATAGGTTAATTTTGCACTCCTATTGTCTTTAAGACCATTTGTTTCTTGGATACTTCAATAATATTTTATTATAAGTTTTATTTTTTATGTTCATGTGTCTCATGCATTACGCAAATCCATGTTAACCTTGCATTCATGCTGCTGTCGTCAACGCCTCCCACCACTATTACAACCTTCTCTATCTGCCAAACCTCCCACCACCAGTCTTTCTCTCTACAAAAGTTCACCTCCAAACTTTTCCAGGTAACATAGAACCCACCTCCAAACTTTTTCAGTGCAACAAAAAAACATTGTGTTTTGTTTCTTTCAATGGAAAATTTATATTTGAATATCCTCATGGCCTCTTCAACTTATCCTTACCCCTTATCCCCTGGTGGTTGCATGCTTGTAAGCATCCATAGTAAAAAGAGAGACATACATGTTTCATAGTTTTATATATGTAACTGAAATTTAATAAGAAGGAAACTCAAAGCAACTGAAAACACTAACGGATTGTAAAGGGATAGACATAACAAGGGAAGAAACCAGTTTTTTGTTTTACTTATTTTCTCTTTATTGAAGGCTGTGAAGTAAATATTGTATATAACCTTTTGGTGTCCTGTTCTTGTGAGGTAGCATATCTTTCATCTCTGTTAGAGTTACCAATCCAATTTAGAGACAAAAACCATAGCTAATTCCTTCAATATTTTCAAATTGAGCACTGTCATTTTGGATCTTATTGCTTTGCATCATTTATCAGATCCTTAGAATTTTAGCCTTAAATTTAACATATATTATGAGATTTATTCTTGCCTTCTGGTTTACATGTACAAAGAGCGGATGCAATTGACCCTGCACTAAGAAGGTCAGGGCGTTTTGACACTGAGATTGAAGTTACAACCCCTAATGAAGATGAACGATTTCAAATACTTAAGGTAAATTGAATTTTCAAGAGATTTTGTTTGGAAATTGTTCTGTAGCACCCCTCACCTTTGGATAACTGTTACCGTTACTCAACCCAACGTTGAATTTATGGAGTTGAAGGCAATAATGCTCTTTTCTTATAACATTTTGCAGCTCTATACAAAGAAGCTTCCTTTGGATCCCAGCGTTGACTTGCGATCCATAGCTGCATCTTGCAATGGCTATGTTGGGGCTGATTTAGAAGCTTTGTGTCGTGAGGCTGCCACGTCTGCACTAAGAAAATCTTCAGATGCAAATGAGGAAGCTGGTATGCGTAGCTTAACAATGGATGACTGGAGGCATGCAAGATCTGTCTTTGGTCCAAGCATAACAAGGGGTGTTACTGTGGAAATTCCCAAGGTTTCTTGGGAGGATATTGGAGGATTAAAAAATTTAAAGGTTTGTGAACATTACACAATCAGTTGAGGTTGAAACTCTTACTGACCCCTGACAGTGTCTCTATATGTGGTGCAGAAAAAGCTCCATCAAGCTGTTGAGTGGCCTTTAAAACATTCTGCTGCATTTCAAGGCTTGGAGTATCACCTGTTTGTGGGATTCTTCTTCATGGACCTCCAGAGTGCTCAAAAACCACCCTTGCCAAAGCTGCTGCTCATGCTACCCAAGCTTCTTTTTTTTCCTTGAGGTTTGATCATCTTTCATTAATTTCAGCAAGATAAGGAGCATAAAAACTTAACATAATTATAAATTTTAAGATGCGTTGTGAAAACCTTGTGGGTAGTTCAAAGTATGGATACTGTTGTATGTTACTTCACTCAAAATTGGAGCCAAACATTAATCAAAGTCAAAAGCTCTGGCTGAAAACTTCTTCAAAACTACTTGTAACAAGTGGAATAGTCATCTCAAATGGGGAGTGGAATATTAGGTTATAAAAATTTAACCTTGTTAAGGAAAATAGGGCAAAGAAGAAGAAATTTTTTTTGGATATCTTGGGATTAGGTAGGATTGGTTAAATAATCATGTTTTGCCTGGATAGAAGCCATTCAACAATGTTTCCAGTTGATATTGCCAGATTGCTTTTAGGCGGTGGTATCTTTTCTCTTAGAGACTACTGAATAAAATTAATAATTGAGACAAGTTTCAGCATTAAACTAGTTGTTTTGAAGACTTTGTGTATTGAATTTTTAATGAAAATTTTAGGTTATTTTTTTCTTTGATCAGCAAAAAAAAAAAAAAAAAAAATGAGATCAAATTTGTCCATTAAAATGAAGAATAAAAGTCACAGTCCATTGCATGCCTTGACAAGGGGCTCTTTGATTAAAATTTTGTACAGTTGCATGTCTTGAAAATTTATGAATGATGAATCAATGTATGTTGGAGAAGGTGAAGCTTTGTTGCATAATACGTTCCGGAGGGCTCGCCTTGCGGCACCAAGCATAATTTTCTTTGATGAGGCAGATGTTGCTGCTGCCAAACGGTTAGTGTTCTATTTTCATTTGGTTTAGTCCTTCATTTTGTCAATTAAAACTTAATGTGACTCATCTGTTACATATAATTGTAGCCTCCCTTTTATTTCTCTTGTCAAGTTCATGAAAATGTAGGAGCAAGAACAAAAATTTTCTTCTTATTTTTTTGACAAGGCATAAGTATGTACATATGATTGTATAATTGAATATATGTATGCTTGTCCTTCTGAGTCACAGTACAGTTGATAAATGAATAGAAAGAGGAATGCACTTCCAAGATCACGCATCTTTATTCTCTACATTGAGGTTTGTCTTCTCCCCCCCCCCCCCCCCCACCTTGAAATAATGATTTTGTTTCATTTTGGTTCTACTTTTTTGCTTTGTTTTGTTCCTTTTCTACCTTTCAATGACAGAGGAGGCAAATCAAGCAGCAACATTGCCGTAGGAGAGAGGCTTCTATCTACCTTGCTAACAGAAATGGATGGTTTAGAACAGGCAAAAGTAAGCATTAAACTTCATAAATCATTTTGATATCTATTAATTTCAATCATCATCATGAGAGAGAAATTAAAGACAAGATTTTAAAAACTTCACTTGATATCTGCTGATTTCTTTCTTAGGGAATTCTTGTTTTAGCAGCTACAAATCGCCCTCATGCAATTGATGCTGCTCTTATGCTGACCTGGGCGCTTTGATCTAGTAACAATTTTGTCTAAGCACTTGTCCATTGCTCCTTGTTCTTGTGCCTTTTGGATGTCCTTTCTAGCCAGCAGATAAGCAATGCTAGCCCTTGAACTAGTTTTCTTTTTTTTTTTGTAGAGTTCATGTATAATTATTACTGTGGATTGTTTTGACTTTTCCTTTTATAGATGTCTAACATATAGTTGTTTTGGGGGAATAATTAATATATTTATTTTTGCATCAAGTCAGGTGAGCAAAACAAAAAGTAAATAGTTAGCTCGTTGCCGAAAGTCCTGGTAATTTCTTTTCTATGAAATTGTAGGTCCTTTATGTGCCACCACCAGATTTAGAAGCTCGATACGAGATACTTAGCGTACACACACTTAACATGAAAGTGAGCAACGATGTTGATCTCAAACAAATAGCAGAGGATACTGAGCTATTCACGGGGGCGGAGTTGGAGGGCCTATGCAGGGAAGCTGGAATTGTAGCTCTGAGAGAAGACATATCTACTAGTGTTGTGTGTAATCGTCACTTCCTGACTGTCTGGAAGTCATTGAAGCCAGCCCTAACGAGAGAAGAAGTCAATTCGTATTCATCATTTATGAAGAACCCATCTCTGATATCTTCTGGCTCATCCAAAACCAGCGCTAAACAGAACAGCAAGCACACTACGTTTACACTATTAGGAGCTTTATGTGTCAAATTTACTTGTTCTTGAGAAGTTCATCCTGAAAAGGATATTGTGGATGCTTTTCTTTTCTTTTCTGTTTTTAATATTTATTTCAGCGGTTGGAAATTATCAAATTAGAAGGAATACTCCTAGTTTATGCACTTTTCTGATCAATTTTGATGGAAAGTTACACTGTTAGGAGCTTTATGTGTCAAATTTACGTATTCTTGAGAAGTTTACTCTGACAAGGTATTATGGATACTTGTTTTTCTATACCGGTTGTGGGAAATTATCAAATTAGAAGGAATGCTCCAAGTTTTGGCAATTTTCAGAAAAATTCTGATGGACTTTTTTATTTTTTATTTTTTACATCTGACTTGCAGGTGTGTGCGGTTTTTGAACCATCATTTTGGAACTCTACTTGTTGCAATGTGAAAACATCTCTGATGTGTTTTTGATGATTCGGCTGCTATCGTGGATACTTGTTTGGATCGGACCTTGGTCTCTGTATCATGGTTTTGAGAGCATCGGTGGTGGCGGGAGCTGTTAACTTGGGTTGTGAAGGGGTTGCATTGGAAGAATGCAAAGGCTTTGGGTGTGCTTCAATCCAAAAGGACCGGAAAAGTGTAGGATTTTAAAGATCGTATGGCTGTGTTTTGATTGATCTTTAATCTGGATTGTTTGTGGCCTAATTATTGTATTAAAAACATCTCCTTGAACACCCTAATTTGTGGAAGTTGGGAATTTTTTTTTTTTTTTTGGTACTAGAATATCGGCTAATTCAATTTAAGTTTGATGCGTTTTAAAACCATGCTAATTGAATCATATACACATATATGTAAAGATACCATATACTTAACTTGAGTTGTAAATTGTTTGTGAGACTACCAAAAAATTGAGAGTAAAAAAAAAAGAGAGAAGGGAATTAGATAATAGTTGTGGCTTTTGGGGGCAAGAATTTTTTATTCAATGGAAAGATTTTAAAAATTATGACAGTGCCATGTTTAAAAATATTTACAAATTAATGGAATTTAAAATTTGTAGGACAAATTTGCTCTCTATTTTTGTAGGGTAAATTACACTCACCTCGAATGAATTAATACAAATGGTGAGTATCTATTGAAATAAATAAAATAAATATATATTTTAATTTTAAATAGATGACAATATCATTTTTTTATACGAGTAACGAATTATAGAAAAAAAATAATGTAATTGCTATATGAATTAAAACTTCAGCGATTCGGTATAATTTTATTAGCGTGTGTGATTAATTGTATTTTCTTCAAACCTTTAGAAAATGTGTATTTTAATCTTTGGGTAAATTATACTATGCCTTTTTTATATTTGACCATTTTTCCACTTTAAGTTTTCGTTTTCCTACTTGACTTTTTATGTTTTAAGTTTTTTTCAATTTATTTTAAAAAAATTAACTTATTTTTAAAATTAAACAGAAAATAACAAATTGACAGTCATGTGATATAAAAATATTTTATTGACAAAAACTCAAATCCTAATATAAAAATATATTTTTTATGCCATGCGACAATTAATGTGACATTTTTTGTCTAATTTTGAATAGAAGTTAACTTGGGAATAAATTGAGAAAACCGTAAAATATAAAAAGTCAAAAAAAAAAAAAAATTCAAGGGGCCAAAGTGAAAAATATAAAATATAATGGGGCAAAGTGTAAAAACACTATATATATAATTTTTTGTGTTTGTGTTTTTTTTTGTTTTCCGGATCCAACTGTCTGAGGGTTTTGTTTATTATAAGTTTCTCCTACTCCACTCCTCTTCCCCCTACCATTGTAGCCTCTACATATTTTCCCCATTGTTCATTACATACACAGACACACCACCATATAGACATATATATATATATATATATATTCCCTTGTCTTCCATAGCTAGCTTTCGAAGATAACCTTCAATGGCTCCTCTCGGAAGCAAAAACTCCGTACAGAGTAATAATCAACCCAATCGAAATCTATCCAATGACTACACCAAATCAGACTTCTTCTCCATGTTCCAATTTCTATCTATTCTATTTATGTGTGTGTGTGTGTATATATATATATGTATGCATGTATGTTGATATGATTGTACTCGTAATTCACCACACAGGAAGCAAAGGATTGTGCAGCAGAGAAAATCTCTACCAATTACTGCTAGTATTTTCTTAATGTTTAAATACTTTTGTCTTCTTATTCTTTTTAGGTATATAGTTCCTTTCAATCCTTGTTATAATGGGTTGTGATGGCTTTCTATGCAATGACTATTAACCTTTTAGTTTGTAGGAATTGGCATTGTCTTTGAATTTTGAAAGGATATACAAACTTTTTTGTTGACTTTTTTTCAATTAGCGATTTTTTTTTTTTTAATTTTCAAAAAGCTTTAGACTTTTAGGTTCTACTCGACTAGACGAATAGGAAAGTAAAATCAGATTTGGAAAAAAATCTGCTAAAGAGGTGCATCCCCATCACATTGAAACACAATTTAGTACTTAACTATATGATTCAATTCTGTATATGTAGAATTACTCTTTGATAATAGTACTCATTAAACAAATGACAATTCAAGTGTCGTGTTACCTAGAGAAGCATTGATAAAAAGGTTGGCTCCTTGATGGCATTGGCATATAACTCTACTAGCAATCCTTGGGGGTGGAAATTAACTTTAGGTTTCCTTGTTTCACTCAGATTCAGTGCAACCCTTTCACTTAAAAAATGAAACATTGCTTGCTAATTATTTCAACACTATTTTGGATGTTGGTTGAGTAAATATTTGGTTACCTTGGGGATGAAATACTTGATATCTTGTCAAATTTTTGTTAAATAAAATTAAAGACCTATTATAAGTAGCAATTCTATTTCTCAACATCATTTTTCAATAATTTTATTCCAAATTCTCTTGTATACTAATTTTACATCACTTTAATTCATGGAGGCAAACAGTTTAGAAACCTTTATATGAGCTACCCACCCTTCAAATTTTTGTTGAAATGGGCAGTAAAACCTATAGATTATGGAGATTAAATTAAAGATATTTGAAAACTTGTGCTTTTTGGATTATATGAACAATTTAAAATTTATTATGTTGTATGATTGTGTGAGTCGATTTCTAACCACACTGCCAAAGTAGTACTCAATTTGGAGAACAACGTGAATTTATTAAGCTGAGCGACTTGTCACAAAAAGAAGAGATTCCGGCGGTGGTTCGTCCACCCGGGGGCACTCCGACGATCAAGTCAGTTATCTCTCAAAGATAGTAAAAGTGCTAAACTCACTAGTCAGAATACAAAAAGCGTACCTTGGACCCATAGGGGTGTCTCTCTTTTATAGCCAACACTGACCTAATCCCAATAGAAGTCTAGCTCCAATGGATTATGTCTCATTGCTAATTCTGGACTCTTAAACTCTCTAAGAGTCTTATCTTTATCCAAACTGAAGTCCTCTCCCAATCTAGGACTCTTGTCCCTTATCCGCTTATCCCAGACTCCAGTATTCTCGCAGATAACCTCGGCATCATGTCCAGGACACGTGGCACTTCGACTGTCACTTCGGTGATACCTTGGCCATGTGTTGTCACCCAAAAATTATGTCACACAACTGCCCCCTAGGTTCTATTACCTCAGCACACTGAGGTGATGAAACCTATATCATTTCTTCCATTTAACGCGTCGGCTAATCTTGCTTTATCCTTCATTACCGAGGTCTCCATTCGTTGGCTTCATACGTCCAAGACCTATAATTTGTTTTCATCAATGCCTTGGAACAAATAACCAAGTCGGTTCAAATTCTTTAGCCGAGATCATCCTCCTAGCGGAGGTCCTTGCTTCCGATTGACACTGAGGACACCTTGCCAATTTCAAAATTGGCCAAGAGCGAGAAGACCTCCTCATTCGAGAAAAGGCACTAGAGGCCAAACCATCCTAATCAACTCGGTCGAAGAGGCCGAGGTCCGAGTCGGCAACAACCTTGGGCTCTCTGAAATCTAATGCCCCCTGGGCTCGCCCCATTACCATTGAGCCGATGACATTGAAGTCAGCGTTTCCCTCTTTACCGCCTTGTTCCTTCCCAACGATCTTAATCGCAACGCCGAGATGAGCGAGTATGAGAATTTCGCTCTAATGTTGCAGCACTCCGTACAAGTAAGCAATTAACACTTGGTACTTTACATTCTCTATTTCTCTTACTTAGAAAATTTTGCTAATTTTTGTTCAGTCCATTTCTTCTAGGCGATCCAGCATGGCCACTCCTTTGCAATGCAAGCCTTCAACATTAAGAAGGAGTTAACAAATGAAACCAAGGAGGCTGCTAGCTTGCAAAGGGCCATTAATAGGGCTGAGGCCAAGATGAAGACTTTAACAGACCAGGCCGAGGAAGCCAAAAAAGCTAAAGATGAGGCCGAGGAAAAAGCAGATGCTGTAGAGGCCATTAAGAAGGTTCTTGAGGCCAAAAAGAATGAGGCTGAAATAAAAACTGCTGAAGCTCAAGCCGAGCTTCGTGTTGCCTTGGCCACAAAAGCAGCCGAGATCAAAGCGGCCGATGAGAAGGCATACGCCAAGGGGGCAGCCAACGTCAAAGAAGACTACAAAAGACAAGTCAAACAGGCATGCAACAAGGGCTACACCCTTGGTTGGATGACTGCTTTGAAGGCGTTGGCTATCCTCAAGGACTCTCCTCTGAAGGATGCTGGTAGCCTCATCCTGCCATTCCTCTCTACTATAAGCCAATCTGAGGCTGAGTTCGAGGAGGAAGTTGAGGCCGAGAAGACGGAAGAGGCTGCTGGGGCCAAGTCCCCAACTCTGAATGAGCAAGTCTTGGACTTGACTCAGGATGAGAAGGATGAGGTCTCGAAGGATGCGTCCTTTCAGAAGACAAACTCCGAGGTGCCAATCGCCGAGAAGAGCCTCGATCAAACTCTTCAAGAGATTCGATCTTTGAGCTTCATGGTGAGAAAATTTCTTGAGAAGTTTTCCCAATATCTTCGGGGTGAGACACAACCCGCCGCCGGCCAGAGTAGTTTCGTTTATGATCTTTTTTCCTTGTACTTTGTTTGTGTAAGCTTTTATTTGGCTGATGTGCCTTTGTCTATTCTGAACAAGTAATCTCTAATATCAGGTCGAGGTTCCTTTTTGTATTTCAACTTCCTTAATTTGAATGCAAGTATAACTTTCTTCTTTCAATGTGATTGCATGTTTGTCTTCCTCTTGTATGATTTTATACTTAGAATAATTTATATGCCTTCAACGTACACCTCAACTGTGTAATCTTCTCGATGTGGAACACTTCGGCTATACCCACTAACAATTTATCTCGGCTTTGACCTAACACTTGAAAATATTCATAATATTTTCACAAGTGTTATTTACAACTACCACTTCACTCTTTCTTACCAAGGCTTCTGTCTTCCAATATCTTCCAAGCCTTGGCTTAACTTGTAAATTTTTCTTGAAATTTCAACAAGTGTTAAACCAATCTACCTTTAGTATAACCTTGGTTTAACTTCAACTTGTAAATTTTTCTTAAAATTTCAACAAGTGTTAATCTAACCTTAGCTTGTAAATTCCAACTATTAAGCATCATTCTCCAGCTCTCTGCCCTCTAATGTGAACTTAAGTTCCACTTGGGTTCTCATTAAGTATGTGGCCTTGACCTTGTTGCCGAGGTAAGACTCAAACAAAGAGTGGCTGAGGTTACCAACCTTGGTCTCTTTGTTAATCTGATTGATATGCACTTAATTCCAATCTGTGTTTTGACTCTGCCGAGATGGTAAGTTCAAGTTGATTCAACTTAGTTCAACTCTATTATATGCAAGTAGGAACTTTGCCATATAATAAGTCTAAGTTATTCGTCATGTTTCAATCAGAAATATCGCCAACTTAGTTCAACTCTATTATATGCAAGTAGGAACTCTACCATATAACAAATCTAAGTTATTCGTCATGTTTCAATCAGAAACATCGCCAACTTAGTTCAACTTTATTATATGCAAGTAGGAACTCTGCCATATAATAAGTCTAAGTTATTCGTCACGTTTCAATCAGAAACATCGCCAACTTAGTTCAACTCTATGATATGCAAGTAAGAACTCTGCCATATAATAAGTCTAAGTTATTCGTCATGTTTCAATTAGAAACATCGCCTAGGTGACTGTTCAATCATGCTACACAAGTTAAAAAATAAAGCTAAAACTTTTATTAATACTTCTGTTAATAACAAAACAAAAGAAAACTTAAAAAACAAGAAATTCTTAGTGATAGAAAAACTTCAGATTGCAAGTATTCTAGGGTCTTGGCAGCTCTTTGCCTTCACTGTCCTTAAGCCGATATGCTCCGTTGCCCAAGACCGAGATGATTTCATAGGGTCCCTCCCAATTCGGGCCAAGCTTGCCCTCTCTGGGATCCTTCTTGTTGCCGATGGCCTTTCTCAAGACGAGGCCACCAACTTGGAATTCTTGTGGGTTAACCTTCTTATTACAAGCCCTGGCAAGCTGCTACTGGTATGCCCCCAGCTGAATTGCTGCTTTCTCCATTCGTTCCTCTAGCAGATCCAGATCTCGGGCTAAGAATGCCTCATTGCTCCCATTTTCTACTCCTTGGGTTCTGATCCCTGGGATGTCGACCTCTAGTGGAATTACTGCCTCTGTGCTATAAGCCATGGCAAATGGGGATTCCCCAGTTGATCTTCTCGGCATAGTTCAATATGCCCAGAGTACACTGGGTAGCTCATCCACCCATTTTCCCTTTGTTGCTTGCAGCCTCTTCTTAATCACATCCAAGATAACTTTGTTGGATACTTCTGCTTGTCCATTGCTTTGAGAAAAACTTGGGGTGGAATAGTAATTTTTGATCTTGTACTTTGTACAGAAGTTCTTGATTAGCTTACTGTCAAATTGTATACCATTGTCTACTATTGTTGCCCTTGGGATCCCAAACCTGGTGATGATGTTCTTCCATATGAAATTCTTCACACCAACGTCCCAAATTTTTGCAAGGGGTTGACTTTCTACCCACTTGGTGAAATGTCTGTTGCCATCGCAGGTATTTCATTTGTCCGATTGTTGGGCGGTTTTCCAATAAGATCCATGCCCCATTAGCAAATGGCGAAATTTGAACCTTTGGGTTTAAGTCTGCTGCTGGTTGGTGTATCAAAGGTGCAAACCTCTGGCATTTTTTACACTTCTTGACATAAGCTTCAGCATCTTTTTGCATGTAGGGCCACTAGTACTCTTGAGTAATGGCCCTATGAGCAAGTGACCTGCCCCCGGCGTGGCTTCCACATACTCCTTCATGTATCTCGTACAGAAAGTCTTCAACCTGTGCCGGATGCACACATCTTAGAAGGAGTCCAGTAAAAGATCTTCTGTAGAGATGTCCTTCTGTTGTCAAACAAAACCTTGCCGACTTCAGTCTGATCTTGTGCGCCTCTTTATGATCATTTGGCAGTTTTCCTTCTTTAAGGAATATTATTATTGCATTCATCCAGCTTGGTCTCATCTCCACACACATTGCTTCATCTTTGTGTGTTTGGTGAATCTATACTTGGTCACGACAAGTAGTCAACCATTATTGTTATTGCCTCTTACGGTTTCATTGTCTTTGGCGAGTTGGCCAAGGCATTAGCATAGCTATTGTCATCTCGGCTAACTTGTAGAGCGGCAATTTTGGAATAAGGCTACCAGTCTGGCCACTTCCTTCACATAGGCCGACATCCTTTCATCTCGGGCTACGTATTCGCTTGTTGCCGGGTTGACGATAAGCTGGGAGTCACAAAAGACTATTACCTCGTCAGCTTCCATTACTGCTGCCAGCTTTAATCCTACGATTAGTGCTTCATACTCTGCTTCATTGTTTGAGGCCTTAAACCCCAAACGAATGGATTGTTCCAGTATCTGCCCATCTGGAGATACTAGCACTACTCCTACCCTCACTTCTTGTTGGTTTGAACGCCCATCGACAAATAGCCGGAAGGAGTCACTGATGTAAATCTTTGCCGCAGGTCTCGAGTTTCTTTCCTTTGCTCTGCTATCCCTAGTTGGGTTTTTCCTTGCTCACTTGGACCTCGGCTCAACGGAGCCCAATGTATGACAGCGTCTGGTGTGAACTCGGCCACGAAGTCGGCTAAGACTTGGCCTTTGATTGTTGTTTTGGGTCTGAATTCCAAGTCATATTGGCCTAAGGCCACTGCCCATCTGGCTATTCTGCATGTCAGATTTCCTTGCTGTAACAGAGACTTCAAATGGTGCTCAGTTAACACTACAATCTTGTGGGCTTGAAAGTAATGATTCAGCTTCTTGGAAGCCATTACTAAAGCCAGTGTTAACTTCTCCAAGGGTAGGTATCTGGTCTCTACATCTGCCAGGATTTACTCACGTAGTAAACTGCCCTTTGCTCTCCCTTGTCTTCTCTGACTATTACTGCACTTACTGCATGCTCTGAAACTACCAAGTATAAGAACAGCTCCTCTCCAGGTACTGGATTTGAGAGAACTGGAGCTGTGGTCAGATACTTTTTCAAGTCGGCCAAGGCAACTTTGCACTCTTCTGTCCATAAGAAGTCTGATGCTTTCTTTACTAAGCTGAAGAAAGCTTTACACTTGTCAGAGCTTCTGCTTATAAATCTGTTCAGGGCTGCAGCCCTTCCTGTTAACATCTGCACTTGCTTTGCTGATGTTGGGCTCTTTAATTTTAGGATGGCCTTAATCTGATCCGGGCTAGCCTCAATGCCCCTTCTGGTAACCAAATATCCTAAGAATTTACCAGACCTAACTCCAAATGCACACTTCGATGCATTGAGTCGGAGCCAATATGTTCTAAGGATGTCAAAAACTGCCTTTAAGTCTTCCAGATGACCCTTAGGTTCCTTGGTCTTCATGACCATGTCATCTATGTATACCTCCACAGTTTTGCCAATTAGAGGTCTGAACATCTTTGTCACCAATCTCTAGTAAGTTGCGCCTGCATTTTTCAATCCAAAAGGCATCACTCTATAGCAGTACAACCCTTTTGGGGTGATAAATGCAGTCTTCTCCTCATTTGGAGGGTACATGGCTATCTAATGGTACCCCCTGTAGGCATCCATGAAGCTCATCCTTCCATGGCCTGAAGTGGCATCTACCAATTGGTCAATTTGGGTAATGGGAAGCTATCTTCGGGATAAGCCTTGTTCAGGCTGGTGAAATCCACACAGACTCTCCACTTCCCATTCTTTTTCTTCACCACTACTGTGTTTGATAGCCATGTTGGGTAATTTACCTCTCGAATGGCTCTGGCCTCCAGAAGTCTATCTACTTCCTCTTCTACTGCCTTAACATACATTAATGTCGGCCTCCTTGCTCGCTGGATGACAGGTTTGGCCGACCTGTCCACATTCAGTCTATGGCAAGTGACCTCGGGGTCAATGCCAGGCATCTCGTATGATGTCCATGCAAACACCTCTAGATTTGCTCTCAGGAATGCCTTTAGCTCTTTTTCCTCTTCCTCGGCCAAGCCCGAGCCGAGAAGGAAAAAGTGTTCTTCATCCCCTTGTTGGACAAGGATTTTCTTGAGGGCTTCCTTACTCTTCTCGACTAGCTATTTGCTGACGTCTTCCAAGACTTTCACGTCCTCATCCTTGATCTTTGTTGTTTCTGCTTCTCGTATGTTGCAGGTAGATTTCATTGCTGTTATGGAGCAATTTTTTGCTTGCAGTTGATCACCCCTGACCTCTTCAATTCCATGCTCTGTTGGGAACCGCAATAGTTGGTGCAATGTTGAGGGAACAACCCCCATTGCATGCAGCCATGGCTTTTCCAGGATAGCATTATAAGGTAAGGGAGTGTCAATTATAGTGAACTCAGTTTTAATCTTCTTGGTGCCAGCCTGCACCTTCAAACTTACTGCTCCCAAGGGTCACGTCGACGTTCCATTGAACCCGACCATAGGACCACTGGATTGCTCCAAATCGTCTTGATGAAGGCCAAGCTCCTTGTAACATCTGACATACATGATGTCATAAGAGCTGCCCTGGTTGATTAAAATGCGCTTCACTTGGCACTCTCCAATCTGGAGGGATATTACCAAGGCATCATTGTGTGGATGCTGTAACATCTCTAAATCATCTTCAGTAAAGGACACCACTGGTCCCTAGCACTCGTCTGCCCTAAGTCTTTTCTGACGGACCTGGTATACATGCTGTAAGTGCTTTAACTTCTGAGTCTCCCCACAGATTTCGTTCTCATTGACCTTTGAGTGAATCACATTGATCACTCGGTCCTTTTCTTGATTTGCGGTCTTTGGGGTAGCGGTCTTTGCCGATGCCTGAGGCAGTCTTACTTGCTCTTCTCTTGTCCTAGTCTTGTCTACTAGGTCCCTTAGATGACCTTGTCTTACCAGGTCTTCTAGATGTGTCTTTAGGGCTCTGCAACCCTAAATCAGATGCCCATTCTCGTTTGTGGTAGACACAGTGCTTCCCTAGGCTTCGTCCCATAAACTCGCCAGGAGTCTTCTCTTGTGCCCTATAATATGGTTGGTTTCTGATCCTCTCTAGGACTTTGTAGATCGGAATCCGGAATACGGTAGTGATTGCTTGCGTAGCCCTCAGTCCTATCTCTTGTTTATTGTATCCACCATCACCTTGACCTCGCTTCGGTGGGCCGCCCTTCTTCTCTTGTTTTGACGCCTTTGTCCCCGGCGTGTCCTCCTCGGCCTTGGCATACTTTTCTATCCTGGCCATAAGTTCCTCCATACTTTTTGGCAATGTCTTTGCCAATGACTTTCGAAGCAAGCAATCATTTTTCAAGCTGTTCTTAAAGGCCACGACTGTCACCTCTTGGTTGCATCTTGGTATTCGGTTAAATACCTCGTAATACCTTTTGGCATAGGCTCTAAGGCTTTCGTCCTCGCCAATTCTCAGAGCCATTAGGGCGTCCACCCTCAATAGCTGTAGTTTGTTTGTCACGAACCTGGCCATAAACATCTCGGCCAGGCCTTCCCAACTTTTCACAGTTCCTTTCGGCAACTTGTGAAACCAGTCTGATGTGATCTCCCCAAAGGATGAGGGGAACACCTAGCAGAGCAACGGTTCGTTCCCGATATATAATGCCATTGAGTTTAGGTACAAGCCAACGTGAAAGTTAGGGTTCGACTTGCCGTCGTATATCTGTAACCTCGGCATATGGAACCTTTTCAGGGCCTCAAATTTTTCTAACTCCACCGAGAACAGAGTTCTCGGCTTGACCGGAGAGGTTACCTCTGCATCTTATTCATTCTTCTGGAGGTAATCCCTCAGATCCTCCTTGGTCCGTCCAGGAGCTCGGCTATCTACGGATTTCAGCATTTTTGGTGTACTATTCCTAGTATCATTATGAGTCCTTTTGGACCTTTCTCCATTAGTTGCGTCAAAACACAGCTCCTTCCCCTGAACATGCCGATGTTCTTTGGGGTCAACTTTCTTGGTGCGATGCGTCCTCCGTGAATCTCCCCGTCTTGATTCTCCTCGCCCGACCTCCCTTGAAGGCCTGTGAGAGTGTTCCTTGATCCTATCGTGCTAAGGAGTCCTCTGCCCCCCTGTCTGGGCATCTTTTTAAGCTATTTGGAATCGGCGTATCTTATATGAAGCGATGGTTGCATGACATTGTTCTGCATCATGAAATTGACGACCGATTGTAGGTCTGCCAATTTGTTTGCCAGTTCCTTCATCTCGTTGTCCCTCCGTAGGCATCTATCTTTCCATACCTGGAGATCGTCCTCGTTATAATACTCGCCTTGGTTTGATTTCTTTGTTACGTCGCCTTCTTTTTCAATGTCTTTTTCTCCATGATTCTTATCAAGAGTCTCTTCATTACAGTTATCTTCGTTGACGTCAAGGTCAATATGTTTCCCACTCCCAATAGGAATGTCGTTTCCAACCTTCTCTTTCTGTCTGTCGTTGGCCATCTATTCTCTTGTCTTTCCTACAGTCCAAATTGTGTGTGTCAATTTCTGATCACACTGCCAAAGTAGTACTTAGTTGGAGAACACTGACAGAATTGATTAAGCCCAAACGACCTGTCATAGAAAGAAGAGATTCCGGCGGTGGTTCATCCACCCGGGAGCACTCTGACGATCAAGTCAGTTATCTCTTAAAGATAGCAAAAGTGCTAAACTCACTAGTCAGAATACAAAAAGCGTACCTTAGACCCATGGGGGTGTCTCTCTTTTATAGCCAACACTGACCTAATCCCAATAGAAGTCTAACTCCAATGGATTCTGTCTCATTGTTAATTCTAGACTCCTAGTTAGATTGGGATAAACTCTCTAAGAGTCTTATCTTTATCCAAACTGAAGTCCTCTCCCAATCTAGGACTGTTGTCCCTTATCCGCTTATCCCAGATTCCGGTGTTCTCGCAGATAACCTTGGCCTAGACGAGATTACCTCGGCATCATGTCCAGGACATGTGGCACTTCGGTGACACCTCGGCCACGTGTTGTCACCCAAAAATTATGTCCCCATAATGATGAATTTATTATTTCATTTGTTGGTATGGTGTCTTACCTTTGGTTTATTATTCAAATGCGGATTTGCTTATAATATTATTGATATTTCTCTAGTTGAAAAACGACTTGTGGATGAGGTCGAGAGTAATGACATACTGATAATAGTTGGTGAAACTGGAAGCGGAAAACAACACGTAAGTTTTGTATTTTTATGATATTCTTTTCTAATTTCCTTTAGAACAACATGTAAGAATGTCCTAAAGTGGAATATAATGTATGGTGTTCCTTTGTGATTCCACATAAAGATGTTTGGTTGGAACTTAATATTTAACATGTCCTCTTTAGTAGGTGTCTTTACATGATAATGTACTCTTCAATATGAATTTCGATGCATTTGGAGCAAAGTAGGCTTTGAGCTTTATGCATGCTTTAGGCTCTTATCCAGGTAGTGCATGGTATCAAACAAATGATGGATCATTCTACCTGCTCAAGATAAAAGGCTATTCGGGGCAAAGTAGGCTTCAACACTTTATATTACTTATGAAGAGATTTATTGTTAAATCTTTATTGTCACAATTTCTTAGTTGGGTTTTTATGCCAGGACCTTCGACTTGGGGGACAAATATAAAAAGGGTTTACTCTTCCTTACAATTGATCTTCCCCTTGTTTATTCTCTAACCTTTTACTCTTATATGGGCCAATTTTTCTAGAGTTGCCACAGTTTCTGTCTAATGCGGGATTTTGTCGTGATGGGAAGAGTGTATTCAATTTGGAAATCGAGTAGTCGCTACATATTTTTCCTTTTCTGGTCAGGCACAAACTGCAACAAAGTGCTTCTCAAGTCTAGAGGGAGACCATCTGATTTTCACAAACAATTTGGTGCAAAAGAGCTACTACAAGAAAACAACTTATATTCAATCAGAAAGAAAAGGCTGGGACACAAACAAAACACTAATTAGCAGATACCCAGCTCATGACGGAAACTTCTGAGAAGCAAATAGGCCCTTAGTCTTTGTTCGGATCATGAATTTAGGTACGGATTTGTGGAGGGAAAGAAAAGGAGAGAGAAATGTAAATAAAATAAAATAAAAATAGCCTACATTTCATTCACATTTCCTTCGTCTTTTCTTTTCCCTCTAGAAGAGGAAATGAATCACAAGGGAATATCGCCTTTTGTCGTACACATACAACAATTTTAAGTACATTCACAGAACAAAGAAATGTAGAATGGTTTAGCCAAAAACAAAACAACTCACTTGGTCTTTGAGGACTTTTAACAAACAATTAGAATTCACAAATCTCTCAAGACCACAAAATCCATTCTTGAACAGACCCAAATTTAGAATTCACAAATCCCTCAACCCCAAAATCCATTCTTGAACAAACCCAAAAAATGCACAAATCCATAAATCATTAAAAATAAATAAAATTACGATCATACAATTTGAGCGGTAGGGTAGACAAAAAAATTATAGTGAATCAAAGAAGAAGAAGAAGAAGAAAAAGAAGAAGATCTTTACAAACAAATAATTGGTGGATCTTTGTGTGCTTCGCAGGCCTCAGATAGGGGTTTTGCTGCGTTCCTCTCTTTGGTCTGCTTTGGGTCCTTCCTCTGTATATTGTGGAAACACTTTTGTTTGAAGAAATTACAACACTAAAAATAAAAAATTACGAGTTAAATGTTAAATTTTGATTTGTTTTTAAAGTATATTATTGAGGAAAAATTAGTCTAAGATCTCTCTTTTATTTTTTGTCATGGAAGAGATTTACAAGTAAGGTACATCTAAAAAAGTAAAAAATTTACTTAAAATTTTAAAAACATTCACTAAAAATAAAAAAAATATAAAATTAAAAACTCAATTTTTAAAAATTAAATTCAAAAAATTAAAACTAAACCCCTCATTGTTATTTTCAATTTCAAGGTTATAAACTCAAATTTAAAAAAAAAAAAAAACTCAATGTAAATAAAATATTCAAAAACGACGTCGTAGTAAACAAAGATACAAAAACTCACCCTTCTCTCCAATCATCTAGACTCACTCTGTATACCACAATGCATACACCCTCCTTATACATCTCCCACATTCGCAACATCCACTTAAACTCCAAAAACGCTTGGTTTCACTTTTCAAAAAATATTTTTTATAAATTTTTTTTTTTTTTTTTTTCGTATTTTTTTATTTTTATTAATTTTTTTATATTTTAAGTAATTTTTAAAATTTTTAGACATACTTAACTTAGATATACCTAAAAAGTAAAAAATTTATGAAGAAAATTTTTTAAAAATTCACTAAATATCCAAAATATAAAAAAATACGAGAATTCAATATATATTTTTTTATATTTTTATGTATTTATTAATTTTTAAAAATATTTTTTCACAATTTTTTTACTTTTTAGATACATATAAGTAAGGTGCATCTAAAAAGTAAAAAAAATATTTAAAATTTTAAAAATATTTACTAAAAATAAAAAAAAAACACGAAAATTAAAAAATTTAATTTTTGAAAAACTTAATTCAAAAAAACTCAAACTCAACGCATTATAATCAACGGATCAAACACACTCGTTACAAACACCTAATCGGGACTTGCCCGTATCCTAACCCCCTCTCTCTCTCTCTCTCTCTCTTCAAAGCCTTTCTCTCACTAAAAAAAATATTTTTTCAACGGCCGACCCGTGCAGACGTCCCAGAAACTCTTCCTCCTGTTTTATCTCTTCCCCATTTATCAGCGCGCGCACACACACAATACAAAGAGAGAGAGAGAGAGCGAAAAATCTCCGATCTGGTACATAAATATACATCGTCAATTCACTTTTACACACCTATGTGTATACTCATTTTGGATTTCACATTTTGATTTTGAGTTTTTTTGGTGTATTTTTCATTGCATATTGTCGTAGAAGGACCTGTTTCTAGGGTTTCTTCTTCGAAAAATGGCCGCACCACCTGTTAGAGCTCGAGCCGATTACGAGTACCTTATAAAACTCCTCTTGATCGGCGACAGCGGTAAGTTTCTCTATTTTTCTCAATTTTTTTGTGGAGATCTTTTTAACATTTCATAATAGCTTGCTTTGGGAAATTTATTATTTTTTTAAAATTTATTTTTAGGTTATGTAGATTTATTAGATGCATTCTATTGGGGGAAATGATTGAATTTGACTTGTGATGCATATATTTTTTTTGTTGGGTATTTGATTTTGTCTACATTTGGAAACTAGTTTTTCAAAGTCAATGTTACGCATCAAAGTCAATACAATTTGAGGTTGCCGTGTACGGATTGTGTTTGGTGCGCCATCAGACATTGTTTTGTGCACATTGGGAAAGAAAAGATGCCTCTTTTATGTAGTCACTAACTGGATTTGATGGTAGATGTTGAACAAAGAGTAAACCACTTTAGGATTAAAAATGGATTTGAATGAGTAGATGGTATGTGGAAATGAAGTTTTGAACTAGGATGGAAGCTAGTTCCGGCATTTTTCTAGAGTAGAGACCTTTTTTTTTTCTCGGTCCATTAATGGGTTTTCATTTTCAATCTTGAGTTATTTTTGTAAAACAGAATGTAATTCTGAAAGGGATTTTTAAAATGTTGATGAATAGAATGATTGTAACTGTCCCAACTAAATAAACTGCCAACATCACTGCCTGATATCTCTTAACATCTGGGTTTGGACCTCCTTTGTTTCTTCCTTTCCTTTAGTAGGGTCTGTAGCATTGATAAGTACTCACTCACCCTATCTATATGGAAAAATGTTCTGCTACAATGTTTACCAGAATGGTTTGCAAATTTGGACAATTGTTGTTGTGCTACAATTTCTAACCCCATTAATATTTTACATGCTGCCAAGGCTGATTTTTATTTTTAATTTTATCATTTTAACCATTTCATTTTCCCTTAGTGTGTTTGATAGAATACGTCTGTTTTAAACAATGAAACAAAGAAATACATAAACTTTCAATTTACATTCATTAAGACTTCTAGAAAAGAAAACTGAAAACCTAGAGTTGAGTACTTCCTCCAAAATTGTTACACTGTTTTGGGGAGATGGATAATGGTAATGATGCTTCCATCTGGGATGTGAAGGAAGGTCATTTGTGCTGCCAAGAGATCTCAGATTGAGCACAACAAGATGGATTTGTCCCCCTCTCTTCTTCTATTATGGAAATCATCTAACACATAGGTAAGCGATGACAAGGCAGCCTTTCTCCCACTTTTTTGTGGAATGGCAAGTGCCTAAGAGGCACAAACATGGACACGGGATACAATAATTTCAAAACAATGGGGACAGGGACACAACAATAATTTTTTATTTATTTTTTAATGTATTTTTATTTGCTATGTAGATTAATATTACAATTATAAATAATCAAAATTAATAAAAATTAATACTAATTTAATATTTAAAAAAAAAACCTCATTGGCGTTGAGACACATCAAATTCATAGAAGTAGTAGTAATGTGATATTTCAGAGATTTTTGATAATTTCTGGAGTTCACATCACATTTGTTAGGATTAAACACACTCACTAAATGATCAACAAGCAATCACATATACAAATGAGATACAAATATTTACGTGATTCGGTCCAATGCCTATGTCCACGGGAGAAAGAGAGAATGCACTATAACAGAGCAAAAAATACAAAATAGAGTAGAAGGAGTTTCTCACTCTCTCTACTCAACTCAGAGCTCTGATACACTTCTCACAACTCTCTCTTTTTCTTCATTTTCTGATATCTCTCAGCTCCCAGCTCTTCTTAATTTATACACAAACGGGAGAGCCTCTGCTTGTCAACCTCTACTTGCCAACAACCAACTATAAAAGATTAAATGGCAAGCTTACTACACAACCACCCTAGGTTTGAAAATCTTCAAAAAAACTATAATTATGGCCTCTATACTTGACTTCCATAGCCAAGTTCACATTGGTGTGGATACTCAACAATTTTTCCCTTCCACACCTATGGGAAGTGGGCTCCTTACTAGAAGTCCATTCCAGCAATGTCCTTGCATACTTGGAGTTTGTCTCTCGAGACCACCTTTATAAGCATGTCAGCTGGATTCTTATCTATATGGATCTTGACTAGTTCCAATAACTACTTCTTCATCACTTTGCATATCCAATGATACCGAATGTCAATGTGCTTCATGCGAGAATGGTACCTAGAATTCTTGCTCAGGTCTATGGTACTCTGGCTATCACAATGTATCGTGAACTTTTCTTGCTTTAGTCCCAATTCTTGAAGAAACCACTTCAACCACATCTCTTTCTTAGCTTCCGCTACGGCAATATACTCTGCCTCGGTTGTGGATAAAGCAACACATTTTTGCAGCTTGGACTGTCAAGACACAGCACCCCTTGCGAAAGTGAACAAAAATCCTGATGTAGATTTTCTACCATCAAGATCGCCTGCCATATCTGAATCAGTATAGCCTTCCAAGACTGATTTAGCTCCTCCAAAGCACAAATACATTTTAGATGTACCCTTAAGGTACTTCAGAATCCACTTGACTGCTTCCCAATGCCCTTTTCCTGGATTGGAAAGAAATTTGCTCACAACTCCAACAGCATGAGCAATATCTGGTCGGGGTAGATACCATTGCATACATTATGCTCCCTATTACAGAAGAATAGAGAATTGCCTCCATCTCTTCTCTTTCTTTTGTATATGAGGGACAAGAACTCTTGCTCAGCTTGAAATGATTAGCCAGTGGAATATTGACTGGCTTGGCATCTTTCATGTTAAACTTCTCAAGCACCCATTCAACATACTTCTCTTGTGACAACCACGACTTCTTGGCTTTCCTATCACATATAATTTTCATACCCAAAATTTGCTGTGCAGGGCCTAGGTCCTTCATGTCAAAGGACTGTGATAACTCATTCTTTAGTGATTTGATTGCTGTGGCATCCTGTTCAATAATTAGCATGTCATCAACATAGAGTAGGAGTGATGAAATTTCCTCCGGGAAATTTCTCGACATATACACACTAGTCTGCAGCGGTTCTCTTGTACTCATTACCCACCATGAATGAGTCAAACTTCTTATACCACTGTCTCAGCGCTTGTTTGAGGCTTTAGAGACTCTTCTTTAATCTGCAGACTAAGTTTTCTTTCCCTTTTACTTCAAAACCTTCTGGTTGCTCTATGTAAATTTCTTCCTCCAAATTACCATGGAGAAATGTCGTCTTCACATTCATTTGTTCAAGTTCCAAATTCAAACTGGCTGCTAGTCCCAAAACTACTCGAATGAATGTCATTTTCACAACTGGCGATAAGATTTCATCAAAATCAATACATTTCTTCGACCCAAAACCTTTGACAACCAATCAAGCCTTATACTTGACTAGCTTTCCGCTGCCATCTTTCTTCAACTTGAACACCCATTTGTTCTTCAGTGCTTTTCAACCCTGGGGAAGTTTTACCAAATCACAAGTCTGATTTTTCTGCAAGGACTGCATCTCTTCTTGCATAGCTTACTGCCAGCTACTCTTCTCCTTATGAATCTGAACTTCTTGAAAACTTTCTGGCTCCCTCTCAATAGTAAGCAAAATATACTCAGAAGTAGGGTATTTTGACGACAGTTTAGGCTCTCTTGTTAATCTTCGTAACTGTGGACCCATAGTCTCTGGCGGAGGGGGTTGTGGCTCCCCTGCTCAACACCCTCTTCTTTTGGAAATTAATCATGCACCTCTACATCATTGGTTGCATCACTACAAGAATTTTCACTTTTGACGACTAAATTTTTAGTCACCAAAAGTTAATTTTTAGTTGCCAAAGTGTTTCAGCGACTAAATTATTTGGTCACAGAAGTAGTTGTCGAAGAATTGTCGGTAAAGGTAATTAGCGACTAAAATTATTTTAGTCACCAAATGTATATAATTCAGACTAAATTTTTAATCGCCAAAAGGTTGGACATTAAATTAAATTAATACATTTTCGGCAATCAAACTTTTAGTCGTTTAAAGTCCCACATTTTTAGCTACTAAAAGTTTAGTCAGCAAAGAGTTTTTGTTTTGGCTACTAAAAATTTGGTCGTCTAAAGTCTCACATTTTTTGCTACTAAAATTTTAGTCAGCAAAGAGTTCTTGTTTTGGCTACTAAATATTTGGTCGCCTAAAGACCCACGTTTTTGGCTAATAAAATTTTAGTCGGCAAAGGGTTCTTATTTTGGCTACTAAATATTTGGTCGCCTAAAGTTACACATTTTTGGCTACTAAATTTTCAGTTGGCAAAAGTGTTTTTATTCTTTAGCTTTTGTTTTTAGTTACGAAATATTTTAGTCGCTAAATGTTTGATTTTCTTTTGGCTACAAAATTTTTAGTCGCCGAATGTCTATTTTTTTTTCTTTTTTGCTACAAAACTTTTAGCCGCCCAAAGTATTTTCCCAATTTCTTTTTAGCTACTAATTGTTTAGTCGCCAAAAACATGATATTATGTTTTATCGCAAAATTATAATTTCTTCACAACCTGTCTATATTCCATGTAACCTGTAATACGTATATGAACAAAATGATACATACTATCAATCATTCCACAATCTGCATCCATATACAAAAAATAAATAACTTTTAAATGTCAAAGTCCATACAAACCAACTATTGTCTAAACTAAAATAATAATTCCATATAAAATATATCATACAAAAATCAAAGCCCTCCGTATACAAAATAATACCTTTACTACCAAGCGAAATTACCATTTGGCATTGGCATGGTACAAATTACCAGCGTAATCTGTACTATGACAAAAGGTGATATATGTATCACGACAAAAGTTTTTCTATAGACCATGACAAAAGGTCATATATGTACGCGGACAAATGGTCATATATATGTACTACGACAAAAGTTTTTCTATAGACCATGACAAAAGGTCATATATGTACGCCGACAAATAATCATATATGTACCACGACAGAAGGTGATTTATGTGACACGACAGTCATTATCTGTTGATTGCCAAAAGTTTTATGTATCAGTAATAGTGAACTACATGTAAGCTGAGAGCGACAAAAGTATTATATTAGTTCTATACAAAAGTGAAAATTCTTCTCTGTACACCAAAATGGATTATCCACAAGTCCACGCAACAAAGCCATCTAAAAAAATAAAATAAAATAAAAAACAAAACATTAGAATTGGTTACAAAATATCAATTCAGTTAGCCATAGGGAACATGTTCTAACATGCATTTAAGGTAGAACATTCGAGAAATGTCTTTTTGAAAATAAAAGAAAGTATATATATATATGTATCATACAATATTTATTTCAACCAACTGCACAAACAATCTAATATGCAATTTCTTCGTTCTATAAATATATAAAGGCAATTATTAGAATATGTAGATGTTATTTTCATAAAGTTGTCGTTCTTTAAATTAAGTGTTGCGAGTTTTTCGACCAAGTATTAAGGCGTTTTCGACTCAAACTCCAAGCCTACGGGTCCTAATTACATTCCGACAGTTGTCACAGGTAGTAATTGTCATGGGGAAGCAGTCCGTGAGAGTCAAACGGTGGTTCGGGGGCTGTTTTGAATTTTCGCCCCCGAAATGCCGTTTTTCGAGTAAGTTTAAGGCGTATTCGGCTCTAACTCTCAACCTACAGTTCCTAGTTACATCCCGTCAGTTGTCACAGGTCGTAATTGTCATGGGGAAGCAGTCTGTGAGAGCCACGCGGTGGTGCGGAGGCTGTTTTGAATTTTTGCCCCGAAACCCATTTTTTGAGTAAGTTTAAGGCGTATTCAGCTTTAACTCCAAACTTACGGGTCCAGATTATATTCCGTCATTTGTCACAAGTCCTATTTGTCATGGGAAAACTGTCCGTGTGAGCCACATGGTGGTTCGGGGGCTATTTTGAATTTTCGCCTTTGAAACGCTCTTTTTCGACTAAGTTTAGGGCATATTCAGCTCTAACTCCCTACTTACGGGTCCAGATTACATTCCGTCAGTTGTCACAAGTCTAATTTGTCATGGGGAAGCTGTCCGTGAGAGTCACATGGTGGTTAAAAATTGTTTTGAATTTTCGCCCCCAAAACGCCATTTTTCAAGTAAGTTTAAGACGTATTCAGCTCTAACTCCCAACCTACGGGTCTGGATTACATTCCGTCAGTTGTCACAAGTCCTATTTGTCATGGGAAACTGTAAAGTGAGAGGCATGAGGTGGTTCGGGGCTACTATGAATTTTAGCCCCCAGAAAGCTCTTTTGAGACTAAGTTTAGGGCGTATTCGACTCTAACTCCCTACCTACGGGTCCGAATTACATTCCTTCAGTTGTCACAAGTCTTGTTTGTCATGGGGAAGCTGTCCATGAGGTACACATGGTGGTTCGGGGGCTGTTTTAAATTTTCGCCTCCAAAACGCCCTTTTTCGAGTAAGTTTAAGGCGTATTCGGCTCTAACTCTCAACCTACGGGTCTGGATTACATTTCGTCAGTTGTCACAAGTCCTATTTGTCATGGAGAAATTGTTTGTGAGAGCCATATGGTGGTTCTGAGACTGTTTTGAATTTTCAATCCGAAATGCCCTTTTCGAGTAAGTTTAAGGCGAATTCGGCTCTAACTCCCAATCTACGGGTCTGCATTACATTCCATCAATTGTTACAAGTCCTATTTGTCATGGGGAAACTGTTCGTGTGAGCCACACGATAATTTGGGGGCTGTAATGAATTTTCGTCCCCGAAATGCCCTTTTTAGACTAAGTTTAGGGCGTTTTCGGCTATTTGAGAGTATTTAACGACCCGGGAGTGGGGCATTACAATCTACAGTTGGCCCCTCTGAACCAGTCTGAAAACCCGCGATACCTAGATGAGTGAGAAAGGACCAAAAACGCCAAGGAAGAGCCTTTGCCTTAGTGCCTGGAAACCCAGAAGTTACAAAGAACGTCGTGTCAGGTACACTTTCTGTTTGTGGTCACTTAGCCCATGTTCTCTTTGACTCTGGCTCAACTCATTCTTTTGTTACACCACACTTTGCTACCAAGTTGGCATTAACACCCGAACCCTTAGGATATGTATTGTCTGTGTCTTTTCCTTTTAGTAATTCCGCCCTTAGTACTAATGTGTACAAATCTTGTACTATATCCTTAAAAGGTGAAACCTTACATGTAGATTTGATTCCTCTTTGCATTAGTACCTTTGATGTGATCTTAGGAATGGATTGGTTAGCTGTCAACCGTGCCTCCATCGATTGTGAAGCCAAAAAGGTCTTCCTCTGGTCACCAAACCAACTCGAGCTTATTTTCGAAGGAACTGGAGCCTCTCTCCCTCCATGTATTATATCCTTCATGACAGCCCAACGACTACTAAGAAAGGGTTGTTGTAGTTGTATCTGTTATGTGATCGATACTCAACAAGAGACCCCCACACTTGATGCAATCCCTGTGGTTCGAGAATTCCCGGATGTATTTCCTGAAGACCTGCCTGGTACCCCAGTTGACCGAGAAATCGAATTCACCATTGAAACCCAACCTGGTGCACAACCAATCTCAAAAACCCCTTACCGCATGTCCATGACAGAATTGAAAGAACTAAAAACCCAACTCCAAGAACTACTGGACAAAGGCTTCATCTGACCAAGTACCTCACCATGGGGAGCTTCAGTGCTGTTCGTAAAGAAAAAGGATGGTACAATGAGGCTATGCATCAATTACCGGGAGCTGAACAAGTCACCATCAAGAACCGGTACCCTCTACCACGAATTGACGACTTGTTTGATCAACTGCAAGGCGCCCAAGTATTCTAAAAAATTGACTTACATTTTGGTTACCATCAACTAAAAGTCAAAACAAAAAGTATTGAAAAGACTGCCTTCAGAACTCATTACGGGCACTACGAGTTTCTCGTCATGCCATTTGGCATCACAAATGCTCCAGCGGCCTTCATGGACCTCATGAATCGAGTGTTCAAACCCTATCTTGACGAGTTCGTCATTGCCTTTATTGACGACATTCTTATATACTCCAAATCACCAGAAGATCATGAGCACCACCTGCGAAGAGTTCTACAGACACTGCGCGATCACAGGCTTTATGCCAAGTTGAAGAAATGCGAATTCTGGATCACTAGTGCACACTTTCTCGATCACGTCATTAGCAAAGATGGCATCTCAGTTGATTCCCAAAAGGTTGCAGCAATCGTGGATTGGCCACGACCTACTAACGTGTCTGAGATTCGAAGCTTTTTGGGCCTAGCCGGCTATTACTGGCGCTTTGTGCAAGATTTTTTGAAGATAGCTTCACCTTTGACCTAGCTAACTCAGAAGAACAGGCCCTTTGAATGGACGGACAAGCAGGAACATTGCTTCCAAGAATTGAAGAACAGACTCGTGACGGCTCCTATACTAGCACTCCCCGTGGAAGCAGAAGGGTTTGTAATTTATAGTGATGCCTCATACAATGGTTTGGGTTGCGTTCTTATGCAAAATGGGAAGGTCATTGCTTATGCCTTCCGCCAACTAAAGACTCACGAAAGGAACTACCCAACTCATGATCTAGAATTGGCTGCGGTGATCTTCGCCCTAAAGATCTGGCGTCATTATCTCTACGGTGCAACCTGTGAGATTTACACAGATCACAAGAGTCTCAAATATCTGTTTACACAGAAGGAATTGAATATGAGACAACGACGATGGCTAGAATTTATACGATATAGAGATCCATCACCATCCTGGCAAAGCTAACGTAGTAGCAGACGCATTAAGTCGAAAAACGACCAAAAGTTTGGAATGCACCCTTATTCCCCGCAAGATCCATGGACTGCTCGCCAACATAATCGTGGAACCCGAGTTGATTAAAGAAATTATAATATGCCAATTTGAAGAAAAAATATGAAGAACATGGAAGCACGCCCGATCTTGACTTCACGATAAGCAATGGGATGCTAAAATTTCAGAATTGAATTTGCGTACCCGACCTTCCAGAACTCCAGAAAAGGATATTGGTAGAAGCTCATAGCTCGAGGTTTGCAATCCACCCTGGCAATACGAAGATGTATCACGATCTGAAGAAACACTTCTGGTGGACAGGAATGAAAAAAGACATAGCAAGCCATGTCTCCAAATGCCTGCGTTGTCAACAAGTTAAAGTAGAACATCAGAGACCTGTAGGAATGTTGCAACCACTCCCTATTCCTGAATGGAAGTGGGAACACATTACTATGGACTTCGTGGTCAGGCTATCGCAATCAGTTTCGAAGAATGATGCAATATGGGTTATCGTGGATCAATTGACGAAGTCGGCGCATTTTCTACCAATCAGAATCATGTACTTTCTTTCTAAGTTCGCCACTCTATACATTAAGGAAATCATTCGCTTACACGGCACCCCAGTTTCAATCGTATCCGATAGAGACTCCCGCTTCGTGTCTCATTAACCATCGTGTCGAAGAAGCAACGTAGGAAACTGAAAGTCAAAATGCGGGCCAAATACCCACACCTCTTCGAAAACCAAGGTACGTCAAGTTTGGGGACAAACTTCTTTTAAGGAGAGGAGAAATGTGACACCCGAATTTTCTTAAATTTAAAATTTCAATAAATAAAGACTCAAAAATAAATAATAATAATAAATAAATAAATGCATAATTTAGGAAATTGAGAATTTATCGATTAAATTGTTAAGGAAATAAATTGTAAGACACCACACATTAAATATTTTAGTAAGTGGTAAGTGATGTTTTATAGTTGGGTAGTGAGATTTTTAGACGTGAATCTAACTTATAATCATAAGTAATTTTAGGAATTATGATTTTTAAAATTGGAATAACATAATAAATAAATAAATAAATAAAAGGAGTATAAATTTCGGTGTAGGCCAAGGGGCAACTTGGTCCTTGGTGAATTCAGGAAGATGAAACAAAGAGGTGAAACAGGTGTCAAGAAAGAGTTAAACTTGAGGAGTGAAGAACAGGTGGCAAAGAGAGGAATTATCCACATGTGCGTTGGCTTTACTTGGGCCTCACTTTAAGAGATGTATAAATGAGAAGTTGGTGCTGTAGCAAGAATTAGAAGTGAAGTAGAATCAGGAGCAAAAGACGAAGTAAAGGGGTGTAAGGAGAGCATAGCAGTGAGGCTTTAGAGCACGGGAAATAGGGATAAATTTATATCAAAAGTGAGTTTTATTATACCTTAAGTTATTATAATATGTTATCTTAAGTTACCATAATATATTTTACGAATGTTTTGAGTTACCACAATTTATTTGATATAAATTATGTTTTATGGTTAGGTTAATATTTCAATTACGTGGATTATTTTCTGAACTTTATTTGTTAAAATGAAACCCATGGATATGTTTGTGTAAATTTTAAAGAATATTCAACCATGATCTTGTAAACAATTATCTTCTGTAAGTACCACCACGGGAGTCCCATGCCTTGGGGGACTTAAATAACCATTATTCTCGTTTGACCACTTTGTGGTCCCCTATTTGTCATGGATCCATTGACCCCTGTTCTGATTGTCACTTTAGTGACCCCTGTTCTGTTTTGTTCCGTACCGTGGTTATAGTTAATTATTTCAGTTTTTGCCACTTAATTAATTTATGTATTCAACTCAAATTATATTAATGTTTTCGCTTAAATAAATATCAAAGGCTATTTTATGCCCCTACACTCACAGTATAATATTTCTCACTCTGCTATGTGCTTATAGCTGTTACCCCTTTCAGGTGTCGAGGTTTAGCGAGACTAAGATGAAAAATGAATCGCTGCGTTGTTTTTTTTTAAATCTTTTTTTTTTATTTCTATCTGTTTTGTTTTGAACTCTTGTAATATAATAAAATTCAAATGACTATGTTTTATTCCCTATTAAATAAGCATTTGGTATCCAATTATTTTATTTAATTTATCCGCTTGCGCTGCGACTACAAAATTATTTGAATTATTTTATTTTTATCTTGTTACGACACCGAGCCTTTGGGTACCGGGTTTGGGTCGTGACAAAATATCACATCAAAACCATAATCATTTCATTTTTTCTATCACAAAAGTCAAGAAAACCAAAAAGCCTATCTCAAAAGAGGCTTTTTAGTACTAGTCAAAAAAAACTAAAAAGTTAAAAAGCCAACTCATATCTTAAACGAAGGCTAATTAAGGTAGTTAATTATAGGTCCCACCACCCTATCCCTGTGGACATTTTCAATTATTAATTGCTCTGTTCAATTTTTTGAATTTTTCATGAAATTGAGGATAGATGTGCCTTTTAATCACTATTTATATTTGTTAGATTTTTTCCACTGGATGTCCCATCCTTAGATGACCACCTCAATGCAAAAATTTGTGAAAAAATTATATTGTCTGGTCGATTGGTGTTCTGATGAAGCCTTAAAAATCTCCATTAGAACATTTAATATCAAATGGAGCTTTTACTCATTTAATATCAAATGGAGCTTTTACTCAAATTTAATAAAAAAAAAGATGAACCGTTGGAGATGCCCTAATTACTTAACAAATGTGAACTAACGTTATTTCATTCGTAAATTTTTTTGTTACATTATTAGTCATGTGAATAACTTTTTATACAAAGATACTCTTTTCATGCAAAAATTTTCACAATAATATCATTTTTATAAATAAATTCATATTTATGAATTATACCTATTTTGTTTTAAAATGAAAGCTCCATATGTCAAACCACATTATAATAAACTTTTTATTTATAAATCATTACTTGTTATACCATATAACAATATTGATGCTTTAATAACAATGGCTTTATATTTATCTATTTTTTTAGAAAAAAATATATTTATTATATGTGATTTAATTATGTATCAACCAATGTTTTGAAGATCGGACTGAACTGGTCGGTTCGACTGGTTGAACTGTCGACTGGTCTATGGTTCGGTTCGGATATACCCTCTAACCCGTTCCTTCTTGAAAATCGATCATTTTAAACTAAATTGGTGTGAATCGCGGTTAAACCGCTAAACCGGATGAACCGGCAAGGGACTTGAATCCAATACCTTAAGCTTCAAAGAGTATGAATTTCTACTCTGTCACCATGGTTCCTTACTATTATATAGAAAATATATAATATTAATTGTATTCAAACTAATTTCCTTCAAACATATGTATAATTAATATTTTTACAAACAATATTAATATAAAAATATATATATTAAATTATAAAAATATTCATAAAATAATTATGATATTACGGTTTGATTCTGGTTTAACCTGACGGTTGAACCAATAATCCGTCTACCGATTTTCTTTTTCAGTTTACTCACCGATTCGATTTTTAAAATATTGGTATCAAATAACAAAAACATCAGCCTCAGTCACCCAAAATAACCACTCTGAAAGATATTTTATTCCATCATACCGAACTCGAACAAGCAAACAGGAGGTCGATTCATTCATGAGATCATCAACAACACTCGGGTTAATCTACTTTCACACAATTCCCAATCCAAAGTGGTTGAGTTTAGATTCATCTTTTTCTCCACATAATCATATATGACATTGCCACACAAGTTCAAAAATTAGATATAACTTTCAAACTTAATGATATAATAATCAATTAGAATATTTAAGATAATATTCTCTTTCATATTTTTTAAATTATAACCAATCATATCAATTACATATCATTGAGTTTGAAAAATAGATTTAAAAAGTAGATTTCTATATCATTTTTCATAATATATATATATATATATATCTATATTATTATACTTAGTGTTGAAGGGACATGAGTAATGTTTAAACCTAAGATTATGGGTTTCTTACTTATCTGAATCATTGTGTGCTAGTATATATATATATATACTAGCAGTCGGGCACACGCGATGCGTGTGCAAATTCATTTAAAGTTATAATATGAAATTGACATTTTTTTAAATAATGAACATATATATAACTATATACAATGTAACATTTGATATTAATATATTTGATATTTGATAAATAAAATATATATATATATATATATATCTATATAATAATGGAAGAGTTAGTTTGAATTCAAATGTCTATGTGTCAAAATGTGGATCATTAGATTGCTTCAATCCAAGGGCTAGAAATGTTCCATTCTCATTTGTCCTATAAGGACATTTCAATGGTTGAGATCAATTACAATCAACATCTAATGGTTCAAAATGTCTCTCACCTAATGTGGCTGAAATTTCTCTCTCACGTGCTCCTCTCTGCTCAAAATCTCTCTCTGTTTCAATTTTCAAATTTTTAACACACACCCCTCTTTCTCTCTCTCTCCATCAGAGCCCATTCCCTTGCTGGAGACCCAACCCCAATCTTCATCTTCATCAGCTAAGGCAACCCCAATCTTCATCTTCTCTCTTCCTCCCTCTCTCTCTCTGCCGTCCCAATCTTCATCAGCCGAGGCAGCCCCAAAAGGGAGCCACTACAAAAGGAAGAATCTAAAGGAAGAGTCTATTAGAAAAATTGGAAAAGATTAGACCGATCTAAAGCGGGTGATCACCGAAGAATAACACCTGCCATTCCTCAATTGGGAGGCTTGGATTGTATTCACAATGCCAGCATTATAGAGGTATTAGTTTAGTACTGATCTTTGATGTATGTTGTTTATGAAAGACAAATTTTTGTGTTCAAAATCTATAGTTTATTGATTTCAATAACCCGTGACGATCCAAGGATTTTGTACAAGTTTAATCAAGGAAATGGAAAATATTTTCGTTCAAGAACAAATCTAATGAATTAAATTGTGAACCTATTTGGGGATTCACACAATGAGGCAACCATGAAAGTGAAATTTCTCTACTTAGGTATGAACTTTTACTTCATACCCATTGGGCAGTGATTAACATTTTCTTCATCAACAAAGTCCATCACCGTTATCTGAAATAGCAGAAATGATAATGAATTATAGTAAAAATGCTCTGTACAAAACCCTCTTTCTAATAGGAAAAATAATAATGAATTATAGTCCATCACTGTTATTTTTCTTCATCAATAGGAAAAATGCTCTGTACAAAACCCTCTTTCTAATCTATACTGTACATTTCTAGGTGTTTTGTAGCGTAAGCTTCTCATGAATTATAGTATTTGGAGCTATCATTTGGAGAGATTCTGTGGTGTTCGAGAAACACACTCCAGGAAATGGACAAGCCTCACATCCTTCAGGTAATTTCAGTATTTTTTAATGTTGTGTTGCATCTCCCCTTCTCTCTCTGTGTTTGTTTTTGGTTGTTGGATCGCCGCCATTCGCACACGCACCCCTCCCGCTTGGTGTTGAATTTTGCAGAGATTGGACCAATCTAAAGCGGGTGATCACCGAAGAAGAACGCCTGCCATTCCTCAATTGGGAGGCTTGGATTGTATTCACAATGCCAGCATTATACAGGTATTAGTTTAGTACTGATTTTGATGTATGTTGTTTATGAAAGATAAATTTTTGTGTTCAAAATCTATAGTATGCCGATTTCAATAACCCGTGACGATCCAAGGATTTTGTACAAGTTTAATCAAGGAAATGGAAAATATTGTCGTTCAAGAACAAATCTAATGAATTAAATTGTGAACCTATTTGGGGATTCACACAATGGGGCAACCATGAAAGTGAAATTTCTCTACTTAGGTATGAACTTTTACTTCATACCCATTGGGTAGTGATTAACATTTTCTTCATCAACAAAGTCCATCACTGTTATTTCAGAAGCAGAAATGATAATGAATTATAGTAAAAATGCTCTGTACAAAACCCTCTTTCTAATAGGAAAAATGATAATGAATTATAGTCCATCACTGTTATTTCAAAGAGATTTTGTCACTTTGTTGGTATGTGTAGAAGATACTGGGATTGGCATTCCTTTACATGCCCAGAGCAAGTTTTCACCTTCATGCAAGCGGACAGTTCAACCTCTAGAAATTATGGAGGAACTGGTATTGGGTTGAGTATTAGTAAGTGTTTGGTTGAGCTAATGGGTGGTCAGATAAATTTCATAAGCCATCCTCAGGTTGGAAGCACGTTTTCATTCACTGCAGCCTTTAGAAGATGTGAGAAAAACACTTTTGGTGATCCAAAAAAACCTGTTGCCGGTGATGTCCCTAATGGGTTTCAAGGATTGAAAGCAATTATAGTTGATGAGAAACCGGTTAGAGCAGCTGTGACAAGATACCATCTGAAGAGACTCGGTATTCTGGTTGAAGTCGTAAGTTGTGTAAGGATGGCAGCTACTATGTCTTGCAAAAATGGATCCAAGTAAGTATTTGTTTTGGTGTCCTGTATTTATTTTAGTGTTTACTTGGATAGAAACTTTTGTTATTCATGGTAGATTTGAAAATTCCAATTTTAGTTTATTTAAATACTGGGCAATGACTGCCATCTTATTGGCCTAGGATTCAAAAAACATAACTTGGAACACTTCCAATAAAGTATAAACACTTTCTTTACTATTTGTTTTGGATTTTTGTATGTTGTCCTTAATGAATTAGTCCTCTTTCTTGAATTAGTCCTCGACTTCTGTTTTTTCTTTGTTTGTTTGTTTTTTTTTTTTTTTTCACTGTTCTTTACTTAAAAAAATCCATTGGTCTCTGTTTCCTACAATGATATGTACTAGGGTAATGACTTTTATTGCTTTTGTAATATTAGAATTTGTTTATTTTGTATGGTTTGGTTTGGGAATATGCTGAGTAGTGTGTTTTTTTTTTTTTTTTTTGGCACCAAAATGGTAGAGTCTTGGTTGTTTTGGTATAGGACTCTTCAGAAATTTGTGAACTTATTTATTTGGGTTTTCAGTTTTATTTTCCTCTCTATTTTGTTTTTCCTTGGCCATCCTACAACACAAATACACTTTTGAAGTACTAAAAATTGATTGAGAAAAGGTCACACAGATACATAGTTTTTGCAAATTCTATTATTGTTGGTTTCAGGTTATTCAAACAATCTGCTCTATTTTTATTTTGTCTCTATGGTTTAAAACTTCTTAGTTGAATGTTTATTTAAATTTTCTGAATATTATGACAACCAAAACTATTCCTTTAACATAAACAGAGTGATACACAGAGTGATTAATCTTCAGAATTATTTTGGGATTAATTTTCTGAATGTTTATATAAACAAACCACAAAGAAATAGGTTATGTTATGTTATGATAAACAGAGTGATAAACAGGATTAATCTTCAGAATTATATAAACAAATTATGTTATGTTAAAGGAATACTTCTTAGTTGAATGTTTTGGTGGTCATAGGTTATGTTAAAGGAATAGTTTTGGTGGATATAGCAATCATGGTTTAAAGGAATATTATGAAAATATTCAAAGTTTGATTTTTTTATTTTGTATTCAAACAATCTGCCTTATTTTTACAATCTGTTTTATTTTTGTATTCAAACAATCTGCTCTATTTTTATTTTGTATATGGAAAGTATTTTTTTCCAAACTTGAAGCCTAAGGGGTATCAAAACAAACTCTTGCATGGTGGTATATACCTATTTCTGAGTAGGAAAATTGAACAAAAAAATAAGACAAGCTCTGTGTAGTTAAAAATTTGCAAATTTTGGTCAACAATTTAATAAGATGAATGTGATCAATTTTTCACAATTAAAGAATTTTGGAAATTTGACAATACAGAAAGAATCTCCCTGTTGTATGATGTCAAGTTAAAGGATCAGGCTGTATTAGTTATTTTGCCCCACTTAAAAAGAAAACCTATTTGTATGGGAGCTAAATTAATATAAAAAAAAACTAAGACAATGGAATTTACCTTCTTAGTTGGTTGATCCACAAGGTCTTCCAGTTGAGGTAAACATTTGCAAGTGTTTAGTGTCGCGGATAGAAGATATCATATGTATAAAAGCTCTTTTATATGGTTTCATTGATTAATGGCTTCTTCTCATGTATTTGGTAGGCTGAAAGACTGCTTACAAAGACATTGCCGTACCCAAGAAGTGTTTGAACAGAGCATCCGAATGCCTATTGGACCTGAATTCAACCCAGTGACAGCGGTTGGAGCTCTTAATTGGCCAGAGTTCAATTTGTTGGCAATACTCTAATCACTATACATTTTATTGTTTTGTACACTGAGTTCAATTTGTTGTCAATACTTTAATCACTATATAGTTTATTGCGTTGTACACTAAGTTTAATTTGTTGTCAATACTCTAATCACTATAAAGTTTATTCATGTTTTAAATTTTTTATTAGATGCATTTCATTCATATCTTTCCAGTGTCAAACATTTTAAAAAATTCACTCCCTACTCTTTGAAAAAAAAAAAACACCGTGCCTTTAGGATTGTTGGTGTTTGTTGCTGGAGATAGAAGCTTTCTTTGAATAGTGGTTTGTTCTTTGGAGATAGAATTGCTCTGAATAGTGGTTGAATAATGGTTTTTTGGTTTTTAGTACAGATTTTTTTGAGATTTTAAAAATTATTTATGACGGCCTCTTATAGAGTTTCGTTTTAAAATAAAATGGATTTTATTAATCTTATTCGAAGGTATGAATTTATCATGGTGAATTTGAGGTATCATGCCTTCAAAATCTATCACCATTAAAGAATTTGTTACTTTCCAACATTATTCTATTAGTATAATATGCCCTTTTATCACATCTTCCCCATCTTTTTAGTTTACCCTACTATGGTGGCTTAATTTTCGTCTTCACAGCCTTACCCCACCATCAAATACTAATTCTCAAAACACATTGTACAATCAAATATGTTGTACCCTACTATGATGTTTACAAGCTTAATAGTCATTTTGGAGGGTTTGAACATTGTGTAGACAGCATAATCAGTTATTTGTTAAAAATTGACATTCTGCTGGAGTTAGTGCAACATGTTATGTGCACATCCTTTTTGATATCTTAATTTTTATGTGATTATCCTAGGTTTGCTTGCTTATGGTTGCATCCATTTGAATGGACAAGTAACTTATTGGAAAATAAAAAGAAAAGAAATAGATTCAAGGCATTTTATTTATCAAGTTGGTAATAATTTGTTATTTGTCTTCTGCAGGTTAAGATTGCAATGATTGGAATCATGGCTGGGGGTGAAGGACTTCATTTTTCATCAACTGCCTCAGAACCCATCTCATATGTCTCAGGTGTAATTAATTTGCATATCCTTGAGCATTGCTGAATCTTCTCTTTAATCATCAAGAAATTGGTGGATGGTTAAAATTGTCTGTTACTGGTTTAAATTCAATTATGAACTAATGATTTTCTATTAAGTGGTTTAGGTTAAAGTCTTCTCATTTCTAAATCTTTACCTTACTCTTTATGTATGATGAAGTTATCTTAGCTGGACCATTCAGTGGTCCTGCTTACAAATTTGAGCTGCCAGCCATTTTGTTCTTGATATTGCTGCTATTTTTATTGTTATTCTTTTAATATTTTAGGTTTGCTACTTATCATCATAATTTTCAATACATAACCAAATCAACATCATCAAATTCCAAATCAAATGTCTTTTTCTCGCTATGAAATGATGTAGATCTATATTGGATAGGTTACACTGGAGAGATGGTGTGGTAGTATCATCCCTTACAAAAGCATGTTTAATGTGCTTGACTCTTATTTTGATATGTTTGAATGCTTTACGTAATTAAAGACTCTTTTAAGTCATATGAAATGAATAAAAAACATCATAATTTGAAGAGGGTCAATGAAAAAAAATCCCTCAAAATTACAAACGAAACAAACATAAATCTTTCAAGCAAACTCAAGGAGGTGGTTTGTTGGTGTTTAGCCATTTAAGGTGTTTTTGATCTATCTTAGTAAGTAATCTATGGTTTTTCAGGATGTGGGCTGATTTTTTAATTTGGGCTCTTAGGCAGGTGGTTGTTTTAGATAAAAATGTATTACTCTGATCTATATAGCTTTCCATTCACTGGAAACAAAGGAAAACAGATGAGGATGTGAAATTGAAAATTTTAAAAAGAGTCTTTGATCATCAAACCATTTTCTGGTAATTGTGGAAAGGGGCTTCATTTCTTTGACATTTGAGCCTTTGGGGACCTACATCGTGCTCTCTCTCTCTCTCTCTCTCTCAGGTGATTTTTGTTGATTTACATAAGTAAGTATATGTGTGTGTCAAAAAATATACCTTTTTGTTATATAGGTTTGTTCGGAGATGTGTTTGATGAATTGGCTCTTCACACAACTACGTAACAATCTTTAACTACTACTTTTTTTGTGAACCGTATAGTTATATGTAAATGAGGTTTGTTGTTTATATAGAATTTTATATGTTAGCGCTTCCCAATTTGATGTGTTGGTTTGATGCTGAATAATATTGGGGAGCAATCATGCATGTATTGTTTAAATGTGTTTTCAAATATAATTGTTTATTTATTTACTTATTTTGGATATGCAATGATCTGAGACATAATTTTGGATGTGAAGAATGCATGAACAAATGGGAGAAATGGGGAATTTCTTAAGTAGGCAGGAGGGTTTTTGAATCTAAGTATACCTACCAATCAATTCTTAACAATGGTCAGATACCGATTATTCTTTGTTTTTCCTTTTCCCCTCCCTTTTCTGTCTTTTGTTTCCTAGCTCTTTTTCATTTTTTAGATAACTGAATGAAGAATTCTGTTCGAAATCAAAATTATAGCGTTGATAGGAAATTGATTGACTAGAATATAGGGAGAACCTGAGCCTAGGCGCAAAACACTTTTCCTGATGATGGTTTATCAGACAGACTTGTGCCACTGGGACTCAAGTATGCGTTCCAACTCCAAGGTTTTTTTTTTTTTTTCAGTTGGCCTTTCATGTGTCTTGTATTAGCCACAACTGGTTGCATATGAAATGCTTGATAAAAAGATTCAGTTAGAAGGATCATTTGCTGGCAGATGTATTATCATGTGCAACATGTCTCCTATTTGGAACTCTAAAACCTTTGTATACTTGAGAAAAGTCTAATTTCTATATTCAAACATATTATTGTGATTTGTGAATAAGGTACTGCAAATCCAAAGAAAAATCAAACACTAAATTTTCATTATTGATGAGTTCGTTTTTTAACTTTTACATTTGATTCATTGTTTCTAGATTTATAGATGTTCAGTTAGGTGATTTTTGTGTAGTTAGTTCAGTTTATAGTTATAGTTATAGTTATAATTAGTTCAGTTTATAGTTATAGTGAGCTTTTGAACGTTTAAAAATTTGTAGTGGGTTTTGTAATTTTTATAATTTATGTTTTTGTTATGTTGTACACAACTTGAGACAATAAAGAGCCAAATAAATGGAAAAATTTCTAACCAGCCTGAAACAAAGGAAGTGTGAATACTAGAATTTACTGTTAAAATTAGTTTTTAAAGTCTCATTCTGGTATTTGTATTAATGAAATTGCCTATTTGTCGTGATAGAAATATTAACTTGAAATTTTTGTTATTTAGTTTATAGTTGTGCAACTTGCTGTCACTAGAATGTTGTGTTGAACTTTTTGTCCATCTCCTTCATGACCTTAAGGGGTTTCAAGGTTATGTACATTTTTAGGGTTATTTTAGATTGTTTATGGGTCATTTAGATTGGGCTCCATACTGTTATTATTAGAATTCCATTCTCCCAAACTCACAAATTTTTGAATTAATCTAATACATTTTATTTGAATTCCATTCTCCATAATTAATTACAACACCTCCTCCACAATTAATTAAACTCATCTCATTCTCTCTCTCACGGCTCATTTGTTTATTAAACCCATCCAAGCACCAAGAACTTTGTAATCCACCCGAGATATAATCGGATCTATATTTGAACTGGTAGTGTATTTGGGTTTTGGATTTGTGATTTGTCATTCAAAGCTCAAACTTGAGCAACAATGGAGTTCAAATAGGAAGAGAGAGATGTAGAGGGAAAAAAAAGACAGAGCTCTCTGCTAAAAAAACCCGCTTAGGTCTGCTTTCCTTTTCCAAGAATAGTGTTGTTTTTATATTAAATTGATAATCTATATAATAAGATGGAAGGGTTGGGATTACAATTATATTAAATTGATAATTTACTAAATAGTGTTGGGATTACAATTATATTTTAATCCCAACATTATTAACACCATGCCTTCAAGCACGGGCATACCCTAGTATATATATATTAACGATAACTCGTGCTATGCACGCACGCATAAAAAATTAATAATTTATTTTTATACAAAATAATATAAATAGTTAATTTTTTGTACACAAAAAAAAAAATTGAAATTTATAATTTAAGTTTCATAATTTTATCACAATTTATTTATTATTTTTAATTTGTCACAAATTTAATTATGTAACTTTTAACCCCTTACTAGAATTACAAATTTAGGTGAGCTCAACCCAAACAACTTGAGTCGAGTTTAAAAACTTTTAAAGATTGAACAAAATAATTTTTAATTAAGTAAGGACCTATACAGAAATTTAAAAATTCAAAATAAATTTGAGTGGATTTGGACAAAAATACCAAATAACTTGAGCAACCAAAACAAAATTATATAATAAATTAAATTAATTAAAATTTTAATATTAATGAACAAAAGAAAAAGCAATATACTTAAGATTTCTAATAGAAATTTTCTTAAAAATATTTTAAAAATACACATTTTAGAAAGGGATCATCGAATAAAGGGTTGTTTGGGAAATGCCGTATTAGCTCACTTTTTTATCTTTTTATCTTTTTTTGATTATATTATATCTCTACTTTTTTACATATCTTTTTATAAAAAGCAAAGAAACATACTTAATTATCTTTTTTGAATCACAACGCATCTCTATTTTTCTATACCTATTTTTGTAAAAAAAAAAAAAAAGTATACTTATTTGACACTTCCCAAACTACTACTAAGTTGATATTAAAAACAATTATCTTTTATAATGGCATAAATACTTTAAATATGATTTTTTAGAAATTATTTTTAATTTAAAAATTACAATAAAATATTAAATAGAATAAAAATAAATTTCTTACAAAATAAAAGTATTTGAACAAAAAAAAGGTAAGAAGAAAATTTAATATCATATTTTTATTTAATATGAAAATAATTCTAGATGAATAATAAATTATCACCTATAACCCTTCTTTTTTTTAAATAAAAAAAGTTTAATGACCTATCACTTTTAATAATAATAAATAAATAAAAAAACGTTTCTTTCTAATTTATTTTAGCAAAAGTAACTTTTTAACAATTTGAGTCAAAGATATCTTTATTCTTTATTTTAATTATTTTAATTGACAATTGAGATTTTTAAAAAAAAATCCAACAAAATCTACCATGTTTGGTAAGTATTAAAAAAGTTATGTTTTATTCTTTTGTTAAAAAAAAAATTATATTAAAAAATATTATTGTTCAAGTCCTTATGGTTTAGAAGTGTATAATTTTTTTTAATAAAATTTAAAAGAAAAAAAATAATAGCGATTAATAATTTGAACACATGTATTTAATACAAATTATATTTAGACCAATAATATTATGACACATTATTATGACACATGTGAATATTGATTCCATTCTAATTGTAGTAATATAATTTGAAAAAGAATTTAAATTTGAAATTTTATTTTATAAATTAATAAATGATGCAAAATTTAAGGAATGAATATTGATCTCATTCTAGTAACATAATTTGAGTAATAATTCAAATTTGAAATTTTATTTTAAGAATATAAAATTAATTTATAGACCAATTATATTGTAACACGTATTAACAAAAAATTAAACAAAATAAAAAAAAAATGCGAAAAAAAAATTACAACTTTCAACTTTAATGAAATGACACTATTTTGCAATTATAATAGTGTACAGATATATGGATATATAAATAAATTATGGAATAGGTCATTATTTAAAACTTAAATATTATGGGATAAATCATTATAATTTTAAATTTAAATTAATAAAATGCTTTCCATATTTAATGCCCCTCAAATTTGAATTTGAAATGGATTAGTATACTTTCTATTTTTTATTTTATATATTTGATATACTTTCTATTTGAAAGTCATAAATCAAGAGACATTAATGTTATTTATTTATTTATTGCTTGAATGAGAGCTATATACGATTTTTTTTTAATTATTTAAAATCAAAAAATAAAAAATTTTAGTTTGAAATATTGGAAATCCCACAAGACTTGCCTATTTTACTTATATAATATATAGATATAGATTGATAAATAGATTTAATAAGAATTTATATTTGTTTTAGATCTTTTTTTAATATACAAATTATATTTTTTTAGATTTTTTATAAAAATAATTTAACAATCCCATCACTAACTATAGTGTATAGAAGAAGTTAAAAATGGTGTAGCAGTAGATATGAGAGAAGTCAAAAAGGCTTGTGAGTTGGAAGAAATTAATAAATGCTGAGTGTTTTTTGAAATAAAAAAATTAGAAAATTGAGATTGGGATATTGAAACAACTTATATATTATGGGATAAATCATTATAATTTTAAATTTAAATTGATTAAATATTTGCCATATTTAGTGTCCCTCAAATTTGAATTTTGAAATGGATTTGTATACTTTCTATTTTTTATTTTATATATTTGATATACCTTCCATTTGAAAGTCATAAATTAAGAGATATTTTATATATATATATATATATTTATTTATTTATTTTTTCTTGAATGAAAGCTATAGAGGATTTTTTTAATTATTTAAAATCAAAAAAATTAGAAATTTTAGTTTGAAATATTGGAAATCCCACAAGATTTGCCATTTTACTTATATAATATATAGATATAGATAGATAGATTTAATAAAAATTTATATTTATATTAGATATTTTTTTAATATGCGAATTATATATTTTTATATTTTTTATAAAAATAATTTGACAATCTTATCACTAACTATAATGTATGGAAGAAGTTGAAAAGGATGTAGCAGTAGGTATGAGAAAAGTCGAAAAAACTTGTGGGTTGGGGGAAGTCAATAAATGTTGAGATTTTTTTTTTTAAATAAAAAAAATTAAAAAATTGAGATTAGGATATTAGAGCTCACACAAAACTAGTGGATTAAAAATTTTATTTTTCTTACATAATATATAGATATATATTTATAATAAATAAAAAAATTAATTTATAAGTCATACTCAATTATTATTATTATTATTTTTGGTTTGCGTTAAGGAAAATGTGTGAGAGCTCGAATGTCCCGAATGGTACGAAAATATTATCTTACCGATAAAAAAATAAAAAAAATAAAACGATGCCGTTTTAAAATTTCAAACCATTTGAATCGTTGATATCTCGAACTACGGGAATTGTTGCGCTAATGGAAGCCTAAACCCAAAGAGAAAAACCACAAAAACAACCCTACGCAAGGAGTCAATGCCTTGACAATCACCAGACAAAATAGGCCTCGCAGGAGGCGGAACTCGAAAAATAACATTGGAGGAACGTTGATTACGGGCTGTCTAGCCGTCTAATCTGCACAAATGTTGAAGTTGGGATTAGTCACTGATATTTTAGTGATGGCACCAATGGCTTCATTAGTTGGCTTATTTCTATTTTTCAAATGTAATTTTGTTAAAAAAAATTGACTTTTTCCTTATTTGAAATAAGCAAAAAGCTAGCTTATTTCTAACTTTTCAAAAGGTTTTTGAAAATATATTAAAATGTATAAGAGATACATTTTATTTGAATGGTTGGGATGATTCCTAATCAAATATCTGAGGGTCCAGATTAAATTTTTTCCCGCCCAAACACTGTCTACCCTCTCTCTCACCCACGTCTGCCAAACACGTCTCTTGAACTCAATCTCTCCACGTTCTCTCTCACGTTGGTGGATCTCTCTCAATGTGTTGTAGTACAGAGAAAGAAAGAGATGGGTGCTGTTGTGTTCACACACACTCTCTCTCATCTCTCTCTAGGGTTCTCTCTCTCGATGCCGCCAAACCTGCCCTAATGCCGCCGTCGCACTACCGTTACCAGAACCACCGCCAACCACATCAACCATGCCCCTCTTCTGCAGCAGCGCCGTAGTCCGCATCTGCCGCTCTCTTTCGTGTTCACCACTCGATGGTGCCGTTGTTTCGGTGCCGTCGCTTCTAGATCTAGATCCACCACTCCTCTGCCGATGATTTCACCACAAACACTCTCAACCAATGATTTCACCACTGCCGCCTCAGAGAATCTTCTGCCGAATAGACAATCTTCGGCAGACTCTCTGTTTTTCCCGCCCAAAAACAGCATGGGGTTTGAACTACGCTTCGATTTCGCTTAGATTTTCTTTGCCCTTTCTTTCTATTTTAATCTATTTTTATGTTTTTGTTTTTTTTCCCCTAAAATTTGTATATTTATATAATATCAAATGGCCCAAAACTGACACCATGAAGAAGAAGCTCGATAACCGTTTTCCCGCCGTAAGTTTCTCTCTCTTTCTTTCCTATGTTTTTCTTGCATCTGCAATCGATGCAGATGCGTATATGATTTTGAATTTTTGTTTTTTTGGGGGTTTGTTTTGTGTGTGTACCAAATAAAGTAGATGGGTGTTCATTATTGGATTTTGTGGAATCTGGGTTATGCTTTGTATAGAGTTTAGGATTGCTGATTGTTAGCATGACTGTGACATTAGGCTTTAATTTCTAAAATTTGAAGTTATTTATGTATGTGTTTGTATTTGATTTGGGTGTTCTATGCAACTATGAAAATGTTTGAGACCCCTAAAAAGTTGCCTCGATTTGACCCAGGGGCATGATAAGTGTCAACTTTTGATTTATCACACACTCAACCATATAGGTCCCAACTCCCTTTCTACATCATTGTGAGTCTCAATTTTGGGTCTATAGCATTTCTCATGGAAGTATATGATTGTGTTATGTCTTGCTTTGAATTTCGGTTGGATTGTCTTTGGCTTTGTTGTTATTAGGATTTTCATTGCTTTGGGTAGGTAGGTAGTAACTTTGATTGTGTATTTGGTGTTTTATAAAAATTTCGTATTTTTTTTTGTAGGAGAAATACTTTTTTTTTTTTTGGGATGAGTAAGAATTTATTACAGAAGGCACATGCACAATCCGTATGCAAAGATAAAAACCTGTACCCTCAATACAAAAACAACCTATTCTGAAACCTCTATAAAATTCAAAAATTGGTGTAAATGATAGTTGAGGAATTTGGTTTCTAGGATTGATTATGATGGTTGAGCAAAAGAGGTCATAGGTAGGATAAGTTATAAATGGAGATAACAAGTTGGAATTTTCATGGCCTTGGGTCTAGGAGTAGGAGAAGTGCAGTGAAGGATACTTTGATCAAGAATAATCCAGATATTGTAATCTTTCTAGAAAGTAAAATTGAAATTTTTTTAGGAGCATTTGGGGGGCTTGGAATAGGAGTTAGGAGGCCTTATCTTTCAGTAGTAGATCCTTCGGGGATTTTGATTGTTGGGGATGATAGGGTGGTCGGTAAGCTGGGTGTTTTTTGTCTATAAGGTTTAGAGATTTTGATGACAACGATGAGTGGCTTAGCTTATGGGGGTCTATGGTCCTAAGTCCTAGGTTTAGATGGTCGTTTGTTGGAGTTAATTGGTTTGTTTGGGTTGTGTTTGCCAAATTGTCGTGGGAGGTGATTTTAACGTTAATGGATTTGCTTCAAAAAAGTTGAATGGGGATAGAGTCTCAAGGCGTATGAGAGATTTTGATGCTTTTATTACGAATTCTGAGTTGGTTGATCCACATTTGTAGTAGGCAAGGCTTTTTTCTTATAATTGCATGACAATATTTCTCTTATATGTTTTTTATTTATTTATTTTTATTTGACTATTTTATTGGTGAAGTAAAATAGATGACTGTTTTTTTTTTTTATTGGTGAATATTATAAATTTTATATGTTTATTTCTTAATTTGTATTAAGATTAGGCGGGGTTGTTATTTTTAATTGAGAGTTCTGTGTAGATATTCTCATTATAAACATACATTTTGTTTGGTGATACACACTATAAATATTTGTAATCCTTTCATAATTACAAATAATTTAATCATTATGGATGAAACATAATTTAATCATGGAAAAGTTACTAATAAGTCTTAAATGTTGAAATTGTGTTCCATTTGATCCCAAAAAATTCTTATAATCCGTTTGGTCCTTTCCGTGGTAAAAGGCGTAAATACCACTAGTTGAGCTCCTTCAACATAATTGCTGTGTTTGTTAATTTGGGTGCGCATGGTTCCGTGGCATTGTTTGTTTTAATATCTTTTTGGTGTGTGGTGGTGACTGCCACGTTTTCTGTTTCTTTGTTGGTAAATGCTCATTATGTGCCACGTTAAGTGCGTGATTTGGGTGCCACATAAGAAAGTGCACTAAAGCTTTGCTTTTTGACTTGGAGTGGTGTGTCCCACGTGACACACATGCACAAATGTAAGACAACCACTGCAAATGAATGACCTCCCATGTGGCATGTTATACAATTGAACTGTGTGGCATGTCATAAAACTGAACTAGTCAGATACACCAAGCGGCTACCCCTAACACGAAAATCAAACAAAAAAAACCTTACCTTTTCAACTCCAACAATGCCGACGGCTAATTTCAGAATTTCGGTTAATCCGTCACGCAAGCACACAATTGGTCCCAATTTTTTCTAATAAACCGTTTAGTTTTTGGATATTTTGAGGGACCTTAATGCCCTAATTTGAATGTTATTAGATGCATGCTCTTTATGAGGGTGTGTCACGTGACACACACAAAATGTCACGTGACACACACAATGGGTGTCACACATCAACAAAGTACACCAAGGCTCTTTATGAGGATGTGTCACGTAACATACAATATGTCACGTGACACACACAATGGGTGTCACGCATCAATAAACTACACTAAGGCTCTTTATGCTTTTTGTCTTGGAGTGTCACGTGACGCACACAATGGGTGGCACACATCAACAAAGTACACCAAGGTACTTAAATGTTTTTTGTCTTGGAATGATGTATGTCACATGACATACACGCAGAAGGGTATAATTGACCATTCAATGTTACTAAACAAAGGAAATAGGATCAACTGGTAAGATATTTCCCCACTAATAGGACTAATCAGAACAATAGAAATAACCTTAGGATCAATCGGTAAAACTGTTTGTGAGATAGGATTTATTGGTAAATATCCCTTTAATCATTTGAGTTTAAAATGAATGAAATTTAATAATTTAATCAATTGAGTTTAATAACAATATTAGATGATTACTGATGGAACATAATTTAATCAATTGAGATTAAAGTACATAACATTTTAGATGGACTTAAGATAATTACCACCACTTATATAATTAAAAAGGACCACATAATTAAATAAGACTTACTTGCATAAATCTAAATTACAACGTTATAAGTTTTAATATCCAAAATTTAACATAAAAAATTTGCTATAAATTAAACTGAACCATTTGTAAGAATTCTTTATTTTGTTTTATTTTATTTTATTTTTTTGGCCTTTATAGATTTGGCCTCTTCTTCTTGGGGTAGCAAAGCGTGTTTTGAGGGGAGAGAGAGAGAGAGAGTGAGTATGTGTTTTAAAATTTGAAATTTGAAAAAGTGAGGTGAGCGAGAAAGGATGGATGGATGGGTGGGTGGGAGCGAAGAGTTTTTTTTTTTTTTTTGGCCTGTTGTGGCTTTTGGGCACAAAGTGTGTTTTGTTGTCCATCACCGCCACCGCCACCGCCACCGTCGCCTCACTTTCTTGGGAACAAATTATGTTTTTGTTTTTGTTTTTGTTTTTGTTAGTATTTATTTTATACAAAATATAAAAAAAAAATAATTAAAATGTATTATTTACTATAATTTGAGTTCAAATACTCAAAATACATAAAAACACATAAATCATGCAAAATTATAAATTTTGAAGAATCCTTGACTGCTACTAAATGTTTGATTGCTAATGAATAAAGTTTATTGATTCTAATTGAACTAAAACCTTAATTTCACTTAATTTTGAAGAATCCTTGATTGCTACTAAATGTTTGATTGCTAATGAATAGACTTTATTGATTCTTATATTCTTATTTTTTGAATCCACAAGTGTCTCTCTCTATCTAAGACCAAAAATGACTTTGACTGGAAACTTCCATAGCTTCTATGATGGATTGGGGTCAATAGTATAATGATTTCTTAATGGTGGTTATCATTTGGCTGGTGATATTTTTGAGTTTGTTTCATGGTTGCTCATGGTTGTTCTGATTCAAAAAATAGTATAATGATTCTGTTTTTGATAGATTGGGGTAAATAGTAATGTTTTGATTGGGGTAAATGGTTGTTTTGATTCAAAATATAGTATAATGATTCTGTTTCTAATTCAAAAAGTGGTAATTTTTTTTTTTAATCCAATTAAATTCTCAACCTTAGAGCATTCTTTGTTTTTTTAGAAAATTTGTGTTAGAATGTTTGGTGCCGCTTTTGCCAATAACTTATGAGATTTTGCTTAATTCTATTGTATGTGTATTTTTTAATTTTGTTTTGTTGGGAAAGAGTTGTTCGATGTTCCGATTGTTCTCTCACCTTCCCTGACGAGGTCGATCTCTCTCTCTCTCTCTCACGTGCAACCAAACTTGAGGCTTCAAGGTTTGATTGTTTATCTGGGTTTAAACTAGGTTTATTGTACATAGATTGAGAAAGAAGATAGATTATAACATATACGTCCATCCAAATTCCAACATATTTAACAACTTTTGTCATTAAAAATAAAGAGCAAAATTGGAGAGAAGTTAACCTTTGAGTTCTGGATGAGGCACAATCTCCAAATAATCATTAAAGAGAAAAAAATAAAATAAAAATAAATTTGGCCAACTACGTGAAGGATGATGATTTAGAATGAGCATTTTTTGATAAACTATTTTGGTTCGAGAATGATTAAGTTGCTAAACTTGGATATAGTTTTTGGTCTTATAGGTGATGAGAACACTAATGTTTTGGATAGAAACATTTGAACAATAATAGATTATGGTGGTGCTGCTGTTTGAGGAAGCTGTTAAAGGAACTCATTGTTGTCGATATGTAAGTATTGAAGCCCTATTTTGTTCATAGTCTATTACTTTCATTCGTTGTGTAAGCTAATAGTGGTGTTGCAATAATCATGACTTTAGTCTTGAAGAATAGCAGTATGAATTTTTATGTGTACTATTTTGGGCTACTGAGGCACTAAATGTTGATCTGTGTCTCTTCCCCACAGAAACTCTTTCCAATATTTCTTCTTCTATTCAATAAGGCACTAAATGTTGGCAATGGACCATATTTTCTTATTATTTTATTTTCTTAATCCATTAGAAATTATAGCAGTGTGCTTGCAGCTAGATATTGATAGTGGCATGCAACAAAGGACATTTATGTTATGAATTAAAGTACTTTTTATTGATTTTATTATTATTATTATTATTATTATTATTATTATTATTATTATTATTATTATTATTATTTCCATTTTAGGTTTGATGTTATGGTTATATCTTGAGAGGTACTTTATTATATAGATTTGGGCTGCCATTCTCTCTCTCAATCTGGGTTTATTTCCTGTTCTTCAACTGGTTTTCCGCTTGGGGTTTCAATATGTTTCTGCCTTTTCCCTTCTCTCTCTGTTTTTTTCAGCTCTGATGGTTGTGTTTGTTTCCCTAGCATTAAGCAATTGTGGTGCTGCTACTGTTGGGAAAATTGTAAAACACATGCTGCTGTTGGGAAAATTGTGGTGTTGTTGCTGTTGGGAAAGAATCGAATTGTTTGAGGGATTTGACCCATGTTAACCAGGTAATTTGATTTCTCTTTCTCTCCCTTTCTCTCTATCTCTATTTCTTTTTGGCTCTCCTTTCTGGAATAGCTATGCTCACATTTTCTGCCAAAAAAAAAAAAAAAAAAAAGAGAGTATGAAGAGTAATTGAGTAAAAAAAAAAGAGTAATTGAGTAATTGTATATGAAGTCTGACTTCTTCTATGATTTTTTTTTTGTTGTTGAAGTGTTGGTGCTGTGAAATGTTCTATTTTGGGGTTGGAATTGGATTGTTTTACCATGAAGCTTTTGGGTGGGTCTGTTGGCAAAATTGAGGGTTTAGTTGAAGTGCTGGTAAATTGGTGTTGTTGAAGTGCTGAATTTGGAGTTTATTTGGATTACTAATAAATTAGGGTTTCATTTGAGTTTCATAGAATTTTGTTTCCTCCTGTGAATTCACTCCCTACTCTTTCAAAAGAAAAAAAAAATTGTGCTGTGTTGTGTGACTCTTTTGGGTGTTTGTCCACTTCAGATTTCTTTTGCTGTGTTTCTTTACATGTTTGTACCAACTTTTTTTTTTTTTTTTTAATATTATAAAACTTGCAGCTTTCTTGCTATTTTGAGGTTATAAAAATATATAAGCCTTTGGTTGGATTGTAAGGGGTGAGAAAAGAATGAAAATGACACAACACATCACATTGGTTTACTGCATGTAAAGGCATTACTGTCATGGATATAAACTGTAAGCTATGAGATTGAGGCCCTTGATCACCCATTTTGATTTATTTTAATTCATTTTGGACCATAATGCATTTTGCAGGTAGTCTGTAGTTTATGGAAAATTTTACTTTCCAATATGATCCAAAGGTTTAGTCATGGAATTCTTGGGGTTTGTTTAGAATTTCTTGGGTTGTGTCTGTTTGTTTTGCCTCTCCCCTTCTCTCTCTGTTTGATTGCTAACTATTAAACCTATTTTGCTATCAGTTTCTTCATTTTCATTTTGGTTGTTTTAGGATTCGTTTGAGAGTGGAATGAACAAGAGCCTAATTTCCTCATGCTACGAACAATTAATCAAGCTATCATGTGCTTGAATGTTTTTGTTGTTTTATTTTATTTAAATTTTGCCCTTCACAAATTTCACAAATTTCAATTACATTTTGATCCTAACATTATTTACAATGTTGCTTCAGTTGCCTTCATTATTGCTTATAAAATGTTGTTGTCAGGTGTATTTTATTGCTTTAGAATTGCCAATTACATTATTGCTTTACTTGCCTGCCCACCCTTTGTTTTTTCCTAGTCCGACAAAAGCAATGAAAACTAAATCTATTCTACTTAGCTTCCTTTGCTATTTTTTAAATAGAACTCTGTGGTGATCGTTCTTGAATATATGTGTGAGTCTATAAAGTTGGATCAAACTGAGTTTTCTCAATTGTGTAGTTGTATAAATTATAATTATAATTTGATCTTAACATTATTTATACCGTGCCTTCAGGCACGGCATACGCTAGTGTATATATATATATATGAATGGGCTAAATGTGAAATGGGTCAGGTCCAAGCTTTGGGCCGGCCCAACCTGACAAAGTCCGAATCCAAGTGGGTCAGATGAGTATATGGACAAACCAGTTGAGCCCAACTTCATGATCAATAGTCCACCCAAGTCCTCAAGCACTTGGGCCCAACCTGATGGAAAGGCTAGCCCAGTAGTAGTCTTTGGTCTAGGCCGAGCTGAGGCGAATTGTAATGGGCACCATCTCCATGAATGATCCCGAAAAGGCCGAGCCGAGGCATATCGATCGAATCGAAGTACATTACTACCGAGCTGGAGAAACCTCTCAAGGAAACGTGGGAGCTGTGAGTGCAAGCATGTACAGGATGCTACCTCAGCTGGTCCCCCACACCTAGAACCACGGAAGTTGTTGATCCAAAGGAATGTGGTTTGTTATCAGCATGCCTACAATGAGTATATGCATTTATTGGCAACTAACGGTGGTCCCCCATGAGTAATGTCAAAAGGACACCTGGCAGCATCCAAGCTCCATGAATCCACCTTGAGAAGCAAGCAAGGAACACTATATATACAACTTGAACTTCACATTGAAGGTAACTGAATGATTCCAAGCAAAACAACAATCATATACAGATTGAACCCTCTATACACTGCGTCTCCGACTGCTAATTCCCACGGCGGAGGGTTATCCGCCAACCGGCAAGGCGACTCACGGTGCTTCTGGCGGTACCTTAGTCCTGGATAGTCCAGCGAGGCGGAGCCCGATCCACTTTCATCTAGTGCGAATCCGTCGCACAATTGGTGCGATGGCGTGGATTACTTTATCTTTGAGCTCTGCATTGATTCGGCAATGGGGATTGAGGACGCTCGCCTTGACACATACTCATGAGACGAGAAGGCGAAGGACAAAGGTTTGGCACTCCCAACAATTACGGAGAACAACGGAAACAATAATCGAACCCCGAATCCGTCGAGCATCGACGCCTTCGTCGGAGGTTCTTCTCATTTCATACGGAAAAGGATTATAGAGATCGAATTATAGATTCCATGGGAATGGAAATCTGAATTGAAAGCTCAACTTACGGAGGTGTTGGGTGATCCGACGAAAAAAGAGGGGAGCGAGAGCCTCTCGTTTGCAACGAAGGAGCTCGTCTAGAGAACTACCAGTGAAAAAATTCCCCAAGAATGACTCCAGGCAACGAAACCAACCTATCCCAACACAGAGTGAAGCTGCGAGTAGCCACACTCGTGGATCATGCCGGAGGAGGGCCAAGAGGCAGAAGACGGATAGTTAACAAACTGAATACCCTCCTCAGGACCTTCGCACTTGGCTGATTGGCAATAGGCAAAACGAGCAACATCGAGATTATCTGGACCGTACTGTTCACCAGAGAGAACATCGAGCACTGGATAGGCTTGCCTCTTCGCCATTCTCTCCGGAGATTGAGACTATGAGACCTCCAAAGAAGTTCACTCCACCAAAGTTCACTTCGTATGATGGGAAATCGGACCCTCTGACACCCATCAGCCATTTTAGACAGATGATGTCCCTATGGAGCCGAGATGAGGCACTGATGTGCAAAGTCTTCCCATCTAGCCTGGGAGAAACCGAACTCCGATGGTTCGATCGACTCCCCGTTGGATCGATTCATGGCTGGAAGCAGCTCTCCGAAGAGTTCCTAGCCAGGTTCGTCTCCAATACTAAGATCCCAAAAATGGGATCTGTTGTTCGGCCTCAAGGAGCAAGAGAAAGCGCTGCAATTCGCTAGGAGATACTGGGAAGAGTATAACGATTTGGAAGAAAATGTGTGCAGCGAGCAGATGGCCGTCATGTCCTTCAAACATGGTCTGCCCCCGGAAAGTAAGTTGAGACAATCACTTACCAAGCGCCCGGCCACGGCTTTGAAAGACTTGCGCGCCAGGATTGAGCAGTATGCTCGTCTCGAAGACGATCAGATCCCTATCGAGGTAGTGTCCATGAGAACAAGCGGCCGGCGAAGAAGAAGAGAACGGATCGAGGAGAACAACGAGGGATTACAGTAAATGAGGTAGATAAGTCCAAATCCCACGAAGCCGTTGTGACCGTGTTCAAAGAGCCAATCTATCGAATCTTGGAAAAGATCAAGAGAGAACCTTTCTTTGTTTGGCCGCCGAAAATGTTGGGAGATCCTGCCCGGCGCAATCAGAAGCTCAAATGCACCTACCACCAAGACAAGGGACATATGACTCAGAACTGTAGGGCACTGAAGCAATACTTGGAAGACCTGGTGGCAGCTGGACACCCAAGGGAATACATTGATCAGGATAAGGAAGTGGCCGAGCTAGGGAACCCACCTCCAGAAGCAAATGTTGAGCATCCACCCCGACTGATAATAAATGTGATCCATGGGATAGCGGCTTAGGAATCTGAGGAGGCACTGAAGGAAGAGATCGCTAAGGCTGTGTAAATTCAGCGAATCATGTCAGTGGAGCCGACATCGAAAAAGGTGCGTATCGTACCTAAATCCCCCTTGAGCACTGTTTCATTTACCAACAAAGATTTAGAAGGCATACAGCACCCATATACTGATGCACTGATTATAACAGTTGGGATTGGGAAACGATTTGATGTAAAACGAGTCCTAGTAGATCAGGGCAGTGCAGCCGACATACTATATTATGATTTGTTCAGAAAGCTCGGCCTCTCCGAGCAGCATCTCACCTAGCGGTAGCCCCGTTGGTCAGTTTCAATTCACAGCCGGAATGGCCGCTTGGCAGAATAGTATTGCCAGTCGTAGCGGGGACAAAAACCCTCTAGATAGAGTTCTTGGTTATTAATATACCATCCCCTTATAACGCCATACTTGGTCGTCTGTGGATTCATCGAATGGAAGCAGTCCCTTCAACCTATCACCAGCTCATCCATTTCCCAACGGAACACGGAGTAAGCGGATCTCGAGGATCAAATGCGTCCAAACATTGTTTCATGGCGGCATTGAAGGCAAAGCGACTCTGCAATGCAGAGCGGTAGAAGTGGCGGACTGACGATCTTGGAAGATGTGGGGAACTCGGAGGAAAAGATGGTAGAGGATTTGGAGAAAGTCTTGATAAGAGAAGATGACGGAAAAGTACTTCCTTATCGGTACCTCGCTAAGGCGCCGATGAAAACTTGATTCTTTGGGAACTGTTGAGGGAAAATATGGAGGTATTCGTGTGGTCAGCATATGATACTCTAGGGCTGGACTATAGCGACCCCAGTCTTTTCCCATTTGATTATTATATCCGGACTTATGTTCCGTGGATTCCGTTGTCATATTGTTGTTGTTGTCATCCTTTAATTCTATTTGGTCGAGTTTTAGGATGTGTTAGGCGTGTTTGAACAATTGGGTTGAGCCTTGGTCTATGTTGGTTGCCCGATTTTAGCCTTTCGCTCGGCGGACATCCTCACCTTCGGCGGGATTTACACTCTTCCGGCAATTTTGGTCCTGCAAAACCTGCGGTGAGAGATCTCGCTCGGCGGTTATCATTCTTCGAGCGGACCTTATTTTGTTCTTTATGCTCGAGCGGTGTATTGTGCGCTCGAGCGGACCTGTCGAGTTTAAATACGCAGCAGCGTGTTTTAAAACAGTTTTTCAGCCCCTTTCAGTTTATAAAACCCTAGGTTACGAGTTTTCTCTCTCCCAACTCATCTTCTCTCTTAGGATTGATCTATTTAAAGTGTGAATCTACCCTTGTTCCTTCATTAAAAAGGTAGAGGAGAGTGAGGGCTACATTTTAATCTGAGAAATTGTGGATTTGGAGCACTTTGGAGTTTTGGGCATCATCTTCATCTTCTCCTTTTGAGTTATTTCTTCGAGGTAGGGATTTCCTACTCCATTTATATGTTTTAATCCTAAGTGGTGGTATTTTGGTACATGGGGGTAGTTTGGTAATTTTGGGAGAAACCTTAGGGTTTGTCATAGATTAATTTATATAATTAATTTAAGGGGAGATTGTGATATTGGGTTTAATTCATGAAATTGGGGAATTATGAGGTAAATTGATGTAGTTGGATATTTAATCACTCATCTGTGAAATTGAGATTAATTGTGTTGTTATATCTATTTCTTGTTTAGAAATAATTGTTTTGGGCTATCGGTGGAGGATAGCCATTGATTGTTGTAGACCTTGCATGCGGCTTAGGTATAACTGAAATTGAGTCATTTATTTGACTGTTGAGTTAATACATAACATTTGTGTATTGATTATGTGTTGTATATGGCAAATATCGATTATGTTACATATGCATTTGGTTTTGGAGGAGATAGGGGATGAACTCCACGGTTTAGGGGAAGATAGGGAATGGACCTCTAAACCGGATTTTGTTGGGAGGAGATAGGGGATGGACTCCAGTAGCATCACATATGTATGTGCTTATTGATAATAGAAATATTTCTATTTGTTGTTAATATGATACATCACCACCATGTGTGTCAGTTGAGAAGTATGGGAGTGGATTTGATTGAGATGGTTATAACACCAGCACGTGTGTTTATTTTGTTATAAGAAAGGTTTAACCTGATTTGTTATCCTTGTTGAGTTGTTTGGCCAGGTTCTGAGCCATGTCTGTAGAAATGAAAAGTGTATTGTGTCATAGACCATGTGTCATAGACAACGTAGACATTCGTGTCATAATATTGCAAATTGAATATTTTGTGTTAACCATGTATCGGTGCTCTTGCTTTAGTTAATTCTTATGCTTGGTTTAGTATTTTTCTCTTGGTGTGGCTCACCCTATATAGAACTTCATTTTCGAGTTCGGTGGTGCACTACCTCCAAAGACTTAGCTTGTGAGGATTTGGACTTGAAGATTTGCTTTATTTGTTTTATTTGTTTCAGTTGAACTATGTAAACTTTCAAGCATAGGGCTTTATTTGTTTTTGAGTTAGAACTCATGAAATTGTGTCCAAGTGTTGGCTTGGCAAGATGTAAGCCCTTAGGGCATTTATTATGATGTTTTTATTTCGTAGTGCTCTGATGAATGGAATAAGATACTTTATTTCCGTATAATTCCGCATGTTAATATTACGTATTATGGGTTTATTTTGAGGGCGTTACAACTTGGTATCGAGGCGTCGGGTTGAATACTTTAGATGCGTGGGAAGTGATTAGTATCACAATGGGTTCGTCTCGTTTGATAGAGACTTAGTGTAATGATTACATGCTTATATGATAACATGTTTATGTGATTATGTGGGTATGGAATGTAGTTTCTAGGATGTTGATTGGATCCTTGAGTCTCTGAAAGTCTTGTTGGAAGGCACTTGATCAATGTTGTTTCCAAGGAACTTTAGTGACGCCTCGGGACTATCATTATCGAGAATGAAATTAGGTGCTTATGTGATTATGTGCTTACGTGGTGTGATCTATTGTTGTCCAATGTATTAGGGCCTTGAGTGTCGTAGTTTTGGCATATTATTTAGAGTGCTAACGTCTTTGTTTCCTTTATTAGGATGTCGGGGCGAGGACGAGGTCGTGGTAGGCGTGGTAGGCGAGCGGCGAAGTGCCTATCTGGGAGAAATCCGGCGATCGAGAGGTGTTGGCGAGCCAATGTGGCCGAGCCAAGAGGCGAGTTATGGCGCTTTGGCCCAAGAGATAGCAGGAGCTTTTAGAGTCGATGGGCATTCTTAGGGCTCGAGAATCGGGCTCGGGTTGTCGTGGCAAATCTGAGGACCTTCTTTTACGAAGAGAGTTCTTAGGTCTCACCCGGACGAGTTTTAGGTGATCCTAGCGAGCCGCTTAAAAGCGACGAATGGCTCGAGCAGGACGAAAGCGTTTGAGATGCTAGGCATCGAAGGCGAGGAATTGAAGGTGACCTTGGCATCTTTCGGTGAAAGGGATCTTGGTCGATGGTGGAAATTCACCAAGTCGTATTGGAGCTACTTGGAAGGCTTTTGTTGATCGTTTCAGAGAAGTACTGTCTTCATTTGTTGAGGAAGTTGAGAGATCAATTCGCCATCTTGAGCGAAACGGTTTGTCGATGGTCGAGTTTGAAATTGCATTCACTAGTTTGTCGAGTTTGCACTTGAGTTGGTGGCGGCGAGGAAGCCGTTGCATTGAGTTTGAGAAGAAGTTGGCGTGGCCTCATCTTTGAGAGTCGGATCTATGATTAGGGATTTTGGGCGATTGGTTGATCTGTTGACCCATACCGAGATTATGATGCACGAGGAAAGGCGAAGGCTCCAAGAGGAGTCGGGATGGCGAGTGAGGCGAAGGCAGAGGGTTTCACTCCTCGGTAGCCTCGAGTAGTTTTCTAGATCTACTTTTCCGATTGATGCTAGTTACGGGAAGGTAGTCGAGGAGGCGTTACTGTTTCAAGTGTGGCGGTTGGGTCACAAGTCTCGATTTGTCCTCGAGAGGAGGAGTTGAGAGCATCTTCTTGGCTCGATCTAAGAGCTAGAGTCGGTAGAGGCCGGCTCTCTTGTTTCAGTCTTGATCGGCCGGGGCACATGAAGAGGTTTGCCTGATTGGGTGCACGTCTGGTGTATCTGGTTCGAGGCGGACTTCGAATCGCCTACTCCATCGATTCAGCCTCGAGGCCAATCGAAACTTCTTCGTCCCGATCTGTCTGCAGCGATCTTCGCTCGAGGTGGCGAGTTAATCGAGAGGTAAATGCAGGCGTGTATCTTTATTACCGCGAGGATCTTATACCGCTCCGTCGGTTGTGAGAGTACCTTCTTGTTTTGCAATTCGGTTGCTAGTGTTTTGATCGTCTGGGTGCATCTCATTCGTTTGTGTCTGCTGCATTTGCATCTATTTTGGAGTTGGAGTTAGCAGTTAGCATCTCCTATTTGTGTAGTGTCACCTCCTGGGGTGAATTGATTTTGAAACAAGGAGTTAGGGGTTGTGATATAGAGGTCGATGATCATAGAATCCCTTTTTCTTTTGTGGTTATGCCCATGAAGGGCTTGATGTTATTTTGGGTATGGGTAGTTATCGTCATCTAGGGCATTTATTGATTGCTACCGTCGAGAGGGTCACTTGTTGTACTATTAGGAGAAGCGTTTTCACTTTACGGGGGCGGGGTTGGTAGTGTTTTGCCACGGGGTATGATCATGAGGCGGAGTGAGCTTAGTGGTCTACTTGCTAGCTTTGAGAGTAGTGAGTGTGATAAGACCAGTTGTGTTCTGAGGATAGTTTGTGAGTACTCGGACGTCTTTCCCGAGGATCTTGTTAAATTGCCACCTCATCGAGAGATTGAGTTCTCTATTGATTTACTGCCCGGCACGGCGCCGATTTCTATGACCCCTTAGTGTTTTCCCCCAGCCTAGTTGGTTGAGTTGGAGGTTCATCATCAGGAGGTACTAGATAAGGGCGACATTCGTCCTAGTGTTTGCCGTGGGAGCACCGGCCCTATTTGCTAAGAAGAAAGATGGTGCTTTGAGACTATGTATAGATTACCGGAAATTGAATCGGGTTACGGTTAAGAATAAGTACCCTATGCCTCGTATAGATGATCTGTTCGATCAGTTGAAGGGTTCCCGTTGTTTCTCTAAGATAGACTTGAGATCAGGTTATCATCAGGTGAGAGTCGAGGAGGAGGATATTAGAAGCGGCATTAAAATGCAGCGGTATGGCCACTATGAGTTTCGGTGATGCCGTTTGGGCTCACCAATGCACGGCGATGTTTATGGATTTGATGAACGGATCTTAGGGAATTCTTAGATCGTTTTGTGGTCGTCTTCGTGGACGACATTCTGATTTATTCACCTTCGAGGGAGGAGCACGAGGAACACTTGAGAGTGGTGCTTGAGTTACTTAGAGCCCATAAGCTTTATGCTAAGTTTGGGAAGTGTGAATTTTGGCTAGAAGAGGTGAAGTTTTTAGGCCACGTAGTTTCTGGGAAAGGGGTGTCTGTTGATACATCCAAGATTGAGGCAGTGCAAGATTGGGCACAGCCTAAGAGTGTGTTTGAGATCCGCAGTTTTCTGGGATTAGCTGGGTACTATCGCCGATTTGTGAAGGATTTCTCGAGTTAGCTTCACGTTGACTAGATTGACTCGGAAGGAGTCAAATTTGTATGGAGTGAGACTTGTGAAAAGTCGTTTGAGAGTTGAAGATTAGATTGACCACCGCTCGGTCTTGATTATTAGGAGAGAGGGTTGGGTTATCGATTCTTGTGATGCCTCACGAGAGATGCAGGTTGTGTGTTGATGCAAGAGGAAAGTGGTTGCCTATGGCTCCGCGTCGTTGAAAATTCATGAGAAGAATTACCCTACATACGACTTAGAGTTAGCGGTTGTAATATTTGCCTTGAAGATTTGGAGGCATTATACGTATGGTGAGAAATTTGAGGTATTCTCCGATCATAAGAGTCTGAAATATCTGTTCATCTGAAGATTTGAACTTGAGGCGAGGAGGTGGATGGAGTTCATTGAGGATTATGACTTTGAGTTGCACTATCATCAGGAAAGGCCAATGTTGTGGCCGATGCCCTTAGCGAAATCTGTTGGTGGCGTAGCTAGTATAGCCATCCGAGTGGGAGATGTTGGGTGCACTTGGGGAGTTTGATTTATACAGGTGAATCCGTTGAAATTGCTGACCTTGTTTTCTGTTGTTCTTGTGACCCTACACTTGTGACTCGAGTGGTAGAGGCTCGGAGGGGTGATCTTGAGGTAGAATCTCTCAGAAAAGATTTCCGTTGGGAAGGTTGAGAAAGGTTTGTCGGTGTATCGATCTGAGTGTGAGATCTGAGACCGTCTGTTTGTCTTGGCGTCTTGCCGAGAAGAGGTACTCAAGAGTTTCATCATTCGCGCCTTGCGGTGCATCGGGAGGTACTAAGATGTATCGAGATTTGGGTCGCTTGATTTTGGTGGCGGGGTATGAAGAGATGTGGCGACTTTTCGTATCTAGGTGCCTTACTTGTCGACAAGTGAAGGCCGAGCATCGAAGGCCGGGTTTGTTGCAACCCTTGCCTATTGCCGAGTGGAAGTGGGAGCATGTCACTATGGACTTCGTTGTGGGTCTTAGAAGACTCGGCGGGTAGTGATGCTATTTGGGTGGTTGTAGACCGGTTGGAAGTCGGCGCACTTCATTCCTATGCGTGTTAGAGATTCGATAGATCATCTTGCCGACTTGTATATTCGGGACATAGTGAGGTTGCACGGGGTCCCGGTGATCGTCTCGAGATAGAGATCCTCGTTTCTTTGCTAGGTTGTGGCAGAGTTCTGAGTGCTTTAGGCACTAAGTTGACCTTTAACGGCTTATCATCCTCGGTGGCCAGGCGGTCCGGCGTACTATTGATCCTTGAGGATATGCTTGAGGTTGTGTTATCGACTTTAGTGGGTCGTGGGAGAGGCACTTGCCATTAGTGGAGTTGCCTACAACAATAGCTTCGATCTAGTATCGGTATGGCACCGTTTGAGGCCTTGTATGGCCGGCCGTGTAGATCTCTGTTTGTTGGGCGAGGTGGGTGATGCACCTTTGTTGGGTCCGGAGTTGGTGAGCTTGACGGAGAAAGTTAAGCTTATCCGTAAGAGGCTTGTTCTGACCTGAGTCGTCGAAATCTTATCTTGGACCGTGAGGAGACCTTTGGTATTTGAGGTGGGTGATCATGTCTTCTGAAGATATCACCCAAGCGAGGTTTGATGAGGTTTGGGAAGAGCGGGAAGGCTGTCCCTCGGTTTATTGGGCCTTTTGAGATCCTTGAGAGGATTGGCGAAATTGCCTATCGTTTAGCTTTGCCACCGTAGTTATCCGGAGTTCATGATGTGTTTCATGTGAGTATGCTTGAGTATGAGCGGATCCGTCACATGTGTTGGATTGGGTGATTTAGTGGTTGATGAGGCTGTCTCGTATGAGGAGAGACCGGTGCGGGTTTTGGATAGGCGGGATCAAGTTTTGCGAGGCAAAACCATCCCTTTGGTAAAAGTTTTGTGGAAACATCACGGAGTGGAGGAAGCCACTTGGGAACGTGAGTTCGAAGTCCGTGAGAAATATCCGAACATGTTTAGTGATTAGAAATCTTATATATAGATTTTTGTAATGTTGTTGAACTTGAGAATTTTATATATGTCTTAAGTTGGAAAACATTGAGAATGTTTTGAATTTAATGTTAGCATTTTGAACTTGCCTTTTTATGGAAGTGGAATATATGATTATATATATTGAATGTGTTGTTTATATCATGAGATTGAATATGATATGGAATTTGTTAACATTGAAAGGAATAATGCATAACATTGATGCAGGTTGAAATATATGTGGTTCATACGTATTATGAGATGCTTCTTGATAAGAGATGAAGTGACCGGTATTGGGTCAAGTGTTGTTTATTGTTTTATAATATCATTGGGAATTGAGAGAAACTGTTTTTACAACTTATGCTTAATTTAGGGGCGAAATTCTTTTAAGGGGAGGTTATAGCGACCGGTCTTTTCCATTTGATTATTATATCCGGACTTATGTTCCGTGGATTCCGTTGTCATATTGTTGTTGTTGTCATCCTTTAATTCTATTTGGTCGAGTTTTAGGATGTGTTAGGCGTGTTTGAACAATTGGGTTGAGCCTTGGTCTATTGTTGGTTGCCAGTTTTTAGCCTTTCGCTCGGCGGACATCCCTACCTTCGGCGGGATTTACACTCTTCCGGCAATTTTTGGTCCTGCAAAACCTGCGGTGAAGATCTCGCTCGGCGGTTATCATTGCTTCGGCGGACCTTATTTTGTTCTTCACGCTCGGCGGTGTATTGTCTTTCGGCGGACTGTCGAGTTTAAATCTGGCGGCGTGTTTTAAAACAGTTTTTCAGCCCCTTTCAGTTTATAAAACCCTAGGTTACGAGTTTTCTCTCTCCCAACTCATCTTCTCTCTTAGGATTGATCTATTTAAAGTGTGAATCTACCCTTGTTCCTTCATTAAAAAGGTAGAGGAGAGTGAGGGCTACATTTTAATCTGAGAAATTGTGGATTTGGAGCACTTTGGAGTTTTGGGCATCATCTTCATCTTCTCCTTTTGAGTTATTTCTTCGAGGTAGGGATTTCCTACTCCATTTATATGTTTTAATCCTAAGTGGTGGTATTTTGGTACGTGGGGGTAGTTTGGTAATTTTGGGAGAAACCTTAGGGTTTGTCATAGATTAATTTATATAATTAATTTAAGGGGAGATTGTGATATTGGGTTTAATTCATGAAATTTGGGAATTATGAGGTAAATTGATGTAGTTGGATATTTAATCACTCATCTGTGAAATTGAGATTAATTGTGTTGTTATATCTATTTCTTGTTTAGAAATAATTGTTTTGGGCTATCGATGGAGGATAGCCATTGATTGTTGTAGACCTTGCATGCGGCTTAGGTATAACTGAAATTGAATCATTTATTTGGCTGTTGAGTTAATACAGAACATTTGTGTATTGATTATGTGTTGTATATGACAAATATCGATTATGTTACATATGCATTTGGTTTTGGAGGAGATAGGGGATGAACTCCACGGTTTAGGGGAAGATAGGGGATGAACCTCTAAACTGGATTTTGTTGGGAGGAGATAGGGGATGGACTCCAGTAGCATCACATATGTGTGTGCTTATTGATAATAGAAATATTTCTATTTGTTGTTAATATGATACATCACCACTATGTGTGTCAGTTGAGAAGTATGGGAGTGGATTTGATTGAGATGGTTATAACACCAGCACGTGTGTTTATTTTGTTATAAGAAAGGTTTAACCTGATTTGTTATCCTTGTTGAGTTGTTTGGCCAGGTTCTGAGCCATGTCTGTAGAAATGAAAAGTGTATTGTGTCATAGACCATGTGTCATAGACAACGTAGACATTCGTGTCATAATATTGCAAATTGAATATTTTGTGTTAACCATGTATCGGGTGCTACTGCTTTAGTTAATTCTTATGCTTGGTTTAGTATTTTTCTCTTGGTGTGGCTCACCCTATATAGAACTTCATTTTAGGTTCAGGTGGTCCACTACCTCCAAAGACTTAGCTTGTGAGGATTTGGACTTGAAGATTTGCTTTATTTGTTTTATTTGTTTCAGTTGAACTATGTAAACTTTCAAGCCTAGGGCTTTATTTGTTTTTGAGTTAGAACTCATGAAATTGTGTCCAAGTGTTGGCTTGGCAAGATGTAAGCCCTTAGGGCATTTATTATGATGTTTTTATTTCGTAGTGCTCTGATGAATGGAATAAGATACTTTATTTCCGTATAATTCCGCATGTTAATATTACGTATTATGGGTTTATTTTGAGGGCGTTACATGGACCCAGAATTTGCTTGCCACAAACTCAACATCAATCCTTCAGCTTGGCCCATCGTACAGAAAAGTCGGAGATCCTCAGTTGAGCACACCGAAGCAGTAATTGCCGAAGTCGAAAAACTCCTGACCTCGGGAGCAATCAGAGAAGTTCAGTACCCCCAATGGCTGTCTAACACAGTTGTAGTAAAAAAGAAGAACGGTAAATGAAGAGTTTGTGTTGATTTCACTTACTTGAACAAAGCCTGCCCTAAAGATAGTTTTCTGCTGCCTCGCATTGATCAATTAGTAGACTCAACAGCAGGGCATGAGCGCATGAGCTTTCTGGACGCCTATAGCGATTATCATCAAATACCATTGTTCGGTCCGGATCAAAAAAAGACAGTGTTTATCACTCCAAGAGGGACCTACTGCTACAGAGTAGTGCCATTCGGCCTCAAGAACGCCAGGGCGACCTACCAGCGAATGATCACTCGGATGTTCAAAGACCAACTGAGGAAAACCATGGAAGCCTATATAGATGATATGGTAGTAAAAAGCAAGTTCGCTACAAACCACCTCACAGACTTGAAAGAAGTTTTTAGCATCTTGAAAAGCCACTAGTTTCGCCTCAATGCCTCGAAATGCGCCTTCGGGGTAGGAACAGGGAAGTTCTTAGGATACATGGTCACTCACAGAGGAATTGAAGCGAATCCAGATCAAATCAGGGCAATACAGGATCTCGAAGTGCCAACAAAGTCTAAGGAACTGCAGAAACTAGTCGGAATGGCAGCCGCACTGAATCGGTTTATTAGCAAATCCTCAGATCGGATGAAGCCCTTCTTCCAGCTTTTGAGGAAAAAGACAGCATTTGAATGGAATAACGAATGTACCGAAGCACTGCAGAGTCTCAAAAGATACCTCAGTACACCCCCTCTACTGTCCACTCCAGAACCGGGAGACGAGTTGTACCTCTATCTAGCAGTCTCAGATCACGCCGTGGCGAGATAATTCGAGAAGTTGACAAGGAACAGAGACCAGTATATTATGTTAGCAAGACTTTACTAGATGCCGAGACACGGTATCTACCACTGGAAAAGTTAGCTTACGCGCTGCTTATCGCCTCAAGAAAGTTGCAACATTACTTCCAAGGGCATACTATTAACGTCCTCACTGAATTCCCCCTCAGATTTGTATTCAGCCGAGCCGATTTCTCTGGCCGAACAGCAAAGTGGGCTGTAGAACTTGGTGAGTTTGACATTCGATATCAACCCAGGACAGCAATCAAGGCCCAGGTCTTGGTAGATTTTGTCGCAGAATTTACTCCCACCCAAAGTACCGAACCAGGGAATCTAAGTTCGGCACAGGTGCCATGCGCCACCGAACAAGGAAAACCCAGCGCTTCGGAAACATGGAAACTCTTTATTGGAAACATCTGGCAACTCTATGTCGATGGTTCATCCAATAACCGAGGCTCGGGAGCAAGAGTAGTTCTTATTTCTCCAGAAGGATTCATCTGGGAAGAGGCTCTCAGGCTAGGCTGGAAGGCTTCAAACAACGAGGTCGAGTACGAAGCGTTATTGGCTGGCTTGCGTAGCACTGAACACTTCAGTGCAGAACAACTTCTTGTTTTCAACGACTCACAACTAGTGGTAAACCAGCTTTCTGGGGTCTATGAAACTCGAGATGAAAGAATGGCTATGTACACAGGCAAGGCCAGAGACCTACTCAGAAAATTTCAATCCATACGAGTGGAACGAATCAGTCGGGACAAAAATAACCACGCAGATGCTCTGGCATGCCTCGGCTCATCAGTGGATACGAAGGATGCCAGAAGAGTTTGGATTGAGTTCGTACCAGAACCAAGTATTGCATCTCCAGTCCTCTGCAACAACTTAGAGCCGAGCTGGATGGATCCAATATTGGTCTTTTTGAAATCTGGTAAACTCCCCGAAGACAGAAGGGAAGCCAACAAGATCAGGCATAAATCAGCCCGATTCTGAATCTCACCGTCTGGAAAGCTTTACAGACGTTCCTACCTTGGCCCCTACCTCCTATGTATGCATCCAAATCTCGTCGAGAATGTTCTCTACGAAATTCACGATGGGATTTGTGGATGCCACGTTGGCAGAAGGTCACTGGCGCACCGAGCCCTAACTCACGGGTACTGGTGGCCACGAATGCAACAAGATGCACAGCAGTACGTACAAAGGTGCGATAAATGTCAGAGGTTTGCTCCACTCATTCATCAGCCAGCCAAAACTCTCACTCCACTCACCAGCCCATGGACCTTTGCGTAATGGGGCCTGGATATTGTTGGACCACTGGCGCGAGGCACTGGGAACAGGCGATTCTTCATTGCTGCAACCGACTACTTCACCAAGTGGGTTGAAGTTGAGGCACTGGCAAGCATCAAGGAGGCAGACACAAAGCGGTTTGTTTTGAGGAATGTGGTAGTGCGTTTCGGCATTCCGCGGGTACTGATTGCGGACAACGGAACACAGTTTGATGGTAAGATCTTCAGAAAATTTTATGCCGACCTCAGAATTGAGTAGAGGAACTTTTCTCCAGGATACTCGTAGAGCAATGGTCAGGTTGAAGCGTCGAACAAAACCATCATCAACGGAGTGAAAAAGCGGCTTGAACATGCCAAAGGCAAATGGGTTGAGGAGTTACCTCACGTATTATGGGCCTATCGAACTATAGCACAACGCCCCACAGGAGAAACACCTTACTCTTTAACCTATGGAATGGAGGCCATCATCCCACTCGAAGTAGGTCTCCTAACCCTTCGGTCTGAATTATTTGAAAGCTCCAGTAATGAGGAAGCTATCGCAAACCTTTGGATATGGCAGAGGGAAGAGAAGCGTACGATCGGACTTGAAGCATATCGTGAATGACTCATCGAAGTTTCAACCAAAAAGTTTTCCCAAGGCAATTTATACCAGGAGAATTGGTTTTGAGGAAAGTCATGGATCACAAACGGGTGCCTGGTGAGGGCAAACTTGGGCCGAACTGGGAAGGTCCCTATAAAATCACAGCCATTGTTGGAAATGAAGCTTACTACCTAGAGGATCTGAACGGCAAAGCAATACCTCAGCCTTGGAATGTAGCAAACCTCAAGAAATACTACCAATAGAATCATTCCCTAACTTCTCTATCAGGATGTAAAGGCACTTATTTGTTGACCAATGCAAATGTTTTCCCACCCCTCTCAGATTTATCTAATTCTTGTAATTAGCTTTGATGTTTATCAAATGGAATAAGCTTTGGCTCCCACCAAACGGAATTAGCTTTGGTTCTTACCAACCGGAATTAGCTTTGGTTCTTACCAAACGGAATTAGCTTTGGTCTTTACCAAACGGAATTAGCTTTGGTCTTTACCAAACGGAATTAGCTTTGATGTTTGTCAAACGGAGTTAACTTTGGTTTTAACCCAAATGGCTCAGTTTCAAAACGACTGAACGGAATTTAAATTTGGTTAGCACTCAAACATGCTAAGTGGTACAGCTTGGTAGAAAAAATGTTTGGCAACTAAATTGGAATTTAGCCAAGTGGAATTACTTGGTGGAAACCGCACTAATGTATCTTAAGTAAACATCTCTATTCAGCCAAGTGTAATTGCTTGGTGGAAACCACACTAATGTATCTTAAGTAAAATTTCTCTATTTAGCCAAGTGGAATTGCTTGGTAGAAACTACACTGACATATCTTAACCACACATCTTTGCACCTACAGAACTTCTTAAGTATCAGCACATCAACACTTCAGTATTGATTCAAACAAGCAGAGTTGGAACAAACTCAACTGAGCTACGTTGAGAGCAAACTTCTAGCATCAACCTTACTTAGCTCCAACTGGGGGCAAACAATTGTTTTCTTTCGAAACCTGCCTGGACCTGAGTAAGACATCTCTCTTTGCATTTCTCTCATTCAAATACACTTGTACTATCAAAGTTGAAACGGACTCGAGCAGTTCTATACAAGGGACAACTCTTCAGTATCGATCTTACTTAGCTCCAGGTGAAGGCAAACAGTTGTTTTCTTTCGAAACCAACCTGGACCTAAGTAAGACCCACTTACCACATATCCGTTAGCCACGCCGATCATTAGTTCGGCCCCGAGGTCCCAATAGTGCTCGGCCGGGGGCAAATAGTTCAGTGCCACGCCGAGCATCAATCGCTAAGGCCCAACAACGCTTCGGCAAGGCAAAGCGATGTAAATCGAAGAGCATCTATTTAAGGACTGTGTAGAGTCAGATCGGGCACCTATTCGGCCCGAAGGTCCCAACAGAGCTTGGCCGGGGGCAAGCAGTACAGAATACATTCAGATATAAAAGCCAAACAGCATCAAATTACAAGTTCAAAGAGAAAATTATATCATCCAGCAAAGGGCACAGAAGGCCTCATAACCAGCAGCAAAAAAAAAAAAGAAAAGGAAAAATTGTCTCCACCAAAACAGAAAAGAAAAAAGTTCAAATCCTTTCAACATCAATTTTCATCAACAGTGGGCAATTCAGGAGCAGCATTAGCAATTTTGTCCAGGCCATCTGCGGGAGGGAAAGTAGAGGAAACTCCAACTTCCTGAGAAGTAGGAGCCACCTTAACCACATCTCCCGTGGCTTCGGTCTCAAGGGTTTCAATCCCTTCAACGTCCACCGTTTATGACAACGTTTATGCTCGGTCTTGCTTACGTAATCATCTTACGGGAAACATCGTCGCGCGAGAAATAGGGGTAGGAATAGTCTTCAAACCTAAGGATTTCGAAGGAACAGGGACATCATGATACAGAGAAGAGCCTTCAGGAACCATCGCAGCGGCTAGAGCACTCGTCCAACCCTTTACAAAGAGCTTGTCTCGCAGCACTAGAACCTCCTCCTTGTACGCCGCCCCAGCTTCATCCCAGCCTTGTTGCCAGTGCCTGGCCTCCAGCGCAGTACGCTCGGCAGCCATCACAGCAATAATGGCCTCCAGTTCGACCACCTTCCCTTCGAGTTGAGCCTGTGTCCCAATGGCAGCCTCCTTCGATTGTTCAGCAGAAGCGACAATCTTGCTCAAACGAAAGGCTTCCCTCTCAGCGGTTCGGCGTCCTTCCTTCTCTGACTCCAAGTTTACCGTCAGTCTCTCTACGTTCATTGCAGCCTCCAGCACGGCCCTTTCCAGCTCTTCAGCACGGGTAATGGACAGGTGCATTCTCTGGATACATTGCAAAGGACGACAAAGAACTTAGAAAAAAGAAGACAGCAACGCAACAGTGAAGTTAAGTAAAGCGAAGAAAACACTTACAACAGTCATCATTTGAAGGGTCCCCTTCAAGATAGGAATGTCACGAGGCCCATTATGGTCGGCCATATCAACTGGCATCAACAAAAACTTGGTCAAATTAAAGGCAAAATCTTGTGAAGCGACAACTGAATCAGAGGTGGAAATGGGCCTGCCCTCATACGATATTGGCGGCTCCCATTTCTCAAAAGCATCATCCTCAGCAGGATCCTGAGAAGCTTCCCCCACCACTGCTTTGCCAGTTTCCCTTCTCCTCTTTTTTGCTCGTGCAGCAATTGAAGCTGAGGGCTCGGCAGCAGTCATAGGGGTCCCAGAAGCTCCAACTTCCATTTTTACCTCCATGAGGCTCTTCACCTCGGTCTTCTCCAGAGGGGTTTGCAAAGCGCCAGAGGCTCCGAAGGCCTCGGCCTCTAAATCCACCAACACCCTTCTCTTCACCACAGACCCGCTCCCTGCGAAACTGGGGGCAGGGGAGGGCGCTCTCTCAGAAAATGCATCTTGACTCCTGCGACGATTCGAGACCAGAGGGGTGAGAGACGTGTCAGTCTCGGTATCAGAGTCCAGAAGGGCAGTAGCGAGCCTTGCCTTCTTTGGAATAACAGAACGGTAAGTTGACTGGTAGTCCAATAGCTCAGGTGCAGATCTCTTTTTATACCTCAAGGCAGCTTTGATAGCTTTAGCATTCTCTCGGTTCGGCCTTCGTTGGAAACGGGAGGACTCTGCAAAAAGAAAGCAACCCATCAGAGCAATATTCAAAATAGAGTAAGAAACACCAAAGGCATTAAAAGGAGAGGCCCGGACCTGGGTAGCCGTCTTTCTGTGGCATCCGTTCAGACTGAAACTCGATTCTGGCGGGGAACTCTCAATTTCCACCAACTTGTAGGAAATCGTCATTTTGTTTATCCAAATCAGGTAGTCCAGTAACTACAATCAGCCGAGCAAACACGCAGGTAATATGTACTATATGTAAAGGTTGTAACATCCCAAGATATCCCATGTGTAAAGGTTCAGGCCCAGTCGTCTATTGAGGGTAGATACGTCGCAAGCAACACGGAAAAGGTTCACAGATACTTACATTGGGGTTAACTGGACTTGATGCAGAAAACGGCGCACTAACGGGTCAAGAGGAAACCGAACCCCTCCCTCGACTATTGCCTCGACGGGAAAGGCAACGGTGTTCCTCGTACCTATACGTTTGGCGTCTACTTTCGCCAGTGAAAGGGTAACGTCATGGGGAATATTGTAATCTAGAGGAACATAGCCATGGCCTCGGGGGTATCAACCAAGGAACGAAACTTCCCCATTCGACCAACCTAATGGGACAGGAGTAGGATTCAGACAACAGAGTATGGGACACGGATAGCAAGTGGGCCAAACAAGATGATTAAAATAGAAAGGCGAAAGAGAAGAAGAGTCATGAGAGGACTTACAGAGATCACAACGGTGATAGCGAAGCAGGATCAGCGGCAAATAAGCCCAAGCAGAGCACCAGGGAGATCGGTCCAGAGGGATGGGAAGAAACTCTTTCTCTCTCCTTGGAACTCACTAGAGGAATGAGAAAAATAAATCAAGGGATTTGAATTGACGGCCTGAGCATTTATTACACCAGTCGGCGCGCAAGAACACGAATCATGACCTTCGGTATGGAGTCGACGCATTATCTCTGCACACCTATCACACGTCGCCACGTGTTACATGAAAGGACGCATGCAGGAATTGTGTGTCAGGATTAAACCGTCACCAAGGCCGAACTGGGGGAGAACCAAAACGACGCGACGCTTGGAAAGCAAAACAATAGCTCCCATCAAGGGGAACCTTAGCGCGAGCTAGGGGACAAATAAAGGGGCTAAATGTGAAATGGGTCAGGTCCAAGCTTTGGGCCGGCCCAACCTGACAAAGTCCGAATCCAAGTGGGTCAGATGAGTATATGGACAAACCAGTTGAGCCCAACTTCATGATCAATAGTCCACCCAAGTCCTCAAGCACTTGGGCCCAACCCGCAGTGGAAAGGCTAGCCCAGCCGTAGTGCTGGTCTGGGCCGAGCTGCGAGACGGAATTTGTAATGGGCCAGCCCATCTCCATGAATGATCCCGAAAAAGGCCGAGCCGAGGCATATCAGTACCGAACTGAAGTACATTACTACCGAGCTGGAGAAACCTCTCAAGGAAACGTGGGAGCTGTGAGTGCAAGCATGTGCAGGTTACCACCTCAGCTGGTCCCCCACACCTAGAACCACGGAAGTTGTTGATCCAAAGGAATGTGGTTTGTTATCAGCATACCTACAATGAGTATATGCATTTATTGGTAACTAACAGGTGGTCCCCTACCATGAGTAATGTCAAAAGGACACTTGGCAGCATCCAAACTCCATGAATCCACATTGAGAAGCAAGCAAGGAACACTATATATACAACTTGAACTTCACATTGAAGGTAACTTAACGATTCCAAGCAAAACAACACTCATATACAGATTGAACCCTCTACACACCAAGGTCTCCATTGCTAATTCCCACTGAGGGGTTATCCGCCAACCCCGCCGAAAGCCTGACGTGCTTCTGTGGCAGGTACCTCAGTCTCTGGATAGTCCAACTGAAAGCGGAGCCCCGATCCATTTTCATCTAGTGCGGAATCCGATATGCACAATATATATATATATATATTAAAATATGTACAAATCTTTATAAAGAAAGGCACACACGAAATTAAGGAAACAAACAAATCAATTTTTTGGAAACATAATAAACCCACAAACACAAATTTTGATAAAATTTTTTTTTTTTTTTTTAATTTTTAAAACTTGATAACATAATGAAACATTTCATTTTATAGAAAGTATAATTAACAGTATTACATAAAAAAACAAATACAAAAATAAAATCTAAGGCACTTAGAGCATTGAATTTATTTTAAGAACACTGAATATCTATTCTATTATTAAAAGGGAACAACAAATTTGGTGTCATGAAGCCACTCCCCATAAACTTTTTCCAAATTTTCCTAAAATGACCCTAACTTTTTAAATAATTATATTATTTTTATACTTATCAGTTTGTAATTAAGGGTAAAATAATAAATTACAACCAATCCCACTTCTCATGATACCAACCAATTTCACCTCCCACGTTTTCAAACTGCTATGCAATTTTAAATAGTTTCAACATCTTTACCCCTCTCTCTATTTACTATAAAATCTTCCTTTTTATTTGTCAATGATTTTTTTTCCCTTTTTGTTGGGACAAATACAATTCAAGAACATTGCAATCTTATGGTTCTCTTTATCCGAAATATATATCTATTGCTTATCCTACATTGTAAGTGTAGTATTGTTAATTATATTTTTATTTTCTTCAATAAAAAGTTTCATTATGTAATTAGGTTCTTTGGAGAAAAAAATATATTGATTGAGAACACTATTATGTATTTTTTTCTTCATTAAAAAGTTTAATTGTGTGTTTTTGGAAAAAAAAAAAAAAAAAAAAAAAAAATCAGTGTTCATAATTTTGTGTGTGTTTTTGAAAAAAAAAAAACGGTATTTTTTGTATTTTCATTAAATAAATTTTTAGGTTCTTAATATTTATAAGTGTTTTTAATTAAACACTTTGACACCTATGTGCAATTTTTTAGAGACATAAATAGTTTTGGATTTTTTCTTATTTCACATTTTAAGCTATTGTTTCTTTTTGTGTATAAATTCAGCACCTATGTGTAATTTTTTAGAGACTTAAATAGTTTTGGTTTTTTTAAGCTATTGTTTCTTTTTGTGTATAAATTCAGTTTTTTTATAATTTGATTTGTTTGTTTGTTTACTTTTGTGAGAACACTATTATGTATTTTTTTTCTTCATTAAAAAGTTTCATTGTCTGTGTGTTTTGAAAAAAAAAAAAGTGTTCTTAATTTTGTTTGTGTATTTTTGAAAAAAAAATCAGTGTTTTTTGTATTTTCATTAAATTAATTTTTAAGTTCTTAATTTATATTTATGCAGGCTTTTTTTGAATAATTTGGCACCATGTGTGAAATTTTTTAGATTAGACTTAGACTTAAACACTTTGAGTTTTTTTTTTTTTTCTTCCTGTTTTACTTTTTCGAGCATTTGTTTATTTTTGTGTATAAATTCAGTTTCTCTATTTTTTACACATGTTTTATAAAAAGTTAAAAAGTCATCACAAATCTGCTAATTTTTTTAAAATCATATTTTAACCAAAAAGTCAAAGAGTTACTAAAAAAATTTGTTTCCAAACGAGACCTAAGAACTTAAATGTCTTTTTAAATTTTTTATAATTTTATTTTAAATCAAAAATTAGTTTTTAGTAACCATACATCTAATAATTTAGATGTAAAAGGTCATTTTTTACATTTTCAAAATTAAAATTTTATAAGTTTGACTTTTAATAGAACAATTTTTTTTCATTAGTTTGTAAATATTTTTCCTAAATTTTAGTGATATTATATTTTTCCTTTACTTTGGTAATCATTATATGGGGTTTATTTTTCCTTATTCATATTAGGATATATTCAAATATTGCCCTAAATTTAATAGGATCTATTAAAATTACGGAAATAACCCTTTTGGAAATTATTCTCCCTCCCTGTCCCCTCTGTCTATCCATATATATCAATCAGTTTCAGTTCAGCCATTCCACACAACCCCTCTCTCTCTCCCTCTCACGACAGTTTTCGCAGCCATTCACAGTCTCTCTCTCTCTCTCTCTCTCTCTCTTTGTGTGTCTCAAAATGGCCGAGTCACAGAAGAAGGTTTTCGCCGCCTTTTGGTACTCCATCATAGGCCGTCTCCTCTGCACCAACAGCAGAAAGGAAGATCAGAAGGAGGAAAAAAGTGGAGTTCAGATTTTTGATCTTGACATTTTGATATTTACAGTTTGAGTCCTCATCAACCAATGTCTGCGTCATTGGCGTTCTCAACTGATGCCATGAGGCTGTTGGAGGAAGAGCAATTTCTGCAGTTGAATAAGTAAATTTTCTCTATATTTCTCTCTCCCCCCTTCTTATTCTCTCTCTAATTTTGTCTCGTTGAATTTCTACAGGAAAGAGAAGGACCCGTTGAAGCCGAAGCAACCGATGTCTGCGTTTTTCATGTTCAGAAATGAGCGAAGAGCAGAGAGCAAGTGTGGCTGGGAGATAATTGAAGAATGGAATAACCTGACAGAGAAACAGAAGAAGCCTTATGAAAAGGTTCAACTCTTTCTCTCTCTCTCTCTGTCTCTGCAACAACCATTTCATATTTTGGGAACTTGCAGATTGCAAAGCAAAACATGGAAAAATATTTGGAAGAAATGGAGGCTTACAAGCAGAGGAAGGAGGAAGGGTCTGCCGATCCCAAAAAAGAAGAGGATGAGATGATGAAAATTCACAAGCAAGAAGCCTTGGAATTGCTCAAGAAGAAACAGAAAACAAAAGAGAATCGCCAGAAGAAGAAGAAGATTGCTGATCCCAACAAACCAAAGAAGCCAGCATCCTCATTTCTTCCATTCAGTCATTTTAAAATGTTTTATAAGCACCTACATATATACCTAACAAGATTAAAAGTAAATACTATTACGAGCTTTATGTGTCAAATTTACTTGTTCTTGAGAAGTTCATCCTGAAAAGGATATTGTGGATGCTTTTCTTTTCTTTTCTGTTTTTTTAATATTTATTTCAGTGGTTGGAAATTATCAAATTATTAGAAGGAATACTCCTAGTTTATGCACTTTTCTATCAATTTTGATGGAAAGTTACACTGTTAGGAGCTTTAGGTGTCAAATTTACTTATTCTTGAGAAGTTTACTCTGACGAGGATATTATGGGTACTTGCTTTTCTATACCGGTTGTGGGAAATATGTTTACTGTTAGGAGCTTTAGGTGTCAAATATGTTTATTTGTTTTTTTAAAAATTTATTTATTTTCTTCTTTTAATGATTCTTTTAAAAATTTTAGGTCTCTAGATTTAAGTCAACGAGATGTATCGAAAAATAAAAAAATTAGAAAAGACATATCAAAGAATTAAAAAAATAGTAAACTTTTTATTTATTTATTTTGGTATTTTAAATTTTTTTAGAATTTTTTACGGACTGAATTTTTTTTAAAAAAAAAGTAGCATAATTTTAAAAAAAAAATTTTACTAAAAAAAAAAAAAAAGATTTTGTAAGTGCTCCCAATCCCGGTGGATGTGTATATATGTACATTCTTAAAAATATATATATTTTAAATTTAATTGGGTAGACTTTTGTTGTGAAGTGTTTTTGTACACTCAAAATACCGTAATGACCAAGTCACATAGATTAGGGGTACCCATTGCGTCCCCGTCGTGACTAGGCGTGTACATATCGTATTTAGTAAATACGCGTATCTATATTCAATAAATATTCAAGTTTTGGCAATTTTCAGAAAAATTCTAATGGACTTTTTATTTTTTATTTGTTACGTCTGACTTGCAGGTGTGTGCGGTTTTGAACCATCATTTTGGAACTCTGATGATTCGGATGGTTTTGAGAGCATCGGTGGTGGCGGGAGCTGTTAACTTGGGTTATGAAGGGGTTTCATTGGAGGAATACGAAGGCTTTGGGTGTGTTTCAATCCAAAAGGACCGGAAGTTGGGAATTTTTTTTTTTAATTTTTATTTTTGCTACTAGAATATCGGCTAATTCAATTTAAGTTTGATGAGTTTTAAAACCATGCTATTTGAATCATATACACATATATGTAAAGATACAGTATAGTTAACTTGAGTTGTAAATTATTTGTGAGACTACCAAAAAATTGAGAGAAAAGAAAAAAAAAAGAGGGAGAAGGGAATTACATATTAGTTGTGGCTTTTGGGGGCAAGAATTTATAATTCAGTGGAAAGATTTTGAAAATTATATGATAGTGACATGTTTAAAAATATTTACAAGTTAATGGAATTTAAAATTTGTAGGACAAATTTGCTCTCTATTTTTGTAGGATAAATTACACTCACCTCGAATGAAATTAATACAAATGGTGAGTATCTATTGAAGTAAATAAAATAAATAAATATTTTAATTTTATATAGATGACAATATCATTTTTTTTTTATACGAGTAACAAATTATTAAAAAAAATTAATGTAATTGTTATATAAATTAAAACTTCAAAGCAGTCCAGTATAATTTTATTAAACGTGTGTGATTAATTGTATTCTCTTCAAACCTTTAGAAAATGTGTATTTTAATCTTTGGGTAAATTATACTATGCCCTTTTTATATTTGACCATTTTTCCACTTTAAGTTTTCTTTTCCCTACTAGACTTTTTATGTTTTAAGTTTTTTTCAATTTATTTTAAAAAAAATTAACTTATTTTTAAAATTAAACAAAAAATAACAAATTGACAGTCATGTGATATAAAAATATTTTATTTTATTCTAACTTACACATGTGACAAAAACTCAAATCTTAATATAAAAATATATTTTTTATGTCATGCGGCAATTAATGTGACATTTTTTGTTTAATTTTGAATAGGAGTTTACTTAGGAGTAAATTGAGAAAAACGTAAAATATGAAAAGTCAAAGTCGAAAGAATAAATCAAGGAGCCAAAGTGAAAAATATCAAATATAACGGGGCAAAGTGTAAAAACACTATATATATATATAATTTTTTGTGTTTGTGTTTTTTTTGTCTTCCGAATCCCAACTGTCTGAGGGTTTTGTTTATTATAAGTTTCTTCTACTCCACTCCTCTCCCCCCACCATTGTAGCCTCTACATATTTTCTCCATTGTTCATTACATACACAGACACACCACCATATATATAGTTCCTTTCAATCCTTGTTATAATTGGTTGTGATCGCTTTCTATGCAATGATTATTAACCTTTTAGTTCATAGGAATTGGCATTGTCTTTTAATTTTGAAAGGATATACAGACTTTTTTGTTGACTTTTTTTCGTTTAGTGATTTTTTTTTTTAATTTTCAAAAAGCTTTAGACTTTTAGGTTCTACTTGACTAGACGAATAGGAAAGTAAAATCAGATTTGGAAAAAAGTCTGCTAAAGTGGTGCATCCCATCATACTGAAACACAATTTAGTACTTAACTATATGATTCAATTCTGTATATGTACAATTACTCTTTGATAATAGTGCTTATTAAACAAATGACGATTCAAGTGTCGTGTTACCTAGAGAAGCATTGATAAAAAGGCTGGCTCCTTGATGGCATTGGCATATAATTCTACCAGCAATCCTTGGGGGTGGAAATTATCTTTAGGTTTCCTTGTTTCACTCAGATTCAATGCAACCCTTTCACTTAAAAAATGAAAGATTGCTTGCCAATTATTTCAGCGCTATTTTGGATGTTGGCTGAGTAAATATTTGGTTACCTCGGGGATGAAATACTTGATATCTTGTCAAATTTTTGTTAAATGAAATTAAAGACCTATTATGAGTAGCAATTCTATTTCTCAACATCATTTTCCAATAATTTTAATCCAGATTCTCTTGTATACTAATTTTACATCACTTTAATTCATGGAGGCAAACAGTTTAGAAACCTTTATACGAGCTACCTACCCTTCAAATTTTTGTTGAAATAGGCAGTAAAACCTAGAGATTATGGAGATTAAATTAAAGATATTTGAAAACTTGCGCTTTTTGGATTATATGAACAATTTAAAATTTATTATGTTGTATGATGAATTTATTATTTCATTTGTTGGTATGGTGTCTTACCTTTCACTACAAGAAAAAGCATTTTTGGCGACTAAAACTTCATTTTTTGTCACTGAAAGTAGTAGAATTGGCGACTAATATGGAATTAGTCGCCAAAATTGAACACTTTTGCCAACTAAAAGAGTTTAGTCACCGAATACAGGGGTTTTAGCGACTAAAAGGCAGTTTAGTGGCCGAATGTAGGGGTTTTAGCGACTAAAGGTTGTTTAGTAGCCAAAAGTGACGGTTTTTGGCGACTAAAATAATTTCGTAGCCAAAAGTGATGGTTTTGGCGACTAAAAAACATTTTGGTCGCCGATTATAGGTGTTTTGCCGACTAAAAACAGATTGGTCGCTGAAAAGGAAGCTTTTTAGCCAAAGTGGCCTAAATTTTTTTTTAATAAATAATTTATTTTTTACATAAATTATATTGAATAAAAATAATTATATTTATATATATAGTTTTGTATTAATACCGGTCAATATACTATATAAATAATATATATTGCATATATATTCATGTGATGTTGAAGTGGCATAGTGGAGGGAGTGTGTTGCTAAAGGTGTTGGCGGTTCGAATGTGAAAGAGGTTGGCGGTTTGAATCTCAGAAAAAGCAAAGAAATTGTTTTTTTTTTTTTTTTTTTCACGGAAGGACCTTTGGCGACTAAAATTTTAATCGCCAAAAGTGTTTATTTTGGGCGACTAAACGGTTTAGTCGGCGATTCATGGACTATTGGCGACTAAAAGATTAGTCACTAAATGTGTGATTTTAAAAAGTGTAAATTACTATTGACGACTAAAAAGTTGGTCGCTAAAGAGCTATTTTTTACCGACAAAAAAAATTTTAGTCGCCAATACCTCCGGCAACCATATATACGCGACAAAAGGGGCGACTAAAAAAATTAGTCGCTGAAAGTAAAAACTCGACTTTCGGCGACTAAAAACGGACTTTTGGCGACTAAAAATTTAGTCACCAAAAATGCTTTTTCTTGTAGTGTTTGGTTTATTATTCAAATGCGGATTAACTTATAATGTTATTGATAGTTCCCTAGTTGAAAAATGACTTGCGGAGGAGGTCAAGAGATATACTGATAATAGTTGGTGAAACTGGAAGCGGAAAAACAACACGGAAGTTTTGTATTTTTTGATATTCTTTTCTAATTTCCTTTAGAACAACATGCAAGAGTGTTCTAAAGTGGAATATAATGTGTGGTGTTCCTTTGTGATTCCTCATATAGATGTTTGGTTAGAACTTAATATTTAACATGTCCTCTTTGGTAGGTGTCTTTACGTGATAATGTACTCTTCAATATGAATTTCGATGCATTTGGAGCAAAGTAGGCTTTGAGCTTTATGCATGCTTTAGGCTCTTATCTAGGTAGTGCATGATATCAAACAAACGATGGATCATTCTACCTGCTCAAGATAAAAGGCTATTAGGGGCAAAGTAGGCTTCAGCACTTTATATTACTTATGAAGAGATTTACTGTTGAATCTTTATTGTCACAATTTCTTAGTTGGGTTTTTATGCCAGGACCTTCAACTTGGGGGACAAATATAAAAAGGGTTTACTCTTCCTTACAGTTGATCTTCCCCTTGTTTATTCTCTAACCTTTTACTCTTATATGGGCCAATTTTTCTAGAGTTGCCACAGTTTCTGTTTAATGCGGGATTCTGTTGTGATGAGAAGATCATTGGGATCACTCAACCTAGACGCATTGCAGCTGTTAGTGTTGCGAAATGGGTAGCTGAGGAATGCGGTGTTGAGTTGGGCCAAAAAGTTGGTTATTCTGTTAGATTTGATGATATGACTTCCAGTTCAACGAGGATCAAATACATGACAGATGGATTTCTTTTGAGGTAGAAAGTATGTTTCACTTCATTGCATTATATTAAGGACTTAGGTCACCTTTTAATTTGATGGTAGCATTTGCTGGAAAAGAATTGCTTATTTTTTAAGCTTGCTGGTTGGTGTCTTCATTTTGAAGTTTGTGTTAAATGAGTAACAAAAATCATGCATCCATGATCTAGAAAACTTGGCCTTTGTTTTGTTTTTTTAAAATTTGTTCTCTAATATTATATCCCAGCCAGTAGGATTAGATCAGAGACAGAGAGACACACAGAGAGATGGTTATATACATGGAAGAGTCACAATCTTTCATGGAGGTACAATCCTTCATTAGGTTGCACCTATTTGAACAAATGTGTTTTCGCACCTGCTTTTTGTGAAAAAAAATTATGTACATTAGTTTTTGCTTACTGCTTTCTTCCCTCTGTCTCACTCGCTGGGTTATCTAACGACTTTTATACATCAATCTTTAGGTCTCTCTGGGACCTTCAGAATTTTTGGTGTTAAAATGGTACACAAAGTCTAGATTATTTACACTGATGAGTAGTTGTATAGGAATGTTTACTTACTAAAACTTCATCATGTTGCCTTGTTTGCATGCATTTTGATGAATGCTGAGTATGTTCACAGGGAAGCATTGTTGGACCCATACCTCTCTAGGTATGCAGTTATTATTGTCAATGAGGCTCATGAGAGAACTGTCCATCCTGATGTCTTGCTGGGCTTACTGAAAAGTGTGCAGAACGTGAGGTCAGGATCAGTCAATCAATGCCCTAATATTGATCATATGAAAGCAAACAATGGCGTGATGATGGAAAAGAAAATGATGCTGAGAGCACTGGTATCCTCAAGCAATATCAGGGGACAAAGTTCAGTCCATTGAAGTTAATCATCATGTCTGCCAGTTTGGATGCGCAAATTTTTTCTGAGTATTTTGGTAGTGCAAAAGCCGTTCATGTACAAGGGCAACAGTTTCCTGTGGATGTACTCTACACTTATCATCCCAAGATAGATTGCATTGATGCAGCTTTAATAACTATATTTCAGGTTGTTAATTGAGCCTCTCTTGGGTTCTCGTGATTCCAACCTTATCCCAGTATTTTTTTTACAACTTACTTAAATTGGAACTCACTTTTAGATTGCTTGAGTCTCTTCTTTTGTCAAGTTGAAGTTTGGGCTACAAGGGATTTTGTTTAAGTTTTTGTTTTTATCCCGGGGTGTGTATATGATTTCTTTAAAGGTTGTTTAGGATATTCCCACCTGGTAACTTGCTGTTTGGTTTCCAATATCTCTTGTTTCTTTTTGTTATGGTGGAATCAAGTTTTACTGTTCCTTTCTCAAGTACTTCTCAAAGGCCTTAACATATCCATCTTTAATACCTAGATCAATTTGGGTCTGCAATTGTCCTCGTTTACATTCATTTTTACAGCTTCATTAGCTCATTTTCTTACCTTGTAGATACATTTGGAGGAGTGTCCAGGTGATATACTTGTATTCCTGACTGGCCAAGAAGAGATTGAATATGTTGAGAAGCTTGTCCAAGAAAGTCTTCGACAGTTACCAGAAGACAACCAGAAGCCAAAAGTTTTACCCATATTCTCATATCTTCCATTAGAGAAGCAGATGCATGTGTTCATGCCACCTCCAACCAGATTTCGCAAGGTGGATTGTTGATGCATATTAGATTTCTTTTAGGTTGGATATTAGCTGGATGCTTTCAGATATTTATGATCGTTGACTTAGAATTTTTTTAATTTGATGCTAGTAATTTTAGAAGGAAAAACAAGAAATGACTCTCTCTTAAAGGCTGTCTAATATGGCATTTTACTTGGGCTATAATGTTTGTTCCTGGGTTTGATCTCCCTGGTTGAAACAGAGTCTACAAATAATGAGGTTATATTGGGCTGAGGTCCACTTGTCAAAAGAAATTCTGCAAAAACTAGTTCGAACTGACATATTATTAACAGTCATATAATTGAATTTTTGTATATCATGGTGACTATGCTGGTTTGAACTGAAGCCTATGTATATAAGCATAATTAATGAAATAACAATGAGATGTAGGAATTTTCTATTTTAATGATTGCACAAAATTAAATTATGTGAAGATCAAAAGAATTGAAACCCTTAATTAGCAGTTGCATGTGACGTACTCCAAAATTTGGTACCGGCTTATGATTTTGGTGAGTGCCTGCAACCAAGTTCACTCTTCTTATTACTTGATGCTCTTGGAACCATACAAGGGTGTCAAAAAGAACAGGCAATGCATTGGATGAGAATCGAAAACATGGTTCTCTTGAATTTTTGTGACTTCCCAAGTGTGTCGTGCATATTGGTTAGACAGTCTGCTAGAGTTATCTTCTTCTTTTTTTGTCTAAAAGGGTGTTGTGGTGTATAAACTGAATCAACCTCTGCCTTTTGGTTAAGGATGTCCCTGGTGATTGTGTCATGTATTTTAAGATGCTTTTGAATCATCTGATTCATTTGTATGATATGTTTTTAAGTTGAAATATATTCTGATAGGCCAGTTAAATTTTGTGGTGTTTTTTTTCTTTGATCACTTTTGTTTTTTGTTGTTTGTCTTACATGACTATTGGAAATGGTATGAAGTGTGAGCTATACTTGCATGTTGGATGATCATTTCCTTGTGTGATGCACTGTTCTAACAATTTCTGGTATCTATGTCTAGCACTAGTTAATATGATTGCCTGTTCTGTTTAGGTAATACTAGCAACTAATATTGCTGAAACATCCGTAACAATACCTGGAATCAAGTATGTGATAGATCCTGGATTGGTGAAAGCATGCACCTACTGTGCTCGTACAGGGATGGAATCATTGATTTTTGTTCCAACCTCAAAAGCACAGGCTTTGCAAAGGAGGTAGGCATACTGGATGACTAAAGCACAGAAAAATCCATGTTATATTTTAGTGATTTCATTTACTATTTTAAGTAAATTTCTTATTTATCATGTCCTCCTTAAAAAAGAGATCTACTTATGTTCTGAGCTATCTTTTTCATGGAGTGGGTGGGTGGGGGAGAGTACCCATAGGTTTACAAACTTCTTCATATAAACAGGCCAAATGATGTGGATTTTGTTGTATTTACCCAATATTCCTTCTGTATATTTATTTTCATTTTTCATTGACTGAATATAAACGAATTTTAATCTCATGCCTGCTACTTTATTTCAGTGGATGTGCAGCCCATGAAGGACCAGGCAAGTACCCTGAGATTGAATTTGAGAAACTTAGGGATTCTACAATTCCAGAGATTACACGGTGCAACCTTTCAAATGTCATTTTGCAACTAAAGGCTCTTGGTGTTGATGATATTTTTGGGTTTGATTTCATGGAAAAACCATACCAAACCAAACCAAGCCTTAAGTCCCATCAAATGAGGTCAGCTAGATGAATCTTTCTTCTCCACGTGGCCCTATCAAAGGCCATTTCGTTAGTCAAATTAAGTAGATCCATATCTCTATTTACAACGCTAATTAACGTTAATCTAGGCCTACCCCGTCCCCTAACACTTCCATCTACCGTTACAGCATCACATCTCTTCACTACTGCCTTTGTTGGTCTTCGTTGAATATGACCAAACCATCTCAATCGATTCTCTCTCAACTTATCTTCTATCGGTGCTACTCCTACCCATTCCCTAACAAACCGAAGAAGCCCACATCCTCATTCCTTCTATTCAGGTCAGTCATTTTAAAATATGTTATAAGCACCTATATATATTCCTAACAAGATTAAAAGTAGATACCTAAAATTTTGGTCATTTTATTTTTATTCACAATGATGCTGGAATTGCTAGTAGTCACGGATGAGCCATATGGAGGTGAATCAAAGAATTAGCAGACATTAACAGTACAACAAAATGTAATGAAATTTGCTTTATATTTTCTTATACTATGTTATTTTTGTTGAAAATACAGCAAAGAGGCAAGGAAGAACTTGTTGGAAGAGAGGCCGGGAATTAATGACTCTACCCTTAATGCCCTCATTTCAATGAAATGGAAGGTGTGAAATTTAACTGTCTGTTTGGGTAATTCTTTTTTTGAAAATATAAAAAGAAGTACTGAAAATTTTGGTTTTGTACTTGTAGGAATTAAGTGAAGAAGATAAGCAAACCTGGAATGAAAAAGCTGCAGGAGCCAAGTGTCACGCCCCGAGAATTTCTGTGACACAAGGAGCAGCGTTTGAGGTGTGCCGCAGGCGCTGGAAGTTTCCAGAAAGTGTGAGAACGGGCTAGAGTATGCTAGAAGGCTTTAGAACCTGGTGGAAGGGTCCGAAGTGGCTTGGAAGATTCCGGAATGTGGTGGAAGAACCTTGAAGGGTCCAGCAGAGTCTGGATGGGTCTGGAACATCTTAGAATATCATGGAGAAGCCTACCATGTACTACACTAGTATAGGGAATTCTAGAAGGTAGTAGAAGGGTAGTTGTCCTAGATATTTCTATGGAGGGTTCTAGAGGAAAGCTTGTAGCCCTTGGATCAAAATGATCCTAGCCATCCGTTGAGGAGGAGGATGGCTATATAAAGGGGAGGGGTCTTATTTGTAAGGGATCCAAGAAAGGAGCCAAGAGGGGAGATCCAAGAGAGCTCTAAGAGTGAAGCACTTGTGAGTGTGAGAGCCTTGTAAAGCTTTATACACAACTATACTTGTATAGTGAATACATTCTTCCACCTAAACTTTGTGTTTTAGTTAGTGTGCTCGAGTGGGGAAGGCTGACTTAGATGCGACCAAGTGGGTTGATAAGCATCTAAGACCACACGGTTGGCTTGGAAAATCCAAGGCTGTGACACAAGGAGCCAAGATGGAATTGGAAGAGTATAACAAATCTGCAACAATGGAGGAGGAAAACAACAACAACCCACAACAGTAAAAAGCAAGCTTGAATATTGATGAAGGAGGCTCTACTTCTGTCAATGTGTTCAAAACTAATTCTTTTTGTGTTAACATCTGTTAACTACTACTGACCCCCCGGACATGTTAACATCGTTGATTTTTACTTTTTTTTGGCCATTTGAATGTTGAATCTGTAGTTCAAGATTGAATTAGTATGATGATTCAAAGTAGTTTGCAAAATCAATGAAGTTGTGTTTTCCAAACATTCCAACTTGTGTGTTGAATTAATTTGATGATTCAGATCAAAGTAGTTCCCAAATCAATGAAATTGTTAAAATACTCACTTCAGTTATTGCAAGATGTTGTTCTATGCTGTGGAAGGTGATTTTAAATGTTAATGTATGGATAAAGTTATATTTGAACTATCAAATTTTAGAAATTCATTACTTCAAAATATTTGGACACTACTAATCAAGCACTAGATTTTTTTCATTACTCAAATTTTCAGTTTTATATAGCTCTTAACTGATTGTTTTTGTTTCATCCTTGGGAGGATGCAACGTGATTGCTAAGAAAATAAATGCCCCAGCCCCCGTTTATTTGTTAAACAGGAAAGCTTTAGCTGAACTCCATACACTTCTAATCTCCTACTCCTTGGCTTTGTTCTAAAGCATCTCAGAAGAATAACTTGTCTATTGTTCTCAGTTCTTATTGCCTCTGGCATCACAAAATGCATTTGCTTTTCTATCTTTTCTTTTGCATTGTCACCTATTCATCCTGTTACCTTTATTTCTGACTGCATAACATTCTCGTGACAAAGCATAGTTGGACCTTTTTTCCGTAATTGATATGGACATTTGAAGAATGAAGTTCATATGATGCTTTTAGATATAATTCTCTCTTTCACCACTTGCTTGAAACATAATATTTTTATTTCTATTAATTGAACATTCCAACTTGTAAAAGAATCTTCCAAGGAATGTTCAAACTACTATACAACAAAAGCCAAGACAATTCTTTTCATGTTAACATCTGTTAACTACTACTTTCCAAGGAATGTTCAAACTATATAACAAAAGCTAAGTCAAATCTTTCCTATGCTTTGGGTCTTTTGCATATATCTAAAGAGTTATCAAGATTAAAATTGCAGATTTACCTTGTTCAATCTGATGCCAAACAAGAAAAACTCACAGCTAAAAACTCATCATTTAGGCTTATAAATTTAGATTTTTTAGTAAGTATATGGACACAACCATATAAAAATATGGGTTCCACACTCTAACAATATGCATAGCAAGATTATGTCGTTTTTCATTGTTTTAGTTCATTTTTCCACTATTTTCTCTAGTATTTTAAATTTGAAATTAACTCAAATTTGTTTTTTTTCCTTAACATTGCTTTAGAAATTCACTATTTTGAATTTTCTCTAGTATTTCCACTATTTTGAAATTAACTCATTTCTTGTGACTCTTGAAATGGGTGAATTGTGTGGTGAATTTATGAATCTAAATGATGTGAGTTTTTTGATTCCACGTATCTTTAGGAAGAAATAGTTGTGGATGTAGTGGTGGGTGTCCAAACAATTATCATGTAGAGTATTTGTAATGGAGTAGTTAAAATTGTGGGTTAATTAATAAAAAAATAATAAAAGTAAAACTCAATTTTGTGTGTTAAGAGCATCTGTAACATTTATTCTTTTTTGTTTTCATCAAATTTGAGTAAAAAATTCATTTGATATCGAGCGTTCTAATAAAAAAAATTCTTTTTCATCAAACACCGATCGATCGGGAGGATGTCCGGCCTGTGGACAGGTTAGTGTAAATTTATGGAAACTCTTAAGCTAGTTGTCCAGTATATAATTCTAACGGCTATCACTTGTGGTGAAAAATGTTATGAACCATTTTTATAAGAAAAATTGTGGCATATTGTGATGTATATTACTAATGTTATGAACCATTACGGTTGGTTTGTTTCCCAAGAAAATTCGGTAATTTACTTTTGTGATTATTATTTGGTCTTTCATATTTGATGGTGCTGATGTGAGAAAAGATAAGTGGTTAGAAAAAAAATTTATTTTCTTTTTTGCTAATAGTTGAAGCTGTTATGCTCATTACATGCTATAGAGCAAATCTCTGCATTTTATTTTCTCTGTCTATGTGCATGCGGGTGCATATGTACTGTTAAGATGCCTTCTGTTAGTTTGATACCAAAATGTTCTCTCTTAATAAAATAGACACTGTTTCTTTGTTGTCTTAATTTTTTTGGTGAAACTACTGAGGGGGAAAAAGACAATAGAAGTGTTAATGTGAAACTAATCATTGCTACTTAACTATGAACCAGCGACTTGGGAATATGGCATCATTTATGTGCAGTTGCTTACTTACATATGTCACTTGTTCTTGAAATGCAGAAAAGAGTAAGATATTCGTGTAGCCTCTCAGCTTTTTATGCTTATGGACTCCAACAAACCCACATCAAGATCTGTGCCACAGGTGGTTGTGGTGGCATCTACTGATAGGTTAGTTTTGCACTCCTATTGTCTTTAAGACCATTTGTTTCTTGGATACTTCAATAATATTTTATTATAAGTTTTATTTTTTATGTTCATGTGTCTCATGCATTATGCAAATCCATGTTAACCTTGCATTCATGCTGCTGTAAATCAACGCCTCCCACCACTATTACGACCTTCTCTATCTGCCAAACCTCCCACCACCAGTCTTTCTCTCTACAAAAGTTCACCTCCAAACTTTTCCTGGTAACATAGAACCCACCTCCAAACTTTTTCAGTGCAACAAAAAAACATTGTGTTTTGTTTCTTTCAATGGAAAATTTATATTTGAATATCCTCATGGCCTCTTCAACTTATCCTTACCCCTTATCCCCTGGTGGTTGCATGCTTGCAAGCATCCATAGTAAAAAGAGAGACATACATGTTTCATAGTTTTATATATGTAACTGAAATTTAATAAGAAGGAAACTCAAAGCAACTGAAAACACTAACGGATTGTAAAGGGATAGACATAACAAGGGAAGAAACCAGTTTTTTGTTTTACTTATTTTCTCTTTATTGAAGGCTGTGAAGTAAATATTGTATATAACCTTTTGGTGTCCTGTTCTTGTGAGGTAGCATATCTTTCATCTCTGTTAGAGTTACCAATCCAATTTAGAGACAAAAACCATAGCTAATTCCTTCAATATTTTCAAATTGAGCACTGTCATTTTTGGATCTTATTGCTTTGCATCATTTATCAGATCCTTAGAATTTTAGCCTTAAATTTAACATATATTATGAGATTTATTCTTGCCTTCTGGTTTACATGTACAAAGAGCGGATGCAATTGACCCTGCACTAAGAAGGTCAGGGCGTTTTGACACTGAGATTGAAGTTACAACCCCTAATGAAGATGAACGATTTCAAATACTTAAGGTAAATTGAATTTTCAAGAGTTTTTGTTTGGAAATTGTTCTGTAGCACCCCTCACCTTTGGATAACTGTTACCGTTACTCAGCCCAACGTTGAATTTATGGAGTTGAAGGCAATAATGCTCTTTTCTTATAACATTTTGCAGCTCTGTACAAAGAAGCTTCCTTTGGATCCCAGCGTTGACTTGCGATCCATAGCTGCATCTTGCAATGGCTATCTTGGGGCTGATTTAGAAGCTTTGTGTCGCGAGGCTGCCATGTCTGCACTAAGAAAATCTTCAGATGCAAATGAGGAAGCTGGTATGCGTAGCTTAACAATGGATGACTGGAAGCATGCAAGATCTTTCTTTGGTCCAAGCATAACAAGGGGTGTTACTGTGGAAATTCCCAAGGTTTCTTGGGAGGATATTGGAGGATTAAAAAATTTAAAGGTTTGTGAACATTACACAATCAGTTGAGGTTGAAACTCTTACTGACCCCTGACAGTGTCTCTATATGTGGTGCAGAAAAAGCTCCATCAAGCTGTTGAGTGGCCTTTAAAACATTCTGCTGCATTTCAAGGCTTGGAGTATCACCTGTTTGTGGGATTCTTCTTCACGGACCTCCAGGGTGCTCAAAAACCACCCTTGCCAAAGCTGCTGCTCATGCTACCCAAGCTTCTTTTTTTTCCTTGAGGTTTGATCATCTTTCATTAATTTCAGCAAGATAAGGTTAAGAGCATAAAAACTTAACATAATTATAAATTTTAAGATGCATTGTGAAAACCTTGTGGGTAGTTCAAAGTATGGATACTGTTGTATGTTACTTCACTCAAAATTGGAGCCAAACATTTATCAAAGTCATAAAAGCTCTGGCTGAAAACTTCTTCGAAACTACTTGTAACAAGTGGAATAGTCATCTCAAATGGGGAGTGGAATATTAGGTTATAAAAATTTAACCTTGTTAAGGAAAATAGGGCAAAGAAGAAGAAATTTTTTTTGGATAGCTTGGGATTAGGTAGGATTGGTTAAATAATCATGTTTTGCCTGGATAGAAGCCATTCAGGAATGTTTCCAGTTGATATTGCTAGATTGCTTTTAGGCGGTAGTATCTTTTCTCTTAGAGCCTACTGAATAAAATTAATAATTGAGACAAGTTTCAGCATTAAACTAGTTGTTTTGAAGACTTCGTGTACTGAATTTTTAATGAAAATTTTAGGTTATTTTTTTCTTTGATCAGCAAAAAAAAAAAAAAAATGAGATCAAATTTGTCCATTAAAATGAAGAATAAAAGTCACAATCCATTGCATGCCTTGACAAGGGGCTCTTTGATTAAAATTTTGTACAGTTGCATGTCTTGAAAATTTATGAATGATGAATCAGTGGTGCAGAATTATATTCAATGTATGTTGGAGAAGGTGAAGCTTTGTTGCATAATACGTTCCGGAGGGCTCGCCTTGCGGCACCAAGCATAATTTTCTTTGATGAGGCAGATGTTGTTGCTGCCAAACGGTTAGTGTTCTATTTTCATTTGGTTTAGTCCTTCATTTTGTCAATTAAAACTTAATGTGACTCATCTGTTACATATAATTGTAGCCTCCCTTTTATTTCTCTTGTCAAGTTCATGAAAATGTAGGAGCAAGAACAAAAATTTTCTTCTTATTTTTTTGACAAGGCATAAGTATGTACATATGATTGTATAATTGAATATATGTATGCTTGTCCTTCTGAGTCACAGTACAGTTGATAAATGAATAGAAAGAGGAATGCACTTCCAAGATCACGCATCTTTATTCTCTACATTGAGGCTTGTCTTCCCCCCACACCTTGAAATAATGATTTTGTTTCATTTTGGTTCTACTTTCACTGCAGGAAATTTAGCTTTTAATGGCGTTTAAAAAACGTCGCTATAAGTGTCAAAAGCGCCACTAATTTATGAATGATGAATCAATGTATGTTGGAGAAGGTGAAGCTTTGTTGCATAATACGTTCCGGAGGGCTCGCCTTGCGGCACCAAGCATAATTTTCTTTGATGAGGCAGATGTTGCTGCTGCCAAACGGTTAGTGTTCTATTTTCATTTGGTTTAGTCCTTCATTTTGTCAATTAAAACTTAATGTGACTCATCTGTTACATATAATTGTAGCCTCCCTTTTATTTCTCTTGTCAAGTTCATGAAAATGTAGGAGCAAGAACAAAAATTTTCTTCTTATTTTTTTGACAAGGCATAAGTATGTACATATGATTGTATAATTGAATATATGTATGCTTGTCCTTCTGAGTCACAGTACAGTTGATAAATGAATAGAAAGAGGAATGCACTTCCAAGATCACGCATCTTTATTCTCTACATTGAGGTTTGTCTTCTCCCCCCCCCCCCCCCACCTTGAAATAATGATTTTGTTTCATTTTGGTTCTACTTTTTTGCTTTGTTTTGTTCCTTTTCTACCTTTCAATGACAGAGGAGGCAAATCAAGCAGCAACATTGCCGTAGGAGAGAGGCTTCTATCTACCTTGCTAACAGAAATGGATGGTTTAGAACAGGCAAAAGTAAGCATTAAACTTCATAAATCATTTTGATATCTATTAATTTCAATCATCATCATGAGAGAGAAATTAAAGACAAGATTTTAAAAACTTCACTTGATATCTGCTGATTTCTTTCTTAGGGAATTCTTGTTTTAGCAGCTACAAATCGCCCTCATGCAATTGATGCTGCTCTTATGCGGCCTGGACGCTTTGATCTGGTAACAATTTTGTCTAAGCACTTGTCCATTGCTCCTTGTTCTTGTGCCTTTTGGATGTCCTTTCTAGCCAGCAGATAAGCAATGCTAGCCCTTGAACTAGTTTTTTTTTTTTTTTGTAGAGTTCATGTATAATTATTACTGTGGATTGTTTTGACTTTTTCCTTTTATAGATGTCTAACATATAGTTGTTTTGGGGGAATAATTAATATATTTATTTTTGCATCAAGTCAGGTGAGCAAAACAAAAAGTAAATAGTTAGCTCGTTGCCGAAAGTCCTGGTAATTTCTTTTCTATGAAATTGTAGGTCCTTTATGTGCCACCACCAGATTTAGAAGCTCGATACGAGATACTTAGCGTACACACACTTAACATGAAAGTGAGCAACGATGTTGATCTCAAACAAATAGCAGAGGATACTGAGCTATTCACGGGGGCGGAGTTGGAGGGCCTATGCAGGGAAGCTGGAATTGTAGCTCTGAGAGAAGACATATCTACTAGTGTTGTGTGTAATCGTCACTTCCTGACTGTCTGGAAGTCATTGAAGCCAGCCCTAACGAGAGAAGAAGTCAATTCGTATTCATCATTTATGAAGAACCCATCTCTGATATCTTCTGGCTCATCCAAAACCAGCGCTAAACAGAACAGCAAGCACACTACGTTTACACTATTAGGAGCTTTATGTGTCAAATTTACTTGTTCTTGAGAAGTTCATCCTGAAAAGGATATTGTGGATGCTTTTCTTTTCTTTTCTGTTTTTTTAATATTTATTTCAGCGGTTGGAAATTATCAAATTAGAAGGAATACTCCTAGTTTATGCACTTTTCTGATCAATTTTGATGGAAAGTTACACTGTTAGGAGCTTTATGTGTCAAATTTACGTATTCTTGAGAAGTTTACTCTGACAAGGTATTATGGATACTTGTTTTTCTATACCGGTTGTGGGAATTTATCAAATTAGAAGGAATGCTCCAAGTTTTGGCAATTTTCAGAAAAATTCTGCTGGACTTTTTTATTTTTTATTTTTTACATCTGACTTGCAGGTGTGTGCGGTTTTTGAACCATCATTTTGGAACTCTGCTTGTTGCAATGTGAAAACATCTCTGATGTGTTTTTGATGATTCGGCTGCTATCGTGGATACTTGTTTGGATCGGACCTTGGTCTCTGTATCATGGTTTTGAGAGCATCGGTGGTGGCGGGAGCTGTTAACTTGGGTTGTGAAGGGGTTGCATTGGAAGAATGCAAAGGCTTTGGGTGTGCTTCAATCCAAAAGGACCGGAAAAGTGTAGGATTTTAAAGATCGTATGGCTGTGTTTTGATTGATCTTTAATCTGGATTGTTTGTGGCCTAATTATTGTATTAAAAACATCTCCTTGAACACCCTAATTTGTGGAAGTTGGGAATTTTTTTTTTTTTTTGGTACTAGAATATCGGCTAATTCAATTTAAGTTTGATGCGTTTTAAAACCATGCTAATTGAATCATATACACATATATGTAAAGATACCATATACTTAACTTGAGTTGTAAATTGTTTGTGAGACTACCAAAAAATTGAGAATAAAAAAAAAAGAGAGAAGGGAATTAGATAATAGTTGTGGCTTTTGGGGGCAAGAATTTTTGATTCAATGGAAAGATTTTAAAAATTATATGACAGTGCCATGTTTAAAAATATTTACAAATTAATGGAATTTAAAATTTGTAGGACAAATTTGCTCTCTATTTTTGTAGGGTAAATTACACTCACCTCGAATGAATTAATACAAATGGTGAGTATCTATTGAAATAAATAAAATAAATATATATTTTAATTTTAAATAGATGACAATATCATTTTTTTATACGAGTAACGAATTATAGAAAAAAAATAATGTAATTGCTATATGAATTAAAACTTCAAAGCAAATTATAATTTTATTAAACGTGTGATTAATTGTATTTTCTTCAAACCTTTAGAAAATGTGTATTTTAATCTTTGGGTAAATTATACTATGCCTTTTTTATATTTGACCATTTTTCCACTTTAAGTTTTCGTTTTCCTACTTGACTTTTTATGTTTTAAGTTTTTTTCAATTTATTTTAAAAAAATTAACTTATTTTTAAAATTAAACAAAAAATAACAAATTGACAGTCATGTGATATAAAAATATTTTATTGACAAAAACTCAAATCCTAATATAAAAATATATTTTTTATGTCATGCGACAAATGTGACATTTTTTGTCTAATTTTGAATAGAAGTTAACTTGGGAATAAATTGAGAAAACCGTAAAATACAAAAAGTCAAAGTCAAAAAAAAAAATTCAAGGGGCCAAAGTGAAAAATATCAAATATAATGGGGCAAAGTGTAAAAACACTATATATATATATATAATTTTTTGTGTTTGTGTTTTTTTTGTCTTCCGGATCCAACTGTCTGAGGGTTTTGTTTATTATAAGTTTCTTTTACTCCACTCCTCTCCCCCCCACCATTGTAGCCTCTACATATTTTCTCCATTGTTCATTACATACACAGACACACCACCATATAGACATATATATATATATATATTCCCTTGTCTTCCACAGCTAGCTTTCGAAGATAACCTTCAATGGCTCCTCTCGGAAGCAAAAACTCCGTACAGAGTAATAATCAACCTAACCGAAATCTATCCAATGACTACACCAAATCAGACTTCTTCTCCATGTTCCAATTTCTATCTATTCTATTTATGTGTGTGTGTGTGTGTATATATATATATGTATGCATGTATGTTGATATGATTGTACTCATAATTCACCACACAGGAAGCAAAGGATTGCGCAGTAGAGAAAATCTCTACCAATTACCGCTGGTATTTTCTTAATGTTTAAATACTTTTGTCATCTTATTCTTTTTAGGTATATAGTTCCTTTCAATCCTTGTTATAATGGGTTGTGATGGCTTTCTATGCAATGACTATTAACCTTTTAGTTCATAGGAATTGGCATTGTCTTTGAATTTTAAAAGGATATACAGACATTTTTGTTGACTTTTTTTCAATTAGCGATTTTTTTTTTTTTTTATTTTTAATTTTCAAAAAGCTTTAGACTTTTAGGTTCTACTCGACTAGACGAATAGGAAAGTAAAATTAGATTTGGAAAAAAATCTGCTAAAGAGGTGCATCCCCATCATATTGAAACACAATTTAGTACTTAACTATATGATTCAATTCTGTATATGTAGAATTACTCTTTGATAATAGTACTCGTTAAACAAATGACGATTCAAGTGTCGTGTTACCTAGAGAAGCATTGATAAAAAGGCTGGCTCCTTGATGGCATTGGCATATAACTCTACTAGTAATCCTTGGGGGTGGAAATTAACTTTAGGTTTCCTTGTTTCACTCAGATTCAGTGCAACCCTTTCACTTAAAAAATGAAACATTGCTTGCCAATTATTTCAGCACTATTTTGGATGTTGGCTAAGTAAATATTTGGTTACCTTGGGGATGCAATACTTGATATCTTGTCAAATTTTTGTTAAATAAAATTAAAGACCTATTATAAGTAGCAATTCTATTTCTCAACATCATTTTTCAATAATTTTATTCCAGATTCTCTTGTATACTAATTTTACATCACTTTAATTCATGGAGGCAAACAGTTTAGAAACCTTTATATGAGCTACCCACCCTTCAATTTTTTGTTGAAATAGGAAGTAAAACCTAGAGATTATGGAGATTAAATTAAAGATATTTGAAAACTTGTGCTTTTTGGATTATATGAACAATTTAAAATTTATTATGTTGTATGATTGTGTGAGTCGATTTCTAACCACACTGCCAAAGTAGTACTCAGCTGGAGAACACTGACAGAATTTATTAAGCCTGAACGACTTGTCATAAAAAGAAGGGATTCCGGCGGTGGTTCGTCCACCCGGGGGTACTCCGATGATCAAGTCAGTTATCTCTCAAAGATAGTAAAAGTGCTAAACTCACTAGTCAGAATACAAAAAGCAGACCTTAGACCCATGGGGGTGTCTCTCTTTTATAGCCAACACTGACCTAATCCCAATAGAAGTCTAGCTCCAATGGATTATGTCTCATTGCTAATTCTGGACTCCTAAACTCTCTAAGAGTCTTATCTTTATCCAAACTGAAGTTCTCTCCCAATCTAGGACTCTTGTCCCTTATCCGCTTATCCCGGACTCCGGTATTCTCGTAGATAACCTCGGCATCATGTCCAGGACACGTGGCACTTCGGCTGTCACTTCGGTGATACCTTGGCCATGTGTTGTCACCCAAAAATTATGTCCCCACAATTGCCCCCTAGGTTTTATTACCTCGGCACACTGAGGTGATGGAACCTATATCATTTATTCCATTTAACACGTCGGCTAATCTCGCTTTATCCTTCATTACCGAGGTCTCCATTCGTTGGCTTCATACGTCCAAGACCTGTAATTTGTTTTCATCAATGCCTTGGAACAAATAACCAAGTTGGTTCAAATTCTTTAGTTGAGATCATCCTCCTAGCCGAGGTCCTTGCTTCAATAAACCAAGAACTTCAAGAGTTTTAACACGCGTATGAGCTGTCACGCACAATATTTCAACCGTTTCTGCCATGCGTCTTTCCCCCACTGGACCGTACTTGACACGTGTCATTAAATCGCATCGCTCGTGTGTGCGCCGTCTGACAAACACGTCACCCTAGACACATTGATTGCAATTTTGCCTCCATTTCACGGTTTTGATCAAAACCATTTCTCTCTTTTCGTCTTTTCACTTTTGCTTCCTCAGCTTCATCCTAACTCTCTCTCTCTCTACTCTCCCAAATCTGCCATTGCTGCTTTCGCAAAGCTTTCTGCAACCAGTTCTATCATTCCCCTCCGGCGAAGCTTTTGGTGATCTTTTCCGATTGCTGCCGTCATCTGACTCCGGCGTACTCAACATCGGCTTCATTTTTTTCGGTGAGTCACTTTTTCCCCTTTATTTCAGTTTCATACTTTGTTGCCTCTACTTATTGGTCATGTTTGAATATATTCATATACTCCTATTCCTATCTGTGTTTCAAATTTCACCCTTTATATGTTTAAAACATGCTCTGTTTCACCTGTTTTTGGGTGTACACACGTATGCACACACTTTTGCTCACCTTGCCATTGTTCTTGGCCTCGCACCCTTGCACACACTGTGTCACAGTGCTCTTGATAGTTCACCACTTTTCTTGATTCTAAATCATATTCTTGTTTCTGTTTTCTGTGTCTTTTCCAGATTCTTGCCTTCAATCTTTATTTGCCTAAACTTAGGTTTGGGATTTGTCGTAGAACTCACGAATCTTAGGGAAAACTGAAACGAATTCCCCTTAGATCCTCACAAATTCTTATCCCAGTAAACATTTAGGTTTTAGCCGAGGTCCCTCAAACCTTCACAAAACACTTCCTTCTGAATCCCAACACTTTCCCCTTAAGCCGACATCATAGGTATGTGGAGGTATAGGGTAGATACCCCGAACAAGTTAGAATATTTTAGGCAGGAGTTTTCCATTCCTACCAACGTCCATCTCAGGTTGGCTGGGGAGGATGACTCCATCATGCCCACAGTCGATTGCCCTTCCCAGTTGTAGCTTTCCTAGAGTGTGGGCTCAGGCTCTCTCTCGATATCCTTTTCCGAGAAGTCCTTCACTACTATAAACTCAACCCAATGCAATTAGCCATTAATTCTTACAAAGTCATTAATGGTATCATAGCCTTAGCCCAAACAGAGAACGCTAGGGTTACTCTTGCCGATATACAGTACTGCTATACCATGTGCGGCCTCAAGTTAGAAAAAGGTTACATCTACTACCTAAAACCAAGGTCCATAGAATACAAACTTGTTACAGACCTTCCAGACTCCAACAAGGGAGCTGGGGACGATTATTTCATTGTCTTGGGCAACTGGGAGTTCACTCCAGATGAGGACCTTCACCTCTACCCTCTTAGCCGAACAATATTCATAGAGGGTAATGGTAAGAGCCTAGTGTTACACTCACTTGTTTTTCAAGTTTTAAATACTTTGTTCTTTCTGTATGTTCTAACGTCTGTTTTCCTTGCAGCTCTTCCACAGCTACCAAAAGACTTCCGTAAGTCCTTCTTCCCTAGCAAGGACTTCAAGAAGCTGTTGGATCTGCCAGTTCAGAGGCGGAGAGCTCCCTTGCTGCTTAACTACATCCCGACTTACAAGTCGGTTCTTCCCGACGTCCCGAAGAAGAAGAGCAAGTCTTCTCCTTCCGCCACAACTCTACCAGCAACTTCATCACCTTAGCCAGATTAGGGATCAACTTTCGATCTAGTTGAGCAACCATCAACCTCGACTCCACATTTGATCCGTCCATCTCAACGCAAACGCCGACGCCGAACTGCAATTGCTACCGAGATGGGTTGCAAGAAAGCAATTACAGATGTTCTTCTTGTCGAAATCTTTGACACTGTCAACGCTCAACCTTCTCCATCCTAGTCTCAACCAAAGCCAAAGCCCAAAAGACTGAAGAAGGCCCAGCCTAAGGCAATGGTGACTCAGATTGACACTGAGGACACCTTGCTAATTTCAAAATTGGCCAAGAGCGTGAAGACCTCCTCCGTTGCCGAGAAAAGGCCTGCCGAGGCCAAACCATCCCAATCAACTCGGTCGAAGAGGCTGAGGTCCGAGTCAGCAACAACCTCGGGCTCTCTGAAATCTAATGTCCCCTGGGCTCCCCCCATTACCATTGAGGACAAGCCAGTTAGAGCTAGCGACAATGCCGATGACATTGAAGTCAGTGTTGCCCTCTTTACCGCCTTGTTCCTTTCCAATGATCTTAATCGCAATGCCGAGATGAGCGAGTATGAGAATTTCGCTCTAATGTTGCAGCACTCCGTACAAGTAAGCAATTAACACTTGGTACTTTACATTCTCTATTTCTCTTACTTAGAAAATTTTGCTAATTTTTGTTCAGTCCATTTCTTCTAGGCGATCCAGCATGGCCACTCCTTTGCAATGCAAGCCTTCAACATTAAGAAGGAGTTGACAAATGAAACCAAGGAGGCTGCTAGCTTGCAAAGGGCCATTAACAGGGCTGAGGCCAAGATAAAGACTTTAACAGACTGGGCCGAGGAAGCCAAAAAAGCTAAAGATAAGGCCGAGGAAAAAGCAGATGCTGTAGAGGCCATTAAAAAGGTTCTTGAGGCCGAAAAGAATGAGGCTGAAATAAAAACTGCTGAAGCTCAAGCCGAGCTTCGTGTTGCCTTGGCCACAAAAGCAGCCGAGATCAAAGCGGCCGATGAGAAGGCATACGCCAAGGGGGCAGCCGACGTCAAATAAGACTACAAGAGACAAGTCAGACAGGCATGCAACAAGGGCTACACCCTTGGTTAGATGACTGCTTTGAAGGCGTTGGCTGTCCCCGAGGACTCTCCTCTGAAGGATGCTGGTAGCCTCGTCCTGCCATTCCCCTCTACTCCAAGCCAATCCGAGGCTGAGTCTGAGGAGGAAGCTGAGACCGAGAAGACGGAAGAGGCTGCTGGGGCCAAGTCCCCAACTCTAAATGAGCAAGTCTTGGACTTGACTCAAGATGAGAAGGATGAGGTCTCGAAGGATGCGTTCTCTTAGAAGACAAACTCCGAGGTGCCAATCGTCGAGAAGAGCCTCGATCAAACTTTTCAAGAGATTCAATGCTGAGCTCGCGGCTGAGAAGGCTGCTGAGAAGTCTTCCCAACTGTCTTCTGGGGGTGAGACACAACCCGCCGCCGACGCCGAGTAGTTTCGTTTATGATATTTTTTCCTTGTACTTTGTTTATGTAAGCTTTTGTTTGGCTGATGTGCCTTTGTCTATTTTGAACAAGTAATCTCCAATGTCAGGCCGAAGTTCCTTTTTGTATTTCAACTTCCTTAATTTGAATGCAAGTATAACTTTCTTCTTTCAATGTGATTGCATGTTTGTCTTCCTCTTGTATGATTCAATACTTAGAATAATTTATATGTCTTCAACGTACACCTCAACTGTGTAATCTTCTTGGTGTGGAACACTTCGGCTATACCCACTAACAATTTATCTCGGCTTTGACCTAACACTTGAAAATATTCATAATATTTTCACAAGTGTTATTTACAATTTGCCACTTTACTCTTTCTTACCAAGGCTTCTGTCTTCCAATATCTTCCAAGTCTTGGCAAAGTGGTAATCTCGGCAAGTACGTAGGTACTTCTTTCAATACAGCCTTGGCTTAACTTGTAAATTTTTCTTGAAAATTTCAACGAGTGTTAAACCAATCTACCTTTAGCATAACCTTAGCTTGTAAATTCCAACTGTTAAGCATCATTCTCCAGCTCTCTGCCTTCTAATGTGAACCTAAGTTCCACTTGGGTTCTCATTAAGTATGTGGCCTTGACCTTGTTGCCGAGGTAAGACTCAAACAAAGAGTGGCTAAGGTTACCAACCTTGGTCTCTTTGTTAATCTGATTGATATGCACTTAATTCCAATCTGTGTTTTGACTCTGCCGAGATGGTAAGTTCAAGTTGATTCAACTTAGTTCAACTCTATTATATGCAAGTATGAACTCTGCCATATAATAAGTCTAAGTTATTCATCATGTTTCAATCAGAAACATCGCCAACTTAGTTCAACTCTATTATATGCAAGTAGGAACTCTGTCATATAATAAGTCTAAGTTATTCTTCATGTTTCAATCAGAAATATCGTCAACTTAGTTCAACTCTATTATATGCAAGTAAGAACTCTGCCATATAATAAATCTAAGTTATTCGTCATGTTTCAATCAGAAATATCGCCAACTTAGTTCAACTCTATTATATGCAAGTAAGAACTCTGCCATATAATAAGTCTAAGTTATTCGTCATGTTTCAATTAGAAACATCGCCTAGGTGACTGTTCAATCATGATACACAAGTTAAAAAATCAAGCTAAAACTTTTATTAATACTTCTGTTAATAACAAAACAAAAGAAAACTTAAAAAACAAGAAAATCTTAGTAATAGAAAAACTTCAGATTGCAAGTATTCTAGGGTCTTGGCAGCTCTTTGCCTTCACTGTCCTCAAGCCAATATGCTCCGTTGCCCAAGATCGAGATGATTCTATAGGATCCCTCCCAATTTGGGCCAAGCTTGCCCTCTCTGGGATCCTTCTTGTTGCCGACGGCCTTTCTCAAGACGAGGTCACCAACTTGGAATTCTTATGGGTTAACCTTCTTATTATAAGCCCTGGCAAGCTGCTGTTGGTATGCCCCCAGTTGAATTGCTACTTTCTCCATTCGTTCCTCTAGCAGATCCAAATCTCGGACTAAGAATGCCTTATTGCTCCCATTTTCTACTCCTTGGGTTCTGATCCTCGATGCCGAATTCTAGTGGAATTATCCTGCGTTATAAGCCATGGCAAATGGGGATTCCCATTGATCTTCTCGACATAGTCCGATATGCCCAGAGTACACTGGGCAGCTCATCCATCCATTTTTCCTTTGCTGCTTGCAGCCTCTTCTTAATCACATCCAAGATAACTTTGTTGGATGCTTCTACTTGTCCATTGCTTTGAGGAAAACTTGGGGTGGAATAGTAATTTTTGATCTTGTACTTTGCACAGAAGTTCTTGATTAGCTTACTGTCAAACTGTGTACCATTGTCTGCTATTATTGCCCTTAGGATCCCAAACCTAGTGATGATGTTTTTCCATGTGAAGTTCTTCACATCAACGTCCCGAATTTTTGCAAGGGGTTCAGCTTCTACCCACTTGGTGAAGTAATCTGTTGCCACCAGCAGGTACTTCCTTTGTCCAGTTGCCTAGGGCAGTTTTCCAATAAGATCCATGCCCCATTGGGCAAATGGCCAGGGGCTGGACATTGGGTTTAAGTCTGCTGCTGGTTGGTGTATTAAAAGTGCAAACCTCTGGCATTTTTCACACTTCTTGACATAAGTTTCAGCATCTTTTTGCATGTAGGGCCACCAGTACCCTTGAGTAATGGCCCTATGAGCAAGTAACTTGCCCCCGGCGTGGCTTCCACATACTCCTTCATGTATCTCGTACAGAAAGTCTTCAACTCGCAGATGCACACATCTCGAAGAGTCCAAGAAAGATCTTCAGTAGAGATGTCCTTCTCACATCAAATGTAACCTTGCCGACTTCAGTCTGATCTTGTACGCCTCTTTATGATCATCTGGCAGTTTTCCTTCTTTAAGGAATATTATTATTGCATCCATCCAGCTTGGTCTCATCTCCACACACATTGCTTTATGCTGTGTGTTTGGTGGCTCTATACTTGGTCCTGACAAGTAGTCAACCATTATTGTTATTGCCTCTCTTGGTTTCATTGCGCTGGCCAGGTTGGCCAAGGCATCGGCATGGCTATTGTTATCTCAGCTAACTTGTTGTAGACGGTAATTTTGGAATAAGGCTACCAGTCTGGCCACTTCCTTCACATAGGCCGACATCCTTTCATCTCGGGCTACGTATTCGCCTGTTGTCGGGTTGACGATAAATTGGGAGTCACAGAAGACTATTACCTCGTCAGCTCCCATTGCTGTTGCCAACTTTAATCCTACGATTAGTGCTTCATACTCTGCTTCATTGTTTAAGGCCTTAAACCCCAAACGAATGGATTGTTCCAGTATTTGCCCATCTAGAGATACTAGCACTACTCCTGCCCCCGCTTCTTGTTGGTTTGAACGCCCATCGACAAACAGCCAGAAGGAGTCACTGATGTAAATGCTGCAGGGTTTGAGTTTTTCTTCCTTCATTTGCTCTACTATCCCTAGCTGGGTTTTTCCTTGCTCACTTGGACATCGGCTCAACGGAGCCCAATGTATGACAGCTTCTGGTGTGAACTCAGCCACAAAGTCAGCTAAGACTTGGCCTTTGATTGCTGTTCTGGGTCTAAATTCCAGGTCATATTGCCCTAAGGCCACTGCCCATCTGGCTATTCTGCATGTCAGATCTCCCTGCTGCAACAGGGACTTCAAATGGTGCTCAGTTAACACCACAATTTTGTGGGCTTGAAAGTAATGATTCAGCTTCTTGGAAGCCATTACTAAAGCCAGTGTTAACTTCTCCAAGGGTAGGTATCTAGTCTCTACATCTGTTAGGATTTACTCACGTAGTAAACTGCCATTTGCTCTCCCTTGTCTTCTCTGACTATTACTGCACTTACTGCATGCTCTGAAACTACCAAGTATAAGAACAGCTCCTCCGTGCAATCGGATTTGAGAGAACTGGAGCTGTGGTCAGATACTTTTTCAAGTCGGCCAAGGCGACTTTGCACTCTTTTGTCCATAAGAAGTCTGTTGCTTTCTTTACTAAGCTGAAGAAAGGTTTACATTTGTCAGAGCTTCTGCTTATAAATCTGTTTAGGGCTGTAGCCCTTCCTGTTAACATCTGCACTTGTTTTGCTGATGTTGGGCTCTTTAATTTTAGGATGGCCTTAATCTGATCCGGGCTAGCCTCAATGCCCCTTCTGGTAACCAAATATTTTAAGAATTTACCAGACCTAACTCCAAATGCATACTTCGATGCATTGAGTCGGAGCCAATATGTTCTAAAGATGTCAAAAATTGCCTTTAAGTCTTCCAGATGACCCTCAGGTTCCTTGGTCTTCACGACCATGTCATCTATGTATACCTCCACAGTTTTGCCAATTAGAGGTCTGAACATCTTTGTCACCAATCTTTAGTAAGTTGCGTCTGCATTTTTCAATCCAAAAGGCATCACTCTATAGCAGTACAGCCCTTTTGGGGTGATAAATGCAGTCTTCTTCTCATCTGGGGGGTACATGGCTATCTGATGGTACCCCCTGTAGACATCCATAAAGCTCATCCTTCCATGCCCTGAAGTGGCATCTACCAATTGGTCAATTTTGGGTAATGGAAAGTTATCTTTGGGACAAGCCTTGTTTAGGCTGGTGAAGTCCACACAGGCTCTCCACTTCCCATTCTTTTTCTTCACCACTACTATGTTTGATAGCCATGTCGGATAATTTACCTCTCGAATGACTCTGGCCTCCAGAAGTCTATCTACTTCCTCTTCTACTACCTCAACATGCATTAATGTCGGCCTCTCCTTGGTTGGCCGACCGTCCATTATCTGGTCTATGACAAGTGACCTCGGGGTCAATGCCAGGCATCTCGTATGGTGTCCATGCAAACACCTCTAGATTTGTTCTCAAGAATGCCTCTAGCTCTTTTTCCTCTTCCTCGGCCAAGCCTGAGCCGAGAAGGAAGAAGCGTTCTTCATCCCCTTGCTGGACAAGGATTTTCTTCAGGGTTTCTTCACTCTTCTCGACTGGCTCTTTGCCAACGTCTTCCAAGACTTTCACGTCCTCGTCCTTGATCTCTGCTATTTCTGCTTCTCGTATGTTGCAGGTAGATTTCATTGCTGTCATGGAGCAATTTTTTGCCTGTAGTTGATCCCCCCTGACCTCTTCAATTCCATGCTCTATTGGGAACCGCAATAGCTGGTGCAATGTTGAGGGAACAGCCACCATTGCATGCAGCCATGGCCTTTCTAGAATAGCATTATAAGGTGAGGGAGTGTCAATTACAGTGAACTCAGTTTTAATCTTCTTAGTGCCAACCTGCACCTCCAAACTTACTACTCCCAAGGGCCACGTCGACGTTCCATTGAACCCGACCACAGGACCATTGGATTGCTCCAAATCGTCTTGATGAAGGCCAAGCTCCTTGTAACATCTGACATACATAATGTCATAAGAGCTGCCCTGGTTGATTAAGATGCGCTTCACTTGGCACTCTCCAATTTGGAGGGATATTACCAAGGCATCATTGTGTGGATGTTGTACCATCTCTAGATCATCTTCAGTAAAGGACACCACTGGTCCCTAGCACTCGTCTGCCCTAAGTCTTTTCTGACGGACCTGGTATACATGCTGTAAGTGCTTTACCTTCTGAGTCTCTCCACAGATTTTGTTCTTATTGACCTTCGAGTGAATCACATTGATCACTCAGGGTCCGTCTGCCTGCGGTTACAGTGCTGGGAGCGGCGGTGCTGCTGGTGCCTGAGGCAGTCTTACTTGCTCTTCTCTTGTCCTAGTCTTGTCTACCAGGTCCCTTAGATGACCTTGTCTTACCAGGTCTTCTAGATGTGTCTTTAGGGCTCTGCACCCCTGAGTCAGATGCCCATTCTCGTTGTGGTAGGCACAATGCTTCCCTAAGCTTCGTCCCATAAACTCGCTAGGAGTTTTCTCTTGTGCCCTATAATATGGTTGGTTTCTGATCCTCTTCAGAACTTTGTAGATCGGAATCCGGAATACGGTAGTGATTGCTTGTGTAGCCCTCAGTCCTATCTCTTGCTTATTGTATCCACCATCACCTCGACCTCGCTTGAGCCTATCTTCTTCTCTTGTTTTGACGCCTTTGTCCACGTGTCCTCCTACCTGCATACTTTTCTATCTTGGCCATAAGTTCCTCCATACTTTTTGGCAATGTCTTTGCCAATGACTTTCGAAGCAGGCAATCATTTTTCAAGCCGTTCTTAAAGGCCACGACCGCCACCTCTTGGTTGCATCCTGGTATTCGGTTAAATACCTCGTAATACCTTTTGGCATAGGCTCTAAGGCTTTCATCCTCGCCAATTCTCAGAGCCATTAGGGCGTCCACCCTCAATGGCTGTAGTTTGTGTGTCACGAACCTGGCCACAAACATCTTGGCCAGGCCTTCCCAACTTTTCACAGTTCTTTTCGACAACTTGTGAAACCAGTTTGATATGATCTCCCCAAAGGATGAGGGGAACACCTAGCAGAGCAATGGTTCGTTCCCGATATATAATGCCATTAAGTTCAGGTACAAGCCAATGTGAAAGTTAGGGTCCGACTTGCCGTCGTATATCTGTAATCTCGGCATATGGAACCTTTTCGGGGCCTCAAATTTTTCCAACTCCACCGAGAACAACATTCTCAGCTTGATCGGAGAGGTTACCTCGGCATCTTGTTCATTCCACTGGAGGTAATCCCTCAGATCCTCCTTGGTCCATCCAGGAGCTCGACTATCTACAAATTTCAGCCTTTTTGGTGTGCTATTCCCAGTATCATTATGAGTCCTTTTGGACCTTTCTCCATTAGTTGCGTCAAAACACAGCTCCTTCCCCTAAACATGCCAATGTTCTTTGGGGTCAGCTTCCTTGGTGCGATGCGTCCTCCGTGAATCTCCCTGTCTTGATTCTCCTCGCCCGACCTCCCTTGAAGGCCTGTGAGAGTGTTCCTTGATCTTATCGTGCTGAGGAGTCGTAGGAATTATCCTTTGCCCCCCTGTCTGGGCATCTTTTTAGGCGTTGGAATCAGCGTATCTTGTAACGGAAACGGTGGTTGCATGACATTGTTCTGCATCATGAAATTGATGACCGATTGTAGGTCCGCCAATTTGTTTGCCAGTTCCTTCATCTTGCTGTCCCTTCGTAGGCATCTATCTTTCCATACCTGGTGGTCGTCCTCGTTATAATACCCGCCTCGGTCTGATTTCTTTGTTACGTCGTCTTCTTTGCCGATGTCTTTTTCTCCATGATTCTTATCACGAGTCTCTTCGTTACAGTTGTCTTTGTTGACGTCAAGGTCAATATGTTTCCCACTCCCAATAGGAATGTCGTTTCCAACCTTCTCTTTCTGTCCGTCGTTGGCCATCTATTCTCTTGTCTTTCTCACAGTCCAAATTGTGTGCGTCGATTTCTGATCACACTGCCAAAGTAGTACTCAGCTAGAGAACACTGACAGAATTGATTAAGCCCGAACGACCTGTCACAGAAAGAAGAGATTCCGGCGGTGGTTCATCCACCCGGGGGCACTCTGACGATCAATTTAGTTATCTCTCAAAGATAGCAAAAGTGCTAAACTCACTAGTCAGAATACAAAAAGCGTACCTTAGACCCATGGGGGTGTCTCTCTTTTATAGCCAACACTGACCTAATCCCAATAGAAGTCTAACTCCAATGGATTCTGTCTCATTGTTAATTCTAGACTCCTAGTTAGATTGGGATAAACTCTCTAAGAGTCTTATCTTTATCCAAACTGAAGTCTTCTCCCAATCTAGGACTGTTGTCCCTTATCCGCTTATCCCAGATTTCGGTATTCTCGCAGATAACCTCGGCCTAGACGAGATTACCTCGGCATCATGTCCAGGACATGTGGCACTTCGGTGACACCTCGGCCATGTGTTGTCACCCAAAAATTATGTCCCCATAATGATGAATTTATTATTTCATTTGTTGGTATGGTGTCTTACCTTTGGTTTATTATTCAAATGCGGATTTGCTTATAATATTATTGATATTTCCCTAGTTGAAAAACGACTTGTGGAGGAGGTTGAGAGTAATGACATACTGATAATAGTTGGTGAAACTGGAAGCGGAAAACAACACGTAAGTTTTGTATTTTTATGATATTCTTTTCTAATTTCCTTTAGAACAACATGTAAGAATGTTCTAAAGTGGAATATAAGGTATGGTGTTCCTTTGTGATTCCTCATAAAGATGTTTGGTTGGAACTTAATATTTAACATGTCCTCTTTAGTAAGTGTCTTTACATGATAATGTACTCTTCAATATGAATTTCGATGCATTTGGAGCAAAGTAGGCTTTGAGCTTTATGCATGCTTTAGGCTCTTATCCAGGTAGTGCATGGTATCAAACAAATGATGGATCATTCTACCTGCTCAAGATAAAAGGCTATTCGGGGCAAAGTAGGCTTCAACACTTTATATTACTTATGAAGAGATTTACTGTTGAATCTTTATTGTCACAATTTCTTAGTTGGGTTTTATGCGGGACCTTCGACTTGGGGACAAATATAAAAAGGGTTTACTCTTCCTTACAATTGATCTTCCCCTTGTTTATTCTCTAACCTTTTACTCTTATATGGGCCAATTTTTCTAGAGTTGCCACAGTTTCTGTCTAATGCGGGATTTTGTCGTGATGGGAAGAGTGTATTCAATTTGGAAATCGAGTACTCGCTACATATTTTTCCTTTTCTGGTCAGGCACAAACTGCAACAAAGTGCTTCTCAAGTCTAGAGGGAGACGATCTGATTTTCACAAACAATTTGGTGCAAAAGAGCTACTACAAGAAAACAACTTATATTCAATCAGAAAGAAAAGGCTGGGACACAAACAAAACACTAATTAGCAGATACCCAGATCATGACGGAAACTTCTGAGAAGCAAATAGGCCCTTAGTCTTTGTTCGGATCATGAATTTAGGTAAGGATTTGTGGAGGGAAAGAAAAGGAGAGAGAAATGTAAATAAAATAAAATAAAAATAGCCTACATTTCATTCACATTTCCTTCGTCTTTTTTTTTTCCCTCTATAAGAGGAAATGAATCACAAGGGAATATCGCCTTTTATCGTACACATACAACAATTTTAAGTACATTCACAGAACAAAGAAATGCACAATGGTTTAGCCAAAAACAAAACAACTCACTTGGTCTTTGAGGACTTTTAACAAACAATTAGAATTCACAAATCTCTCAAGACCACAAAATCGATTCTTGAACAGACCCAAATTTAGAATTCACAAATCCCTCAACCCCAAAATCCATTCTTGAACAAACCCAAAAAATGCACAAATCCATAAATCATTAAAAAAAAAAAAAATTACGATCATACAATTTGAGCGGTAGGGTAGACAAAAAATTATAGTGAATAAAAGAAAAAGAAGAAGAAGAAGAAGAAGATCTTTACAAACAAATAATTGGTGAGGATCTTTGTGCTTATGAGCCTCGAATAGGGGTTTTCTTGCGTTCCTCTCTTGATGCCTTTGGGTCATTCCTCTGTATATTGTGGAAACACTTTTGTTTGAAGAAATTACAACAATAAAAAATAAAAAACTACGAGTTAAATGTTAAATTTTGATTTGTTTTTAAAGTATATTATTGAGGAAAAATTAGTCTAACATCTCTCTTTTATTTTTTGTAATGGAAGAGATTTACAAGTAAGGTACATCTAAAAAAGTAAAAAATTTACTTAAAATTTTAAAAACATTCACTAAAAATAAAAAAATATAAAAAATAAAAAAATCAATTTAAACAAAATTAAATTCAAAAAATTGAAACTAAACCCCTCATTGTTATTTTCAATTTCAAGGTTATAAACTCAAATTAAAAAAAAAAAAAAAAAGACTCAATGTAAATAAAATATTCAAAAACGACGTCGTAATAAACAAAGATACAAAAACTCGTCCTTCTCTCCAATCATCTAGACTCACTTTGTCTGTATACCACAATGCATGCACCCTCCTTATCCATCTCCCACATTCGCAACATCCACTTAAATCCCAAAAACGCTTGGTTTCACTTTTCATAAAATCTTATTTTTTTATTTTTCGTGTTTTTTTTATTTTTACTATTTTTTTTTTATATTTTAAGCAATTTTTAAAATTTTTAGACATACCTAACTTAGATGTATCTAAAAAGTAAAAAATTTGTGAAGAAAATCTTTTAAAAATTCACTAAATATCCAAAATACAAAAAAAATACGATAATTCAGTATATTTTTTTTATATTTTTATGTATATATTAATTTTTAAAAATATTTTTTCACAAATTTTTTACTTTTTAGATACATATAAGTAAGGTGTATCTAAAAAGTAAAAAAAATGTTTAAAATTTTAAAAATATTCACTGAAAACAAAAAAACACGAAAATCAAAAATCTTAGCATGCGTTTGGTTGTGTTTTGTAAATGTGATTTGAGAGTATGAGTTATATTTTGAGTTTGTGTGTTGTAGAATTATGATTTGAGTGTAGAAAATTTGTTTAGTAAAGAGTTTTGAAAATAGTTTTGGAAAAGAGGTTTGATTTGAGTGGGGAATTGTTGATGTAACATGTGATATGTGATACAAAAATTTACAATTCATAACTAACACATACAACTCAAAATTATTTTAAAGCACATAAAAAATTTAAAAAAATTCAGAAAATATTTTTTCCGATTATATAAATCAATTGCAAAAAAAAATCCGGTCAACCGGCCGGACGTCCCGCAAAGCCAAATTTTGTAAATGTGGAAAGAAACAACGATTCTGTCATGACAGGTGTTCTGTGCAGAGTTTTGTAATTGACATTTCAGACCATTAACCAAACACCATTGTGGAATTAAGGTGTAGAATCACCATTTCAGTTCACAACCAAACAAAGCCTTAATTTTCAAAAAACTTAATTCAAAAAACTCAAACCAAATACATTGGTGCCGTTTAGTAACATTTACGTTTTCAGTTTTCTGTTTATATTTATAAAAATTAAAAAAACTCAAATAAAAACTTGTTTGGTAAATTTTTTGTTTTGTAAATCAGTGGTTTCAGTTTAAAAATTTGGCCAAAAAATGAAAACACAAAAAATGTGTTTCCGTTTTGAGTTTTGAGTTTTTTTTTTTTTTTTTTACCACCCAACACTAGCCACCACCCGCCATCATTTTTCACCACCGTCTTCCGCCACCACCACCTACCACCCACCCCCCACCACCACCTACTACCACCACTCATCACCCACCACTCGCCACCACCATTCGCCACCACCACCCACCTGCAACACACTCGCCACCACTACCACCCACCTGCCATCCACCCGCCACTACCATCCACTGCCCGCCACCACCACCCGCCACTACCATCCACTGCCCGCCACCACCACCCACCACCTACTTACCACCACCACTTACCATCCACCTGCCACCACCATCCACCACCAACCACCCACCATCGCCAGCCACCTACTACCCGCCCGCTACCACCACCCACCACCCACCACCCACCACCACCACCACCACCACCACCATCACCCACCCGCCATCTACCGGCCACCGCCACCCACCTGCCACCACCACCCACTCGCTACCACCTATCACCCGCTATCGTCACCCACCCACCCATCACCACCATCACCACCAACACCACCTACCCGCCATCCGCCACCCACCTGCCACCACCACCACCACCCATCTGCCACTACCATCTACCGTCGCTGCCACCACCACCACCCACTCACTACCACCCACCACCCGCCACCGTCCCCCCCCCATCCCCCACCTGCCATCCGCCACCCACCAGCCACCACCACCCGCCACCACCACCATAACCACCCACTAGCTACTACCGACCACCCGCCACCGACACTTACCCACCCACCACCACCACCACCCGCTATCCGCCACCCACTTGCCACCACTACCCGCCACCACCACCACCACCACCACTCACTCGCTACCACCCATCACCACCACCCACCACCACCCGCCATCACCCACCACCACTCGCCATCCGCCACCCACTGCTACCACCACCACCCACTGCCACCACCCACCACCCACCACCACCCACCACCGGCAGCTACCCACCACCCACCGCCACTACCACCAGTTACCCACCATCCACCGTCACCACTTTCCACCGCCGTCTTCCTCTGCCACTTGTCATTTCTTACTCTTTTTTATATTTTTAATTTTTTTTAAACATTTTATCAATTACCAAACGCGTTTATAGTTTATATTTTTTTAAAAATAAATAAAAATTAATTTATAAATTTTTTATAAATATAATCTAAAAACATAAATGTTACCAAATACGCCAACAGATCAAACAGACTCGTTACAAACACCTAATCTGGACTTGCCCGTATCCTAAGCCCCTCTCTCTCTCTCTCTCTCTCTCTTCAAAGCCTTTCTCTCACTAAAAAAAATATTTTTTCAACGGCCGACCCGTGCAGACGTCCCAGAAACTCTTCCTCCTGTTTTATCTCTTCCCCATTTATCAGCGCGCGCACACACACAATACAAAGAGAGAGAGAGAGAGAGAGAGCGAAAAATCTCCGATCTGGTACATAAATATACATCGTCAATTCACTTTTACACACCTATGTGTATACTCATTTTGGATTTCACATTTTGATTTTGAGTTTTTTTGGTGTATTTTTCATTGCATATTGCCGTAGAAGGACCTGTTTCTAGGGTTTCTTCTTCGAAAAATGGCCGCTCCACCTTTTAGAGCTCGAGCCGATTACGATTACCTTATAAAACTCCTCTTGATCGGCGACAGCGGTAAGTTTCTCTATTTTTCTCAATTTTTTTGTGAAGATCTTGTTAACATTTCATAATAGCTTGCTTTGGGAAATTTATAATTTTTTTTAAATTTATTTTTAGGTTATGTAGATTTATTAGATGCATTCTATTGGGGGAAATGATTGAATTTGACTTGTGATGCATATATTTTTTTTGTTGGGTGTTTGATTTTGTCTACATTTGGAAACTAGTTTTTCAAAGTCAATGTTACGCATCAAAGTCAATACAATTTGAGGTTGCCGTATACGGATTGTGTTTGGTGCGCCATCAGACATTGTTTTGTGCACAGTGGGAAAGAAAAGATGCCTCTTTTATGTAGTCACTAACTGGATTTGATGGTAGATGTTGAACAAAGAGTAAACCACTTTAGGATTAAAAATGGATTTGAATGAGTAGATGGTATGTGGAAATGAAGTTTTGAACTAGGATGGAAGCTAGTTCTGGCATTTTTCTAGAGTAGAGACCTTTTTTTTTTTTTCCGTCCATTAACGGGTTTTCATTATCAATCTTGAGTTATTTTTGTAAAACAGAATGTAATTCTGAAAGGGATTTTTAAAATGTTGATGAATAGAATGATTGTAACTGTCCCAACTAAATAAACTGCCAACATCACTGCCTGATATCTCTTAACCTCTGGGTTTGGATCTCCTTTGTTTCTTCCTTTCCTTTAGTAGGGTATGTAGCATTGATAAGTACTCACTCATCCTATCTATATGGAAAAGTGTTCTGCAACAATGTTTACCAGAATGGTTTGCAAATTTGGACAATTGTTGTTGTGCTACAATTTCTAACCCCATTAATATTTTACATGCTGCCAAGGCTGATTTTTATTTTTAATTTTATCATTTTAACCATTTCATTTTCCCTTAGTGTGTTTGATAGAATACGTCTGTTTTAAACAATGAAATGAAGAAATACATAAACTTTCAATTTACATTCATTAAGAAAAGAAAACTGAAAACCTAGAGTTGAGTACTTCCTCCAAAATTGTTACACTGTTTTGGGGAGATGGATAATGGTAATGATGCTTCCATCTGGGATGTGAAGGAAGGTCATTTGTGCTGCCAAGAGATCTCAGATTGAGCACAGCAAGATGGATTTGTCCCCCTCTCTTCTCCTATTATAGAAATCATCTAACACATAGGTAAGCGATGACAAGGCAGCCTTTCTCCCACTTTTTTGTGGAATGGCAAGTGCCTAAGAGGCACAAACATGGACACGGGATACAATAATTTCAAAACAATGGGGGCAGGGGCACAACAATAATTTTTTATTTATTTTTTAATGTATTTTTATTTACTATGTAGATTAATATTACAATTATAAACAATCAAAATTAATAAAAATTAATACTAATTTAATATTTAAAAAAAAACCTCACTGGCATTGAGACATCAAATTCATAGAAGTAGTAGTAATGTGACTATTTTAGAGATTTTTGATGATTTCTGGAGTTCACATTATATTTGTTAGGATTAAACACACTCACTAAATGATCAACAAGCAATCACATACACAAATGAGACACAAATATTTACGTGGTTCGGCCCAATGTCTACGTCCACGGGAGAAAGAGAGAATGCACTATAACAGAGCAAAAAATACAAAACAGAGTAGGAGGAGTTTCTCACTCTCTCTACCCAACTCAGAGCTATGATACACTTCTCACAACTCTCTCTTTTTCTTCACTTTCTGATATCTCTCAGCTCATAGCTCTTCTCAATTTATACACAAACGGGAGAGCCTCTGCTTGCCAACAACCAACTATAAAAGATTAAATGGCAAGCTTACTACACAACCACCCTAGGTTTGAAAATCTTCAAAAAAAACTATATTTATAGCCTCTATACTTGACTTCCATAGCCAAGTTCACATTGGTGTGGATACTCAACAATTCTCCCCTTCCACACCTATGGGAAGTGGGCTCCTTACTAGAAGTCCATCCCAGCAATGTCCTTGCATACTTCGAGTTTGTCTCTCGAGACCACCTTTGTAAGCATGTCAGCTGGATTCTTATCTGTATGGATCTTGACTAGTTCCAATAACTACTTCTTCATCACTTTGCATATCCAATGATACCGAATGTCAATGTGCTTCATGCGAGAATGGTACATAGAATTCTTGTTTAGGTCTATAGTACTCTAGCTATCACAATGTACCGTGAACTTTTCTTGCTTTAGTCCCAGTTCTTGAAGAAACCGCTTCAACTACATCTCTTTCTTAGCTTCCGCTGCGGCAATATACTCTGCCTCGGTTGTGGATAAAGCAACACATTTTTGCAGCTTGGACTGCCAAGACACAGCACCCCTTGCGAAAGTGAACAGAAATCCTGATGTAGATTTTCTACCATCAAGATCGCCTGCCATATCTAAATCAGTATAGCTTTCCAAGACTGGTTTAGCTCCACAAGCACAAACACATTTTAGATGTACCCTTAAGGTACCTCAGAATCCACTTGACTGCTTCTCAATGCTCTTTTCCTGGATTGGAAAGAAATCTGCTCACAACTCCAACAACATGAGCAATATCTGGTCGGGGTAGATACCATTGCATACATTAAACTCCCTACTACAGAAGAATAGAGAATTGCCTCCATCTCTTCTCTTTCTTTTGTAGATGAGGGACTAGAACTCTTGCTCAGCTTGAAATGATTAGCCAGTGGAGTACTGACTGGCTTGGCATCTTTCATGTTAAACTTCTCAAGCACCCGTTCAACATACTTTTCCTGTGACAACCACAACTTCTTGGCTTTCCTATCACATATAATTTTCATACCCAAAATTTGTTGTGCAGGGCCTAGGTCCTTCATGTCAAAGGACTGTGATAACTCATTCTTCAGTGATTTGATTGCTGTGGCATCCTGTCCAATAATTAGCATGTCATCAACATAGAGTAGGAGTGATGAAATTTCCTTCGGGAAATTTCTCGACATATACACACTGGTCTGCAGCAGTTCTCTTGTACTCATTGCCCACCATGAATGAGTCAAACTTCTTGTACCACTGTCTCAGCGCTTGTTTGAGGCTTTAGAGACTCTTCTTTAATCTACAGACTACGTTTTCTTTCCCTTTTACTTCAAAGCCTTCTGGTTGCTCTATGTAAATTTCTTCCTCCAAATTACCATGGAGAAATGCCGTCTGCACATTCATTTGTTCAAGTTCCAAATTCAAACTGGCAGCTAGTCCCAAAACTACTCGAATGGATGTCATTTTCACAATTGACGAGCAGATTTCATCAAAATCAATACCTTTCTTCGACCCAAAACCTTTGACAACCAATCAAGCCTTATACTTGACTAGCTTTCCGCTGCCATCTTTCTTCAACTTGAACACCCATTTGTTCTTCAGTGCTTTTCGACCCTGGGGAAGTTTTACCAAATCACAAGTTTGATTTTTCTACAAGGACTGCATCTCTTCTTGCATAGCTTACTGCCAGCTACTCTTCTCCTTATGAATCTGAGCTTCTTGAAAACTTTCTGGCTCCCTTTCATCAGTAAGCAAAATGTACTCAGAAGTAGGGTATTTTGACAACAGTTTAGGCTCTCTTGTTAATCTTCGTAACTGTGGACCAATAGTCTCTGGCGGAGGGGGTTGTGGCTCCCTTGCTCAACACCCTCTTCTTCTGGAAATCCATCATGCACCTTTACATCATTGGTCGCATCACTACAAGAATTTTCACTTTTGACGACTAAATTTTTAGTCGCCAAAAGTAAATTTTTAGTTGCTAAAGGGTTTCAGCGACTAAATTATTTGGTCGCAGAAGTAGTCGTCGAAGAATGGTCGGTAAAGGTAATTAGCGACTAAAATTATTTTAGTCACCAAATGTATACAATTCCGACTAAATTTTTAGTCGCCAAAAGGTTGGACATTAAATTAAATTAGTACATTTTCGGCGATCAAACTTTTAGTTGCCTAAAGTCCCACATTTTTAGCTACTAAAATTTTAGTCGGCAAAGAGTTCTTGTTTTGGTTACTAAAAATTTGGTCGCCTAGAGTCCCACATTTTTGGCTACTAAAATTTTAGTCAGCAAAAAGTTCTTGTTTTGGCTACTAAATATTTGGTCGTCTAAAGTCCCACGTTTTTTGCTATTAAAATTTTAGTCGGCAAAGAGTTCTTATTTTGGCTACTAAATATTTGGTCGCCTAAAGTTACACATTTTTAGCTACTAAATTTTTAGTTGGCAAAAGTGTTTTTATTCTTTAGCTTTTGTTTTTAGTTACGAAATATTTTAGTCGCCAAATGTTTGATTTTCTTTTGGCTACAAAACTTTTAGTCTCCGAATGTCTATTTTTTTTTTGCTACAAAACTTTTAGCCGCCCAAAGTATTTTCCCAATTTCTTTTTAGCTACTAATTGTTTAGTCGCCAAAAACATGATATTATGTTTTATCGCAAAATTATAATTTCTTCACAACCTGTCTATATTCCATGCAACCTGTAATACGTATATCAACAAAATGATACATACTATCAATCATTCCACAATCTGCATCCATATACAAAAAATAAATAACTTTAAATGTCAAAGTCCATACAAACCAATTATTGTCTAAACTAAAATAATAATTCCATATAAAATATATCATACAAAATCAAAACCCTCAGATACAAAAAATACCTTTACTACCAAGCTTAAATTACCATTTGGCATCGAGTTTTAAAGGCTTTCTTGAGGCTCGCCTCGCCTTGAGGCTAAGGTAAAACGCATCAAGGCTTTGATTTTTAGGCATTACTCCCCAAAGGCTTGCGCATCATAGTTTGAGACATGCACCTTAAGTGCGCTTTTTACGCTTTTTGCGCATGTGAGGAGTATGCACATGCAGAAGTTGCCTTGGGCATTTGTTAAACTTAGTCTATTAGATTGTTTGAACATAAAAAAATAAAAAGAATCCATTTTTACAACTATATTCTACAGGAAAAATTAAGTAAATGATCAATCAAGAAAAACACAGTTAATGGTTAAGTAAGAAGCTCAATCACTGAAGTTAAGAATATCGGTTTCTCTTTTAGTGAAGGAAAACTTCCTTCTATGCAGTAAAATGTTCAACGCATTAAAGCGAAAAGTATTTACATATTTATATTTAATTTTGCTTTTTATTTTTTTAACTATTTAGAAATATTTAATTTATTCAGTAAATATTAAAATTTGAAATTTGAAATGCTTACGCTTCAACGCCCTAAGGCTTACGCCTCGCCTCATGAGAGGTAAAACGCCTTAAAGTACGCATTCGCCTTTAAAAACTTTGTTTGGCATGGTACAAATTACCATCGTAATCTGTACTATGACAAAAGGTGATATATGTATCATGACAAAAGTTTTTCTATGGACCATGACAAAAGGTCATGTATGTACGCCGACAATATGTACAACGACAAAAGTTTTTCTATAGACCATAACAAAAGGTCATATATGTACACCGACAAATAATCATATATGTACCACGACAAAAGGTGATTTATGTACCACGGCAGTCATTATCTATTGATTGCCAAAAGTTTTCTGTATCAGTAATAGTGAACTACACATAAGTTGAGAACGACAAAAGTATTATATTAGCTCTATACAAAAGTGAAAATTCTTCTCTGTACACCAAAATGGATTATCTACAAGTCCATGCAACAAAGCCATCTAAAAAAAAACAAAAAACAAAACATTAGAATTGGTTACAAAATATCAATTCAATCAGCCATAGGGAACATATTCTAACATGCATTTAAGGTAGAACATTTGAGAAATGTCTTCTTGGAAATAAAAGAAAGTATATATATATCATGCAATATTTATTCCAACCAACTGTACAAACAATCTAATATGCAATTTCTTCGTCCTATAAATATATAAAGGCAATTATTAGAATATATAGATGTTATTTTCATAAAGTTGTCGTTCTTTAAACTAAGTGTTGCGAGTTTTTCGACCAAGTATAAGGCGTTTTTGACTCAAACTCCAAGCCTACGGGTCCTGATTACATTCCGTCAGTTGTCACAGGTCGTAATTGTCATGGGGAAGCAGTCCGTGAGAGTCAAACGGTGGTTCGGGGGCTGTTTTGAATTTTCGCCCCCAAAACGCCGTGTTTCGAGTAAGTTTAAGGCGTATTCGGCTCCAACTCCCAACCTACAGGTTCTAATTACATCCTGTCAGTTGTCACAGGTCGTAATTGTTATGGGGAAGCAGTCTGTGAGAGCCACACTGTGGTTCGGAGGCTGTTTTGAATTTTCGCCCCAAAACGCCATTTTTTGAGTAAGTGTAAGGCGTATTCGGCTTTAACTCTAAACCTATGGGTCCGGATTACATTTCGCCATTTGTCACAAGTCCTATTTGTCATGGGGAAACTGTCCGTGTGAGCCACACGGTGGTTCGGGGGTTGTTTTGAATTTTCGCCTTTGAAACGTTCTTTTTCGACTAAGTTTAGGGCATATTCAGCTCTAACTCCCTACTTACAGGTCCGGATTACATTCCGTCAGTTGTCACAAGTCCAATTTGTCATGAGGAAGCTGTCCGTGAGAGTCACATGGTGGTTTGGGGGCTGTTTTGAATTTTTGCCCCCGAAACGCCCTTTTTCAAGTAAGTTTAAGGCGTATTCGGCTCTAACTCCCAACCTACGTGTCCGGATTACATTCCATCAGTTGTCACAAGTCCTATTTGTCATGGGAAAACTGTCCGTGAGAGGCACAGGGTAGTTCGGGGGCTGCTATGAATTTTAGCCCTCGGAAAGCTCTTTTGAGACTAAGTTTAGGGCGTATTTAGCTCTAACTCCCTATTTACGGGGCCGAATTACATTCCGTCAGTTGTCACAAGTCCTGTTTGTCATGGGGAAGCTGTCCATGAGATACACATGGTGGTTCGGGGGCTGTTTTGAATTTTCGCCTCCAAAACGCCTTTTTTCGAGTAAGTTTAAGGCGTATTCGGCTCTAACTCCCAACCTACGGGTCCGGATTACATTCCGTCAGTTGTCACAAATCCTATTTGTCATGGAGAAATTGTCCGTGAGAGCCACACAGTGGTTCTGGGGCTGTTTTGAATTTTCAACCCGAAATGCCCTTTTTCGAGTAAGTTTAAGGCGTATTCGACTCTAACTCCCAATCTACTTGTCTGGATTACATTCCGTCTAAGAAGTACGGACACCTCTCCGAGGGCACCGTACCAGTGTCAGACACGTGTCAGACACGGACACGCGTCGGACACGTGGTTGACACGTGTCTGACACGCACGGGAGAGTGTCCAATTTTTTTTTTTGAAGCCGGACACGTCCAGGACACGTTATGGACACTTTCGGACACGCACGGGGTCAATTTCAGAATTTACAAAACATTTTTAAGGTCAATTTCAGAATTTACAAAATATTTTTGGGGTCAATCTGTAAAAAAAAAAAACTTCTATCTGCCCTAAATCGATCAAAAGCCCTAGATCGATCGTGAAGCTTAGCAGAGAACAAACGGAGAAAGAGCGAAGATAACAGAGGAAAGAGAACACGGTCGCCGTCTGCTGCCATCGCTGTCGTCACTGTCCGTCACTCCTCGCCGCCGCCGCTTCGTCAGAAGGTACACCTTCTCCTTCCTTCTTCTTCCTTCCTCGGCTTCGGTCTTCTTCCTTCTTCTTCTGGTCTTCCTTCCTCAGTCGATGTTTCTCTCTCTCTCTGTCTGTCGATGTATCCTCTCTCTGTCTGAGTATATGTTTGTTTTTTCAATATATATACATATATATATTTATATACTAATAATTATATATATTTATATACTAATAATAAATAATATAAATAAATAAATAATATAACCCCTAACCTTTTTTTTTGTCTTAAATAATATAAATAAATACAAATAATATATTTATTTTTTAATTTTACATATAATAAATAAAATAAATAAATAAAATTAGTATATATTTTTTAATTTTGCATATAATATATAAATAAAATTATATATATTAAACGTGTCCCCAGCGTGTCGTGTCCCCCATTTTTTGAAAAATTGCGTGTCTGTGTCGTGTCTTGTATCCGTGTCCGTGCTACTTAGCATTCCGTCAATTGTTACAAGTCCTATTTGTCATGGGGAAACTGTTCGTGTGAGCCACACGGTAATTTAGGGGCTGTAATGAATTTTCGTCCCCGAAATGCCCTTTTTCGACTAAGTTTAGGGCGTTTTCGGCTCTAACTCCCTACCTACGGGTTCTTATTACATTCTGTCAGTTGTCACACGTCCTATTTGTCATGGGGAAACTGTTCGTGAGAGGCACACGGTGGTTGGGGGGCTGTTATGAATTTTCGCCCCCAGAAAGCTCTTTTTCGACTAAGTTTAGGGCGTATTTGGCTCTAACTCTCTACCTACGGGTCCGAATTACATTTCATCTATTGTCACAGGTTCTATTTGTCATGGGGAAGTTGTCTGTGAGAGTTACACAGTGGTTTGGGGGCTGTTTTGAATTTTCGCCCCCAAAACGCCCTTTTTCGAGTAAGTTTAAGGCGTATTTAGCTCTAACTCCCAACCTACGGGTCTGGATTACATTCCGTCAATTGTCACAAGTCCTATTTGTCATGGGGAAATTTTGCATGTAAGCCACACGGTGGTTCGGGGGCTGTTTTGAATTTTTGCCTCTGAAACGCCCTTTTTCAACTAAGTTTAGGACGTATTCTCCTCTAACTCCCTACTTACGGGTCTGAATTACATTCCGTCAGTTGTCACAAGTCCTATTTGTCATGGAAAAACTGTCTGTGAGAGGCACACCGTGGTTTGGGGGATGTTATGAATTTTCGCCCCCGGAAAGTTCTTTTTTGACTAAGTTTAGGTCGTATTAGGCTCTAACTTTCTACCTACGGGTCCAAATTACATTCCGTCAGTTGTCACAAGTCCTATTTGTCATGGGGAAGCTGTCTGTGAGAGTTACACGGTGGTTCGGGGGCTGTTTTGAATTTTTGCCCCCGAAACGCCCTTTTTCGAGTAACTTTAAGGCGTATTCGGCTCTAACTTTCAACCGATAGGTCCAGATTACATTCCGTTAATTGTCACAAGACCTATTTGTCATGGAGAAACTGTCTGTGTAAGCCACACGGTGGTTTAGGTGCTGTTTTAAATTTTCGCTCCTGAACGCGCATTTTTTACTATGTTTAGGGCGTGTTCGGCTCTAACTCCCTACCTACGAGTCCGAATTACATTCCGTCAGGTGTCACAAATTCTATTTGTCATGGGGAAACTGTCCGTGAGAGGCACATGATGTTTCGGGGTCTGTTATAAATTTTCGCCATCAGAAAGCTCTTTTTCAACTAAGTTTAGGGCGTATTCGGCTCTAACTCTCAACCTACGGGTCCGAATTATATTCCGTCAATTGTCGCAAGTCCTATTTGTCATTGGGAAGCTGTTTGTGAGAGTCACACGGTGGTTCGGGGGCTGTTTTGAATTTTCGCCATCGAAATGCCCTTATTCGAGTAAGTTCTCATTAGGAGGGCTTTGTTCTAAACAGTCTTCAACTAGTACATGCCTTCTAACTTCGTCCAGAGAGCATAGGCAGCAGTTTCCTAGGCGACGTGGTGGAAGACACTGTGATTGATCCATTGTCTGATCTGGCTAATGGTTTTTCGATTCTTCCGCTTCTAGTCTTCGTTGTTTTCTGTTGCTGGTTTGATTCCATTAATCTCAATGGGGTCAAACAAACCTCGGCAGTACAGGACATCCTCCATCCTAGGCTTCCAAATTGCATAGTTGGAAGCATTCAGCTTGATCATGGATCCCAAAGTCGATGTTGATTCCTCCATCAATACTTCTCTCTACAAAAAATGATCTCTGCCTGAAAGTAAGACTTCATCGTTGAGTTCGAACTGGTCAAATTAGTTGGAAAAGCACTTCAGATTGCCAAAATGAAAATTGCAAATTTTTGAAATTTGATTTGTAAAATCTGACTGTACAAATGTGTTCGAAATATTCCAAATAGTTGAAAACCACTAGTGGATCGTCGAAAACGGACTTAGAATGGCTCAGATCAAGCCAAAACAGGTTAAAAGGTTCAGATTGGCAGAATCTGGAGCACCTGTGAAGCACCGGATAATTACTCCAGATCTGTTGACATCATCGGCTTAGACGGGTTGGTTTCGGCTTGGGTTGGCTTCGGCTCGGCTCGGGCGAATTTTCTAAATTTTTTTTGCTTTTGTTGCCAAAGAGTTTTGAACTCTTGACTTCCAAGACCTGGGCTTTATCCACTATGCCAGCACAAGACTTGTGTCTTATATCTTCACAAATAAATATTTATTACATAAAAACAGAAGGGTCGTCTTCTTCCCTGGTTTCGTGCGTGAAGTGTGTGTGACCAGTCTTCGGCGCGTGGGAACGGCGTCGAGGCGCCAGGCGGCCTACTCCGTCCTCCATTTTGACCTGGTTTTTTCATGTGTGCTCCTCTGAGAGCTTCAACCTAGTTTGATCAAAAGTCGATTCGACCACTTTGATTTCGGGCAATTCTAAAAATCGCACTGCTTTTTTCAAAAACACAACCAGCTCGATATCACTTTGTTAGGATTCAACACACTCACTAAATGATCAACAAGTAATCACACACACAAATGAGGCACAAATATTTACGTGATTCGGCCCAATGCCTACGTCCACGGAAGAAAGAGAGAATGCACTATAGCAGAGCAAAAAATACAAAACAGAGGAGGAGTATCTCACTCTCTCTACTCAACTCAGAGCTCTCATACACTTCTCACAACTCTCTCTTTTTCTTCACTTTCTGATATCTCTCAGTTCACAACTCTTCCCAATTTATACACAAATGGGAGAGCCTCTACTTGCTAACCTCTACTTGCCAACAACCAACTATAAAAGATTAAATGGCAAGCTTACTACACAACCACCCTAGGTTTGAAAATCTGCAGAAAAACTATATTTACAGCCTCCAAACTTGACTTCCATAGCCAAGTTCACATTGGTGTGGATACTCAACAATATTGTGACTAATTTGAGTGAATATTTATAGTTGGGTTTTATCTACTCAATTTGAATCCAATTATTTATTAATTTATTTTTTATTTCCTTCTAATCTTTCAGGAGTCGGTAAAAGTTGCCTCCTTTTGCGTTTCTCAGACGGTTCCTTCACCACTAGCTTTATTACAACCATAGGGTAGGTATCTTCTATAATCTAAATGTCAGTATAGGGTCTTTGTTTATTCTCTTATATGAACTGCTTATGATCGCACAAGTTTGGTCCTTATTATGCAGCATTGATTTTAAGATAAGGACCATAGACCTTGATGGCAAACGAATCAAACTACAAATCTGGGATACTGCTGGTCAAGAGCGATTTCGAACAATTACAACTGGTAAGTTTTGAGTTTTCCATGTTAAAAGGCAAATGAGTAGTTGTGGAGAGTTCTACGTTTCATTGAAACATTCTTCTAACAGTGGTAGACTTAAATTGAAGAAAAACATCTGTTTTACCAACTCCCTTGAGGCTCATTGGCCATAGAAACTGTGAAAGTTAGATGTTATAATAATACATTGAATGAGTCATTATGTTGTTTGATCTCCATGTTAAACCCAACTGAAATACTGCTCCTCTTCCTCTTCTTCCCTTCTTTCTCTTATGTGTGCATTATTGAATAAAATATGCACAGTTAAGGAGTAAAATTACACAAGGAGTCAATTTTTTGTTCAGTCACCATGCTAAACCTCGACTGAATGAAATATATATGAAAAAAAAACTTCTCAAGAGTGCTAGATTAAAGAAGAAAACTGGTGGGTTAGTATGAGTGATAACTCCAAAAAGAAGCTAACCCAAAATACAATAATATAATCCTCTCTTTCCCCTTCACTTCGTTCTTTCGTTCTTTTTTATTTTTATTTTTCATTCTTCTTTGAGTGTATGGATTGAGGAGGCACTGGGGATTTCTTCTCTCACATGTTTGGAAATGCAACCCTTTGAACATGCCTACCTTCTGGTTGATGGCATCTTCCCTTTGGTTTTGAGCACAGCAAAGACTTTGTCAAGCTTGCCTTAATTCCACCAGCCTTGCTGCTATTTCCGCCATTATTACCCTCCATCATGGCATTCCAATATTCATAATGAAGTTTAAATTGAGAAACTCAAAGTTCACAAAAACAAAAACTAGAAATTAGTTTATAAGAAAATTAGACAGATCATTATTTGATGAGGGATAGATACTGATGATTATTCGTCTTCTTACTCCTTTAAATCACTATAGACTGCAGAACTTAATTAGGGTTTGAATTGGAGAATTCTATGGGTCACATTGGCATCATCTTCTTTCCCCCTTTCCCAGTAGAAATTATAACGGCATTAATTTTCAGAGCATTATCTCTCATTTTAAATTGTTAATAAGTTTTCTGAAAGTTGCTCTTCTCCCTCTTCTGCAGCTTACTATCGAGGGGCCATGGGTATTTTGCTGGTGTATGATGTAACTGATGAGTCTTCTTTCAATAGTAATTGCTTTCTCCACTCTCGTAGTTCAGGCTTTGGATAGCCATTTTTTTTGCAGTTTAAATATCTGTTACCTTCATTGAGCCAAAGGAGGTTGTCCAGTTTTTTTGACGGTTTTTGTTCTTGAAGGCTATGTCTGGATCTTGAATTTGCGAAGGAATAGGAAAAAGAGATGGAAATTAAATCACTTATGCTTTTTTTTTTTTTTTTTTTTTCTCAAGAAGTAACCAATTTTTAATTTTTAATTTTTTTTTGAGAAATGTATATTCATTTAATTCTCATTTTTTAGCTTCCCTATTTCAAATTTTTTTTTCCCTCTCATTTCTATTAACAAATCCAAGAACCAAACACAAGATAAATGTCAAATGTTTGTCCATGAAATTTACTTTTGATGATTGAACACTAGCGAATTGCTCATGAAATTTACTTTTGATGCTCGATGGAGCTTTATACATCACCAGCAGATTCTTCTAGTATTTTTATTTTCATTTTCAATTTTATTGAACTGATTCCTTCCTTTGTTTAGACATTAGGAATTGGATTCGTAACATTGAACAGCATGCTTCTGACAATGTAAACAAGATACTGGTTGGTAACAAGGCTGACATGGATGAAAGCAAAAGGGTATGTTCTCTCTCTCTCTCTCTCTCAATGCATTTTACAATGCAATCTTCAATATTGATCAGACAGGAATCTCTCTCTCTATCTAGGCTGTTCCTACATCAAAGGGCCAAGCACTTGCTGATGAATATGGCATCAAATTCTTCGAGACTGTAAGTTTGTTGCTAATGCCAAAATTACTTGGGGTGGTGTATACACTATGTGATGCTAAATGTATTATGTGACGCAGAGTGCAAAAACAAATATGAATGTGGAGGAGGTTTTCTTTTCAATAGCAAGGGATATAAAGCAAAGACTTGTAGAGACCGACTCCAAGGTTGAGGTATGAGTTCTTCAGACTCCTCTTTACAAGTCCTACATGATGTTTCATTAATATATATGATTTCAGTCTACATATATGACAATAGGTTGTTCTTTTTCATTGGTGTCTTTAACCTTTGCAAATCATGTTCTCTGAATTTGGCAAATACCTTTCATTAAATATGAAGGGGGGAGAGAGAGAGAGAGAGAGAGAGAGAGAGAGTTTTGGCATGTGTAATGTTTTCTTCATTACTCTAGTAAATCCGAACATGGGTTTGTAGTTGCTAAAAACTGATTTGTCCCTTCGGTTGCAGCCTCAAACCATCCGGATTAACCAACCGGACCAGGCAGGAGGGGGTGCTCAAGCTGCGCAAAAATCGGCTTGCTGTGGATCTTAAGGAGACGTATTTGTGTCGAACACGTATCAGAAGTGTACATCCTCAAGGTGATCATTTTTGGTTGGGGAAAACCAATCTTGTCGAGGTGGTATTGGTGTTTCTTGTATGGTTCTTGCTATCATCATTTTCTGCAACTTCTCATTTTTGTGTTTGAATGGTAGTCTTATTTGAGAAATGAATTTAAATACAAGTTATTATTTTTCTCTTTAACACCTAAATTTTATTTTCTTGAATTAGGAAGATAAATAGCAAGTCTTTTATATTTTTCTCATTATTCAAGCTGTTTTGGATGAAATGGTAATTTTTATTTTTTTTGAATGCTTGCTGGGCATTTCAACATTGTGGGATTTTTGCTGTGGTCATTAAGGCTGTTGAATTTGTCAATGTAAAAGAAAATGAAATTACAAAAAATAAAAAAATACCTTGGTACTTAATTTTTGTAATAAATCAAACTCTAAATTTTTAATTTCTTCAATTCAAACTGTACACTTTTAAATTGATTCTTATTCAAACCATCTATCCATTTCTATTACATTATCTATAAGAGAGAAAAATAAAAAAATAAATACAGGTGGCACTCCTTATTTGTTCCTTTAACTTCATATAAATTTGAGCTTAATCATGCCGATTCTAAAACTCATCTTATCAACAATCCACTGCATCAAAGCCATACATCATGACTCTTGCCTTGCACCTTATCACATTTGAACAAACCAATATGCCACCATCTCTCCATTGGCTAGCTCTCTCTCTCTCCCCATCAATCTCTTCATCCCCTGCCATTGCATCTCCAGCTTTAACTTTACAGTAGACGATGATAACAACCCCTATTCTTTCTGTGTGTGTGTTTAAAAGCATCATTATCAAGTTCATTATAGTCTTTCTTTTAACTATTTTATAGCATAAAATCATAAAAATGTATTCCATTAAACTCAATTCTTGGCTAGCTAATTTAATTAGATATCAAATCACTAGCTATATATAGTTAGGGAAAGAAGACTCAACAAATGAAATAAAGAATAGATAGTTTGTTGGAGAATATATTTAAAAGAGATTATTTCATTTATACCTTTATACTTTTACATGATTTTCAATGACTTCCCAGACTACTCTTATTTTTACACGTATCCCCATACTACTTAAGTTACTATTAATTTTGCCCTTGCCGTCACATTTGAAAAGGAAAAAGTTAAAAAAATTACATTTTGACCCTAAATTTGAAAAGAAAGATGCACCCTTCTGTCTCTTTCGTCATAAATCTGTTTCGCTTCATTTTTACGTCGTGAGATTTAACTCACGGTCTAGTTTTCATATTACATCTCACACATCTCATTCTTCCTCTTTTTGCATGCTATCATAGCTCCAAAAGTTGATAAAAAAAAAAAAAAGATTTTTCTTCTCGTTTTCGACTTTTGTTCGAGCCATTTTTCGAACTTCATATCTTTCTTGATTCTTAACGGTTCTACTTCATTCTTTTGCCATTCTTTTCACCTCATTTCATACTTCACCCTACACTACCTCGCTTTCTCACTTCATCGTGTAATGGGTGATTTTGGTATGCCGAAAGTTGTTCGAAAACTAATTTTGAAAATTTCAAAACATTCTATCTTTTGTTTCTTTCTCCTCCATCTTCCTCATTCTTCTTCTTCTTCTTCTTCTTCTTCTTCTTCTTCATTTATAACATGATGTGGAATATGGTTCTAGGTGGTAACGGAATTGGTGATGGTGGTGGTGGCGGTAATGTAGTTCGATGGCGGTGAAGTTGGTGGTTCGGGTAGTGATCTTTTTCTTCTTCAATTATCCATCTAAGCTTTTTCTTTATTTTAGTGAGAAAGATGAAAGAAAACATAATTCAATAATCATAATATCATATTTTCCACCACAAAGAGATCTAGAGAGAGAGAGAGGGAGATGGCGGATATTGCTATGTTGGTTGCAGAGGAGTATTAGGGAAAGGTGAAGAAATCAGGACAAAATGAAAATGGGTTTGAAAGTGATCAATCGATCAACTTGTTTTCTACTGTATCTGTCTTGGTTCGTAATCGGAGGAGGCTACATGATGATGATGGGTCTTCTTGGATCATGATAATGATGAAGAATTTTGGGAAAGAAGAGAAGAAGGAAATCATGGAGCTATTCAATTTCAACAGGATTGTTATGAAGATAGATTATTGATATGTATGTATATATATAGAAAGATGATATATATCTCTTCATTAATTTCATCACCTTAATCAACTTCACCAACATCACCACCCGAACCACCAACTTCACCGCCACCGAACTCCATTACTGCCACCATGATCATTACCATCACCACCACCTTACAACACTAAACCCACCTTTTTCACAACCAAGTTCCATTACTGCCACCATGAGCATTACCATCACCGCCACCTTACAACACCAAACCCACCGCCATCGCCAGACCGCCACCACCACCATTACCAGCTCCATTACCACCTAGAACTATGTTCCACATCATGTTATAAGTGAAGAAGAAGAAAAATGAGGAAGAACAAGAAGAAATAAATAAAATATGAATGTTTTGAAATTTTCGAAATTAGTTTTTGGACAATTTTCAACATACCAAAACCACCCATTACATGAAGAAGTGAGAAAGTAAGGTAGTGTAGGGCGAAGTAGGAAGTGAGGTGAAGAGAATAGCGAAAGAATAAAGTAGAACCGTCAAGAATTGTGAAAGATATGAAGTCCGAAAGATGGCTCGAAGAAAAGTCGAAATGAGAAGAAAAGTCTCTTTTTATTTTATTTTATTTTATTTTTTATCAACTTTCGGAGCTCCGATAGCATGCAAAAAGAGGAGGAACGAGACGTGTGAGATGTGATACGAAAATTAGACCATGAATTGAATCCAACGACATAAAAATGAGGCAAAATGGAGTTATGATGAAGGAGATAGAAGGGCTTAAAGGAGATTTCATGAAATTGAAATTTTTGTTTATTTTATTTTATTTTATTAACGTTTTATTTTTCTTTCATAAATTTAAGATTTAAATATTATTGGGTCAAAATTACAATAAAATAACATTCATAATTGACTTGTAGTTGGCACCTGGTCATTTTTTTTTTATGAAAATCTAGTCAGACAATCATGAAAAGGGTGAACATATGTCCTCTTAATAATGCATTCGCATTATTAGGCATATGTGTTGATTACTTTGAATTCATTTTAAATAAAAATATAAACCAAATTTAATTTATTTATCTTTACCTCATCGTGAATCCACTTATTCTCAAAATTCACAAATTAGTTAAATATTTTAATGATTTGAACTCATCGTGAATCCACTTATTCTTGCACAACCCTATTTGTTAACCAGGAAAATCTTAAAATATAATTCCATAATAGAGAATATATTAAAAAAAAGAAGAAGAAAGAGACTTTGAGCCTATTTATTTTGAGTGATAGAGAAGGGGATTAGATTGTGATAGATGTTGGAATCCATTACAATGGCGTCTGTTTACAAAATAGGAAAAGGAATTGACAAAGACCTTCAAGGGAATTAGTTTTAAAAAAAGTATTTTGCCCATATTATGTGTTTGTATGTGTGTACGTTTTTTTTAGTATTATATTAAAATATATCAAAAATACCAAAGGATATTTATGACATTTCATATAATTAATCCCCTCATTGAAATATATTACAAACAAAAATAATTTTTCTCAATCTCCTCGCTAATAATTCTACCCAACTTAATTCTAAAAACAGAAGCTCCTTTGTATTGAGTCAAAATACTACAGTTGCACGTCAAGTAGTACCACTAGGCAATTAGGCCCACAAAAAGTCATGTAAGGGACTAATCTTATCTCCACCCAACTGATTAAAAGTGAGTCAAGTTAGGTCCTTTCGTCAGGTAACTATCGCGATGAAACTATAGCCATCGTGATTATTAATCCAACAATATCATGTTAACTTGCTGAATTGGTAATCCTCGCAATGAAACTATCGCCATCGTGATTATTAATCCAAAAATATCATGTTAACTTGCTGAATTTGTAATCCGTGAATGTCATTAGGCGGTGAACTAACCTGCTATCTGTAGCTTCAACGGTGGATTCAAGACCCTGCATGCTGAGTTGGTGTTTTGAGAACGTAATAATGAGACACCAAACAAACTCGAACAGTGGATTCCAGGAATGAAGTTTTAAAATTAGTTCTTCCTCCCCACCCGGTTGCAGCTTCAGGCCGTTGTAATTAGGCTTGCAAACGAACCGAGCTAAATCAAATTTTAACATATTTAGACTTGTTTATTAAAATTTCAACGAACTTGAACTCGAAAACGAACTCTAGCACAATAAAAATTTAACAAACCGATGTCAAACTGAGTTACCTTAGGTTTGACTCGAGCTCGAATTTATTCACGAGTCTTAACGAATCAAAAAATTTATAAATTTATACTTACGTATGAAACTAAAATTACAATTAAAATTTTGATTATACAATTATATATACAATTTATATAAACATTCTAAAAAACAGTCAATATTTTATCAAAATTATAATATCTACCACCACTATTATATGAATGTACTACCTATAGTTAACTATTATTTACATTTATATTTTTTTAAATATATAAATAATATATTTATCTTACTTTTTATACATATTTTTACATTATTTAATATATAAATAATAAATATTAAACGAGCCAGCTAACAAGCCGAACTTACGAGCTGAGCTTTAAAATGTTTAGACTTGCTTATTAAAAATTTAACGCTCTCGAACTCAAGCTCGAACAAAAAAAATAATGAACCGAGTTCGATTAAACTTTTACCGAGCCGACCTCGAACCTACTCATGAATAGCCTTGTTCATTTGCAGCCTTAATTGTGATGTAATAGAGCATTATTATCATCAAATAACCACACAACACACACACACACACACACACAAACACAGATCTAAAAACATACACGAGCTGACTATTAAAAACATCATTAAACTTGACACTAGGTTAAAATTAAGTGAGAATCAATGAAAGCATATTAGACGGCTCACATTAAACCACCAAAAGCAGAAGAGCCAACTTACGAGCAGAGCACAAAAACGACAGTAGTCATGGCTTCCCTTCCCATGCCTGGCTAAATCCAAATTCAGATCCTCAGGTTGTCCTATCAAGATTACCTATGCAATAAATGTCTGCCACTTACCCAATCCAAAAACAAAAAAAAAAACACAAAAGATAAATGCCTGCCAAAGCTGTATTGCTGTATCGCCATATCTACGACAACTTTCACCACATTGGATTACACTTGCAAAAGATGAGCTGAATAAGCCCCATATTCTTTTGTTGGAGTTTCAAGGGAATAACCCTCGACCAATAAATGTGAAATATCTGAACTCCATCATCGATTTTGTTAGTTTCATGATTTTGTTAGTTTCATCTGCCATGTCCAGCTAATAATCTAAATCCCTTATCACCCGTCAACGAAGAGAGTTTTAGTTTAAACCATCATGTTCAAATACACAAATACCCACATACACACACATACACGTGAACCATCGAGAATCAAGACCATACTGAGTCTCAGTGACCGGAAATCCTATCCAGAAAACAGAGATTCCTAGCAGCATAAGCTAGTCAAGGGGTAGTGGACAAACCCTTTTTTGCTTAAATGGGGTCATCACAGAGACCATATTATAAAAGGTAGATGTAATGGAGTTCCAAATTGGACGTGGGATGAGCCTAAAAGCAAAAGACAACAAATAATGAAAAAGCAAAGGGTAAAGTGTCAATTAGTGGGATTGCAGTGCCTAGTGTTCTTGACCATGGTCTCTAGGCCTCAAAATAAAAATACCAAAGCATATTGGGAAAGTGTTACGGAAGTGGGAATTTTCTGTTAATCAAATGTAACATACGTCACCTTCAATTATGGTATAGGTGTGAAGATTACACAAACACGTCTTCTAATTTACAGCCAAAAAAAAAAAACATAAAAAACAAAAAAGATTACATTTCTTTTCTCAACAAAACTTACTGACAGTGGTGGGCTCACACAGAAATGTATTTTGCTAAAAACCACAGGACCTGTATGCTGCATTTGCATTTGTAGGCAAAACTGATGTACTTTACTCACGCAATCCTGCAAATTTAAGACAGGGTCCAATAAGTACCTAATACTTGCAAATCTCTAATTATGGAATCAAATCAATCTCATGAATATACAACAACAATCCCACTGGAAATTAATGAAATAAATAGTTTATGAAGGAATTTCTTTATTAGGGTCTAGAAGCTTGCACATAAACAAAGATATGGTGAACAGATACATAGGTTTGTGTGACCAAAGACATATCCTCTTCATGTTTGGTGACAGGGACTTTTAAGCAATAATTGACTTTAAATACATCAGTGGAATACCCATTTTTTAAAGGATGATAATAATATCATAGTCTTTTGAAAAGCAGATTTTTTTTAAAGAAAAAGGAACACAATACACCTATAAATTTGAAAACACGTCAAGAGCATTTTGAATACTCAAAAGAGGCAGTGAGCAATGAGAAACCAAATATCCTATCAGCCTTTGGGTAAAATGTACAACAGGTTGAAGCCTTTCTTTGCTGTCATTTTTTTGCAATTTGGGTTTGCAGGGATGGATATACTTTCTAAGGTTGCATTGAACGAGGGGATGAGCAATTATGTATTTGTTGTTTACCGCCATGCCATTGCCACTATTGTCATCACCCCATTTGCGGTCATTCTGGACAAGTCTCTCTCTCTCTCTCTCTCTCTCTCTCTCTCTCTCCAAGCGTGTGTGTGTGTGTGTGTGTGTGCACGTGTATTGTCAGTATATTTATCACCATCAATAATTCTGTTAGAAGTGACAAAAACTGACAACATATTTTCAACAGGAAAACAAGGCCAAAGATGACTTTCTCAATCTTCGCCAAAATTATGCTGCTGAGCTTACTTGAGTAATTTCCCTGAATTATTACACCAACTTTTTCCTCAGACCCCTCATGCAATGACCTAACTGGCTACTATATATCTGTCATCGCAGGCCAGTTATTGATCAGAACCTGTATTTTTTGGGGATGAAATACACAACAGCAACATTCGCAACTGCTATGTCCAATATTCTTCCCGCCATAACTTTTCTAATGGCTTGCTTTCTTGGGTAATCAATATGCACATCACTGAACCACTAACATCGTAACTGCATAAGCTTTCCCAACAAGAGAAAGTTGCATAAGTTTTCCCAACATGCACATGCATATTCATCCACATCATGGTTTTAAATTACGATATTGGGATGTGTATCGGTATTGGTGATACCAATGTTTTAAAAATCGGACTGGTGAGCGAACCGGAAAAAGAATCGGGTGGACGGGTCACCGGTTCAACCGTTGGGTTGAACTGGAATCGAACCGTAACGTAATAAATATATTAAAATTATATTTAAATAAAAATATAAGTAATAAAATTATAAATTAAAAATATTAAATTATCTTAAATATTTGTCCTAATATTTTTTTTATTGAAAAATATAATAATATATTTTAAAATATTATTAATTTCAATTTTGGAAGATGAAATCAAATATTTAATATTCCCTCCATATGATTTTAATTCAAATAATTTGATTAAAAGGAGAGCAAAAATTTTAAAGGGATATCAAAATTTCAATATTCCTTCCAATGCATTTGATTGAATCCCATATGGATTTCTTGAGTTTTTTTGAAAGAGTTTTTTTCTTATAAATAGGTGAAGACTTTCACAATAATTTCATCAAGCTCTTAATGGAATTCCTCACAAGAGGAGACCCTTGAAAAAGAATTTCAAATTAAAATTTTCTTATATTTTTATATTATATATATATATATATATAATAAGAAAGAAAGAAAGAAAGAAAGAAAGAAAAAAAAAAAAAAAAAAAGAAAGACGATCAAAAATAAATAAAAAATCCGAGTCAGACAACCCGGCGAACCGGCTCCGGGTCGACCGGTTCGCCGGTTCAACCGCCAGTTTTTCCGGTTTTCACTAAATATGCCGGTTTTCAGTTCTGGCCGGTTCAGAGGGTGCATCCGGACCGGAACCCTGACTGGTCGACGGTTCAACCGGTCGAACCGGCTGGTCCGGTCCGATTTTCAAAACCTTGGGTGATACAATCATATACCAGCCAATATTGGATAGTATCAGCCGATATACGAATAACACTATTGGAAGTCCGAAATCTCGATATGCAACGGCCAATACATAAAACCATGATCCACATAAACACAAACAGGTTTTCTTAAAACATGTCTGACATGGTGTTTGTATGTCCGGGGAATTGTTAAAATTTTCTGTCCTAGGATGGAGAGGGTAAAGATAAAGAGTATTCGCAGCCAAGCTAAGATAGTTGGGACAATAACCACTGTTGGAGGAGCCATGATCATGACACTAGTAAAAGGCCCAATTATTCAGCTGTTTAGGAAAAAAGGAAGCAGCATTAATGAACTTCAAAAGGGTGGGGTAAATCTTCAACATTCAATTAAGGGAGCCCTAATGATTACAGTTGGATGCTTCAGCTGGGCATGTTTCATGAATCTGCAAGTAAGTTGGTCGCTATATGAACTGCTAGATATGGACAATTAATTTTTATCTGAGATCATAATTATATTTGTTTCTGTTTCTCTAGGCAATCACGCTAAAGACATATCCCACTGAGCTCTCCCTCACTGCTTGGATATGCCTATTAGGAACAGCTCAGGGGGCCATAGTGGCGCTTATAATGGAGAGGGGAAATGCTAGCGTCTGGTCTATAAGCTGGGACACCAAACTCCTGACAGCTCTTTACAGTGTAAGGCGATTAAATGGGAAAACAAAATTTTCTTTCTTAATGTTAACCAGGGACAAGAAAATCAAATATGTGCAGTACATTAATGACTGTTTTTCCCTAAACCCCAACTTCATTGTAGCCATATTCTCTAAATCAACCCAACTCCCTTCTAGAGGCCCCTAATTCATAGCAATCCCGTCAAAGCTTCTGTTCACTTCAATATGAATTGATGTTTCTTCACAAAACTACAACATGAATTATACCTAGAAACAAAAATTCTGAAACTACTACACACAAGGATGTAAAATAGAGGATTTGTTCTCATGACATGGGAGAACCAGCTTTTGCCAAAAATGGTAATATTCTACATCTCTTTGTTTTAAAATGTATATATGCAGGGCATAGTTTGCTCGGGACTCACTTATTACATTCAAGGAGTAATAATGAAAGACAGAGGACCTGTTTTTGTAACGGCTTTCAGCCCACTGAGCATGGTCATTGTAGCTATCATGAGCTCATTTATTCTGGCTGAACAAATGTACCTAGGAAGGTAACTCTCAAACACTTACCTAATTTACATGTAGACCCCTAAACAGCAAATAAGATAGCTAATGGCATAATTTTACAGGGTACTTGGCGCAATTGTTATAGTTGCAGGCCTATATTTTGTTGTGTGGGGTAAAAGCAAGGATTACGACTCTCTATTCCCATTAACTGACAACCAAACAGCACCAGCTAAGCAAACGATGGATCAAGATAACAACGGAGATGGAATTTCATGTCATGAGATCATCACCATCAATGCATCTAACAAAGGAACCATGACCATAGAGGTACAAAAGCCTGATAAAGGAAACCAGACCACAGCCTAGCATATGTGTTTTCTAAAGTTAGCAAGTTCAGACAATTCACAGCTATAAAAACAGTAGTAGACCTCATTTTCTGAAGCATCTTCCTTTTGAATAAATTGTTTATTAATAGTAAATGAAACTAGTACCTGAAAGTGAGGCAAGGGAAATGAGTATGATGCAGACCATGAGGGCCAAAGAAGAAGAAAAAGAAAATTTTGAAGATTTAGTCCACTTTAAAAACTGGTTCCACCATGGAGCTTAATGGATTTGAAGAGTTTTTAAAAAGTTATATTTATATGCTTCGGGCATTTTGGTAATTCAATTACTTAGCTCTAAGGTAATCTCCTCATTAAGTTGCTAGTGGTGAGCTATTTGTCTACTACTACTGAGCTACTTGCAACTTAATGGGCAACTTACCTCTTAATTAATCATTAAGTAACCTATTCAGTTCTGCTATGTAAAGAGCTGTAACTTTTCTTTTGAACAAACAGGAGATGCAAGAAAAATATTTAGCCTTTGCTTCTTTAGTTTGATGAGATGCCAAACACCCTCTGGTGTTTGATTCCACAAAATCCTATATAAAGAAGAGCAAATCTACTTGTTCCAACAATGCAAGACACCTTAACCCTTTGTTCTCTCTTTACTTTGTTTATCCAATCCACCACCAAAATCCATTCAGATGCCAAAGCAATTTTCTACCGAATCAGCTAATTTAAAACAGAATGCCAATGGAGAGTTCAATTGATTGCCCATTTGCTTCCACCTTATGACAAAACAAATAGGTGCGTAAGTTGTCATCTTCAGGATGATCCAGACAGGAGTATATCTAAGTTCATGATAACAAATACCATAAGTTACTAACCCAAAAAAACAAATACCATAAGCAGCCCAAAAATTTGATGGGCACTCAAACTTGGCCCAAATGGTTGAGTTGATAAACTCAACTTATACTATTTTAATTTCTAAGTCCGGAATGTCTTAAGTTAATGGATAAAGAGCCCAGCTTAGAAAATCCCTGAAAAATAATAATTGTGCAAATCAGGGCAACAGAAAGAGATACAAACCCATAATTACTGATCAACTGCTCATAAGTGGGGCTAATTTATGGGTTAGCAGTTCAAGAATTCACATCACCAGGTTATCTTATAGCATCATGATGACTTTAAAAATAAATAACTGCTAAGTTTGACAAAAACAATCCTTCATCCTGACAACTTAGTTTGCTAAGAATTTCTTCTATCCACCTCACACACACAAATGATTACCATAAAGTCACAGCCAGTGTTATTAAAAGCGCGCCTAGGCGCGCGCCTAGGCGCAAAGCCCAGCCATGCCCCACACTTGCGCCTTGCAGTGGTCAAGGCGAGGCGATGTCACTAAGGCGCGCTTAAAGCGCACGCTTCGAGCTAGGCTCAGTTAAGCCCAAGGCGCAGGCCTTGAGGGCTTTTTTTTTTTTTTTTTTTTTTCATACAGCGAGAAGAGTAAAATGGAAGGGAAAATGAGTACAAACCTGGTCATCGACGATGCAGAGCCCTTCGACTTCGACGATCCAGAGCCCCCCTTCGACTTCGACGAGCTCTGTCTCTTGCCTTTGCCTTCTCAGATCTCTCTCTCGCCTTTGCCGTCTCGAGCTCTCTCTCTCGCCTTTTTCTCTCCTCGCGATCGCGATCCTCTCTCTCCTCACGATCGCGATCGCGATCGCGATCGCCTCTCTCTCCTCTCCCTCGCTTCCTTCTCCTCTCCTGCTCTTCTCGCCTTCTGATTCATCATATATAATACATATAACTATTATTATTTTGTATTCATATATATATTATATAATAACTATTATTATTATATATTATAACTATTTTGTATTCATATATATATATTATATAATATTCATATATATATATTATATTAACTATTATTATTATATATTATAACTATTATATAATAGTTATTATATAACTTATTATAAGATAATGTATACTTATACATACTAATAAATAAAAAAATAAAAATATGTATGTAAAATAAAATTAAATAATTATTTTCTAGTTGTGCTCTCTTTATGTTTCAATGATTTAATTTATTTAATTTCTTTACTTCTATGATTAATTTTTTATGGTTCAATTCAACTAAAATATACTAAAATTAATGGTTCAACTAAAATATACTAAAATTAATTTTTTTAATTCTGTTTATGGTTGTGCTCTGTTTATGGTTCAGAATTTAATTTAATTTCTAGTTGTGCTCTGTTTATGGTTCAAGTTCAACTAAAATATACTAAAATTAATTTTTTTAAATGTTCAATATTACATTTTGTTTATGTTATACCAGTTAGTTATTTGCTTATATGTCTCATATTAAAGTATATTATTTTAACTTGTCATGGTGCGCTTTACTTCGATAAAGCCTGCGCCTCGCTTTGCGCCTTGCGCCTAAGGCCCCAAGAGACCTTGGCGCCTTGGTGCGCTTATCGCTTTTAATAACACTGGTCACAGCAACATGTCTTTTCTCACAAGCTCAACAAAACATTCTTTGTAGTTTTCCATGTCTCTTTGTATCACTATCAACTCCCATGCTACCCTTTTCATTGGTCCAGCCAGTTAAAAGACTCCCAATAAATGTTTCACAGAAAAAGAAAAAAAAAACCTCCACAACACGCAATAACCAATAAAATCAATTTTGATTTTTATATAATCTTTATGGGTAAAATGTCTTGCACATGCAATGCATGTGCAAATTGGTAGTAACTAAGTATGCAAAGCACAAACTGGACTTAGAAAATTGAATGATGACAGTGAGTCCCAGGCAAACCAGTAACCGTAATCTTTCTCCCCTTATATTTCTGCAGGTAAGACCAACAGCAGATCATTACTTTCATGCAAAATGAACAGACTGCTATAATCTAATGCAACTGGGAGAAAAAAATTGGTGTAATTTAATGTAATTATTAGTTAAGATTGACTGAATCCTGACCTTAAGCAGATTGAAAGGACCAGTATCAATTCCGTATAAATTATATGCCTTTTGAAAGGAGTGGCAACCTTAGATTGCCTCCACTCGGTTCAACACAGTTCAGGTTTCATTAAAAGTATAGGTAATTCTGCTCAATTACTCCTCACAAGGTCAAAACAAAAGTACAAAACCCAAAAAGGAAAGAAAGACAAGGACCAAGCATGTGATATTATCGACTTAAACTATATTGAAAGGCTTCAAGCAAATTGCATAAGATCTGATACAGATCAAAGATTAACTACATGGACCAAACATGTGACAAAGTACATAAACTATCTTAAAAGGCTTCAAAATTGCATATGGTTTATGAAAGATCAATCACAAGGACCAAACATGTGACGAAGTATCACATAAACTAACTAGCCAATAACAACTATCTTGATTTTCATTTCTCCTTCAGAATGTTTAAGATGATGCAGTTGAAACTTACATTAAGCGACCAAAGTATAAGGTTTTTTCTATGCCTGTAATGTTGATTTCCAGTTCCACAACAAAACCTCATCTCTAAACCATAAGGATGCTTGACCTCCTAATACTTACATTGCTATGATTAATAACAAAATATTACCAAAAAGATGTATAATTATCTGCACAAAGGAAAAGATTTTCCCACCATTACATTTGAACAAGGAAACTTTACGACAATTGTTTCCCTTCATCCTTTCCATATATACGCTGAAGTTCACGAGTAGCAGCTAGGAACGATTCTGAAGCAGAGAAAAAAGAGTGCATGTGAGCAGGAAGGCATTGTATCAAAACATATTGAATGGTCACTCACGGGTAACTAAACCAAATAACTTGAATTACCTTTCCAAAGACGGAAAGATTTCTGGTTAATGGCCGATCCAGTAATTGTCTGAATAACTTCAAACAACAAATTTTGAGGTGTGTTCTTGAGCTCTTGAACTATTCCATAAACAGTCTTCCCGTTCTCAAAATATATGTGATTGTTTGGGTGTTTTGTTTTACAACCAGCATGACGCTCAAATTCATATGCATTAATTGCCTAAACAAACCAATTGATTGGTGTTAGCTGAACAGGATAGGTTTAAAAATTCTAAGCTTAATACCCAACTGACCTTAGCAAAATTACATGACTGACAGCCACACAAATAACCAGAACCTTTTATGATACCGTGAAGCTCCTTCTACCATGCAAAAAAGAACCATGAGTCACCAAATGATAAGCTTATCTAAAAGATGAACACATGTAAAACTAAAGTTATACCTCCCGCGACCAGGTAATATACTTCACAGGTACTCCATCCAGCATACCAGTTGAAAGCAAACTTCTAACATTTGAAGGGAAATTGTTTGGAGCAACCTTTTTGGACACTTTCTGATCTTCCTTCTTCTTAGAAACAGTTTCTCTTGCATAGGAAGTTATCTTAGCAGCACTTACAATGGCATCAACATCTGATTCAACCAAACCTTTCTCACTAGCTGATTCTGGTCTTTGAGTTGAAGACTGACCCATCAACAAGTCATAACTACATATAAGCCTTCCTGAAGAATTTATATCATCATCATCATCCTGAAACCCTCCAAAGGATATGATATTGCTTTCTCTCTTACCAAAAGATTGACCCATTGATAAAGTGTTGTTTTCAACCTTGTTGTTGGTTTGGCCACCCATTGATATGGCATTGTCATCCACCTTGTTGTATGAGTTACCCATAGATATAGTATTACCTTCAACTCTGTTGAAGCTTTGACTGATAGATGGGATAGAGTCGTCACCCCTGCTGAAAGACTGACCCATTGATATGGTATTATTATTGTCCTTGAAGGCATTGCCCATTGATATGTTACTGTCATCCTCCTTGTTGAAGGTTTGACCCATTATAGTGATATTGTCATCACCCGTGCAGAAAGACTGACCCATCGATATGGTGCTGTCATCCCCTTTGTTATATGGTTGACCCATTGATATGAAATTGTTACCCACCCTATTATAGGCATCACCCATTGATATGATGTTGTCATTGCCTCTATTGAATGAGAGGCCCATTGAAATGGAATTGTCATCAGGCTTTCCATAAGCATGAGGTGTTGGCATGGTACTATTATCCTCTCTGTTATAGGCATGTCCCATTGATACTGACATGAAATTATCAATGTCTTTCACCTGGCTGACTTTCACTTTTCTGATTCCACTATAGTTAAGACCTGATCTAGGATCCTCAAGTGTATTAGACATAGACAAACCAAATAAGGAATCACTCCCAAATGGATCCTCAATGACCTTTCTTCCCATATTGATATTGCCTGTACCAACTGATGGAATATTCCTGTCATCAAAATTGATGGTCCTTGCAGTTTCAGCTTCAAATAAGCGTTCAGTAAATTGGCCTGTAGGAGAGTTAAAACTGGAAGCATTTTCCCATGGAGAAGCATTTGAATTTAGAAGTCCAGAGAATGAACTGTGGTTTGGAACTTCAACTGCCTGTTTCTTGTTGGGGAATAGCTCAGCCTCAGTACCATCCATAAACCACTGATGAGGATGCTTTGGCTCAATTCTGGAGGAGCTATCATAGGCCATCTCATCATCAGTTAAACACTCAGCACCCTTTGCCATCCAAAAGCCCTTGTTCTGGAAAGACTATGACAAAAAATAACTCAGATGTGCTCACTTGCACCTATTTATCGAAGCATAAAAAGAACCTTGATTATTCAAGGCCTCTATAAGTATTAACTATTAAGTACTGAACAGTTACAAGCAGCCATCAAGATTATATGGATCCCTCTTCTTCCTCACCCAGGCTACACATTTAATTCAGTCTTACATTTTCTTTTTCTTTTTTGTTGCCTTCTCATTTTATAATTTCCACAAAACCTAGTCTTTTTCTTCTTTACACACACACACACACACACACAAAAAAAAAAAAAAACACTAATGAGCATAAAATTGAGAATAGACTTTAAACTCCAACACTCTAATATGAAAACTGAACGCAACTCAAATAAACTTTAGTGGATGTAATGTAAATCACCAGAACACAGAGACCTTAAAATATGCTTAAATTAACTGCAATAGGTTACCATTAGCAAAAAACATCAAACGCCAAACATTCTTTGAGTTCTCAACTAGCAACAGATGGACGCTTATTATCCAGAACATCCAAAAATCAAACAGTGTTGACATAATTATCCCCAGAGCTTTAAAACATCCAACACTACAACTACCTTTGCTGCTCTCAACCTACAAGTTTTCATTACGAGTTTTAAAGCCAAAATTTCAAAAGAAAAATCCTAAGGCTTCGTTTGGGAAGCAAAAGTTGGGGGTTTTTTTGACTATTTTAGCCACAAAAAACAAAATAGACTTTTAAGCCCAATAAGACAACAATATCACATCCAACCCATAATCATTACATTCTTTCTCTCACAAAAAAGCCAAAAAAAACCTAAAACCCTTCCCAAACCAGGCTTTTTAGCCCCAGGCTAAAATATCCAAAAAACCAAAAAGCCAAAAAGCCAACCCACTTCCCAAACGAACTATAAAAGACTTTAGCATCCGAAAATTACTTTTCAGTATCAGATATCAACCTTTCTGCATTTACAACAATTAAAAATGGCCAAATCTACTTTTGTTTTGAGCCTAGTGGTAAACATGGAAGCTATTGCACAAACAGAGTTAAACCAAGTAACCATTGCAAATGCATAATAATAGTGGGGTTGGGGTATCCCTGCCCTCTGAACAGACGTGAAGGTCTCCCCTCGTCCGACTCTCTACAGAGGAATCTCCTCTCACTGCTTCCCCTACTATCCTCCCTTTACCACCATCATGGGGGTTTACGGGAGATCCTAGAGGCTCACTTGAAGATGATACAGGAGAATCATGAGCTGCTACACTATAAGAGAAGCCAAGAAGAAAGGGAGGAACTCCATAAGTAAGGTCCTAGGCTTACATCTAAAAAAATCCACAACTACCACAGAAAGAAAAGGAGCATTGATTCAAGACGTACGTGAGTCAGGTTCATCATCTAGACAAAATTTTTTATAATTGAGTGATTCATACTTCACCGAAAGAGGTTCTAATGGGTAAGGCAAGATAAGACTAGATTAGTCTCTTTACTAATAACATCAAAAGGTGGTCTGGACACCTCCTACTAAGAAAGGGAGACCAATCTTTATGACGACGATGACAATGATGTGCTCGATGAGTCTAAGATTTTTATTCCAGCGTTTGGAACAATTATTGCAAACAACCAAATTTTGATATGTTTAAAACAGCTATAGAACTGGAAATAGAATTAGTTGTTAGTGAATGTTCAAAGTTCCCAACCTTTCTTTGAGTTCTTAAACAGCAATAGATCTAGACAAATACTCTCCAGAACTCCCAGTCCAAGACTATAACTACCTTCGGCAGAGTTTAAGGCTATCACATTTAAGAAAAATTCTTAAATTCAGTGTTAATAGAATGCATATTAACTTTTTCAAATTATAAAATAGGTCAAGCTAAAATGTGAATCAAATTCTACAAGACAAATGAATACAGAAACTTGTTAGTCAAGTTCTGCAAGCCACACCCACTTGTGATTTTAACTTCCCTACATGATGATAAAACTTTTTTCTTATAAATTTATCACAAGAAACATCCGCATGCAAAATCTATCAGCACTTATATGCAATGTGACACAAAAGACAAACACAAAGCTCATTGAAACCCAAAATTCCAGAAGAGAATTCAAATTTACCATGTCTGATTTGCTTCAACTAACTTTCCGTCCAAGTAATCAATTGAGTAATTCAATCCTCACACCTTTACCAGTGGATTTTGGCAATGACAAATCCACCTTTTTAGCTAACTTAAGAGAGTGTCACGAAAAAAAAAAAACCCAGCTTTTTCCCACAAGCTTCGTCTGCAGGGAAACAAAAAAAAACATTATATATCAAATATAAACTATAACAAAACAAATTTCACTATTTAAAAATTTCCATTGTTTGGTTTCTGAGAAAAAGACACAATTTTGTGTTCATCATTCAGGAATTCAAATACAATAAAGCACCTAAACTATAAGACAAGTAGGCCTCTCCAGACCATACAAGCACGCGTCGAGCCCATGCGAAGGGTTTGGTTAAGATATGCCAGATTCCACCAAGTATACAAATGGAACCTAACCATACATGTCCTCCGATTATATCTTCCAAATCGTCTACACTAACAATCCATCCTTCCCCTCCAAAAGGGGATTTTAGTAAATAACCAAATATAATACTTGGGCTAAGGGTCAAGTTGGTAATTTTTCTTACATCTCCCCCTCCGGGAGCCCAGGTATCATATACGCCCCCAAAATAAAGAGCCTTGAATACTAGAAGAAAAGCACCTATCCCTAACAAGATTAAGTGAATACCTAAAAACAAATAAAAAATTTCACTCATTAACTCGAGCTTCATTCAACTGCAGCTAACTTATTGAGCTGAACTGACTTATTCATTTGCTGAAAACTATTTCCTCGTTTTCTCGGCAACCAAACACCGCAATGAAGGACCATAACCCTAATTTTAAAAACACCAGACAGTGAAAAAAACCCTAATTGCAACAAAACGATAACAAAGATCTATGCTTTACACACACACACATATATATACATATATACACACCTTTGGAGAAGAGAGAGAGACTTCAATATCCGGTGATAACTTTCCGGCGAGAATACACCGGCGATTGTACGGACAACGGCGAGATCTACAGATGGGGGAGATCGAGATTGGATTTGGTTTTTTGGGGGTTTTATATGACGAAAAATATAAGGTGGTGCCCTGCACGATGACAACTCGTGGGGTCTAATCTATAGCGTACACGTGGAGGGGGAGTTGTTAGATCTGAACCGCTGGTATTGCGGAAATAGGTTTGACCGGTTGATTTTGTGTTACATTTTTTTGATTATATATGTTTTTTTTTTTTTTTTTTTGATGAAACATTTTTAGATTATATGAAATAAATTTAAATAAATATTTAGAAAGGTAAATGTAAATCAAATATAAATAAATTGTGAGAAAATATATTATTTTTTAGTTGAGGGAATAAAGTGATGGTGATAGTTTAAAGAAGTAAAGTGTAATTTATCTTATTCATAAAAAGATATTTTCATCATAAATGTCTACATTGAAAAAAATGAGAAAATTACCAAGAAGTCTTTTTTGAAAAACATATAGTCTTTTAAGTTTCATAACCTTTTGTTTATATTCAAAAGTCCTAGAACGTTATTCTTCTTCTCTGTCTCTTTTGCTCTTTGTGATTTCCGGCGATCGTTGACGTAATCATATCTTACTTCTTTTCTTTCTCTTTCCGATATATTCTCACCGGCGACCGATGACTACCATCGATTAGGATTCACCGACAACCACCGACCGTACGACTCCTTACTTCAGCCTCACCGACGCTAAAGAAGATATGTTTCCGACGAAGAAGATGAGTAGATCTATCAGATCTGAATAGATCTACATCAGATTTGGCTAGATCTAAACAAAAAATAGTTGTCGGAGTACAATCCTCTCTCTATATCCGCATTTTTCCTTCGATCTCTTATTTTTTTCTACATTTTCTCTGCTATACACTTCTCTTTTTCTGTTCTAATGGAAAAAATTTTTAAATTTTGAATAAGTTGTTTTCGAGTTTTAGTTACAGGAAGTGAAAACTGTAAAATTTTATAGTTTCAATTTTTTTTGGTGTTGGAATGAATCATAGTTTAAAACTGTAAAATTTTGCAGTTTCAAATTTTTTTTGTGCTAGAATGAATTATGGTATAAAATTGTAAAATTTCACAGTTTCATAACATTCTTTAGAACTGTAAAATTTTACAATTTTATAACATGTTTTTCAGTTTGATTAATAAGGATAAATGCTTAATAAATTTTTGCTTTGAAACTGTAACATTTTACAGTTTCAAAACTTTTCAGTTTAATCAATATTGAAGATTATTTGCTTAAACTTTACAAAAATTGAAAAATAGCATATGTTTTTCCTATTGTTGCTGTTTTTTTCGTTCGATTTTTTTTTCTTTTGTTTATCAATATTTAGCGCATTTTGTTATGTTTTTTTCTTTCTAATTTCTTCATTTATTCTTTTTTTTTCTCGACAATATTCTAGACATTCCGGTGAGTCTCCAATAATGTTCTTAACGTCCAATGAACGTTCTGAACGTTCTGAACATTCCGGCGACTTCTATTAACATTCTAAATACTCCAGTGAACTTCCAGCGATACTCCGGCGACTTCCCGGTAATGTTGAGCATTCCGACGAGTCTTCGGTAACCGTTTGACGGAAGTCCGACGGTAATAGGATGTAACAATGTCTGTAAATTAAAAAAAAAAAAAAGATTTTTTGGTAACAATTAAAAATATAGAGGACTAATTGGTGCAAGTGTTTTGTTTGAGGATTACATAGGTCTTGAATTTTGTATATGAGATTTATTGGTAAGTTCCCCGAAAAAAATTAGTAAATGACAGGGTTTAGGTGTTACAATTTGTAGTTGAGGAGTAAAGTGATACATAATAGTTAACTATTAGTTGACCTGTGTAATGCAAGTATTTTTTTTTTTTCAAAAAATATTTGATGATACAATGTGTGTTATAAAAAAATAATTTTAATTTTAATTTAAAATTAATGTATTATTTTAATTATTTATTTTGATAATATTGGCTCTATTGTTCTATAAAATTGTTGTTAATTTTTTCAAAAAATATTTGATGGTACAATGTGTGTTATAAAAAAATAATTTTAATTTTAATTTTAAATTAATGTATGATTTTAATTATTTATTTTGATAATATTGGCGTTATCATTCCATAAAATTGTTACTTGAATATTTATATATATTAATTTTTGTTAAATTATTTGTGTATTTTGATAATTTTAGTTCTATCATATTATAAAAGTGTAATTATCATATAATAATTTTGTATGATATATATTAAATTATAAAATAGTAAAATAAATACTCATTTTGATATTAAAAATAATACTATAGTAACATAAAATTAAAAGTAATTCTAACTATTTAATTTTCTTTTATATTCGTTTGGAAAATAAAAATATGTAGAACTAGAAATTATATAAAATTCATTAAAAAAAATGAAATATCAATATGTTGTAGTTGGATTATCATATGATTTTATATAATGTAATTAAATTAAAATATTAATTATATAAAAGAAATTCAATAATGACTAATCAAGAAAGAATCACAAAACAACATCTAAATCCAAAAAGAAAAAATAATAAAAATATCCAAACAATAGATACGTCTCAATGTGCAAAGTGATTAATCATATATAATATGATATCAAAATATAAAAGAACTTACTGTTCAATAATTGAAAAAGTAACTTAAGCAATAAATCTAAATTTTAGAAATTCCTCGAGAGTATCATATTGTGCTGGTTTTGTTGGAAAAAAATAGTTTTTTGGTGACTTTAATTAAATATTAAAGTGGGTCTCAACCGTCTATTATGTTGGGTCCAAGTGGGTTTAGATACTTTGCAATGAGATCTTTACACCACAAATAAATTGGCCAAAAACTATTGAGAATTGAATGAGAAATTGTCCCATGAAGTTAGCTTCATGAAAGAGTTAATGGGGTTTGTAACTTCTGCCTTTATTGTAAAGTTTAATAGTGCATTAATGGAGTTTGTAACTCTTGCCTTTATTGCAAAGGTTAATGGTGCATTGGTGACCAGCCATAAAGGCTGGAGGCTTCTCATCTCTCCCCTATACATGTATAAATTGAGACCCTCCTGTCAAGTCTCAAACACAGAAATTGTTTCTTCCATTCTTTAGTCAGTTTGCTAGAAATTTCTACAATGAGAGAGTGTTACCACTGTTTTTGTTCGCTAAGCTAGACAGAGAGTACTTCTGCCGTAGCTAGTTTTGATCGTCGTATCCTGAGAGACAGACGCCGGGATTCCTCAAGCACTCGACCCGTGAGGCGGCGAAATCTGTTTTAAGAAAATTGCTACTGTGCAGGCTTCGGTTTGGTTTCTTTACCATTTTATTATTTTGTGTATTTCTGTTGAAATTTAGTTGTAATTATCAGCATATGTTCTTGGTATATAATTTTGATTTCTTCATAAATCTATTTCTTTAATTTCACAATTTGAACAACAAGCTTAAAACAGATTTTTATATATTTTCTATGAAATTGATCAAATAGATTTATATAGACAATTAGGTTAGTTTTGTATAATGTTACTAGGAACTGTTGCGGAATTGCTCACTATTTCAATGATCGTAAATTGTGCAAGTTTTGACATGTTATTTAGTTTCTAGCTTTTAGTTTTCTTACATGATTTAATCTTTAGAATAATTTGCATACTTAATTGTATTAGTATGATCTTATTTTATGCGTATGGTTCATCATTCCCCTACTATGATTTGCAAGAATTTTTAGAGTTATAAAATTTGTGTAACTTGCTTATATTTATTTGCATGGTTATTGTGAATTAAATTCTTATATAATTTATGGCAATTAATTTTTAATTTAATAGTTAGAGTTGTAAGTTTTGTAATTTATGTAGAAGTTATAAGGTTTTGTAACTTGTATAGTATCTTAATTCCTTAGTTATTTTGCTATTCTATGATTTGCTAGAAGGTTAAATAATATTTGATTATATGTACAATTGCTTTAGATTAGTTGATTTATATTATGTTGTCGTTTGCTACTAACTTTCTTTGTAGGCATACCTAAGCGTGGAAAGGAATTTTATGGACTACTTATAATCATCAATTGGATTGGTTTATTTTTCCTTTATATTTGAAGAAATTTTTTGCTTGAGATTTAGTTGGTTTGTTTACCAATTTGTAGTAGCAAGTTTTATTTGCTTGTATTATTAGAAGCATTTTTTATGCATGTATTTGGTTGTAGCAATTTTTAAGTTGCTTGTAAGTTTGGAATTTGGTTTGGTTTTCTGTAATAGAAACCAAAGTGTTTAGCCTTGACTAAAAAGTAGTTCTTATTTGTTCAGAAATGACAACTACGGCGGATTTGGTTTCAAACCTTTGGGTTTTGAGGAAGTATCTGGGTTTAATCATTTTATTCCTAAAGTGTTGGAAAACCAAGTTTGGAGAAAATCTTTGATTATAATCTGATTATTTTCAAAGTGTTTTGGTTTATAATCTGATTATTTCCAAAGTGTTGTGGTTTTGAGAAAAGAAATCAAATTTTAGCATTAGCTAAAATATCTTTGATTTTTATTCCGAAATCATGGGCTCAGTTCCGGGAGTACCGGTTAACTTTTATGAGTGGTGTAATTATGGTAGCAAATTTTATTTACTTGGAAATTGGTTTGTTATAACCTGGTTTTATCCCCTAGAAATCTTAATTTTAAAATTGTTTCCCATGGACTAGGAGTCAACATGCTCTTGGATGTTTTGTCAAAAGGTTAACTGGGTTTTAAGTGGGACCATTGTGACCCATCTAGTTCCTGGAAACATTCTTGACAATGTTCGATTTTAGGTTAAATGGTGAGACTAGTTTTGAATTAAATTTTCATCTGAGGGATTTTCTAAGGGTTTTTGAATCACAGAAGTAAAATTCTGTTGTGATGCTTCAGAAATGGCTTCAAAATGTGACAAAAAGAAATGTTGTTCCACTTGACAACCTTAGCCTTGCGAGATTCTTAAAGGAAGATCTTGAGAGATCAAGTATGATTAAAGGAAATCATAAGATTGCATGATAACATTTCTGAATTGATCAGAGGCAATTAGTATGGTATCCTTGTGTTATTTATAGCATTTATGATTGCTATGTGACTTTGCTTGAAAGTAAAGATGAGACAACCCGTTAGGGTGGGTGAATATATTTTTGAATTTTTAAATTCCAAATATATTCTTAAATTGGTGGCTCCTAGTGAGTATAAGATCACTAATCACAAAGATAGAAAACTGGTGGTTCCTAGGAGGTGTAAGACTACTGGCTACATAGTTATGAGGTTGTGGTTCCTAGTAGTGAACAGATTATTGATCACATGTCAAGACATCATGGTTCCTAATAGTGGAGAGGCTACTGGTCATATGTCAAGACATGATGATTCCTAGTAATTTGATACTATGTCAGAACGTTGTGATTCCTAGTAGTAAAGTAACTCCTGATCACAGGTTAAAACATTGTAATTCCTAGTAGTAGAAAGTCTACTGACCACATGCTGAGAAGTTAGTGATTCTTAGCGATAAGACTACTGGCCAGGTTATGAAGTTCCGAATAGTAGACTATTGAACACTGGATTTGTGTTTCCTAATAGTAAGACTATTGGCTTCAAAGTGATAGGTTGGATCAAATATATTTGGGTGCCTAATTCGGTTGATGATATTCTGGGAATGTATTTATTGTGATATGATTTTGAGAGTTTCATAATCATTGTGACACAAGGATTTGTTTAAGACTTTGTATAAATTCTACAAAGAAGACTTAATTATCCGACTCTGAATTGAGGAGGATAATATAAAGAAATGAGGGAGTACCTCTTCAGTGAATGCCAATGTCATTAAGCATGGAAAATTTTCTGGAATGAGGGAAAAGCCCCCCTTGAACAAAGTCCTGTATGTTTCGGACTTTCACATGGTTTTTGAGTCCGATAAGGTCGTTCTGACGAAACACAAGTGTGACACTTGTGTTGAAGCGAAGTGGACAAGATCTCGTATGAGTTATGGAAAGGCGTTAAGCCTTCTTATAATTCTTACAAATGTGGGGATGTCATATAAAAGGCAGGAATACCTAAACCCAAGAGGGTTAGGATAAGCCTAAAATCCATTGACTTTGTATTCAACGGTTATGCACAATATAGCAGTGCATATCAATTTCTTGTGGTTCAGTCTGCTAGATATACACAAGAATACTATCATGGAATCAAGAAATGCATCTTTCTTTGAAAATGTATTCCGAGTTCCATGAAAGAGGTTGAAGATGACAATGATCACATAGCTAATCAAACAAATGATCACTTGCGTGATCAAGCTAAAGATGTAGATGAGCCAAGAAAGAGTAAGAGGGCAAGGACTACAAAGTCTTTTGTCCCGGACTTCTTGACTTATATGTTAGAGGGAGAACCTCAAACTTTCCACGAAGCTATGACTTCTCTTGAAAGTCCTTGATGGAAAGAAGCGATCAAAAGTAAGATTGACTCCATCTTACAAAATCACACCTGGGTGTTGGTAGATTTACCTCCAGATTGTAAGCCTTTAGGCTGAAAATGGATTTTTAAAAGAAAGATGAAGGCCGATGGGTCAATTGACAAGTATAAGGCGAGGCTCGTTATCAAAGGGTACAGGCAAGGAGAAGACTTGGATTATTTTGATACGTACTCACTTGTTACTAGGATAACATCCATTCGCATGGTGATTGCGTTAGCAGCTTTGCGCAATCTGGAGATACATCAGATGGATGTAAAAACAGCTTTCTTAAATGAAGATTTGAATGAAGAAATCTACATAGAGCAACCCGAGGGGTTTTCAACTCCAAGACAAAGTAAGAAAGTCTGTAAGCTTGTCAAATCTTTGTATGGTTTGAAGCAAGCGCCTAAACAATGGCATGAGAAGTTTGACAACGTAATACTGTCAAGTGGGTTTAGAATCAACGAATGTGACATGTGTGTTTATGTCAAAGACACTGATAGAGGTTATGTCATTGTGTGTCTATATGTTGATGATATGTTCATTATAGGTAATAACGATGAAATGATCAAAACCACCAAGAAGTTGTTAAATTCTAAGTTTGACATGAAAGATATGGGCCTTGCAGATGTTATTCTAGGTATTAAGATTACCAGAACATCTAGTGGAATTGTACTTTCTCAGTCTCATTATGTTAATAAGATACTTGAGAAGTTTAGTGGATCAGATACGAATGTGTCTTTGACACCTGTAGACTTAAGTCTACATTTTACCAAGAATAATAAAGAGTGTGTCTCTCAGTTAAAGTATTCTCGGGTAATTGGAAGTTTAATGTATCTGATGAGTTGTACTAGGTCGGATATAGCTTACTCGGTTGGCAGGCTTAGTAGATACACAAGTAATCCCGATGCTTCTCATTGGAAGGGCATTGTGCGGGTGTTAAGATTTTTACGCTACACTCGGGATTATGGGCTGCATTATACTCGATATCCAGCGGTGCTAGAAGGCTATAGTGATGCGAATTGGATATCAGATATAAAAGACTCCAAATCCACTAGTGATTATGTGTTTATCCTTGGAGGGGCAGCCGTGTCTTGGAAATCTTCCAAGCAAACATGTATATCTAGATCAACGATGGAATCAGAGTTTATTGCTTTTGATAAAGCAGTAGGAAAAGCTGAATGGCTTTGCCATTTCATTGAAGATTTGCCACGTTGGTCTAAACCTGTGCCAGCTATTTGTATTCATTGTGATAGCCAATCTGCAATTAGTAGGGCACAAATTTATATGTATAATGGAAAGTCTAGACATATCCGTCGTAGACATAATTTCATTCGACAACTACTCTCAAATAGAGTTGTTTTTACAGACTATGTAAAGTCTAAAGGACAACATTGCAGATCCGCTAACCAAAGGGTTTAATCGAGTGTTAGTCGAAACATCGTCAAAAGGAATGAGATTGAAGCCTTTGGAAGTTACTGGAATGGAAACCCAACCTAGTTGACTGGAGATCCCAAGATCTAGGTTCAATGGGGCAACCTAATTGCGTGTAACGGTGGTATGTCACTAAGGAGGTTAAACCTCCAGCCATTCTTTCTATCAGTGATACCTGCAAGTGTAGAGGTTAAGCTGAGCTTTTAATGACTCTAGTGTGTTAAGCTGAGCTTTTAATGACTCTAGTGTGTTAAGCTGTTGAGCTGAATATAGCAGGATACTCAAGTAGAGTCACCTATGTGAGTGTGAAGTGAGGCCGCTTCTAGAAGAATTGGGAGGCCAAGATTCTTTGAAATCACTCGCTGAACCAGGCTAGTGCCCAAGGCCATACAGGGCACACCAGTGATAACAGAATGGTGGTAGGAGTAATTCCCGTGTGAGATTTATTGTCTCAGTTTACATAAACGGCAGAGCAGTTCAAGATGTCATATTCACTGATTAGCCAGTAAACTCGATAGGTTTTCACTGGGAGAGGTTCAAAGCTAAAAGCTACCTTCTCTAATGTCGGGGTTAGTCTGTTGTACTCTCTCTCCGAGTCATTATTGTTGAACAATGTCCGTTTGTTGAGTCATTCGGTCAATTTTTATTCATGTGGGGGATTGTTGGAAAAAATAATTTTTTGGTGACTTTAATTAAATATTAAAATGGGTCTCAACCGTCTATTGTGTTGGGTCCAAGTAGGTCTAGATACTTTGCAATGAGATCTTTACACCACAAATAGATTGGCCAAAAACCATTGAGAATTGAATGAGAAATTGCCCCATGAAGTTAGCTTCAAGAAAGAGTTAATGGGGTTTGTAATTTCTGCCTTTATTGTAGAGTTTAATAGTGCATTAATGGGGTTTGTAACTCCTGCCTTTATTGCAAAGGTTAATGGTGCATTGATGACCAGCCATAAAGGCTGGAGGCTTCTCCTCTCTGTAACGCCCTCAAAATAATGACATTAAACCTATCAATTTAGACATGCATTGGTAAAAAGATAAACATGCTTCTATTCATCAGAGTAATTCATTACAAAAAGTATTACATATTGACAACAAAAGTAAATGCCCTATGGGCTTACAACTTTCCAAGCCAACACTTGGTTACAAGAAATGAGTACTAACTTATATACATATTAAGTCCTAAGCCTGAATTTACATGTAATACATCAAGAGAAAGCAACAACAAAAGTCTGCCAGCCTCTAGCCTTCCAAGCTATGTTCTTGGAGGTGGCATGCTACCTGTACCTAAAAATGATATCCCATATAGGGTGAGCCACAGCCCAGTAGAAATACACTAAACCAGCTATGAACAATGACTAAAAGATTAGCAGTTGATAGATGGTCAACACTTTTACATTCTTTCATAACACATTACAATTTCACGACATTCAAGTCCATGTTACAATTCACTTTCCCTTTCTTATTCAACTTTGAGTTTGAAAACAAGGCTCAGTACCCCGGCCAAAACATTTGATGAGATAATAGTTCATTATTAAAATACTTTCGAAGTTCATGGTGTATACACATTTTGGTGCTGCATCAGTAACACATAAAAATCATTCAATATATCTCAAATAATACACATTGTAGTACTGTATTAATGAACAAAACACTTCCATACGTTTCAAATAATACACATTGTAGTGCTGTACTAATGAAACAAAACACTTCTATACGTTTCAAATAATATACATTGTAGTGCTGTACTAATGAAACAAAACACTTCTATTTCACAGCTGATATACATTGTAGTGCTGTATCACTGTCACACAAAATCCGGCTTAGAGGTCCATCCCCCATCTTCTAATAAGCCGTGGAGTATAGCCCCTATCTCCTCCCACACAAAACAATGTATATAAGCAGTTATCATATACAAGTTTGATCAATCAATACGAAATTTGATGTATTATACCATCCACTATATCTAATAGCACACTAAATTGATTAGTTTTAGTTTGCCTAATCATCATGCATTGTCTACAACAATCAAGACTATTCTCCACCGATAGCCCAAAGCAGTTATTTCTAAACAGGAAATAAATGCACCAAATGGATATAACATCAACATTTTACATAGGTGAGCGATAAATAAATCCATTTACTCCCTTTAATCCCACACATTCCCGATTTCAACATTCTCAATTCAATTTCTCATTTCTCAAAATTAATTATACCAATTAATTTATTTATGTAATTAGGAATTTATCCATAATCTACATAACAACCCTAAGGTTCTATTTTCTTCGATAGACCGACATTAATCTCATTTCTTTATGCCAAACATGCACATAGGTTCATATACATATAAAACCCCCATCTTTTGTAAAATTACACAAAGACCCAAACTTTTTCAAAATTACACAACAACCTCCAACATATCAAAATGCTAAAATTCAAAAACAAAGCTCATAAGAAGGAGTAGGATATCCCTACCTCGAAGTTAGAGCTCCAACGGAAATGAAGACCAAAACCCAACGTGCTCCAAATTCCAAACTTTTCGGATTAAAATAAATCCCTCAACACCCTTTATCTTTCTTACAAAGAACAAAGAATAGATTCACACTAGAAGAAGATGAAAACCTAGAGAGAAAATAAGTATAGAGAGAGAGAGAGTCTCGGATCTAGGGTTCCAAAATGAAAAGGGGATAAAAAAGTGAAGTTAAACCCGCTGCTGTCTGCTGATATACAACAGGCTCGCTCGAGCAAAGGATTGGTCGCTTGAGCGACCAGATACAAAGAATACTCGCTCGAGCGAAGAAAGTCTCGTTCGAGCCAACAACTCGAAGCTTCAGGTCTGCAACCCAGAAGCACGCTCGAGCGACAGAATGCTCGCTCGAGCGAGGAAACTTAAAACATACACCTCGTTCGCTCGAGCGAAGGAAAGCTCACTCGAGCGAAAAACTGCACCCTTCAGGTCCAGAACCAGACGCAGACGTAAGCTCGAGCGAAGAACCTCTCGCTCGAGCCACCAGATACAAAACTCAACTCTCGCTCAAGTGACCAAACCTTGGCTCGAGCGAAGGATCCAAAACAAAGAGCTCGCTCGAGCGACAAACTGCTAGCTCGAGTGAAGGACCAAAATTCTGGGCAGCAACCCTTGGTTCCCAAACACAACCAACTTGTAACAAACCTGCCCAACACATCCTATAACTCAAATACAAAGTATGAAGGGATGAAAACAAGGTTTAACAACTGCTAACATCCACGGAACCAACTCTGGATCACTGTACAACAAGGGTTAAAACCTGGGATCCCTATACTCTCTCCCCTATACGTGTATAAATTGAGACCCTCCTGTCAAGTCTCAAACACAGAAATTGTTTCTTCCATTCTTTAGTCAGTTTGCTAGAAATTTCTACAGTGAGAGAGTGTTGCCACTATTTTTGTTCGCTAAGCTAGACAGAGAGTACTTCTGCCGTAGCTGGTTTTGACCGTCGTATCCTGGGAGACAGACGCCGGGATTCCTCAAGCACTCGACCCGTGAGGCGGCGAAATCTGTTTTGAGGAAACTGCTACCGTGCAGGCTTTGGTTTGGTTTCTTTACCATTTTATTATTTTGTGTATTTCTGTTGAAATTTAGTTGTAATTATCAGCATATGTTCTTGGTATATAATTTTGATTTCTTCATAAATCTATTTCTTTAATTTCACAATTTGAACAACAAGTTTTCCCTCATGTGTGTTGTGATTATATAAAATAACATAGAAAATGAAATATAATTTCATATATAGAATTAGTTTAAAATTGAAACAGCAAATTCATAATATAAAATAATATAGAATTGGTATTACGTATAGAATAATGCACAGAAAAAAAAATGAGGCAATTTAGCATTGAAAAAAAAATCTTAAATTAGATTTGTAGAATATCTCAATTCACTATGAAAAATATATGGAAAAAAAAATATTTGTCAAATAGAGTCCATATAAATATGTAAAGTTAATATAATTTAAATTATGTTTGAGTTTGTGTAAAACTCTATATGTAATTAAAAAATTACATGTTGATGTAGCTCTCTTAAAAAAAAAATAAACCCTTATAATATGCCACCTCACTACTTTTAATATTATATATATATGATAGGTAAAAACAACTGAAAAACAAAGAATAAAAAAAGAATATATATATAGAAAAATGTTTTGCACCTCGAATCCCTCCTCCCCCGAATCCCCCGAGAGAGAGAGAGAGAGAGAGAGAGAGAGAGGATCGGGGAGAAGATCGTCGAGGTCGTCGGCCAGTGAACCTCCGACCGCCTCGAACTCAGCCGCCGATCGTGCCTCGGCGCGATCGCCTCGCCCCGCCTCCGCCCTAATAATTGGGCCTCCTCCTCCTCCTCCTCCCTCCCTCCTCCTCTCTGCCTCCCTCTTTCTTCTTCTTTCTTCTTCTCTTCTTCTTTCTTTCTTCTCGATTTTCGATTAAAAAAAAAAAATCAGATGACGAAACGACGTCGTTTCGTCAATTAGGGGGATTCGGGGGAAGGGGATTCGAGGTCCCAATCAAAACTGTATATATATATACATAATTTTCATGTTGAACACAAATAACTAGCTTTTCACGTGTGAAAGTATGGTAGCATAATAAATAAAACAATTATATAAACATTAGTTCTACATAAAATTATGTGGTTTGATTTGGAGCAACTACATAACATAATGACAAAGTGTCACGTACCAACTTATTAGGGGTACGAGTTCTACACTAAGTATCTTACAAGCGCATTAATTTATGAGCGGTAAGGTAGGCAGGGTAGATCCCTATCATATCTTTTGCGTTGGTCCTTAGGTATAATACAAGGGGTATGTTGTACCCCTTATGAAACCGAGTTTTCGGGATGATGACAAGCGCCCAACCTGTGACACAAAACCAAGTGTTTCGTACATACACACAACAAAAAAAAAAAAATGAAGAAGTTAAAATTAAGACATGACACCTCTTTATGAGAACTCTATCTCTATTTTTTTTAAAAAAAAAATTCAATTCAATTCAATAGAGAAGAAAATTCATATTAACTTAGGATTTGTTGCATCGTGAATAATATCACAAAATATAAATTGTCTATTGACCAAACTATACACCGAACAGAAAAAATACAAAAAATGAGAGATTTTTTTATGAACACTTAAAAAATATAAATGTAAATTAATATATTTGTGGATGAATAAATAGAGACACAATGAAAAATAAATAGTGGAAGGGAAAAGAGAAGTAAAGAGGAAAAGAAAAAGTCTAAGAAAAATAATTAATTCTTTAATATTTTAAAGATTAAAGACACTTGGAAGGATTTTAGCACATTAGAATAGACAATTAGCAACATTTTAGAGACATAGCTTTACTTATAGACTAGCAGGTGATCTGTGCGATACATATAAATTTATTTTTAAAATAAAAATTTGATTTTAAATCTTAAAACTTTATATGTAGTAAATTTTAACAATTGAAAATTAAATATAAACAAATTTGTTAATAGTTGATGAAAATTTGCGTTACTGTTTGTGTGATCCTATATAGAAAGCTCACAAAAATAATTTCATTCAAAGTTTAAAAAGAAGGATGTATTTTCAACCTGAAATCAAATCTTCATTTGTATTAATCAAATTTATCAAAAATCATGAATTTCACTTGTATCAAAATATTTTTTCTAAAATAAATAAATAAATAATGAAAAATTCTATAATATACTAATTATGACTTGGTTATAACTTATGGTGTATTATTTTGGTTATTAAGGTTTTTTTTTTCTAATTTTTTTTATTTTTTGTTATGTCTAAAGTGGTGCGTCAGGTCTTTAATTATACTTCAAGTAGTGTTTGATTATGATTTATTATAATACTTTTATATGATAATATTTGAGTATTTTATTACATGAAAAAATACTTAAAGTGGGTTGCCTCAAAAGTAAGATTTAAGATCATAAGAGTTATTCACATTAATGTATAAAAAATTATAAATTCAAATCATAAACATTGTCCTCAAAAGGTATCAGGCACAAAATCTTTATAACTTTAATAATTTCAGTTCTCAAATAGTTCTGATGAATCATGTGACACATCATAATAACCACAAATTTCTTATTCCAGTCAAATTATTTTTGCATATCTTTTATGGCAGAGCTCATGAAGGTGCATTATCAATAATACTATAAATTTAAAATTTTTATTTAAAAATTATTCAAAAAACATTAATAGGTGCCTTAAATATACACAATCATTCGATAAATCATTATTCTTTAAAATAATATTTCATACGATTAATCATTTGACATTTGTCAATTTATCTTCTAAAGACTTAACAAAAAAAAGTATTAAATTCTATTATTTTAATCAATCAATATCAAATTAGACGCTACACGTGTATGTAAATCACTTCTAAAAATAAGATATCTGACATAAAATCACAACGGAATTAACTTTAATTAATGTAATGATATTTTATATTATGATATGTGTTACAAAAGAATAATATTAATTTTAATTTAAAATAAAATAAAATTTAAATTATTTATTTTAATAATCTTAACCTTAGCGTTCTATGAAAGTGCTACTTGAATACTTATATATAATAAATTTAGTTGAATTATTTGTTGATTTTGATAATTTTAGTTTTATTGTGCTATAAAAGTGTAATTATCATATAATGATTTTATATGATATATATTAAATTATAAGAATTTCTTTAAAGGTCTTTGATAATAAAATTTTATAAGATAAATGACATACAATATTTTCATAGTTGTTGTGGTCCCTCAACATTTTTATTGAGAAAATTTGACATAGAGAAATTGCTCTAATTTCACAGAGAAATTTAAAAAATTTCACTGATTTCATAGAAAATTTTTGAAAATTCTCTGATATGATCACAGAGAAATTTTATCAAGGGACCTTAGCTAATAAAAAAAATATATTAAACTTCTCCTACTAGTCAAAGATGGAGAGGGTTGTTTCACTAATTTTCCTATAAAATTATTATAAAAAAAACTCTTAAGACCATCTCCAACGGTGCGTCAAACTATGTATCAGATTTGAAATTTGATGAAAAAGTGATTTTTTCAAGCTCCCATGGTTTCACCAATTTGATATCAAAATGAGAATGGAACAAACATTTCATCAAACTAAGGACAAGCTCTGTATATTAGTATTTCACTGTGCTTGACCGTTGGGGTAGGCCAACCGGTCAACCAACCGGATGTCTGGCCGGTTGACCCAACGGTCGACCGGTTCCTTTTCAAATAGGTAGGTTCAAACCGGTCAAAAAGGTTCAAACAGGTAAAAAAATAAAATAAAATTTAGCCTTACCGGTTAACCCGCCGGTCGACCATTCCCTTTTTATGCACGGTTGGAGCAAGCCATATCAGATTGAGAAAATTGACTTTTTTTTACTCAAATTTGTTGAAAAATTTGGTTAACCGTTGGAGATGCTCTAAGTTTAACTCTAATTACTTAAGTACCTACAAGTGGTCTATTAATTATTTAAATTTAACAAAAAATAATAAACATTCAATATTCATAAAAAAAAAAAAAAAGAGAAAAGGAAAAAAACTAATTAATGTGCCTTTTAATCAACCAAATAAAAAGTCCCCATTAGAAGATCAACTAAATTGAAAGCAAAACTTTCTGTTAGTGAATTAGATGACGATTACACTATCTCCCAATCCAAGTTGTTTTGAAAAATATCCTTATATAGAGAGAATTGTTTTAAATATGACTTGTAAATTAATTTTTTTATTTATTTTTATTTATTATAAAAATACGAAAAAAAAAACTAGAAAGATTATGTGACTGAAATAAGTTAAACAACTTATTTATGTGCTTGTCCCAAAAAGAGGCCGGATTATGAGGCCATTGAATCTGGATGGATGGACAGTAGCATGCTGTTTAATTAATTATCACGATATATATGCTTAATTTTCAAGTAAATCGTATAAAGAGACCATAGCAACCTCGATTATTTGTATATTAATTATCTTGATGCTCTACAATTTACATTAATTGGCTAATTTGGTTGTTCTGTGTCACATGTATAATTCAAATTAAGAGCTACCATACATGTCATAGTGATTTTTTTTTTTTTTTTTTTTGAATAATTGGATATTTGGATCAACTTACACGCAACCTCAACTAATTTTAAAAGACTAAGTCTACTTGCAGGAACCCCCATTTAAAGTCAAAGCAAACGGCATAATAATCATAAAATGATTGTTGATGAACTATTTAAATTTTGTTACAAATTTTATATTTTCGTACTTTGTTTGCTGGGAATTTTTTCATACAGTGTCTTTCGGAGTATACGACAACTTTGGTGCTTTCAAGTTTCCCATGATGACATTGAAGATGACGACGACACGAGTTTTCTTGGAACAAAAGAAGCAAGCATTTAAGAACCATTACTCAAATATTCTGTAGAAGATTTAGTGTAATCCATTTATTCTCTCAGTTATATCTCTATTCTATTTTTTTTTTTTTTTTTTTTTGAACTGGTCTATTCTATTATTTTAAAGTTGTAAAATAGTTACATGAACTTGTCAAATTAAAAAATAAAGTTAAAAATTTCAATACAACTACTGTTATTATTGATATATCGAAAGATTCTTACTTTCTTCTTCTCTTGTTTTTCCTTGACAAATTATACATATTAATTTGACCGTTATAATTTTAATTATATTTTTTTTAATGACGTACTTTTTTTCCTTGGACAAATTATACATATTAATTTGATCCTTATGATTTTAATTACATTTTTTTAATAACATACAGAAATGTTATTGAGGTTACTAAAGTGAGTACAAAAGTAAACTGAGACTTCTCCAATGTAATGTGAAGAATACAGTGGTTCATTTTTGCACCACAAAAAAATTCAGCAAAATTATTGAAGTAAGAAGGAAAAAAATTGCCAATGCTAACACAAAAAATCCAAAAAACTATGATTATGATTCCACATAATGTACTCTGAAAGGCAATCTTAATTTTAGTGCACGAGACTTTTGTCAATGCAGGAGGCTGATCAAATATACGAGTCTTACCTCTACATGTAAAGAGGTTGTTTCTAAGTCATGTATTATTATATTGTTGTGTAATTGTTCCTTTCTCCTTAATTAGTAGGAGGGGCATAAAATTTGGAGTGGACGGATTGAGCAGCCTCTGACAATCCTAAGGTTTTATTGACACTCCAAAGTTTTTATTTACATCACCATTTAGTTTATGACTTTTAGATCTAGTCGCCCAGAATGACTTTAACAATTTGAGTTCTTCAATTGATGTTGGGCTCGGTAAAGTAAACAGTTGCTTCTATGGTGCTGATAGTGAGTGGTGATTATCCACCTGGTTATTAGAAACACAATACATACATATAGACAAATATTTCAGCCACGGAGATACAAAACAACGATTTCAAAAAAATAAAAAAACAGACAGGGCAGTAATATGAATTTTTTTTTTTTTTAATTTGCCAAAAACAATCAAAATTAATGAAAATTAATACTAATTTAAAACACAAAAACACCATCAAGTTAGATCTATGTTGTGTTAGTCTTTAGGGATTCCTCAGGAGGCAGTCTCTGAACTTCGCACAACTGTGTATAGATTTGTGTGTGACGCTGTCAATTGTTTGACATGATTCACTTGGGTAAGTTAGGTAATCAAAGCAAGTTCAAGTTTCAAGACCACTCCCTTGCAGATTGTTCTAATCAACCAAATAAAAAAAAGTTCACATTAGAAGATTCTCACCTTTTGGAAAATGCACAGAGCTTTTAGATAAACAAGATCTGGGCACGAGGGGAAGCTCTGGTCAAGAGACACACTTGTTCTCGAAGAAACTCTCTCTGATTAATAGGAACACGCCATTGAAACATGAACACACCTACATATTGTTCAGGATCTTCAAAAACCACTGACATGATCTCTAAACTCACGGTCTTTTCCAACAATAGCTTCACCAACTCCATCTCATACTTGTATCCAGAAAAGTACAAGAACTCAATAGATTTAAGCTGAAGTAGAAGACTAACTTGTGGTAACTGTTCTCCAGCCTGTGGGTTGATCTCTATAAATTCGCATGTCCCACGGGGACACAAAGGTTTTATATCCATTGTAGGCAATTTCTTGTGTATCCCAGTCCAACAAGACAATCGAAACTGCGTTGCATAAAATGCTAACAATGTGAGAATTTGTTAAGCGTAGAAAAAAGAAGACAATATAAAAGCATGAGTAAAAACTTACATCAATTTTAATTTTTTGGAGAAGGGGGCAATCTTCCAAAAAGGCAAAGAAGAAAACCATATTGTATTCTTCCTTTAGTTGTGAACCCATAAAATAGAATTCCTTGAGCTTCTTGAGTAATGCTAGGTATCATGAAAAGTCTTTCATGAAAATGGTCATGAAAGATTTGTGACCGTTGGATTACACTTACAATAAAGTACCACACACTAATCAAGGTAATCTAAGGGTCACAAATTTTTCATGATCATTTTCATGAAAAATTTTTCATGATCCCTAACATTCCTCTCTTGGATATAGTACATCGTTTTCCATTCCTATAATGTTCTTCGATTACAAACTGCTCAATTTCCAAAAGAGTGTAATTAAAAAAGAAAACACAAAAAATTAGCAACAATAGAGAAATTATGTGGCTTTAACATGAATAAACAAGCAGTTTCAGATTGACATCTGTACTGTACCTGAAGAAACCAATCATTAGCAGCAAGAACCTCAACCTGAGCTAGTTGATCCAGCAATATTCTAACATTGCTTTTCTGCAAATCCCAATTCTCCAAATCCCAATTCCCCACATCAAAAAGATTCGCGCCAAGAAGGCTACAAGAATTGTTAAGCCGGAAAATATTCAAGCAACGCCAGGTCGTCAGGGTCACTAAATTGGGCGCATCCACTTGTAATGTGGTCTTTTCTCACTGGTTTCCCCGATAAAATACAAATTCCTTAAGAGCCGTACCCGATACCTTAACGTTGACAAGACCATAGCAATAGTGAAGAGCTAAACTCTCAAGTAGCAAACATGTAGACATAACAGCTTCAAGTGCTTCATCAGTAAGTTGAGATCGAAAAAGAGTGAGCTTTTTCAAAGACACAAAAGGTGGTGGTGGTGGTGGTGGTGATGGCGGTGGTTTAAAGTCAACGTAGCTCATTACCAATTGTTCTAACGAGTCAGTATCATAAAATGAATTCGGCAATTGAAACAACCTGGGACAGTAGAGTTTTACAAACCATTAGAACTCGAGAAATCTAACGTGCCTTGAAGCGGCGAAATCAACCCAGCTTTCAATGTCAGGGTTGAAGGAATCGGAAGTGGAATCACCAACCAGGGTGATGATGGTGAATTTTCGAATTATAGGGGCTTTGTGAAGGCTAAGACACCTATTGACAAAGCCATAGTCTACGACTGGTTCGGTGGTTGAAGAAGAAGAAGAAGAAGAAGAAGAAGAAGAAGAAGGAGGAGGAGGAGGAGGAGGAGGAAAAGGTGGGAAATCGAGAACGGGGTTAAATTTCCAGAGATGACTCCACCTGTTCGATAAAATGCCTGTTTGAATCGCGAATTTCATCGGCATGAATGAAAGGATGTGGAGAATGACTTCATCAGGTAGAGCACTAATACGATCTACTTGTTCTCCCATGGAGTTCGTCTGATTATGATGGGAGAAAGAAAAGAAGAGATAGCAAAGAGAGAGAGAGAGAGAGAGAGAGACCTGAGCTTCAAGGGGCCATATCAATGGTGTATGTCGATCACACCTTCTCCGTGATCTCAACGATTGCAATTGCACTCGCAGGTGGCAGGGTCTTCTGTGGTTGTTACGTTACATGAGGAAGGTCACGCTTTTCTGGAAACAGCAATGCATGAGACCCCCAGTGGGGGGTGCTGGGTCTCTTGTGATTGGTCCAAAAAACTGTGTGTTTGTTTGTTTATTTGTTTGTTATACTCATAAATTTCATATTGAGAAATGTTGCTCTATTTAGTTCTGAGTGTTTTTTTTAAACAATTTAGTCTTTTTTTATATTTGGTATGGTATTTTTGTTTATTATATTGTATAAACATCAAGCAATTTCAATATAACAGAACGTTGATGTTTATACAATATAACAGAACATTGATGTTTGATGACGTTGATGATGTTTTGATATGAACAGAACGTTATTGATGTTTGATGATATTGATGATGTTTGTTTTGATAAAAACATATGAACAAAATGTTGCTAATGTTAAATTGCTTGATGTTTATACAATATAACATAACATTGATGTTTGATGACGTTGATGATGTTTTGATATGAACAGAACGTTGCTGATGTTTGATGATGTTTGTTTTGATAAAAACATATGAACAGAACGTTACTGATGTTTGATGACGTTGTGATGTTTGTTTTGATAAAAAAATATGAACAGAACGTTGCTGATGTTTGATGACATTTGATGATGTTTTGATGATATAGTTGATGTTGCTGATGTTCGGAAATGAGAGAAATCTAAAAAAGGCCTATAGTGAGCTTTTAACATTCAAATAAAACTTATTAGTCTACAAAATAAAAGGCAGGACCAAATGGTTTAACAAATTAAAATTTGGGATTTATTGGTGTTTTACCCTAAAATTTATCAATTATTTTATTTTTCTAAAAATTATGTTAATTGGATGTCGCTATTTACTTGATCAATTCATATTTTTGTCAACAATATTTAAAAAATCATATTTACTGTTGATAGAAATGTGAATTGATTAAGTGACTATTGATATCCGACCAACGTGATTTTTTGGCAGGGATTAAGTTATCGACGAGTTTTACATATTAAACGATTCAAATCATTGATTTGGACTCCCTGGTGGTCCTACAAAAAGCCCAACAACAGAGTCTAGTCCGATTAGGATTGCAGACAAACAAGTGTAGTTTTTAATTTTTTACAAAAATATGTGTAGAAAAATAAAAAAGTGATGCGACCCAAATAAGTGCACTTATCTAAACTAGTTAAAGTACACGTGTGTTGCACGTGGCTGTTTTGGTCGAACTCATTTTTTCACCAATTGTAGAAGGTAGTATTCATGGATTTAAGTAAAATTTTGAGAAAATTTGAGATCAACTTTTGCAAGGTACTATCTATATATCATTTGAAAATGAAATTGAAGTTAGACAAAATAAAAAATATAAATTAAATGCAATCAAAATTCTAGAGCTATTTTCTATATTACAATATTGCAGATAGTCTTGTGAAAATATATATCTATCGCGCACACCATTAAAAAAAAAAAAAGGTGTGAATTAACTTATGTGCAATCGTGTTTACATTGTATAATCAAAATATAGGCAAAAATATAGTTTTAAAAAATTAAACCAAAGAAAGTGGTTGTTATTTAGAATTTTGACAACATACATGGGCTATTAAGGTACTATGCAAAATAATACAACTATAAAAATCTAAACAAAGAGAAAGTATATAAAAATAACTTGTAAATTCTTGAGATGCAATACGAAATCGGATGTGTCTCCCTCTATGTAGATTCGAATATATGCATACAACTCTAAGATTCAACCCAAAATATTCACAAAATTTTTGTGTAGATTCGAACAAATGGATATAACACTAAAATTCAATCCAAAATATTTATAGCGGTCTAATCCATGATGGACACTTGTAAATAATATGTACAACAGTATGGAAGCATATGAAGGAAATAAGAAAGATTTTATAGTTCAATCATCAATTCAAAAAAATAGGAAGACAAGTTTGTTATAGGACTTTTGGAAACAGAAGAATAGGTAATTGATCATTTATTTATTTATTTATTAGTGTTAAATAAATAAATAAATGTTAATGTTAAGAGGGGAAAAAAAAAAAAGACATTTGGTTTATATAGAACTTTTCATGACTTTTGTGCATGATAAAGTGGTTGGATTTAAATCCAAAACCTTTTAAATTTAAACAAACACCGATTCAATTCAAAATAGTGTCTTTTAATTGTACAATTTTTAATTTGAAATTTGAAATTTAAATGCAAAATTTATTTAATTTTTAATAATTTAACAATAACAACATATATATATATATAGTCGGTATTCATGGTAACTATAAATTAAAATTTTGAATTTCATCATTTCAATATATGATTGAAAGTATCAGGAATTTTTTGTTGAGAAAATTGTTGAAAAATTCAATCTAAGGAGGGTATAAGGCATTAGATCCAGTGGTTATTTTTTGTTGGTGAGACGTCCACCATTTGTGAAATAATTTGGTGAGAAATCCTTTTGTTGTTTAGGAGGACATTTTATTTCTAATTTTACCCCTTATCTATTTGTTTAATTTTTTTGACTATCCATTCAAATATATTTTTATTTGTTTAATTTGTTTGACTATCTGTTCAATTTTTTACCTTATTTGTTCAAATATCTGTCCAAATTTTAGTATCTATTCAATTTTATATTCTTCTTCGTTTTGGGCTACATCCCCCTATAATGTGAGAATAATAGATTGAGAGCTGTGACAATGGAAAATATAAAATTTTAGTACTTTCAGTATTTTTTATTTTGTAAATTAAGAGTTATTATAATTCGTTCCTTGAATCTATCAAATAAATATTTCTTTTCATTAATTTACCAATTGCTCTTATTCTTGTAACCGATGAAAGAGGCTAAACATTGTATACTAAGCCAAATACATTTGACATAATAGTAAAAAAATAATTTAAGGTTAACTATTATTTCATAGTAAGTTATCCATCTATTGGAGTTGTCTCATCATGCCCTTTCAAAGAATAAGTTGTGTTGTAAAATGTGTTTGCGTTTCCTTTTTTTATTATTTGAAATATTTTCAATATATTGTTTTCGTTGTTCAGGTGTAAATCTGGCATATCGATTCCTTTGTCGAGCACAATGTTCTGAAATTGCATTTGTGATGCTTTCCCGATCGGGCATCAATGACAAGGTCTTACAAAAGTGGAGGGACACGGCGATGAGGCTTTGGAGAGCGGCGGTGGAGCTCAGGGTTAGGCTTCCAGCGAAGGCTCAGGTTGAGATAGCCATTTGTGACGCTGAGATAGTTTGGGAAAAGAAAAAGAGAGAGTCGATTTCGAAAGAGGAAAAGAGAGAGAGAGAGAGTGAGAGAGAGAGAGTCGATTTGCGTTGTTGTTGTTTGATTTGTTTTTCCACTATATAACATATATATATATATATATATGTTGGAAATTTCCTAAAAGTTTCAACACTTTATTTGTATTTTATTTTATATTATTTTTATTTGTATTTATTTATATATTTCTTTTAACATCTTATTTGTTTGAATTTTAAATAAGTATTTGGTCTCAAAACAAAGGGTGTGTCTATTCCAAATAGACAAAAAACAGCCTATTTAAATAGGAGTCTTACTCAGGGAAAAAAAACATCGTTCTCTGTTTTCTCTCTCTCTCCTTCTTCTTTTTACAATATTTTTATATTTCATACTTGTGGACAATTGATACATTCTTGGCAAATTCTTCTGGTGCAACTGTGCATTGTATCAAATCCTGTAAAGTTTTTGGGTTGTATCTTGGAGTCGTTTGTGATCATTGAAACCTGCACGAAGGGAGCGCATAACAACTTTAGGACAGCATCTTTGACGTACTTCTCACAATCACACAGGCTATTTTTTGAACCATTTTCTTCATCTTTTTAGTTATTCTGTTATATATATGTATATATAATTTTATTGAATTGTAAAAGCCTATGTTTTAGAATCTGTTTTGCTTTCAATTTTATTCTATAAATTGATTTAAAATAATTATTGTTCAATACCCATAACAATCTAAAGTCGTTATGTCTGTAACATAATTAATCTTTTAATTATTTTTGTTTTATAATTGCATTTGTTGGTCTCGAACAAGTCTGTTATAAAATAAAATAAAAAAACAAAATTTTTGTTCCCCATCAATTTGGTAAAATCTGGTTTTTGATTTTCCAAATCAAGTCGGTAAACGTGCCTCCTTGTTTGATTACAATACAATATATACACCTGTTTGTATTGTGGAGTGTCCTTGGTTTGATTACATTGATCCTATTCAATTTTTTTTTTCTTTTCTTTTTCGGAAACAGTGTAACTTTATTTGGGAACATTGACTTATATATATATATATATATATTAATCTAGAGAAGTTGTAGAATTTGTTGTTTATGTGTAGTTTTTTTTTTTTTTATATTAATTATTCTTGAGAAAGTTGTTGAGTAAAATCAAAATTTTCACATGATAAATTATGTTGTTTAGATTCATGATATTTAATTAGCATTGTTCATGTTATAAATTATTGTGTTTAGATTTGATCTGTATAAAAAAAATTGTCACATTTTATCAATTCTTAAATTGTTGGCAATTAATTTTCAATTACAAATTTAATAACATTTGTGATTGTTTCATTGTTGTCTCTTATAGATTTTATAATTGTTTACTCTCTTGTACCTTAACTAATTTATTTTTATGGCTAATTTAGAAGAAAGTGTTAGTGTAAAACCTGAAAAATTTAATCGTAACAATTTTGAAAGATGGCAAAAACAAACAAAATATTGGTTGACTGTGTTGGGTCTTATGTTTGCCATAGAAGATCAGGATTTTGTTGGATCTTGGTTGTCACCCGAACAAATCGAATTTCATTGTTATAACAGAATCATTAGTGTGTTGTCTAACTATTTATATGATGTGTATCAGTCAACCACCTCGACTACAAAAGAACTATGGAAAACCCTAGAGGCTGAATATGGAACTGTAGATGCTGGTATTGATAGGTTAATTGTCTCTAATATTAATAGGTATAAAATGAAAGATGACATACTTGTAGGAGACCAAATTCATGAGTTTCAAGAACTACTTAGAAAAGTAGAGAAGAAAGGGACAACTTTTAGTGAGGAGTTTAAAGTGTCTTGCCTTATCGATAAATTACCTCCATCTTGGAATGACTTTGCTAAGCGTCTTAGGCACAAACAAGGAGATCTGTCATTAACTCAATTAATCAATACACTTAGGGTGGAAGAGAAGCATAGATCAAATCTAGAAACTAGAAAACAGAAAACGCCTAAGGTAAATGTGGTGGAGAATGGGAATAAGAATAGTTCCAACAATAGGAATAACTTTCGACCTAAAGGTAAAATTTTCAAGAACAACCTTAAGTTTAAATCTAGAGGTCAAAATGGCAAACATCATAATAACAACTACCAAGCCAATGCCAATAATTTTAAGGGACAAGGGAGTGGCAAAAGGTTGTGCTATGTATGTAAAAGAACCAATCATTATGCCAAGGATTGTTTTTTTAAGAAGGCTGATGAGTATAAACCAAGGTTCAACAATAAGCAAAGAAATGAAGGTCATAATGCTCAAGTGAATATGATTTTGGAGAAAGAAGAAATTGCCGGACCATCTTTTCAATATAATCCTGAAATTAATTCTACTTTTGAATATCAAGATTGGTGGTTAGATTCTAAAGCTAATAGACATGTGTATTTTGATTGTGGTTATTTTAAAACTTTCTAGAAACCAAGTGGAGGAAGTGTAACTTTGGGAAATGGATCAATTGCACCAATACTTGGCGTTGGAGATATAGATTTGAAAATGACTGCTGGAAAAATCTTAGATGTGCGATATGTTCTTGAAGTTAGAAGAAATCTTATTAGTGGATCATGTTTAGTACAGTTAGGTTACAAAATTGTAATGGAATCAAATAAAATTGTAATAAGTAAAAATGATATTTTTGTTGGTAAAGGTTTTGTATGTGATGGTCTATTTAAATTGAATGTATCTTTTGAAGTTAATTATATTTCTCATAATATTTTGAATATTGAAGTTAGTGATTTGTGGCATAGAAGACTTGGACATGTGAATTTAAGGAAAATTAGGAAAATGATGGATTTAGAATTAGTACCTAAATCATCTATTTATGTTAAACGCAAATGTGAAATATGTGTGCAAGCAAAACAACCTAAGAAACCTTATAAATTTGTACAAAGAAATTCACAACTCTTAGACCTTATACATAGTGACGTTTGTGATTCTAATAGACCACTAACTAGAGTCGGAAATAAATATTTTGTAACCTTTATAGATGATTGTTCTAAGTTTTGTTACTTATATTTAATTAAAACCAAAGATGAAGTTTTTAGTAAATTTAAAATTTATAAAGCTGAAGTAGAAAATCAATTAGAAAGAAAGATTAAGAAACTTAGATCTGATAGAGGAGGTGAATATAATGTAGGTATCCTTAGTACTTTTTGTGAAGAACATGGAATTATTCATAAAGTAACCCCACCTTATTCTCCATAATCTAATGGGATAGCTGAAAGGAAAAATTGAACTTTAATGGAAATGATAAATGCAATGCTTATTAGTTCTAGTTTATCAGAGAGCTTGTGGGGGGAAGTGATACTCACTGCTTGTGTTATATTAAATAGAGTAATTGTGAATGATAATGATAAAACACTTTATGAAATCTGAAAAAAACGAGTACCTAATCTTAAAATATTGAAAGTGTGGGAGTGTTTAGCAAAAGTAGCAATTCCAGAACCTAAGTGTAAGAAAATAGTACCTAAAACTGTTGATACCATTTTCTTAGGATATGCTTAAAATAGTAGTGCTAATAGATTTCTAGTAATAAATTCTGAAATTAGTGAAATTACTAATAATACAATAATTGAATCTCGTGAAGCTACATTTTTTGAAGATATTTTTCCATATAAAACTAGGATCTCAAATCAGGTTGTAAATAGAACTTCTACGGCTAGTACTAGTGTTATTCCTTTGAGAGGTGATTCTGAACATCTAAACATAGAACCTAGAAGAAGTAAGAGAACTAGAATAGAGAAAACCTTTGGAGATGATTTTTATACTTTTTTAACTGAAGGAGAACCAAATACTTTTATAGAAGCAATGTCATCTTTAGATGCACCATTTTGGAAGAAAGCCATTAATAGTGAGTTTGAATCTATACTTCAAAATAATGCTTGGGAGTTAACTAATCTACCTCCTGAGAGTAAAGCTATCAGTTGCAAATGGGTATTTAAGAAGAAATTAAAATCTGATGGAAGTATAGATAAATATAAGGTAAGATTAGTAGCCAGGGGATTTACACAAAAGAAAGGAATAGATTATTTTGATACCTATTCACCTGTTTCTAGGATTACAACCATTAGAATCTTAATTGCTCTAGCATCTATTTATAATATAGAAATTCATCAAATGGACATTAAAACTGCTTTTTTGAATGGAGATTTAGATGAAGAAATTTATATGGAGCAACCTGAAGGTTTTGTGCAAGTTGGTTAAATCTTCGTATGGATTTAAGCAAGCTCCTAAACAGTGGTATGAAAAGTTTGATAAGATAATTCTAGAATTTGGTTTTAAGATCAATGAACATGATAGATGTGTATACTATAAAGAAGATAATGGAGAATGTATTATTTTGTGTTTATATGTTAATGATATCTTATTATTTGGAACAAATCTAGAGATAATTAAAAATGTGAAATCTTATTTATCTTCACAATTTAATATGAAAAATTTATAAGAAGCTTATATAATTTTGAGTATGAAATTAGAGAAAACAACCAAAGGTATTACATTAAATCAATCTAGAATCCTAGAGAAAATGTTAAAAAAAGTTTGATTATTATAATCTAAAACCTGTTTCAACTCCTTTTGATCCTAGCATGAATTTGAAGAAAAATAATGGTGTACCTGTGTCTCAACTTAGATATTCTCAAATTATTGGATCACTTCTCTATATTGCTAATAAGACTAGACCTAATATTGCCTATACTGTTGGGAGATTAAGTAGATGTACTCATAATCCTAGTAAAGATCATTGGATTGCTGTGGAAAGAGTTTTTAAATATCTAAGAGGAACTCTAGATTATTCACTTTGCTTTAGTGGTTTTCCTAATGTGGTAGAAGGTTATAGCGATGCTAATTGGATAGCAGATAACTTAGATGTTAAGTCTACTACTGGGTATATATTTATGTTAGGTGAAGCAACAATATTATGGGGTTCTAAAAAACAAACCGTTATCTCTAGAAGCACAACAGAATCAAAACTTATAGCCTTAGATACTATGTGTACTGAAGCTGAGTGGATTAAAAATTTACTCCTTTATATTTCACTTGTGAAAAATCTTATACCTGCTATTTCCATACATTGTGACAATAGAGCTGTAATAGAACTTGTGAGACAAGCACATACTAATAAAAAGATGAATAGGCTATGCAAATGAGGTATGAATCTATAAAAAGTTTGGTGAATAAAAATGTTATATCTTTGAATCTTGTGAAATCTGAAAAGAATATTGCTGATTAGTTAACAAAGGGTTTATCTAAGAGTGTAGTCTTAGATTTGTCGAGGAGGATGGGTTTAAGCCCATAAGGAGTCAACTAAGGAAGTAACCCAACTTCTATGATTAGGGATCCCATGAAGGAAGTTCAATGGGTAGGAACAATCCTTATAGTGTGACTCGTATTTCAGAACTTTAAAGAAGGAGACTTTATTAAACTTATTATTTATATTCTCCTGTTCATCCCTAAGATATCAGTGTTGATGTAAATGTGATGGTTAAGGAAGAGTATTTACTCTAAATGAATCCAAGGTGGGCAAACTCTCGCAAGATAGACATCCGTCACTTCTATCTTTGGAGGATTTACCTAAGTGAGAGTGTCGTGAAGCCATGACCATAGAAATAGGGCTATTTCCTAAAACTCTCATGAGAATCAAGATTGAGCACATGGCTGCTAATTGTGCTAACTCGCGCCACAGTTATGTGTCATACCACATGTGTGACATGTTGAATTCTAGTAAAAGGGATTTAGTGCAAGACCTGGTTCACTAAGATTCTTTCAAAATGAAACTGTTAATACTAAGTGAGGTTCAAGTTTGAAAAACACTTATACCTATTGTATGGTTTTAAAGTTGCCCATATTATTATTATTTTTGTATTTATTTGACATTTTACAAAGTTTTGAATCTTGTGGGGAATTGTTGGAAATTTCTTAGAAGTTTCAAAACTTTATTTACATTTATTTGTATTTGTATTTATTTATTTATTTATTTATTCATATATTTCTTTTAACATCTTATTTGTTTGAATTTTAAATAATTATTTGGTTTCAAAACAAAGGGTGTGTCTGTTCCAAACAGACACCAAAGAGCCTATTTAAATAGGACTCTTACTCAGGAAAGAAAAACAACATTCTCTGTTCTCTCTCTCTCTCTCTCTCTCCTTATTTTCTTTACAGTATTTTTATATTTCATATTTCTGGGCAATTGATACATTCTTGGCAAATTCTTCTGGTGCAACTGTGCATTGTATCAGATCTTGTAAAGTTTTTGGATTGTATCTTGGATTCGTTTGTGATCATTAAATCTTGCACGGAGGAAGCGTATAATGACTTTAGGACAGCATCTTTGACGTGCCTCTCACAATCACACAGGCTATTTTCTGAACCATTTTCTTCATCTTTTACTTATTCTGTTATATATATGTATATATAATTTTATTGAATTGTAAAAGCCTATGTTTTAGAATCTGTTTTGCTTTCAATTTTATTCTATAAATTGATTTAAAATAATTATTGTTCAATACCCATAGCAATATATACATGGATAGTTTGGTCATTATGCTAAAACTTGTCCTTATGGATAAAGTATTTTAGAAGGTGAACTTTTAGGTAAAGAAAATTCAAAATTGGATTGATGGACTAAGTGCCTTTTTTTTGTTTAGATTTATTTATTTATTTATTTTTGTAAATGATTATACTTTTTTTTTTTTTGCATGTATGTATATTTGTATTTATATTTGTATATATATATATATATATACATATTTTAAGAATAGAATAAAATTTTAATTTTTAGGAATCCGCGTTGAACCATTGGTGGTGGTTATTTGGTATTCGGTAGTGGTGGATCAAATTAAAATCAATTATGTTTACCTCCCCTCTTGGAAAAAAAAAAAAAATGTTTAATGACTATGATTTTAATCAATTAAAATATAAATGCCATATTAGGCTTGAGTACAGTTGTATTTGTTTATAGTGCATAAGTGTGTTGGTTAGTGCAGGCAATGGTCGGTAATCCACGCAATGGTTGAACATGCAACACATGTCTGTAGATGCAAATTTATATTATTTTTTGATTATATTATGAAGGGTATTTTGTCAATTGGAAAAAAAAAGTATAAAACAATTAGGGTGGGTGTTTGGGAAATTTTATTTTCACACATTTAATTATCTCAGTATACACATTTAATGAAATATTATTTTAATGACAGTTATACCATAAATTAAAATGACTATAATGGACATCTACTAGCACCCATAATATTATATGAAAATATTCCCTATACACATCTTTTAAAAATAAAAAGATCTACACATTTTGAGTAAAAAAAAAAAACTAAACCCTAGTTTTTCCATTATTGTTACTTTACTTGCTACACATTCTATACTGCTTTATTGCTTGTAAAGCATTACTCTCATAACAACTTTCATATTGTTCTAATCTCTAGATTTATATTCTATTAATGGTGAAAAAGTTAATTTTTTTTGTGCATAACTTTTTTTTTTTTTTTTTTTCCCTTTTGTGGTTTTCAGTTGGACAACCAGTGCAGAATTATTTCATTATATTCAAACATCAATTGCCAAAAGTTTTTTTTTTTAAAATTTTTTTTCAAAACAAATTTGTCGAACTAATCACTTTTATTCAGAAGTTAAGTCTCGAATTAAATGTATAATTTTGGAAAACCAATGCCGAAATCTTCAATCCGAAAAACATTAAAAAAAAAATTTAAAAACTAAAAAAAATTGAGAGTTTTATGGCAATAGAGTGCACATAGATTTAGAAAATGGTAAATGTAATAACAAAATAAAAAGATGCATCATATTCAATAATATTTTGGAGGGGTTTCAATGATGTTTTTAATGGAGATTCAACAGGATCTTCAATGGAGGACTTTGTCTTCACTTCACACTACGGTCTTGAATGGTCTTCATGTGGGTCTACAAATCTGAAAGTAAGGTCACTCAACAAGGGCGTGGAAAGGAGAGTTGAGTGGTGTGTGTACAATGATTATGAGTAAAGGGTATAATTGTAACTTTCAGTGTGTGGATTGACAAAATTAATTAATAATTAAATTAATAAGTGTGTGTACTGAGAGAAGATATACAATGAGATAATCAAGTGTGTGAAAATAAAATTTTTCTGGGTGTTGTGTTTTTTTTTTTTGAAATAGTTTAGATAGATAATAATAATAATAGTAGTAGTAGTAGTAGTAATAAATAGTAGATAGTAGATAGAAAATGTCTAGGCTTTTTCAGATTTTTAAAATGGTAATAGATAGATGAGATATGATCCAGACCTCAGCACGCCCAGCACCTCCACACATTTGTGAGAGAGAGGGGGAGGAGAGAGAGAGGAGAGAAAAAAGAAAAAGAAAAAATATAATGTGTGGTCACAAATCAATTGGGAGTTGTGGGGGTCGAAAATTGTGAGGGTCTCAAGTATTTTCCTAGATATCAGTGCACTTACTTAGGGAATGCGAAACAAACTCTAAAATGTTTCAACCCCAATCACAAGGAAGTTTAACCCAAAAAATTAATCAAGGAAAAATTAGAACATTGAAAAAATTGTTAAAAAAAGTAATTGTCAGTGTTTTCCAAAAAATATTATAAATTTATATATATAAAAAATTAAGACTTTAATTATTAATACTAATAAAGTTAATTATTAGTTTATAATTAATTTTTAAATTATACATTGAATAGAAATTTTTCCTAAAAAAAAAATAACATCACTTACGTGGCCAAACAAAAATGCCCTTCTGTACCTAGAATTTTGAAAAAACTATATAAAATCCTATGTAAAAAATTAGTTAATTCTTAACTTTATCAATTTAAATCATAATATTTTAGTTTATTTTCAATTTAAATGATTGGCTTATTTTCCTTAACTAAATCTGAGAGGAAAAAAAATTATTTTAGTCATTAAACCCAATGAAAAATGACATTTTAGATAATTCTATATTTAATAATAAAACTCAATATAGGTATATATTAACAAAAATTATGTAAAATACTCTAATAACTAAAATATCATTTTTTTGGTCACTTTTAGTTAGTGAAAACAGATAGATGATTTCGATTTAAAATAAATTAAAAAGATTAGGATTTAAATTGACACAATTAAAAATTCAGAATTTATTTTGTTACAAATAAATAATCTTAAGATTTTTTTTTGTAATTTCTTCTAGAAATTTTCTTTTGTTTATTCTTAAGAAGTGAAATAATCTGAAGGGATAATTACAAAATTAATAATAATAATAATAATAATAATAATAATAATAATAATAATAATAATAATAATAATAATAATAAAGATTTGATTTTTTGAGGGGTTCAAATTCGGGGTACATGACATTTGGATGACGAGAGGGTAAACTATAGAGCCCCATTTGTTTTTAGAAATAGAATAGAGGAGTTTTATGGTGAGGGGATTCATAGTGAAGGGATTAAGTAAAATTATATTTATTTTGATGATAGTTGTTGGGATAAGGATTGTTAAATTATTTTTATATAAAATAATAAAATAAATAAAAAATACAAAAACATTAAACATTAATGTTCAAAAAAAATGCCCAACATGTAAAAAATATAAAAAAATAAAAGATGTCTAGAAAAAAATAAAACAATGATTTTTACTTAACAAAAAATATAAAAAATTAAATATTAATGTTAAAAAAAAAATGCCTAACATGTACAAAATAAAAAATAAAAATAGCTTGGCGGATTATTTTTGGGGAATTTTTTTTAAGGTCCCTAATAATAATAATAATTTAGAGGATAAAGGATACCCAAAAAATAGTGATGCATTAGGTCCCTGAACAACTTGGCGTGCGTTTTTAATTATTTTGTGGACCAAAATATCCTTGCCAAAATCAACACAGAAACGAAACTCATTCCGACGTCTGAGTTCCACTCCAAGCATCCAGCATCTTCACGAACAGGAGAACAGCAGAATTAGGGTTTCAACATCATCTTCACCATCGACATTACAGCTTCGTTATCTTCTGCAAAAATCATTCCCATTCCTTCCTCACAAATTTCTCTGACCTTCGTTAGAGCTTCGTTTTCACTGTTCATTGTCATCTCAGTCCATCTTCGTCACGTCGCATCTTCATCTTAGGCCATATCAGCTCGTCATTCAAGTTTCATCCTAACTCTGGTAAGTTTTTCTACAATACAACTAGATTTTCTCTGGAAACACAGTTAATAGCATTTTATATTAACCTTCCATAAATTAGAGTTTCAATTTCGTAATAAAAAGCTACCTGAATTTGGAAAAAGTTATTTCTGTGTGTTTTGAACTTATTCTTGAACATGTTTGTGTGATTTTATATGTAAATTTCTCTGGCATTTGAATTTTTCTAATTTTTGCTTGATGTATGTTTCTTCTTTCAATTTTCTCTGGCATGTTTATTTTGAAAAAAGTAATTTTCTGTGTTTTTATCTTATTCTTGAACATGTTTCTATAATTTTGTCTATAAATTTCCCCGCTCTGTAAATTTCTCTGTAATATGTATTTTTAATTGGAATGTCTATCTTTCTCTGGAATGTCTATTACTTTCTTGCCTCTGTCTAAGTTTCTCTGGTATTTATAATTTTTTCTGACCACATCACATCACTTTCCTCCCTTGTGTGTCTCTATCATGTTTAATTTTCTCTAGAATTTTAATATTATGGACTGGAATGAATGTTTTTTCTTTGAATTTTCTCTAACATGTGTATTTTGAGAAAAAGTTATTTATCTGTATTTTGATCTTATTCTTGAACATGTTTCTGTGATTTTGTCTATGAATTTCTCTGCTTTGTAAATTTCTCTGGAATATGTATTTTTTTTTTGGAATGTCTATTACTCTCTTGCCTGTCTAAGTTTCTCTGGTATTTATAATTTTCTCTGACCACATCACACCACTTTCCTCCTTTGTGTGTCTCTATCATAGTTAATTTTCTCTGGTTGTGTATGTAAATTTCTCTGGCATTTTAATATTATGAATTGAAATTTTCTTTGGAATGGAAATTTTCTCAAGAATGTATAATTTTCTCTGGAATGTGTATTTTTCTCTGGTATGTTTATTTTATTCAATTCTTGGTTTCAATGTGGTGTAATTTTTAGTGGCATGTTTACATTACTTTGTTTATTTTATCTTTGCTAATTGTGGAATGGAAATTTTCTTTGGCTTGCCATGTTTACTTTTTTTTGTCATTCATTTTCTCTGGTATGTTTACTTCTATATGTAATTTTAACAATTATTGAAAATTTCTCTCCCATATTTATGATGCTTTGTTGATTTTCTCTGACATTTAATTTTTAATGTCCAATTTTCTCTAGCATGTCCAATTTTCTGTAATTTTCCCTTATCTGTAATTTTCTCTGACATCTCTAATTTTCTCTTATCTGTAATTTTCTCCCTTATTTGTAATTTTCTCTGACATGTCCAATTTTCTTCGGCATGTTCAATTTTCTCTGGGATTTAATGTTGACATCTTTATGTTTTAATCATTGTCTAGAAATGGCAAAACGTAAAAGCAGCGAAACACCAAAAAATACCAAGCAAAAAACAGAAACTCTCTCAGTCTTTTTATGGGCTAAGATAAAAACCAGCAGCAAAACACTAGAAACACCAAGCAAGAAAGAACAACTCTTTCAGTCTTCTTATGATCTAAGATCAAAAACCAGCAGCAAAACACCACAAACTCCTCACCAAAACAGACAAGTCCAAGGTGATGAAACAACTAGCATCCAGATGAGTACCCCAACTTCAAAAGACTCAAGCTCAAGGGAGAAAAAACCTGTTAAACTCTATAGAAAGAGAGCTCACTACAGCATTCAATTCCGATCCAACCTCTCATCTGTTGTCTCCTTTTTTCAAACACTTAAATTCAATTCAAAATAACTTGTAGAGCTTCAAAAGACCCCATTCTGGTATTTGATCCAAGCTCTAACCACTGGAAGGGTGGATCCAAAGAAATCTAGGAAATCCGATGATGATGTAGTTGCCATAATCCAATGTTACAATGAAAAAACAAAAGCATTCATAGTTGGTAAGAAGAACCTGACCTTTACAACAAATGACATGGCCTTGATTTTGGGTTTGAAAGGAGGTAAAGGAGCCATGCCATTAAGATACTCTAAAAAGCCAAAATCTGCATTCCTAAAGAGAAGATTCCAAAAGGACACAAGGCTTACTGGTCCTGTTCTTAAAAATGCCTTGGTCAAAGCAATGAAAGGCAAGCAACCAACTGACTTCAAAGATGTAGCAATCATTGTTACATTGTACTTGTGTCTCATCCTATTTTTTGCAACAAGTGGGAATTCAATAGGGTGGGTTTTTATAAAGTATGCGGAACCTCTTGAATCAATGAAACAATATGATTGGCCAGAAACAATCACATCAACATTGATTGATTCTATCATGGCATTGCACAAAACTCCAGAAAAAGTTACGGGGTGTGTCATTGCATTGCTGGTAAGTATAATATCCATTCAAATTTGCAGTTATCATACTTACAAATTTGTGCGTTTAGAAAATTTTATTATTTTAATTTTCATCACAGTATTGGCTATGTGAACATGCAACTATCATTGACTTGGAAGACAGTAACATAATTGACTTCCCAAGATGTGCCAAGTGGAACCTGCAAACCTTGACGAAACAGCTGCAGAAGACACCAGTCCACTCTCTTGCATCTCGACAGGTTAGATTCCTATCCCTACTGAAATCTCAGTGAAATTCCAAAATTCCTCTGACCACTGCTTTGTTTCCCTCATTGTGCATTGATTGATTAAGATCAATTTTCTCTGAACTATTAATTTATGTTTTCTTCTTTGGTACCAACTGGTTTATTTCTGCCATTGTAATCAATTTTCTTTGCAATCCAAATTTCTATGCAATCCAATTTTCTCTGACCACAATTGTAACACATTAACTTATATGCCCTGATTGATTTTCTCTAATATCTGAATTATGTTGGTTGTTTTATAATTTTCTCTGGCCCATAAAATTGTTTCTCCTTGTGTGTAATTTTCTCTGGCCCATAACTTATGTGCCTTGTATCTTTGATAAACACTATTTATTTCTACCCTTTTAATGAATTTTCTCTAGAATCCAAATTTCTCTGACACAATTATAGCCAAACATTAACTTATATGCCTTGATTGATTTTCTCTGATATCTAAATTATGTTTCTTGTTTCATAATTTTCTATGCCTCATAAAATTAACTCCTGTCTGTAATTTTCTCTGTCCCATACAATTTTCTCTGAAGTTTGTTTCCCATTAGTATCATTAGATGAATTTTATTTTCCTTATTTGAATTTTTTCTCTCAGTGAATTTTGTAACATTTCTCTAATGAAATATAGATAGATAACAAGGAGCTAGTCAAAAACCCATCAGAAGAGTTCTGTCTTGGTAAAAAGACGAAGAAAGAATCGAAAAATGCAATTGTAAAATTCAAGGAGACATTACAAGATTCATCTAAACATCAAGCAATTATCAAATTCAATGAAGAAGCAGAAGGCAACACAGAAGAATACGAAGCCAGCAATGGACAAGAAGATCAACCAAGCAGTGGAGAAGGAGAAGCCAGAGAAGAAAGTGAAGAAATAGAAGCAGAAGACAAAGAACAAAATGAACAGAAAGAAGAAGACAATGAAGAAGAAGATGAAGAAGAAGAAGATGAACAGCAAGAAGAAAACAAGGAGGAAAGTGACGAAGAAGAATGTAATGAGCCGATGGACCAACAACGTGATAGTATTTGCGGCTCAACAATGCATCAGCCTGAAGAATGTGAGGAATCAAAGGATGCCCAAATTGCTGATCTACGTCAAAGACTAAAGGCACTTTCTCAATCTAAAAAAGAAGAAGAGAGAAAATGGATTGAATTACTTGCTGAAAATGATATTGCAATAAGAACCTTCCCATCACTTAACTCAGAACTTCAAGAAAGAGACAGCACAATCCAAATGAAACTAAGGATGTTGGAGGTTCAAAAAGAAGATGATACAAAAACAATCCAACAGTTGAGGAATTCAATTTTGGAGCTTGAAACTGAAAATGCTAAATTGCATGAACAACTTCAAGAACTATCCGTCCAACTAGCAACACAACCATACCGAACACCAATACAACTTCAACCACAAGGTCAGTGAAAATCTTGAGCCACAAAAAGTTATGTCCTTGTGGCAACATAACTTAGAGAAATTTCTATTTATTATAATTTTCTATGACATTGGTAATTTTCTCTGGAGTTATATTTCTCTGAACACATTAGTTTCTGCCGCTTATTTCTATTGATTTCTACTGCTCATTTGATTTTCTCTGTCTATTTTCTTATTTGATTTTTGGGGCTTGTTTCATTTCCACTGTGTATAGTTGGAATGCAAGTGGAACAACAACCACCAACCCAACAAGAACAAATCGCACACAAAGAACAACCGAAACAAAAGACAAAAGTCTATGGTAACTGAAAAATATTAAATCAAATAAATTTACATATTGAAATATCATCTGTTACTTCAGAGAAATTTCACTTTTACTGATATTTTCACTGTCTACAGTCAAAAAAGATCCGACATCAATGATAAAAAATTTAAAGGCAAAAGAAAGGAAGGAAAAGCAGCACGATCCAGAATTTCAGTATCCCAAAATTGCGAAAGTGACTAGAGCTTCAAAACAAAGCTACAAACCGAAAGCAAACCAAGAAGGACAAAGAAGTACTTGATGCTGATGCGTACGTCTTGCCTCCACCTACAAACATCAAAAAATCTTGAGTCTTTCCACAAACTCTACCGATTTCAAGATTGATAAAAGATCATGTAAAAGACATCTTGCAACACATATCAAATGTGTCTGGACTTGAGTAAGTACAACAAACAAAATATAAGATAACAAACAACAAATTACAAACTTATATTGCATTAACAACAATTAAATATCTTCTTTGCCATCTTGTAGGGCTTTAATTTGGACAAGTGAGTTGAATCTTATTACCTTCGAAGACATTGGAAACTTAATAAAGCAAAAAGAAATTGCCAGCAATGTAAGTCTTTCATCAAAATTTCTCTGCAATGTTCCATCAGCCTTTATAAACCAATATTACAATTATAAATCATATTTTTCAGGTCATTGATGGCTATGGAGAGATCCTTTTGGCTGACCAAATGAGAGAAAGACAACAACCAACTTCATTTTTTTCACATCCATGAGCTTAGTATATTACTACTATTTTATTTGATTTTCTCTGGAATTTACTTACTACTTTTTCTTCTTAAGATACTTCTTGAAGCCAGTTGTGTCACTAGTCTAATTTTCTCTGGCTAGTTGTGTGCATTTAAAATTTCTCTGTGCATATTTCTTAAATTCCTGTCATTTCAACTTTCTCATAACATAACCATTTTTTGATTTTTTTTGACCACAAAATTTCATCAAGATAACAGAAAATCAAGCTTTTCGAGTGTCCCTATTTGACAAGCATATTGAAACAGCATAAAGGAACTATAGGTTCCTCCATTTCCCAATAAATACTAGAGGTGATGAGAAGTTCACACATGGAAATCACTGGACCTTGCTTGTCCTGGACAAACAAGACAATTTATGGAGGTTCTATAACTCACTAAGGCCAATGAGGGATGATGCAGAAGACAAATATGTCAAAGATGCAAAACAATTGGTAACAAGTGCAAATTTCTCTGATCCATCATAATCTTTACGTGATGATAATTTTCATATTTCTCTGTTATTTAAAAATTATTTTTTTGCAGCAAGATTACGTAGAGAATTTTTTGAAAGCTTGCCTTGAAAGAGAGGCTCAATCACAACCCTCTTTCAAATTGATAAACTCACAAAACACAAGTTACGATTTTGAGTATGTCAACAATGCTCCACAATAAGAAAGTGATTCGTTAGTTTCACACATCTATAAATAAGATAATCTAATTTGCATGTTTCTTAAAACTAACCATACCTATAATTTGTATGCAGTCTAGATTGTGGCCTCTTTGTTTGCTATTTAATGAAACAATATAGCAAGCATGAACCTATCAACTCCAAATTGTCCACACAAGAGATAAGGTTGATGAGGGTAAAACTCATAGAGAGATTTGTGACCGAAGTTGGCCGCTCATGGACTGAACCAATTAAAATGCCTCTAGAAGACGAACCAAAAATGTAATAGTGAAACTAGTGAAAGGATGACAATGTACATATCCACACAGAGAAAATTGTCTCATATATTTGTATATATCCATACAGTATTAACCATTCAGTTTTTTGTTGATACATTGAAGGAATGATGATGTTTGACATATATGTATATATCCTTTCTTGACTAATGTAAATTTCATTTTTTATTTATTTATTTCGACTAATGTAAATTTCATACCTATCGGTGGTTAAATATATATATATTTTTAATTGTGATTGTCAACACAATCCACATAGAGAAAATTGTCTGCAGAAATTTCTCTGGTACGATATTAACAGAAATTCACAGAGAAATTTAACTTGTATCGTCACAAGGGGATGCCTATATGATCATGTAATCTGTAATGCTTTGTGTTGGTACAAAACAATCATCAAACTCAACAAAACACAAAGCGCATAGTAATTTTATCTGCCACTGGAAAATTTCCCTGGATGAATTTCAAATTTCAAAACACAATGCCCAGATAGTTTTCTCTGATAGTGGAAAATTTCAACGGATGAAATTGATGGATTAGAATGGTGACAGAAAATGGAATTTCTGAGTTGTGAATTTCTTTGGGTTGAGTGATTTGGAGAGGAGGAATCTCTTTGGGTTGGTGAGGAAAATTTTTCTGGCTTTGACAAAAATTTCTGAGTTGAACTGAGTCCATAGAAATTCTTCCCTGGTCTAGAGAAATTCTTAACTCAGAGAAATTTCAAAAGAGCTTAATTTTGTTTCTTGGTTGTACTCAGTGCAATAATTTTGTGTATGCTCTGTCTAGTGTGCACATTTCTTGAAATGACTGATATGAAGTTACCAGAAATTCACAGAGAAATTTAACTCATATCGTGCCAAAGAAGGTGCCTATATGATCATACAATCTCTAAAGCACTGTGTTAGTACAAAACAATTATCAAATTCAAAAAACACAATCCACATAGTACTTTTCTCCGCCATTGTCAAATTTATGTAGATGAATTTGAAGTTTCAAAACACAATACACAGAGAATTTTCTCTGCCATAGGAAAATTTCTCTGGATGAATTTGACAGGTATTACTAACCCACTGTGTATAGTATATATCAACAAACACAATGCACACTTTAACTGATGTTGAAAAATTTCTCTGGATGAATTTGATTGAAATTATTATATACACTGTCTAAAAAATACATTTTACAAAACAAAATGCACAAAGTAATCATCAAATGTATTATTCAATCAATAAAATGTATAATCCTCAACTATTTAACAAAGGTTCCTTGCATGTCCTTAATTAAGGCCGAAATGTACATCATTGAAGCCGTTAATTAGAATCTCTTAACTTTACTTGCTGGTCAAACCGTATACTTTATGTGTGTTAAATGTCAATCAGGTTGTACATTGTCGGAGCATAAAATAGGCAAAAAGACAAAATTTGGACAGAGTTGACTTTTTTTGGAAAAGTCAAACCGATGTTTTAAACCTGTTTGGAAGTGAGTAGAAATAAAAGGAAAATGAAAAGGCTTTTCTAGGGTTCGGAAATTATTTTGACCTAAAGAGAGAGGCTAGGGTTTAGAGAAGGAGAGTCTACCAAAGCTTGAAGGACACTTCCATGGAGGTTTCTTCCTCATCTTCTTTCTCTTTCCACTTCTCCATGAGTGGCTAGTCGTCTTTTCTAGGGTTTTGATGAAACCTTAGCCATGTAATGGAATTTTTCATGAACTTTAATTGTAAATTGGTTTAAATAAATGTATGGATTTTTAGAAGTTTATAAATAATTGTTTCGTTCTTCTCTTCAAGCATTTTACTCTCTGTGATTGTTTAATGCTTTCCATACATTAGTATTCTTTGTATTTGTATTCAAAGTATGAAACGAGTCATACTATGAGAGACGGGTCGTTTTGCTAACTTAGTTTAGAGCAAACGACTCGTACTACTCGGGATGATTCGTGCCTGTACATTGAATGCAACAACCTTCTTGATCAATATTTCAAACTTGTAGTTGTGAAATATTGGGTTGTTCAAACCGAATTGCAATTGGTGGTTAATGTTAAGTCTCATTCATGTGGTTAGTGGTGAATTCTTTACCCTAAGATTTTTCCCCAATTCAGTAAACCCAATTTCATATATTATTGATAATTTAATTCCTTAGTTTAATTTATTCGTTATTAAATTAGGTTATAAACAACCAATCTTTTTATCAAAATTAATTTAGGAATTTGACAATTAAATTAGTTTAATTTCACAATAGTCCCAGTGGATCGATACCTGGACTTGCCATTATTCTGATAGAATTTGGTATAGTTTAGTGATTATTTTTGGTGTGTTCAACGACCCATCAGTTCTCTTATTATGGTGACCAATACTCTCACAACGACTACACTTAATCACCCTTTTAAACTCTCTAGTAGAAGCAATTCTATTCTTCTTCGGCTTCCCAGCTGGTCTCTTGTTCAATGGAGGTAAAATCATAGCATCTTTAATGCTACACAGAGGTTTTTCAACTGTTGGAATTGGGCCAATCGAAAACAAGTATGCTTGACGATACATATTAGCATGAAAAAATGGTTCAACAAATGAATTCAAATTCTTTCCACTCCTAAAAATTGCAGCAACAACATGTTGACATGGATACTCATTTATTTCCCATTTTCGACATGAACAAATTCTCAACCCAAGATCAACCATAACTGAAGGAAAACAATACACTTCAAAGACATTATTAGATGATAAACTCACATTCCATGTCCTCCCATCCAAAAAAGACTTCTCCAATACACTATCCATACGAGGACACATAACTTTATTCCATTTACTAGAGAGCAGCCTCCTATCAGACCTCATATTCATGATTTGCAACCGTATCATGTCCATCAAATTTGTTATTGGCAAGTGCCGAGCTTTTCGTATCCATGAATTGAATGACTCAACAACATTTGAATACATCTCACCATAACGTTTCCCCGCAAAATATGCATCACTCCAATTTTCATATGGTAAACTTCTCAAGAAAACATTCACAATGTTCCCTTCCTCACTTTTTAATTCATTTAACTTGAAATGAAATGATGCCTTTGTTGGAGCATATGCACATTCTGAAAACTTGGACACAATCGTCTCCCTAACCAAATTTGTGTTTCTACATGACAACTTATCCCTCAAATTTCTCTTTAGATGTTCAAGACAAAATCCATGAAAGCAGTTAGGGAAAAACCTAGTAATTCCCTCTACAATACCACAATGTCGATCTAATAGGAAACTTATCACCTTTTATGATCCCAATACTTCACATAAATGTTCAAGAAACCAACACCAATTGTCTTTATTCTCAGCATCAACAACAGCAAAAGCTACGGGAAAAAAACCTACAAAACAAATAGGAACAAGCATATTAGATATACACATGCAGAGAAAAATAGAACAATAAACAACCAGAGAAATTTGACACTACCAACATCTAGAGAAAATTCACACATTGACCAAAATCCAGTGAAAATTCTCACAGTGGCCACAACCATAGAAAATCCACACAGTGGCCAAAACCAAAGAAAATTCAAAGTGTCAGAGAAAAATCACATTCACTCAATACCTACATGTATAGAAAATTCACATATTTAGATAAAATTATATATATTTACAATTACTTTCATTCCCATCTTTCCCCGTTGCAGCAAGCATAACTCCTTTGTATCGTCCTTTCAAAAATGTTCCATCAAGAAAAAACAATGACTGACAATATTTGAAATCAGCAATGCATGCATGAAAAGCCACAAACACTCTTTTGAAACGCTTGTTATATTCAAAATCTAACTCAAAATGACTACCTGGATTATTCTTCAATGCCTCATCAAAATACCACCGTAATTGATCAAATGACAAACAAGAATCCCCATATGTACTACATTTTGCTTTTTCATCACCCAACCAACCACAGTTATAACTGATTGAGACACCATACTTGTCTTTCATTTCTTTGACAACATGCACTGGACGAGTTAAAGGTTTTGCACTTACCTCTTCAAGTATCAGCCCAAAAACTAAGTTGGAAGTCATCCTAGCATGTTTACTCGTACGAACCGCCACACCACACGTATGTTCATTGTTCAAAGTCCTTATGTAGAAGAACCCATTTGTTTTTTCAACTGAAGCATGTACACGCCACATATATCCCCTTAATTCCTTATATGCACATTCTGCCGTAACCCTCAGCTTGTCATTTTTAACATACGTAAACTGAAAACCAACCTCAATAGCATACTTGCATAAAAAAGTACGGAACTCAACCACACCACCCTCAAACTTTTGTCCAACACTCGTAATATTATTTCGCCAACCAGTTGACAATAACACCTTTTCTTGGTGAGAACAAAACTTAGAGAGTGAATTTCTTTTAATATCCACCAGCCTATCACACTCACCATCCACAACATCTACCCAATTAGACCCCACTTCATCCTCTTCATCAGAAGTACTACATCTAGTAACTGAAACATCAACTATATCAATACCGCGTGCACAAACAACCCTCAACATATTCAGAAAATCAATATTATTTCGAACCATACAATTCGGATGGCCCACAATAGAATATGAAATACACATAGTCTCAGGTTTCAAATTCTCCCATGTTTTACACAAAATGCCAACCAATTTCTCAACATTCAATTCGCATGAAACATTAATGACAATAGTATCATTCCCATATTTGCATAGCAACAACATTGCACTATCCATTGAAACTGAAAGAAAAAACAAGAAAAATAATTTGTTTAACATAAAAACATTTCACAAGAACAACATAAAAGTCCAGAGAAATTTCTAAAAATTATAATTTTCTCTGGACTTAAAATAAAAGTCCAAAGACATCTACAAACTTGTATTCACCTTCAATATGACAAAAAACAAAATCACAGAAACTTAATGAATCTAGAGAGAATCACAGAGAAATTTACTGCTAACTATTAAACACAATCATATAAAAAAATCACACAGAATATCTGTTATGAAATTATAGGGTTCTCTGTGATTTTCACCTCACTACAAGCTAATAATTTTCTATGCGTCATTCTGCAATATTACACTCATAGAAAATCCAGAGAAATTTACAAACTTATATACACCTTCAAGATAACAAAAAACACTGCATTATTCATCTAAACTTAAAGAAAAAACACAAAAAATAACTTTTGCTTAGAAAAACAAAAACTTCTATTCATCTTCTATAAACATATAATTTTCTCTAAACTGCAAACTGAAAGTGAGTAACAAACTCATAATTTTCTCTGTTAGGTTTTTATTCTTAACAATCCCGTTTGACAAAACTCCTTTAAGTTGTAATTTTATTCACACATTTATTTCAGTGAGGCTATGAGTTTATTAGATGCGAATCCAAACCCGAATCGAGCTTTGCGGAGAAGTTTGTGATGTTAATGCGTTCAAGATTGCCACTTCGCTGATTATTACGGGTCGTCAGTCATTGGCCAAAGCAAAATTCAAAATTGCATTCAAAATTGCATGTCAGCCGTTGCTCGCTCGAGCTAAGACTTTCTCGCTCGAGCCAAGGAATGCTCGCTCGAGCTAAGACTTTCTCGCTCGAGCGAAGGATTGCGTCCATACAAAAACCTGCAAGAAGTGATCGGTCGCTCGAGCCAAGGATCCATCGCTCGAGCCAAGGCACTAGTAGAAATCATGAAAATTACTCTCCTCGCTCGAGCCAGGAAAGTTTTGCTCGAGCGAGCCTCAGAATCCGGATTTCTTAAGGAGTTTGTTTTCTTCCCAATCTAGGATTACTTTTGGTTCTCTATAAATACTTGGTTTTCTCCCAAAACTAAGTAATTGATTGAAGTCTTCCAGATCTTCTTTTTGGTTCTTAAAAGGTTTATATCTGGGGATATTTTGTTATTTTTTCTTTGATGTTTTATTGAGTATTCAACTCATGGTTTAAATAGAGTACATCAAAGGTTTGTTTGTTATACATAAAAGAGAGAGTTGTTCTTCAGTTGTGAATTCTGAAGAATTCGAGCCTGAAGTTTTGGTGGAATCCAGAGTGGCTCATCAGAAAGACAATTCCGTGCTGAAGATGGGGTTGGAAGAGGCACATAGAGGTTGGTTCAATTAGGCGTTGTGAATTTGTTAGATAATTGAGAGTGATACCTGTGTAATTCCTTTAAATCTTCTTAGTAGATTGTTCTTGTGGCAGTTGCCCGTAGTTTTTTAATCACAATTGGAAGGTGTCCAATTGTGGTTTTTTCACGTAAAATCTTTGTGTTTTTTTTCTCTTGATTGTTTGATTGGGATTGTTATATTTTGCTTAAAATTGGTACATTATCACAAATCAATATCTAGGAGGTTTTCTAGATTTTTCATTCTCTGAACTACAAATAAAAGTCCAGAGAAATTTATGAACTTACATTCACTTTCTCAGATTCTATCTGCATTAGAAACTTCTAATAATATGTCCATATACATTTATAATTTTCTCTGCGATTTTCGTTGGATTATAATAACAAACTTACAATTTTCTCTCGACTATACCAACAAAAGTGCAAAAAATGAAATTTCTTTGGTTTGAAAAAACATAGAACAAAACTTATCATTGATCAGCATGTTGATAAAAAACAGAGCACGAAAAATGAACTCTAAACATCAAAATCAACTACACTGTCAACACTATTTGAAATTGATCAAAAAACAAAGAATGAAAAATTAATTCCAAAAATAAAAATTAATTTTATCAAGCTGGCTTCTCTCTAAACAAAAATTCAAAAAAATAAAATAAAAATCCATGTGGAATCTAAATCGAAAACAAACCTGATTCAACTCCACTCAAAAACCTACGCGATCAACACACTGTCAACACTCTTTGAAATTGATCAAAAAATAGAGAATCAAAAATTAATTCCAAAAATAAAAATCAACTCTATCAAGCCGGCCTCTCTCTAAACAAAAATTCAAAACAAAAATCAAAATGCATGTGGAATCTTCATCGAAAACAAACCTGATTCAACTCCACTGAAAATCTACGCAATTAACACACTGTAACACCACTAAAATCTCCGACGAAATCTACACGATCGTAGCAATCTTTCTCGTCAACTCCACTGAAATCTCTGACGAAATCTCCACCGTGAACTCAACAATATAATATTCAAAAAAATTTCTTGTCAACTCCACTGCAATCTCTGACAAAATCTCCACTGCGAATTCGGTTTCCAAAATCTCACCGTGAAGTCAACAATATAATATTCAAACAAATTTATGTTATAAAATAAGGGTAATTTAGGTACTTTATAACCTAAAATAAATTTGAGGGACCTTAACCATCAAAACATATTATTTTGGACCTCTCCTCCTATCAAAAGTAGAGGAGGGACCTTAGGTCAATTTTCCATTATTTACTAATACCAAATGTTAGAGGTCCATCCAAATCATCTCCTCAAAGGGGATTCATAATTCGGAGGGGATTACAAATCCCCTCTCCATCTCTCAAAATAAACACAAAAATAGTGAGTCCCACATCACTGTCAATCTCAATCCCCACTCTATAACTCTAAACAAACGGGCCTAGGAATGTTGTGTATTCTTAACTCGTCTAGTGCCTCATGCGTTTTGGTTTGTATGACATTTTATTTTCGTTAGAATCATACTAAATGTTGAGTGAATTCTTAATTTAGGAATAAAATTAATTTCGTCCATAGCAATAGTATGAAATATCTCCATCTAAAAAAATAGTATAAAATATTAGTAATAGACAAACCTAGAAAATATATCTAAAAAAGTACTTAAAAAAACATATATATGGACCACAATCCTTTTAGATAGGACTCACATCACATAAATTTTAAATTTATACCATATAATTTTCAGAAAAAATTCCAGATTATATGTTTTTGATGGTCCATAGAATTTGCGTTTTTGAAAAGTTGTATCTTGTTACAACTCTCGAATTGCATAAGTTTATTTTTTTTAATTCAATAGGTAAATGACATTTAGATGACTAGAGGGTAAGTCTTGCGAATGTTATGTATTAGTTTGCTTTATAATTCAACTGTTTGAACCAGGGGCCTGAACAAATTTTAGGAAACTTTTTTTCACTATTTTTCAAGTGGGTATGGTGTTCAAATTGATGGGCTTTTTATGGTTAGTATTATTTTTTAGAGTTAATTATATTTTGGGTAAACTACCAATAGGTCCTACTTAGGAGACTTATTACCTAATAGGTCCTACTTTGAGACTTATTACCCATTAAGTCCTATTTGATATAATTTATTAAGTGATAAAGACAAATTTTATCAGTCTTTTTTTTTTATGAATAATTTTATAGTGATAAATTTATCAGTCTCTTTTTTTATGAATAATTTTTTAGTGATAAATTTATCACTCTCTTATTTTTATAGTGTTAAATTTATTAGTTAGGACCTGTAGGTAAATAAGTCTAGTTATGATTTTATATCATTTTTGTTTTCAATGTTTACATTGTGTCAATTTGCTCTTAAATGTGTAAAAAATATTTCAATTTGCTCTCATAATTTAAGTCTGTTATTGAGGGACTAAATTGAAATATTTTTTATACATGAGGACCAGATTGACACAATTTAAACATTGATAATCAAATTGAAATATGGTAATTTTATACATTAAAAATCAAATTAATACAATTTAAATATTAGGGACCAAAATGACATAACACTCATATTCTGAAAATCAACAAATGGGACGGAATAATAGAAAAAATTATTGGTTGGTCCTGGGATACACGTGGCCATGCCTTAGGTTAATCATAAATCTCATGCTCCTTCATGTTCCTCAATCACCTAATACAAAATCGTAAGCTCCATCCCCTCTACCCATCATAATACATGTGAAGCGCCACGTGACGCTACTCTGAACCAATCAATAACTTTTCTAGAAGAATAGACACTCAATTCATAAAAAAAATTATTAGTTAGTCTTAAGGCACCGCATGGCAATGTCTCAGGCCAATCACAAATCTCTATATCCATTTATGTTTTCTAATCGCACAACAAAATCGTGAGCCCCACCATTTCTACTAATTACAATCTCTATCAATCACAATGAATGTAGAGCACCACGTGACATTGCTCCTAGACCAACCAATAACTTCTCCAATAGATCATCTCTGTCATAATTGTCATATCAGAAATATTAGTGTATTATTTTGTTCTATTACTATTTGTAGAGAAGCGTTATTATTTAAACTATCCAATTCTACTTCTTCAGTATATCTAATATTCATATAATCTATTGGTAAGACTAAAAAATCAGGCTCTAATATTAATTTGAACACACAATAAAATAAAATATCTTTTAAAGACAATAAAAATTTAAAAGGAGAGGATTTTTTTACTAATTTATAATACGTATAGGCATATGTTTATTTTTGTAATCCTTTTAAGGACTAAATAGGTTTGAATTAAATATTTTAGGAACTTAATAGATTTAAACAATAGTTTAGGGACTAAATAGACTTTGATTTATATATGTTAGGGACTAAATAGATTCAATTGATAGTTATTAGACTAAATAGACAATTTGATGATAGTTTAGGGGTAGAAAATGTAATAAATCCAAAACTAATTTATGTGTCTTTTAATCAACCAAATAAAAAGTCCCCATTAGAAGATTAACTAAATTGAGAGGAAAACTTTCTTTTACTAAATCTGATGAAAAAATTACAGATGACGATTACAGTACCTTCCAAGTTGTTTTAAAAAATATCCTTGTATAGAAAGAGCTGTTTTGGGTATAATTTATAAGTTGATTTTTGTATTTATTACAAAAAAACGAAAAAAAAAATAGAGAGATTATGTGACTGAAATAAGTCAATAAATAACTTATTTATGTGCTCACCAAAGAGGCCAGATTACGAGACCATTGATCTGGATGGATGGACAGTTAGTATGTTGTTTAATTAATTATCATGATATATATGCTTAATTGTCAAGTAAATATATAGAGACCATAGCAACCTCGATTATTTGTATATTAATTATCTTGATGCTCTACAATTTACATTAATTGGCTAGTTTCGTTGTTCTATGTTACTTATATCATTCAAATTAGGAGCTACCATCCATGTCATAAGGAATTTTTTTTTGATAATCCGATATTTGGATCAATTTACGCGCAACCTCGACTAATCCTAAAAGACTAATTTCATAGTTCACTTGCAGGAACCTCCATTAAAAGTCAAAACAAGCAGCATAATGATCATAAAATGGTTGTTGATGAACAATTTAAATTTTGTTACAAATTTTATATTTTCGTACTTTGTTTACCGGGAATTTTTTGGTACATTGTCTTTGGGAGTTTACGACAACTCCGGTGCTTCCAAGTTTCCCATGATGACATTGAAGATGACGACGACGACACGAGTTTTCTTGGAACAAAAGAAGCAAGCATTTAAGAATCTTTACTTAAATATTCTGTAGAAGATTTAGTGTAATCAATTTATTATCTCAGACATATCTCTATTGAATTATTTTAAAGTTGTAAAATAGTTGCATGAACTAATCAAATTAAAAAATAAAGTAAAAAAATTTCAATACAACTATTGCTATTATTGATATAACGAAAGATTCCTTATTTTTTCTCCTCTTGTTTTCCCTTGACAATTTATACATATTAATTTGATCTATATAATTTTAATTACATTCTTTTTAGTGACATACAGAAATGTTATTGAGGTTACTAAAGTGAGTACAAAAGTAAACTGAGACTTCTCCAATGTAATGTGAAGTGCTGAATAGAATTTACATATGGTGAAGAATACAGCGGTTCATTTTTGCACCACAAAAAAATTCAGCAAAATTATTATACGACGAAGAAAAAAATCACCAAGGCTAATACAAAAAATCCAAAAAGATATGGTTACGATTCCATGGAATGTATTATGAAAGGCAATCTTAATTCCAGTGCACGAGACTTTTAGCAATGCAAGAGTCAGATCAAATATACATAGTCTTATCTCTGCATGTAAAGAGGTTGTTTCCTAATCATATATTATTATATTGTTGTGTAATTGTTCCTTTCTCCTTAATTAGTAGGAGTTACATAAAATTTGGAATGGAAGGATTGAGCAGCCTCTAACAATCCTAAGGTTTTATTTACATCACCATTTAGCTTATGACTTTTAGATCTAATCGCCCGGGATGACTTTAACAAGTCCTCAAATGGAGGAGTTTTGAGTTCTTCAAATGATGTTGGTCTCGGTAAAGTAAATGGTTGCTTCTGTGGTGCTGATAGTGAGTGGTGATTATCCACCTGATTAATAGAAACACAATACATACATATAGATAAATATTTCAGTGACGGATACAAAACAACGATTTCAAAAAAACAAAAAAACAGACAGGGCAGTAATATGAATTTTTTTAATTTGCCAAAATTAATGAAAATTAATACTAATTTAAAATACAAAAACACCATCAAGTTAGATCAATGTTGTGTTAGCCTTTAGGGATTCCTTAGGAGGCAGTCTCTGAACTTCACACAATTGTGCATAGATTTGTGTGTGACGCTGTCAATTGTTTGACATGATTCACTTAGGTAAGTTAGGTAATCAAAGCAAGTTCAAGTTTCAAGACCACTCCCTTGCAGATTGTTCTAATCAACCAAATAAAAAAGTTCCCATTAATTAGAAGATTCTCACCTTTTGAAAATGCACAGAAATTTCAGATAAACAAGATCTGGGCACTAGGGGAAGCTCTGGTGTAGAGACACACTTGTTCTTGAAGAAACTCTCTCTGATTAATAGGAACACAACATTGAAGCGAAAACACATCTAGATATTGCTCAGGATCTTCAAAAACCACAGACATAGTCTCTAAACTCACGGTCTTTTCCAACAATAGCTTCACCAGCTCCATCTCATACTTGTATCCAGAAAAGTACAACAACTCAATAGATTTAAGCTGAAGTAGAAGACTAACTTGTGGTAACAGTTCTCCAGCCTGCGGGTTGATCTCTATAAATTCGATTGCCCCATGGGGATAATATCGTGCTATATCCATTGTAGGCAATTTCTTGTGTATCCCAGTCCAACAAGACAATCGAAACTGCATTGCATAAAATGCTAAAATTGTGAGAATTTGTTAAAGAGTAGAAAAAAGAAGACAACATAAAAGCATGAGTAAAAAACTTACATCAATTTTAATTTTCTGGAGAAGGGGGCAATCTTCCAAAAAGGCAAAGAAGAAAACCATATTGTATTCTTCCTTTAGTTGTGAACCCATAAAATAGAATTCCTTGAGGTTCTTGAATATAGTACATCGTTTTCCATTCCTATAATATTCTTCGATTACAAACTGTACAATTTCCAAAAGAGTGTAATTAAAAAAGAAAACACACAAAATTAGCGACAATAGAGAAATTACGTGGGTTTGACATGAATAAACAAGCAGTTTCAGATTGACATCTGTACTGTACCTGAAGAAACCAATCATTAGCAGCAAGAACCTCAACCTGAGCTAGTTGATCCAGCAATATTCTAACATTGCTTTTCCGCAAATCCCAATTCTCCAAATCCCAATTCCCCACATCAAAAAGATTCGCGCCAAGAAGGCTACAAGAATTGTTAAGCCGGAGAATATTCAAGCAACGCCAGGTCTTCAGGGTCGCTAAATTGGGCGCATCCACTTGTAATGTAGTCATTTCTCCAAGGTTTTCCCGATAAAATACAAATTCCTTAAGAGCCGTACCCGAGACCTTAACGTTGACAAGACCATAGCAAAAGTGAAGAGCTAAACTCTCAAGTAGCAAACATGTAGACATAACAGCTTCAAGTGCTTCATCAGTAAGTTGAGATCGAAAAAGAGTGAGCTTTTTCAAAGACACAAAAGGTGGTGGTGGTGATGGCGGTGGATTAAAGTCAACGTAGCTCATTACCAATTGTTCTAACGAGTCAGTATCGTAAAATGAATTCGGCAATTGAAACAACCTGGGACAGTAGGGTTTTACAAACCAATAGAACTCGAGAAATCTAACGTGCTTTGAAGCGGCGAAATCAACCCAGCTTTCAATGTCAGGGTTGAAGGAATCGGAAGTGGAATCACCAACCACGGTGATGATGGTGAATTTTCGAATTATAGGGGCTTTGTGAAGGCTAAGACACCTATTGACAAAGCCATAGTCTACGACTGGTTCGGTGGTTGAAGAAGAAGGAAAAGGTGGAAAATCGAGAACGGGGTTAAATTTCCAGAGATGACGCCACCTGTTCGATAAAATGCCGGTTTGAATGGCAAACTTCATCGGCATGAATGAAAGGATGTGGAGAATGACTTCATCAGGTAGAGCACTAATACGATCAACTTGTTCTTCCATGGAGTTCGTCTGATTATGATGGGAGAAAGAAAAGAAGAGATAGCAGACAGAGAGAGAGAGAGAGACCTGACCCGAGCTTCAGGGGACCATATCAATGGTGTATGTCCATCACACCTTCTCCATGGTCTCAACGATTTGAATTGCACTCGCAGGTGGCAGCGTCTTCTCCTCTCCAACCTCTCAATCCTAACCCTAATTCCAAACGAATATCTAAGGCTGCGTTTGGTAAGCATCTCAAAGTATAGTTCTACTCATTGATTTGAGTGTGTTATTTGTTTGGAATTTTTAAATCATAATTTTATACCCATTTCTTAAAACTCAATTCAAAACATAATTATTACTTTTTAAAATTCATAACCAAACAAATAATTCAAAATTTTTTTCAAAATTCAATTCAAATCAATATTTTAATTTTTTTAATATTTTAAATATTTAAATATTTTAAAAATATTTTAATTTTTTTAAGATTTTAAATATTTTAATATTTAAACATGTTATGATTTTTTTAGTTTTTTAATTTTTTGAATATTTTTAAATATTTTAATTTCAAAATATTGTGATTTTAATTTTTTAAATTTTAAAATGTTTTATAAAAATAAATTCAAACTCTATTTTATAAAAATATTTTTAAATATTTTAATTTTTTTTGTTATGTATTTAGTTACTATTTGAGTGTAGAGTTGTGAAAGTAGTATAGAGTTTCGAGTTATTTGTTTGGTTATGAGTTTTAAAAATAATTTCTTAATTGAGTTTTGTTTTATGTGTTTGGTTACGATTTAAGTGTAGAGTTGTTTTTAAATTTAAAATATTAATATTTTAAATTATTTAAATTTTTACGATTTAAAATTTTTAAATATTTATTTTAATTTTTTACTTATTAAATTTTTTAGATTATTTAAATATTTATGATTTAAATTTTTTGAATATTTATTTTGAAAAAAAATTATTTTCTTTGTAGTATTTTCAATTAAAAAATTGATTAATGTTATTTTCTGTTAATAATAATTTTTTTAATTGAATTTTAAAAAGCGTTTGGTTATAAGTGTTGATCAGAATTTTTAATGGTGTGAAAGTAGTATGTTTTGTTATGAGTTATATAATTTGAATTAAGTTTTGAAAACTTTTTCCGAAACTCATAACCAAACAAATTTTCTTACTTCACATGTTAAATCAAACTTTCAAAATTCAATTCCACACTCAATTCAAAACTCAATTTAACACTCTATTAAAAAACTATAACCAAACAAATTTTCTACACTCAAATCATAATTCTACAACTCACAAATTCAAAATACAACTCATACTCTCAAATCATATTTACAAAACTTTACCAAACGCAACCTAACCTTTTCTGTGGTTGTTACGTGATGTGAGAAAGGACACGCTTTTCTAGCTATATTTGAATTGGGATTGTCTCCAATTGGCAGTCTACGTGAACCGTTCAGTCTGATCCTTCTGGGATTTATGTCTTGTTTGGCGTGATTTAAAAAAGTTAAAAAGTTAAAAAGTCACTATCCTATTTAAGTTACATCATCTTATTTATGTCACATCATCTTATTTAAATCACATCACCTCTCTAACACATCACTTCAAACTCAACACATACCTAATCCATATTTCATAAAAAGTCAAAAAGTACACTTATTTAGATCATCCCAAATCACTCCTTATTTTCGCTGGTATCGATAATTTGAATTATTTAATAATAATTCATAATTATTTTATTTCTGTAAAAAGTTGATATCGATAATTTGAATTGTTTAATAGTAACTCATAATTATTTTATTTTTATAAAAAATTATATTAATTGGATATTGTTATGTACTTGATCAATTCATATTTGAATAAAGATTGAGACCCCTTTTCCCCCACCTCCTTTTAACCTCCTTTCTTTTTTGATTGGTCACTTTTTCTTTTTCTTTTTTTTCTCCTCCTCCAATCACCACCCGCCACGTGTGTGTGGGTGGTGGAGGTTGAAGTTTGAGGGGGTCTAAATCACTGCTGTTCATATTTTTGTCAACAATATTTAAAAAATCATATTTACTATTGATAGAATGTGAATTAATTAAGTGACTATCGATATCTGACCAACGTGATTTTTTTACAAGGATTAAATTTTCGACGAATTTTACACATTAAACGGTTCAGATCATTGATTTGGACTCAGTGGTGGGCCTACAAAAAGCCCAACAACAGAGTCCAGTCTGATTAGGACTATGGACAAATAAGTGTAGTTTTTAATTTTTTATGAAAATATGTGCAGATAAATAAAAAAGTGATAGGACCCAAATAAATGTACTTATCTAAACTAGTTAAAGTACACGTGTGTTGCACGTGGCTGTTTTGGTCGAACTTATTTTTTCACCAATTGTAGAAGGTATCATTCATGGATTTAAGTAAAATTTTGAGAAAATTTGATATCAACTTTGGCAAGGTACTATTTGTACATCATTTGAAAATGAAATTGAAGTTAGACAAAATAAAAAATATGAATTAAATGCAATCAAAATTTTAGAGCTATTTTCTATATTACAATATTGTAGATAGTCTTGTGAAAATATATATCTATCACGCACGCCAACCAAAAAAAAAAAAAGGTTTGAATTACGTATGTGCAATCGTGTTTACATTGTATAATCAAAATATAGGCAAAAATATAGTTTTAAAAAATTAAACCAAAGAAAGTGGTTGCTATTTAGAATTTTGACAACATACATGAGCTATTAAAGTACTATGCAAAATAATAGAATTATAAAAATCTAAACAAAGAGAAAGTATATAAAAATAACTTGTAAATTCTTGAGATGTAGTACGAAACCGGATGTGTCTCCCTCTATGTAGATTCGAACATATGCATACAAGTATAAGATTCAACCTAAAATATTCACAAAATTTGTGTGTAGATTCGAACAAATGGATATAATACTAAAATTCAATCTAAAATATTTACAGCGGTCTAATCCATGATGGACACTTGTAAATAATATGTATAACAGTATGGAAGTAGATGAAGGAAATAAGAAAGATTTTATAATTCAATCATCAATTCAAAAAAAATAGGAAGGCAAGTTTGTTGGTTCATTTTAATATCATTTATTTATTTATTTATTCATTTTGTTCATGAATCTTCCTTGGTTCTTATTCATGAATTTTATCCTGTTCATGAATGAAGATTCTTTGGTTTGGTTTTGTTCATGAATTAATATTAATTATAATTCATAAACTTGGCGGTGAATTCATGTTTGGGTTCATTCTTCCTTTTCTCTAGGTTCCTGGCCATTATTATTGTTGATGTATTTTCAGAAAAGCTAGGCATGGATAAAATATTTTCAGAAATTATTTGACCTCCACTATTTCTAGATTTAAAAGGAAATTTATTTTCATGAAAAATAACATCACCTGATTCAAAAATAATATTATTTTCCATATCAAAAAATCTATAAGCTGTACTATGCAACGCATACCCAAGAAAAGCACAGGTGGTAGCTCGTTCACCAAATTTAGGTCGTTTAGGATATGCAAGTCTCACAAAAGTTAAATAACCCCAAACCCTCAAATAACCTAGATTTGGTTTATGCCCCCGCCACAACTCATAAGGTACAATTTTAGTCTTTTTATGTGGCACTCTATTTATCACATGGCAAGCTGTCATCACAGCCTCGCTCCAAAGATTTGAGGGAGCACCTGAATCAATAAGCATAGCATTCATCAAATCAATTAACGTTCTATTTTTTCTTTCAGCTACGCCATTAGATGAAGGTGAATATGGTGAATTAGTCTCATGAATAATTCCCAATGACTGAACAAAAGAGTTGAATCCAAGAGATTCATACTCCTGGCCTCTATTACTTCTAATTCTCTTAATCTTTTTACCGAATTGATTTTCCACTTCAAGAAGGAATTTTTTAAATTTCTTAAAAGTATCACTTTTATTTTTTAATAAATATATGTTTGTGTATTTTGAAAAATCATCAATAAAAGTGATAAAATATCGGTTACCACCCCGAGTTAAAATTCCTTCAAACTCACACAAATCAGTATGAAATAATTCTAGCAATTCGGTATTTTTTTCAACACTTTTATGAGGCCTCTTGGTAATTTTTGTTTTACTGCAAACTTCACATTTCTCAAAAATTTTTGTCACTTTAGGAATTCATCCTAAACTACTCACGATTCCCATATATTTACTGTTAATATGAAACAAGCGAGTATGCCAAAAATTAATAGAAGACAACATATAAACCGAATTGGTAGATAGTTTATTAATCTCAACATTCAATTTGAACATCCCATCACAAGCATAACCCTTACCCACAAAAATATCCTTCTTAGTAATCACATATTGATCAGATTCTATAGTTTGCTTAAAACTAGCCTTATTCAACAAATAACTTGACATCAAATTCTTCCTCATGGACAGTGTATAAAGCACATCTTTTAAAATAAGCATACGTCTAGAGGTGAACTTAAGGTCAACCTCACCACTCCCAAGTATCTTGGTTAGACTAGAGTCACCAAGCATAATTGTTTTCTCATCATCAAAGGGAGTATACACCTTGAACCAAGCTTGATCATAACAAACATGTCTATTGGCACCGGAATCCGCCCACCAACCGTCTACAAAATTAACCATGCAAATGTCTGTAATCATTGCTACAAATGGCTCATCGACAACGTTAGCCTTTGGGGCAGGTGCACGTTTTTGGAATTTGCAAGTTCGAGCAATATGCCCACTTTTGCCACAGACAAAGCATGTAAAATTTTGTGGAGATGATGGACCTTGGTTCTTATTTGGATTAGTCCATTTATTGTGACGTTTACCATAATTCTTCATATTCTTTTTATAAGGCTTCAAATAAGCATTCTTCGAATTGTGACCTTTGGGTAAGTTATTATTTGCAGAAACAAAGTTTACCTTTGTGGTAGAATTGTCATTACCCGCTTGTGTTATTAATGCATCTTGGCCTCTAGCCTCCTTTTCGACTCCTTCTCAAGTTTTTCATGAACAAGATAAAATTCAAATCCAACCAAGGAAGAGTAAACGAGCTAGAATTGAAAAAGTTTTTGGCCTTGACTATTATCTTTACAATATAGAAGAAATTCCTCTTACAGTGCAAGAAACTTTATCATCACCTGATGCTATTTTCTGGAAAGAGACTGTAAATGATGAGATAGATTCACTACTTTCAAATAAAACATGGAAGCTAGTGGATTTACCTCCAGATTGTAAAACTATTGGATGTAAACGGGTCCTTTGTAAAAAGCTTAAACCGGATGGAACTATAGATAAATATAAAGCGAGGCTTGTCGCTAAAGGTTTTAAGCAACATGTTAATCTTGATTTCTTTGATATTTTTTCTCTGGTTACTAGAATTACATCCATTAGACTGTTGATAGCTATGGCTGCAATTCATGATTTAAAAATTCATCAAATCGATGTGAAAACAGCATTTTTAAATGGAGATCTAGATGAGGAGATTTACATGGACCAACCCGAAGGCTTTGTGAAGCCTGGCCAAGAAAGCAAGGTGTGTAAGCTAACTAAATCCCTTTATGGTTTAAAACAAGCTCCTAAACAGTGGCATGAGAAATTTAATTCCTGCATGCTTGAGAATAACTATAAAACTAATGAATGTGATAAGTGCATATATTATAAAACTTGTGAGAATGCACATGTGATTATTAGCCTATATGTGGATGATCTACTTATCTTTGGCTCTAATTTGCATATTATAAATGAGACTAAAAATATGCTTAATAGCCACTTTGATATGAAAGATCTTGGTGAAGCCAATTTTATTTTGGGAATTAAAATTACCAAGACTAATGATGGTATTTTTCTTGATCAGTTGCATTATGTTAAGAAAATTTTAAAGAAATATAATTTTCTAAACTGTAAACATGTTGCTACTCCTTTTGATGCAAGCATACATTTATCTGTTGTAACAAATGAAAAAGAAATGATTAATCAAAAGGAATATGCTAGCATGATTGGTAGTTTGAGATATGCTACTGATTGTACTAGACCTGACATTGCATATGTTGTTGGAGTACTTAGTAGGTTTACTAGCAAGCCAAGTCGAGATCATTGGGTAGCCATAGGAAGAATTATGAGATATTTATCTGGTACCAAAAATTATGGTTTGTTTTATAACAAGTATCCTATGGTACTTGAGGGATATAGTGATGCCGATTGGAACACTTTGTCAGGTGATTCTTCCTCTACTTCGGGTTTTATTTTTACCTTAGGTGGTGGTGCTATATGTTGGAAATCTAAAAAACAGACTATAATTGCTAATTCTATAATGGAAGCTGAGCTTATAGCATTAGCTTCAGCATGTGAGGAAGCGAATTGGTTGAGAGATTTGTTACATGAAATCCCTTTTTGGGAAAAACCAATTCCTCTTGTGTTAATTCGTTATGATAGCACTGCTACTATTGGTAGAGTGAACAACCATTTTTATAATGGTAAATCCAGACCTATTCGAAGGAAATACAGTAATGTGAGATCCTATTTGAGTAATGGCATTATAACTGTGAATTATGTAAGATCTTGTGATAATCTTGCGGATCCGTTAACCAAGACCTTGGCGAGAGATAGGGTCTGGAATACATCGAGAGGGATGGGTTTGAAGCCTATAAAATCAAAAACCATGTATGAGGATACCCAACTTAGGGACCAAAGATCCTGTAACTAGGTTTAATGGGAAGAACGAATCATATGGTGGTTGTCAAAAATGCACTCTTTAATATTTTGTTATCTATCCCTATGATGTAAGTGCATTTATCCTGTAATGTTGGAGGGTTGAGTTTTATACTCTTAATGAAATTCTGTAGCTCTTGTTGAGTGAGGTGTGTCAATTACAGGAACATCCTTGACAGATTTCACTTATGTGAGCATGAAAGTGGGGCTACTTTCTATGAGAACAAGGCTTTTCTAAAAAATGCTCATGAAAACTGGGATAAGCACAAGGCTGTAATGTGCTTGCTATTAAAGCTCATGTCAACACCTAAATTATTATGTGTGAGCAGTAATACTTTATTTCCTCTAAGCAGTCATAGTTCAAGTCTGAGACCACTACTGACTCTGGAGTAGAGGTTGCTGTTTCACTAATGAAGGTTCAATGCAGAGCACACCTTCATGATGCATACTAGTCTATCTTTGTTTGGTAATCTCTCTTGTCCTTGTTGATATTAAAATGAGTGGGGGATTGTTGGTTCATTTTAATATCATTTATTTATTTATTTATTCATTTTGTTCATGAATCTTCCTTGGTTTTTATTCATGAATTTTATCCTGTTCATGAATGAAGATTCTTTGGTTTGGTTTTGTTCATAAATTAATATTAATTATAATTCATAAACTTGGTGGTGAATTCATGTTTGGATTCATTCTCCCTTTTCTCTAGGTTCCTGGCCATTATTGTTGTTGATGTATTTTGTTATGTCCTTGAGGCGTATAAATAGTTCCCTCTTCTACTCTTTTCTTTAATAACAACAAATTAACTCACCAACTATTTTTCTATACTTGAGAGATTACTAGCAAAGAAGGGTGCTTTTTTTTGTTTGTGGAGCTTTGGGTTCACCATCTTGTACAGAGTTGGCTTGAACCATACGACAAGTGGTCGGGCTGTTGTATCCTGGAGGGGACAGGTCATAGTTTTGTGACTGCTGCATCGGTATTTTGGGTTCTTCTAACCGCAGTGGGCTTGATCTCCTTAAAGAAAATGAGATATCTGTGCCTCAGCCTGATCTATTTGTATCTCTTTTTCTTTACATTATTTATCAATAAAATATATTTTTTCTGGTATATGAACAAAGTTTGTTATAGGACTTTTGGAAACAGAGGAATAGGTATAATCATTTTTTAGTGTTAAATAAATAAATATATGTTAATGGTAAGAGAAAAAAAAAAAGAAAAAAAAGAAGACATTTGGTTTATATAGAACTTTTCATGATTTTTGTGCATGACAAAGTGGTTGAATTTAAATCCAAAACCTTTTAAATTTAAACAAACACCTATTCAATTCAAAATAGTGTCATTTAACTGTACAATTTTTAATTTGAAATTTGAAATTTAAATGCAAAATTTATTTAATTTTTAATTATTTAACAATAACAACATATATATATATATATATATAAATAGTTGGTATTCGTGGTAACAATAAATTAAAATTTTGAATTTCATCATTTCAATATATGATTGGAAGTATCAGGAATTTTTTGTTGAGAAAATTGTTGAAAAATCCAATCTAAGGAGGATATAAGACATTAGATCCAGTGGTTATTTTTTGTTGGTGAGAGGTCGACCATTTGTGAAATAATTTGATGAGAAATCTTTTTGTTGTTTAGGAGGACATTTTATTTTCAATTTTACCCCTTATCTATTTGTTTAATTTTTTTGACTTTCCATTCAAATATATTTTTATCTGTTTAATTTTTTTGACTATTTGTTCAATTTTTTACCCTATTTGTTGAAATATCTGTCCAAATTTTATTATCTGTTCAATTTTATATTCTTCTTTGTTTTGGGCTACATTCCCCTATAATGTGAGAAGAATAGATTGAGAGCTGTGACAATGGAAAATATAAAATTTTAGTACTTTCAGTATTTTTTATTTTTTATTTTGTAAGTTAAGAGTTATTATAATTCGTTCCTTGAATCTATCAAATAAAAATTTCTTTTCATTAATTTACCAATTGCTCTTATTCTTGTAACCGATAAAAGAGGCTAAACATTGTGTACTAAGCCAAACACATTTGACATAATAGTAAAAAAATAATTTAAGGTTAACTATTATTTCATAGTAAGTTATCCATCTGTTGGAGTTGTCTCATCATGCCCTTTCAAAGCATAAGTTGTGTTGTCAAATGTGTTTGCGTTTCCTTTTTTTATTATTTGAAATATTTTCAATATATTGATTTTGTTGTTCAGGTGTAAATCTGGCATATCGATTCCTTTGTTGAGCACAATGTCCTAAAATTGCATCTATGATGCTTCCCCGATCGGGCATTAGTGACATGGTCTTGCAAAAGTGGAGGGACACGGCGATGATGTCACGATCCAAACTCGGCCCTATGGGTTTAGCATCAGAATCGCCAAGAATCCGAGATTATCAAGGGTCGCTAAACAAGAATACTGATTAAACAGTACGGCTGGCGGAAGCCAATACAAGAATAACTAGTGTCCATTGAGTGACAATCGTATGCCAAAAACATTTTTCATGCATTCATACGATTGAGCAGTCTGATTTATACAATCATTTCTGATCGGTCAAGACGGGGATCAAATCCCTTGACAACAAGACAAGAAAAAGAGACAATCTATCTGAGAGTACAAAAGCGATAAGGAGACCAATGGGGGACACAAAACACCCCAAGCCGTAGTATGGCAACTCGGAACTTCGCAGTGAGGCACATAGGCTGCTTGACAAAACTGGGGACCAACCCACGCTCCTAGCTCCGGTCTGGCTGCTGAGAACCTACATATATATAAACAGTGAGCTAAAGCCCAGTGAATAACATAATGCGTAAAGAGGTTATGAATGAATGTCCTTACAGTAATGAAATCAGTTCATTAAACAATATTTGATCTTTCAAGATTTTGATCAATCGGTCATATGTGGTACATCCATTAGCCTATCGGTCTGAAATGAAGAGGTCTTAAAGACCGTGTCTTAACAGACCCAACGGTAGTGATGGCCATCAATCAATAAATAGTATGGTTCCACAAGGAACCGACAGAGATCTCTATAACAAGAAACAAGAAGTGCTAAGGATGCCACAAAGATTCGAGAATACGGACATACATTCATTCAAGAAACAATATCAGTTCAATAAGCAGATTCAAGATTCAAAAGATAATCATTTTGAACATATCTTTACACAATTGTTACTCACAGAGATTGGGCTAATAGCAGCTAGAGCGCGTCCCCGAGAGCCAACCCTAAACAGTTAACAAATAGAACACACACTAAGTTTCACAATTGGGAAGGATGATAATTAAATCCCTAAGTTTTCTCGGTGTGGTTCTATGTCTAAATCCTCATTAAGATGCCTTAAACTAGGCCTAAGAATGCCTAGGATGGGATGAGGATGCAAAAACACACTTAGAAAACATTTTGCATGATTTGCTGAAATAAGAGCCTCGCTCGAGCGAGCCTTTCTTCGCTCGAGCGAGCTTCCAAAATCAAAGGCCTCGCTCGAGCGGACAATCCTTCGCCGAGCGTCGATGAAACAAAGAAAATCTTGGATGCTCGATTTTTACGCTCGAGCGTGGCTCAGAGGAAACGTTGGTCGCTCGAGCGAGGAATCCTTCGCTCGAGCGAAGAAGCCAAATCTGGAATTTCCAGATTTGCCTTCCAAGCTCAAACCAAGCATTCTCAACTCAATTCTCGACCTCTTGGGCCCAAATTCTGGAAAATACATCCCAAAACAATGTATAACAAGTTTTCAAAGCCAATTTATGAATTCAAGCCCCAAAGGTGAGTCAATTAAATCCAAAATTCAAACCCATTTTCAAGAACAATTTCCAAACATGCAATGCATGAGTTTTTAACCAAATTCAAGGTTCAAATCTTGCTCTAATGAGCTCAATAGTTGGAAAACAAAATGAAAACATGGACTTTGATAGAAACATGAGCATGCATGCACAATTCTACCATGAATTCAACTAAAAAATCACCAATTCAACCATGCATGTAACAATGGAGTTCCAATTCAACATATATGAGCAATTTCATGACTTAACTTCTCTATAACCATGATACATGCAAGATGGAACTCAAAGACAACAAGAAGAAGATGAATTCACTTACCTAAATCTCAATTACAAGTCTCGTAAACTCAATTTAGCAATCTATGTTATAAATCTTTCAATTCTTCAAGCAATTCCACAACAATGGCAAGATGAGCTCAAGTCTCTCTAAACTCTCTCTCACTCTATAATTCGGTGGCCTCAAGAAGCAAAGTTGAAGAAGTGGTGTCTCTAAGGGTAAGATAGGATTAGAGTATTGGCATAGTGGGCCACTATGTGTGGCAAATTAGTAAATAAGTGTAACAATGAAGTTTAACTCACTTTAATCTAATTTAATCATTTTTAATCAATTTTCAGATAAATATACCATTAAATCACAAATATTCTACCGATCACCAAACACTAAACGGTTTCTAATTCGGCCGCCGATAAGGCCTCCAATTAGCAGTTTAAACACATAAACTCAAACAGATAATCAATCAATCAAACAGATAGAAATCCAATATAATAGATAAACTTATTCAATTTCGCCGATTTCAATCACCCATTCAAGATTTCGTTAATTCAATTATCACCATTATCGCTTCATTTAGCAAGAATCAAGAGCTAATTCAGTAGTTTGTCGATAATCAGTACGAGGGTTGTTACAGTCTCCCTTCCTTATAAGGAGTTTAGTCCTCTAAACTCGAGTTACCTTCATTCTGGAAGAAAACAGGATCCAGTGGGAACAAATCAGGATATCTTTTAGCCATGTCATCTTCCCTTTCCCAAGTGGCATACACACCTCCATGGTTCTGCCAATCAACTTTCACTAGTGGGATCTCCTTGTTCCTCAGCTTCTTGATCCGTCTGTTCACAATCTGTATAGGCCGTTCCTCGTAAGTGTAGTCATCACTAAGCACTATCCGAGTAGGCTCAATCACATGAAAAGGATCCCGGAGATAGTCTCTCAACATCGAAATGTGGAAGACGTTATGCATATGCTCCATTTCAGGAGGGAGCACAACTTGATACGCCACCGGATTGATTTTCTCAATAACCTGATACGGTCCGACATATCTTGGCGCTAACTTGCCTTTGACTCCAAAACGAGTCTGGCCTTTCATTGGTGTCACTTTCACAAACACGTGATCACCCACTTCATCTTATGCCTTCTTCGACATCCGCATAGCTTTTTCGTCTACTCGTGCGGTCTTTTGTTGTCTCGCTTTTATCTTTTTCGCCGTTTCATATACAATCTCGGGCCCAAGAAGGCCCATCTCCAATTACGCCAAAGAAATTGGTGATCTACATTTTCTGCCATACAATGCCTCGAAAGGCGCTATTCCAATACTCGAATGGTAGCTGTTGTTGTAGGCGAATTCAACCAACGGCAAATGACTTTCCCAGTTTCCCTGAAAATCAAGGGCACACATTCTCAGTAGATCCTCTAAAGTCTGGATGGTCCTTTCGATCGTCCATCCGGTTCGAGGATGATAGGCACTACTCACCTCAATTCAAGACCCAATGCGATCAGAGGCTTTGCCAGAACCTCGATGTAAACTTCGAATCCCTGTCAGAAACAATAGATACAGGCACTCTATGCAATCTCACAATTTCGTCAATATAGATAACAGCCAGTTTGTCTGCATTATAAATCGTCTTGACAGGTAGGAGGTGTGCAGATTTAGTCAATCTATCAACAATAACCCAAATAGAGTCCATACCTTTTCTGGAGCGAGGTAATCCAACAATGAAATCCATCGTGATATGCTCACATTTCCACTCTAGTATGGGTAAGGGTTGCAATAATCCGGCAGGTCGTTGATGTTCAGCTTTGACTTCTTGGCAATGAAGACACTTGGATACAAAGTCGGCAATTTCCTTCTTCATTCCCGGCCACCAGAAATTCTGTTTCAGATCTTGGTACATTTTCGTGTTCCCCGGGTGGATAGACAATTTTGAATTGTGGCCCTCTTGCAGTACTCTTCTTTTCAGTTCAGTGTCATTCTAAGACGCATACGGTCTTTCTTGAAATTTCAATACATTGTTCTCAAATTTGAACCCCGGTCTCGGTTTAGAATCTCTTTCTTCAATAACCTTTTTCAAGAAATCATCCAGTTGTTGTTTTTTTTTAATTTCTTCAATCAATGCTGGTTGAGCAGTAATGACAGCTATTGTTCCACCTTGTTCTCCCAAAACAATTTCAATTTCAGACTTTTCCAGATCATGAAGCAATTCTTTCTGCCCGGTGAGCAAACAAGCAAAGTTGGCAATTGACTTTCGGCTCAATGCATCTAACAAGATGTTAGCTTTTTCCCGGATGGTACAAAATCAGAGGTCATAATCTTTGATCGGCCCACCATCTCCGCTGTCTCATATTCAGTTCTTTCGAGTGAAAAAGTACTTGAGCTCTTGTGGTCAGATACATTTCACATGTTGCTCCATACAAATAGTGACGCCAAATTTTCAAAGGCAAACACTATCGCAAAGAAGTTCTAAGTCATGGGTCGTAGTTCTTTTCATGTGGTCTCAACTGCCGGAAGCATAAGCAATAACTCTCCCATTCTCGCATTAAAACACACCCCAAACCCTTATGAGAAGCATCACTAAATACAAGATAACCATCCGCATTGAAGGTAGAGTCGAACGGTGCAAATACAAGTCGGGTTTTCAATTCTTGAAATGCCGATTCCTTTGGTCACCCACCAAATGGTGTCCCTTCGAGTCAATTGAGTCAGTGGTAAGGCAATTTTGGAGAAGTCTTTGACAAACCTTCTATAATATCCAGCCAAACCCAAAAAGCTTCGGACTTCAGTCACATTTGTTGGTCTAGGCCAGTTTACTACAGCTTCAATTTTCTGCGGATCAACAGAAATTCCATCTTTGCTAACAACATGCCCCAAAAACATAACATGATCAAGCCAAAATTCACATTTAGACAATTTAGCATACAATTTCTGTTCTCTTAAGGTTTGCAGGGCAAGTCTCAGATGGTGTTCATGTTCTTCTCTAGTCTTAGAATAAATCAGGATGTCATCAATAAATACCACAATGAAATCACCAAGGTATGGTTTAAAAATTTTGTTCATGAGGTCCATAAATGCAGCAAGGGCATTCGTAACTCCGAACGGCATAACTAAAAATTCATAATGGCCATATCTCGTTCTAAAAGCAGTTTTATTGATGTCTTCCGGTTTGACTTTCAGTTGATGATACCCCGATCTAAGATCAATCTTGGAAAACACTTGTGCACCCTATAACTGGTCAAATAAATCATCAATACGCGGTAATGGATATTTATTCTTTACAGTTACCTTGTTTAGTTCGCAGTAATCAATACACAGTCTCAGTGAGCCATCTTTCTTCTTTACAAACAAAACAGGTGCACCCCACGGTGAAGTACTGGGCCTGATGAACTTCTTGTCTAACAATTCTTGCAATTGCACTTTCAATTCCTTCAGTTCAGTTGGGGCCACTCTGTAAGGAGCTTTAGATATCGGCTGTGTACCCGGAATCACATCCATAGTAAATTCAATTTCCCTGTCAATCAAATCCCCTGGCAAATCATCTGGAAATACATCTGGGAATTCTCTAACTATAGGAATACAATTCACATCAGTTTTAACACTATCATTAGTAGGCACAGTCAGCACAGAACACAAATATCCTTTACACCCCTTTCTAATCAGTTTAACAGCTTTCACAGAAGAAATCAGATACGGAGGAGGTACTACTCCACTCCCATTAAACACAAATTCAAGCAAACCCGGTGGACGGAAAACTACTTGTTTTGTTACACAGTCTATAGTGGCATGATATTTTTGTAACCAATCCATCCCCAATATTACATCAAAGTGATCAATATTCAATGGCAGTAAATCAATAAATAGATGCATATCCCCAACAATAATCTCACAGGCAGGATACATATATGCACATGTCATGGATCCCCCAACAGGTGATGATACAGCTAGCAGATAGTTCATGGGTTGTAAGGGTCTATTCAATTTACGCGAAAAAGCATGCGATACATACGAATGTGTAGACCTCGAATCAATCAACACATATGCATTTTGAGCACAGATAGAGAGGATACGACACACAGCGATCTCGGTGTTCAGACGCCTCCCAAGATTAGGCGAACACTGACCGCCTCATGTGCTCTTTCCTAGTAGCTTTGGGGTTCGGTTTTGGTGTTGCGGTGATCTTCTTGCGCTTAGTCTTGACTTACTCTTTGGCGGGGAGACGATCTTTAATTGCATGGCCCACCTTGCCACACCAAACAAGCTCAATCGTAGCAAACCCTTTGTGCTTATTGCCACATACACGGGTGGAGTAAACCCACTCCCTTGGCTGGGGCTAGTCGTCGACCCCATATTTTGTTTCTTGGTTGTTGGGTTATGCTTGCCTTTCTTGAATTTGAAACCCTGCCTTTTACCTTGCCACTCAGTTGTTGGTGTTTCAGATTGTTTCACTGCTGCAATATTCGACTCGGCCATCAATGCCCGGTCGAGAACATCCACAAAAGTCTGTAGTTTCAAGACATTTATTCGGTCTAGTATAGCCACACTAAGGCCTCCTTCAAACCTTCTGGCCTTCTTATAATCAGTGTCCACCATATGTGGTGCATACCTAGCAAGTTCGGTGAATTTCTTCTCATACTCGGCAACAGACATTTTGTCCTGTCTCAGTTGTTCAAACTCCGTTACTTTTTCTCATCCTCGATGCCTTTGGGGAAAATACTTTTCAAAGAAGGACTCCTTGAACCGAGCCCAAGTCATAATAGTATTCGATCGCTGTCAACATACACCACCTTCTTGCTTCTTCCTGAAGGGTGAAGGTTGCTAACAGTACTTTATTGGCGTCGGAGCACGGAAACATTTCAAACAATTTTCCTGTTTCAAGCACCCAAGCTTCAGCCTTTAGCGGTTCAAGGCCTCCCTGAAAGGATGGCGGTTTCAGTTTGCTGAACTTATGGGTAAGGGCAGTAATGTCCCCATCATTCACATTTGCATTTGGTTCATTTGTCTGGGAGGAGGAGGAGGTGGGGTCATGGTTCTCATTGTTGCTCAAGTCTAGCAGTTAACAGCTCCATCATTCTTTCCATTCTGGCCATTCTTGCCTCGGTAAATGAGGATTCAGGTTCATTTGCATTGTCCATTTCACTATAAGCAGTTATAACAGTTATAGCATTAAATAGTTGCATGTTTAGACAGTTATCACATGGGCATGTATTCAATCATAACATAGCCACACACTTTTTCCAATTCATAAAATGCCCAAATCACTTTCTAGGACACCCTATAGCTCGTTTGGACACGTGTGTGGGGTATAACTCGTGGTTAAGTATCGCTCTGATACCATTCTGTCACGACCCAAACCCGGCCCTATGGGTTTAGCATCAGAATCGCCAAGAATCCGAGATTATCAAGGCTGATTAAGCAGTCTGAGAAGCTGGCGGAATACAAGAAATAACTAGTGTCCATTGAGTGACAATCAGATGCCAAAAATATTTTTCATGCATTCATACGATTGTAACGATCAGATCTATACAATCATTTACTGTTAGTCAAGACGGGGATCAAATCCCTTGACAACAAGATAAAAAACAAGAGACCGATCTATACAAGAGTACAAAACAAGAAGGAGACCGATGGGGACACAAACACCCCAAGCCATAGCATGGCAACTCGGAACCTTGCGGTGAGGCACATAGGTCGCTTGACAAAACTGGGACCAACCCACGCTCCTAGCTCGTCATGTCAGGCGAGAACCTACATATATATAAACAGTGAGCTAAAGCCCAGTGAATAACATAATGCGTAAAGAGGTTATGAATGAATGTCCTTACAGTAATGAAATCAGTTCATTAAACAATATTTCAGTCTTTCAGTATTTCAGTCAATCAGTCATATGTGGTACATCCATTAGCCTATCAGTGCAGTAAACAGTAGGTCTTAAAGACCAAGTCTTAACAGACCCAACGGTAGTGATGGCCTTCAATCAATAAACAATATGGTTCCACAAAGGAACCGACAGAGATCTCTATAACAGTAAACAGTAAGTGCTAAGGATGCCACAGTACAGTTCAGAATACAGGACATACATTCATTCAGTAAACAATATCAGTTCAATAAACAGTTGACCAAGATTCAAAAGATAATCATTTTGAACATATCTTTACACAATTGTTACTCACAGAGATTGGGCTAATAGCAGCTAGAGCGCGTCCCCGAGAGCCAACCCTAAACAGTTAACAAATAGAATACACACTAAGTTTCATAGTTGGGAAGGATGATAATTAAATTCCTAAGTTTTCTCGATGTGGTTCTATGTCTAAATCCTCATTAAGATGCCTTAAACTAGGCCTAAGAATGCCTAGGATGGGATGAGGATGCAAAAACACACTTAGAAAACATTTTGCATGATTTGCTGAAATAAGAGCCTCGCTTGAGCGAGCCTTTCTTCGCTCGAGCGAGCTTCCAAAATCAAAGGCCTTGCTCGAGCGAACAATCCTTCGCTCGAGCGGTCTGATGAAACAGTAAAAGTACTGGATGCTCGATTTTTACGCTTGAGCCACTAATCCTTCGCTCGAGCGTGGCTCAGAGGAAACGTTGGTCGCTCGAGCGAAGAAGCCAAATCTGGAATCTCCAGATTTGCCTTCCAAGCTCAAACCAAGCATTCTCAACTCAATTCTCGACCTCTTGGGCCCAAATTTTGGAAAATACATCCCAAAACAATGTATAACAAGTTTCAAAAGCCAATTTATGAATTCAAGCCCCAAAGGTGAGTCAATTAAATCCAAAATTCAAACCCATTTTCAAGAACAATTTCCAAACATGCAATGCATGAGTTTTTAACCAAATTCAAGGTTCAAATCTTGCTCTAATGAGCTCAATAGTTGGAAAACAAAATGAAAACATGGACTTTGATAGAAACATGAGCATGCATGCACAATTCTACCATGAATTCAACTAAAAAATCACCAATTCAACCATGCATGTAACAATGGAGTTCCAATTCAACATATATGAGCAATTTCATGACTTAACTTCTCTATAACCATGATACATGCAAGATGGAACTCAAAGACAACAAGAAGAAGATGAATTCACTTACCTAAATCTCAATTACAAGTCTCGCAAGCTCAATTTAGCAATCTATGTTATAAATCATTCAATTCTTCAAGCAATTCCACAACAATGGCAAGATGAGCTCAAGTCTCTCTAAACTCTCTCTCACTCTATAATTCGGTGGCCTCAAGAAGCAAAGTTGAAGAAGTGGTGTCTCTAAGGGTAAAATAGGATTAGAGTATTGGCATAGTGGGCCACTATGTGTGGCAAATTAGTAAATAAGTGTAACAATGAAGTTTAACTCACTTTAATCTAATTTAATCATTCCTAATCAATTTTCAGATAAATATACCATTAAATCACAAATATTCTACCGATCACCAAACACTAAACGGTTTCTAATTCGGCCGCCGATAAGGCCTCTAATTAGCAGTTTAAACACATAAACTCAAACAGATAATCAATCAATCAAACAGATAGAAATCCAATATAATAGATAAACTTATTCAATTTCAGTTTCGATTTCAATCAGTCCATTCAGTACTTCAGTTAATTCAATTATCAGTCATTATCATTTCAGTTTAGCAGTAACCAGTAGCTAATTCAGTAGTTTGTCGATAATCAGTACGAGGGTTGTTACAGATGAGGCTTTGGAAAGTGGCGGTGGAGCTCAGGGTTAGGGTTCTGGCGAAGGCTCAGGTTGAGACGGCAATCTGTGAGGCTGAGACACTACAAGAAAAAGCATTTTCGGCGACTAAAAAATCACTTTTGGTCGTTGAAAGTATAAGTTTTGGCAACAAAAAAAGAATTAATAGCCAAAAGTGAAGATTTTTGACGACTAAAAAAATTTAGTAGCTAAAAGTATAGGATTTGGAGACTAAAAATCTATTTGGTCACAAATATATGGCTTTTACCGACTAAAAAAATTTTAGTAGCCAAAAGTAAGGCCCTTTGGCGACTGAAAAAAATTTAGTAGCCAAAAGTGAGGCATTCGGCGACTAAAAAGATGTTTGGTTGCCAAAAGTGAGGTGTTTACCGACTAAAAAAATTTTAGTAGCCAAAAGTAAGGCCCTTTGGCAACTGAAAAAAATTTAGTAGCCAAAAGTGAGGCATTCGGCGACTAAAAAGACGTTTGGTTGCCAAAAGTGAGGCGTTTACCGACTAAAAAAATTTTAGTAGCCAAAAGTAAGGCCCTTTGGCAACTGAAAAAAATTTAGTAGCCAAAAGTGAGGCATTCGGCGACTAAAAAGATGTTTGGTTGCCAAAAGTGAGGCGTTTACCGACTAAAAAAATTTTAGTAGCCAAAAGTAAGGCCCTTTGGCGACTAAAAAAACTTTAGTAGCCTAAAGTGAGGCATTTGGCGACTAAAAACATGTTTAGTAGCCAAAAGTGAGGCTTTTTGGCGACTAAAAAGAAGTTTAGTCGCCAAAAGTGGTAATTTTAGCGCGGGAATTTTATTTTTTAACGACTAAAAAATAATTAGCAGCCAAAAGTGGTCTCTTTTTTTTTTTTCTACTAAATAATTTATTCCTAAATAAATTATGTTTAATAAAAAATAATTATGTTTATATATATACTTTTATATTAATACAGGGTTTATGTACTATATAAATAATATATGTTGCATATATAATCATATGGTGTTATGGAGGTGTAGTGGAAAGAGTGTGTTGTATAAGGTTTATGGTGTGAGAGGTTGATAGTTTGAATCTCCACAAGAGCAGAGTGTAATTTTTTTTTTTCACGAATGAGCTTTTGGCGACTAAAATGTTTGGTCGCCAAAAGCTTGAGTATTGGCGATTAAAAAAAAGTCGGTAAATGTATAATTTAAAAAAATATAATTGACTATTAGCGACTAAAACATTAGTCGGTAAATGTATAATGTAAAAAATATAATTGACTATTGGCGACCAAAGTTTTGGTCGCTAAAGACTTGCTTTTTGGCGACAAAAAGTTTTTTAGTCGCCAATACCTTTCCCGACCGTTTTCTGGCGACCAAACCGGCAACTAACAAATTTAGTCGGGGAAACTAAAAAACCGACTTTTGGCGACTAAAAATTTAGTCACAAAATATGTTTTTTCTTGTAGTGATAGTTTGGGAAAAGAAAAGGAGAGAGTCGATTTCGGAAGAAGAAAATAGAGAGAGAGAGAGAGAGGATTTGCGTTGTTGTTGTTTGATTTGTTTTTCCATTGTATAACATATATATATATGTTGGAAATTTCCTAAAAGTTTCAAAACTTTATTTGTATTTTATTTTATATTATTTTTATTGGCATTTATTTATATATTTCTTTTAACATCTTCTCTTTATAGTATTTTTATATTTCATATTTCTGGGAAATTGATACATTCTTGGCAAATTCTTCTAGTGCAACTGTGCATTGTATCAGATTCTGTAAAGTTTTTGGGTTGTATCTTGGAGTCGTTTGTGATCATTAAAACCTGTACGGAGGGAGCACATATGTTGGCTATATATTTTGTAAAAGCTAATCACAATTCGACACGTGGCGAAGTAAGGGCAATACAGGAAGAATGGTTAATCTTCGATCATGATCATACACGTGGCGGTTAATATTGGTTCTTGCGTTGTCTGAGTAGCATTGGATCAACGAAGAGATACAAGGTGACGTGATTTCAACGGTTACTCACATTCAAATTCAAATATAGGAGGGAAGCCCAACTGCAAGTAATGGCGTGGTGGAACTACTTCTAAGCTAGCATGATCAAGTAATCATGGAGGAGCAGTTCGACGGTTTGAAATGCAGTTCGATGGTCATCCTTGAGGAGTATAAATAGCAGGGAAGCCCCCAGAAAAAACCCCCAGACTCAGATCCAAGAAACCAATCATTTACTTTATATTTTCTTTTCCAGTTTTACATTTCCAGTCTTTACATTTCCTGCACTTTAAATACCTGTTCTTTACATTTCCTGTACTTTAAATTCCTGCATTGCACTTCGTTCATAGGAGTAGTTTCAAGTAGATTGTTGTTGTAAACCTCTACGAGGCTGAGTTTGGATCATTGTAAGTTTTCATCTTAATGAAATACTTCAATTGTTCGTCATTTAACTGTTATTTTGTTTAATTTCTCCTAAGTCAAGCCACCAGTAAAAGTCCTCTTCATTAAGGCTAAAAGAACTAAAACACAATCGTCTGATAATTGGTTGGCAATTATAATTTCAGAGGCGATTGATCCTTCCGCACACTTTTCGCATTTACAAAAATACCCTTCGAAAGCCAAAAAGCCAACATATATTTTTGGCACGCCCAGTGGGACCTGTTAAAATGGCTAGATGAAGACGACAAGGAGAAAATGAACGCTTGGAAGAAGGTGTAGAAGGAGAGGTAGAAATACCTAATCCAGAGGATAATGTGGTAACACATCCTGTGGAAACTCCCATGTCATTAGAACCTATGATCGAACAGACCAATACTTCGGGACAAGAACCATATGTTCATAATATTGGACAAAACCAAGGAATTGGACCATCCACTGTTCCATCTACTCAGCCAACAAACCCATGGGATGGCCTAGTAGATACTATGGGACAACAATTAATGAACACAATGGAAAGGTGGGCAACATCCTTTTTGGATCGAATGAACAACCACCAACTAACAAACACAAGACACACAGAGGAAGTTTTAAATGTCTCTCAGCAAAGATTGGCTAGAGACAAACAGCCTATGCAAGTAAATGGACATTCTAATGGTCAAACTAGTAATCAGAACTATGAAAGACTAGCACCTCAGTTTTGGTATGAACCCATTTCGAGGCCTATAGCAGGCCAGAATGCCTCAGTACTCAACAATGAAGCCACACAAGTTGGTGGATTTGGTCAAGTACAAGAAACCGGTGTAAGAATGGTTACAAATCCCATGTTCGAAGCCATACTTGGCACTAGAGGATATAATAATCCCTTATTCGAATTTACACCGGGGGGGTTGGAAGGTTGGCCTACAAATGGAAGGGACACAACACCAGTTCCAGCACCTTTCGCAGGACAGGCTCAAAGGGGTTACCCACACCCCCAACAGCAACCTGCACCACAGGGGCAGCCAGTCCCAAATGTACCACCTTATGGACCAAGAGGACCGCAAGCACAAGTTTGTCCACCAAATCCTGTGTTTGTCCCTCCAGAAGTGGTTCAGCAGGCACAAAATATGGTCTCTAGGGACCAAATTGCTGATATTGTTAGGAAGATGTGTGGACTGATGGCTCGGGGGGTCCAGACTCCTGTATACAGAAAACAATACCCAGAATGGGTAGATAGGGTACATGAATACCCAAGGGGTTAGGGATGCAGATTTTACCCTTTTCTATGGGAGTGGAAACCAATCAACAATAGAGCATATTGCTAGGTTTGCTGCTCAATGCGGTGAATTTACTAATCATGACTATATGAAACTAAGATTATTCCCAAATTCTCTAACTGGGGGAGCATTTGTATGGTACATCAACCTTACACTTGGCTCCATTCAAAATTGGCAACAAATGGAAGAGGCATTTCATGCCCAATTCTTCCAATCAGAGCCAGAGGTATCTATGACAGACTTGGCTAGATTGAGTCAAAGGCCTGAAGAAAAGGCTACTCAGTTTATTGCTAGATTTAAAAGGGCTCGAAATAAATGTAGAGTCATCCTGCTGTAGACACCCCATTTTGACCGGCCCTAAGACTTGGGCGCTTTCTTTTGATTACCCAATGATGATAATTAAAATGTGTTTCTCACAAAATTCTCAGTAAGAAAGATGGAATTTAAGTTTTAATCCCAACCTTCACCCATTTTTTGGCCAAACTATTTTAGACCTTAAAACCCTCTTTTCAAAATATGTTTTTTTAAAAATGTTTCTACAATGTCCCGAAGCTCCTATTTCGATTAAAATATTTCACTTTTCAGTAAACCGAGTAAGGACAAAGTGGAAATAAATGGAAGGGAGGTGAAATTTTTTTGAAAAATATTTAAAAACATCTTTTTTATAGGTTTGGAGTTGAAGGGAATAGGAGGGGATGAAAGAAAACTGGTTTAGGAAAAAGATGAGTATCAAATCATTAAGAAGGAAATGAGCAGCCTACACAAAATTAGGCATTTCTCTTTGTAGACTTGGAATTTAAATGTGAGGCCACCACCATTGGAAAGTAGACTTCTGGGGCTTCAATTTAGACCTAAGAACCACCTCAGACCAAGTCCAAATAAGGGAGATATGCCCATTTGAAGTTGGGTTTAAGAGCAGATTTTGTTAACCCAACCCGAGACAGCCTTTACTAAATTAGGCATATCTCTTTGTACACTTGGAATTTAAATGTGAGGCCACCACCATTGGAAAGTAGACTTCTGGGGCTTCAATTTGGACGCAAGAACCGCCTAAAACGAAGTCCATATGGGAGAGATATGCCTATTTGAAGTTGGACTTAAAAGCAGATTTTGTTGACTCGGCCCAAAACAACAATAGCCCATTTTTTCTTGGTTTTGGTTCGGTTGGGACAACCCATTTACCTATTTTCTGAGCCGTTCAAGTGCATCCACTCATTCTCCATTATACCTAATCATCCCCCATTGTCAAAAAGAGGTTTTGTTTGCATTCATAAAGGAGTATCCCATGCAACCACCTTGAAAATTTGCTCTCCTATCACACTCTTGTCTCCCACCTTGTCTCCTACCTTCTTTTTGACCTTTACTCTCCCTCATTGCCTATATAGAATGATTATATTGTAAGAGAGAAAAAAAGACCACGAAATTGAAGAGAAAGGAGTGAGAAAAGAGTGAAAAAAGAGAGAAAAATTGAGTTTTTGAGCAAAAAATATTCCTATCTTCCATATACATCCCATACCTTCCATAGCTACTGAAATTCCTCATTTCCATACACCAAAACCACTCCAAAAATTCTGATATAGCCAAAGATCAATTGCCTTGATCATAAGGAAGAGTGTTTACTGATTGAAAATGAGAAAGACTCGAGAGTTAGCCACTTTTTATACCATAAACTCCATAAACTCCATAATTTTGAATTGAGGATTTGAGAACACACTTCCTACATTTGAGGGTAATCAAGAGGAAGTTTGGAAATCAAAAAGTTCAATCTTTCTTTGGAAGGTGAATTGTTAGTATTTCATTTTCTTATATTTTATATCTTATATTTATTTTCATGCTTCTTATTTCATTGTGTTTTGTTATAATCTAAGTGGTTTGTTTATCTCATATTTATTTTCTTACTTTATATTTCATAGTGTATTGTTATAATCCTAGTGGTTTGTTGAGTTCATAATTATTTATTTATTTATTTATTTTTATTCCCATGCTTTAATTTCATATTAGTTTTGTTGTAATCTTGTATGTTCTACCTCATATTTATTTTTTTTCGTGTATTAGTCTCATATTAGTTCTGTTGTAATCTTGCATGTTCTATCTTATGTTTGTTTTATTGCTTTAGGTTTATGTTGTGAGTTTGCACTTTTTATTTTATTTTATATTTGTTTTCTTGTTTTTTTTTTTTAATCTAACTGGTAGTGGCTAGTTGAGCCACCTACATATTTTTTGTTTGTTCATTTTCTTGGTTTCGTAACAAGACAGGTTTTGCTTGGCCTAATTGGCCGACCGGCCTATTTGGCCTGTCGGTTAGCTTCTTCCAGACAAAATGGCGTAATCTCCTAATGTTGACCAATTTCCGGTGGCGGTTCCAAAGAACATGAAGTTTTTATTTTATTTATTTTTTTAATTTTGAGTGTATTGTGAGGTTTTTATTTTGTTGTAATATTCTCCTCATCCCTTTCTAATTTGGTTTGTAATTATTCTTTAAAATGTTGTAATAATTCCCCGCCCCGCTTCTTTTTATCCCGTTCTTTTACTTGCTTTCTTTATTTGTACATAAACATCATATTTATTTTTCATCATATTCATGCTTTGCATCCATGTTTCATGCATCTTGATTCGGCTAAGTTTGCATTTGTGGATTTAATCAATTCCTATGTGATTATGTGCGCTACCTCATATTCTTGAGATGATTCACATGTCATATCTTAGAAGCCGAATTTTTAGTTGCATCTCATGAGTGAATTGCATTAGGATTTTGTATATATGATCATGCATGTTTTACTAATTTTGTTTTGTAGCTGTTTGCGGGACGTCAGTAAATATGTAAGTTTTTATGCTTTAGCATCCCGTTTGTGCGTGTTTTTCTTACTATGTTCAAGCATCCTACCATGTAGCTATTTGCTTATGTGATATAACTGTATGAATGCTTGTGGATGAAGGCTTGTTGTTTGAATTGGAATACTTCAATAAATGTACGTTTTAAGCCCACTTTGCAGTGGCAAATTCACAAACTTTACGCCCACTTTGTCGAGTGGCAAATTCAAACCCTTTTCGAAAAACAAATATGAAGTTGAATTGTTTTAATTTGAGCAAACTAGTCTATACCTTGTATGCTTCACATAGTAAATTTTAAGATTTATTCAATAATCAGAACATGAACATATAAAGAAAATAAAAAAGTCATATCATGGTTTAGTAGAGGCCGATCTTTTGATCGGGTGAGCGGGGGTGCTCATTATTGACCTTCCTCTCTCATACCTAAGGTTTCGAGCCAAACATCCTTGGTTACAACGAACAGTGGCCTTGGCACCGAGTCATGGGTTTCCTAATTTCCCAAAATATTAGGTGGCGACTCTGAGATCTGATGACGCAGTCCATTTTTGACAAAATTGCAATAAAATGGATTTTCAATAAAAGTTTCCAAATCTGAACTCTCGTCTATGTTTCACATTGCACTCGTGAAACTTGAGATCAAAGAGATCTCGGGAGTCCGAACTGTTTAACGCGCGCGGGTAACCCCCGGGCATGTTATAGTTTCTGGCGACTCTGCTGGGGATTTTATAAAACCTTGACTCGAACTCCATGATATGACTTTTATTTTCAATTATATGTTTATTGCATTGCATGCATTGGTGTACTTAAAGTCCCTGTGTTGCCCAGATGTTGGTGGGAACACAGACACACTTTTTGTGACACTACATCTATCTTTACGATACTTTAGAGGCCTTGTGTTGTAACCTTTTAAGATCTGTCAAAAAGGTAGCTTTGCTATTTGGCTTTGCTATCTAAGGTTCTTAGACTCCGAAGAGAGGCTATTTTACTCTTCTGATTTCCTGGGATCTTTATTGGTTATGACCCAAAGGACTCTTTGGTAACGTCACCTTGACTTCAACGCCTAGAGTAAAGCCAACCTTGTACATATAGTGAGCCATAGTACCTTCCAAATTAAGACAGGATGCTTTTCCATTGCTAGGATGTATGATACCGCTTGTCTGAATAGTGAAACCCTAGATCATTTCAAGCTAGGACAGGATAACCCTACCCTTCATAGGGGTGTTTGTTCTCTTTCTTGCTATGTGTTATGTGCAATGTATTGGATCTATACAAGGGTTCTCAAATTCAAATGAGTGGTTCAGGTAGTTCAACTTAGCACCACTACTTCACAAAAAAAAAAAAAAAAAAAAAACTCCAGTATCCCACAAAGTTTACCATTGTAAATAAATAGAGCTTGTAGGGTATCTGACCATCTCTGTGAATGGGGAGTGACCGCCTGTTGATTGGACGAGTTTTATTTTGAATATTGCGGATGGCCCACATGTTGACTAGCAATTTGAGAATGGTTTTATTCTGAATTCTGAATTGAGTATTGAGTATTGAGTATTGATTCTAAGTTTAATTCCACCAAGTTTGTAGAGTTAGAGTCAGGCTTGAGTCAGCCTAATGAGTCAGAGTCTGTTGATTTCGATAGTGCTAACCTAGACATTTCTGTCTTGTATAGGTCTTCTTTGTCATTTTCTTTTAAGTCTGTGTCATTGCTGAGTCATAGTGTCTTTTCAAAAAAAAAATTCAAAAAAAAAAATATAAAAAAATGCCATAGAGTCTGCCTACTTCTCTGTGCCTTAATTCATCGCATTGACCAAAGTTTTTCAAAACTTTTTCCAAAACAAAGAGGAAGAATTTCCTCGGGATTTGCAAATTTTGATCAACTGAAAGGAAGAGAGGTGTGCTAAGCCTTTGATGAATAAAATCATTTTTGTTAATGTGGGTACTGAGAAGGATCCTGCCTTGGTCCAAATTGGTTCTATCTTATCTTCGTAAAAGTACGAGTGATTAGTCACTTTGTGAAAAGATTTCAAAAAACTATTTTTGCGTGGTCCTACGAAGACATGCTTGGACTTAGTTATACAGCATAGGATCCCTCTTGACTCGTGGTCCGACCTCCTTAGCTCCTTAGCTTTCAAACCTTGATTCGAAGTATTCAATGATCATTCAAAGTGTAAGGCTTGCATAGCCGAATTCGAAATAGCCCTTGAACTAGGGGCCATGATGTGATTCAAATGGAGGCAACCTTCAACTAGGGGCAATAAGGTCGAATATGATTTAGATTGGAAATAACCCTTGAACTAGGGGCAATGATGTGATCCAGATTGGAAACAGACCTTGAACTCAGGACAGAGAATGTGATTTTGATTTGAAACAGCCCTTGAACTAGGGGCAAAAGTGTGAGGCTTGCATAGTTGAAATGGAGGCAGCCCTTGAACTAGGGGCAATAAGGTACCACCCTTGAGAGGCTCATTGGGTTGAAAATCTGGAAGGGCGACCCAGACAAAAGTTAGAGCACAAAAAAAAAAAAAGAAAGAAAAAAAAAAAGAAAAATGAAAAGCTCGCAAGGTTGAAAACCCGAAAGGGTGGCTTTGGCAAAAGTTAGAGCGTAAAAGAAGAGTGTCAATACCCGAGTGAACCTTAGCCAAAACTATGTAGGGCCTGGGATTCAGATTGGAAGTAACCCTTGAACTAGAGGCAAGAAGGTTGGATGTGATTTAGATTTGAAACAGCCCTTGAACTAGGGACAAAAGGTTGGATATGATCAAAGAGTTTAAACTGAATTGGTTCCCAATGAAGACCGCCCAGAAAAGGCAAAATCCAGAATTTGAGAGAATGAATTTTATTATTGAAGGACAGTCGAGGTCCTATCCACTACACTAGGGGCAACACTAGGGGCAAATTCAGACCCAATTAGCCTAGTCCCTACATCATCATATCTACTGATCAAGTGTAGCAGTCGTTCATAGATGGCCCAGAGATTTCACACCCAATCAACATGGACAAGTTAGAATGAAAGTAACCCTTGAGAGGCTCGTTGGGCTGAAAACCCGGAAGGGCGACCCAGGCAAAAGTTAGAGCAGAAAAACAAAAAAATAGAAACTCAAAAGAAATAAAAAAAAATGAACAAAATGAAAAACAAAAATAAAAAAATGATAAAAAGCTCACAAGGTTGAAAACCCAAAAGGGTGGCTTTGGCAAAAGTTAGAGCACAAAAGGAGAGTGTCAATACCCGAGTGAACCTTTGCCAGAACTACGATAGCCTGATTCCTATCTTTGGGATACGTAGGTAGCTTCATCTCGAAGTTCGGCCCTAACAATTTTTCAACTCATTCATCTCGTCCATGTTTGCTTGGTGTGTCTTTAGTCGACTTGGTTGTCCTATCCGTGTTTGATTGGTGTATCTTCGTTCTGCTCAGTTCAATTGGTTCGATTTAACTTGGTTTAGTTTGGTTCGATTTGGTTCGGCGGTTCGGTTCAGTCTGGTCCAGTTCTGCTCGGCTTCATTCGGTCCAGATTGGCTTGGATCGGTTGGCTTGGTTCGAATATCACCTTTGATTATCTGGTTTGGGACTATGCACCCCAATGGTTGATTCCATGTTAGTTGAGTAGTGGCCATTTGCAAAAATAGGTTTTGATTAATTTGAATGAAGCTGACTAATTTTTCTCGAAAATTGTTTTATTTTTGCAAAACTTGGACCATTCTTTGGATTTGAAAAGGGAAAATTTTCAGTGCTCACAGTTTAGCTTACATGATTTGAAACAGAAAATGGAATAAGTATGCTAATCTAACTCTCATGTTGATCAAAACATTTTTTACAAAAAAATCAATCAAGAGACAAAAAAAGGTCAAGGCAATGAACTAGGGGTATAGTTGAGTCGGAGATTCTATCTTCTCCACCACTTGAGTCATGAAGTTCGTTGACCAACTCTTTGGCTAGATCATGAGTTCGTCAGCCAACGTTTTGCTCGGCCCATCAGTTTCAATTTCAACCCATCAGGATAAATTGCAGAATCACTTAGGCTCAATAGTTGTGTTCTAGAGTCTTGTTTTTGTTAAGTTCCGTTCGTACCAGTCAATGTATGTAAGTGTGTTTGGATCGTTTTGCTTCGTTGCTTCGTTCTTCTTTCGTTAAGTCATTCTTTAATTCAGGTCAGTATAGAATCAATGTTCAATTCAGAGTTCAAAAATTCAATCATTCTCAAATTCAATCAAAATTATTTTCAAACTCAAAGTGATATGCCAGTCACGCCATTGATGAGCAAAACAAAAACTGATTTTGTTACAGTCAGGGGATGATATCCCCGATTACAGAGACTCCAAAAACAAAAGAAAAAAAGAAGAAGAAAGAAAACAGTAAGCCCAGAAAAGATATATCTGTATATATTTGTGCATATATCCGTCTTTGTCTGTGTATACGTCTGTATATGAATATATATATACCGTATGTACATATTTGTGTATATTTTGTTTATATCGCACGATCACATCCACACCGTGCATCTATCACATGATCATAACCATATTGTGCATCTATCGCCAATAAAGCACCTACCGCACAATTTCAATTCCATCGCACTATCTTGTGCAAATTCAATTCCATCGCACTATCTTGTGCAAGTTCAATTCCATCGCACTATCTTGTGCACTCCCGTGGTCTAGGAGACCTCAAATCCTCCAAAGGTTCAATTCCTTTGGTGTTTGTTGTGCCCGAACGACTTCAAGCGGTCTGGTGTAGCCATTTGGCTGTTTTTGCAATGAGTTCTTAGGAGATCAACTGAGACAGTGGAAACTAGAGTTCGAATGGCGATGCCTAGAACGCAAAAGGTTCAGGATTTCCGAGACTAAAGTCTGGTTTAAATACCCAAGGGTGTATCCCCGGCTTGAAATCTGTATGGCAGCCCCATAGATTGAGGTAGCGTGTATGCGCTTCAATTCTGGATACTGAATCAACTTAGTTTGTCACCCCGTTGGAGAATAGGGGAAATTATGTATCAAATACAGTTAAGTGTGTCTGTCTGTCTGTTTATGCAACCCTTTCTCCCATTTGTGTGGTATGCACATTTGAATGCGATGCACTTTTCTCTCATTTGTGTCGTATGCACATTTGAATGCGATGCAACCCCTTCTCTCATTTGTGTGGTATGCACATTTGAATGCAATGCAACCCTTTCTCTCATTTGTGTGGTATGCACATTTGAATGCGATGCACTTTTCTCTCATTTGTATGGTATGCACATTTGAATGCGATGCAACCCCTTCTCTCATTTGTGTGGTATGCACATTTGAATGCGATGCAACCCCCTCTCTCATTTGTGTGGTATATACATTTGAATGCGATGCACTTTTTTTCTCATTTGTGTGGTATGCACATTTGAATGCGATACAACCCCTTCTCTCATTTGTGTGGTATGCACATTTGAATGCGATGCAACCCCCTCTATCATTTGTGTGGTATGCACATTTGAATGCGATGCACTTTTTTTCTCATTTGTGTGGTATGCACATTTGAATGCGATACAACCCCTTCTCTCATTTGTGTGGTATGCACATTTGAATGCGATGCATTTTTCTCTCATTTGTGTGGTATGCACATTTGAATACGATGCAACCCCTTCTCTCATTTGTGTGATATGCATATTTCATTTGAATGCGATGCAACCCCTTCTCTCATTTGTGTGGTATGCACATTTGAATGCGATGCACCTTTCTCTCATTTGTGTGGTATGCACATTTGAATGTGATGCAACCCCCTCTCTCATTTGTGTGGTATGCACATTTGAATGCGATGCGACCCGCTCTCTCATTTGTGTAGTATGCACATTTGAATGCGATGCTACCCCCTCTCTCATTTGTGTAGTATGCACATTTGAATGCGATGCAACCCCTTCTCTCATTTGTGTGGTATGCACATTTGTATGCGATGCACCCTCTTCTTTCACGGTCTAGGAGACCTTAAATCCTCTAAAGGTGCAATTCCTTTGGTGTTTGTTGTGCCCGAACGACTTCAGGTGGTCTGGTATAGCCACCTGCCTGGTTTGCAATGAGTTCCTAGGAAATCAACTGAGATGGTGAAAACTAGAGTTCGAATGGCGATGCCTAAAACGCAAAAGGTTCAGGATTTTCGAGACTAAAGTCTGGTTTAAATACCCAAGGGTGTATCCCTGGCTTGAAATCTGTATGGCAGCCCCATAGGTTAAGGTAGCTTGTATGTACCTCAATTCTGGATACTGAACCAACCTAGTCTGTCACCCCGTTGGAAAATAGGGAAAGTTGTGTATGAAATACAGTTAGGTGTGCCTGTCTGTTCACGCCACCCCTCTCTCATTTGTGTAGTATGCACATTTGAATGCAATGCACCCCCTTCTTTCATTTTTGTATGCAATGCACCCCCTGTTATGTTTCCTATCATTTGCACGAGGCTTACCTCCCATGTTGCCATCTTCATATCTTTATCATCACTCCATGACATTGCATTGCATTGCATACATCATGAATTTTCAAACAACCAGCTTCGCGAGGCGGGTAAGTCCAACTTTCAAACTGCATCTTGAGCATGTCACTTGCATTCTGCCCTTGAACTACGCTGGTTTGATTCCTTGCAAAGGGATACGTAGGCAACCTTCGGGTTCAACCACTTGCATTACATCTTGTTTGTTTGCCCAAGTCTTACGGCCTTGTCAAAAGGGTCGTCTTTAGGCTTTGACATTCACTCACGTCATGAAATGACTTTGAGCTCTGTCAAAGAGGGCCAACTGTAGACACCCTATTTTGACCGGCCCTAAGACTTGGGCGCTTTCTTTTGATTACCCAATGATGACAATTAAAATGTGTTTCTCACAAAATTCTCAGTAAGAAAGATGGAATTTAAGTTTTAATCCCAACCTTCACCCATTTTTTGGCCAAACTATTTTAGACCTTAAAACACTCTTTTCAAAATATGTTTTTTTTAAAAAATGTTTCTACAATGTCCCGAGGCTCCCATTTCGATTAAAATATTTCACTTTTCAGTAAACCGAGTAAGGACAAAGTGGAAATAAATGGAAGGGAGTTGAAATTTTTTTGAAAAATATTTAAAAACATCTTCTTTATAGGTTTGGAGTTGAAGGAAATAGGAGGGGATGAAAGAAAACTGGTTTAGAAAAAGGATGAGTATCAAATCATTAAGAAGGAAATGAGCAGCCTACACTAAATTAGGCATTTCTTTTGTACACTTGGAATTTAAATGTGAGGCCACCACCATTGGAAAGTAGACTTCTGGGGCTTCAATTTAGACCCAAGAACCACCTCAGACCAAGTCCAAATAAGGGAGATATGCCCATTTGAAGTTGGGTTTAAGAGCAGATTTTGTTAACCCAGCCCGAGACAGCCTTTACTAAATTAGGCATATCTCTTTGTACACTTGGAATTTAAATGTGAGACTACCACCATTGGAAAGTAGACTTTTGGGGCTTCAATTTGGACTCAAGAACCGCCTAAAACCAAGTCCATATGGGAGAGATATGCCCATTTGAAGTTGGACTTAAAAGCAGATTTTGTTGATTCGGCCCAAAACAACAATAGCCCATTTTTTCTTGGTTTTGGTTCGGTTGGGACAACCCATTTACCTATTTTCTGAGCCGTTCAAGTGCATCCACTCATTTTCCATTATACCTAATCATCCCCCATTGTCAAAAAGAGGTTTTGTTCGCATTCATAAATGAGTATCCCATGCAACCACCTTGAAAATTTGCCCTCCTATCACACTCTTGTCTCCCACCTTGTCTCCTACCTTCTTTTTGACCTTTACTCTCCCTTATTGCCTATATAGAATGATCATATTGTAAGAGAGAAAAAAAGACTACGAAATTGAAGAGAAATGAGTGAGAAAAGAGTGAAAAAAGAGAGAAAAATTGAGTTTTTGAGCCAAAAATATTCCTATCTTCCATATACATCCCATACCTTCCATAGCTACTGAAATTCCTCATTTCCATACACCAAAACCACTCCAAAAATTCTGATATAGCCAAAGATCAATTGCCTTGATCATAAAGAAGAGTGTTTACTGATTGAAAATGAGAAAGACTCGAGAGTTAGCCACTTTCTATACCATAAACTCCATAAACTCCATAATTTTGAATTGAGGATTTGAGAACACGCTTCCTACACTTGAGGGTGATCAAGTGGAAGTTTGGAAATCAAAAAGTTCAATATTTCTTTGGAAGGTGAATTGTTAGTATTTCATTTTCTTATATTTTATATCTTATATTTATTTTCATGCTTCTTATTTCATTGTGTTTTGTTATAATCTAAGTGGTTTGTTTATCTCATATTTATTTTCTTACTTTATATTTCATAGTGTATTGTTATAATCCTAGTGGTTTGTTGAGCTCATAATTATTTATTTATTTATTTATTTATTTTTATTCGCATGCTTTAATTTCATATTAGTTTTGTTGTAATCTTGCATGTTCTACCTCATATTTTTTTTTTTCCGTGTATTAGTCTCATATTAGTTCTGTTGTAATCTTGCATGTTCTATCTTATGTTTGTTTTATTGCTTTAGGTTTATGTTGTGAGTTTGCACTTTTTATTTTATTTTATATTTGTTTTCTTGTTTTTTTTTTAATCTAACTGGTAGTGGCTAGTTGAGCCACCTACATATTTTTTGTTTGTTCATTTTCTTGGTTTCGCAACAAGACAGGTTTTGCTTGGCCTAATTGGCCGACCGGCCTATTTGGCCGGTCGGTTAGCTTCTTCCAGACAAGATGGCGTAATCTCTCAATGTTGACCAATTTCCGGTGGCAGTTCCAAAGAACATGAAGTTTTTATTTTATTTATTTTTTTAATTTTGAGTGTATTGTGAGGTTTTTATTTTGTTGTAATATTCTCCTCATCCCTTCTAATTTGGTTTGTAATTATTTTTTAAAATGTTGTAATCATTCCCCGCTCCGCTTCTTTCTATCTCGTTCTTTTACTTGCTTTCTTTATTTGTACATAAACATCATATTTATTTTCCATCATATTCATGCTTTGCATCCATGTTTCATACATCTTGATTCGGCTAAGTTTGCATTTGTGGATTTAATCAATTCCTATGTGATTATGTACGCTACCTCATATTCTTGAGATGATTCACATGTCATATCTTAGAAGCCGAATTTTTAGTTGCATCTCATGAGTGAATTGCATTAGGATTTTGTATATAAGATCATGTATGTTTTACTAACTTTGCTTTGTAGCTGTTCGCGGGACGTTGGTAAATATGGAAGTTTTTATGCTTTAGCATCCCGTTTGTGCGTGTTTTTCTTACTATGTTCAAGCATCCTACCATGTAGCTATTTGCTTATGTGATATAACTGTATGAATGCCTGTGGATGAAGGCTTGTTGTTTGAATTGGAATAATTCAATAAATGTACGTTTTAAGCCCACTTTGCAGTGGCAAATTCACAAACTTTACGCCCACTTTGCCAAGTGGCAAATTCAAACCCTTTTCGAAAAACAAACATGAAGTTGAATTGTTTCAATTTGAGCAAACTAGTCTATACCTTGTATGTTTCACATAGTAAATTTTACGATTTATTCAATAATCAGAACATGAACATATAAAGAAAATAAAAAAGTCATATCATGGTTTAGTAGAGGCCGATATTTTGATCGGGTGAGCGAGGGTGCTCATTATTGACCCTCCCCTCTCATACCTAAGGTTCCGAGCCAAGCATCGTTAGTTACGACGAACAGTGGCCTTGGCACCGAGTCATGGGTTTCCTAATTTCCCAAAATATTAGATGGCGACTCTGAGATCTGATGACGCAGTCCATTTTTGACAAAATTGCAATAAAATGGATTTTCAATAAAAGTTTCCAAATCTGGACTCTCGTCTACGTTTCACATTGCACTCGTGAAACTTGAGATCAAAAAGATCTTGGGAGTCCGAACTGTTTAACGCGCGCGGGTAACCCCCGGGCATGTTACACTTGCCAGAGTCAGAATTCGTAAGATTGGCTCAAAATAGCTTAGAGTTCAGGCTTCGAAAGAAGTTTGACTCAACTGAATTCAGAGATTTGGTGGAACTAACCTATAAGGTGTCTAGATACGAAGCATTACTAGAGGAGGAACAAGATCGAAATAATACATCGTACAAGACATATTATAGAGATCCTAATTATGAGATCGATGCAGCAGAGATTATGGGTAAAGAACCTATGATCTGTGAGGCATTAGTTCATAAGGATACAACAATTGACCAGCATTTTAAAAAGAAAGACTTTCACAGAAAGTATTCTTTCGATTTAACAAAAGTAGATGACATTTTTGATCATTTGCTTGCGGCCAACTTCCTTAAGTTACCTAAAGGAGTAAAACTGCCATCTCCAGATGAACTTAAGGGAAAAGTATATTGTAAATGGCATAACTCTTGGTCTCACTCGACTAAAAACTACAACATCCACTGGACGAGTTAAAGGTTTTGCACTTACCTCTTCAAGTATCAGCCCAGAAACTAAGCTGGAAGTCATCCTAACATGTTTACTCGTATAAACTGCCACACCACATGTATGTTCATTGTTCAAAGTCCTTATGTAGAAGAACCCATTTGTTTTTTTAACTGAAGCATGTACACGCCACATACATTCCCTTGATTCCTTATATGCACATTCTGCCGTAACCCTCAGCTTGTCATTTTTAACATATGTAAACTGAAAACCAACCTCAATAGCATACTTGTATAAAAAAGTACGGAACTCAACCACACCACCCTCAAACTTTTGTCCAACACTCGTAATATTATTTCGCCAACCAGCTGACAATAACACATTTTCTTGATGAGAACAAAACTTTGAGAGTGAATTCCTTTCAATATCCACTAGCCTATCACATTCACCATCCACAACATCTACCCAATTAGACCCCACTTCATCCTCTTCATCAGAAGTACTACATCTAGTAACTGAAATATCAACTATATCAACACCGCGTGCACAAACAACCCTCAACATATTCAGAAAATCAATATTATTTTGAACCATATAATTCGGATGGCCTACAATAGAATATGAAATACACATAGTCTTAGGTTTCAAATTCTCCCATGTTTTACACAAAATGCCAACCAATTCCTCAAAATTCAATTCGCATGAAATATTAATGACAATAGTATCATTCCCATATTTGCACAACAATAACACTGCACTGTCCATTGAAACTGAAAGAAAAAACAAGAAAAATAATTTGTTTAATATAAAAACACTTCACAAGAACAACATAAAAGTCTAGAGAAATTTCTAAAAATTATAATTTTTTCTGGACTTAAAATAAAAGTCCAAAGACATCTACAAACTTATATTTACCTTCAATATGACAAAAAACAAAATCACAGAAACTTAATGAATCCAGAGAGAATCACAGAGAAATTTACTGCTAACTATTAAACACAATCATAGAAAAAAATCACACAGAATATCTGTTATGAAATTATAGGGTTCTCTATGATTTTCACCTTACTACAAGCTAACAATTTTCTATGTGTCATTTTGCAATATTGCACTCATAGAAAAATTCAGAGAAATTTACAAACTTATATACACCTTCAAGATAACAAAAAAATACTGCATTATCCATCTAAACTTAAAGAAAAAACACAAAAAATAACTTTTACTTAGAGAACCAAAAACTTATATTCATCTTCTATAAACATATAATTTTCTCTGAACTACAAACTGAAAGTGAGTAACAAACTTATAATTTTCTCTGAACTACAAATAAAAATCCAGAGAAATTTATGAACTTACATTCACTCTCTCAGATTCTATCTACATTAGAAACTTCTAATAAAATAATTTTCTCTGTGATTTTCGTTGGATTATAATAACAAACTTACAATTTTCTCTTGACTATACCAACAAAAGTGCAAAAAATAAAATTTCTCTGGTTTGAAAAAACATAGAACAAAACTTATCATTGATCATCATGTTGATAAAAAACAGAGCACGAAAAATGAACTCTAAACATCAAAATCAACTACACTGTCAACACTATTTGAAATTGATCAAAAAACAAAGAATGAAAAATTAATTCCAAAAATAAAAATCAACTCTATCAAGCTGGCCTCTCTCTAAATAAAAATTCAAAACAAAAATCAAAATCCATGTGGAATCTAAATCGAAAACAAACCTGATTCAACTCCACTCAAAAACCTACGCGATCAACACACTGTCAACATTCTTTGAAATTGATCAAAAAACAGAGAATCAAAAATTAATTCCAAAAATAAAAATCAACTCTATCAAGCTGGCCTTTCTCTAAACAAAAATTCAAAACAAAAATCAAAATGCATGTGGAATCTCCATCGAAAACAAACCTGATTCAACTCCACTGAAAATCTATGCGATCAACACACTGTAACACCACTGAAATCTCCGAAAAAATCTCCGACAAAATCTACATGATCGTAGCAATCTTTCTCATCAACTCCATTGAAATCTCTGACGAAATCTCCACCGTGAACTCAACAATATAATATTCAAACAAATTTCTCGTCAACTCCACTGCAATCAGCGACAAAATCTCCACTGCGAATTCGGTTTTCAAAATCTCACTGTGATGTCAACAATATAATATTCAAACAAATTTATGTTATAAAAGAAGGGTAATTTAGGTACTTTACAACCTAATATAAATTTGAGGGACCTTAGCCATCAAAACATATTATTTTGGACCTCTCATCCTATCAAAAGTAGGGGAGAGACCTTAGGCCAATTTTCCTATTATTTTTCTAATACCAAATGTTAGAGGTCCATCCAAATCTTCTCCTCAAAAGGGGATTCATAATTCGGAGGGGATTACGAATCCCCTCTCCATCTCTCAAAATAAACACAAAAATAGTGAGTCCCACCTCACTGTCAATCTCAATCCCCACTCTATAACTCTAAACAAACGGGCCTAGGAATGTTGTGTATTCTTAACTCGTCTAGTGCCTCAAGCGTTTTGGTTTGTATGACATTTTATTTTCGTTAGAATCATACTAAATGTTGAGTGAATTCTTAATTTAGGAATAAAATTAATTTCGTCCATAGCAATAGTATGAAATATCTCCATCTAAAAAAATAGTATAAAATATTAGTAATAGACAAACCTAGAAAATATATCTAAAAAAGTACTTAAAAAAACATATATATGGATCACAATCCTTTTAGATAGGGCTCACATCACATAAATTTTAAATTTATACTATATAATTTTCAGAAAAAATTCCAGATTATATGTTTTTGATGGTCCATAGAATTTGCGTTTTTGAAAAGTTGTATCTTGTTACAACTCTCGAATTGCATAAGTTTATTTATTTTTAATTCAATAGGTAAATGACATTTAGATGACTAGAGGGTAAGTCTTGTGAATGTTATGTATTAGTTTGCTTTATAATTCAACTGTTTGAACCAGGGGTCTGAACAAATTTTAGGAAACTTTTTTTCACTATTTTTCAAATGGGTATGGTGTTCAAATTGATGGGCTTTTTATGGTTAGTATTATTTTTTAGAGTTAATTATATTTTTAGTTTCAAAATATGATTTTATATCATTTTTGTTTTCAATGTTTAAATTGTGTCAATTTGCTCTTAAATGCATAAAAAATATTTCAATTCGCTCTCATAATTTAAGTCTCTTATTGAGGGACTAAATTGAAATATTTTTTATACATTGGGGACTAGATTGACACAATTTAAACATTGATAATCAAATTGAAATACGGTAATTTTATACATTAAAAATCAAATTGATACAATTTAAATATTAGGGACCAAAATGACATAACACTCATATTTTGAAAATCAACAAATGGGACAGAATAATAGGAAAAATTATTGGTTGGTCCTGAGACACACGTGGCCATGTCTCAGGCTAATCACAAATCCCATGCTCGTTCATGTTCTTCAATCACCTAATACAAAATTGTAAGCTCCATCCCCTCTATCCATCATAATACATGTGGAGCGCCATGTGACACTACTCTGAACCAACCAATAACTTTTCTAGAAGAATAGACACTCAATTCATAGAAAAAATTATTGGTTAGTCTTAGGGCACCGCATGGCAATGTCTCAAGCCAATCACAAATCTCTATATCCCTTCATGTTTTCTAATCGCTCAACAAAATCGTGCGGCCCACCATTTCTACTAATTACAATCTCTATCAATCACAATGAATGTAGAGCACCATGTGACATTGCTCCTAGACCAACCAATAACTTCTCCAATAGATCATCTCTGTCATAACTGTCATATCAGAGATATTAGTGTATTATTTTGTTCTATTACTATTTGTAGAGAAGCGTTATTATTTGAACTATCCAATTCTACTTTTTCAATATATCTAATATTCATATAATCTATTGGTAAGACTAAAAAATCAGACTCTAATATTAATTTGAACACACAACAAAATAAAATATCTTTTAAAGACAATAAAAATTTAAAAGGAGAGGATTTTTTTACTAATTTATAATACGTATAGGCATATGTTTTATTTTTGTAATCCTTTTAAAGACTAAATAGATTTGAATTAAATATTTTATGGACTTAATAGATTCAAACGATAGTTTAGGGACTAAATAGACTTTGATTTATATACTTTAGGGACTAAATAGATTCAATTGATAGTTATTAGACTAAATAGATAATTTGATGATAGTTTAGGGGTGGAAAATGTAATAAATCCAAAACTAATTTATGTGTCTTTAATCAACCAAATAAAAAGTCCCCATTAGAAGATTAACTAAATTGAGAGGAAAACTTTCTTTTACTGAATCTGATGAAAAAATTACAGATGACGATTACAGTACCTCCCAAGTTGTTTTCAAAAATATCCTTGTATAGAAAGAGCTGCTTTGGGTATAATTTATAAGTTGATTTTTTTAATTTATTACGAAAAAACAAGTAGAAAAATAGAGAGATTATGTGACTGAAATAAGTTAATAAATAATTTATTTATGTGCTCACCAAAGAGGCCAGATTACGAGACCATTGAATCCGGGTGGATGGACAGTTAGTATGTTGTTTAATTAATTATCATGATATATATGCTTAATTTTCAAGTAAATCGTATATAGAGACCATAGCAACCTCGATTTGTATATTAATTATCTTGATGCTCTACAATTTACTTTAATTGGCTAGTTTCGTTGTTCTATGTTACTTATATCATTCAAATTAGGAGCCACCATACATGTCATAGGGATTTTTTTTTTGATAATCTGATATTTGGATCAATTTAGGTGCAACCTCGACTAATCCTGAAAGACTAATTCCATAGTTCACTTGCAGGAACCCCCATTAAAAGTCAAAACAAGCAGCATAATGATCATAAAATCGTTGTTGATGAACAATTTAAATTTTGTTACAAATTTTATATTTTCGTACTTTGTTTACTGGGAATTTTTTGGTACATTGTCTTTTGGAGTTTAGCGACTAACATATTTAGTAGGAAAAATATCACTTTTGGCGACTAAAATGTTTTAGCTACAAAATGGATTAGTCGCGATAATTATATATTTAGCGACTAAAAATTTAGTTGGCAAATAGAACTTTTTCTCGACAAAAAAACTTTTTAGTCGCTAATTACTTTTTGCGACCCTCAATTGGCGAGCAAAGTGGCGACCAAAAAAATTAATCGCGAATAATTTTTACCGACAAAAAAATTAAAAAATAAAGTAAAAAAATTTCAATACAACTATTGTTATTATTGATATAACGAAAGATTCCTTATTTTTTCTCCTCTTTTTTTCCCTTGACAATTTATACATATTAATTTGATCCTTATAATTTTAATTACGTTCTTTTTAATGACATACAGAAATGTTATTGAGGTTACTAAAGTGAGTAGAAATGTTATTGAGGTTACTAAAGTGATTACAAAAGTAAACTGAGACTTCTCCAATGTAATGTGAAGTGCTGAATAGAATTTACATATGGTGAAGAATACAGCGGTTCATTTTTGCACCACAAAAAAATTCAGCAAAATTATTATACGACGAAGAAAAAAATCACCAAGGCTAATACAAAAAATCCAAAAAGATATGGTTACGATTCCATGGAATGTATTATGAAAGGCAATCTTAATTCCAGTGCACGAGACTTTTAGCAATGCAAGAGTCAGATCAAATATACATAGTCTTATCTCTGCATGTAAAGAGGTTGTTTCCTAATCATATATTATATTGTTGTGTAATTGTTCCTTTCTCCTTAATTAGTAGGAGGTACATAAAATTTGGAATGGAAGGATTGAGCAGCCTCTAACAATCCTAAGGTTTTATTTACATCACCATTTAGTTTATGACTTTTAGATCTAGTCGCCCGGGATGACTTTAACAAGTCCTCAAATGGAGGAGTTTTGAGTTCTTCAATTGATGTTGGTCTCGGTAAAGTAAATGGTTGCTTCTGTGGTGCTGATAGTGAGTGGTGATTATCCACCTGGTTAATAGAAACACAATACATACATATAGATAAATATTTCAGTGACGGATACAAAACAATGATTTCAAAAAAACAAAAAAACAGACAGGGCAGTAATATGAATTTTTTTAATTTGCCAAAATTAATGAAAATTAATACTAATTTAAAATACAAAAACACCATCAAGTTAGATCAATGTTGTGTTAGCCTTTAGGGATTCCTTAGGAGGCAGTCTCTGAACTTCACACAATTGTGCATAGATTTGTGTGTGACGCTGTCAATTGTTTGACATGATTCACTTAGGTAAGTTAGGTAATCAAAGCAAGTTCAAGTTTCAAGACCACTCCCTTGCAGATTGTTCTAATCAACCAAATAAAAAAGTTCCCATTAATTAGAAGATTCTCACCTTTTGAAAATGCACAGAAATTTCAGATAAACAAGATCTGGGCACTAGGGGAAGCTCTGGTGTAGAGACACACTTGTTCTTGAAGAAACTCTCTCTGATTAATAGGAACACGACATTGAAGCCAAAACACATCTAGATATTGCTCAGGATCTTCAAAAACCACAGACATAGTCTCTAAACTCACGGTCTTTTCCAACAATAGCTTCACCAGCTCCATCTCATATTTGTATCCAGAAAAGTACAACAACTCAATAGATTTAAGCTGAAGTAGAAGACTAACTTGTGGTAACTGTTCTCCAGCCTGCGGGTTGATCTCTATAAATTCGATTGCCCCATGGGGATAAAATGGTGTTATATCCATTGCAGGCAATTTCTTGTGTGTCCCAGTCCAACAAGACAATCGAAACTGCATTGCATAAAATGCTAACATTGTGAGAATTTGTTAAAGATGTGTTAAAGACATAAAAGCATGAGTAAAAAACTTACATCAATTTTAATTTTCTGGAGAAGGGGGCAATCTTCCAAAAAGGCACAGAAGATAACCATATTGTATTCTTCCTTTAGTTGTGAACCCATAAAATAGAATTCCTTAAGGTTCTTGAATATAGTACATCGTTTTCCATTCCTATAATATTCTTCGATTACAAACTGCCCAATTTCCAAAAGAGTGTAATTAAAAAAGAAAAAACACAAAAGTAGCAACAATAGAGAAATTGTGTGGCTTTAACATGAATAAACAAGCAGTTTCAGATTGACATCTGTACTGTACCTGAAGAAACCAATCATTAGCAGCAAGAACCTCAACCTGAGCTAGTTGATCCAGCAATATTCTAACATTGCTTTTCTGCAAATCCCAATTCTCCAAATCCCAATTCCCCACATCAAAAAGATTCGCGCCAAGAAGGCTACAAGAATTGTTAAGCCAGAGAATATTCAAGCAACGCCAGGTCGTCAGGGTCACTAAATTGGGCGCATCCACTTGTAATGTGGTCTTTTCTCCCTGGTTTCCCCGATAAAATACAAATTCCTTAAGAGCCGTACCCGATACCTTAACGTTGACAAGACCATAGCAATAGTGAAGAGCTAAACTCTCAAGTAGCAAACATGTAGACATAACAGCTTCAAGTGCTTCATCAGTAAGTTGAGATCGAAAAAGAGTGAGCTTTTTCAAAGACACAAAAGGTGGTGGTGGTGATGGCGGTGGATTAAAGTCAACATAGCTCATTACCAATTGTTCTAACGAGTCAGTATCATAAAATGAATTCGGCAATTGAAACAACCTGGTACAGTAGGGTTTTACAAACCAATAGAACTCGAGAAATCTAACGTGCTTTGAAGTGGCGAAATCAACCCAGCTTTCAATGTCAGGGTTGAAGGAATCGGAAGTGGAATCACCAACCACGGTGATGATGGTGAATTTTCGAATTATAGGGGCTTTGTGAAGGCTAAGACACCTATTGACAAAGCCATAGTCTACGACTGGTTCGGTGGTTGAAGAAGAAGGAAAAGGTGGAAAATCAAGAACGGGGTTAAATTTCCAGAGATGACGCCACCTGTTCGATAAAATGCCTGTTTGAATCGCAAACTTCATCGACATGAGTGAAAGGATGTGGAGAATGACTTCATCAGGTAGAGCACTAATACGATCAACTTGTTCTTCCATGGAGTTCGTCTGATTATGATGGGAGAAAGAAAAGAAGAGATAGCAAAGAGAGAGAGAGAGAGACCTGAGCTGAGCTTCAGGGGACCATATCAATGGTGTATGTCCATCACACCTTCTCCATGGTCTCAACGATTTGAATTGCACTCGCAGGTGGCAGCGTCTTCTCCTCTCCAACCTCTCAATCCTAACTCCAACCCTAATCCTAATTCCAAACGAATATCTAACCTTTTCTGTGGTTGTTACGTGACATGAGGAAGGACACGCTTTTCTAGCTATATTTGAATCGGGATTGTCTCCAATTGGCAGTCTACGTGAACCGTTCAGTCTGATCCGTCTAAGGTCTTGTTTGGGAACATGTTATTTTAGTAATTTTTTAATTTTTTAATTTTTTAATTTTTTACGAAAAAATGTGAAAAAAATAGAGAGGTGATGTGACAACTTTTAGTAACTTTTTAATTTTTTAACTAAAATAGCCACTCCCCAAACGAGGCCTAAGATTTATTTTCGTTGGTTTGAATTATTTAATGATAATTCATAATTATTTTATTTTTGTAAAAAGTTAATATCAATAATTTGAATTGTTTAATGGTAACTCATAATTATTTTATTTTTATAAAAAATTATATTAATTGGATATTGCTATTTACTTGATCAATTCATATTTTTGTCAACAATATTTAAAAAATCATATTTACTATTGATAGAAATGTGAATTAATTAAGTGGCTATCGCTATTTGACCAATGTGATTTTTTCACAAGGATTAAATTCTCGACGAGTTTTACACATTAAACGGTTCGAATCGTTGATTTGCACTTCGTGGTGGGCCTACGGATGCCCAACAGAGTCCAGTCCAATTAGGACCGTAGACAAATAAGTATAATTTTTAACTTTTTATAAAAAGATGTATAAAAAAATAAAAAAGCAATGCGACCCAACTAAGTGCATTTATCTAAACTAGTTAAAATACACGTATCTTGCACGTGACTTGTTTTGGTCGAACTCATTTTTTCACCAATTGTAGAAGGTAGTATTCATGGATTCAAGTAAAATTTTGAGAAAATTTGAGATTAGCTTTTGCAAGGTACTATCTGCATGCATATCATTTGAAAATGAATTGAAGTTAGACAAAGTAAAAAATATAAATTAAATACAATCAAAATTCTAGAGCTATTTTCTATATTGCAATATTGCAGATAGTCTTGTGAAAAAAAAAAATATATATATATATATATGTCTATCATGCACGCCAAAAAAGTTGGAGTCAGCTTGCCTCCAGTCCTTAATTGAATTAGACGGTGCTGTTCCGCCCATGAGGGCCCATCATGGGTCCTGTTTTGATAATCTGAACCGTTCAATGTGTAGAACTTATCGAGTACTATATGCTTGTAAAACATCACATTGATCGGATATCAATAACTATCTCATCTTATTAGTTTTTTGTCAACCGTTAATTTGTTCACCGTCTATTTTTTTTATTATAGAAAACTGATATGATCACATTGCTATCGATATCCAATCAACGTGAATTTTTAGAAGCATATAGTACTCGATGAGTTCTACACATTCAACGGCTTGGATTATTAAAACGGGACCTGTGGTAAGTCCTACGGGCCGAACATCACTGTCCAGTTCAATTAAGGATTGGAGGAGACCTGGCTCCAAAAAAAAATATAAAAAAAAAAGGTGTGAATTAATTAATGTGCAGTTGTGTTTATATTGTATAATCAAAATATAGGCAAAAATATAGTTTTAAAAAATTAAACTAAAGAAAATTATTATTTAGAATTTTGACAACATACATGGGCTATTAAAGTACTATGTAAAATAATACAATTCTAAAAATCTAAACAAAGAGAAAGTGTATAAAAATAGCTTGTAAATTCCTAAGATGCAGTACGAAACCGGATGTGTCTTCCTCTATGTAGATTCAAATAGATGCATACAACTCTAAGATTTAACTCAAAATATTCACAGCATTTTTGTGTAGATTCAAACAAATGAATATGACACTAAAATTTAATCCAAAATATTTACAGCAATCTAATCCATGATGGACAGTTCTAAATAATATGTACAGCAGTATGAAAGTAGATAGAGGAAATAAGAAAGATTTTATAATTCAATCATCAATTCAAAAAATAGAGAGACAGGTTTGTTATAAGACTTTTGGAAATAGAGGAATAGGAAATTGATTGTTTTTTAGTGTTAAATAAATAAATAAATAAATGTTAATGTTAAGGGAAAAAAAAGACATTTGGTTTATATAGGACTCTTCATGATTTTTGTGCATAATGCAATGGTTGAATTTAAATCCAAAACCTTTTAAATTTAAAGCGTAAATTACAAATACACCCCCTGAGGTTTGCTTAAAATACAGATTGCCTCTTGTAGTTTGAAAAATTACAAATACCCCCTTATTAGAATTTTTTATTTAACAGAATTAACTAAAAAAATGAAATTCATAATTACTTTCCTACACAATAATAAAATTACCTAAATTATTAATTGAAACTTATTTTTAAGATCATTAAAAACTGTTAATTGACTTGATGATTTATCAATAAAATAGACGATTTGTTATGAAATTACAAACTCAAGGGGTGGAATGTAATTTTCAAAACTACAGGGGTGATTCACATTTTGATCAAATCTCAGGAGATGTATTTGTAATTTATCCAATTTTAAACAAACACTTATTCAATTCAAAATAGTGTCTTTTAACTATATAACTTTTAATTCGAAATTTAAAATTTAAATGCAAAATTTATTTAATTTTTAATTATTTAATAATAACAATATATATATATATATATATATATAAATAGTCGGTATTCGTTGCAACATAAATTAAAATTTTGAATTTCATCATTTCAATATATGATTGAAAGTATAAGGAATTTTTTGTTGAGAAAATTGTTGAAAAATTCAATCTAAGGAAGGTATAAGGCATTAGATCCAGTGGTTATTATTTGTTTGTGAGAGGCCCACCATTTGTGAAATAGTTTGGTAAGAAATCATTTTGTTGTTGAGGAGGATATTTTATTTTCAATTTTACCCCTTATCTATTTGTTTAATTTTTTTTGACTATCTATTCAAATATATTTTTATCTATTTAATTTTTTTGACTATATATTCAATGTTTTACCTTATTTGTTCAAATATCTATCCAAATTTTATTATTTATTCAATTTTATATTCTCCTTCATTTTGGGCTACATCCCCCTATAATGTGAGAATAATAGATTGAGACATGTGAAAATAGAAAATATAAAATTTCAATACTTTCAGTACTTTTTATTTTTTATTGTGTAACTTAAGAGTTATTATAGTTTGTGCCTTGAATCTATCAAATAAATATTTCTTTTCATTAATTTACCAATTACTTCTACTAAGAGTTATTATAGTTGGTGCCTTGAATCTATCAAATAAATATTTCTTTTCATTAATTTACCAATTACTTCTATTCTCGTAACCGATGAAAGAGGCTAAACTTTGTGGACCAAGCCAAATACATGTGACATAATAGTAAAAAATAATTTAAGGTTAACTATTATTTCATAGTAAGTTATCTATTCGTTGGAGTTGTCTTATCATGCCCTTCCAAAGATTAAGTTGTATTGTCAAATGCATTTGCGTTTCTTTTTTCTATTATTTGAAATATTTTCAATATATTGTTTTTGTTGTTCAGGTGTAAATCTGGCATATTCAATTCCTTTGTCGAGCATGATGTTCTAAAATTGCATCTGTGATGCTTCCCTGATCAGGCATTGGCGACAAGGTCTTGCAAAAATGGAGGGACATGATGATGAGGCTTTGGAGAATGGTGATGAAGCTCAGGGTTAGGGTTCCGATGAAGGCTTATGTTGAGACAGCGATCTGTGAGGCTGAGACAATTTGGGAAAAGGAAGAGAGAGAGTCGATTTGGGCAGAGGAAAAGAGAGAGAGAGAGAGAGAGAGAGAGAGAGAGAGAGAGAGAGAGAGAGAGAGAGTGGATTTGCGTTGTTATTGTTTGATTTGTTTTTACACAGTATCGCATATATATATATATATATATATGGGTAGTTTGGTCATTTTACTAAACCTTATCCTCATGGATAAAGTATTTTAGAACATGGACCTTTAGTTAAGAAAATCCAAAATTGAATTTATAGACTAAGTATCCTTTTTTGTTTAGAATTATTTATTTATTTAATTTTGTATACGACAACTTTGGTGCTTTCAAGTTTCCCATGATGACATTGAAGATGAAGACGGCAGGAGTTTTCTTGGAACAAAAGAAGCAAGCATTTAAGAACCATTACTCAAATATTCTGTAGAAGATTTAGTGTAATCCATTTATTCTCTCAGTTATATCTCTATTGTATTATTTTAAAGTTGTAAAATAGTTACATGAACTTATCAAATTAAAAAATAAAGTTCAAAAATTTCAAAATAACTATTGTTATTATTGATATAACGAAAGATTCTTACTTTCTTCTTCTCTTGTTTTTCCTTGACAAATTATACATATTAATTTGATCCTTATAATTTTAATTATATATTTTTTTAATGACATACTGTTTTTCCTTCGACAAATCATACATATTAATTTGATTCTTATGATTTTAATTACAACTTTTTAATAGCATAGAGAAATGTTATTGAGGTTACTAAAGTGAGTACAAAAGTAAACTGAGACTTCTCCAATGTAATGTGAAGAATACAGTGGTTCATTTTTGCACCACAAAAAAATTCAGCAAAATTATTGAAGCAAGAAGGAAAAAAATTGCCAATGCTAACACAAAAAATCCAGAAAACTATGATTATGATTCCACAGAATGTACTCTGAAAGGCAATCTTAATTTTAGTGCACGAGACTTTTGTCAATGCAGGAGACTAATACGATCAACTTGTTCTTCCATGGAGTTCGTCTGATTATGATGGGAGAAAGAAAAGAAGAGATAGCAAAGAGAGAGAGAGAGACCTGACTTGAGCTTCAGGGGACCATATCAATGGTGTATGTCCATCACACCTTCTCCATGGTCTCAACGATTTGAATTGCACTCGCAGCTGGCAACGTCTTCTCCTCTCCAACCTCTCAATCCTAATCCTAACCCTAAGCCTAACCCTAATCCTAATTCCAAACGAATATCTAACCTTTTCTGTGGTTGTTACATGGCATGAGGAAGGACATGCTTTTCTAGCTATATTTGAATCAGGATTGTCTCCAATTGGCAGTCCACACGTGAACCGTTCAGTCTGATCCTTCTAAGATTTATTTCCGGTGTTGTTTGGCAAGTTGATTTGTTGTTAAAATAGTTACAAAAGATAAATAGGTTATTTTAGGCACAACAAATAAAATATCACATTCAACTCATAATGATTACATTTTTCTCTCACAAAAAAAGCCAAAAAAGTCAAAAAGTCCTTTCCAAATCAAGCTTTTTAGCCCAATCTAAAGTAGCCAAAAAAATCAAAGAGTCAACCCACTTCCCAAACGGAGGCTCCGTTGGTTTGAATTGTTTAATGGTAATTCATAATTATTTTATTTTTGTAAAAAGTTGATATCGATAATTTGAATTGTTTAATAGTAACTCATAATTATTTTATTTTTGTAAAAAATTATATTAATTTTGTAAAAAATTATATTAATTGGATATTGCTATTTACTTGATCAATTCATATTTTTGTCAACAATATTTAAAAAATCATATTTATTATTAATAGAAATGTGAATTGATTAAGTGATTATTGATATCTGATCAACGTGATTTTTTTTACAAAGATTAAATTCTCGACAAGTTTTACACATTAAACGATTCGGATCATTGATTTGGACTCAGTGGTGGGCCTACAAAAAGCCTAACAACAGAGTCTAGTCTGATTAGGTGCAGACAAATAAGTGTAGTTTTTAATTTTTTACGAAAATATGTACAGAAAAATAAAAAGTGATGCAACCCAAATAAGTGCACTTACCTAAACTAGTTAAAGTACACGTGTGTTGCATGTGGCTGTTTTGGTCGAACTCATTTTTTCACCAATTGTAGAAGGTAGTATTCATTAGGGTTGTGCAGCGGATCTACCGACCCGACCCGACCCGACCCGAACACAAACGGATGGATGCGTGGTAAGTGGCGGACGGGTGCGGGCCAAGATTTTGTGTTATTTCGGGTTCGGGTCGGGTGGCGGGTTACCCGCCATTTTAACCCGCTAACCCGACCCGACCATGCCACGTTATTATTATTATTATTATTATTATTGTTTTACGCCAGCAGCAGCCCCTTTTGTTTTTGATTTGCCTCATTTTGCCCTAATTTCTTCGGTGGAAAACACAACACATAGAGACAAACTCTCTCTCTCTCTCTCTCTCCCCTACCCATCGTCCCTCGTCGTCGTCCGACGATCTACATCGAACGTCGATCGATCTATACTAAACGCCGATCGATCTACACTAAACAGCAATATACACTGAGGTCTCTCTCTCTCTCTCTCTCTCTCTCTCTCTCTTCTTCTTCTTCTTCTTCCATTTTCTTCTCTTCTCTTCTTCCCCCCATTTTATGGGTTTTTGATTTTTTCACCTTTCCCCTTCCGACTGTTCTTATGATGGTTTTTGATTTTTTCTATACAAAATAATATGATAGATTTGTCTCATTTCATTTTAAATCAACGAAACGCATCAAAGTGAATTGTTATTTTCAAAATGCCACAGTCACATAATTGCATTAAAGATATACAATACACTATATTTTTCTAAATATTTTCGTAACTTTGAATGATTGAATGATTTTTAATTTAGGGTTGAATGATTGAATGATCATCAAATATATATAATTTAGGGTTTTTAAAATTGAGATTTTACTTCGATCCAGTGTTTGATTATATATATATATATATATATTGTGATTATTGAATAAAGAAATGCCTTTTTTAAAGTTAAATTCTTTGTATTATCTCTTAGGTTATCAAACATAGTGTGAAGTACAGAAAAAATTGGAACTATTAGAAGGGAAATTGATATGATGGTTGATTAAACTTTGGTGCTTCATGTTTTAGATAAATGTAGAACTATACACTGAGCTAAATTGGTAAGATTTAGGGTTAGGGGTTTCTGAAAAAATTATAGTTTTTTCTAATAGCTTTGAAATACTATTTTAAAACTCGGGTACTGGAGAAGCCATCTGCGATTGTAGTCTATTGGCAATAGTTAGGATAGTGAATCCAGTCAAAGTTAAATCAGATAAGTTTTTGGTAGAGCAAACTTTTATGCTTGTTATAAGAGGATGGTGACTCTGTTCTTGGTTTTTGATGCCTAGGTTGCACTGTCCAAGTTGATTAATAGATGCGAATGAATAAATCAACTTGGATATTGCATTTTGAATTTGAATAAATAACAGTCCTACATTGAATTTGCATTTTGGTTTTTGATGCCCAGGTTGCATTGTCTAGGGAATTTTTTTTTTTTTTTTGTATGTTGAAAATTTGTAAAATTTCAAACCGCCAAACCGATTCGCATCCATCCGCCAATCCGCATCCGTCGGATTGGCGGACGGATGCGGATTGATTTTTTCCAATCCGCCAATTTGGCCGACGGATGGCGGGTTGCAAGTTTCGTGGCCGCAACCGATCCATACCTACCCCTAGTATTCATGGATTTAAGTAAATTTTTGAGAAAATTTGAGATCAACTTTTGCAAGGTACTATCTGTATATCATTTGAAAATGAAATTGAAGTTAGACAAAATAAAAAATATGAATTAAATGCAATCAAAATTCTAGAGCTATTTTCTATATTACAATATTGTAGATAGTCTTGTGAAAATATATATCTATTACGCACGCCAAAAAAAAAATGTGTGAATTAACGTATGTGCAATCGTATTTACATTGTCTAATCAAAATATAGGCAAAAGTATAGTTTTAAAAAATTAAACCAAAGAAAGTGGTTGTTATTTAGAATTTTGACAGCATACATGGGCTATTAAAGTACTATGCAAAATAATATAATTATAAAAATCTAAAGAAAGAGAAAGTATATAAAAATAACTTGTAAATTCTTGAGATGCAGTACAAAACCGGATGTGTCTCCCTCTATGTAGATTCGAACATATGCATACAACTATAAGATTCAACCCAAAATATTCGCAAAATTTTTGTGTAGATTCGAACAAATGGATATAATACTAAAATTCAATCCAAAATATTTACAACAGTCTAATCCATGATGGACATTTGTAAATAATATGTACAACAATATGGAAGTAGATGAAGGAAATAAGAAAGATTTTATAATTCAATCATCAATTCAAAAAAATAGGGAGACGAGTTTGTTATAGGACTTTTGGAAACTGAGGAATAGGTAATTGATCATTTTTTAGTGTTAAACAAATAAATAATGTTAAGAGAAAAAAGGAAAAAAAGAAAAGACATTTGGTTTATATAGAACTCTTCATGATTTTTGTGCATGATAAAGTGGTTGGATTTAAATCCAAAACCTTTTAAATTTAAACAAACACCTATTCAATTCAAAATATTGTCTTTTAACTGTACAATTTTTAATTTTTAATTTGAAATTTAAATGAAAAATTTATTTAATTTTTAATTATTTAACAATAACAACATATATATATATAAATAGTCGGTATTCGTGGTAACTATAAATTAAAATTTTGAATTTCATCATTTCAATAGATGATTGAAAGTATTAGAAATTTTTTGTTGAGAAAATTGTTGAAAAATCCAATCTAAGGAGGGTATAAGACATTAGATCCAGTGGTTATTTTTTGTTGGTGAGAGGTCCATCATTTGTGAAATAATTTGATGAGAAATCCTTTTGTTGTTTAGGAGGACACTTTATTTCCAATTTTTCCCCTTATCTATTTGTTTAATTTTTTTGACTATCCATTCAAATATATTTTTATCTATTTAATTTTTTTGACTATTTGTTCACTTTTTTACCCTATTTGTTCAAATACCTGTCCAAATTTTATTATCTGTTCAATTTTATATTCTCTTTCATTTTGGGCTACGTCTCCCTATAATGTGAGTATACTGATTGAGAGCTGTGACAATGGAAAATATAAAATTTTAGTACTTTTAGTATTTTTTATTTTGTAAATTAAGAGTTATTATAATTCGTTCCTTGAATCTATCATATAAAAATTTCTTTTCATTAATTTACCTATTGCTCTTATTCTTGTAACCGATGAAAGAGCTAAACATTGTGTACTAAGCCAAATACATTAGACATAATAGTAAAAAAATAATTTAAGGTTAACTATTATTTCATATTAAGTTATCCATCTATTAGAGTTGTCTCATCATGCCCTTTCAAAGCATAAGTTGTGTTGTCAAATGTGTTTGCGTTTCCTTTTTCATTATTTGAAATATTTTCAATATATTGTTTTTGTTGTTTAGGTGTAAATCTGGCATATCGATTCCTTTGTCGAGCACAATGTTCTGAAATTGCATCTGTGATGTTTCCCCGATCAGGCATCAGTGACAAGGTCTTGCAAAAGTGGAGGGACACGGCGATGAGGCTTTGGAGAGCAGCGATGGAGCTCAGGGTTAGGGTTCCGGCAAAGGCTTAGGTTAAGACGACGATCTGTGAGGCTAAGATAGTTTGGGAAAAGAAAAAGAGAGAGTCGATTTCGGAAGAAGAAAATAAAGAGAGAGAGAGAGAGAGAGAGAGAGAGAGAGAGGATTTGCGTTGTTGTTGTTTGATTTGTTTTTCCATTGTATAACATATATATATGTTGGAAATTTCCTAAAAGTTTCAAAACTTTATTTGTATTTATTTGTATTTTATATTATTTGTATTTGTATTTATTTATATATTTATATATTTCTTTTAACATCTTATTTGTTTGAATTTTAAATAAGTATTTGGTTGGAACGGACACCAAAGAGCCTATTTAAATAGGACTTTTACTCAGGAAAGAAAAACAACGTTATCTGTTTTCTCTCTCTCTTCTTCTTCTCTTTATAGTATTTTTATATTTCATTTTTCTGGAAAATTGATACATTCTTGGCAAATTCTTCTAGTACAATTGTGTATTGTATCAGATCTTGCCACTACAAGAATTTACACATTTTGCGACCACTTTTGCCGACCAAAAAAATTTTGGTCGCAAAAAAATGACATTTGGCGACCAAATATTAATTAGTCGCGAATGATCATTATTTTTGGCGACCAAATATTATTGGTCGCAGAATGTTATATTTTGGCGACCAAAAAATATGTTGGTCGCAGAAAGTGGTATACTTTTGCCGACCAACTACAAATTTGGTCGCAGAAGGTCACATTTTTTTTGGCGACCAAAAATTTGGTCGCGAAAAACTTATTTTCAACAACCAAAAAAAATTAGTCGCCAAATTAGTACTTTTAGCGACTAATATTTTAGTCGCCGTTGATTGAGATTTGGTGACTAAAAAAATTTGTCGGCAAAAGAACCTGTTTTTGCGACTAATTTGATTTTTGGTCGCCAAAAATTTGGGGGGAAATTTGATTTTCAGTGGCGCGGGATTTGAATTTTCTTTCTCTCAATCAGTGCCCACTCTCTCTACCAAGCCTCACTGCCAAGTCTCAGCCTTTCTTTCTCTCTTTCTCTCTACCGAAGAATCCTCCACCACATCTTCTCTTTCTCTCTCTCAAAAAACCCTCATATTTAGTTTTGTATGGCAGTTCGCTTGCTAGCATACGAGGTAGCGGACCTCTGCCTAGGCAAGCCGCCTCTCAGATCTCTCTCAATCTCCGCCGGCGCAATTGCTGGGTACTCTCTGCTTTGGCTCCTTTTGTGGGCCACGACTATGGGGCTTCTGGTTCAGCTGTTGGCGGCGTGGCTCGGCGTGGCTACGGGTAAACACTTGGCAGAGCGGTGTAGAGAAGAGTACTCGAAATGGGCTCGGTGGTTGTTATGGGTGATGGCGGAGGTTGCGCTGATTAGGGCGGATATTCAGGAAGTGTTTGGGAGTGCGATTGCGATTAAGATTTTGAGTAATGGGGTTGTTCCTCTTTGGGGTGGTGTTGTTATCACTGCTTGTGATTGGTAATTTCATGAAAACTCTTTCTCTGTGAATAATAATTTGATACAAATGTTTCAATGTTGGTGTGGTTGATTTTGGAAATTTTCAACTTGGCGGTTTTGATGGGTTTTTGGTTTTTATAATTTTTTGTGTTCTGTTTTCTTCAATTCTTGCAATATGTATATTACTTTCTCACTGGGATTGTTAAATCCTATTTGGTTTTTCTTTTTCTTTTTTATCTCGATAAGATGGAGTCAACTGTTAAAACATAATTTTCTAAGTTCTGCTCGAGAATGAGTTCAATAATTTCTAAGATGGAGTCAGTTGTTAAAACATAATCCTGTTTCTAAAATTAATTTTTGGAGAAGTTTTCTAAAACAATATACTTTTAAAAACCTCGAAAAAAACTTTTTCTTTTACTTTTTTTGAAAGCTGTTTTTGCACGAAGTTTCAATTTTTTCATTGTTTTGTTTCCTAAAACACCAAAAGCAAAAACGAAACCTTCCATTTCATTTTTACTTTTTGATAAATGAAATGTTACATAACCCTGTGTCTGGTTGATAAGAAAATGAATATATCAATCAGTGTGTGTGTTTGAGAGAGAGAGAGAGAGAGAGAGAGAGAGAGAGAGAGAGAGAGAGAACAAACAATGAAGTTTAGTTTTGTTATGCTTCGTACTGTTTGTTATATAACGAAACTAAGTTAAGGTTTTTTAATCATAAAAAAAAAAAACACTATTTTAGTTCATAGTAATTGTTTTACTAATTTGAGTCCATTTTCTCTTTACAGTTTTATTTTTCTATTTCTTGAGAACTACGGTGTGAGGAAACCGGAAGCGGTTTTTGTGGTTTTTATTGCAACGATGGCGCTGTCGTTTGCTTGGATGTTTGGTGAAACAGAGCCCAATGGAGTAGAACTTCTTCTTGGTGAGAAAATTTGTGTTTATCAATGCAATGCAACATATATAATAGAAAAACACCGATGATCAGTTATAGGAACAAGGTGTAACTTTTCCCAATAACTTCATGAAATTAATATCTATTTCAAAAGAGAGTTTGTGTGCACATTGTGCAACATATTGAATCTACTCTGATTACTTGATGGTTTTTAATGTTCAAAGTTAGATGGTCTCTAAAAAATTATTGGAGTTACAGGAGGACTATCATTAATATAGACATTCAAATAAACACCAAGGATAATAACCAATTCATGTAGAGTAGTTGGAAGAACTAGGTTACTTCTAGTTGGATGAAAATATTCCAATGAATCAAGTATGTGATTTAACATATATAAAACCAGAACTAACTCAAAATCCACTTTATCCCAATTGAAAATGAATATTCCATCATATTATGTATGCAGGGAAAAAATTGAAGAGAAAGCACAGACAATAAAAAGGCGGCTCTAGCAGCATATAAATTTGTCTTGGGTGGAATTGTTGTTGGAGCACTAGGTTGTATATATGCACCCCAGGTATGTGTGTATTCCTGAACTGTTGTCTATCCATTAGAATTGGATTTATTTGGTCAAATCTCTGGATTGTTAGAACTGGATTGATGAATCACAAAATATCATCCATGGCAGTTCTAATTTTCCCTGAATCATCCTTTTAAAATCATGGATACCCTCTGGATTGAAGATCTTCACCTCGTTAAAGTTGGTGATCTTTTTACTTCATTCTATTCGCACTAAAATTTGGGAGTCTCAGAAATGTCTATACCAGCCGCCTCCTACATCACAGGTATGTTTCTTTAAGGTTGTTACCTTTTCTTTTTTTTTTTTTTTCAGAAAGGAACGTTGTTACTTAATAATCTAGTTATTTAGAAATGATACTGTATTTGATGCATACAAGTAAATCAATTTTGACAGTGGTATCGAATTTTAATAATTACATGGGTTGTTATTTATACCAGTAATTGAAGTAAAAGTATCACTTAGACAAAAACTACTCAATGAATACAACTTATTAACATGAACTGTGCCAGAAACTGGTATTTAATGTCAAGGAATCAACTCAATAAGCTTCAAGCCCAACATACTATTGTGGGTATATGGATCAGGTTTTTGTAATCTATAGTACGTAAAGCCACCTCAGTCAAATTCAAGACAATCAAGACCTCTCACACAATTGTAGATTAACTCTCGGTAGAATTTTTTGGAAAACATGGTGGCCAATAAATCACTTATGAATTTTTAAGTTAAAATCTGTTATAAACATGAAAAGCAACAACATTAAGGAAATAAACTCATAATAAGACCAGAAACCAAGCTATATTTATTCACAAATCATCTTCATGTGAGTCCTATTAATCAACTTTCTGCTAAGAAGAGAAGGCCAAACTATGAATTTCATATAGAGCTCATGAACCTTGTCTAATAAATTTGAAACTTGTTGAAGTCGAGCATTTTGATAACTCTTGGATTTGCTGTGCATGTGCTGTAGAAGTGGTTCATAGAATTCAATGTAGGTAAAGTTAGGTTGTTGAGTCATTAGATTTAAAAAATATTAGTGTACAGAGATTTCCAATAGTCATTCAGCTTCCCATTATTAGTATTAATCGTATTAATGATTGGAAAACTCCAGCAGCCCATTATTATGTTCATTTGCTTGTAATATTGAAGAAAAGGGTACAAACATTTAGGGTTTGAGTTTGAGTCATTTGTGATGTAGCCTAACGTCAAGGGTCTGGTTCCTAAAATATTATGGTCAAGATTCCTAGATTCTTGCCATCCTTTTTTTTTTTTTCCTTCCCTTTTCTTTCTTACCAGAAAAATAACAAACTTACTATTGCCAGTTACAACTTACATGCAAGAATAGCCCTCAATATTTTCACCAAAACCCTGTTCTATAACCAAAAAAATAAAATAGTTCCAAACATCTATATTTCTCATAGAAGCAATGCCTTTTTTCATGCCTAGTGATTTTTTTTCAGTGTTGATTGCATGTGGACCTAATCATTATTATGCCTTTTTTCATGTCTAGTGAGTTTTCAAGAATAGCCCATTATTATGCCTTTTTTCGTGTCTAGTGATTTTTTTTTTCATGTCTAGTTCCAAACCCTGTTTTATTTTCACCAAAACTCTAGTGATTTTTTTTCATGTCTATATTTCTCCAACAGTGTCCAAGTCTGGAATAGTGTAAAGTCTATATTTCTGTTTTCGGCCTTTTTTTTTTTATCGGCAAAAAGAAGACTTTATTGATGAATTATATGAAGAAATGCATCAATAAAGAGGAGCTTAGAGCTAAGTCAAGCTCCAACCTCCTAGTTGGTGAGAAACCAACAAGCAAAACAAACAGAGCAAAAAAAAAACCAGAAAAAGCAGGAAAAAAAAAAAACATTTCGGCAATGAAATTATTAACGGTGGACAGCTGAAATCAGTGGTACAATACTAAGAGACTAATATTCTGTTTGCTTTAACTCTTCAAGTGCTGCCATTCAAAATTTTGCTTAACATGATGATGTATAATATCTCCACTTGTCAGGTCCAATTCTTCTTGAGGATTATCATATATATGCAGTGAGTTCCTTCATTAATTAGTTCCTTCTTGAGGATTATCATATATATGCACTTGTCAGGTCCAATTCTTCTGGGCAGGATGGAAAATTAGCAAATTGCAATGAGTTCCTTCATTCTTTGTTAAATATATTGCAATAAATCTTGCATGGTTGGTAATGACCACTAACATATATATCCTATAAAAGTATCTTTTCCAAAGAACTGGCAACTCAAAATCCTTCCCTCTGCCTATATTTTCAAACACATATTTGTGTTCATTTAGCAGAGCAGCTGTCATGTGTGTAGATGAGCAAGATGGGGAAGCAATTGAGCTTGCCTTCAGTAAGAAGACAATTGAAGCAAGGAAGAATTGGCATGGTGGTTTTATTCATTAACATTTTTATTGCAGGGATCGGCACTGGTGGAACAATTTCTGGGGTTAGTCAGTTCCTTAAACAGCAAAATCCTAGCATAAAGGTAAGTGCTTTTTGCTTTTAAATCAGTCAAATTCACTAACACCATATCACCTTCTGCGAAAGGCTAGTGGAAATCATTGTAGAACTTAGACATTGTTTGGTTTACTGGAATATAATATATATAGAATGTGCATTCATTAATCTCTCTATAGAATGGCCATTTACTTATAATGATGAATGATGATTTTATTTCCAATATATTGTTTTCATCATCATCTTTTAATTTATATATGGAATCATCATTATATTTCCTGACACTACCTAAAGATAAGCCACAATACTTAAGTCTATAATTCATCAAATAAACAAGTAGTTGAGACTTGAAGAACATTGTATGACTTGGAAGTGAAATGATTTGAATCCCTTTTGTTCTTACCTATTGTTCTTATCTCAACACTTCATTAATGGTTTGACTTACATTCTCCTTGTATGAATGGATTTTGTTTGCTAAGTCAGTTCAGACTATTTTGAAGAAGAGCTTTAGTTTTCCTTTTGCTAATTAACATGTAAATCTCCTCGGGTAGCTCTCAGGAATGAATGAAGAATGTTGAATGATCTTAAGACTTGTTTATATTGTTACTTCTTTTCTCTCTTGAGTTATTAGTGGTGCTGGTAACATTTATCTAAACATGGAATTGCAAATGGAATCAATTCAAGTGCAAGATGAACAATTGATTGACTTTTTCCTCGATGAGGACAGAGAACACAGGGAAAGAACATAAAGTTTCTGCAAGAAGTTGTGTTTAAAAAAAATAAAATAAAATAATAGTCTCAAACTTTTGTCTGTAGGGGGCATGGTCACATGTCTGAACATAGCTGTGGTGGAACGAACTGGAAATGTGTGTAATCAAATGCCTCATTCCACAAAAGATCCTCATACGCAGCAAGTACATTCCTTTATCCCTTCCCTGGTGCACAAAGAAAGTCATTATGTAAGAAATACTACAATTAATGGATAAAAATAGCGGTTAATTTGCATAAACAGTTCTTCATACTTCACTAAAACATCATCATGGCATCTATATCTATACTAATATATATTATATCTATACTAATATATAATGCTTTTAAATCAGTAAACAATATACCGAGCATATATTATGTGTACCTATGTGCATATATACATCTATGATTAAATGCGTAGTGTATGCAAAGCTACTTAACTAATTTTTTTTCTTCTTTCTTCCTCTTCTTCTTGTTTATCTTTTTTTTATTTATTTATTTTTTATAATCTTTTCCTGTCATCAAAATGAACTAGTGCATATTTAGTACGTTCATTTTGTAGGCAAGTGAAACTGATAGGCATCTCTCAACCACTCTCTCTCTGCTATCCATTCAGTATGCATATTTGGTATCCATTTTTTTTAAAAAAAATTTTAATTTCATTCTTTTTATAGATTTTTTACACAGGTATTGTGTTCTTTGTTTACCATGTTGTGACTATCATTCATAGATAAATTACCTGTCTTGCAATTTTTCCTTTACGTTATCGCATTTTTCAGGAAATATTATGAAATCTGAGATTTCTATTACTTATGGGGTCTTCATGTTTACTTTTCTCGTCTTCATGGTCAAGTTCATAGTCCATCAAAACTCATGCACTCAAAAAATAAATAAAAAATGATTGTTGCCATTGCTTGATCCTTAGGAATGTGTTTTGGTGTGGAGGTGCATCTTTGATGGTTCCAATGAAGTTCTCAGTGGTCACAGAAAAGGCTGTGAGTATTTGGTGCTTCTTAAATTTCAGTTTTTATGGTTGTAATTATTTTGGGTCTAAAATGCTAAATTTCCAATTCTGCACCATTTAACTAGACTTTTCTCTGGTGTGTGAATAGGTTTTTTCTACTCCAGAAGCAAGTATTGGGTTTCATACTGATTGTGGTTTCTCATACATGCTTTCTCATCTTCCTGGGCATTTGGGTAAGTATTCTGCTATCACTTGGGTACTAACATACATCATATCAGATTCTTTATTCATCTTATTAATAAAGATGAAGTCATATTGATAACAGTGTGGAATGCATGCAGGGGAATTTTTTGCCTTAACAGGAGCGAGGCTGAATGGTAAGGAATTGGTTGCAATTGGACTAGCAACCCATTTTGTCGCTCTTGAGGTGAGTTTTCAACTCTCTTATTGGGCACACAATTGAGACTCTTACCAGTAAGAGTTTCCAAAAGAGTCTCATTTGGGCAGATTTGGGCAAACAAAATTGTGTGGATGAATCATTAATCTATTCAATTATAGTTTTCTGCCATTTAATCATGCGTGGAAACTTTGTTCATGGTACTAAGGCATGCTTATATGAAGTATTAGACATCTATGAGGGACATAGATGCAAAAATTAGTGTTGGTTTCATAATAATAATAATAATAATAATAATAATAATAATAATAATAATGTCCCTCATCTGATAAATGTTTGTGAAATATTTGCCTTGAATATGCATTGTCTCCCTACAGCCTGTAACAGTATTTATTATGGCAACTATAAAAGGAGCATAACCTTTAACACTTGTACAAAATTTAATTGACTAGGCTGAAAAATGGTTGTCTTGTGTATGCATTACTATGCGATTATTATACACTGTTTGTGTTCTAACCATAAAATATGAAGACGTATCAATTGGGCTTAGTGGAATATGCATGGAGGCATGTGAGTGTTCAATAAGAGTGTTCAATAAGTGATCTATCACTCTCAAGTAAAGAGAGAGAATATCATTCCCAACCACCAATTCTCAACACCTAACCTTTGAACATAAAAAATGAATAAAAAATGATTGTTGCCATCTTTGAACATTTTTTTATATCACTGATCAATACATGCACGATAAATATAATATCATATATTAGTATTTGCTTTTTCTAATACTTACCTCTAAATAAAAACGATTAGAAATAAAACTACCCAATAGTCACAAACTTAACTTTTTTCCAAGTATAAAAAGATCCGTTTTAAAAGTGGATTGCCTACCTCCCCTTTGAGGAGTGAATTGGTTGGGTTAGTCAATCGAATTATATTCTGGGTAGTCAAGTGCCACACCCCTTATCCGATATTCAGTCATGGGCATCTCCCTTTGCCTCTGAACCGATATTGCCATGTAATGAAACATGTTCATCATCCATGCATTCATTATACATCAATCTAGATATATAGATTAAAAAAAGATAGATACTTCTTTTTTCTTCTTTCTTTTCCTTTGGTGGTCTGCTTGAATGTTTGTGTAACACTGTGGCAGCAGTGTAACACTCGTTTCATCACAACATGACATATTAGGAGCCTTCAGAAGCCTTGGCAATACGGGTTTCATCAGAAGGCTTCTGAAAAGCAATTTTATCACATAGCAGCACACACCGCTGGGGTACTGATTGTGGTTGGTTCTGGATTGAAATTTAATTCACATGAAAGGTTCATTGAGGGGCATAGGAGTTATTGACAATATGGATCGATTTCAGTTGCCATGTTGGTTTCTGCTGTGTGGCATTATATTAGATTTGGAATGGTGGAGGTTTCAATTTATTCTATAGACATAAGAATGCTATTGTTTTATTTACAATTTGATAATGATAATAATATAATTTGCTAATGTGACCTTTGTTTTTCATGTACATTTTTCATTAGTCTACTAATTTTACCTGACATTATTTCTCTTTTTTTTTTGGTACAGATAGATGACCTCGTGCACAAAGCTAAATTGTATTGGACAAATTCGCACTTTCTGCTTTTTTTGAAGGATTATATATTTTTGTATAGATGTATATGGAAAATATTAGGGTAGACTAGTAGTTATATTTTTGGATACACTACTAGTTATATTTTTGGATGGATGTGTATAGAAAATATTTGGTAGACTACTAGTTATATTTTTTTGTTGATGTACATGGATAAAAATTTAAAACATAATAACAAGTACTTGTTATGGTTTAAATTTTTATGGTAGATGAAATATGTAGTTTGGAATTATTTGTGGATGTAAACTTATAATATTTGCTGACTTTAATTAAACAGGTTCAGAAATGGTTTCTATATATAGCAAATTTTGTTGAATGTTGATGATTTCATTTTTTTGTTGGTTTGAATGATTTTTGCAAATTACAAATTATATTGAATAAATTGGATGGATTATTATAAATTACAGGTTTATTTTGTTGGATGTTGGTCGCAGAATGTGACAATTGGCGACCAAACTAATTTTGGTTGCAGAATGTGACAATTGGCGACCAAACTAATTTTGGTTGTAGAATGTCACAATTGGCGACCAAAATTTTTGGTCGCGAAATGTGACAATTGGCGACCAAACTAATTTTGGTCGCAAAATGTCACAATTGGCGACCAAAATTTTTGGTCGCAAAATGTGCCAATTGGCGACCAAACTAATGTTGGTCGCAAAATGTCACAATTGGCGACCAAACTAATTTTGGTTGTGAAATGTGACAATTGGCGACTAAGAAATTTGGTTGGCAAAAGGTGACTTTTCGCGACCAAAGTGTTTTAGTGACAAAATGGATTAGCCGCAGTAAATAAATTTTTAGCGACAAAAAATTTGGTCGGCAAATGCAACTTTTCCCGACCAACGAAAATTTTGGTCACGAATTACTTTCCGCGACCCTCAATTGGCGACCAAACTAGAGACAAAAAAAATTGGTCGCGGATAACTTTTGCCTATCAAAAATAGACTTTTAGCGACCAATTTTTTTGTTGCTAAATGTGATAATTCTTGTAGTGTGCAAAGTTTTTGGGTTGTATCTTGGAGTCGTTTGTGATCATTAAAACCTGCACGGAGGGAACGCATAACAACTTTAGGACAACGTTTTTTTTATGTGCCTCTCACAATCACACAGACTATTTTCTGAACCATTTTCTTTATCTTTTACTTCTTCTGTTATATGTATGTATGTATAATTTTATTGAATTGTAAAAGCCTATGTTTTAGAATTTGTTTTGCTTTCAATTTTATTCTATAAATTGATTTAAAAATAATTATTGTTCAATACCCATAATAATATATACATGGATAGTTTGGTCATGATATTAAAACTTGTCCTTATGATAAAGTATTTTAGAATATGAACTTTTGGGTAAAGAAAATTCAAAATTAGATTTTATGCACTAAGTGCCTTTTTTTTGTTTAGATTTATTTATTTATTTATTTTTGTAAATGATTATATTTTTTTTTGCATGTATGTATATTTGTGTATATATATATACATATATACATATTTTAAGAATAGAATAAAATTTTAATTTTTAGGAATCCGCGTTGAACCACGTTCAATGGACAAGAATTGGTGGTGGTTATTGGTATTCGGTAGTGGTGGATCAAATTAGAATCAATTTTGTTTGCGTCCCCTTTGAAAAAAAAAATGTTTAATGACTATGATTTTTATCAATTCTATACTATATATTAAGTAAAAAGGGGTTTTTAACCCCTAAGGCTTGTGGGAACTTCAATATCTCAATCTGAATTTTTTAAATTTTTATTAAAAAAAAAAAACTCAGCATTTATTGATTTGGTCAAAATCTCCTGATTAACATTTATTAACTTTTTTCAATCCACATGTCTCTCCTGATTAACATTTATTAACTTTTTTCAATCCACATGTCTTTCCACATGTTTACATTTATTGATTTGGTCAAAATCCCCTGATCAACATTTAAAATTTCCTCATACAAATAATTATAAATACAATCTGTGTATAGTTAATACAACACCCTTTTCAACTTCTTTTATACACTATGATTAGTGATAAGATTGTTAAATTATTTTTATAAAAAATCTTAAAAAATATAATTTATATATTTAAAAAAATTTAAAACAAATATAAATATCTATAATTATCTTGTGCATAGCACGAGTGATAAGCTAGTAAAATATAAATGCAATCTTACAGGCTTGAGTACTGTGTATTTGTTTATAGTGCATAATAGTGTGTTGGTTAGTGCAGGCAATTGTTGGTAATCCACGCAATGGTTGAACATGCAACACGTCTGTAGATGCAAATTTATATTATGAAGGGTGTTTTGTGAATTGGAAAAAAAAAGTATAAAACAATCAAGGTGGGTGTTTGGGAAATTCTATTTTCACACACTTAATTATCTCAGTATACATATTTAATAAAATATTATTTTAATGACAATTATATCCTAAATTAAAATGACTATAATGGACATCTACTAGCACTCATAATATTACATGAAAATATTCCCTATACACATATTTTAAAAATAAAAAGATCTACACATTTTGAGTAAAAAAAAAACTAAATCCTAGCTTTTCCATTATTGTCACTTTACTTGCTGCACATTCTATACTGCTTTATTGCTTGTAAAGCATTACTCTCCTAACAACTTTCATATTGTTCTAATCTCTAGATTTATACTCTATTAATGGTAAAAAAGTTAATTTTTTTTGTGCATAACTTTTTTCTTTTTTGCCTCTTTTGTGGTTTTCAGTTTGACAACCAGTGTAGAATTATTTCGTTATATTTAGACATCAACTGCCGAAAGTTTTTTTTTTTATTTTTTTTCAAAACAAATTTGTCGAACTAATCACTTTTATTCAGAAGTTAAGTTTCAAATTAAATGTATAATTTTGGAAAACCAATGCCGAAATCTTCAATCCGAAAAACATAAAAAAAAAAAATTAAAATTAAAAAAAATTGAGAGTTTTATGGCAATAGAGTGCATATAGATTTAGAAAATGGTAAATGTAATAACAAAATAGAAAGATACATCATATTCAATAATATTTTGAAGGGGTTTCAATGATGTTTTTAATGGAGATTCAACAAGATCTTCAATGGAGGACTTTGTTTTCCCTTCACACTATGGTCTTGAATGGTCTTCATGTGGGTCTACAAATCTGAAAGTAAGGTTACTCAACAAGGGCGTGGAAAGGAGAGTTGAGTGGTGTGTGTACAATGATTATGAGTGAAGGGTATAATTGTAACTTTCAGTGTGTGGATTGAGAAAATTAATTGATAATTAAATTAATAAGTGTGTGTACTGAGAGAAGATATACACTGAGGTAATCAAGTGTGTGAAAATAAAATTTCTCTGGGTGTTGTGTTGTGTTTTTTTTTTTCTTCGAAATAGTTTAGATAGATAATAATAATAATGTAATAAGGGGAAATTATCAGAAAGTCCTATTTACTAATCTATTACTCCATCTAGTCCCACATTCATTCTCTTGGATTGACAAGTCCTGTTTGGTATGTTTTGTGGACAACCAGGTCCCGTTTTAAATTTATGTGATGTGTGTGTGGACGGGTTTGACTCTCTTTTGTTTTTTCTTTACAGATGTATATTGGGATTGAATGCAAATTTTGTGGGATACGTTTCTGATCCACGTTTGGTAATTCGGATCCATGTTTTTGGGTTATGAAGTCACACAACACTGCGTGGACCAACAAATGTGAACCCAACAAATCAACAATTTCCGTGAACCATAAGTACATCGGACGGTGAAGTAGCCATTGAGATGATATAAGCTCCAAAGCAATCTGATGGAAGCTCCGCTAAGACCCCAAATGTATCCAAGACATCGGCGATTTCTTCGGTTTTCGGAAGATCTGGACAGGCATTAATACCGGCAAGCTTTCGCTTTGGTTCTGCTTCAAACTCTGTTTCAAAAAAACACAAAAAAAAAACTACCATATTAATGATCCAGAGCAGAGCATAATTGTCATGATCTCATTTATCCAACAATAAAATAACAAAAAAGAAAAAGAGGAAGAAGATGATGATGATGATGATGATGATGAAAAAGATTACGATGTGAGTAGAATTAGGATTGGAGGGAGAGGCATTGGGATGATGATGAGCTTCGACATCTGGATCTGGATGAGCGTAGGAAGATTGACGGAGAGATCGGAGCTTGTCCCAATGATAGCAACAGGAGAAGACGCCGCTCAAGCTAAAGATGATGATCAATAGGAGAGCTGTTCCGAGAGGGAATCCTATGGAGGGCCGAGAAGAAGAAGAAGAGGACAATGATGCAGCAGCAGCGTCCAGGTGGGGCGGTGCATAATAGGGACTCTCCATCGCTCAAAGGGTTGTAGTAGTAAGTAGTAGTAGTAGGAGGAGGAGGAGTAAGTAACAAATCTCCGTTCTTCCCTCATGTGGGGGGAAGAGAAGAGGAAAATGAAAACTGAAACAGCAAGATAGAGAGAGAATAGATGGGGGTGGGGTGTTTGAATTTCGAGTGCGGAATGGAGGTCATACTTTATACAAGTGTTTTGAGGGGGCGGGTGGATGCGTGTAAAGAGGGGTACACGTACGCTATGGTACGAAATCAGAGGAAGGCAAGGTGAAGTTGCTTGGAGTGGGGTGGGGTCCCTTTTTTTTTATATCTTTTGTCATGGTGGTGTGCTGACGGCTTTGAGCATGATAGTGTTTACGTGGGCCCATCTTGTTTTGTTTCTTATATTATCAAAGATTTGTTTTTATTATTTTTTTTAGGGGAAATTATCAACTAATGGTAAGTGTAGACGTCCCCGAACGTCTCGGGAGGAAATCCCCCCCGTTCTGTTCATTTGGGCTCACTACAGTTCAGGACTCAATGTCATGGTCCTGTATCTAATCTCGCAGAGTGCAATGCAACACCGATGAATCATCAAAGAGTCCAAATCCGGCAAATCGTTTTGAAAACAAATTTTTAGAAAGAAGTGCCAAACATGGATTGCTTTGCCAGATACAAAGTCGCCATATAAATATTTTATTTTGGGAAATTTAGGAAACTTCGACTCGTTGCCTAAGGCCACTTGTCCGTCATCACCAAAGTTGCCTCGGCTCGGGAACTTGGGAACGATTAGAGAAGGTCATTTCGTGAGCACCCCCGCTCGCCCGATCAAAGATCGGCCTCTAGTAACCATGATATCTAGTTTTGAAAACATTATGCATTCTTATTCCGGTTATTAGCCTAGATTTACTATGTGATGCGCACAGTATACAAGTATAGACTAGATTGCCTAAGTTAGAACAAAACATCGCATATCCATTTGTTTTGAAAATGGATTGAAGTTTGCTACTCGCAAGTAGGCTAAAACACGGGTTTCGATGAATTATTCCAACTCAAGCAACCCAACCTTCACCCATAGGCATTTAGGTAGTTATATCACATAAGCAAATAGCCTCATGGAAAGCATGCTATCATGGCAATTACTCACACGTATGCAAGGATGCTAAAGCATAAGCACTTATTGAGTACTCTGAGCCAAAATAGGAATTAGTTAGTAATCAATGCATGATCCTAGTTCATGTTAAGATGGCTAATGCAACACATGCAAGATGCAACTAAGATAGGCTCGGCTATTCTAAGATGGCATATGAGATGCTACAGATAACAGGTATTCAATTTGGAATTGAAATGCGATGCAGTTAGTATGATGCGCCGAGCCCGGTGCATGCAAGACAGATGAATGGATGCAAACATGTGAGCATAAGTATGCTAATTAAAACATGCCCTAAACTAACCATCATAAGCTGGTAAACAAAAAGGAGAAAGACGTGGGGTTGGAAGACATTCACACACTCATGCACACTTATTACACAATTGCCCCCGCTCAGAGGGTCTGAATAAATAATACAAATTAACTAACTAATCAACTAACAGGCTAATTAGTTAACTACACAACCAAATCGAACAACCAGTCGAAGTTATTAAAATGCTGGAATGGCCTCGGGACGAGGGATATACGCATACTTGTATGGCTTCGCTCAGAAATCCATCGCCATGCCACAGTTGCCTCTGTTTACACTGCTCTGCTCTTTTGAAAACTGTGCCAACCTCTGTGACACCTTTGAAACATCTTGGGGACATGCTGAGAGGCCATCGGCCATGAGATGGGACCACCGGCCAAGTGAAACAGGTCATCGACCACTTGTGAGGCTCTCGGCCAAAAATATATAGCCGGCCGGCACTGAAGATGGCCGACCGGCCATCTCTTCCTACAGAACCTTGTTTTGCTGCAGCAGAGGGAAAATAGAGCATGTCAATGCATTTTCAAAGCAATATGTGCACAACCACCCTCCCTATCATGTCATGAACTCAAGGGAGTATGGTTCTTGACCCTCGGACCATCAATCACGCATTTCAATGCATGATAGCCAAAGGCGCCAAGTGTGCAATTCAATATAGAATGAGATGCACAACAACACGTAACGGGACCTTGACCTCTATCATGTGTGATCAAGAGGCAAGGCAATGCACACACAATGCTATGCAACCTAAGCATGCAACATGATTATGCAATGCAACTAACATTCAATAGGCATACAACCTAGATATGTAATGGTGCAATATGCCAAGCATGCAACAACAATACCAATGGTAAGCATGCAACAACATGCAATAGGCCTAGTAGGCAACAACATAGACTATATGGCATACACAATGCAAGATGGACTTAAACTAAAATGAGTGGACCTCAGCCACACTCAAATCAGTGGCCATACACAATGAAATTAGGCAAGAACACTCATGCAAACATGCCCAACGCAAGGGACTGAACCTAAGGCACCAAGTGCAACTCTACCAAGGCATGGCAAGCATGGAATATAGCATAAAACAACACATTTCCCAGCTCTAAAATAGCACACAAGATGGTCTCAAAACATGCAAACACCTCACCCGATGCATGCTAGATAACCCGGATACCGAAACTAGTGAAGTGGATTACACTATAGGTACACAAAGCAATGCACATATGACCAAACCACCCCAAAATAGTCCTTATGCAGACCCTAAATAGAGGGAAAATGGTCTAAAATGATGGCTCAGAATGCATTCAAATGAAGCTCATGCAATGGTCGGTAAATGAGGCATACAAGCACGACTCTTAAACGCATTTAAAGAGTGAAAATCATGGGAATATGGCATACATGTAAGCTCTGAAATATGATGTGCAATGACCCCAAAACATGAAAACACCTCAGTATATGCATGCAATAGGCCTCAAAACTCAAAGTTAGGTATGGATATTGAACTACAAGCATGCAAAACAAGCATCATTCGACCATGAGACCCAAAAACTGAGCTAAGGCAGTCCAAAACATGCACAAAATCAGTTTAAGGCATGGCCAAAAAGTGCTAGAATCAAGGGCCAACATAGCATTCAATGTAAGCTAGTAAAAGGGATTTGCACTACAAGTATGTGAAGCACATGAGAGGCCACCAAACCAGCTAAAAACAGAAACATGGCTTGCCAAAATATGACCAAAAACCCATTGAAACCCAGTCAACACATGTTAGAATGAGGTGCTCCTTTGGAAGGCCATGCAAGGGGTTGTTCTACACTTGCAAGATGGACATTCGATATGACAAAACCACCTATGGACAGAGGTTATGAAGGCCTAAAACTCACTAAAAAGGGCCTAAAATGAGGCTAGGAAGCATGCAAGTAAAGACTCCTTTGAAAGGCCATGAAGAGGATTACTCTACACATGCAAGAGGGACACCTAATATGGCAAAAACAACTCTGGACAGAGTTCATGAAGGTCATAAAACTCACAAAAAGTGGCCTGAAACATGGCTTGAAAACATGCAAATAGGGGCTCCTTTGTAAGGCCAAGAAAGCTAGTAAATAAGACAATAAGGAAGGGGATGGCCCTCTCCTTCTTAGGACCTCAAAACATCATCCCCACCACTGAAATCCCTCTGGATTTCAGTGGTGAGAAAGGCCAATACAAGGTGGTCCCGAAGCTCACAAAAAAGGCACAAAAATGAGGCCAAACACGGCCTAAGATGGGGTAAACAACCCCAAACACAAAAGTGATCTAAACAAACTTCAAAAGCATGCAAAAACAGAACCTTTATCAGTTATACACTAAGCTCAAAACAGCATGCAAGACAGGCTAAAAGCTTGTGCAAAAATGGGAAATAAAAGAGGGAAAAGGAGTTACCTTTGAAACACAGGGAAACCAGCAGGTTCTTGGACCAAAAACCAACTCTTTAACCTTTGAAAATGACCTCCAAGGACCTTAGATCAATGGTGGAGGTGTTAGGCTATAAGGTGTAGTGCAAAAGGGTCAAGAATCATACACTTTTTAAGGCCAAAATGTAGAGATATAGAGAGATATATATCTTGGAGCCTTAGACAAATTTTTTTAGAACCCTTCTAAAGAAGAGGGAGGGCCTCTCTTATAGAGGAACAAAGGTCCAAGCTTTTTTAAGAAGCTTGTGCAAAGGTCCAAGCTTCTTGAGGAAGCTAGAGCAAAAACGGTCAAGCTTCTCCTAGAAGCTTAGAGCAAAGGGCCAAGCTTCTCTTAGAAGCTTAGAAGGGTTCAAGCTTCTCTAAGAAGCTAAAAAGGTCAAGCTTCTTGGAGAAACTAAAAAGGTTCAAGCGTCTTGGAGAAGCTAAAAAAAAGGTTCAAGCTTCTTAGAGAAGCTAAAAAAAGGGTTCAAAAGGTTCAAGCTTCCTCAAGAAGCTAAAACAAGGGTTCAAAAGGTTCAAATTTTTTCAAGAAGCTAAAACAAGGGTTCAAAAGGTTCAAACCCTCTTAAGAAAAGGTCTCGGCCAGAAAAAGTGGCCGATTAATAAAAAAAGAAAGGCCGACCGACCAAAAACATTGCCGACCGGCCAATACCTTTGGCCGGTAGCAAGAAAATAGGGCTGGTGGCCTCAAGAAATGGCCGATGAGGTGTAGGGGTAGCCAACAAGCCATTCCCTTCCCTCAGAGAAAAAAACCCAAGTGCTTGGTCCATAACCAAGCACAAAACAGACAAGTCGAGAGGTCTTGAGGCAAGGCGCACGGCTGAAACCTCCGAGAACTCAAGACGAACACGAACAGGGATGATTATCGAGTGTTCAAACGATGACGTCCAAGTCTTGAAGATGGTCAAAAATGGGGTGTCTACAGTTGCCCCTCTTTGACAGAACTCGAAAGTCATAACAATGACGGGAGTGAATGTCAAAGCCCAGAGACGACCCATTTTTGACGAGGCCGAAGACCTAGACAAAGCATACAAGCTACAGATAAAGATATGCGCCCGAGGGCAGGGGCAAAATACAAGACAATGCACAAAGCCGAGCATAACTTATGTTCATACAAAGAAAGCTGTAACGAAGCATAACATGCAACAGTTTTAAGCAAGAACCAAGCTACATTACAATGTAGAAAGGATGTAAGAGAATTATTCAATTCTCGCTACGTCTCACGCGGAGAACACTAAAAGTGATCGTTGGGGACACCCGAGGTCTCAAACAAGATTCCGACGCATTGCACACGAAAGGAAAAAGAGTGGCATAAGCATTGGAACATGTCCCAAATGCTCTTAACCAAAGATGAAGAAACATAGGGACGTATCTCGGTGTTCCGGAAAGGTATCAGCATTGGAACGTATTCCAAATGCACTTAACCAAAAGGGGGTGAAACATAGGGACGTATCCCGGTGTTTTGGAAAGGTATAAGCATTGGAACGTATTCCAAATGCTCTTAACCAAAAGGGTGAGAAACATAGGGACGTATCCTGGTGTTTCGGAAAGATATAAGCATTGGAACGTATTCCAAATGCTCGTAACCAAAGAAGGAGAAACATTGGGACATATCCCGCTGTTTCAGATTGAGTGAGAAACATAGGGACGTATCCCGGTGTTTCGGAAAGGTATAAGCATTGGAACGTATTCCAAATGCTCTTAACCAAAAGGGAGAGAAACATAGGGATGTATCCCGGTGTTTCGGAAAGATATAAGCATTGGAACGTATTCCAAATGCTCTTAACCAAATAGGAGAAACATAGGGACATATCCCGGTGTTTCGGAAAGAAGAAGACACATAGGGACGTATCCCGGTGTTTCAGAAAAGAGAAGAAACATAGGGACATATCCCAGTGTTTCAAAAAGAAAGGAAACATAGGGACGTATCCCGGTGTTTCAGAAAAGAGAAGAAACATAGGGACATATCCCGGTGTTTCGAAAAGAAAGGAAACATAGGGACGTATCCTGGTGTTTCGAAAAGAAAGGAAACATAGGGACGTATCCCGGTGTTTCAGAAAAGTGAGAGTGTGCAAAACAATGCAAGGGAAAAGTGCATAACAATGCAAGTGAAAAGGTGCATAACAATGCAACTGGAACGTGCATCACAATGCAAGTAAAGTGGGTGCATAACAATGCAATTGGAACGTGCATCACAATGCAAGTGGAAGTGGGTGTGCAACGCAAGTTAGAGAAGTGTGCAAGGCAATACAATACAGGTACACAAGACAGTGCGATGAGGTGCACAAAGGAAGTGCGATAAAATGCACTTTCTATGCAAGTATGGGGCATTTTCTATGCAATATTGAAAGCATATTCCATGCATGAATCATAACGATGCGCGACACGCATGCAACAGAAATGTAAATGAAAGTGCATATTCTATGCAATAGAGGGGCATCAAATATATACTCTGGTGCCTCCGATTTACCTCTCAGAGGACTTGGCAACACGCTCAGCTTAAAAGGGGACACCTTGTCTATATTGGCAATAGATAACATCTGCAGCTACTTTAATTGCCATTCTGACTTGAAGCAGGCTTAAGCTTGGGGTTGAGATACACTCATACTCCAGAGAAAGGCGAGGCCTAACAAGATGCACCTGGAATGGCGTCTCGGAATTTACTGAAGTTGAAACAGACTAAGATGCTCCAAATTTTCCCTCTTTTCTTTTGCTTTGCAGTCTGGAACCCATATAGCTTCAGATAGGTCTTGGTTCTACTGTTCTGACATGACCTGGGTTGAAGCTTGCGGTTTTTGAAAGAACAAAATCTTATTTTGCACAAATGTGGAGAATGGCACGGCACTCTGAGCACAAAATGATTTTTTGAGATTGAGAGTGAGAATAAGTTCTCAACTGGGTATTGAGCCTACGACTGAACACGGCACACCACAACTCAACGACAAAGAGAAAGACAAGGTAAGACGACCTAAACACATCTATAGACATCCGAAACGACTCAAAACAAGAATCGAGACAAACAACAAAACACAAGACTCAAATGTGCACAGTGAGCCTGTTTCTCCGAGTATGGTTTCCCACCCTTTCTCACTTGTGATTCTCACATCACTTGGCACTCAATCTCTACTTTTCTGAAAAAGCCCTTTTCCTCACTTTTTCTCTCAGCGTACATCTCTCTATTCTTCAATCTCTCATTTTTAATCCCTCCCCCTAGGTAGTTGATGGATAAACAAGAAGTTGCGGGCTCTTGCCCTTAGCATTCTGCTAGATTCTTCCTCTTCTGCTCACAACAATGAACTTTCCCACAGAGAAGTTGCGACAGGATGTGCAGTAGATTTGCAGCTGATATCGGTTGACGATGTTCTGCTGGGGAGCTTGGACATGATCAGATGTGTCCAGATGAGGGAGTGGAGTATCTTGATCCATTCCAATTCGTGATTCGCACTTGGCTTGATACCTCGTTGCTTGGAGGATGTTGAAAGCTTTCGGTATTTGCTGTTACCTTCAGTTGTGCTCTTTTTTGGCAGGTAGAGTGCCCTTTTGGCAAGTATGGTGCCCTTTTCTGGAAAATGCATTGACAACGGAGAAAAGACAGAATACCTGACTCGATTGTGCCCCATAGTTCATCATTTTGACCATTTTTTGTTTTGGTTTTCTACTAAATAATTTTGACCAAAATAAGAGTTAGATTAACATGCTTGTTCAATTTTTTGATTTAAAATCATGCAAGTCAGGCTATGAGTACTGAAAATTTTCCTTTTTTGGGTCCAAGAAATGGTCCAGTTTTGGAAAATGAAATAATTTTCGAGAAATTAGTCAACCTCAGTAAAAATTCTCAAAAACTGTTTTGGCAAACAGCCACTGCTCAACGAGCACAGAGCTTACTCTTGAGATGCACAACCTCAGATCCATGCCCCTTGTTGAAATGGCACTGCATGGCAACGGAAAATTGCCCATTGTCTAAATAGCACCGCAGCGTACTGTACGGCAACGGAAAGTTGCCCCTTGTTTGAATAGCGCCGCAGCACGTGGCAACCAATCCTTACAACCAAATTCTCGAATACAGAGAAGACAAAGATGACCAGAACCATCACATGGACACAGTCAAATTTGAAGTGTTTTATGGCTGAACTTCAGAATGAAGTTGCCTACGTATCCCAAAGATGGGAATCAAGCCTTACGTAGTTCGGGGTTAAGGTACACTCGGGTATTTAACCTCTCCTTTTACGCTCTAACTTTTGCCAAGGCTGCCCTTCCGGGTTTTCAACCTTGCGAGCTTTGTTTTTCTTTTTCATTTCTTTTTATCCTCTTTTTTTTTTTTTTTTTTTCATTTTTTTCATTTTTCTTCTTTTTCTTTTTTTCATTATTTGCATTTTTCTTTTTTTTTTTTGTTCTTTTTCTTCTTTTTCTTGCTCTAACTTTTGCCTGGGCCGCCCTTTCGGGTTTTCGGCCCAGCAAGCCTCTCAAGGGTAAAAAGTGTAGCTTTGTCCATGTCAAATGGTTTTGAGATCCTAAAGTCATCTAAATCCAAGAGAATGGCTAATGTTCACTGATGATGTAGGAGTCCATCCAATGGGGGCTGAATTTGCCCATAGTGTTGTAGATAGGAACTCAGTTGTCCTTCAGCACAAACTTTCTTCTTTCCTCCCTTCTGGGATTTGGCATTCTTGCCAGTCTTCATTGATTTGCAGAATGATCCATCTGCGGCTTTTCGAGCACGTCTGATATTTTTTTGCCCCTAGTTCCAGGGGTGCTTTTGATCTAGCTTTGCAAACTTCTTTTGATGAGATCTGATCTTCTTGATCTGATTTTCTTTGCCCTAGTTTGAGGGTTGCTTCTGATTCGGCCACACAGGCCTTATATTGTGGTTGACCGTTGAACATTCTGAATCTAAGTTCAAGGTTTGAAAGTAAAAAGGGGTCAAATCTCGAGGCTGAGAGCGATCCAAAGCTGCACAATCTCAAGAGTGATTCCACATAGGTCTTCGTAGGACCGCGCAAAATATTTTTTTTGTTGAAATCTTTTAAGAAAGTGACAAATCGCTCGCACTGAAGACAGTGTAGGACCAATCTAGATCAAGTCAGGATCCTTCTCAGTACTCACATTAACAAACATGATCTCATTCATTAAGGGTTTAGCATGCCTCTATTTCTCTCAATTGATCAAATTTTTGCAAAATCCGAGGAATTCCTTTCTCTTTGTTTTCACCACAGTGTTCAAAAATTTTTGAAAAACTTAGGTCAAATGCAATGATTTAAAGGTGCAGAAGAGCAGGTGAGGTGCTCCGCCATTTCATTCTAGGCTTGCTGGCACAACAGGTACAAAGTAGAAGCAAACACAAGAGTGTGAAAATCACTGCTGTTTCATTTAGATCTGTTGGTACAACTGGTTCCATGGCAGAAACAGACTCAAAAGAAAACGAAAAGACAAACACAAAATAAAACAGTGATGCCCGAGGTAACACCCTTGGAATCACCCGACTTTTGTACAACAGGACTGACTCGACACAACAAAACAGACCCAACTGACTCAGAAAGAAAAGACTGACTCAAAACAAAGAGACAGACTCAAAACAACACAACAAAACTGACTCAATACCCAAGTCAGAATGTGAAAGAGCTAGCACCCGCAAATGCTCAAAATAGTGCGTGTCATATGCCACATCTGGAGTAAACTGAACGCCGTCCACAGGTGGTCCACCCCCTGATCACATACTCGTACTATCCCCCAAGTTCACTGATCCGATTTGATAGACTTCTTGGTAGTCTGGCGATGACCTTGTTGTCAATCAAATTTTGTATCTCGTGGCGAAGGCGAACGCAACTGTCAGTGTCATGACCGGTTTGTTATTGGAAAGCACAGTACTTAGCCAGGTCATGCTTTGGAGGGAGAGGATCGGGTAAAGGCCGTTATTCTAACGGTTTCAGATTTCCTTTCCTGAGTAGGCCCACTAGAGCTTTTGACAAAGGCATATAAAGTGGGGTGAAAACCCTTTTGCCTCGGGGTAGATAGTCTGAAGTTCGGGGGTTTGGATTAGATGTACCAACAAAGGGGGGGCTATTTTCGGAGTGGTGGTGACCATTCCAACTTCAGAAGTCCTTGCAGCTGCATCACCACTGGTAGTCGCATTCGAACTGCGGTTGAAAGTTTTCCTGGGCTGCTCCCTGTCATTGTCAATCAGGCCCTGTTTTAAAGCATCCTCGATCTGTACTCCCATCTCATGCAAATCTGAAAAGGTGGGGAAGGGGAGAACAATCATCTTCTGCATGAGCTTGGGTTGGAGGTTGCGCACAACCATCCAAATCTGATCTTTGTCAGTTGGCCTAATGGTCATCATTGAGGCCTTAGCCCTCCACCGGGTGACAAAGCCAGAAAAGCTCTCCTTAGGCTCCTGCCAAGTCGTCTCAAGATCACGGGTTGTAATCTCGATTTGTGTATTATAGGAGGATTGAACGACGAAAGCCTCGGCCATCTCATCCCAATTCCTCTTGACATCGTCTTTCAATTTTGCATACCAGATGGCCGCTACACCTAACAAGGTTTAGCCGAATAAAGAAAGCTTCTGTAGTCTGGTGAGGGCCATCGGCCTTAGTATGTCTGAAAACAGCCGTAGGTGCACCATGGGATCCTCGGATCCATCAAATTGGTCAATACACGGCATCTTAAATCTGTCCGGCAGCGTCATGGCTGAGTCGGTATACCCATCCTCGATGTCCGGGATAGACTTCACTTCTTGGGATTTCTTGAACAGCTTTTCAAGCTTGTTCAGTTTTAATGCTGTGGGGTCCACCTTGAATTCGAAGGGAGAGTCCGGTAGATTGGTAGGTGTTTTGGATAGCTGGGGTAGGATTGGGGGCGGAGTCGGCCCTGTCGAAATGTCCATACCTTCCTGGATATTTGGTGTTTGCTCGGGTGTCGGAACCCCTGGTGGTGGAGGAGTTTGATGCGAAGCAGATGCTTCGTTTTGCTGTTGCAACCTGGTGATTAGCTCTGCCTGCTGGGCCATGATCGCAGCCTTCTGTTTGGCAAATTCCTCTTGGCGGACAGCGTCCTGCTACATGAGTTTTATACTTTCTTGGAGTTGACGCATCATTTCCTCCATCCCTGCCATGTTCTGCTGTTCCGGCTGACTGACCAGTATTTCTCTCTCTGTGGTAAAAACTGAGACCTCAGCCTGACTGTTCACTAGTAGGGTGGATAAGGACCACTGATCTGGTAACTACTGAACTGGTGATCTGTGCCTGACTGGCCTTTTCTCACCTTACCACTGACGAAGGAAACACTGGTTGCTCTGAACTGAATCTCTAACCTGACAAAGTCTATCAGTACGAATCCAGTGTACCTGGGGGATATTAGAGCCCTCTGAAGCTATGGTTCTAAGACTACCTAGCAAAAGAGAAAACATAGAGCATCTCAGCCTGATTTCACTAGAACAGATATGAGCATAGCTGAATGACTGCACTTTTCGATTACGCCTCAACTGATGCCTCGGGTAAACTGATCCCCCCAAAATACTGATACTAATGTCCGCAGGCCTGATGCCCAAACTTGCAAATTGATACATGCATTCCTGTAGAGGCCAACTCTAAAGCACATAACAAACAAGTGAGAGCCAAAACACCCCTATGTTGGGGTAGGGTTTCCCTGTCCTATTTTGTTAGGAGCTAGGGTTTCATTACGCACGCAGCGGTTTCAAACAACCTATAATCGGGTAAGCAACATGTCCTAGTTTGGAATGGTCACTATGGATTCCGAATATGCACTAGGTCGAATGGTCGAAAAGGGTGCCTCGGTAACAATTGGGGTTTGTGTTTCCATCATGGCAGAGCCCGTAACCGGTCAGCCTTATGGCACGCTTCTCGAAGCAGGCTTTCGGCAAACCGTTCAGGAATAGCGGACGGCAAACACGGTGTCCTAGGCGCACCAATGCAAATACAATGCAAAGAAACACATAAGTGTAGTCAAAACAAGATATCATGAGTTCGGGTCAAGCTTTCTAAATCCCCAGCAGAGTCGCCAGAAACTGTAGACGTCCCCGAACGTCCCGGGAGGAAATCCCCCCCGTTCTGTTGATTTGGGCTCACTACAGTTCAGGACTCAATGTCACGGTCCTGTATCTAATCTCCCAGAGTGCAATGCAAGACCGATGAATCATCAAAGAGTCCAAATCCGACAAATCGTTTTGAAAACAGATTTTTAGAAAGAAGTGCCAAACATGGACTGCTTTGCCAGATACAAAGTCGCCACCTAAATATTTTATTTTGGAGAATTTAGGAAACCGTGACTCGTTGCCTAAGGCCACGTGTCCGTCATCACTAAAGTTGCCTCGGCTGGGGAACTTGGGTACGATTGGGGAAGGTCACTTCGTGAGCACCCTCGCTCGCCCGATCAAAGATCGGCCTCTACTAACCATGATATCTAGTTTTGAAAACATTATGCGTTCTTATTCCGGTTATTAGCCTAGATTTACTATGTGATGCGCACAGCATACAAGTATAGACTAGATTGCCTAAGTTGGAACAAAACATCGCATATCTGTTTGTTTTGAAAATGGATTGAAGTTTGCTACTTGCAAGTAGGCTAAAACACGGGTTTCGACGAATTATTCCAACTCAAGCAACCCAACCTTCACCCACAGGCATTCAGGCAGTTATATCACATAAGAAAATAGCCTCATGGCAAGCATGCTATCATGGCAATTACTCACACGCATGCAAGGATGCTAAAGCATAAGCACTTACCAAGTACTCCGAGCCAACACAGGAACTAGTTAGTAATCAATGCATGATCCTAGTTCATGTTAAGATAGCTAATGCAACACATGCAAGATGCAACTAAGATAGGCTCGGCTATTCTAAGATGGCATATGAGATGCTACAGATAACGGGTATTCAATTTGGAATTGAAATGCGATGCAGTTAGTATGATGCGCTGAGCCCGGTGCATGCAAGACAGATGAATTGATGCAAACATGCGAGCATAAGTATGCTAATTGAAGAATGCCCTAAACTAACTATTATAAGCTGGTAAATAAAAGGGAGAAAGACGTGGGGTTGGAAGACATTCACACACTCACGCACACTTATTACACAATTGCCCCCGTTCGGAGGGTCCGAATAAATAATACAAATTAACTAACTAATCAACTAACAGACTAATTAGTTAACTACACAACCAAATCGAAATAAATAACCAGTCTAAGTTATTAAAATGCTGGAATGGCCTTGGGACAAGGGATGCATGCATACTTGTACGGCTTCGCTCAGAAATCCATCGCCATGCCACAGTTGCCTCTGTCTACACTGCTCTGCTCTTTTGAAAACTGTGCCAACCTCTATGACACCTTTGAAACATCTTGGGGACATGCTGAGAGGCCATCGGCCATGAGATGGGACCACCGGCCAAGTGAAACAGGTCATCGACCACTTGTGAGGCTCTCGGCCAAAAATATATAGCTGACCGGCACTGAAGATGGCCGATCGGCCATCTCTTCCTGTAGAACCCTGTTTTGCTGCAACAGAGGGCAAACAGAGCATGACAATGCATTTTCAAAGCAATATGTGCACAACCATCCTCCCTATCATGTCATAAACTCAAGGGAGTATGGTTCTTGACCCTCGGACCATCAATCACGCATTTCAATGCATGATGGCCAAAGGCGCCAAGTGTGCAATTCAATATAGAATGAGATGCACAACAACACGTAAGGGGACCTTGACCTCTATCATGTGTGATCAAGAGGCAAGGTAATGCACACACAATGCTATGCAACCTAAGCATGCAACATGATTATGCAATGCAACTAACATTCAATAGGCATACAACCTAGACATGCAATGGTGCAATATGCCAAGCATGCAACAACAATACCAATGATAAGCATGCAACAACATGCAATAGGCCAATTATGCAACAACATACACTATATGGCATACACAATGCAAGATGGACTTAAACTAAAATGAGTGGACCTCAGCCACACTCAAATCAGTGGCCATACACAATGAAATTAGGCAAGAACACTCATGCAAACATGCCCAACGCAAGGGACCGAACCTAAGGCACCAAGTGCAACTCTACCAAGGCATGGCAAGCATGGAATATAGCATAAAACAACACATTTCCCAGCTCTAAAATAGCACACAAGATGGTCCCGAAACATGCAAACACCTCACCCAATGCATGCTAGATAACCTGGATACCGAAACTAGTGAAGTGGATTACACTATAGGTACACAAAGCAATGCACATATGACCAAACCACCCCAAAACAGTCCTTATGCAGACCCTAAACAATGGTAAAATGGTCTAAAATGATGGCTCGGAATGCATTCAAATGAAGCTCATGCAATGGTCGGTAAATGAGGCATACAAGCACGACTCTTAAATGCATTTAAAGGGTGAAAATCATGGGAATATGGCATATATGTAAGCTCTAAAATATGATGTGCAATGGCCCCAAAACATGAAAACACCTCAGTATATGCATGCAATAGGCCTCAAAACTCAAAGTTAGGTATGGATATTCAACTATAAGCATGCAAAACAAGCATCATACGACCATGAGACCCAAAAACTGAGCTAAGGCAGTCCAAAATATGCACAAAATCAATTTAAGGCACGGCCAAAAAGTGCTAGAATCAAGGGCCAACATAGCATTCAATGTAAGCTAGTAAAGGGGATTTGCACTACAAGTATGTGAAGCGCATGAGAGGCCACCAAACCAGCTAAAAACAGAAACAAGGCATTCCAAAATATGACCAAAAAACCCACTGAAACTCAGTCAACACATGTTAGAATGAGGTGCTCCTTTGGAAGGCCATGCAAGGGGTTGTTCTACACATGCAAGATGGACATTCGATATGACAAAACCACCTCTGGACAGAGGTTATGAAGGCCCTAAAACTCACTAAAAAGGGCCTGAAATGAGGCTAGGAAGCATGCAAGTAAAGGCTCCTTTGAAAGGCCATGAAGAGGATTACTCTACACATGCAAGAGGGACACCTAATATGGCAAAAACAGCTCTGGACAGAGTTCATGTAGGTCATAAAACTCACAAAAAGTGGCTTGAAAATATGCAAATATGGGCTCCTTTGTAAGGCCAAGAAAGCTAGTAAACAAGACAATAAGGAAAAGGGACGACCCTTTCCTTCTTAGGACCTCAAAACATCATCCCCACCACTGAAATCCCTCTGGATTTCAATGGTGAGAAAGGCGAATACAGGGTGGTCCCGAAGCTCACAAAAAAGGCACAAAAATGAGGCCAAACAAGGCCTAAGAGGGGGTAAACAATCCCAAACACAAAAGTAATCTTAAACAAATTTCAAAAGCATGCAAAAACAGAACTTTTATCAGTTATACACTAAGCTCAAAACAACACTCAAGATAGGCTAAAAGCTTGTGCAAAAACGGGGAATAAAAGGGAGAAAAGGAGTTACCTTTGAAACACAGCGAAACCAGTAGGTTCTTGGACCAAAAACTAACTTTTTAACCTCTGAAAATGACCTCCAAGGACCTTAGATCAATGGTGGAGGTGTTAGGCTATGAGGTGTAGTGCAAAAGGGTCAAGAATCATACACTTTTTAAGGCCAAAATGTAGAGATATAGAGAGATATATATCTTGGAGCCTTAGACAAATTTTTTTGGAACCCTTCTAAAGGAGAGGGAAGGCCTCTCTTATAGAGGAACAAAGGTCCAAGCTTCTTGAGGAAGCTAGAGCAAAAAGGGTCAAGCTTCTCCTAGAAGCTTAGAGCAAAGGGCCAAGCTTCTCTTGGAAGCTTAGAAGGGTTCAAGCTTCTCTTAGAAGCTTAGAGCAAATGGTCAAGCTTCTCTAAGAAGCTAAAAAGGTCAAGCTTCTTGGAGAAGCTAAAAAGATTCAAGCTTCTTGGAGAAGCTAAAAAAAAGGGTTCAAAAGGTTCAAGCTTCCTCAAGAAGCTAAAACAAGGGTTCAAAAGGTTCAAACCCTCTCAAGAAAAGGTCTCGGCCAGAAAAAGTGGTCGATTAATAAGAAAAAAAGGCCGGCCGATCAAAAACATTGCCGACCAGCCAATACCTTTGGCCGGTAGAAAGAAAACAGGGCCGGTGGCCTCAAGAAATGGTCGGTGAGGTGTGGAGGTAGCCAACAAGCCATTCCCTGCCCTCAGAGACAAAAACCCAAGTGCTTGGTCCACAACCAAGCACAAAACAGACAAGTCGAGAGGTCTTGAGGCAAGGCACACGGTTGAAACCTCTGAGAACTCAAGACGAACACGAACATGGATGATCATCAAGTGTTCAAACGATGGCGTCCAAGTTTTAAGGACGGTCGAAAATGAGGTGTCTACAGTAAGGTTCATGTCGAAATGTCACAAATGGCAATTGGAAAACAAAGGGTCAAACTGTGGGAAAGCCGAAACGGGACACAATCCACATCAAAAAAAAAAAAAAAGTGTCAAATTACTTGTGTGCACGTCACAACCCACATCACAAAAAAAAAAAAAAAAAACAAAAAAACAAAAAAATGTGTCAAATTACTTGTGTTCACGTCACAACCCACGTCACAAAAAAAAAAAAAAAAAAAAAACAACAACAACAACAAAAAATGTGTTAAAATACTTGTGTCCACGTCACAACCTGTGGACGCGCCCTCGGGCTCTATGCCACCACAGTTCGGACTCCTTTTTGTGTCACGGTTCTTAGTCTGAACCAAAGAGTCCAAATCCGGCAAATCGTTTTGAGAAAACAGATTTTTAGAAAAGAAGTGCCAAACATGGACTGCTTTGACAGATACAGAGTCGCCACCTAAATATTTTTTAATGGGGGAATTTAGGAAACCCTGACTCGTTTGCCTAAGGCCACCTGTCCGTCATTACCAAAGTTGCCTCGGCTCGGGAACTTGGGTACGATTAGGGAAGGTCAGCTATGAGCGCCCCCTCTCTCCCGATCCGAAGATCTGCCTCTACTAACCATGATATCCAATTTTGAAAACGTTATGTGTTCTTATTCCGGTTAATTAGCTAGAATTACTATGTGATGCGCACAACAAAACAAGTATAGACTAGATCGTCTAATTTGGAACAAAGCATCGCATATCCGTTTGTTTGGAAAATATTTTGAAATTTGCTACTCGCGAGTAGGCTAAAACACGGATTTTGATGAGTTGTTCCAACTCAAGCAATCCAACCTTCACCCACAGGCATTCAGGCAGTTCATATCACATAAGCATCTAGCCATATGGTAAGCATGCTGTCATGTTAACATTCACACTCGTGCGAGATGCTAAAGCACAAAATACTTATAGTGTACTCCAAGCCAAAACAAAGAACTCGTTAGCAATCAATGTATGATCCAAGTCCATGTTAAGTGCAGAATGCAATTAGGATAGGCTCGGCTAATCCTAGGATGGCATGTGAAATGCAACCATTTGATGCACGTATTCAAGTTAGATTTGAAATACTTATGCAGTTAGCATGATGTGCCGAGCCTGGTGCATGCAATACTGATGAATGATGCACGCATGCATAGCATAAGGTATGTTAAATTAAATATGCCCTAATACTAACCATCAAAGCAGGTAAGTAAAAGGGAGAAAGAAGTGGGGGTTGGAAAACATGCACACACGCACCCACACTTATTATAAATTCGCCCTCGCTCGGAGAGACCAAAAGAATAATACAATTAATTAACCTACAAGCTAATTAATTATTACAGACAAATTAAATTAGTTAAGCAAATTAACTAATCTAATAAAACAGTAAACAGCCTCGGGAAGAGGGCCCAATGCAATGCATGCTCAGTTCCGTTCGGAAGTCCACTGCCATGCACAAGTTGCCTCTGTTTTTACTGTTTGGCACCTCTGAAAATTGCACAAACTCCAAGGTTGCTTCTCTGAGTGCTGTGGAACACCACCGGCCATGAGGAATGGTCACCGGCCATGGGGAATGGTCATTGACCATCTGTGGAGATATCGGCCACAAATTGTTCGTCGGTCGGCACTGTATGTAGCCGACCAGCCAAAACTTCCTGCAAAACCTGTTTTGACAGCAGCAGAGGGAAAAACAAGGCATGGCAATGCATTTCAAGCAAATGTGTGCACCAACGCATCCCTTATCATGTTTGTGACTAAAAGGGACATGGTTCTCGATTCTCGGACCACCAATCGCGGATTTCAATACGTGATGGCCCAAGAAACCAAGTATGCACTTTGATTTCAAATGAGATGCACATCAAACAAACAAGTGAGGCTCAATCTCTATCATACTCAATTCAAGAGGCAAAGCATGCATGCTAATGCAATGCAACCTAGGCATGTTAACTAAGTATGCAACATGGGCATGCAATGCACAATGCATACTAGGCATACAACCTATGCAAGCAAGCATGCAAGGCATGAGGCAATGCAAACCAACAAGTGTGCAAGATGCAATGTAGATGTTCAAGCATGCAACAACACATGGAGCAAACATGTTAAACAACCTAAACATGTAACAACACACAAGGTGAGCATGCAACAACATGCGAATAATGGACTTAAACTAATTTGGGCAGCTCTATACTAAGCCCAAAACAGTGGCCAATTGCTAAGAGAATGAGGACCAAATAACATGCAAGCATGCATGCACACAAGGACCAACACTTAGGCAATGAAGAGCAACTCTCAAGAACACTTAAGAGGATGAAAACATGGACAAATGGCATGCATTATAAGCTCTAAAAATCAAGTCATGAAAAGTGCCAAACCAATTAGACAAGACAAACAAGGCATGCAAGCAAAGCCAAAATTCAAGGCAAGCCAAAGGTGTATTGAACTACACTTAGCAAAATCGAACATGGCATGAATTAAGCAATCAAAATCAGAGTTTTAGCATATTAAGACAAAGCCAATAACACATCTAGATGGCATCTAAATGGCTTAAACATGCAAGCATGCATAAGGGCCTAAATAAGGGGCATAAGACAACAACCTTTTAACACATTAAAGGGGCATCAAATGCAAGCATGCAAGCATGTCATGAGGACTGAAATGACATGTTGAATGGTTCCAAACCACTGGAATAATGCAAGTAATGCATGCTCATGGTTCATACACTTGAGGCTTACAAGCCAAGAATGCAAAGAGGCTAAACAAAGCATGGCAAGCATGGCTAAGACAACCTACATCAGACCTTAAGCATGGCAAAACAAGCCTAAAAGCTTCACAAAGCTTGGCCAAAACAAGGAAGCATGGTAATCTATATGCTAAGTACATGTTAAGGCAAATGATGGCATTACAAGACATGTATGCTAAACAAGCATGGTGTGCCTAACCAACATAAAATAGTGCTATAGCATGGCAAAATAACACTAAATAGCAGCTAAGATATGGCCAACATGAACCTAAGTAAAATGCTCACTCAAGAGGCTAAAATGGCCCTTTTCAAGGACAACAAGTAGAGGGGGTGGCCCTCTCCTTCTTAGGACCTCAAGGCACCATCCTCACTACTAAAATCCCTCAAGATTTCAGTGGTGAGGAGGCCCAAACAATGTGGTCCCGGAGCTCACCAAAATAGCACAAAAATAGGGCCTAACAAGGCTTAAGAGGGATCAAATGACCCCAAACAACAAAACACCCTTAACCAACTATTTAAAGCACTCAAAATCAAGACTTTTATTAGTTATATGAAAATTTTAAAAATTGTTGCAAGGTGGGTCAAAAAGCTAAGCAAAAATGGAAGAAAAAGGGGTAAGATTGTTACCCTTGTAGACCCTCTTCAAGAATGGAAGACCAGCAGCTTCTTTGGCTCAAACCAGCTCCAAAACTTCAAGAATAGCCCCTTAGTACCTCAGTAGCTAAAGGAAAGTGTAGAACTAGGTGTTTGTGTGCAATAGTAAGACTAAAACACCTTAAGGCAAAAGAGAGAGAGATATAGAGATAGAATAGCTACAACTATGAACTAACCCTAACTTAGAGCTCCCTCTATATTGTTTGTAACCCTAATGGAGGGAGAAGAAGCTCCCTCTTATAGACAATCCCTCTTGTAAAGCTTTCCAAACAAGTTAGTCAAGAGGGAGATCCCTCCATACACGTGTATGGAGGGGAGCAAAGTGTATGCTAGCTAGCACAGCTGGCATAAAAATATCTGCAAAAGCAAATAAACAGTGGTCGGCCAGCCAAAATGCAATTTAACCAAAATAGATGGGCGGTCGACCATCTAGAGTGCCGGTCGGCCAAACATTTGGCCGATGGCAACAAAACACAGTTGGTGGTCTCAAGTCATGGCCGGTGGAGTGTGGGGATGGCCAACATGCCATTCCTTGCCCTCCAAAGCAAAAACACAAGTGTTTGGTGCAAAACCAAACACAAAACAGTCGAGTCGAGAGATTCTGAGGCAAGGCGCGTAGCTAAGACCTCCGAGAACTCAAGACGAACACAAACAAGGATGATCACCGATTGCTCAAACGGTGACGTCCAAGTCTTGAGAATGGTAAAAAATGGGGTGTCTACACAACCCACGTCTCATGTTTTGAGTGTTACACACTTACTAAATTAAAAAAAGTATTAGTGTGCTTTTTCGATCAGCATGACATACAAACTTCTATTCACCTTATCTCATACAAACCCACACCAAATGTCAATCAATAATACTAGCAGTGGCAAAACTGTCAACAAACAAATTAAGGGACCACCCAGTCACTAAGAAAACATTCAGGACCTAATGGATTACAAGTCCACAATGTGAGATTTACTGGTCAATTCCTCTAACAATAATAATAATAATACTACTAGTAGTAGTAGTAGTAGTAGTAGTAGATAGTAGATAGAAAATGTCTAGGCTTTTTCAGATTTTTAAAATGGTAATAGATAGATGAGATATGATCCAGACCCCAGCACGCCCAGCACCTCCACACATTTGTGAGAGAGAGGGGGAGGAGAGAGGGAAGAGAAAAAAAAAAGAAAAAATATAATGTGTGGTCACAAATCAATTGGGAGTTGTGGGAGTCAAAAATTGTGAAAGTCTTAAGTATTTTCCTAGATATCAGTGCACTTACTTAGGGAATGCGAAACAAACTCTAAAGTGTTTCAACCTCAATCACAAGGAAGTTTAACCCAAAAAATTAATCAAGGAAAAATTAGAACATTGAAAAAATTGTTAAAAAAATTAATTGTCAGTGTTTTCCAAAAAATATTATAAATTTATATATAAAAAAATTAAGACTTTAATTATTAATACTAATAAAGTTAATTATTAGTTTATAATTAATTTTTAAATTATACATTGAATAGAAATTTTTCCTAAAAAAAAAATTACATCACTTACGTGGCCAAACAAAAATTCCCTTCTGTACCTAGAATTTTGAAAAAACTATATAAAATCCTATGTAAAAAATTAATTAATTCTTAACTTTATCAATTTAAATCATAATATTTTAATTTATTTTCAATTTAAATGATTGGCTTATTTTCCTTAACTAAATCTGGGAGGAAAAAAAAATTATTTTAGTCTTAAACTCAATGAAAAATGACACTTTAGATAATTCTATATTTAATAAAAAAAAACTCAATATAGGTATATATTAACAAAAATTATGTAAAATACTCTAATAACTAAAATATCATTTTTTTTCGTCACTTTTAGTTAATGAAAACACATAGATGATTTCGATTTAAAATAAAAAGATTAGGATTTAAATTGACATAATTAAAAATTCATAATTTATTTTGTTACAAATAAATAGTCTTAAGATTTTTTTTTGTAATTTCTTCTAGAAATTTTCTTTTGTTTATTCTTAAGAAGTGAAATAATCTGAAGGGATAATTACAAAAATAATAATAATAATAATAATAATAATAATAATAATAATAATAATAAAGATTTGTTTTTTTTTTTGGGGGGGGGGGGGGGGTGGTTCAAATTCAGGTACATGTCATTTGGATGACGAGAGGGTAAATCATAGAACCCTGTTTGTTTTTAGAAACAGAATAGAGGAGTTTCATGGTAAAGGGATTCATAGTAAATGGATTAAGTAAAATTGTGTTTATTTTGATGATAGTTGTTGAAATAGGGATTGTTAAATTATTTTTATATAAAATAATAAAATAAATAAAAAATACAAAAATATTAAATATTAATGTTCAAAAAAAATGCCCAACATGTAAAAAATATAAAAAAATAAAAGATGTCCAAAAAAAAATAAAACAATGATTTTTACTTAACAAAAAATACAAAAAATTAAATATTGATGTTAAAAAAAAATGCCCAACATGTTAAAAATAAAAAATAAAAATAGCTTGGCGGATTATTTTTCTAATACCAAATGTTAGAGGTCCATTCGAATCCTCTCCGCAAAGGGGATTCATAATTCGGAGGGGATTACGAATCCCCTCTCCATTTCTCAAAATAAACACAAAAATAGTGAGTCCCACCTCACTATCAATCTCAATCCCCTCTCTATAACTCCAAACAAACAGGCCTAGAAATGTTGTGTATTCTTAACTCGTCTAGTGCCTCATGCGTTTTGGTTTGTATGACATTTTATTTTCTTTAGAATCATACTAAATGTTGAGTGAATTCTTAATTTAGGAATAAAATTAATTTCGTCCATAGCAATAGTATGAAATATCTCCATCTAAAAAAATAGTATAAAATATTAGTAATAGACAAACCTAGAAAATATATCTAAAAAAGTACTTAAAAAAACATATGTATGGATCACAATCCTTTTAGATAGGACTCACATCACATAAATTTTAAATTTATACCATACAATTTTCAGAATAAATTTCAGATTATATGTTTTTGATGGTCCATAGAATTTGCGTTTTTGAGAAGTTGTATCCTGTTACAACTCTCGAATTGCATAAGTTTATTTTTTTTAATTCAATAGGTAAATGACATTTAGATGACTAGAGGGTAAGTCTTGCGAATGTTATGTATTAGTTTGCTTTATAATTCAACTGTTTGAACCAGGGGTCTGAACAAATTTTAGGAAACTTTTTTTCACTATTTTTCAAATGGGTATGGTGTTCAAATTGATGGGCTTTTTATGGTTAGTATTATTTTTTAGAGTTAATTATATTTTTTGTTTCAAAATATGATTTTATATCATTTTTGTTTTCAATGTTTAAATTGTGTCAATTTGCTCTTAAATGTATAAAAAAATATTTCAATTTGCTCTCATAATTTAAGTTTGTTATTGAGGGACTAAATTGAAATATTTTTTATACATTGGGGACCAGATTGACACAATTTAAACATTGATAATCAAATTCAAATACGGTAATTTTATACATTAAAAATCAAATTGATACAATTTAAATATTAGGAACCAAAATGACATAACACATATTTTGAAAATCAACAAATGGGACGGAATAATAGGAAAAATTATTGGTTGGTCCTGGGACACACGTGGTCATGCCTCAGGCTAATCACAAATCCCATGCTCGTTCATGTTCCTCAATCACCTAATACAAAATCGTAAGCTCCATCCACTCTACCCATCATAATACATGTGGAGTGCCACATGACACTACTCTGAACCAACCAATAACTTTTCTAGAAGAATAGACACTCAATTCATAAAAAAAATTATTGGTTAGTCTTAGGGCACCGCATGACAATGTCTCAAGCCAATCACAAATCTCTATATCCCTTCATGTTTTTTAATCGCTCAACAAAATTATAAGCCCAACCATTTCTACTAATTACAATCTCTATCAATCACAATGAATGTAGAGCACCACTTGACAGTGCTCCTAGACCAACCTATAACTTCTCCAATAGATCATCTCTGTCATAACTGTCATATCAGAGATATTAATGTATTATTTTGTTCTATTACTATTTGTAGAGAAGCGTTATTATTTAAACTATCCAATTCTACTTCTTCAATATATCTAATATTCATATAATCTATTGGTAAGACTAAAAAATCAAACTCTAATATTAATTTGAACACACAACAAAATAAAATATCTTTTAAAGACAATAAAAATTTAAAAGGAGAGGATTTTTTTACTAATTTATAATACGTATAGGCATATGTTTTATTTTTGTAATCTTTTTAAGGACTAAATAGGTTTGAATTACATATTTTAGGGCCTTAATAGATTCAAACGATAGTTTAGGGACTAAATAGACTTTGATTTATATACTATAGAGACTAAATAGATTCAATTGATAGTTATTAGACTAAATAGATAATTTGATAATAGTTTAGGGATAGAAAATGTAATAAATCCAAAACTAATTTATGTGTCTTTTAATCAACCAAATAAAAAGTCCCCATTAGAAGATTAACTAAATTGAGAGGAAAACTTTCTTTTACTGAATCTGACGAAAAAATTACAGATGACGATTACAGTACCTTCCAAGTTGTTTTCAAAAGTATCCTTGTATAGAAAGAGCTGTTTTGGATATAATTTATATGCTGATTTTTTTAGGGAAAATCATTGGTGGCCCTAAAAACTGTAGCTCAAATGGCTCAAAATTTTCAGTTTTGGTAACTTTGTTTTTTTTTTTTTTGTTTTTTTTTTTACCTAATAGGGAAATTTGAGCCATTAGGGGCACCCAAATTCGGACCCCCTAACAGTGCTCTTTTTTTAGTTATTACGAAAAAAACGAGCAGAAAAATAGGGAGATTATGTGACTGAAATAAGTCAATAAATTAACTTATTTATGTGCTCACCAAAGAGGCCAGATTACGAGACCATTGAATCTGGATGGATGGACAGTTAGTATGTTGTTTAATTAATTATCATGATATATATGCTTAATTTTCAAGTAAATCGTATATGCTTATTTTTTTCTCCTCTTGTTTTCCCTTGACAATTTATACATATTAATTTGATCCTTATAATTTTAATTACATTCTTTTTAATGACATACAGAAATGTTATTGAGGTTACTAAAGTGAGTACAAAAGTAAACTGAGACTTCTCCAATGTAATGTGAGTGCTGAATAGAATTTACATATGGTGAAGAATACAGCGGTTCATTTTTGCACCACAAAAAAATTCAGCAAAATTATTATACTAAGAAGAAAAAAATCGCCAAGGCTAATACAAAAAATCCAAAAAGCTATGGTTATGATTCCACGGAATGTATTATGAAAGGCAATCTTAATTCCAGTGCACTAGACTTTTAGCAATGCAAGAGTCAGATCAAATATACATAAGTCTTATCTCCGCATGTAAAGTTGTTCCTTTCTCCTTAGTTAGTAGGAGGTACATAAAATTTGGAATGGAAGGATTGAGCAGCCTCTAACAATCCTAAGGTTTTATTTACATCACCATTTAGTTTATGACTTTTAGATCTAGTCGCCCGGGATGTCTTTAACAAGTCCTCAAATGGAGGAGTTTTGAGTTCTTCAATTGATGTTGGTCTCGGTAAAGTAAATGGTTGCTTTTGTTGTGCTGATAGTGAGTGGTGATTATCCACCTGGTTAACAGAAACACAATACATACATATAGATAAATATTTCAGTGACGGATACAAAACAACGGTTTCAAAAAAACAAAAAAACAAAAAAACAGACAGGGCAGTAATATGAATTTTTTTAATTTGCCAAAATTAATGAAAATTAATACTAATTTAAAATACAAAAACACCATCAAGTTCGATCAATGTTGTGTTAGCGTTTAGGGATTCCTTAGGAGGCAGTCTCTGAACTTCACACAATTGTGCATAGATTTGTGTGTGACGCTGTCAATTGTTTGCCATGATTCACTTAGGTAAGTTAGGTGATCAAAGCAAGTTCAAGTTTCAAGACCACTCCCTTGCAGATTGTTCTAATCAACCAAATAAAAAAGTTCCCATTAATTAGAAGATTCTCACCTTTTGAAAATGCACAGAACTTTCAGATAAACAAGATCTGGGCACTAGGGGAAGCTCTGGTGTAGAGACACACTTGTTCTTGAAGAAACTCTCTCTGATTAATAGGAACACGACATTGAAGCGATAACACATCTACATATTGCTCAGGATCTTCAAAAACCACAGACATAGTCTCTAAACTCACGGTCTTTTCCAACAATAGCTTCACCAGCTCCATCTCATACTTGTATCCAGAAAACTACAACAACTCAATAGATTTAAGCTGAAGTAGAAGACTAACTTGTGGTAACAGTTCTCCAGCCTGCGGGTTGATCTCTATAAATTCGATTGCCCCATGGGGATAAAATCGTGTTATATCCATTGTAGGCAATTTCTTGTGTATCCCAGTCCAACAAGACAATCGAAACTGCATTGCATAAAATGCTAACATTGTGAGAATTTGTTAAAGACATAAAAGCATGAGTAAAAAACTTACATCAATTTTAATTTTCTGGAGAAGGGGGCAATCTTCCAAAAAGGCAAAGAAGATAACCATATTGTATTCTTCCTTTAGTTGTGAACCCATAAAATAGAATTCCTTAAGGTTCTTGAATATAGTACATCGTTTTCCATTCCTATAATAGTCTTCGATTACAAACTGCTCAATTTCCAAAAGAGTGTAATTAAAAAAGAAAACACACAAAATTAGCAACAATAGAGAAATTATGTGGCTTTAACATGAATAAACAAGCAGTTTCAGATTGACATCTGTACTGTACCTGAAGAAACCAATCATTAGCAGCAACAACCTCAACCTGAGCTAGTTGATCCAGCAATATTCTAACATTGCTTTTCTGCAAATCCCAATTCTCCAAATCCCAATTCCCCACATCAAAAAGATTCGCGCCAAGAAGGCTACAAGAATTGTTAAGCCGGAAAATATTCAAGCAATGCCAGGTCGTCAGGGTCACTAAATTGGGCGCATCCACTTGTAATGTGGTCTTTTCTCACTGGTTTCCCCGATAAAATACAAATTCCTTAAGAGCCGTACCCGATACCTTAACGTTGACAAGACCATAGCAATAGTGAATAGCTAAACTCTCAAGTAGCAAACATGTAGACATAACAGCTGCAAGTGCTTCATCAGTAAGTTGAGATCGAAAAAGAGTGAGCTTTTTCAAAGACACAAAAGTTGGTGGTGGTGATGGCGGTGGATTAAAGTCAACGTAGCTCATTACCAATTGTTCTAACGAGTCGGTATCATAAAATGAATTCGGCAATTGAAACAACCTGGGACAGTAGGGTTTTACAAACCAATAGAACTCGAGAAATCTAACGTGCTTTGAAGCGGCGAAATCAACCCAGCTTTCAATGTCAGGGTTGAAGGAATCGGAAGTGGAATCACCAACCACGGTGATGATGGTGAATTTTCGAATTATAGGGGCTTTGTGAAGGCTAAGACACCTATTGACAAAGCCATAGTCTACGACTGGTTCGGTGGTTGAAGAAGAAGGAAAAGGTGGAAAATCGAGAACGGGGTTAAATTTCCAGAGATGACGCCACCTGTTCGATAAAATGCCTGTTTGAATCGCAAACTTCATCGGCATAAATGACAGAATGTGGAGAATGACTTCATCAGGTAGAGCACTAATACGGTCTACTTGTTCTTCCATGGAGTTCGTCTGATTACGATGGGAGAAAGAAAAGAACAGATAGCAAAGAGAGAGGGACCTGAGCTTCAAGGGACCATATCAATGGTGTATGTCCATCACAGCATGATATCAACGATTTGAATTGCACTCGCAGGTGGCGGCGTCTTCTCCTCTCCAAGCTCTCAATCCTAATCCTAACCCTAACCCTAATCCGAAATCCAAACGAACATCTAACGTTTTCTGTGGTTGTTACGTGACATGCGGAAGGTCACGCTTTCCTAGCTATATTTGAATCGGGATTGTCTCCAATTGGCAGTCTTAGTGACCGTTCAGTCCGATCCATTTAAGATTTATTTCGGGTTTGCATCAATAATTTGAATTATTTAATGCACAATATTTGTTAATTATTTTTATTTTTGTAAAAAATTATATTAGTTGAATATCGTTATCTACTTGATTAATTCACATTTTTATCAATAATTTTAAAAAAATTCATATTTATGTCGACAGAAATGTGAATTGATCAAGTGACTATCGATATTTGACCAATGTGATTTTTTTACAAAAATTATGTTCTCGATGAGTTTTACCCATTAAACTGTTCAGATCATTGATTTGTATTCCATAGTGTGCCTACTGAAGCCTAATAACAGAGTTCAGTCCAATTAGGACGGTAGACAAATAAATGTAATTTTTAATTTTTTACGAAAAAATATCAAAAAAATAAGAAAGTGATATGATCTAAATAAGTGCATTTACCTAAACTAATTAAAGCACACATGTGTTGCACGTTGCTATTTGGGTCCAACTCATTTTTTCCCCAACTGTAGAAGGTAGTGTTCATCGATTTAGGCAAAATTTTGAGAAAATTTAAGATCAACTTTTGCAAGGTACTACATGCATGTATGTCATTTGAAAATGAAACTGAAGTAGACCAACTAAAAAATATAAATTAAATGCAATCAAAATTCTAGAGCTATTTTCTATGTTGCAAAATTGCAGATAGTCATGTGAAAATATATACCTATAATGCACGCCAAAAAAGAAGAAAAAAGGGGATGTGAATTAACTTAGTGCAATTGTGTTTACATTGTATAATCAAAATATAGGCAAAAATATAGTTTTAAAAACTTAAATCAAAGAAAGTGATTGTTATCTAGAATTTTAACGACATACATGGGCTATTAAAGTACTATGCAAAACAATACAATTCTAAAAATCTAAACAAAGAGAAAGTGTATAAAAATAGCCTATAAATTCCTGAGATGCAGTACGAAACCGGATGTGTCTCCCTCTATATAGATTCGAATAGATGCATATAACTCTAAGATTCAACCCAAAATATTCACAGTATTTTTGTGTAGATTCAAACAAATGAATATAACACTAAAATTCAATCCAAAATATTCACAACGGTCTAATCCATGATGGACAATTATAAATAATATGTACAATAATATTGAAGTAGATAGAGGAAATAAGAAAGATTTTATGGTTCAATCATCAATTCAAAAAACAGGAAGATAGGTTTGTTATAAAACTTTTGGAAACAGAAGAATAGGAAATTGATCGTTTTTTAGTGTTAAATAAATAAAAAAATGTTCATGATAAGAAAAAAAAAAGACATTTGGTTTATATAGGACTCTTCATGACTTTTGTGCATGATGCAGTGGTTGAATTTAAATCCAAAACCTTTTAAATTTAAGCAAATGCCTATTCAATTCAAAATAGTGTCTTTTAACTGTACAACTTTTAATTTGAAATTTGAAATTTAAATGCAAAATTTATTTAATCTTTAATTATTTAATAATAACAATATATATATATATATATATATAAATAGTTGGTATTCGTGGTAACTATAAATTCAAATTTTGAATTTCATCATTTCAATATATGATTGAAAGTATCAGGAATTTTTTGTTGAGAAAATTGTTGAAAAATCCAATCTAAGGAGGGTATAAGGCATTAGATCAAGTGGTTATTTTTTGTTGGTGAGAGGTCCACCATTTATAAAATAATTTGGTGAGAAATCCTTTTGTTGTTTAGGAGAACATTTTATTTCCAATTTTACCCCTTATCTATTTGTTTAATTTTTTTGACTATCCATTCAAATATATTTTTATTTGTTTAACTTTTTTGACTATCTGTTCAATTTTTTACCTTATTTGTTCAAATATCTGTCCAAATTTTATTATTTGTTCAATTTATATTCTCCTTCGTTTTGGGCTACATCCCCCTGTAATGTGAGAAGAATAGATTGAGAACTGTGATAATGGAAAATATAAAATTTCAGTACTTTCAGTATTTTTTATTTTGTGACTTAATAGTTATTATAGTTTGTGCCTTGAATCTATCAAATAAATATTTCCTTTCATTAATTTACCAATTGCTTCTATTCTCGTAACTGATGAAAGAGGCTGAACACTATGTACTAAGCCAAATACATCTGACATAATAGTAAAAAATAATTTAAGGTTAACTATTATTTCATAGTAAGTTATCTATCCATTGGGTTGTCTCATCATGCCCTTTCAAAGATTAAGTTGTATTGTCAAATGTGTTTGTGTTCCCTTTTTTTATTATTTGAAATATTTTCAATATATTGTGTTTTGCTGTTCAGGTGTAAATCTGACATATCGATTCCTTTGTCGAGTACGATGTTCTGAAATTGCATCTAGAATGCGTCCCCGATCGGGTATTGGCGACAAGGTCTTGCAAAAGTGAAGGGACACGACGATGGAGCTCAGGGTTAGGGTTCCGACGAAGGCGCAGATTGAGACGACGATCCGTGAGGCTGAGAGAGAGAGAGAGAGAGAGAGAGAGAGAGAGAGTCAATTTGCGTTGTTGTTGTTGTTGTTTGATTTGTTTTTCCACAGTATAACATATATATATATATATATATATGTGTAGTTTGGTCATTTTACTTAAACTTGTTCTCATGGATAAGGTATTTTAGAATGTGGACAGCTAAGAAAATCCAAAATTAGATTTATGGACTGAGCGTTCTTTTTTGTTTAGAATTATTTATTTATTTAATTTTGTAAATGATTATATCTTTTTTTTGTATATATGTATATTTGTATTTATATATACATTTTAATAATAGAATAAAAATTTAATTTTTAAGAATCCGCGTTGAACCACGTTCAATTGACAAGAATTGTTGCGGTTATTTGGTATTCGATAGTGATGGATCAAATTAAAATCAATTATGTTTACCTCCCCCCTAAAAAAATGTTTAATAACTATAACTTTTATCAATTAAAATAAAAATGCGATATTAAAGGCTTGAGTACTGTTGTATTTGTTTATAGAGCAGAATAGTGTGTTGGTTAGTGCAGGCAATGGTTGGTAATCCACGCAATGGTTGAAGACGCAACATATGTGTGTCGATGCAAATTTATATCAGCGGTGCTAATTTGCCTCGACAAGAAATTTTTTTTTTTTTGGGGGTGGTGGCTGTGTGTGTGAGGTTTTTTTTTTTAATTTGGTTTTTTTTAAGGGTGGTTTATGTGGAGGAATGTGTCAAAAAATTAGATATTTCACACCAACTCATTGTTTAAAATTATATGAAATTAATAAAATTTAACCAACAACTTAACTAATCAGTCAATTTTATCACTCAACCAGTCCAATCTAATTGACAGATCAATTAAGTTGGTGGTTAAATTTTGTTAATTTTATATAATTTTATAAGATGAGTTAGTGCGGAATGTTTAGCTTTTTGTCACACCTCTACACATAACCACCTTTAAAAAAAAAAAAAATCAAACCAACATAACCCGACAAATAGGAGAAAAAAAAAAACTCTGCCTATATAGTTTGATAAGGTAAGTGAATTATGTTAAACTTTATCAAACCATACAGGTTGAGTTAGTGCGAGATATCTAATACACATAATCACCCTTACAAAAAAGAAAGGAAAATAAAAGATAGAAAAAAAAATTAAAAACAAAAAACCAAACACACAGCCAAAAAAAAAAAAAAAAAAAAGAATTTCGAGGCAATTTCGAGGTCTCAAGAATTAATCAATTTATATTATGAAGGGTATTTGGGAAATTGGAAAAAAAGTATAAAACAATCAGGGTGGGTGTTCTGTTTTATTTATTTATTATTATTATTATTATTTTATTTTAAAGTAGTTTAGATAGATAATAATAATAGTAGTAGTCGTAATAGATAGTAGATAGAAAACGCCTAGGCTTTCTCAGACTTTTAAAATGATGGTAGATAGAATGTAAATAAGTTTTAGGGAATGCAAGACAAACTCTAGAGTGTTTCAACCCCGATAAAAAGGAAGTCTAACCCAAAAAATTAATCAAGGGAAAATTAGAACATTGAAAAAATTATTTAAAAAAATAATTGTCAGTGTTTTCCAAAAAATATTATAAATTTATATATAAAAAAATTAAGAATTTAATTATCAATACTAATAAAGTTAATTATTAATTTGTAATTAATTTTTAAATTATACTTTGAATAGAAATTTTTCCTAAAATAAATCTCATCACTTACGTGGCCAAACAAAAATGCCCTTCTGTTCCTAGAATTTTGAAAAAACTATACAAAATCCTATGTAAAAAATTAATTAATTCTTAATTTTATCAATTTAAATCATATTTTAATTCATTTTCAATTTAAATGATTGGCTTATTTTCGTTAACTAACTCTGACAAAAAAAAATATTATGTTAGTCATTAAACCTAATAAAAAATGACATTTTAGATAATTCTAGACCTTTTAGATAATTCTATATTTAATAATTAAATTCAATATAGGTATACATTAACAAAAATTATATAAAATACTCTAATAACTAAAATATCATTTTTTTCGTCACTTTTAGTTAATGAAAATAGATAGATGGTTTAGATTTAAAATAAATTTAAAAGATTAGGATTTAAATTGACACAATTAAAAATTTATGATTTATTTTGTTACAAGTAAATAATCTCAAATTTTTTTTTTTTTGGTAATTTCTTCTATAAATTTTCTTTTGTTTATTATTAAAAGGTTTTATGAAGTGAAATAATCTTAAGGGATAATTACAAAATTAATAATAATAATAATAATAAAGATTTGATTTTTTTTTTTTTTGGGGGGGGGGGTCGCGGGGAGGGGGTGGGTTCAAATTCAATGGGTACATGACATTTGGATGACGAGAGGGTAAACCATAGGAATGTTGTGCATTCTTAACTCGTCCAGTGCCTCATGCGTTTTGGTTCGTATGACATTTTATTTTCATTAGAATCATACTAAATGTTGAGTGAATTCTTAATTTAGGAATAATATTAAATATCTCCATCTAAAAAAATAGTATAATATTAGTAATAGACAAACCTAGAAAATATATCTAAAAATACTTAAAAAAAACATATATATGGATCACAATCATTTTAGATAGGACTCACGTCACATAAATTTTAAATTCAGAATAAATTCCAAATTATGTTTTTCGTGGTCCATAGAATTTGTGTTTTTGAAAAGTTGCATCTTGTTACAACTCTCATATTTCATAGGTGTTTTTTTTTTTTAAATTAATTGATTAATTAATTGATTTTTTATTTAAAAAAAAAATTTCAATAGGTAAATGACATTTAGATGACTAGAGGATAAGTCATGCGAATGTTATGTATTAGTTTGCTTTATGACTCAACTGTTTGATTTGAACCAAAGGTGTGAACAAATTTTAGGAAACTTTTTTTCCCCTATTTTTCAAATGGGTATGGTGTTCAAATTTTATTGTTAGTATTATTTTTTAGTGTTAATTATGTTTTTAGTTCTCAAAATATGATTATATGTTATTTTTGTTTTCAATATTTAAATTATGTCAATTTGGTTTTCAAAATTTAAATTGTGTCAATTTGGTCTTAATGTACAAAAAATATTTCAATTTGCTCTCATAATTTAAGTCTATTATTGAGGGACTAAATTGAAATATTTTTTTATACATTGGGGACTAAATTAACACAATTTAAACATTGATGATCAAATTGAAATACAGTAATTTTATACATTAAAAGTCAAATTGATATAATTTAAATATTAGGGATCAAAATGACATAGCACTCGCATTTTGAAAATCAACAAATGGGACGGAATAATAGGAAAAATTATTGGTTGGTCCTGGGGCACACGTGGCCACGCCTCAGGCTAATCACAGATTCCATGCCCCTTCATGTTCCTCAATCACCTAACATAAAATCGTGAGCCCCACTCCCTCTACCCATCATAATACATGTGGAGCGTCATGTGACACTGCTCTGAACCAACCAATAACTTTTACGGAAGAATAAACACAATTCATAGGAAAAATTATTGGTTGGTATTGGGACACTATGTGGCTATGTCTTAGGCCAATCACAAATGTCTATACCCCTTTATGTTCTCCAAGCACCCAACAAAATCGTGGGCCCCACCATCTCCACTAATCACAATCTCCACCAATCACAATGCATGTAGAGCACCACGTGACATTGCCCCTAGACCAACCAATAACTTCTCTAATAGATTATCTTTGTCATAACTGTTGGAAAAATAATAGTTTTTTGGTAATTAATGCAATATTAAAGTGGGTGCCAATTCTCTATTGAGGTGGATTAAAGTGGGTTTAGATTTTTGTAATGAAATCCTTATACCACAAAAAGAATGACAAAAACCATTAACGTTTGAATGAGAAATTGACTCATTAAGTTGGCCTCATGAAAGAAGTGTTAGGAAAGGTGTAAAATCTTCTATCCCACATTGATTGTAAAGAAGAGCATTGATGGGTATTTAAATCCCTTTTTTTGCCTAAGGGTTTAAGCCCTCAAAGATGGACTTGGGTCAAGACTATGGTCTAAGTTGGTTATGCAAAAATTGCCACTCGCGTGCGCTACTCGCCCGCCCAGACTAGTCTGGGTCCGTGATCCATGGATCTTGTGGCTTGGGACTTGGGACTTGGGCTTGAGGCTTGTTGGAATGGATTGAGTCTATATTAGAGTTGTTAACTCCTCTATTGATGATGGATTTTAACCCAAGAGAGTCTCTTTCTCTCTCCTTCTATGTGTATAAAAGGAGGTCATCTCCTTCAACTTTCTACATAAGAAATTGCTCTTTCTATCTTGAAAAGTTTTTCTCTAGTTTTATATTATATTCTTCTTGTGAGAGAGTGCTGTAAAGTTCTATTCGTCGAAGCTACTTAATCGCTGCATTGTTGTAGCTGGTCCAACCGTCGTATCTTGGGAGACAGACATTGAACAACCTACAACACCCAACTGCATTGCTGTAGCTGGTCCAACTGTCGTATCTTGGGAGACAGACGTCGAACAACTATTGAAAAATTGGTTTATATAAGGCTTATTTTGGGCCAACTTTGAGCCCAAAATTGAGTGGGCCCCAAACATCTTTTGGGGTGGGTCCAAAGAGGTGATGTGTTCCTTACCACATGGCAAGCCACATGGTGAAGACGGTACGTCAAAACCATTTATGAGTGAATGAGAAGTTGACGTCGTTTTCGGGTTCGTGAAATTGAACATTTAAGTTTTAAATGTGGGTTTCCTTGTAAGGCTTGTCCCACATTCAAACTTTAAGAGAGTTTTGTTGAGTATATAAGCTCTAGCCTATAACACTTGGGTTGAGCCCCAAGGGGTACCCCAAGTTTGTAGAAGGGAGGAGTTATGGACAAAGTAAACCTTAGCCCAAACCACCACACACACACACGCAGGGCGCCGCCGTCCGGCCGAGCCGTGCCGGGCTGGGTTGTGGATCGGTTCTAATATTAATTTTTTGGATAAAATTTATTTGAATTTTAAATGAAATTAAATTCAAATTTTGTGCCAAAAATTGATTTAAATTTCTGTCCATTTTTATCTCATTCAGTCTGAAAATTCCAAACAGATTAACTGCTCTATTTGCTGCAGTTTCACAGATTAAGTTTGCACAGTGCACTGTTCGGACATATCAGTCCAAACAGGTCTTATATCTGTATGAACCCGGACAGATTTATTTTTGTTCATAACAGATTTAAATCTACCCAGCCAGTTTTGAACAGATTTAAACTAAGGTTTAACAGGTATTTTAATCTTAAAATCGCCAAAGAATTTACGTAATTAATCGCCAAGATTCTGATTCAAACAGTGTTCAGATCTGTTTGAATTTTGAATCCTATTTGTTCAAAACAGTATCACACTTGTTCATTTCCACAAAGTACCTGTTCGGGTCAGATTTATTGCCTATAAATACTTGACATTTCTAGCAGTCTTGGGAATCCGAAAACACAGTCTCAAATTAATTCCTTTGTGCTGTCTACTTTTATCTTTGGTGCATTATTCTTTATATTAGTTTTAGAATAAATTTCAAAGAGTTAGAACACAGGTTTGGTTCGCTGTACAATTTGTTTTGGAGTGCTACTACAAATTGGTTAAGATCATTATATCCTGGGAGATAGACGCCACATAACCATAAGCACCGTAACGAGGCAAATCTGTCTTAAGGATAGAGTGTCACACACTCGACTTGATCTTTTATTTTTCATTTGGTTTGACAAAATAGATTCTGTAAGTTTTATTTTATTTTGTTTGAATTAGTTTCTATTTATTTTATTTACACAGAAGATTGTTCCTACAATCTTAAGACAGAATCGAATTATTCTATTTACAGAATTTTTCGTTTATTTCCCTTTCTCTCTTTTTTTTTTTCTTTTAAGAAAATTATTTTCTATTGATTTACAAAATAATATTCTGGTTGGAAAAACAAATAGTGATTATACGCTATTTGACAGATAGTAGTAATATACTGTCTATTTTCTTTGACAACTAGTAGTAATATACTGGTGTCATTAACAATTCAGAAAATTTATTTGTGAAATTTTATCAGAAATTAATTTTGGATTTTAGAAATTATTTTCTGAGTATTCATTAATTAAAATTCTGTTTCAGTATTTTAAATTATTGAAGTATTACAGAAATTTAATTTTTTGTGTGGAATTAATTTGGTTAAATAAAATTTTATTTTATTTCCAACTTAATTGAAAAATAAAAGAAACAAATAAAAGTTACATTCTTGTTTCTTTTATTTTTACAGAATTTAATTATGTGAATTTGGTTTAATTTTCTGTGTAATATAAATTCTAATTAGAATTTTGTTTTATAATTTAGAATTGATAGCTACTGAAACTAATGCCCAAACAAGTACTAGTGTGGTGACTGCAATTGCGCCAACCCCCTCTCCTGTGGTAACAGTACCGGTAAATCACGATGAGAAGCCAGAGAAGTTCTCAGGAACTGATTTTAAAAAATGGCAATAGAAAATGTTGTTCTATCTTACAACTCTGAACCTGGCTTGTTTTCTTCGTGAGGATGCTCCCATTTTGAAAGAGGATGAAACCGACTGGCAAGTGGTTGCTGCGGTCGATGCCTGGAAACATGCTGATTTCCTTTGCCGGAACTATATCTTGAACGGACTTGACAACACATTATACAATGTCTACAGTCCTATCAAGACAATAAAGGAACTATGGAAGTCTTAGAGAAAAAATACAAAACGGAAAATGCCGGCTCAAAGAAATTTGTGGTTGGCAAATTCCTGGATTTTGTAATGGTTGATTCTAAGACTGTGATCAACCAAGTTCAAGACCTCCAACTCATTCTGCATGACATTCACACAGAGGGCATATCTCTCAGTGAATCCTTCCAAGTTGCAGCCTTAATTGAGAAATTACCACAAGGCTAGAAGGAATTCAAGAATTACCTTAAACACAAGCGCAAAGAAATGTCTTTGGAAGAATTAATTGTGCGTTTGAGGATTGAGGAGGACAACCGCAATTCTGAAAAGCGGGCTGGTAAGCATTCTATGGAGTCTAAGGCAAATGTGGTGGAACATGCTTCAAAAATCAAGAAACGAAAGTCTTTTGGAGAAAGTTCATCACAAGGCTCTAAAGGGGGGGGGGGGGAAATAAAAAGTACAAGTTTAATGGCAAATGTTACATCTGTGACAAAGAGGGACATCAGGCAAAAGATTGCCGTAGTAAAGGCAAAAGCAAAAGAAGAACAAGCAAGAAGCCTACTCAAGCCCATATGACTGAAGTGGACAATATTTCCAATGGTGTAGATGACATCAATCTTTCTGCAGTTGTTTCCGAGGAAAATCTTGTCGGAAATCCTAAAGAATGGTGGGTGGACACTGGAGTGTAACAACCCCCATACTGTTTACCGATAAATTACCGATTAATTCGATTCTTAATCGAGCGGTGATAATAGTGATAATCTGGATTGAATGAAATAATCTTGATGATCGAAATTGAACCTGAATTGATTGAGTATATTTATTGTATTGCATATTCTATCTGTTTGACTGGTTATTTATCTGTTCGTGTTTTATGTTTAAATTGCTAATTGAAGGCCCTATTGGCGGCCGAACCGTAAATAGATTGATGTTTTAGGACCATCATAATTTATCTGATTTTATGGTATAATTATCCAAAATGTGATTAGGTATGATTAAATTAGATTAAATGTTGGTATGTTGCAAAGTTGGCCTTATTTACCAAAAAGCCATGTAGTGGCCCACTATCTTAAACCATTTTGAGCCTTATAACACCTCATGCCAAACTTTTGATCAGCCTTTCTTGAGAGCTAGCCGACCTTAGAGTAAGAGAGGGAGAGAATTAAGAGGGAATTGGGTTCAACTTGTAGAATTGCTTGGAAATTGAAGATTGATTTCAAAATTGTGCTTTCATTTTTGAATACAAGACTTAGGTAAGAGAATTCATCCCTCTAATTGTGAGTTTAAGCTAAGTCTTGCATGTTTCATGCTCCATTGTAGAACTAAGTCATGTGGTAGCTCATACATGGTGAGTTATGCTAGAATTCATGCATGCATGTTTGAATGGATGAGTTTTGAGTGGAATTCATGGTAGAATTGTACATGCATGCTCATGTTTAAACTTAAGTCCATGTTTTCAACTTGTTTTGAAAAGAATGAGCTCCTTAGAGCATGTTTTGAAGCTTTAAATTGGTTTGAATGCATGCATGTCATGTTTGAATATTGTTCATGCATGTTCATGAAAAATGAGTTTGAAAATGAGTTTAATTGAAACACTCTTGGGCCTTGATTTCTTAAATTGATCTTTGAAACATGATGTTCTATGAGTTTACAAATGTTTTCCAGAAAATGGGCCCAAGAGGATCGAATTTGGAGCATCAAAACTTGATTTTGAGATTGGGACTCAAATCTGGAATTTCCAGATTTTGGTCGCTTCAGCGGAAGTGCCGGCTCCGGCGGGAAATCAAACTCCAGAATTTTGACTGTTTCTGATCCGCTCGAGCGAGTGATGCGCTTCAGCGAAAATCGCACATCCAGCACTTTGCATTGTTCATCAGTCCGCTCGAGCGGGGAAAATGTACGCTTGAGCGGAGTGTTGGGTGACACGCTCGAGCAGGGATATTGCCGCTTGAGCGGGTACCTTTGTTGGCTTGTCCGCTCGAGTAGGGAAACCTGCGCTCGAGCGGGACCCTGTTTTACTGAAAATTTCTTAAACTGTTTTCTGTGCACATCTTTGCATCCTCATCCCATCCTAGGCATTCTTAGGCCTAGTTTAAGACATCTTAATGAGGATATAGATGTAGAACACACCGAGGCATAATAGGGAGTTAATTATTACACTTCCCAACTGTGAAACTTAAAGTGTGTTCAATCTGTTAACTGTTTAGGGTTGGCATTCCGAGGAGGCGCTCTAGCTACTGATAGCCTAGAACTCTGTGAGTAACAATTGCGTAAAGATATGTTCAAATGATTATTTTCTGAACACTGAACTGAACTGTTTACTGAACTGATATTGTTTACTAAATGAATGTATGTCCTATATTCTGAACTGTACTGTGGCATCCTTAGCACCTACTACTATTATTCTGAGAGATCTCTGCCGGTTCCTCGTAGAACCACTCATTTCTTGATTGATGGCCATCATTACTGTTCGGTCTTTTAAGACCTACTGTTGCTGTTATGCTGATGGATGTACCACATATGACTGTTTATTGTACTGAACAACTGATATACTGATTTAATTGAACTGTTTTCATCAAATTAAGGACATCTATTCTAAATCTCTTTACGCATTATGTTATTCACTGGGCTTTAGCTTACTGTTCATATATATATATGTAGGTGTACAGGCACCGGACCAAAGCTAGACGCGTCGGGGTTATTCCAGTTTTGTCAAGCCAGCCTACGTGCTTCACTGTGAGGTTCCAAGCCTATTATGCTAAGGCTTAGGGGTGTTTTAGCATTCCCCCTTCTGTACTGTCTCACTGTTTTGTATAGATTGTTATCTGCTTTACTGTACTGTTATCAAGGGATGTCCCTGCACTAAGTGACTGTAAATATTGGTATAGACTGTACTGTTTGACTGCATAAATGTATGAAAAATCTTTTTGGCATCTGGTATCCTGACTCATTGGACATTATTTATTCTTGTATTGGCTTCCAGCCCTATACTCTCATTTCTTGTATTCATTAGCGGGCCTTGGTAATCTCAGATTCTTGGCGATTCTGATGCTAAACCCATAATTTGGGCTTGGGTCGTGACATGGAGCTACTCGCCATATCTGTGTCGACAAAAAGATGTTCACATCTTATTCTATAGTGGACAATGGTGAACAACTTTTTATGGGCAACTCCTCAACTTCCAAAGTTGAAGGACAAGGGAAGATTGTTTTGAAGCTGACATCTGGAAAGGAACTCACTCTCAACAATGTGCTGCATGTATCGAATATTCGCAAGAATCTTGTTTCTGGATCTTTGTTGAGTAAGAATGGGTTTAGGTTAGTATTTGAGAGTGATAAAATTGTACTTACTAAGAATGGGATGTATGTAGGAAAATGTTACATGTCTGATGGCCTTTTCAAGATGAATATAATGACCGTTGTACCCTCAGTTATTAATAAAAATACATCTTCTTCTTACTTGCTTGAGTCTTCAAATTTATGGCATGGTAGACTAGGACATGTTAATTATGGATCTTTACGTAGATTAATTAATATGGAATGTTTACCTAAATTTCACATTGATTCAAATCATAAATGTGAAATTTGCGTTGAGGCAAAATTATCCAAAACTCTTTTTCATTCAATTGAAAGAAGTACGAAACCACTTGAATTAATTCATAGTGACATTTGTGATTTTAAATCAATTCAAACTAGAGGTGGGAAAAAATATTTTATCACTTTTATAGATGACTATACTAGATATAGTTATGCTTATTTAATTCGAACCAAGGATGAAGCTTTGGAAACTTTCATTCAATATAAGAATGAAGTTGAAAATCAACTTGGTAAGAAAATCAAGACATGTAAAAGTGATAGAGGTGGTGAATATGAATACCTTTTGGTGAATTTTGTAAAGAACATGGAATAATTCATCAAACCACCGCTCCTTACTCACCTCAACAAAATGGAATTGCTGAAAGGAAAAATAGGACTTTAAAAAAAATGATGAATGCCATGTTAATCAGTTCTGGATTACCTCAGAACTTGTGGGGAGAAGCAATACTTTCTGCAAATTATATTTTAAATAAAGTACCTCGAAAGAAAATGAATCAAACACCTTATGAATTGTGGCATGGAAAAGTACCATCTTACAAATACTTAAAAGTGTGGAGGTGTTTGGCTAAAGTGGCTATTCTTAGTCCTAAAAAGACTAAGATAGGTCCTAAGACCATTGATTGCATTTTCATTGGTTATGCCAAAAATAGTAGTGCATATCGGTTTTTGATTCATAAATCAGAACATTCCGAAATGCATGCAAATACTATTATTAAATCTCAGAATGCATCTTTCTTTGAACATGTATTTCCAAATAAGATTGGCCAAGAGACTAGTAACAATAAAAGATCTCATGATGCTATTACTAGTCAGGATCAAGAACATGATCAAGAACAAGAGTTAGATCAAAATGAGAAAGAGGAACCTAGGCGTAGTAAACGTGCTAGAACCTCAAAATCTTTTGGTCCATATTTTCTAACATTTTGTTAGAAAATGAGCTTTTAACTTTTAAAGAGGCTATGTCTAATCCTGAAGCTCCTTTATGGAAAAAAGCTGTCAATAGTGAAGTTGAATCCATCTTGCAAAATCACACTTGGGAATTGGTGGATTTGCCACCAGGTTGTAAACCTCTTGGGTACAAGTGAATTTTCAAAAGAAAAATGAAAGCGAATGGATCAATTGACAAATACAAGGCAAGACTTGTGGTCAAAGAATTTAGACAAAAAGAAGGTCTAGATTATTTTGACACATACTCACCGGTTACTAGAATAACATCCATTAGAATGTTAATTGCCATTGTATCTTTATACAATTTAGAAATTCATCAAATGGATGTAAAAATCGCTTTCTTAAATGGTGAGTTAAATGAATAAATTTACATGGAACAACCAAAAGGTTTTTTTGTTCCAGGAAAAGAAAAGAAAGTGTGTAAATTGGTTAAATCATTATATAGTTTAAAACAAGCGCCAAAGCAATAGCATGAGAAATTTAACAAGGCAATGATGTCAAATGGATTCAAAATTAATGAGTGTGACAAATGTGTTTGTATAAAAAACATAGACAAATGTTATGTCATTGTATGTCTTTGTGTAGATGATATGCTCATCATAGGTAGTAATAATGATATGATTAAAACTACCAAGAAAATGTTGAATAAACATTTTGACATGAAGGACATGGGCATTGCTGATGTAATTCTTGGTATGAAAATGACCAAAACATCAAAAGGTTTTGCTTTGTCACAATCTCATTACATTGAGAAAATACTTGACAAATTCAGCAAAGATGATGATCATCTTACTAAAACACCTGTAGATGTTAATTTGTTTCTATCTAAGAATGTACAGGAAAGTATTTCTCAATTAGAGTATGCCCAAATTATTGGAAGCTTAATGTACTTGATGAACTGCACTTGCCCGGATATAGCTTATGTAGTAAGTAAATTAAGTAGATATACGAGTAATCCAGGAGTAGAACACTGGAAAGCAATTATAAGGGTTCTAAGATATCTTCGATTTACTCATAACATTAGGTTGAATTATACTAGATATCCAGCAGTACTTGAAGGACACTGTGATGCAAATTGGATATTGGATACTAGAGACTCAAAGTCCACAAGTGGGTATGTCTTTACTCTTGGTGGGGTGGCTGTATCTTGGAAATCTTCCAAACAAACTTACATTGCTAGGTTTACTATGGAATCAGAATTCATAGCTTTAGACAAAGCAGGGGAAGATACAGAATGGCTTCGTCACTTCCTTGAAGATATTCTAATTTGGCCAAAACCAATGCATGCTATATGCATACATTGTGATAGTCAATCAGCAATTGGTAAAGCACAGAGTCATATGTATAACGGAAACTCACGACACATTCGTCGTCGACATAACACCGTGAGACAACTACTCTCTAATGGAATTATTTCCATTGAATATGTGAAGTCTAAAACAACTTAGCGGATCCACTAACCAAAGGGTTAGCAAGAGAGTTAGTTGAGAATTCATCGAGGGGAATGGGACTTAAGCCTATAAAATAAGAGTTACCACAACGGCAACCCAACCTAGTTGACTGGAAATTCCAAGATCTAGGTTCAAAGGGACAACTGAGTTGTGTATGACTCAGAAGGATCAGTGGGAAGTCTAACTTTTACCCATTTCTATAATGAAATAGTGATGTCTGCAGCGTTTTAGGTTAAGAAAAATTTTATTGATTCTTATATCTAGGTATACCTAGTGGAGTATGGCAGGATACTCTTCATAAGAATCACCTATGTGAGTGTGAACTGGGCCGGTTCTATGAGATTTGTGAAGGGCTACAATTCTCTAGAGCACTCATGAAAGACCAGGTTGTTCAGGGCCAAAATGAACACAATAGTGAGAACTAAACTGTGTCTGGGGATATACTGTGTGAGTTCTATTGTCTTGGTTTACACAAACGGCTGAACAGTTCAAAACATCATGTTCACTAATTAGCTAGTAAATCCAATAGTGTCTCACAAGGGAAGGTTTAAAGCCAAAAGCTACCTATCCTTTGCAGAATATTTCCAATGTCTGTACTCTCTATAATTAGATCATGTTGTTTCATTTTCTCTCTGTCAAATTCCATTCATGTGGGGGATTGTTGGAAAATTAGTTTATATAAGGCTTATTTTGGGCCAACTTTGAGCCCAAAATTGAGTGGGCCTGTAACGCCCTCAAAATAAACTCATAAATCATACAATCTTGACATGCTTAGACATAAGAGAATAAAGCATAATTTTATTCATCAGAGTATTCATTACAAAAGTATTGCATGTTGACATCAAAAGTAAATGTCCCATGGACTTACAACTTTCCAAGCCAACACTTGGTTACAAAAAAGAGAGTACTAACTCAAAATACAAAATAAGTCCTTGGCTTGATTTACATGTAATACACAAAATAATCCCAAAAATAAACAAGAGAGTCTTCAACTCCCACAACCATCCAAGCTAAGACCATGGAGGCAACATAATACCTGAACCTGAAAATGATGTCCCATATAGGGTGAGCCAACGCCCAGTAGAGATATGCTAAACATAATATGAGCAATAACTAAAACATTAGTATTTGATAAATGTTTAACTCATATATGCTAACTTATAACACATTTCAACTCCATGACCAATAAGTCCATGTTTCATTTCAGTTTCCATTACTTATCCAATTCTCAATTCATAACCGTCGCTTAGAACCTGGCCAAACAATTTGGATGAGGTTACATCTCATATCAACAATACTTCCATTTCAAATGAGATAACATATCATATTAAACACTTCCATACTTCATATATGATACACAGATTTGCTGTATCAATCTCAAATAAAACACTTCCATATTTCACAATAGATACACATATTCGCTGTATCAACACTTCAATAGATACACATGTTTGCTGTATCAATGGAGTCCATCCCCTATCTCCTCCCAAATAATATCCGATTTAGGAGTCCATCCCTTATCTCCTCCCACACAACACAAAGCATATAAACACATATCATATACATAATCAATCAATACATAAATTTGATGTATTATTCAAACCGTCATATTCGATGACATATTCAATTGATTAGTTTTAATTTGCCTAATCATCATGTAATATCTACAACAATCAAGACTACCCTCCACCGATAATCCAAAGCAATTATTCCTAGACAGATAATAATTATATCAACAATTTCAAAGGTAAGTGATTAATGAATCCAACTCCACCATTCTACCTCATAATGAGCCAATTTCATTATTTTCATTCAATTTCATATTTCCATAATAAATGTCATTAATTACACTAATGACCCAAATATACCCAAACATGGCATTTTCCCCTTTTTCTCAACATTGACCCAAAGGTCCAAATATTATCAACAACAATCAATACTCTTCATTTTAGACCCAAAACACATATGTTTGAATCAAGAGAACAAAACTCCTCTTTCCAATATAACACATCCCAAATCCTAACCACTCAAATCAAACCATTTATACAAAAAGCTCAACATCTAGGTCAAAGTTATAAAAATGAGTATTTATTCCTACCTCAAAGTCGGAGCCCAAAGGAGAAGATGAAGAAATTTGAAAGTGCTCCAAACCCCAATATTTTCGGATCAAAATGTAGCCCTCAACAAGCTCCACACTTTTTACAAAGGCCCAAGGATAGAAGATCACCTCTACTAGATCAAACCCTAGAGAGAAGTTGGAGTTTTAGAGTGAGGTTCTCTCCAATGAAGGTTTTGAAAAGTAAGAGAGAGAAAGAAAGTGTGAAAAGTGATTTAAAATCACCCAGCTGCCATCTGATATACGACTAGTCCGCTCGAGCGGAGAATAGGACGCTCGAGCGTCAAGCACAAAAACAGGACCCGCTCGAGTGCCAAGACACAACTGCAAAAGACATCCACTCGAGCGCAAATTACTCCCTTCCAGTATTTTACAGACATTGAACACCCGCCGAAGCAAAAAGAGCCCGCCGGCGTAAGGAAATCCGCCGGCAGAAAACAAACTCGCAAAGACTTTTGCAGAGGCACAAAATGCTAGAAGTGTGCAAACTTCGCTCGAGCGTGAAGGGATCCGCTTGAGCGGACCACCAAAAATCTGGGCAACAAGAAAAGAAACCAAGGCTCAACCAACCTGTTCGAAACACACCCAACACATCCTAAAACCTAAATATATGGCATTTAAAGAATGACAACAAGACATAAACAACAACTAACTCCACGGAACTTAAGTCCGGATATAACAATCAAATGAGGAAGAACCAGGATCGCTATAACCTCACCCCTTAAGGAATTTCGTCCTCGAAATTAAATACAACTTTTCAAAAACAAGTTTTCCTCAATTCTCAATAACATTACCAACCAATATTCCATAACCTGACCCATTACCGGTCATCCTATCTCTATTCAAGAGGCAATTTACAACATACGACTCAATATGCATTATTAGCATGATTTTCTTTGAAATTTACCAATTTCAACACATTTTCCACAACTCAATTATATATTCAATGCCAACGATATATTTGCATTTCTAAAACATCATTAACATATACAATGTTAAAATAAACTTCCATTTCAAGGCAAGTTCCACAATACTTCCATAAACCAAAACATTTACAATGTTTTACAACTTAAGACATATTTAATGCTCTTAAAGTTTATCAATATTACAAAATTCCCAATACATGATTACGCATTAACAAACAAGTCTGGATATTTCTCGCGAACCTCCAACTCACGTTCTCAAGTGACTTCCTCCACTCCGTGATGTTTCCACAAAACCTTTACCAAGGGAATGGTCTTGCCTCGCAAGACTTGATCCCGCCTATCCAAGACCTGCACCGGTCTCTCCTCATACGAGGCATCCTCATCTATCTCTAAGTCGGTCCAATCCAATACATGCGATGGATCTGGCTCGTACTTCCGAAGCATACTAACATGAAACACATCACGAACTCCAGATAACTGCGGTGGCAAAGATAGACGGTATGCAACCTCCCCAATCCTCTCAAGGATCTCAAAGGGACCGATAAACCGAGGGGACAACTTCCTACTCTTCCCAAACCTCATCAAACCCCGTCTTGGTGATATTTTCAGAAAGACATGATTACTTGCCTCAAATGCCAAAGGCCTCTTCCTACGGTCAGCATAACTCTTTTGGCGACTCTGGGATGTAACAAGCCTCCTACGGATAAGCTCAACTTTCTTTTTCGTTTCCCTCACCAACTCCGGGCCTAACAAAGGTGCATCACCCACCTCGGCCCAACAAACCGGAGACCTACAAGGTCGACTGTCACGCCCTCAAAAAAAAATACATAAAACCCATCACTTTAGACATGCATTGACATAAGAGAAACTAACCATTTCTATTCATCAGAGTAGTTCTTACAATAGTATTACTTGTTAACAACAAAAGCAAATGACCTACGGGCTTACAGCTTTCCAAATCAACACTTGGTTACACAAAAGAAGAGTATTAACTCTATACAAAAGAAGCCCTTGGCTTGATATACATGTAATACAACCAAATAAATAAAATAAGTCTTCAACTCTCATCATCATCCAAGCTATGACCTTGGAGGTGGCATGCTACCTGTACCTGAAAATAATGTCCCATATAGGGTGAGCCAACGCCCAGTAGAGATATGCTAAACACAGTATGAGCAATGACTAAGACGTTAGAAATTGATAAATGTTTAATTCTCATAAATCAATTCATAATCCATCTCCCTTACATGACCACTATGTCCATGCTTCCTTTCATTTTCCATTTCTTTTTCTACTTTGAGTTTGAAAACAAGGCCCAACACCTAGCCAAATAACTTAATAAGATTTAGACTCAACTTTAAAACGCTTTTGAAATTCAAGACGGATACACATTGTAATGTTGTATCGATAACACATAAACCATTTCCACATTTCAAGAAAGATACACATTTTGATGTTGTATCAACATAACATAGAATCGCTTCTATACTTCACAATTGATAACGACATACATTTTAGTGCTATATCAAATCAATTCGAACACTTCCATAATCAACACTTGATACACATTGCAGTGCTGTATCAATGTCACACAAAAGTCTGGTTTAGAGGTCCATCCCCTATCTTCCCCTCAACCGTGGAGTGCATCCCCTATTTCCTCCCACACAACACATGTATATAAACATAGATCATATACAATCAGTCAATATATAAAGTTAATGTATTATTCCAGTCGTTATATTCGATAGCATACTCAATCGATTAGTTTTAGTCTACCTAATCATCATGCATTGTCTACAACAATCAAAACTACCCTCCACCGGTAGCCCAAGCAATTATTTCTAAACAGATAATAAAAGCTCCAACAGATAAAATATCAATGTTTTCAAAAGAAAGCGATTAACAAATCCAACTCCACTATTTCACAATATAATGAGTCAATTTCATTATTTCCAATTCAATTCCATAAATCCACAACTTTTCTAAATTAATTGTACCAATTAATTTATACAACAACTTAGGGTTTTCTACCCCTTTTTCCAATAACAACCCAATGGTCCATAAATCGACAACCAACAATGATATCATTATTTTGAAACTCAAAATACACATTTTAGAATCAAAATAACAAAAACTCCCTTTTAACATTTTGAAACCCTAAGTCCCAAAATTTCCCAACTTCGACACTTTATCAAAACAACCAAAAATCTATGTCAAAGACCATAAGAGTGAGTAGGAATCCCTACCTCAAAAGTTGACACCCAACGAAGAAGATGAAGAAAACGAAAACGCTCTAAATCTCGAGATTCTTGGATCAAAATATAGCCCTCGACGATCAACAACTTTTTTGTAAAGGCCAAAGGTGAGGAAACAACTCCTACTAGATCAATACCTAGAGAGAAGGCAAGGTTCTAGAGAGAGAGGCTCAACAATGGAGTTTTGGAAAAGTAAGAGAGAGAAAAGGATATGAAAAAATGATCCAAAAAGTCGGATCTCGGTTTTATATAAGAGTCGCCTGCTCGGCGTGAAACCCACGCCGGCGGCTACTGAACTCCTACTCGGCGTCAAAATCCGCCGGCGGCGGCGGATGCACACTCCCAGAACTTTTTGCGGAACCAGGTCCCCGCTCGAGCGTAAAACTCCACGCTCGAGCGTCAGACACAAACTCATGCTCGAGCGTCAAAATGCCCGCTCGAGCGTCCAACAATGTAGAAGAAATGCTGGAAGATGGAAAATCACGCTCGAGCGTCAAAACTCCCGTTTGAGCGGAGAAGCAACAACGAAGGGCCCACTTGAGCGTCAAAAGCTCCGCTCGAGTATGAAGGCAAAAATCTAGGCAACTACTCTTGGCTTCTAAATTCAACCAACCTGTAACAAACCTGCCCAATACATCCTATAACTCAAATACAAAGTACGAAAGGATGCAAATAAGATATAACATCTACGGAAACAAGTCCGGATCACTGTACATAAGAGGTAAAATTCAGGATCGCTATAACTGGCCATACAAGGCCTCAAACGGTGCTATACCGATACTCGACTGAAAACTATTGTTATAGGCAAACTCCACCAAGGTCAAGTGCCTCTCCCACGACCCACTAAAGTCAAGGACATAACCTCAAAGCATATCCTCAAGGATTTGAATAGTACGCTCGGACTGTCCATCAGTCTGAGGATGATAAGTCGTGCTAAAGGTCAATTTAGTGCCCAAGGCACTCTGCAAACTCTGCCACAACCTAGCAGTAAAATGTGGATCTCTATCTGAGATGATCGACACCGGGACCCCGTGTAACCTCACTATGTCCCGAATATACAAGTCGGCAAGATGATCTACCAAATCCTTCACGCGCATAGGAATAAAGTGCGCCGACTTAGTTAACTGGTCTACAACCACCCAAATAGCATCACTACCCCGATGAGTCCTCGGAAAACCTATAACGAAGTCCATAGTGACGTGCTCCCACTTCCACTCGGCCATAGGCAAGGGTTGTAACAAACCCGCTGGCCTCTGATGCTCGGCCTTCACTTGCTGACAAGTAAGGCACTTCGATACGAAGGCTGCCACATCCTTCTTCATACCCCGCCACCAAAACTGGCGACCCAAATCACGATACATCTTGGTACCTCCCGGATGCACCGCAAGACATGAATGGTGAAACTCTCGAAGTACCTCCTCTTGGCAAGACTCCGGCACAAACAAACAGTCTCGGTATCTCACACTTAAGTCGAGATACACTGTCAAACCCTTCTCAACCTTCCCACTAGAGATTTTCTCTTGGAGGAATTCTACCTCAAGGTCACTTCCCTGTGCCTCTAACACTCGAGTCACAAGTGCAAGCTGTGCAACAACAGAAAACAAGGCCGCAGCCTCAACGGATTCGCCCAGAAGCAAATCAAACTCGCCAAGTATACCCAACATCTCCCACTCCCAGATGGCTATACAAGCTACATCACTAATGGATTTCCTACTAACGGCATCGGTCACAACATTGGTCTTTCCCGGGTGATAGTGCAACTCGAAATCGTAGTCCTCAATGAACTCCATCCATCTTCTTTGCCTCAAATTCAAGTCTCTCTGTGTAAACAGGTACTTCAAAATCTTATGATCCGAGAATACCTCAAATCTCTCACCATAAAGGTAGTGCCTCCAAATCTTCAAGGCAAAAATTACTACTGCTAACTCTAGGTCATGTGCAGGATAATTTCTCTCGTGTATTTTCAACTGACGTGAGCCATAGGCTACCACTTTCCCCTCTTGCATCAACATACAACCCAAACCCTCTCGTGAGGCATCACAATAAATCGCATAACCCAAACCTCTCTTCGGAATAATCAACACAGGAGTGGTGGTAAGTCTAATTTTCAACTCTTGAAATGACTTTTCATAAGTCTCAATCCATACAAACTTGACCCCTTTTCCGCGTCAATCTAGTCAACAGTGAAGCTAGCTCGGAAAAATCTTTCAGAAACCGGCGGTAATACCAAACTAATCCCAGAAAACTGCGGATCTCAAAAACACTCTTAGGCTATGCCCAATCCTGTACTGCCTCTATTTTGGATGTATTAATAGACACCCATTCCCCAGAAACCACATGGCCTAAGAATTTAACCTCTCTTAGCCAGAACTCACACTTCCCAAACTTGGCATATAGCCTATGGGCTCTAAGCAACTCAAGCACCACTCTCAAGTGTTCCTCGTGCTCCTCCTCCAAAGGCGAATAAATCAAAATGTTGTCCACGAAAACGACTACAAAACGATCTAAGAATTTCCGAAAGATCCGGTTCATCAAATCCATAAATACTGCCGGTGCATTGGTGAGCCCAAATGGCATTACCAGAAACTCGTAGTGGCCATACCGCGTACGGAATACCATCTTCGGAATATCCTCCTCCCTGACCCTCAACTGATGGTAACCCGATCTCAAGTCTATCTTAGAGAAACAACGGGACCCTTTCAACTGGTCAGACAGATCATCTATACGGGGCATAGGGTATTTATTCTCAACTGTAGCCCGATTCAATTTCTGGTAATCGATACAAAGTCTCAAGGCACCATCTTTCTTTTTAGCAAAGCGGGCCGGTGCTCCCCACGGTGAAACACTAAGGCGAATAAAGCCCTTATCCAGTAACTCCTGGAGTTGAATTTTCAACTCACTCAACTCGGCTGGGGCAAAACAATAAGGTACCATAGAAATCGGTGCCGTGCCGGGCAGTAAGTCAATAGAGAACTCGATCTCTCGATGTGGTGGCAAACTCACAAGATCCTCGGGAAAAACGTCCGAGTACTCACAAACCACTTTCGGTAATACAGTTTGGGTCTCATCACACTCACTACTCATAAGGCTAGCGAGGAGACTACTAAGCTCACTCCGCCCTCGCGGATCATACACCGGTGGCAACACACTACCAACCCGATCCCCCAAGAAATGGAAACAATCCCCGCTCAAGGTACATACTTTGACCCTCTGACGGTAATAATCAATAACTGCCGGGTATGACGATAACCAGTCCATACGCAAAATAACATCAAAACCCGACATAGCCATAACTACAAAAGAAAATGGAAGCCGGCGGTCGGCGACCTCTATATCGCACCTTCTACACCCTTATTTCAAAATCAATTCACCCCCAACAGGTGATATAACACAAATAGGAGATGCTAACTGCGCCAACTCCAACCCCAAAACAGATGCAAATGCAGCAGATATAAAGGAATGTGATGCACCCGTATCAATCAACACATTGGCAACTGAGTTACAAAACAAAAAGGTACCTCTCACAACAGATGGAGCCGGTACTAAATCCTGCGCAGTAACAGCATACACACGCCTTGTAGGCCCCTGATCTACCTACTCACCTCTCAGAGCAAAAGACTGCTGCATAGACTGGGACAATGAAGCCCCCTGATTGGCCCTCGAGGCCTGAAATGACTGAGCTGGCTGAAAACTCTGCCTCGACCTAAATGCACCAGATGTGCCACTTAACTGCGGGCAAAATCTCTTTAGGTGCCCCGCCTGACCACACTGGTAACAAGAAAGCGGCTAACCTCTGCCCTGACTCTGGCTCCAAGGTCGAGTCGAAGATGAAGTTGCTCTCTGACCTCCTCCCCTCTACGAGCAAGCTGAAGACTTGTGGCCCAACTGACCACATTTGTAACAAGTAATGTCTCCCTGACTGCCTCTCCCAGAGCCTACACTCGGCACTGGAAAGGTCGATCTAGCAAAAGCACCCTGGGACTGCTGAGGGTTAGAACCCCTCTGCCTCCTACCGTCCCCTTGGCCATCCTGACTCCTCTTGGAGCCCCTCTGTCTCTCTTCCTTCTTCTGCATCATAATCTCCATATGGGCTGCAGCATCTACAAGACGCCCATACTCTCGAGTCATGGACCCCCCAACTCTCATCTTGGGCCCGTGCCTCAACTTTCTCTCAAACTCAATGCAACAGCGTTCCTCAGACGCCACAAGCTCAGGTGCAAATCTGGATAAACTAGTAAATGCAGCCTCAAACTCGGCCACCGATAAACTCAACTACTTGAGCTGACAAAACTGGTCCCTCAACTTCTCCCTAACAGCTGAAGATAAGAACTTCTCCTGGAAAGTATCTACAAAAGCCTCCCAAGTCCCCCCTACGCGACCTCTCATAAACTTCCACCACTGACCCGCATCCCCCTTAAGCTGGAAAGATGCCAAGGTCACCTTCAATGCCCCGTCTTCGATGCCAAGCATCTCAAACGTCTTAGTCATTTGCTCCAGCCACTCATCAGCCTTTAGTGGCTCCTTAGGATCCCTAACAAACTCATCCGGATTAGACCGGAAGAACTCTCTCTTTAGAAAGGAAGGCCCTGCCTCAGCAACATGGGCCTGGACCTGATTCTCAACTCTGAGAATGCCCAAGGATTCCCTCAAAGCTCCTGCCATCTCGCGGGCTAAGGCGCCCATGGCCTGCTGACCTATTGGCTCGGCCACATTGGCCTGACCAACAGCCTCCTGCTACGCCGGAACCTCATCCGGTATAGGCATCTCCTGCCTCCTAGGCCTACCTCGCCTACCACCACGTCCTCGTCCTGACATCCTAATAAGGGTAATAAAGAACATTAGCACATTTACAAATATGCCGAAGTTATAACACTCGCGTCCTAATGCATGGACAATAGTAATTCACTCCACGTAAGCACATAATCACATAAGTACTTACGAATTTCATTTCCGGATAATGATAGTCCCATGGTGTTACTAGAGTTTCGGTTAGAAACAGCATTGATCAAGTGTTGTTCCAACAAGACTCCCAGAAACCCAAGGATTCAATCAACATCCTAGAAACTAAATCCCATACCCAAGTAGTCGCGTAAACATGTTATCACATAAGCATATAACATTATGTCTAAGTCTCTAACAAGCGAGACAAACCCATTATGATACTAATCACTTCCCACGTACCCAAAGTATTCAAACCCGGTACGCTCTGATACCAAGTTGTAACGCCCTCAAAATAAACCCATAAATCATACAATCTTGACATGTTTAGACATAAGAGAATAAAGCATAATTTTATTCATCAGAGTATTCATTACAAAAGTATTACATGTTGATATCAAAAGTAAATGCCTCACGGGCTTACAACTTTCCAAGCCAACACTTGGTTACAAAAAAAAGAGTACTAACTCAAAATACAAAATAAGCCCTTGGCTTGATTTACATGTAATACACAAAATAATCACAAAAATAAACAAGAGAGTCTTCAACTCCCACAACTATCCAAGCTAAGACCTCGAAGGCGACATAATACCTGAACCTAAAAATGATGTCCTATATAGGGTGAGCCAACGCCCAGTAGAAATATGCTAAACATAATATGAGCAATAACTAAAACATTAGCATTTGATAAATGTTTAACTCATATACGCTAACTTATAACACATTTCAATTCCAAGACCAATAAGTCCATGTTTCATTTCAGTTTCCATTACTTATCCAATTCTCAATTCATAACCGTCGCTCAGAACCTGGCCAAACAATTTGGATGAGGTTACATCTCATATCAACAATACTTTCATTTCAAATGAGATAACAACTCATATTAAACACTTCCATACTTCATATATGATAGGAGTCCATCCCCTATCTCCTTCTAAACCGTGGAGTACATCCCCTATCTTCTCCCACACAACACAATGTATATAAACACATATCATATACATAATCAATCAATACATAAATTTGATGTATTATTCCAACCGTCATATTCAATGACATATTCAATTGATTAGTTTTAATTCGCCTAATCATCATGTAATGTCTACAACAATCAAGACTACCCTCCACCGATAATCCAAAGCAATTATTCCTAAACAGATAATAATTATATCAACAATTTCAAAGGTAAGTGATTAATGAATCCAACTCCACCATTCTACCTCATAATGAGCCAATTTCATTATTTCCATTCAATTTCATATTTCCATAATAAATGTCATTAATTACACTAATGACCCAAATATACCCAAACATGGCATTTTTCCCTTTTTCTTAACATTGACCCAAAGGTCCAAATATTATCAACAACAATCAATACTCTTCATTTTAGACCCAAAACACATATGTTTGAATCAAGAGAACAAAACTCCTCTTTCCAATATAACACATCCCAAACCCTAACCACTCAAATCAAACCATTTATACAAAAAGCTCAACATCTAGGTCAAAGTTCATAAAAATGAGTATTTATTCCTACCTCAAAGTCGGAGCCCAAAGGAGAAGATGAAGAAATTTGAAAGTGCTCCAAACACCAATATTTTCGGATCAAAATGTAGCCCTCAACAAGCTCCACACTTTTTACAAAGGCCCAAGGATAGAAGATCACCTCTACTAGATCAAACCCTAGAGAGAAGTTGGAGTTTTAGAGTGAGGTTCTCTCCAATGAAGGTTTTGAAAAGTAAGAGAGAGAAAGAAAGTGTGAAAAGTGATTTAAAATCACCCAGCTGCCATCTGATATACGACTAGTCCGCTCGAGCGGAGAATAGGACGCTCGAGCGTCAAGCACAAAAACAGGACCCGCTCGAGCGCCAAGACACAACTGCAAAAGACACCCGCTCGAGCGCAAAGGGAAACCCGCTCGAGCGTAGATTACCCTTTTCCAGTATTTTACAGACATTGAACACCCGCTCAATCGCAAAAGAGCCCGCTCGAGCGTAAGGAAATCCACTCGAGCATGAAAAACGAACCTGCAGCACTTTTGCAGAGGCACAAAATGCTGGAAGTGTGCAAACTCCGCTCGAACGCGGAGGGATCCGCTCGAGCGGACCACCAAAAATCTGGGCAGCAAGAAAAAGAACCAAGGCTCAACCAACCTGTTCGAAACACACCCAACACATCCTAAAACCCAAATATATGGAATTTAAAGAATGACAACAAGACATAAACAACAACCAACTCCACGGAACTTAAGTCCGGATACAACAATCAAAGGAGGAAGAACCAGGATCACTATAGGGCCCCAAACGTCTTTTGGGGTAGATCCGAAGAGGTGATGCGTTCCTTGCCACATGGCAAGTCACACGGTGAAGACGGTACGTCAAAACTATTTTTGAGTGAATGGGAAATTGACGTTGTTTTCGGGTTCGTAAAATTGAACATTTAAGTTTTAAATGTGGGTTTCCTTGTGAGGCTTGTCCCACATTGAAACTTTAAGAGAGTTTTGTTGAGTATATAAGCTCTAGCCTACAACACTTGGGTTGGGCCCCAAGGGGCACCCCAAGTTTGTAGAAGGGAGGAGTTATAGACAAAGTAGATCTTAGCCCAAACCACCACACATGCTGCTGCCACATCGGCCCGTCTTGGCCGTCTGAAATTTGGGTTGTGGGTCGGGTCGGTTTTAATATTAATTTTTTGGATAAAATTATTTGAATTTTAATGAAATTAAATTCAAATTTTGTGCCAAAAATTGATTTAATTTTCTGTCCATTTTTATCTCATTCAGTTTGAAAATTCCAAACAGATTAACTGCTCTATTTGCTGTAGTTTCACAGATTAAGTTTGCACAATGCACTGTTCGGACAGATCAGTCCAAACAGGTCTTATATCTGTATGAACCCGAACAGATTTATTTCTGTTTAGAACATATTTAAATCTACCCAGCCAGTTTTGAACAGATTTAAACTAAGGTTTAACAGGTATTTTAACTGCTGAAAACTGCCAGCAATTTACAGAATTAACTGCCAGCAGTTACAGATTCAAACAGTGTCCAGATCTGTTTGAATTTTGAATCCTAACTATTCAAAACAGTATCACACCTGTTCACTTCCACAAAGCACCTGTTCGGGTCAGATTTAGTGCCTATAAATACTTAACATTTCCAGTAGTCTTGGGAATACAAAAAAATAGTCTCAAATTAATTCCTTGTAAGAATCCCGATTCGTAATTAGTTACTAAACCGTGAGTAAGGACGTTAATCAAGTGATTAAAAATAATCATATGTTAATTGTGTATTTTTGCATGTTATTTGATATTCTATCTATTAATCATAGTAATATCTATTGCAATTTCCGCTTAGAATATTAATTTGCTGGCCCGAATGATGTCAGAAATGGGAATTGACCGCATGGTTGGACTAATTAGAATTTTTAGAATCATTTGGCAGTTTTATTAAAAATTGATTCAGTTCAGTAAAAATCGCATGTGATTAAATTGAGCCTTGATAGATTAATTGAATTTTGTGCTAACCTAGATAAATTATGGTTACTTGTGTTTGATTTAAATGATGCATGATTGGTGCCTAATCTAATCCTATTAATAATCCAAGATGTGATTAAGAGTATGGTGTGCTAAGGCCTTGGTGATGTTGAGTGTAGGGGATCACAACCTTTGTGTGTGTTGGAGCCTTGCATGCATAACCACGTCGGAATTTTTGAGGAGAAGTGAGGTGTGTGTACGTGTATATTCAGCTTGAGTGAGGGAATGTTGCATTATACATTTTACTTATTTGACTCTTTATATTGAGAAAATTCAAGCTAGAGAGAGAGAGAGAGAGAGAGAGAGAGAGAGCTCAAGGTTTGAAGAAGAGGAAGGAAACTAGGAAGATTCATCTCACATTTCTAAAATCAAAGCTCTAGGTAAGAGTCTTAAGCACATTTTCTGTCACTATTCTTCCATACATCATGATTTCAACACATCTTTGAACCAATTTCATGAAATTAGCAAGAGAAGTGGGTCTTTAGGCGTGTAGATGACTTGCATATGTATTCTTGGTAGATCACCTCTGATTTTTCCATCTTAAGTTTGAGTTTTGAAGCCATTGCAAGCATGTGAGTTCTTATCTTGCATAATGTTTTGGAAATTCATGAGTTCATATCAACCATTTGCATGTTTTGAGGAAATCAAGAAAATAGTTTGAAAATCCTTCATACAAGAGCTTTTGAGTTCAAAATTGGTAAATTCACGAGCTTTGAGCAAAAGAGTTTGTAAACGATCATGTGTTTACGTTTTAGAAAAGTTTTCAAGCTTTAAAGTCAAGCCATGCATGAGTGTAGCCATTGAAATTACATTTGGAAGCTCAAAACTCTGTTTTTAGAAACCCAGAATTTCACAGTCCACACGAGCGAGGAAACCTGGGCTCGAGCGGAGAATGCGAGCCCTTAGTATTTTTTTGCAGGCATGAGTGCTCCGCTCGAGCGACCACTTGGACGCTCGAGCGAACCTTTTGCATATTGTTGATCCGCTCGAGCGTGGAAGTTGTAGCTCGAGCGTAGATTGAGACCAACCAGTACTTTCTCCAAGTTTGCAGACCGCTCGAGCGAAGGAAGTCTCGCTCGAGTGACCCCTCTCATGTTTGCATGTCCGCTCGAGCGAGGAAAGCTACGCTCGAGCGGGGACCTTATTTTCAGAAAAATTTACCAAGTGTTTCAATTTATGTTTTGGCATCCTCATTGCATCTTAGGCATTCCTAAGCCTTAATTAAGCCATAGTGATGAGGTTTTGGTATAGAAACACACTGAGAAATGAATGTACTAAGTTAAGAAATTGCAAGTGTGTGTGTGTGTTTAAGCATTGTAATAAGAAAGAACGAGAACCAATGAAACGAAAGCTATGTATAGACGTCCCCGAACACCCCGGGGGGATGAACCCCCGTTCTGTTTATTTTGGGGCTTACTACAGTTCGGACTCGATTTGTTGTCACGGTTCTAAATCTGAACCAAAGAGTCCAAATCTGGCAAATTATTTGAGAAAACAGATTTTTGAAAAAGAAGTGTCAAACATGGACTGCTTTGCTAGATACAGAGTTGCCACCTAAATATTTTATTTTGGGAAATTTAGGAAACCCTGACTCGGTGCCAAAGGCCACGTGCCCGCCATCACCAAAGTTGCCTCGGCTCGGGAGCTTGGGTACGATTGGGGAAGGTCAGCTATGAGCACCCCCTCTCGCCCGGTCCGAAGACCGGCCTCTACTAACCGTGATATCCGATTTTGAAAACGTTATGTGTTCTTATTCCGGTTATTAGCCTAGAATCACTATGTGATGCGCACAACACAAAAGTATAAACTAGACCGCCTAATTTGGAAATAAGCATTGCATATCCGTTTGTTTTGAAAATGTTTCGGAATTCGCTACTCGCAAGTAGGCTAAAACACGGATTTCAACGAGTTGTTCCAACTCAGGCAATCCAGCCTTCACCCACAGGCATTCAGGCAGTTTATCTCACATAAGCATTTAGCCACATGGTAAGCATGCTGTCATGATAGCACTCACACGCATGCGGTATGCTAAAGCATAAAAATACTTACATAGTACTCCGTGCCAAAACAATAAACTAGTTAGCAGATATGCATGGTCCTAGTTCATGCTGAAGTGGCTAATGCATCGCATACAAAATGCAATTAGGTTAGGCTCGGCTAATCCTAACATGGCATGTAAAATGCAATCATTCGATGTACGTATTCAAGTTAGATTCGAAATACTAGTGCTATTAGTATGATGCGCCGAGCCCGGTGCATGCAAGACAAATGTATGGATGCACGCATGTATAGCATAAGGTATGCTAATTTAAACATGCCCTAATCTACCATCATAAGCGGGTAAATAAAAGGGAAGAAAGAAGTGGGGATTGGAAGACATGCACACACACGCACCCACACTTATTACAGATTTGCCCTCACTCGGAGGGACCAAAAGAATATACAAATAATTAACCTACAAGCTAATTAAATATTACAAACCACTTAATTAATTAACAAATTAACTAAGCTAGGGAAAACAGTAAACTGCCTCGAGAAGCGGGTCCAATGCAATGCATGCTCGGTCTTGCTCGGAAGTGCACTGCCATGCATAGACTGCCTCTGTTTTCCCTGCTCTGCCCCTCTGAAGACTGCCAAAGTCTCATAATTGCTTCCCTGGACATTGGAAGACACCACCGGCTGGGTAGAATTACCACCGGCAGTGAAGTGTGGTCATCGGCACAAGATGCATCCATCGGCCACCAATGGATGGCCGATCGGCACTATATGTTGCCGGTCGGCCAAAAATGCCTGCAGGACCTGCAACTTACAGCAGCAGAGGACAGAACTTGCATGACAATGTAATTCAAACCATGTATGCACCAACCATGTCCCTTATCATGTTAGTGACTCAAAGGGGCATGCTCCTTGGTTCACGGACCATCAATCGCGCATTTCCATGCGTGATGGCCCAAAGAATCAAGTTGTGCACATTGATTTCAAATGCAATGCAAACCAAACAAATAAGAGCCCAATCCCTATCACTAGATCAAGGGACAAGGCATGCATGCTAGATGAAATGCAACCTAGGCATGTTAACTAGTATGCAACATGGCATAAAAGGGAAGCATACAATGCAATGCACATTAGGCACACAACCTTAGGAACAAAGCAAACGAGCATGCCACAATTATGCAAACCATTAGAGCATGCAAGATGGAATCTAAGCATGCAACATGCTAGGCATTCGACCAAAGGAATGCAAGGCAAATGCAAGTGATTCCAAGCATGCAACATATGCAACCAAAGCATGCAAACATGGTACAATGTAACAACACTTGAATGACATGCAAGGGATAAACTTACACTATTTGGACAGCTCTAGATTAGGTCCAAAACAGTGGCTAATGTGCTCAAGAATGAAGGCAAGATGACATGCAAACATGCATGCACTTATGGTCCAACATTTAGGCATATCAAAGCAACTTTTAAACACACTTAAAAGGCACAAACATGGACATATAACCAACATGTTAGACACTAGAAACATGCTAGAAAAGGTGTCCAATCAAACAAGTCATGCAAGTAAGGCATGCTAGAGGGGTTAAAGCTTAAGGCATACAAGAGGTATTGCATGGTGGCTATACAAAGCAAGGCATGAATGACTCCAATGACTTAAAACAGTCCCTTAGCACACCAAATCATGCAAATAAGCTTCACAAAGCTTGGCCAAAACACAAAAGCATGATAGTCTAAACGCTATGCATGTATTGAGGCAAATCATGGCATTACAAGGTAGGTATGCAAAGCAAGCATGGTGTACCAAAACCAACACACAACAATGTTATATCATGGCAATATAAGCATGAAATACAGCCATGGCATGGTCAACAAACCTTTAAATATGATGCTCCCTTAAGAGGCTAAAATTGGTCATTTTCAAGGACAACAAGGAGAGGGGGTGGCCCTCTCCTTCTTGAGACTTCAAGGCACCATCCTCACCACTGAAATCCCTCAAGATTTCAGTGGTGAGGAGGCCCAAGCACCAAAGTCTCGGAGCTCACAAAAAATGGCACAAAATGGGACCTCTCAAGGCCTAAGGGTGGTCAAACACCTCCAAACCACAAAACACTCTAAACAAACAATTTAGAGGGCCCAAAAACAGAACTTTTTTATGTTATACACTAAGCACAAAAATAGTTCTAAGATAGGCTAACAAGCTATGCAAAAATGGGGTAAAAAGGACTAGTTTCTTACCCTTGAAGCCTTTCTGCAACAATGGTGATCTTGTTGCTTCTTCAAGCTCAAATCCAGCCAAGAACACTAAGAACAAACCTCTGGTCCTTCAAAAGCCAAGGAAAGGTGAAAGACTAGGTGTTTATGTGCAATAGTATGGACAAAAGCACCTAGAACATAAAAGAGAGAAAAAGATAGATAGAATAGTTACAACTTTCTAACCCTAGAACTAGAGCTCTCCTCTGTGTTTTCCTCACAAAATTCTCTAACCCTAATGCCAAGAGAAGACCCCTTCTCTTATAGGCAAACAATCCTGTAAAGCTTGTTCAATAAGCTTACAAGAGGAGCATCCCTCCATACACGTGTATGGAGGGGAACAAAATGCCACATAGCTGTCCTAAAATATCTGCAAAAGTAGATGAACAGTAGTCGGCTGCTCAAAATTGCCATTTTGACAAAATTGATGGCCGGTCGGCCAAAAAGAGTGTCAGTCGGCCAAATATATGGCCGATAGACACAAACAACAGTCGGTGGCCTCAAGCCACGGCCGGTGGAGTGTGGGGAGACCTCACAAGGCATCCCCTACCCCTCCAAGACAAAACACAAGTGTTTGGTGCAAAACCAGACACTAAACGATCGAGTTCGGAGATCCTGAGGCAAGGCGCGTAGCCGAGACCTCTGGGAACTCCAAACGAATACAAACATGGATAATCACCAGGTGTTCAAACGGTGACGTCCAAGTCTTGAGGACGGTCAAAAATGGGGTGTCTACACTATGCCGTGATGGCCACACGAATGCGTAATGATAAGATATGTTGGTGTTATGTACTTTTGTGTTTGTAGGTCAACATTTGGAGATTGATTGATCATCTGCGAGAACCGCTGTGAGTAACATCTCTGTAAAGATATGTTGATATGAACTATGTTTCAACCAAGCAGCGATAAGTTATAATTTCTGAAATGATATTGTTTACGTGAACGAATGTCCTATGTTTGGAATCTATTATGGCATCCATAGATAGTCCCAAGTCATGGCGGACGGCATGTAAAAGCGGGCCTATGACATATATGTGATTACGAGATCTCGTTAGCTACTTCATTGTGGTGATATGTATTTAATCGTTATCCGAAACCGATTACTCTAGTCGGAAGACGATATGTGATGTGTTCTATGGGATGTACCATTACTATGTTCAGATACAAGAATGTTTATGCTATGATCTGTTTTACGCTTATGACATGCTCGGATTTCGTTCACTAACCCCTTTACGTTAATGTTATTCACTGGGCTTTAGCTCACTGTGTGTATATATATGTATAGGTGGGCATTTTGGAGATCGAGCCTGAAGGCTTTTGTCTGGATCTATGTTCTGTTGTCAGCCAACCATTGTGCCTCACGTGGAGGTTCCCGAAGTGTCTCATGTGTTAAATTTCCGGTTGTTTTCGTATATGAAACTTGTTTGTTTTGTTGGCTGTACTTTAGATACTTTAATGTGTGTGGGTATAATGTATGAATGACTATTGAATACTTATATAAAGTTTTAAATATTCCGTTTCATATAAGTCAGCATAGCTCATTGAACAACTATATTTATGTCATTGCTTCCGTTAGCCCCTCAATTTTGCTAATCAGTTCTGAGGCCTTTGGTAATCCAAGGATTACATGTCGGTTATGATGCTAAACCTATAGGGGCGGGTTTGGGTCGTGACAGAGTGGTATCAGAGCACGAGTTATACTGCACAGATGAGTCCATATGAGCTATAGGATGTCCTATAAATGAAATAGGGACATTGCATTATCATGTGTAAATATGAGACTTATTATGAACATATCTTTAATGAAATAAAATGAAATGGAACCTATGAGCATGAACAAAGAAGTTATGAGAAACAACATGTAATGTCAATTTCAATATTGAATGTGTAATTCTTGTGAACATGACCATATGAACATGAAAGACTACGTAACTTATGTGAATTGAATTGAGATAAAATGATGAACGTGTTTGATATGAAATGAAACATGAAATTAGTAAGAACTTTTCCATATTGACAATCACCCTAGTTATGTTTAGATGGAAGAAATGAGAAATGTAGACGAATCGGAATCTTCTGATGCTAGAATTAGCCAGTTAGAAAGAATGGTTGAAGCCTTAACTGAATCCTTGAGACAACAACAACAAAGGCAAATGCATGTACCTGAACCAGCTAATTATGATATGATAACACTGACACAGAAATATAGTAAGATGAAACCACCGAAATCTCTGGAGGGTATTGAACCGTTGAAAGCCGAGGCTTGGGTTTTGGAAACTGAGAAAATATTTGAAGTATTTCCATGTACTGAGGCACAGAAAATTTTGTTGGCAACATTCACGCTCAAAGAAGAAGCTAGGAGATGGTGGATGTTAGTACGGAATGATAATGAAGGTGTGACATGGGATAGGTTTAAAGAAATTTTCTTTGAAAAATATTTTCCCTAATGCATCCGAGATAGAAAGGTATCTGAGTTTGTACAACTAAAACAAGGCGATATGACTGTGGCTGAATATGAAGCAAAATTTACTGAACTAGCCCGATATGCACCCTACATGATAGACACTGACTACAAAAAGGCTAGAAAATGTGAAGGTGGGCTTGACCTAGATGTGTATGACCGAGTTGGCATTTTAAAATTGTCAAAGTATGTTGACGTTCTTGATAGGGCCCTAATGTCTGAGGCAAACATAGCAGCCTTGAAAGTATCAAAATCAACATCATCAACTGAATCAGAGAGAAAGAAACATAAAGTTGACATGACCAGAAACTCGATGACCTCTGTGAATGAAAAATCTAGGGCAATAACTTTGAACAATAAAAGTCGGGGAAGCAATGTGAACAATGATATACCTATCTGTAGAGAATGTGGGAAACAACATTGGGGCATTTGTCGACGCCTATCAGGAGCTTGTTTTAGATGTGGACAGAAAGGACACTTGGCTAAATCTTGCTCACAAGCTCATCCGAACAACACCTAGAGGCAAGGAAGGGTTTACATCCCAGTTCTAGGAGATGCTCGGAATACTAAAACAACTGACGCAGGTATTACCTTAATTATGTGTAAAATGTGTGTATGAAAAGTGATTTGGGAAATCTGTATGACCATGACTTGAACAGAATTGTTATATATTAACTGAAACCGTTGAATGATTAGACCCATGAACTCGAATTATATACATGAATCAGTCACATATGGAACTTCTGAAATTGAGAACCTATGTCAGTTTGGAAGAGTGAACTTTTGCTTATGAAATTGCGAACAAATGCCTAAATGATAATTGATCATAGACTCGTATCTGTATATATATGTCCTCGCTTGTAATACTATTAGAATTGATGGGGTTGAACTGTGGTTAATGGACACTTTGAGACCTACTGTTTGATGTGAACTATATGTGCGACACTTTGGACCCTTATGTTTAACAATTACCTATGCTATGGACAATGTTTGGACTTATATATATATATGCATACCTTTGCTTGAGAATGTTATTAGACTCTGGACATGTACATATATGACTATACCTTTGCTAAGAATGATTGATATGTTATTTGTTTTGATAACTTGACTGTTGGGACTATGACTCTGGGATTGTATGACTAAGTAAAGACCCGGAGCAATAAACTCTAAACTGTGAACTACGATTGTTAAAAATTGACAAGACTATTTGACTAGACCAGCGAGCCTATACTTTGGGGACTGTATGACCGAATTGGAACTTTTGCATAACAATTTGCTATTGTATGCCACCGAGAAACTTTATATGACATGCTGTTGTGTACCTTATGCCTACATGAAAGACTCATTTGGAAATTGCTATATTGACTATGATGCTTACCTCTCGATATGAACAATTACATGCCTGTACACTTACATGTAAACTTATTTGGAGAACACATTGTATATGACCTGAAACACTTTGATATGAACTATTATGATTCATAGCTCTGAGGTGATTTTGAGAACTAATGAACTTAGAACCACTGTAGAACTATTGACTGTGTACCTAAGCGAATGGAGTATGAACTATAGAACCAAATGTGCTTCGTTTGAAAATGATGGGGATGAAACTTTTATCTAATCTGATCTGATAGAACCTTGGTTTGATGAGACCTTTGCTTGAACTGATGGAACTTTTGTTTAATGGCATACACTCTGAACTTCTGTTTGATCCGATTGGATGGAATTTTCATCTGATGTGATCTGATAGGACTTTACTTTGATTTGATCTGAGGAGAACTTTACCTAATTCGAGAACCATTATCTGATTTGATTACATTATGGGGGATTATGAATTGTTTCTGATTAAATGACAGGGTTATGTTGCTAAGCGAACTAACCGAATGAAAATTTGAATCAATTTTGAACATTTATGAAGAATGCGAACTGTCAATAGCAGACTATGTGATTATAAATAGCTTTTAACCATATGCCTATAACTGATTGGAGACACACGTGAATGAGATTATGAAATTTGGTAACTTATGCTTGGGGAATATGGGAATATTGTATACATGACATGTGGTTAATTGCTCCGGTATTACCGTTACTACCATGAACTTATTTGACTAGGAGAATGATTGCTTGTGTTACTGCACTTTGAAACTGATGGGACTTGTTGACAACAGACTAGTTTGATTGTAAATTCTGACTACCTGGAAGTATATGTAATCAGTATGTTCTGTGAATGACTACTTCTGTATTAACATGTAGTACGATTGAATCTGTGGGAACCGAAGCTGATGAATAGTATATGAATGATTACTTCAGAATTTCATTTACTGCTATGGGGTTAATGCATGAATTTGCCTTGTATTTCTGGTATACTTTGGATGACCTGGACTAACTGTAATGAATTATAGAATTGAAAACCGAATTGAACAAAGACCGGATGGATGGCTCGAAAATGAATAAATCAAGTCATGTTCAATGTTATATATTTTTTGAACATTATGATATGAAATGATTAGTTTTTTGAGATCTATTGTGGCATCCTTAGTTCACGTGGCCCTCGCCCGGGGGTAACAAAACCATGGCCAATATGCATGTGGCCCTCACCCAGGGGTAATAATACTGTGGCATATGTTTACATGGCCCTTGCCTGGGGGTAACAATACCATGGCTACTTGCACGCAAGATATGGACCTTTATGGTTGTCGGTACTGACTATACATGTGGGTCTTAGGACCAAGTTGATATGATAGCTAATGGGTGTACCACGTATGATCTTATGCAAAATCCAAATATAAATATGACAATGAAAATGAACATGTACATAAATCTATTTTTGATCTGAAATCGGTATGTGCATAAGACTCTGTTTTGATATGAACTATAATCTCTGTATATGATTTATGATTCTGTTCCTGGTACGGAGATAATGTCGAGATTAGGTTATAAATATGGTTATGCTTCTGTTTTTGTAAAGAGTTGAAGTTATATTTATGATGAACATCATTCCTTTTGATATAAGATAACTCAAGTTTGGAGGACCAAACTTCTTAAGGTGGGGAGACTATAACAATCCCGATTCGTAATTAGTTACTAAACCGTGATTAAGGACGTTAATCAAGTGATTAAAAATAATCATATGTTAATTGTGTCTTTTTGCATGTTATTTGATTTTCTATTTGTTAATCATAGTAATATCTGTTGCAATTTCCGCTTAGAATATTAATTTGCTGGCCCGAATGATGTCCGAAATGGGAATTGACCGCATGGTTGGACTAATTAGAATTTTTAGAATCATTTGGCAGTTTTATTAAAAATTGATTCAATTCAGTAAAAATCGCATGTGATTAAATTGAGCCTTGATAGATTAATTGAATTTTGTGCTAACCTAGATAAATTATGGTTACTTGTGTTTGATTTAAATGATGCATGATTGGTGCCTAATCTAATCCTATTAATAATCCAAGATGTGATTAAGAGTATGGTGTGCTAAGGCCTTGGTGATGTTGAGTGTAGGGGATCACAACCTTTGTGTGTGTTGGAGCCTTGCATGCATAACCACGTCGGAATTTTTGAGGAGAAGTGAGGTGTGTGTACGTGTATATTCAGCTTGAGTGAGGGAATGTTGCATTATACATTTTACTTATTTGACTCTTTATGTTGAGAAAATTCAAGCTAGAGAGAGAGTTTGGCTTTAGAGAGAGAGAGAGAGAGAGAGCTCAAGGTTTGAAGAAGAGGAAGGAAACTAGGAAGATTCATCTCACATTTCTAAAATCAAAGCTCTAGGTAAGAGTCTTAAGCACATTTTCTGTAACTATTCTTCCATACATCATGATTTCAACACATCTTTGAACCAATTTCATGAAATTAGCAAGCGAAGTGGGTCTTTGGGCGTGTAGATGACTTGCATATGTATTCTTGGTAGATCACCTCTGATTTTTCCATCTTAAGTTTGAGTTTTGAAGCCATTGCAAGCATGTGAGTTCTTATCTTGCATAATGTTTTGGAAATTCATGAGTTCATATCAACCATTTGCATGTTTTGAGGAAATCAAGAAAATAGTTTGGAAATCCTTCATGCAAGAGCTTTTGAGTTCAAAATTGGTAAATTCACGAGCTTTGAGCAAAAGAGTTTGTAAACGATCATGTGTTTATGTTTTAGAAAAGTTTTCAAGCTTTAAAGTCAAGCCATGCATAAGTGTAGCCATTGAAATTACATTTGGAAGCTCAAAACTCTGTTTTTAGAAACCCAGAATTTCACAGTCCGCTCGAGCGAGAAAACCTGGGCTCGAGCGGAGAATGCGAGCCCTTAGTATTTTTTTGCACTCGAGCGACCACTTGGACGCTCGAGCGAACCCTTTGCATATTGTTGATCTGCTCGAGCGTGGAAGTTGTAGCTCGAGCGTAGATTGAGACCAACCAGTACTTTCTCCAAGTTTGCAGACCGCTCGAGCGAAGGAAGTCTCGCTCGAGCGACCCCTCTCATGTTTGCATGTCCGCTCGAGCGAGGAAAGCTACGCTCGAGCGGGGACCTTATTTTCAGAAAAATTTACCAAGTGTTTCAATTTATGTTTTGGCATCCTCATTGCATCTTAGGCATTCCTAAGCCTTAATTAAGCCATAGTGATGAGGTTTTGGTATAGAAACACACTGAGAAATGAATGTACTAAGTTAAGAAATTGCAAGTGTGTGTTTGTTTAAGCATTGTGATAAGAAAGAACGAGAACCAATTAAACGAAAGCTATGCCGTGATGGCCACACAAATGCGTAATGATAAGATATGTTGGTGTTATGTACTTTTGTGTTTGTAAGTCAACATTTGGAGATTGATTGATCGTCTGCGAGAACCGCTGTGAGTAACATCTCTGTAAAGATATGTTGATATGAACTATGTTTCAACTGTTGTGCGATAAGTTATAATTTCTGAAATGATATTGTTTACGTGAACGAATGTCCTATGTTTGGAATCTATTATGGCATCCATAGATAGTCCCAAGTCATGGCGGACGGCATGTAAATGCAGGCCTATAACATATATGTGATTACGAGATCTCGTTAGCCACTTCATTGTGGTGATATGTGTTTAATCGGTATCCGAAACCGATTACTCTAGTCGGAAGACGATATGTGATGTGTTTTATGAGATGTACCATTACTATGTTCAGATACAAGAATGTTTATGCTATGATCTGTTTTACGCTTATGACATGCTCGGATTTCGTTCACTAACCCCTTTACGTTAATGTTATTCACTGGGCTTTAGCTCACTGTGTGTATATATATGTATAGGTGGGCATTTTGGAGGTCGAGCCTGAAGGCTTTTGTCTGGATCTGTGTTCTGTTGTCAGCCAACCATTGTGCCTCACGTGGAGGTTCCTGAAGTGGCTCATGTGTTAAATTTCCGGTTGTTTCCGTATATGAAACTTGTTTGTTTTGTTGGCTGTACTTTAGATACTTTAATGTGTGTGGGTATAATGTATGAATGACTATTGAATACTTATATAAAGTTTTAAATATTCCGTTTCATATAAGTCAGCACAGCTCATTGAACAACTATATTTATGTCATTGCTTCCGCTAACCCCTCAATTTTGTTAATCAGTTCTGAGGCCTTCGGTAATCCAAGGATTACTGGCCGGTTACGATGTTAAACCTATAAGAGCGGGTTTAGGTCATGACATTTGTGCTGTCCAACTTTTATCTTTGGTGCATTATTCTTCATATTAGTTTTAGAATAAATTTCAGAGAGTTAGAACACAGGTTTGGTTGGCCATACAATTTGTTTTGGAGTGCTACTACAAATTGGTTAAGATCATTGTATCCTGGGAGATAGATGTCACATAACCGTAAATACCGTAACGAGGCGAATCTGTCTTAAGGACAGAGTGTCACACACTCGACTTGGTCTTTTATTTTTCATTTGGTTCGACAAAATAAATTCTGTAAGTTTTATTTTATTTAGTTTGAATTAGTTTCTATTTATTTTATTTACACAGAAGATTGTTCCTACAACAACCTCCAACACCCAACCGGTAAGGCGGCGAATCTATTTTAAGGAGACTATCTAGTGCAGGCTTCGGTTTGCTTCCTTTTGCTAGTTTTATTTTATTATGAATTTCTGCAAATTCCAGCATGTTATTGTTCTGAAATTTAAATTGTTTATTCAATATGAATCTATTTGTTTGATATAATTACACAATATGTACAACAAACTTAAAACAAATTCTATGTTTATCATAAGTAGATTCATATTTAAATTCGAGTAGTTTTGTTTCCCATGATTTCATGAATCTAAGCTACTGTTTTATTAGATAAAATAATATGTACAGTGTTTCAAAGGTCCATTCCGGTCATGATTAGAAATTTGTGTATTCCTATATAAAGTTCAATCTTCGGCATGATTAGGAGGATAATATTTTTATATAATAGCCACTGTTTGGAAGATTCATGTTATGGGAGTAACTGTCATTAATATATATATAAATATATACGTGCTGTTGCTATATGTTATTCTGTGAGTATGTCATGAAACATGAATATCATTTACATGCTGTTGTTTGCTTTCTCATTCATTGAAACCGAACCACCTGTAGCCCACCTATTCAATTTAATTTACCTCAGTCTCATATGTAAATTAACGTAATGTTATGTTTTTATTGTTCAGATTAATTAGAATACTTTTATATCTAGATCTCTAGTAGAATGTTTTAGGATCAATGTATTTTATGAGCATGGTTCATAATTCCCTATCATGATTTGTATGACTTTTTATTTTTTAGTATAATTTGCATGATTATTTTTTAGTATAATTTGCATGATTATGGGTGTTGCAATTTTTTTTTTTCATGTTAAATATTTTTTAGTTTTTGATTTGTTATAGGCTTATTATTTTCTGGAATATTTGTATGATTTTAATTGCTAGAGTCACCTGCATGATTATTGTGAATTAAATTTTACACAACTCTAGCCTATTAAATTTTTAGTTTAATGTATTTGGAGTTATAAAATGTTTGTGACTAGTGTATATTTATGTACATGGTAATTGTATAAATTAAATTTTGAATTTAATTTTAATTGTGTAACTCATGCCTAGTAATTCAATTTATATATTTAGGAGTTATAATGTTTGATAACTTGTGTAGTAATTTAATTGATTATTTATTTTTGCTATTCAATAATTTGCTAGAAAGTTTAATAATATTTGATTGTATGTACAATTTCTTTAGATTATTTGGTTTGTATTTTCTTGTATTTTCAGCCAGCTCTCTTTACAAGAATACCTATGCGAAAGAGAAGGAAAAAAAAAAAAAGACACAAATCCAAATTGGAAAAAAAAAAGGATTACTAACCTTTTTGTCGAACAGGAATACCTAAGCATGGACATGGTTTTTGGACTAATTGAAATCCTTATGGAATGGTTACTGTCTTTATCAGCAAAGCAATTTTTTGCTTGAGACTTAGTAGTTGTTATTTGCCAATTTTATTTTAAGCAAGGTTGTTTGCTTGGCATGTTGGAAGCATTATATATGTAATTGTCGTAGCAACTTTTTACATTGCTTGTATTTTTAGTTAGCAATTTTTAAATTGCTTGTAAATTTGGAACTTGATTTGTTTCAACCTAGTTCATCCCTTAGAAAATTTAATTCTAAAAATTGTCTCCCATGGACTAGGAGTTAACATCCTCTTGAAAGTTTTGTCAAAAGGTTAACTAGGTTTTAAATAGGACCGATGTAACCCCTCCAGTCTTCTTGGGAACATTCCTGACCATGTTTGATTTTAGGTTAAGTGGTAAGACTAGTTTTGAATTAAATTTCCATCTGTGGGATTTTCTAGTGTTAAGTTTAATTTCTAGAAACACAGAAAGTGAAATTCTGTTGTATTTTTCAAAAATGGCAATTGTCATTGATGCTGCCAATGTTGGTAAGGATCAAAATCCCGAGGTAACTGGCTTGCCAACCCTTACTGCTATGACCTCTATGGTCAACCAGGTTATTGTGACCTCTATGGTCAACCCTATTGTTGCTCCTGCTGTTTCGGGAGGCTCGCTCAACCATCATGAGCGCCCGGAGAAGTTCACTAGAGTGAATTTCAAGAGGTGGCAGCATAAGATGTTGTTCTACCTGACTACTCTAAGCCTTGCGAGGTTTTTGAGTGAAGATCCATCAGCCGTGGAAGAGAATAAGTAAGGCAAGCAGAAGCTCATGGCTCTAGATGCTTGGAAGTAGTCAGACTTCCTTTGTCGGAACTATATTCTGAATGGCTTGGCAGATTCACTTTTCAACATGTTTTATGCCAAGGAGCTGTGAAATGCTTTGGACAAGAAGTACAAGACCGAGGATGGTGGGGCAAAAATTTATCGTTAGCCGATTTCTAGACTTCAAGATGGTGGACTCAAAAACCGTCATCAATCAAGTCCAAGAGTTCCAAGTAATTCTGCACGAGATTCATACAGAGGAAATATTCCTGAGTGAATCATTCTAGGTAGCTACAATGATTGAGAAATTGCCTAACGGTTGAAAAGACTTTAAGAACTACTTGAAACATAAGCGAACGGAGATAACAGTCGAAGAATTCGTTGTTAGGCTCCGTATTGAGGAAGACAACAGAAAGAAATTGGGGAGTACCTCCACGGTGAAAGCAAACGTGGTTGAGCATGGCCAGTTTTCGAGGGTGAAGAAAAAACCACCAACAGGCAAAAACTTGAAGTTGGGGGAGAGAGGCGGTGTCTCCAAGAGGCCGGTACAAGCCGTAAGAACCTACTTTTATGTTCAATGGAAAGTGCTTCAATTGTGGAAGCGATAGGCATCGGACAGTTGATTGCCGCAAGAAGAAAAAGCCTTACAAGAAGCATCCTCCACAGAACAAAAGTCGGGCTCACATGGCTAAGATGGAGGATCTTTTACAAGATGTAGACGACATGCATCTCGCAGCTGTCGTCACCGAAGTGAACATGGTATGGTCCAACCCGAAGGAATAGTGGGTGGACATTAGGGCCACTCGCCACATCTGTACTAAGAAGAAGATGTTTACAACCTTTGAACCAGTTTCAAACGGTGAGAAGTTGTTCATAGGGAATTATGCCACCTCAACTGTTGAGGGTAAGGGCAAGGTGGTCTTGAAGATGACTTTAGGAAAAGAAATGACTTTGAACGATGTCCTATTTGTGCCGGACATTTGTAAGAACCTTGTCTCAAGATCGCTCTTGAGTAAGTGTGATATCCCTGTTCCGTAATATGTTAATTGGTCCTTAACATGAATGTGATTATGTGTTTAACAAGATTTTGTGTGCCATTATGTGAAAATATATGGTTTTGAATTTCTATCTGTTCACCGTAGGAATATTTGTTTGATTGTCTATTTTGGAAATTAAATTGAAGGCCCTATCGGCCACCGAAACCGAAATTGGTTGCGCCATTGTGATTGGCATAATTTTTAGAGGGTGAAGTTTAATTGAAAATTTGATTCAGACCAGATCAAATTGATTAAATTAATGAATTAGTGCCCAACTATTTATTATTATTAAATTGGAATTAGTAGGGCTTTATAGAAAGGGTTATATACACTCAACCTCTCTGTTTTTGATCCATTTTTGGCTGATTTTGGGCTCTTGGGTGTGAGAGAGCCGAACTAGAGAGAGAAAGTGTAGGAGATTGGGGTTTTGGTCTTGAGGCTTGGAGATTTTGGAAGATTACTCAAGAAATTGCTTCAGATTGAAAAGTTTGAGCCTCTAGGTAAGTAAATTCATGAGTTTAAGTTATAATGTTGTGAATTCAAGTGATATGGTAGCTATGGCAAAGAATTAAGTTGATTTTGTTAAATTGAAAGTCCATATGTACATGCATGTGTGTAATTGCTTTGAAATTTGCATGTTTGGACACAAAATACATAATCTTTGTAGAATGTTGGTTAAAGCTCATGTTTGTAATCACCATTTGCACCATGTAAGTTGAAATGGGAGTGATATCCCACATGCATGTACAATTTATGGGAAATAAGTTTGAAATACATGGAATTGTTATCATAATAGCAAGTTTGGTGTAAATTGGGACATGCATGTGTTTGATTCATGAAATTGAGCTTCATAATGATGAAATTTGGTGTTTGTATCATGTTAGCACAAGTATATTTGAAGTTTGAGCTATAATATGCATGAAATGTTGATTGGAATGTTGAATTTGAGCTCAAAGAACAATTCTGGGTTTTCCAGAATTTTGATGTCTGCTCGAGCGGGGAACTTGCCGCTCGAGCGTGAAATACGTGCTCCCAAAACTTTTTGCAGACATGGTATCCGCTCAAGCGGAGGAGTTCACGCTTGAGTGGGGAGCCATGTAGAGAGACCTTCTGCTCGAGCGCCACAGTGCACGATCGAGAGTAAATTTGACATAGCCAGTACTTTTGCAGGCCTCTTGGGTCCGCTTGAGCGGAGAAGTCCACGCTCGAGCGGGGACCCTATTTTTTGAAATTTTGTTTATGCGTTTTGTGTTTCGTTTTCCGTTCTCTTTCACTTGTAAGCACTCTTAAGCATGCATTAAGCATTGTAAATGAGTTAAAGAGATAAGAATGAAGCCTAAAGAGGAATATGTGAATTAAGGAACGGATTGAATTATTTGTGACCCATATGTGTTATGTGATGTGTAGGGTCAAGCTCTAAGGCAAACCAACCAACCGATCACTGTGAGTAATATCAATATTTTAAAGCTTTTCATTTGTCCAACTGCTTATTTCCTTATAAGCCTTATAAGTTTGCTAGTTTGAATTATAGACAAACATTTGATATGAATCGCTGAATGGGCCGAAGGCCAGTCTGACATAAACGAATGAATGAATGGGATAGAGGCCAATTTGACATGAATGAATGGGTCAGAGGCCAGTTTGACATGAATGAATGGGCCAGAGGCCAGTCTAACATGAATGAAAGTTTGAATGGGCCAAAGGCCAGTTTGATATGAATGAATGGGCCAGAGGCCAATCTGACATGAATGAAAGTTTGAATGGGCCAAAGGCCAGTTTGACATGAAAGTTTGAATGGGCGAAAGGCCGGTTTGACGAATGGAAGATAAATGGGCCAAAGGTCAGTATGTTCGGAACCACAGTCACTTGACTTAAATTGCGTATATATATATATATATATATGTTAAATCGAAATATGAATTGGGCCCAAGGCCGTTTGAAGCATGTTGTTCTACATATCGTTTGTATAACTTCTTTATTTGATATTATTCACTGGGCTATTGCTCATGCTCATTCATGTTTTTGTAGGTGAGCCGAGAGAAGTCCATACCCAGCCCTAGTGAAGTCTGTGAGGAACAACAGAGGTTTTGAAGAGTCAGCCCTTGCGTTTCACACACGAGACCCGTCTTCGCCTTTTTGTCATTCTGTTTTATTTTGTCATATGGGCGAAGTCTTTAGATTTGTTGTATATAGTTTTGTTCGGCTGACTTAGACCTATATGATCCTGTATGTACAGAGCTTTGTGTAGTACATATTTTGATGTGAGTTATTAATGTGCATATGTATGGTTTGTTATGATGTGCCATGTAAGCACAGCTCTATGGACAAAGTTTTAAATTGCTTCCGTTTGGCCCCTATTATCTCTGTTAAAATACGTTTGGGTTGGTATGTGTGACACCCCGTATTTTTTAGGTATTAGTATTTAGTGAATGGTATTGGTGGTTTATTATGATAATTTAGTGGTGAGATTTTTAGATAAGAATCTAATTTTAAATTATTTATTTGTATTTATCTCATTCCTTTTATATCTATCATATTTTTATTTATTCTGATATAATAATAAATTAATTTTCTCCACAATTTCCCATGAAAAAGAAACAATAAAAAAAATATATATGAAACAAACACTCAAAACCGTGGGCTTTACCCACAGTCTTCCCCCCACCACAAAACCAACCAACTCCTTTATAAATTCGTGCCCCTCCTCTCCATGTCATACCTCTCCGAATTTATCTCCATGTTTCTCATTTTTTTTCCTTTCTCGTACTTTCGGTTCTCTCTTCATTTATGATGTAAATTTTTTAGTGTAGACATAAGAATATTTAAAATGAGGGTTAGTAATTTTATAAGAGATCAAAATTATTTTGGAGATCTATGGAGCAATTTCAGATTTGGTGACGGAGATAATTATTTTGAGGTAAATTCGGGTTGTATACAATATGCTCTATTTAAATCTCTTTGCAAAGAGTTCTCTTATTTTAAATTATCCTCAATTTGTAATCTACTTGATTATTGTGGTAAAATCATTTGTTGTCGAATCGTTAATATTCTGATCATTTGGTAAAATTCTCTACAAATATTCTGTGTTAAATGGTGATTTGTCTGACTGAATGACATGAAAATACTCCGTACATGGATTAAGTGAATCGTATTAATTGTTTACACCAATATGCCCGGATAAGCGTGAAGCTTGGGTGAGGTGGGTGAATAAATGAATTTATTCACTGGTCATGTACTGAGTAGGACCGGGTATTTGGTCCTAGATAAATTATAGTTAATTTGTTGTGCAATTTGGTAAATTGCTTGATTATCGTATCGTTGATTTAATGTCATAAATTGTTGGATTCTTGTTAATTTATCCTGTATCCGAGCCTTGTATTCCTGTCGTATTGTATACTTCCCGAATTAATTAATTTTTGGTCTAAAAGAGCGATTTTGATGAGCTCGAAATTGAGATTAGAAAGATTTATTAATATAGAGATTTGGGACCCACCACTGTAATTATGTTATTTGGATATAGTTGTGATATTATTTATTTTGGAGGTAATTAGAATATTTGGAGGATACTGTACCATTTGAAGATGATTTTGTAATTATTATTTTTGAGAACAAAACTTGTAATTTTTTTTTAGGCTATTTTAGTGTATTTAACGACCCGGGAGTGGGGCGTCACAAAATGGTATCAGAGCGTAGGGATTAGGTCTTACATGAGATCTGTTGGGTAGTGAGTATTATGAAGAAAAAAAAAAAGAAAAAAAAAATAGGTTGATATTTAAGGTGAAAAAAAAAAAATTATATCAGAGTGTGTAGCGGAACCATGTTATTTGGAGTTTTAGTTGAGATTAAATTTTGGAGTATTACGAATTGGAAATTCGAGGATGAAATTAATTTAAGGGAGATAGATTGTGACACCCCGTATTTTTGAGGTATTAGTATTTAGTGAATGGTATTGGTGGTTTATTATGATAATTTAGTGGTGAGATTTTTAAATAAGAATCTAATTTTAAATTATTTATTTGTATTTATCTCATTCCTTTTATATCTATCATATTTTTATTTATTCTGATATAATATTAAATTAATTTTCTCCACAATTTCCCATGAAAAATAAACAATAAAAAAAATATATATGAAACAAACACTCAAAACCGTGGGCTTTACCCACAGTCTTCCCCCCACCACAAAACCAACCAACTCCTTTATAAATTCGTGCCCCTCCTCTCCATTTCATACCTCTCCGAATTTATCTCTATGTTTCTCATTTTTTTTCCTTTCTCGTACTTTCGGTTCTCTCTTCATTTATGATGTAAATTTTTTAGTGTAGACATAAGAATATTTAAAATGAGGGTTAGTAATTTTATAAGAGATCAAAATTATTTTGGAGATCTATGGAGCAATTTCAGATTTGGTGACGGAGATAATTATTTTGAGTTAAATTCGGGTTGTATACAATATGCTCTATTTAAATCTCTTTGCAAAGAGTTCTCTTATTTTAAATTATCCTCAATTTGTAATCTACTTGATTATTGTGGTAAAATCATTTGTTGTCGAATCGTTGATATTCTGATCATTTGGTAAAATTCTCTACAAATATTCTATGTTAAATGGTGATTTGTCTGACTGAATGACATGGAAATACTCCGTACATGGATTAAGTGAATCGTATTAATTGTTTACACCAATATGCTCGGATAAGTGTGAAGCTTGGGTGAGGTGGGTGAATAAATGAATTTATTCACTGGTTATGTACTGAGTAGGACCGGGTATTTGGTCCTAGATAAATTATAGTTGATTTGTTGTGCAATTTGGTAAATTGCTTGATTATCGTATTGTTGATTTAATGTCATAAATTGTTGGATTCATGTTAATTTATCCTGTATCCGAGCCTTGTATTCCTGTCGTATTGTATACTTCCCGAATTAATTAATTTTTCAAGTGCGAAGCAGATTTGGCAGAGCTTGAAATTGAGATTAGAAAGATTTATTAATATAGAGATTTGGGACCCACCACTGTAATTATGTTATTTGGATATAGTTGTGATATTATTTATTTTGGAAGTAATTAGAATATTTGGAGGATACTGTACCATTTGAAGATGATTTTGTAATTATTATTTTTGAGAACAAAACTTGTAATTTTTTTTTAAGGCTATTTTAGTGTATTTAACGACCCGGGAGTGGGGCGTCACAGTATGAGGCCGTAGGTAATCTCATGATTACTGGTTGGTTATGTCCTTAACCATTGGGGGCGGGTTTGGGTCATGACAGTAAGCATGGTTTCTGCATGGTGTTTGAGGTTGATAAGGTCGTGTTAACCAAGAGCGGGGTCTATGTTGGGAAAGGGTATATGTCGGGCGGTATGTTTATATGCTTGAGTCCCCTAATGTATGGCATGGTAGACTGGGTCATGTAAATTTTGACTCTTTGCGTAGATTAATCAAATTAGATCACATACCATTTTTCAAGATTAATCCAAATCACAAGTGTGAAACTTGTGTAGAAGTAAAATTGATAAGGACTTCTTTTCATTTTGTTGAAAGAAGTACTGAGCCTTTGGATTTAGTGCACAGTGATGTATGTGACTTGAAAGTCGTACAATCACGTGGCAACAACAAATACTTAATCACTTTTGTTGATGATTGTACTATGTGTATTTGCTTAAAAGCAAAGATGAGGCAATTGATAAATTTATTCTTTTCAAGAATAAAGTTGAGAATCAACTAAGCCGAAAGATCAAGGCTATAAGAAATGATCTTGGTGGTAAGTATGAATCCCCGTTTGCTGAGATTTGTGCTTAATTTAGGATTATTCACCAAACCACAGCGCCTTACTCCCCTCAGTCAAATGGTGTTGCTGAGCGAAAGAATAGAACGTTAAAGGAAATGATGAATGCAATGTTAATAAGTTCTGAGTTGCCACAGAACTTGAGGAGGGAAGCAATTCTCTCCGCGAATTACATTCTTAATAGGATACCTCGAAAGAATGTAGACAAGACTCCATATAAATTCTTATGAATGTGGGGGTGTCTCGCAAAAGTTGCGGAGCCTGCACCCAAGCGGATTCAGATAGGACCGAAGTTAGTAGATTGTATATTCATTGGCTATGCACATAATAGCAGTGCATATCATTTTCTTGTGTTTAAATTTGCTATTCCAGATATACACAAGAATACTATCATGAAATCAAGAAATGCATCTTTCTTTGAAAATGTATTTCCTCATCGTCTTCAAGAAGGGGTTCCGAGTTCCATGAAAGAAGTTGTAGATGATCACATGGATGATCAAGTCAATGATCAAGTTAATGATCAAGCTAAGGAAGTAGATGAGCCAAGAAGGAGTAAAAGGGCTAGGACTGCAAAGTCCTTTGGTTCAGACTTCTTGACTTATATGTTAGAGAGAGAACCTCGAACTTTCCATGAAGCTGTGACTTCACCTGAAAGTCCTTTGTGGAAAGAAGCAATTAAGAATGAGATTGACTCCATCTTACAAAACCATACTTAGGAGTTGGTTGATCTACTCCTAGGCAGTAAGACCTTAAGGAGTAAGTGGATCTTTAGAAGAAAGATAAAAGCGAATGGATCAATTGGTAAGTATAAAACTAAGCTAGTTATCAAAGGATACAGGCAACGAGAAAGCCTAGATTACTTTGATATGTATTTACCTGTAACAAGGATTACATCCGTTTGCATGGTGATTACGATAGCAACTTTACATGGTCTGGAGATACATCAGATGGATGTAAAGACAGCTTTCTTAAATGGAGATTTAGATGAAGAAATCTACATGGAGCAACCTTGGGGGTTTTCAGTTCCAAGACAAAATAAGAAAGTCTGTAAACTTGTCAAATCATTTTATGGTTTGAAGCAAGCTCCTAAACAATGGCATGAAAAGTTTGACAACGCTATGTTGTGAAATGGGTTCAACATCAATGAGTGTAACAAATGCGTACATGTCAAAGACACTAACAGAGGTTATGTCATTTTGTGTTTATACGTTGATGACATACTCATTGTTGGTAGTAATTATAAGATGATTAGAACTACCAAGAGATTGTTAAACTCTAAGTTTGACATGAAAGATATGGGCATTGCAGATGTAATTCTAGGTGTTAAGATTACCAGAACATCTGATGGTATTGTACTTTCTCAATCTCACTATGTTGAGAAAATAGTTGAGAAATTTGGTGAATTACTTGGGAAATTTGGTAAGTCAGATACAAGTGTATCTAGGACACCGGTAGACTTGAGTCTACACTTGACCAAGAATAATGGTGAAAGTTTCTCTCAGCTAGAATATTCTCTAGTCATTGAAAGTTTGATGTATCTTATGAGTTGTACAAGGCCGGATATAGCCTACTCGGTTAGCAGGCTTAGTAGATACACGAATAATCCGAATGCTACTCATTGGATGGGCATTATGAGGGTGTTAGGTTATCTACTCTACACCCTGGATTATGGGTTGCATTATACTAGATACCCAGTGGTACTAGAAGGGTATAGTGACGCTAATTGGATATCTGATATAAAGGACTTCAAATCCACTAGTGGTTATGTGTTTACCCTTGGAAGGGCAGTCGTGTCTTGGAAATCTTCCAAGAAAATATATATATCGAGATCAACAATGGAATATGAGTTTATTGCTTTGGATAAAGCAACTGAAAAAGTTAAATGGTTTTGCCAGTTCGTTGAAGATATTCCATGTTGGTCGAAACCTGTGCCAACCATCTGTATTCATTGTGACAACCAATCCGCGATTGGACGGGCACGGAGTAATATATATAATGAAAAGTCTAGACATATTCGTCGTTGACATAATTCCATATGACAACTACTCTCTGATGGAGTTGTCTCTCTAGATTATGTAAAGTCTAAGGACAACATTGCAGATTCACTAACCAAAGGGTTAACTCGAGAGTTAGTAGAAACGTCGTCAAGAGGAATGGGGTTAAGCTCTTGGCCATTCCTTTTCATAGTTGATTAGAGATCCCAAGATCTAGGTTCAAAGGGACAATCTAATTTCATGTAACGGGTGAGTCACTGAAGAGGTAAATCCTCTTGGCCATTCCTTTGCATAGTAATACCCTGTAGGGTTGGAAGGTTAAGCTAATGCTTTCAATAACCTAAGTGATATGAATAATCAATCGTGGTATAGTGAGATACCTTATATAGGTCACCTATGTAAGTGCAAAGTGGGGCCGCTTCTACAAGAATTGACAAGGCCTAATTTTTCAAACCACTCACTGAACCAGGCTGGTATTCTAGGGCCAAATCGGACACAACAATGAGAACAGAACGATGGAGTAATTTTTGTGTGAGGTCTGTTGTCTTGGTTTACTGAAATGTCATAACAGTTCAAGACTTCCTGTTAACTAGGCAAACAGTAAATTTGATAGACTTCACTAGGATCAAAGCCAAAAGCTACCCTTTCCGTTGCCGGGGTTATTCCGTTGCACTCTCTCAAAGTCTTTGTTGTTGAGCGTTGTTCGTTTGTTGTTATTCGGTCAATTTTTATTCATGTGGGGGATTGTTGAAAAAATAATTATTTTTTGGTGACTTTAATGTAATATTAAAGTGGGTGCCAATCCTTTATTAAGGTGGATTAAAGTGGGTTTAGATTCTTTGTAATAAAATCTTTACACCACAAAAAGAATGACAAAAAACCATTAAGGTTAGAATGAGAAATTGACTTATTAAGTTGGCCTCATGAAAGAAGCGTTGGGAAAGGTGTAAAACCTTCTGTCCCACATTGATTGTAGAGGAGAACATTGATGAGTATTTAAATCCTATTTTTTGCCTAAGGATGTAAGCCTTTTAGGGCATCCAAATTTTTTGAAGGAAGAGAGTTATGGATTCTTCAAGGATGGACTTGGGCCAAAGCTATGATTTAAGTTAGTTATGTGAAAATTGCCACACAGGCGCGCATGCGCCGCTTGCCCGCTCGAACCGAGCTGGGTCCGAGTCCGCGGTCCATGATCCGTGGGTCGTGGATCATGGATCTTGAGACTTGGGCTTGAGGCTTGGATTAACTATGGGGGTTGGGTTTGACCCACCCATTTTAATCTTTTTGAGCCAAGCCAAATTTATGAGCTGTAGGAATATATACAAAAACTTATGTGTATATTAGAGCTGGTAACTTCTCTATTGATGATGGACTTTAACCCATCAGTTTTGTAGAATTAAATCCTGTATTTGTTGTAGGAAAGCCTCTTCCTCTCTCCCTCCATATGCATAAAATGAGGCTCTTTCCTTCAACTTTCTACACCAGAAATTGTTTTTCTTGTCTTTAAAAGTTTTCCTCCAATTTTATATTATATTCTTCCTGTGAGAGAGTACTGCAAAGTTCTGTTCGCCGAAGCTACTCAGTGCATTGCTGTAGCTGGTCCAACCATCGTATCGTGGGAGACAAACGTCGAATAACCTCCAACACCCAACCGGTGAGGCGGCGAATCTGTTTTAAGGAGACTGTCTAGTACAAGTTTCAGTTTGCTTCCTTTTGCTAGTTTTATTTTATTATGAATTTCTGTAAATTCCAGCATATTATTGTTCTAAAATTCAAATTTTTTGTTCAATATGAATCCATTTGTTTGATTTAATTAAACAATATGTACAACAATAATTGTCATATCAAAGATATTAAATATCAGGGGTTACTTTTTAATGTCGGGTGATGTTAGGTAGCTCGAATTTTTATTGGCTTAACTTTGCCCAAATGATGTGGCGATGATGTGGAAATTAATTAATTATTATTATTATTTTTTTAGGATACTAAACCTAATTATTGTTGATAATATATGATTTCTTGAGATATTTTATCAACTCTTTTTCTAGTAAATTCTATACCTTTAGCAACACCAGTATTAAGTAGATTTTGTAAAAAATTAAGATGCTGACAGTTTACAATTAGTACTAATACTTATGATCTAGTAACTTACTACTTGTTGTAATTTTAAGATGTTTGATTTTAGGCCCATTGTACTTCCAAAATAAGAACAGTATCTAAAGACTTTGACCGTTACCTAAACGTAGTCAGTATAGGGATCTGGCATTGGCAAACTTCCAATTTACCGAGGTGGCTAACCTCAACCTTTCCTTCTTTAGATCAAGTTCAGCACAAATCTGGTTCGTTTCCTACCTCAGACCGTAGCTTCAGAAGTTGTTTCTTTAATTATGTAGGAGGCCTAAGACCAATAACTTGACATATAGTAGTAACACACTCTTTTCAGAAATTGAAAAACTTTTTTATTTATTGAACAAAAATTTACAAGGAAAAGGGTGCTTGTAGACTGTTAGATTGCTAGGTTATTTTTGCTCTAAGAAGGCTTGAGACCAAACTTCTTTTTTAGTTTCAGTTATACTCTAAGTAATCTATCTTCCCTCTTGCTTTCCCTCAAGGCCTTTATATAGACACCTTGTGGACTTCAAGTCTAGACTTCAACCTAATATATAAACCTAAAATATTTTACATATTATATTTTATTATTTTTAGAAGACAAACAAAAGACAAATAGGTAGATGGTGTGATCACATGGTGATCACATATTATTTATGAACAAGAGACACCTGGCGGTGTAGCTACATGGAGGTGTAACCTTGAGCCTATGATTTTGCCAAATTACCCATGGTTTTGTCAATCCATTGCATTCTTTTGATTCCATACCCTCTCATCACCCATGACATCATTAAGATCATAATTTTCATCATATTCTTCAAACATTTCATCCCATCCTTCTAGATCTTGCTTTATTAGATATTTTTCCAAAAATATACATCATCTTTTAGATAAATATGTTCCAAAATCTACCTGTTCCAAGTAATCATATACTGATTCATAAGGCAATCCTTGAATAATTATTTTTTCCACCAAGGATGGTGTTACTGCAAATGTGGTCCTTTCATAATGAACTAATTTAAACCCAACCCTTGCTAATTATGTAGTTTCATAAGATATTATGAAAAATTCTCTTGCTCTTGCTTCTATTGGATCTATTATAAAAGGTCCTTCCCAATCTTTGAACCAATCACATTTGTAGGGGATCATGTCATTCTTGTCTTTTATTTTTATCAGATAATGAGCTACATTTAGACGTCTATCCTTTATCTTCGTTTGTGTAGCTGTAAATGTGATGGGTGCCATGCTTGGATATTCTTTGTAAACTTCATAGATTCTCTTGAACATGAATTATTGAAATCTGGTGAGCTGAGAAAGCCTAGTACTCTGTGGGTAAGGTGGAACGTCGAATGTATTAATTATTCCCAATTTCCATATTTGAACCAGAGGATCTTTTGGGCTAATGACCTTGTCTGAATCGAATGAAACCTTTAACATTCTGTAACTGTACAAGGTTGTTCATCCATTAAAGTGGCACCACCGAGTTCCCAGATAGGTGACATTTTCTTCATACCATTTTAGAAATAACTTAATGAAAGTACATTCTTTTATTTTGTTTTAGATATCATAAGGGAGTCAAAGTAACAAATATAGTATTTCTGATCGTAAAAACGTTTTGGCAACTAAACGGGTTTTTTAATGAGCTCGTTCACGGAACAACTTTTCCATGCTACTTGCATTTTTCTGATAATTTCAATGCTGTCTTGTGTCACCAAGTCCAGCACTTCTGAAGTCTCTGCCATGAGTGTTTCCTTCTCTGGCGGTATGAGTCTTGTGGATGTGGAAGCCATCTGTAAGTTCTTGAGTTAAAGTATCTACTAAACTATTTTTATTTCCATTAATATGTTCTATGTCAAAAGTAAATTGTTTTAATCAGAGTTGCCATCGTAAGAGCCTCCCTTGCGCCTGCATGTTTGATAAATTCTTATTTACGAAGCATAATAGGCATTTACAATCAATTCTTATTAAAAACGGTTTTCGAGTAAAAAATATTAAAAACTTTTCTATTCCTTTTATTATGGCTAATAATTCTCTTTCCATGTTAGGATAATGTCACCACCCAAACCTGCCCCTATAGGTTTAGCGCCGTAACCGGCCAGTAATCCTAGGATTACCTAAGGCCTCTGAACAGATTAAACAAAATTAAGGGGCTAACGGAAGCCAATAAAAAATATACAATGTCTATAGAGCAGTGCAGACATACATGGGACTAAAAGTTTAAACTTATATTGACATAGTTATAACGGTATCCATGCGTCAGCAGATATATAGATAAGCTAAAAGTCTTGATCAAACTTAAACAAAAAAAATCAAAAAACTTAAACTTGATCCACAAATCACAACCACAAGACACTTCAAGAACCTCCTCGGGAGGCGCAAAGGTTGGTCGAAAAAACAGATTCCAGACTGCAGCTTAGGCTTGGTCACGTGCCTGCTCACCTACATACATAACTAATACAATGAGCTGGAGCCCAGCGAATAACAATAAAGTAAAGATTTTATGAATGATGTCCATAATAGATTCAAAAATTAGAGTTCATATCAGAAACAAACTCATATATCAGATTCTCACAGATAATCATACGTGGTATATCCGTTAGCAGTAATAAATTCGATGGCTCATGAATACATGAGACATTCTGATGACCCATAAAGGGACCTGTTGACCCATAAAAGGGACATAATATATCACATGATGCTAAGGATGCCACGAATACATTCAGAAAGTTAGACAATCATCCATTTAATCATAACATAGCTTTTCAGAAAACAGGTCATATCATATCAGTCAGAAGATACTTAAAGTTGAACATAACTTCACAGAGTTATTACTCACAGATAGCTTCGGTAGTAGAACAGACAAAGCAAACATATTAGACAGTCTATGGCGCGTGACCTACACAAACACATGAATACACATTGAAACGCACGCTCGAAAGATACGTAACTTATTTCTTTTCTATCTTGGTGTGTTTCTAATCCTTATCCTCATTATTATGTCTTAATTAAGGCTTAGGAATGCCTAAGATTCAATGAGAACGCCAAAATGTAAGTTGAAGCATTTAGCCAAAATTCTAAAAACAAGGCAGTTTGCTCGAGTGCAACTTTGGTTGATCGAGCGGACCCCTTGGTTTGCAAAACTTTTGGGAGCTCTAGTGTTATACTCAAGCTTAACTTCCTTCACTCGAGCTGAGGTCCAAAACAAAAGGATAGTCACTTGAGCACAAGTTCTGTCGCTCGAGCCAACCCCCAAACTCTGCAAAAGTACTGGGAGCTCGCATTCTTTACTTGAGCGACGAGCATGAATTTTGGAATTTCCAGATTGCTCTCCAAGCTCCAAAACTTAAATCCAAAGTTTCAAAGCACATCCTTTAGGCCCAGAACTTGAGAAAAACATGTCTAAACTTGTATAACATCATGAATTAAAGATCATTTCGCAAAATCAAGGCCCAAAGCATACCAATTGTTCAAAATCATACTTAAAACTTGGAAACATAACATGCATGAGTTGATATGAACTCCAATCTTTCAAAATATGATCAAATAAAGTAAAATGATACAAAACGTGATGAATTCCCAAAACTAAGTTCAAATTGTTGCATGAGGGAATTTCTTAGAAAACATGCTCAAAATGCAATGAAATACACATGCATGTATGAATTGATCTTCCTTTCAACTTCTTTAACTTAATTCTAGCATCTCTTAGCTCAATTCTCTTAAATTCATGCATGAACCAACTCAATTACAAAACTAAAGGCTTGAATTCTTACCTTAGGTGTTCAATTGGGCTCTAGATGACTAGTTCTTCCAAAAGTTCTCTCAATTCTCTACAATTCCCTTTCTTAAGCTTGAATTCACTCTCTTTCTAGGTTTCTCCCTCTCTCTCTCACGTTTTGTCTCCACAAGATGAGAAATGAGAGTGTAAAGATGAGTTTAGGGTCTAAATTAGCCTTATATAGGCGTGGAGTAAATTAATTTAATTACTTCTTGTTTAGGCTAATTAACTTCAATTATTTTATTCCAATTATTTGGTTCCGAATCAAATTTCAATTAAACCTACCAAAAATTGCTAAAAATCCAAATTACACATTAACCTAGGCAATTTCATGATTGAATGCTGATAAGGCCTTCAATTTGCATACCGAACTATCATGAACAGATATAGACTCAAATAACACATAGAATGCACAATTAATTTGTAATTTCATCATAATTCCTTGTTAAGCAGTCCTAATTATGGATTATAGGCTAATCATAGGTTGGAGTTGTTACAAATAATTACATTCAGCTTAATTAAAACTTCCACTACAATGCCTACATATTATTTTCTTTTATTTTCAATACTGCACTCCAATGATTGTTACTTGCATCGGTTTCTAGTACTAGCTCATCATTTTTATTAGGAAGTGTTAGGGTAGGTAAATTTTTACACTTTTCTTTTAAAATTTTTAATAATACGGAGTCGGCTAAGTTCCATGTCTAACTCTCATTTTTTTTAGTTGCTTTTATAAAGATTTTCTTATTTTAGCTAAGTCTTTTATAAAATTTGAGGCATAAGTTAAATATCCTAAAAATCTTTCTAATTGTTTTCTATCTGTGATTTTATCAAAAATTTTATTAAATTTTTCGAGAACATGACTTTGCATTTTATTGATCTTACCTTGATTTCAAGTCCTAAAAATTCTATTTCCTTTTGTGCATATACACATTTTCTTGGGTAACACTTTGCACCCCTGCACTTTGTCCCCTACATATGAAATCATGACAGTCAACTCCATGCACTTCTGGTCAAATCCCACTTTGGTCTCTACACATGAAATCATGACAGTCAACCCCATGTACTTTTACTGAAATCCCACTTTGGTCCCCACACAAGTGTTAATGTCCCTCTATTACTTTATCTTTAAATCTTTAACAAAATTCAGTCATGTGACAAAAATGTGACTACGAAATGAGGGTAAGAGATGAAAATCATCCATGTTTCTCATTAATACACTTTATCCTACGTGATAAGCAAATAAGAGTTATGTAATACAATATGTGTGTGTGTGTCCCTCTATTACTTTATCTTTAAATCTTTAACAAAATTCAGTCATGTGACAAAAATGTGACTACGAAATGAGGGTAAGAGATGAAAATCATCCATGTTTCTCATTAATACACTTTATCCTACGTGATAAGCAAATAAGAGTTATGTAATACAATATGTGTGTGTGTGTGTGTGTGTGTGTGTGTGTGTGTGTGCGTGTGTGCGTGTGTGTTCGTATGGTAAAATTGGGACGAAAATGCAAGAAAATAGAGCTTTTGAAATTTAAAGAAATAATGCGACAAAGAAATTAAAGAAAAAGAAAGATGAATAAACAGAAGACTGTGTTACAGTGAAAAAGAGGTAATATCGTTTTGCCCCCGAAACTTTCACGCGTTTTTCAATTTGACCACTAGATTTTGATTAATATCAATTTTACACCCGAACTTTCAAAATTTGATCAATTTGGCCCCTACCGTCACATTTCGTCTACAATTGGACGGAATGTGCTGACGTGGCACCAAAGTTCATTTGGAATTTAATTTTACCCCCTAAACTATATCTTAAAAATCAATTTGCCCCCCAAATATAAAAAAATTAAATTTAAATATTTAATAAATAATTTTTTTATCTCAATAATGAAAAAATTAAATTTTAAATAATATATACTTTGCAAAAAAGTAAAAGAAATCCTCATTTAGAATTATCTTGAGACTATGAAGCATGAGTACTTTGACAAACATGTCGTACTCGTACCAAGTACTTACCGAATTTTGAAATTTTTTTCCCACTCAGTTTTGAAATTACTATTAGCCGATCAATTCTATTGAAATTAATTTGGGTAATAAATTAGTTACAATTGCGCGCGCGCATACACACATAGAGTAACCAAGAAAGTTTCGGCTAAATAAGTTTCTGTAGGATCGACTCGAGATAATTTGAGACCTATGAAGCACAAGTACGAGTATGAGTACTAGTATTGGCACGATACGGGTATGTCGACCTGGTAAAATCCAAAAAAATTAGCATACGGGTACGACTTAATACGTTTATAAAAAAATATTTATTTTTAATTTGAAATAATACACAAATTGATTAAATTGTTTAATTTGTTAAATCCAACATACAATTGACATTCAATGTCAAAAGTACAAGTATAGGATAAACCAAAATTAAATATCATTAAATTAAATAACTTCCAAACTAGAACTTAATTTTAAAACCATGCTAAGCACAAAACTAAAAATGAAAAAAAAAAAAGAAAGTCTAGCAAAAGGAATTTTATCTTTGTAATAGAAGAAAATAATGTTTCAACTGAGGTAAAACACGACTTGGGTATATACTAAATATGTTTGGATATGCCAAAAATTAAGAAGAAAAAATTTAAGTACGTGTTTTATGTACCCAGTACGTATGCAGAAATATCATACGTCGGTAAGTACCCGGTACGAGTACGACATATTTGTCGAATTATCCATATTTTATAGTCTCAAGATAATTATAAAATAGGATTTTTATTTTTTTTATTTTTTATTGCAAAGTATATGTTATTTAAAATTTAATTTTTTTTATTATTGAGATAAAGAATTATTTATTAAATATTTAAATTTAATTTTTCTATATTTGGGAGGTAAATTGATTTTTAAGTTATAGTTTGGGGGGTAAAATGAAATTTTAAATGAATTTTGGTGGCACGTTAGCACATTCCGTCCAATGTGGATAGAATGTTATGGCAGGGGCCAAATTGATTAAAATTTCAAAAATTTGGGAGTAAAATTGATATTAATTGAAGTATGGGGGTCAAATTGAAAACGCGTGAAAGTTTGGGAGAGCAAAATGATATTTCCGTTCAAAAAAAATTTAAGCAAAACCCTAGTTCATTTTCTTAATTGTTCATAATCTGCATTGTTTTTGGCCTAATAAAGTCATATTTTGATGTAAATTTTGGGATAAAGTGTACATTGGTAAAAAAATATAGATGATTTTCTTTTCTTACTCTCATGTCGTAGTCACATTTTTATCACATGATTAGATTCTGTTAAAGATTTAAATAATCGAGTAACAGAAAGAGGACATCGACACTTGTATGGGGACCCAAGTGAGATTTGACCATAAGTACAAGGGATTGACTGTCATGATTTTATGTATAGGGGCCAAAGTGAGATTTGGTACAAAGTGTAGGGGTGCAAAATGTAATTTACCCCCCTTTTTTTTCACCTAACACTATTCCATGTTCTTCACATTTTTCTGTCATTATTTTGATATCTATTATATATTCTATGGATCTAGAGAAAATTAAAATATCATCTATATATACAAGATAAATATTATTTTGTTCTTTAAAGATGTTATTCATTCTTCTTTGAAATATTTTAGGTGCATTTTTTTTAATCCAAATGGCATTACAAGCCATTCATAATGTCCTTGTGACACACTAAAAGCTTGAAAAATCTAGAAATTCCCTAGATATTGATTTGTTATTATGTATCAATTTTAATGAGTAAATAGCAATCCCAATTAAACAATCAAAGACAAATCAACACAACGATTTAACGTGAAAAAATCACAATTGAAGCGCCTCCAATTATGATAAAAAAAATCACGGGCAAAACCCACAAAACAATCCACTAAGAAGACAAAAGGAATTACACTAGTGTACTCTCAATTACCTAGCGAATCCACATCTGAATTGAACCGACTCCTATATGCCTCTTCCACCACGGTTTTCACCTCGGAATCGTCTTGCCCAACATTGAATCCACAATGCTGATATCGAATCCACGACGATAAGCCACTCCAGAATTCACCAAAGCTTCAGGCCCAAGTTCCACGGAATCCACCGAGGAATAACTTTCTCTTTTGTATAGAATAAACAAACAATCCTTTGATGTATACTTTTTAAACCATGAGTTAAATACTCAATTAAACATCAAGGAAAACTAGCAAAATAGCCCTATAGGAAAACCCTCGAACCCTCAAAGAAGATCTGGAAACCGTAGCCTAAAATCTGACTAAAATACATATTTATAGAAAACTGAATCGAGTTCTCCGCTCGAGTGCAGGAATGGCCGCTCGAGCGGACCTCGCTCGAGCGCAGGAAAGTTCGCTCTAGCGTAAAATCCCAACTTCCAATACTTTTGTAGACAGGTCAAACTTTTGGAACCAAACGTTCTCTGCTCCAGCACACAAACGGCCGCTCGAGCGAACAAGCAACTTCGAATGCATTTTTGCATTTTGCTTCGAGGGTGCTGACCCTCGATCCCGCCAGGGCACTGCCCTTGACCCGCCAAGGGGTGCTACACCCTCGACCCCTGCAAGCTGACCAGGCAACTCGATCCCCGACACAGTCAGCGAAGTGGCAAACATGAAAGGATTAAGATCACGAACTCCTCTGCTTAGGCACAATTCGGGTAGGATTCACATCTAAAACTCGTAGCCTCACTGAAATACAAGATCGAATAAAATTACAACTGAAAGGAGTTTTGTCAAACGGGATTGCCAAGAATAAAAACCTAACAAGGCTATTAGTGGTATACTTTCTTTATCTATTTTAATTTGCCAATATCCACTTTTACAATTCATTTTGGAGAATCAGGAGGCACCTTGTATTCTGTTAAAAGAACTTGCTTATTTGGAATAAAATAACCATCTCTTTTAGTATTATCATTTAATTTTTTTGTAAGTTATTACCATTCTAGTTTTTCTTCTTTTAATCTCAACATGGTTTCTAACCATAAATACTGGACTACTATGTGGACTTTTACTATCTCTAATTAATCATTTTTGTTTGAGATCTTCTATCTCTTTTCTAAATATGAAGGGATAAAGTGGGGGGAAAAAATTTTTGAAAGGCTAAAGTGAAGAAGTGACCAACATAAAAGGGGCAAAGTATTCCAAATCTAAAATTTGAATAGTACTATCTACTACCTACCTATTATTATTATTATTATTATTATTATTATTATTATTATTATTATTATTATTATTATTATTATTATAAAAGTGTGAAGAGCTTACCATGTTTTCTATTTTTTTAAATCTCAATTTTACCCTCTCAAATATACTATATTTTCAAAAAGTCATGAAGAGTTTTATATAAACCAACTATCTCTTTATTTTTGAAGTTGAACACTCAAAAATGATATATGTACTTCCAAGAGTCCTATATAAATATAAACAAACTGTCTCCCTTCATATTAAAAAAAAAAAATCATCTTCCTATTTTTTACATTGATAATAATTGAAGAGCAAAAAAACTATTACTCTTTTTTTTATTTATTTCTTGTGTCTACTTCTATACTGATATAAATAATGTTTACAATTGTCCATCATGGATCAAATCACTGTGAATAATTTTGGTTGGATTTTAAAGTTATATGCATTCGTTCGAACCTTGTCACACCCCACTTTTTATGCCAATGGCTACCATTACCAAATCCTTTATTATAATACAATTTCAGAGACCATGTGTGGAAATTCAATACAATAACGAGTATTATTATTAAAGGTTCTCTCATTCGAATATGAAATGAATGCAACATAAGATAAAAATAAATAAATTGCCCATAGGCTTACATCTTTTAAATTAAAAGAAAGGGTTTAACCCTTTTACATCAATGGCATTTTGTCTACAAATAAAAGGCCCCGTGGCCAACACATAAAGAAAATCCTCGATCTTGAAATCCTTCTCATCGTTCACCTGAAAAAGGATTAGCAACGTGGGATGAACATAAAGTCTAGTAGGGATCCCAGTATGATCCTAAACAATAACAATATACAGATAACTATGATCATGAATGCTTTAAATCATATCAGATACATATAGTGACGGTTTATACAAAAATATACTTATATAGGAACTTTTCTCAAAATCATTCATTTCGTTCAACAACATAAACATTTTACTTTTCTTTCTTCATGTTACCTTTTTCAAAATTCATATGACAATAACAAGTTCCTAAAAACAATCTCACAAAGCCCGTTACGTTTTCTCACACTTTTCGAACGTACACCTGATTTGCCTTTTTGAAACATGTTCACAAGTATCCGATATCCTTCACATTATTCACAATCTCAATACAATACTTACGTCCGTTTCCAACACATTCATATCTTTACATATATATATTCAGTACAAAGGGAAAACAACAAGAAACCAACAACTATCTACTCAACAAATGAGGCAACTCGGCCTTCCAAAACCATAACCATCATAACCCTTAATATACACAGATATACTGAAACAATAATGATAAACAAGTCCCGCTCTGCTTGCCTTAAGCACGGTAAGCCAAGGATACACCTTTCCAAAACAAAATGCCAAGTCAAGGATATACATTTCCATAACAAAATGCCAAGCCAAGGAGACACCTTTCCATAATGAAATGCCAATTTACCAGTCACCAGCTGGAAGGTAATGGTACCTCTGCCAAGTTCTCCAAGCGCTAGCTGGAAGGTACTGGTACCTCTTATTCGAAGCGCGACCAATTCTCCAGGCGCTAACTGGAAGATAATTGTACCTCTCATTCGAAGCACAAGCACATTCCAAACCATCTCAACATACAAGAATACATAATAACACAAGTGTAATACATACACAATGTATATAAACACATAATCACACATGGAGTACATCCCCTTTTTCTTCACAACTAATCATGCATATACAATGTATATAAACATAGTCATATTTAATGACAACCAACGAAGGATTAGTTTCAATTTACTTAGTCCACATGCAATTTTTACAACAATCATAGCTATCATCCACCGATATCCCCAAACATATATTTCTAAACATATATACAATCTCCAAAATAGATAAACTATCTATATTTTCATAGGTGAGAAATTACAAATATCCAACTCCACCATTTACATTCATATCTATCCATTTCTACATCTAATACGAAAGAAAAACCAAAAATCTAATTTTCGCAAGACTTCCAGTCCAATAACAATGATAATATGTAAAGGCTCCAAGATCCGACCTCAAGTTCATTATTCGTTTACAAAGGGTGATGATTTCATTTTCTTTCAAAAAGACCATTTTTGTTTATTTTCCAATCCACACAATTCCAACCATTTTCTAAAAATTCAATCTCGTCATTTTACAAAACCAAAACCAAATCCATCCTCTTTATTTTACAAAACCAATTCCATTGGTATTAAAACCATAACTCAACTCAACTTCACATGATTAGTCTAAAACAATACCAACACCGTGGCTACTTTTCCTTTTATTTTCTTTTAATATAAGCACAATTCTACAACCCATATTAGCAAAATATAAAGATTATTCAACTTCCTCCATTTTAAATCCATTAAATCAATAATAGTAAATTATGGCTTTCCTCCCTCTCTTCACAAACATAATAAATCATTTTCCCAAATAACCCAATAACAAACAACTTAACAATTTCAATCACAAATATCAAACCCTAGATCCACTTTCATGGCTTTCAAGAAAATCCATAATGAATATGGTTTTTATGCAATAAAATTCTGTGGACTCGCATTTTTCCGCACCCCACCTTTCGGAAAGGTTTGAAAAGGAGGCCTCACAGTTCGGACTCCCGCAGTTCTGAATCTAGTTTTACAAGTGCAATGTGAAACTGATAAACACCAAAGAGTCCAAATCCGGCAAATCTTTTTGGAAAATCGATTTTAAATCAAATAATGTCAAAATTGAACTGTTTTGCCAGATATAGAGTTGCCACCTAAATATTTTATTTTTGGAAAAATTTAGGAAACCCTGACTCGTGCCGAAGGCCATGTGTCAGTCATCACCAAAGTTGCCTCGGCTCGAGAACTTAGGTACAAGAAGGGAAGGTCCTAAAATGAGCACCCCCGCTCGCCCGATCAAAGATCGGCCTCTACTAATCATGATATATTCTTTTATAAACATTATGTGTTATTGTTCTGATTATTAAACTAGCTTTACTATGTGACGCGCACAAGAAAGTATAGACTAGTCGCAAGACTAGGAATAATTTAACTCATGTTTGTTTGCGAAAAATTGTTTGAATTTGCCACCCTCAAGTGGGCTTAAAATGTGGATTTGCCACCAAACGTAGTGGGCTTCAAACATGATTTTGACACAACAAAGTGGGCTTAAAAATGCGCAATCATTGAATTGTTCCAATTCGAACAACAAAGCCTTCATCCACAAGCATTCATGCAGTTTAGCATTTAAGCACATAGCCTCATGGCAAGCATGCTAGACATGCCAACATGACAATCACACTCATGCAAGTATGATAAAGCATAAAACTCACCGAGTACTCCAAGCCAAAACAAAAATTAGTTAGAAAGATGCATAATCCTAACTATATAAGATGCCTAATGCAACGCATGCAATAATGCAATTAATAGGCTCGACTACTAATATGGCATATGAATTGATTTGAACAACATGCGATTAAACACGTATTCAAAGAAGATATTAAAATAGCAATGCAGTTTGAATGATGCACTGAGCCTCGGTGCATGCAATACAAATGAATGGATGCAAACATGCAAGCATAAGGTATGCTAATAAAAAATGTCCCTAATCTAACCATCAAAAGCGATTAAATAAAATGGAGAAAGACGTGAGGTTGGAAGACATACACATACACATGCACACGCACACTTATTACAACATTATACCCTCACGAATGAGGGTTTGAATAAATAAGCGCTAACTAACTAGTTAAACTAATTAAGCTAACTATTACAAAACGAAACTACTTAACTAACTTATTCTAAGCTAATTAAATATTACAAATTGAATTAATTAGCTAAATACTAAGCTAATTAAGTACAAAACAATTAAACTAATTAATTATGTCACGACCCGCTCCTCGTACTCAAGGGTTAAGCATCGTGATGGCCAGTAACTGAGGTTACCTCCGGCCAATTCTTAAACAAATCAATAAATGCAAGCGGAAGTAATATTTAAGTGAGGGTACCAAAATAATTATTGGAGCTTTTATTTTTATTACAAAAATGAATTGACCAAAAAGGTCGATATTTACATAGAAAAATGTCATAAAAGTGTTGTGTGTTTCTAATCCGTAGCCCCGCATCTAAGACTTTCCAAAAGTTATTTCTGAATTGCACTGTTTCCTGAAAATTGGTAAACAACTATAAGCACATGGCAGAGTGAGAAATATTATACCAAGAGTATAAGGGACACGAAATAACCATGGATAGTTAATTAGGCCAAAACATTTACATAACTCAGTTTGGTAAATAAATCATTGGTAAACAAATCATTTAAGTTGCAGAAACTGAAATACAGAAATTATGTAAATAAATAACCACAACCACGGTACTGAACAGAATAGAACAGAAGTCACAGAAGTGATAGCCAGAACAGATGTACGGACTCAAGAGATGGCTCGTACGGATTCTAGAGGTGGCTCCCACAATAGTGTAGCACTTTGCTCTGCACAGAACAGAGGTACGGATTCAAGTAGGAATGGCAACGGGCCGGGCCGGGACCGGGGACTCCCCCCCGGTCCCCGATCCCCGAAGATTACAAAATCCCTGCCCCCGCCTCCAATCCCTGGCGGGGGAGCCCATCACCCTCCGTCCCTCTAACGGGATCGGGTTTCTCATTTCCAAATATCCCGAGCTTTTTTTTTTTTTTTCGAATTTTGTTCAACAAACCACTGACTAATCAATATATATCACAAATCAACAAACCAATTTTGTTCAATATATAACAGATCTAACAGATCAATATATATCAGATCCAATTAACACAGATTAAATATAATTAACACATTAAAAAAAATTAATCTAAACAATACAGATCAATATATAACTGATCTAACAGATCAATTTTGTTCAATATATAACAGATCAATATATAATTAACACAAATTAAAAAAAAAATATTCTGAACAACACAAATCTGAGTACAGATCAACAACAACAACATCAGATCAGAGAAAGAAAAAGAGAAGACAGATCTAACAGATTTGAGTACAGATCTGGTACACCTTCATCGACGCCAATGACCAGGCTCTTATGGCGAGATCGACGGTGATGGTGGCTGTGGCTGTGGCTGTGGCTGTGGGTTCGGTGGTGGTGAGAGATGGACCTTCTGCTCAAGAATAGAGAGAGACGAAATGGAGAAAGAGAAAGAGAAACCGAGGTGAGGAGAAGAGAGAGAGAGAGGGGTCGGGGCCAGCGGTGGTGGTGGTGATATCGCCATGACAAACACTGTGAGAGAGCTGTGAGAAAGAGAGAGAAGAACGAGAGTGTTGAGAGAAAGTTGAGAACGAGAGAGTGAAGAGAGTGAGAGAGTTGAGAGAGAAGATAAGAGTGAAATAGTTGAGAGAGAGAAGATAAGATGAAAACAGATATTTATATAATACAACTAAAGAGGCATAGAGGCGGGGCTGCATCGGGGAAATTTCGGGGCCGGGGCCGAAGAGCCTATCCCCGTCCCCGATCCGAAAATTATCGGGGATGTATTTTTCAATACCAGCCCCGGCCCCATGGGGAATAATTTTCGGGAAAAACCCTATTTATCGAGACGGGGCGGTCCGGGTCCCTGTCGGGCCTGGTTGATATTGCCATCCCTAGATTCAAGAGGTGACTCGTATGGATTCTAGAGGTGGCTCCCACAATAGTGTAGCACTTAGCTCCGCATAGCACTTTGCTCCGCACAGAGGTTAATGGATCAGAGGGCCACAAAGTGATCAAACAAAGGCCAATGGTTATTTAAGTCCCCCAAAGTATGGGACTCCCGTGGTGGTATTTACAAAATATAATTGTTTATAAGGTCATAACCAAATATTCTTTAAAAGTAAAACAAACATATCCATGAGTTTCCTTTTAAGCAAATAGGGTTCAGATAATAATTCACGTAATTGAAATCTTTATAAAACATAACTTTTATTAATATACTAATAAAACATAACTTGTATAAAACAGATTTTGGTAAGTCAAAACATACGTAAAATATATTATGGTGACTCAAGGTATAATATAACTCACCTTAACTTTAATACCTCATTCTTTCTTTCTACTACCAAAGACCATCTCAGCTTCCATTATTTTTTTCTTCTTTTCCTTGCTTTCTTCCCTTTCTTTCTCTCTTTCTTTTCTTCTTTCTTCTTTTCTTCTCCAGGCACCTCCTCCCTATATAGAGAGGTGAAACCATCACCTGGCCAACACGTGGCCAGGCCGAATCCTCTCCAGATTCAATCACAAATTCGATTAGATTTATAGTTATCTATTAATAAATATTTAAGATAATTACCATTTGACCCAATATTTTAATATAATTATATTAATTAATTAATTCTTAATTAAATTACATTCTATCTTAGACTAACAGAAAATTAATTATTTATTTTAGTACCACACCCATTATTATTATTATTATTATCATCAATATTATTATTATTATTTATATTTTGATCCCTAAACTTTTACTAATTATATTGTTTTATAAAATTACACATAATAATATATAATATAATATATTATATATTTTCCTGTGATTAAATAATATTAGTATATATTCTACAGAATAATTAAAAATCTGGATTGTTACAAATTAGCTACCACTAATTAATTAAACAAAGCAATTAAATGGCCTCGGGGAGCGAGGGATGCATGCATGCTCGGTTCCTCTACCCGAAAATGCCACCGCCTTACTGTTGCAGCCTCTGTTTGCATTTATTTGAACAACAACAATGTTGCCATCTCCCAGAGTGCTTCTGCTTCAACTCAGAAACACACTTGTGCAAAATTTTCATTGATGGCCAATCGGCTACCAATGGTGGTCGTCAGCTATCCCTTCCTGAACTTCTTTTTTGCTACAACAGAGAATAAACAGAGACAAAGCAGTGTATTTTGAAAGAGTGTTTGTACTATTACGCTCCTTATCATCACACAAGTTCAAAGGAGTGTAACTCTCGACTCTCAAACCATCAACCAAGCATTTCCATGCATGATGACCAAAGAACCAAGTTTGTACAAGTTTAATGAGTGCACAAACAAGACTCAAAAAGATCACCACCCTATCATGCATGATCAAGAGTGATGGTGACCAAGGAAAGTAGCACGTTTCATCACTTTGAGTATGAAACGTCCCATTTTCCTCATGTTCGAATTAACATCCGATTCGAACATATACAATGCAACATGAAAGATGCTTATATTGCCTCTTTTACTTGTTCATTTTATTTACTTATTTTAGATTACCAATCCATTCCTTAATTGATTAGTCCAAAAATGAGTGTCCTCTAAGGGAAAGTAGACTTAAATCACAAGTGCCTTGGGCATGAAAGAGACCTCATACCGTTGGTAATGAACCCCAAATGGGATTAAACCATTAAGCACAAATGCCTCAATTCCACACTTAAGCAAGCAAGGGGTTTAAAACCACTTTCAAAGAAAATGAAAAAGTGAAGAATAAAGGGAGATTGCAGAGATTTCAATGCCAAAATGGAGCTCAAAATAACACTAAAACATGCTTTCAACTCAAAAGAATGATGATCAAAGCATTGAAACAACAAACTAGTGAAGGAAATTGCACTTCAACCATACAATACAAGGCTCAAAGGACTTAACTAGCTCAAAACAGAGCTAAAACAAGTCAAAATACTAGCAAAAACATGATGAGATCAAGGTGCAAAATGCTAGAAAAACATGCTCACATGTTAAGTTATCTAGGCATGCAAACAAGACACAAGGAGGGGAGGCTATCCCCTCCAATTTTGGACTTCAAAAAAAGGTTTTTATCACTGAAATAACTCTGACTTTCAGTGGTTAAAAGGCCTAAAAATTTTGATTTAAAGGTGATGAAAGATGACACAAAAAGCTTCACAAGCTAAAGAACAAAAAGGGGAAACAACCCCCTAACTCACAAAGACTCAAACTACCATTTTTATGCCTTAAAAACAGAGTTTTTTACACTTCAAAAATAGCCTCAAAACAGTTGAAAAAGAAGGCAAAGCAAGTATGCACAATAAGCTTAAATGAGGTAAGTTCAATACCTTTAAAGCAAAGTGCAATTCAGCCACAAACTTAAGTTCAAATCTTTTTCCAAAGCTCAAACTAGGCTCCAAAGGACCTCAGATCCAAGGTGAGAGTGTTTGGTTAAGGGTTGGTGTGCAAAAGTGTAGAGAAACTAAGCAAGTGTATACAAAATAACGAAAGAGAGAGAGAGAGAGAGAGAGAGAGAGAGAAAGAGAGAGAGATTTTTTATCCAAAATTTCTAACCCTCCAAAATGGGGGAGGACACCCCCTATATATAGAAAATCAAGGTTTGAGCTTGAATTCATCCCACCATACACGTGTATGAAGATGCAATTCAGTGAGCAACAGCTGGCACAGCTGGCAAACAAATATTTGAAAAAGGAGACCAATGGCCGTCGGTCACCATCGGTGGTCGACAGGCACAACTTGTGGCCGACAAGGTCTAGGGCTGGCCGACAGGTCACCCTCCCCCCTAGGCAAGAAGCAACAAGCTCTTGGTCCAAAAACAAGCACAAAATAATCAAGGTTCAAGGCTCAAAGTCAGGGCGTTCCGCCGAGGACTTCGGGCGCTCAAATGAACACAAACAAGCACAATCATTGAGTGCACAATCGATGACGTTCAAGTCTTAAGGTCAGTCAAAAATGGGGTGTCTACAGGTGCCCCTCTTTGACAGAACTCGGAAGTCATAAAATGACATGAGTGAATGTTAATGCCTAGAGATGACCCATTTTTGATAAGGCCAAAAACTTGGACAAGCAAACAAACAAAACAAAGAACGGTTGCGACCGCAGGCTGCCTACGTATCCCTTTGCAAGAAATCAAACCAGTGTCGTTCTGGGGCATGATGCAAATGATATGCACGATATGACAACATAACTTATGATCATGCAATGAGGCTATAATGAAACATCTACATACAAGTGCTATGCGAATAAATGCTACAGTAATCTCATACATAAAAAGAAATAAGTAAACGAGCCAAACTACACTTCATGCAAAAAATATGAAAGAAAATTATACAAACTTAACTACACATCACGCGGAAAGGCAAAGAACAACACAACTATCAGGTGCACCTGAGGCGTCAAACAAGATTCCAACGCGTTGCACACGTAAGGAGAAAGATGGTGTAAACACAGGGACACACCCGAATGTGTTAAACTGGAGCGTCCTAACGCGTCGCACGCGAAAGGAGAAAAAGGTAACAAGAACACCGGGACATACCCAAATGCCTCTAACCGAAAGCGTCCTAACGCGTCGCAAGCGAGAGGAGAAAGTGGTGAACACCAGGGCACACCCGTGTGTTTTAAATAGGAGCGTCCTAACATGTCGCACGCGAGAGGAGAAAGAGGTGATGAGGACATCAGGACTCGCCCAAATGTCTCTAAATCGAAGGGTCCTAATGCGCTGCACGCGAAAGGAGAAAAGGCAACGAGAACACCATGACGCACCCAAATGCCTCTAACTGAAAGCGTCCTAATGCATCGCACGTGAGAGGAGAAGGGAGTGGTGTAAGCACCGGGCATACCTGAATGTTTCTAACCGAAAACGTCCTAACGTGTCGCACGCGAGAGGAGAAAAGGCAACGAGAACACAGGGACGCACCCAAATGCCTCTAACCGAAAGCATCCTAACACGTCGCACGCGAGAGGAGAAGGGAGTGGTGTAAGCACTGGGCATACCCGAATGTTTCTAACTGAAAGCATCCTAACGCGTTGTATGTGAAAGAAGAAAAGGCAATGAGAACACCGGGACGCACCCAAATGCCTCTAACTGAAAGCGTCCTAACGCGTTGCACGCAAGAGGAGAAGGGAGTGGTGTAAGCACCGGGCATGCCCGAATGTTTCTAACCAAAAGCATCCTAACGTGTCGCACGCGAGAGAAGAAAAGGCAACGAGAACATCGGGACGCACCCAAATGCCTCTAACCGAAACAGGGAGTGGTGTAAGCATCGGAACACGTCCCAATACTTCTAACCAAAACATGGTGTATCAAAGGACAGGAATGGTCTCACCTGGAACTCCTCTGAATGAACCGTACATACAATATCATGCTTGCATAAGAAAGAAACTCAACAAGCATATCATAGTAGGAGTGCATGTTCTATGCAAGATAAGCAAAGCATGTTCTATGCAAATGTCGTAACAGCATGTTCTATGCATAACAAATTGGAAGCATGTTCTATGCAAAGACAAAGAAATGCATATTCCATGCAATAGTATAGAATACATGTTCCATGCAATAATCAATAGTAAAAAATGTATGTTCAATGTGAGATTAACAGCATGCTCGCTGCAAAACACCAAATACATGCTCTATGCGAATGGGAAACTGAAGCATGTTCCATGCAAGATCTCATGTGAAAGGCACGTTCCATGCAACAACAAAGATATACATGTTCTATGCAATGACAAAAAGCGTGTTTGATAAAAACCACTCAATTGCAACTTCCGATTTACCTCTCAGAGGAGTTACAATATATTTCAAAAGGGTACATCTTGTTCATGTTGGCTAGTGAGGAGTCATGCACCGAAGATATGGTTCGGAACTCCTGGAAAGACAATTTTGAGCTTAAAAGTGAACCCTTCTTGCACTTTTTCGAGAACTGAGAACACAAAACAGCAGGAAAACACACAGGGAGAGCATTGGAGGCTTGTCGGCCACCCTGGAGGGGTGTCGGCTGCATGTCGGCTACAAATGGATGCTGTCGGCCACCGATGGCAATTCAAGGCCATTTTGGTTTTTTCTCCTCTGGCCTTTAAGTAAACTTCATTTCCTCACACCTCCATAGCCGAAAATCATTCCTCTTCCTCTCTAGACACTTTTCCCCTCTAGGTCTGTGCTTTATACGCATTTTCCAACACCCCACGCGAAGTTGACTCATTAGATCCTCTTGATTTCCTTCGTTTTGAACCGATTGGAATTTGTTTTCGGTGCTTTTTCCTTCATTCTCACCACTTGAGGTTTGTTCCCCTCGAGTTAATCTTGGGTTCCATGCCTTTTCTCGGGATTTGACTTTTTCTCCTATTTTCTCTCTCCGAGGGTTGACTTTTGTTGACTTTTGGCATTATCCACCTATTTTGCTCATTTTCGCTCACTTTCTCACCTCCTTTCCAAATGGCAGATGACATTCCCCATGACGGAGGTTCTCCAGGGATGGAAGGAGATCCCAAGCACATACCATTACCATCTAGGGTCCGACCTTTTGACCCGGAGACATACCACTCCAAGGTGCACATGCTACCGCCCAATACAGTCCGTTATTTTAGAGGATTTACACGAGGCGCGCCAGCAGATCTCTTACTGTGAGAGCTGGAGTCTCATCTATCCTACAGCGCCACTGAGGTGTACACTGTCTTCTCACATTTTTCGCAATGTACCTTGCATTTCCTGCATAGCTCACACTTACGCTATATTTCTTACACTGCCTTTCATTTGCTTGTCTCAAACACAATCTTGCACTGTATTTCTTACACTGCCTTTCATTTGTTCGTCTCAAACATAATCTTACACTATATTTCTTACACTGCCTTTCATCTGCTCGTCTCAAACACAATCTTGTACTGTATTTCTTACAATGCCTTTCATCTATTCATTCTGATTACAGGGGGACTCTCATTCTATCTGAGGATATGGGACCATATCTACGAGAGAGTGGTATATGGACCTCCCAGTTGGTGTTCGCCAGATTGTTGACGAGGCCGGGTTTGGTTTATTCTACATGGGGCTATTGCGTCTGATAGCGAGTAGGTCCATACTTGGGGCGCTGGTAGAGAGATGGTGGGACACCACAAACTCTTTCCATTTCTTTATCGCGGAAGACATGACGATGACTCCGTACGACTTTGCTATGCTCACCGACATCGAGGTAGGGGCCCAACCGATCCCATATGATACAAACATGAGTGAGTAGGAGGCCGCCTGGATCTACCTGTTGGGGGCACGCCCACCTCTCTTTCGATCAGGGACAGTTCGGTACAGTTGGTTTGCGGATCGTTTCAGAGGGAGACAGCCTAAGACCCCAGAGGAGATCGAGTAGTATGCCCGAGGTTTCCTGATGTTCCTCTTTAGCACCACCTTGTTCGCCGACAAGGCGAACACTGTCGGGCTATATTTTTTGAGTGCCTTGGTGGACTTGTCTTAGGTCCAGCATTACGACTGGGGCAACGCTGGCCTCACTATCTTGTACTGCTACATGAGCTCGACATCCCACAAGAACGAGAACAGGGTCGGCGGCTACTAGAGAGCCTAGGAGGTATGCTTTACTTTTCTGTTTTACATTCCCTACTGTGCTTTCTGCTTTGCACCTTCTGTACACTACATACACATAGCCTGACCTTTGCTTTGCATTTGTACTTTCTGTACGTTGCACTACACACTCTGCTTTCTGTATTTTCTCTGCATTCTGTATTATCTGCACATTACACACACATATTCTGCTTTCTGCATTACCTGTGTTTATCTGTTATATACTCACTGTTGTCCTTTTGCTTTCCGTAGCTATGGGTATATGCATATTTCCCGACACTTGCCTCAGAGCCGGAGGTGGAGATGCCTCCTGTCGTGCCATACTTTCACCGGTACGACGGGAGATGCCTACAGAGGACACAAAAGACTTTCTTATTCTTCCACCAATATTTTGACACGGCGACCGCAACGGAGGTAACTCAAAACTCACAGTTACTGCTACTTTATTTCAACTCTGATTCATATTGCATGTCTAATGGCAACTAGCAATCTGTACATTTGCTGTCTGCAGATCTCATGGTAGCTTTAGGCGGCGATGCCTGAGGGTGTGAGATACCAGCTTGCTGTTGCTTGGGGTGCTTCCCGTTATCAGCTCGTACTTGAGAGACCAGTAGGTCGAGCCTGGTTCTTAGGCGAGCGCTTCCTGAGCTAGACCTTAGGTTTGCCGTTGCAGACGGTTCCTTTGCCACCTTCGCCATCCATGAGGGCCACAGAAAGTCTTTCCTCCCAGGAGGTGATCGACTTTACACGAGGTGTGGAGGCTGACTACTTTCTAGGAGAGGGGGACTACACGGCCTATATCCAGACGCATCTCATGCCCCATTTGACGGGTATTCATGCTCATACAAGGAGAGCAGCTGATACCCCTTCGACGAGCAAGGCTCGAGCGCCAAGGGACAGGGCTAGAAGGGTGCCCCCCTGCTAGGTAGAGCTTTGGTTGGCCAAAGCTTCCAACCGAGTTGACAGGTTGGCGGTATATCGGAGAGGCTTACAGGATTTCGATTGAGCCTTCTGTGGCTAGTCACAGAGATGTCAGAGCACCTAATTCACCTCCGATACGTACTACAGTTTTCATTTTTGCATTCTTGCTCAGATACTCATTCCTTCCAAACACTAAACATTCCAAATTGCATTTGTAGGCGCCCGCAGGGTACATCGAGGGATCGCTTGAGATGTTGGCCTCATTCGAGGGCATGATCTTGAGGAGGGAGGCACTGTTTGGTTTCCACGATATCCAGGTAATTTTTTAGGTTTCTTGCATTTTGGTCATCACATTTCTGCTGATACACTAAAACTGACATTTCAACTGGAAATTTCCCATGTTGCATTGATGCACTACATGTATAGATCATATCTGACACACTGCATTTTCATACTATATTCATACTTTGTATGTACTCATTCTGCACATCATGCTTGCATCTGATACACATACTGTGGTTGACATATACCAATTGCCTTTTCAGGTCCCACCTTTACCGACAGCAACGGTGGCAGCAGTAGTAGGACCATCAGCACCCCCTCTAGCAGCGGGGAGAGATAATTGGGCTTCGGCACGCGGCCAAGGGCGAGCTAGGAGTGCCCGAGCTAAGAGTGGCCCTTCAGAGCCCATTCTGAGCAAGGATGACACTGAGACTAATGAGACCGAGGAGGTTATGTCGGCAGGCTAAGTCATCGAAGAGCAGAGACGATGACGCTGGCTTAGATTCTGCGAGCGGTGATGTTAGTACTGAGGAGGGCTCCGAGGCAGAGGGTAATGACGACTCCAGTTCTGGTTCTGATTCAGCATCAAGTTCAGGTAGCGGTAGATTCCACTTTACCGAGGAAGAGGACGAAGATGGCCTCTAGAGCTTAAGACAGCTGGCGCTGATTTATATGTTTTTGCTTAGTTTCTTTTTGCTAGTAGTGTTAGCACTTTATACAGCTTAGACAGTTTTATTTTCTTTACAAACTTGTACTCTTTTGTAAAAAGAAACCATGATCGGAATGAAAATAACTTTTTGATGAAAAGTGTTGTATTTTACATTATGAGCATCGCATTGCACCGCATAGCATGAAAACAAGATTGACGAAAATTTTGAACACTGCATATTGTGTTGGCATTTTCTTAATCAGGTAATGAACCGACCAACACTTAACAAACAGAGTAACACAACTCGATAAAAAAAGTAACAACTCCATAAGAAAAACAATACAAATACAATTCCATACGCAAAACGAATACAACTGGATAAACAAATTGAAACAACATAAGAGCAACTCAACAAAAACTACTAAAACAAGACAACAGAATGCACCAAGAGTAGAAGAAAACATAGGTTCTCAATACTCTCAACACACAAACTAACCAGAGGACAAACCAAGAGGCCATCGGCCATGAACATGGGCTGTTAGCCACCAATGGTGGCCGGTCGGCTACAAAAGATGGCCAATCGGCTACCAACACTGGCAGGTCGGCCATCAGTGCAAGAGGCCTCCAGATTGCTGCCACCTGTCTTCCACTCAGTACCTTATCTTCTACAAAAGTTTGGACCTCGTAGTTTCTTCATTCCAGCTTTGTTTTTGCCACAAATGGAGCCATTCTTCACCAAAAAACTCTCAAATTGGATTGCAACTTTAGACGGCTCGAAAAAAGTGAATTTTTGGGGTTTCAGAATAAATGCACTATTCCCGCTAAGCCGTACCCCACTATGTTTTTCGTTCCTACATGCTGCAGCTAGGTGTTGGAACCCAATTACACACGTTTTTAGCTTCGGGGGACAAGAGCTATGCCCGACAATTAAAGAATTCCAAGTTCTGATGGAATCCCGGTGCGACGAGGAAATCTTGCCCTAGTCCCGTTTTGGTCACATCCAAGCTCTAGGAAGGATGTGTGGGCTCACTTTGCATGAGGCTCGATCCTTGGTTCATAATGGAGAACTAGACATCCCCAGTTTGATCTATCGATTTTCTAACGCTGGTGACCGTGATGATTGTCTTTGGCAGAGTTTTCGGCAGCATACCCTTTGCTTATGTATGTTGGCTCATTTTCTACTTGCCTCTAGTTTTGGAAGGTCTAGCGTTCGACTGATTGAAGTAGCTCAAGGCTTGAAAGAGGGCAAGAGTTGCATTGGCTTGACATTAGCCAAGACTTTAATGGGCTTAGATGCCTTCCATCGGCGGGAGACAACCAAATTCGCAGGAAGTCCACTACTTTTACAGATAATGTTTTCCACCCTATCTCACATGTGTTTCTCATATCACTCGGTATTCATGCTCTATTTTTCTCTCAATACCCTTTCTCACTTTTCTCTCCACATACACCTCTCCATTCTTTAATCTCTCTTTTCTTTCATCCCTCTCCAGATATGGCTCATAGACAGGTTGAAGGTAGTGGACTCTTGCCCTGCATATTCATCACAAGGCTATTTCTTTCGCCAATGGCTAGTTGACTTCCCAAACGAGCGATGGTGGTTCCATTGGATGTGCAACAGGTCTGCTGTTGACATTGCTTGGCATTGCCCCTGGTTTTATCTGCCCAAGATGAGCTACAGCATGGCTCGACAATCTGGCATTCAGCTGGTTGGCTTAACACATTGCGTATTCTACTTTCCATTCTGGTTGAGGCGTCAGTTCGGATACGACCAGATTTGCCCAGAAGAAGAAGTGGAGTACCCAACTTCATTTCCAATGCGAGGTTCACAACTAGCTCAATAACCCACTGCATGGAGGACAAGAGAACTTCTGGCTCCCGCTTCCAATTTCAACTACGCCTTATCTGGCGAATGCATAGCTTGGCTTGAAGATGAGGCGCAGACCGGGCCTTCTTTAGCATCTGAAGCTTCCACAAGCTCTGGGAGGGAAAGCAGGAACACCTGATTTATCTATGCCCCGAGTTTATTGCTTTGATCTCTACTTTCAAGTTTTTCTTTTAAATGTAATGAAAAGCAACTTTGATGTGTATCGAGAATTTGAGAACTTTGTATTGAAATTGTGGGTACCGAAAATTTTTCTTTTGGTCCAAAAATGGTCTAAGTTGTAAAAAGATTATTTTGAGCAAAATCAACTTTCATTAAAAAATTTCAAAACCATTTTTGATAAGGATCACAACTTGACACACATGGAATCTATCCTTGAGATGTACAACCCCGAATCCAGAAATGGAAAATTGCCCCTAGACTGAATAACACTGCTCAATATTGTAATTAGCTTCTCTCTCAGGGTAAGGATCACAACCGACCTTTCAGATAATGAGTGAACAAAGATACCTTGATCAAACATATGGACACAGTTGATTTGGAAGTGTTTACAGTCAGACTTTAGAATGAAGTTGCCTACGTATCCCGAAGATGGGAATCAGGCCTTACGTAGTTCGATGTGGGTTCACTCGGGTATTAACGCTTTCCTTTTGCGTTCTAACTTTTGCCAAGGCCGCCCTTTCTGGGTTTTCAACCTTGCGAGCTCAGTTTTTCTTATTTCAAATTTTTTGTGCTCTAACTTTTGCCTAGGTTACCCTTCCGGGTTTTCGGCCTAGCGAGCCACTCAAGGATAGTATTTCTTCAACTTGTCCATGTTGATTGGTTAAGAGAATTCCAGGCCATCTAGGTCCATAAAAATAACAGCTCCACCTGACCAAATTGATTTGATGATGCAAGGACCAGTCCAATTGGGTCTGAACTTACCCCTAGGGTCATGGATGGGAGCTTAGTTGTCTTTCAACACCAAATCCCCTTCCTTCAGATTCCTGGACTTAACTTTCTTGTTGAAAGCCCTGGCAATTCTGCGTTGATAACCTTAGACATGGTACAGTGCTTTCAACCTCCTCTCGTCGAACAGCATCAGTTCTTCGAACCTACTCTGCTGTCAATCCGCTTCTGCTATCTAGCACTCGGCCATAACTCGCAGCGACGGAACCTCTATTTCAATCGGCAAAACAACTTCCATCCCATAAACCAGAGAATACGGAGTTGCCCCAGTAGATGTTCGAATTGAAATCCTATAGCCCAAGGGAGCAAATGGCAATTTGTCTGGCCAGTCCCTGTAGGTTTTCACCATTTTCTGTAGAATGTGCTTGATGTTCTTGTTAGCGGCCTCAACAACTCCATTGGTTTGCGGCCGATATGTAGATGACTTGTGAAAAGCCACGTTGTATCTCTCCAACAAGTTGATCACTTCTTTCTTGAAATGGGAACCATTGTTTGAAATGATCTCATTCAGGACCCCATAATGACAAATGATGTTATTCTTGATGAACTTGGCTACATGCAACACCTTCAGCACTGTATAGGATTGGGCCTCGACCCACTTCGTAAAGTAGTCTATTGCCACCAGGATATACTCATGCCCATTTGACCCTTTCAGAGTAACTGCCTCAATAACATCAATTCCTGAGACTGAAAAAGGCCATGGTGAAGTCATATTGTACAGCATTGACGATGGGATGTTCATGCGATTTGCATGGATTTGGCATTTGTGGCATCGCCAAACAAAACCGATACAGTCTTCCTCCATGGTTGACCAGTAGTAGCCCCGCCTGAGGATCTTCCAGGCTAGCATTACTCTGCTCATGTGCGATCCGCACTCCCCTCCGTGAATGGCCTTCGTTAGGCGCTTCGATTCTTCTACATCAACACACAACTTATGCATTCCCAGATGGCCTTTTTTATACAATTTACCCCCGCAGATGATAAACTGAGCGGCCATTCGTCGTATCGTCCTTTTATCTTTGGCATTTGCCCCTAGTGGATAAGCCTCATTTTTCAAGAAGTTCCAGATATCATAATACTGGGGGTTTTCATATTGAACCTCATCTATTGCGGCAATGGTCTCGTAGGCCAGCGCATACCTCTATTCAATAATGATCGGACGCATCCAGACTCCAAAAGGGATGTATATTATAGAAGATAGAGTTGATAAAGCGTCAGCGAACCTGTTGTTCTCTCTTAATAGATGCGTGAAGGTCAACTTCTCAAACCTAGGAATTAGAACGTCCAGGATTTCGTGATAGATCTTCATCTTTTCTTCTTTAACCTTTCAGTCTCTTTTTGCTTGAGACACAACCAGGTTCGAGTCCCCAATGACGTCAAACCTTTTTGCTCCTAGTTCTACGGCGACTTCCAAACCAACGATACACGCTTCGTATTCTGTCTCGTTGTTAGATACCTTGAACCGGAGTTTGAAGGCTAAATGTATATGGGAATTGTCTGGTGCTATCAGTAACATCCCTATCCCATAACTGTACTGGTTAGACGCTTCGTCAAAGTACATCGTCCAAATTTCTTCCTCGACCTGCAGAATAGCCTCATCTGGGAATAGGTACTCTACCGCTTCATCCCCTTCCACTGGGTGATCGGCTAGAAACTTAGCTGCCTCTCTTCTCTTGACAGACTTGCACGTGATATACTTCAAATCAAATTCGGAGAGAAGAAGCAACCAACAGGCTAACCTACCCATAAGCGCTGGTTTCTCAAAGAGATATTTGATGGGATCTAATCTCGAAACTAGAATTACGAAGTGAGCTAACAGGTAGTGCCTCAACTTCCTGATAGCCCATACCAAGGCTAAACAAGCCTTTTCCAGTGGGGTGTAACGGGTCTCGTATTCCAGCATCTTCTTGCTCAGGTAATAGATGGCTTTCTCCACTCTATCCTTAGATTCCTGCGTAAGCATGCAGCCCATTGTCGTGTTGGTTACTGACAGATACAAAATCAACGGCTTCCCCAGCTCTGGCGATGACAACATGGGTGGGTTCTGGAGGTATTGTTTGATTTGCTCAAAAGCAAACTAGCATCGGTCATCCCATTGGAATTTCTTTCCTTTCTTCAGGAGACCAAATAGTGGTTCACAAGTCAAGGTTAATTTTGCAATAAACCGTCTTATGAATTGCGCTTTACCCAGAAAGCCTCACACCTCCTTTTCAGTCCTTGGTGGTGGCATTTCTAGTATGGCCTTGATTTTGGAAGCATCAACCTCGATGCCCTTCTGTGTAATCAAGAACCCCAGCATTTTCCCTGTTGTGACACCAAAAGTGCATTTCTGTGGGTTCAGCCTCAACCGATATTCCCTGATCCGTTGGAAGAATTTCTTCAAGGCAATGTAGTGGCACTCTCTTTCCTTGGACTTGACAATCATGTCGTCCACATAAATCTCAACCTCTTTGTGGATCATATCATGCAAGATCGTGGTTGTAGCCCGTTGATAAGTAGCCCCAGTATTTTTTAGACTGAACGACATCACCCTGTAGCAGTAGGTTCCCCACGACGTAGTGAAGGCAGTCTTCTCTCTATCCTCGGGTGCCATCAAAATCTGGTTATACCCAGAAAACCCATCCATAAATGAGAGCAACGCATGGCCTGCAATGAAGTCCACCAATTCATCGATGTGCGGTAGAGGAAAGTCGTCCTTCGGACTGGCTTTGTTCAGATCTCTGAAATCCACACACACCTGAATTCTACTATTCTTCTTCGGCATCGGAACAATGTTGGCCAACCAAGTAGGATACTCAGATACTAGCAAGAACCATGTGTCTATCTGCTTGGTGACCTTTTCCTTAATCTTCAAAGCCTAATCCGGTCATATTCTCCGAAGCTTCTGGTTGACGGGTTGGGCCTCGGGATCAAGAGGGATCCGGTGCTGTACAATCTCAAGATCGATTCCAGGCATGTCTTCGTAAGACCACGCGAAAACATCTTTGAAATCTTTTAATAAAGCAACTAAGCGCTTGCGTTCCTCCGAAGACAATGTGGACCTGATCTGGATCAAACGCGGATCCTTCTCAATACCCATATTAATTGAAGGGATTTCATCAACAAGGGGTTTTACAAACCTCTTCTCCTCTCAATCAACCAAATGTTTCAAAACTAAAGGAATTCCTTCTTCGTCATTTTTATCAAAATTTTGAAAGTCATGATTAAGGCAATACACAAGTGGCACAGAGAAGTACTCAGAAACAGCAATGGTATCATTCTCATTCAAAGCTTCCAGCTCATCTAATTCCTCGATTACAACTGACTCAAAAGAAAAGAAAAAAGACGACCTGGACAAAACTACGACATCTGGGTTATCAATCCCAAGAATACCGGACTCTTACTCAGAAGGACTGGAATCTGATTCCGACTCCACAGACTCTGTGGAATCAAATTCTGACTCACTACCTGATTCAGAACTGCTGGACAAAAAGCCCTCATTTAGCTGCCAAGTGAAAGAGGGTGCGTTAGATGCATCCAAAATACCACCGAAAGGGTCCGCACCTGATTGATCTCCGATCATGGAAACGGTGAAGTCATCCCCCAAGCTCTCCGAGTTGATCTGAGGATCCGAAAAGAGACAAGCCAGTGCTGCTCCTATCTCAAGTTCATTGCTGTTGGACTCATCCTCTGTACTTTGTCCAACCTCAGCGGTTAATTCAATCTGTTCTTCTGAGGCTTTATCCTCTTGCAGCTGTAGATCGAAGAAAATCACAAAGCCGGGTAGTCGGCGCTTCTTAGAATTCAACCATGGCTCAGGAAAGTCGCAAAATGAGAAGTCTTCCCTCTCCTAGACAAAGGGGCCGTTCAGAGTTCCCTAAATTGGTCTTTGCATAAGCTCATAGTGCTTCCCACTTTGCTTTGCTTTGCTTTGGCTCTTCTTTCCATTTCCTTCCATTTTCTCACCCAGTCCTCTTTGGTAGGCGTGTAACTAAGACCAAAGGTATGAGGGTTATGTAGCACTTTGGCCAATGTAGCAATGCCCTTCCAGCCACTCCTTCCTAATCTCATCCCAGGCACATGTTGTAGCTTACTCATGAAGTAGACAGATTGAGCAATGACATACAACCCCTCATCAACAACTAAGATGTTTTGCACCACCCGGGCCTTGGCCAAGGTAAAACCAGACAAGAAAACATCCTCGTCGCCGTGTACAATCTCCAGTACTGGTGTAGTGACCTCCGGCAGAGGATGTATAGATGAATTTCCAAACACAATGGCTACCCCCTTTCCAAGAGGGTACTTCAGCATCTGATGAAGAGTGGAAGAAACAGCTTTGACTTGGTGCAGCCACGGCCGTCCAAGGAGCAAGTTAAAAGTGGTCAGAACATCCAGGACGTGAAACTCAATATCCTGTTGTGCCGGGCCAACCTGTGTTCTGATCTGAACTGTTCTCATCACTTCTCTACTCGTGTTGTCGTAAGCCCGGATCACCTGGGCCCCTGGGCCGTAGGTACAAAGTCTGCTAGCTTCAAGCCAATAGCATAGGCCGTGCGCGACGGACAAACATTAATTGCAGACCCAATGTCAACCAAGACAACCGGCACCCACTTCTTTCTACACTCAACTAAAATGTACAACAATTTGTTATGTACAGAGCCCTTGGGCGGTAATTCCTTATCCGAGAAGGTCAAGGTAAGTAAAGCACCTCCTGGGAAGACGAGTCCCACTAATTGCTCAGGAGTTATGTTGATAGACAACTTAGCCTTATCCATTACTGATAGGATGGCCTGCTTGTGTACTCGTGAAGCCATGAGCAACCCCCAGATGAATATGTCTGCCTGGATCTTCTTTAGCTGCTTCAGTACAACTTCTTCTTCCAATTGCTTATCCTTCTGTTTTTCGACCTCCTTATCCTTTCTGGATGCTTCTGGTTGGTCTAAGTGTGAGGGCTTGAAGTACCGCTTGCTTCTAGTCATGTAATCCACTTCCTTAGAATACCAAGTATCGTCTGGAAAATCTTGGCCCCAATCTTAAATGCCATGGGCGAGATGCAATTCATCATCTTCCCACCATACTCCTCTGGCAACCGACAAACAATTGTTCGGTTCCATGGTAATTACTCTCACATCACAGTCATTCCCCGCAGGGTGTTCGGCTTTTCTAGCTTTCTGATCATTCCCATGCATTTCCTATTCAAATCGTTTCAGTGCGGCTTCTTGCTCTATATCAGCAGTACTAACAATACTCAATTCCTAAGCCACTTGTTTCAAACCGGCGTCTTTCGCCAGTTTACCCTTGTCCTCGGTCGTTCCGGCCGTTGCAGCAGTTCCTACTTCTGGCTGTTCCAGCTTGATTGAAGTCCCTCATCTACATCAGGTTTGTCACTGAGCCACCCCGAATTATCCGTTGACCTGTTCAGATCAAACCAGTTAATATGTACATTCCACAGATCTTGTTCATTGAAGAACTGCAGATTGTTGATGTCCTCCTCGAGGATGGCTAAGTCATCCAATCCTTGGCTTGGTCCATCCTCCCGGACTACATTGACCTCCATTCCTGTTTGCAACTCTAGCTCTGGTTTGGCATGATTAGTCGGTGCAATATAACAGCATGGGTTGTATTCCTCCTCAAATAAATCCACGGGGCCCTCAGGCACTAAACTAGCATTCTCATGCTCCACCAAGGCTAGACTGCCCTTATCTACCATAGTCACCACCACAAGTTTGGGTTAGATTGTGAACGCATTCATCATACACAGATCTATGCTTTCCAGGATTAATAACGCCGGCTTAGGTAAGTGGAAGGGTGATGTATATCTGGGTCGTGAGAGGACGGTGTATGGATAAGGTTTATTTGCCTGGGTGGAGGGGATAGGTTATGTGGTGGGAGAGGATTTGTAGGGACATTGGGTTTCTCGGGAGGCGCTATCACTTTATTATCAATGAGATCTTGAATCTCATGACGCAATCTAAAGCACTAGTCGGTATCATGACCATGCTGTTGATGAAAGGTGCACTACTTAGCCGAGTTGTGTTTAGGAGGGAGAGGATCGAGCAATGGGCATTGTTCTAACGGTTCTAATCAAGACCCTCAAGGCTGCAGATAGAGACATGTAGAGTGGGGTGAAAACCCTCTGGCCTCGGGCCTGATGGCTGGAAGTTTGGAGGGTTGGGTTGAATGTACCAGCAAAAGGGTTGGCAATTTTCCATGTGGTGGTGACCATACTAACATCAGAAGGCCTTACAGCTGCACTACTACTCGTAGTCGCATTGGAACTGCATGTGAAAGTCCTCTTGGGCTGCTCTTTCTCGTGGTCTATCAGACCCTGTGTAGACACCCCATTTTTGACTGTCCTCAAGACTTGGACGTCATCGTTTGAACACTCGATGATCATTCATGTTTGTGTTCATTTTGAGTTCCCGAAGGTCTCGGCCACGCGCCTTACCTCAAGATCTCTCAACTTGTCTGTTTTGTGCTTGGTTGTGGACCAAACACCTGTGTTTTTGCTTCTGAGGGAAGAGGGTGGCTTGTTGGCCATTTTCTCAACCCACCGGCCAAGGCCTGAGGCCACCGGCCCCTTTTTCTTGCCATCAGCTAATAATGTTGGCCGATCAGCACTTTAGTTGGTCGGCCGGCCATTTCTTTGGTCGATCGGCCACTCTTTCCGGCCGAGGCCTTTTCTTTGCCTTTTTCAAGCATTGTGCATACCAGCTGTGCCAGCTAGTGAGCATAGACTCTGCCCTCCATACACGTGTATGGAGGGATTTCATCCTTGAGCTTAGCTTCTCTTAGAAGCTTGGAATTGGATTTTCTATAAAAGAAGAGTTTCCTCTCCCTTTCCAGGGGTTCCAAAAATCTGATATACAAGTTAGATATAGCTCTCTCTCTATATCTCTCTCTCTAGATTTGTGTGTGTATTTGTGATCAAAAGTGTGTTTTGTTCTTACTATTGCACATAAACACCTACCATTACACTATCCTTGGTTGCTGAGGCACTAGAAGAGTTGATTCTAGAGTTTTTGAGTTGGTTTTGATCAGAAGGAGGTGCTGGAGTGGTGTTCTTGAAGAGGTTCTTCAAGGGTGAGAAACTATCCTCTTTATTCCCCATTCTTGCATGAGCTTTTATCCTATCTTGCATATTGTTTTAAGCTTAGCTATAAACTGTAAAAAGCTCTAATTTTGTATGCTTAAGATGATTGTTTAAGGTCACTTTTGTGTTGGGGGTTGTCTACCTCCCCTTTGGCCTTGTTTGGCCTCATTTTGTCCCTCTTCCTTTTGGCTTTGGAACCTTTCTTGTTTCAACCTTCTCACCACTGAAATCCAGAGGATTTTTAGTGGTAGAGAAGTGGTTTTGAGGTCTTGCATAGGGGAGGGATACCCCTCTCTCCTTAGGTCTCATTTGTTTGCCTTAATGGCTCATAATGGTAGCATATTTACTTAGTTTGTTTTAACTCCATTTTAGCAAGTATTTGGTGTTGTTTGGTCATATTGTACCTCTTTTTCATGTTGGTTTGATGGCCTCATGCATACACCATACACTTGTCTTGCAATCCTCTCACTTGCCATAACATGTATCTTGCATTTGGACTATCATGCTTGCATATTTTGACTCGACCCAAAGGAACTTTTAGTCATATTTCAGCATGTTAAAGCTCTGTTTGGTGTCGTTTTGATCATATATGTCATGTTTTTGTATAGCCTTGGTTCATCCTAGCTTGTTAGCTTTGAAGGCCTAAGTCGCATGATTGCATTACTTGGCTCATTTTCATGATTTGGCATCATTTCACATGAGATTTCAGTCCATATAATGTGGCCATGCATTCACATTCATAACATTTTCCATGCATTAGAGGGTTCATGTTTTATGCTTCAAGATTAGGCCATTGTGCATGCCTTTATGCTTAGACCATTTAGACACCATCTAAGTGAGTTTTTGAGCTTGTTTCAACATGCCATAACTCTGTTTTCCATTGCTCATATCATGCCATGTTTGGTTATGTTAGGCGTAGCATAATACCTCTTTGATAGCATTGTATGCCCCATTATTTTGGCATTGCATTCTAGCTTGTTTTGGCTAGCTTTGAGCTCAGTTTTGGTCTTGCTTGGACCTGCCTCAGGGCTGTTTTGGGTCCCCTTGACCCTTTGGGGTTTGCTTCACATAGCCATGTCTTGAGCCCCTTGACTAGTCTCAAGTTTTAAGCTCCTTTGTATGCTTTACTTGCATGGCTTGGTTGATTTAGCATCATCCCATGCATATTTTCAGAGCTTATCATGCTTGTTATTTGTCCGTATTTGTCTCTTTTAAATGTGTTTAAGAGTCGACCTTTTTTTTTTAGCCTAAGTGTTGGACCTTTACATGCGCATGTTTGGGTGTGTTTTGTCCATCATTTCTTGGCACTTTGGCCATTGTTTTGGTACAGCTGAGGTCCATCCATCTTTAGTGTAAGTCCATGGATCATGCGTTTGTGTATTTGTTATATGCTTATCGCATTGCATATGGTTACACCCTTATGATTGGTATCATTGTTGCATGCCTATCACTTTGCATATTTGTACACCTAGGTTGCACCTTGCATACTTGTTTAGTTCGTATCTTGTCACGTATTAACTTAGGTTGCATTGCATTTGGCATGTTTGCTACCTTAACCTCGTCTGCACGTCGGGTCATATTACATTTGGCATGCTTACGTTGCGTTACATTGGTTGCATGTTTTGCATTGTATTTGGCATACATACATTACATTATGTTTGGTTTAAGGTGTCAAACCAAATATGAGAAATGAGGAACGTTCGTACTTGAAGTGACGAAACGTCCCTCGATTCTTAGTCGCCAACGCTCTTCATCCAAGCATGATAGAGTTCTAGGCATTTATATGTTTTGTTGCATTCATTCCACATTGATTTGCACACTTGGCACCTTTGGCCATCATGCATTGAAATGCGTGATTAGTGGCCCAAGGGTCAAGAGCCACACTCCCTTGAGTTCATAGCATGATAGGGAGAGTGGCTGTGCACACATTATCTTGTAAATGCCTTGCCATGCACTGTTTGTCCTATGTTGCAGCAAAAACAGGATTCTGCAGGAATAGATGGCCAATCGGCCATCTTCAGTGCCGGCCGGCTATGCATTGTTGGCCGATATTCCCTCAAATGGTCGATGACTATCTTTCCATGGCCGGTGGTCCTATTTCTTGGCTGGTGACCTACCTCGGTGCTCAGGGAGTAGTTCAGAAGCAGCCTTGCGACTTGTGTAGCTTTCAAAGGTATAAAACAGTGCAAACAGAGGCAACATGTGGCATGGCAACGGGTTTCCGAGCGAGGCGAATCGAGCATGCATCATCCAATCATTTCGAGGCGAAGCTGCGGCGGCCTCTTAAATTTTATACTTAGATTGTTTTGCGATTAATTTGTCAATTAATTAAGGGTTTTGTAATATTTAATTAGCTAGGTGTAGAAGTCCCCGAACGCATACAGGAGGGTTAAGTCCCGTCTGCTTTTACGGGTCTACTACAGTTCGGACTCTCATTGTCACGGTTCTAAATCTGAACCAAAGAGTCCAAATCCGACAAATCGTTTTGAGAAAAACAGATTTTGAAAGAAGTGCCAAACATGGACTGCTTTGCCAGATACAGAGTCGCCACCTAAATATTTTATTTTGGGAAATTTAGGAAACCCTGACTCGGTGCCAAAGGCCACGTGTCCGTCATCACCAAAGTTGCCTCGGCTCGGGAACTTGGGTACGATTGGGGAAGGTCAGCTATGAGCACCCCCTCTCGCCCGATCAAAGATCGGCCTCTACTAACCGTGATATCTAATTTTGAACACATTATATGTTCTTATTCCGATTATTAGCCTAGTTTTACTATGTTATGCGCACAGCAAACAAGTATAGACCAAATCGCCTAAATTGGAACAAGACATTATGCGTTCGTTTTGAAAAAATGGTTTGCTACCCATAGGTAGGCTAAAATGCAGGTTTTGCCACCCTCAAGTGGGCTTAAAACTCACAGTTTTAATGCATTATCCCAATTTAGGTAATTTGACCTTCATCCACAGGCATTCAAGCAGTTATATCACATAAGCAGCTAGCCTCATGGTAATCATGCTTTTTATGGCAACACTCACACGCATGCGGTATGCTAAAGCATAACAGCTCACCTAGTACTCCAAACCAAAACAGAAACCAGTTAGTAATCAAATGCATGATCCTAGTTCATGTTAAGTGGTTAATGCAACACAGGCAAAGATGCAACCTAGACAGGCTCGACTATCCTAAACATGGCATGTGAAATACACAGGTAGCATGTATTCAATTTGGAATTGAAAATACGATGCAGTTAGTATGATGCGCTGAGCCCGGTGCATGTAAACGAATGTATGGATGCACGCATGCTATCATATTGGCTATGCTAATTTAAATATGCCCTAATCTACCATCATAAGCAGGTAAATAAAAGGGAGAAAGAAGTGGGGTTGGAAGACATGCACACACTCACCCACAGTTATTACACAATTGCGCCCTCACTCGGAGGGACCAAAAGAATATACAGTCCCAAATAGTACAGTCCAAATACAGAATAAATTATTACAAAGATTCTAATTATCAAATTAAAACAAATTTAAAAGAAGGGGGCCTCACTCGGATCTTGTGAATGATACATGCTCGATCCGTCTTGCTCGAAAGCCGTACCATACCACTTCGCCGCCTCTGTTTTCAGCATCGCCTCTCCAAAGACTGCCAAAGTCCCAGGATACCTTATATGCACACTACTTCACACCATCGGCTGGATGAAATGGCCACCGGCCATGTAAGATATCCGTCGGCTGCTTATGAGGTTGTCAGCCACCAATACATTGCCGGTCGGCACTTTGTACTGCCGGTCGGCAAACAATTCCTGCAGAATCTGGTTTTTGACAGTAACAAGGACATACAGTGTATGGTATGGAATTTTGGGCACATATAAGCATGGCCATGCCCCCTATCATGTATGGGACTCAAGGAAGCATGGCCCTTGGTCCTTGGGCCACCAATTATGCATTTTGATGCATGATGGCCTAAGGGACCAAGATTGCAATTCAATGTAAAGATGCATGCAACACACAAATGAGGACCAAGACCCTATCATGTCCAAGTCAAGGGCCTTAGTGACATGAGAATTGAGACGTGTTTTGTCACCTAAAGTACAAACACCTCTCATCTCTCACACTTGGTTTGACACCCCAAACCAAGTAATGCAATGCATGCTATGCAAGCATGGCTCATGTTAAGTATACAAAATGCTAGAGCATACGAGATGCAAATGCAATGCAAACAAGGACAAATCATGTAATAGAACTATCATGCTACCACACTTAATGAAGCAAGTATGCAAAGAACATGAGACAAACATGCAAAAGTGGGCTTAAACCATAAAGGGGCAGACCTCAATCCACCCCAAAAACAAAGGGCCAAAAGTGCTTAAAATGGACAATTATTCATGCTAACATGCAAACCAAATGGGGCCTAAGACTAAGGCACAACATGGAGCATTACACCAACACTAACAAGACCACTCATAGCATGGAATGAGCAACCAAAAAAAGATGTGTAGCATGCAAAAATAAGCCACAAAAACACATGACATGGCGACCCAAATACCTAAACATACAAGCATGGCCAATGACCACCCTTTAAGGCACAAGATTACAACACTTCAAAGCATGAATGAGATGATAAATGGGGACATATAAACATGGTACAGGGACTGAAATAACATATTAAATGATTCCAAATCATCTAAATAACCTATCCAATGCATATACATGGATCACATCCTCAAAGCTTACAAGCCACAATGCAAAGCAACTACATTAAGCATGCCAAAAATGGTAAAACCAGTGGCCAACAGACCTAAAACGTGACAAATCATGACCAAAAGCTTCAATAATCCAAGCTAAAACATGAGGATATACAAGGCTAAACCCATGGCACATTTCTAGGCAAAGTAGAGCATTACAAAGCAAGTATAAGATGCATGCTAAGGGCTACAAATCCGACCAAAAACAGAGATATAACATGCTCCAAAACATTAAAATAAGCTCTGAAATGAAGGCATATAAGACTAAAAAGCATGTTGCCCTCTAGGCCAAAACAAAAGGGCAAAGAGGGACAAAGGGGAAAGGGGTGTCCCTCCCCTATACAAGACTTCAAACCACCTTCATCATCACTAAAAATCCATTGGATTTCAGCGGTGAGAAGATCAACACAACAACATAAGCAAGACTTAAGGAAAAGGGACCAAAAGAGGCCAAACAAGGCCTAAGAGGGAGATTTCGACCCCCAACCACAAAACACCCTTAATGAAAGTTCTTAAGCATAAAAATATAAGACTTTTTCATGTTAAACACAAAGCCTAAATCAGCAAGCAAGATAGGTAAAAACTTGTTGCAAAAATGGAGAATCTAAAGTAAAGTGCTCACCCTTGAAGAAACCTTGAAGAGCAGTTGGTCCAGCCACCCTCTATTGATCAAAATCAGTCCAAATGCTCAAGAAACAACCCTCCAAGCCTCCCAATCTCGAGCTAAGGTGTGATAGTGTGTGTGTGAGTGCAAAAGTAAGGTAAAACTACACTTTTAGGCCTAAAAACACACACACAAGAAGAGAGAGAGGGAAAATCTAGAGAGAGGAGATATATGGCAGATATATAGATACACAAGCTCTGGTTTTTTGTTCAAAAATGGCTAACCCCTCATCAAGGGAGAGATATGATGCTTATATAGGCAAAATAAAGCCAAGAAGCTTAGTGGCTAAGCAAAGGAGAAAGGGTCAAGAGGTGCAAAGGGGGCTTGGCTTCTTGGAAAAGCTAAGACAGCTGGCCAAGCTTCTCCAAGAAGCTTGGCCAAAGGGTTCAACCTTCTAGAAGGTTTGGGGGTTCAAAGGTGCAAAGGGGTCATCCCCGTGCATAGAGAGTGGTGTGGGTGCATTCCAACTGGCACAGCTGGCATGCACCATGCTCCAAGGGGTGCAGAAAGGTCATCGGCCAATCAAAAAGGTCATCGGCACAATAAAGTGCCGGTCGGCTAAACATAGTGCCGACCGGCCATTGTTTTTAAGAAACCATGGCCGATGGTACACATATGCAGCCGGTGATGGTAGGGGAGGGCCGGTGGGGTGTGGGGATGGCCAACAAGCCATTCCCTGCCCTTCAAGGCAAAAACACAGGTGTTTGGTGCCAAAACCATACACGAAGCAGTCGAGTCAGGAGGTCCCGAGGCAAGGCGCGCAGCCGAGACCTCCGGGAACTCGAGACGAACACAAACATGGATAATCGCCGAGTGTTCAAACGGTGACGTCCAAGTCTTAAGGACGGTCAAAAATGGGGTGTCTACACTAGGGTAGTTGATTAATTATTCGGTTTGTATCATTTATTCGGACCCTCCGTCGAGAGGGCGAATTTGTAATAAGTGTGCGTGCGTGTGTGAATGTCTTCCAACCCCACGTCTTTCTCCCTTTTATTTACTAGCTTTTGATGGTTAGTTTAGGGCACGTTCAATTAGCATACTTATGCTCGCATGTTTGCATTCATTCATCTGTATTGCACGCACCGGGCTCGGCGCATCATACTAAATTGCATAGTATTTCAATTCCAACTTGAATACGTATATCGAGTTGTCGCATTTCACATGTCATTCTTAGATTAGTCGAGCCTATTCTAGCTGCATTTTGTATGTGTTGCATTAGCCATCTTAACATGAATTAGGATCATGCATTGATTACTAACTAGTTCTCTGTTTTGGCTCGGAGTATACTGTGAGTGTTTATGCTTTAGCAACTTGCATGTATGTAAGTGTTAACATGGAAGCATGCTTACCATAAGGCTAATTGCTTATGTGATATAAGCTCTGAATGCTGTGGGTGAAGGTTAGATTGCTTGAATTGGAATAAGTCATGAAATCGTGTTTTAGCCTACTTGCAAGTAGCAAAATTCAAAACCATTTCAAACAAGCGGATATCGATGCTTTGTTCCAAGTTAGGCGATCTAGTCTATACTTGTTTTGTCAGGCGCATCACGTAGTAAGGATTAGCCGAATAACTAGAATAAGAAGGCATGAGGTTTCAAAAAACTAGATATTATGCTTAGCAGAGGCCGATCTTTGATTGGGCGAGGGGGGGTGCTCAAAGATGACCTTCCCCAATCGTACCAAAGTTCCCGAGCCAAGACAACTTTGGTGATGACGGACACATGGCCTTAGGCAATGAGTCAGGGTTTCCTAAATTCCCCCAAAATAAATATTTAGGTGGCGACTCTGTATCTGGCAAAACAGTTCATGTTTGGCACTTTTTTCTTAAAAGTCAGTTTTCCAAAACGATTTGTCGGATTCGGACTCTTTGGTGATTTATCGGTCTCGCATTGCATTTTGCGGGATTAGATTCAGAACCGTGGCATTTGAGTCCGAAATGTAGCACAGAAGCCTCGAGGCGCGTCTACACCCTGCTTCATTGCATCCTCTATCTGCACCCCTATTTCACAGAGGTCAGCAAAAGTAGACAGAGGTAGGACTATCATCTTCTGTAACAGTCTTGGTTATAGATTACGGACCACCATTCTGATCTGGTCCTTTTCGGTCGATCGGGTGGCCATCATGGAGGCCTTGGCCCTCCACTGGGTGACAAAATCGGAGAAGCCCTCCTTCGAATCCTGGCGAGTTGCTTCGAGATCACGGGTAGCGACCTCGATTTGAGTATTATAGGAGTACTGTGCTACGAAGGCCTCAGCCATTTCCTCCTAATTTCTCTTCATAGAGTCTTCAAGCTTGGCGTGCAGATGGCTATGCGAAGGTCTGCCGAAGAGGGATAACTTATGTTGTCTAGAGAGGCCCATCGACCACAGAATGTCTGAAAATAGCCGGAGATGGAACATGGGTTCACCCAAACCGTTAAAGCGATCTATATGCGGCATTTTGAACCTGTCTGGCAAAGTCACTGCTAAGTCCGTGTAGCCGTCCTCAATATTCGGGATCGAATTCACACCCTGAGCTCTTTTAAAGAGCTTTTCCAGCTTGCTTACTTTCAGCGTAGTAGGGTTGACTTCAAACTCAAACGGTGCCTCCATTTGATAAACCGGTGCTTTGGAGGTTTGGGGTGGAAGTGGATCCACCGGGATGCCCGCATTCTCCTGGACATTAGCTGTGGGCACAGTAGCTCTGGGTATCGGAATGTTTACAAGAGGTGGATGGGATGCAGAGGCTACGGCTGTTGTTGCTACAGCCTAGCAATCAACTCAGCTGTTGGGCTGCAATTTTCGCTTGGCGGGTGGTGACTTCCACTTGGCGAGCAACATCTAGCTGCATAGCATCAATAGTTTGCTGGAGTTGTCGGAGCATATCTTCCATGTCAGCTGAAGGATTTTGAACTATCAGAACTGGTGAGCGTTCTCTGTCTAGAGTAGAAGCAGATGATTGGACTTCACTAAATGAAGATAACTACCGAACCGGTGAATTATGTTTGACTCTCCTCCGTCTTGTAACCGGGGGTAGTGAAGAAAACACTGGTTGTCCTCTTACAAGATCCCCAGATCAGTAAAGTCGCCTTACTCGAGTCCAGAGTGCTTGGGGGGTGACAGACTCGTCTGAAGCAATCGTTAAAGACTACCTTGCAAAAAGAAAATAAAGCAAAAAGAAATAGAAAATCAGAAACCGCATAACATCTCGACTTAGACAGAAATAACACACAGTTGCAATCACAAGCTGGACGACTGTACTTAAACACTAATTTCTGCCCTAAATTTCTGCCCCAAAACTGATACCCAAACTTGCAACTGATACATACATTCTTGCAGAGTTTCACTCCAAAAACACATTGTCACAACCCAAACCAGCCCCTTATGGGTTTAACATCGTAACCGGCCAGTAATCCATGATTACCACAGCTCGCTAATGATAATAACAATATCTGAGTAAAGGAGTCGGAAGCCAAACAGTAATTAAAAGATGTCCAATGACCTGTGGAAAACCTGAATGCAAAAAGACTTTTATGCGCAAGCCACATTCATAACCAAAACATATATATATATATATATATACGCCATATACACAAACATCCTGGTTAGGAAATAAATCCCATCACGATATCTGTACAGTCAAGTCTTAAACATCTATTACAAAACAGAAACAAAAGGGTGAATCTGAAGCACCCTGAAACAGCCTTAGCTTGGTAGCACTTGGAACCTCGAGGTGAGGCACGATGGTTGGCTTAACAAAACAAGAGCTTAACCCGACGCTCCTAACTTCGGTCCGGTGCTTAGACACCTACATAAAAATATAAACAATGAGCTAAACCCAGTGAATAACATATGCGTAAAGGGGTTAAGAATGAATGTCCTTTCAGTAATTAAAAGAGTCAATTGTATCAGTAGATCAATTATTCGATCAGTAACACATTTTCTATGCCATAACAGTTATTTAGAAGCTATAGTAGTCATATGTGGTACATCCAATAGCAAAACAGTACAGTTGGTCTTAAAAGACCGAACAATCAGTTAATGGCCATCAAGCGATGTGATAGTGGTCCCAACATTGGGCAAGCGAGATCTCGTAAATGAGCGATAACGATAAGTTGCTAAGGATGCCACGAATACAGTTTACAAATAGGACAAACATTCATTCAGTAAACGATGTCATTTCAGAAAGTAGTATAATTAATCGTTCAGAAATAGTTATAATTGAACGTATCTTTACAACATTGTTACTCACAGAGTACTAGGCTATAAGCAAGCTAATAAGCATCCTCGGATGCCAACCCTACAGTTATAGGACGAACACACACTAAATTACACACTTGGGATTAATAGCTTAGCCCCTAAACTTGACTTGGTGTGGTTCTACATCAATATCCTCATTAAGATGCCTTAAACATGGCCTAGGAATGCCTAGGATGGAAAGAGGATGCAAAGATGTACTTTAAAACACTTTTCAAAATTTGCTGAAAACAGGGGTCTCGCTTGAGCGTGGCTTTCTACGCTCGAGCGAGCTTACCAAAACAGAGGAGTCGCTCGAGCGTAGACTTCCTCACTCGAGCGGTCTGTAACAATGCAAAAGTACTGGATGTTGCAAATCCCCGCTCGATGCTTGCTCGACACTCGCTCGAGCGTAGGTCTTGTCGCTCGAGCGTGCGTCTGCGTGCGCAAAAACCTGAGAGCTTGCAATCTACACTCGAGCCAGCATTTCTTCGCTCGAGCGGAGCTTTGAACAAAAGGATGGTCGCTCGATCGTGGAAGCCAAAATCTAGAATTTCCAGATTTACCTTCAAAGCTCAAACCAAGCATTCAACACATCAAAACTCAATCTTTTGGGCCCATTTTCTGGAAAACACTTGAAAACCCATACTACAATATATTTTGAAGATCAATTTTGTAAAATCAAGCCCAAATGAGAGACAATTGAACATAACTTCAAGGAAACTTTCGTGAATTATGTAAGAACATAACATACATGAGTTCTCATGAACTCTAATGCTCTAAAACATGATCAAATGCAAGATTGAGCTCAAGACATGATGAATTCATGGACTACAACCAAAATGTGAACTTGTATGTAAGAATTTTCATGAAGACAACCTCAAATTGCTATGGTATGAACATGCATGCATGAAATCACTCTTAATTTAACACATTTAGCTAATTCTTGACTCAAGTCACTAATTTCTCATGGACCATGCAAGAAACCACTTAAATTCATGTTCAAGAGGGTAAATCTCCTACCTTAGGTTTTGAATTCTAGGTATGGAAGCTCAATTTTTGCAATCTCCTTCAATTCCTCTAAGTCTCCAAGCTAATTCTTATTGAAATCAATTTCTCTTCCAAGCCTCCCTCTCACTCGGTTTTGGTCTCAAGAAGGTGAAATGAAGATGCTAAACAATGCAAAGGGTGAGAGAAATAGTGGCCTAGCATAATCCACTTAATGGCAAAATGGTAGTAAATGCAAACTAATGTAATTTAACTTTATTTAATCTACTTTAGTCATTCCAAATCAAATTTTAATTAAACCTACCATAAAATCACATAAATCCTAATTAGCATATAACACTAATCAATTTCAGATTCAGTCGCTGATAAGGCCTTCAATTCGCAATTCGAAATTAAAACACGAACAGATTCATTCAGAAATCAAATACATATAAATGCATTCAAAACAACACACTCATACAACTGATTCAGGATATCATTCTAATCAGTTACTTATCATGCTCAATCACAGTTTAACACTAATCAGAGGTGAGAGTTGTTACAGTCTTCCCTCCTTAAAAGAGTTTGGTCCTCCGAACTCGAATTACCTTCGTTTTGGAAGAACACTAGGTTCAGGGGGAACAATTCAGGATATCTTTTCATCATATCGTCTTCCCTTTCCCAAGTGGCATAAATGCCACCATGGTTTTGCCAGTCCACTTTCACTAGCGGAATTTCTTTATTCCTCAACTTCTTGATTCGTCGGTTCACAATCTGAATAGGCCGTTCTTCATAAGTGTAGTTATCACTTAGCACTACATGGGTAGGCTCAATAACATGGAAGGGATCCCGAAGATAGTCCCTTAACATTGAAATATGGAAGACGTTATGCATATTCTCCATTTCATGAGGAAGCGCTACTTGATACGCCACCGGATTAATCTTTTCAATGATTTCATATGGCCCAACATACCTCGGTGCTAGTTTTCTCTCAGCCCCAAAACGAGTCTGTCCTTTCATTGGTGTCACTTTAACAAAAATGTGATCACCCACTTCATATTCCCTGTCTCGCCTTCGGACAACAGCATAACTTTTCTGTCGGCTTTGTGCGGTTTTCAATCTTTGTTGAATCAGTTTTACCTTTTTTGTGGTCTCATGTACAATCTTGGGCCCAAGCAAAGGCCCATCTCCAACTTCTGCCCAGCAAATAAGAGATCGGCATTTTCTGCCATATAAAGCCTCGAAAGGCGCCATACCAGTACTCGAGTGAAAACTGTTGTTGTAGGCGAATTCAACTAACGACAAATGGCTTTCCCAATTTCCTTGGAAATCAAGAACACACATATGCAATAAGTCTTCCAAAGTCTGGATGGTTCTTTCTGACTGGCCATCTGTCTAAGGATGGTATGCATTACTCAGTCTTAGTTTGGTACCCAATGCTGTCTATAGGCTTTTCCAGAATCTCGATGTAAACTTCAAGTCCCTATCAAAAACAATGGACACAGGCACTCCATGCAATCTAACAATCTCATCAATATAAATTGTAGCCAATTTGTCGGCATTATAAATGGTTTTGACAGGTAAGAAGTGAGCAGATTTAGTCAATCGATCAATAATAACCTAAATTGAGTCCATACCTCTACTGGAGCGAGATAATCCGACAATGAAGTCCATAGTGATATGTTCCCATTTCCACTCCGGTATGGGTAAGGACTGAAGTAAGCCTGCGGGTCATTGATGTTCAGCTTTAACTTGTTGGCAATGTAGGCATTTCGACACAAAGTCGGCAATTTCTTTCTTCATTCCAGGCCACCAAAAATTAAGTTTCAGGTCCTGGTACATTTTTGTTTTTCCTGGATGGATGGAAAGTTTTGAATTGTGCCCTTCTGTAACAACGCCCGCGTGGGACCTAGCTACAGTTCGGACTCCCTTTTGTTTGTGTTGCGGTTCTAAATCTGAACCAAAGAGTCCAACTCTGGCAAATCGTTTGAGAAAACAGATTTTTTTGAAAAGTAGTGCCAGACATGGGTAGCTTGCGAATCTGATTCGCCACCTAAATATTTTAAAATGGGAAAATTTAGGAAACCGACTCGGTCGAAATACATGTCCTCATCACCAAAGTGGTCTTGGCTCGGGAGCTTGGGTACGATCGGGAAGGTCGACTATGAGCACCCTTTTCTCCAGTCAAGAACCGGCCTCTACTTAGTGATATCCTTTTTTTGAAAACATTACATGTTCTTATTCCAATTTTAGCCTAAAATTACTATGTTATGCGACAGAAACAAGTATAGACTAGATTGCCTAATTTGGAAATAAACATTGCATATCCGTTGGTTTTGAAAATGTTTCGGAATTTGCTACTCGCAAGTAGGTTAAAATACGGATTTTAATGAGTTTTCCAACTCAAGCAATCTAACCTCCACCCACAGGCATTCAGACAGTTTATTTCACATAAGCACTTAGCCGCATGGTAATCATCATCATGGCAACATTCACGCATGTGGTATGCTAAAGCGTAAAATACTTACATCGTACTCCGCCAAAACAATAAACTAGTTAGCAAAAATGCATGCCCTAATTCATGTTAAGTGACTAATGCATCGCAGCGAAGATGCAATTTGGAGTAGGCTCGGCTAACCCTAAAATGGCATGTGAAATGCAATCATTTGATACACGTATTCAAGTTAGATTTGAAAATACAATGTAGTTTGTATGATGTATCGAGCTGATGCATGTCAACAAATGCATGGATGCAATGCATAGCATAAGGTATGCTAAAATTAAGCGTGCCCTAATCTACCATCATAGCGAGGTAAATAAAAGGAAGAAAGAAATGGGGTTGGAAGACATACACCCACTCACCCACACTTATTACAATTACGCCCTCACGGAGGGGCGAATAAATATTACAGATTAATTAACTTCAGCTAATTAAATATTACAAATTCACTAAATTAATTAATAAATTAACTAAGTTAATTAAAGCGATAAATGCCTCGGGAAGAGGGCAAGATGCATCACATGGGGACTCGCTTTCGAATCGCACTGCCATGCATGATTGCCTCTGCTTTCCTCCTCTGAAGACTGCCAAAACTTCAGGAATACTTCCTTGGGAACTAGAGATCACCACCGGCTGGAGTAAAACACCACCGGCTGGAGTATGTGGCCACCGACACTGAATTCATCCATCGGTGTCGATGGGCCAGGTCGGCACTAAATGAGTCTTGTCGGCACAAATACTGTGTGAGAGGACACAACTTGCATGGCAATGTAATTCAAAGCATGTATGCACCAAACACACTCCCTATCATGTTTTGAACTCAAAGGAAGATGTGCCTCGGTTCTCGGACCACCAATCACGCATTTCCATGCATGATGGCTCAAAGAACCAAGAGTGCAACTTCTATTTCAAATGCATACAATGCAAGCAAATACATAAGGGTGCCAAACCTCTATCATGACTTGGTCAAGAGGCTTAGCATGCATGCCAATATGATGCAATCCTAGACATGTCAACTAGTATGCAATATAGCAAAACAATGCAAACATGCAAGTAAGCATACAAGCATAAGCATGCAAATCGAATGGAGGATGAACTTAGACATGAATTGGGCAACTCTAAAAGGCTCAAAGCAGTGGCCAAAATGCTAAATCATGAGGGCCAAACACACATGCACACATGCACAAGTTAAGGCACCAACACTTAAGCACACTTAAAGGGGCACAACAATGGACAACTAGCATGCAATTTAGGCTCTGAAAATCATGCTATGAAATGATGCCAAATCATGTTAAGCAAGATAAACAAATGCACGCAACATAGGTTCAACACTTGAGGCAAGTCATGGAAGCATTGAACTACACTTATGCAAAACAAATATGGCATGCATTGAACAACCTAAAACAGAGTTTTAGCATGTTAAAACAAAGCCAAATGGCTACTTAGATGGCATCTAAGAGGCTTAAGCACAAAGGCATGCAACATGACCAATACATGGAGCATTCAACACATGCTTTTAAGGAATTAAAGAGGCAACTAAGGCAAGCATACAAGCACACCAAAGGGACTGAAATGACATGCTAAATGGTTCCAAACCATCAAAATGATGCAAGCGAGGCATACTACATACTTGTGCTCTTAGGGCCAACAAGCCAAATACAAAGAGGACCCAAGATACAAGCCAAGATTGACCAAAACAACTTAAGATAGACCTAAAGCATGGCAAAATAAGCATACATGCTTCATGGATCTAGGCCTAAAACATGCTAGAAATAAGGGCATACAACCTAGGCATGTTAAGGGACTATTAAGGCATTACAAAGCAACTATGCAAAGCATGCAAGGAGTGCTAAAACCAACACTTAGCAATGTCATTTAGGGCATAATAAACATAAAATGCAGCCAAGACATGCTCAACAAACAATCAAACACTATGCTCTCTCAAGAGGCCAAAACTTGCCCTTTTCAAGGACAACAAGGAGAGGGGGTGGCCCTCTCCCTCTTGGGACTTCAAGGCAGTATTTTTGCAACTTGGAATTGTTGAGCTAAGTTATTAATTTCATTGTCAGTATCAGAGGAAGTAGAATTTGGGTTAATATCAAATTGTTGATTTAGGACAGTAATACCTTTATCTTTAGAAGGTGAGGGAGTATCGGGTACTGCTAATTTGGTAAATAATTTTTCAATGGCTTGGACCGTAGATGACTGATCATTTGTAACTAGGCTAGTTCGGGTAGAACGTTTACTAGGTAGGTTAAGTAAAGGTGCATCTAAAGGTTGTTTAGATGATGAAGTGTGAACAGATTCTAAATTAGTTTCTATTTTATCTAATTGTTTACCAATTGTATTTAAACACTGGTTAGTATAATTATTTTGTTCAATAACTTTTTTGAGTTCATTATCATCGCGAGTAATTTAAAAGGAGGCAGAATTTGAACCTTGTTGATTAAGAATAATTTTCTCTAAGGGAGGATGACTAGAACTAATTGTAGTGGTAGCGAAGTTTTCCATTTATGTTTAGTAATTGTAGTAAGTGTTTTATAATATTTTCTTCATATTCTAGTAAGGGTAATTCAATACCATATCGAACCATAAAAGTATACCATTCTTGGGAGATTTGAGACATTTGAGCGTATATATTTAGCGTAATAAGCATGGCGCTGGGTGCGATTAGCTTTAGATTTAAAATCAATAAGTAATTTATCAAGATTGGGAGTAAATTCCTTTTTAATTGTCAATAATTGTAGATTGACAGGTGGTGTAAATTCTTCCATATCAGTTTGAGTCGGAGAGTTAGTTGAATGAACTTCTTCATCAAGGAAATGAGTATGTGTAGAATAAACAGGTTTACTAATTTGAGAAGTTGAGGAATTATCAATTCCCTTTAATTTTGGATTGATCGTAGGACCTATGGTTGGACCGATATTAAGTTGACTATTTTTTCTAAATAGAGGGGTGGTAAATATTTCATCTTGGTTTCTATTTCGCTAGGGACACTAGATGTACTATGTCTAGAGGATTGACTACGGTTAAATTTAATATGAACAGAACCATCATTAAATTGTCTGATATCTTTAATATCTTGTTTTGAGGATTGTTGCTGATTATGTTTGTAATTTTCATTAACAGTAATCCATTCATCAGGTAAATCAATGTCTTTCCATTCAATCATTTTAGGAATATTAATATGGGATTCATTATGACTACTACTTTGAATAAGTAAAGTTTTATCTTTAGGTGATTTATGCAGAGCATGAACATTTAAATTAGTTTGCATACATTTATAGTGAACACGATAAATTAAAGCAATATTATGTGTCTTAGCCATCATATTAGTGAATGAACCATGTAGTTGAATATTTAATGTTAAAGCATGTAAAATATTTGGATCACTTAAAGTAGCGTAAAATCGGAAAACAATTAAAATGTCTTTGGACCTTTATGAAGACCGGTTTCCATCATTCCATTAAACTATCATTATAATTAAGAAAACGAGCATCTCTTAAGCATAATAAAGCAGTATTTTTTCCAACGGTGTAAGTGGATTAAGACCAACTTGAATTAGACCAATGTGAATAAAATTGTAACCATTATCTTTGTGTCTTTTAATTAATTTGGTATCAAATAAGCGACAAGTTTCTCGAGGTTTTTCTAAAGCATAAACTTGTTCAATTGTTTTAACATGTAATGCAACTTTAAAAACATTCTAGAAATGTTGTTCTATAAATTTCTTTGATTTGTAATTTTGGTATATTCCAATCTCTATTAAATTGATCATTTTGTATTTCAACATCTTCTTCATTAATGACTAATCCTTGATTAGGTATGGAGGGTAAAGTTGTTGACCTAGAAGCCCGTGATGAGTTACTTCTAAATAATCGACTCATTGTTCTTTCTAATTAATCGATTTCTGAGATATCTTAATACATACCCTATTCTTGTCAAGTTACCACAGACTGGAATGGTTTATACGAGACCCTATCCTAAATGTCCACCTTTGCCTAACTCTAAGGACTTACTCGACAAGAAATGGAAGTGGGTGGAAACCAGTGGATAACGGTGATCTCGTGGGTGATTAAGATGGAATCGAAAACTAGATTAATTGAATAAACAATGGAAACGATTAATTGGAAGAAACTAAGCGATTAAACAGGGATACAACATAGCGGGCTCGATACCAAGACATGAAGCAGCAACAAGAATGAAGAACCATGGATTACGAAATCAAAGATGAAACAATTTAAACATAGAATTGGAATGCACAAAACAAAATATAATTCAAATCAAAATATTTAATTAAAACACAATTTTAATTTATTACAGAAAATAACTTGCACTTACAATTGTTGTAATCTGCAAGGATCCTGAATAGAAGAACAGAACAAGGTAAACCTCACTCAGCAGAACACTCTCTTCTTTACAAACTAAAAGGTTCAAGAAAATTGGAATCTGCCAAACGATTACAATAGATTACAAATATATAGAAAACCAAATTAACTATGCAACATGTGAGTTGGCTAAATGATGAAAGCAGCTGGCAGCATTGAGGACTGTCGGTTACTTTCGGCTGATTGATTGAAATTAACTATTCAGCATGTGAGTTGGCTAAATGATGAAAGCGGTGGCGACATTGAGGTGAGCGAAATGTCGGTTGCTTCGGTGATTGATTAACTATTGACATGTGAGTAAAGGAATCGAATAAATATAAATTAATGACTTTTCTCAAAAGAGTAGTGATTGAAGTCAATTTTATATTTATAAAGAATCCTATGTTGATTTTTCAAACAAATGGGTCTGAGCATCATGAAACTTGTGACGATCATAACCAAAGTTGATTGGTGGATCCTACAACTATGCGAACTATCTTACGAACTAGGCTGTTGGGCGGTGCGAGATTGTTCATTTTTAATTGGGCTTGGGCTTGGTCTACTAGGAGGCGGGCCATTTGAAGCAATTGATCCTTGGTGGATCGGGTTGAACAATGAATTGGCCGAGGAGGTTGAATCTTGGGTGAGCTTTGTGATTTGGACTTTGACTTGGGTTGGTCAGGAATCCTTGGGACTTTGGACTTTCCTTGGATTTGATCTTTGATGATTTGGGCTTGGAGCCACTAGATGAGGGATGCCAAGATTGGTGGAGGAAGACTGGTGACTTCCTTGGTGATCTGACGGTTAAGTCTCTTGGCTTCTTTGGGCTTTGACTATTGCGGTGTTGGAGCACATGAATCGAGGAAATTCCTCATAAACAATTTCAATAATTTCGGGCACATTGAACTTAGCCCACCATTTAACAGTGTTGGCGAATAATGATGTTGTCATTAATCCCATAATGCCATTTGAATATCCATGGGATTTTGTACTTGGATATAAAAAGAGCAAGATAGGAAATTGTTTTTGATGAGTAGTAAATGGGTAGCAATGACAAAATAGGCAATTGTTTCATTGAGTGAAGGAAGAATATAAAATGGGGCCATAATGAGTCCACCATCGAAGAAACCGTGGGTAATTGATTTGAATTTTTGATCAAAGGAGATGAACCGGAGTGACTAAATGACTCATTTTGGTACAAGAACAATTTGAACCAAGCATCAATATAATCATGATAATTATATTGAATAGAATGACCGAGCAAATCTCAAAGCAGATTAGGATTGCCCCATTACGCAAGAGAGACAATGTTGTGAATGTAAAGTGAATGGTATAGGATCTTGTAAGCATAGACACGATCTGAATTGGTTTGATCAAAATGGAGCGATGGTTGGCGAGAATATCTTTGTAATAAAGAGAGATTTTTCTCTGGAGGTGAAGAAATGAAATGACATCGAGCCAAAATGGAATTGAGCAATTTCATTAATGGTTTGACTTCAGGGTGACTAGGTTCTTTGTAGAACAAGTTAGCAACATGTGATTTGGTGTACTCGATTCGAGAGAATTGAACTTGGTTAATTGGAAGTGGAAATGGCCCGATTGGCTAGAGGCAAAGGATCATTAGCCAATGCGGATGAGTAATGTCAGACGGTGAATAGTACCAAGAGTATGGTATCTATTAATTATGTCAATGGAAGAGGATGGTTTAATTGACTCGAGAGGAGGAGGAACTATGAGTTGATTAGGTTTCTTGGAGGAGGACCAAAGCCTTAGAATGAGGCCTTGGTGAGACATACTTGAATAGGAAACAAAGATTAGCAACGAAAGAAGATCTAAGTAATTACGGTAATAATGTAAATCATTGTAATAATTATGTCGTAAAACACGGCTGAGCTTATGGCTTGTTGGTGATTGATGTATTGGGCTCTTTTAGTAGTTGGCCTAAGGACTTAAGACGGTTAATCCGACGGTTAACTTGTTTGATCGGGGTTTGGGAATGGATAATTTGGGTTTTAACATAGGAAATATGTGGAGTAGCACTCATCCTTACCCCGTAAAAATTCTCGGTAAGAAAATCGGTAGGAATTTTGACAACGGTATATAGGTAATATCAAAATCAAAATACTTAAAATAGATTGTAGCGGGCAAAAATCTGTTTACTAGCGAGATTTTGAACATCTTTTCCAAAACATATTTAGCTTGATTTGCAATCGACACAGTAAAAATTTTTGATTTAAAATATCATCTTGAAATTTTTGAATACATAAAAGCTTAGATAAAATTTCTTTTTAATAGTACTATAATTTAATTGTGCTTTATTCCGGACACGAATGAAAACGAACAATTTGTTAGGATAGTAGGAAGTGACTTTAAGGAGAATGCCACCATAACCAATATCGAGAACCATCGGTTTGAATAATTTTGAATGAGTTCTCATTAGGAATACCAAGACAAGGAAGAGACTTGACATATTGTTTAACTTGTTGAACAACGGTATGAGTAGAAGACCAGGAGGAGGATTATCCTTTAACCGATCGAACAATGGTTGTGATTTGCCTAAGGTCTTTATAAAATTCAGCAATGTAATTGAGGGAACCTAAAACCTTTGTAATTGAGTTTTATCAAGAATTTCATCAGAAATTTGAGCATAAACTCAATAGGCGACTAATTGGGAGAATAGTATTATGATGAATATCATAACCTAAAAACCTAACTTTAGTAAAATAATTTAATCTTAGGAGATATGACTAGACCATGACTTTTAATAGTATAAAAGAATGCGATTAAATGTTTCCACTGTTCACTAGTTGATTTAGAAAAGATTAATATGTCATCAATGTAAACAATAGAAAAATGACTAAATGGGTTAAAGATATCATTCATTATATTTTGAAATTCACTAGGAGCATTTTTTAATCCAAATGGCATGACATTCCATTCATATTGGCCAAAAGGTGTATTAAAAGCGATTTTATATCGATCTTTAGGATGAATTTGAATTTGCGAAACCACTTTTTAAATCAAATTTACTAAAAATAGCTTGATTAAGTCTTTTAATTGGGTCTTTTTATTAGGAATAGGATATCTAATCCATTCAAAACTGACATTTAATGGTTTATAATTAATAACTAGGCGAGAACACCTCGTTCTAATTGACATTTTATTAACATAAAAAAGCGGGACAAGACCATGGTGATTTCTTTGGGACTAATAATTCTATTTTTTAACAATTCATTAATTTCCTTTTACACATTTCTAACAATTCATGATTCATTTGAATAGGGGATTTAGTAGGTATTTGTCGTTCATTAAAACCTTTAATATATGGTAAAGTAACTACATGCTTTTTCCTATGCGAGAATCGATGGTAAGTTGAACAAGCAGTTGATTCAAGTTTTAATTTGAAATCATTAATTTGAAGATGAGGGCGGGATCGATTAGCATTGATCTATTCGTTTGTAATTAATTTCTTCTTTAAGAAAATTGATATGTCGAGCTAGTCGTTTAATAGTGTGGGTAATAGAACAATCTTGTAATTGATTTAACTCTAATTGTTCAGGTGGAAATAAGAATGTAAATGTAACAGGATGTCCTAAAACATGAGTAGTAATTCCTTCAGTAAAAGTAGTGAATGGATATAATAAAGATATAAATGGTGTACCTAAAATAATCCGATCAGTCATATTTTTGACTAAAACAAATGTAGTTTTAAAGCAAACATTATTTTGACAAACATGTACTTTAGGTAATTTATATCGAATATGCATTTACTACCATTAGCGAGTTAATTTCTCTTGACATTTGTGATAATATTTAGTAGGAAGTAATCCTTCTTGAATGCAATTTAAATGACACAGATGTCGATTAATACAACTAATTCTAATTCAAAATCTTCAACAATGATTTTAATTCTTGAATACCATTTTGCATATAAATTTTATTAAGTAAATTTAATCGTTTATCTTCAAGGTTAGTAGCTTGAGATCGATTATCAAATATGAGTTTAGTTGGATCAGTATGATCAGAATCATGATCAGAATTATGTCCAGATTCATGAGGTGATTGTGCATTAGGTTGGAAATCATTTAAGTTTTGTTTAAGTTTAAGATTAATAATTTCATTTTCTAATTTATTATCTTTATTTTGAAGATCTCTTATTGTTTGTTTAATTTGATTGATTTCAAATTGTAAGTCTTGAAGTGTAACTTCTTTAGTTTTATTTTTAAATTTTTCTAAAGTTTTAGATAAACTAATGATGGGTTTATTAAACTTAGGTTTAGTTTCTTTGAAGCATTAGACCTTTGAGCTTATCAATATATTGTTGTTTTAATTGAGGATCATCTAATTTACTAATTAAATCAATGTGATTCTTCTTGACTATGTTTAGTAAGAGAAATTTGTTTAACGAGTTTGCAAGCAGACATCATTACATCCTAAGGTAATTTGATTATCGAATGAATTATCACTATTAGATAGAAATTGGATGTAGATGGAAGTTCGAGAAGAGGCCATTATCGATTGATTTAATTGGAAGATTTCAAATAACTGAATTTTGGATTCATCATTAATTTGGAGTTGATTGACTCTGTCTTTGAGCTTTTGTTTCTCTTTGCATTTATTAGCATAGTGGCCTTTTTACTGATTATAACCGTAATATCTTTATTAGATTTTGATCTCGGATGTGATTTAGATTTATGATATTTCTTTTGGGTTTAGTATAAAATTTGTCATTAGATTTGGAGGTGAATAAGGCTTTTTGTATTTATGATAATACTTGGATTTATGTTTTGAATGTTTGTGTGATTTTTCTCGAGAGGGTGCAATAGGAGGTAGTCCATATTGTTCTGAAATTTCCTAATTCATATTTACCTTTATGTTTATCTTTTGTCGCCTTTTGACTAAGTTTTTAATCAATACACATTTTTCGGCCTTCTTTTTGAACAGTGCTAATTATATCACCATATGTTAAATTATCATATTCAATAACACCAGATGGGTTGACTAAGAACATCTCTAATTTTGTGAGCAAATAAACTAGGTAATCCATTAATAAATTTTTCTTTCAGAATGATTTAGTATGATCTTCTCTCAACATAACTCTAGAGGTAAAAACATCTTTATACCATCTAAAATCACTTAAGGTTGGACAAGTAAGATTCTTGGAGTTGATCATGTATGCGAGAATATATATTAGTTGGGGTACCAATAAAATGTCTGATAATTGTATAAATTAATTGGTTAATACTATCAGGTTGGCAACATCCTAAATTTTCATCAAATATAGGTAATCCTTGATCATCAGTTTGGTTAGCATAGATGATAGAGTCGCGTTGGGTGTCAGTTAAATATTTTTCCCACCAAGATTTGAGCTGACCAGTAAAGCCAGTAGTAATTAAATTTACAATTTCAGGTTGTGTATATTGGGGATAATTAGAGAGATATTGAGACCATAGATAAATGATTTAATTTTTTGGAGGAGTTGATCTTCACTAAGACCATCAATATTCCATTCGTATAATTTTTAGCGAGGCAGAAATTTGATTATTAACATTATTTTCTTCAAATTGTAAATCGACAGGAGTAGGCTTAGTATACCAATTCTTGGTAGTTTGAGGATTAATTTTAGGATAGTGTATTTTTGCAACTTGGAATTGTTGAGCTAAGTTATTAATTTCATTGTCGATGCTCGAGGAAGTAGAATTTGGGTTAATATCAAATTGTTGATTTAGGACGATAATACCTTTATCTTTAGAAGGTGAGGAGTATCGAATCGCTAATTTGGTAAATAATTTTCAATGGCTTGGACGTGAATGACGATCATTTGTAACTAGGCTAGTTCTAGTAGAAACGTTTACTAGGTAGGTTAAGTAAAGGTGCATCTAAAGGTTGTTTAGATGATGAAGTGTGAACAGATTCTAAATTAGTTTCTATTTTATCTAATTGTTTACCAATTGTATTTAAACATTGGTTAGTATAATTATTTTGTTCAATAACTTTTTTGAGTTCAGTGGTGAAGAGATCCAAACACCAAAATCCCGGAGCTCAACAAAATAGCACAAAAATGGGCCTTTTCAAGGCCTAAGAGGGGCCAAACTTCCCCAAAGCACAAAGTACCCTTAATAAACTACCAAGAGGACTAAAAAACAGAACTTTTTTGTATTGAACACCAAGCACAAAAACAGTTCTAAGCTATGCAAAAATGGAATGCAAGAATGGGGGAAAAATGGGTAGTTTCTTACCCTTGATGATCAACTCCAACAATAGTGACCTTGATGCCTCTTTAAGCTTCAAACTAGCCAAGAACACCAAGAACAAGCCCTTAACACCTCAGTTCCAAGAGGAAGGTGAAACACTAGGTGTTGGTGAGCAATAGTAAGTCTCAAACACCTAGTGTACAAAACAAGAGAAAGAGAGATAGGATAGATACACAAAAACCTAACCTAAAACGAGCTTCTCCTCTCCTAAAATGTCTAACTCTCCAATTTTCTAACCCTTGAGCCAAGAAGAAGCCTCTCCTTATAGGCAACCAAAACTTACAAGTTAAAGGCATCAAAGGGCTCATCCCTCCATACTGCGTGTATGGAGAAACAAGGCCGTCTGTCTGAAAATATCTCATAAAAGCAAGCTGAGCGATGGCAAGGCAAAATGGTCATTTTGCCAAAAAGGCCAGGCACAAAAAGGTGCCGGCCGGCACAATATAGTGCCGATGGCAACAACTGACCCGGTGGTGTGTGGGGATGCCTGGCAAAGCATTCCTGCCCTCTAGGAGCAAAAACCCAGTGTTTGGTGCAAAACCCGGACACAAAAGCAGTCGAGTTCGGAGGTTTTGAGGCAAGGCGAGGCGTAACGAGAACTCGAGAACTCAAGCGAACACAAGCATGGATAATCACCGAGTGTTCAAGCGGTGGCGTCAGAGTCTTGAGGGCAGTCAAAAATGGGGTGTCTCTGATTGCCCCTCTTTGACAAAACTTCGAAGTCATAATAATGGCGGAGTGAATGTCAAAGCCGAGACGACCCATTTTGACAAAGGCCAAGACTTGGACAATCTGCAAGACAAAACAAGGTATGCGCGGCGAGGCAAAAATGCAAGGCGATGCAAGAAGCCAGAGCATAACTTATGATCATGCAAAAGTAATGAAGCACGTTATAAGGTTATAAGCTAGCATATGCCAATCCACACTACAATGCGAGAAAGGATGTAAGAGAATTATGCAATTCTCAAAAGCGTCTCTGTGGAGGATACAATACTGCGCGGCTCGTCAGGTTCTTGACCTTAAATAGAAACCGTATACAATATCGTGCTCTACAAAAGCAAACTCAGCAGGTGCAATATTGTTAGTCATATGCATGACATATGCAATGCGAATGCTAAATGATATGCAATATATACAAACTATGTATGAATAATGCGAATGGAAATGCAATGCAATTGAAACTAATGCAAATGCAAACTACATGCGGCAATTGAATCATGATTCACTTTAAGCGATTCAAAACCACACATATGTCAAATAGATTGATGGAGGTAGCAAGTCCGTCCCCCATAGAGCGATGTCGATCTATGAGTACTTAGCTAACATATGAACAAGTATTGGGTGGAATGACATAAGTGGAAAGCGACTTCTTGGGGAGAATAATGATCTAATGCTGGGATGCAATAACTACACCACAATATAATATCTACAATGGATATGGCGTGTAGCCAAACAGTATCTCGCTTAGGAAGGCATGCACATACAAGCCATGTCTAACGAGAAAAGGTGCAACCTCAAACCAAGTTCATCAAGGAGTAAGTAGCGATACACACAAAGCTGTGTTTCAACGTAAAAAGGGCACATACCGGACCAAGCTCAACAAGGAAAGGCGCAAGCCATAAATGGAGGTGATCTGATGAGCGCATGCAAGCTACAATGCAATGAAATGGGTATTTATAGATAATGCGGGACATATGCACTATACTACAAGGAAATGCATGACATATGCATGGGTTTTTTTTGTTTTTGAAATGCATGACACATGCAATATTTAGAATGATGCATGACGTATACAGTATGATGCAATGGCTACGATTGCAGCTTTCCCTATCTTACCAACAGGGCGATACACTAGGTTGGTTCAGTATCCGGAATTGGTAGCGAGACATGCCACCTCAACTATGGGGCTTCCATCTGATTTCAAGCGGTACACCCTCACGGGTATTTAAGCGGACTTTAGTCTCAAAATCTCGAACCTTCGTTCTAGGCATAGCAGATTCGAACTCTAGTTTTCACCATCCGGTTGGTCTTCTAGAACTCATCTTGAAACAGGCGAGGTGGCTTACCGGTCCACCAGAAAGTCGTTCGACACGACAAACACCAAAGAATTGCTGCTTTAGAGGTTGAGGTCTCTAGACCGTGCGTGTTTAAGGTCTCGCGCCGGACAGGGGCCAATGATGGTCTTATGGCTGAAAACAACGATGGAATGCATGCCAAATGCAATGAGTGCATAAAACAAGCGATGGAATGCATGCCAAATGCAATGAGGTGCACCTTAATACGCAAGAAGGTCTTGCACCTCCCAGGATTTAAGGTCTCCTAGATTGCGCGTGTTTAAGGTCTCGCCCAGGACAAGAGGGCAATGCATGAGGTCTTGTGAAACAAGCGATGGAATGCATGCCAAATGCAATGAGGTGCATAACAATAGCGATGGAATGCATGCCAAATGCAATGAGGTGCACCTTAATGCAGAAGGTCTTGCACCTCCGATGATTTAAGGTCTCTAGACCGCGTGTTTAAGGTCTGCATGGACACGGGCAACAATGAGATAACGCACATGGGATGCGTATGCCAATACAAATGAGAAATGGGAGGAGAATCGAAAAGCGAGGCACACGTACCTCGAGATGCAATGAAATGCAAATAAGAATGAGGCACACATATACCTCATTGAATGGAAAATAAAATGCAAAAGCGAGGCCGCAGCGTGCCTCGAGATGCAATGAAATGCAAATAGACACGCATACCTCATTGAATGGAAAATGAAATGCAAAAGCGAGGCAGCGTACCTCGAGATGCAATTAAATGCAAATGAAGAGCACTTGTAATACCTCATTGAATGGAAAATGAAATGCAAAAGCGAGACGCACGCGTACCTCGAGATGCAATGAGATGCAAAATGAGGGGCGCATACCTCATTGAATGGAAAATGAAATGCAAAAGCGAGGAGCCGCGTGCCTTCGGAGATGCAATGAGAAATGCAAAAAGAAACCGCGCATACCTCATTGAATGGAAAATAGAAATGCAAAATGAAGACGCATACCTCATTGAATGGAAAATGAAATGCAAAAGCGAAGACGCGTACCTCAAGATGCAATGAAATGCAAAATGAGGCATGCATACCTCATTGAATGGAAAATGAAATGCAAAAGCGAGGCACTTGCGTACCTCGAGATGCAATGAAATGCAAAATGAGCCACGCATACCTCATTGAATGGAAAATGAAATGCAAGTGTGACACGCATGCCACACGAAAAATGCAAGACAGTGCAAGTCACAAGGGACGTGCAAGACGGCACGACGCGACGCACTAGACAAAGGATGGATGCATCTAACACACGCAGGGCAACTTTTGAATCTTATAAAGACAAAAGGATACAAAATGATACAATCTTTGCTTGAATTTGAGTGTTACGCCGATGAACCACGGTCCGAAGTCAAAACGGAGGCCGGTTGAGCATCGGGGGTGCATTTTCTTGCACTTTCTTGTGCCATGAAGACCAACAACTACTTATTTTGCCTAAACAAGGCCTTGGGAACACCACCGGCTGGATTAGAATGCCACCGGCTGCATAAAATGTTCACCGGCACAATATTGTGCCGACCGGCCAAAAATGTCTGATCGGGGGCAGTTTTGCCATTTTGCTTCGGGTTTTATAAAATAGGGCTCGAAACCCTATTTCCTCACTTCTATACCGCTGAAATCTCCTCCTCCTTCTTTCTAGAGCATTTTCTCTTCCTCTTTTCTCCGTTTTCTTTGCGTTCTAAGCCCATTTCGTTGTTCGATTGCGATTTCCATCGTGTTTAGCACATTTTGAACCTAACAAAACTTTGTTTGGCGCCTCTTTTGCTATTTCGCTTTTTGGACTTGTTCCCCTCGATCCCATCTTCCTTTCCGTGTCTTTTTCATCTTGGCCTTTCCGGCCATTTCGGCCCTCTCGGAGTTGACCTTCTCGGTTGACTTTTGTATTCGACCGATTTTCATCTTCGGTCATTTTCACCACCATTGCCATGGTATGATGTTCCACATGTCGGGACTCCCGGATCACGAGATGGATCACGAAGTCGAGCTTCTCGGGTTGAGTGGCGTCCGCCCGACGGCGACCTCTGGTCAAACAATCCGCGTTCTACCTCAGGATGGTCTTCGCCATTTCCGTGGCCTTGACGAGCTTGGACGGAGCTTCTCTGTGCGAGCGACCTCTCACCTATCCTTCGGCGCCTCACGGTAACATTTTTTTTTTTGTTTCTCGTTTACTTTCATGCAATGTAGAACTATTAAGCTGCCCATAAGCGATTCTTTAACCGCTTAGCTCGATAGGTCAGAGATGAAGTGGTAGTTGATCGCCTCATGTTTACAAGCCGATGTCTGTTTGAGACGGACACATGCACACCTCGCACTAGCCTCAATCACCCAAAACACCACGGCACCTGCGAGACTGCAACCTTTAACAAACTTACAGGCACTTATTTGAATCTGAAAACATATTGTATGTTGTATTCGGCGAATCACCTAAAACACGCTGTGCATCACATGTTGTAGTTACTTCCGCACACTATAACCCGATGTCTGCTTGAATCTGAAGCGTGCACACATGCACCATATCTGTCTTGACTCACAAACACACTAACACATTCTGATAGTAGTCCCGTGGTACGTAATCTGAAACCAGATCTCTGCTTGGATCTGAAAAACTTACACGCATGCTAGACTTGTATCGATTTTTAACATGTTTCCTCAGAACTGTACAATTCATACTGCTTTGCAACCATTTGTTTTAAAAATGGGGAGATTCCATACCATCATGGTATGGGAATGTCGCGGCGAGACGAGTACTTGGAGCTTCTGAGGTTCGGCCGCATCGTGGATGATCGCTTTGGTTCTTCTGCGAGGGGTCGACTCGGCTTCGGCTCATCGAGGCCTAAAAAGCCTTCTAGGCGCCTGGCCGAAGGTGATGGGACACCACAGGCTTCGTTCCTGCTCGGCGGCGGGAGACATAGCGATGACTCCTCGACTTCTCGGTGCTCACCGGCATCAGGGGTAGAGGTGATCCGTCCTTCGACACTAATATGGGCCAGAGTGGACCGCCCGCTCAGATCCACTTGTATTGGCAGCTCCACCTCTCGCATCCGGCTTTGTCATTCTTGGTTCGAGTGCGATTTGGTCACGACCTCTTCTTGTTGACGCAGTATGACTCCAGGTATTCGGGAGGTTGTGGATCGATATCTTGTGACTTTTTGATGTTCTTGCTAGGATAACCCTCTTCGCCAAGCGGCAGACGAACACGGTGCTCTGCCTTCTCAACGCGCAGTGGATGTCAGGGACACCTTGCATATGACTAGGCGGTGCCGCTCACGCCCTCTTCTGGTACATGAGCTCGGTCTCCGTGGCGTGAGAAGCTTTAACCAGGGGTTCTTGGCGAGCTGGGAGTATGTCTTCTCCTCTGCTTTACATTTACGTGCATGCTACGTACTTTCACTGCCTCTTGCTGCACACTGCTGTACCACATCAGGTCACCTTTACACTTTGTCAGATAATCTTTGTACACACAGCACACATACTGCTTTGCATTATTTGCCTGCTGCTCTGCTTTACTCTTGCTCAATACCTTTGCACAACACAATTTCAGCTCTGCTATTTCGCTTTGATACATTTACGCGCTGCTCGATAAATATTACGTCACATCTCGCGGTTGTGGGTTCGCCTACTTCCCAGTACGTCGAGCCGAAGGTCACCGAGCAGAGACTCCTCTAGTCATTCCCCTTCTCGCGCCGCTATGATGGGAGATGTGTTCGAGGTCAAGCAGAGACTTCGGCTTCTCTTACTTGCCGCTACTTGACAATTCGCTCACTCCCGCCGACGGTATGTTTTACTTGCCCAGTTCATTTGTGCTTCGCTTTTTCCACTATATATTTGCAATACCGATAGGCAATAAAGCGTATTTCAATTTGTGATCAATTCGCACTGGCGGTAGTAGGCTCCTCGCGGCGATAGTGCGGATGTCGGTTTCTTGTCGCCGATCGAGACCTCGCGTACATCTTGGGGATTCCTGGCCGGAGGGCCGATTCTGTCAGCCGAGCTTGAAATACCCTGGGCGAAGCGCTTCTTGCGTCGGACCTTAGGTTTACTTCGGAGATTAGTCAGTGCATCCTCCCCGAGCATATATGAGGATTATAAACCGAGCATTAACCGCCATTGCAGATGGCGGACTACACCATTGGTACGGGAAGCAACCGGGCCGAGGTGAGGTAAGCGATTACTTAGAGCACGTCGTCGGACCTTCATCATGTCGCGGCCGTTGAGCGGAGCTCGGAAATGAGCTGTGAGAGACCATGCGCGCCGGCAAGGCGGAAGGTAGAGGAAACAGAAGAAGGGGATAAATCCAACAGCAGAAGCTTCGAGCTCGCCACAGAGAATGCAGAGGGGATTTCGAAAGACTCCGGCCGCCCGCCTCCGCTTCACCATGCCCTTCGCGACATACACAAGTGGGAAGTGGGGGAGACCTACCAGATCCCTTTTTGCTCCTCCTACGGCTGGTCATGAGTTTGTCCATTATCCCCGGCTTGCCTCCTGTGATGTATTCTTTACGATTCTGTCTGGGTCTATTTCATTTTAGTTTGATTTGATATTCCACGTAATATTGATGCATCCGATATTTTTTTGCGGTGCTTCCTCCGAGTAATAATAATCTTACCAGCTAGATCATTGAGTCGTAATCGCCTCCATGGCGAAGGAATCTTCGGCGAACCTTTCGCGAAGTTCCCCCAACGCTTTATAGCGGCCTTCCCAGTATGTTCTCTGCGGCATAGCTTCAAACTATATACAAAGCGCCTCGCATAACTGATGCATAACACAACATTCGAGATACAAAACTCACGATGCTATGATATCTGTGATTCATATACCGTGCACTCTCGTGACCTTGATAAAGCCGCTTACTTCGACAGATTCAAACAACATGATTCATATACGCCGATTTTACTGCCCGATAAGCGCTCGCTTTTATTCACACTCTGTATCCATACACTACATTCTCACTTGACCGATAAAGCGCTTTCACTAGCGTTCACACTCTGTATTCTTCTGTATTGATAAGGCACTCGCCTATGTATCACGATCTGCATTTGTCTTTTTGCTTCTCTTTCAAATTTCCCTTCCTTCCGATTCCTCCCGTGGGTGGCGGCGCTCCATCTGGACTCTCCCATTTCTACTTTCGGGATGGCGAGGATATCTCCCGCACAAGACTCAGAGAAGGCACATGTGGGGGAGTGCATTTCGCGGGCTCGAGTTGAGGGGATGGCGAGCTCTGAGGTGGAGGCCTCCCAGGAGGAGTGCTTCGGGTGCTCGGCCCTGCTCCGACAGCGACATCTTCGACGATATCTCACGTGCTTATACGCGCCGGAAGAGGGCGAGGACGGATCCCCACATGAGGCCATGATGATGTGATTCTGACCATACTTCAATAAGCTTTTTCTTTCATTTTCTTTTCTTGTACTTTTCTCTTTTGATAGATAGAGTACTATGTACCGCTTTGCAAGATTTTGCCAATTTTCATGAAACTTAAGTGTACTTGAAAAAGATTATGCAAATGGAACAAACTTTTCTGAAAAGAATGTTATATCTGCACATTTCTTATACTTTATAGACCACGCATATAGGCGTCATATTATACCTCAAATGTAAATGATATTGATTTTAAGAAGTTTAGCCCGAAAAATCGAGCACTCGTGATTGTCTGTCACTGATGTAACCAACCAACTAACAGCGATATACGACGCTGCTCCGGCGGATGCAAGGCCCATACTCTGTGAGGACAAATCCTAAGGGGATTGATGCACTTGTATAACCCATGTCTGACGTTCGGTTCATTACGCATAGCGACCACAGACAAATAACCCCCAATTACGACAAAGGCGGTTCCGCCCAATAACGTGGCTCTGGCGTAACAACGCCCATGAGGGCTACGCGCTCTGACTTCGGGACTTCGATTTATTGCGGTGTCTAAGACAAAAATTCGTCAACAGGGTGTTTTGAAGAAGCAGTTTTTGAAAAAGAGTGCAAACATAAATTTTGCTTTGCGGATATGATCGCCCGCTAAATATTTTAAATGGAAGTTAGGAAACCATTCGGTGCGAAGGCCAAATGTCCGTCGCGTCACCAAGTTATTTCAGAACTTGATGCACGATTGGGGAAGAGTCACATCGTAGGCACCCCCTTTCGCCCGGTCGAAGAACCGACCTCTACTGTCATGATGCTCTGTTTTGAAAACTTTGTGAGTTCTGTGTTATTTAGGTTATTAGCCTAGATTACTGTAGATACTGCTTAGCAAACAAGTATAAATGGGCCGTCTGAATTGGAACAGACATTTCATGTTTGTTTGTTTAAAAATGGTGCTTGATAATTCTTCTACCACGGAGGCTAAAAGCAGATTTGCCACCTCGGGTGGGCTTAGAAAACATGGTTTACCCACAATCTAGTGGGCTTAAAACAAACTGATCAATATATAAATCCCGATTCGGATAACTCAACTTATACCCGCAGGCATTCAAAGCGATTTATATCACATAAGCGATTAGCCTCGTAAAAAAGCACTTCTATCATAGCAACACTACGCGCAGCGTCTGAGGTACTAAAGCATAAAAAACTCACCAAATCTCAAGCAAAAGCAAGCGATTAGAAATCATACATGGGCCCTAAGCATCTGAGAATGCCTAATGCAACGCCTGCACCTTGAAGATGCAATCTATGTGAGCTACGGCTATTCTAAATATAACGTATGAAATGCTCTGGTTATCAAATATTCAACTTGGAATTAAATACTATGGAACATGCCTTGATGTCTGGGAAGCTCGTCGTGCAAAGCAGGATGAATAATGCAAACATCTTTGTCATCTTTGTTATGCTAATTAGGCCTTACCCTATATCTAACCATTCAAAGCGGGTAAATAAAAAGGAGAGGAGAAAGAAATGGGGGTTGGAAGACATACATCCGCTCGCGCCTTAATACGGTTATGCCCTCGTATGAATAAAATAAATAATATCACCAGTCCGAAAGATGAAAGAATATACGATCGAATAAGCAGATTCTAATTAATTAACAAATTAATTACAAAAATTAAAAAGCTGGCGATGCCAAGCCGGGGCGCCTGCAACCGATAGATGATGTATCTTTTGGTGCTTGGCGAAATCCAGGATGCCTGATTAGCCTGTTTGCAATTTTTCTCGAAATCGTGCGACCTCGAAAGTTGTTGATTAATGATTTTTGCTGCCAGCGAGGCGGAAAAGAACAGCAATGTATTCACAAATATATGCGTACCTCGATCTCGTGCCACCAATCGCGCTGTCGATGCTGATGGCGGTAAGTGCCTGACTCAATGTAGGGATGAATATAGTGCGTACTATAACAAAACCCAACTCATCGCATGGGCAATCGAATTAACCGGTGGCGAGGGTCGAGACACCTCCGTCACTTTCGGTCTGGTGTACCTCGTTTCCGTCGCGATATGCATGATATGCGCCGGGAAATGTGGTGAGATATGATGTGGCATGCCGCGATGCCTGAAATAAAGGATGCCTCGAAATCTCGTGTCCGCGGAGCCGCATAAGTAGAGATCTTGAATGACATCGCGAAATGTAATGATGGACTTATACCAGCATAGAGAGGGCCTCGGCCACCACCTCACGCCAGGATGCGGAATGAAAAGAATGAGGTGCCTCGTCATTGCTGGCATAATAAAATTAATGATGAAAGATAATCCGGATAAAAACGGAGTGCCTCGGCCATTACCACCCAAAGACGCATAAGCCAAAGGCATGAAAGAGCATCACATAATACCGTCAGATAAAGCGAGTGCCACCGAAATCACGTGCACACGGAGCATAAGCGGGAAACGAGCATCACAATGCCAAGCGGATAAAGCA